>CM068370.1:244567210-249567210 GCA_034769895.1 Magicicada septendecula | reverse complement strand
TGCTCTGTAGATAGTTTTCTATTCATTGTCTTGCAAACAACACAAACAACAAACAAGCGGTAACAACAGCATACACATCAACATCAACCTAACCTCAAATCTCAACTGAATTATGGGAACTACTGCTCTAGTCAAGTCAAGTAACTACTATGCTAGTCAATCGAGCATCTACATACTGCTAGTGCCAACTGACTTATGGGCCACCCGGTATATTGGGCGTAATCATGTGGGGTTACCATTATTTACTTACTTTGTATGCAGTGTAGTCAGTCATGATCACCTATTTAAAGAAGTCAGGATTATAAATAAACAAATATAATGATTGAATCCTTTCTCTAACGATGGTTTTGAGTGCTGCCAACCTTTACACAAGTAAACACAATCTTGTTTTACACAACACATTGGTTTACTTTAACTTGGGTTCACAATTAATTAATTTGGTTGAAAAAAACTACAATCTCAGGGTGTCATTTTGTTACATGAAAATAAACATTCGTAGACTAGAATCGTCTTAAGTAAAATTGAATAAGTAGGTTATTTTAAACAGCAAAATACGGACTATTAAAACGTTAATTATAGTTATTAAATCTCGGAATAGGGGAGTGCTTACATTCTATCACCGTAAAATCTTAATACTATTACACAAATGGAGTATGAATAAGTTCAATACTTTTTGGTTATTTGGTTAATCAACTTGAACCATTCTTAAACTTCATTTATGTGTACAGTACAAATGAACAATAAAGAAATGGAATTGTGAATAAAATTTAGTGTGCAATTAATAGAATCATTCATAAAAGTGGCACTATTTCAAATTACTTGGTTGGATTATACCATAACATGTAAGTAACAATACGTACACGATACTTTCCTTTATTTCCCTGAATTGCCAATTATTGTACACTAGGCAATTCCCTAATCACTTTTAACTTGGTTTCACTTCATCGATTATAAATTACCATACTTAATTAAATACTAAACCCCACTGGTTAGGTTATAAACATTTGTTGACATTAGACGAACAGGATGCTGGGTAACAATGGCGGCTATTTGATCCGTAGAAATTCGTCAACTGTATCGCATCGAGCTTTGACCAAAAGTGTTCTTTGGTGACGCTTAAACTCGCCCTTCAAAATTGCACTACTACCGGCTTCGGTAGTTTCTCTCTTCATGATTTGTGGAATTTTATGCTATTCTATATAGAAGTCATACTCCCTCTCAATTCGGAAATAATTTAATTGTATTGTCGGCTGGGGTAGCTAGGTTGGAGATTACAAAATAGACGCTTACTTTCTTACTAAAAATCATTGAAATTGTTTCTAATGGACACAATTCTGTTATACCACAAGTAAACTTACATACGGCTTCACCACTATTTGTATTTTTCAATTCTGCACGTTTTAACACCTTTTATGATATAATTCTGTCCATTAATAACAACGATCCTTAATTTTACTTATATCGTAATACAATCAATTATATTAAACTAATTCTTAATATCTATTTATTTTTTTAGAAATAAAGAAAACTAAAAACTTGTTTTCGTGATTTTCACTCGTCATTTATTTAAAAAATAATAACACCACGACAGCTGTTTCGGCACACAGTGCCTTCTTCAGATGGTAAGAGCTGACTCTTAGAATTAAAGAAAACTAAAAACTTGTTTTCGTGATTTTCACTCGTCACATATTTAAAAAATAATACACCACGACAGCTGTTTCGGCACACAGTGCCTTCTTCAGATGGTAAGAGCTTACCTTAGCTCTTACCATCTGAAGAAGGCACTGTGTGCCGAAACAGCTGTCGTGGTGTATTATTTTTTAAGTAAATGACGAGTGAAAATCACGAAAACAAGTTTTTAGTTTTCTTTAATTCTAAAATTATAATGGATTTTCACCAAGTAAAGGCCTCCAGTATAAATTATCTATTTATTTACAATTCGATATTGTTTCCGTCGAATTTAGCTCCTACAATGTCTTTTGTTGTGGTGAGCTAAGACTCTATACCCTTAATTATAAAAATAATTACAATAATTCTTGTTATGCTCATGGTGTCTGTAACATCATGAATTAGTTTATATTCGTATTATTCTCTCAGGTTTCTTAGAGTGTTGTCAATACTTTCTATTTGTTATTGACTACTCTTACCAATTTGTGGTTAACATATTCTGGTTACTGATGTGATTCTATTCTTGTACTTTATGATTAAAAAACATATGCGTTATGGTACTATGGAATGGTTGTAATTTACAATTGTTTCTTTATGAGACTTGATTATTTTCATTAACATCTTATCTGTAATCAAACATGAAGTTTACTATGCAGTTTGTGATATTTTGTCTCTGCTTGATTTTCTTTATCATTACTGGTTTTACATAATAGATGTTACATCTAGGTACAAATAGTCATATTCCTTCTAAATACATAATTCTTGGTTTGACCAGTGGTAGGTATTACCTTGTTTATATTACAATAGTTAGGTGATTTCTTACTGGTACTTTTGATAGTAATCATTCTATTTTTTATTAATTATTTAATTTATTCTGTATTGTACAATGTATGTACCTCACTTCTGAATTACTTCATCAAAGAACATTTCATTAATTATAATAAATACAATCTTCTACTTTTCTTGTATTAGTGATCAGAATGATCCTAGTGTTATCTATTTTCATTTAGTTATAATGCACAACAGTTTTATGTCCTGTTGATTACATTTATTATCATTACAAGAGTGCTTTTATAAGTTGCTAGGTTAGTTTGCCTCATTTCCCTTTCTCTGACTAAATCTAATTTACATTGTTGGCTTTCACTGGCTATAGTTTTACACTATTATCATCTATATACAATATTACTCATTAATTATACTACTGGTTATTATTATCCAGTTTTACTTTATTATTTTACATCCCTGTTTAATTAGCAATCAGTTTTTTCTGATATTCTAGGATTTTCATCACTGTCATAGTTAATATTTAAAATACGTGGTTATTCTCTTATATTCTGTCTTATTATATTAGTTACACTCATTTATTCATTATTTTATCACTCTCCTAATCTAGTTGGGTCTAATATTCTTAAGTCTCAGTAATTATTATTCAGTATTTGGATAAGTCTGGTCTGTCAATGGGGTATCTTGTTTCCTTCACCTTGAACTCATAGTTCTCTCTTAATTAATTTTACAGTTTTATCTAGTGCTTCTTCCTGGTGATGGTTATGGTCAATTATCTTTTATCTTCATAATAATCTGGGGTTCCTATTTCTTTTAACGATCTTAGCTACTTTTTATCATGAATACTTTGTTACCTTGAATTCGGATGTTGTTGCTGCTGTATTATTCCTAAGTTCGTGGCTTATAATTACCCTTTGATCTGTGTACCTTTGGTCATGTTATAATATACTTGAATGAAAAGAAACAAATAAGAACATACCTGTTTTTTGATTCTTTACTTTTAATACTACACAAGAACAACAGAAACTATGATTTCAGAAGGTAACGACTGACAAAATGGCCTCTTGTCATTTTGTCAAGGGTAATAACCTTGCTACCTCTCATAATTCAAAACTCACCTTCGCGATAGCTGATAAGTGGTACTATATAACGATGAGACTAAAAATGTAGTAGTCACCAACTCTAATTTCGTGACATCGTTTATACAGCATATCACGGAATTATGTCAGTTACGGAATTAAGTAAGCTTACCCTAATTCATAGCTGCAATAGCGCATGCCCGTCATAATTATTGTATTTGTTTGTATTTTTGATTAAGAGTTACTGCAGGTGTTGTTAAAATTCTTGTACTGTGTTTATTATCTGACTAGCACTATTCCTAACAGGAACGAACTGCAATGTCGTTATAAGTTTGTAACAGTTTGTTTTCCCTGGGGCTGTGTTCAGGGTTTCAGAAACAACGATCCTCTAAGTGGCTGCGGTGCGCAAAGCAGGCAATAACAAGTCGATCGTTTCTTTCCGATAAACCTTTTTAAAAGGAAATGGTGGTGACAGACGCCATAGCATAACAGTCGTTTCAAATGTGAAACTTTGGATTACAAGTTTGTTTTGAAACACTAAAGTTAGCTGTTTAAGATTAGGTTTTTTAACGTTAGCTGTCTGCTTACAACATTTATCTGGTAAATCTTTTGAAAGTAATGATACTTCCAGACTCACAAGCAATGTACGTACAACAATGTGAAATAAACTGAGCCACACAAATTTCAAAATAATATAAGCATAGGCCTACTTTGATTATGGGCGAGCTTTCACTGTTGACTCTGTTATTTATCTATTATCGTTAACTGACATAATTTTTGAAATAAAGGGCGTTTTAATGTCAGTATGTTATAGAACAACAATATTTACAGCTAAAGTTGTTAACATTACACCCGTCTTTAAAAGTTCTGTTAGGAAAAATCAATTTAACTTCTGATCAAATATTAACTATACATTTTATCATTAAATAATTGCTGTTTATAAAACGTTGTAATACGAAAAACTAAAGAATTACAGTGAACATAAGAAGGGACTAGTTTAAATGAAACAGATCTTTAAGATATTGAAACGTGAAAAATTGAAGGAATCTCAGGATTCGACACCTGATAATCTTGTCCACGTGATTAATCTGCAAACTATTTGATACAGTTATTGACAATAGGAGGGGTATACATTTTTTCTTTAATGGTAGTGGCGTCTGGACAAGGTTAGGCAAGTGTTACATGAGCTTTGGTAGTAGCTTTGTATTGCCACGTAAGCAAATATAAGATATAATTCAATTTTTGCCTCTATCGTATTGTTAGTAAAAGCGTTTCTACCTAGAGAATCTACCATTCAGACGTAAGTACTTATGTTCTCAAAAATTTAATTTTAGTGAACGATCAAATCCTTCTAGCAACAAACTGAATAGAACGAATCGACGTTTTACAGTGCCAGTATTAATCAGTTTGTTTGCTTTTAGCTGCTGATAAAAATATGCTTATAAAGAGGTTGAAAAAGAAACATGCATGGTGATTCTGGAATTTTGTCTAGTTGTCTAGAATATAAGACTACGTACTTGTCTGAAAGAGTGAGTTTATTCTGGAGAACACGTGAAGAACGCCTTAGGGGGTGTGTAAAACATTTCATAGTTATTGATTCCATTGTATGTCAGAGATATTGACACGCGCGCACGGCTGGACACCTTAAATGGCACTTTTATAAAATGACAAACTTTTAATGTTAACCGTCCTTTATACTGGTCTATGGAAGGATAGATTGCAACCTTATCATTATAATCTAAGTCGATATGTACAATTAATACACCTTGCTATCACATTTCTCCTTCGAATCGAGTTAAGAACTTCCAAGTTAGTAAGAAAGCGTCGTACTACGTAACATTAAAACACACACACACACACACACACACACACACACACACACACACACACACACACACACACACACACATAATATACGGAAAACAACAAAGTCAGTTTTCTTAAGTGAATGTTTGTGAATAAACGTGTTTACAAATAAGTAAATGCAATATATGTGATTACGTTTTAAATGTATGAAAGTTATACCAAGAAAGCAGGCTGTACGATGCAAGTTTAAATATGATTGACAGACAGGGAAGTGATGTAAGAATAACAGCTAGAGTGACATTGTAATCTCTTAAAAATATAAATAGAAAACGTTGTCCAACTACGACCTTTTCCAGTCAATTACATTTAAAGAGCTATGACCGGACATTTTACATGAACTGAATGTAATTTGCAACAAATTTCTGTAGTCTGAAGTAAACACAAAGACATGTTTGTCCAATTGTGTCTACAAATAGCACTGCCTATAAGTATTCATTGTAGGCTTTATGGTACCATTTTGAGTAGGGTAAATCAATATTAGAATTTGTTATTGCTATTTCTTTAAACTTTTAGTGTGAATTAAGTCCTATTTACGTTACAGATTGTAAAGAGTTGAAACGACCGCTTAGTTGCAATGAGATCGTTGACTATCATTAAAATATAAATAAATAAGTAGTACATTAGAATTAATACAGTGGCGGCTTTTGTTATGGTTGTAGCGTTGCACGACCGCCAATATAGAATAACTAAACTAAAAAATAATATATGACAACATTAAGCAGCTAAAAGTATCATAAATTTCAACGGAGAGCGTATTAGATTCTTAGGCGGTAATGTTCGTGAACAATTCAAAAATGGCGCATAGGCTGGTGGTTGTAGGCCGCTTGCAACGCTCCACTAGTAGCTCTGTAGCGTAACCTTATGTCATAAAATCAGCACAGCCTTCTTGATTTATAATTTGTATCAGGTTTAGTGTTTACATTGGTTCAAGGTGAACGTTATCCGTTGTTAAAGGTTATAAAATTATAGTAATAATTTTGTATAACTGTCATTATGATAGTTTAATGTCTTTCAACCCCTCTCCCATCGACTCAACTAACTACTGCAACCACCAAAATATAGAACCACAACACGCTACTGAATTAATGTTATTATTTTCCTTATTTAATTTCTTTTTAAATATGCAGGAATGTATCAGTTAAACTTTTTTTCTCTAGGAAATAAACGATTTGAGTTTTTGGTGAATTAATTGCTTGCCGGAGCCGTGTAAATAGGGCCATCCTCTGCCTTCTCCAACTATTCCTGTCATTTTCATTTCTTTATTTATTCTTCTTAAACACCATGTTACTGTTAGGAAGATTAATGTTTTATAATGTAATTGCCAGGATGCTGAATAATGATGAGCGTGGACTGTATTTAATACATTTATTAATGTTCATTACAATTTAATCGGCATAGTAAGGTTGGCTACGTCTGAAAGACATTTGAATTTTGAAGAAAACCAAGTCGGTTACGAAATGTTACATGGCAAAATTGAGGCGCAAGTGCGCAACACTCCAATCTACATGAAAATGTTTAAGGCCTAAGGCCTACATAAATTGTCGCGACAACAAGAAAAAATGAAAAAATGACAGAACAAGGCAGCAAACGCGAATACGTCCGCTGCCCGCCGACGCACGTTGAACTGTGTTTTAGCCTGATCGCGATAAGCGTAATGCAGAGCGTACAGATTAGCCAACCTTTAAATATGAAAATTACCACATTACTGTCCATACCTGCCCGCAAAATATCAAAAGATTTTTTAATACATTTTAGTAATTTATTATACGAAAACACAATGTGTGTTCTTGATAATAGATCAACATAGTGGATAAAGTTATGAAAAGGGTTAACATACAAAAAGATAAAATAGAACCAGAACAAAAGAATTATGCAGGGTCATTGACATACATAGGTTCACATACTAGAAAAATTATAAAATGTTTTAATAAATATGGAGTAGATATAGCTATTAAAAAATGTGAAACGGTATTTGATAAGATAAGGAATAAGAATATAGAAAAAATTCCAGTATTACAGAAAAGCGGAATTTATAAATTAAAATGTAAAGACTGCAACAAGGTGTACCTAGGAGAGACAGGACGGAAATTCGTATGCAGGTTGTCTGACCACAAACGTGGAGAAGGTAATAGAACAACCAATTCGTTATATGCAAGACATTTCATAGAAGACAACCATAAGTTTGTTAATCCTTTGGAAGAATACGAAATTGTAAAAGTAGTGAATAACACAGTTGAAAGGAAGCTTAGAGAGGAGTTAGAAATATTGAAAGAGAGAGAAAAAGGGTTAGACAATTTAATTAATATTAAAATTAAATTTGATAATGAAGAAATATTTTATAACATGATTAAGAAGTAAATGATAGAGGACAGATAGATAATATTAAGAATTATTTTGCATAGTACTATTTGGATGTTTTAAAATAAGGGTGTTGACTGACCCACGTGTGTGGAGAGGAAGTGGGTAGTTTAAAAGGATGCACACACACACACACACACACACACACACACACACACACACACACACACACACACACTGAAACACAAGGAATTTGCTAGAAAAAATATGTAACTCTACAGATGGTGTGACAGGGTTTAGGGGGTGGGGAAGGGTCATTCATATTATAGCTTGTTGTGTGTGAGCATGGTGGGGGAGAGGGGTGAAGGGGTTGTTTCCACTTATTTTGTGTCTATTCCAATCTGACGATGGGCTGTGAAGCTTGAAAGCGCTAATTGGGATAATTTTTACATAGTGGTGTGCAACTGTGATCATTCTGATTGTGATTTCAACCACTAACACAAATTTCTTCATTAAACGTTTGATAATAGATATCAACCTCAATAAATTGTATTGAACCTTGAGATTGAAATGTTAGATAACAGTTATAACATTAACTGTTCAGAGATAAAACCTGAATAATGATGATAACAGTTGAGCAGGCCACAGTTGGCTTGCATACTGATTTATACATGAGTATAAATGCAAGAATTAGCAATGTATTGCTAATATATATTGTATGTATACAATATAAGACAATATAAAACATGAATAATACATAGTTTGACAATGTTTGATGATGAATAATCGGTGACTCATCACATGATGGGCCCGATACAAATTGCAAATATCTTATGCAAGTCATGATGGATAGCTTAAGCCAGTCAAGGCCAGTTGGCCTATACATAATAGTATTGAGTGTAAAATGAATAGACAAAAATTATTACAAAATTATACATGTAAAAACATAGATTTAGCATAACGCTGTAATATAATAATTAAATGGTGCATGTTATACCTGACAGTTGCAGGAATGCACAATAAATTGACATGTGAGAACAGATTACACATTGTTGAATGATTGCAAGTACATAAGTGTAATGACATGTATGTTATAATTGAAAGCATGAATAATAATTGTGCAATACGTGATCGCAAAATACAAATACAAAATATAAAAATATGTGCGTGGCGCATGGTTATAGACAGTAGATGCGGGTAAAACAATGTGTTTTAGATAGATACAAAGTTATACATAATAAATACAATAGAAATCGGTTTGGATAGTTACAAATACATGAATACAAGGCACAATAGCATAAGTGACAAGTGCAGCAAATGTGTTTATACAAAATGTAATGCATGTGTTGAACAATTACGAGTAACATATAAGTTCATAGAGTAATAAAGTGGCACACATATTAACAAAAAATTTCCAAGAAAGATGCATATATGGTTTGTATAGCTGCAGACCATGTGAATATTATATAACAAAATTATTACATAAGAACAATACCACCAATGACATGACACATAACCCATTACCAATATCAAATATAAGTATGCAAAGGACATAGTATGTCTCACAAAATTATTAATATATAAATACAAGAATAGTAAAGTATACCACCATAACAATATAATAAGTATACATATATATATATATATATATATATATAATAACATAGTGCATGGTTGTACAATAACAAGTCACATGCGAATTTAGTGTATGAAATACGCAATAATGCAAATTAACATAAAAATGTGTGTGATAATACATATCACCAATTGAAGTCGACCAAATTGACAGACAATAAAGTAATGAAAGCCAGTGGGCAGGTGAAATATAGCATTGCGCTAAGTAATCATATTGACCTTGTGTCTAAGCCTCGTCCCGCGCTGGCAACAAACATAACTTGTGAACTGGTCTCCGAAAGGTGCCAGTAGGCGTGCGAACGTCAACTACTCTAATTAAGTTGTCTGGACCGGGAAATGTGGCGGTGATTACCCCAAATTTCCATGCTAATGGAGGCAAGTTATCCTCGATCAGCAAAACCAGGTCACCAATGGAAACGTTTTCCTTTGCGAATTTCCATTTGTGACGTTGTTGTAATTGGTGTAAGTAGTCGCGAGACCAAGATTTCCAAATGACTTGGACAAATTTCTGGAGAAGTTGCCAACGTCCAAGACGAGAGATGGGAACGTGAGATAAAGTCAGGATCAGGTATCGCCGTTAATGGTGCGCAAATTAAAAAACGGCCAGGGGTAAGTGGCACTGGATCGTTTACATCCGATGAAACGGCAAATAATGGACGTGAGTTTAGACAGGCCTCTACCAGAGACAAAACCGTAGTAAACCTCGAAAGTGAGTATGGACTTGCCGACCACGCGGCGAAAATGATACTTTAAACTCTATATGCCGCTCTCCCAAAGACCACCAAAATGAGGTGACGAGGGGGGAATAAATGACCATTTAATACCATGAGAGGTCGTAAAGGAATGGATTGATGAGGTGGCATCCTTATTATACGAAAGATTGTAAGGTCATGCAAAACGTTGCGGGCCTTCCTAAAGTTCGTGCCATTATCAGTATATAACTGGTTGGGTATGCCCCTACGGGCCATGAAACGACGTAACGCAGCTATAAACGCGTTGGCCGTAAGGTCGGAAACCAATTCCAAATGAATGGCCCTGGTGGCTAAGCAAATGAACAAAGACACGTAGGATTTTGACAGAGTCCTAGATCTCTGCCCGCCATGACGAATCATGAAGGGACCACCATAATCAACTGCCCAGAATAGAAACGGCAGCGAAGGAGTGACCCTAGGAGATGGCAAAATACCAAGCCTTTGAACCTGATGTTTGGTGCTAAATCTGAGACACTTGACGCATCTACGAATGATGGAACGAATGACTATCTTGGCGTTAATGATCCACCAACGTTGACGAAGTGAATGATGGACAAGTTGAGCACCAGCGTGGAGTAGACGGATATGCTCGCACTCGATTGTAAGGCGAGTGATGTGAGCCGATGGATGCAAGACAATAGGATGCTTATTGTCATAGGGTAGTTGCGACTGCTCTAAGCGTCCGCCGACACGTATGACGCCAAACTCATCAAGAAACGGGATTGTTTTATGAAGAAATTAAGAGTAGAATGAATTTCGACGGGGGTAAGAGCACCCGAGATTTTCTCAGCCCTGGAGGGTTTAGTATTTTTGATGAATCGAAAACAATAAGCGTATACGCGAGTCAGACGGTGCAATGAAGAAAAGTCCTTTGAAAAATCAATAAATAGGGTAGAAATTAGAGAGAGTTCAGGGGTTTGTTTCTCCTCCGCAGAGCATTCAGGAGACGACAGATTAGAAGGTGAGCAAGGTGAAAAAAGATTGGGCTCGGAAGATTGAGACAGACAAGCGGGACCATGCCACCAAAGCGAACAATCGCGCAAAGCGTCGGGGTGACATCCCCTAGAAATAATGTCAGCAGAATTATGTTGCGAATTGATATGATGCCATGTGTAGGTTTCAGTGAGACGCTGAATCTCGGCAACACGATTACCGACGTAGGTCTTCCACCTAGAAGACTGGGCATGAATCCAGTAAAGGGACACCATGGAGTCAGAGTACAGGTGAACGCTATTGATAAAGGAATGAAGAGCAGGGGTGACTTTGAATAAAAGTCGCGATAACAACAAGCAAGCACAGGGTTCAATGCGGGGTAATGACACCTGTCGTAGTGGAGCCACGCGAGATTTGGAACACAGAAGGTGACAAGAGGCCGATGAATCTTGATAAATGACTCTAACCTAAACACAACACCCATAGCCCTTTTCAGAAGCATCCGCAAACCCATGTAATTCAACTATCTTTGCCTTAGACTTGCTGCGAATAGAGCGTGGGACAATAATTTTACCAATTAGATATAACTTATCGCATAATGAACGCTAATGCAAATATAATTGCCCGGAGATTGGCTCATCCCAACCAAGATTGCACAGCCACAGTTGCTGCATAAACTGTTTATAAAGAAAAACAATTGGACCGACGAGTCCGAGTGGGTCGTAGATACCTGCGATAATCGACAGGATTTTCCTCTTAGAGATGCTTGACTCAACTGGAAATGACTTTATGTCAAACAAAAATGAATCTGTAGAGTTATTCCAAAGAATGCCCAACGTACGCACATTGCCTTGTTTGTTTAATGGGAGTGATAAATTATTATGATCTGCGATCACATTGGGTTCATTTGATGCCCATTTATGCAGAGTGAGGCAATATTGACTCAAACCACGTACCTAAGTCAGATTTCAACTTGGTCAGATTAGAAATGGTGTCTGCACCGGTTAACAAATCATCGACATAGAAATCATTAATTATAGCTGAAGCAGCGTCAGGAAAAGAAGCTTCATGGTCCTCACCAATCTGAATAAGGCAACGAGTGGCCAAAAACGAGGCACTAGCAGTACCGTATGTTAAAGTTCGCAGTACAAAATGTTTAAACTGTTCAAGGGAAGAATTACGCCACAGAATACGTTGATAATGACAATCCTTATCAGACACTAGAATTTGTCGATACATCTTCTCGATGTCGGCGATCAGAACATAGTTGTGCATGCGAAATCGCAAGAGAATAGAAAAAAGGTCTTGTTGTACATTTGGGCCTACCAAAAAAATATCATTGAGAGAAAGACCATTGGTAGTTTTGGCTGAGCCATCAAAAACGACGCGAAGTTTTGTCGTGGAACTAGAATGTTTTAAAACGGCATGGTGAGGCAAATAGTAGGTATTTTAAACCCTGGAATTGACAGAACAATCGTCGACAAGCGCCATGTGGCCAAGACCCCTATACCCTTGAATAAAGTTTGCGTATTCACGCGCAAGCTCAGAATCACGCATGAACCGGCGTTCTAAATTCAAGAATCTCGCTTCAGCGGTAGCATAGGACTCACCCAACTGGGGATTGTCAGACTCGAATGGTAACGAGACAACGAACCTACCCTCATCATTGCGATGAGTGGACTTAACAAAATGTTTCTCAGAAACTGAATCGTTACTAATGGGTGCATTATCAGCGATGGTTTCGGTCTCCCAAAATTTCTCAAGAGACGCTAAAATTTGACTGTCGTTGTTCCTTGCCAAGAACGAAACAGCAGGACCCTTAGAACGGCAATGTTTGGGCAGATTGCCTGCTAGAATGTAGCCTAACTTTGTTTCTTGTATAATAGGAAAGTTAGGACCACGTACATATTTGTTAGCTAAAATAAAATCTAAATAAAATTGCGCTCCTAAAAGTATATCTATGTCAGCTGATATGTTGAAATGTGGTTCAGCGAGGAAAACGTTATCTGGGATATTAAAATGATTTATGTCGGAAGATTGTGCTGGCAGTTTATGAGTCAATGCAGATAAGACTGCACACGTAGCGTCAAAGCTGAACTTTTGATAGCGAGAAATAATACGAATAGATGCCAAATTAGTGGCACAACATGCCGCATTATTAATATCTGTAATAGGTATATTAGATTTAGTCAAGTTAAGTTGCAATTTTTTAGGAAATGATCCCGTACAAAAGTTCACTTGTGGCCCGGCACCTAATAAAATTCTTGCAAGCTGTCTGTTACCAGCCCGGTCGATGACGAACACGAGTGCTGTCGACAAAAGAACATTGTTTGGAGACTGGAGCTTAAATGAACAATAATTGCTACTGCTGGCAGAACCTTGTTTTGACACGTTATTTATGTGCAGCAATGTATGGTGTCGTTTTGAACAGATCTTACATGATTGATTGACCTTACAATTAGATGAATCTGGTCTTAAATAATTAGTACAACATTTATGCTTTAATATAAATTGCCCTCGTTCTGATATGCTTAATTCACGAAATTTGTCACACATGTAAATTGGGTGACTAGCCTTGCAGCATGGGAATAAATAATTATTTGAAGTTGAGTGATAACTCTTAAATGCAGTGCTGCCAGCAGAGTTTCGTAATTTATGTTTTTCAGACTTATTATTAAACCTTAAAGTCGGCTTGTTGAGCTGCTGTCCAGCATCTATCGGTAATGTATTTTCTAATAATTGTCTACGTGCGTTTAAAAACTGGGTAAAGCTTTGAAAGTCAGGAAGATTATCGGGATCTATAGACTGCTTCCATAATTTAAACGTGGAACGGTCAAGTTTTGCTGACAATAGTTGTACAGTAATGAGTTCAAATGAATCCACTGACAGTTCCATAGCTGCCAGCGAATTAACTGAAGACGTGATTGTATTTATGAATTCTGCCAAGCTTTGGACAGAGTCTTTGATTGTCGACTTTACTTCTAGCAAATGTTGAATATAATATTTCGCTAATATGAATTTGTTATCATATCTAGCGGACAGCAAACTCAACGCTATGGATTAGTTCTCATTACAAATAGGTAAGGCCTTAATTAGATCTAATGGCTCATTTTTAAGAGATGAATACAAATAATGTAGTTTTTGCACTGAAGTTAGATCAGATCTGGCACGTACCAAGTCCAGAAATATTGAATAAAAGTGCTGCCATTCTTAAATGTTGCCTGTCAAGCAGGGCAAACTTATAGGTTTTAATTGCATATTACTTGTTAATACTTGAGATTCAGTCTGAACGTTGAAAGTTTCTATTAATTGCAAGATGTTAGCTTTGGTTGAATATAAAAGTTCTTCAACCTCAATTCTGTCTTCTTGAGCAGCGTTTATGTCCTTAGAAATTAGTTCAATTTCAGACTGTACTTCATCGTATTTTGTTGCTAAACTCTTTAGACTTTCCAATCTAACCGTTAAAAAATGTTTAGTGTTACTGTTTTTATCAAAATTAATTATAGCAGAATTGATTCGCACTATGGCAGACTTTAAGCCGCCTCTCTTTCTGACCAACACTTTGAGGCCTTCTTCCGCCATTCGACGCACCTGTTAGTGAAGTCGTTGACGTCGCACCTTGTGTGAGATGTCCTGGAGCGTCGAGGCCGTTGAATAGATGGCAGATACACACGGACTGGATAGATGACTGCTCAATCTGGTGTGTAGACGTTAACACGTGGATGGTCTTGTAGTGGTGTTGTCACGAGGCTCAATGGCGACGAAAGAAATGCTTACTAACTCCCGACACGGTCGGATCAGCGAACATGCTGAATCGCCCGTGATGGCCAGAAATTGAGGTGGAAAAAATGATGAAAACCGCTCTGGTATAAGTTGAAGAAAATTAAAATGATGAATCCGGCCCGGAGGACCAAAAAAATGTTAGGAAGATTAGTGTTTTATAATGTAATTGCCAGGATGCTGAATAATGATGAGCGTGGACTGTATTTAATACATATATTAATGTTCATTACAATTTAATCGGCATAGTAAGGTTGGCTACATCTGAAAGACATTTGAATTTTGAAGAAAACCAAGTCGGTTACGAAATGTTACATGACAAAATTGAGGAGCAAATGCGCAACACTCCAATCTACATGAAAATGTTTAAGGCCTAAGGCCTACATAAATTGTCGCGACAAGAAAAAATAGAAAAATGACAGAACAAGGCAGCAAACGCGAATACGTCCACTGCCCGCCGACGCACGTTGAACTGTGTTTTAGCCTGATCGCGATAAGTGTAATGCTGAGCGTACAGATTAGCCAACTTTTAAATATGAAAATTACCACATTACTGTCCAGTTACCCAAATTGTCTTTCCTTTATTTTGTCATCATACTAATGACTTCATTTAAATCTGAACTACTTCTGTACCCTTGAGAACGCAGGCAAGTAGGAAATTAAAATCTCTGTCCCAAGCAATTATTTCGTTTGTTCACTTCTATATGTCTGATAACGTGTAGGATTTCTTCTTTCCCGTCAGGAGGTCAGGTGCCCATCGTCCATGTAAAAATAATTTTCTAATATGTTAACAAATTACGATTTTAAATTAAAGAAAGACACTGAGCAGGTTAGACCGATGGAATTATTCTAACTTTACATGCCGTTCCTTCATTACTCTGGCTCTGGGTCCAGCTCCAGGTTGAGTCAATCCAAACCCGTCTAACTACTGTTGGGGCAATCAACATTCTGACTGCTACATGTTATAATTTAGAGTAATTGAGAAAAACTTCAAGTTTATTTCAAAACTACGGCGTGAGAGACTGCAATATTATGTGTTAGAGAGGTAATCTGAGCGTAGAAACGTATAGGGAATACTTTGGGCAAATCATGGATGATTTTAAATACACATTAAATGATGAAGAGAGAAGCGTAAAATCGGTCAGAATGGGAGGGTGCTGCATGCTAATCTTCGAATAACAACACAAGGCAAAGATTAGAATTTAATGTAACTGATAATTTTAATCACACTGATTACTAATAAATTATGAAATATTGAAATACATAACAGAAATACAAATAGAGATGAGTATGTATTTTAAAACAGACAATCACAAAAGATAAAATTTATGACAAGCTAAGGACCTCCCATCGTTACCATTTCAATTTACGAAATAAAATAATTATTTACCTCATATTTACTAAACAGTATTTAAAAGCGCATTTTGATTTTGTTATGGGAGTGAACTAAATACACTCTACACCGAGATAGTGTCACCAACACAATAACAGTTTTTCCGCCCACACTTCTAAAATACAAGGAATTTCGTTGTGATGAATGTCTCACAGTCTTAAAATAGATAAAGCACCTCAATTAATACAGTACTAAAGCAGAGTCAGCTGCGTGAGTAGGAGACGTATCATTGTGTAATACGTAGACACTTGACGGTGGGATACAACTGGTGCTGACGTATACCGTCTCCGAGAGCTGTCGGAAATTGTAGACTACAATGGCGCTAAAAATAGAAACCTTTTTAAATTAACGTAAACCTATCGCTGTAAAATTATGTATGTTTCTATATTTTCTATGTTGTAAATTTTATTATTTATGCCTTTTAGTATCAGACACACAAGATTTTTAAATAATGGCAATTGTTTTGGTCTTACTCTTATTAATATTCAAGCTGCAAATGACTACACTTTTAACTAACTAAACAATATAGGTTTTTGATTGATTTGAACTACCTTCAACTAATATAGGTAATTCAAAAAATATTTAAAAACCTATATACATATAATTAAAAATCCAGTGAATTATTGTATCAGTACTAATTAATGCATATACGAATTAAATATCGGTAGTTTATTTATTTTTTTTTTAATGAGTGTGTTTAAACAAAGTAGACTATGTGTAAAGTTTTGTTAATATAGAGCGTACCCTGTTCTTGCTTAAACAAAAGACACATTGCATAAAATGGAAAGTAATTGTAAGAGGATAAGAGAGCATTAACTTTTTTATCTATGTATATTTATCTATGTATATTTATAATTTATTTTAGTATTGAAATTAAAAGAGGCGTTTTAATCAAACAAATTTTAATTACAAAAAAAGGAATTTTTTTTATTCAACTGGAAGGTTATGTTACAGAGCTCGAATAAAATGAGAATTGTCAGCAAGAATTAAGAAATTCGGGTCTTATTCGATAGAAGTAGACTTAGGCTCTGTTTTATGGCAAAAATCTACATTAATTTTATGTAGGCGTATACAGGAGTGTATATTTTCTTATATTTTTCAATAAAAGAAAATTGCTGAACTACAAAATTCTTGAGCTACGAAATATTTAAACTTTAAATACAGAATCCACATTATTTCGCTACAACATTTATTTGAAAGCTGTTCTTTTGCATGCAAAATGTATATTTTTCATCCTGCCGTTCGTCTGTTTTTAACTATGATTGTTTCTGCGGCTCCGCTTCTCCTCTAGTTTTGTGCTTTCCACCTGATCATTTGTTGAATCGTGTGTTATAGTTCGGAGAGACATCGACAAATTACATGCACGCATTTCTGCAGTACTCTGATAATTCATCTACATAAGATAAAGTCTCATGCTAATTCGTGGTAGCAACAGTCTCTTGCTTTTGAGACTGTTGCATTTATTCAATCCGTCAGGTACTAGCCATATTAAATTAAATTGTCTCGAAAGATGCCTAGTTGGTTGCACGTACTAGCAAAATTGGCAAACTAGTCATGTTGCAGGAACATGGAAAACAGAAGAGACTGTATCCCTCTTTAGGAAAGGGGGTTGTAAAAATGTTGAAATTATAGATAGGTTAGTTTTCTTAATATTATGTCTAAAGTATAGGTTATGATTCTAAATGAACGGTATAAGATGATAGCTGAGACATTAATGAATTTAGGAAACGAGAAAAATGAATTTAGGTTTGGACGCGCACTTGACAATAGAAGATACTAAGGTAAGACGCGCACTTACCTTACTACACAATCGCAACAGAAGTTGTAAACTAACACCTTTGCCACAGGGGTAACCTCCTGATTTGGAGTTACATAAGCTTCCACCCACATAGTAAAGTAGTCACCTTAAACCATGCTGTATCGGTTTCCATCATAAGGAACTGTGAAAAGTCCAGCAATATCCATGGCAATTCTCTCTAAAGGCAGTCAAACGTTATACTGCCTCATTTTCCACCTGCTTCTGGATTGTAGGCCCTTGCTTGCAGCACATATTTTACTTGTCCGACATCATTCCTCTACGTCATGGCAAAGATGAAGCCAATAGAATCGCTTCCGTATTTTTAAAGGGTTTTGTTAACGCCAATTTAGAAAGCCTCTTGGCGTATCCCCTATTACTCGTTCTTCACCATTTTGCACTTGAGACAAAACTGCTCCTAGATCAGTAATGCTTGCATCTGTGTCTACGATGTACTTTTATTCGGAAGCTGGGAAAAAAAGAATGGGCTGTAAACGTAATACATTATACAATTTCCTAATTGCTTGAACACTCTCTCGACGAGTGAAAGATTTGTTTGTTTTCTGTTAGCTCGTGCAGTGTTTTAGCAATGATAGCGAAACCTTTAACAAAACGTCTGAAATACGACCATAACCCCAGGAAACTAGGAACTACGTGTTTACTCTTCGGAAGTGGCCAGTCTCTTACGGTGTTTTCTTTATTGGGATCCTTACTAACACCAGCTGCCGAAACCAGATGGCCCAGATACTGTACTTCCTTCTAGAATACTGAACACTTCTTTCGGCTCAGCTTCAGTTGGGCACCGTGAAATCTAGTTAAAACCTCCTTAAGGTTATCTAAATGGCCTTTGAAAGTCTTTTCGATAAGTATGATATCGTCTATATAATCAAGGCTAGTTTCCCATCTCAGGCCACGGAGGACCAGATCCATCAATCTTTTGAATGTTGCCGGTGCATTACAGAGTCCAAATGGAATACCGTTAAATTGTAATAGGCCACTTGGAGTCAAGAAAGCTGTCTTTTCCTTGTATTTTTGTGGAAGATGTTCCGTGTCTTAGGTTCATTTTGGAAAACCATTCAGCTACAGAACGAGTGTATCGTTAACGCGAGGTAGTGGATAGCAATCTTTCTTTGTCACGTCGTTCAACTTTCCGTAGTCTGTAGTTTACGCAGAAACGTAATCCACCGTCCGTCTTCGTTACCAGCATTACCGGAGAAGACTCGATAACTCCTTCTGTTAAAATGCCATGCAATAACAGTCATGACAATGTAAATAGTCATTTCTTCTTGCTTAGGTAATGGAGGACTTCGAGAGGTTGGCGTCCCGTTGTAGTATCCCCTGTATTGATGTGATGTTGTCCAAGACAGGTTCTTTCAAATCAATGGCTCCGAACTTCAAAAGCATCTTTAAGTTCATTTAATAAAAAACTGATTTATTTTACCTCGCCTCTTGAGAGATTGTCACAAGATCTGCTCAACAATTTCTCAAGTTCTTCTGGTATTTTTGAAGTGTCTAAAGCACTGGGTTTTGTTGAGTTATTCTGGCTAACAAGGCAACAGCATAAATTTTACCTATGTGCAGTACACATCTTGAAAATGTTTGTTACGATACGGCTATTCTAAAGATTTTGTTAATTCGGCCTTTCATGTCACATGTACCACGCTTCCGTTCCTCTGCCTCTTGCCGTCGTTCTTCTTTTTGTCGACTTTCCGACTCAAGCAAGAGTGCTTCCTGCCGTTCTTCTACCTCTTCTCTTTCCGGTCGGCGTTCTTCATTTGTCTCTTCTGCTTCTTGTCTGCGTCTCTTATCCTGTCCTTTCTCTGTCTGCAACAGCAGCGCCTGGAAAATTTCCATATCTGACTGGCTTCTATGTTTGCAGATTAATTAATTACAAATAATTACAAATTGCACTAGTCTTGGACAAAGAGTCGACTGTTTCCACTGTTAACGATTCTGTCCAACTTCTGACCCACTGTTACGACGGCCTCCTTGATCGTCGTGTGGTACAATGGAAAACAAAATACAGACACCAGTGAAATCACTAATTACTAGCTCGAATTATCACAATTAAGAGTTTGTAACGAACAGCTTATTTGAGAAGATTATACTCGTACAAAAATTCAAGTTAATCTCCCCGCACAAAAAATAATATCAACTATAAAGAATTTCACACTAAATATGACGCAATAACACTACACGGCACTTGTGTAAAATCGCCACTCTATCCGCACTAAGGAAAACGATTGTTATAGGTATCCACGTGGGATAGAAACTTTCCGTCCTCAATGTGATGTGCCAGCTACTGCGTATTTCAAGTGTTCTACAAAGTACTCTGTAACGTACTCGTGCGCGGCCTTGACTGAAGCAACACCTGCACGACTAACTGGAGGGACGCTCTCGGCTGTTCTAGGCGGTTCCATTCGTTTCAATATAGTTAGACATTTATATTGCAAATCTAAACAATGATAGATCCAGGAAATACCAGAAGCGCAGAAACTGTAGTAAATAAAAAATAGAAGCGAAATGTAGGATATCACCGACCCTTTACATTACAGATTTTGACGACATCATTCAAGCATGTAGACGAGATAATATTAAAATTAATTAGATCACTTGTTTGGATATTTTGCTAAACGCTGAAGATGCAGTCTTAATACATTGAGGATAAGTTTTAGTATTCTGTACTTTGTTTAAAACAATTTTGAAATCAGTATGATTTTAGAATATCAAAGGAGGAATTGTGGCTTTTGGGAAAAGCTATGTAGGATACCAAACATTTTTTCTTAAGGGAACAATCTTGGAAGAGGTTTTTGAGTTTAATTATATAGGTTGCGCTATCAGTATTGGGAATGAAACAGGACAAATGTCACTATGAAATTATCGAAGTATCAGATAATTTGTTACTATACATAAGAAAAACAAAGAAAGAAACAAGAACTGTATTTTTATGTCAGGCCCTGTGTTATTCATGTGGGAGTGAAACGTGGGTGCCCACAGAGAAGACTATAAACAAAAATTTGTTTATATCAAATTTAAAATGAGTATTCTAAGAAAAACAAAGCGGTGTGCAAGGCAAGACCGTCTGCGTAATGAAGGGATTAGGCATGAACTACAGGTATTCTCCATAAGTGACTAAATACCAAAGCAGCATATTGGTATAGACAGGTACTTACGCCTATACTTATCCCTATACTTATACATATTACTTGTACTTTGAAACGAGGGATGTAGGTAAAACACGAGGTAGATAGAAAGGCATACGGGCGCGCGCACGCACACACACACATTTAATCAATTTCCTCTTAACCTTATTCACTTTGATATCTTCAGTTCTTGTATATGCCAGCGTTCTTGTAAACTTATTATTATCAAATATTTCCATATCTGCAACTTATAAGTGATAATAATGAGAGTAATTTTCATATCTTTAACTCCCCATTAGGTAACTGAGATTATATAAGGGTTGTGCGATGAAATTGATTTTGCAATGTAGATGGATTCAGAAGTAAAGCACTTTAGATAATCTGAATGTATTCAGCACGCATACTAAAAGACAAGAATATGAAAGGTCGTTTGACCATCTGGAACTTGTGGAGTCTGGGTTTCTGTGGTACGCTGCATAAGTTAGATTATCACAGCAAGCAGAAGTACAATCTGCGTTTACGGAAATGGTTACTTTGTCAAAAGGCAATACAAAATCAGCCAGACTATCACTGTATATACGCTTCTAATCTCTTCTTAAAATTGTACGTTTTATTTTGAGTTCAGAGAACAACTAATTTGGTTTATATAATTTTCACAGAATGTTCAAATTTACAAAGAGATATTACTACTGGTATACAAAAGTCGAAGATATGTGCATTCCAGGTACAGAACCTAAAGAAACTACTATTTTACATGTACAAACAACAGATTTCCACAAATTGTGTTAGTCAAAATACAAAAATAAAACGTTTTATAAAATATCTGAAACATGCTTCGAACAATTGCCTAATAGATTAAGTGTGACGAATCGATTTTATTTTACGAGTGTACATTGAAGTGAATCATATTGAAGTTCATTATTGTATGTAGTTACAGAAGTGTATCGGATCACAGTCAGACCTACAATATTGTGGCTACACACACACACACACACACACACACACACACACACACACACACACACACACACACACACACACACACACACACACACACACACACACACACACACAGACAGACAGAAAACGTACCCCGGACTGTGACACAAAAATTCAAATTAACCATTTTTTAAAATAATTGTAATATTGCACTACTTGTGACTACTTATTTATAGGTATATCTATTTATGTGTATATGTACTTATATCAATGTGCCCTTAAACAGGCCCATTTGTTATACGTAATTGTAAAGAAACCTAATTCTAGTTCCAGTTATAGAAGGTTAATTTAAGTAATTGAAATTACTCAAATATTTGTGTGCAATTCGGAGTAAAATTAATAATAGTATCTATCTTACTATCTTTAACAATATTAAAGATTACATTTTTTTAAAGTTTGTTATATCCTATACAAGCACGTAAAAATATTTTGTACTTTTCACACTAATATGCCATCACAATTTTATTTATATAACCTATATCAATGTTACTGTTAAGAATACCAAAAGAATGAAAATTATTTAACGGTTGTAAAATATAATTACCTGAACTATGTAAATAAGTTAACAGTTGTTAATCTGCCAATGAGAATTTGACACAACACGTGTGAATTAAACAAATGGATGTACGTACTGTAATACTTGTTACACGTTGTATTGTATCTTATTGGACGTTTATACACACTGCGTGTACCACATAAGAAGGCTTCATCTTCTCGCTCTGATCAATACAGCCAACATGAAAATATTCTCTTTTTGATACGGATACAACATGTCTTTTACGCCAGGGCTGAACACATGTAGAACCACTTTAGTCACAATGTGCCCTTGTGTTCGTTGTTATTGCCATGCGTTACATATCAATTCGGCGCAGTTTCTCTTTTACTGAGTGTAACCGATACCCTAATCTGTATACATATTATAACCCATAACTCATGTCCTAATTATGGCAGGCTTAGTTAAGTTTGAACAGTATGTCACTGTGAAAGTCGGTGTGATTGCATGATGTCCATCCAATTCTGACATCAAATAATGTTTGTAAAATTAAAAACTTTGTTATAGTAAAATAAACAAACTTTTTTCTTATCATTATTATCATTTTCTACAAAAATAAACCAAAAGTGGCTTGTTTCGGTCTGAAGCGGAGTAATGCAGGTCACTCCAGCACTTCTTCGGACGTCCCACACCTTTATATCTTTGGCTTATAATTAAGTAGTTGTTTGCAGATGCGGCAGTCATCCATTCTGGTAAGCTGTTCTAACCATTTAGCCGATATTGGGTAAGCCTATCGAGTATACTCATAATATTCAGTCTTGTCGTATATCTGCATTTATTCTACGATCATGGAGAGTATTTCCTGCCACATGCCTGAGAAATCACAATGCCGCTGCCTGAATACGAATAACCTGGAATTTCTTTGAAGTCCAATTCTAAGATCCGTAGAGAGGTGTCACCTTGTATCCTGGATTACCACCTTGCAGAACATTAGGCGTGTTTCTTCACTCGTTAAATCTAGATTTATCCCGATAGTCCCACTTATATATAGCTAAGCTTATGTGGCTTATGTACCACGTCATTATCTATAAAACGCGGACAATGAAAATCTATAAAATAGTGAACTAAATCTAATACTTTTAGTGAGTTTCAACTAATAACTAATAGGCTCATCTGATAATTGTAGTCTATTATAAATTGTCAATTATAAGACATATTATAGCCCAAATACTTAAATTTTCTGACTTGCTTCAGAACGTTACCATCTATAACTTTTTTCGTAAATTCACCTTTATTTCAACAAAAAATGAAAATCTTTGTAAAAAATGTTAAAAATAAGTAGTAATACAAACGTGATAAAACGATTAAAAGCGACATGCAGTCTTAAAGAATATTTGTTAAACAATCTGTAGGGTCGGGAAAATACAAGGCGACTAGAAATAAAGGTGAATTTTTCAGAAGGAAAACCCACCGGGGAATAATTATAAACCTTGAAACAACAAATGTAAAATAGAATGCTGTAATTGTAATTAAACTTTTTAACATATACCTCAAGCAAAACATTATATATGTATACTAACGTAGTGTAACTTAGGTAGTATTTATACCTAGAGTGTAAATATTAACATGAAATTGTAATACTGAATTATGGATAATTACCGTGAATATAAAAACAAAATCAGTTTACATTCAACTTAAACGTTTCTATAATAAAATTTATTTTTTAGGAAAAGAAAATTTGTGAACTATTTAGGTAAAGAGATAATTTTGCTGAGTCCCAGAATTTCAGGGTGGACACAAAGACAAACTTGGTTATATTAGACAAACTTGTTCCCATTTCACAAAACAGCTAACTAAGTTTTGGTTGCACCAAACTATGATGTCAGACAACAATATATAATTTTACTTTGCTGTTAGCATTTAACATTTAACAATTTTTGTGTTTAACAAATTACAGCAGAAGTATTCAACGTTAGTCGTACAATCCTATGAGAGGAAACCAATGTATTAGGAATACATATTTCCCCCTCACACTTACACACTTACACACACACACACACACACACACACACACACACACACACACACACACACACACACACACACGTTGATGGGGTTTCGAGTAATCTTCAGAATACTACTAAAAGAAATACACTAAATTTTGAAAGTATTTAATACAATATTTACCTTAATTTACCATAAGTAAAGCAGTAATCAACAATTAAAATTCAATGTTATACAATTAATTGCTTTTATGATTAATAAGGCCTACTAATACTATTAAATAACTTTTAAATTATCAGTAATTTAAATTGTAATGGTGCAGGCTTATAAATTATGTTCTGTGGTATTATAATTTTCTCGATGTATTTTAGTAATAATTGTAAGTAATAAGTAATAATGCAATTATTTTGGTGATGTAAACAAACTGTTTCAACTCCTTCACACATACACACATACGCGCACACTCACATACACAAATACATTCACGCAAATAATTTATCTGTTGTGTTTGATATTTTCCCTTGTATCCGTACACAGGTCCTAACGATAATAAGAAATATTGTCATTTATTAACGTCGACACAAATAATTTAAAATTTGTGTTTTAATTTTGTGATCGATCCTTGCAAACCCTTCATCGTTAAAATTCATAGATTGACGGTTACTACGAAATTAAGTATTCAAACAGTTAAATATTCATGCATTCAAAACAGTCCTTTCTTTCATAAGCTCTTCTATTTTTATAGTTATATTTTTATTCATAAACATTAGATGCCGTTTTGCGATGTTTGTAATCGCCCTTTTAATAGGGAGTAGTAATAATGGGACCGTTATTAAACAATAGGTTTAAGTACAGCGTCTATAATACATAACGCTGTGCCATATGATTCTATGTCGTTCCTATATCTGTTAAGAGTACTTCTTAAATGGGCAAATAAGTAATTTCAGTAAATAATCTGAAAGTACAATTAACAAACTTGACACAACAAAAGGAGAGAATAATTAGTGTTAACTTTGTCCGCGTTGAAGTTATAAAAGTGGAAAGTAACTCAAAGTTGACTGTTGGAAACTGCTGAGAGAAATTTTACAATTTCAGAGGAGGTAGACAAAGCAATAGAGCAATGTTTAGGATGTAAAATTGGTTTTGAGATTTGTGTGATTGTAATGCAACATTAAAGGCTGAGTATCAACATGTGGATCTCAGACGTGCCATCTGAATACGGCACCGTAGTGCAGACAGCTTCACGCGAGTTACTGCCTCTGTGAGGGAAAAACGATCTCATTTCTGTTCCAGCGTATTGTTTACGTTGGATATTGCCCTGTGTATTAAAGTCTCTGTACAGCTGTAGTTTGTATCTCCATGCATGTGACGCATATGCTACATCTAATCTGTTGTCACTAGCTGTAACGTTTTCAAAATGAACACCCTCACAGACTTCAATGAATTTTATTTTTTTCAAAACTAATTGCTTTAAGGTATTCTGTTCGAATAGTACAATGATATACATATTTAATAGATCTAACAATCTTTTTACCATTACCTTACTGGGATCTTTTCATACAGGGAATTTTTTTTTATTTTGTGGTAGATTTGATGTTCAAGTGACAGTCTTATCTGTCCTTCCTCTTACAGATAACTCAAAAAAAGTGTGGTTTGAATGCTGTATAAGTGATACTGTTGTTTAAGACGTGTAAATGCTTTCTTGTGTTGTGTCATAAATATTGAAATGTTAAAAACCTAAAAATATATTAAACCTTCTTAAAATATTCAGGGCAGATATTGTACATCTTCAACTTAAATATTCTTCTATAGATTTTTGTCACAATATACGTCCCCGGAATACATATACATTTTTAATAAAATTTAGCTGATACTTGAACTGTACAAATGCCACTCGCATTATCATCAACTATATAATTTGTATATTAATATTTTCGTTTTTCCAACAAAACATCTAATAATCTAAGCCTTTATTGTGCCTGAAATAAACTTTAACCCTGTGCAAAGTTAATGTACTTTGTTATGGTATTCATGCAGTACTGAACAAGGTGAGAGACTTAATTAAGAAGCACTTTCATGCCTAGGCCTGGACAACGCACACAAATTAGGGCGCAAGACGCCCGCGCATCATCCATCCATCCATCATTAAGAAGCAAAGCAGTTTTGTCCCGTTGTGTGTATTGTGCCATCACTCATCATGTGTATTCTGTGTATTTCTCAGCTTGCCTTTGTTTAGACTTAAGATTGAGTTTGTAGAGATTGGTAATTCCTCAAAAACATAAAAAGGTATTTTAAATCATAAATTGTCCACACTTTTGTAACAGGAAACACTATTGTTTTGTAACGTTAATTTCTGTCTTAGGAAATTTTGTAACAAAATCTTTTGTCTTAGGAAAGTATGTACATATTAATGGGTACACTCGTTGGGGTGTTCTCGTTAGGGGGTGTACACTCGTATACGTTGTAACCTCGGATACACTATAGCCAACAAAATCTAATACTGTGTCAGTTTCAACTGAAAATGAATGGTCTCCTCTGACAGTTGTAGAATTTCTCATTATTTAGTTGTATAATGTCTGCTTATCTTAGGAATATACTAAGAGGATGCCACTAGTAAACAATAGTCATACGTGCAGCATAAAAATGTTTAATAAAAATATACATTGCAAGGGGTGAAATTGTATGAATAATGTAATACGAAAATATATGTAGATTATAACAATCATAAAATAGAAAAAAAACACTTATTGAACACCTTCTACCGATTTAAAATTAACAATCTCTACAGTTGTGTAACCTGATGTTAGTTATAAGGAGTCAAATCTCCGTGTACGTTGTCAAACAGTAGTGTGAGTGAAGGCGGTACAGACTTGAAAACTACACGTTTTGCAAAATTGTGCAAAACTCGTTAACGGAACACGGAAACAATGTGTGTCGTCTGGTTGTGCGGAATATTACAAGCCTGTGGCCTCGCGTTATCCGAATTCGTTTACGTTTAAGGTGATAGGGTAATTAATTGTTTGTCACTCCTTGAATCAAATAATGACGGTGTAATAATAGAACACTCTCTTTTAAAATCTTTTGTTTAATTAGAATAATATTCTTTGAAAAATATTTATTATCTGGATAATAAATTGTGAAATTTTTAACTGAATTGCTGATTGTTAAATGCCACTAATATATTATTGTCTGTCAGCAGCCAAAGTAAAATAAATGTAATTTTGTGGAATATCAATACCAAGTTCAGAATTATAAACGTAAGTTATTAATATGATGGCTATTACATACTATCATTATATTACATGTCCACTTATAAAAACTTTGATACATATAAAAAATGTGTGGTTTTGAATTTAAATAAAACGCATGTGTTTAGCCTTTTACATCTCACGATACACTCTCCTTTCGACAACAAAATTAATCTTTTTATATAAAGTAGTGTTTGAATGTAACTCAAATAAGCTCATATCCCACGGCCTGGTTTGCATATAAATGAATAGAGAAACGATTAACACACGAACACGCGCGTCCAAGAAAGTAACGTCGCAATATATATTCTGGTACTACTACTACTACTGTTTGAAATCGAACAAAATGCTCAATTTTAAATTTTTTTAATTTTAAAGCATGCACATATAGATTCTTAAACTTAGGGCATATATCATATATAATACAAAAGATAATTTACAAACAATTAGTACAAGTCAATTAATTTTATATTGTTGACTTCTATGTCAATTTATTAATCTTCAGTTTGTTTGACATGTTTTAAAAGTTGAAGGTAGAGCCGTCATCTTGTAATCATTTGGTACTTCTATTATATCGAATCCGACATCTTGTTTGATACTTTTGATACAATGCCAGATTTCAACAACTGACGCTAGCCTGACAATCCGGTTCCAACTAAACTTTAATCATAAACGTGCATTTTACACAGTTTTGTTTTTGGGTGTACAATTTAGAATTTACCACTATTAAAATCACACAGTATTGTATAATGCTTAAGCGTTCGGTTTTGTTACTTAGTTACATAGACATAATATCAGTGTTCAAGTACTACGTTTGTCATTCAGTAAATATTACTTCAAATGAATGGTTTTTAAATATAATATTCCTCTTCACCTGATGAGTAGTCTTCGCCATATTACTTGGTTAATTATTTCTTACTAGGCTTTTTGGATGTAGTTAATTATATTTCGTCTTGTAAATTATTTCCTTAGTAAGTTGTTAATTATATTTCCTTGTCAATTAGTTTCTTTTAACGTTTTCAATACTACCATTGTTGAATACAACGGTTCTTTTTTTAATTTAATTAATTTTACATTTACAACGATTAATATTTATTGAATATTTCTTTCACTAGTAGGCCTACACGCCACTCTTCACCTTCATTTTCCCTGATCAGTAACTTAAACAAGAGTGAGTTTGTATCTTTTCTAGAATATCGTATTGTTATAACCAACGTCTTGTCTTTCTGCCTTTGTTTTATACTTTACTTTATGCTCACTAAATAGTTTAAATACACTTATTTTAATATTATTTATTCTTTGCTGACAACTGACACTCCTTTATAATTTATAAGATTTATTATAGTACCCATATAGCACTTCATAATGTCTGTGATTAGGCCCTATATGTGATTTTAATTTCTGTTTGTTAAAAACTACATGAACATTTTTTACATTATGATTACCCGAGTTTCGCTTATTTTCACTACGACATAAATAATTTTAGGTTAATTATTTACAGTCTTTTACATATATTGGTTATGGTTACATTGTTATTTTTATTTTAAATAACTTACTATAGTTTCTAATTATCTTACACGTTGACAATTCATCCAGGTTAATACAGCTGAATGCCTTCTGGCTTTCTGTTACTTACCTGTTGGTTATCCTTATACATATCCTATTTCTCTAAAGCGAGTCTAGATACCCACAAACAGCATCTTTTTTGAAATATGTAATGATAAATCAGTATTCATTCGTATAGTAATTTGTTTAGATAAGTGAGCTCAATAACACACCCACATGTGAAATGGTTATGAGTGTGTGTGTGTGTGTGTGTGTGAGCGCGCGCGTGGGTCTGTGTGTGTTTAAAAAATAACCAGTTTTTAGGTATGCGTCCGGAATAGGAGTGACAATAATATTGCAAATGTTGCTGGTTAAAATACTATTTTAAGAACTATTAAATTTAAAAAAATTGCGTTTAAAATACAGACTTTGTTTAAATGTTTTGCTCTCTGTTTCTGTAAAACATATAGAATCAACGTTGATGTAATTTTTAAAAATTCATAACCCGCATGCTACATTGTATAATATTACCATTAGAACAAACATTTATGTGTCAATCTAAGGTCATTAATATAGAAATAGAAAACAACGTAACAACATTAAACAAATAAGATATTGTTGAATTTACTGTTGGAAAAAAGTTGTAATCTAATGATGGTTCTTCTTCAGAGTACATATATAATTTCTTTTTCACATCACTTTTTACACTTGGTAGTGTCTTCTTAAGGTAATAATAATAATGTATAACAGGAAATATTTTGTTTAACTGACGAGTTATGGTACAATAAAAAAGAGGATGCAGAAGAACGTAGAATAGATTGAGTAGTGAGAGTATCGTGTACATGAGGTTATCCCTCAAAAGAACGTTAAATGTAAAGATCATCGTTAGCGACGTGACTCCTAGCGCAAAATTTAGGTATAGATAACTCGAGTAAAATTCTTTTACGGCGCGCAGAACGTCTAGAAGTATACAGTAAATGGCTAGCAGTTTTTTACAGTATTTCACTGACTCAAACAAGAAGTTTCTTCTCCTGAAGATCACAGACACACTTTGTTGCCAAGCCACATTCCCTTCACTAAGCACTTCAAACGTTTGAAGAACGCTGAAAAGAAGTCTCAATCTTTGCAGTACCATGTAAAGCATAAAATCAAAATGCGCCTGCAAAATCACGACACTAGACCAATGAAAACCCGCTCTTAAAATGTAGCATACAAATACGATGTTCAACTCTATTACATCAAAATTATGTATCACATTGTTAGTTCCAAAAGTCGAGTAAGTCATTATATGCGACACTTCTAGATAGGCGAGAATCGTAACTAGACATACACGAACCAGTACGTAAATTAAACAAACAAGTTTGTTGCGTCTGTGTGGAACAGCTACTTGCAGTGTTTGAAAAGATATGGTATTTGATACAATCAACGATGTATCTGTATTTGTGTTGTGATGTAAATGAAATTTTAAACGGTACTGTACAGAAATCACTACAGCCAACACATAGGCAACTAGAGTTATGATACTTGAGTAAGTGCAACGTAGGAAATAGAGTGTAACGGTTGTACACAGAACTGAGGCTGAAATGCAGAGTACAGTTGCCATCCATCCATATACGTACAGTATACTGTGCTCCTTTGTCTCTTTACAAGACGCCACGGTAAAACCCCATAGGGTACAAAGTATTGTCAATGGTCGCACTGTTGTATATATACTGTTTTCCATTTCTGTGTAGTGTAAATTCGATTTCAATTAAAAAATAATATTTAGCGAATAAATTAAAAAAAATATCTACCCTTTTTAACGTAATGTTTGTAGGGTTATTTAATATACAGGCTTTGTGGACAAAATAGAGACTGCCAGAAGTAAGCCTTTCATAATAAAGTGTGACGTCATGGAATACTAATATTAACTACAATAAATAACATTGACATATCATTACGTTTAGACACTTCGTCAACAGCTCCACAGATACAATATTTACACATAATTATCATCGGTAATTCTGCTCAAGTTATGTTTTTGTAAGTCAAATTATAATTTAAAGAAATTTATATAATGTGTGTATATATATTATAACGATGACAACTTGAAACTGTTGAAACAGTATTAATATTGTTATAATTCACTTGTTAGTGTGCTGTTTTTATATTCGTTTGTTATTTATTGTTATATAATCTGTAGTATGTATTAATTTTTAATGAAAGCTGATTATGTCGATCGTGTACGCTCTAATAACTCGTACTGGATCTTGTTGTCTGTACGACCTTACCTGTCCTTACTCACTTGTATTTTCTTCCCAATAGGCGCCAAATTGTTTTCCAAACAAAACAATTAAAAGATTTAATCTCAGTTAGTTTGTTTACGGTACTGCGGTGAGTGATTCGAATTATTCGCCGGCTGGCGGGAACTCGAATATCGCTAGTCTTGGGGGAACCTGTTGCCAACATAAACTTTGGTCAAAATTTCTATTCACTGCTACAAAACACAACATACATAATACATGTGAAATAATTACAGGACAGTCGATAAAGGTTCGTACATGTTTATTAATGCTTAATAGCTCATGAAATTTCAATAATAGTTATACAATTGAGTTTATTATAATAATTTTTTAGCCTCGGCAAATATTTAATTCTTTACTCAGCAGAGAGCAGTGTGGCAGCGAAAGTTAGTTGACGACGCAAAATGTCGCCGTGTTTGCTTTATTTACACAAATGAAATTGCCACTGGATCCTTTTGAGTATGACAAAAAAGTTAGAACAAGATATTTAAATAAAGTACACTACTTTACAATTGTGGTTATTAATTATGAAAGAAGTTTTACGTTGAATTCAACTCTGTGATGTTTAAAAGTGTATGTGTCTGTGCTACCCGTTTTATACAGAGGTTATCTTATAGTTAACACTGGTATTCATGAATATTTTCTATTAATCTTTGAAAGAAATAATATCATCTGTTATAGTGAGAGTTTTTTCTATTGTGAGAAATGTTTTAGAAAGGATTTTATTTATAAATTTTAGGTAATTCCGCAATACTTAACAATCAGTAGACCTATGGTGTGGTGTTATACAGTTGAAATGGGTTGTGTCATCGTTTTGATCCTCAATCTTCACTCGTCTTGGGATTTGGTCATGTCTGGCGTCTTCTTCGTCTTATTTGATTGAAGTTCCTTAATTTTGAATGAATTAATCTGGTCAGTTGCTTTAGTTGAGTGCATTAGTCCTTCATCAGATGGTCTGATTCCTTATTTTAGTACATTTTAGTCACTTTTGGTTGTTTTAAGTTAAAATTTTAGCCATCTACGGCTTGGCGTCTCTTCGTCTCAAGCGTCACTTATGGAATAATAGGTTTTAACGGAAAATTCATCAATAACGTTCCGTTGTCATGGTTACTGATTGCTCCTGATTGGCTGATCATGACTTAAGACCATTGTTAGAATATTTGAATTTTTATTCAAAATGATTAAATATCTTCTGATTGCTATTAATCTTCGGTATTCTTATTTAAGTATGAGATATTATCACCACTGTTTGTATTTTGTTTCAAAGATTAATTTAACATCCCATAAGGTTGGGTTGGCCTATGTATTATGTTTTGACAGTTATGTTGATATTATTTAATTGCATTTATTTTTTATTTTATGTCCTAAATTTAACATTTATCTCTTAATGTGATTCACTAATTATTATTTGCTATTTACTTGCCTTGGATTTGCTAATATCGTAGTACAATTCTTACAATTTGTTGTTATTGGTTTTATACAGTTAGGCATTGCATATGCCTAAGCAGTAATTGTCTATTTTTCCATATATTATACTAATTACAAATTATTTTACTTTCATACATCTTTTGTTTGTATTACAAATGATTTGTTTGCTTACTGAATTGTTTTAGATCTGTTTTATAATATTTGCTTGTTTTCTTTAGTTTACATATCATGGTTGTCTACTATGTACTAATTGCTTTCCTAGTATTACCACATTGATGTGAATTTACCTTTTTTCCTTATTTATATTGCTATGGTTTATAATTGGTCTATGATTCACTATTCTCTATAAAAATATAACATAACATTTAGGTTTATGGACTGCATAATTCTTCAGCCATATACCTACTTATAAACTTAATCAAACAATTCTTTAACAGTTATTATGCTACTCTTGTTTACAATTTATTACTTCTTATTTATTTTTTATGTGTGTTAAACCTCATCACACCATTTACTTTATTTACCTAATTAACTATCCCCTTGAACATAGGGTATTTATTGATGTTGCATTTCTATTATTTACTCTATTTCTCTATTCTAAGATAAACATTATTCTCTATCCATGGTAACACTAACATTTAGTTCTTCCTGGGACTTTTTCCCTGAATATCCTTATATTCCTTGGCTACAATCAATCTTAATCCTAATATTAATGATATCCTTAATTACTAACACTGCACCTTTAATCTTTAGTGTTTCTCACTGATTTTTGTGTGTTTATTCCTATCAAAAGTGTTTCTACTTATTCTGTAGGGTTTACACTATCACTTTTGCACTTTTTTATAGTTTTATTTAAGTGTTATTGGTGGGTATTCCCTAACATTAATTCTTTCTCACTAATATCATGTTCATCATCTAATTATCTCTCACTTTACCTTGGTTATTTATTCTGTTAACAAGTATATATCATGATAGAGTTATTTGTAACATTTACTCTCTGTTTAATTGGTTAGTGTACTTTTAGTTAGTTATTACTTTATCGGATTTTACTACTCTTTATTTACATTGATTAATTAGTTGATACTAATAATTATCATTGGCATTTATTATTTATATGATACTAATAATTATCATTTACACTTATCGTTTATTGCTTTCTTTTTCATCACCTTATTCGAGTGTAATATTTCTCCTTTTCTGTTCTATATTATTCGTATGTGTCTTTCTATATCTATTATCAGTTTATTTCAATTTGTTTCATTTATATTTTGGCTGTCACCTTCTCATTTGGTTTCATTTTATTTCACTTTATATATAGTTTATATATCATCTCACTGGTACTGGTGCTGGTTCTACCTACTCACTTACCATCTATTGGGTTATTTTGGTAAAATCGTATTATAATATCATCGTTTCTAGTTTTGTTTTGTTGATGGCTACTTTTCTCTTATCAGAGGTTACTTGTTTTATTACCTTTAGCTGTATGATCGTATCATTATGTTAATTACCCATTCTTTTATCTCTGATCCATCCCTTTTTATTTATAGTGTTAATCATTAATAATTTATTCTTATCATGTGGCTTCAAAAGTGTGTGTTGAAGATATGTACTTTTATAATATGTAAAAGTATATAAATATATGCTTGTAAGAAGAAACAAAAATAATTTATTTATTATAAAGAATGTTTAAATAAAGTGAATAATTTAAACATTTGTGTGTGTGTGTGTGTGTGTGTGTGTGTGTGTGTGTGTGTGTGTGTGTGTAAATTTAATTACAAATATTAATTTAAATTAATGTTTATTTAAAGCAATCCCGTTTTGTTTCTATGTCTTGGGCAATTTTTTATCGATTTATGTACTTTTCATTTCATAGATTTTCTATGTATGTGCGCTATCCAAAATTAACCACCAATTGGCTGGTAAGTAAAAACGCAATTACAGAAAAATATTTGATTATATGCAAAATTTTATACATACATTTATTACAGTTTATACTACACAGACAGAGGCAATTTCGTGCGTTGCACCAACATGTGTAAATTGATAAACACTGCCGTCATGGCGCCCAGGAAGAGTTGACAACATTACTGAAGCCTTAATCTGTTCCAGCGAGTCCTGAATCAAGGGTCAAGGGTGACAAGATGGTACTTGAATCGGCCGGGGACAGGATAATCCAACTATCGTTTGCTAGTTACGTTTTAAATTTTTCCGATGTTCGAAACTTTTCAGTACGCGCAGTCTGTCCTACGCAACTATCTGGGCCATGATAGCAGGTCCCTGACAAAAGCGTCGACCGCCTAACAAAGTCACATGAATAACCCGGATATGAATAATACGTTTTTATGTGACTAAGATATGTCATTGTACTCAACTGGTCGTTTTCGCTTCCGCCTTTCCACCATCGTCCGACGTTGTCCAGCATTTTGGAACACATTCATAAATGCAACCAGCAGAACAAACCACGCACGCCTAATATCTGACGGCAGAAGCAATCACAGATTTTCAGATTTCACCATTTTTCCGTCGTTCCTCTAATAGATATAAACAAAACTGCAGCGAATTTTCGTATAACAATGGAAAGACTAGTTACTATTGGGTATGCGCCGTGCTGATGTGTCAACCCGTTTGCGTATATCAGATAAGTGGTATTAACTTTATAACATCCATTTTAGATTAGCTTTTCAGGCAGTTACTTTTGAAACTGCATAGAAATGCAAATATAAACGCTGAGTGCAGACAATCATTCAAACACATACGTCCAAGTAGACATCAGTTTCAATTATCAAAGTGTTCAAGTGAATTAATGGGAACTCAAGTCTCTGATTGATAGCCTTAGATTAAAACTGTGAGGAGGTCTGCGAACCCAAACATGCATTGTGTATAAGTGAACTCCAGACTCTAATTAATATAAAATTACAAATATAATAATATTGGACAATAGTTATAAAAGTTAGGGAGTGTAACAGTGTAAGAAGGCGAGAATAACGGTGATAGATTTTAAGAAGTAAGAACAGTGTATAGTGTAAGTGAATAAACATATTTACAATATAAACATCACATGAAACATATAATTTATATGAAACCACAAGGTAACTTATATAGTGCAATAAAACCAAGTGGAAATAATTAAAAAATAAAGAATCTTCAGTTACAAACTTATAACGTAATAGTGACGAAGATAGAATAATATTCTACAGAATAATATTAATTATAAATTGGGAGACCGCACCTGTGACCCATAAATATATCATTGCCAAGACCTTATCTGAATAAATTAGTGTTTTAGTAGAAAGGATTGTTGTTGGAAAAAATATTGAATCTAGGCAGAACGTGTCGAATTTTAATGCTGGTTTTATACAAATTAAAGGAGAATACGAGACGAAACGATACTGAAAGACTATGAAAATAAATAGAAGAAGGATATTTTAATCGATGGTGCAGAAAACTAGAAGTACAGACGCAAAGGATCAAGAAAGAAGATCGTAAAGAAAACTACCAGATGGGTGAGATCTATCCAATAGTCAACCCAGATATTAGAAAACATCTTAACATTTAAAGTTCGAATCACAGCGATGTACTATAGTAAAAAACAATACAAACTTTAGAACAGTGAATTCTAAATGTACACCAATAATTATTAGTAGTATGAGTTTCTGTTTCAATTGTTCATTTGCACTTTTGTATGATCCAAAGAACCCACTGATACACAACATACATCAACAACACCTAATTACCAAACATTAATTTTTAAATATTATGTTATATGATATGTTTACAACTTATGTACAATACTTTGACATGACTTTATACATGAACCCTAAGATTGAGATTTTACATGCTGTACAACAGAAGTGAGTTGCAAAAAGATTAATAAAAATAATTTAAATTTAAACAAGAAGGAGTAAGTAGTTTGATTATTTATTTAAAATAGAATTATACATCGAATAAGGGTAAGTATAGGAAATAAGAAATTAAGGGATTTTATTCTAACCGTAAGTGTCCTTATCTAACACTATTTGTATTCAAATGTTACGATAATTGCAGTTACTAACTACAGTCATACCTAAAGAACAGACAGTGCTTCTAAATAAGCAGTAGACATTAGCTGTCTAAGTGCTTACAAAATAGAAGATGACTGAGATCGAGTTTCTTAAGAACTAAGGAACACAGAACTAAAGTATCATCGGCTGCGTTAAAAAGACAGGGAAATTCAATCTTACAGCACTTTCTCAACTGTACTTACATTTTCTTTGATACTACTAATATGTATGCAATACTCATACCTAAATCGTCTCGAAAAACAGAAGATAAGGACTGACCATTTTTACATAAATCGGATAACAATAAATGATCAATGCCCTATTAGGCTTTCCCGTTATACGTATAAAATTATTAGGCTTAGAATTATAAAATTCAACATATGACTTTCCAACTTTTTTTATCTTATCTATAAAAATGATGTATTTTTATTAGTTTAAGGGGATCCCTACTAAAAATGGCAACAATTTTTATTTTGTAACTTTTTAATTTATTCAGATTTTTTGTGATTTATTGTTGCATTAAATAAAGGATAAAATTATTTAACTGGGAAAAGTTTTTAGTAGGTACTAAAAGTTGAATTTTTTAACGTTCCTTAACAAAGTTTTCTGAATACTTTCCAAATTAATATTCCAGACAACTAGAAGTCGTATGATCTTTAAAAAGATGATGTCACTGTGAAGGAGATAGAATTATCTAAAAAAACATATATTTTTATTAGGATATAATTAAAGACAATTTTTGTGTAAGGAAAACAATAAAAATACTTTTTTTTTATTTTTACATTTATAAATAAATATTTATTACAAAAGAACTATAAGACCAAATTAAATACAAAGTCGTATAGTTTTAAGTAATCACATCCCAAAAATCTGTGTCAAATTTCAGAGGAGTAAGACAGTTTTTAGAAATATCATAAAGTATAAACAAAAACATGAAAACTGAATTTGCGGGAAAATCAGATTTTCTAAAAAATTTCGTTTCTGTTGGAAAATTAAATATTTCTGAAGTGCAAAGGCTTGATATGATTTTTTAATTACTCTATGAGTGTTAAATAATAAATTATAATACAATAAACAATAAAATATTTTATTTTACATTTTTAATAATTTATAGGAACAAATATCTTCAGCAGCTCTCCTTATTAATCTTCTTATCGAACATTGCAGGTTATCAACAACACGTCAATCAGTCGTTTTACAAGTCCGATTTTTTCATTGCAAATAAAACAGCAGATGTTTTATACATGTAACATTTTCTTCAAATTAGTACTACTATGATATATATTTGTAAAGTTATGTTAAATAACAATACCTAAGTTATGTTACATAACAAAAAGTTATGTTACATTGTTTTCTTATAATACCTAAATATAATGTAAATGGCTTACGTGCTAGGTTTTTTTGCCAAACTACTTGTTTTTGCCTACTAAATATTTATGAAAAAATGTTTTAGTATGTTTTTTGTATAAAGAACTAACCATAAAACAATTTGGGACGAAAACCTTTTTCATTTTTTAACAATTTTTGGCTATTTTTAGTAGGAATTCACCTTAAATATATATTTGAGGTAGGTTCACATATTTTGCAAATCACTGTAAAGAATTATTTACAAGTCAGTTGTTACTGCTACTTTACTTTCTTATCTGGCTATCTGCAGAAATTTGTGAACCAGACAAATTTTTACGACAAATTGTAGGAGTAAGGAAAATGTGAGTGTGCTGATATAATGCCTGCATGCCATTTTGTTCAAAAAATTAACTGGAATATAAATGAACAAATTATTAAAATCAGAGAATAAAAATAATAATGAAAAGTTATTGATAAAGTAGAGTATCGGACAGAAATATTTGATTATAAATACTGCGGATATGAAGCAAAACCTTAGATCGGTGGACAAGTTCTTGACCAAATAAGGTTGTACTGCTGCCGGCAAAAGGCTCAGAAACGTTCATATTGAGGCGAAAATTAATATGAATACCGTCTGAATGTGAGTAGAAAAGTCCATAAACGCGAAAAAGTTGTATCCGTGGTAAAGTGGATGCCAGTTACACACAGACCGGCCTGCCCTTTCACAGAGATTGCCGAAGGACTTAGATGTGGTCACAGTGTTCTAAAATTATTCGCAACCTTGGGTAATTGTGTAGTAAGTGGATTCGTTATCAGTAACGGGAGTATAAAATTGAAAATCTCTTATGAAATGTTTTCGCAACTTTTGGTAATATTGGTAAGGTTTAAGTCTATTAAGACATCGAGTTCGGGAATCGTTGCATTGATTTGGAGATGCGGGTGTACCTATGTGATCTAGGAACCGAGAGTTAGTTCCAGTAGTGATACTGTAACTCCTCTAAAACAAAAATTTAAAAGCTACCAGTCACTAAAGAAGTTTATGGTGAATAATGAATGTCTAGCGACGAATAATGGGGTGCTTCCGCTGATCTTCTTAAGCGGGGGCGGGCAATAATGAACAACGACTAGCGCCTTTAGTTACTCTAAAAACGTCAAGACGAGGTCACAGTGAGATGTGAATATAATGAGTTACACTACGAAAATTTAGTTCCCATAACTCCTCGGTATCGCTCTTCCAACGCCGACATGTCACTAGCCTTATTTGGTCTGATTGAGTTAAGCCTTCGGCGACAGCGATTTCAAGATTCAACCGTAGTAGACAACGCTATCAGATGCGGGGTCAAGAAGTGCCTAAGGAGTGTCTTCAAGTGCGTGTAATCAGTGGTTGATATGTAGGGCATATGCTTTGCTGCTGGTAAAGACTACCTTGAATAGTACTTTTGTTGTAGATAAATATTGTATCTGAGAGCCATTATTTTCATTACAACTTTCGTACTTTTCCGAAAACCTAGTTTAATTATTTTGGACTACTTTGTACTATCCCATTATTAACATTTATCAATAATACAAAATGCCCTTAAGAAGCAAATGTTGAATGGTTACTACTCAGTACCTGTCAACAATTTGTCAGAGACAAGTCAAACATTTTATAACTATTTATATACAAACGGTTTTAATTCTAAAGCTCTTTAACGAATGAACTTCGTGAGCAATATTTAATTACAACTGTGTTAGTTGCACGGAGCGTATACGTTTTTTGAGATTGTCACAACAATACCTTGATTAAATTTCAGACTTAGAACTAGTAAAAAGGAAGCACAAATTCAATTTAGCAGGGTGGCACTACAATACGGCTAGTACAATGCTGTCGATGACTACACTTCTTTCCACACGGGGTTTTAGGTGTGGCGAAGTGTAAAAGCCAACCTTTTAACATCTAAATCACCCTTACATTTGGATATCAACAGCTCTTCTCGGTACTATATTTCTATAAGAATTAAACTGTTTTTTCTGCGTGAACCCATGCAAGTGTTATGTCTCAGATCTATTTGTGTTTGCGATAATGCTTTTGGTTCAGTGTCGTATGAAATTTATCTTAATTGAAAGTAAGTACAATTAAATAGTAGACAGTATGAATTAGATTGACATGTTACCTTCCCATCTTACTTGAAGCTATTGTATTGACTTCTTACCTAGAATATGGCGCACAGACGCAATGAAGTGACTTGGCTATTTTACGCAATTTTGTGTCTACATCTTCTGTAGTTACAATTATAATTGTAAAACTGCACTTATCACGTCCTATGTAGAACTCAACTGTAGGAACAGAATGCGTACAGTGTCAGGAGTGTTGAATGTTGTGGTCAATGTAGTCTTGTTAGTTATCCGTTTATGTTTAATATTAATAGGAATATCGTAAAATCATATTGATTTTATATTTGCATTTTAATTTTACTACAGAATATTGGAATTCTAAAATTTATGTTTTTTTACGAGCTCTTTACGAGTTCAATAAATTTAGCGCCAGAAGTAGCATGGCGCCTGAGGATAGCATATTTGGTATGCAGTTATGTCTCTATTGTAACGATATAATAATGATCTCTGTATTACAAAATAAAATTTGTGATTACCAAAAATATAAAATAAGTTTGGTGTTTTTGAAATTTTTTGAAAATATTGCTTTTGTTTTTGTTGTTATTATTATTTAATAATTAATTTTAGTGATGTGTTGGTGTAAAAGTTTTAACTCTGTTATTACTGTTTTGTCAATTATATCACATTTGGTTAACTAAAATTAAGTTCCGCGTTAACAGGATTGTCTACGGCACTGATCAATTAGCGGTTCTTCTTCTTCTTCTGCTAGGATTCTCCTTTAGTTTTTGGTATCTGCCGCTTTTCGTGTAGTCCGTTGGTAAAATATTCTATTATGTTACGCTAATAATAATTTTTGAAATAAATATAAGTCAAAATTATGAAATTCCAGTATTTATTTAACAATTCTTAAATAGATCGATATTAAATCGATATTCAACAGTTGGTATCGACTCTTATCTTAGGGCATCGATTAATTTTTACATCTGTTTATTTAACAATAATTATTCGGTTCTTTGAACGGTTATTTTATATAGTCAGAGAAGGGTAAGGTTAGGAAAGTATAACACTTACAAATAAAAAGCTTAATAATTAAAATTGACAAAGTTATTAAATATTATATAATGTTTATTAAAGAAAAATGCGAACCATCGAAGTCTTGAGAATTATGTTGGTAATTGCTCGCAGTTGAATGCTGGGAGTCAAAGATGGCGGCTCATGGACTGCATGTGTTAAACGTATTCAGCTCGACAAAATTTTCTTCCAATAAATGGTTCCTTTTCAGTGTTTCCTCGTCTCCGCAATTGTGATTATCCTTTCTGGTGTCAGTTATATGGTTCTGGTTTAGTGTCTGGTGATTCACTTTGATTTAATGTGTGTGATTATGTTTAATTTATGTTGTTCTCTAAGGTCGAATCTTGCACTTCACTTCTCGTTATTAAGAATTATTTAGTTAGTTTAATTTATTATATCACTCAATTACGGTTCCTTATTACTTGATTTAATCGTGGTATTAATAGTTCTCACTGATTTTACGTTTTAAGTTCAAAATTTCGTACTTTACTATTTTTTCTGTAGGCTAGGCGTACATACCGATCGCCATATTAGTTTGCTATATAGGATGATATTAGCACAAATCGCGTTCAAGTGTACTCGACAAGGTCCAATAATTAACTGTTCTCATTTCCTTCGTCTTCTGATAAAGTCTTAGCCAATTTAATATAAGCAATACATTGTTTTAAATTCCTTGGGCTTCCGCTACATTTGGAAATGGTACATTATATTACTGAATATATTTTGTTATTATTTAATTTAATGAAATATTACATACATAATCTTTTTCTTTAGTTCATTCTTTTTGATTTGATACCAAATAAGATAGTTTTACATAGTTTTTTTTTTATCAAAAATGCTATATTCCTTTCATTTTGAAAAAGTAGGCTTAGTTTTCACTTCCTGTTCTTCCCCAAAATGTTGCCATTTTACATGTTATATTTATGATTGTACTGAATCTAAGATTGACATAATATATTTATCTTCCCTTAATTTCTCTTATTTTTGTTAATTGGTTATTATTTAAAGTATTATCCAATAATTTATGACTCCCTACCTTGAAATCTCAGTTATTGCATATGCATTTTTTCTCCTAATTCTACCTATCTTTTACAATATTCTTTCAAAGTATAATTTACATTATATTATTCTGTTACTGATTTACCTTACATAAATCTTCTCAGTTTAATTAGTTTACTGGACTTGATTTATCAATTATAAAGTATTTTAGATTTACCATTTGGCCTAGATTTTAAGTGGTTTTTACATTCAAAGTTTTTTAATAATATAGCTTGTTTATACCCTTTATGACCTTCTATTCTAACACAATGTTAATTAACAATTCCTTACTTTACTATAAGAACATTTAGCATTGAATTCTAACTAATAATACATAATAATTATTTGACATCAAAACATGGTATTTAATCTCAGACATTCTATTCTTGATAATTTCTAGTAACTCATAATAAACATTTTATAATCAAAGAATGGTATCCACCCTCAGACATTGCATCCTTAGTTAAAATTATTAAACATAATAAACATTTTAAAATTATAGAACATGATTTAATATTTTCAACATTGATGTATAGAGTTCATTGGTTTAACTAGAAACATAACACATTTGTTTCTTCATATTTACACCTTTCTTACAATTACTGGGGTACAGTTCTTTCTGTTTTTTATTTTATTTCATGAATTACCTTTGCGAGTAGATCTTTAAACCAGTGCGAAAAGTACTACACTCTAACTGAAAAGGAATTGCTGAGTGTAGTATTCGCTTGTGGTAAATTCCGCACCTACATCTTGGGTTACCCAATTACCGTCAGAACAGACCATAAATCAATATCGTTCCTAAAAAGCTGCAAATTAAATTACGGCAGACTGACAAGGTGGATACTTGCCCTTCAAGAGTACAATCTAAAATGGGAATACATCCCAGGAAAAAAGAATGTCGTAGCCCACGTGTTATCACGTGTTAATGTGGAAGAGCAAACATTCGAGGGAGAGAAAGAAAGCGTACTCAAAATCTACCACATTATTAACACCAGAGCCGATCTAGCCACGTTATTAACAAACCTTAGCACCCACCAACAAGCAGACCCGAAATTGAGAAAAATAAAAACTCGATTGGAAGAAGGGGACAAAACTGTCGCTCAATATTATCAAATGAATAAAGAAATCTTGTTCGTTAAAAACACGTTAAAGCTGGATACCTGGAAGGTGATTATTCCAACCCATATTGAAAAAGAAATAATCATAAATTATCGTATACGATATGGGCATATGGGCGCCTTAAAGGTGATTAAGGCTCTGGAGGAGAGCTGCCACATAAAAAACGTAAACCGGAAGGTCTGGATGTATATCAAATTTTGCCATATCTGCCAACTAGTAAAATCAAATAACGAGAAGAAGGAAGGCATTATGATTCCTATAACATCCCAGCCGAAATTGGAGAAGGTATTCCTAGACATCTGCGGACCATTTCCCCGTAGTGGCGGTCCACACAGATACAAATACCTGATAATCGTAATGGACCATTTCACTAAGTTTGTTAAGCTATACCCTGCTAATCGAGCAACTACTAAGAACATTCTGGGGATATTAACAGAAAAATATATCCCAAACATAGGGAAACTAGCTTCGATCATCACAGATCATGGAACCCAGTTTAAAGGGAGAAAATGGCGGGATACCCTATTATCAATGGGTGTTCGAACGTACGAAACCTCGGTCTACCACCCGAGCAGTAATCCGGCAGAGAGGGTATTACGAGAAGTGGGGAGGATATTAAGAACTTATTGTCACCATCAACAGAGAAGGTGGCAAGACTATCTAGAAGCCACGGAGGAATTCTCAACTTGGCATACCACCCAGCCGTAGGAGTTACCCCATACTCCGCCATGTACGAGAAACCACCCCCACGAGAGATCGAAGAAATCCTAGAGTTCCCTAGAAATAATATGTATACATACGACAAGGTAAAATTCTACAACAAAGTGGCCGAAGACCAGGAAAAACGGCAAAACAAGTATCAAAAGGCTAGTGGTAAAATAATAACTTACATAATTGGAGAGAAAATATTATTGAAAAATCGTGAACTACCCAGCACGCTGGAAGGAATAACGAAGAAGTTGTTGCTACTATATACAGGACCATATATAGTCTCCAAAATACAGAACAATAATATGTATGAATTAAAGGAGATGGGTTCAGATAGAAACAAAGGCGTATATAACCAGGCTTCCATGAAAAAATATTATGAGGAGGAGAATTTTGAATTTATAAAAACCACTAAATTCTAAAAATAAAGTATGAACAACTTACTACTAACTATTTATGGATATAATTTTGGTTATAAAGAAAAGAGAATTTAGAAATTATAAAAACCCAAAAAATTCTAAAAACATAGTAAGCACATCATACAACCAATTGTTTATGAAGATAAATTTGAAAATAAAAGACAGAGAATTTTGAATTTATAAAAACCACTAAATTCTAAAAAAATAGTAAGCACATCTTACAACCAATGAGTTATGGAAATAAATTTGAAAATAAAAGAAAGAAACTTTTGAATTTATAAAAACCACTAAATTCTAAAAATAAAGTATGAACAACTTACTACTAACTATTTATGGATATAATTTTGGTTATAAAGAAAAGAGAACTTAGAAATTATAAAAACCCAAAAAATTCTAAAAACATAGTAAGCACATCATACAACCAATTGTTTATGAAGATAAATTTGAAAATAAAAGACAGAGAATTTTGAATTTATAAAAACCACTAAATTCTAAAAAAATAGTAAGCACATCTTACAACCAATGAGTTATGGAAATAAATTTGAAAATAAAAGAAAGAGAATTTTGAATTTATAAAAACCACTAAATTCTAAAAATAAAGTAAGAACAACTTACTACCAACTATTTATGGATATAATTTTGGATATAAAAAAAAGAGAATTTAGAATTTATAAAAACATAAAAAAATTCTAAAAACATAGTAAGCACATCTTACAACCAATTGTTTATGAAGATAAGTTTGGAAATAAAGAAAGAGAAATTTGAATTATAAAAACAAATAAATTAAAAAATAAAGTAAGAACAACTTACTACAAATTACGTGTGAAGCTATTTATGGAAATCAAGAAATAGCCATTTAAATAGACCAAAATTTTTAAAATATTGTAAGAGCAACGTACAACAAACTATCTATAAAAAAATCGTGAAGAGAAAGAAAAGAAAGTAAGAACCACTGATACAATTAAAATGAATAAACTTGTGTTGGAATAAAATAATAAAACCTTTACGCATTACAAGGAGAACCATGACCACATAAATATTATCATTAAAGATTTAGTTTGGATAAAAAACAAGAGCGAAATAATTTTTGAAAAAGAAGAAACAAATATATATAAATAAATCAATAATATAACTATGATCATAAAATAAATGTCAATTACCACAAAGACAATTGGAAGAATAATTGCAAGGACATGAACTTAGTGGAATAATTCATGAAACTAAGAAAAAACCAAAGTACAATAAAATATATGCTACCAATGACAAGAAGCAGGTTGTGATAACAACAAAAGAATAATAAAGAATTCACATACTCACAGTTCATGAAAAAAGGTAGTTTAAAATTTGGGTGGCGAAGTATTATTTGTTACAGAAACTTGTCTCTAACAAGTTTGAAAATCACGTTTTGCTCTTGACCCCAGATCCATTTGTTTTTAGATGACAACTGTGGTTGAAACCTTGCGGTTAATTCCGAGTATTGTTCCTGGAACTTGCGATAATAATTACAACGTCCCAGGAATGACTGTAATTGCTTTCTATTTTTGGGTGCAGGGAATTTCTGGATCGCTTCCACCTTTTCTGCTGACGGTGAGATTCCTCGGTCATCCAAGTTAAAACCCAAGAACTGAACTTCTCTTGCAATGAACTTGGATTTTTCTAATTTAAGCGTGATGTCATTTACAGACAACTTCTCAAGTACATGTTCCACGCGGTAGCAGTGTTCCTTCCAAGTTTCTGAGGTAATTAGTAGATCATCTACATACACGGTGGTAAACTGAAGCGCTTCTTGTCCAAGTATCTGGTTCATGCAGGTCACAAAGATGGCAACTGAATTCACGAGTCCGAAGGGCAATCTCTTGAATTGGTAATTGCGCCCTTCGAATATGAATGCCAGATACTGACGACTCTGTGGGTGTAACTCCACCTGCCAGTAACTGCACACCGTGTCCCAGGTACTAAAGTACTTGGTACCGTGGAATCGTTTTAAGATTTCTTCTATCTCACCGGGCGATGTTCTGTCATTGATTATCATTTTGTTTATCTCCCGTGCATCCAAGCAAAGCCGGACTTGGCCGTTTTTCTTCGGAATAGCCACGATAGGGCTGGTGAATGGGGATTGGCTACTCTCTATGATGTCACTGTTAATCATCCGGTTTATTTCTGCTCTTACAGCCTCTTTTCGTGAATGTGCAATGGGGTATGATTTTCTGTTAAACTCCACTGTCTCCCTAAATTGAAGGGTACATTGGTAATTTTTTACCTTACCGGGTTCGTCTATGAATACTGAGCGGTACTTTACATATATTCTGATTAACTGATTCGCTTGGTATATTGGCAATTTCCCCCTTGTGATTCCGCCCCGGAAATCCCTGATTTCCTGTATCTTTTGGGACCATAAATCCTCGTCCGTGTTATCGTATACTATGGGGTTAATGACGGAATTATTTTCGATATAGTTGATGTTTCGTATTTGTTGGTGGATACTGCTGGGAAGTACTGTCTCGCTACCTACTAAATCAGCCGTCCAGGCCAGCCCTTCTGCAAACAGCGATACCTTTTCTGTGCGTAAATCGATGATAGCAGGGTTCCTTCTTAGCACATCGCAGCCCACCAATATATTAAAGGGCAATCCTGTCGAAATTAAGAATACCATGTTTACAGCTATACCCTTGCTAACCACGTTTACTGATACTTGCCTACTGATCGTTTAGTTTTGGCGACCAGTGGCACCGATTAATACAATGTTATTTATTGGTAAAGTTGGCAATATTTGACCACACTCCCTTTGGATTCTCTCCAATTCAGTTGTGTTAATTATAGACACATTAGCACCTGTATCGATCATTAATTGGGCGAAGACTCCTTCCACTTCCGCGTTTATATAAATTACGTCATTGTTTAGACTATTGAGGCGTGTGTCGTCCTCCTCCAATAGTTCGTTTCTAATATTTTTTAAATAGTTGCAACTAATGATTGTAATATTATTAGAGTTAGTTGCTCTTTGCAACTCTTCTTGATACCCAGGAGATAGGAGCAGTGAAGGGTCATGATAATTCATCACTGCCTCCTCCCGTATAAATTCTCATTTTCGTTGGTAGTAAGTCGGAAAACTTTGAGTGGGTTCCTGTCGCTCCGTGCGATGTTCAAATGGTTGATCTCGGTTCGGGTTCCGTTCTGGGTCATCTAGACTGGTACTTCGTCTAGGCGGATTGTACCTAGAATTATCACGTTCTCTGCTTCTCCGCCGATCCTCATATTCGTGGAAACTATTACGCCGCTGGTGGGTGTATCTTCGTTGGCTGTTTCCTTCGGCTCGTTTGAAATTTACCCTTGGCCGGGAAAACCTGTTGTTATTAAAGTTATTGTTTGGCGGGTAACCCCTATTATTATTATAATACCGTTCGGTATTATTATTGTTTGGGTTTCTCTGACTATTAAAATTGGGATTCGGGTAATAATTGTTTCGATTACCTGGGTAACTGTTATTACTCCTATTTGTGATCTGGTTAATAGGACCGTTATTATTATTATTATTATTATTATTGGAGTTATTATAAATGGGATTGTACCGGTTCCCTTGGTACCCATTGCTGTTCTGGTTATTACCCTTGTTCGGGTATGGATTATTTCGGATTTCCGGTCGATCATTTCTCCTTCTGCTTTGCCGGTAGTACCCTCATTTTCGTAGTTCTCCAACAGTTCAGTCATCGCCTGTATTGTCTTTATTTGGCTACCCCTCCTTGCTCTTATTACTTCCTCATCGCAATGATACGATAGTTTATTCACGAGGCATTCTTCTGGTATGGCCGGTTCCAAATGCTTCGCCAAACATACCTTTCCGAGGAAGTATATGGTCATACTGTTACCCATTTGTGGTTTGTATCGGCCATGACAGATGTCCCGTATTAAATTCTGGGTGGCCTCCGACCAGTACTTCGCCTTGAATAAGTTTTTAAAAAGCTGGTAGTCATCGATCTCGCTTCGGTTTGCCATCCACCAATTGTCAGTCATTTCACGGAATGATTCATCCAACAGCTCTCGGTTATTAAACCATCTGTTGCCCCTATGTTTGGCAATGTATTCCTCGATTCGGGTCAAGAACTCCATCGGCTTCCTTTTATATTGGCGGAAGTTTAGCCATTCTCGATTCTCGTTTATGAGGATATTCGTGAAGTTAGTTGGTCTTTTTCTTATCATTTCCATCTCTTCCTGGCTCTGCCGCACTTGACCGGTGATATTCGTCATCGCTACTTCCATTCCGTCGTACCTTTCCGTAACTTGGTTCCGTACCTTCCCTAATTCTTCCTGAGTTTCCTTCCGGTATTCTTCCGCCTTCCTTCGACTGTGTTCTTCGATATTAATGAATTTGGTATTTACTTCTTCTTTTAAATCCTGTACTTCTTTCTCGGTCTGGTTACATTTTCCGTCAACCTCCATGATCTGTTGTTTTATTACCATGGTTTCTTCTTCTATTTTCTTGTTGGTGTACTCCTTATTATCGTTGAGTTCCTTGCTCATCTCTTCTCTTAACAACTCCATCCTCTCGTCTAACTTGTCCAGATTCCCCTGGTTGACCTCCCTTAATTCTTCTCTTAATAGTTGGTTATCCTCTCTCAATTCTTCCAACTTCTCCCCCATCTTCTCTTCCATTTTCTTGTTATTTTCCCTTAATTCTTCCTTCAATTTTTGTTTGTCGGTTTCCATCTTCTTACTATTTTCCTCCATCTTCTCTTCCATCTTCTTACTGTTTTCCTCAATTCTCCTATTAGTATTTTCTATTTTATCAATCAATTCTTCCTTGGTTGATTTGAATTCTTCCTTCAAAGACTGGTTGTCCTCCTTCAAATCTTCCAACTTCATATTTAAGGATTGGTTGTCTTCCTTCCTTTCTCCTTTCCTTACTCGATTCTTCTTTTGTAGAATCCATTTCCTTCTCCATCTTCTTGCTCATTGATTTGTTACCCTCTCTCATTTCCATTACCATATTCATTTGGGTTTCCTGGAACTTAACATCCCCGGTTGGCGCAGTTTTCTCGTGCTGTCCCTCCTGTTGTACGGGTACCTCGGGTTGTTCCTTTTGTAATATCTGTTCGGTTGGTTCTATCGGAGGTAGCATCATTTCCACGTCTTCCACTGGTGTTGCCTCCTTGTCCTCCATATCCATTTCCTTTTCGGCTTCTGCCGCCCTTTCTTTGAAGTTGCTCGACGTTGCATTTTTGTTACTTCTCCGACTGGATAACCGCTGCCAACCTTGAATTAGGAATTGGGCAAGTTATAGTAGCCTATCAATCACTAATTGAAGCCCCTTAGTTGGACGCCAATTTTGTAACGATATAATAATCATCTCTGTATTACAAAATAAAATTTGTGATTACCAAAAATATAAAGTAAGTTTGGTGTTTTTGAAATTTTTTGAAAATATTGTTTTTGTTTTTGTTGTTATTATTATTTAATAATTAATTTTCGTCATGTGTTGGTGTAAAAGTTTTAACTCTGTTATTACTGTTCTGTCAATTATATCACCTTTGGGTAACTAAAATTAAGTTCCGCGTTAACAGGATTGTCTACGGCACTGATCGATTAGCGGTTCTTCTTCTTCTTCTGATAGGATTCTCTTTAGTTTTTGGTATCTGCCGCTTTTCGTGTAATCCGTTGGTAAAATATTCTATTATGTTACGCTAATAATAATTTTTGAAATAATATAAGTCAAAATTATGAAATTCCAGTATTTATTTAACAATTCTTAAATAGACCGATATTAAATCGATATTCAACAGTTGGTATCGACTCTTATCTTAGGGCATCGATTAATTTTTACATCTGTTTATTTAACAGTAATTATTCGGTTCTTTGAACGGTTATTTTATATAGTCAGAGAAGGGTAAGGTTAGGAAAGTATAACACTTAAAATTAAAAAGCTTAATAATTAAAATTGACAAAGTTATTAAATATTATATAATGTTTATTAAAGAAAAATGCGAACCATCGAAGTCTTGAGAATTATGTTGGTAATTGCTCGCAGTTGAATGCTGGGAGTCAAAGATGGCGGCTCATGGACTGCATGTGTTAAACGTATTCAGCTCAACGAAATTTTCTTCCAATAAATGGTTCCTTTTCAGTGTTTCCTCGTCTCCGCAATTGTGATTATCCTTTCTGGTGTCCGTTATATGGTTCTGGTTTAGTGTCTGGTGATTCACTTTGATTTAATGTGTGTGATTATGTTTAATTTATGTTGTTCTCTAAGGTCGAATCTTGCACTTCACTTCTCGTTATTAAGAATTATTTAGTTAGTTTAATTTATTATATCACTCAATTACGGTTCCTTATTACTTGATTTATTCGTGGTATTAATAGTTCTCACTGATTTTACGTTTTAAGTTCAAAATTTCGTACTTTACTATTTTTTCTGTAGGCTAGGCGTACATACCGATCGCTATATTAGTTTGCTATATAGGATGATATTAGCACAAATCGCGTTCAAGTGTACTCGACAAGGTCCAATAATTAACTGTTCTCATTTCCTTCGTCTTCTGATAAAGTCTTAGCCAATTTAATATAAGCAATACATTGTTTTAAATTCCTTGGGCTTCCGCTACATTTGGAAATGGTACATTATATTACTGAATATATTTTGTTATTATTTAATTTAATGAAATATTACATACATAATCTTTTTCTTTAGTTCATTCTTTTTGATTTGATACCAAATAAGATAGTTTTACATAGTTTTTTTTTTATCAAAAATGCTATATTCCTTTCATTTTGAAAAAGTAGGCTTAGTTTTCACTTCCTGTTCTTCCCCAAAATGTTGCCATTTTACATGTTATATTTACGATTGTACTGAATCTAAGATTGACATAATATGTCTATCTTCCCTTAATTTCTCTTAATTTTGTTAATTGGTTATTATTTAAAGTATTATCCAATAATTTATGACTCCCTAACTTGAAATCTCAGTTATTGCATATGCATTTTTTCTCCTAATTCTACCTATCTTTTACAATATTCTTTCAAAGTATAATTGACATTATATTATTCTGTTACTGATTTACCTTACATAAATCTCCTCAGTTTAATTAGTTTACTGGACTTGATTTATCAATTATAAAGTATTTTAAATTTACCATATGGCCTAGATTCTAACTGGTTTTACATTCAAAATTTTTTAATAATATAGCTTGTTTATACCCTTTCTGACCTTCTATTCTAACACAATGTTAATTAACAATTCCTTACTTTACTATAAGAACATTTAGTATTGAATTCTAACTAATAATACATAATAATTATTTGACATCAAAACACGGTATTTAATCTCAGACATTCTAGTCTTGTTAATTTCTACTCATAATAAATATTTTATAATCAAAGAATGGTATCCACCCTCAGACATTGCATCCTTGGTTAAAATTATTAAACATAATAAAAATTTTAAAATTATAGAACATGATTCACTATTTTCAACATTGATGTACAGAGTTCATTGGTTTAACTAGAAACATAACACATTTTTTTCTTAATCTTTACACCTTTCTTACAATTACTGGGGTACAGTTCTTTTTGTTTTATTATTTTATTTCAGCCCTTGTCACTTTACTTAGTAACTCCCTACTCTCTATTTATTTTACTCATTTCAATGAATGTTCTTACATAAAGAGTGGCACTTTATTAGAAACATTAGTCTTTGCCTTTCATCATACCATTTTATTAAATAGTATTCCTGAAGTTAAATTAAAACTTTAAAGTTGTTTAAAGGGTACACTTTTATCAAGTTTAAGCATTCAATGCACCTTCTTGAAGTTTACTATAATATAGTAAATATTATATTTACTATAATGTAATAACTTACACTTGTCCCCTGTTAATTCTTGATACTATCACTAATCAGTTTTATAGTTCTATATTATCAAGACATTATTTATGAAGGACTGATAAGATTTGTTTTGTATTCATTATAAAATAACTTTTATGGGTGCACTTCCACTTATAACTCTAAACACTTTTGTTTACATTTAATTTACATTATTTCTGTTTTTGGGTGTTATACTTTCATATGTGACATTAAAATTCTTTTGGGGGTTTTTGCCTTTTCCTTGCTGGGTTTCCCTTGAGTATGTATTGTAATCTTCTCCTCCTACTATTTTGTATCTTCCGCCTCATTCCCTTTTTATTATGTACGTTGTTGGTTTTGGGTATCTTACTTATTTATTCTTCGTTTCTTCATTCTCCTATAGTTATTATGTACGGGTTTGTTCTTTGTATCTTCCTTATTTATTCTTCGTTTCTTCATTCTCCTATAGTTATTATGTACGGGTTTGTTCTGGGTATCTTCCTTACTTATTCTTCGTTTCTTCATTCTCCTATAGTTATTATGTACGGGTTTGTTCTGGGTACCTTCCTTACTTATTCTTCGTTTCTTCATTCTCCTATAGTTATTATGTACAGGTTTGTTCTGGGTATCTTCCTTACTACTCCTATTCTACCTGGGTATATCTATTTTATGTTAGCCTTTTTAATTTAGTTTTCATTACACATTTTTATTGCATAGTTGCTTTTTCTGTATTTTACTTCTTCCGGTTATAATGGTATTTTAATTGTGATACTTGTTGGTTTTCATTTGGATTTTTCTTTGATACTTAATTTACTTGATTTTTATTTATGATCACATTGCATTCTTTATTTAGCGGATAATCTGTCATGCTACATTATTGATAGTTACTTCTTTCCCAGCGATCTTCACGTTCAACGTGCTTATCAGAGGCAATCCCGTCTACTTAAAGCTGACGCTTTTTTGCCTGATATCTTTTCGCCTACCAGCAAACTACTGCTGCAAATGTAACGTTCAATCACAAAAGGTCGTTTCTGTTAGACACTGGTTTTTATAAGAGCAGATTGATAAAATTTATAAATCCACTCTAAAAACAATGTGTAAAAGTAATTTAATGAAGAGCCTCTATTTGATGTGGTATTTTTGCTTTTTCAAATCCAACTCATTGCTTTATATTTACAGCTTTGCTACAACGTTCTTGTTTGGTTTAACAGTAAACATCGACAAATACGTTGGCGTAAATTAATAAAAATTATCAAACATATATATCATAACTATGTGTGTGTGTTTATATACAATGAACATGTAAAATTCAACCGTAAAAATGTTTAGAAGATTTAATTATTGTGGAGTATAAACATTGTAATTACGAACCAAACTCTGTTGATTTCAAAACATGTTAGGTCAATACACATACGAAGAAACACTGAAGACGTCTCACAGAACCGATTTGTAGATGTAGCACATGTAGCTGCAATTAATTAAAGCTTTATATTAAAAAACGCTGAGCTGACCACTCAAGAAACTTAAAATTGCATTATTCGCAAATTTGTTATAAATAAAGTGTTAATCTTAATATTAAGGCAAGCATTAGGAGAAATGTTTTACACAAACTATGGAAAGCAGTCGAGAAAACAAAGCAGTTTGTAGTGAGTACTTTACGGAGTATGACTTACAACGTATCACTAATTTAACGTTTCCAAATTGCATGCCAGTTGCTCAACAATTATATTAGCAACTTGTATTTCTTGGTAACCTTGCCAACGTGAATCACCAAAGCTAACGTAAAACTTAAAAGTGTCTGAAAAGCGTTGTCAAGCTGTTTAGATGTAGTAGCCAAATAATCCTTCTGAATCGTTGGTCAAAAGAAAATTTGAAAAAAAAATTAAAATACGTTTTAATTAAAAGAACCCTTGATGCTAAAATGTCAGGCAACTTGAGTTATGTGACTGACGCCTAAATGTGTCACCTTTAGCTAATTTGACAAATTCATTATGTCAGTAAAATTTATTAAGGCTTGTGTCACTTTCTTTAAGAGTTCAAAGAAGGAAAGTTGAGATTTATTAGCTACGTTTTTCTAAATTATAGAATTAAAATATAAAATGAGCCTATAATAGAATTGTTTGGTTTTAAATTTGTCAATTATTACGTATTTACCATATACGCATTTACTTTTCTGTACTATACAAACCACCTTCGTTGTTATCATTTTGAAAAATAAATTAAATTCAACATTAATTATGATATGTGTGAACTACATTAGCAAGTTTGTTTTAGTTAAACGTTTTTAACTGCAGACCTAGTTTTATATCAGAAAGAGGTATCTGCAACGTAATCAAGTTGACATATGTTTAAAAGAAAGTGTATTCCATACGATTTCTTCGCTGGATGAAATAATATATAATTCAATTACAAAATTGTAAAATACTCGTGTTAGGAACGTACTGTAACACTCCACTGTGACAATATCTAGAAATAAACTAGAAGATAAATTTAAAAAGATTTAGTCTTATTAGAATGTAATGCATATGCACATGTATGGAAATAACGAACGTTGAGATGTTTACACCGTAACGCCTCATAGAAGTAACTGTTAGCTTAGATAAAATAATTTCGAAACATAAATCTGACTATATTATTGAATAATTTATAATTAATGAAGAATTTAAACAAAATTTGTTTGAATAGTAAATGTTTATGCTAGGTTTTGGGAATACCTAACACAAAGATTTTTTCAGACTTAGAACTGTCATATTTAACAGTAACCTGTCACAACTATTTGTAACTTCGACACGTTAGTTTTATGCACCATCTTTACCTCGGGGTTGTTAATTGAATACGACAGGACCGTTTATCACCAGACACCGAGCATTTTGTTAAAACAAAAGGGTTTTTAATTACCTCTCAAATTTTGATGTCTACGTTTATTTTGTGTCAGCCTTCGCGTAATTTCGGAGACGTTTATCACATTGTTTACTGTATTAAACACGTTTTATCTCAGTTTTCTTTTGAGTTGTAACACATTTTATTTAAAACACAGAGTGCTGTAATGAAAGAGTTAGTAAATCCACCACACATGTTGCTTGATGTTTCAGCTAAATGATGCACAGTGCCCACTTACCCCCAATACCTACGAGATGCTAAAAGGTCTGTTTACTTCGTGAAATGTAATGTTGGGATAAACTACATTAAAAGTAGTGTTTTTATTTTTCCAGTAATCATTATATTATGGAGTATTTATTGGCTAATTATTTAATAGCTTTATAAATTTTTAAAGTTCCAAATCTTTATTTGTAACAATTTATTAACATTTGTAATTAACAGAATTATTACTTTTGCACACCAGTATAGAAACATTATTCCGATTAGCGCTTTCAAGCTTCTCAGCTCATCGTCAGATCGGCTCATCACTCAGAATGCCGATCTGACGATGAGCTGAGAAGCTTAAAAGCGCTAATCGGAACAATTTTTCTATAGTGGTGTGCAACAGTAATAATTCTGTTTGTGACTATAACCACTAACACAATTTTCTTCATTAAATTTGTAATTAAAATTCCAATAGGAATTAAATCGCATATCTAAATAACCCGCATTACCGCATTGCCGAAATAATATTTCGTCTTTAAGTTAACTGTAATCAGAAGGAATACGACTACATTGACCTAATTATGATGATTACATTTTGTAAATATAACAACTACGAAACAGCAGAAACTATCCCTGTTTATCGATACCAAAATTCAATTACGCATGACTTTTACAATGCATTAGAGAAACATTAGTAACTGCTGTCCTGTTCTAGCAGTTTCTGAAATTGTGTTATTTCCTTTGTGTATTAATCCCTAATAGATAGACGTCATACTGGAAAATGTTATTAACTCAAAAATTAATTTCAATTATTTAACAAATCAAACACAATTTATTCTGCTGTTCAGCAATATATACATTATTATGGAATTTCAACATGTTGTAGTTAATCAGCTAATATTTCAGTGTCATTGCCTGCTGCGTGTGACAAATTTGGACAGCTGTATGTATTTCAATTAAATTAAAAGTTCATGTTAATTTTGTAAGTAATGTAGAGGAACAACAAATGGAAGGCTTTCAATTTTCTGATTAGAAAATTAATATATTGTAAATACAGACTTTTAATACTTTGGAAATACATGCTGCAGCTCTTCTTGACACTTGCGTCTTTGTATGTTTTGACCCTTTCCAATATTGAAACGAAGACATCTCTCCTAATAATTAATAGAACATAATTGATTGTAACTACGGTTGCGTCCTACACGTATAAACAGCATTTTTCGGAATAAATATTACAGAGAGTTAGTTACGCATAAATCTACGTAATTTTATTTACCGAATACAATGTATTAAAACGTGATTACTGTTACTCTGCTTTAATAATGTACAATTTTCTTATGCGTCTCTTCACCGCTTTATAGTACAGTTAATATAAATTATAATATTTTTTCGGACACGTGTCTCCGTTGCTTCTGTGAATAACTTACTTCCCATATTTTAAGGTCACTAACAGGAAAAACTAAACTTTATATATTCTCTCTTTTCAGTTATTTATTATTATGTGTTACGATAGTCAGAGCACACGTATTTTCACGTACCTAAAAACGACGTTTCATAAGGTTCGTAAATTAATAGCAGTCCGTGGCAGTAATTAAAGTCTCATCAAGGACTATGTAATAAAGAAACTGACACGTCTCTTAAGGGTAAACAATTTCATCAAATGAAAGCTATGAATAACCGAAACAAAAACGTTTGCCCAAACCTGTAATGAGGAAAGTGTACTCACAACTTACAAAACCTACGCAGTATCGGCGTAAATGTTTACACTTTATAACACGAATATTTCAGAAGCATAATTTGCTGTGGATTCTAAAGCTGTGGTTGTGTTATTCAGTAGGCCTACCTCAGAATTTATTATTAAAACAACTTTAACAACCTTGAGTGTAACAACATAACAACCTTTAAACGTTAAAAAAAAATCGTATTAGAAAAAGATCGTATTTTGGTAAACATGAATTTAAGCTACATACCAACTATGATTCAATTAAAAAAAACTTACCCATACCACAAGAATGGACAATGTCGAATGTGAGACAGAAGGGAGACAGAAGTGACATCAACAGTTACAGAGGTATTAGTCTCCTCAATTCTTGTTATACATTATACGCACGTAGTATAACAACAGGACTACAAAACATAGCAGAAACTCTTTTAGAGGAAGGAAAACATTGTTTTAGTATAGAACGCTCTTGCATAGACTGCATATTTACCATACAACAAGTGATAGAAAACGACGTGAAAAGAATTTAGAAACACATATTGCCTTAATCGATTTTTGCCTTTATCGATTTTAACAAAGCTTTTGATAGAGTGATCAGACCGAAGTTGTGGGACAAACTTGAAATAAAGGTATACCACAGCACCTGGCTCTGGCCATAAAATATGTATATATACACACCGCGATAATCATAGACGACGGACAAGAATCTATCCCGATTCAAACAAACCAAGGCGTAAGACAAGGTTGTTGTCTGTCACCATTACATTTCAACCTTTATCTAGATGATCTCCTCAAAAATATAAAAAAAACAATTCCCTGACGGTATTAAAATCTACCGGAATAAAAGTTTTAAAATCACTCTCTTCGCGGATGACCAAGCTATATTCGCCACTTCAGAAGATGATCTCCAGCGAGCAATATACCTACATCTTACGTAAGACAGAAAAAGAATATAACTGTAACATATCAAAGACAAAAGTATTGCCTTTTATAGGAAATGAACCGGTTTGGATCAAAATATGCATAGACAACACATGCATAGAACAAGTAAAATATTTCAACTATCTTGGACGTGAAATAACTTATGATCAAGTTAGATACATAAAAATTAAAATGAAAAATTTCAGAAAAATGTGTGGAAGTATTTGGGAAACGTCGGAAAATAAATGTAGAAAGGAAACCCAAATTAAATTTTATAAAGTAATGGCAAAACCTACACAACTGTATGGTGCTGAAACTTGGGTCATAAAGAAAAATGACAGAAGATACAAACGGCAGAAATGAAATTCTGAGATCAGTTAAAAGATGTAATAGACGAGATGATATAAGAAATGGAGAGAGAATACGTTATTTATATATTTTGCAGTTAATGAACGGATTAAAGAATACAGAAGAGAATGGACTCAACACATCAATAGAATGGAAGAAAGTAGAGTGCCGAAGATGACGAAAGATTACAAACCAAGAGGCAGAAGAAAAGTTGGTAGGCCTGTGAAACGTTTAACTGTGTAATAGAAACCGGCCGCTAAAGCCTCACCGTTAAGCAGATGATGACGAAGGTTTAAAAAAATTGTGGGAGCAAAAAATTTGAAAAGTTACACAAAAAATTGAACGCCTTTTACATAAGGAATGCTTTTCATATGTCATATATCTAGAGTCTGTGAAAACGTTTTCTTTGTAATTGTAGTGCGTATAAATTGTAAAGTATATTACCTGAATTTGAAAAGTTAGTTTTTACTCGTACAAAATTGTTACTGGAGGTAGGCCAGTCTATAGATTATTCATACAAAAATGAATTTAATGTTTGTTAGTCGTTCTGAGAAAAGTCTGAATAAGTTTACACATTAATATTATACAGAATCTCTATAATACTGATACAGTATACAGTATCTGTATACTGTATAATATTAAATGTTATACAGTATCTGTTATATTAATGCAGAGTTAGAGTATATAGAGTAGGCAACAGAGTTCATTTTTTCTTAACAATTTATTGTTTATTCACAAAACAGTATCAAGTTAATTAAAGCAAAACTCTGGTTTTACTTTTTCTTATTTCCGAAAACTTCATTTAAACACAAAACTGATGGGCAATTGCCACCAGCGTGAACAACTACTTTATGTAGTTGGGGAATTGGGATATTGTTCGATACTTATCATCAAAATTGTATTAAAGTATATTTTCATAATCATTTCTGTGTATGAAACTAATTAAGATGAACATGTAATGTAATAAAACAATTGGGAATGTAAATATAATGAATCTTTGCGCGCGCGCGCGCGTGTGTGCAAAAAATATCTAAAAATAAGTGGATACAGGACACTTCGAATATTACGTAATCCACTTCATGCTCATTGTGTGTGTGTGTGTGTGTGTGTGTGTGTGTGTGTGTGTGTGTGTGTGTGTGTGTGTGTGTGTGTGTGTGTGTGTGTGTGTGTGTGATTTATAGAATGATATACAGTAGTTATGCAAATTTACATAGAAAGAGAGATAATGAGATGGAGTTATTATAATTCCTTTTAACCTGAATCCACACAGACACATTTAAAATAATTAGCACATACGTATTCACTATAATCACAAAAGTACGCAATAAACTTTTGCGTAGAGGGTTAACAGCACTTCTCACAGCCTCACATTTCTGCAAACACTTGACATACTTTTACTTTAAATGTTCGTGCTTAACAAAGGGAACACTTAGTCACACTAAGCGCTTAGATTTATTACATTTTACGTAATGCTAATGTTACGTTAATGTTTTCAAATAAAAACTTCCAGGTCTGTGTGGTAACATTGAAAATGTTTTTAAAAACATTAATACACTTTTATTATAAAAATGTTAGAGCAACTACGCTTTTCCTACAAAATGAAATGAAACATTTCTCTTGAAATGGAATTTTTGAAGAGGTGAAGTAGTTTTGGTGTTTTTGTATAAATTTAAAATCGTAATGATTTTTTTCATAAATTCATTTAATCCATACAATTTTAATGAGCTTTTGAAATTTTCCAGTAAGGCTGCAAAAACGTTACAAAAACTACGTAAATAAAACAAATTGTAACATTACATAAACCGCTCACATAATGCAATGTATATCCCAGCGTTACTAAATTTAAAACATTTGTGTTTCGATAACCTTTTTTGGCATCATCGGTTCCTGTGTACATACAATACAGAAATAATTAAGAGACACATTATTAGTATTAATATGGAGTCCACATTGTAACTTTACTATTATTTTAAGTCTGTTTTATGAAAATAACAGTAAGTATGTAATATTTATAATTAATCTTTATCTGACATGAACACAAGCAAATTCATACAAAAATCAGTTATTTTCCATGCAAGCCTAAGTTTTTGTTTTGTGTTTTTTGTATACAGGTCCTAGTGATGACAACTAATCTCGTTGGAACGTTGACCAAAATGTTTTAAAAATTTGTCTGTTTAATAACAAAACTTAATAAAACATTTATTAAGTCACTGCCATTATTAAGCTAGTGGTAATTTCTTGACTACTTAACTAGAACCACAAATGCAAGTGAAATTAATTTTGTCTAAACGCTAGTAACAGGAGACAGTTATGTGTCTATTACATTACATTTCAGTGCCCTGCATTCGAATGAGGTATTTGTCGAATAAATTAATTTTGCATGAATTTATTTCAAGAGTACACGTGCATGTAGGCCTACTTATATGGTTGTAGCATTAAATATTTTATGTATACAATTTTAAACAATCTACCTTTACTTTCACACATGAGTAAATTAATTTAAGGAAATTAACACTATTCTGTTCCTTACATGAAATTTTAACCCAATAAATAAGATACAGTATCTGTTATATTATCCTCTACCCGTTCATCAATGTAATAGTATTATATGTTATAATATTTTTTATACATAAAAATGTAAAAACATTTGTACTTCTTGTAAATAAACATCATCATATTTTATTTTTATAGGTAGGTAAACGTTGTTTTTAGGAAACAAGACGGCTAAGAACACGAGCAGTAAGAAAAATTATTTAACGACTGTAAAAGCGCTAATAAAAGTAAAGTAATTGTAATTGATCTGTCGATGAAAATTTGAACCACGAAACTGAATTAGACAGATCAATGTATGCACTATATTAAATATAAAATATAGTACACGGTGAATTCCATATATATTCGGCATTTCTTCATATTACATGCGTATCTCGGAAATATTTGTTATTTCATTTCTCTGATCCAACACTACCTACATTGAAAACCTGGTTTTTGATACGGATACAAGGAAACATTTCTCGCACCAGATCTCGAATACATCTAAAACCACTCTAAAACCAATATGTTCCTTGTTTCTTTTGTTATTGCCTTGTGTTATGTATCAATTGGAGGTCGTTTCTCTCTCGTAGAATATAACCAATACTTTAATCTATATGTATAATCTAAAACCCATACCCCATCTTCTAAATATGGTAGGCTTAATTCAAGAACAGCTCAAAATTCGGGGTTGTATTATGGTAAAAGTCAGTATGTCTCATGGCGTCGACAAAACTATAGAAAAATAAGGGCTTAGGTCTATTGAAAATTATTGGGTATAAAAGATAGGTGCACAGTTTAAATTAAATTTAATTTCCTCTTTATTCGAACAGTAAAATATACATTTGTTTGAAAAATTATAAAAGTAAAATGTAAAACGTACTTTGAAATTTGTGTCCAAGCGATCAGTACGTGTCACAGAAAATTTTTAAAACAATAAGTAGAAATAAACCATATAAAAACGATTTTGGAAGACACGAAAGAGAACTTTTCCCTTCTAGAACATGGAACTTTTCAGAGACTAATTAAAAATCGTAACACAGAAAATGATGCACAACAAAATATATTTAATATTTTAACGTGTTTTTTAGTTTAAATATATTTTGTGTTCTATTGAAAATGGTACCAAGGTGGTGTACGTTTGCAAGCACATAGGTATGATTACCAAATGTCCGCTTTTACTGCGTGCGGACAATCCCGTATTTTGTGTTATGTCCTGGGAAATATCCAAGATTACCATTGACTGGTATGTTATTCAATATTTTTCAAATTTTCAAAATTCGCTCAGATACTAGTACAGGTAAGTTTTTGTTCTCCATCTTCTATATTATTTATTATTATCTATATAATAAATCTCTAGGGGGGTCTACGTTTGTCCGCGGTAATCTCAGAATCTACTGAACCGATTTCAATGAAACGTTGCACGCTGATAACAGGTAGCCAACGGAAGGTTTTCCACTTTACTTGATAACGATAGTTTGAAAAGAACCGACGTTATTGCAAAAAAAGGCATTTTTTTAAACCCGCGGCTTTGATAGCGAATATTTGTATATGATTGTTGTGGTAACTGTCGAGTTGGTAAATTCCTAATGGTACATCTATATTAATAATATTCTTATATTGTAAATTATGAATATCCAAAAGTGCGAAGCAATAGATCCATCATTCATGTTTCCTAGATACGTAAAATCAAAATTTGATAATTTAGTAGATATTTACAAATATGCAGTAACACAATTAGATGAAATGTTTATTCGTATAGAATAATACAAATAGTGTGTACATAAGTATATTGATATCAGTTAGTCCATTTGAATATTTACATTTTAGTAGGGATATGGAATTCTTATCAGCATATGGAATTCATATAAACAATACATTCATTGTTTGATTATATTGTAACATTAATTATACAGTACACGTTGATTCTGACAAACCATACTCTTCGACATTTGAATACTCAGTAGGCCTATGTGCAGTAGGAATAATTAATTGTCGAGAATTATACTTAACCTACTTCATCGAGAATTATGCGATGAGCGTCAGTGATGTAGTATCAGTGCCTGTTTTCGTTAATTTTACGTCATCGGTAAGTAACATGTGCAATATGTATTGTATTGTATAAATTATTGATTGCCCCCCCCCTAGAGATTTATTAGTATAGATCAAATAAATACATTTCTCTTATTTTAGCATTGCAATGCCAAAAAGACGATCATGTTTAGGAAGATCTACTGCTGCTGCGGAAAGAAAGAGGCGTCTTAGAGCATCTGAAAATGACGTCGAAGGAGTCGAAATGCAATCAGCTCCTGGAAACTCTTCAGAAAGATCTGGATTAGAAGAAGTCTCACGGGTTGAAAGTTCTACGATTCGTGAAAATAGATTAGCGGCACAAAGACGCAGGCAAGCGACTCTCAGATTACGAGGTTTTACTTTACGATGGAATGCAAAATTAAATAGTGGTTTCAATTATAATCCAGTTATTAACTAGGCGAATGAAACAGATATCGGGTTACCGAGTATGGTTTGCCCTCATTGGAAAGCTTTAAAGTGGAAAAGTGAATCACATAGATTATGTTGCTCTGCAGGAAAAATGCGATTAGATCGCATACTTCCTCCTCCAGAACCGTTAAAATCATTATTAAATGGAGAACATCTTTTATCGAAAAAATGTTTGAATGCATTAAGATCGTACAATCCAGCTTTTCAATTTACATCATTCGGAGCCAATGAAATAGTCGAAGTACCTACTCTCATGTAGTAGTCTTCATGCCTACTTTCAAAATTCAAGGGCAAGTATATCACCTCATGGGATCAGAACTCCCCACACAAAACGAAGTACCAAAACTTCTACGGGTGTATTTCATAGCAAGCTGAAACAAGAATGGATCATATTCGTAACTTGGATAAGACTTTAGCAACAGAACTTCAAAATTTACTTCACGCAATCAACCCATATGTTAGTAAACTGAAAACTGCGTTTGAATTTGTAACATCTACGAATAATAATCAGTACAATATTGTGATTCATGCTGACCAAAAAGAAAATAATGAAGAGCACAGGGGTCGCTACAATGTACCGAAAACTAATGAGGTGGCAGTAGTTTTAGTTAACCAGGAATGCGATAAACGCGATATAATAATTCGTGCGAGAGTTCATACGCTACATCGAATTGCAGAAACACATCGAGCTTATGATGCTTTACAGTACCTTTTAATGTTTTGCAGAGGAGAAGATGGTTATCGTTTTACATTAAAATTAGTCGATCCTCAGACTGGGTTACAAACTACTAAGGAAGTTTCAGCTCTACAATTTTATTCTTACAGACTCATGATGAGAAAAAACGAGTATAATCATTTAATTTATTACAAACAGCTTCTGAATCAATATATTGTTGATATGTATGCTAAGATAGAGACGGAAAGGCTTATATACTTCCGTACTCATAAAACTCAGTTACGAGCTGAGAATTACATAGATTTGGAAGATGCATTACGAAATAATGAAAGTTTGGATAATTTAGGCGGCTTGGTCATTTTACCCTCAAGTTTCGCAGGAGGTCCACGATATATGCATGAGCGAACGCAAGACGCTTTTTGCTACGTACGCAAATACTCTCGGCATGATTTATTTATTACGTCCACTACAAATCCTAAGTGGAGAGAGATCGTCCAGGAGTTGCATCAAGGCTTTTCAGCTCAAGGTCGGCACGACGTGGTAGCACGCGTATTTCATTTGAAATTGAAGGAATTAATGGATTTCTTAGTGAAAGGTAAAATTTTTTGGCTCAGGTGTCTGCTAAATTTACAGCGTAGAGTGGCAACAAAGAGGTTTGCCGCATGCGCATAATTTGCTCTGGTTAGAAGAAAAAATACGACCAGATTAGACAGATTCTGTGATTAGTGCAGAGCTGCCGGACCCTGATAAAGATCCAGAGCTTTATGATATAGTTAAAACACATATGATTCATGGGCCATGTGGAACAATTAATGCACAGTCACCATGTATGAAGGAGGGTCAGTGTACTAAGCGATATCCTAATAGCTTACAAAAGAAACGACGATAAATGATAACAGCTACCCTAATTATCGCCGACTAAATCCTGAAGATGGAGATTTTCAGTGTGAAATCCGTTTGAGAGATGAGATTTTGATAGTTGCCAATAGATGGGTAGTTCCATACTCACCGGTGCTTTCACGAGCTTTTGGTGCTCACATCAATGTTGAATTGTGTAGTAGTGTAAAATCCATTAAATATATATGTAAATACGTCAATAAACGCTCCGATCTAGCTACGATTGGTATACAAGATTCTTACGATGAGGTATTACAGTTCCAAAATGGTCGATACATAAGCACATCTGAAGCTATATGGAGAATCTTCTCTTTCCCTATACATGAGCGTTTTCCACCTATTGTTCATCTAGACGTACATCTCGAAAATGGGCAGAGAGTTTATTTTTGTGAATATAATTTGCGCGGAAGAATAGAATATCCAAGAAACACCACTCTCATGGCATTTTTTTAACTATGTCGGGAAGATGACTTTGCCAAAGCTTTGTTGTAAGAAGAAGTGCCAGGATATTACACTTTCAATAGGCAGACAGGAAAATTTCAACGTAGACGTCGAGGAGTCTTATTAGAAGGGAGCGAGAACGTATATTGTGAACACGTATTGGGTCGAGTGTATGTAGTTCATCCAAACAATCGAATGTTATTTTCTTTGTTTACTTCTGCACAATATACGTGGCCCAACATCATTTTAAAATATCAAGACTGTCGACAACGTAATTCATTCAACGTTTCAAGCTGCATGCCAAGCTCTTGATCTCCTAGAGAATGACAATCATTGGAACGACACATTGTCAGAGGCAAGTTTATTTGCTAGCCCTGACAAAATGAGAGAACTTTTTGCAATAATGTTGGTGTTATGCAGTATTTCAAACCCGAGTGCATTGTGGATTAAATACAAAGACCACTTCTCTGAAGACTTGATTTGAGATATTATGCGTCGAATTCCTTATGGTGATTTGAGTTTATACAAGGAAAGCATTGAAAATAGTTGTTTACTGCTTTTACAAGATTTTGTTACTTCTGTAGGTGGTAATCGGATAGCTCAATACGGATTACCAAATCCACAATCTACCGTGCAAAACATTTCAAAGGAATATCTTTCTGAAACCACTTATGACAGACAACAGCTACTCTTTCTACAGTTGAAGAGAATGCAATATTACTGACAGACGAACAAAGAAATATATGTCAACTCATTCTTCAAAGTGTTTACTGTAAATCTGAAAATGCATTTTTCCTTGATGGACCAGAAGGCACAGGTAAAACATTTTTAATCAAATTGACTCTTTCGAAGTTAAGAAGCGAAGGCAAGATCGCATTAGCAGCAGCTTCCTCGGGAATCGCTACTACATTATTACCTAGCGGAAAAACGGCTCATTCCTTATTTAAAATACCAATAGATTTGAATTGCAGTGAATTTCCAGTGTACAATATTTCCAAAAATAGTGCTAAAGCGGAATTGATTAGAAATGCAGACTTGATTGTTTGGGATGAGTGCACTATGGCCCCTAAAAAATCAGTAGAAGCTCTCGATACAACACTACGAGATTTGCGCAATGACAACAGATTAATAGGTGGAATAACTTTTCTCTTTGCCTGAGATTTCACACAAACATTGCCCGTAGTTACGCGAGGTACCAGAGCTGATGAAGTAAACACTTGCGTCAAACGATCGAATATATGGCGTACCGTTCAAACAGTATCGCTCACAATAAACACGAGAGTCCAACTTGGAGGTGATGCACATATTCACGAATTTTCTACTACTTTATTAAACCTTGGAGATGGTGTGATACCAGAAACAGACGGTGCGATATGTTTACCGCTATCATTATGTCTTACAGTTTCTTCACTGGCAGAGTGGATCATATGAATATATTGAGTCTATAAATTTGCACGATGATGTGTGGTTATGTGAGCGTGTGATACTAGCACCAAGAAACGAACAAGTAATTGCCATAAATAGCTGCATATTGCATAAATTTCCAGGAGAAGAAAAAACATATCACTCCATTAATACAGTTTTGAACGAAGAGGACAGTTAAGCAGTACATAACCCAACTGAGTTTTGAATACTTTATCTGCATCAGGATTACCAGCTCATACATTGAAATTAAAACTAGGTGTTCCAATTATACTCATGAGAAATCTGAAGCCACCACAGTTATGCAATGGAACACGATTGAAAGTTAGGTCACTAAAAAAACATCATCGAAGGGACTATCTTAACAGGCTGCGGCAAAGGAGAAACAGTATTTATCCCAAGAATTCCAATCATACCCAATAACTTTCCATTTCAATTTAAAAGACTTCAGTTTCCGGTTAATTTATGCTTTGCAATGACTATCAATAAGTCACAGGGGCAAACTTTACGTACAGCTGGTGTGGATTTAAGAGCTGCTTGCTTTTCTCACGGACAACTGTATGTGGCATGTTCTCGAGTAAGCAGAAGCAGCGAGCTCTTTATTTGCTCTGATAACGGCAGAACAAAAAATGTAGTTTATAACGAGGCTCTGATATAAAAATGTATATAAAAACTGAGTATACTGGATTGTGATACATTTACTTATATAAGGATTCTAAAAAATTTTAAGACTGACTTAGCACGTAAGATTTCGACTAACTCATATCAATATACTTATGAATTCATTATTTGTATTATTCTATACGAATAAACATTATATTTAATTGTGTTACTGCATGTTTGTAAATATCTACTAAATTATAAAATTTTGATTTTACGTATCGAGAAACATGAATGATGGATCTATTGCTTTTTGGATATTCATAACTTACAATCTAAGAAATTATTAATATAGATGTACCATTAGGAATTTACCAACTCGACAGTTACCACAACAATCATATACAGATATTCGCGTTCGAAGCCACGGGTACCTGCTAGTTTAATAATACTCGGGTTTAATTACAAAATGAACATTTTTTAACTCTAATGAAAAGAATTGTTATACTCTTTGAGGACTTTAAAATAGTAAGTTGAATTTCAAACTAGAAAGTGTTGACTTTTATAATTCGATTATAAGAAAGATTTATTAAACAAAGTACAGTTGATGTAAATTTTTCCAAATTTATATAAAAATTGGAAGAACATCTGGGTGGTGAAAACAAATTTTACTTTCTGGCCATTTTAGTAGATGTTTGGAGTAAAAGTAAAAGGAATTGATCTGATTGTGTTACAACTGATACACATTAGTTAATGTTGAAACAACTAAATAAGGCTATTATTTTTAATGAAGAGCAATTTAAATGCAATTTGTTATATAAAATAACATTTTGTCAAACATTGAAAATAACGTAGTAAAGGATGTTTTAATCACTATAATGCTTTAATATTGAAAGTTGATTAAAGGTACAGTAAAATTATAATTAATACAATTAAAAATGTTTTATTTCTCATGTATTTACTATCTTTTAAAAACAAAAAAACAGGTAATGTGTCTTTTTAGAAATTGAAATTAACGGTAAAAGAAAATTTACTTTTTAAAAAACACAAAACATTTACTTTTTAAACATTATCTTTCCTGAGTCAATGCCGTCTGTTTGCAATTTAATACGTTCAGGTTTTCGGAAACAAAAATATGGAACTGTAGACCTACAGTAAAATAATTCTACTGTAATAAGTTATTAATGGAATAATAGAATTATAGTAATAATACGAAGAATAGTAACAGTAGAACAATTGATTAATTATTAATGACTTCGAAATTTTACGTAGGCTTATTGGATTCTCCTGGAATACAAACTGTGAAAGTTGTGTGGAGAAATAATAGACAATTTGCTAATCCACCCAAAGTACTCTTATCAAGCGTTAAGTGTGATGCTTATTTTATTGCACTTATAGTATACTGCAGAAAAAAACTACATTTCGTACATGTTTTCATTTAAAACGGCTTCCCTAATCAGCGCAACTATTCTATGGTCACTTTACAGGTGAAAGAATGGTATGAGGCTTAATTATAGAAATCAATAATAATAAATAATAATAATAATAACTCGTGAATAATAATTCAAAAAACGAAAATCATATACACACAGCATGGACTTACTGTATGGCGTTTCATAATAGATAGCAAAATTCAGACAGACAAAGTTAAATTTCTGTCTATCAGAAGACAGACAAATTTTACTGGTTAGTAAGAAGAATGTGGATCCGTCATTTTAGGACCAAATAAAATGTTATGTTGAGCTGCGGCCGAGTGGACCGCGTAAAATGTATTGTATGTCGGCACGTATGCCTTTTTCCATCAGAAAGAATGAAACTTGGTGTGTTATCGCCAGGATGCAAAATGATAAAGATAGTGGACTGTATTAATAGATTTATTAAGTTTCTCCGTTTCTTACACTCAATTCATTGTAGTAAGGTTGGCTAATGCTGAAGATTAAATTTTAAGAAACTGATTCGGAAATGAAACTACATTTTGATGCGGCACAAATGTGTGCACTTAGTTACATCGAAAACGTGGAGGCCTAAGGCCTAAATAATTTTTGCGACAACAAGAAATGAGAATGACAGAGTCAGGCAGCAAACGTAAGAACGTCCGCTGCCGGCCAAGGCTCGTAGCACTGTAACGTTATAAAAACGAGATAAGAACGATTCAGAAAGCGTACAGATTAGCCAACCTACAAATACGAAAATTACCACACTACTGTCCATAACTGCCCGCCAAAAAATCAAAACATTTTTTAATACATTTTAATAACTTATTGTAGAAAAATACAGAGTTCTTAATAATAAAGGTTAATCTCAGTAGGCTGCATTGAACCTTGAGTTGTAGTCTTAGATAACAGTGATGACATTAACTGCTTAGCGATAAGCTTGAGAGATGATAAGAGTTAAGCAGGCCAAGGTTGGCGTGCAGCTTGAATCAAACATGAGTAAAATGGAAAGTTAGCAATATATTGCCAATACATATTGTATGTATACAATATTGAACGATATAAGACATGAAAATACATAATTTAACAATGTTTAATGATGAATAATCGGTGACTCATCACATGATGGGCCTGATAAATTGTAACATTTATGCAAGTCATAATGGTTAGCTTGAAGCAGTTAAGGCCAGTAGACCTATACAAGTAGAATTGAATACAATGAGCAAACAAAATTATTATAAAATTATACATGTAAAGACATAAATTTAGCATGACGCCATATAGTTGGAACGATGCATGCTATCCTGATGTTTCAGGAATATACAATAAATTGTTATGTGAAAACAAGTTATACATAGTTGACTGATTGCAAGTACAAGTTTTAATGACATGTATTTCATAATTAGCACGAATAATAATTGTACAATGCGTGATCACAAATGCAAAATACATTATAAAAATAAAAATATAGGCGTGGCGTGGTTATAGACAGTAGATGCGAAAAACAATGTATTTTACATAAATACAAGTTATATAATAAATACAATAGAAATCAGTTTAGTTACTTACAAATATGAATAAGGCGCAATAGCATAAGTGACAAGTACAACAATGTGGTTATACAAATGTAACACATGAGTTGAACAATTGCGAGAAATACATTCATAGAATAATAAAATCACACATATTGACAAATGTGCAAGAAAATGCATACATGGTTTGTATAACTGCATACCATGCGAATATTATGCAAAAAGTTTATATAAACCAATACCACAATAACATGACACATACCCAAGACCAATATCAAAATGTAAATGTGTAGGACATAATGTGCCTCGCAAATTATTAACATATAAATACAAAAATAGCAGAGTATACCACCATGAAATATGATAAGTATAGCTATAATAGCACAGTGCATGGTTGTAAAATTACAAGTCACATGTAAGTTTAGTATAAAAACAAGCAATGATGTAAAATTAACATTAAAATGTTGTGATGATACATATCACAATCAAGTTGACCAAATGGTCATACAATGAAGTAATGAAAGCCAGTGGCCAAGTAAACTAGCATCGTGCTAAATAATTATAGTAACCTTGTGTCTAAGCCTCGTCCCGGGCTGGCAACAAGCATAGCTTATGAACGGGTCTCCGTAAAATACCAGTAGGCGTGCGAATGTCTACAACTCTAATTAAGTTGTCTGGGCCGGGAAATGTGGCGGTAATTACCCGAAATTTCCATGATAATGGAGGTAAGTTATCCTCCATCAATAAAACCAGGTCACCAAAGGAAACATTATACTTGGCGAATTTCCACTTGTGAAGTTGTTGTAATTGATGTAAATAATCGCGAGACCTAGCCTTCCAAATGACTTGGACAAACTTCTGGAGAAGTTGCCAACGTCCAGACGAGAGATGGAAACGTAAGATAAGTCTGGGTCAGGTATCGCCGTTAATGGTGCGCAAATCAAAAAATGGCCAGGTGTAAGTGGCACCGGATCATTTACATCCGATGAAATGGCAAATAATGGGCGAGAGTTTAGACATGCCTCTATCTGAGACAAAACCGTCGTAAACTCCTCGAAGGTGAGTATAGACTTGCCTACCACGGGGCGCAAATGATGCTTTTAACTCTTTATACCGCTGTCCCAAAGACCACCAAAATGGGGTGATGAGGGCGGAATAAATGACCATGAAATACCCTGAGAGGTCGTAAAGGATTTGATTGATGAGGTGGCATCCTTATCATGCCACAGATTGTAAAGGTCATGCAAAACATTGCGGGCCTTCCTAAAGTTCGTGCCATTGTCAGAATATAACTGGCTGGGTATGCCCCTACGGGACATAAACCGACGTAAGGCAGCTATAAACGCGTTGGCTGTAAGGTCGGAAAGCAATTCCAAATGAATGGCCCTGGTTGCTAAGTAGATGAACAAAGACACGTACGATTTTGACAAAGACCTAGATTTCTGCCCGCCACGACGGATCATGAAGGGACCACCATAATCAACTGCGCAGAATAGAAACGGCCGCGAAGGAGTGACTCTAGGAGATGGTAAAATACCAAACCTCTGAACCTGTTGTTTGGCACTAAACCTGAGGCACTTGACACATCTACGAATGATGGAGCGAATTACTGTCTTGGCGTTAATAATCCACCAACGTTGACGAAGTGAGTGATTCACGAGTTGAGAACCAGCGTGAAGTAGACGAATGTGTTCGCGTTCAATGATAAGGCGAGTAATATGAGCTGAAGTATACAAGACAATAGGATGTTTATTGTCATAGGGTAATCGCGACTGCTGTAAGCGCCCGCCGACGCGTATTACGCCAGACTCATCAAGAAACGGGTCCAGAGAAGACAACTTACTCCTAATAGAGAGAGAAGACCCATTAGGAAGACAATTTATCTCGGCAGCGAAGTGGATCGACTGAGATTGTTTTACGAAAAAATTAAGAGTGGAATGAATTTCAACGAGGGAAAGAGCGCCCGATATTTTCTCAGCACTGGAGAGTCTAATATTTTTGATGAATCGAAAGCAGTAAGCGTACACGCGTGTCAGACGGTGCAACGAAGAGAAGTCCTTTGAAAAATCAATAGCCATGGTAGACATTAGAGAGAGTTTGGGGGTTTGTTTTTCCTCCGCAGTGAATTCAGAAGACGACAGATTAGAAGGTAAAAAGGGTGGAAAAAGATTGGGCTCGGAAGATTGAGACAAACAGGCGGGACCATGCCACCAAAGCGAACAATCGCGCAAAACGTCGGGGTGACATCCCCTAGAAATAATGTCAGCAGGATTATGTTGTGAAATTGATGTGATGCCATGTGTAGGCTTCAGTAAGACGCTGAATCTCGGCAACACGATTAGCGACGTAGGTCTTCCACCTAGAAGAATGGGCATGAATCCAGTAAAATGACACCATGGAGTCAGAATACAGGTGAACACGATTAGCGACGTAGGTCTTCCACCTAGAAGAATGGGCATGAATCCAGTAAAATGACACCATGGAGTCAGAATACAGGTGAACACTATTAATAAAGGAATGAAGAGCAGGGACGACCTTGAATACGAGTCGCGATAACAACAAGCAAGCGCAGATTTCAATGCGAGGTAATGACACCTGTCGTAGTGGGGCCACGCGAGATTTAGAACACCGAAGGTGACAAGAGGCCGATGAATCTTGATAAATGACTCTAATATAAACACAACACCCATAACCTTTTTCAGAAGCATCCGCAAACCCATGTAATTCAACTATCCTTGCCTTAGACTTGCAACGAATAGAACGTGGGACAATAATTTTACTGATCAGACACAACTTATCGCATAATGAATGCCAATGCAAGCGTAATTTCCCGGAGCTTGGCTCATCCCAACCAAGATTCCACAGCCAGAGTTGCTGCATAAACTGTTTGTACCGAAAATCAATGGGACCGACAAGTCCGAGTGGATCGTAAATGCCTGCGATAATCTATAGGATTTTCCTCTTGGAGATGCTTGATTCAACGGGGAATGATTTGATGTCAAAAAAAATGAATCGGTAGTTTTATTCCAGAGAATGCCCAAGGTACGCACACTACCCTGTTTGTTTAAAGGGAGTGATAAATTGTCATGATTTGCAACCACCTGGGGTTCATTTGATGCCCATTTATGCAGCGTGAGACCGTATTGACTCAACAACGTACCTAAGTCAGATTTCAACTTGGTCAGATCAGAAATGGTGTCTGCAAATGTTAACAAATCGTCGACATAGAAATCATTGGTTATAGCTGACTCTGCGTCAGTAAAAGTAGCTTCATGATCCTTACCAATTTGATTAGGACAGCGAGTAGCCAAAAACGAAGCACTAGCAGTGCAGTATGTTCAGTTCGTAATACAAAGTGTTTAAACTGTTCGAGGGGAGAGTCGCGCCACAGAATACGTTGATAATGACAATCCTTCTCAGCTACCAGAATTTGTCAATACATCTTCTAGATGTCGGCGATGAGAACATAGTTATGCATACGAAATCGCAAAAGAATAGAAAAAAGGTCTTGTTGGACGTTCGGGCCTACCAACAAGATGTCATTGAGAAAAAGGCCATTGGTAGTTTTGGACGAGCCGTCAAAAACGACGCGAAGTTTTGAACCGGCACAAATGTGTGCACTTAGTTACATAGAAAACGTGGAGGCCTAAGGCGTAAATAATTGTCGCGACAAAAAGAAATGAGAATGACAGAGTCAGGCAGCAAACGTAAGAACGTCCGCTGCCGGCCAAGGCTCGTAACACTGTAACGTTATAAAAACGAGATAAGAACGATTCAGAAATCGTACAGATTAGCCAACCTACAAATACGAAAATTACCACACTACCATGTGGCAGAATGGTAACAGCACAGAGAAATTTAGATTCTACGTTTTGTACAAGTGTTGAACTGTATGCCCTGAATTTCCCGTTCTTCATTTTGGTTACACCACTAATCTAGATGTAAACAAAATAATATTTTAGACAAATTTGTCTAAAGCATTATTTTACTCTAATAATGCATTAAAATTATTAATACTGGAACTACTAAAGGGTTAAACAGATAATCTAAGGGAAAGTCAGCATGAGACTGCTGCTTCTTTTCTTATAATAATTTAACTTAGAAACTTATATTATTTTCTAAGGAGGCCTTAGGAGCAAGTCTTATATTATTGTTGCTCAGTACTAAGGACTTAGTATAAATATAAATGAAAACGGTAATTATTCCCACTAGTCGAAACGTTCTGCTTTAAATGATACAAGCAAAAGTTTACCCAGTAACTAAAAATATCAACACTTTATTTATAATATTGTTTTCTGCGAAAAACAAATATGAAGAAACTTTATACCTGCGTTTGAAGGTTGATGTATTAAAATTATTCTTTAGGATGGACTAAAATTGATCTCTAAATAAGAAATGAACGGTTTCATCTGACTTCACAGTTAAGCGTAACTGACTTAATCCCAATTTCCATGTCAACCTAATTTAAAGCCTATGTATTTTTACGAAGACTGTACGAATTGTACTTTTAATAGTTGGATAGTTGAACAAAAAAGGATTTCTTTCTTTCGACTTTAGCAGGTTTTTTTAAAGAAGACGCTAAAAATCACACTCAACAAAATTAACAATTGCCCAACATGCACTGTTGGAAAAGTAATAAACATTACCTAATTAACACTTTTGCGATAGATAATATAAGTCACCAGTTACAAATTTTCTTTCAGAATAATTTACAACTGACACTTCACACGTTTCCTCTCTCAAATAACACAAATTTACCCAATTTTTATGATAATAGCAATATTTTTTCAAAGCTCACATAGGGTGGTTTATTTGATACACAGCACTGGTTTAATCTAGTGGTACGACTAAAATTTTTTAGTAGTTTTCTCCATTCGCATACGTGCACATTATACACATCACCTTCAGCAGTAAACTTGTTTCTATGCGTATGTCAATCGTAAACGCCATCGATTAATACCTACAGGAAACCAGGCGACTCTAAGCATCACAAATTGTCCTCGGAACTAAGCGAAACTAACTTAAGACAGACCGCACCGACAATTCTTCTTATCTTTTTGATTCATTACACGCGGCTTACAACTACAAATGACCAGATCATTTGTTCTCAGCCTGGAAAGGTCTAGAAGGTTTGGAATTGCGTCGCTAGCCGATCTTGAAACATGACTGCCAGACATGTGAGGTACCTGACGGAGATATTGACTCCCTTCTGGACTCACGAATATGTTAGAAATGTAAGAAACTATATCAAATGCTTCGAATACGTAAGAGATTACACACAAGTATCCCCTCGCTTAATGTATAAATAACTGCGTTTTCAGGATATCTGCTACTGCTAATAGACCTAATGATCAGATTTAATCAATTTATGCTCCGTATTGTTTTTAGTTGCATACTGACCTCATCATTCAATGTTTGTTAATATCTTTTCATGCTTTTTGTATCTCACATTATCCCTTTCTTTCTCGTTCCTAAAGACATTTCTTTATGTAAATTGGTAGAGAACTACTTAACACGGGTAATTATGTTTTTGACATAAAGGAGCGAGATTTCATTATACGGGATGAATTGATTTCCCAAATCATGACAAACATCTTAATAGGTTTAATTTTGCAGTAAAAAATAAAACACTGAATTCGTTAGGACTGAGCAGTTTTAGATCATAAATAAGAAAAAGTTTCAATATGTTGAAATGAAAAAGTATCTTATTAAGCCTCTCCACATCGACCGCATCCGAGTGCTTACGTAGCACAGCCAGCAGCAGACACCACTTTATTGCTGCAGCTTTATCATTTCTCCTGTTATTACGCTCTGCTGTTTTCCGGTATGAAACCTGGTTTTGTTGAAGACTTGAAGCATTCTATGTAAAATAATTTGTATTTACATAATTAGAAATTATGCAAACACATTATATTTGTTAATAATTCCTGTTGCTGCAAATAATTTAATTACTTTACGTTTAAAATTTAGGTGTATTAAAACACTTAAAATGTTCAGATATACATAAAAGTATTAAAACATAATTATTCCAAAAATTATTTTAATCTTTTTAAAATTATCTTGCAATTTCGTAAGCGGGTATTTTAAAAAATTTAAAAATTTCTCTTAGTTCAAAATAATTGCAGTGTTATGTGATTAACACTGCACTGCTTTTAAAACAAAGACTCTATCATTCTGAGATCACAAGATTGTAACTGTCTTTACCTATTTGGAGAAGAATAACAATGTGACATGCACAGACCGCAAACATTTACCCATCACAGAGGAATAGCCATTGCGCGTTTCTTTAGAAATCACAGAGTGATATGTCATGCTTTATTGCTTGATAACGGCGGTGACACTGAAAGGCGATTGTAACAGATGTAGAAAAAAATTAGGGGTTTATCAAAAAACACCGGCAAAATTTAATAACAAAAGAAGCCTATGCAACAAAATTATTAATTGAAATTTATAACCACTGAAACGAAAACTTATACACGTACAAAGTTTTGTTTATTATTATTCACAGATAAGGTGGGGGGGGCCAAATATCGCATACGCTCCTAATATCGCCTACAAGAGATTCTGTCCATACAGTGCTGCTGTCTGTGTGACAAAGCTGTCTGGCTTCGCCAGACATGCTCAGTAGGCGACAGTGAATGTTTCGGAGTGGTTCGCTTAACAGTTTTTTTCAACGAAGGAATTTATTATTTTCAAGCCTGGTGAGTTAAAAACAACAACTATTTGTGTTATGAATAAAATAGGTTACCGTGTAATTAGGTATTTTATATTTATAGTGTTCATTAAGTAATTACCAAGCATTAATATGAACATGAATTAACCTCTGTGAATGCAGCCGTTTTCGCTTAGAGAGCCGCCATATTGCTATGTACACGTGCTCCTAATATCGCCTACTATCATGTTCCTAATATCGCCCAGTAGGCGATATTAGGAACTCAACAAACTTTCGTTTTTTGTTTACAGATGGCAAGTCGAAAGAAGTGGGATAAGGATTCAATGCGGAAAGCTGTAAATTCAGTGAAAAATAAAGAATTGGGACTTTTGAAGGCCTCTAAAATTTATAATGTTCCCAGGTCTACATTGAAAGATTATGTAAAAAAAGATTCTTTTGATTCAGAAAATGTAATTAATGTACCTTTAGGGAGGAAACCAGTCTTGACCCCTGACATAGAAGGTCAGTTAGTTAATTATTGTTTAATAATGGAGAAGTCCTTCTACGGTTTAACCATGAAAGAATTAAAACGTATGGCATTTCAACTGGTGATTAGAAATAATATAAAACATACATTTTCGATAGATAAGAAAACAGCAGGCAGAAAGTGGTTACGGTTATTTTTAAAACGGCATCCACAATTGTCAATTAGGAAACCTCAAGCATTGTCAATGTCAAGAATTCGTGGATTCACTCCTGAAAATGTATCTGCATTTTTTAGCCTTTTGAAACCTGAACTGGTAAAAATAAAATTTTCTGCTGCTCGCTTGTATAATGTAGACGAGACCGATATAACAGCAGTCCAACACAACAGCCAAAAAATTATTTCCGTTAAGGGTAAGCAACAAGTACACAAACTATCATCAGCAGAACGAGGTTCCCTGATGAACCTCCATAAGGTAGTTATGGTATGATATGGTAGTTATTGCCGTGTCAGCTGCTGGTGCATATGTACCTCCAATGTTAGTGTTTCTGAGGAAAAGAATGAAAGCGGAACTTTTAAATGGTGCACCTCCCGACACCATCGCAACGTGCCACCCATCAGGTTGGATTCAAACAGACCTATTCACGCAATGGCTCCAACATTTTATTTCTTTTACAAAACCAAGTAAGGAAGATCCAGTTGTCCTCATACTCGATGGTCACTATTCGCACACAAGGAATATCGACGTGATAGATTTAGCGCGGGAACATGAGGTCTCTATTGTGTGCCTTCCACCCCACTCAACTGACCATATGCAACCTTTAGACGTTGGATTTATGAAGCCATTCAAAACTTTTATACCCAAGAAACTGAAAATTGGTTAAGTAATCATCCTGGGCGCATCGTCACAGCTTTCCAAATATCCGAAATATTAGGAATTGCGTACATCAGGGCAGCGACAATAAAAAATGCCATGAGCGGGTTTAAGGCAACTGGTATCCTGCCATACAACCCAAATGTCTTTGAAGAAGCTGATTTTCTTCAGTCAGCAAATGAGTCACTTAAGGTAATGGAAGCTACAACTTTCTCTGAAGAAATAGTGGTAACAGAATCGCGGGAACAGATTAGTATCTCTCCCAGCGACATTGTGCCAGTTCCTGAACTAAACGCGCCTTCCACATCTGACGGCCGTAGAGGGTCAGCTTTAGTAGTCACCAGCACTCCACACAAAGAAAACATTATGCAGTCATTGCTGAAGACAAATGAGACTCTCACAAAACGTAAGCTGGTTTTCGGTAAAGACATAGCCGCTAAAATAACCTAGAAGAAAAAGAAGAGATCGCAGTCGCCTTCCATAACCTCTTCAGAAGATGAGGAACCGGAATATGTGTCAACCGATGACGAAGATAGCACTGACAATGATGACACTGAATGTCCAATATGCCTCGGTATGTTTTCTATGGACCGTCGCGGTGAACGGTGGATTCAGTGTACAAACTGTTTTGTGTGGAGCCATGAAAAATGCGACAAATGGAACAAAAAACTTTTAAAGTACATTTGTCTGAATTGTTCTGAGTTGTAAATAAAGGGTTTATGTACTATTTCAAGTTTATTTTAAATGTAAAATTACATATTATTCTTTCAGTATCATTGACTGTTTAATTTCACTTTCAAAATCTGATTTTTAATGTGTTTCATATTAATTACCTTCAGTGGGCGATATTAGGAACGGTTTTACAAAAAGCGATAAATGGAGTCTTTTAATAATAATAAAAAAATAATATATATATATAATTTTTAATTACGACACTTTTAAGCTTTCTTATAAGAAGTATAGATAATAAAGTATAATTTAAGCTTTTTACAAGTTCTTTCTGACGGAACAAAATTTCTTTTTCTGACGAAAATCTTAAGTGGGCGATATTTGGACCCCCTACCTTATTGAGAAATCATTTTGCAGCTAATCCAATTATTGTAGGTAGGTACGTTTTTCCCACCTAAAGACGATATTTCAGATATGTAGCTGATGTAATATATATGTATTACTGTTTGTTTTTTAAGTTGTTTTTGCAATTAGCATCACGAATGTAACTAAAAATCTTAAGAATTTAACATTCTAATTGAAATTAACATTCAAATTGCATGTGGATTGTAGCATATAATAAAATATAAGATAGCCATATAAAGATGTATAAATAAGTAGAGATTGAAGGTAAATTACTTTATAAGGAACATAAAAATGTTAATTTTAAGTATTTTTAAACTTGTTCTTTAATTGCAGTGAAATGGGGCGTTAGGATACTTAGCCGCGTGTAATCCCCGTGTGCGAGGGTATGTAATTATTTTACAGGATTGTCTTAAAAACACTACAATTTGAATAATTGTCGTAATAAGGGACAATATGAGACTTAAATGGGAAATACTTCATAAAAATCCTACTTGATGATAGTAGTTATTTTAAAATTTATTAACTGATTATATGCGTTTTTTAAGTAAAAAGGTTTTATACCCCATAAAATCGCGCGTAAAATATTTCAAGTTTTTAAAATACAATACGTTCTTAGACAAGAACATTTATTATCTGTTAGAAAAACATGAAAAAAGGTTACTGAAGAACCAATCAGATAACGAGAAATTCAGTTAAAGTAAATGACTTTGAACATACAGATGAGCCTCTCTTAGGAATCGATAACGAGTCATCGCTGCACTGGTGTTTGGATGTTTGGTCTGTCAGTCGTGATGAACAGAAGTGAGAAAAGTCCTGTTGAGCTTCTGCGAGAATTATTTAGTCAAAATGCAAGATATTCCGTTTGGACACTTGAAGCTGACACAAAGGTGCATAAAACACCAGTTAAGCAGTAATATTATCGGTTCACAGTATAAACATTTTATGTAACCGTAACCAGGAAAGATATCTACACGCCTGAAAGCGACCCTGAAGTCGGACATAGTGAATTAACCCATGTAATTATCTAGATTGGATCAACTCGTTATCTGAAAAATCTGCAGTCGACGGTACTAGGAAGTGAAGTTGTATTATTTACATACACTTATAAAAACGTATTTAAAATAAAGACTCTAAGACAAGTTATATCAGTGAAGTCTCTATAGTTTAAGTAAGACAAAAAGGCAATTTTAAATATTAATTTATTTCATTGTACAGAAATTAAATTTAATTTATGGTACAATGGTAAACAAGACAGATTAATTATTGCTTATAAACTGTATTAAAAACACATTAGATTGTCCGAAAATAATGATATCATTAATAAATCCACTTTTTTCAAATAAAACATATCTCGACCTATATAAAAATTATATAAAAAGACCTTTATAAAATTAGTACATAGAAACTGTTATAATTAAATAATTCTATGGGTGTAAGGAGGAAAGCACAGGAAAAAGGTAACAGTCTATAACCTTTCGTTGTGAACATCTGTAGATTGTAAACTGTGTGTGTGTGTGTGTGTGTGTGTGTGTGTGTGTGTGTGTGTGTGTGTGTGTGTGTGTGTGTGTGTGTGTGTGTGTGTGTGTGTGTGTGTGTGTGTGTGTGTGTGTGTGTGTGTGTGTGTGTGTGTGTGTGTGTGTGTGTGTGTGTTCCACCGGCTGTAACAGGATTTTGTGTAACGTGTAGAGGATTTCGTGTATTTTACATAAGTGAAATCTGATTGACTATAACTATGCAGTATGTGTAGTGAAAAAGGTATATTTTTGGTTTGTTACGTTACTGTATGTTGGACAAATCTTATTCGCTTTCCACTGTGCAACATCGATCATTGCGACTATCGTAACGTTGGTGTCAGAATTGGTTATAGGACTTTTAACAGTGAAAACCAGAAGATAATATTGTGCGTGGTAACTGATTTACAGAAATGGATACCAAACTATAATGAAAGCTTTTTTACAAGCGCTGCTGCTGCAAATACAGGAATGACAAAGAGAAAAATGTAAGAGGGAAGCAGGAGAAGCATAAGAACGGGAGGATGAGAAACGCCAACGGGAAATAGAAGAAGCAGAAAATGATACAATGAGAAAGCGGAGGTGCGACAGAAATGCCTTCTGCTAGGAACACAAGACCGGCCAAACTCTTAAAAAATGATTTATTTTATTTACAGAGCACAAACCTTTAAATTCAGCCATTGTTTAAGTTAAATGTTAAACACCATTTCACATATTTATCTCAGCAATATTAATTTATCTACGCCTATCCATTACATTGCAATTTACGTACATATAAACGAATATAAAGTAATGTAATTCATTAGAACAGTTTGTCATATATATCGATTTTTCTTCAAATTCTTCTTGTATTTTGAGAACAAAATTTTCTCTCTGCGGCAAACTTCCATCTAACAATAATTCGTAGTTTCTGGTTTTGTGGAATTACCTTATAATTATTCTGTATGGGTTTCCAGTTTCTCCTAATTTATCTTTCCTGGTAGCATAAACACCTACTACAATTGCTTGCAAGTGCTCATACCTTATTTGCACATTAGATATCTTCTCCCTTTCTTAGTAATATTTCACTTGTCCCTTTCTTTTGGTAATTTCAACAACATCTGATTCAACAAAGAATTTAGTCTTATAAACAAAGTTTAAGGCTTACATGGTCCTAATCTATCTTTCTAAGACTCGTGAAAATTTACTTATTTTGTAATAAAAATATGCCAATATATTCTTGCATTAAAAACCTACTGTCTCTACACGGAAGTATCATTGTCTTTAGTAAATACACATCTTTCAGTACAGTGAAACTTTCTGATGGTTATGGCTAAGAATCAAACTTGATAAAGCATTAAACTGTTTGCTCTGTAATAACGGCTAAGGCAATGCAGCTAGATTCTCTGGAAACAGGAGGTTTATATTAATTTAATAACACAGAAGTCTTAACAATTTATCACTTTAAACAAAACTGGTTAATTTTAATTAATAATTTAATTTAATTTTAAAATTGGTTATACAAGGTACCGAAATTACTTTGTTATGATTACTTGTTTGCTGTTGAATGTACTTCATGGTTTCTGGTATTGATTTTCACAATGTATATGAAGGAAGTACACAAGTTTTCTTCGTACAAACGTTCAATATACCCTTTAGTAATAATGCATTCTTAATAGCTTTTCCTCACCAGTTGTCTTATTGGAACTGGAATACCCAAGAGTTTGTACTCATGTATACTAAGTTAGAATTTATGTTCACTTCCTATTTTTAAAAGCTTGTAATTAAACTCGTCTCATAGACATTTGAAATTATCAGTAACTGCTTATATTGGAAAAACTATAACCACTTACAAAACACAATTAATTCTTTTTTTGAAATTTGAAAGATTGTATGGATATACTCACTTTAAAGCAAGCATGTACATTTATAAATAAAATATGTAATTTATCAAATTTATAAATTAGCTAGAGTGGGAACGTAAGTCATATAATTTAATATATATATATATTCCCTCCGACTCTGATGCTGCAAGGGAGTGAAACGTGGACATCAAGAAAGGCAGAGGAATAAAGATCCTGAATATATAAAATTCTTCAGAAAAATAAAGGAGAATAAAGAAAAGAATGAGTTAGACGTCGAAGAGAACGTACAAAAATATAAGGCAAATTGGAAAGAACATCTAATCAAAATTAATGTAAAACAATAAACTTTGTGTGATTTAAGCTTGAAAGACGTCAATATGAGACGTCTCCTAGAACGCTGGTGAAAGCGAAACATGTCCAGTGACAAATCCGGAAAACGACACAAAGGTGGTAACGGTTTAAATTGATTAAAACTAGTAAGGCTAAAACTCAATTTAATTTCGAATACTTGAGCAAAGACGTAAGTATAATTCCAGTGAGCCCCAGGTTTTGCTGTCACCTTGTAGATCTAAAGTTTGTGCACGACTTTATTACAAAATATTGTGTTTTTTTTACCAAATAATATTCTTGAGTTGTAGGCTATATAAACTGACTGAAGACTGCAACAAGCGGAAACCACCTTTTGTTTTTACGTCACAGTGAACCCTAACATTTTTATTAGCAAACGCTACCCTTCGTATATTATTACTGTTCATAAGAAGAATGATCCGTCACGTGAGGACCAAAAAGGTTATGTTGAGAAGATGATGCCTTGCGCTGCTATTGCCAGGATGCAGAATAATGAAGATAGTGGACTGTATAATACATTTATTAAGATTGTTGTACACTTAACTCTGAGCGCTGAGGTTGGCTATGTCTGGTTGAGATTTAAGTTTTAAATGAACGTGTCGCTAAGAAAGCTAAATGGTAGATGAGGCGCAAATGTGCGACACTCAGATTAAAACGTTAAGGCCTACTAAGGCCTAGACGAATGTCGTATGAATTGTCGTAAGACTTGAGGCGCGAGTACGCGGCACTCAAGCTACATGAAAAAGAAATAGCAATGTATTGCAAGTATGCAATATATGTTGTGGCCTAAGGCCTACAATGATTGTCTGACGACAAGAAAAATGATGATGACAGAACAAGCGAGCAAACGTTATGACGTCTGCCGCCTGCCGTAGCTCGGACAACTGTAACGTTGAACGTTGTATAAACATAATAGCGCAATATCAGAAAGCACAGATAAGCCAACCTCTGAATGCGAAAATTACAACATTACTGTCCATAACTGCCCGCAAAAAATCAAAAGATTTTTTAATACTTAATACAATAATAAAATAAAAATATAATAATACAATAATAACTTATTGTAAGAAAATACAGTGTTCTTGATAATAAAGGTCAATCTCAGTAGGCTGCATTGAACCTTGAGTTGTAATGTTAGATAACAGTTATGACATTAACTGTTTGGAGATAAGCATGAGTGATGACAAGAGTTGAACAGGCCAAAGTCGGCTTGCAACCTGATTATACATGAGTATAAATGCAAGATTAGCAATGTATTGCAATATATATTGTATGTGTACAATATTAAACAATACAAGACATGAAAAATACATGGTTTGACAATGTTTAATGACGAATAATCGGTGACTCATCACATGATGGGCCCGATAAATTGTAACATTTATGCAAGTCATAATGGTTATCTTGAACCAGATAAGACCTATACAATAGTATGAATACAATGAACAAACAAAATTAATATAAAATTATACATGTAAAGACATAAATTTAGCATGACGCTTTATAGCTTGCATGATGCATGCTATACCTGATGTTTCAGGAATATACAATAAATTGTTATGTGAAAACAAGCTATACATAGTTGAATGATTGTAAGCACAAAGTGGAATGACATGTATGTCATAATTAAAGCATGAATAATAATTGTGCAATACATGATCACAAAATACAAATACAACATACAATATAAAAATATAGGCGTGGCGTATGGTTATAGACAGTAGATGCGGATGAAACAATGTGTTTTACATAGATACAAGTTATACATAATAAATATAATAGAAATCGGTTTAGATAATTACAAAATGTAATACATGTGTTGAACAATTGTGAGAAATAAATTCACAGAGTAGCAAAATATCACACATATTGACAAAATGTGCGAGAAAATGCATACATGGTTTGTATAACTGCAGACCATGCGAATATTACAACTAAATTTTTTACATAAAAACAATAGTAAGCAAAGACATGAGACATAAATCAAATGTTGCATATACGAAAATACAAAATAATAATTTAAGCTTTGCATATTAAATAAACTGACACTTGCTTGAGTAAAACAAACAGTTTCTGTGGTCAAAAATATACAAGTTAAAGCTTATGCTAAAAACAAAGGTGCTTATAACTAACAAAATCTTCTTAAAACATCTGATTTATGTATTTTTGAAAAATATATACAAAGGAAAATAAACCCTTTTTTTTACTGTTTGTCCCTAGTAGGGACCAAACATAATTTATGGATTGGTCTGCGATAGGTGCCAGTAGGCGTGCGAACGTCAACTACTCTAATTAAGTTGTCTGGGCCGGGAAATGTGGCGGTAATTACACCAAATTTCCACGTTAATGGAGGTAAGTTATCCTCAATCAGTAAAACCAGGTCACCAATGGAAACGTTGTCCTTGGCGAATTTCTATTTGTGACGTTGTTGTAACTGATGTAAGTAGTCGGGAGACCAAGCCTTCCAAATGACTTGGACAAACTTCTGGAGAAGTTTCCAACGTCCAAGACGAGAGATGGGAACGTGAGATAAGTCTGGATCAGGTATCGCCGTTAATGGTGCGTAAATCAAAAAATGGCCAGGTGTAAGTGGCACCGGATCATTTACATCCGATGAGACGCCGAATAAAGGACGTGAGTTTAGACATGCCTCTATCTGAGACAAATCCGTCCTAAACTCCTCGAAGGTGAGTATAGACTTGCCTACCACGCGGCGCAAATGATACTTTAAACTCTTTATACCGCTCTCCCAAAGACCACCAAAATGAGGTGATGAGGGCGGAATAAATGACCATGTAATACCACGAGAGGTCGTAAAGGATTGGATTGATGAGGTGGCATCCTTATTATGCCAAAGATTGTAAAGGTCATGCAAAACATTGCGGGCCTTCCTAAAGTTCGTGCCATTATCAGAATATAACTGGCTAGGTATGCGCCTACGGGCCATGAAACGACGTAAGGCAGCTATAAACGCGTTGGCCGTAAGATCGAAAACCATTTCCAAATGAATGGCCCTGGTTGCCAAGCAGATGAACAAAGACACATACGATTTTGACAGAGTCATAGATTTCTGCCCGCCATGACGAATCATGAAGGGACCACCATAGTCAACTGTGCAGAATAGAAACGGCCGCGAAGGAGTGACTCTAGGAGATGGCAAAATACCAAGCCTCTGAACCTGATGTTTGGCACTAAACCTTAGACACTTAACGCATCTACGAATGATGGAGCGAATGACTATCTTGGCGTTAATGATCCACCAACGTTGACGAAGTGAGTGATGCACGAGTTGAGCACCAGCGTGGAGTAGACGAATGTGTTCGCTTTCAATAATAAGGCGAGTGATATGAGCCGATGGATGCAAGACAATAGGATGCTTATTGTCATAAGGTAGTTGCGACTGCTGTAAGCGCCCGCCGACGCGTATTACGCCAGACTCATCAAGAAACGGGTCCAGAGGAGACAACTTGCTCCTGTTAGAAACAGAAGACCCATTACGATGACAATTAATCTCGGCAGCGAAGTGGATCGGCTGAGATTGTTTATGAAAAAATTAAGAGTGGAATGAATTTCAACGGGGGTAAGAGGGCCCTATATTTTCTCAGCACTGGAGAGTCTAATGTTTTTGATGAATCGACAGCAGTAAGCGTACACGCGAGTCAGACGGTGCAACGAAGAAAAGTCCTTTGAGAGATCAATAGCCATGGTAGACATTAGAGAGGGTTTGGGGGTTTGTTTTTCCTCCGCAGTGAATTCAGAAGACGACAGATTAGAAGGTAAAAAGGGTGGAAAAAGATTGGGCTCGGAAGATTGAGACAAACAGGCGGGACCATGCCACCAAAGCGAACAATCGCGCAAAACGTCGGGGTGACATCCCCTAGAAATAATGTCAGCAGGATTATGTTGTGAATTGATGTGATGCCATGTGTAGGCTTCAGTAAGATGCTGAATCTCGGCAACACGATTAGCGACGTAGGTCTTCCACCTAGAAGAATGGGCATGAATCCAGTAAAATGACACCATGGAGTCAGAATACAGGTGAACACTATTAATAAAGGAATGAAGAGCAGGGACGACCTTGAATACGAGTCGCGATAACAACAAGCAAGCGCAGAGTTCAATGCGAGGTAATGACACCTGTCGTTGGGGGGCCACGCGAGATTTAGAACACAGAAGGTGCCAAGAGGCCGATGAATCTTGATAAATTACTCTAATGTAAACACAACACCTATAACCCTTTTCAGAAGCATCCGAAAACCCATGTAATTCAACTATCCTTGCCTTAGACTTGCAACGAATAGAACGTGGGACAATAATTTTACTGATCAGACATAATTTATCGCATAATGAATGCCAATGCAAGCGTAATTGCCCGGAGATTGGCTCATCCCAACCGAGATTGCACAGCCAGAGTTGCTGCATAAACTGCTTGTACAGGAAAACAATGGGACCGACGAGTCCGATTGGATCGTATATACCTGCGATAATCGATAGGATTTTCATCTTGGAGATGCTTGATTCAACGGGGAGTGATTTGATGTCAAACAAAAATGAATCGGTAGTGTTATTCCAGAGAATGCCCAAGGTACGCATATTACCTTGTTTGTTTAAAGGGAGTGATAAATTATCATGACCTGTGACCACATTGGGTTCATTTGATGCCCATTTATGCAGAGTGAGACCGTATTGACTCAACAACGTACCTAAGTCAGATTTCAACTTGATCAGATCAGAAATGGTGTCTGCACCGGTTAACAAATCGTCGACATAGAAATCATTGGTTATAGCTGACGCAGCGTCAGGAAAAGAAGCTTGATGATTCTTACCAATCTGATTAAGACAGCGGGTAGCCAAAAACGAAGCACTAGCAGTGTCGTATGTTACAGTTTGCATACACTATTGCTGTTGATAAAAAAAAATTTTTGGGTACACACGTGCCGACATCAACATTTTTTAGGTCCACTCGGACCGGATCTCAACATTTTTTTGGTCATCCGGCCCGGAGGAACAAAAAAATGTTAATAAGAAGAATGATCCGTCACGTGAGGACCAAAAAGGTTATGTTGAGAAGATGATGCCTTGCGCTGCTATTGCCAGGATGCAGAATAATGAAGATAGTGGACTGTATAATACATTTATTAAGATTGTTGTACACTTAACTCTGAGCGCTGAGGTTGGCTATGTCTGGTTGAGATTTAAGTTTTAAATGAACGTGTCGCTAAGAAAGCTAAATGGTAGATGAGGCGCAAATGTGCGACACTCAGATTAAAATGTTAAGGCCTAGACGAATGTCGTATGAATTGTCGTAAGACTTGAGGCGCGAGTACTTGGCACTCAAGCTACATGAAAAAGAATTAGCAATGTATTGCAAGTATGCAATATATGTTGTGGCCTAAGGCCTACAATGATTGTCTGACGACAAGAAAAATGATGATGACAGAACAAGCGAGCAAAGGTTATGACGTCTGCCGCCTGCCGTAGCTCGGACAACTGTAACGTTGAACGTTGTATAAACATGATAGCGCAATATCAGAAAGCACAGATTAGCCAACCTCTGAATGCGAAAATTACCACATTACTGTCCAATTACACATTTTGCTATGTAATATATTACTTTTGTAACTGTAGTGATTAATATGGCCTATTCAAAGTTTTTCAAATTTGACAGTACTATTCATTTTAAAAATCCTTTCTATTGAAAAATATAGGTTCTGTCGACAGTAGGTACTTTGCCTAATCAGAGTTTAAATGTATGATATTAATTAAAAATATAACGCACAAGAGCTCTGGAGGAACTAGTGTTGAGAATCTGTCAGTGGAGTGCTGCAGTCTATACAACAAGCGGTCGGCACCGATCGTTTTCAGAGAGCAATTTCCTTGCACTTATGTTGTGTGCACACTACTAAACAATAACTGTTGGAGTTTGTTACGAACAGACTATGGTTTGAATTTGGTTGCCAAGCAGCTCAGTTACTTCCTGGAATCGTCGTGTAATTACTCCGTTCTCCCAACAATAAATGTATTTCACCGGCTCTGTTTGACACCACTAATATTTAACGTTTTAGTTACTAACATTACTACAACACTACGCTTACCACATGCTGTACAATTTACAGTCATCATCTTCACACTATCACCGTTAATAATAATTTTAGCTCATTCTGTGACAAATTTTGTGAATCCTCTGAACTTCTTCAATCTTCATTTAGAGTTTCATAAACTACAAAGTCTTGCCCTTTTCACTGCTGAACGGACTGTTGAATTATATAGTAAAATATCGTCTTTCAAACCCGTTTCAGATGAAAGTGAATCTGAAACCCCCGTTTGCCTGAAAGTGAATTGTTTCCCATAAACTCCATGCTCGACTAACTATAGTAGGTAACTAGCGTAGGAATTTGAAAGCATATCTGCAGCCATATTGAGTTTTTTTATCATGTGTCTGTAACCTACATTGACCTCTAAAAAGTACTGTGGTCTACGTTGTCCAAAAGGAAAGCTTTAAGCTATTTCTTCTTAACTTATTAATGATGTTATTAACATTAGTGAATAGTTTAACATTGTCTTCATTAATAATTTTTGAGTCACACAGTAAGAGAGAAGAATTACTGGGCAAAGCTGCTACACCCGGGCACAAGGTTACGCTTGTTTGCAATTTTCACTCGTGAGTATACAAAACGTCTTGACAAAAAATACATATTTACGAAATTGTTGAAAAAAATACCTTTTAAGGTTTAAAAATGTTTGATATATATTTTGACGTAAGAGTTGAAACGGTCTCCGTTTACCAACTTGGAGTCTGATACGTTGAAGTTCAGTATAGTAAGTAAACCTGAAATGTTAATGAAACTATTCTGTTTTCTCTACACTATTATTAGTAAGTTTACATTCTAATTAAGACGGCAATGGACTTACTATTCAGAAAAAATTATGAATTTAGTTGTCGTTCTTCTATTGGAACACCACTTTGTGTCTATTTTAATAACGTTTCAATAAAATTTTTATAAACTTTTAAATAAATAATTCAATTACATGTATAGTAAGTACGTATGAATATTACAGTATTTGTACATCATTCAATATGTTGTAACATTACATTTGGAACAACTTAATATCGTACTTGATTTAATGAAGACTTTGGTTAAGAAGCTAACAAGGAGAACATTATCTTCCAAGATGATAGTGAAGAGGAACGACTAACCATTTTAGACTGACTAGTAAGACAACTGACCGTACCCAAATTAATGATTTAGGCTAAGTGATGCAAAATACCTTCAACCCCAATTATGACATGAACTTTCAATAATGATCAAATAAAGAATTATAAAGACAGACGGCTTATGAACCAGTACTATAAAGAAACAAATGGTTTCATTTAATGTATCATAATATCAAGATAATCAACATACAAATTGAGGGATAATAGGCCCAAACATGTAATATTATGTAAAAGAGATATTAGTAATTAATTAAGTTAATTGATGTAATGAAAATATAAACAAACCTTATTATAGATACATGAACCATACAACTAACCGTAACAAATAACGTTCATAAGATTGTCCAGAAAACAACAAATAATAACTTGTTCACAATAACATTTTTATAACAAGAGTGAAGTCCTTTTAATGACAATAAAATGTAAAACCCTATAAAACCCAATAAGTATGTTTATAAATACAACCTATTAAGTGTTAACTGAATAGGGTAAACGACAAACATAGTGACAAGTAATGTGAAGCATAACGTAGACAGTGTCAGAGTAATTAATGAATTAACTGACAAAAGTCTAATTAATTAGTGTAGAATTTATTTTATAAAAATGTGCATGTTATTATGTTTTAGCACATTGTTTTATTATCATGGTATTTGTGTTGTTTTTTGTATGTAGCAGGTGAAACAGTTGTTTTAAAAGAATATCAATTAAATGATATTAATTTCATTTTTTTATGTTAACAAATATAACCATAGAACTGGTGTTAAACAGTGATAAATTGATTGGCAAAGCAAAATAGACTATAAAAAGATGTTATTGCTAAGTGTCAAAAAATTGTATAGTTTAGGTAAAAAACAGTTAATTTGTGCAAAGGTTCAGTAAAATCATAGCCATGTGGGCATATTATAAACTAATAGATAAACTAATATGGGTTTATGGGTAGATAAACTAATAGAATAGTATATCTTTTGTTTTGTTAAAATAATGTTATGTGTTAAACAGTTTTTATGATTGTTAAAAGATAATTCAACTGTTAAAGGTTTTATACATGGTGATGAAAATAACACCAGTACATAGGCCAGGTAAAACCAACTTTTGTAAATTTCAGATAATAATGTTAGGGATTTTGTAAAACAAATGTGGAAGGATAAATATATTTATAGTTAATAGCGTACACAACGAATATAGAAACAAAATAATACATCTCAAGTTATTTAAGAAAATTTCAAATAACAAAATTGTAACATCTGTAGTTCTTAAGTAAAAGTAGGCATGTTTAGTGTCTAAATGTCACAAATGTAAAGATCAAAATAATGCTGATAATGGTTTCAAATTCCCATTCAGTACAGAAAAGGAATATTAATTTAAAGGTTTTGAACAAATTTAGATTTTGAAATAATGAAAGTATATGACAATGTATATCCGAATCAACCAACCAGATTCCAAGTTTACCCTTAGCAACCAGAATTTTCGGATAAATAAAATGAGACTTCTTTGACAACGATCTTAGCGGATAGACGCGTTTGTAAAACGTCCTACATAATATAGAATAAACAGTGAAAAAACGATACAAACATATTAATACAGTTAGAGGTACATATAACGAACTTTTTACACCAAGAGAAGAACAACCATTATATGAAATAGAAGACCCAAGAACCAGGAAGAAGATCTGAAGTGGACGTGGGCCCTATCTTCGACCAGAAACCATACAAAGAAGAGGATTTGGTGATTTTGACATCTTATTATATTGTGCATCAACACCCACTTTGTATACACGACTTTTTAAGTACTAATCAACTAAATTACAGACACCATATCACACCAACGCTAAGAACACTCACTAATAACACGATTTGAGATTGACACCTTTTCAAACACCACAAGAACCTTTGATTTGCATAATAATTATTAAACACCTAAACTGGACATAACCTTTCATAACTAGTAATCACTATACGACTGCCTGTGTGCACGTTACACTCTAACCTTGTAATATCCTTTAATTGTAAAACTTGTATTTTGATTTATAGAATAATATTTTGTTTAATTGTAATCCCCGAACCATATACGCCCTGAGATACTTTATTTTTAATAGAAACATTAACCAAGCATTCTTTTGATCAGACAGAATACTGAATATTTACTACTACCAACTGGTAAAAAGAAGACGTATAATTTGCGCCACAATTGTGATTTTCTTAATCAAATTTAAGAAACAATTAACCAGTGCTTTTCTGAATAAAGGATTCCTATAAGGATATATGTTTGATGTTATATTTGTGTTGTTATTATTGCTGTTCCATTTAGGAAATAAATTCACAGATTACAGCGGACTCCACGATAGTTGGCAACGTTGAGTGACGTCACGGAAACGAGCGGCATAGTGGGAGCAAGCGGCAAATTACAAAACCATTCGCCGTTCAATATAACATATTAATAATTACAAATTGACGACTCCAGTGCGAGTTAGTCGCTACATTATTTATTTGTTACAAGTTAACACTTCCAACGGGCGGTGTAAGCAATTTAAGTGCACACAACATAACATTTAAAATACAAGTAACCTATTCCTAATAACATTATAAGTAACGAAAATTCTTTACGTTACAAATTGACGAATACAACGTGGAGTTTGGTCAACCACGAAACCTACAATAATCTTTATTGATCACATCAAAATCTTTTATTACAAATTGGCTAGCCCAACAGTGGGGCTAAAAGGGTAACAATCTCGTTTTATTACAAATTGGCGAACCAACGTGTGAGGCGTGTAATTTAATATAAATTAAAATATAATTTATAGGCAAACAAACAAAAATAGACAAAATGAGGAAGCGAGAATTATCACGCAAAAGAGCGGCCGAAACCGAGAAAGTAGACGAAGTAAACATGGAAGACAAAGAAGCGACACCGGTTGAGGAAATAGAAATTATAACAAGGAAGGATCCGGAGAAACAACCAGAAGAAACCACACAAACGGAAGGCGAGAAGACGCAAGAAATGTTCAAATGTATGATGGAATTGATGCAGGAAACTAGTAAGAAAACGGAGGAGAGTAATAAGAAACTAAAGGACGAAATGAAGGAAGACTTCAGCAAGAAAATGGAAGAATTAAGCGAGGAGAGTAATAAGAACTTAGAAAAATTGAAGGAAGAATTAAGTTAAAACAGTAATAAGAACTTAGTAATGTTGAAGGAAGACTTGAGTAAGAAGATGGAGGAAATAAAGAGTGATAATAAACAAACCAAGGAGGAATTGAGCCGAGAATTAAAAGAGAATAGCATTAAAATGGAGGAGAAAATAGACGAAAATAATAGAGCATTGAGGGAAGAATTGAAGGGAAATTACCTAGAGACCATGAAAAAATTGGATGAACACAGAGAATCATTGAAAGAAGAGTGGAATAAGAAGATGGAAATCAATAACCGGCAATTGCAGGAAGAATGGGACAAGAAGCTGGAAGAACCGGTGACGGAAATTAAACGGGTAGAATCCGAGACCAAGGAAAAGTGTGAGCGGATGAACCAAGAGATACTGAGCGTCCGGGAAGAAACGAATGGACGAGTTGAGAATATAAGAATCAACCAAGCAGTGATGGGAGAAAGATTAGAAGGTATGAGTACTAGTCTCAATCGAGTACAAGACCAAACAACTGCACATAGAGATGAAATTAATTCCCTAAAAAACAGGCAATGTACCGGTGCCCATAAAACATGCGAGGAAAATCGAGAAGTTATCGACTTCCAAAATTATAGAAGAAACCCCATGCTATTCTTAGAACGAGTAGAAGAGAAGATAGCCAAAACCGGAGAAGACAGATGGTTTGTGATCAGGAGCATGCTGGACGAAATGTTCCGAAAAGTATACGACAATTGGTGGACGGCGATGCGGCCGAGTATACAAAACTTCCAAGAATTTAAAAAACAATTCAAATCTAAATATTGGTCTGATGCCACGCAACACATGATAAGAGGTGACATAGGATTGGGCCGATATGACCTGCACGGCAAGCAAACTCCAACCGCATATTTTCTTGGGAAAATAAACATAGCCAGACATTTAGAGCCTGCAATTCCTACAGAATATTTAGTGAGGCTATTAGCTTACCACTATGGTGGAGAAATTACAAGAGGCCGAATAAACGGACGCATACAAACCATCGAGGAGATGTCAACATTATTAGCGGAGATGGAACAAGAGAAGAACTTCCTCCAGTACAGATGAAGGAACGATGAAATAAATAGAAATAATGGTCGCCGCGACGCCCAATATGAAAACAACGGGCAACGACCGAACAATAGTTACAACAACAACGGTAACCACTATCAACGCGGTTACCAAAACCAGAATAACACTAACAACTATCCACGAAATAATGCGGCGAATAATAACAACAATAACAACAACCACTATTACCGTAACTCCCCGACAAATAATAACAATAATGGATACCAGCGTGCCAATGACAGAGACCACCAGTACCAGAACAACAGAGGTTATAACAACAACTACGATAACCGATACAGGCATAATAATAACGGCAATAATAACAATCAAAATCAAACATATCGAAGACAAGTGAATTATGTAAGCATTGACGATAGAGATGTGGGAAGACGTTGGTACCAGGGACGAGCAAATTATAATGGGAACCGTGGAAGAAGTTTTCAAGAGGTGAGTAACCAGCACTACCGCGATGAACATCGGCGAAGTAGAAGCTGCGACGACAACAGGAATAACCGAAACTCAGTGACGTTCGATAATAACGCCATTGAGGTACAAGAGTCACAGAGTAGAGACAGACCCAATCAATCAGACAACAGGACTGAGGAGATCAGCCCTGATTTAAACGGACCGCGGCAGTGAAAATCCATCAGGTCCCATCACTGAACCGGCAATTTGGGTACTTATTAGGACGAGACAAAATGACTGACGATACAATGACGATAATGCACAATCATTTCTTAAAAAATGTGAGAGAAGAACTACTGAACGAAGACACGATAACGCACAATAGTTCGAATAATGAGATCGTTTATATCATCGCCCAAGTGAATGGACTAGAGACAAGATGCATGATAGATACGGGCGCAAACGTGTCGTTAATCGACAACAATGAATACATCAAAATTCAAAAATATTGTAAGGCCATCTTACGAACTTTACCAATTCAAAATATCATTTTAATCGGAGCCACCGGAAGGCAAAACAAGTCAATAAGGAAACAGGTATCATTAACAGTGACCAGCAGAAATGTAGCTATACCTATGATTTTTCTAATAGCTTTTAATATACCATTTAATCTACTAATAGGCTGTGATATTTTGAGAAAATACTCAGCAATAATTGACTTGAGACAGGCCATAGTGTCGTTAAAAGTGGATAATATAGAATGGACAGCAAAATTAGTAGAAAATAAAAATGTACCTTCATGCAATAGTATAAGAAAATTCAATAATAATCAAGATGAGTCATGGAATGTAAGAAGGGAATACTTTGGGAGTGAAGACAGTTTATGGTTGGAAAAATTAGAAGAGATCCGACAATTTCGGTCAGAACAAAATGAATGTAATTTAACTACACAACAAATAAAAAAGTTAATATCAATATATAATAAATACCGCTACGTTTTCTCTGATATACCTGGCAAAGTAAAAGATTATCAATTTACACTACAATTCAAGGAGCCTGTAAATTTTAATAAGAAATCATATCCCGTTGCTTATGCATTAAAAGAAGCAGTGAGGACTGAACTAGACAAAATGATAGCAGAAGATATTATTGAATATAGCTGTTCCCCATATACCAGTCCGTTAATAGCCGTTCCAAAGAAAGATGGCAAAGTACGACTCTGTTTGGATGCTAGAGAGATTAATAAGATCATAGTTAATGACAGAACATCTCCCGGAGAGATTGAGGAGATATTGAAAAAATTCAATGGCATAAAATTTATCAGCACCTGGGATACGGTTTGTGGTTATTGGCAGGTGGAGTTACACCCAGATAGTCGAAAGTACGTCGCCTTTATTTTCGAAGGAAGGAACTACCAGTTCAAGAGACTACCGTTTGGACTGGTAAACTCAGTAGCTGTATTCGTAAGATGTATGGACCAGGTGTTGGGTCCAGATACTATTCCATATACCACAGTCTATGTTGATGACTTGTTGATTACTTCAGTGAATTGGGAAGACCATTGTAACAGAGTAGGACAAGTATTACAAAAACTATCAGACAATAACGTTACCCTAAATCTTCAAAAATCCAAGCTTATCACCAGTGAAGTCCAATTCCTGGGTTTTAACTTAACAAGACAAGGAATAACACCATCCAATGAAAAGATTGAAGCAATCCAGAAGTTCCCGAGTCCTAAACATAAAAAGCAACTTCAATCATTTCTGGGACTTTGCAATTGTTATAGGAAGTTTCAGAGAAATTATTCTGAAATGACAGCAAAGTTTTCTCCACAATTATCCTCTAAGAACAAATGGTCCTGGGGACAGGAACAAGACAATTTACTCCAAATGATCAAGCATAATTTCCTAAGTTCAGTTGTATTAAAACATCCTAATTTCAATCAACCTTTCTTCATGAACTGTGATGCCAGTGATATAAGTTTAGGATCTGTTTTATATCAAGAAGATAGTGAGGGAGAACATCAGGTGGTGAGTTTTGCAAGCAGAATACTTAATGGATGTGAACGCAATTATAGTGTAACGGAAAAGGAGTTATTGAGCGTTGTATTCGCTTGTGGGAAATTCAGAACCTACATTCTTGGATACCCGATAACTGTGAGGAGCGATCATAAGTCAATATCTTTCCTAAAAAATTGCAAGATTAACCATGGGAGATTGACAAGGTGGATACTCGCACTACAGGAGTACCATATAAATTGGGAGTATGTTCCAGGAAAACAGAATATTGCTGCAGATATATTGTCCCGGATTAACATAGAACAACAAACTTTTGAAGGGAAAAAAGAAACAATCATCAAGGTATACACTATAATAAAAAACAAATCAGATTTGGAAAACATCATGAAATCAATTGCACAACAACAAACAGAGGATACAAAAATCAACAATTTTAGACAAAGACTGATCCAACAGGATGAAAAAATCACTGCATATTACTGTCTACATGAAGACATATTATTTTACAAACCAAATGATAACCAAGGATCATGGAAGGTGGTGATACCTAAAGCTTTAGAACCAGAATTAATACTGGACTACCATAGTCGATATGGGCATATGGGTGCATTAAAAGTAATGAAGGCACTTGAGGAACACACTTACATTAAGAATATCAACAGAAGAGTTAGAGATGTATTCGGCAGTGTCACATCTGTCAGTTGGCAAAATGCAATAACGAAAAAACAGAAGGAATTATGCAACCTATTACATGAACTGGTAAATTAGAGAGAGTATTTTTAGATGTGTGTGGACCGTTACCTCGTAGTGGAGGGAGAAAACAGTATAAGTTTATTATAATCATGTTCGACCATTACTCCAAATTTACAAAACTATACCCCATTAATCGGGCAACTACAAAAAAGATTTTGCAAATAGTGATCCAACAATACATACCAGAGTTAGGAGCTCCAAGATCAATTATTACCGATCACGGAACTCAGTTTCGAGGAAGGGTATGGAAGGAGACTTTGTTAGACTTAGGTGTCGAGACATATAAAACATCTGTCTATCACCCAAATAGCAACCCGGCGGAAAGAGTACTGAGAGAGGTCGGCCGTATACTCAGGACATATTGTTTTGATAAACACCAGAAGTGGAGTGACTACATTACACAAAAAGAGAGCTTTATCAACTTAGCTTACCATGAAGCAATACAAGATACTCCATATACCATAATGCATGAAAGACTACCACCCCGAGAAATTAGTGAAATAATCAACTTCCCAAACAACCCAGTTCGACAACGTGAGATTCCACAGCAAACTGAATGAACAAGTGGAGAAAAGAAGGAAAAAATACAAAATAATTCAGCAGAAAATGATCCAGTACAAGATTGGAGACAAAGTATTGTTAAAAAACCGCGAATTGCCAAGTTCTAAGGAAGGAATAGCAAAAAAGCTATTATTACTGTATAATGGACCATATGTTGTTATAAAAAACAATAACAATAATACTTATGTCATTAGTGATGTGGAAACAAAAAAGATTAAGGGGACATACAACCAAGTTTCCTTAAAAATGTATTATGAACCTAATAAACAAAGCTGATAATACCACAAAATTCTAAAGAAATAGTAAGATCAACTTACAACTAATTATTTATGAGAATTAATTTGGAAATGAAGAATTTATTATTATAAAACCACCAAATTCTAAAGAAATAGTAAGATCAACTTACAACTTATTATTTATGAGAATTAATATGGAACTGAAGAATTTATTATTATAATACCTCAAAATTCAAAGAATATAGTAAGCTCATCTTACCAACTTTGATAATCCAGAATATAATTTTAAATGAAGCCAAATAAACAAATTTGAATATCTCAGAATTCAAATAAATAGTAAGGACAACTTACAGTAGAGTTTGATAATGTTATTATGAATCAAGCAGATGAACAACTGGGAATAAATTTCCAAATTCTAAACAAAATAAGCACCTCTTATTAAATATAATTATGAACTTATTATTGGAATATAAAAGAAAGATGCAACATCCATAAATCAGAAGAAACCATAGTGCTATAAAACGAATAAGAAAGGACAAATGTAGACAATCGACGATGAAAATAAGACAAGACTAGAAACGAATTTACTACAAATAACCTATCGTGATTGTGAAAGAATTAACAACAACTAAAGATGCAAATACTTGTTATGTTTTAAGTGAATGAAAAAATGAAGATTAAGCAGCACTGATAAAGAAGGAAAGAAGATAGTACCAATTGTAAATAAAAAATGTTATTAATATCGCCACAAGAAAATAAACATCTGAAAGAATCAATGGAAAGAAATATTTAGATCTGAGAAGTTAAACTGAGTGAACAATCCCAAGAATATATTATATTATTTTTATTTGATTTAGTCGTGAATAGACTAGTGATTATTAAATGTGATTGACGGACGAGATAGCTCTAGCAATCGATATTATTTATGTATTATGTATTTTAAGGACAGCGGGGTATTAGGTCAAGAGAGCCCCCCGACTGATTCCAGAATATATGGTTATTAATTTGTTAGGGAAGTAACATGTTCCAGGGATAGAACGCTTATAATTAAAGACAAGTATACCAGATCATATAAAGAATAACAAATGATAATGCGAAAGATAAGATAATTGATAATTTCAACAAAAACAATATTTTATTAAAATGATCAAGTTTGGTGGCAGGGTAGTATGTAACATTACATTTGGAACAACTTAATATCGTACCTGATTTAATGAAGACTTTGGTTAAGAAGCTAACAAGGAGAACATTATCTTCCAAGATGATAGTGAAGAGGAACGACTAACCATTTTAGACTGACTAGTAAGACAACTGACCGTACCCAAATTAATGATTTAGGCTAAGTGATGCAAAATACCTTCAACCCCAATTATGACATGAACTTTCAATAATGACCAAATAAAGAATTATAAAGACAGACGGCTTATGAACCAGTACTATAAAGAAACAAATGGTTTCATTTAATGTATCATAATATCAAGGTAATCAAAATACAAATTGAGGGATAATAGGCCCAAACATGTAATATTATGTAAAAGAGATATTAGTAAATAATTAAATTAATTGATGTAATGAAAATATAAACAAACCTTATTATAGATACATGAACCATACAACTAACTGTAACAAATAGTGTTCATAAGATTGTCCAGAAAACAACAAATAATAACTTGTTCACAATAACATTTTTTTAACAAGAGTGAAGTCCTTTTAATGACAATAAAATGTAAAACCCTATAAAACCCAATAAGTATGTTTATAAATACAACCTATTAAGTGTTAAGTGAATAGGGTAAACGACAAACATAGTGACAAGTAATGTGAAGCATAACATAGACAATGTCAGAGTAATTAATGAATTAACTGACAAAAGACTAATTAATTAGTGTAGAATTTATTTTATAAAAATGTGCATATTATTATGTTTTAGCACATTGTTTTATTATCATGGTATTTGTGTTGTTTTTTGTATGTAGCAGGTGAAACAGTTGTTTTAAAAGAATATCAATTAAATGATATTAATTTCATTTTTTTATGTTAACAAATATAACCATAGAACTGGTGTTAAACAGTGATAAATTGATTGGCAAAGCAAAATAGACTATAAAAAGATGTTATTGCTAAGTGTCAAAAAATTGTATAGTTTAGGTAAAAAACAGTTAATTTGTGCAAAGGTTCAGTAAAATCATAGCCATGTGGGCATGAATTTAAACTAATAGAATAGTATATCTTTTGTTTTGTTAAAATAATGTTATGTGTTAAACAGTTTTTATGATTGTTAAAAGATAATTTAACTGTTAAAGGTTTTAAACATGGTGATGAAAATAACACCAGTACATAGGCCAGGTGAAACCAACTTTTGTAAATTTCAGATAATAATGTTAGGGATTTTGTAAAACAAATGTGGAAGGATAAATATATTTATAGTTAATAGCGTACACAACGAATATAGAAACAAAATAATACATCTCAAGTTATTTAAGAAAATTTCAAATAACAAAATTGTAACATCTGTAGTTCTTAAGTAAAAGTAGGCATGTTTAGTGTCTAAATGTCACAAATGTAAAGATCAAAATAATGCTGATAATGGTTTCAAATTCCCATTCAGTACAGAAAAGGAATATTAATTTAAAGGTTTTGAACAAATTTAGATTTTGAAATAATGAAAGTATATGACAATGTATATCCGAATCAACCAACTAGATTCCAAGTTTACCCTTAGCAACCAGAAATTTCGGATAAATAAAATGAGACTTCTTTGACAACGATCTTAGCGGATAGACGCGTTTGTAAAACGTCCTACATAATATAGAATAAACAGTGAAAAAACGATACAAACATATTAATACAGTTAGAGGTACATATAACGAACTTTTTACACCAAGAGAAGAACAACCATTATATGAAATAGAAGACCCAAGAACCAGGAAGAAGATCTGAAGTGGACGTGGGCCCTATCTTCGACCAGAAACCATACAAAGAAGAGGATTTGGTGATTTTGACATCTTATTATATTGTGCATCAACACCCACTTTGTATACACGACTTTTTAAGTACTAATCAACTAAATTACAGACACCATATCACACCAACGCTAAGAACACTCACTAATAACACGATTTGAGATTGACACCTTTTCAAACACCACAAGAACCTTTGATTTGCATAATAATTATTAAACACCTAAACTGGACATAACCTTTAATAACTAGTAATCACTATACGACTGCCTGCGTGCACGTTACACTCTAACCTTGTAATATCCTTTAATTGTAAAACTTGTATTTTGATTTATAGAATAATATTTTGTTTAATTGTAATCCCCGAACCATATACGCCCTGAGATACTTTATTTTTAATAGAAACATTAACCAAGCATTCTTTTGATCAGACAGAATACTGAATATTTACTACTACCAACTGGTAAAAAGAAGACGTATAATTTGCGCCACAATTGTGATTGTCATAATCAAATTTAAGAAACAATTAACCAGTGCTTTTCTGAATAAAGGATTCCTATAAGGATATATGTTTGATGTTATATTTGTGTTGTTATTATTGCTGTTCCATTTAGGAAATAAATTCACAGATTACAGCGGACTTCACGATAGTTGGCAACGTTGAGTGACGTCACGGAAACGAGCGGCATAGTGGGAGCAAGCGGCAAATTACAAAACCATTCGCCGTTCAATATAACATATTAATAATTACAAATTGACGACGCCAGTGCGAGTTAGTCGCTACATTATTTATTTGTTACAAATCAACACTTCCAACGGGCGGTGTAAGCAATTTAAGTGCACACAACATAACATTTAAAATACAAGTAACCTATTCCTAATAACATTATAAGTAACGAAAATTCTTTACGTTACAAATTGACGAATACAACGTGGAGTTTGGTCAACCACGAAACCTACGATAAACTTTATTGATCACATCAAAATCTTTTATTACAAATTGGCTAGCCCAACAGTGGGGCTAAAAGAGTAAGAATCTCGTTTTATTACAATGTTTATATATGGTGTTCTTCTTTCAGAAAAAACACCTGTAATTTTAATTAATTTATTTAGCTCTAATTAATATTTACTTTCTAATTAATAAAATCTAAAGTAATGGAGTACACAGAAACAAAATTTTCAGAAAGTTGGCGACAGTCGTGACTTTACCAACTACTACGAACGTAAAACCTGTCAGCGCAGAGACAGTTTTCCATCTGTCGTATGTTCCAGCTGACGTTGATAAATCTACACCCTCTACCTTTCTTTCAAATTATTCTCTATTATCTCATGTTATTTGTGTTTCATTTTTCATAATACTTTGAACAATATTTTTACCCTATTAATTTTGGATTTGGCTGATATTTTTCGTTGAGACGTATTTTAACAAATTATAAAATTACAAATATAAATAATCTGAGTACAAAATGACACACACTTGCCATCTTTAAAGCCAGTAGCTGATCCACACGTTTAAAAAACAGAACAAAGAATTGAGGTTGTCAAAAAATACACATAAAAACAATGAATCGTTTTGAGGTACACGGATTTCAAATTAACGGTATCTGTTCTATTAAAAAGCTCATAATCATTCTGCTCAATGTAAGCAATCAATTGTCGTTAATCAGCTTTTTGTAGTAAAAAATAACAAATTAAAGAAATATTTAATTGATATTACTTGATTTTATACTTATCCTTTCTACTATTGGTTAAAAATGTAATGAATACTTTCACAAAGAGAGCAAAATCATTATTATTATAATGTGGTACTTATGTTATTATGTTATTTATAAATAATATTACAGAGAAATCGCGGATTGTTTTTTAAAACTATGGAAAAATAGTAATCCATACTCACTATTTTATTAACTAGCCATACAATAAATCTCCATATATTAAATATCCATATATCCATAATCACTATCCACACAAATAATTGAAATTAAAGTAAATTGTTAATACTCTGCGTGAAATGGATATCAAATATTCTCTACACACAGCAGTCAAAAACAGCGAGATAATTAGCTAATTTAAGACGAAAATACAATAGCACATCCTACTCTTAACATTAGCACTAACCGCCCTTTAATTGCTGCAAAATAATTCTCAAAACTGGCTGCATTACTGTGTTGGCGGCTGTAAATCAACCTGCAAACTACTGTAAAAAACTGCAAACTATCATGACGTTTTTAGATTAACAGGTTTCCTGAATGTTTAATAGAAGAACAGATTAATAAAATGTTTAAATTTTTTGATGCTACAAAAGGCATTAATTTAATTAGGCAGTTAACAGCAGCAGTAGTAAATTACTATGACATTTACGCTATAGACACACAGGAACGTCTAAGCAGTACTAACAATATAAAACCAGACACCGAGAGGCGGACACAAACAACAGTACTCGCAGCGTACCTATCGAGACCCACTACAATGGCTATCAAGTATACAAACACGTGCAGCAGAACATAAAAGACACTCCGGCTGAAGTATCTACATGTAAGAAGAGAAGAATCAGGAGGATTTACTCAATCTTTAAGTCAGAACCAACATAGAAATACAACGGGTTCCTGTATAAAATGTATTCATTTTTTACATAGTCTTCCTCGTCTTAGTTTTTTTTAGACATGCAGCGGGTATTAGAGCAACCCGCTGACAGCCGCGATCTCATCACGTCGGATTACCATCTCTTTGGGGTTAACTTAAAAATAGCTAAAGCGACCATCGATTTTTCATTACGGAACCTTAAATATAAGAACTTAATCTAATAATAATATGCTCTTATACATTTGCACCTTTGTTCTCGATATGTTTTTCTGTCCATTATTAATAGTGACTTTTTGGTAATTTAAAGAATTGCGTGGATTACATAGTAGGCACACTTACACAGAAAGGGAGAAAAATAAGAGGGAGTTATACTATAGTTCTTTAACATGAATCTACACAGACACATCTAAATCAATAAGCATATTAGTATTCACTATGAGTATTCTCATATTCAATATGAGAAACAGAAAATAAACAATTTACACATTGCCGTTCCTCTTCTTCTTTACTGTCACACTTGTATTTGTTCTCTCGTCACATTTTTTCTTTTTGGATTATAGTTAGGAAATTTAAACATCTGGAGTGCCATCCATTTCTGCAAGCCACTGATAAAACTCAGTAAAAAAAAATAAATAAAAGTGGACTCTTTCCTTTGTCGAAACAGTCAATTCCAACAAGTATAGCGAGAGACAAGATTATGACGTCACAACTCTTTTATTATCTCTTGGTAATAAGATATAAGATCTTAAATTAGTATAATCCTACCGTTGTGTTCCTGGCTACTGCCTGTATTATAGAATGTATATCCAAAGAAGCGTTCAAACACATGAAGTGAATAATTTCTGTTCAACATTGGACACATATATTAGACATAAGAAACAGCTGTCAAAAAGTGGGTACTCCGCCTCCCGATGTATCCAGTCTTTGATTTACACAATGTGACAATTGTAACAGTTTCTACAAGTTATCGTAACAGGCCTAATGTCGGTTGTTGAACACCAGGCTTGAAATGCGCGGTGCACAAACACCTCGTTCCGACGCAAACACATTTCATTATTTTCAATCATTTCTCACAAACGCAAAAAACACAGGGTTCCATAGTGTGAACATCGGTTAAAATATTAGAATTATGCGTGTCTGTCTTCAGCGACAGCATGCGACAGAGAGAGATAGTGTGCGAATTAGAAAATAATCGTTGTCGTGTACTTTTTTCTTTATCACCGTATGTTATACTTTTAAATAAGATAATTTTTTCGAAGAAACCTTACTTGCGTGTAGGCGAGCTGAGCATGTAAATTGCAAACGCCTTCCCCTATAATAATGCAAATTAAAGTATTATTTTAATTCGTGGAACTGCGCGATCAAAAGTTACAAAGACCATACAGTTAATACGTCTTATCGTGGTGATATACTATACGCATTTTACAACACTGCTTTGGTTTAGTACGATACAAGATTTAACTAGATGCAAATATAATATACAACCAGATTCGGGATACAAACAAAGACTAGAGCTTTAGCAGTTTTGTCGCTAACTGACCTTGCAGACATAACTACTAAACATGAGCCATACCTGCCGAACAAGTTGCCTACCTCACAGATGCAAGAATATATTTCAGTGACTAAATTTCTTATTAAAATATTATATCTGACTGTCATCTAATGTAAGAAAATATATTATATATTTTTGGTACGTAATTCTTTACGTAAGAGAATCACTAATCTAATGTACAAAGAATTACATTGTAGATTAACATCCATTGCTATTAGTGGTCAGGTTTAACCAATTTATACTTTGTACTGATGTCATATTGCATACAAACCCCATAACTCATGTTTATTTCCTCTCGTGCTATGTTCCTCTCACGTTATCTTCTTAACTTTCTTGCACCTAAAGATACACATTTATGTGAAGTGACGGAAAACTACTTAAAGGGACAATTACATCTTGATATTACATCTTGAAATTTTTACCAAAAAAGTTAAATAAATAGTTCAATTTGTTCACTTCTGCACTAGAAGAATAAACTAAATCCATTATGGTTCAGTCGTTTCAGATTATAAATAAGGAAACGTTTCAATATGTTGAAATGAAAAAGTATCTTATTAAAAAGTCTCTCCACATCGACCGCCTATGAGTGCTTACTTTGCAGAGGCAGCAGCAGAAGCCACTTTATTGCTGCAGCTTTATCATTTCTGCTGTTATTACGTTCTGCTGTTTTCCAGTATAAAACCTGATTTCATTGAAGATGAAATTTGCGGTGTAGTTACATTCATTTTTAGTAAAAGCAGTAGTTATTTAAACTTACATTTGTTGATAATTGTTATTGTTACAAACAATTTAAGCTTATCTTTAAAAATTAGGTAATTCTGAACAATTTAAATGTTTAGGTAAAGTTAACAGGATTCGAAAATAATGTAATCGTTTGCATAGTATTTTTGGCCCATTTAAAATTCTCTTGCACTTTGACAAGCGGATGTTTTAATCAACCTACCTTACAGTTTGAAATTAATTATAGCGCAAAGTGATTATCATTGCTTACAAGACTAACAGAATACCATTCTGAGACCACTAAATCGTAAATTGTCCTTCCTTACTTTGGAGAAAAATAATTCTATCAACACGGAGAGGCCGTCAACGTTTGTCCATCACCGAGATATTGACACAGAACTCGTCTTTAGCATCTCATAAAAAGCTTTACAAGATTAAACAAGCTTTACGTGTTGATAAACTGCAATCCTATGTCTGGAATTAAACAGATTAGTTTATCATAATTTCAGCATTAGTTTTAGCTGAAATTGTGATCCAATTAGCATACTACAATATAAATTTGACATTATCGAGTAAATAATTCAACTGGAAAATATTTGAATTTTACGGCAGATAACTGGTAAATCGCCAACCACTTCTTACTGGACGGAGATATTTTGGTGTCTCCACCGTTATGGAATCCTCAACAACGTTAAGCAAGCCCAATAAGCAACTAAAAGAAGATTATAACATAAGTACACAACAATTAGTTTCAACAATAAAATACGACAAATTTGGAATTACAGTAGCTGCAAAAATTTACTAATATAAAGTGATAACACATAAAACGATAACGTTTCCACATAAAAAGTTTATAAAATAAATTAAATTTTAGGTTACTCCTGTTCACAAGTATTTAAGAATAATATTTCAGTTAATAGAGTTATTGTAGTTGCATATATTTTATCTGCTTAAACGAGATATTTTAATATACATGCAGATGTAATTGGTGTAATGTAGATGAAATATTGTTATTTTTTTAAGTTTCCATTTGCACTTAGAATCCCACATGTAACATAATAAAGTAATGTACCCATATATCACCGGAATATAAATCCGGATACCATAAAGATCTTACTACAGTGCTCAAAAGTTCTCCGCAGAGTCCTCAAGACTTATTTAGTAGTCAAGCAAAAATTAATTAAAATTTTATCTACACACTCAAATGCTTATTTAAAATAATAACAAATTATCCAAGTTACATCCTTGATTTTTAGTGACCGTCAATCAATGAATTTTTTAGTGGATGATTAGTGAGGATCGGTCAAAAATAACACAAATTTTAACTATTTTGCGTCGACGTTTCGACAATATTTATTGTCATCTTCAGGATCTGTGTATGAAATACAAAAGAAATGTAAAACACAACGGAACAATTAAATATATGTGTGAACGTGTTCGTGTATGTGAGTGTGTGCGTGCGTATGTATGTATCATTGTATATGTGAAGACTTATGATAGTTTGTTATATCTTTAAAATATCTTTAAGAAAACGTCTTCACATATACAATGATACATACATACGCACGCACACACTCACATACACGAACACGTTCACCCAAATATTTAATTGTTCCGTTGTGTTTTACATTTCTTTTGTATTTCATACACAGGTCCTGAAGATGACAATAAATATTGTCGAAACGTCGACGCAAAATAGTTTAAATTTGTATTTTTTTTGACCGATCCTCACTAACCATCCACTAAAAAATTATCTAAGACTTACGCATTTGTCTCTTCTACAAATTAGTTGTTTAAAATAAGTATGTAATTATTTAATTTGGACATGTGGTGTACTTTCTAAAGAGCAGACTTTATAATGTTGTTTTTCCCACGGAATCCAAAAATTGGTAAGTTTAAAAATGTTGACCAAAAGGTGTATGCAGAGAAGAGAGAAAATATTCCCCAACATTCTGCGGGGGGGGGTTGAAAAAGTCGGTATTCTTCTTCTTTTAATTATAATGTCTTCTAATGTAGTTATTTTCTTTGAAACTACAGCGATGTCACGTGCGTATAGTACAGAATATTGCCAAAGGAAACACTTTGATATATTTCAAAAACGTTTTAGACATTTAAGTAAAACGTATTTTGCATTTATCTTGTACACATTTGTGTGTAAATATTTGCTGGCTGTACCAGAGACTCAAGTTGATAAAATAGAAACAGAGTAGTTGATGCGAATGGTGAAATAAAATCTGATATTTTATACTGAAAATTGATCTGTATTAATATTTGCTTTCTACTTGATGAAAAATATTTATATAACATGTAGACTATATTTTTTGTAGTTTAAGGTAATCAACAAAGAAGAGAAACAGTATTGAACAATACTGAAACAACAATACATAATTTTAACGCTGACGATGAGTATTTACGGTTGTATACATATAAATGTCTATGTGTGTATAATGTATGTATTCATGTCTGTGGGTGTGTGTGTGTGTGTATGTGTGTGTGTGTGTCCATATAATAAACACTTTTGCAAGTTTATTTTGTTAAATTATTATCTTTTCTCGCATACAAGATTGTATGCAAGTGCAGTAAGTTAATATTTATGACCAAAATATTTACTGTAAGTAGGTTAATATATCGCTAAAAGCTTGTCATTAAACTCATCTTCTTAAAAACTGCAATATTTTGTAACTGTTAATACTGTGAAACATTAAAACCACATACTTAATTCAATTAACTTATTCTTTGAAAATATGAAAGGTTGTACCAATGCACGCATTTTATAATAAGGCGATATTTTTCTAAATTTTATATGTAGCCTAGTAAATTTAGAAATGAGCTAAAGTGGAAGCAAGTCCGTTTATACAGTACGCTGAGTTTTTCTTTGTTGACTGTGTTAAGTTAACACACCGTTAACGTGAGAGCGAGCGCGTACTGTAAATAAAACTGGCAGTTTTTGAAAACACTTTTATTAATCAGAACACTTACACATGAAGACTATAAAAATAATACGTACACTCAGTACGGATTCCAACTTAGGAATGACGCGTTACATGTAGTTTGCTAATGAACAGAACGATAACACAGAGAGCAGCACTTGCTGGACGTAACATACCACCCACCAATTATAATTCCAATTGTAATTCTATAAATTGATGCTAATTATAAACTTGTAAACTTAAATTACCTTAATTTCTAATTACATTTTTTTTCATTAACATTACATATGTTAGAAGTAGGAAGAAGGATTAATTTATTTATTGAGCGTTTTACAATTACATTGTTAGTTTTCACATCTGCTACACGTATCAACTTATCTGGACCTGGGTAAACCTTGACGATAATACCCATCTTCCACATCAGTGGAGAGAGATTATTCTATTTTACAATTACAATGTCTCCAACATTCAAATTACAATTTGAAAATTTACATTTATTTCTTTGCTGCATAGAGTGGAGATAATCAATAGACCATCTTTTCCAAAAGTCTCTTAATATTTTTAGCGTTAACTGCCATCTTGAAAGTCTATTGATACTTATATCTGAGAAATCAGGATCAGCCAAAGACATCAAAGGTGCGAATGTAAGGAATTGACCAGGAGTAATTGGAGATGGATCAGAGGAATCCGAAGAAGGCAGATACAATGGTCTCGAATTTAAACAAGCTTCAATCTGGGTCAACAAAGTGGATAGTTCTTCGTATGTTAGTACAGAATTTCCCATAACTCGCCTTAGATGAAACTTTAAACTTTTTACTCCAGCTTCCCATAAGCCGCCCCAACTTGGTGAATAAGGAGGGATAAAAGACCACTTAATACCATTAGATATTGCAAAAGATTGGGTTTTCGATTTGACTTGATCAGTTTTCAGAAAATCATACATTTCTTGAATGTGACGATCTGCAGAACAAAAGGTACTTCCATTGTCGGAAAAGATATGAGATGGCAACCCACGACGTCCTATGAATCGTCTAAGAGCAGCCATAAATAAATCAGTAGATAAATCTGTAACAAGTTCAATATGTACCGCTTTAGTACTTAGGCAAACAAACAATGCTATATAAGACTTGTCTGAAACAGAATTAGCTGAGCGTGAACGCCGCCCACCATGTCGGATGTATATCGGACCAGCAAAATCAATGCCCTAGACTGAAACGGCCTTGACATTGTTACTCTTCCTTTAGGTAGCTGTCCAAGTAATTGCGATTGAGGTTGAGCTTTATAGCGAAAACAAGTTACACATTTATGTATAACTGACCGAATGACGTTTTTAGCATTCAAGACGCAAAACCTTTGTCTGAGAGAAGAACGTACGAGCTGCAGTCCGCCATGCAATAATCTACGATGTTCCTTTGTAACAATCAATCTGGTTAGATGTGAATTAGGACTTAATACTACAGGATGCTGAGATTCTGATGGTAAATTAGAGAGGTCTAATCTACCGCCTACTCGAATGAGATCCTCTTCATCTAAGAAAGGATTCAAAGAAACCAATTTGCTCTTATTTGATACATATTTTCTTTCTTTAAGTTCATGGATATCATGAGAGAAGTACATCAATTGAGTCTGACGAATAAGAACCTTCATGGTGGAATTGATTTCTTCAAGTGAAAGACTTGAAGTAATACGAACATCAGGATTTCTTGGGTTGTATATGAAGCGACGACAATACGCAAATACACGTAGAGCTCTGGAGAGAGATAAAAACGGTTCGCTAAGTTCAGTCATGTTCTGAGATGCTAGAAAGTTATGACTAGCATCTTGCTTCTTTTCTTCGTTAAGAGATTCTGCTGGAATATTTGAGATGTTACACTTGATAGAAGGCCAATACTCCTTTTCTTCCTTCAGAAATTTTAGACCATGCCACCAAAGACGTGAAGTTGTTAATACAGATGGAGAGCAACCACGTGATACAATATCAGCTGGGTTGTCTTTAGAAGGTACATGTTGCCAAATACAACCTTGAGTTAATTCTTGGATTTCACAAACCCTATTTGTGACAAAGTCTTCCATCTATTAGGAAGCGAAGATAACCAGTACAGAACTACTCTTGAGTCTGACCAAATGTAAATTGCTTTCAAGCTTAAATCCAAAGTCAACTAACCTTACTGACTAAACGAGATAATAACAGAGCTCACGTTTGGGGATAGAAATCTGCTTGATAGGAGCTACTCTGGATTTGGAGCATAACAAATGAACCGCTCCATCGCCGTTAGCATTTGTAGATCTAATGAAAAGACAAGCACCATAGGCTGTGATGGTGGCATCACAAAAGCCATGCAATTGTACACTGATAACACTGTCACTAATCTTACCAAAACGAGGAATCTTAAAACGGAATCTTAAAACTACTGTAATGGCTAACTTAAGCTGAGAATACAACAAATTCCATTTGTCACCAAGAGAACTAGGAAGTTCTTGATCCCACTGCAAATTGGAACACCATAGTTCTTGAATGAAAACTTTAAACGTCACTATTATTGGAGTAAGTAGACCAAAAGGATCGAATAACGAAGAAATTATTGATATTTTAGAGCGTTTAGTGTAAAAAATATCCTTGTCGTTAAGTATCATTTGATAAACGAAATTATCACTATGAGGATTCCAAGACAAACCTAATGTCTTGATGTGTTTATCTTTATCCAATTTAACATATGAATTGGAATTTTCAAACAAGTCAGCAATATTGGAATGACATTTGTGTAGCGAAAACCCGTACTGACTCAACAGGAAAGAAATGTCTTTGTACAACTTCTTCAGTTGGTCAATATCATCACATCCAGTTAGTAAATCATCTATATAAAAATCACATTTATCGACTTACATGCTTCAGGGTAAGATACACAATTCTGATTGGAGATTTCAACTAGACATCTAGTAGCTAAAAAACTAGAAGAAACTAAACCATAAGTCACAGTTTGTAAATTATACAAAATGACCTTGGACATTTTATCATCATACCATAGAATCTTTTGCAATGAGTAATCCCTTGGATTAATGGGAACTTGACGATACATTTTCGGAATATCACCTGCTAAAACATAAACATTTGTTCTAAACCTAAGGACAATTGTAAATAAATCTTGTTGAACTACTGGGCCAGTAGCAAGAATTGAGTTAAGAGAGTTACCGTTTTAGCGCTACCATCGGGAACTACTCTAGTCCTAGTGGTAGTTGAAGATTCTTTGAATACAGTGTGATGAGGTAAATAGTATATGTCTGAAATTCTGTCAGGACTGTTAGTTGAAACTACAGGCTGCATATGATCTAATTCACGATACTCTTTTATGAACCGAAAATAAACTTCCTTGATATTTTCGTCTTTCTGAAGTCGTCTTTCTAACAACTTGAGTCTGTGCATTGCATTACTGTACGAGTCTCCCAAACAAACATTTTCTGTACGAGGTAAACTTACAACAAATCTTCCGTGGTCATCACGAAAAGTATGTTCAATGAAATGTTTTTCACAAAACGATTCTTCCTTGTTAAGTATTGTGCCGTGTTTTGGGAAAAACGCGGCGGTGTTCCTATATATATATATATATATATATATATATATATATATATAGCGGAATGATTAAAATTACGTATTTGACTACGCGAGGGAATTACGTAAAAATCTATGTACGCTTAATCGGACTTTGTCATTGGGATCTACCCCTCTGCCGGCCGACTCGCGCGCGCCCTATCTCTGAGGTTACGTACAGTTTTTTCAAGAGCCGGTTTGTTCAGTTCGACTTTGGCTCTTGGCGCATTATCATCTGGTCCCCGGCTGACAGAGTAGATGTAAAAGTTTTTCGTCTTCCAACTACTTCTATGGATAGATAGAAGCTTACGTGACCTCCGGTAAGTCTATTAATATATATATTAATTATTTATAAAAACAAATTGTTTTTATGTGATATTAAGGTGGATGCGTTGCGATAGATATTGCAGTGAATCATTACCACGTGGCGGCTCTCAGGTTAAAATTTGTTTCATGTATGTTTAATCTCAACCCTGGTTGACCGATTCTAGCAGTAATGATATAATAATGTGCTATATTAACGTAGTAATAATCCTATTAAGGTCACTAAACCAAGATGGGGCGTAAGTCAGTAATTTTCTGAAATCCGTGTACATCACGGACTTGTTAAAAGTTGCTAATTCCTGTAAGGGTGAGTAAGTGCGGCATGAAAACTTTTGCATAACTGTTAATTAAAATAATCATTATTATGGAGTGACTATATTTGGACCTATTATATATTAAAATATTTGATGGGGTTATTTTGAAGCGATTTACTACATTTAATGGGGTTCTATACTTAGTCAATTTTCGGAGTTTATAAACTGGACAGGCCATGCAATGTCAGCGGGTAAATGTGGTAGTGTGTTTTGTTAACTTGTGAGTAATCCCAGATATAATTGTGCAGGGTTTCCGATGTAGACGGAAATCTGCCCGCTCCGGAAGGACGGCCGAACAACTGCCTCAGATGCTGTAATTTCAAACACCTTCGTCAGCTATGTCAGCCGGAAGGATGGACTGGATACACCCAACGGAACCCTCTAACTCCACGCTACTAACCAGGTGAAATTTGACCTTATTAAACCTAAATCTTGTGGCCGATAGACTCTTTGAGACTCTCGTGTAGACGCTCTAGTTTGGACAATTATTTACGGACCATGGGTGTCATGTGTTATTTTGTAATTTGTAAGGCTTACGCTTCCTATATCAATATTATGTCTATCTCGTTCTGAGAGTGTAAACTCGGCCAGGGTCACGCGCCACCCGGGTCGAGGGGAGTTTCGGTAAATAGGGTTGGATCTAAATTTGTTTCTGTCTTAAGCATGCCTGGACGGATGTATCTGTCCACGTTGGGAAATTTATGTTTAATTGATCTTTTAGTTAATGTGGCTCATGTATTTTATTATTCATTAAAGATCTGGGAGATGTTTTAACCTGTGGTCGACTCCCGTTGGAGCCGTCAACTGCAGGTCTGTATGTGTCAGATTTTGCTGGATTTCGCCCGACGCCTGACCCGGCCGGTAGTCAAGTTTTTTTTTTTATGAACACTGTAAGCTGGTTTTTGTACCTTCATGACATAGATTCCGTTTTACAAAATTCTGTTCCACTGTTCAGCTAATTTGTACACTTTAAATTTTGCCATTGCCAGTTAGATATTGTCACAGTTTGTATTTTACCATAGTAAATTTTGTAACGTTAACTTTTTATTGCTCACTATACCAATTAATTACCCATTAAACAACACAAGATTAATCAGTATCAGTTATCAATATTCATGGTGGTCACGTTCCACTATTTTTACAAATTCTGTCATGAAAATGAAAAGAAATATAAAATGCAGTTAGGCAACCGGGCATCCATGTTAACCTCGTGATTGCACTCTTCATTATTATCATTGACGAGATCCAACATTGATAATTAAAAATCTGCATGGGATTTGTGCGCAGGCCGCAAAGCTTACATAGAACCTTCAGATTACTACTTATCTATTTAAAATTTCTGGGCATGTCTGCTCCACTCCTTGGGATATATTAATTGAGGTTTTTGGGGTGTAGTTAATTATTAATTGAACATTAAGGTGGGCCGGATACACTGTCAGAATAAAGGGGGTTGAGAGGGTATGATGAAAAATATACGCTGCTAACTAGGTGAACATGTGATGTGCTATTTATCTGTAAATGTCCTTTTTGTCAATTATATGTGTGTGTTGTGTCTTATATGATTGTTACATGGTTATATTTGATTATGCATGTGCATATGTCTATATATTTATATCATGTTAGGAAATGTGTAATTACTTGCCGGTCGAGATTGTGTGCCATTTTACAATTGTATTATTATCATTTATGTGACATTCAACGATTTACTATTCAATGATTATTCAGATATTTATTATTTATTCAATACTTATTGATGTTAATAATTTATTATTTATTGTTCAACTTTTGGCAATGCATATATTAATGGAATTATAACAACAATTAAGGGTTTTGGAAATGAATGATTCTGATTGTGAAATACTTAATTATCTTGCCTTAAGGGCGCATATGTTGTACAAGCAGAGCACAATAAATATTGTTGTTGTTATCTTAAGATCAGTGTTTCATTTGCAAGTCCCATCATACTGGACTCAGCACAATTTTGGCTTCTCTAGGCTCTAGCCTAGTTCTAAATAACTTGTGGCCTCTCTTTCAAAAAAAAAAAATAAATAAGGAAATAGAAAATTAAATATAAATAAAAATAAATAAAAAAGCATAAAAAGGAAAGAGGGGTTACAGTATATGATCATTTAATTCTTCAGTTTTCCAAAACGACTCTAGCTGTGAAGAGAGTTGATTATTACTAACGAAAAGAGACACAGGATCTGACTTTACAGACTTGCGTTTGGACGGAATTTGCCCAGACACTATAAAACCTAGACGTGTTTCCTAGTGATAGTGTGATTGGACTTATGAATTAATTGAGCAGGTTTTAGCAAAGCCAAATAATATTGAGCACCGATAAGAATATCTATATGATCTGGAACATTGAACCCTGGATCGGCTAGGTAAATGTTAGAAGGAATTTCCCAGTCAGTAACATTTACAAATTGATTAGGTAACAAACCAGTTGTTGATGGCAGTAGGTGGCAATGTAAATTAAAATTGAAATCTTCATAATTTGAATTAATATTCAGGTTAACACTTAGTCTAGACTGGGAGACTACGTTATTAATACCTGATATTGGCATTACATTAGAATTTGTTTTAAGATTCAGGCTAGCTGCAAAGCTTTCTGTACATAATGATATCATGGAAGCTGAATCAAGTAAGGCTCTTGCTTGTTTAAAATGACCATAGCAATCTTTAACACTTACCACTACGGTAGATAACAAAACTGATCTGTTAGGCTCAGATTTAAAAGTAAAGTATTAACTGTTAATTGGTTCAACTTCGTTTTGTTTGGAATATTTTGTATTCTCTGAATCTTGCATTGTCTTACCTAAGTGAATAAGAGTGTGGTGCTTATGGGAACATTCCTTACATCTGTGAATATTTGAACAGTTCTTAAGTACATGTTGTTTACATAACAGTTAAGACATAATATTTCTTGATATACAATCCTTTTCCTTTGTTTTACATCTAGTTTCAAAAAACTGTCACATCGAGTTATATGGTGATTATCATTACAAAAACCACAAACATTATTGTTAATAGTATTCACGTGAAATGAGGTTTGGTTGCGATTTGATTTTCAACATTTAGTTTGACATTATCATATTTCTTAGTAGTATAATGACTATTATGTACTTCACTCTTGTCAGGAATTTGAATTGTATCAGTAGACTCTAACAATCTACGCTTAGATTCCAAGAAGGTAATCAGTTGTTCTAAGTTTGGAAACTGATTCTCTTTTAGAGTAGCTTCCCACTCCTTTAGTGTATGGTGACTTAAATTTTGTATAATTAATTGAATGACAATAAATTCAAAATAATATCTACCTAAATTTATTTAAAGCATTAATGTTAGAATTAATCTGATCAATTAAATTAGAAAGACTGTCTGCATTTTCCCGTTTGGGTGCTTTCAAATTGATAATTGATATAGCTTATTTAGTAGCTATTATTCGTTTGTTGTCAAAACGGGCTTTCAATAGGTGCAATGCAGTCTCATAATTCTCTGATGATATTGCTAAATTCTTAATTACGTCTAGCGCATTTCCTTTAAGGAAACCATTAAGGTATTAAAACTTCTCGATTTCTGACAAATCTTTACGATTATGTACTAAATTAGTAAATAAATCTATAAACTTAGGTCAAGCTTTTACATCACCACAATATGGTTCTATTTCTATTGGCTTTAATACAATCTGATTAGTTTTTGTTGACTGACAACAATCTAAGTTTGACTTCTCAAACAGCTGAGATAACTTTTGGTATTTTAATTTTATATTGTCAAAAATGTCATCATAAGTTTCTCTATCTTCTAAATCCTCTGTAGAAGCTTGTTCCTGTAATTCTAATTCTGACTGAATGTCATAAGAACTTTTTTCATATTGTAAGATCTTATTAAATTAAATTTTTAAAAGATCATAATCACTTGATTTTACTACAAAACTATCTATATAGTTTCTTAATTTGGTTATGCTACCCTTAATAATAGGCCTACCTCTTTTTTTAACTAGAGTTTGTAATCCATTTTGACTAAATTAAATTACTTATCTATAACTAAAAACTGAATCGTAAAATTAAAAATATTAAAGGAGAAATATTTTAAAATTATGTTGTTCAATAATAGATGTAATATTGCCCGGGTAGGCGTATAGAGTACGCCAGCCACGCAAGTTTGACTGTAAATGAAAACCTACCAATCATTGAGGCACGGCCCCCTCAGCACCCTCCTACTAACTCCCTCCGAGCACAATGATCCGTTTGAATTTCACCAGTCTGTTATCGCAAGCCGAAGTAGTGACGTCTTTTACTTGCCGGTCGGTTTGGCGTACTCCGTACGCTGCCCCTCCAACTATGTCGCGGAATGAAATTGTGCGGCCCGAAGATTTCGAACGTGTTTTACGTGAACTGTCGGATGAAGAGAAGCAAAATTCAGGCGTTGACACTGACATTCAATCATCTAATATTGACGAACGTGAGATTATCGAACAGAGTGACCACAATAGTGATTCCGAAATAGATGGTGATCTTCCTCAACCACTTCCAAGGACTTCTGACGACGAGGTGAGTGATACCGATGACAACGATTTTTTTACTAAAACTATTTACAAAAAGAAGAAAGTAAGAGGAAGGGTCGTAAAGGAAATCAGTGAAATTTATAAATGGAAGAAGGGCCCTATAAAAAGTAAATTTTCGCGTACGCCTAGTAAAAATATTCTGAAACAAGTACTTCCGGCTTCCAAAGACTGTGCCGACGTGAAAGACGAAATTTCCGCTTTCTTGAAGATTATAAACTTAGACATGATTGATTCTCTCGTGAAATACACTAACATGTACATACAGCATAACAGAACAATGGAGGACCCTAAGAAAATCTCAAAAAATAGTGCAAAGGACACAAGCAGATCAGAAATAATGGCTGTCATTGGGATTTTATTCTTATTAGGATACAAAAAAATGTCTAAAATACATCTTGACGAAGCATGGGCTCGGGATGGCACTGGCATTGAAATATTACAAGGGGGGATGGGGCTGAAACGACTCAGATACCTTCTAGCTTCCATAAGATTCGATGACACATCCACAAGACTTACTCGAAAAACAGCCGATACGTTAGCCGCAATACGGGAGTTTTACGACTCTTTCAATGACAACTGTGATAAATTTTATTCGCCTGGGGATCAACTGACGGTTGATGAAAAGTTAGAGCCATTTCGTGGCAGGTGCTCTTCCATTCAATACATTCCTAATAAGCCGGCCAAGTATGGCCTAAAAATATTTGCAGTTGTTGATTCGCGAACTTTTTATTGCTTGAAATTGGAAACGTACTGTGGCACTCAACCTCCTGGATCGTATGAAGCTTCGAATGCGAGCTTGGATATCGTCAATAGGCTGATTAGTCGCTATAAAGGTTCTAACAGAAACCTGACTACCGATAACTGGTACACTAGTTATCCTTTAGCCAAATCTCTCCTCGCCAGTGGTATTACCCTCGTGGGTACACAAAAAAAGAACAAAAAAGAAATCCCTTTTCAATTACAGCCAACGAAAACAAGAGAAGCTGGAACTTCAATTTTTTGTTTTCATAGATGTCACGATGGTTTCTTACATGACCAAAAAAAAAAAAATGTGTAATTCTTCTCAGTACCGCGCACGACGATGATAAAATTTATTCAGAGACACAAAAACCAAAAATAATCATTGACTATAATAAGTTCAAAGGTGGAGTGGATGTAGTAGACCAACTCGGTGGCAACTACACCGTAGCCCGTAAAACAAAGAGATGGACGATGGCAACTTTTTTTGCGCTTCAAAACGTGGCAGGCATAAATGCACAAATCCTTTTGAATTTCTCTGAACCCAGTGCTTCTCCCATATTTAGAAGAATATTTTTGAAAAACTTAGCGTCGTCTCTTATGAAGCCACACCTTCAAGATCGTACAAACTTACGAAGCCTACCTGTGCATTCAAAAGCAACAATTCGTAGAGTGCTTTCTTCGGACGGAATAAACGAGGAGCAGGAAATACAACCACCCGCAAAAAAGGGAAAAGGACGATGCACTTCATGCGGAAGAGCAAAAAACAACTACACTACGATTAGTTGCTCAGAATGTTCTGCTTTTACATGCAAAACTCATTTGGCGAAAACAGTTTATCTCTGCGGAACATGTGCCAATAAAAATGAACTGGATGACGAAGATTAAGTTTTTGACAATATTTACTGAAAACGTTGTTTGTGCTTTTGTTTTTATTTTTGAAATGTTGTTTGAAACTTTTTGTAAGAAAAAAAAATATATATATATACATATATATATGTTATATATGATATATATATGTAGGACAGCCATTTCCTCTTTCATATTTCCTTTCAATAAACGCATATAATTACCCGCATGATTTTTTTTTAATTATTTCGCTTTTTCAGTGTTATCACGTTCACTTCGTTGTGCAAAAAAAACATGTTCTCTTGGTAATGTTCTGTTTGTTGCGGCTTATCTCAACGGCTTAGCTCGTTTGTTTACAAACGATAATTACAATTTTGTTTATAACCAAGATAATTACATTGAAGGACAAAGAAATAATATTATGAAACGGAAAACGTTCTAGAGCAGAGAAAAATAAATTGTTTTATTTTCTGGAGCTGAATTACTTGAAATTGTTATCAAAATGACACATGGTGTGTCATTCACAGTCAACGTGTTAAAAAATTACAAGCAGTTGATGATAATTTGGTGGGACAGACCAACAAATGGACTGGCGTACTCAGTACGCCGCCCGGGCAAAATTGTATCGCCAAACCGCCCGGGCAATTAAGGGTTAAACTACTGAAGTATTCTTATCTGTTGTTGTGAATTTTGGCTGAAACGCTTGAAGAAGACGCATTCTTTGTACCTTGAATCATGTATTTCTATACATAACAGTCGTTACAATAGACGCCATTGTGTGTTAATTGGCCTGCACGCGCATACCAGCGATAAGCGGAGAGCACATTCCATTATTCCATCACACGTTTCACTGCAAACTTCTATTAAGAACACTGGTATGGTTTTTATTAACTGTTGATTGCTGTATTATCCATAATGTCAATGGACGTTATGCGAACATTTAATATACTGCCTAAGTATTGTAGTACAGTATAAATTATTGTTTATCGTAATATGGCACAAAATGAAGCCATTAAATTTGACGTACAGATCACGACACTACATTACTGCCCCACCATGTTATTTGAATAAAGAATATTCCATTCTGGCCAAGCGGAACACCAAACAATTTTGTATGTTAACACACAGTTAATATGACAGCGATCTCGAATACTATTCTTCCGGCCCCGCGGAGGACCAAAAACTGTTAAGTTAACACACCGTTAACGTGAGAGCGAGCGCGTACTGTAAATAAAACTCTGGTAGTTGTTGAAAACACTTTTATTAATCAGAACACTTATACATGAAGACTACAAAAATAAAACGTACACTCAGTACGGATTCCAACTTAAGAGTGACGCGTTACATGTAGTTTGCTAATGAACAGAACGCTAACACAGAGAGCAGCACTTGCTGGACGTAACAGACTGTACGGGAATAAAACCTGCACATCAGTGAAAACAAATGAATAAAAAGTTCAAACATCAGAGACGAAATTCCTCAGAAGGGTTAAAGGACATACTAACATAGGTACCATAAGAAACAGAATGAGTTAGGTGTAGAGTCACTAGAAGTGAAATTGATAGGTACGTATGAGCAGAATTGCAAAGAATACCTGATCAGAATGGATGTGAACACCTACCAAAATGTTTTAGGAACGCCGTCCACTGAAACGTTTGTGAAGCGAAACAGGCCCAGTGACACATATCGGAAAATGACACAACCGCAATAACGGTTTTATGGCTTAAAAGTAATAAGGTTTTACTATACTAATTAAAACTTTTTATTTAGTTTTCAGTACAGTAATATTGAGTTAGCAGTAATGCCTTATGTACAATTACAGTGAGTCTCAGTTTCTACTGGCACCTTGTAGTTCTTAAGATATAAAGTTTAGGGAGGTCTACTACTTTTATTATAAAATGTTGAGTACTTTTACAATATTATATTTCTGAGCCGACTGATAATACCAGTTGAAAACTGAAGACTTCTACAGGCGGTAACCATCTGTTACTTTCATGTTACTCTGAAACTTAAAGCTTTCATTAGCAATAATGTACGCTAGTCTTGTACATTATTTCATATTTTGCTATATTGGAGTTATATGTGATTTAATAAGTAATTTATAGCCAAGCGATTTATACACTTTATTATAATTAATATAATACTTTATATACTTTATTTTAATAAGTAATTTACGTATATACTTTTGTAGTAAGTGATTTATATAGCCAAGTCAACTTTTTCAAATCTTACCAATTATTATTAATTAAACAGTAAATAATGTAACAGCAAATTATTAATAATAACTAATAATACATTATAAAATTAATATTAAAATCTTTTCTACTGCAAAATGTAGTATGTTTTGGCACTATTTGCTTTACTACACACAGTTTAAAATGTATAATAATAATTATAGATGTAGAGTACAGCATCTCTGGTGTAGTCAACACTGAAACAAGACAACAGGCATCGGGCAGGAATCATGTTCAAAAGCTGTACGTGAACTCTGTTGCTTAGCAGCGCTGCAGGCTAGACGACAAGCGGTCAACAGCGACCATATTCAGAGAGCAATTTCCTTGCAATTTAGTGGTGTACATTACACTAACCACTGACTGTTGGAGTCGGTTACAAACTGACTTATAGTTTGAAGTTGGTTAACCAGAAGCACAGTTGCTTCTGGGAGTCGGTGTAATTACTCGTTTTTCCAGAAAATATATTTCACCGACATTATTAACTTTCAACATGTTCCAGAACACTACTATTACAACTGGCACTACAATTTACCGACATTACCACCGCCACAACCATCATCATCATCATTATCATCATCGTCGTCGTCGTCAAAGTCGTCGTTTCATTACCATCGTTATTAATAAATTACAGTTATATCACTAGAATGTCTTGCACCTTGTCAACGTATTCAGCCTTAATACAAAATTACATCAACTACAAACTCTTGCCATTCCTACTGATGAGCGAAATATAGAATTATGTTTTGTATGTTAAGAAATATATTTAACTACATAATGAGTAAAATATAAAGGTAAAATATAAAGTATTTATATAAATAATATTGACAGTCTAATTGAAAACGCCATGACCCTCATTATTACAAAAATTAAATTATAAATTTATTTCTTATTTCCCTATTGAAACAGCATGTTTTTTCTTTTGTATTAACAATACCGTAAATTATTTTAATAACTTTTTAATACTTTAACAATTATACCTACTTTATTACCTTGTTAATATTAAAAGTAGTTTTTTAACACTAGAATATTACTAAGAAATAGCAATAATATTTCATTATTATATTCAGTATTTTTATTTATTAGTTCATTAGTAAATATCAATATCCGTTCTATGATAAGAGGTGTAATTAGGTTTTTATAATTTTGGTACACGTTGCAGTTTTCTGTGGCGACAGTTAATAAAGTTCTTCTCTTCACGAATCCCGCATTAACCGTAAACAGGATCGTACATACGGTAATCCTAAAAAGACCACTCTAGCCTTTACGGAACAAAATAGTACCGTAAACCATACAAACTAATAAAAACTAAAGCCAAGACAGTTGTACAATAATAAGAGAACACTTCTGTCAATGTTCACTTTAATGATTTGCTGTTCCAACTGATAACATTTTGTCCACATTATTTTTCTTCAGACATTACAAACGTGATATAAAAGAATCAATCTAATCAATCAAATATATGTTTCCGATCTGTAATGATACTTTTATAACGAAATCAAGTAACGTCTTAATAACAAAATGATTTCATTCCCATAACGTAATTTTAACATTAAATGTCACGTATACAATGTCAGTGTTCACCTGCTTAAACTATAATTAATTTAACCATCTGATGTTATTACTTAAGTGAATCGAAATTGTCAAGAAAAGTCAGTAGTCTTATCATTTTAGAAGCATAATCTCCTTGGTATCTAATATTCATGGTTGTTTTACCTTTGATGGATTGTTACTGATATTAAATTAAATTCAAGCTTCTGACATTAAAATTAATTTCCATATTAAAAACATATACATTCTGAAATTGTTGTAAGAACAATTAATGGAATATTATTGACACTTAGACCTGACGATACTCATTGTAATATGAGTGAAACTTTGTCATACAAGATACTTTTGATGCGGTCCATACTGGAAGAAGACTTCAAAAACATAACTTCAGTTAGTTATTAACTGATTATAACTGATAATCAGTTATACAAGTATTAACTATGTTTGCAGTAAATTTGTGGATATTTCTAGCTCTAATCCGCTCAGGATCTATACAATTCAGCATTATTTACAGGCATGCGTGTAAGTTTATAAAATGGTATGGCACAACCCAAGGTTAGGGATTACATAGAAGTGGGAAATATATCAAAATATCCAAATATATAAAATACATTTTTAACTTTGTTTGTTCGAATAAAGATGATAATTTTACACAGGTATGCATATTGTAGAGAAGAAGAAGCAATAAGAAAGTGTACTTCAGTGAGTGTTACAGCACACATTTCCAACGGATTGACTGGAAGTCTCATGTTCGTAGCGTATTATTCTCCAATGCTGCTGGAGAGTTCATCAAATGATCTTCTACTCATACGAAAGTAGTTGCAAAATTTGTCTTCATCGTTGTACCAATCAACGAATAGGCATGTGAATGCACTTTTCAAAAGCGTAGCACTAACCAGCACTAACTTTTTCTCGTAAAGTATCTATTAACAATATATGCAAATGCCACCTTCGGTTTTTGGTACGCTTGGTAACTCCATTGCACTTGAAGGATGGTGACTGACGGAATGCCCCTGGATTCGAGCTGTGGAGAGGATACAAACGTCTCGGTGACGGTGCTCTATCACCGCTCGTGTGAACTAACGCTCAACGTTGGCCGACCGATAACGTCGCGTGTGTACCTAGACTTAAAGGTTATTGAACCACTATTGCCGACTGATTTGTTCCGCTTAGCTTTGGCGTGTCTCAAGTCAACATATTTTTACTGGGATGGAAAATATTACAAACAATTACAGGGAGCATCTATGGGATCGCCGTTGTCACCAGTCGTAGCCAATATTTACTTGGATGAGTTTGAAAGACGTGCGTCGGATTCAGCAAGACTAAACACACACACTTTTACCGATATCTGGACGATACCTTTGTTATCTAGCATCACGTCACGAAGAACTACAGGCTTTTTTCCAGCGTCTAAACTTAATACATAATTCAATTCAGTTTGCCATGGAAGTGGAAGCGAATGGTGAAATTCCTTTCTTTGTTGTACTAATATCACGAAAACCGGACTGATCTCTAGATCATCGAGTGTACAGGAAACCTACCCACACTGATAGATACCTTCATTCAACTTCATATAATCACCCTGCACAAAACCAAGCCGTTCTCAACACACTTTTTCACTGAGCGAAGAGTGTATCTGATGACAAAAATTTCCTGAAGGAGAAAAAGCACCTAACGAACGCTCTTAAAAGGAACGGGTATAAAAGGGATGCCATATGTAAAGCACTTAACAAAACCGCGAAACCTTCAGAAACACCTACAGCAGACGATAATAACCACAGACCATTCTTTCTGTACGTAAAAGGTACCATAGAAAAAATTAGCAGTATTTTGAGGAAATTAAAACCGTGTTTCAATCACATAAGAAGCTGGCACAGTTTTTAAAAACAATCAAAGAGAGAATCCCGTTCAACATTGAAGGTATCTACAAAATTCTATGCAGTTGCGGAAAGGTTTACATTGGCCACACGGGCCGCCTGATTTCAACAAGTGTCGAAGAACGTGTCAGACATACGAAGAACTCGGCAGTTGAAAAGTCTGCAATTGCTGACCATTCAGCCTTAACTAATCACATGGTAATCTTCGAAGGCACATCTGTAATAAGGTCATGTAATCGGTATTATGACAGATTGATCCTAGAAGCAATAGAAATTAATAAACACAAGGAGGATAACATCAACAGAGAAACCGCCACGCTTAGTACGACTTGGTACCCTTTACTTTCTGGTTTGAGTGCACGCGGGTTGACTGACCGCACGAATAATGCACACAGCGTAACGCCTACAGGGCAGGGTCCACTTACCGGACCACCCACCGCTTGCCGACGTTTTTGTCACTTAGACCTGAGGATACTCATTATAATAAGAGTGAAACGTTGTCATACATGACAATTTTGACGCGGCCCATACCGGAAGAAGACTTCAAAAACAAAATGGACATAGGCCGCAGAAACCTATGTGAAAATATAGTTAAACGAATAGTTTCAAGCAATACTATTTTGTTTAATATAGGTGCAGCACAGACGCAATTTGTTAAACAAGAGAGGAAATATAAAACCATGTTTCTGTTCCTATTTCTTGTGAAGAAATGTAGAGTTCAAAGAATGTATTTTTCAACGTGTATGCATGGGGGAGTAGAAAATTAAACAAAAATTATATAACCCGCTTTTTTGTAGTAGATTAATCATAAATCGGATTTAACAGTAGGAAATTGTAAGATTTAGAACACATTGCTTAAAAATAATGTTTCCTCAGTGCCTGGAATAATATTTACTTTACGTTTCTTTTTACAAAGACATAACGGTGTCGAATCAATAATTATTCTAAAATTATTATTAATAATTAAAAAATAATTTTAATTAATTTAGCTTGATAAAAGAGTTACAGTTTTCTAATTATCAAAATTTTAATTATTGCTGTATACAGAAACAAAACTTTCTGAAATTTGACGACAGTTGTCACTTTATCAACTACTACGCGCTGACTAATGGAGAAACGTGAAAGCTGTCAACGTAGAAAATATTTTCCATCTGTCGTATTTTTCACCTGACATTGACAAATCTGCACCTAATCCCGATGACTTTTTAAGTTTAATTTTCTTTCTATATTTGCTTGAGTTTCGTAAGTGGTAATACTTTCTAACATTTTTTTGCATATTTGATTTGGCGTCAGTCACTATTTTTACTTGAGAGCATTTTTCCAAATTTTAATTAAAGCACACACAATTAACAAATTCTCAGTATAAAATGTTACACGTTTGTCATCTAATAACTATTAGCTGAAAGTTTCGGATCATACAAGCTTACAGAATTGGAGAGTAACTTACGGTTCTCTGAAAATATATACAAACACAACTAAACGCTTTCGGTTGTAAGCATTGAATATTAACGGTATCTGGTACAGTGAATTATCATAATCTTTTTTGCTCAATGTCCGCAACTTTTTCTTAGTAACCAACTTTTTGTAATAAAAACACTGGCTTAAAGAAACAATTAATTGGTATTATTTCATTTTACTACATATCTGGTGTCCTAATAATTAATAATCGAATGAACACTTTCACGAACTATGCAAGTTGGTTACTTTTATATTGTGGCCGACATTTTTTTGTAGATAATATTAGACGAATATCATGGGTCGTACTTTTAGAACAACAAATAAATCGTAATCTATAGAGACTATTTTATAGCTCACCTATGCAAATAATGCCAGTTGAATAAATTTATTTAAATTCCTGGGTTAAACAGACATCGAATATTGTCTATACATAACACACACACCTATGCAATAATGCAATTGGGAAATATAAATCTACAGTAGGGTCACACAATGCGAGTTATTATATTCTTAACATTATAATTAATACGGTACCGCTCTCTAATGGCTGTAAAATAATTCTCAGAACTGACTGCAATAGTTTATTGCTGACTGTGAACAAAGCACAAGACTGAAAACTACTGACGTTGTCGTATTAGCAAGTTTCTTTAATATACGTGATGTATCACATGTGTGTGCTTGTTAACCAATAGACGACTGATGATCCATAGTACGCCGCCGATTGCAGGCACGCATCTTATTTACAGCGCATCACTATAAGAATAAAACAATTTTATCGTATCGAACTTCCACTGTTGAGTGTTATCTTTGTCTTTACTGCTGTTGTTGCATTCATTTATGTAACATTGTCATTACCGTTTTTTCAAACAGAACAATTTAAGTTTAGAAAAGTAAACTTTCAAATGTTATGAGACTTTTAACGGCTATATAATGTTTTCTTTATAAATTAAAGAGAAATAACATTGGATTGTACAGATTGTAATAAGAATAGTAGGAAATAACTTCTCAGTTGCTGCTTGAAATCAAACGGATTTTGTAAAAATATTTCATACACAAACTACAAAGAGTGTAGGCTTTGTAAGGAAGGATTCTGAAAGTCTAATCTTTCAGGCAATAGTCCGATACGCCATTTCTTTTCGAAAGACAAAGAAAACAGTTCTAGGCTTTCTAAATTACTAAAACCGATTTAAAGAATGTTTGCTGTCTACGTTAAGTATTACGTATAAGTGATTTAAACATTGAGTGTAATTGCCACTAACAACACCATTGCCAATCAATTAACGTGATAAAACGTGTAACAATCATTTATTATGGGTTTTTACTGCAATATTTTGTTCACACACACACACACACACACACACACACACACACACACACACAATATGCGTGTTTGTGTGCGCGCTTGCTTGCGTTGTTACGACTGTCCACCTGATGATCGTTGTATGGTACAGTGGAAAACAAAATACAGACACCAATGAATTCAATAATTACCAGCTTTAATTATCACGATTAATAATTTGTAATCAACAAGTTATCCAACAAGATTAGTTTCGTACAATAATTCAGTTAAATTTGCTACTTAATGCGTAATGCGAGTGTTCTCCAGAAGAGTCTGGAACGTATCCTAGCGAGGCCTCGACTAAGGCTACACCTGCTTGACGTTTATAGGCTGTTCGATACTGTTCGCCCCTCCTTAAGGTTGTTCGTTCCGAACTGGCAAACTCTCAGACTCTCTCCGAAGTAATATTTGGCCATACGATCTACATAGTTAGTCTACTTGCAAATGATAATTCTCCGGCTCTTCGAATTTAGTTTCATGTGATCCGAACATCAAGTCCCCAGGAATACAAGTCTTCTTCTCAACCACTAGTTTTGCTGGAATCGCTCCCGTTGCGTCATTTGCTGATTGAGCTATTCGGCATTAGCTGGTCCAAGTCTGTTTGGTTCTCATAGCAGCCTGTTCCGTAACTTCATCTTCAGCAACTTTTCCCCTGGGCCTTTCCATTAACTCAAGAACAAACAAGGGCTTTCCCTCGACAACCACAGTTGGCTTTCCAATCACTTCTTTTGTCGTAACACATAGTGATACTGCCTCTGCTAGTTCTTCTACCATTTCCGCTTACAATAGAAAGGGTTCCTCTTGACCACATCTGTTCACTTCTTCTTCGGTTAATGTCATTCGCTTGATCGAATGGTTGGCGGACCCTGTCGTTTTAGCCATGCTAGGCTTTATCTTCTCTTGGCCAACCTTCAGGACTATCTCTCTTAAGTCCACAATGAATCAATAGGCATTCATAATGTCCGTGCCAAGAATCACTTCATCGACAATGTCTGCAACAAGCCTTTGGTAACCAAACTTAAGGAGACCCAGGCATACACGTACGTCTACTCGACCTAATACTTTGTCGGGGCTTTCAGCCACAGTATGTATTGTACAAGAGCTAAATTGAGGCTGTCAGTTGCTGATTAAGCCAGGGCGCACAATGGTCACTGTTGCCCCCGTGTCAACTGTAAATGATGTTGGTTTACCTTCCGCAAATCCATTAATGATCAAGTTTCTACTGATCGTATGTAGCGTGGGTACTGTGTGCGGCTCTGGAGCTTCATTTCTCCAACTGGCGGGATCACTTTCTTCTCTGTGTATTTTCTTCTCCCAACAGTCTACCTGTAGATGACCACGTTTCCCACAGTTGTAACACTTTGGTCTTCTGTCTTTTTCTCATTGTTCAAATCGTTGTGGCGCTCTTGAACTTCTCAATTGTTTGTTCGGCAACATTGGGCAGCTTCAAACTTGAGAGCGTGAACAAGAGCTTCTGAGCTATTTCGGTGTCTTGCCATTCGTAACACTTGCTAATGTTCACAATCTCCGATGCCGTCAATATAACAATCGTCGTATGATACAGTGGAAAACAAAACACAGGCACCAATCGATTCAATAATTACTGGCTTTAATTATCACAATCAATAATTTGTAATCAACAATTTACCCGACAAGATCAGTCTCGTACAATAATTCAAGTTAAATTTGTAGAGACGCAATAATAATATCAAATATTAGAATTACACACACTAACTATAAAAAATAACACTTCAATACTTCGACAGACACTTGATACGCCCTAAGTAAATCGCTCACTAACGACTGAATCACAAAGCCAGCGGACAGTGATTCCAGATTCCTTATATACGTAGCGCACGCGTTCTGCAATCTTTCCATTCTTAACTTTACGCTTCTTAATGCGTAATTCAAGTGTTCTCTAGAGGACTCTGAAACGTACCTCATCGCGGCCTCGACTAAGGCTACATTTGTGGGGGACGTTCTAGGCTGTTCGATACAATTCTTGTTACAATAATATAGACTTGTAAATGTTAAGTCTAATTTAGCCACACACTCTTTAAGTAATAAACATAAATTTCAAGATATTGAAAATGTCAAACTAATTAAGAACGTACAAAATGTAACAAAATCAATATCTAGGAAAATCTTAATATTAACAACCATAACAATAATTATCTACTAATTAAAGAACAATTTCTAATAAATACAAAACAAGATAATTCTTTTAATATCGTACATTTATTAAAATAAAAATTAAACATTAAATAATTAATAAATAGCTGACTACGTAATAGTCAAATATAAATTGCAACAATCAAAAATTTTAATCAAAATAAAATCGATTATCCGTTAACTCTACTATAATCGAAACAATTACACGTTAATTTATAGAAAACTCTGAAGATAACAAAATATTTCTGTGAAACGTGTGTCAGGTGTAAATAAACCTACTTGCAGAAGTACTTATAGTTAAAGTTATAGTTATAGATATTACATGGGAGACCTCCAGAAACTCAACGAGTTACATACAAAGTAATAATACACAGACAGACAGACACACGCGCGCACACGCATATATATATATATATATTGCAACAATACATATTTGCATACTTGCCCAGGGCGGTATGTTTGTAAATATTTAGCATAGAAAATATATGATGAAGAGTTTTTAACAATATTATGCAGGCTAAGAATTGTCAGAAAGCGTAAACCTGCCCCTGCGAGTGAATACAGCGCTTGTGTGTTTTGTGTGTGAACGCAAGCTACGACAGGCAAGAGTCTACGATAGGGTGATGTGTACGAATTCTCTGTAATCAGGTTTTAACCGGATAAAAATAAACTAATTAATACGTTTTAAACCTGTGAACAAAGAATTACCCCAATTATAAAAACACCATTATATTAAGGAATTTTTAACGAATATAATGATGTAAAAGTAGTGCAGAAATTTGCAATAATAACGACGCCAGGAAATTTAATGTTAATTACTAGAGTAATTAAATAGAAATTAGTACGTGTGTTATACGTGAGTGACCAGGAAAAAATTACGCATACGATGATATCGCTCGTGCTACGAGGATGTTTACGAAATCGCGAAAATGAACCAAAAAATGATTTGTAATTAAAAGGACGCTTTGCACGAAGTGACAATATCTAACAGGTCGAAAACAGTCCTGAACTTGTCAGATTTCCGTCCAGTATAAATACCACCGGCAATTTTGGGGCGGTCTCAGAGACTCAAGATATCTTCACACAACGTCACGCTGCTGGTCTGCCGACCGATCGACATCTTTACCACACAAGCCAAGACTTATGTAGGAATTCTGGACCATCACAAACAACCCGTAGAGACAGAGAACACAGCATCAGCATAATCATCATCATCATCAAATTCTCAGGATTCAGAACACACAAACGCGCGCGCGCGCGCGCACGCACACGTACACGCAACGGTAACGTCGGCAGTACGCAGGTGATGAATAAACAATTATATTTTTGTTTGTGGAAAGAACTCTCAAAAAGAAACTTATATATGAACAGTAAAGACTTAAAGTTTTAAATTTAAATAGTTGTTAAAGAAAATAATTTAATTTAACAAGAAAATTTAAAAATACTAATCTTCTGTTATACGTTAAAATTTGGGTGTGTCAATAGAAATAAATAATAACGAGGTTGGAAGTAAATGTTATAATTTTTATATTGTTTACAGCAACAATTAATTTTGTTCTTGAGTTTTAATATTATTTTTGTTTGTAAATGAGTTGCTATTATTATTTAAAATTTGAGTCAAAGTCAGACACACTGAAATAAAGAATGTTTAGATAATTTATTTAACATGTCTGTTTAGCTAGTAAGATTATATGGTTGTTTATTTTTATATGTCATGAACAGCATAGAAGGTTATATTGTATTTTTTCGTAAACTTATAAAATAGAATATTTTTTTATTTTTATAATTCAAAATTTTAATATTTGCTAATGTTTTCTATTAATATTAATAAATCATAGAATGATTATTTTGAAACGGTTTTAATTAATTATTTTATGTCAACTACATCTCACTCCTCTTTAAAAATTATTTAATTATTGTGCAACTACTTATACTTGACGCAACGAGAGTAAAAAAAAATCCTGCGACCTGGCCGGTGTAATACACTTCATAGTTGCGTTGCGTACATGGTAATGTATTTGTGTGAATTTTTGAAATGATTGTAATGTTGCAATATATATATATATATATATATTACAACAACACAAATTTATTTAATTGGGGAGCCCCACGCTTTGGAGCGCCATTTACAACAACACACAGTTTTAATATGTTTAATAATTAATGTGTGACATATCTTTAGGTACATTACATTGCATTAAATTCGTGTGTGTGCAAGAATGAAGGTTGTAATCATAATAATAATAATGCTATTTGATATGTTTATAAATCATTTCAATTTTTATTGACACTTTTTTTTATTTGTTTTGCGGTTTAGAAACTCATTATTAGTTTGACATTTTTATTACGTATAATTTGCAATCTCAGATTACACGTTAATGTCTTATTTATTTTACGATTCCAAATGATTCGTATTTTTACGTACCTACTACGTATAATTCGTAGCCTTATTTGACCAAAATCATATAAAATCTTATTGCTAACACATTGTTATTAATTTTCTATGCTGCTCTCAGCTAGCTCAAATATCTTACTGATTATCTACTCTTTTAATTTTTTATATTAATTTCTATTTGTTATGGCATATGCATTGCTTTCTATTAATTTATCTGACAAGTTCGTCATTTACTACTAACAATTTAATTTTAAATTACAGTTACTGCTAATTCTTATCGTTACACAGTCTTTCATATTACTGTACTTAATATAGAAACAAAAACATATCTACAACTATACAGTTACTTGACTCATCTTAGAATCGAATTGTTTATACATTTTTTCTTTAATATTTAAAGTCTTTTTATTCGGTCTCGGTTTCTTATAAATGCATGGTTATTTGTCACCTTGTTATTGTGTGGTACATCTTAAGCGTGTCCTCTTCGGTTCTGGATACGGATGATCCTCTGCGGTCCTGGAAGTCCTGGAGTCGGGTATTCTAGTCGTCCCCCGTCCGCTGGATGCTCGTACTCTGGATCGTTGGATGCTCGTACTCTGCTACAATGGATTCTCGTACTCTGTTTGTGGTTGATCTACTGTGGTTGTTGTTTCTAAGTAGATTCTTTGTCCGCCATGGTCGTCGATCAACTCTAGAAGTTCTAGTTGTTGGACATAGCCTCCGATTACATCAGTAGTCGAACGAAGAAAAGTTGTAGTTCTTGAGCAGAGACTCCGGCTGCTAAGATGGTCTGACGAGAAAGAGAACGATGTTTGCGCGTCCTCGTATTTACACCCAGAGCGCCAAAAATCGTGTCTCGACAATATTCTTCATGTTTGAAATTGTTAAGATCGTCACTCTTACTCACGCTTTCTAATGACATTTAATTTGCTCGTCTTCGCGAATTGCGAAGTCTTTAGCACATTATCCGATATTAATTCGATCGGTAATTTTTTAGTCGTTTATCATGCACAAACCGTTTTTCTCTATCTTAATTACTATAATTATTATTGATTTTTAACTTCCTACACTAACACTTTTTGTATGTTTTTCAGTATTTTTTATACACTTGTTTGTTGTTGTTAACCATACATTTTGGTGTCTTTAGTTTTTCGCTACCATGCACCCAAGCATTATAAATTAATTTAAATACAATAATTTATATCGTTACTGAAATGGGTGGCGCTTTTCATGAATAAACTAGTCGCACACACACAAACCTTTTACGTGTGTACACATATGCAGAGGGCAGCTGGCTCTACTCCCTGTCTCAACATGCAAGTTCTATTACAGTTTATATTGCGGGCTGAATGATTATTATTACCAAAATGCGTTATTTATGTCTTCTAATCACTTATCTAATTACTTGCTGCAATGCACAGTACTCAGTCTATTTGTACTGTTGCAATATATGTATATATATTGCAATGGAACTGCAATGCATAGTAATAAATGGCGCCCCAACCTGGTTGGCACGAGTAAATAGTATTATATTGTAAAAATGTATTATTATTTTGAACTGTGTTTAATTTGTCTTTAGCAGAGTGGGTATTTTTGCATACGCTCTGGAAGACTGTTTTTAGGTTATAACTGTAGAATAATATTTTAGGATAATTATCTGGATTGAAATATTTAATTTGTATACATGTTAGGTTAAGTATTTGTGTGGACATTGAATTTGTATGATATCTGACTGACTACCGTGCATTTCAATAATATATACGAACAGTTAGACATTAAACGTTAACAACGTAAGAATAAGTATGCTCGTGCGTAAATCAATACTAAAAGATAAACGTTGTTGTGGTTAGTTATCGCTAGTAAATATTGCAGAAACAATGCAAATATCAGCTGATCTGCAGTCCACGCTAAATGCGATCTTAGCAAATATACAGTCCGTACGCGAAGAGAATATTAAAATATACAGGCGGTTCGCGACGATACTAAACAACTACAAGAAAATTTAAAATCTGTACGCGACGACAGTAAACAACAGAATAGAAATATTCACGAAGAAAATAAAAATATATTCCCTGCCGTTCACGAACATGCTAAACAAAACGTATCATTGAAGCGGCCGAAAAGAAAATCACTGAGAAAGTTGAGTCCATCCGTGCTGATTTTGAAGCCGCGCTTGAAATAAATAACTCGCGAATAACTGAATGTGAAACGCGCATGTTATCAGTAGAGGAGCGGGTGCAATCGCAGACGACCCCGATAAATGAATTTATCAATAGTCATGAAAACAAGTTAGAGTTTTTGGAACAAAAAATGAAGAAAATACAGCAAACTACTATACCCGCGAACCAGATCACCTATGTATATAAATGATATCGATGACATAAACACTCAAATGAAATTTTATGGCCTTGACAACGAAAATCCCATCCAGTTTCTTAACCAGTGCCAGCGTAGTATGAGAAAATGTCAACGATAATCTTGGCGATGTTAACAAGATAAACTGGGTAGTTCGACATATTAAGGGTACAGCTGCAGAATGGGTTTCCATCATCCAAGACAAGATATTTGTAGAAGAAGATCTTGTTGACCATTTTAAGGCACGCTACTGGAATGAGGATATCCAGCGTAAGTTACGTGTGCAGCTTGAATTCGGTAAGTATACACCGAGTAAAAGTACCAAGGAAAAATACCTAATCCAACTGGTAGCGAAGGCAAAGCACCTACAGCCTGAGATGTCGGAAGCTGAAATCGTCAACAAGCTGGCCCACCACTTCAGTAGAGGTGTATAGGTAACAGTAATTACCCAAGGGATTAAAACTTTAGAAGAGCTGCTGTTGCTACTTACTAAATAGGAAAATATTGATGGCAATGTCGATAGTTACAGTACAAATAAACCAATAAACACAAGTAACACACAAAAACAAAATGACTATAAAAGTAAATAATGGAAAAAACCTGATCGTGAGCAAAATTCGTCGAAGTTTAATAAACATAAAGTCGCGTCCGTAGCTGAAGATAACCATAATAATGAAGACGGTCCAAAAAACGCCTAAGGTTGCACGCCGGGTGTCCGTGCAAAACAAACAAAAGAAATAAATTGTACACCAGTCAGAATCAGAAATCCAGTTACAGCATAGAAAATAACAACATGGTTATGACCTACTGCGTATCCGGTGTATACCCAGACGATATACGTAGTGAACTAGTAAGTGACAGTAATGACGATGTGAATAATATACCTAGAGATAGTGATAAGTTAGCAAGTAGATGTAGTGTGTTAAGAGCGAGAATAAATAATTGTATAGGTAATGTGCTAATAGGCAGTGGTGCACAAATATAATTAATGAGAATTTTATAAACAAAAACACAGTGCAATTTAAAAAGGTATCAATCTTACCTATAAACAGTACCACCATTAAAACCGCCACTGATGAGTTACAATAAGTAAATAAACAAGCTTATACGTATAAACATTTCATCTAAATGTATGGAACTGGAAACGCCTGCATTAGTTGTTAAAAATTTAATTTATGATGTTATTATAGGAATAGACGCTCTTAAAAAAATAAATGCAATTATCGATTTTAAAAATAATAAATTAATGTGTAGGCTACTGTTAGTAATAAGGAGCATAGTGTAGAGTTAGGTAATGTTGACATTGATAATGAGTCGGAGGCGAATTACATCCACATAACCAAACCAACGGCTAAGCTAGTGGTAAACAAAAACAATAATGAGCATAGTAATAATAATAATAATAATAATAATAATAATAATAATAATAATAATAATAATAATAATAATAATACAGATAAATTAACCTCAGTACAGCGTGACAAAAGAACCAGCTGATAAATAAACATACGGCAACATTTGAAAACAACGCACGTATACACACATGAAATAGAAGTTACTGACGAAAATAAATTCGTGGGTAAAACATATCCGATTCCACTTCACTACCAAAAACTTGTGGATGAGGAAATTAAAAAAATTTTGGATGATAAAATCATTGAACGTTCCAACAATAATTTTCTGAATCCTATGGTGATTGTAAAGAAGAAAAATATCAAATAAGGATATGTTTAGATATGCGTAATTTAAATAGCATAACAAAAAAATGTTTCGATTGTGCGCCTAATGCCGAGAACTTGTTTACAAAATGCCAAGGTGTTAAATATATGACTTGTTTAGATCTTAAGAGTGGATTTTGGCAGATACCGTTAGCTGAAGATAGCAGAAAATTTACTGCGTTCTTACATAAGAAAAAAAGCTATCAATTTAAGGTACTTCCATTTGGATTAGTAACCAGCCTCGCGGCAATGGTGAAATGTTTGGAGTTAGCACTTGGTCCAGAGATTGAGGATTTCGTTAGTGTATTTGTTGACGACATCTTGGTGATATCAAAATCGTTTGACGAACACTTAAAACATCTCGACATAGTGTTTAGCAAACTCCGTCAGACCAACTTGGTGCTAAACTACGAAAAGTGCAAGTTTGGGAAATACGAAATAAAGTTTTAGGTCACATAATATCAGCGCAGGGTGTTAGTAGGGACCTTGAGAAGATACAATCCATAACGGGATTTCCAACGCCTAAAAAAAGAAAGGATATCAGAGCTTTCTAGGACTTACCGGATGTCACCGTCGGTTCGCACCTGCATATGCTAAAACAATTGAACCACTGCTGGAACTGCTTAGGAAAAATACCAAATGGCGATGGGAGGTAAGACACGAAGAGGCATTTAATGCAGTAAATGAGTTATTTAAGGAAAACCTACACGTGTTTCATCCTGAAAAGGAGGGGTCATATGTACTGAACTGCGATGCGTACGACTATGTCATTAGCGGAATTCTGTATCAGCGGAATGATAACGGGGAGCATAAAGTTATCGTGCATGTCAATCGTTCATTGAAAGGCGCTGAACGAAATTATTTTACGTCAGAGAAAGAAATTTTAGCGATTGTGTATTGTGTTAGTAAATTTAGATATTATTTAGTAGGTAAACATTTTGAAATTCTGTCTGATAACCTAGCTTTGCCGTTTTTATTAAAATGTAAACTTGCTAATGCCCATATGTCAGACTGGATAATGGCTATGCAAGAGTATTATTTCAGTATTAAATATTGTAAAGCCAGTGACAACAAAATGGCGGATACTCTAAGTCGTTATCCACCTGTGCAGCAGGAGACTTATACGTCTGATAAAAACTAAATTCAAATCTTAGCTGTTAAACATGCGTTACCTAACGAGCTCAAATTTTTACCTAAGAACATTAATAATGAGCAACAACGAGACGATAAAGTAAAAAAATTATAAATGAAATTCAAACTAAAGGAAATCCCAAATTTCAAATTTTTAACAACGTTCTGCACAAACTCATAGACGGACAATGGAAGGTAATGATTCCAGACCATCTCATAGAGGACCTGACCTGGGCGTGGCATGAAAGTCTTGCGCATGCAGGAGCATACAAGTGTTCCTTGACGCTGCGTGAGGACTTCATATGGAAGAACATGAGCAGGAAAGTCAAGTCAATTCTACGTACCTGCCACATTTGCCAGACAGCCAAATACCCAAACCAACACACGTATGTCGAAAAATGGGAAACATAGTGATGCATGGTATTAATGAATTACTGTGTATCGATTTACTTGGTCCATTACCACGTGCGTCTCGAGGTATGAGAAATCTGGTTGTGTGCACTGATGCTTTCACCAAACATGTAAGTCTGTATGCCATAGGTAGACCCCGACGGATGCTGTACTTAAAATAATTCTGGAAAAATATATCCCTAAGTATGGCCATGTCAAGAAGATCCTATCCGACCAAGGCAAATAATTCCAAAATAAGAAATGGAAAGCTGAATTGGAGAAGAGGAATATACAAGCGGTATTGACATCCATTAGGAGACCTCAAGGAAGTCTTGCCGAGAGAGTCAATAGAGAGCTCGGTAGATTATTCAGAACGTATTGTAACACAAACCAAAGTAAATGGCCGTAGTATCTTGAGTTCTTCGAGATCGCCATAAATGGTAGTTACAATACCACTACTGGATATACACCGTTAGAGCTGCAATCGGATTTTCAACCAAAGCGTGTTTGAGTGAGTGTGTAAAACGTATAGCCACTCAGAATTTGCCTGCTCCGAACGAGATTAAGCGTTTGGATGCGAAAGAGCGGATAAAGAAGTTTGCAAAACAGCGTACAGAAAAATTCAATTTTGAGCATAAGCTCCAATCATTTAGAGTCGGTGAATTAATATTGCTCAGAGCTTTAAACGTTGGTCGTAGTATTGAAAATACAACAGCAAAGTTCCATAGATTATATAATGGTCCATTCATGTTATCTGAACAGTTGGGAAAACATACTTATATTGTTACGAATCATGTTACAAACAAATCTATTGGGAAGTTCCATGCGTCGTCATAACGAAAATATTATGTCAAAAATTAATGTGTTCACGTATATCTGGGTATATAAAGAATGAATGTAACAAACTAATTGTTAAATTAAATGAAAATCTGTAAATTCATGTATGATTGGAAAAAATCTCAGTAATGATGAGATGAGCTTTGGTGTCTGGGAGCAGGTAGTATGACATCATGAACTGTTTATATTAGCTGATCTTTGTTGGTCAAATGTTAACCGAGATATCAACCACGTGTATGTATTTGTTTACATTCAAAGTGACCGATGTCAAACTTATCGGGGAAGAGACAATTTTTAGTTTGAAAAGTATTATTTATTTGTTTTGAGTTTTATTATATTGTTATAAAATGAAGGTAATATTATTTTATGTTATGTAAACAAATTTTTTTTTTATACGTGGAGGAGATATTCCTGCAATGGAACATCCCAGAAAGGGTCTTTATAGCTATGACTACATGCTTTTATACAATTTATGACGTTATAGACATGTTGAAAATTGATTTTGTTAAAATTTTTTAAAACAGCTATATAACCTTTGAAATAAGAAATGGGTAATTAACTGTTGTATGTCAAAATGCCCATAAATTTATTTTCTGTCATGTCATGTGCGAATTTAGTGCGCGAGTGCGCGTGTGCGCGTGTTATTCGTATTTACATGAATAACTCTGTTGTAAATTAACGTATCGAATTGAAACTTGGACAGCTCACACTTCTGAATTAGCGCTACATTTTCCGTATGTCAAATACTCAAAACATATTATTTTAATATGTATTTTTTAACAGAATTCACTTTTCTAAAGAATCCTTATCTTCTGAAAGTCATTAAACGTTTAGATAAAATCTATACATGCTTTTGCAGTCTTTAGCAAAATTGATCAGGACATATGTCTATCTATCTAACCCATCAATCACGTGCTATGAGTTTTAACCAATCGGAGGCTCCAATTTTCATTCAGATCGGTTCCTCGCGAAAGAAGCTTCGCTCAGTTCAACCTAGCAGCTCTGCCTTAACAGACGTTGTCTCCGTGCGAGGTTGTCGTATCAGTATACGTCCTACATAAGGGTTACGAGTTGAGAGTTACTAGAGGTCTTACCGACGAGTTACCCGTTTGCTAGATCGATTGGGTATTAGAACATAAAATAATTTAATTATAAATTAAACAGTGCCATCTCGCGATAGTCAATATTTTTCCGCATAGGAATCAGGTGTATTTACCGAAATACACCTTGGTGAACGCGAGGACAAGTCAAGATACCGGAAGGTGTACGTAAAACACACCGAAATCGAATTAATAATAGTTAAACCCATTATCGAGCACTGAGAGAAATTCTATCGGTGAAACGGCGTGCGTGCGTGTGTCGCGAGAGTTCTACGTGTCATCATTGCAGTGGATTCACCAGGCGGCGAATAGCAGTGGGGCAGTTCAACGGTTCATCAAGGGATTTCGTCGAACATGTAAAATAGACTATAAGAGAGAAAATCATTCAAACCATTTTACAGACTCTATTGAAATTTAAGAATAAATAATTTATGTTCAAATCACAGACCATATTAAATTTGTTTTAAAATAAATACCTAACTCCAGATAATAGACTCTGATATTATTTGTTGTAATTTATTATGACTTATACTTGTTTCATTGCAATATATATTTATTTATTTATTTACTTACACGTAAAATCAGTTAAATATTTTAAACTTAAGTGATGTGATGTGAAGTATAAAATACCTAACCTTCTCAACAGAGCATGGAGGCGTAAACGTCTAACAACTCTTAACGTTGTTAGTGAACATAATATTGCAATTGGCGCTCGTAATTCAAATCTAGTATTGTAATATTTATGACTAGGATACAAATGTATACACAGTCTATCGTCTGTCTATTAAACTAGTCAGTAAAAATTACTTTCTTCAGATTTTAAACTTTTAATTATTTCAGTACACAAATTTTAAGATGGAATTAACTGACATTAAGAGTCTAACGACTACTAATGTTTACATTTGATTTTAGAAATAACAAACTATGCATCAAACTATAAATCTTATGTAAAAAACATCAAGCTTGTACAGTTTCATATTTTTCACAAACGATCACAAGTGTTAAAAGTTATGCAAACGGAAACCTCTAGCTACATTCTTTTCAGCAATGATTAACAAAAGATAAACCTTAGAAATCTGTGATGTTACAATGCCGCTAATTTAAACTCGGTTTAAAACAGCAATGGTGAGAAATTAGTTAAATATTTAAGATATGGGAGTACATGAAGCATAAACCGCCGAAACAACAAAGGAAACGGACAGTGGTTTTGGAACCGACAGCAATAATAAGACATCACAGTACACACGGAGAGCCGAACACTAAGAGCAGGACGTACCGCACCAAAACACACCGCTGAGGAACAAGAATAAATAGGTAGGACGCAGTCTTATACGTACGAGCAAGCATCAAAGTTCAACAGTTTTCTATATAAATTACACTTTGTTGATTTCCTACCTAGTGCCCCTCGTCTCAATTCTCTTTGGTCTTACAGTGAGCACTCGTATTGCCACGATTCTGCACAATGCTGTTCCAGAAACTAGAAATTAAAGAAACATTTGAAGGTCCCTAATTGGTAGAAACAAACACAAGTAATTGATAACGCATAAAATAATTTACAACATATATTCACTTGAAACAGAAACTACTGAACGATCTTCCATGCACTAGGCAGACGAAACAAAAACTAATAGCGGCAATTGTTTCTGTAAAACTACAAAGATTATATTATAACTGAGATGGTATTTCTTGGCGTGATCACTTTCTGTTCTAGTGTTTCAATTGATGTCACTACCGAAGATTATTGCTACTTCTACTAGTAACTTTGTCGCTACCAATAACTTTATATTGTTATTATTTTATTATTAATAACAATAATAATTAACAAATTACCCTCTGTAACTGATTATATTAAGAGTAAAGATGGACACCAGTAGCTGGGAATTGTTAAGGATAAATGGTTTTGTGGGAAAAAGTATTTATAATATTACACTTTATTAAACCAGTATTTTGGTTCCAATTAAAAAATAAATCTTCCTAAATATACATATTTGAAGAGCTTGAATAAAAGTAGGGTAGCTCTGAACTACGTAAATGGGATGACACTCAGGCTCTCCTTCTGTAAAGTACAACAGACTACACAATCTTAAGGAAGTGCTCTGTGTGTACGAATCACGTTTCATCCCTGCTCGGTACGTGCTCTGCAATATACAGTGTGCTAATCCGGATTGTACGTTCTACATCGGAGTGTGCTTTATAAAATGCACAAAATGTTTGTATAACATGATTTCTTGAAAATTGACTTTGTACACACTAAGTAAGTAATGTGACTGCCAATTTCGCATGAAAGGAAATAAAATTTGATGGAAATATATGTGTAGTATATTTATTTTCTAAGGGATGAAGAATGTTGAATTAGAGTAGGCCTTATATATATCATTTTTATATGATTTGCAGCTGTTTAGATTGCAATTGTTTAACTTACGAATAGTTTTAAAATGGACACTTGTTTGAACTTTTCATGATACTTATGTTTGTAAAATGCAATTGTCTATAATAGTGGCTAAGTGAAATGCTTCTATTTACAGTTGTTTTCTGTGAGATCTCACATACGTAAACCACTGTAAGAACTGTTCCAATTTTCTAGCCAATTGCTTTACGTTGAATTCTATTTCCCAAAACTTCTGAATTCTACTTGATTTACTTATTTTCAAATGTCGTAAGCATAAAATGAAGTATAAGTTTTAGTTTTCGCTAATAATATATCTTACCAGTTTCACAAACTTCATGAAAGACCATACATATAATGTTTACGAACTTTTTCAACTTTGTAATTCATATTCAAATACATGTTGTTACATTTGTTACGGAATTTTATGTAGCGTATCAAATAGTTTATCACGTAACCTGAATTTAAAACATTTTAATCAATTTGTATGTTCTACAGACATTAAAACTTTTATTTATTCATTCCTTATTTCCTTGCAAGCTGGAAGAGTAACGCCGTACATTGCATAAATATTAAAGAGTTTGTTTCTAACATTTGGGTCATATCTATTCTTGTCCGTTAACATGGTTTGTGCATGGCGTAAATATAATAGAGCCAAATTTAATAATTATTGATGAAGTACAATTAATGGACTCAGAATATTATTGCAATGGATGTTATGTCACTTAACCCCTCCTTGCCTTTTTATCTAAGGAAACTTAAACTCATCTGGAAATATATGCCTAAAATAATTTACAGAAATAAGCAGCATCAATATAATGTGTGTCATCCCAACCAATTGGGAAATTTACTGAAAATTGGGTTAGTATGTTAGCTACAACATTTTATCAATTAAGTTATTAAATAAAATTAACTTGATACGATGTTAACTAGTTAGTTCTATGAGGTGGATAACTCATTCAAGATTTCGAACTAAGAATATATTTCACTACGTAAATTGTAATACTAAATAAACCTTCAATTACACGAAAAATTCTGAATACCGTGATTTCACTTTTTTAGTAAAATAATTGTAACCCGAGTAAGTATATACTAATCGCTAAACATTTTCATACTAGTGTACTGGCATTGTACCCTATTCTGAAGTCTTGACGTCTTTATTGAAGAACTTTACGTTCAGTGATTAGGCCTACACCTAAGATAAATATAATTCGTGAAAATTACTACACGAATGCTACATACTACTGATAAAATTACTACATTATTATATTTTACAATTATGTAAATAAATGTGCGTTTTCTTTAAAACGTTGTATAATAGACTTTAATGTACGCCATTAAACTCTTTAAATTACCTCGTGTGCAAGACATTGATAAACCTGTAGATTCATCATAATTTAATACCTTATTTTGAGTAGTATGCCTATTGTTTCGTCCTTGGTGCTTGGTACTCAGTTTCACAAATCTTCGCAACGTGAGTTTGAAGGTTACGTAGAAAGCCTCCTATAGTACGGTTCCTATTTGCGGAAATACATAAACTTTACTAGTGCGTACCCCTTCTATGATTTTTACGCCTATAGTAATATTTGTTGAAGAATGGCTACGTAAACGTTTTAATTAAGTATCAAGAACGTATATTTACATTAATTATCTAGATAAATAATTTAAAATACACTTATTGATTCTACACAGATTACAAAAACAAATTGCAGTAAAATATATTGCTGGAAAGTAGTATTATTAAGAATAAAGTATTCTCATGATGTAGTCATACACAACGGGTAAATTAAAAATGATTTTAAAAAATTATTAACACGTTTCTTATCACCGTTTCATTTGTGAGTTTAACTCATGTCCTAAGAAGCTCCAGAGTGTCAATAATCATGATTTCCACCAGCAACACGCATGCTATTCTCTCAGTTTCGACATGTACTAAACTCAAGTGTCATGTCGTAATTAATGTAACTTTCTTTTTAATCATTTATCTATCTTACGAAAGAATTTGTACATGAATACCGTTATATTTCGTGTTACTGAGAAAAATTTTATTTTTACAAAAAATATTTTGAATTCAATATAGCCTACGTGCTACGTGTAATTGCTGGTGTAGCCACAAATACAGACTAAAACTTTTGTTTCCATAGAATAAAAAAAAAAACAGTTTTTAATCCGTGTACTTTACTGGCGTAATCCGTAAAAACAACAGGGACAGCCGTTAATCCGTCAACGCTGTATTTACTTCAAACTTCAATTAGTGTGATTTGCTACACGTATGATAAAGCGATAATTATTCGTAGTTTATCTCAGAAAAATAATTAACACAATTTAATTAGTGTTTGAGAAATGCAAAATCAAGTACTCATTGTTATCACACTACCAGTGTTATTACGTCCACCACTTAAAACAATTTATCACTGCATGCTCGGTGAGAATTGAATATGTTAATGTGGTTTACTATAAGGTTAATAATTTTTTTTTAAATACTCTATTCGGTTAAACATTTTCTTTAATAACGTATTAAAAAATAAAATTACCAGTGTTTTTACGTATTTTACATTTATAAAATTAAAGTTGTTTAGAACACCTTATGTACCAGAATTTTAAAAATATATCTGAAAATGGTTTTCTAATTCAAGGCTTTTCATTTGTAAATCTTTTGTTACAGCAAAATAAGTAAAACGCCAATTGGTATCAAATAACCGTAACGACAAGTACTTTACTTAAACCAGCTGTTTTAAATTGCTATTTCTTTTTATTTTCTTAAAAACTGTTCGTGACAAACTGGCTGGTCTAATTCCGGTGAGTTTTGTTTGTTACAGCAACTTCCACAAGATGCTGCCTTACAACCCTGTGATTATTTTCCAATTTTATTTCCTATAATTGAACAAATTTCACTCCATCTAGACTTTTTTTGTCGTGAAATGTCTTAAATATCTTGACACTAACTTTTATCTTTTCCATTCTCCACGTTTTACATAGAGATCTGTAAATGATCTTACTTATGTTCCACGTTTTAAAAGATATTTGCGTATGTAGAATTTTACTTTGAATATAGGACCTACGTAACTGCGAAGTAAGTTTAATACTATTTAGCCTACACACAGTAAACATCATACATATTTTATGGCTTATTTATAATATTTAGGGCTGACACTTAGTACTTAATAACTTAATATAACTTACAAATGTAACCACATACATGGACTACCTAATATTTAATTACAAATTAAATATCTACAGAAGGCTCTTAACTGATTACGCTTATTAGTTTGGCCTATTGATAACTGGTTTTTTAAACAGTTCAAATATTTCAAAAAATATGCAAATTTTTAATGACAAGGTGATGTATTGAAAAATCACTTGAGGCTGTATAGAAGATCAACTCAAATTCTCTTGAAGCTCTTTCGTTGAAAAAGTACACCCTCTTTCTATCTGTTTGTCTCTGTCTCTCTGTCTGTCTCTCTCTCTCTCTCTCTCTCTTTCTCTCACTGTCACTGAGGTAAAATAAAACCTTTTTAACAATTACGTAAATAATATTTTACAAACTAACCCACTTCAGTTGTCAATTGTAGGTAAATTACAATCCTACACAATTCAATGTCTCACTTGTGGAAGGTAATTGTGCAATCCCGTTTGCCAAAAAAGGACAAGTAAAGGAGAACACCGGTACGTCCAAAATCTTCAAATATAATTATTAATATGCTAACGACTTTGCAATGTTTTCGTGTCTTCTTCTTTTCTTTCATTCTGTTTTTCTTTCTTCTTCTTCTTCTTCTTCTTCTTCTTCTTCTTCTTCTTCTTCTTCTTCTTCTTCTTCTTCTTCTTCTTCTTCTTCTTCTTCTTCTTCTTCTTCTTGTACTAATGTGCACCGTACGTTGAGTATTGTCTTCTGAGAGGGATAATGTATGTGAAATTAGACTAACGTTATAGAGTATTCTAATGCATTAAACCATGTTTTTAATCGACAAAGTAATATTATCGGTCACAAGAACATTAAATTATTTTAAGAAATCTAATAGGACTACAAGTATATGCAAGCTTATTGCGAATGTTGTTGAAATTCAAGATGACTATAAATATGAATATAATAATTACGTCCAAAACGTTAAATGTAATTATGAATATACTAACGACTTTGTAATGTTTTCGTGTCTTCTTTTTCTTCTTGTTTTTCTATCAGGAAGAAAAATGAGTCTGTTAACTCTCTTGACATCTTTCTCATAGCCAATAAAAGGAGATGTGCGCCCATACAAAATTGACGTCTTTTTTATCTCAATATTTTCAGAGAGAATATGTCATGAAAGATCGATCCCGTCGAATTCCAGCTTGTTTTTTAATAAGAAAAATAGCTAATAACAACGAAGTCTATATGTATCAATTTTTCTGTATAACTTTAAAGTTGTATTTAATATACTTATAACTATATACAGTAATTTGATGTTGCAGCCCTTAGCTACGCTCTATTCATTGGGGATAATGCATCTCGTCAAGCACATAGCAACTTCAACTGTACAATTCTCAGCTGCTGCATTTGGTAAAGTGTCACCTTCCATGTGTAACAGACTTAAAGGGGAAATGTTATACAAACGTTATTTGGTATTTTATGTTTTTCAGTCTGTCTTTCTATTGACAGAGTTATAGTAAAATTTGGCACTTTAAAACACATTTTATTTTTTGTTTTTTATGAAACACATTAAACGTAACATAGCGTGTATTGTTAGTACAACATTACAAACATTTAGATTTTTATTTCCACTGAAAAAAATAAAATTAATCTGCTAATATTAACAAAAAGGAAAAGTTTCTTGTACATATTGAGTATTTATGTGAGAGACAAGCATAAGTTTTAGGTGCTTGCGGTTTTTAAGACCAGAATTATGTTTGTTAAAATTTAACATATTTGAGCATTAGAGACGTAGTTAACGTCTTAGGCACTTAAACCTTTTGGAGGAACAAAAAAATTGCACTTCTCTAAACATCGAATATTTTATGTTATATAAACCAAAATAGTAGGCCTACAGGTTTTTCCTAGTTCTAAAAGAGAGTCTGGTTATCCTTTTCCAAAGCATGCGCAGATCTCTCACCATTGAAGAATTGTCAGTATTATTGTAGGGAAAGTAAATTTTTACAGACTACCACAGTTTTTTACGGAATAAATAAATGCAATTCTTGCGAATAAATCGGGTTTTTGTTTTTGGGTCAAACTGTAATAGCGATGCCCTCGCAGTTCCGTGTGCCCACGAAATTTATGGCGCTAGAATTATCTTTCTCAGAATGTTTTAATCTTTCTCACTTATTGTTTTAACCAAAGGAATAGTCTGTACAATTGACTGCAACAAAATACATGGCCATATTACTAAAACGCTGACCACAAAAGTCGGTTTTTTCCTTTGTAGGCTTAGTCTATTTTCTTTATGTTTGGACTCATGGTTTGTATCATTCAAAAAATGTACTATTCATGCATTATACGATATGCTCTAAACCTTAAGCTAATCTCGGATAATTGTTAGCTCTATTTCAAAAATTGTCACAACTTAAAATTTCTTAAGAATTGTGTAGGTGTGTGAATTATTGATCAGAAAAATATATGTGAGCAGGATTATTAATAAGATCACAAGCAGAATAAGAACTTTAAACATGTACTAGTCTACATGATTTGTATAAAAGTAACAACTGTTTATAAATTAAACCACTTAAAAAGTAATAAAATCATTTTAATCGTATACTACACATATTTACAGATTAAAGACAAATTTTTACGTTATACAGAAGATTAAAAAGAAAAGTCTTTCAAATTTAAAACCACATTTACATTTTGTAGTCATGCTGTATTTTTATTAGATAAACAGTATTTCCCTAATCAACTTGTATTTTTTCCAGTTACAACATACACTGAATGAACGAAGGATGTCAGGATTAAATAAATGGATGTCGGCTATAGGCAATACAGAAATATGATAAACAGAGAGGCCAAGATAGTTAGAGTAGATTGACTTGTTAGTAAAATGTGAGAAACTAGTTGAAAATGAGAGTCAGAGGTAACACAGAATGTGCAGAAATAAGAAGACAGTTCAACAGAACATTTAAGGTGATAATGTGCAACAAGAAAAACACTGAAAACTGATAAATGATGCTGAAGGAATTCCAAAACAATGGCAAGAATATATAGAATAATTATAAAAGGGATAAGATTTGGATGGAAACATTTTAAAACATGGAAGTAGTGTTGAAGAGCCTAAGATTGGATCACTTATTTTGACAGAAGACTTTGATAGGACACTTAAACAATTGAAGGATCACAGAGATACAGGACCTGGTTGTATCTTCAGGAAAAATTTTAATGTCACTTGGATTAAAACAAGAGATAGGTTGTTTGGTATGATAAACAGGATGTACACGAAAGAAGAACTATACCACGACTTTGAGCTAACGCGTGTAATACGCATTCCCAAACCATACGAATTGAGATAAAAGAAGTAAAGAAGTACGCGATGAAGGAAACCCAGCTACACTGGAATAATGATTGATGGCGTATATGTATTACAATACTATCTGTGTTACAAATGACATAGCACTTATAGGAAACAAGGAGGAAAAACTATGGAATACACTTCACCAAATAAACACGATCCTAAAAGGCACGATGATAAATAAGGAAACCCTTATTATCATGTCCCAGAACTGGACATGAAATGTCCCAGAACTGAAAAACAGAAGGCTGAGATATTTCTGGACCGTAGGAAGAAAGTTGATTCATTTAAATATCTTGGGTGTTGCATTACATCAGATGGAAGATGCATCAGTAATGTAAAAAGTAGAATTGCACTAGCAAGGGAAGTAGATTTCTACAAAAGCTCTCTTCACGTGTCCAGAAACGTGTCCCTGGAATTAGGAAGAAATTTATAAAGTTCTTCATTTACAGCATAAGCACATATAGCTCGGAAACACGGACTCCGAGGAAAATGGAGTGGAGCTATTTTGAAGCCTCTCAGAACGGGTGCTGGAGAAGGATTTAAGAATACCATATACGAAGGAAGTGTCTAATGAAGTTTTAAAGAGACTGGGTAAAAGATAGGTCTTGATTGCAACCAAACCAGAAACGAGAATCAATATGGTAAATCACTTGTTACGTCATTCAAATTGGTACACCATCCTGATCGATAGAACGATCAAGGGTCGTAGTGTAAGGGGGGGGGCGGTCAGGAGTACATGGATCTGATAAAAAGAGGAAGATAGTATGTGGTGACTAATAGACTGTACGAAAGGAAGGAAATTCCAAGCCTACCAACCTCTGAGTTGAGGAGAGGAAGAAGAAAAGGGTCACACAATGTATGCATATTTGTGTAACAGGAATACGCATGAAAGGTTGTTTACACAGTGACATGTTAGTTAATTTACAATAGTTAAAATGCACACTGGTTGATAAGCTGTGTATAAAACTATGTTTCACTGAAAACTTAATATTAACGTAAGTTTACTATTTTCAAACACATGTTACTTGTTTTTCACAGTTAGACTAATAATTATGTACCAATGTAGAATAAAGTTCTACAGACTTACAAAATACTTAATGTATAATAAAATGTTTTTAGCTTAAAAGTGATAATTTAGAAGTAGTTTTAATTTATGGATTTTAATAATCTTAATGACAGGCTTTTAACTTTAATTTTGTTTAAACAGTATTAAAAACTCTACAAGGTTTAAAACTGTGGAACGTACAAAAGTTTTTGTTTGTAATCTTTTTCTAAAGAATTAGGATAGTTACATTTAAGGCACTTCTAGTTATATTTCACACAGACTGTTTTACGACTGTTTCACTTTTATACACAAATTTTATAGTCTACTGTGTCCACTAATAATACTCAAAACACGTAGCGCTACATAAAACCGGTGTCGTTTTACGAGTGTATATTGTAGTCTGAGTAACTCAAATTCACTACAAAAGGATAAACAAACATGATTTAGAATAGTTCTGTTTTACTCTGCACAACACGTTCTAAACTATCTCTTCATCCGAGTGAATTACAATAGGTTGCTGTCATACAGCGCTGCCGGGAGGACAATAGCCTTGGTTTACAGACGGCGGCGGAAGAATCTTTCCAAGATGTCTGGTCGAATCTAGAGTCATAAATCCTGAAGAGACTGCAGCTGTCTTTCTCCTCACGCGAGCAACGGGCTGGAAGCTTCTGGCGCTGACGGAGCTGCCGGTTGACGTTACCACGGCCCCTAAAACGCAATGATAAAACAAATCAAATACATAATATACAATATTACCATTTTATTGGTTGTGTTATAATGTAAATCCTACCTTTGTTAAGATACACGAGTAATTCACATCTGTTTCTTAGATTATTTATTGTCGTTAATTATGACTTTGTTTCCGTTGTAGTATGACAACCTGGTATCAAATTTATTTTCTGCTTGTCCTCACTAATTTTTTCCTTTATACAACAGCGCTTTGTGATTTCGGATAGCACACACACACACACTCACACGCACCCATAAAAGTGCTGTCTGTCACTCACCAATACTACAACAAATTATGCTCTTTGAAACTAAAATATTACGTTCAAACATGTTACATTGTATCTTAAAACTCTCTCAGTATAAATAATAGTGAGATTTATTTTTAGAAATAATTAAATAACAATACCACCTTTTAAGATCTATTAAAATAAATCTAAAATAATTCTATTACGATTTAATCTTAGGGAGTAAATCTAAACGTTAGGGTTTTGTGTTAGCCTATCATCGTTTAGAGTGACTGACACCTACTTTCTTGAAGGACTTGTTATTAGTGATAATAATTACATTGAATTGTTACACACTTGTCATTTCACAGGCTTTCATGGTAAAATTTTTAATATATCGCCCCATCTAATGGTGCCCTGCCGCGTTATTCACGCATTGTTGCCAGAGTAATTGGATGCCTGATTTGGCAGATTTTCTGATTACACTATTACATGCTGCTGTTTGTGGGAAAAAGAAAAAAATATAGAATGTACACTTAAAATCCAATATATTTAATGCTTTAAAAGTGTACGTTATTTTAAAATTTCTTAAAAATTGTGAAGATAAATCACTAATTCCAAATTAGATAAAGAGAATTTTAGTAAGCCTAGAATATTGTGTGAACATGGAAGGCACAAAATTTGAACACTTTTGACATAGTAATTTGGTTAAAGAAATTATTTTGTAGCATATTCTATTATAACTGTATTGTCATGAGCAGCGAGAAAGAAGTGAGTTGACATAAAGAAAATACATTGACTTTGGACAATGATTGGATAAACATGTAAGCATTAAGTTTTAACTGAAATTAATAAGGAAAAAAGTGTTTATGGTTGGATTAAAAAGTAAAGATAAATCAATAAATTTTAGAGAAATCAATAATTATTTAAGATCTTCAAATAAATTTACCTGATGATGCTGAAGAACCTGAAGACGAAGACGTACCTGGTGCACCTTCCGACACCCCCAAGACGCCTTGGTGCACTAACGTACAATGACCTATTGTAGCGTACCTGAAATCCTGACTAGGGCACATCAAACTATTCTGTTGACGAACAGGCAGGTGGTTGCTGAAAGGCTTGTGATGCATCAGCGTTATGGGTACAGTGGTTCCTGCCAAGTTAGGGTACTCAGCCTTCGTGTCTTCTCCGTCGTTTTTGTTATTGCTTGTACAGACATCCGGTGGTGTTCTGTTTCCCACTACTGCGGCCGCCTCCACCTTTCGGCGCGAAGGTTCCTGTTCCGTACTGCACATATTCCGCTTGACGATGCAGTCGTTGTACAGATAGTGTTGTCGCAACTTTCTCTCGGCCCCCGGTACCATGACTCTGACCATGTCCTCCACAGAGGGAAACCGACGAACGTACGCCGTAATCGAAATCAGAGCCGCTACCTCCGACATGATGAACGCAGCGCCCGCCGCGAAGAACGACCAGCCGTAACGATAATCGAAGGTTAGCTGTTGCACAGTGTTGCTCTTAGCTGTTTTTGTGAACATATTAGAGCTTCTTGGTCTGTCCAAGTAAGTGTCGCTGAGGACTGATGCAAAAACCAATAATCCTCCAGCCAAGGAAAGACCTGTAACAGTAAAAAAATATTAAAAACGTCGATAGAACTAGCATAAAGTAAGAATAATATTCGCTGTCAGGGTAGAAATTATTGGTATTTAAATTCCCGTAAATAGTGAGTGTATAGAAAAGAGTTTTAACAAATTGATCAGGATTGTGAATTTATTGCTGATTAAAGAGTAACTTTTGCTACTTACTTTTAATAACATCAGATAACTTTAATAAAGACTAACTTCCAACAAATTTAGTAATTATTTCATTTAATGAAACAAGAAAATATTATAACAAAATAATGTAACAAAAGTTTCAGGAATTGAAGGATAATACAAAATCACAGCCGTAAGTGGATGAGACAGTAAAGAAGGAAGGAAGACAATAAAATTGATCAGCATCTACTTTTACAAGGATTAACCAAAATGGTTTCATCTGGACGAAGTAGATAGACTAGAGGTAGACTCTTCAGAGTTTCTTCGGACACAATACACTTCTCCGGATTACAATTGAATAGATGTTTGGGAATGCTGTTAGCAATTAGTTAAGATTTCTAACCACTGAAGCCGATACTGGGCAATCCTATCAAGTATACACTTAACATTCAGTTCCTTCCGTATATCTACATTTTTTCTACTATCCTGGAGAGCATCTTCTGCCATGTTTCTAGTCTTATTTTGGCCATTTGACTATGACTTGTCTGGACTCGTCCAAAGGGAACAATAGGGAGGGCCATCACATGTATAGTTTCAGCGTAACACTTTATAGGTGATTTTTAGAGTTATCCTGATAGTAGCGAACATATTGTTGAAGGTTTAGGTTAAAACTAACTCCCGGGATGTTTGGTCGTGGTCCAAGGTTTCCGACTAAATTAGACGTTTCGCCAGCACCATTGGCTGCCATTCTCAGTGGAAGTGGAGTAAACGCTAACGTGGATGTAGTACGTGGATAGTAAGGCCTTAATCACAGTACTGTGGTCTTAACGTACTACATCCACGTTAGCATTTATTCGTTTCTTTCACTGAAGATGGTAGCCAGTGGTGCTGCCGAAACGTCTAATTTAGTCGGAAACCTTGGACCACGACCAAACATCCCGGGAGTTAGTTTTAATCTAAATGACACCGGCCGTGTAAGCCTTTGTACAACTATATTGTTGAACTCATGTAGCTTATTCACGACGTCACTGTCTGAAAGACACATAATAGCCGAGATATTCAAAATTCTTAACCTGCTCTAGTACAGCAACACGTTCAAGTTGTGATCGAATAGGAGGGAAGATAAAATTTGTCTCATTAAAAGTTTTTTTTGATAAAACTGCATACGTGATTTAGCAAATATGACTTGTTTTATTTCTTCTTCACAATTTTATTTTCTCCATAAAATAAAACTGAAAAGAATGTAGGAGCTGTGTCATAATAAAGTAAGTGTAAGTCAATGAGAAATTTAGATCGCCGTTGAATTTATGTGACGGAACAGAGTGCAAGCTTGTCTTCAATTTAGTACTGAATTATATTTCTCAAAATGTATATTGTAGATTTATTAAGGTTTATGTTAATTAACAAAATAACAATGTAATTTGTAATCACAGTTAATGAAACGTATTACTAGTTAATATTGATGTTAGCTGTTTAGTTAATTTTTTAAACCTGACCTCTTGTTATGTCAGAATAATTTATCTTTTTAGGTGGCTCAGTTGATTTTACATATTTCAAGTGGATATCCATTTTACTAAGTCGCGTCCTCAATGCTGTAAGAAACAATGGCTTTCCTGATATTAGAGTGTATATGCAGATATTATTGAAGGTAAGTTTTGTTCTTGTGACCAGCAATGTGTTTATATTATTATTGTTGTTAGTTTTGCAGTTATTACTATAATAATTGTTACAAAATAACATAATCATATAGGAAAAAAGAAAAATTGAAATGTCTTGTAATTATAAAAAATTAAGTTGCTTATGAACTAGAACAAGTTTTCCTTAAAACGATAAATCACGTAACTGTATCACAAGAGAAACACTCAACCGCAAAACTGGTTGTTTGTACTTACACTGGTTGTCCATTTGTTTGTATCATTACTCATGTCATTACTGTAATTATACAGGTTATAAAATAATTTACAATAAATATAATTTTAAATTTACGTCAATTAACTTATTCTTTAACTTACATATAATTTTTGTTGTTATTCTGGCCATCAGGACAAGTGATGTCCTTTAAACTTATAGGATTTTTATGAAACATATAAGTTGAACCAAAATACCTTTTCAAAATATCATATTATTAGCTTCACTTCGCTATTGCCTCCCTCATTTTCTGTGACTAGTGGAAGAATATTAATGACACAGAGTCTAACCCAACCTCCACAATACAGTCACAGACACATGGAAACGCACATGCGCGCACCAAAAAATAATTTGTACTTCATAACACAGAAACCATACCTCCAATCGTGTAAAGTCCACAAGCAAATAATGTTTTGTGGTCTGAATTGCAATGACCTATCATAGCACATAGTGTAGCTAGCAGCACGAGGATTAGAGCGGCAGCTCCAAATGGCATGGACATCCTGCACAGAAACCAGAAAGTAGAAGCTTAGGCCCCTGTTTTAAATACCTAGGTCCTAATACAACCTATTTATAACTTTTATAGTTTACATAAGTAGACAAGTAGTTTTAAAACATGTGAAATCGATTTTGGTTTGTGTACCTTATGTGTGTGTGCGTGTGTCTTTTGCCTATGTCTGTTTCTACGTATATGACTTAGTTTAGTGTTCCACTAGTACTTTATGCAAACATTGTTACATAACAAGTTAACAAAGCATTTAAAACATATGACCGAAAAGGATTTAACTGTACTTAGAAAATAATATATTATTACAAAATTTCATTACCCTTTTTTCCTTAGCACTATTCTTGTGAACACGATGTCAATTTGATAAACAAATTTATAATACATAAACAAAAATAATGAAGATAAATTACCTAATACTAACATTGGTAAATAACAGCTGATACCAATAGATTCAGATATTGACTTATAGTCAATAGAGACTATATAGATTCTATCTACGGACGAAAACTCACATTCAGACATCTTAAGATATATGAATTTAATAAATAATTGAAAGTGTAATCTATAAAAAGTAAAATTAACATTAATTAATAGATAAACGTTGACAGTGGTTGTAGCTATTGACAATAGGTTGATAATTTTACCTCATTCTTGTAACGAAGTTGGGAGTAAACTCAAGTGGGTACCAGAATACGCCTAAATCGATGTCTTTAATTTCGTCCCAAGTTGAATATTTGATAAACGTGCAGGACGGAGTAGGAACAGCTGAAAAAGAAACAATAAAAAGCTTGAACGCTGTGGGATAATTAAATTTAACTGTCGCTTGTTCTGCATAGCAGAAGTGAGTGTAATCGAATAAAATAGAAAGTTTTGTCGTTCAAATCTCTTCGTAATATTTAAAACAAAAGAGAAAAGAGTTGCTATTATTTTCTCCAGGTTTTGTCTGTTATAAAGTATAGTATTTTGCGTTGGTCGATTTCATATTTGTCTTTACAATAAACATTTCTCTTGTATTACTATGACACACTTGGGGGATTTGTTTTTACGAATACGAAAATAATAAAATTCGAAAATACACATATGTACAGATAAGACTTTTACGCTGTCACGTAAAAACACGCCGACGTAGAAATTTAATGCATACGCGCTTTAATATGTAGGCCTATATGGCCTAATACATGGCATCTGAAGAGCTGGCCCCACACATTTACAACACTAGCGTATATGTTATGTTCGTAGAAAAAGTAATACCAGAAAGAGAAAGCACCATTTTGATTGTTAACTCATTCTCTTTTGCTTTTTGGTACCATGTTCTACAGAGTTGCTGTCGACCTGAAAGACGCCTCTGTCCTTCATTCTGACACAGTTCTCGGACGTAACATTAATGTTGATTAATGTTGTTACCTTTAACTGGCAGGGAACCGTCATGTCAGTCAGTTAAAAGGTTTGTAAGCAGTTTCACGCTAACGACTGTAATGTATCTGTAAGTAGATGCGACATTATACAAAGTCAATGTTGTCGTCGAGCTCTGAAGTAATGTTTAAACCTACCGGCTTACGTTTTTCAATTCATGTACTTTTTTGAAAGTAAGCTAACATACCGTCAGGAATAAATTATGTTCTTACAAACAGAAACGTTTTTCCCCTTCTAAATTTACAGAAGAGCCACCTTTCCTACACAGAAGCATTTTTTTGATCACTTAATATTATTGATATAACGTCTCTGCATTGGGAGCACAGACTTCCTAAAGTTCGGGTTATTGACAGATTGCCACGAAAGTGCTAAACTTGCATTTGATATTTTTTCATTCTCTATATAATTTTTGTTTAACTACAATAATTTTGTTTAAATACAAGCATCACAAGGTTTAAATTGTATTTGTAATAAAGTTTATCAATGTTTCTAATACACATTTACAATCACTAGGTTTCCGTTACTCATTTTTAAATTAGTTGTATAAAGGACATTGCATTTGTTTACCTAGCTAGAAAAGTAAAATATACTTTATTTAATGTAGTAGCAGAATGTTTCTGACCCATATTTATCCGATTTGTTATAAGACTGTGATTCAGGTTTTGATTATTTAGAATTTAAGCATATAATTCAGCAAGGTAGTTTTATAGATTGGTTCACTAATAATATTTTAATAAGTCACTTTCTGTTTTATTAGTAGGCCTAATAACTTCAAGTAACGTTTGCCGTTACACGTACCGCGGAATGTGTAACAGAATAGGCAGTCTGTATGTACATTCTGTAAAGCCGCAATGACCATCTGAGGCGTACTCCTTCTTTACAATATAAATATTCTGTTGAAATTTCAAATGTTTCTTTCACCCAGATATATGATCTTTGTAGGTTATCTAATCTTTACAGAACTGTGACAATTTTAACATATAATTATAAACATAATTTTAATCATTTGTTTGCATCAATAGAAAAGTCAAATAAAGTAGCAGGTATTCGTAATACAATGGAATTGAATAAAACACATGGCTGTAAGAGTTTAAAACGGAAGTGGTTTTGAAACAGTGACGTAGTGCAGCGCAGTGCAATAACGGTAAACAGTAAAGCGGCAGCAATAAAGTGGGCTCCGGCTCTGCTGTAGTGAGATATGAGATTCTCCACGAATTAGACACTTTTAATTTTAAAATATTGGTCACCACAATTTTCTTACGGTTCTCCGATCTTCGTTGCAATCATTTTGAATTCTGTTAGTGGCTTCGATTTAAAATACAAACGGTAGTAATGAAATGTGTAGTTTCTACTCTTCATGTATAGCCTACTCTCTTCTTGGCAAGAACGAACTACGAAATTTAATGTTTCTGCATTGTGTTACAGTTTAAAGAAATCGTATTCATAAAATTATAATTACTGTGACGACGTTCTACTAGATCGTCGTAGGTACAGTGGAAAACAAAATAAGTACAAGACACCAAATAAGTCACTAATCACCAGCTTTAATTTTCACAGTTACCAGTTCGTAATTAACAACACAGTCTCTTATAACAAATCAAATAAAAAAAATTGTTCACACGCAATAAAATGTCACTAATATTAAACACAATTTTTATTACAATTATACAGCCCGATTATAAAACGCAACACTTCACTAATAACCACTTGAACGTACACAGTAATATCGCCCGATAATAACTCGAAGCGCACTGTAAATATATCGCCACTATCTGAATACTAAGGCCGCTGCCGCCTGTATTTATACCTCCGGTCTCAGACGGGAACATTCCTAACTACGCATTCTCTCTACTACGCGTAATTAATTGCGGCCTTGACACAGTGCGTGCTGCTTCTGTCAGAGTCTAGCAAATGAGGAGACAATCACGTATGCCACACATATTAGAGCGAGATTCTTCTGAAACATTCGATAAATACGTAGACTGTTTTGTGATGTCGTAACACTGCCCCCCCCCCGGCGGTCTAGGTGGACGACCTTGAACTTTCGCTGTCCTTCCTGTTGAATCCGATAAACAACGTCGATGATTCTTTTTTTCACAGTATAGGGTCCTTCCCAATTAGTTTTCAACTAAGGTGAGCGACCACAACGGCGCTTTGGGTTGAACACCCAGACCTGATCTCCTTCTTGGAAACCCACACTATTGCTGCGAATGTCATACCGAGATTTGATTTTATCTCTGGCAATTTTCAACCGTCCTAAATCCTTGGTCACACTCTCTCGACCATTGGAAGTTTCGTTTATTTTCCGTTAGCTCATGTAGTGGTTTAGCAATAGTAGCGAAGCCTTTCACAAAACTTCGGTAATATGAGCATAACCCCAGAAAACTCCGAACTTCGTGTTTACACTTCGGAACTGACCAGATGGCCGGGTTAACACCCGGTGCCGAAACCAGATGGCCCAGATACTGTACTTCCTTCTGGAATAGAGAACACTTCTTCAGGCTCAGCTTCAGTTGTGCACCGTAAATTATAGTTAGAACTTACTTAAGGTTTTCCAAATGGTCTTCGAAAGTCTTCCCGATCACTATGACATCGTCTAAGTAAACAAGGCAAGTTTTCCACGTCAGGCCTCGGAGTACCAGATCCATCAATCTGGCAAATGTTGCCGGTGCATTACAGAGTCCAAATGTCATGACGTTAAATTGGAATAAGCCACTTGGGGTCGAGAAAGCGTCTTTTCCTTGTCTTCTTGATGAAGACCTACTTGCCAATATCACTCTTCAGGTCCAATGTGGAAAACCACTGTGCTCCGCACAACGTATCGAGTGTATCGTCAACGCATGTAATGAATAGCAGTCTTTCTTTGTAACGTCATTTAACCTCCGGTAGTCTAGGCAGAGACGCAATCCACCATCCTTCTTCGCTACCAGCACTACCGGAGAAGACCAAGCACTTGACGAAGGTTCGATTATTCCTGTGTCAACATATCCTGTATTAAGCGAGACATTTCCTCTTGCTTATATAATGGAGGCCTTCAAGGAGGTTGGCGTATCGGCGTTGTGTCCCCGGTATTGATGCGATGTTGTACAAGAGAGGTTCTTCCCAGTGACTGTCACCGAACTGTAAAAGAATCTTTGCATTCAGTAATAACCGTCTGAGTTTCTTTTACCTCACCACTTGAGAGGTCGTTAGAAGATCTGTTCAATAATTCTTGCAGTTCCTCTGGTAATTTGGAATTATCCGAAGCACTGGATCTTCGTTGCGTCATACCGGCTACCCAGGCCACAGGGGTCAATTTGCCTAGAAGCGTATTGTTTTTTAAAGGACAGCTTGATCCAGAATATACGCCACTCTAATAGGTACATTTCCAGTTTCGTCAGGTTTTACTAAACTTCTGGCAATTGGAATGCCCGGTGTGCTAACGACCTGGGGATCGAATACAGAGCACTGGTTGCCTCTAGTATCTACCTCGGTTTAACTACGATGATCTTTTCGGAGTTTGGCGGAACAGTTACGGCCACTTGATTTATGACGTTCATCGATTTGTATGCTGTCGTTATTACCTCTTCCCCTCCGATTCTCAAGACATTGTTTTTGAAGTCGACTATCAATCCGTATGCGTTCATTACGTCCACACCAAAAATTGCTTCATCCACAAAGTCTGCAACCTGTACTTGATGATTAAACTTAAAACGAGACGTAGGTGTATCTCCACTTTTCCAAACACTTTTACAGGCCGTCCAGTAGCTGTTCGCACGCTGCAAGAGCACCAGATTGGCTTGAGATCTTTCACCACGTCGGGCCGCACAGTAGAAACTGTTGCGCCTTTGTCAACTGTAATCGAGGTAGGCCTTCCTTGAACAAATCCGGTAACTACCAAACTCACGCTGTTTTTCTGAAGTGTACAAATTGCGTATTGTCTAAGGGCTTCGTTCCTCCAGTTAGTCAGCACACGCCCCGTTGTACCGACTACTGCTCGTTTCCCTGCTGCTGAACTCTAACCCGACAATCCCGTTGTAGATGTCCAGGTTTCGCACATCGATAACACGTCGGTCTTCCATCCTGTCTTACTTTATTCTGTGGCGCCGACCGTCGTTCTTTGTTCTTCTTCCTCATCGTCTGTCCCGTCGCGATCTTTTAGCGCGCGCGCTTTATGACTTGTCCAACCAGATGCTGATTTGCTGGCTTCAAATTGTAAAGCATGTACCAGTGCGCCCGCACTGTCCTTGTGTCTTGCCATTCGTAACACTTGCTGTAGTTCGTTATGTCGGACACCGGAAGTAAATGTCTGCATCGTAAAACTCGTTCGAAAATCTTCTGGTGCTTCAGGATAGGCCAGTCTAATTAGTCTGTCGATACTTGCTTCAAACTCTTGAAGGCTCTCCCCGGCATGCTGTCGCCTTGCTCTCAACTGGGTGCAGTACACATCTCGCAAATATTTATCACTATACCGTAATTCCAGAGCTTTTATCAATTCGGCATAGGTGTTTTGGCTGTCAGGTGCCACTTTTTGCAGTAATTCTGCCGCAGGTCCTTTTAATGCAAGAACGAGTGAGACTGCCTAGTCTTTCTCTGTCCAACTATTTGCGCATGCAGCAGCTTCAAATTGGCGGAGGTACGTTGCCCAGTAATTGCTTCCGTCAAAGGTTGGAGCTTTGACATGAACTGTCCCTACTGCAGACAAAGTTACTTTCTCTATTAACTTATTTTTCTGTGTCTTTTTCTGTCTTTATCATTGGTACTGTCTGTTCAGAAATTTGTTTGGTTGTATCTTTATGAAGTGCTCAATTTCACTTATAATTTGTTCTCTTATGTTTGCGATTGAGTTTTCTACTGGAGATATCTTATTTGACACAGATTCTTCTATGACAGATATTTTTTAGACATCGATTCTTCAACAATCGTGACAGATTTTTCTACTTCAGCTATTTTATTTGACATGGATTCTTCTACGTCAGATATTCTGGTAATCTGATTATTAAGCTCACCTCGTAATTCACCTACGACACCTCGTAGGAGAACCAATTCTGCGGTAGTATGTTCTTGCATCTGCTTTTGCTCATGAATTAACGCTTTCATTTCACCTGGTTCACGTTTACGTTCCTCTGCCTCCTGCTTATGTGATTCTTTTTGTGTTTCTTCTGTTTCTAGCATTAGTGCTGTCTGACGTTCCTCAAACTCTTCTCTTTCCTGCTGCGTTTTTCATCCTGTCATTTTTCTGCTTCTTCTGCCTCCTGCCTGCGTTTCTCATCCTGTCGTTTTTCTGCTTCTTCTCTTTTTTGTCTTCGTTCTTTATTTTGTTATTCGTGTGTCTGCCGCAGCAGCGACTGGAAAGCTTCCATCATTTCCATCATCTGACTGGCATCCATTGTTTACGATTAATTATGAATTACATTCGTCTTGTATAAAGTCTCCACTGTTTCCACTGTTAACCGTTCTATCCCACTTCTGACACCACTGTTACGACGGTCTACTTGATCGTCGTAGGTACAGTGGAAAACAAAATAAGTACATGACACCAATGAAGTCACTAATCACCAGCTTTAATTTTTACAGTTACCAGTTCGTAATTAACAACACAGTCTCTTATAACAAATCAAATAAAAAAATTGTTCACACGCAATAAAATGTCACTAATATTAAACACAATTTTATTACAATTATACCGCCCGATTATAAAACGCAACACTTCACTAATAACCACTTGAACTTACACAGTAATATCGCCCGATAATAACTCGATGCGCACTGTAAATATATCGTCACTATCTGAATAATAAGGCCGCTGCCGCCTGTATTTTTACCGCCGCTCACAGACGGGAACATTCCTAACTACGCATTCTCTCTACTACGCGTAATTAATTGCGGCCTTGACACAGTGCGTGCTGCTTCTGTCAGAGTCTAGCAAATGCGCCGACAATCACGTATGCCACACACATTAGAGCGAGATTCTTCTGGAACACTCGATAAACACGTAGACTGTTCTGTGATGTCGTAACATAATTTTACAAGTAAATTTTTGAAATTTTAAATTTTTTATGAATGTTATTTTGTATGATATTTCTTTTAATCAGACTGCATAAGCTAAATTGTTATCATATGATATGCATTATGTTGTTTATTTTTAACAAAAGAAAATTCGTTCTGGCAATGAAATGTTGATTCATAAATTTTTTCATCTACTACCGCCTTTATGAAACTAAAAAATTAATTGAAACAAAAGGCAAACAGTTGACAAAATTAATTGTTCAAAGCATACTCAAACTAGTACGTTTTCGTGTATTCTAAAGTAGTAACGTTATAGGCTACAAGTATTATCCAATTGATCTCCTCACGATTTAAAGGGCTACTTCGTGCATTACATCTTTTACGCAATTTTATTGTTCAGTTCCTAATATATTATGTTATAAAACTTAAAGGTTCCCTTCTTACTTTAGCAAAATATTATGACGAATAAAATTTTACGTTACAAAAATGGAAATTGAAAAACAAACAAATACTATCCAAGTGTGGTCTGCTCATGATCGAAGTCTTATAAACTAATAAACATTTTATGTAACACGTTGTATGTTTCTTTGTTTGTAAGTGTGAATTTGTATTTAATATTTCTCGGTATACGAATTCTTAGAATAAATAGATCTTGACGGTCACCAAACACGATTAAAGCAAAAATTGTAGAATTCAAAAAAGTGTGAACATAAATTACTTTTTAAACATCCTGAAAACTTTAATTGCTTCAGGAAATATTTGTTAGAAAAAACTTTGTAACGTAGAGGCTGAGTATTATAAAGAATTTAAATGTATACTTTGGACGAAAAAGTTTACAAAGTACAGATATTTTTACAGCCCGTTTTGAGTGATGGTTGTTCCTGTTACATTTTAACAGTGTTTGCATAATTAAGAATATAAAATTAGGTTGTAGAAACTTTTGAGGAACTGTAATTATAACGCCGAGATAGGGGTAGTAAAATAAAATTGGAATAAACGCAGAATTTGCATTACCACGTACTGCGATTCCCTACAATTTTCATGAACAGTTTATTATGTCAGACGAAGCACATTTTCACCTTACCGGCATATTAATAAACGAAACATGCCATCTTGGATGATAGTAACTCTCAAGAACTTCATGTTCTACCTCCTCATAGCCAGCGAGTCCTGTTTGGTGCGCAGTTTCCTTAGTTTGCGTTTACGGACAGTATTTCTTTGAAGACGATAAAGAAAAATTCATTCATTGTGAACTCTGATCGATATGTGCAAATGTTAGACAACTTTTTCTTCCGTTGTTAAATTACCTAAGGATTGATACTATCTCGGTCCGGTTCAGCAGGATGGAGCTACTTCACACACTGCAAAAAACACACAATGAATGTGTTAAGGCCCGTGTTTGAAGATCCGATTTTCAGAACGTTTTGGTGCAAAACTTTGGCCAGAGCAATATCCAGACCTGTCTGTGAGTGATTTATTTTTTTAGGGCAATCTGATGTTTAAGGTTTTCAAGTCACGACCACGTGATTTAAATCCACTCAGGCAGCGAATCATCGAAGAAATTTAGACGATTCCGCAAGTCATGCTGTAGAGTCATGGATAGTTTTTTCAATCGCCTGAAGAATGTAAGAGTGTCAATGTGATGCTATTTTTAAAACGATGAACATGAATAAGTAACATGCCCTGTTGATCCTTTTTTATTTATACCATATTACATATTTACTTATACATACCAACCTATACCAACAAATTTGGATTTGAAAATATTAAACGATTTCTTTTTGTGATAGTTTTAAATTGTTGTGTTTTAATTGCCCCACCGTTTATAAGTATTTGTAAGTACAGCGAGGAAATTGTAATAAAAGCATGATAAATTTTTTAAATAGTTGTTCTTATTTATTTTTCAAATAAACTTTCACCACTGTTCCCCTTTTGAGCCTTATATCTTGAGAGACAGAAAAGATGTTTTATATATATTTTTTGGATCTTCAATGACGATTGGCCAAAGCCGATTTAATAATTTAGTTGGGTTGACTGGTTGAGTTGACCCCATCGCCAATATTCTTCTTATATTCACAGTGCGAACCTCCGTAGATATCTTTGTAAATTATAATGCCATTACTGTGTACATGTTTATATGTATTTATTACGTCTATGATGGCGAAGAACAGTTTATGCCACCACATTTTAAGTTAAAAATCTTCGTTGTGTACGACCGACGCACATAAGCTTCGGCGAGTGACAATTTATAATCGGTGAGTTCAATAGGTGACACATAGTTTTCCTTTCTTCCACCTTGCATTTAATGACTCAGAAATAATTAAGCTGCATAATATTGATACAAGATAGGCACGTTTGTCGCATTTCCTCGTGTATAAAACTATCCCTTTGTGTGTGGTTAGGTAATAAAATTCGCCCCCTCCATTCCTTCATCCTCCATTCTTTGTATAAGACGCCTACTACTGTGACGATTTAAATGATAATAAAATATTTAATAATAAAAAAAAATTGAAAAAGCAATTAAGTATTTTTAAATCGCACAATTAAACCTAATACCCCTTACTAACCCAGAATAAGAGATTTAAATGGCCAAATCTAACTAAACAAGTAATAAAAATCGTATTGTAAAAAGCTAATAATATCACAGTTAACCCTTTAGGAAATCATCATGCGTTGACCTGTTTAATTCCGGACACAACGTGCTTAGCGAACCGTCTGTAACTTAGAAATATCTGAAAATCGTAATGTAAGTAATTAATAATTTGAAGGCACGAGTAGTAGTTAAAATAATTCCTGTAAATTAAATAAGTATAAATAATTTGTTTCATCTTGTTATAATAATGTATATTTAAATAAAAGTAGGAACTATGTTGTCGCGGAGTACTCGCTCCGCTTCGTTGTAATGTACCAGTCGTATCAAGTTAAGAGTTACTATGCCGCCGTCAGACAGTACACACCTCCGAGCGAGAGCTCTTCAGAAATGTGTTAATTAAACTTAAATAGAACGGTTAGCTACCACTACAAAACGTGGGGAGCTAGTATTTGTTAAACGTATAAGACGTAGAAAAGTTTGTTTAAGAAATGTAATAATTTGAAGAAAATTAACAACACGTAAAGAAGGTGACGTCTCTACTTAAGATGTAAACTCTCGTACAAGTCTACTTGTGAATATGTGACCTGCACAAACTGCACATATGGACGTCTACAACCCATAAGACGCTGACCAGGACCGACGTGGATCAACCCAACTTTAACCAGCATTACTTCAATCTCCTCACTGATACAGCTGTAAAATATTCGCCAGAGACACGACCCAGATGACTCGCCGACTACCAGAATTCCGAAGAGTCACACCCCAGGACGAGGACAGCAAAGCTTATTTTAAAGGTGACTCGATAGCTTGGCTATCAAGAATTAATTACATTTGAGACATAACTTTATAGATGAAAGAGACTTTTCAAAGACTATAATTTTCTTTAAGCAATAAATGAAACTAAAGAAATGTAAACTGTAGTATTGAAAATCATACGTTGTAACGTTAAGATGGAAATATTAATTATAATCCCTTTAGTAAATAATACCAGTTTTCAAACGGTTAGTGTAATCTAGCAAGCTCCTAGATGAGCATAGTATAACTCAGACGTTTTTACAATATTTAAAGTAAACCCGGATCCTAGGTAAAATTACATGATCAATATGATCCCTTGTTATACAGAAAACCCTTTTGAATTTTTAGTATAAATAATTATGGTATGGGATCTTTTCAAATAATTTGTTAATAAAGAGATGTCATCTTATTACACATTGAAGTGAGTGCATAAATCAGTGAAATACCTTCCCCTTGTGTCCTAATAAATAGCGTAAATACTATTGTTATTTGTGTTGAGTTTAATTTCAGTTCGTTACAACGTAGGCAGCCTGTATAATTGGCGAGTGCCAATTATGATGGGTTCCCTGGATTTGTAACGTAGCCAACAACGTTACAAAAATGCGCCACTCTGCTTAACTTTGCTTATATTGCTTTGCTTTGCTTTAGTGTAAATATTAATTAATTGTGTATTGTGTTGTTGCTGTCTTGTTAAAGTAATTGTGTACAGAGTGTCACAAGAATGCGCTGTTGTTTTATATAAAAGGTTGTAAGCATCGTGACGCTAACAAAGATACGTCACTCTGATAATTAAAAATAATTGTTACGTATTAAAATAGGTAACTCTCTGCACTCGTTATCTGATCTATGCACTCAGTTATTGTATTTCATGTAATAGTAATTTTCATAAAATTAATTTCATAAATAAATTCACCTTATGAATTTATTTTGTACAGGATTAATCACTATCTTGCGTATGATGTAATTTGTTTAAGATACGCAAAATAATACAGACTATCATTGTATGACGCCAATGCAAGTACGTGCATGAATTTTAGTGCTTGTCAAACTGCTCAGTCTTTAACAGTTTTATATTGTGACAATTCAAAACCTGTAGTTTCCTGAATATGCCTGCATAGAATGTAAGTGTATGTCTGTCGTCAAGGTAACAAAAAATATATATATAAACTCCTGTGTAAAGTAGACCCGGTTAATTACGTGTAAAAAAATTCGTAACTTAATTTTGTTACCAAAAATTAAAAATAATTTGAAAAATTAATGGTGGAAAGTAAGACAATTAATTACCAAACTCAGACTGTTATAACCATAATATACCTGTAACTTGTAAAGCGTGTTTCGTTGAATTAGATTCACCCCTTAGTCCGACTGGCCTCTCCAGTTGAAACCGGTCGAGAAAGATAGGCTGAGCTATTGTTATAGAGAACAATACGTGTGCGTAATCCGCGCGTTCCCACGCATACAACTACCCTGTCATTGTTTACTAAATAAACAAGAGTGACCTACATTCCAGCAAACAGCTGATCGTTGATTTTACAATGAAGTATGTGTGTGGAATTTTTTGTCTCTCCCTTAGAAGAGAAATTATTCTCTTGTGAACAATGCAAATGATTTACTCAAGAGAGAACTTGTCTATGTAATAAGTGTATAGTGTTGTAAAATCAATTTTAAGTACTTTTAATGTGTTAGTAATAAGATAAAAATGGCACAATTTAATCCGGATTTACTATTAAAGGACGAGCTGTCTTATGAAGCTCTTTTGCGTGGTCTACCCCATGCAAATGTAACAGTCGCGGAATTGCGTAAGTCAATACGCGAAAGTGGATTCGATACACCCGCGCAATTAAGCAACCTAAGCGGACTCGATTATGAGAGCGAGAGAGAAATTTGTAATGCCAAGTATAGCGAGCTAACCTTATTGTCTCAAACCCTCCAAGACGAGAAATCTCCGGCGATAATATTGCGGACTACTCAAAGAATAGAGCATTTAACCCGGCGAATGAAAAATTTATTGATCTGGCCTAATCTTACGGAAATACCTGCTGAAGTCCAAAATTTTGCTGACGAAGCTTTACGTCGATTATCCACTATTATCAATGAGTTAAGAAGAAAATCCGACTCGTTCCGAATGGATGAAATTGAGAAGTCCTTGAAGAAACTACACATCTCCCCAGTTCAATCCCCTACGACAGATCACCCTCCACCCAACACAGATCGCGACTCACCCGCCGTATCGCAAATACAACCTACTCACGAGCAATACCCTGATAGAGATTTAAATGCCCCGACTATATTTGAAGCCCCTCCTCCCAATCGTTTCCAGATTCGCCCCGAAACGGACGAATTGACAACCCCGAATGCATCATATCGTCCTCCTAAAGCGATGCCACACTTAAACTATAACGCAGACCTCTATGGAAAAATCACTCATCCCGTGGAGAAACTTTTAACTGAAATCCCATACACTGATGGATTAAATGTCACCAAACTACTGAATTTCATCAAATATCTCCTGCAGATAAAAGATCTACAGCAGCTGAATGACTGGCAAATTTTGCAAGTTCTGCTACCGAAATGTAAACCCCCGTTAAAGAATCGTGTGATAGAATAATTAAGCTTTACCCTTCCAGTAGAAGACCTGCATACATCAATAATAAAATATTTTATTCCCACCGGAATTTATGAAGAACTTAAAAGAAAGACCGTGCTACGAGTACAAGGAAATCACGAGAGATTGGCCCATTACATCTCAGACATCAGGGAGTCATCTCGACTACTACAAGCAGATTGGAATGAGAGACAGATGGTTGACACCATTTTAGTAGGATTGTCACCAGAAGAAAGATCTCGTTTAGCTTTGATAAATAGACCTAACACATTTGCTGATCTAGAACAATGCAGTATCCATTCTTCGAATGTATGGTACTCAGATCAGAATAGACATGCGATGAAATCAACCGAAGCGAATAGAAATGAATTGCGAGCCCTAGTGCCCGATATAACAACCCAGCATGAAAGACGAGTATTCAATAGACCTCACGATTTGCGCAGCCCTGGTAAGTCAATGAAACACCACCTAAAACGGAAACTAGGTACCCTCCTCGTAATAAGCACATGTGTTATAATTGCGGTAAATATGGACACATAAGTAAAAACTGTAGCAGCAAGCAATACGAACGTAAACACCCTAATCCAAAAAACATGTAAGGCAGGGAGACCCGAAATCCTGTGTCTTCCGCAGCAACTTGAGATCCGGTGAACTTAAAGAAATGTACGATAATAAAAAAAGGGGGGAAGGAAAAGAAGCTCTAAAGAAATAGATCCCTACGTTAGAAAGTTTATTGAAAAATGTAACGCGATAACTAAATGTAACTGGACAAAAAGTCTATTACCCTTAGTACAAGTTGACCTAGGTTTTACCTCCACCATCGCATTAATCGATTCGGGATCTACCAGAACCTTAATCAGTCAAAAGTTAGCAGATAAATTATTCGAACACAACCTAGTAAAACGGAGTCAGGCGGTGAATATAAAATGTGCAACCGCCAATAAACGGAATATAATAATAAAACTTAGCATCACCATTAAAGTTAAAATCAAGAACATAACGTGGTTTTTTACTATGTTAGTATGTAATGAATTAGGACCCGACTTAATATTGGGAGCAGACTTTACCAGTAAAACGAGAATGATTCTTGACATCTATGAGCAGAAATATTATTTTCGATTCGACCGTACACGGAAGTATAATTTTGATTGTAATACTGACAAACAAGAAAGAACAAGATCATCAACTGCACACGTAGTACACCAAGAGTCTGAATTATCTCATCTAGAAAGTAGAGATAGACTGAGAATGCAGAAATTAATAAAAGAATTTGCCTCAGTTCTTACACCTAAGCTAGGACTTACGAAACTAATATAATATAAGATCAATCTGAGCGATCAGAAAGTAATACGCCTACCCCCATACAAGTTGTCGCCTCCCAAGATGGAAGTGATGAGAAACCATATCAACAAGTTCTTAGAACAAGGAGTCATTGAACCCTCTACGTCTCCATATTCATCACCCTCCTTTTTAGTACCAAAAGGTCACGATAAACATAGACTAGTTGTGGACTACCGGCAATTAAACAAACGAATGGAATTTGAATCTATCCCGCTTCCAGACATCCATAGTGCTTTTCATTACTTCGCAAAAGCGAAAGTCTTTACGGTAATGGATCTGAATCAAGCCTTTCACCAAATACCCCTTTCGGAAGAATCCAAACGTCTAACCGCGTTTGCCGTTCCTTTTAACCTGTACCAATTTACTAGAGTACCCTTTGTAATATCTCAAGGAAGTTCCGTATGTAGTAGATTATTAGAAAGAATATTTCATGATATTAAATTTAAATATGTGTATCACTACTTGGACGATATCGTTATCTATAGCGAATCAATGGAACAACATTTTAAACACCTACGTGAAGTGTTATCTCGGTTACAAAAACCAGGATTAACAGTTAACCCAAAAAAAGTAAATTTTGCAGTCCCACAATTTTCATTCTTAGGTCACATCGTGAAAGCAAATGGAAAAGTAAGCATTGACCCCGAACGAACCCGCGCCATCAGAGAATTTTCACCCCCGCGAGATGCAAAAGGTATAGCCCGATTTTTGGGAATGGTAAATTATTTCCACAAGTATATTCCCCATTTTGCCGAAATAGCAGCACCGCTGAATTCCTTAAGAAAGAAGGGAGCGAAGTTTGAATGCAGCGCACCACACCAAAATGCGTTTGAACAACTCAAAGAAAGCATCATGTCTCCCCCAGTATTGCAACTAGCAGATTTCACAAAACCTTTCGTAGTGCAGACCGACAGTTCTAGTGTAGCGTTAGGTGCAGTAATCTATCAAGAGATAGAAAACAGTAGACTACCTATTAGTTATGCATCGCGAACATTGAGCGACCAAGAAAGAAAATATTCCGCATATGAATTGGAATGTTTAGCCATTGTTTTTGCATTTGAGAAGTTTAAACCCTTTCTAGAACATAAAGAATTCCTTTTGGAAACTGATAATCAAGCATTATCTAGGTTACTGAATCACCCTAAACAGTTAGGACGTATTGGAAGATGGGGTATTGAGGTTAAACTGCTACAAATTCAAAGTGCAGCATATTAAAGGTACACAAAACGTAGTCGCTGATACCCTGTCCCGTATGTTCCAGTCGCCCACAAATACTCCCGGAAACAAGGAGAATCCGGAAACAGCCCTTGCTAACGCCGTAATTACTGAATTTCCCCTTGCCTTTACCAACATTGCTCTATATCAACAACAAGACCCTCTTCTGAAACCGATTATAGAACAACTTGAGCAAGGTATTAAGTCCGAGAAATACGTATTAAGTAAGAGTATACTATGCCACAAAATAAGAAATGGGAAGGAACTAAGAATAATCGCCCCAGATATGATTAAGCCCATGCTGATGGAGTACTTCCATTTATCTACCATCGGAGCCCATATGGGAATCAATAAAACCATACATCGCATTCGAAAAGAATATCATTGGAACAATATGAACAGCGAAATAGCTAGTTTCGTAAAAAAGTGTAATTTATGCGCTCTCAGTAAACCGGCAAGAAACAGTCAGGTAAGCCAATTAATTTCAGAAATCCCTAAGACCCCTTTCTCTAAACTTTATTTAGACTTTTCAGGTTCCTACCCATGATCTAAATCAGGTAATACTATGTTACTCATCTGTGTAGATTCGTTCACCAAATTTGTTTGGATATATCTCATGCGCCGAGCATTAGCGTCGACGACTGTAAAAATATTACAGGAAAGATTATTTAAAGATTATGGTACACCTGTACGTATAGTGTCAGACAATGGACCACAATTTAAGGCGAAAGAATTTAAGAATATGTGTTTTATGTTAGGAATAGACCATATTACCACTACGGAGTATCGACCGCAAGGCAATATTGCTGAAAGGTATCTACGAAACCTCAAATCTGCATTAATCGCCTACCATGCGAACGATCATACGTCTTGGGACCAGAACCTATCCTGGATACAATACGCCTTTAATTCAGCTTATCACGAAGGACACAAGTCAACCCCGTTTGAGTTACTGTATAAATACAAACCAAACCACCCCTTGTCCACTAAATGGAAAATACACGACTTGCTACCTCCGCAAATAAAGGATAAGCAGATTAAGCAAATATGGAATAAAGCTCGCGCTAATTGAAGAGCGAACCTAGAGAAATCCAGAAAATACCACGAAAGAAACGTTCATAACACTAACAATTTAGTTAGGTACCAAGTCGGTGACTTAGTAATGTACAAGACACACCAGACTAGTAGTGCAATTGATAAGACCACCTCTAAACTATCATACCGATGGTGTGATCCTTACCAAATCCAGAAGTACTTAACTCCAGTTACAGTAGCCCTGTACGAACCTGCGATTCGAGAATATGTACGGAGAACACATATTTCGCAGATAAAATTGTATAAGAAGAAAAGAGGAAATAGCATAGTCAAAAATAGAAAAGGTAATACTAGGTAGACAAGTTATCTTATACCTCAGTAACCATGCTAAGTGTTAATCGTAGAATTTGGAAATGAGGCCTGATCAACGTGAGATCCGGTTCAGCGAAAGATAAGCAAATGAGTACTCAGTGACCACTAAACTGACCTCTAAATAACAAAATATTTAGAAAATTACTCTATGAAGAGAGTAACTAAAACCCAAAGAAAAAACCGGTAGTAGATTTAAGTAGTAGACATAAGAAAGAGTTTTGTGTTTTAAAATGTAGATATTAAGTGTGAATTTTATGTAATGAAAAAGGTAGTTTGTAAGAAAATATATACATATATTGTATTGTAGAGAAGAAATAAATGTGTATAACACTTCCCAATAACTATGTGAGAGACAAGGAAAAAGGAGGAGAGAAATTCCACACATTGACGCCAAGCATACTAGAAGTCCCCACTTATGAATTTTCCTTAATAAAATTCCTAATGTGGATTTTAAGCGGCGGAGTATGTGACGATTTAAATGATAATAAAATATTTAATAATAAAAAAAAAATTGAAAAAGCAATTAAGTATTTTTAAATCGCACAATTAAACCTAATACCCCTGTACTAACCCAGAATAAGTATGAGATTTAAATCGCCAAATCTAACTAAACAAGTAATAAAAATCGTATTGTAAAAAGCTAATAATATCACAGTTAACCCTTTAGGAAATCATCATGCGTTGACCTGTTTAATTCCGGACACAACGTGCTTAGCGAACCGTCTGTAACTTAGAAATGTCTGAAAATCCTAATGTAAGAAATTAATAATTGAAGGCACGAGTAGTAGTTAAAATAATTCCTGTAAATTAAATAAGTATAAATAATTTGTTTCATCTTGTTATAATAATGTATATTTAAATAAAAGTAGGAACTATATTATCGGGGAGTACTCGCTCCGCTTCGTTGTAATGTACCAGTCGTATCAAGTTAAGAGTTACTATGCCGCCGTCATACAGTACACACCTCCGAGCGAGAGCTCTTCAGAAATGTGTTAATTAAACTTAAATAGAACGGTTAGCTACCACTACAAAACGTGGGGAGCTAGTATTTGTTAAACATATAAGACGTAGAAAAGTTTGTTTAGGAAATGTAATAATTTAAAGAAAATTAACAACACGTAAAGAAGGTGACGTCTCTACTTAAGATGTAAACTCTCGTACAAGTCTACTTGTGAATATGTGACCTGCACAAACTGCACATATGGACGTCTACAACCCATAAGACGCTGACCAGGACCGACGTGGATCAACTCAACTTTAACCAGCATTACTTCAATCTCCTCACTGATACAGCTGTAAAATATTCGCCAGAGACACGACCCAGATGACCCGCCGACTACCAGAATTCCGAAGAGTCACACCCCAGGACGAGGACAGCAAAGCTTATTTTAAAGGTGACTTGATAGCTTGGCTATCGAGAATTAATTACATTTGAGACATAACTTTATAGATGAAAGAGACTTTTCAAAGACTATAATTTTCTTTAAGCAATAAATGAAACCAAAGAAATGTAAACTGTAGTATTGAAAATCATACGTTGTAACGTTAAGATGGAAATATTAATTATAATCCCTTTAGTAAATAATACCATTCTTCAAATGGTTAGTGTAATCTAGCAAGCTCCTAGATGAGCATAGTATAACTCAGACGTCTTTACAATATTTAAAGTAAACCCGGATCCTAGGTAAAATTACATGATCAATATGATCCCTTGTTATAAAGAAAACCCTTTTGAATTTTTAGTATAAATAATTATGTTATGGGATCTTTTCAAATAATTTGTTAATAAAGAGATGTCATCTTATTACACATTGAAGTGAGTGCATAAATCAGTGAAATACCTTCCCCTTGTGTCCTAATAAATAGCGTAAATACTATTGTTATTTGTGTTGAGTTTAATTTCAGTTCGTTACAACGTAGGCAGCCTGTATAATTGGCGAGTGTCAATTATGATGGGTTCCCTGGATTTGTAACGTAGCCAACAACGTTACACTACTGTGACGCACGGTTTGGTACTTACACACTGACAATGTGTATTATGAGTTTCATGTGTTAAAAACTCTACACATATAAAGCAATTTCAAAAATAAGGCGTCCTTTTTGCTCAGATCAGTCTCCATCAACCACTGAAGATAACTCGGTCGTAAAATTTATTGAAAAAAATTAATTAAATTGTAAGTTATGATTCACAAGAATTTTGGAAATCAAAAAACTATAAAATCGTGTTAATAGTGTTAATATAAAATCAAGTTCATGGTTTAATTAATTAAGTATAAGTTTTTAATTAATTAAAAACTAATATTTTACTGCATACAAATTTATGTTTACTAAGGCTTTTAAGTGAATTGCAAATTGCAAAATAATATGGCGAACAAAGCAATATCATTTTGTAATTCACACCTTTTGCTGAGAAGGAACTTTTGAGCTTCATTTTAGGTGTTATAAAATTGTAAAAAGTAACCTAAATAAATATTACCATAACACGGGTAAATATCAATAAGAAAATAAAATATGAAATAAAAGAGACATTTATAAAGAATTAACAATTTCAATCGCATTTATTTTAAAGTTTTAGTGAAAGTTAGGATTTAAGCAAATAAAAAATTTTCATTTGAAAGCAACGCTTTTATTTGCTTTACTTACTTTTGTTTTTCATGCATTGGGTTTCATAGCAACATTTTTGAAATAAGCTTTTGATAACCTAAAACTAAGTTAAATTTATACATAAGCAATGTATACCTATTAGTATATTTCAAATATATACTTTTAAATAAACAAATTTGTGAACACTTTTTTTTTAATTAGAGAAACTACAATGGTATATTCTACAAAACCATAAAATTAGGCTTCAAACAAAAGAATCTCAAAAAAACGTTTAACATGTACAATACATTTCACCAGAAATTGTGTTTGCTTTGAGAGGAATGTCAGGTTTAATTGAGTAAGTAAAACGCGTAACTAGAAACTTTAAATTACAAAAGCTTGAGTGTGAAATCCTTTAATTAGAAAACTCACAGACTCCTACTAGGGCGTTACTAATTGCAAGAAATGTGTAACGTACATTTGAAAGTATTTGCTTACATTTTGATTAGCCTTTGATTATAACCGAAAATGAATTAATGTTGGTTAAAATTAACGTTGACAATACATTTCACTAAAAATTTCAGAATTTTTGTATTTCTTTACTTTAAGCTCGCAACTAAATACTCTCTAAATTTAAACGTTATTCAGACAACATATTAAAGTCATTAGTTTTTTAATATGTTATAACTAATTAGAAATGCAATGCAAAACAAAACTTTACAGTGTTTGCCGGTAACATGTTTAAACACGTTTTTCTTAAACACTACATCTAATTGGTGTACAGTTAGCAACCTATATCCTTTTCAATTCAATGTTATGTAATTATATAGCTATGAATCTGTACTCTTCAGTTTGAAGTATACGAGCACACATTGCAAAATTTTAATTTAATATTGTTATCGTAAGAATAGGAAGTCTCAAGGAGACTATAGGTAGGCAAATGTAGACGCTCTGATCTTTTATATATTTCCTTACAGGAGAAAATATCTACAAATTTGTAAATGTTTATCGACAAAAATGTCAAAGAAACAATAATGACGTCATCACTTTTACAATGGATAAAATTAAACAATGTGACTTAAGAAAACTTTTACTACACTGAACGTAACAGTTACAGGGTAACTCTTATTACCCTGAATCATTACGCTTTCCTCAAATATCGGGCAAAGGAATAAATAGGATTACAAACGAGTGTGTAAAGTTTTATAAAAGTATTAAACTTGCACATCTCCCTCAATGTGAAGCCTTATTTAATCAATTCCACCTCTAACGTTTTAATATAATAATTATTTTATAAAATTTTACACGTTCTAATATTTTAAACACACAGACTCATAACTGTAAATGTTACAAACATTTCTACTTACGTAAGGAAAAATTGGGCCTCTTAAGTGACGGACAGACTCGCCAGAGACCAATTCTAAAAGTGATAGTCGTGGCGACCTGACTGTTCGGTAAGGTTATCGGCTCCTTTGTGTACAACCACACATTACTGACGAAAGCTGTCACCAGTGTTATCAGTGATAAAAGACCTACAGTGATTCCGAGCCTTGATAAGGAAGCACTGCTCCCGCTGCAGCACATCGTCCACTACTCTGGTGTCACCACATCCTTATCACTGCCATTGTATGCTGAAACAGACAACACTATTTCATAACGTCCTTCGTTTTATACCTTAGAAGAATCAAATAATTACATGTAAAATCATTTGTACATGAAACAGGATCATATAAAGATAAAACAATATCACTAGAAACATAACAGACCGACATGTTACTTTGTATAATTACGTAGAGGACAATCTACAGTGTGGTTTCGAAATCAAAACAAACTCAGTAAAATAAAGTCATATTTTGTGTAAAACTATAGCACATAATTCAAAGAGCTATCCAAATACACGAGGGCTTCACTAAATTTATAAGTCTTATTGACACGAATTAAAAAATTAATAGATTACTTGGATACTTTGAATAATTACAAATCCCACATCGCTACTTAAGAATATGTTAACTGAACTGGTTTCGTTACTTCATCGTATTTATCTGGTTCTTGTGAAAATTTTATGTGTGTAAAGATTTTCGGCGAATCAACTCTTTAACTTTTTTCGTTTAGATGCTTGGACAATATTCTGGGACATGCTGGTTTTTGTAACTCATATTTTTTAACGAATTATACATTTATTTGATGGTATGAAGCTTCAAATACAATAAACAACAAGTTTTATATTACGGATGCTAATGTCGAAATTGTATTTTTGCTCCCCTGTAGGTATTTTTGTCTTTTATGCCAAATGGATGTTAAAGTTCGACGGCAAGAAAGAAGGTACGGTGGTAGAAATAATTACCGCAAAGTGCGAGCAGGAAAGGCTGAAGCAATATTCGGCTGATAAAATTATAAACTAATATGACTAAAGCAACAGTACTTCCTTGTTATATAGTTTTTATTATACACATTTTAGTGTGACAAAAATAAAGTTATGTGTGAAATAACTGACGTGAATAATATAATATACAAGCAATGGATATGAGATTCATCAGAAGAATCGAGGAAAAAACTCATACAGATGGGGGGGGGGTTAACATCCAGAAAAATTTGAAGATATTCTCTTTAAGTGATAAAATTGAAAGCAGGCAACTGCTCTGGTTTGGCCAAGTCTATAGGACGAATGGGTAAAGTTACCCGACACGAGGATGAGCGGCAAAACCGGAAGGCAGAAGAGGAAGAGGATGGCTCAGAACGAAATAGGAGGATAACGTCGAGAAGAATGTAGAAGGCAGAAGAGCAGTTATGACCCGTGCCAGGATTTTATCACTGAACAGGGCAAGATAGAGAACTCTCTCGAGAACCTTGACACCCGACGGGTAGAAGAGGATGACTAAGAAGAATAAGAAGAAATATTATATAACGTAGCAACCTCAGTAGAGAAATGCAATATTACACAATGGATCTAAGCGAAACAGCAATCATTTTGTTCACTTCACCCAATAAAGGAAATGAAAGATGGAGTTGGAATCATTATCATCATCATCTTCAGCAAGGATTAAACCAAAAATGATTTGTTCCGGTCGCAAGTAGATATACCAGAACTGGTCACTCCAACGCTTCTTCGGTCGCCCCACACCTCTCCTTCCTTTCGGCTTATAATTCAATAGTCATTTGGGGATAGGGCAATCATCTATGTGGTTAAGATGTTCCAATTATTTTAGATCTTGAAGAGTACATCCTGGCACGTATCTAAGAAATCCTATTTGCCCGCTTGAATACGATAGGCCTGGGATTTCGTTAAAGTTAAATTCTTAGACCCACAGAGAAGTTTGTGAAAAGGCCATGAACGTCAAGCGTGTTTTTCCTTACCCTTTGATACTACAGTTATCCCGATGGTCCCTGGAGTTAGAATTATTTTCATTATTTGAGTTTGTATCTGACAACATCAAAAATTATCGCCGCGTTTACAGACAACCTACAAACAATATCTCCGTAAGCATTTTTTAAAGGGTAGGCCTAAATGGGTAAAGAAATTTTATAAAAACGCGTTCAAATCACACAAATACTCCCGGTACAATACATCACTTGAACAATCGTAAAATATATATAATCAGCTTTTGTTATAAAAAACCCCGAAATCAACGCAAACTCTAATTATATAAGTTGTTATAATTTCTTCAAACAAATTCTTATATACCTCTAATCAACAAATAAAAGTGGCTTCCTGTTTATTATGGAAGCAGCAGAAGAGTCAGGCAGAATCCACTGTACGTTTAAGTCACACGTCGTCAAGGAAAGCTTCTGCTGGCTAATATAACTCTACAAAGCAGTATCCGGTAATTTATTTACAAGAACTGAGTGGACATGAAACAGCTTAATTTGATGGCTCTAGCGAATCTATGGGCCCTAAGCTAGTATGTAAACACAGTAAAAATTGGTCTATTTTGCTCCGTTGATCAACGTTAACATGAACATAATAGTTAGAGAAGTATCACAAGGAACAAAATTCTTTCCAAAACAAAACATTCGAAAAATTTACGGAAAATCTAAAGTCAATTTTATAAAATGTTCACTTCCAAAAATTTTTTTGTTAATCTGCGTATTTTACTGGCGTAATCCGCTAATAGAAACGGGACAGCTGTAAGCCGTAAGCCGTATTTGTTTTTACTTAGCACTGGTGTCAGCGTGTCATACTTTATTTGCTTAATGCACGTTAAAAAATAAATATATAAATTTGTTCCGTCAAAAATTTGTGGTGTATTTAACACAAAAGTTTAAATATAAGTTACGTATAGCAGATTTTGTTTAAAAAAAATTTACTTAAAAAATAAAGATATTTCCAAACTGTTCCTAAAATATGTTACATCATCTAGAAAATCCCTAAATCTCTTCAAACACATACGGCGAACAGGAAATATTTTAAGAGGTACAAATGTCATAATTCACCCTCTTTACAAAAAAGGCCATAAGACCGACATGAAAAAGACACATTGGTACATCTCACTGATAGCGGATATATATAAAATTTTAAGTAACTTAGATGCTTATAAAACAGAATTAAAAATCTAGTAGGAAAACCCTTGCTGAATATCAGGACGGATTCAGACCGGGCAGGTCTTGTGCTGGACAAATTATATATATTCAAAATCTCTAATACTCAGTAGAACCAGAAATGCAAAACCATTTGTTCCTGTGTTCACTGATTTAATGAAGGCTTATTACTCCATTAACAGAGAAGAGTTCTTTAAAACACTCAAAACTTTGGAGTGGATCATAAACTTTTAGCAGTGATCTAATGAATACTAACAGATTCATAATACAAGGCCAAATTATTAGGAAAACTCTCGGACTCTTTCCAGATTAGGACCGATATTAGGAAATTACAATATTATCTTACCGTTGCTCGTTAAATGTGCTTTTAAAAAAAATTAAGAGTATAAAAATATTGTAAAAAAAGAGATTATCCGTAACTCAATTTATTTTGATACAAAAGGGGATAATTGAGGGGATAACCGTTAGTGTTTGTAGATTATTAACTGTTTTAACACAAAATTTATAAGAAGCAAAAACTAAACTACAATTTAAAAACATGTGTTTCAAAAAAGGGCTAGTAAGAGTTTTTGTTTAAAAAAGTATATTCTTACAAAACTAAAAATTACAAAAAAGCAGATTTACTTTAAAAACAATAGAATAAACAAAGTCCATAATTTTAGTACCAACGGGAAACGATAAGTCTACAGCAATAGAAAATAAATATTTTAAAAGGAGAGTACAAAATATAGAAATCATATACCATCTATCAGCAAACACTTGTAACAGAAGAAAACATCAGGAAAAACGCAAAATTAAGACATTTCGAAACAGTACTATATCCAAACCCCTTTTATTTGCGTAGAAATTGTTGGAAGTCTTTTCCGCGAAATATATATTAAAAATATAAACAAGAATACTAAGACAAATGTGTATCTCATAATAAATGTACAAATTTTAATGTAGTTGAAGTTCAAATAATTAAATTTACAAATATTTCTCTAAACTTTTACAAAAATGTGGAATAGAAGATAAAAATTTTACAGGCACTTATTAGGAATAGAAAGTAAAATAACAACGAAACACATATTGTAGTAATTAAGAAACATGAAAAAAATAGGTTAGCACAAGGCAGTACAGAAAGATTTCGAATTGATTCCAAATATAGACGAAGAAAGGTTTGAGGATAGGAATAGGTACAAACAAAAATAATAGACGACTTCGAGCTGGTAGAGAAGATAAAGAGAAGAGAACAGAAGCAATGTGAAATCATGGAAGAAGAGAGAAAGATTAAAATTGAATGAATTTTAAAGCTTCTAAAAAGACAAAAGAATAAGATATATAGCAAGGTCTAAAGTGGCTTTAATAAAAAAAGTATAACATTTTGTTTACTTTAAATAACTGTGTTGTAATAGTGAACGTTTACCTGCTTACAAAAATGTAATTGTAAAAATAAATTTAAACAATAGTTTTTTGTAAATGGTCGATTTTAAATTGCCAACTTAGTTTAACATACAACAGACGTGGTGACCAACTTATTGGAGCCTGCAGGTAATTAGAATAGCAATTTTAATATACTGTACATCGAACACCAGCTTTTATAATTAGAAACATTTCAGTTATGTTCCTGATTTTTAAATTACAGACAAATTAATGAAATTAAAGCACAATATTAATTAAACCATACTTTAATATATAACATTATTAATTCACTGAACGACGTTCCTGGCTTCTATGTATTTAATTTTTATATAACGGCGTCCACTTCATAACCGCTCGCTATATGTGTAGCAGAAAGTTGAAAGTTGGGAACGATTCCCAAAGGCTTATGTGGTATGACGCACTACATTAGAGAGGTTTTTATTCCTTTTTCTCACTTATTATGTATTACGTTTTACGCATTCTATCGTTATATTTGTACACAGTGATCATTTGTAATGATGGAATGAAACTGACAGCTGAATAAGATGAACAATGAAATTTTATTTCACTAATTTAATGGAAATCGCATTTGATTGACTATCCTCATATGTAATTGCAATGTCCAATTACGCATAATTTACAGAGGTAAAAATTAGGCGCTAAAATTATAAAGTAAATTAAAAACACACTGTAAATTAAAAAAATAAAGCTTATGCATTTTACACAGATCACAAGGCACAACTATGCCCGTAGGCCTAAGTTTGTCCAGCTCCTACTACTAGTCACTTTTTCACCGTCAAGGAATCCACCACCACCACCTGGGGAGACGTCAATGAAAATCTTCAAAAATTCGAAATTTTTTTAATTTTGTTTTCTTATTCCTCGTATTTTTCTGATTAAGAATATATATAATTTATATAGGAAGTAACGCTTGAAAGCAACTAAAAAAAATATTTATTCATGCATGCGCGGTAATTTCTGCCGCACGACCTCACCAAAACCCTAGCGCAACGCCCTTGTCTGCTTGACAAAATATTTTGTACGTATTACTATATATAGTATAAACTTCAGTTGATGAGTGTGATATTTTGATGGCTTTTACTTTTCATATGATTGCATATAGTAGGAAACAACAGCTGATAGGTTATTGTTGTTGATTTGTTGTGCTTAGTGGTGACTTTTGTTTGCTTGATTATTATTTTATTTGAGTGATAAAATGCCTCGTTGCAAAAGTCTTTGGAATAGAAAATTCAGGGGAAATCAATTCTCAAACTCAGAGAAATCAAATAAGCAACAGGTAAATGCCATTTCTCTAAATGAAGAAAATAGCCACCTTGATATTGAGGTTAGGTCCAATGAAGATACTACATCTAGTTCAAAAAGAAACTGTCGTATATTTCTGAGTTCGTAAAAAATGTAGCAGATGAAAACACATCCAAAAATGTAATTATTGACCTCGACATTGTTTCAGCATTGATACAAAAATTTGTAAAATATAAATATTGTGAAGAAGAAAATTGTGTTGTGCTCACGGAAGATTGTAATGCTCGTAAAGGACTAGCATGTAAACTTTCAATTTCATGTACAAAATGTGATTCAAAAAAGACAGCCATGTCTTCAAAAGTTACGAGGCATCGGTTATATGAGGTAAATAGCCGTTTTGCTTATGGTTTACGTAGCATTGGTAAATGTGAAACTGCAGGTAGAACTCTTTGTGCTGTACTGAATTTGCCCTCACCTAACACGCGTTTTACAAAACATAATAACCATATTCTAAATGCTGTAACTTTAGTTAGTGAAACTTCACTACAAGAAGCTGCTCGTGAAGCTATCATGGAAAATGATGCAAACAGAGGCTTAGCAGCAGCCTTTGACGGAACCTGGCAACGCAGGGGTCATTCATCTCTAAATGGGGTGGTTACGGTTACGTCATTCGACACCGGCAAGGTGTTAGATGTCGAGTGTTTGACAAAATATTGCCAAAAATGTGTTATGAACAAAAAAAAAGTGTGTTCAGGGTTGTGCGAAAAACTATACTAGGTCCAGTGGAGGGATGGAGTGTGATGGAGTGGAATGAATTTTTTCTAGATCGGAACAGAACTGGGGTGTGCGGTACTTGAAATATTTGGGTGATGGTGACTCTAACAGTTACTCTTTAATGTGTGAAAAGAAACCCTATGTTTCTGATGTAACCATACAAAAATTAGAATGTATAGGTCACGTACAAAAAAGGATGGGATATAGATTGCGGCGATTGAAGAATAAAATGAAGGGGATCAAGCTAGCGGATGGGAAGGTTCTAGGTGGGAAAGGTAGGTTGACCGATGTAGAAATGATAAACTTCAAAACTACTATGGCTTGGCAATTCGAAGGAATGCAGAGGACGTCGAGAAAATGTGTAAAGAAGTATGGGCAATTTACTATCACAAGGTATCCACCAATGTAGAACTTCATCATGGGCTTTGTCCACAAGGAGAAGAAAGCTGGTGTAAATTTAATAAGCGTGCTGCACTTGGGGAAGAGTATGATCACAAGAATTCCTTGCCAGTCTGTGTAATGGAAACAATAAAACCGATATTTAGAGATCTTTCAAATAAAGATTTACTCTCTAAGTGTGCACATGGACGCACACAAAATCCAAATGAGAGTCTGAACAACGTCATTTGGAGTAGAGTACCAAAGAATAACTTTGTGGGGTTAAAAACTTTAAAAACAGGGGTCCTAGATGCAGTGATCACATTTAATGAAGGAAGTATGGGGAGAGCAAAAGTGCTACATGAAATGGGAATAACACCAGGGTGTAACGCTATTTCTGGTTTTCATCAAAGTGACAATCTACGTATAAAAAAGGGGGAAAAAGCCATTCTTGAAATAACAAAAGAAGCAAGACAGAAAAGAAGAGCCCGGAAAAGAAATAAGGAAGACGAAGAAGCAGGAGATAATGCATCCTATGGCCCTGGGGAATTTTAGTAAGGTGGGAACATATACTTATGTTTTTTCAATTCCCCGAAAGTTGTGTTTTTTAATATTTAGGAACATTTTTCTCCTAATCTAGTAAGGATAGAACAATGAAACTTTGTATTTGTGTTTAGCAGTATGCAAGCGATATTGTGTACCAAAATAAAAACATTTGGTTTATACATAAAAGAAATAAAAAATTATTATATAATAAGAAACCATGGAAATTTTGTTGTTAATTTTTTAGTGAATATAATAATTTCTAGGTTAGACATTTTTTAAGATAGGCTCATGATATTGGTACCCAGTTTATAAATAAATATGTCCGAGGTGAAAATTTGGTAAAGATATTTCGTTCCAGTACTGAGATAAGTGTTCCTTAATATTACATGTATTTCTTATGTGAATAGCTTCATTGATGTCTCCCCTTAAAATGTACTTTTTTAATATTTTGCAACAACTATATTTTATGATATACCTTTGAAATGTGAGTTCGTATCTAAAATTGTGAATAACTTTGATTAATTCCACTACAAGTTTAAAACATGTTTGTAAAAGCTTACGTTTTGTGATTTTTTTTATTTTTAATCATGAGTTCAAATTTGGACACCTTAATTCTGTAAATATATGCTAATATTTACTTTTTCCTCTAATAAATACTATATTCTGTTTAGCCTAAAAATAGCTAGTTGACGATCGTTAGCATGTGTTTGAGTCAGTTGTTAAATTTGCTTGTTGATAAAGAATAATTGTTGTTAAAGATCCTATTTGTTGGTTAAGAATAGGAAAAGTGTTAGACTACAAAGTGTTAAATAGCTTCCTTAAAAAGTGTGCAATTTTTGGGATTAAAATGGTGAGATAATGCAGCATCGGATAATTGTGAAGTGGAAGTGTGTTTTAAGGATGTGGATAAACGTGCGTTTTTAAACAAGTAGCCTTGAGAAAAACAGGGAGACGTAATATTAAATTTTCGTAGGCCCAATTGAATCAACTTGAAGAGGCTACGGTACTTTTTCTGCCTGTGGAAGATCGCTACCATCAATAATGGCGGAACTAAAGGAAATGTCAACGCTTAATGGAACCTACCCTCCGATACCGTTCTTGTCGATAATCTGGAAGGTATTCGAACAGCTTCTGTTGCTCGTATGCGGCCTCTGGCTTATGACATCATACGCGAGAACGAGTTCAGGTTACGCAGAGACATTCAACTACTTTTCCGCTAGTGAGAGTCGTTCCCTAGCAACAGACGTGACCAGTAAGCAACAGTCCCCAGGCTGTTCTGTTGGACGTCAGTAAAGCCTTCGACAAAGCTGGCACAAAGGCCTGGCCTACAAACTATCGCAAATACCAATACCAGCATCCATTGTGCATCACGTACTGTCGTCCTTATCTGACCAAACCTCATGGTGAGCATCTATGGGGCGTGTTCTCGAGTTAGCCCCGTCAACGCTAACTTTCCTGAGGAAATTTTTCTGACCCCCTTCTTACCATCTGCACATGAACGACCTAGCAATGTATTCTGGAATCAAGCTGTGGGTCTTGGGGAATAGTCAGCTGCAGAAAGTGACTTCCGTCGCCGCGCGTGTACTATATTTCGGTGTCCGATGTGTACATCCAACTGTTTTCTTCACAAGTAACTTATGCCAGCTTATGGAGGTTATGTACGACAATGTAACTTAAATAAAATTTACTTTGTTAGTGTACATTAAAAGGGTGTATTTATTTGAAGTACAGAAATTAGTTTACATTTATCGCACATAATTACGGTACAGAGACGATTTTGGGAGGTTGTGGCTACGTTTAACAATATAACTTAACCTTTACATTTTTAAAATTAATTACACTTTACAAACGTTTCCTTAGTTAGTGTACATTCAAAGGCTGTATTTATTGTATGGATAAAAGGCTGTATATAACATTAACGGCTGTATTTATTCGAAGTAAGTAATGCCAGCTTATGGAGGTTATATACGACAATGTAACTTAAATAAAATTTACTTTGTTAGTGTACATTAAAAGGGTGTATTTATTGGAAGTACAGAAATTAGTTTGCATTTATCGCACATAATTACGGTACAGAGACGATTTTGGGAGGTTGTGGCTACGTTTAGTTATTTAACTTAACCTTTTAGATTTTTAAAATTAATTAGACTTAACAGACATTTCCTTAGTTAGTGTACATTCAAAGGCTGTATATAACATTAACGGCTGTATTTATTCAAAGTACCGGAATTAAAACGTACTTCCAATTTAGAACCTAGTACAATCTAATGTATAACCAAACAAGTACATTAAAATCCTTTTTTCAACATAATGCAATAAAAAACAATGTGCAGTTTCTGTTAACATGCAATGTGCAGTTTCTGGTTTACATCGGTAAACCTTCGCACTCGTTTTAAACATTTTAGTATCATATTATTTTAAGTTATTTTTCATATTGGATTTTAATGTTTTAAGTGATTGACAAGTGTATCAACTTTAAATGATACGCGATTGTTTTAAATTCTGATGATGGGACAAGTGTCCCGAAACATGTCAATTTTGTAAAGACGCTGTTTCTAAAAGCCGCAGACGGTAAGTTCCAATATATTTGATTACTTTGTTTATACCTGTTGGTTAATCATATCTTCCTTACTAGAATATTATTCTAATAATAGCGATTCTAGTATTATTTATACAATATAGTTTGTTTAATAAGTTTACATTAAAACTGTTCTTTTTACATACAATTATTGACAAGTTTTAGTTTCTCATATTTCTTCTTCTTCATGTTATAATTCAAATTATAACCATTATTATCTAGCTATTATAAGCTTATTTACTACTTCATCAGTAGTTTTCACCTTCTGTTTCCAATTCATGGATTTTACAATGCCTTTTTGTTCTTTCTGTTGTTTAAAACATTATAATGTTACATAACCTTACTTGTAGGCTTACGTTTAGCTCTATTGTTGTTTTATTATTATATTTTTGTAATACTCTTTTTGATTTACATTATTCTATTCATAGTCATAAATAAAATTTGATTTCATTATTTTAGTACTTAGAAACTAATTATTGAATTAATAATTTTCTTTATTGAGTATCCAGTTTATTACTGCAGTGTGGAGTTTAGATTTTATCTTTTTTGACAACTTTTAGTGCAGTTTACTGGAGTAAAATCTTCTTATTGATAATGTTCTTATCAGTTTCATTACATTATTCTTATCTCTTTTTATTATCTCAGACAATATTTATAGTATACAATTTAGTTAATGACTTAGTATTTTGTTCTTCATGTATCATGGTCATGAAATATTTTAAGTTGGGGTCTATTTTATGTAAGGGGAAAACATAACGTTACAATATTGTAATTACTTTTATTTCTATAATTATTTATAAGTATTACTTGTACAAACAAAACTGGCTTAGAAATGGGTCTACTTAGGAAATTATGGAATTCTGCTGAAATTTCGAATAGTTCTGGAGGGGAATTGATCCCCTGATAACCCCCCTCCGCAAGTTACTCCACTGATCCCACTCTACACAGTTCCAAGAAATCCTGTATTTAGAAGTTCAAAAGAAAGTGATACACTTTAAAGATCTCATTGTAGCATTCACTACTGGGACAGTTCATGGTTTAGAGCTTCCCTTACGTGCCTGGTAAGTGAAGGAGAAGGGATCTATTTAACGTGCAAGTTGAAGAATATGTTTAATTATTGCTCTTAACTTGATATAATTACTGATTACATTTCAGGGTTATTATTTTCAGAAATTATGTATGTAAACCAGTTTTCCCCATATAAAGTTAATTAAAATTCTTTAATGCATAGCATTCCAGGCATTTACAGTAGTAGATTCGTATGACTAAATTTGAATTTACACAAATAATTCTCTTTGATTAACCAGAGTTACACACACAAACTAAATGCTGAGTGTCCTCTTAGTGTATAAATTCAGCTAAAACAGTATTCCAAAAACTTACCTTGTTACTAGAATATGTGACATGATGAACTTTTCATCATGTGTTCAACTTTGTGTTGGGAGTTAAGCATTTTAATAATTTTTATTTATACAGGCGTATAGCAAAATCTGATCATCATGGAAAAGGAGTAAGCCATTTTGTAATAGCAATTAACTGATTAGTTCCTGCTGTATTACCGAATCATATTACAAGACCAATTTTTGTTTAATTGAAAAGATATATTTTAATTGTTTCTTTTGGTGCAATCTGTAAATTCCATGACACACGTCCATAAAGGTTTGAAAATATGCTTATTCCAGTTTGATAGGAATAAATTCTCAAAAAACTAATACAAAAAATTTGTTATGTCTGATCACACCAGCTATCCTTTCTTTTGGAAATGAGCCTTTTATCCAAATTTATCATATAGTATTGTGCCAAGATATTACACTACATTTGTATATTGTAATACAGTATATTATTTGCAGACTGACAGGGTTATACAAAATTCTGAAAGAATTGTTGCTTTTACAACACCATCCTTTATCAAGTGACTACTCAAATCTGCCAGTTTTTCACAGAAACTGAAGTTTGATGATTAGATCCATCATGACCTAGTGATGCTCCAAACATTTCAAGGATTCTCCTGTCCTTAAAAAACTGGACTGGCCTCATGATTGACATGACTAATGTTAAATTTGCTTTGGGATACTTCCAAACATAATACAGTTTACAATAAACAGACAAAATATTATGCCTGTCTAATTTTTCCAGAACTGTATACACATAATTTGATCTGGATATAACATTTATTAAACAATAATACTATTTGATGCAAATAATTAAAATATCGGTATGGAGAACCATACATGACTACCATGTTTTAAGATTTATATTTGAAATCATTTTAGAAATGAAATATTTCCACGGAAACTACTTCTATCTTCAGCCTCAACCACAGAATTGTGATCACTAACATATACCACCTCATGTTATCACACTCGGTTTTCACTGATGATGGCAGTCGATGGCACTTCCGAAACGTCTGGTTTTGCAGAAAACATTGGACCACGGCCAAACAGCCCGGGAAGGAATTTTATTAACAAACTACTTCAATGTTGCTGATAACGTAGTACACATATAAAAAATTATCCCCTCCCCTTCACCTATCATTTTCATTTATAGAAAATTATCCCCTCCCCTACCCCTTTTCATTTATAGACATGAAATCTACCTTTCTCCAGTGGATTATTATGACCTATTCAGGATACTTTATTTATCAAAATTAAGTACTTTACAGTTGTCTTGTTTGTTCATCATCTTCTTTCACTGCACTACACTTTATACATATTGAAAACTTTCTCAAGTGAAACTTACTTGTCTGTTTTGTATGTAGAACGCGTTTCGGCGTCGTGTTCGCCTTCTTCAGCTTTGCGACAGACTGCCAGTACCTAGTAACGTTTTCATCCCGTTACTCTGAACACTTAAAGGCCCTTTCCAACAACAATATACATTCTGCGTTTGCCACACACATACACACACATAACCATAGCTACACCAACATAGATACTAATCTTGAAATATTACACCTCTTACCCAAAGGGCGAAAACTCAACACAGCTGAACAGTATGAAATATACAAACAACACCACACAACACAGCCAAACAACATACTAAACGACCAATTGCAATATAAATCACATTCACTTTTCGACACAGTTATACACAAAACAAACAATAATTCGGATCCCCGCGCCAATCCCCTTCCTCTATACACCACCCCCACTATACGTTCCAACCAACAAACGTTACTAGGTACTGGCAGTCTGTCGCAAAGCTGAAGAAGGTGAACACGACGCCGAAACGCGTTCTACATACAAAACAGACAAGTAAATTTCACTTGAGAAAGTTTTCAATATATATAAAGTAAGTACCTTACTCTTGTTAAAACAAAACGTTGCAGGTAAACTACCCCTTCTCCTTAACCGATCTTCACCAAAATCAACAGACCTTGAGTCCTCTACAATATGCAAAAAATTATTTGAATTTGCGGGAGTTATCATTCGCCATAGACAAAATTCTACACACAGACATCTTTCTAAAAATGTTTTCTTTATGTTTTGAGGGTAGTACAATCAGAATCAGCCCTCACGGGACACTAATTATTAGATACAATTTTTACCTTCATTTAAGCCAGCTTCCACTCACTGTGTACTCTCTCAGAGGCCATAACATGTTCTTTTTAACGTTGCCGAACATAAATTGATGTTAAATTAAAGTAAAGGCTTAGCACCTTAAGTTTGCAACGTGCAAGTTGAAGAATCAATTTAATTATTGCACTTAACTTGATATAAATACTGATTACATTTCAGGATTATTATTTTCAGAAATAATGTATGTAAACCAATTTTCCCCATATAAAGTTAATTAAAATTCTTTAATGCATAGCATTCCAGGCATTTATGGTAGTAAATTGAAACCAGTCTTCATCTTTGTATTTGCCAAAATAAAGTTGTTCTGAGCCAGGTCATGTAAATTCAGGTTAGGCCAAGTTGCTCATTAGACTTTGTCTAAATCTTAAAGATATAAAGTGTTGATAAAGATTTTAGGACCGTACATTAAAAACATTGTTTGCACATATGAGTAGGAAGCAGATGTATTAATATAATATGTTACACAACAAGATACAGGAACAATTATGTATAGTAAATTAAGTAGTTAGTGGACTTAAAACCTGCAGTAGAAACTCCAGTTTTTATAAAACAAATTGGGAGAGAATTGGAGATTTGATGTTTATAAATGTTATATCTATTTTCCTCACAAGTAACTAATGGCTGGTTATTTGTAATCACGTTTTCTCATAATGTATGTTGTTAATGACCTTTTTTTAAGGGTATGAAAAAAACAACAGATATTGGTATTTGTAAAGAGGTGAATTTTATTGGTATATACTAAAGTATAGAGTCAAATTTGTTTCTATTCATTAACAAAGGTCCGTACTGTAATAATTTTGTGTGTAATATACAAGCATTCTTTAATATGTTTACGAGATTCTCCCAATTTTATTTGCATTAATTGAGACCGTAGTAACATTAAATTCCACTGTAACCCATTATTAATACTTAATCATTTGCATGTTGACAGAAACTGCGCATTGCTTTTTATTGCATTATGTTGAAAAAAGGATTTTAATGTACTTGTTTGGTTATACATTAGATTGTACTAGGTTCTAAATTGGAAGTACGTTTTAATTCCGGTACTTTGAATAAATACAGCCTTTAATGTTATATACAGCCTTTGAATGTACACTAACTAAGGAAATGTCTGTTAAGTCTAATTAATTTTAAAAATCTAAAAGGTTAAGTTAAATAATTAAACGTAGCCACAACCTCCCAGAATCGTCTCTGTACCGTAATTATGTGCCATAAATGTAAACTAATTTCTGTACATCCAATAAATACACCCTTTTAGTGTACACGAACAAAGTAAATTTTATTTAAGTTACATTGTCGTATATAACCTCCATAAGCTGGCATTACTTACTTTGAATAAATACAGCCGTTAATGTTATATACAGCCTTTTATCCATACAATAAATACAGCCTTTGAGTGACACTAACTAAGGAAACGTTCGTTAAGTGTAATTAATTTTAAAAATGTAAAAGGTTAAGTTATATTGTTAAACGTAGCTACAACCTCCCAAAATCGTCTCTGTACCGTAATTATTTGCGATAAATGTAAACTAATTTCTGTACTTCCAATAAATACACCCTTTTAATGCACACTAACAAAGTAAATTTTATTTAAGTTACATTGTCGTACATAACCTCCATAAGCTGGCATTAGTTACTTGTGAAGAAAACTGTTCGATGTACACATCGAACACGCGCGGCGACGGTAGTTACATTTTGCCGCTGACTATTCCCCAAGACCCCAAGTTGTTCTTCTTCGTTGACGAAGCGATGTTCCGTTACAGCTTCCTGTTGCCCTGGCAGGCGAGCGTAACGGTTCTATGAAAATCGGCCATTCTTCCGGACTCTCTGTGGAAATGGCGTATGGCGAACAAACAGACAAAGGCGAGACAACCTTCTCTTCGCATAAGTTCACTACTGCAAGCCAATTCCTCTTGTTGGAGTAGAGAGCCTACCAGAGGGCCGAATCGGTGCAGTATCTTGGCATTCGGCTAGACCAGTGCTTTAACTTGAACACCACCTGACGATATCTAAAGGAACCCTCGAAGCGACGGAGGTAAGTCCCGTGGAACCACACGCTTTCGTCTGGCTGTTGGCATCAAGATATCTTTGTATCCGTTCTTCTTATGGGGATTAATCAAGTAAGCGACGCGTGGCCTCTCATGTCACCCACCAACAAAAGTAGGCTGACAGCATTTCCCCTCCGGTTCCGCCAGGGGACCCGTGCCACGTCAGAAATGATTTTCAACATCGGGGTCTGTGCGTTTCTTCACTGGAAGATGTCATCTGAAGTCTGTCAATTAACATGTTTACAAACGCCGGGATATATTTCTTCCTGCACATCTATCAGTTACACAGTACGGACAACCATAGGCACACGGAGTCAAACGCCTTTGAGCGCTACTTCACATTCCATCATAGTGCATTCTTTACATGATCCCAAATGAATAACCGAATTACCACGTAATCCTCTCAAAAATTTACCATCTTCCTAATGTTCTATGATCCGTTCCTGCCACAAGCCAGGCAACGTCAGAACGAGTCGGCTTCTTCACACTTGGTTAACCAAGTGTCTAAATCAAAATTCAGCAACAGACAGAACAGAAACAATTCGAGTCACTTCGGCTGAGCTTTCGTCCACGCACAGGAATTTTGAAGGCACGCAAGTGCCTTCTTGGGGGAACCATCCTCCTTAGAGCGACAGCGGATTGATAGGAACACAAAGATGCACACGAGGCGTTGAGTCAGAACAATAACACGAAAGCCCTTATTTGTACGGCCTATCGTGCATCCTATTACCCCTGTTCTGTGAATATGTGATTACACGACCACGCTGCACCGCAAGGAAGTGGTTTCCATCGATCTGTTACCCGGACAACGCACACACATACACACGCGCGCGCACGCAAAGACGCTAAGACGCCCCGTGCAACTTCTCTCTGTTTGTCAGCATGAGTTACCGACATTCATGTCACCAACTAGCCTATGTCTACAACAAACAAAAGTCACGAATCCACAGGCACCTACAAAGGTAGAGGCAAATAGACAAGTTATTCATACAAATTAATGCCCATTGCATTAATGCGGCTTGTTACAATGTCTAGTGTTCTCTACGGTAAAGCATTTAGCATTTTGCCGATTTTGTTGTATTCACCATATAGTCTATGATTTTACACTGGAACAGTTTATTTACTGCACTAAACATTCTATAACTTGAAGAACTTGGTGATTATCAAAACTTTTAAAATAGTGTTAGGAACAAGGAAACGACGAATGCATACTGTAGTCTGGCCGAAAATGCGAGGATAAGAGTAAAAATAATCGAAAATAAAAGCAACATTGAACTACTGATATATTTGTGTGACAATATTTTAACTTTTCACGGTTTATCACGAATATAACGCAAATATGATTGATTCCGTTTGCAAGTTATGCATACTTGTAAGTCACACATCTTTTGTAGATGAAAGTAGCATCAGGAGAGATCATAGAATCGTAATTACAAACAAATATGTATGTGCGTGTGTATGTGCCATTTATTCCGTGTTACTTAAGTAGACGTTACACAGCAAGAAAACGTCCCTAGGATTTTCGTCCTTTCCTGGTGACATCATCGATACTCTGAATAATCCCTTAGTATTTAGAGTGACATCACCAATGCGTCCCTTTAAATATACTTTCCATTTCCCTAACGGTTTGTTGTTTAATGCATTTATTCACTAATTTGATGACAATACTTTTTACAATATGTAGGCCTATAGAAAATGTAAGATGCGACAGGTGTTTCTTGATTGTTGTGTTGTAGCACATGTCTCAAAAAAATCTTTCCACACCGAGTAATTCATATGACAATACCAAGCTTTTTTTTTAATTTTGCGCACTCGTTTAAAGTAATTCAGTTTTTGTTACTCAGTGGTTTATAATTGTATTTATTTGTTTGCAAAATAAATAACCAATTTATTTGCTTTATAGCTTAATTATTTATTTTACTTGATAACGTTCTGCAAAACGTTAGAAGAACACTAAGCATTTTGTGATTTCCTTCAAACGGAGAATAAAAAAATTTCGTTTGAAAAGTTGAAAGGTTTAAAACACTTGATAGAAGTTTAAAGGAAACAAAAGTCGGTTTATTAAGGACTGGACATCTAGTAAGTGTGTGCAAGAACCCATTAAGTCATTTTTGTCAGGGTAAACCAAAACATTTTATTTTCAGAGCGTAGCCATAAACGAATACGACACATGATATACAGTCGCTGTCATAAGAAATACGAGATTATTCTTAGATAATCAATTTTTAAAAAGTTTGGATAATATTATAGTTGTCTGAAAAGCCAGCCTTTGAAAATGTTAAACGGGGCGATGTTGGAGAGGCCATTAAGGTCACATCATAATTTATGGCCATAAAGAAAATGCTGGATTTTTGTGAAGTGTGTTTATTTGTAACTCTGATACTGTCTACTACAATACATCACATATATTTTTATAACTACTGGCCACAGCGATCAAACACGTTGCATATCAAAATTAATAATATATTTTTGCCTTTTCGCATTGAATTTTATGTAAATGTGCGTAATTTTACTATCAAAAATATAAATTGTTTATTTCGTAAATTTTCCTTAACATTTCAATATTTATAATCGTATATACCTAGAGTATGAGTACTGTATGTAGTCATATGCTTACTAAAAGTTTTCTACTTTACATGCATTTTATATAAAGAAATATATTGTTACGACATCACAGAACAATACGTGCTTATCGAATGTTCCAGAGGTATCCGGAATGTAATGCATATGGCGTACGTGATTCTCGACGCATTTGTTAGACTGTGACAGAATTCGCGCGGCCGCACGTATTGTGTCAAAGCTGCAATTAATTACGTCCTAGGTAGAGATAACGCGTAGTTTGGAATGTTCTGGTCTGTGAGCGGAGGTATAAATACAAGGCGGCAGCGACTTTAGTTTTCAGTTGTAGTTGCGATATATTTACGTGCAGTTCGAGTTATTATCGGGCGATATTACTGTGTGCGTTCAAGTGGTTATTAGTGAAGTGTTGTGTTTTATATTGGTTGACATTTTGTTGCGTGTGAACAATTTTTATTTGATTTGTTGTAAGAGATTGTGTTGTTAATTACGAACTGTTTAACTGTGAAAATTAAAGCTGGTGATTATTGACTTAATTGGTGTTTTGTATTTTGTTTTCCACTGTATCATACGACGATCAATAGACCGTCGTAACAATATAATTAACACATACATTAACTCATATGTTATTATGTTTACATTTATAATTATGTTAACACATATACTAACTAATTTCTTTCCTCACTTGCATAAAGCATGAGGATTCAAGGTACAAAAGCAATAAGAACGAGTTGAGGGAATTATTATGCTATTATAAAATGTAGGTATAGTGCAAGTATAATTTAATTTTTCTCCGTGTTGCTAATAATGTTTAGAAATTAAATGTAGAATATTTCGAAAAGTTTTATTCTTACGTTTATGTTTTATTTATTTACTTACGGGTGTATTTTTCCCTGTCAGCATTAGAATTCGGACTTCAAAAACATAAACTCTAATTACGGTATTGTCGACAATATTTCTATACAAAAATATAGGCCTGCATCTACATTGAAACAAAAATTATAAATTACAATAACGAGTAACTTTTTGTCAACAGGTCAGAACAGTAATTCTTATTCTTTTTACGTCTTAACATTAAACGTTCAAAATAATAAAGTTATTGAATATGCTCCTTCTGTATAGTTTTCCTTAGATGAATGAAAAAAATTGCTTACGAAGAACAGATCAAATGCCAAAGTGAATTCAGTGTTTTGTTTCCCAGGTGATTTCGTTTCATTGGATTGCAACTATATTAACCATTGCATAATTATATCTTTAAACATTACATACTTATTTACTGAATTGTAGTGATCGGTGCAAATTGCACACTCTGCAATTCTGCAATTACGCGATGAAAAAGTTAATTCGCGTATGCGTGTAATAATCACAAAAATCTATGTAACTTTCGTGTGCCTTATATTTATTCAGGCTTTGGCTATGTTTTAGTTCTCGCTTCAGTTTTTGTCTCTCGCTAGTGACTCAGTAATAAGGTGCTCAGAAGGAAAGAAACAAAATTCTGACACATAATAACGAATGTGCTGACATTGAGATTTCCATGAAAATTCGCACTGACACTCAGATATAGCCAACCGAGATTTCCTTTTATTTTTCCTATTATTAAGTTACCTCAGATGTTTGTTATATAAACTCTTGTGTTTCTGAGAAGATACCTTATTAGAAAAAACTTCTCACTTCCACGCACCACGGAGGTATAAAAACACATATACTTCTTTCAATAGATTAGACTTGAACCCAGTGAACGATAATTTTAGGTAACATATTGAACATATATTAGATTTATATAAACACAGTTATTAATACAGCATTACCAATTGGACTGTCTACTCATAATTTATACCACATACTTATAGAAATTGAAAAAGATTGATAAAGAGAGAGAGAGAGAGAGAGAGAGAGAGAGAGAGAGAGAGAGAGAGAGAGAGAGAGAGAGAGAGAGAGAGATAAGTAAAGCGCTTTACAAGAAAATGCCTTTTTGTGTCAGTGTATAAGACTGGCACGCGCGCACCACGATCATTTCAGTATAGAGGATAATTCCAGAAATACATTAACGACGAGTGGTAATTTGTACACATACAATTTTTAAAAACGTGATAGCTAATTCAACTGAGATAAGTTTAAATGTGCTTAAAAATTAGAATGAAAAGTAGAAATTAGTAGTAAACTCACATACACAGAACGTTTATATTCTATTTTTTGAAGACCTATCTAAATTGACACGTTTGAGAATAGGTAAACGACTTAAATGTTTATTTTAGAAATTTCATAATTATAAAGTTTTGCAGAGCTATACATTTTGGACACATGTACGTTAAAACGTCCGCCATTTTAAGTCGTTTTACTATTTAAGGCACGTGAGTTACGTACTGCCACAACACCTTCTCTTACCATTAACTCGCACACTATGGTAGTACGTTTTCAGAATACCTCTTCGTGGAATCATTTACCCTTCTGTTTCCTTTTTTCCGTTATGCGCTTCTTCATCTTGTAATCTTCGTCTTTTCTGAACCCATAAATATTTTTGCTTAACTAATAACAAACAATGTCATATTGTAGGCTTCTGTCTGCTTTAATCCTCTTATAACGGAGAACCAGTCTTTAAGTGCTATCCCTGTCCATTACATAGTCAATGATGTTGTTCGGAGTTATTTACACAAACTTAGTTACTATTCTCGATTTTGCCTCAATCCATTCTCTACTGGCTCATCATTCAGTCTAGAATACGGTACGTCATTTAGGCTTACTACGTATTTTATTCATTTGTCAACATACGCAGAAGCAACCGTCTTCCGTCAGGAACTCTGTTGGGTACAACGTTGCCTCTCTATGACGTCCGCCAGCCAGACTCCAGGTGGTCTAGTAAGTGAAGAGAATTGGAAAGAGACTTTGAGGACTCAAATGTTGTCATCGCTACCTTCTGTCTCACTCAAAGGAGTTTTCTTTCTTCTGTAAGCAGGTTTATATGAATAACACCTATCCGTCACAAGAACAACGGCCTCTGATTGGTGGGTCTCAAGCATTCAGCTCTCAGTTCCATATTTTGTGTACGGATGATAGCCGTGGACTCTATTTTTGATTCAATGTGTTCAGTCAGATGCCTCTTCTAGAAGACATGATGGAATGCGTTACAGTCTGCCGAAGGAGCTTTGCATCTGTAGTCGGCGCTTCCAAGTTTTTGGTATCACAGTATTTTTCATCAGCTTTCTAGAGAAGCCGCTTTCTGTACTCTACAGAATTTAAGACTAGAGATGCATTTTGCATCCACTATGTTTACTACATATTATCGTTAGGTTTATAAATGACCCATTAAAATTCATGTGAAACTTATGCGTTCGAATAGTTAATGTAACTCAGCAGGTACGCTAGCTTATGCTTGCCGTTTTAATCTTTGTTGCAAGATGTTAAATATACAAAATTATATTTATATAAAAAGTCTGATTATATAGCCTATTTTCTAATCACTCCCATACTTTTATTTATTCAAATTCCATTCATCTGGAACAGCATGAGATACGAGGCTCAGTCGATGGCAATATCATTGTGTCTAAAAATTTTGTTTTTATATTTGTATATAACAGTTCTACTCACTTAACGTTAGTGTATATAGAGCTAACTGCTTACATAAAAAGAGAAAAATTAAGTTTATCTGTTATGTCTATTTTGTATTCACAAATTATAAGTACATAGTTAGAGTCTATGATGTAGAATGCAACACATATATATTCCTAGTACATAGTGATTACAGTGCACTATGGTAAGTATAACTGAATATTCTTTACAGTTATAAAAATTATATTTGATACCGTTTCATTTGTTGTTTTATTTTGTCTCACAGGTAATTCAAAGGCCGAGTTTACATTATCAGAGACATACAATGAGTTAATACGATGACAAAATATAATTACAATAAAAATCGCTAGGGAACCGACAGGAAGCTTATAGACACGAAAGGAATAACATTGAAAAAAGTATGGTAGCCTGATTCTCAATTTAGTTCACGAGGAACTGTAAGTAAGTGGGCGAGGAGAGGTAGTGTTAGTACGGTATTTGCTAGGATAGCCCACTGTGTATGTTATATCACGGCACATAGCGAGCAGATAAGCAAATTACCTTGAGGGGGGTTGTAAGTACCATAACCTCCCTTGGATACGTCATTCAAATATATGCTAGATGAGTAGAACGTTTTGTAAGATATACTATCAATATTATTTTTTATTTTTATTATATTTGGTGTTCTGCCCTAGGGCAGGTCTTCAAATGGTAAGAGCTCTCCAGGCTGCCCTATCGCATGCCAGGCTTTTCGCTTCTTCGTAACACCCTCTGATTTTACTGCTATCTGTTAACTTCATTCTTCTACGCCCTCTTCTTTTTTCTCGTTTTATGACACTCTCCATGGCAGTTGTAAGCAAGCAGTCTCTTCTTAACCGATGACCTAACCATTCCTTTTACTATTTTCTATCATCTTCATTAATCTTCTCTCCTCCACTATTCTTCTTAAAACTTCATCATACCTTACTTTATCAACCTACCTCACTTTTTCCATTGCTTGCCAAACCTACATCTCAAGATATCAATATTAATGGCGTAAATGCATATATTTACTTCAGAGATAGAAATAACACACATTAAATTACCAACAAATCAGTATGTTTAACACGTCCTACTAGTTTTATTCTAGTGTTTTGACTAAAAAAGTAATACCATAAAAAGTTTAACATAGCACCATAAAAGAAAACATATAATTTGGCAAAGGCGATATTGAATGCATAATATTTTTTTATAAAACAAATGGTTTTCAGAGTAGAAAACGCGCGCGCGCGCGCGCACACACACACACAAAGTGTAGACTATATAGAGTGGGAACAGTAAACATGAAGTCTTTAGTGCAATTACACTGCAGAGAAGCCTTCGAAGAAGTTGTTAGCAGAAGGCTACGCAGCATATTGTTTTAAGAAAAACTACCGTATGCGAAGTGAGTTCTCATTTTTGACTCGACCGTTTGACACTCGTTTACCTCTGTGTGTGTGTGTGTGTGTGTGTGTGTGTGTGTGTGTGTGTGTGTGTGTGTGTGTGTGTGTGTGTGTGTGTGTGTGTGTGTGTGTGTGTGTGTGCGTGTGCGTGTCTAATCTTTTGAACGCATCAACCGATTTTTGTAAAGCTTGGTATGCGTGTCACACTTTTACCTTATATAACACTTTTTTTTCTTAGATTGATCCTTCAAAACACACGGTAGAAAACCAAAATTGTGAAGGAGGTCAAAATTGTAAAAAAAGCAGGTGAGGGGTATTAAATTAAAAGAGTATTTAAATTATAATAGAAATATAGTGTTAGTTTTGAAAATTTAAAAAGTTTTGGACGTCACTATTCTAAAAGTGGGTGAAATTTTTTTGTAAATGACCAAAGATTATTTAAAGTATCAAATTAAAATTAATTTAATAATAAAACTGAATATATTGTTTGTTTTTAAACAAATCAAAGTTTTGGGACGTCAGGGCCCTAGAAGTCGTTGACAATTTTGATATAATCGCAAAAATTCATGTAAACTATCAAAATTAAGAAAATTTTAAATAAAATCTGAACATATGTTAAGATTTTAAGATTTCAAAATTTTGGTATATCAGAGCCAAAAAATAAATAAAAAATGTGGAAAATTGTAAAAATCTAGCAGTGTGTCAGGTTAGAAGAATTGTAACTGAGATCTGAATGTTTCAAATTTATAGTGTCTACCGTATGATTGTATTGCTACTAATTTTAATTAGTAAAGAAATTGGGATTCTTATAAATTTTTCCATACCTGAAATCTTACGTCATCGACATTTATGTAATAATAAATGTGGTTTGTTCAAAAATATGAGCGAGTTCTCTAACTCAGTGAACGCATAATACTTAAAATGAATTAAAATTTTGTATTGCCTTCTAGTATTAAAGTAAAAGCCCTAATTAAGTGCCAAATGAAAATAATGAACAGATTATCGCAAAGAAATTGACCGACATAGATTTAGTTTCCCCTAAGGCTTTCGAAATATTACGTATAGAAAATTTTAAAGAAATGGAGACCAGTAGAAATTACTAGATTACAGATGTGTAATTTGAGGGAAGTAAAAATTTTAGTTCCTTCCAATCTGTGTAAAGTTGCTGAATAATTATAAACAGCCAGACCACGTATGAGCTTCAGTCACCTTTGCCAAGCTGACCTTAAGAGGATTCCAGTGCAATAGGTATCGGCGCTGTTACTTAAATGTAGCTAAATTTTTGGTGGAAGTTATTTAAGCTAATCACGCTAATGATACCCCGAAACAGATAGTGTGAAGCGGATTGTTAATAAGCTGAGCTCTTTGACTATATGCAGTCATGAAACTAACCTTAGGTAATATACCATTAAATTAGCGTACCATTAATTTTTAACCCAATAAATTAGCGTTTTATTAAATGTAGAATCCTAAACCGGTATAGTTCTAAACGTCTTAGAGAAATACTTGCTTTTCCGATGGCATAATTAGAATATTCATTGCAAAAATAGTAAAGATCACAAGAGAAACGTCAGTCCTTATACTGCGTTAAATAGTTAACATTGTTTTCGTTGGTGCAAAGTATGGATATGAGTGTTTCTCCAACGAAGGGCATAAAAATTTATCTTTTGTTGTCAAAATAAATTTCAAATTTGCTGTAAAAAGAATAGTTAATTTTTAAACTTCTGTCACTGCACAGTAAAGAATAATCGCAACCATTAACAATAACGTTTAAACCATACAACAGCCAACACAGCAAGAAAAACGACTACGTTTTTCCAACTGCAGTCACACAATACCTTGCCTCCCCTAGCTTTAAAATGTAACTCCTTCGATTTTAATGTCAATGTGACTACTCATTTGTTAGGTATGATGCGAACAAAAGTGGAAGTTTCTAAATACAAGTAGCCTATTTTCTTTTATTAGCCAATACGAAGTTTAAAGACTGATCAAAACCTTCCATTTCTTATTCTTTAACTCTCGGATTTTATTCAAGACTTTGAGGACGAATTCCATCGAGGAGTACATATGTTTGGTACAGAAAACGAGAGGCTAATACAGTGTATGTATTTCGAATGTAACAAATGAAGTTTCAGTATATCTGCTAGTAAAACAATGCCATTAGTGTTACGTGAAACACAATAGTCATGTAGTAGAGATCAAACGGGTAACTGTTAAGCAATGACTAGCGTATTTGTGTTATTTGAGCTTTGACGTTAACTAGATGTCAAATAAATGATAATGAATAAACATTAAGCTTAGCAAGAGTTTATCTATGTGCATTACGAACGGGAGATTTTTAAGAACCAAAACTAAAAAATTCGTTCAATTTAAATGTTCGTAGTTCTAGTACTGTAATAAAGTACCCGGACGTGGGTTATAACGACTTTAAGTTCATCTAGACTTTAGAAGGCGGAGATGAATTTTTTAGATGAATTACGAGAGCACATCACATGAGTACCGAGTTTTAGCGCTGAGTTCGGCATATTTCAAGTGAACGAAATAATCGAGAGGAACGCAGAATCAGCAACGAACAGAGAACAAATAATCGAGGGCTGGATGATCTACTAAGAATGGAGTGTGAATATACAATGTGTTTTCCGGCTGCTTTTAAGAAGTAAAAATGTAAGTAGGCTAATGATGTATTATAGAATTAAGGTAAAAATCAGACCGTGTGACACAAGAGACAACGCGCTGTGAAAAGTAAAGAAGGAAGCACTCTTTATCTCGTTGTTGGTAGTTACGTGATCAGATGTTTACAATGTACTCTTCCGGATACACACTTCTCTTGGTATGTACTTTATACGTAGAAAACAGGAAATTAAAGTTACAGGATTTGTTGTCACGCCTTTAAATTCAGCAATAAGAAAATAAACTTTTACTTAGGATGAATGTACAAAGAATATTAATTTTCAGGATTTGTGCTTTGTAGCTTAGTGCCACGACGAAAATTTTCTTCAATACTGGGTAGTATGTTTTTCTTAGTAGCACGTAAGCGACTAATAAGTATCGATTTACGTCTAATTTAATCTTAAAAAATACATGTTCATACAAAAATAATAGCAATCTCCCTATGTAGGTTCACATTGAAGTACACAGAATAAAACAAACGTAAAATACGAAGTACAAATTTATCGTTGGGTGGTAAAACATTGAAATTATGGTAAACACAAGTAAGTTATCAACGTAATTAGTAAATAACTCACCACAAATAACTAACGATTGGCAAACTGTGATTTTTCATGAACACCAATGAATTTTTAAGTTCTGATATAAGTTATCACTTCTTCTCCTCCTCCTCCTCCTCCTCCTCCTCCTTCTTCTTCTCTTCAAGGATTAGGTTATATAACCCTGTTCCGGCACCCATCTCATCCTTGGATGAGTCACGTCTCTTCTACTAATGGTTTTATAGTTCAGTGCCGCTTTTGGCTCTGTCATACTTTACAGATGATCCCACCATTGCCTTCTGTGAGATTAAATTATTTCATTTGTGTACTTTGAGTTCTGCTCTGATATCTTCATTCCGTATTCTATCTTGCAATGTATAGTTTAAAGTTCTTCGAAGAAACTGCATTACAACACTTTGAATGTTACCGTACTCCTTTCTGTCATGAAACGCGCATTACGCGCATATGTCAATGTAGGTATTGCAATTGTCTTATAAAAAATCTTTGTGCGGTGTCTTGTTTTATTTCGAAAATTTCTATGAATAACACCACAAATATTCTTAAATTCACTTATCTTCTCTTTTATAACATATTCAGATTAAGAGTTACAGCACATCCGAGATATTCGAAACGGCTCACTTGTTCTAAAGTTCCTATTGCTTCCTTAGCTACTTGTATTATTATTTTCTTGATACACTCCATTCCACCTCTGTATTTTGACTAGTAGGTGATACTAAAAAAAAATTACTTCAAATTGGTTCTTTAATATTATTATTATTATTTAGTTATTTTCTACACAGAATATTAAAATAAATGACCGTTAATTTTTTAAAGCGTTTTAAATAAAGAATTTTGCATTCAATAGATAATTATTTTTAATCCTGAGTTTTAGTAAAACGCATAAAATTGATAGAAAACAGTGGGTTATGTTTGAGACAAAACAATAAATATGTCAACACCTAATCATATTGTCACATAAGAGATGTAATAATAAGAATGCCTTTAGAGGGATGTCTTTAGAATGTCCATGATATAGCGATCGATTGCAGGCGAGCAGTGTGGTCGTGATGCTAGTGACCATGTGCGGTGATGTACTTGAATGAATTTTATAGTTTTTGGCCACTCACACTCGCGCGCGCACGAGCGAATGATATATATTTTTAATTTTTCGCCCTTATTACAATTAAAAATATTAAAAGTATTTAAAAAACAGTAGTATACTCTTAGTAGTATATTCTTATTCATAGAAAAGGTTTTGAATTTCATGTGAAATATATACGAATTAAACTTATGTACCCTATAGTTCAGTTATGTACATAAAATATATTTTTATTATTATTAGTATTATAATAATTATTATTTTAAACATATATATACTATACTTTATTTTATTAAATTAAAAACAGTTTTTTAATGAAGTTTAGATATTATTTGAACTGTGGGATGGGTATTATATATTCTTGATTAAGCTTCTGATTCTTTTATTTATCAATTAATCTATAGATTTTTATAAAATAAAAACATTCCTCATATCGTTTGCATTTGACACAAATAATTGGAATCCTTCATGCAATTAAATTCTATAAACACACATTAAGGTTTATTTAACATAAGTTATATTTTTAAATTACTCTGTTCTGTAATATTTTAGGAAAATGCGATAACATTTCTTATGTTTCTTATAAGATAAATGTTAATAATATACAGTGTTAAGGTATATATACTAATGGCCCGTAAATCAAGTAATATTATCATTTTATAAGATAATTTATCCTGACTTAAACCAATTTTTAACGTTTTTGAACAACTAACTCATGTACAAATTTTAATTTTTCGTCGTTTAAAAAATTAACAATCTTTTGAGAGCCACCGTGAAGCAGAGATTGTATGCTATCGCTATCAGGTAACACTGTCTGTCATTTTTATTATTGTGAACCGAATACAGCAGAAGATTCGGCGACCAAGGAATCGTAGGAGGAAAACTGCTTAATGCACGAAGGAAATAAATTGCTTGTATATTCTGTGTAATGAAATAAAATGTAATACAACAAGATCTTCTCTTCTTATTTAGTTTAATTCATCTAAAATTGTGTCTGAAAGCTAATTTTATTTTATTATTGGCGTAGAGCAAAATATTACAATTTGAACATCCTCTTAAAAAAATAGTTTAGTTCATGGTTAAAAAGAAGGAAAGGTGAGGAATAAATACACAATAGTAAAATTACTCAAAACTTTATATTCTTTGTGTGTTATTATATATGTTACTGAGCGTAATATAAATGTAATGGTACAAAGAACGCATTAAATTTGACACGAATTCATGTAAAACGCTTTCCAAATGCTTCTCACTAAAACACATTTGGAGATTTGTCTGAATTATATATAAGTAAAGCAAATATAGGATTAATTGGCTGAATTTTTGCACCTGCTGTATGTTTTGTTAGGTGTATATTTAAAATCACCAAAAATGAGAGTGTGAGGTGGCGAATGGGGTGAAATAGGGGAGAGGAATAAGATGTATTGCAAGATACATGCAGCGACATATAGGAAACACTGGTTTAATCAATCTTTTATCGTTTACATAGGAAAAGATACGAACAGACATTAATACAGCTTACTGTAATTAGTATAAATTTATATTGTTGTAATAATAATGTTTGATTTCAGGAATATTCAACAAGCTGAATTGCACGTGGCTTGACTACACATTGTTTGTTACTGGTTTGTAAATGTAACTTACGAAATCAGCTCCAAATTGTGGTAATGCCATCCCTGTAGGAAATTGAGGTTGTGGTTATGGTAAGTAGTTTGAGGTTCGACAACATGTGGGAGCTTATAGGCTTATCTCACAATAGATAGGCCTACTTATCAATGTCCATAATAATTACCTGTAATGTAGTTAATTAATAAATACTGAAAACTGCATTCTTCACATTTACCTTTCATGAATATATTATAAATATTCCTTTAGTAACTTTTTCTTTGTCTACTGGAGTAGGCTTTAATCAATCCACACATCGTAATTATATAGACGTTTCATTAAAATTTATATATGTAATACTATTGTGTGGATTATGTTTTAGGGTTTATAACAATTAAACGGAGCTGGCGTATTTAATGATATGCATTCTGATGTTACATTTAATTTGTCTTCTATGGAACGTTCTTAAACATCAGGTTTAACAGCCAGTGTTTAATAAACAGTAGCTTATTCTTAGTTTTTAGAAACAACACGGAGTATTAGTTTTAAAATAGTTTTAAAACAATTTCAATGTTTTATATTTGTACGGAATATTTAATTTCAGGGGTATACGAGATTTGACAAAGACGTTCCTTGCCAGATGTTACGATTTAAACGTTTTAATAAATTTACAAATTTATTTTCGTCAACTACCTGCCAAAAACTGCAACATGTAATCCAAATAAACTACAATAATATAAATTCTATTTTTAATGCTACAATAGTAACGCAATCCTAATTACAATACTGTTTATGAATAGTAGTACAGTTGTACAAAATAATGTTAAAAATTAAAGAAAACCGTAGAATACAGTTTTTGTGACAAACATTCAAATTGTGATTTACTCCTGTTTGTTTTTGTTTTGCATCGTGTTAATACGGTTATCAGAGAACAGCTGTTCGGGGAATATCGCACGAGAACGGGGTTGTAAATTTGCATATTAATGGCGCGTGTCTGACTACAACAAACAGCTGATGCTACGTCATCGTAACGGCATGCAGTCTGCACACAGTCGCCGCTCTTTTACAAGCCACGAAATACGTTAAAGCTTCTATACCACTAAAAACCTAATTGTTTTACCAATATTATTTACAATTTTGTTAAATCTGTAAAAATGATTAATAATGAAGAGTATTTGTTAGCTTACACATGAATAAAATTGTCTGTATATAATTTGATTTACAGTGTCTCGACAGTATTTTTAACTGCTACCTTAAAAAGATCCCAGTTGAAAATAATATTGAAATATTGTAAAAAATATTAAAAAATATATTCTTGTAAAAATGAAAATATTACTTATTGTTATTAATTTTAATAAAACAAAAATGTTCGTGGGAAAATTAGAATATAATTTATGAAAGTATGAACTCAGTACTGATCGATCAGAAATATATCTGATGCGATGATATATGTATGTGCAAGCTTCATATATTGAGATCTAGCCTTTGTATTTATTTTACATTTATGGTAGACAGTTGATCAAAAGAAAAAAGGAGCAGAAGTGACTATAATCTATCAAACGAATAGTAATTGTGTAAAACCTTGTCCCTTAGCTGCAGACAGGATAATATGGAACTAATATTTGCATAACAAAAACCGTAAAAATATTGATATAATATTTCTGTTTGATATGTAGAGTATCAAGGTCAATTTCTGATTATATTCTTCCGGTCTTAACGCCTACATTTGCATTAATCCTCGTTTAGCGACCGTCGTAACGATTCAAAAGACAACAGTGAACTTAATGAGTTCAGTTGTTGGCTTTTATATAAATTGGTGTACGAATCGTATAGTGCAGATGTCCCCAGACTGTCAGGCTGAAAGAAGATGCAGTGTGCGGTCAAGGTCTTAGCATCACCAAAACGATAACAAGAGTTAAATTATTGTCCAACCGTGGGAAAATTCAATTTAGTTGTAAATCGACAACACTGTAGGGAAATATCAAATTATCGGAATTAAAGTGGTGTAATATTATATTACCTTAATATTCCGTTAGTACTTGTAATCACTGACTTGTTTTTCACTTGGTGTATGCACAGAACGACCTAATAAGTTAGAACCAATTGCTATCTATCACGAAACTCGTGATGACGAAAACATCGTTATTGCGCACGGATGCACATTGTCAATCAACTCGTTTTAATTTTTCGGTAAATTATTCGCTCACTTTACGACTTGTCCTTACATCCGCGAACAACTGTCCGCCAAGAGCGCAAGCGGACGTCTCGGCAGCTACTGGCGCCGTGGAACTGATACTGCTACGTCCTTATTCCCACTGACTTGCGCCAATCCGACACACTCCGAGCACAGCGGCAGTCGGGATGTGAACAAGTTTGTAATGCTTTCCGATTGGTTTCCTCCCCTCTTCACTCAACCTCTCATCTTTTTTTTACGCTACTTTTTCCTCTACTTTTACTTCATATCATCGATTGGACCATCGATTCAACTTTTTCTCGTAAATATATAAACATACAAATGCTGGACACTGAAAGGGAGTTTTGAAAGTTAGAATAAAGAACGCACCGCAGAGGTTGACATTAAACTGCAACAAATCCAGATATAGTTTGTAAAATCATTTACAATAACTTTAATGTTAAGAAGTTTTCTTATATAAGAACGAATTTTTTAATGTTAAGTTTCTGAGACTTTTTTAAAGACCGATTAAAAGTTCAACGCACCCGACGTCAAACGACGTACATTTTTTCTGAAAAGTAATAAACAAAATTTGTAATTGAATACCAAAAAAATAAAAATTAACTTTTCTTTCTTGAACTAAATTTTTTCTATATTAAACTAACACATGGTACCTTATTTACTACTTAATAATCTTAAAACATTTTCATTTTAACTACGTTCATGTAGAATTCTGTTAGAATGTCAGGATTTATCAGGGTTAGACAAAAATACAGATTCTCTATTCAGTTCTATATTAGTAAGTAAAACTTATTCAGTTCTGTATTATAACGTAAAAATTTATATTTCTCTATTATTTTTGTTGTTAATAACACTTCTTATAATATTATATTTGTGGCATATAGTTACAGAATACATTACTAATAATAATATTATTACCCAACTTATCCTAGCCTTTTGAAAAGACGTTACGATGTTAAAGCCTGGTAGACTAATACCTAGTTTATACGGAGACAGCAAATTGTAAGTGCTGCTATCGTGATAGCTACTATCATGAAACCATCGTGTAAATTACGTGGTATTAGCTGTCATACTCTCATGAGTGCACTATCGTCATATCAGGTTTTAACACCGTCAACGAGGTTTTGATATTGCGAAAGTACTCTTGAGAGAGTCACTTGTAATATCACACTACCCTCATCATCTACACAAGAAGAGTCATTATTGCGAGAGTCCACGCGTTGAGAGTTATGTTTGCAGATTAATTTATTTTTATTTGTTTTGTGAGTATTTTTTGTATACATGTTGTATACATTATTTGTTGTAAATCATGTCGGATACGTCATTTAATATTTTTTAATTCTTAAAAGAATATTAGCAATATCCTTGTTTGTCGGACGAAACAGGTCCTGATTTTGAAATTAGAAGCAAATGAGATGCAGTTGAATAAGCATTTCTGAAAAAATTTATTTATTTCCCAAAATAGAAGGATTTGAAGACAAAAATAAAGAAATTTATATGCTGCACATATAATCAGGAAGTCGCAAAGGTAAAATGTCTAAAGTAACTTGTTATAATGAATAAAATGTGAGAGTTCATAAAAAACAACAACTCGTGTAAACACTCAACTATTATAGGAGTGAACTATTACAGCTGACATGAGAGGAAGTAACACGGTAGAACTCCCGTCTTGTAAATTAACCTAAAGAGTCTAACCCTTATGGTGATTAGCCTACCTGAGTTACAAATATGTACTTTTTGAATACAGTATATTGATACGACATTACAGAACAATCTACGTATTTCTCGAACGATCCAGTGGAATGCGGCTGTAATGTGTGTGCGTACGTGATTCTCAACATGCGTTGCGAGATTGTTCCGGACTCATCGATCCGCGCCTGCTGCGTGCAAGGCCGCAACCAATTATGTTCTGGTGGTTTCTAGTAGCATTCTTGACGCTCAGTGTGCAATATTATGGGAATCGGCGGGGTATGAGTACATCCATTCTGCGACGGTCAAATTAGTTATTGTCGGGAGATTACACAGTGATTCCTATTCAGTGCGGTTTGCGATTGTGGCGAAGTATTACGTGTTTTATAATATTGTGCGAGACAATACAATTATGTTACAATTATAATACAATTGTGTTTTATATCAGTTAACGTTTTTATTGCGTGTGAACAATTTTTATTTGATTTGTTGTAAGACTGTCTTGTTAATTACAAACTGTTTAATTTTGATAATTAAAGCTGGTGATTAGTGACGTAATTGGTGTCTTGTATTGTGTTCTCCACTGTACCATACGACGATCAGTAAACCGTCGTAACAATATGTTCTTTCACAATGTCGAATATATTCAGTGTATCAACAGACCGCCAAAACTAGCACCCAACAGCGATCGGCAAGCGTCACAACTCCATAAGGAAACCTCTCGCATATTGTCCCACAGAATTTTGTTCTTGCGCTATAACAGGAAAATAACCTATTTTACCTGCGGCATTCCTTGATTACGTCTTATCTAGCCCTATATATCCCAATAGTTCTACCATGCGCCTATCGTTTATGTTTAACTCTGGATCACAGATAATGATTATGTAAAAAGCAACTGAATGCAGTTTGACCTCTTTACATTTCGTATTGCAGAAAATCCAGCGTGTGTATGCCACTATAGATTTATTTCTTCGCCTTTAAAGTAATTTACCTTGAGGAGAAGAAACATCAGAATGCCTAGTATCAAAAGTCTCTTTACCTTGTCGCTGCAGAAGAATGCAGAATTTTTGTAAAAGGATATCACAGAATATTACAAATATCTTAGAAAATCTTAAGGAACGTCTACTTGTAGAGAAACTTTATTAGGGAAAGGTAACGATTAGGCGTCTATGACACAATTGAGTGAATATTAGGCAAGACAACAAAAGGCAAGAAGGTTGTTCGGGACCAAATAGAATCAGAAATATGTTTGAAAGGAATAGATATTGTAACAAGTTAAAATAATTCTGTTAATTTGTTATTTGTTTTTGTAGTTTGTTTGTTTGTAAAACAAAAATTTGTTTATTATTATTTTTTTTAAATTAATTTAATATTAATTATTTGAAAATGTTTCTTGGTGTTCCGAACTTCTAGTCATTTTTGTTTTAATTGAATTATGTCCTTTTCTGCATTAAAATTCTGTTTACCAGTTAATAGGATTGTCTCCAGGGACAATCGATTTGTGAACTTTCCTTAGTTTTGCAGGTTATCTTCCTTTATCGTTGTGAAATTCTGGTAGTTACTTCTCAATTAAAATTATATATTATGCTAGTTATTATGTAGGAATAAACAATATTCAATTTTATAATCTTCAATGAATTTTATTAACAAATAAAATTCGATATAATCGTTTTCCTATCGATTGATTAATCGACTCTCTCAGGGTATATCAACAGATTGTACAATTATTTATTATTTGGTTCTTTAAACAGTTATTTTATAGATAGTCAGAGAAAAAGGGCAAAGTATTGAAAGTATAACATTACAATATATCAGCTTATTAATTAAAATACATTTATAACATTCAATATATAATAGTGAGTAAAGAAATTTTCGAACCGTTCAGTTGTACAGGCAGTGTCGCGTTGAATTATGGAAAGTCAAAGATGGCCGCCTCGAGTTCATATGTATGACGAATACACTTCGCTGATTCTGCTTTCAATACAGGCTGCTTTTCCTATGATTTCTCGTTCCTGCAGCTGTGATTATTCCTTCTGGTTATTGTGGAGTGGTTCTGGTTAAGTGTTAGTGGTCCACTTCGATAAAATGTGTTGTGTTAAGTTGTGTTCCACTTTCGTCTATTAGGTCGATAATGGCTCTGTTCGTCTCGTTATGTAGAATTACTGTTTTAATAGTTTAAATCGTGTATTCACTGGTGTTCTGTTCTGTTTTGAGTTAGTTTAATGTTTGTAGGTGTTAGTTTCACTGAATTTACGGTTTATATGTAATTTTACAAAACTCGCGTTTTTCCCATCAGACTAGGCTTATGGAATGATCGCCATTTATGTCTTCATTATAGGTTAATAATTGCTTAAGAGCTCGTATCAAGTGTACTTCACGACGTCTAATAATGAACTAACTAACTTCCTTCGTCTTGTCCTAAAGTCTTAGCGAATTTAATATTAGCAATCCATTGTTTCAAAATTATTTTACATCCTGTACACGTGAAACTTTTACATTATACTACTGAATATACTTTTGTTATTATTCAAATTTAATAACTATTAAATACATAATCTTCTTCTTCAGTTCATTCTGCTTGATGTGATACCAGATAAGATATTTTTACTAAGTTTTTTATCTAAAATGCTATATTTACTTCATTTTGAAAATTGTTTTTAAAATTCACTTCCTGTTCTTCTCAAAATGTTTGCCATTTTACATGTTATATTAATGATTGTATTAAATCTCAGATTGACATAAAAGGTTTATCTTGCCTTAATTTCAAGCAATTTGATTAATTGCCTATGTTTTAAAATATTATAAATTAATTTGTGACTCCCCTCTTTGAATTTTCAGTTTTTTCATTTGCAATTTTAACAATAATTCTTACTATCTTTTTACAAAATCTTTCTTAATTATAGTTCCAGTTACCTGACTCTATGACTGATCTACCTTATATAAATTTTATCAGTTTAAATGTTTTCTGTACTTATTTCATCAATTTTAATGCTGTTTGGTTCTACTATTTGGCCTAGATTTTTAACAGTTTTTACATACAAAGTTTTAAATAATACATTTTGTTTATACCCTCTCTGACTTTCTATTCTAATATAATATTGATTAACATTTTCTTATTTTAACAAAAGAACATTTAGTATATAATTTATACTATTAATTCATAACACATGATTGAAATTAACAATAGTCTTTCAAACTCAGACATTTTAATCTGGATTAACTATTTTTAAGACATAATAAACATTTTCATAATAAAAGTTTTATACTAAAAGGATTGTACTCTCAGACATTTTATCCTTGAGGTATTTAAACTTATTCTAAATAAACAAAACATATCTGTCCTTCCAACATCTACACTATTTCTTACACCTAGTTTTATTTTCAGTTATATTTGTTTTTTGTTTGATTTTGGGGTAATAATTCTTTGTCACTTCACTTTTTATATGGCCTGCTCTTATTTTATTTACTGTCATTCTAATGAATGTTGTATATAAAGAGTGGCAGTTATTATTTAGAAACACATGTATTATCTGTCATGATAATACTCTACTCAAGATTATTCATTTATATAATATAAACACTCTAAAGTTGCATTATTTCATCATTTACTCAGTTTGTGAACTTCAATATTGACACATTAGGTTTATTTCATATAACACAAAAACTTACACTGATCCCCTTTTTATTCTTTGATTTTATTTCTAATTAGTTTTATAGTCTTTTTAAAATCAAGAAATCTGTTTATTGAGGATAATGAAGGTTTGTTTTTTTGCATTATATAATTAATTCACATTGGTTCACTTTCAATTCTACTTTATACACTTTTGGCTTATATTTATTTTACATTGTTTTCTAAATTTGGGATCTTGTTATACTTCCATTTGTTATTATTTTTATTACTTTCTTTTGGGGTTTTGTATTGGGTTTCTTATAAGAGCACTCCTTCTTCTTGTGGATGTTGTCTTGTTCTGGTTTCTTCTTTAATTTTTCCTATCCTCCTTGTTTCTTATAAAAGTATTTCCTTTTCTTATTGTGGATTTTGTCTTGTTTGGGTTTCTTCCTTACTTACTCCTATCCTACCTGGGTATTACCTTTTTTTTATTTTTAGTTTTGAAGTTTACTTTTATTACTCATCACTCATTGTAATATTGGTTTTAATGAAACTTTTACTTCAATCTATGATTGTGCTTTACGGTGGTTCTAATTAATTTTTTATATTGCTTTCTGATTTAAAATATTTTTATTTTATTTTATGATCTTCCTACCATTCAGAACTATGGGCATTATCTGTCATGCTACAATATTAGAAAATTAAGAATAAGGGAAAACAATTTGCTATGTGCATAATACGGGTGCAAGCAGAGAAGAAGAAGAAGAAGAAGAAGAAGAAGAAGAAGAAGGAGGAGGAGGAGAAGAAGAAGAAGAAGAAGAAGAAGAAGAAGAAGAAGAAGAAGAAGAAGAAGAAGAAGAAGAAGAAGAAGAAGAAGAAGAAGAAGAAGAGAAATCTGTGAACGACTACTGGGTAATTATTTCATCAAGAGTGTTGCCATAAGTATTATGATACCTGTTACAGTATTATTGGTAATTTTTTAAACGTACTAATTTACTTTTTAATTAAGCTGTTAACAGCATGCTTTTAATACTCACTGGGAAACAAATAGTTCCCTTGTATTGAATTTTTGAAGTTCCTGTCAAATTTTAGTGACGTGTTTTTAACAAACATATTTCTCTGTCGCTCAGCTAAGTATACAAAGCTTACAGTTACTGTTTCCATTGTATTAAACAAGTTTCAAAGTGAGTATTTACTTTGACATTGCTTATGCAATGAATAAATGACATTTGGTTGTTATTAGTTTTCCGTGTAATTAAATTCTTTCATCAGTCTGCTAACTGCAGCATGTATTGTCGGACAAAACATACTTTCAAATCATCTGAAATTATCAGACAGATTTACCTTTTAAATAATGTATAAACAATGTAAAATATTTTAATATATTCACAAAAGAGCGAGAAGCAGGCGGACATAAACCTTTGGGTCTTTAATTTTGAATACCACAGTCGCAACATGCATACAAAAGAACAAAGTTTCATTCGGAGAATTCCAGTCATTGCCAGACTGTTTAACATTTTAATTTCCGAGAAAAAATTAATAATTGCGTTTTATTGTCCTCCGTTTTTTTCTGTGTCAAAGAAATCTATCAATCCAGATTTACTGTACTTACAATAATTGAATTCATTTGATAAATAAAATTTTAAAATTCAAAGGAAACGAACATTGAATTACACGCATTTTTCTTTAAACAAATTTTTCTTTATTTTCAAATTATATTGTTTTAAGTATATACCAATACGTGTTACGTGTATGTAATAAAGTACAGAGAATTACAGTATTGAGGTTATGTCTTGCCACAAGGAATACAGCAAAATATACTTATATAAACACACGTTTTAATACCGTGCATGTGTGTGTGTGTGTGTGTGTTTGTGTATGTTTGTTTGAATGTATGCTCACGTATGCATGTATGAGGAAGAGAGAATCTGTGTACTGAAAACAGAAAAATTCAATAATAATAAAGTGACATATGTTTATGGATATATGGATGGCCGTTTATTATATTATCTGCCCTTTGTGTATCTGTGCAACTGACTCTTCTCTTGTTTCTTCTCGTATTTGGAGTGAATATACTCTGTTACCAGAAAGGAGAGTCCGAACTTTAAAACGTTAAAATTTTCAAATATTTAAGATAAAAATTAATAATTACTGAAGTGAATAACTAATTTTTTACAGAATATTTTATTTACTTGTCTGTGGAACTTTAATGTTTTTAATTTTTTACAGTTGAGAAGAAATTGTCAGAATTTACTGTTCTTTTACACATCAACCGCAAGCATTGAATTTATCCCGCTGTGCAAGAAAATAAAAATAGGAGAACATTTTCTTCTCAAGGACACAAAATATAAGTGTGTTTGAAATACTGTGTTAAATTTTTAGTCTTTGATCTGTTGCAGGTTATTAATTTTTTATAAAACAGCTGCTAATTCCATAACAGCTACACTTTAATAAATAGTTTGGATATTAATTTACAAAAATTATATTCAATTAAAAATTACCATCAGTTATACATTTCTATATTATTTTAAATTACTAGTAATACATGTAGCCCTACTTCTGAAAACCAAGTGGAATTCCGACGTTTAGCATTTTCAGTGAATATGATATTCCGCAACATGAAAATCGTTACTAACTTTTAAGAATGTTTTTTAATGCTAATAGAAAACATACACAAAAGTTTCATTCTGACAGAATTTTCTCTTGATGTTTACACTACAGTAAAGCTACAGTAGGCCTGTCTCATGTAGTAAGGTCAGCTACTGTGATATTTTCGAATTTAACTGCACCATAACCCTCGCTAGTAACAAACTCCGTTGGTTAAGAAACCAATGAGGATTACGTTGATGAGTTTCTTATTTTTATCTCAGATACTGTGAAAGTAATAAAGTCTGTAAACCAAAACTGTTTGAACAGAGTACACGCGTTGGCCCAAGCGTCTCGGAAACATTTCTATTTTTTTATTGAATTGTTACGACGGTATCCTTTACTTCGTCATATGGTACAGTGGAAAACAAATTACAAGACACCAACGAAACTACCAGCTTTAATTAATCACAAATACAGCTTATAATCAACTTGCACAATAATCCGAGCAAAATTTGTCCACATGCAATATAATAATGTCAACTAATAGAAAACACAATTACATAACACTTTGCCACAATACTTCGAAATTCACTGGAATAAATCGCCACTTAAACTGAACGCTAAGCGGCAGCTGTAGTTGTTTAAATACATATTACAAGTGTTCCAGAATAATCCATAATACGCCTCAAAACTACTCGAAAACACTGAAGCGGAATTGATTGTGGCCTTGAACACAGTGTGCCGACCTGTATGGTCTAAGTAGCCTCGTTTGATGACGCATGTTAAGAATTACCTACGCACACAAACATTACAGCTGGGCTCTGCTGGGACAGTCGAGAAACATGTAGAACGTTCTGTAATAGCGTAACAATCTGTAGTAAGCGCATAGATTTCTTAAAGGAGGTCAATCATTAACGTGCGTAGTGGAAAATTAAAACCTTATACATAATAAGCATGTAAAACAAATTTTGTAAAGCGAAAACAAACAGATACCTCCTACTACTACTACTACTACTGCTAAAAGGTTTCTGAAGTTCGATGTTTTGACCCTTCAGTGTACAGACATATACGAATAGTATAAACACTAAGATTCATTTTACACTGTACTTAGACAATAGTAATAGCTTGAACTTCTTTGATCTTACAATCAGTAAAAATAATGACTACTTTAAATATAAAATATCAATTAAATTTCATTTTTGGTTTGGTCTCCAAGTTGCGTATTTTAATAAATTATATAGACTGGTAATTACCTTTATCTAATTCCTTCCTTGCAACTTTTGATTGTTTGCGTAACGACGCGTTTCAGGAAAACAGTCCCATCAACAGGTTATAAAAATGAAATCATGAACTAATCACTCGTCGTTAAGTTTAAAATAAAACCACTGCACAACATTCGAATTCACGCGAACACATAGCTATGTGCATTCACACACGTGCGCGTCGTCGTAAATTAAAAGTCGACTGATTTTGTTATCGCAAACTTACACAGGCAGTCGTCTGCTTTCTTCTTGTTGTGTGCGTATTACTGTGTGGTAGAAGGCGTTGAATTTAAATGACAACATATCATTCAATAGCTCGTCATGCTAGAAATTACTTGCTTTGTAAATTATAAATTCTTCCATTGCATCCATGAAGCGTCCTTACGAAGCTTACCTTATAGAAAGGTAATTACCAGTCTAAATAATTTATCAATTAAATGGTAATATTAATTACCAGCCCCACAGGCACTACCATCCACGCCTGTTCACACCATCCGTACTCTCAAAAGCTTATAACGCTTTTTTACAGAATGCTTGCAAAACCTCGAACGAAAAGATCAGAAGAAACTAACATTATCAGCCGAGTAGCTATAGCTAATGGGTAAAACAGCAAACTCAGAGACGGGCTAATTTGTGAAACGGAATATCACGTGGTTTTCAAATCCACGAACCGCATTCGAAAAACATTGGACCAAAACTTTACATCCATGACGAAGAGAAATCTAGTGTATTCAGATTTCTATGCGACGACTGTTATAACGGCCACTTAGGCCGTTACGTAAAATTTTAAACTAGACCACGAAGTCATATTAAGATGCAACTAGGTACATATAAACTAGGTGCTCCCGTGGACCGTCAGACCAGCGCACCCTGTTGGAAGGTTGAAGACGAAATGAGAGAGAACCACTCATTCTGCGAACCCACCATAGTACAGAAATTCTACCTGTTGCGGATTGCAGAAGCTAACCTTTAGCAAACTGTATTCTAACAGTTGCGTCCAGGAATCAGCTGACAAGGTTGACTGGCTTACTAGATCGCGTCGCCGTGGCGCAGACACGGCCTTACTAATCACGTTAGCTGTGCCACCCAGCGGCCATGCGCTTTCGCGCTTTGGCGGCACAGATCGTTCAAATCACGCCGGGAAAATTCAAATCCCGGCACACTGTGACACACTTTACTTAGGACAAACAGGCAGACGATTGATAAAACGTTTTCAAAGAGAGTGAAATTTCAAAGGAGAATCTAGTTTTTCTCACCATCTAATGCGACGCAATTACAACTACAAGTATTTCCACACAGACTTTACGTTGCGTACCCATTATATAAAAGGAGCATACATGAACGCCGTTAAAAAATACCCAGATTTACAAGGCTTCAAAATTGTTAGCAAACCAGCTGCTTGACGACAAACGTTTATTTAAATAAAATCACTCATACTGTCATAGATATTTAAGTGCCATAATCAAAGTACATTAATAAACTTGAGAGATAACAACATAACAATTGACCGCCGCGGAGGTAGGTAAATGCCCACCAGATTGTGTCGCAGATTGTGTTTTTAACCTAATATCCAGAACTGAGTTGTTTAAAATATTTTTTTCACAGCTTCTCCCGAAGGATTGATTTTTTATTTACGACCTGATGAAGAAGACTTATCTTCCGTTGTGAATGATTTTAAACAGTCAGAAGACGGAAACTAATCAGGTGGTTACTAGCAATAATATAGTTGTACGAGGATAAGTCAAAAGTAAAGGCAAATTTTTAAAAAGGAACTTTTTATTGTGAAAACAAGATGACAAGTAACATCATTTCTCTACATAATCTCCCTCAACTTCTATGCACTTGGCCCATCTCTTGACAAGCTTCGTAATTCCGTCCTGGAAGAAGATTTGTGGCATCGTGCACAGCCACTCGTCACTCGTGCACACCGCCTCCACAACCTCGTCATCCGACGAAAACTTGGATTCACGCAGGTGCTCCTTCATCGGACCAAAAAGGTGAAAATCACTTGGAGCTAGGTCAGGACTGTACGGCGGATGCTCCAGCAGCTCAAATCCAAGATCTTGAATGCACTGGATCGTTTTCCTCGCAGTATGAGGACGGGCATTGTCCTAAAGCAAAAGCACACCTTTTGAAAGGTTTCCTCGCCTCTTTGTTTTGATTTTGGGTTTCAGATCTCGCAGTAGCTCACAGTAGCTGTCACTATTCACTGTTTGACCTTTAGGAGTGTAATGAATTAGAAGTGGACTTTTCATATCCCAAAACACTGCCGTCATCAACTTTCCTGCAGAAACTTGTCTTTTGAACTTTGTTGCTGTAGGCGACGATGGATGTTTCAACACCATACTCTGCCGCTTATTCTGTGGTTCGAAGTGATGGACCCACGTCTCATCAACGGTTACTATGCGACTGAGAAACTCTTCTCCTTCCTCTTCTAAACGCCTTAAATGTGATTTCGAAATGTCCAAACGTTTCTGTTTGTGCTGGTCTGTCAGTCGATGTGGTACCCAACGAGCACACACTTTGCGATAATTTAGTGATTCGTGGATAATTGCAACTGCTGAACCGTGGCTAATGTTCAACGCATGCGCAATATCATCAATTTTGACACGACGATCATCATGAATCATTCGCTCAACTGTCTCGATGTTCTTGTCCGTCTTCGAAGTGGATGGCCTACCTGAACGCTCTTCATCGCAGATAGATACACGACCATTTTTAAAGCGATTTATCCACTCATAAATTTTGCGTTCACTAAGACAGCTCTCACCGTACTGCTGCTGCATTCTGCGAATAACCTCCGCAGGTTTAGTCCCTTCAGAGTGCAGAAAACGTACCACTCCCCTCATTTCTTCCTTGGTGCACACGGACAACGGGGCACTCATAATAAAATGCCCTGAAATCACTACGAATGGAGCTGAGCACTGAAACAACACAGCTAAAGAACAAAAAAACTTTGAGGTTATGATATGTCATTGTTCAGTCAGTGCTGCCATCCATTGCAGCAGGGAAAATAAAATTTACCTTTACTTTTTGACTTACCCTGTATATTCACACTTGGAGACTTGTAGACTAATTATAAGGTATAAAGACAGAATATTAAACTGTCTTCTTCCAAAGCAGTCATTCCCTTTCCAGGTTATTCCTAAGGGTCAGAGGCAAATCTACTAAACATTTCAGACACTTTGTCGAATATTTGTGCGTGTTTGTATTCACGATTACTAGGAAATGTATGGAGCACTCAGTTATTTACAGTGCTATTTTACAGCATTCAGTACCCCCTGTGTTTATTGAGGGTTATCATTTTTGTTACAGTTATGCAACATTGTTGACTCAGTGATATCATTACCTGTTTTACATAGCTCATAGCACACAAGAGTATTGTTAAGACGAGAGTGGTTGCGCCATGGAAGTGATGATACAATTTATGTTTGTTGGTCTCTGGTATTTGGTAATTCATTCCTATAACCTCCCACCAGCATATTCATTCGATCATTAGTAATATTTAAGGAATATCCGATAATTCTCTGAATGTGTGTGTGTGTGTGCGCGCGCGCGTGTGCGTGTGCGTGTGTGTGTGTGTGTGAGAGAGAGAGAGAGAGAGAGTGAGTGAGATAGAGTTGACAATGTTATATCTAGAAACTATCTCAGTCAGCATTTTATATATTAAACCATAAAACAAAAAATTAATTGGAAATAATAACTTAAGTGCATTGGGAAGATTAGACGTCACGTGTTTCTACATCAGCCATGTAAAAGTAAAAACGCCATTGGATACAGCACTTATCACTGAAATCATCAAACATTCATTCTTCTTTTATAACAACAAAGCAAATCCATGTTCGTATTGATTATAAATATATCTCAACTATAGTGATTCACCAGAATCCCCATTTATTCCGTTCGCCATGTATATATTTTTCACAAACCAGAATTTCACATTTACCATAATTTTACATTTATATCTCTTACTATCTTTGTTACGAAGCAATTATAATACTGACTTGAAACAAAATGGGTTAAAATAAAACTATCAGAAATTAAATATAAAATACCTAGGTTGCTAACGTTTATTGCCATCTATAATGAGTACAGACCAGAAATGGTCGTTATTTAACAAGCTATTGTTTTGTGCTAACGTAGTAACTAACTCTACTAGAAAAGCTACTTATATCGAGATAAAGGAATTTATTTTTATAGAAAATGTACATAAGCAATCGTACCTACAAAGTTTATGAGCCGCTATAGACAATTTTCATTTAAAAAATTATTGTTTGAAAACCTTTTTTAATTAATTTTGTTTAAACATAAACTAAATCACGTAAATTAACCTAAATAATGTCATAAGTGGCAATTTAAAAATATCTGTTAGTTTCAAATATTACGTACTTTAATATATATATATATATATATATATATATATATATATATTCAATCACTTTCTGCTACAGTCCGTTTCTTGATGTATATAATACATTTAATATTTATAATTAAATTTACCTCAAGATGTTATTTTTCCTTTTTGGAACATGTTTCCAGAGTTCCCGTTCTCTCATCACAAAAGCTGAGGATGAGAGAACGGGAACTCTCGAAACATGTTCGAAAAAGGAAAAATAACATCTTGAGGTAAATCTAATTATAAATATTAAATGTAATATTGTAACATTACATTTGAAACCACTTAATATCGTACCCGATTTATTAAAGACAATGGATAAGAAGCTAAACAAGAAGAAGTATATCTTTCAAGATGATAGTGAAGAGGAACGAATAAATATTTCAGACTGACTATTAATACAACTGACCGTACCCAAATTAATGATTCAGGCAAAGTGATGCAAAATACATCCAACCCCGATGAAGACATGAACTTGAAATAAGGATAAAATAAGTATTATAAAGACTGACGGATTATGTATCAATGCTATAAGGAAACAAATGGTTCCATTCAATGTATTCAATATCAAGGTAATCAAAATACAAATTGAGGGATAATAGGCCCACACATACAATACTATGTAAAGAGAAATAGTAGTAAGTGATTGGTTTGAATGATGTAATGAAAATATAACAAACCTTATTATAGATACAATGAACCATACCACTAATTGTAATAAATAATAGTCATAAGTTTGTCTAGAAAACAACACATAATAATTTATTCACAGTAACATTTTATAACAAGAGTGCATAATAGTAACTAGTAAGTGATTTACCAAATGACAATTTAATAAGGGTGGGTACACCAAAGTGAAATGAGTAAAAGAAATAAATATTATGAAATAACCACTATTGACACTAAAGTACAGTGAAAAGGTACAAAGTGCAAGTTTAACACAAAATAGAGATAAACCACAAGAATTATAAATCAGAACTCATAGGCCTATAAAGGTGAGAGTGGACAATAAAATGTAAAAACCCATAAAAACCAATAAGAATGAATATAAAAACAAAACCATTCTAAAATGATACTGAAGTACAATACAGTTAATAAATAAACTAATGTACATTAATTTTAAGAAAATACTGTATGTAAGATTACATGACAAAAATGGAAATAATACTTACATGAGAAGGTAACAACTAATTAATCAAACAGTCAAAACTAGATGTATTAATTATTTATAAGTGTGACAAATAGAATCCAAAGAGTGCAATACTAACCAGTGATAAAATAATAAACCAAGTGTTTTTTGAACAAGTATCACCAGTCAAGTGCTAATATTAAGGATATACCTAGATGACAATTGAGAGAATATTTGTTTATATTCCCAATTCCTTAAACCTATAGGAATATGACTATGTTGAAGGGTGAAAAGTACCAAAAAATGGAATAAACAAATGAAGTAGTAGTAAAAAATAGTAGTAAAAAATGAAGAGTAATCAAAATATTGATATTATAGTAAGAATTGATAGTAGCTTAATAGTATAGTTGTATTCAGGATAAAAATCCTCTAATGTTATTAAGGATGTTATTGTTATGAATGTTTAAATAGTAAGTTTATATAGTAAATGTTTATAAGCAGTGTTATGATAGCATAAAGAAAGCAGAGGAGATGGTAATATTAATGTTATAGAACGGTGCAAAAGTTATAATTGTTAAAATAAGCACTAAGAGTAAGTTATATTCTGTTGAGTGGTGATGAAGCCTATATTAAAGTTATATTAAAGCTATGTTAAAGTTATGTTAAGGTTATAAATTTAAGAGTTAAACAATTGTATGGATCAAGTAAAAAGCAGTTTATTTGTTCAAATGTTCAGTAGAATCATAGCCATTTGGGCATGAGAAAAAACTAATAGGATAGTACATCCTTTTTGTTTTGTTAAGATAGTGTTACATGTTAAACAGTTTTGATGGTTGTTAAAAGTTAATTTAACTGTTAAAGGTTTACTAAGATATCAGTCATAGAAAATGACATTAAGGTAAAATGTTTATAAACATGGTGATGAAGATAACACCAGTACATAGGCCAGGTAAAAACCAACTTTTGTAAATTTTAAATAATACTGTTAGGAATTTTATGAAACAAATATTGAAGGATGAACAGATTGATAGTTCATAGTATACACTACAAATCTAGAAACAAAATAATTCGTTTTAAGCTATCTATGAAAAATTCAAATAACAAAATTGTAACAGCTGTATTTCTTAAGTAAAGGTAGGCATGTTTAGTGTCTATGTGTGTCAAATGTAAAGACCAAAATATGGTTGATAATAGTTTTAAATTCCCAATAAGTACAGAAAAGTTATAATAATTTAAAGGTTTTGAACAAATTTTGACATTGAAATAATAAAATTACATGACAATGTATATCCGAATCAACCAACCAGATTCCAAGTTTACCCATAGCAACCAGAAATTTCGGATAAATAAAATGAGACTTCTTTAACAACGGTCATAGCGTACAGACGCGTTTGTAAAACGTCTTACATAATTAACTATAATTTGTGAAAACACGTTCCAGACATGTTAACACCGATAGATACACATAATACGAGTTATTACAACCAAGTGAGGAACACCTAGCATTGGAAATAGAAGAATCAAGAACCAGGGAGGAAGACAGAAGCAGACGTGGGCCCTATCTTCGACCAAGAACCATATAAAGAAGAGGATTTGGTGACTTTGACATTTTATTATATTATGCATCAACACCAACTTTTGCATACACGACTTTTTAAAAATTAAGCAACTAAACTACAGACACCATATCACTCCAACACTAAGAACATTCACTAATAACACGAATTGAGATCTGACACTTTTTTTAAACACCACAAGAACCTTTGATTTCAATAATAATTAATAAACACATGAACTGGACATAACCTATAATAGCTAGCAGCCACGATTCAACTGCAGGCGTGCACATTACACTCTAAACTTTGTAATATCCTTGAACTGTAAAATTTGTACTTTGATTCATAGAATAACGTTTTGTTTAATTGTAATCCCCGAACCATATACGCCCTGAGATGATCTATTTTTAATAAGAAATAATAACCAACGCTTTATTTTGGTCTGAATGCTATAAGAATTACAACTACAGTACCAACTGGTAAAGGAGACACATAATTTTTGCCACGATTGTGATTATAATAAAAGAAACGAGAAACAGTTAACCCATGCTTTATTGAATAAATGATTCCTACAAAGATATATGTTTTTTGTTATATTTGCGTCGTTGTTATTGCTGTTCCATTTAAAAAATAAGTTCACAGAGCACAGCGGACACCACAACGGTTGGCAACGGTGGGTGACGTCATCGAAACGGTACGTATAGTGGGAGCGAGCGGCAGATTACAAAATCATTCGCCGTTCAACATATATTATTAACAGTAACATTATTACAACAACAACAGTCTGGTTGAAGGTAATTAATACATACACATTTGTTACTAATTGACGTTTAAAACGGGCGGCGTATATAATTTAAGTGCCCGCAACATTTATAAAATTCGTTATAAATTGACGAATCCAAAGTGAGGCTTTAAAGAAGAGAAGTAACGAACAGAACATCTATAAACTTATCATTACAAATTGGCGAACCCAACAGTGGGGCTAATGTCAAAAAACTTATCGTTACAAATTGGCGCCGAACGTGGGGCTAACGTCAAAAAACTTATCGTTACAAATTGGCGCCCAACGAAACGAACAGAACATCTAGAAACCTATCGTTACAAATTGGCTTCCATCGCGGGGCTTAAACAAGGAGGACATCAGCTCTATCGTTACAAATTGGCGAACCAACGTGTGAGGCGTTTAATTTAATATAAATTAAAGTATAATTTATAGACAAACAAACAAAAATAAACAAAATGAGGAAGCGGGAAACATCGCGAAAACGAGCGGCCGAAACCAAGAAAGTAGACGAATTAAACATGGAAGACACCGGTCGAGGAAGTAGAAGTAATAATAAGAGAGGACCAAGGAGATAGACAAGAACCGGACAAAGTTACAGAGAGCGTTGACATGAAGAGCATTATGGAATATTTAAAACAGAGTCATGAAGGTTTCAGTAAGAAAATGGAGGAATTAAAAACGGACAATAAACTGTCTATGGAAGAATTGAAGGAAGAATTAAGTGAGAAGAGTAATAAGAACTTAGTAATATTGAAGGAAGACTTGGGTAAGAAGATGGAGGAAATAAAGAGTGATAATAAACAAACCAAGGAGGAATTGAGCCGAGAATTGAAAGAGAATAGCAAGAAAGTGGAGGAGAAAATAGACGCAAATAATAAAGCATTGAGGGAAGAATTGAAGGGAAATTACCAAGAGACCATGAAAAATTGGATGAACACAAAGAGTCATTGAAGGAGGAGTGGAATAACACGATGGAAATTAATAACCGGCAATTGCAGAAAGAATGGGACAAGAAACTGGAAGAACCGGTGACTGAAATGAAAAGGGTAGAATCCGAGACCAAGGAAAGTGTGAGCGGATGAACCAAGAGATACTGAGCGTCCGGGAAGAAACGAATGGGCGAATTGAAAACATACGAACCAATCAAGCAGTGATGGGAGAAAGATTAGAAGGTATGAGTACTAGCCTCAATCGAGTACAAGACCAAACAACTGCCCATAGAGATGAAATTAATTCCCTAAAAAACAGACAATGTACCGGTGCCTATACCACATGTGAGGAAAATCGAGAAGTGATCGATTTCCAAAATTATAGAAGAAACCCCATGCTATTTTTAGAACGAGTAGAAGAGAAAATAGCCAAAACCGGAGAAGACAGATGGTTTGTGATTAGGAGTATGCTGGACGAAATGTTCCGAAAAGTATATGACAATTGGTGCACGGCGATGCGGCCGAATATACAAAATTTCCAAGAATTTAAAAAACAATTCAAAGCTAAGTATTGGTCTGATGCCACGCAACACATGATAAGAAGTGACATAGGATTGGGCCGATATGACCTGCACGGCAAGCAAACTCCGACCGCATATTTTCTTGGAAAAATAAGCATAGCCAGACATTTAGAGCCTGCTATTCCTACCGAATGTTTAGTGAGGCTATTAGCTTACCACTATGGTGGGGAAATTACAAGAGGCCGAATAAACGGACGTATCCAAACCATCGAGGAGATGTCGACATTATTAGCAGAGATGGAACAGGAGAAGAACTTCCTCCAGTACAGACGAAAGAACGACGAAATAAATAGAAACAATGGTCGCCGCGACGCTCAATATGAAAACAACGGGCAAAGACCGAACAATAGTTACAACAACAACGATAACCACTATCAACGCGGTTACCAAAACCACAATAACAATAACAACTACCCACGAAATAATGCGGCAAATAATAACAACAATAACAACAACCACTATTACCGTAGCTCTCCTACAAATAATAACAATAATGGATACCAGCGTGCCAATGACAGAGACCACCATTACCAGAACAACCGAGGTTATAACAACAACTATGACAACCGATACAGACAGAATAATAACGGCAATAATAACAATCAAAACCAAACATATCGAAGACATGTGAATTATGTAAGCATTGACGATAGAGATGTGGGAAGGCGTTCGTACCAGGGACGAACGAATTATAATGGGAACCGTGGGAGAAGTTTTCAGGAGGAGAGTAACCAGCACTACCGTGATGAACATAGGCGAAGTAGGAGCTGCGACGACAATAGCAATAACCGAAACTCAGTGACGTTCGATAATAACACCAGTGAGGTACAAGAGTTGCAAAATAGAGACAGACCCGGTCAATCAGACAACAGGACTGAGGAGATCAGCCCTGATTTAAACGGACCGCGGCAGTGAAAATCCATCAGGTCCCATCACTGAACCGACAATTTGGGTACTTACTAGGACGAGACAAAATGACTGACGATACAATGACGATAGTGCACAATCACTTCTTAAAAAATGTGAGAGAAGTACTACTGAACGAAGACACGATCACACACAATAGTTCGAATAATGAGATCGCTTATATTATCGCAAAAGTGAATGGATTAGACGCAAGATTCATGATAGATACGGGCGCAAACGTGTCATTAATTGATAATAATGAATACATCAAAATTCAAAAATATAGTAAGGTCATCTTACCAACTTTACCAATTCAGAATATAATTTTAATCGGAGCCACCGGAAGGCAAAACAAGTCAATAAGGAAACAGGTATCATTAACATTAACCAGCGGAAATGTAGCTATACCTATGATTTTTCTAATAGCTAGTAATCTACCATGTAATCTACTAATAGGCTATGATATTTTGAGAAAATACTCAGCAATAATTGACATGAGACAGGCCATAGTGTCGTTAAAAATGGATAATATAGAATGGACAGCAAAATTAGTAGAAAATAAAAATGTACCTTTATGCAATAGTATAAGAAAATTCAACAATAATCAAGATGATTCATGGAATATAAGAAGGGAATACTTTGGGAGTGAAGATAGTTTATGGTTGGAAAAATTAGAAGAGATCCGACAATTTCGGTCAGAACAAAGTGAATGTAATTTAACCACACAACAAATAGAAAAGTTGATATCCATATATAATAAATACCGCTATGTTTTCTCTGATATACCTGGCAAAGTAAAAAATTATCAACTTAAACTACAATTCAAGGAGCCTGTAAATTTTAATAAGAAATCATATCCCGTTGCTTATGCATTAAAAGAAGCAGTGAGGACTGAACTAGACAAAATGACAGCAGAAGATATCATCGAGTATAGCTGTTCCCCATATACAAGTCCGTTAATAGCCGTTCCCAAGAAAGATGGCAAAGTACGACTCTGTTTGGATGCTAGAGAGATCAATAAGTTCATAGTTAATGACAGAACATCTCCCGGAGAGATTGAGGAGATATTGAAAAAATTTAATGGCATACAGTTTATCAGCACCTGGGATAGTGTTTGTGGGTATTGGCAGGTGGAGTTACACCCAGATAGTCGAAAGTACGTCGCCTTTATTTTCGAAGGAAGGAACTACCAGTTCAAGAGACTACCGTTTGGACTGGTAAACTCAGTAGCTGTATTCGTAAGATGTATGGACCAGGTGTTGGGTCCAGATACTATTCCATATACCACAGTCTATGTTGATGACTTGTTGATTACTTCAGTGAATTGGGAAGACCATTGTGACAGAGTAGGGCAAGTATTACAAAAATTATCAGACAATCACGTTACCCTAAAGCTTCAAAAATCCAAACTTATCGCCAGTGAAGTCCAATTCCTGGGTTTTAACTTAACAAGACAAGGAATAACACCATCCAGTGAAAAGATAGAAGCTATCCAGAAATTCCCAAGTCCTAAAAATAAAAAGCAACTTCAATCATTTCTGGGACTTTGCAATTATTATAGGAAGTTTCAGAGAAATTATTCTGAAATGACAGCGAAGTTTTCTCCACAATTATCCTCTAAGAACAAATGGTCATGGGGACAGGAACAAGACAACTTACTTCAAATGATCAAGCATAATTTCTTAAGTTCAGTTATATTAAAACATCATAATTTCAATCAACCTTTCTTTATGAACTGCGATGCCAGTGATATAAGTTTAGGATCTGTATTATACCAAGAAGATAGTGAGGGAGACCATCAGGTGGTGAGTTTTGCAAGCAGAATACTTAATGGATGTGAACGCAATTATAGTGTAACGGAAAAGGAGTTACTAAGCGTTGTATTCGCTTGTGGGAAATTCAGAACCTATATTCTTGGATACACGATAACTGTGAGGAGCGATCATAAGTCAATATCTTTCCTAAAAAATTGCAAGATTAACCATGGAAGATTGGCAAGGTGGATACTCGCATTACAGGAATACCATATAAATTGGGAGTATGTTCCAGGAAAACAGAATATTGCTGCAGATATACTGTCCCGGATTAACATAGAACAACAAACTTTTGAAGGGGAAAAGAAACAATCGTCAAGGTATATACGATAATAAAAAACAAATCAGATTTGGAAAACATCATGAAGTCAATTTCACAACAACAAACAGAGGATACAAAAATCAACAATTTTAGACAAAGACTGATCTAACAGGATGAAAAAATTACTGCATATTATTGTCTACATGAAGACATACTATTTTACAAACCAAATAATAACCAAGGCTCATGGAAGGTGGTGATACCTAAAGCTTTAGAAACAGAATTAATACTGGACTACCACAGTCGATATGGGCATATGGGTGCATTAAAAGTAATGAAAGCACTTGAGGAACATACTTACATTAGGAATATCAACCGGAGAGTTAGAGAATGTATTCGGCAGTGTCACATCTGTCAATTGGCAAAATGCAATAACGAAAAAACAGAAGGAATAATGCAACCAATTACATCAACTGGTAGATTAGAGAGAGTATTTTTAGATGTGTGTGGACCGTTACCTCGTAGTGGAGGGAGAAAACAGTATAAGTTTATTATAATCATGTTCGACCATTACTCCAAATTTACAAAACTATACCCCATTAATCGGGCGACTAAAAAAAGATTCTGCAAATAGTGATCCAACAATACATACCAGGGTTAGGAGCTCCAAGGTCAATTATTACTGATCACGGAACTCAGTTTCGAGGAAGGGTATGGAAGGAGACTTTGTTAGACCTAGGTGTCAAGACATATAAAACATCTGTCTATCACCCAAATAGCAACCCGGCGGAAAGAGTACTGAGGGAGGTTGGCCGTATCCTCAGGACATATTGTTTTGATAAACACCAGAAGTGGAGTGAATACATTACACAAACAGAAAACTTTATCAACTTAGCTTACCATGAATCAATACAAGATACTCCATATACCATAATGCACGAAAGACTACCACCCCGAGAAATTAGTGAAATAATCAACTTCCCAAACAACCCAACTTACCAGTTCGACGACGTGAGATTCCACAGCAAACTGAGTGAACAGGTGGAGAGAAGAAGGAAAAAGTACAAAATCAATCAGCAGAAAATGATCCAGTACAAGATTGAAGACAAAGTATTGTTAAAAAACCGCGAATTGCCAAGTTCTAAGGAAGGAATAGCAAAAAAGCTATTGTTATTGTATAATGGACCATATATTATTGTAAAAAACAATAACAATAATACTTATGTAATTAGTGATGTGGAAACAAAAAAGATTAAGGGAACATACAACCAAGTTTCCTTAAAAATGTATTATGAACCCAATAAACGAAGTTGAATACCAAAAAATTCTAAAGAAACAGTAAGATCAACTTACAACTAATTATTTATGAGAATTAATTTGGAATTGAAGAATTTATTATTATAATACCACAAAATTCTAAAGAAATAGTAAGATCAACTTACAATTAAATATTTATGAGAATTAATTTGGAATTGAAGAATTTATTATTGTAATACCTCAAAATTCAAAAGAATATAGTAAGCTCATCTTACCAACTTTACTAATCCAGAATATAATTTTAAACGAAACCAAAATAAACAAATTTGAATATCAAAAAATTCAAATAAATAGTAAGGACAACTTACAATACATTGCGATGATGTTATTATGAATCAAGTGAATAAACGAATGTGAATAAATTTCCAAATCCTAAACAAGATAAGCACCTCTTATTAAACACAGTTATGAACTTATTATAGGAATATAAAAAGAAGGATGTAACATTCATGAATTAGAGGAAACCATAGTGCTATAAAATGAATAAGAAAAGACAAATGTAGACAGTCGACGATGGAAATAAGACAAGACTAGAAACGAATTTATTACAAATAACCTATCATGATTGTGAGAGAATCAACAACAACTATAGATACAGATACTTGTTATGTTTTAACTGAACGAAGATAGTGAATGAAAAATGAAGATTAATGAGTACTGATAAAAAAGGAAAGAAGATAGTACCAATTGAAAATAAGAAATGTTATTAATATCGCCACAAGAAAATAAACATCTGAAAGAATCAATGGAAAGAAATATTTAGATCTGAGAAGTATAACTGAGTGAACCATCCCAAGAATATATTATTATATTATTTTATTTGATTTAGTCGTGAATAGACTAGTGATTATTAAATGTGATTGACTGATGAGATAGCTCCAGCAATCGATATTATTTATGTATTATGTATTGTAAGGACAGCGGGGTATTAGGTCAAGAGAGCCCCCCGACTGATTCCAAAATATATGGTGATTAATTTGTTAGGGAAGTAACATGTTCCAGGGATAGAACACTTATAATTAAAGACGAGTATACCAGATCATAGAAAGAATAACAAATGATAAGGTGAAGGATAACATAATTGATAATTTCAACAAAAAACTATATTTTATTAAAATAATCAATTTTGATGGCAGGGTAATATTGTAACATTACATTTGAAACCACTTAATGTCGTACCCGATTTATTAAAGACAATGGATAAGAAGCTAAACAAGAAGAAGTATATCTTTCAAGATGATAGTGAAGAGGAACGAATAAATATTTCAGACTGACTATTAATACAACTGACCGTACCCAAATTAATGATTCAGGCAAAGTGATGCAAAATACATCCAACCCCGATGAAGACATGAACTTGAAATAAGGATAAAATAAGTATTATAAAGACTGACGGATTATGTATCAATGCTATAAGGAAACAAATGGTTCCATTCAATGTATTATAATATCAAGGTAATCAAAATACAAATTGAGGGATAATAGGCCCAAACATACAATACTATGTAAAGAGAAATAGTAGTAAGTGATTGATTTGAATGATGTAATGAAAATATAACAAACCTTATTATAGATACAATGAACCATACCACTAATTGTAATAAATAATAGTCATAAGTTTGTCTAGAAAACAACACATAATAATTTATTCACAGTAACATTTTATAACAAGAGTGCATAATAGTAACTAGTAAGTGATTTACCAAATGACAATTTAATAAGGGTGGGTACACCAAAGTGAAATGAGTAAAAGAAATAAATATTATGAAATAACCACTATTGACACTAAAGTACAGTGAAAAGGTACAAAGTGCAAGTTTAACACAAAATAGAGATAAACCACAAGAATTATAAATCAGAACTCATAGGCCTATAAAGGTGAGAGTGGACAATAAAATGTAAAAACCCATAAAAACCAATAAGAATAAATATAAAAATAAAACCATTCTAAAATGATACTGAAGTACAATACAGTTAATAAATAAACTAATGTACATTAATTTTAAGAAAATACTATATGTAAGATTACATGACAAATTTGGAAATAATACTTACATGAGAAGGTAACAACTAATTAATCAAACAGTCAAAACTAGATGGATTAATTATTTATAAGTGTGACAAATAGAATCCAAAGAGTGCAATACTAACCAGTGATAAAATAATAAACCAAGTGTTTTTTGAACAAGTATTTGAATAAGTCAAGTGCTAATATTAAGGATATACCTAGATGACAATTGAGAGAATATTTGTTTATATTCCCAGTTCCTTAAACCTATAAGAATATGACTATGTTTAAGGGTGAAAAGTACCAAAAAATGGAATAAACAAATGAATTAGTAGTAAAAAATAGTAGTAAAAAATGAAGAGTAATCAAAATATTGATATTATAGTAAGAATTGATAGTAGCTTAATATTATAGTTGTATTCAGGATAAAAATCCTCTAATGTTATTAAGGATGTTATTGTTATGAATGTTTAAATAGTAAGTTTATATAGTAAATGTTTATAAGCAATATTATGATAGCATAAAGAAAGCAGAGGAGATGGTAATATTAATGTTATAGAACGGTGCAATAGTTATAATTGTTAAAATAAGCACTAAGAGTAAGTTATATTCTGTTGAGTGGTGATGAAGCCTATATTAAAGTTATATTAAAGCTATGTTAAAGTTATGTTAAGGTTATAAATTTAAGAGTTAAACAATTGTATGGATCAAGTAAAAAGCAGTTTATTTGTTCAAATGTTCAGTAGAATCATAGTGTAACGTTACCAAATATGGTAGTTACATAAAATAAGCTAATATAACGTCAAGTAACAGAAAAGCATGAAAGTATTTATAGATAAATAAACCTATGTGAATAAAAGTGTGTATCTACAGATATATTAGTATAAAAATCCAACGATGAGGAAGAAAGTGTTAACATAGCAGCATCAAATACGAAATGAAGAAAGAAAATGACCATGAGCCAAAATAAAATATTAGTAACCAGGCCCAATAGGATCCAACAGTGAGGGGAACCAACAAAATAAGGACCAATAAAATCCAACAGTGAAGGAAACAAATGAAGATAATGACTACAATGAAAATATTGAAGAAGACGTTCAAACCTAAAGAAGAGGGAAAGAAGAAGGACAAGGAAACATAACATGAAGAGAGAAGAAAATGGATAAACCATGCAAGGACTCATCATTCATCAAGTGTACTAGAGACAATAATAGTAACCAAAAGAATAGTGATTATCAACAATGTAGAAACAGTGTTTAACATTTAAGGAACCACAAACAATTACAGTGAGTACTTAATATAGCTGTGAAAACCTGTGACCAGTTAACTAATTTTAACCTAATAAACCACACAAACAATTCCAGTGATAAGGTTTATAGTGGACGAAAATGTGTTACTTTCATAGTGAAAACATCAAGAATTAAATAGTCAAATATACACAGACAATTAGTGTGACTAATTTAATCAAGATTGTGATACATATAGATAATCATAAGACCACCAAAATAATATAAAATCGAAAATTATATTATTGTTCATAGAGAACTGACAATAAAAACCTTTGTTAAATATCAAACAAATGTGACAGGAATTAGATACAACCAATGACAAGAAAGATATTGTAATTAGTACAAAAAGATTTGTATTATTGTTAAAGAAGAAGTAGTGTAAACATGTGTATTAAAACAATTAAAATATTGTAATAGAATACCATACTGAAGTCATGTTAGTAGTAGCAAAATGCTGCATTAGAACATGTTGTACATTGTTACATAACCCCATAGGGAAGACACCTATGAAACAAAAAATCATACATGTTAATTTAACCAAATAACCATCAACTATAATATCAATCAAGGATTTGTTATAAGTAATGATACACCACAGTAGACAGTGTATTATATTGAAATACAATACAAATAAAACAGATCAAATATGATGGCACAAAGATAGGAAAAATGGAACCTAGTATGCCAAATTAGTTAGACAAAATACAGTATTAAAACAAGTACCAATGTTAATAAAAGTATTACCAGTAGTTAGATGAAAATCTGGTACTACTATGAGAACAGATTATAAGTATAATGACAATAGTTTTGTAACCAAAATATTGTAAACTAGCTAACTAAGAATACATAGCCAGAAGTAAGCAGAAACAATGTAACCAACTAGTTAAGCAAGATACTTTATTAAAGCTTGAACAAAGATTGATAAGAGTGTTACCAGTAGTAAGAGGGACACCTAATGCTACTTTGAGAACAGACCATGACCATGAGAATAGTCATTTTATATATAAATTATTAAAAACTAAATGACCATGATGGTGGAATCCGAATGTAAACAAACAATAAGGAGCAAGTTATTTATGCAAAATGCAACATACAAACTTGTTTAAAAGTAGATAAAAATGTTACCAAGGATCAGAAGAATGTCTGATACTACTTTGGAAATATAAATCGAGTGTAGCAATAATAATATAATTATTGTTTTAACAAAAATAACTGACTACCATGCTATGACATAATGTAAACAAACCCATTACTAGAAATTGAAGGGTTCTCAGATAGCTAAAAGCTAACAAATATATGAAGGGAATTAGGTACTATAAGTGTACACTAATTGCATTTATTACATAATATACCTTGTATAGAAAAAACCATAAGTAAAATGACAATTGTAAGAAAAGAGATAGGAGGGTACTGAAACAATGTAAATAGTATATGAAATACAGCCCTGTACATATACTCAAGTACAAATTCATGTAAATAGACGTTTCTATTATTATTAGGTTACAATATCAGTGTTAATAGATAAGAAAAATTAGTTTTAAGTACAATTGTGAATAATCAAATATGGACGCCCAAAGACGCCATAACTAGATATTGTTTGGGTAACAATTATTCCCAAATTTTGTATTAAACAAGGTGAGATATAGACTCAGATCGTTTAATTAAAAGTGTTTTAGTGTAAATAATTAAGTTTGGTGTAATAAACTTATTAAATATAAGATGCACCATAAAAATCGATAAAATCGTTATAGTGATTTAAGTAATGGACGGATTATAATCTTGTTTGGACTTTAATTAAAGCGCAGGATGTCTGCAATTTTTTGACACTAACCGTTTAACGATAAGACAAATATTAAGAAAGTTATTACGATTTTAAACTTTCTAATTATTTTTTGTACCAGTGCTGACGTCATATAATCTCCAACGCAAACGCCAAAATTGGTAAAAAATTAAAAATTTTAAGAAAATAAAGTACTTTGGGTTAGAAAGTTCAAACATTTCAGCCAATCGTATGAATGGAAATCGGCAGACAAGCTGCAGACGTTCCGACGGAACGAAAGAGTCATCTATCAACCATCAAACAGACAGGTCATGTCACTCTCCGGACGAGATATGAAGAAGTTTATTTTGAATTGTGCGCGACATGTAAACATCAGTAACTGACATACACTAACCTAAATACTACACAAGCATTAACGAGTGCACTGTGCGGAGTGAATAATATTTAAATACGATCAGTGTACAATATCGATCGTATTTACGAGTGTTGTGCAAAAAATAAAAACAGGAAGTACAATTTTCTTTATTAATTAACAATGAAACAGAAGTAAAATTTTCTGTAAATACTTAATGTTGATATACTACGCAAGTCAGTAGTTGCGAAGTATCATAAATGATGATGGAATTTATCAGAATTAATGAAAGTATTAATTCGAAATTGTTAACATAACAAATAAATATTTTAATTATTTTTCATAATTAAAAGATTCACGATTAAAGTACTTATCACAAAATACGAGCAATATAAATAGTCGCTCAATTGACTAACGTTGTTTTTTTGATTTTCTCTATTTGAAGATAAATATTTTAACTTTTATGCGAAAGAGTATTATATGATACTGATAATTACACATCAGAACTATTATAAATAATATGTATATGCTTAGATTAAGAAGAAATAAATATTCAAGATAACTAACTCTAATAACAGTTCACGTTATGAGATAACCTTAAAATCATAACCGTAACTTGCCACCTTCTTTGTCACAAGTCTGTTCTCATGTAATCCAAAACTAGATGAAAACAATAACAAGAGTTTTTTTTTAATAACTTTTTCTCTTGTAAGTAAATAATTCCCACAGTGAATTATTAAAATATAGTAATACATTTCAGTAGTGCAAGCCAACGCACTTGTTGATTGTCAAGTAAATACTGTAAACGGCGTACGAATTCCCGCGTACGATAATACCATAACTATCTGTTATATGGTACTAATTTTCTATTTTTATATTTATTTGTTTGTTTTTTATTTATTGTTCAATTGATATCATTATAAATGCCACATCTTGTACCTGGCATCATGCTACTTAAAAGAACCACACGAACATGGTAATTAACTGATATAAGAGGACATAACCTCTCAAATTAAAACTATTGTATAACCAACAGGGTTACCAGCCTTGAGGCTAAGGAGAGTCTTATTTTAAATTTTGTTCATTGTAATTATTATCAGTAAAATTATTAGTAACTGATTGTCAATTTTTAAAAGATTTTATAACATCATTAACCGTTAATAAACCTCTACATTTTGTTACCAGTGGAAAAGAGTATTATTTCAAACTTAAAATAGTTCATTTATTATTAGTCAGTTCTACCAAAAGGTGGCGGAAGAATTCAAATATTTCTAATAACTCAGAACTTTATTTAGCTATTATATCATTTTATTGTGCATGCTAGTCACATTGGATATTCAACCAGAATATCTACTTGTATATGTAGTGTGTGTATTTCAGCTGAGCAGTCACCGAACAGAACTACAATATCCACGTGTGGTAAGTGGGGGAGGGTACTAACGGAGTGCGAGAAATATTTTAAATTAAAGAAATGGACCATCGATACCCACATATTTGTCAATTACAATCAAAACTAATAATAATAATAATTATAATTTGAACATTTTATCAAACAACATTATTGTAGATACCGGTGCGTATCTGCAAGCAACACCATTATCTGCAAGCATTACACTACAATATCAACATATAACAGAATCGTTGTATTACAATAGCCATGTGGGCATGAGATTAAACTAATAGGATAGTATATCCTTTTTGTTTTGTTAAGATAGTGTTATATGTTAAACAGTTTTGATGGTTGTTAAAAGTTAATTTAACTGTTAAAGGTTTATTAAGATTCAGTCATAGAAAATGACATTAAGTTAAAATGTTTATAAACATGGTGATGAAGATAACACCAGTACATAGGCCAGGTAAAAACCAACTTTTGTAAATTTTAAATAATACTGTTAAGAATTTTATGAAACAAATATTGAAGGATGAACAGATTGATAGTTCATAGTATACACTACAAATCTAGAAACAAAATAATTCGTTTTAAGCTATCTATGAAAAATTCAAATAACAAAATTGTAACAGCTGTATTTCTTAAGTAAAGGTAGGCATGTTTAGTGTCTATGTGTGTCAAATGTAAAGACCAAAATATGGTTGATAATAGTTTTAAATTCCCAATAAGTACAGAAAAGTTATAATAATTTAAAGGTTTTGAACAAATTTTGACATTGAAATAATGAAATTACATGACAATGTATATCCGAATCAACCAACCAGATTCCAAGTTTACCCATAGCAACCAGAAATTTCGGATAAATAAAATGAGACTTCTTTAACAACGGTCATAGCGTACAAACGCGTTTGCAAAACGTCTTACATAATTAACTATAATTTGTGAAAACACGTTCCAGACATGTTAACATCGATAGATACACATAATACGAGTTATTACAACCAAGTGAGGAACACCTAGCATTGGAAATAGAAGAATCAAGAACCAGGGAGGAAGACAGAAGCAGACGTGGGCCCTATCTTCGACCAAGAACCATATAAAGAAGAGGATTTGGTGACTTTGACATTTTATTATATTATGCATCAACACCAACTTTTGCATACACGACTTTTTAAAAATTAAGCAACTAAACTACAGTCACCATATCACACCAACACTAAGAACACTCACTAATAACACGAATTGAGATTTGACACCTTTTTTAAAACACCACAAGAACCTTTGATTTCAATAATAATTAATAAACACATGAACTGGACATAACCTATAATAACTAGCAGCCACGATTCAACTGCAGGCGTGCACATTACACTCTAAACTTTGTAATATCCTTGAACTGTAAAATTTGTACTTTGATTTATAGAATAACGTTTTGTTTAATTGTAATCCCCGAACCATATACGCCCTGAGATGATCTATTTTTAATAAGAAATAATAACCAACGCTTTATTTTGGTCTCAGTGCAATAAGAATTACAACTACAGTACCAACTGGTAAAGGAGACACATAATTTTTGCCACGATTGTGATTATTATAAAAGAAACGAGAAACAGTTAAACCATGCTTTATTGAATAAATGATTCCTACAAAGATATATGTTTGTTGTTATATTTGCGTCGTTATTATTGCTGTTCCATTTAAAAAATAAGTTCACAGAGCACAGCGGACACCACAACGGTTGGCAACGGTGGGTGACGTCATCGAAACGGTACGTATAGTGGGAGCGAGCGGCAGACTACAAAATCATTCGCCGTTCAACATATATTATTAACAGTAACATTATTACAACAACAACAGTGTGGTTGAAGGTAATTAATACATATACATTTGTTACTAATTGACGTTTCCAACGGGCGTATATAATTTAAGTGCCCGCAACATTTATAAAATTCGTTATAAATAGACGGATCCAAAGTGAGGCTTTAAAGAAGTAACGAACAGAACATATATAAAACTTATCGTTACAATATATATATAAACAATCTTTGTGATAAATAAAAAATTCATTTGTCGGACTAACTCATATAATATTTTATCACTCTAATCTCACATTTGTATGTTCGAATTTCAGAACCCATATCATTGGGCTCGATAAGATCGGAATCTACATCATTCTTTAAAATATTTTTAAGAAATCATAGTAATGAAGTTAGTACTGGACAGTTATCCTTAGCAGTTGTCAAGTTAAAACGACTGGTGTTAATAATTAAATAGCATTCAGAATTATTAAAGAACATTTACAAGCGATTATATCATTAAAAGCGTTTGTTTGTAGTAAATTTATATTGAAGCAGGCTTTAGTAAAATATTATGAAAAGTACCCTACCCAACTCTTATTCACTGTTTACATTTAGGCCAGCCATTCTTTGTTTTATACATAAATATGAATTTAAATTGAAGTTTTTGTTCTATTATAAACTTACGTTTAATAGCATACAGGAAACAATACAATTTGTGTATCCAAAACGTGGGGAGCATTCGGTCATTCAGATAGTCAATCATTTATTGAAATATGTATCGTCAATATGTGTGAATTCCACACACGCTAAAATAACCTTATGGTCAGAAACAGTTGGACGTAGTAATAACGACCCGTTGTGTGTGTGTGTGTGTGTGTGTGTGTGTGGCAGAGAGAGAGAGAGAGAGAGAGAGAGAGAGAGAGAGAGAGAGAGAGAGAGAGAGAGAGAGAGAGAGAGAGAGAGAGAGAGAGAGAGAGAGAGAGAGAGAGAGTAATTAATTTATAGAGTAATATAGTTATGCAGATTTACAGAGAAAGAGAGGCAATGAGATGGAGTTAACATAATAACGCTTTAACCCGAATCTACACAGACTCATTTAAAATAGTAAGCACATACGTATTCACCATAAGCACAAAAGTACGCAATAAACTTTTACGTAGAGTGTTAGCAGCACTTCTCACAGCCTCACAGTTCTGCAAACACTTGACATACTTTTTACTTTAAATGCTCGTGCTTCACAAAGGGAACACTTAATCTCACTAAGCGCTTAGACTTATTACAGTTTACATAATGCAAATGTTACGTAAATGTTTTACTTCCAGGTCATTGTGGTAACATTGGAAATGTTTTTATAAACATTAATACACTTTTACAACCAGTTTATTAGAGCGACTAGGCTTTTTCGACAAAATGAAAAGAAACGTTTCTCTTGGAATGGAATTTTTGAAGATGTAAAGATGTGTTATTGCCTGCATAAATTTAAAATCGTAATATTTTGTTCAGAAATTTATTTAATCAATACAATTTTAATGAGCTTTTAAATGTTCTAGTAAGGCTACACAAACGTAACAAAAACTACTGAAATAAAACAATTTGTAACTTTACATAAGCAGGCACTCCGTCATACCTTTAGGTCTTAACATATTGGGTTTCTTGATATTTGTGTATTTCCCAGAAAATAGAAGAAGAGAAAGGAGAATAAACAGGAAAAGACAGATTAAACGCCGGCAGAGTGTTAGAGTAAGGGTATGAATATTAAATCTAACACAGCTGGTTGCGCGATAGCCTTCGTAAATAGGCTGGATTAATTAAGACTATATAAACAGATTCCATATTGACGGTTCAGGGTATCGGTTTAAGCACCATGCAATATTATTAGACATTATTGAAATACTTCAGCTTTAAGGAGTACAAATAAACTTAAAGTTCTTTTGAAAATATCCTCAGAACATTATTATGTAATAGGTAAGTGATTCCAAATTTGTCATAGGACGCCATCGCATCAACCAGACTTTTACGGAAGAAGAAAAACAATATGTATGTAGGCCTACATATACGCACTCAAATAAATGTTCCACAAAATTTGATTAATTTTTAATACGCAAGATTAGTTTTCATAAATGTCAATTTTTTGACCGCTTTTCATTGGCCATTATTTTCGGGACATGTTCTGTGCGTTAGGGAACATTTTATCTGTACATCTAAGATGTACGGAAGTTTCGCACATGCCTAAGTTATTTTAGTGCGTGATCAAAAGCAAAAAACGTATTACTTCCTACGCTAAAAATATTTGTGTTTGAGGCAAGCGTTACAATAATTAATTTAGTTTAGATAGGACAACATTTATACTTGTAATTTTTAACGTCATATGTTACAAACTAAACTTGCCAATAGTAATTAGCAGTAATTCTTTACTGCTAAAATCTTGAATTATAGACTAATCAACCATCTATAAAGTGTCTTCACAAAATTCGTCTCAAAAAAAATTTTCCGTATATTCTATTTACCGATAAGCGACAGAAATTTGAAACAGAGGAAAATGAACCCATATCATGAGATTAATGTAAACAAATATGCCATACGAAACCACAAACCACTGTAGCATGGGTCCACGGGAATCATAAAATAAAAAAGCAATTTAAATTTTGATATATAAATCTATACGTAATAGGGCAAATATCTTAATCAATATCGTATTGAAATATCCTATCACTACTAATAGTAAAAATATGTTTATTGGTTTACTCGTGTTAATGATATGTGTATACTGAATAAATAATTTTTGCAATAGCTGGTGTACGGTAAAAACCCAGTTAGGCGCATTAAAAACTCTTTGGAGAATTACTGTTTACATTATACAACGTGAGATAGGCTGTTGGTACATCGCTTAAGCCAAGTAATAGGACAACGAACATAGACACATAGCGGATCGTGTGCTAGCCAACAAAGCGTAGAAACGCGTAAAAGCTTTGAATTCGGTTAACAGCAAAAGAGCGTACATGTCGGTAGTACAGGCAGCGGTGAAACCAAAATCAGCGTTAGGATACGGAATGTGCTGCGGACGTAAACGTCGTCGCCGCAGCGGTGCGGTCACCAAGCGGTAAAAGTCTAGTCAGACAAAGAAGAAGTCGAAGACGACGTTAACGTCATTAAAGACGACGACAACAACAACACAACGGAGATGGTGTAGAACGTAAGACGGCTTCCGGACTGTACCTGCGTCCAGACCGATAATACTACATACTCCCTGTTGCCCGATCAAAATCTTACTTTGTACTCGAAAAAATTGTCCATACCTTATATCAGAGATGTGTAGATGCACCAACACTTTGCGCCGGTCACAACAGTTGGAAGAACAAAATCGCTATCGTGTATCTGGACGACGCTACTGGACCCAGGCACACACTGTGTATGCTGCAAGAAGTAGGCCCCCTATAATTTGGGTTCGGAAATTTACGACCACCCTTCGAGCTAGTACAGTACTTTGGACCGAATATGAGCGGCGTTTCTTACAACTACGCGCGCAAAAAACGTCAGTGATAAAGTCGATCAATGAACGACAAGATGTCTTCATTAACGGTTACCGTGTTGAGTACGGATCCGAACGCGCTCGTTTGTGACTTTTTCCACCTCTAGAACTAACAGACGGTGAATGTTACACAGGACTGTTGGACTACACCATGTATAACTCTATAACAAAGGTTTAATTCTCATTAAATTACTGACCGGTACGTACGAAATCAGCTACACCGAAACATACATGAAAACGCGTTAGGCGACGGGAAGTTAGGTGTTGTCGTCACAATAACAACACGTCGAACTGTAAACTTTTTTGTTCTTATACGATCGATTTTGATCGTACACAACATGGAATCAGAAGGTTCTTTTTACCAAGAAAACCAAGAATAAAGCGTATAACTTGCACACATCAGACACTCCTGTAAGGAGTGAACATTTTGGAACACTTTGGAATAGGTGCAAAGTTGTACAATTTGAATACAAGGACGGACGAAACGTGCATATTCTGCATTCGTTCTATCCGACGGTCGACCCGGGATTCAAGATAGTCGAATTGCCCAGCAATGTTATATAATTTGCAGTGAACGTGGTATGTTTAGATAATATTACAATAGACGATCAAGACGGAAGTATCGTGAATTTTTGCGGTGAAGGTATTGCCGTGCGAATACAATTAATACCGATATAGTCATGGATTTTTACTACACATATACTTCTCCTCTACCGTTATCACCATCACCATAACGTACAAGAACGGTGAAAAACAAATAGGCACGTTGGTTCGGGAAAGGTATCAGTATACGTTCGACACTGAAGAGGTTAACACCGGCTAACAGACGCAGAGTGATTTTACTGCGGTTCGAAGTCTAAAAAAAAACATGGCGGCGGGAGGAAACTCATCGGTCTAGTGAGGTCCGGTCTTTGAACATACCATTACGCATTACGAGTATTACAGTCACGCACCGTACGCATCGTCACGATACGGAAATAATGATGAAATACGTACACCTATTCCGCAACACGGTGTCTTCACCCTGCAGATGCAAAATTTCCTGTACATCCAAGGCAAGTTGAGCCAAAAGTACGGAGTGTGTGCTGCTTATGATGTGAGTGTGTAACTGGTGGGCAAATCGATTGCGTTTCTCTTTAAAGAAATCTGTTACGAACTGACCGGTGTTAACGTCTATGGTACCAATAACGATGGTGTCACGTCCAATATTAAAATTATCTATCAGCAGACAGTACGTAGATGAGATGAAAAAACTGGATGGGTGGCACCGATATCTAACGGGTTGACACCGAACCGAGAATTCAACTTTTTCATGCCGTTAAATGGAAAGCGCAAGATCGATCACAATGGAACACTGCTGAAAACCAATCTTGGGATTGTAGACATAAGAAAAGAAGATTACTGATGGAATTCACAAGATTTTTACGCGCATTATTTTATACGTAAAACAGGAACTGACGCACGTCTACCGACGTTAACTCCACGTTGTCGAATAAGGATACGGAGGCTATCACACATCACAAATTGACTTAGCTTAAATCTTGTGGATGATTCCGTACATACGTGAAAAATGAACGGTGGTTGCAGCTGTTAGACTTCATACAGAAAGATTCACAGTTAGCCTTACTTTCTCAAAGTTGGAAACTGCTAGAGCATCCGGCTTTAACGACGACTAAACAATTGCAACATTGCAACCGTGAAGACGTCCATGTAACTGGAGAAGTCGCGGGTAATACTAACCTTCCAGACTCCGAGAAAGAACGATTGGAAAAACACGCAGATAAATTCAATCACTGCAACGTGACTAACGAGAGACTCTTTCTTAGAGAAAAATACTACGATAACCTGAACCTAGATTTCGATAAAGGTTGTTTAGCACTGACGTACTACAAGTACTTCGTTTTCAAAAAATCATTCTAACATGGAAAGTAGTCTGTACTTCTGTCAGTTCAAAGCAAAAGGACCGGTGATCGTCTTTGACTTTAGAAGAGAGGACGAGTTGATGTAGTCCTTACCGGTTGCGCTTCGATTAGAATTCTAATACTCGGATGATTTTCTCGCGCAAGCTTCAGCCTCCTCTACGATATTTCATGATTTGCTTATCGAGTACACTCCGCTGTCCAACACGGTACGCAAAAGCACTTAATTTCTCCCCTCTACCACCGTACTCTTCAACAACACCGCTCTTGTGTTAAAGATATTCAAAATAATAAATCAGACTTTAGTGTCCATCGAAAGATACACAAAATGTCTTGTACGAACTGAAATCACATCACTGCTCAACATGTGGCAACAAAGTTTCGACAGAAGCGCTGTTATAGAATTACAAGTTTTACAAGATGTGCACAGCGATATATCTTTCAGCAGTTGGCTGCAGTAGACCTGGTCATCCGCTATTTGACGTCAGCGTTTTTTCACCATCATAAGATACAATACATAAAAATTAAAAAAAAAAACAGTTAAATCCAACGAGTGGCTGGTTATAGACAGCATCACCGATTGAGCTGGAACGATGGTCACATACATACACAGATACGTGTCCGTTCGCTGTGCAAATATTTTTATACTTCTCTACAATTTACACTAAGGGGCTGGAGGAAAAGAAGTTCTTGCGTCCTTACCACCACAACGTTATCGATCTCAACGAGGAGGACGCACTGATGACGAGCAACAGCAGCAACGGCGGAGAACATACACCAGTACAGTGTCGTATCCAATCGACGACCGTTAACGTATTGTGCGTTGCGTAAGGCGACGTACTATAATGATTGGTTAGTGATAACGATGAGAAAATCACTGTGGGACACTTAGGCCTATAGCTTATAGACGACGTTAAAGTAAAATCATTTTTTGAGTTGTGTGTGTGACGATAACCATGTTCATTTCTTGATATACGAGATATGTACGTATAAGGCTTTATGAGGATGGCAGTGTCAACCATGTTGTAATGAATGCAATTGTGATGATGATAACAATGTTTATTCTTTGATGTATCTAGGCTTTAAAGCATAGATATATGCTTTTACCATTCTTTGATGTATGGTTTTACAGCTGCCCCTGGCGTGGCTGGAAAACTCGTAAACTGCTGTGACCTTCTTAAAGCTGTCACTAGTGGGATTGAAAACCCCCGTAAACATCTTTAATTTAGCATCATAACGATTGTCTCTCGTGTGGTTGAAACCCCGTAATAAATCGTTGCGTGTGTGTGTAGACATTATAACTTATCATTGTCTCACATGACACACATTGTTTTATTTGTTTTCAGTAAATCCACTAAATATTTGCAACAATTTTCCTTATGTGCATTTAGTAAGAAAATATATGCATATATATCTATTATTACATACGCTTTGTAATATTTAGGTCATTATCATTGTTTCACATGTCGCATATTGCTTTACTTATTTATAGGCTATGTATACATGTCGAATAAATTATTTCTAACATATACTTTTTTAACGTACCGTGTCACTTATTTTAAATAAGTATATAATTACCTTTTTATCCACTCTAGCGACACAAAGTTTCGTCTAGTTATGACGCGTTTCGGGACTAAGTCCCATCCTCAGATAACACTGATTTTAATATGAAAAACTAATACAATATACAATCGTAACCATGATTTTGGTTATGTCAATAAAATAAAATAAAATAAAACTTAAAATCGCATGTGAAATGTTATACGAAGCACGGCTGGAGCTCCCGCATGCGTTCACCCTCAACCGCGATCGTCACGCGACTGGTCAAAGATTAAATCCAAACCGATGGCAGTGTCGAATTAGTTGTTCGATGCAAAATTTATCTGATGATTCAATAAATTGTTTTTGGTGGTACTATTTTTTATAGCTTTATAAATTTCAAATTCCTTCAGACTATCCATCCGTTTACCTTTTTTACAAAAATGTAACGCTGTTAAATTTTCTTCAAAGCTCGTATATTTATGTCCGCTTGATATTAAATGTTGTGCAAAATTGGACTTAGTATTACTTGGCTTGGAAATATGTTCTAAAAATCTTGTATAAAAACATCTGCCTGATTGGCCGATGTAGAACGCTTCACAATCATCACATTTTATTTTATATACACCAGATTTCTTTTTTAAATTTACTTTGTTTTTGTTTTTGAAATAATTTCCCAAGTTATTATTTGTTTTAAATGATAAGATATAGTTATTATCTTTGAGAACGGGTCTTAAAATATTTGGCATAATACCTGTGAAATTAGCAGAAAGATATTTACAATTTTTATTACTTGTTTTTATACAGTTTGAATTTTTATTTTCTAAACGTTTTCTGTTTATTTATTATTTTGTCTATTATTGTAGATTTATACCCGTTGTTTATAGCTATTTGTTTGATAGTGCTAACCTATCAATCCTATTTGGATGGATAGTATGGAGGAATTTGAAATTTATAAAGCTATAAAAAAATAGTACCACCAAAAACAATTTATTGAATCATCAGATAAATTTTGCATCGAACTACTTATTCGACACTGCCATCGGTTTGGATTTAATCTTTGACCAGTCGCGTGACGATCGCGGTTAAGGGTGAACGCATGCGGGAGCTCCAGCCGTGCTTCGTATAACAATTCACATGCGATTTGAAGTTTTATTTTATTGACATAACCAAAATCATGGTTACGATTGTATATTGTATTAGTTTTTCATACTACAATCAGTGTTATCTGAGGATGGGACTTAGTCCCGAAACGCGTCATAACTAGACGAAACTTTGTGTCACTAGAGTGGATAAAAAGGTAATTATATAATTATTTATTTCTAACAACCTGCATATAATGTATCAAGTCAGGAAAAATGACGCTTGATTCTATTATTATATACGCTTTTCTAATACTTAGATCGTTATCATAGTATCACATATCATATAGTGTTTTACACAGTTGTATGGATCTAACAAAATATTTGTATCATTTGCTTTCATGTAATTAATCAAGAAAAAACGAAGCTTGTAACTTTTCTCTTAATACAGCTAACAGAGAACGAAACTGCACTCGGCCTTCTGTGCGCGGTGACAAATTTTTGTTAGAGCCAGAGTGGGGGAAACATGAACAGCACTTGAGTTGTGTTGCCGTGGTGTGTGTTTCAGTGGATGTATAGTCGTATCAAATTTTAAGTGGGCGTTAGAAATATAATTTGCATAGTTTTCTTCCTTATTGTGTTACTTACACTTACTCGTAAGTGTTTAGATACTGTATATGCTTGAGATACTGTATATCTGAAGTATATCGTTATTTATTTCATAGATAACGTATAAAATGAACGCTAACGTGGAATTCAGAAGTAAAGTGAAACACAAAACGTTGAGTGGACAAAGCCGGGAAATTATTAGTTGTGTATTGCAGTTTATGCAAAACGAGGCAAAAAAAGGTGTGCCAGTTATACCTTTGGCTAAAGTGCAGGAACGCGTTGCAGCAGTTACTGGTGTAAGTTTACGGACTGTGAAAACAATTGCCGGTGAGTCGCGAAAAATTGAGTGCGGTGGGTCCACATCTCTTCAATACCTAAAAAGAAATTGAAAAATAGAAATAAAAAAATTGTGCTGGATGACTTCGATCGATGTGTTTTATGTAGACTAGTTTTAAATTTTCATATAAATGAAAAGAGGGTGCCAACGATGAAGGCAAGCCACAAAACATTTTGCAGTGATACGGAATATAGAGGTTGTGTAGACACATTACGAAAAGAATTACACACAATGGGATTTAAGTGGGTGAAAACAAAATCAGACCGGAAACTTCTCATGGAACAACATGACATAAGACAGATGAGACTGAACTATTTACGCACAATACTGAGGTACAGAGAGGAAAACAGAAACATTGTTTATATGGACGAGACATATTTACATTCTACGTATACACAAGTAAAGAGCTGGACCGACGATTCAAATGAAGGACTAAAGAAGAAAGTTACAAAAGGCCAGAAACTAATAATAATCCATGCTGGCCGAGAAAATGGTTTTGTTATTGGTGCTAATTTAACTTGGAAGTCGACATTATCAACAGGAGATTATCATGATGAGATGAATTACTCTAATTTCAGGAAGTGGGTAGAACAAAAGCTACTAAATGGACTGCCACCAAACAGTGTTCTTGTCATGGATAACGCTCCCTACCACAACAAACAAACTGAAAAATATCCGACTTCTAATTCCAGGAAATACGACATGAAAGACTGGCTTACAAAGAAAAACATACAATTTGAAAATTCAATGTTGAAACCCGATTTGTACACATTAATCAAATTATATAAACCAAAATATAAAACGTATGAAATCGACGAGTTATTACACAATCATGGACATTCTGTTCTACGTTTGCCTCCTTACCATCTAGATCTAAACCCCATTGAACTCGTATGGGCTTCTTTAAAAGAATATGTTGCAAAGAGAAATGTTACTTTCAATTTTAATGATGTTAATAATTACTGTAATGATTTTTTCGAAAGTTTTTCAAAAGCCGATTGGCTATCTAGGTGCAGGCACGTAATTAAAATAGAAAGAGAATACTGAGAAAAAGAACAACTCTTCGATACTGTAGTGGACGATATTATATTAAATCTAGGTGAAGACAGTGAAGAAGAATCGGAAGAAGAGAATTCAGATACTGACAGTGATATTTCGGGAGTTTATTTTAATACTTAAAATTGGTGTATTAATTGATTATTAATTATTAATATTATTATTAATGAAAGAGTGAATTGAACTATAACTTCTTTTTTTTATTTAGTAATGTGGACATATGAAACGGTTTATAGTGTTTAAAATTTTTAATTGTTTGATATGGCGAAAGAAAAACAATACACTTCAGCTGGAGGTAAGAACATTTTTATTTTCCTCCTGTTGAGTAAAATTTACTTGTGTTTCACTTCCTAAATTAGAAATTGTATTTCGCTGTATAATTTCCTAAAACTTTACAAGCTCTTACACTATAAAGACATTACGTTCAGCATAAATAAACTCTGAACACAGTAAATTTTGTACATTGTCAACATGAAACGAGTGTACGTAGATGACGTAGTCGTAAACTTCGTCCGCCTCACTCACATACTACTACCGTCTCACTCACTCCCATCTGCGCAGCTGACGGGCAATTTCGATTCAGTTCAGCTGTATTATAACTTATACGTTTTGTATTACTTTTTAATGTTAATAAATGTAGAAAACAAATGTACACGTTATTTTTCCCATCCTCAAAACTTTCCTCTTCCACCAGTCAACAAAACTACCACCTCCATACAGCTAGCTTAGTGCGTAATAGTTAGAGAGTAAAATCTTACAGAGTAACAGTTACATAAGCCGTTAGAGAAGGGAGAGAGAGAGAGAGAGAGAGAGAAATTTCACAACCTTCTCGATTGTTCATTAATATGCAATGTTTAAGCGTTGCGTACTTACATTATGATTTGACATTTAACAAGGTGGCGACAGAGGCAGATGAAACATTATCATTACACACGTACAACCGTTAAGTTTAAACTTCATTTCCGCCCTGACGTAGCCACGCTAGTAGTAACACAAAGTTTTCCCTCACACATTAGTTTTAAACTTATTTTAGTACGCGAGGAAATGTTTTTGGTCAACCTGACACCGACACATATGCACGCGTGTGCTTCAGCGTCAGACAGGCTGGTGGTATACGAAAACAGTCACGTGACGGTGACATCACAACTTCTGATGTCAGCATGAGGTCAGATGACTCAGACTTTTTCAGTATTCACCTTCCATTTATTACAAGACACGTGACACGAAAGCTTACATTTCCGAAAAGGTGTTTACACACAGTAAATGCTTTATCGTATTTGAATCCTGTAGATCTCGCTTTGCGACTTATTTAATTATAATCATAACTTTGGGGAACGGTAAGAACTACTCCACATTGACGACGCAGTGAATAATTGTCTCACATGGAGATAAGTCTAAAACATTACTAGAAGTCATGGAAATTACAACCAAGGTGTCCATACCACTAAACACAATGCTCTAAACTCTAAACAATCGTGGTTTCAAACTCACATTTGGACGCTAAAACATGAGATGCTATTTTTCCAGAGTAACGCTCTATTCTTTTTAGAAGAATATATGTTGAAACGCTTGTGTGACCAAAGACGAGAGTTGAAAGTCTTTGTAATTAAGACAACAGTGAATTATGTTGTAGCTATTTTTCGAGCAAAAACTGAAAACACGACTTGTTTAACTTGTTGAAAACTTTTCCCATTTTAACCAGCTAAGCACACATCTGTAAGGTTAAGGTAACCATAAATTTAAAAGTGTGGAATTATTATTTGATTTTGAAACATATTTAAAACTTTTTTTTTTGCTAAATAGATCCGTTCTTTACACAGTTAGTTAAAAAATATTTCTGCAATTCTGACTTTGGTCTCTTGCTAATGGTAATGATTAAACTACGTCACAGCATAACATATCATGTTCATACAGATGTTAACAGACGAATTCGTCTTCCTGCAAATACTAACGGATGAATGCATATATTCTCCAAAAAACGAAACAGCTAAAACTGAGGCTATCTAGAAACCAATTTGTAATCGTTCTATTGTCAGCCCTAACGACCTTCCTGTTGAAATCCAAGATAAAGTAACCAAACTTCAAAATCATAATCTTAGTGATTAGTTTAAATCCGATACGAATATGGAGGAGTGACAGTCTTAGAAGGCGGTGTCTTATCAACACATTCGATGAACCTCCTTATTATGTCACAGTGTTTTCGTAAGATAAGGAATGATCTACTCTACTGCCAATGAAACATAAGCCTTGGAATTGGAGGAATCAGGCGACTATAAACCAATAGCTTTAAACGGCAGTATCAGCCGAATAACCCCATAGCTTGTGGAATCAGGAATTAATAAATGCCAGAAAACAGTAGTAATTACAGCTGATTTTGTTTACTTAAGTTCATTGGCTTCTTAAGCAAGAATACAACTCTACTTGATTTCATTTTCTCAAACTTAGTTGCAGTTAATTTAAACTAAGTAATTTAAATTACATCAATTTAATTTTAATTATAATTAAAATAAATTCTTCTTTTCGTGGCATGAAGACACCAGCAAACGGTATGCTGGTGTGCCATGTCTTGTCACACTCACGACTTACTTGTCCGCGGTTATCTTAGAGCTCAGAATAACAGAATAGGGTTGTAAAAGAGTCAGAGGATTGAGCATATAACAAATTTAAATATTAGATACAATTTGAACGTCAAAGAAACCTTTACTACGTGTAACAAAACAGTAATAACTTTATACAATTACGATCATATGAAATACAAAATTATAGAACAAAGTGTCAGCCAACTAGATTTGAGATAGCATATAATATCGGCAATATATAAAATACGTATACACGTATACGGCAAAATACATTATTTTATGAGTTTTTGGAGAAATTGTAAGATTTCTCAGACTCACTCGGTGAGGTAAAACATTAAAAGTCTATAAATTATGGCAGTTCTCGCCTTAGTGTACGGTTCTAAATGTTGCACTTCAACAAACAAAAAGAAACCGCGGGTATGGGATGACTATGCTAGGTTACAAGCAGAATTATCACCGTTGCACACTACTATATATAAAAATTATTCCGATTAGCGCTTTCAAGCTTCAGAGCTTATCGTCAGTTCGGAAATGAACAACAGACATGAAAACCCAATACGTCTGTCATATAATTTCCTATTATATCTATTGATTAAGCCGTAAAGTGACCTTATTTCTAATTTTATCCACAAATTCTCGCTTTGTTCTTTTACTTTTTTAGCTACTGTGTTCTTATTTTGAATTTTAACTTGCGCGTATTTTGTGATGTTTATTATTGCGCGTATTATGCAGACATTGTTTATCGAACCATATTTTACTTAAACCGCTCTTCAATTTAACTTTTAACTTAAGATATTTGAAAACTTTACTTACCTTATTGTTGTCGTTTATTACCTCATTGTTGTTGTCCATTACCTGTCGTCGATTGCACATCTTAACAGAAGTTTAATGAAGAAAGTTGTGTTAGTGGTTAAAATCACAAGCAGAATTATCACTGTTACACACCACTATATAAAAATTATTCCGATTAGCGCTTTCAAGCTTCACAGCTCATCGTCAGATCGGAAATGAACAACAGACATGAAAACAACCCTTCAACCCTACCCCACCCCACCTTGTTCACACACAACAAGCTATAATTCAAATGTCCCTCCCCCACCCTTTGAGTCCTGTCACCTCCATCTGGACAGTTACATATTATCTAGCAAATACCTTGTGTTTCAGTGTTGTTTGTGTGTGTGTGTGTGTGTGTACATTCCTTTTAAACCTGACCGTATTTCTCATTCACACTTGTGGGCCAGTCACACACCCTTATTTTAAAAACATCCAAATAGTCCTATGCAATTTAATTCTTAATCTTATCTATCTGTCTTCTATCATTTACTTCTTAATTATGTTATAAAATGTTTCTTCATTATCAAATTTAATTTTAGCATTAATTAAATTGTCTAACCTTTTTTCTCTTGCTTTCAATATTTTTAATTCCTCCCTAAGCTTCCTTTCAACTGTGTTATTTACCACTTTTACAATTTCGTAATCTTCCAAAGGATTAACAATCTTATGGCGTTCTTCTATGAAATGGCTTGCATATAACGAATTCGTTGTTCTATTACCTTCTCCACGTTTGTGGTCAGACAACCTGCATACGAATTTTCGTCCTGTCTCACCTAGGTACACTTTGTTGCAGTCTTTACATTTTAATTTATAAATTCCGCTTTTCTGTAATACTGGGATATTTTCTATATTTTTATTCCTTATCTTATCAAATATCGTTTCACATTTTTTAATAGCTATATCTACTCCGTATTTATTAAAACATTTTATAATTTTTCTAGTATGTGAACCTATGTATATGTCAATGACCCTGCATAATTCTTTTGTTCTGGTTCCATTTTAGCTTTTTGTATGTTCACACTTTTCATAACTTTTTCCACTTTGTTGGTGTTATAGTTATTATTCCTTACAATTCCCTTTATCGTTTTTAACTCACTATCTTTTGATTCGTTCTCTTTTAAACACTTCTGAGCTCTATAACAAAATGAATAGATTGCCGCCATTTTATATCTATAAAGGTGGTAAGACTTTCTTGGTATAATTATATCAGAATACGATTCTTTCCTAAATATCCCAAACTGTAGTTTCTCATTATCTTTAATGTCTATGTTTAAATCTAAGTAATTTATTTTCTTACCTCCTACCTCTTCTTTAAATTGTAAGTTTTTATCCTTATTATTTACCTAATTTATAAACTCATGTACTTCTTCTATGCTTCCTTCCCAAATTATGTTGGGTTGTTTTCTTGTCTGTTGTTCATTTCCGATCTGACGATTAGCTGTGAAGCTTGAAAGCGCTAATCGGTATAATTTTTATATAGTGGTGTGCAACAGTGATAATTCTGCTTGTGATTGTAACCACTAACACAACTTTCTTCATTACTGTTAAGATATGCTAGGTTACTTTACACGTTTCTAACCAACAACGTAACAAGAATATTTTGGAGGTTTAATAATTAATATTTTTGGTATCTTCAGTTAAACTGAGAAAATCATATTGTACAGCTGTCAACGCTAATTAGAGCGGATGCATGAAAACAGAATTTCCAAGCAGGATTTTATGTACTGTCGGCTCGAGAAAGGCCGACTTGGACAAACTCGAAAGCGCTGGCTAAATCAGGTAATTGTGAGTGTGAAACAGGTTTTGGCCTACGTCATGAAGTTGATGTGACAAATGTGCCGTAATCCTACCGTTAATGGCTATGTGAGTAATTCGTTATGGCTATGTTTTAGCTTCAATTATCAGTCGAGTCAATACTTTCGTACCTCTACTATGGCGATAAATGAATTAACGTTATGTCGTGTCGGAGTCAGTGATAAGGCGTCAACTACATAAGAAATACTCTACAACATAATATGTATTCCAGATTGTTTTTTCATGAAACCAGACACTAAAAAAGTTATTAAGTGTCGATATTATTGCCTTCATTATAATATTAATACTGACGAACAATAAATATGATTTACGTTTCTAATATTTCTTTGAACAACGTAAAATAAGCTTTGCTCAATTTGTTTAAGAGATTTGTTCTATCTACGTAGTAATTTGTTTTTGCTTAACTGAACACTCAACAACTTCCATGTTTATATAACAACCAAACTTATGGACGTGTATGCTAGCTAAAACCGTATGATGATATGGGATTGTACACTAGTCAATTTATTGTTGCCTTAATGTTTTAACAGTCTAAGATGCAACTGAATATAGAAAAACTAACAAAATATTGTTGTAAAAATAATAGAACTGAGTTACTTTATGAACAAATTAACTGCTTTCATAAATCTGTAAGTACTATACCCTTTGTAAATTATGAATTAACGTTTTTCATACGCCACGTTAAAAGATTTTATAAAATTCTATTACGAAATTGGAATTCGTAACTCACAAATATACTATATAGAAAAGTTTTCTCTTTTGATGCAAAGATCAGAGATATTAGAATGGTATTAGTAGATTTACAGTTTAGAAGGGTTTAAGTGCTAATTTTTTTTATAAATGTGGTATTACTGACAGTAGATAATGTTCTTTCTTGTGCCTCCTCTACACCTTCATTGTGGTGACCCTTCCATAACATTTTGTCAGACTGCAGGGGGCCAGTCAGTACGAGAGCCCAGTATCCTCTACTATCCCAACTTTACAATCGCTTGTCCGTTTCATGTTTACACTATTCTCTAAGGTACAGAAGACATGACAATACATTGTACGGTTCAATCTGAAAATTACGCTATAAAAGATCAACATTATGAAGCTTATGTCAAAAGAAATCTCTACTTGTCTACTGCGACCATAGGCCTATACAAGAAAAACGTGATTTTGTTAAAATTATTTGTATGTGACTTTGCAATTGTCTCCTTGTTAGCTGAGTTTTATGCAGATATTTTAGTTAATTTTTTGTAACATAGTCGTCAGAAATTTAGCAGAAAAAGCTCATAAATAAAATATCTGTGCATTCACTCCAAAACGTGAACCCATTCGTTGCATACTCTATATTAGATAATAACATTCATTATAATACATTTATTATTATAGTAAGTATATTTTATATTTATACTCCTATCACAAGATGACTTGTGATACATTCTTTTATTGAGTCCTGTAACGAAACCAAACATAAAGGGGAGAGCGTAAAACGAGAAGCTTTAACCGAAGTGAACGGTGTGAGTTTGTTTCAGTATGCGTGAGTGTCTGTGTATATGAGGGTGAATAACACACACACACACACACAAACACACAAACGCACACGCACACATAGCGCGTGAATAAGTCGATGTGAATATAAGAGGGTGAGTGTATACCAGTGAAAGGCAGATTGTGCGCGCAACTAAGTCATTGACCTTCCAGGTACATTCATATTATGAATACACTGCGGATTGGAATCAGTGCTGCTGGGTGTACGCAAGCAATGAAATCGTATTCACTGTTGAAGCATGTCATCTCTCAGATACTAAATTACTAAAAACGGACACTCTTCGTTCTCACAAAAGTGGTCGACAAGTTTGTAACTCCAGGACTATTTATCCTGAACTTTACACGTTAATTAAAATTTGGAATACGTGATTGACCGTAATAGATTAAAACTCTTCCTTTAAACTAGTTTATTTAATTTTGCGCACATATTACCACCCCCACACACACACACACACTTTAATGTAACAGTTTTACAGCTGTCCTCTTAGAATCAATTACCGCACACAGTTCTAAGTATCGGTATTGTGATTGATAATTTTAATGAGCTTAAACATTTAAGTGTATACGTCAACGTTGTTTTTCAAAAAATTTAAAAATCATAACTCTTTTTCTTTTAATCAGCTACAGGAAAACCTTTACCGTATAAAAGTTTTTGTCATTCTGCACATTTGTCTTTTAAGTGAAGTAAAATTAACTGTTTTGAATTACAGTAACTTCAAATGAACTTCTGTAGACTTCCTGCGTTTGTAGAGGCGTAGCGAAGTAGCGGGAGCAGTGCCCAACGTCGCAGGCTTCCCGTCGATAAACTACATTAGTTCCGGTGTTTGAACTTTGATATTCCTCCAGAGGCACTACACTGAAATATGCGGGAAACCGGTCGCGTTAAAAATCTCAGGCGCCTTATTAGTAGCTGCTCACGCCTGCTTCACACTAGAGACTACTACCACAAATCTCAGGCGGCTTATTAGTAGCTGCTCACGCCTGCTTCACACTAGAGACTACTACCACAAATCTCAGGCGGCTTATTAGTAGCTGCTCACGCCTGCTTCACACTAGAGACTACTACCACATGTCGCTCATTTGCGCGCCCTTTCCCAATATCAATTTAATTTCTGTAATTCTATTGGTGACTTAATTTAAATTATTCTAAAAATAACTTACTTCTATCGTCTGGAATAGTTTACTGAACCAAAACGAATAAGCCACGAACAAATACTTCGTGAATGTCAAAAAATTTGTTTACTGGTTTGAACGTCTATTTAAAAACAAAAATTACATTGAAAAAGGACACAATTTTCGAAATATTTTTTGAAAGGCTTGAATTACAGGGTATTGAATACTCGAGCTGAAATCATCGGGAGTCGCTTTCATTTATGTTTTATACACTATAATATAGTTGATTAAAAGTTTTGTTCAGACATAAATACGTAATGAATAATATGAATAATACGTTATTCCAATGCATGAATAAATGAAGCTTAGCTGCATTGGTACTAAGTGATGTTAATGAATCTTGTTCGAAGCCACGCCATAAGTTAACGAAAGTTTCAGTATTGTTCGTAATACTCACAGTAAAATATCTTCAGCAAAGTGTCCAAAAAATGTGTTCAATTCTTTCTGCAGTTTGATAAGTTATAACCTTAAGTTTATATTCTAATACAGTTTTAAATCCATATAGAAGTTTTATACACTTACATAATAAGTCAATTATAATTTTATTATTTATTTATATCTTTATATCTGAAGATAAAAATGAAACATATGTATATAAAAATGGAAACTCTAAAAATATTGTTGTAGTAAATAAATAAATAAACTATATATTTTGAAAAAAGTTTTACTCATTTAGACTCTAATATTTGTAATATAACAAGAATAATGTAAAATAAAAAGTACGGTTACAACTTTAAGAGGAGTATCTAACATCGTTACAATCTATTAGATTACACTTGTCAACAAACAACCGATATCTGCGACGATTATGTACATTTCCGTTATTATTTCTTTGCATGTGATTTACTTAATTTGCTTTTTCTACATACGTATTTACACATTTATTGCAAGTGTAGAAACCATGAAGATCAAAAGTATCTGTCGATACGTATGTACATGTAAATGACATTCCGTAAATAAAGGGCTGAGTTGTTGAGATATTTGGTGTCTGTCGCTTTCTGCAAAAGGCATATACGAATACGTTTAATATAAACACACTTGTGTATGTGTGTAAAGTACGACTTTTCCTGTATGTGAGTTTAGCGGAGAATAGTAATCGTGTAATTGTCAAACATACTTTTTTCACTTATATTTGTCTGAATTATTTATATTACTACGTTATACTTTTACGTTCTGTCTGTGTACATTTTTATAACACTATCTACTTATATTTTATTTTATTTTAATCTCTATATATTTTTGTTACTTTCTATATTTGCCTATGTATGTTCCATTTTTTGAAGTATTTACTTACGCAAGCATTCATTTGCATTGCATTTTGCTTAGTTTGTTCTTTTGTAAAGCTCGATAGTAAACGATAAAACAAACAGCTATTTAAATGAAACAAAACTGTAAATTTTAAAATTAGTTCTAAAACAAGACACTTTTAAACGTGTTAATGACATGCATTTCTGTTAACAGTAAACAAGCTGAAATTACCATACATTTCTTTTCAATTTATTAGCCGACTACATTTTTTAGTGCGTGCGCGTGTGTGTGTGTGTGTCAGAAAGGGAGAGAGAGTGAGAGAGAGAGAGAGAGAGACAAAGATCGACAGATAGACAGACAGACAGATTTTTATTGAAATGCGTAGTTATACTGTACAGTCCTTTTGATGGAGACAACATAACAGTGATTATTCAGACTAGTCTTGCTAGCAGCGTTTGCACCAGACATTTCTGTTTATAAAATTTTACAACTGTTTTCATAAGAATAATGACTACGTATTGCAACGCTGGAATGAATCCAACTGTACACGTATATTTTACATTTTATTATCTGTGCTTTTCATTTAATAATTTTTAAATACCACTTAAAATACTGAGTACTGAATTGCAGAATAAAATTATATGCTTACAGTTTATATATATATGGGCTATTTTGAGTTAACGTTTGCCTAATAATGAGCGCCTACGGGTTTTGTTTGATGATAACTGTAAAGGAAATATCTATTAGATTTAAAGTCGAAAGTTTACAGAAAAAGTCCCAATGGTAATGATTCTGAAAAGCGAAACTTTATACTCTTGGTGTATCAGGAGAGTGATACACTTCAAAAGTAATATATTTATTTGTAACAATGCCACGTAAATATTGGATTGAAAGTTTGTTGGCCATTATAATTACAGAGTCCAATTTATTTTGTTTTTAGGTATAATCAGGAGAACTAGTATAATAATCTCATGTGGCAAAATGGGCAAAAAATTAAAATAAATAATAAAAACTAAATTAAGGGTAATTATAATAATAAATATTGTAATTATAACTAATTTTTTATTATTTCAAAGCTAATGCAGAAAAAAATTAAAGAACATTGTATTACATGTTAAATGTTTTAGACAACTGTAAGAGCTTTTAGAAGCCAAAACACAGGTGAAACAAAGAAACGGTTCGCCAGAAAGAGACAGGTGAATGGCGGAAAGCTATGACGCAGTACAACATTCCATACAGAATTAGATTTTGACTGAGCCTAAATTTTAATACCTAGCTTGGCGACCAAATAGTGTTCTTTGAAAAGAATTTGAAGACTGCAAAGAAACGAATAGAAATTTTAAAAGAAACAGCAGCGAAGAAACATTTACAGATATTATTTGGAAACAGAGTACACGAGCCTGGGCACTGAAAGATCCCACCTAGATAATGAGGATGAAATATGGTGACGTCAAAATATCTCAGAGTTGTAGTACTTAAGTACACTTCTGACTTCGAATAAGTAAGAAGCCATCTATTTGAGAAAGGGCGAGACAGATAGTGATAGCGTTCAAAGTGTTCGAAAACGTACATAACCAAAAGGAAATTTCTAAGGAAAATGCTAGGTCCTAGAATCGTATTAGCAAATGACGCAACATTTTCGGCCTAATCAAAATGTGTATGAAAATTTATGAAAATTTTAACAACGATATAGAATACTAAGGATTTTTGTGTGTACGTTATAGGAAAAAAACTAGAAAGGAAAGTACCATGCGACTAGAAATGCAAAATATTGCAAATACAATACAGATTAATTGCATTATTAAATCAGTATAAATAAGATGTTACGTAGTCTTACATTTAAGATTCTTAGACGCACATTTAGCAGGTGATTACTATAGACTATGTACGAGTTGCGGTGTAGTACACGTTCTTTGTTGACTGAGGTGTGCCCTGGAAATCAAACTCGTCACGTTAACATTACTACAAATTTTGTAGCTCCATGTGTTTTTTTATCTCTGCATTACAATAATAATGAACTACTATTAAAAAAGAAATAAAACAGCTTCTAACTGAAACTAGGGCAACCAGAGATTTAATACCGGTAAACCAGAGATCTCACAATGCGAATGAGACCATTTTAGCTATTATTATGGTTTCTCTACGTCATTAAAAAAGCAAAGATAATTACATACTGTTATATAGAAAACGCTGGTTAGTACGATGATATTCAACTGACCCCAGAAAGAGAGAATAACGGTCACAGATTTTATCTAAACTGAAAATCAAGTTTACCACTTATGTCCACACATAATGATCATGTGTCTTTATTAAATCGCTGAGTAAAATAAGAAAATCATTTTCACATTATTCACAAACACAGTAACAGTTTCGGCAGTTATTGAACAAACTAAAAGCAGTTAAAAAGAAGCAACTACTTACTATTACTTTCTTTACCTATAAGGCACATATTACACTGCCTTACAAACAAGAAAATAATCAGGAAAACTAAATCAAAAAATTATAGAATTTTTTCTCTCTCACCGTTTCTGGATATGACTGATACAAAAAAGTGCATCGAAGGCATTTCAGAAATGTGAATGTTCGTGAGTGATACTCGTTATTCACTTGTAGTTGTTTACGCATAAACTTTTATTTGACCATCATTTATACCTTTAACGCGTAGTCTCTTGAATATATTTCATTAAGAGTTTGTGAAAAAAAATAACAGAAACATTAGGCTTCAGTAAAGTGACATTAAACGGTCTCAGTTAACTTCAGTGAATGATAACACTCATAGTTATTTTATAAACAATACTGCCCATGCACGCGTGTAAAGGATTTTGTGAATATTTATTATTCACATAGGTCTACGGTAACACAATGATTAAATACGTCCGTATATCAAGTGCATGATACGTGGAAATAAAGGTATTGAAGACTACATTTCTTCGGATTATACGTAACATTTTCTTGAAATTTCACGGTTGTGTTTCTATCACAGCCGAATGTGATATATTGTTTTACTGAGTCCTTTAACGAGACCAAAAGAAAAAGGGAAGACTGTAATACGTGAGGCTTCAAGCTATGAAAATGGTGTGAGTTTGCGTCTGTATCCCCGAGTCTCCGTGTATTCACACACACACACACACACACACACACACACACACACACACACACACACACACACACACACACACACACACACACATTTTATAATTGTAATAGTAAGACAGTTATCCTAATAGAACCAATTGTAGCGCACAGTTTAGTATCTTGATTGATAATTTCAATTAGTTTACACATTTAAGTAATCATAGATACTTTTCTTTAAATCAACTTGAAATACTAGAAACCTAAACTGTCCTTTGAATAAAATTAAACAAATAATTTAATTATTGATTCCATAAAAACCTATAAACGAATACGCATCCTACTGACTGATCTTTACAGGATAAAAATTTGCTATTCTGTACAACTGAATTATTTTCTTTAAAGTGAAGTAAAATTAATTGTTTTGAATTAACTTTAATTGAACTTTACTCGAACTCTGTTACTGCTACAGGGCAGTATCGTTTACAGCCGGCTCCGTCAAAACTTTTTAGCTACTTAGTGGGATAGGAACGATCCCACGAAACTGTCAACAAACACTTATCCAGCCCCAGTCATTTCTCCTTATCAGTTTTGTCTATGCAGTTGTATTATTTACTTTATGTAGGTAAAATGTTCTGGAACTCATAGAAACTACTACACTTATGCAAAGTATTCTAATCATGTATTCTAAATTACTTTTGTTGTCTAGAATTGCTTACTAAACTAACACTAATTTTGTAAATTTTGTTTCTTGATTTAAAAGAATATTTTGACAAGAAAATGAAAACAAATAAAAGCGCAAATAAATTCTTATTTCAAAGGATCGGATACAAGGAAGCTTAAATTATCAGGAGTCTATTGTACTTATATTTAATACATTTTTGGTATTGTTCATTTTAACGTTCTTTAGATACAAATAGGCCTAATATTAATGTATACATGAAATGTTATTCCAAAGAATGAATTCCATAACACTAGCTCTAGTACTAAACAATGTTACTGAATCTTCTTTGGAAAGTAGGTAAGATGCCATGACTAATCTGTTTTACGTTAATTAAATTTTCTGTTGACTTCGTAATGTTCATAGTATAATTTCTTCAGAAAAGTAATAGTAAAACAGGTTTTCAATTTGCTGCCCAATTTTATAAATTATAACCTAAAGTTCATTAGTTTATAGACTTTTACACTCATACATACATTTTTTATATTATGGAATAAGTAAATTATTATTTACTTACTTACTTATTACATTTTTCAAATCTAAAGATGAGACTGTATAAAGAATAAAACTGTCAAACGCTGTATTAGAATATAAATAAATAAATAAATGCAAACTGTATTCTTTTAAATACACGTATTGTTTATAATTTAATGGGCCTATTCATAATATAGGGTCTGGCAACAGGATTTTACGTATTTCAAATGATCACAGAAAATTGCTGCGAATAACTTGGATATAAAAGTACATTTAATAGTTATTATTTATTCTTTACTTCTTTGTTTTAAAAATTAGGTTTTTCAGGCGTTCAGCACGGCGCTTTTTAAGTACCTTTAATATTCGACGTAAATTCTCTAGGTCTCTTTAAGCATTTCAGGATGGCAGTTTATATGTCTCGCAGAAAACTGAAATTTGCCAAATTTGAGATCCACTTCCCGTTAACTTACTCTGTGCCACCACACCATTTTTTTCTCTCCGCGTAGCCTATGCGTCGACGATCCATCTAGATAAAACAAGGAATTTTCTGTATTTATGTTTGCTGTGGAAACGTTGGTAAACAAAACTTTCTTAGCATTTCTTGGTATCACTTGCCATTCCCTGAATTTACAACACTACTTTCATCCTCAACAAATAGGGACCAATGAGGAAATTTCAAGACACAGCGCACCAAACTGTCACTCTTCTACAACGCATGGCATTTTTTTTTTATATTTTGAGGGTTAGCCCAGTACCGGTAATTTTGTATGCTGACATATCCACTTAAATAAAAATGTGCCTCATCGGACGTAGAAAAATATCTGTGTGCAGTTACAACAAAAACGCTCCTGTCTTTTCGCCACTTATCTATGGTGTACAGAATGGCAAGATTGTAGCTCACTCTACTTGTAACCGGTTACCACCTCTACCGTTACTTACGGCAACCGCAATATCACTAAATTCGACAGATCTGTATAAGGAGAAAAATATGAATAATGTTTATTATATTTTTAAATCTTTGAACGAAATGCCCAATGCCATTACAATTTATACTATCCTTACTTACATTTGTCAATTAGTTAGTTTCCTAGAAATCTTTTGTTATACACGCCTTAATCAGCTTTCATGTTTTACGTACATATAACTTATTGTAACATAACAAGATACACCCCAGAATAAATACAATTAATTCATCAAAATTCATTGTGAATTATGCCTAAACGCAATCTTTTTAGAAATAAAGTACCAAGAAATATAAAATAAACTTAACAAAGAAAGAAATAAAAACAAAATACACTATTTAAAGATAAATAATAAGGTCAAGGAGTAAAAAGTAATAAAAACAGAAAGGTAAATATTATAATAAATAAATACTAGGGAAATAGGGAATGAAAATTTAGTAAACAAATAATTTAATTACAATGACAAGACGATAACTGACGATGACCATTATACCCTGAAGAGAAGATCAAAGGATAATAAAAATGTAAATAGTTATTAATAAACATAAGTACAGTGTATAAATGTTAAACCTAGTAAGTAAGTGAAAAGACTTTGGTAATAGCATTAGACTATTAAACTAGAGGGAGGTCTGCGAACCTCAAACAGTTATTTTGTGTCAGAACTACAAAATGTGAGTGACATTAAAATTTCTAATAAAATAGTATTAAGCTATAATTATTTATTTAAGTGGTTTAATAATATAAAATAGTGAAAAGAACAGTGATAAACCTTACAAACAGTGTAGAATGAAAGTGAATAGGAAATGAACCAAGTTAAAATATACACTGTGAATAAAATATATAAATTATATAAACCAACTATAGTTAATATAAAAGGTGTATAATTAATAACAGTGAAATCTTACGTTACAATCTAATAATATACATTAGTGACGAAGAAAAAAATAAGATTCAACTGAATCATGTGAATTATAAAATATGAAACCGAACCTGTGACCCATAAATAATCCATCCAAGAGCTGTGCAGAAAGAATCGGTATTTTGTAAAAAAGAAATTGGATTGTTGAAAAATTTTCGAAAAGAAGCAGAACAAGTTAATTTAATGCTGGACATTTATACAAAATAATTGAAGATATAAAACGAAATGATGAAGAAAAACTGTGGAAAAACGAGGAGAATAAATTTTTAATGGAATACAATGAAAACTTGAAGGCCAGAAGATAAATATCAAGCAATAATCTGTAAATAAAACTACAAGTTTGGTGAGACTGCTCCATAATGTCAAGACAATCACTTGAACAAACATTACTCTTTTAAAGAGCAAGTTACAGTGAAACACTATAACAAAAACAATATAAATCTTATAATTATGAATTTTATTTGTTCACTATAAATATCATTATTAATAGTTCTTGTTTAAGTCGTTATTTTGTATGATCCAAAGGACCCATGAATCAACATACATACACAACACCAAATTACTGAACTTTATTTATAAGTATTATGTTTTATTTTATATGTATAACTTGGACGGTACAAAGACTTTACTTTTTATATTAACCCTGAGAAAAAGATTTTTCATGTTATCAAACCGAAAGGAGCTACAACCTAAGAAAGGGACATTGAACGTTAATACAATTAAATATATGTCAAAGAGAGAAGTAATAAAAATTTTTATTGAAGTTGAGAGAAGAGCGAATAGGAATTTGATTCTTTATTTTAGCATAGCACTACATTGAAGAAGGGTAAGATTAAGACATAAGATTCAAATAAGTTTCACACACATAAGAGTTTAGTTATAAATTTGTCACCAACAACTTGGGGCAAACATAACAGAAACATAAATAACTAATTCATCTCATACAGTTTAAGTTATAATATACATATTTTTTTGAAAGTGTAGAAACCATGATGATACAAAGTATATAGAGTTGCGTGTGTACATGTATATGATATTTCCGTAAATAACCGGCTACGTTATTGCATAAATAGATTTATTCTGTTCCTTTCTGTCAGGCGCATAATATGTAATGACAAAAAAACACTTGTGTACGTAGGCGTATATAACACGTGACTCTGCGTGTATGAGCATGTGAGTGGAGAACAGCAATGTCGTTATAAAGGCCAGTTTATATTCACTTCGTTTATGTAAACCGTTATAATATTTTTCCTACACTTCTATGTTTTGTGTGTTTCGTATGTTTCTGTCTATTTATCTTCCTTTATCCTTCATTATCTACGTACGTTATGTTACTTTATTTCCTATGAATATCTACGTATCTTCCATTTTCTTATTATCATCAGTGCGTACGAGTATGCTTTTGCATTTCCACTCTGTTTGTTTTGTTCTTTAGTAAAAGCATGACAGTAAAGGATGCAAAAATCACGAGTTAAATGAAAAAATATGAAGGTTACAGTTAATACGTACTAAAAACGAGACACTTCTAAACGTGTGAATGCCATGAAATACGTTTCTGTGAAAAGTAACTAAGCTATTACTACCACGCCTACAACTCTTTTAATACGCAGCATTTTGTACATGTGTGTCAGTGTGTGTGTTTCTTTGTACTCAAATGCTTAGTTGTACTGTGTAGTTTGTACAGACGTACACCAACTATGTAAGCCTCTAACAGTTCTATTGGCTGTATACTATAATTGTTGCTTAATCATATACTATAGTCCTGAATAGTGTTGCTAGCGTTTCACCAGTCATATCACATTTATAAAGTTTGAAAATCTCACAATTGTTTTCATAAAAATAATGAATGCGTATTGCAAAGCTAGAGCAAATGTAACAATGCATGTTGTATGCATTACATTTTCTGTTTTTGCTTTTTTGTTTAACAGCTTTGTTAGGTCACTTAACAACCTGAAAACTGTTTTACCACATAAAAGTATGTGCCTGTAGTCTACACATATAGCCTATGCCAGCATTACTTTATCATTTAACTAAACGGTAACGCCGAGTAGTTATGAAGGTGGTACCTTTTATAAAAAACATAAGCGACATGTTGATTAGACTGAAAGTTAAAAGTTAACACAAACATACGGAAGTGGTAATGAATCTGGAAGCAAACCTGTATGCTTCCGGTTCATCAGGAAGGAGTGATAAACTGGAAAAGTAATATATTTAATTATAACAGTTTGTTTGTAAATATTATATTTGATGATTAGTAAAGATTATAATTATTATCAAATGATTCAGTGCAGTGCAGTGACTCCACTGACTGAATTTTGTAACTTCACTTGATTTAAGTCACATTAATTTTGTGGCGTGACTCGTTAGAGGCGTAGTACTCAGAATTTACTATATCTTATATTTCTTCTTGCTTCAGATGTCTTCTTACTTAACACAATAAATGCCTTCTTGACATAAACTTATTTCTTCTTCGAGTACAGTATATATTAAGGGTCTATAAACCATTATATCACACTTGTATCCTGTCCCTATTTTGGGTGTATTCCTCTCCCAATGTGTGGCTTCATGATATGTATCCATGTTTGTGTATCAACCAGAGTCTCCTCCGTCCTTTATTCCGTTTACCATTTACCAGACCCTCCAGTGCTTGTACCATCACGTTACCTTGTGTTTGTCGCGTACAGTTCCATAACCGATTTCACTTCCTGTTCTTCCTGATTCCCTGTTACTCTTCCAAGCACCTCTTATTTGTCACGCCATCCTTCCAAGAGATTTTTATGATCGTTCTCCATGTTCACATCTTGAAAGGCTAAAACCCTCTCCTCTTCGTTTCTTAATTTGTAAGTTTCTGCTCCGTATAGGAGCATAGTCCAAACAAAACATTTCATCATATGTTTTTTTTCCATTATGTCTAGGGGCCCTCACAATAATCATTTCCTTCTGTTAAGAACGTCCTCATCTAAGACAGTTCTGCATGTTGTCTACTGATTGCAACTCAGATTAAACATTACAGGTATATAAAACCGTCGTTTGTTTAATCACCTTACCTGGTAATTCGATATTTGGATTTGCGCAGTTCTGTTAAAATGTGATAATTCTTGTTGACTTCTTTACATTTATTTCCCTTCTAATTTCCACACAATTCTGCTAAGATCCCTTAGCATCTAATTTGACGCCATTTTATCCTTGGGAAGCAACAGCACGTGATGCTTACAAACATGACGTAGGCCTACTATCTCTAAAACTATTATCCGGTCTGTAAGGCTGTGGTCTTCCATTTTATTCATGAAGAAATTAGGAAAATGGAAGACCACGGCCTTACAACCCGGATAGGTAGTAGTTTTACCAATTACGATGCCGACCGTGCAAGCCTAAGGAATCGATTGACATACAACATTCTCCTTCCACCTACTCTGCAACTCTTCTCAACACAATTTTGTTTTTAAGACAATTATTTATCATTTCTTCAGAGTATAAATATTGTAGAGCGTGGGAAATATACAACAGCTCTATCTTACTGCGTTTACAATTTTCTCTTTGGTTATTTCGTTCCGTGTCTCACTAAAACCTTCCGTTCCTGACACAGTTTTCTAATGAATAGAAAATATCTTCAATAATTAAAAAATAAAATAATATAAAAAAACGCGATGAAAATGCGAAACTATCGGCCACAGCATTAATGTGTGGTAGGAGACGTGGAACAGACGGCAAAACAAACTTTCTGCCGTGAAGCAGAGCGTCTGTAAATAGCAAGTAGCAGGCGATTGCGATCGTCGTGAACAAGTGTGCATCACGAGACTGCACACTGGGCACACAAACTTGACGTTTTCATACCTTCCACAAAGGATAGGAATGACCCGTCTGCACTTGTAGCGGAGCACTTACGGTGAAAAACATCATCGAATACTGTAATGCTCTTGCGGAACTGATTCACAGACTCAGAGTAAAAGGTAACCTGAAAGAAGACTTTGGAAACGAACTCTGTCCTTCCTAAAAGATGCAAGAATACTGTATAGACTTTGAAAATGTCGTTTTGCGTCTGAGTGTGTACGAGTTTTCACTGTATTGAATGAACTAAAATGTAGGTGAGAAAGAAAACATCCGTCGAGCTACACTCCTGGAATAGGTCGTCGGGCTAAAGGCCTTAGTTGCTGATCCCCAAAAACATTAAAAAAAATAATAGTTTAATGTATTCTTAATACATTTAACGTAATGATTATACATTGAAATAACAATAATAATAATAATATGTTTACTATTATTTTTACAGTGGGACAATAATGATTAACGAAGACTCTATTAGAATTTAAATACTTAGGAGAAATACAAGAATCTTTTGAAATCAAACAGCTACAAAGTAGTCAGTGAGCCAGAAAGTGGCTGGTAAAATGATAAGATAAGATAGTAACACCTTTTCACATAAAATTAGATTTGGCTACCAAAGAACCGACCCTGACTGTTTTAATGTCTAGCCTAGACAGACAAAGTCTATCCTGTAAGGCCGAATTTCGACACCACAGTAGTCCTGCCGGGATATTATATACAGCAGACCCTATAGCTGATAAACGACTCTAGGATAAAACTAAAAGAGAATTTCTAGGGAACGTCTTGGAAAATTATATCAGCAATAGAGGTTAGATTTTATTTGAGATAAAACCAAGAGTTGTTCAGAATGTTTGAGAATACCTCGACAACAGTAAAGAAGAGACGGCTTCCTTTTGATAAGTTAAAAGAATGGAATAAAATAATAGCAAACAAGATGCTCACTGCCATCACGCTAGAAGTAGAATTACCGAAGTAGATATAGGAAATAAAGAAGTGTTTAGGAGGAAAATTGAGAAGGTAAAGAATCTGTTCAAAGTGAAACATAGGGAAATTAAAAACGTATTAACATAAGAAGATCGAGCAAGGGCGAGCCAGCGATGAAGGAACACTGGCGAAAAAGAAAAGAATTTTAGGGACTGGTGGGAGTTGTGTAACCGCAGTATATTGGTGGTTAAAATGACGAAATGTTGTAGCCTATATGTTTGATGTAGATTACGAATGTGAGCTATATGTCTACTATTGGGGAAGACTGATTTATAGGGCAACTTGACCTTAGAAGCCTGTTATGAATACGTCACGTATTGAAAAGCTTATTTATCAGACTCAAGTTTTGGATCTTGAAGAATTTCATCTCTCGGGACTGAATTTGTAAATTTGGTTCACAACTCACTGCATCAACGGAGAGAGGTTCCGTTAAAATTGTCTAACGCTGTCTACCCGCAGGGTATTTTATCTGGAATGTTACATTTCAAATACACGTAAGACCTGTCGTATTCACAATTGCTAAATTCCATTCTGCTAAACACACAGTTTGCGAGTTTGATGCAGTCTGTGATGTAATAATGTTTCTACATTGTATTATAAAGAATTTTATATATAGGCCTAATGCATTTGTCTATGGACTTGAAACTGTGGTGCCTATGGAATGTTTTGCATTTTCAATTTGCTTTTGGCATTGTATTGTCGATAAAGTTACATTTTATACTTTTGGAGAAGACATAATGTTTTGCCAAATCTACTTTACTTGTATATAGTTTACCTTAATTTAAGTGGTGGTATCAGTGAAATTCAAGTTAAATAAAGTTTATCTCTCTTACGTGTCTCATCTTTAAAATTAAGTCTTCATAAGCTCAGAACTAGTACAAAGAAAGTTGAAGAATTTATAAAATCATATCAAGATGCTTGTAGATCAGTGGGTATGGTTGTCCTGATTACTAACCTACTCGTTACTGATTCGACTGATCTTGCTATTTTGCGCGCTCAAGTGGACTCGGCCTGTAAAAATATGATATCGTGATGAGTGATAATAATCGGAGCTGTGCGTCATACTGAGAGCATTGCCTTCCTGGTATATATAAGGCAGTCTACCCTGTCTGACTCCTAAACTCTTCTGCTGGTATAAACAGAAGTCTTGTTGTTGTTAAATTATATTATAAAAATATCGGTATGGAGAACCATACATGACTTCCATATTCTAAGATTTATATTTAAAATCATTTTCGAAATGAAATATTACCATAGAAACTACTTCTTTCTACTTACTGCTTCAGCCATAACCACAGTATTGTGGTCACTAACGTATACCACCTCACGTGATCGCACTCGATTTTCACTGATGATGGAAGTCGATGGCTTGCCGAAACGTCTGGTTTTGTAGAAAACATTGGACTACGGACAAATATCCCGGGAAGGAATTTTAACAAAAACTACTTCTTTGTTGCCGATAACGTTGTATATATATATATATATATATATATATATATATATATATAAAATATGCATAAAATTAATGGCTTGTATAAGTTAATGATTGATCTCCATTAAGTAGTGCTCAAGTTTCCAAAGTTTTAATATTATGATGTCCGTAATTAAAACATCAGGGCAGGTTTAGTGTCTATGAGGGTACACCGTGGACAAAAATTTTCAACATTTCCTGTTGAGCGTTGCTTAGAATAAAGCTGCGAATCTACAGTGTACGTTTCACAGAACAAACACGCGGAAAAGAAGGAGCGCTCCGAAGTCACTCATGTTCCCCCAGCATCTTGCAGAGGGTTCATTCCCTAAAGACGGAAAGTCTGTCTATGAATCGTTCCTCTGTAAACACGTGCAGTTACACTGCCCAGCGATCCACAGGAAGCAAATCCCTATCCACGCTGGACACTTTTTCGGCTTGCACGCGTTATGTTGGTATGGGTTTCGGCACTTTCCATTTAAAAAGCGTGCAAATGTAAGAAAATAAACATGAATGAGGCCAGAAATAACGCGAATTTTGTGTGTGTGTGTGTGTCTGTCTTCCCTGCCTTTTTATTGCGGTAGTCATAATAATAAAATGGAAACGTAAACAGTACATAACTGAGATATGCTTGCCTGCCATGCACGATATATTTTCTCTTATACATGATTTACATTAAAATGAAAAAATTATAATTTTATTGCCTGGCAACAAATTTATTTTATTTTTAACAATTACCATTGTTACTTCCATATTCCTTAAGGAAATGGAAGTATGGTGATGGCAAAAAAAATAGTGTTCGAGAATATTGCAGATTCTGAATGTACTACACTCAAAACATGAAAAAAAGTCGTTTTCCGAAAAGTGTCTGTGTGTCTGTCTGTGTGTCTGTGTGTAGATTTTTTTTCTATGGCAAACGATAACTGCCGCAAATTCAAACAGAATCAAATAATTTTTTGCATACAGCCCTGATTTGTAGAGTACTCACGACCTATTGTTTTTGGTGAAGATCGGTTAAAGGAAAGGGGTAGTTTACCGGCAACGGTTTTTTTTTATCATGGAAAATTTTTGTATTTTGGCAAACGATAACAGCCGCAAATTCAAACAGAATTAAATAATGTTTCGCATACAGCCCTGAATTGTAGAGTTCTCAAGACCTTTTGTTTTGGTGAAAATCGGTTAAGGGAAAGGGGTAGTTTACCTGTAACGTTTTATGTTTTAACAAGGGTATTTCCTATGGCAAACGATAACAGCCGCAAATTCAAACAGAATCAAAACATTATTTGCATACAGCCCTACATTGTAGAGTTCTCAAGACCTGTTGTTTTTGGTGAAGATCGGTTAAGGGGAAGGGGTAGTTTACCACCAACATTTTTTTATCCAGCATATTTTCTATGGCAAACGATAACAGCCGCAAATTCAAACAGAATCAAATAAATTTGTGCATACCTCCCTGAATTATAGAGGTCTCAAGGACTTTTGATTTTGGTGAAGATCGGTTAAGGGGAAGGGGTAGTTTACCGGCAACGTTTTACGTTTTAACAACAGTACAGTACTTGAAAATTCATTTAAACTTTTTGAAACAATGATAATTGTTAAAAATAAAATAATTTTGTTGCCAGGCAATAAAATTATAATTTTTTCATTTTAATGTAAATTATGTATGAGTTAATATCTTTATATATATAATCTTTCTGTACGTGTGTATGTCACTGAACTCCTCCATGTATAAAATAATATATCGTTCGTGACAGGTAAGCATATCTCAGTTATGTAATGTTTACGTTTCCATTTTATTATTATGCCTACAGCAATAAAAATGCAGGTAACACACACACACACACACACACACACACACACACACACACAATTCACGTTATTTCTGGCCTCACTCATGTTTATTTTCTTACATTTGCACGCTTTTTAAATGGAAAGTGCCGAAACCCACACCAACATAACGCGTGCAAGCCGAAAAAATGGACATCAATTTGCTTCCTGTGGATCGCTGGGCAATGTAACTGCACGTGTTTACAGAGGAACGATTCAAAGACAGACTTTTCGTCTTTAGGGAATGAACCTTCTGCAAGATGCTGATGGTCCATGAGTGACTTCGGAGCGCTCCTTCTTTTTCGCGTGTTTGTTCTGTGAAACATACACTGTAGATTCGCAGCTTTACTCTAAGCAACGCTCAATAGGAAATGTTGAAAATTTTTGTCCACAGTGTACCCTCATTCACACTAAACCTGCTCTGATGTTTTAATTACGGACATCATAATATTAAAACTTTGGAAACTTGAGCACTACTTAATGGAGATCAATCACTAACTTATACAAGCCATTAATTTTATGCATATATTTTATATATATGTGTACAACGTTATCGGCAACAAAGAAGTAGTTTTTATTAAAATTCCTTCCCGGGATATTTGGCCGTAGTCCAATATTTTCTACAAAACCAGACGTTTCGGCAATGCCGTCGACTTCCATCATCAGTGAAAATCGAGTGCGATAACGTGAGGTGGTATACGTTAGTGACCACAGTACTGTGGTTAAGGCTGAAGCAGTAAGTAGAAAGAAGTAGTTTCTATGGTAATATTTCATTTCAAAAATGATTTTAAATATAAATCTTAGAATATGGAAGTCATGTATGGTTCTCCATACCGATATTTTGAAAAAGTTTAAATGAATTTTCAAGTACTTTACTCTTGTTAAAACGTAAAAGGTTGCAGGTAAACTACCCCTTCCCCTTAACCGATCTTCACCAAAATCAAAAGGCCCTGAGTCCTCTACAATTCAGTGACTTATGCAAAAAATTATTTGATTCTGTTTGAATATGCGACAGTTATCGTTCGTCATAGAAAATTACCCTTGATAAAAAACGTTGCCGGTAAACTACCCCTTCCCCTTAACCGATCTTTACCAAAAACAATAGGTCTTGAGTACTCTACAAATCATGGCTGTATGCAAATTTATTTGATTCTGTTTGAATTTGCGGCTGTTATCGTTTGCCATAGAAATTACCCTTATTAAAAAAAAAACGCTGCAGGTAAACTACCCATTTCCCTTAATCGATCTTCACCAAAAACAAAAGGTCTTGAGAACTCCATAATTCAGGACTGTATGCGAAACATTATTTGATTCTGTTTGAATTTGCGGCTGTTATCGTTTGCCAAAAAACAAATTACCCTTGATAAAAAAAACCGTTGCTGGTAGACTACCCCTTTCCCTCAATCGATCTTCACCAAGAACAATAGGTCGTGAGTACTCTACAAATCAGGGCTGTATGCAAAAAATTATTTGATTCTGTTTGAATTTGCGGCTGTTATCGTTTGCCAAAAAAAAAATCTACAGACACACAGATAGGCAGACAGACAGACAGACAGACAGACAGACAGACAGACAGACATACAGACACACACACAGACACTTTTCGAAAAACGACTTTTTTCATGTTTTGAGTGTAGTACAATCAACATCTGCAATAATCTCAAACACGATTTTTTTTGCCATCGCCATACTTCCATTTCCTTAAGGAATATGGAAGTAATACGGCAATTAAAAAGTTATCAAATCTATTTAGATGTTTAAAAATTATAAAATCGTTGTTACTGTTTAATTGTATACATGCTGGTGAGATCGACATTTTGAATAAAATAATTCTTAAAAATCGACTTTTTCTTTTATGTAGATGCGTGAAGGCAAAATATAATATACATTCTGAACCAGATGAAATAACGTCTTAACTGTTACAAGAGAGATAAGCAGTTAAAGGCAAATCTTAGAAGCCTATTTTAGGTAGCCTATGTTTCAAACATGATATTTTTCGTTTTTTAAAGAATTAAGTTTTTGGTCAGTATCACATATCACCTAAAAATGCCATTTATTGTTTCACACTTTTGGCTTATAGCGGTATTACTAGATAAACGTATTATTTTCGTTAGATATACTGTATGTCCTAATCAGTACTTATAGCTGATACTACCTCTTGGTGCCAAACATATTCGTGTGTACATTTCAGATTTACTTAAAACAACGACTTACTACTTAACAAATGCTCTTTCAGAGGACGATACATGTAACGAAAGCTAAGGTTCTTTTACACCATACAACTGGCATGTAGACAGTCAATTAGTGAATAATTTACAACGATTAGTGTATGGTTTTCAGTACGAGTGTTATCACATATGAAGGTAAGTGTTTGTTAAAATTGCAATTATAAAATATTTGAACTAAACAAGACTTATCACTGTATGTACACAATGCATAACATATTCTCCTGCTTGTAACCTACACCAATGAGTTTTACCAGTGTGAAATCCGATGAAATTTGTTAATTATAAATCCTTTCTTTCATAATTCAAGATCTATCGACGAACAGTACATAAATAATTATACGCAACACACATACAATGAGAGCTGATTTGAACAATGTGTAGACATATATTATAACACGTTGTAGACAATGTGTTTTATAAAATCTATAATAATACTAAATATTCTATATTCTTATTTTCTTATTTTAATACAATTATAATACTCATTAGAAGTCTATTAATTATTTATTGTTTGTCTATTTATTCATGTGATGATCATATCGTTGCAAATTTAACCACAATTAATCGGTAGAGGTTATCGAAACATTCAGTTTTGTCTACTCTTATGTGGCTCCATTTATATATATATATATATATGTATATATATATATATATATATTGCAGTTACTTTTGCAAGTAAAGTATATGCAACTCACAAGGAAATTAATAAAACAATTTCTGATGTTAATAAGGATATTAAAATCTAATTTTCCTTTTAAACTATAATTCAGATAAGAAAATGTTTAATGAAAAACGTTTACTTAATTGGTTTTTACAATTTTATTTTCTGTGCAAAGAGAAGCTTGGAAACAACTCGAACAAACAAAAGAGGACAAAATACACTTGGCTGTCTGCAGAAGAAATATATTTGTGAAGAGACATATTATTTAAAGACAGACACGTTATTTCCGATTTTGGACAGTCCAAAATAACAGGAAGTGTAGACTTTGTCAGTATTTCATTTCCTTCGCCCATCACACTCAATCTTTCTCTTAGTATATCTTTCCATCTGCCACTATACGTATCTATGTACCTATCTACTTACCTCCATATGAAACCATCTTGCTTTCTACCAATCTACAATCTATCATCCATTTCTACCTGTAGCTATCCAACTCTCTCTCTCTCTTGTGTGTGTGTGTGTGTGTGTGTGTGTGTGTGTGTGTGTGTGTGTGTGTGTGTGTGTGTGTGTGTGTGTGTGTGTGTGTGTGTGTGTGTGTGTGTGTGTGTGTGTGTGTGTGTGTGTGTGTGTGTGTGTGTGTGTGTGTGTGATACTAGATATCTTAATAAATCTATATTAGGGAACCTATCTTAATTTTAAGGAATAATAGAAGGTAAAAGATGTAAGGGAAGACCAAGGCTTTAGTTTATAAAGCAAATTGAGGAGGAAACATTCAAACCGTGTTTTGTCACATCCAAAAGTTTTTTCAGGAAACACAAAAAACGTATGAAGAGCAGGTTCATAAGTTTTTCTTGTTATAAGTACCTTTTATAGATTCCAGATACACTCCAGATTAATTTGAAACATAGTTTTCCAAAAGTTATTCATGAGAAATATGAAAAAAACCTGAAATAAATTTGGACAAAACACGTTTTCACTGAACTGAGTGGACAAAGCATGGAATGTAATAAAAATGTTATAATAGGTGTATTCAAATTTGTATTTTAAACAAAGGAAAAGGAAAAAACACAATTTCCAAAAAGTTTGACAGTAAAAGATATATGACTACAAAATAGCATAAGATGAAAAGATTAGGTTTTTGCCCATTCAATTTGTTAAATTTACTTACTTGGTTTTAAATGTGTAGGTCACACAGCTCATTCTCCAAACAGTCACATCCGACTTCTACATCTTCAGCAGCAGCTGTGGGAAGGTTGAAGATAATGTCTTTATACCATTGTAATCGTTCATCAGCAAATGGTTGCCCTTGAGCCCAGTTTTCACCAAACATTTTCTTGAGAAGCTTTTGTACATCATTCTTTTTTTCTTGACTTATAGCATGGCCAAGAGGCACATTTTGAAGTTCAATGTTACAATAGTCAACATTCTTTTTCTTCCTTAACGAAACAAAGTGGTTATGTTCATCCTCAAACCTGTAGGTGTTTAATACTTTTACAATTACATATTTTTTGCTGTCAGGTCGTTGTGCAGGCACCGTTTCAACTACTTCTTTTCCTCTCACAATTTTTGTAATCTTATCACCTTCTTCTTTCACTTTCATAACGATTCTTTTTACTTTGCTAATACTATCAATATCTTTGTAGTATGTGTTAAGATCTTTGTTGCTTAGGATGCTCCAATCTTTTCCTAGGTATTTTACATCTCCTATTTCTCTGTAACACTCAAAATACTCATCCAAAGTCAGGATCATGGCTTTTTTTCTGAGTATCTTTTCTGCCCTGCCAAAAACTCTGTCAGCAGGGAGAAAGCTATGTCCTCTCACTGGAAAAACAACAAGACTTTCTTGATTGATGAGTCAGTAGTCTGCAAAAAGTGTATAAGGGTCCTCAGCACAATGTTATTTTTATTTTGTGACGTGCACCCATCACAAAACAATCGCAATGTACTATTTCCTTGGAAATCAACAGATTTTAGATGGTTAAGTAGAGCTGATGATATTTCTTGACTTCCTTTACCCGCTTGGTCCTCGGACCATGTGTAAAATATTGGACTTTTAGTCTTTAAGTCAGTAACACAGAAGACGTACAGGTTTAACTGTCGTGAGTAGAACGCTTCTTGAATCGGTGTCTTTGGCAAGGGTTGAATCTGTTGTAGGTCAAAACAGAGGGTAAATGAATCTGGTACATCCTCTTTGATATGCTGATAAAAAGCTTTGGCTCTCTGGCTGTGGATCCTTTTCTCCAATATGTACCTTTGTTTTTCAGCTGACCCAGGAAGTGCATTTTTAATTTTCTCTTTAAGCAAGATACAGGTACTACATGCATCTGATGCAGGTGACCTGAAGCCACAGTTGAACTCTGTCGTGAATATTCTTCTAAACATGCATCACTTACTTTAGTATCTTCTGTAGTCTGATCATTGTATATCTTTCGAATTTTTCTGATTGACAATTCAGAACTTAAGTAAATTCTCTTTGATTTCTTCCGATTGTAGTGAGACTCTGTTCCTTTTAGAGATCTGATAAACTCCCTTACTTTTTCTTTTTTCAAAAAACTCCGGTTGCTTTTCGTGTCACCCCCTCTTGTTTCTTCAATTGGCTGACAACAACTTACTTTCTTAATTATGTTTTTTAGCCTAGTGCGTCCAACGCCTGAAACAACTGAAAGGAAAAACTTTTTGCCAACCGGAACTTTTCCGAATTGCAAGGTTGGTAAAGAATATGTTACGTTGTATTCATGTTGTGTCCCAGGTTTTTTAGACTTGTTGAAGGCAGTTGGTCTTGATCTTCGTCGTTTTACTTCACTAGTGTTTACTAGTGTAGAAACACTAAAGTCTTGTCTTATTTTGTCAGGCTATTTGTAAAAGTTGTTATTAAATATTTTTACATCTCTGGGCCTAAACTTGTGGCAAGCAAACTTAGCAGTATCATGTGCACATGGCTGAAACACAAGGGGCTTTTAGGTGTAGCATACCTGGCTTCCTTTTCCTTCTTACGCTTCCCTCCAGTACAAATTCGCTTTCTTTTACCGAAACTACTTTATCCAACCAACACACTTCCATCAGGATCACTCATAATTTACTTAATTAATAAACTATTAATTAAATAAACGTTTTTAAACAACACCGATATACAACAAGTAATACACCAAACAACTACATTGTAGGTTATGAATCAAATGAAAACAAACAAGCAGTCACATGACCGAAAAACTGTAATCCCATTGGCCAGATGGACAAAGCTCGGTTTGATCTGAAACTGAGAGGTGGACAAAACACATTCTAATTGAAACCCCAATTTTTAATATTAGTTTTAAATAGGAAAGAGCTTGTTTTGACTGAAAAGTGGTGTTGGATCAGGTGTAAATGACACAGAGGAATACAAATATTCCATAACACATTTCCCAAAAATATGGACAAAACACGGTTTGAATGTTACCTCCTCAATTATGAATGACGAAAAATTGTGAAATTTATGAGGAATTGTACAGGAAACCACAAGATCGATCACAACGGAAGATTGCTGCAAAACCAATCTTAAGATTGAAGACATAAGAAGAAGAAGAAGAGAAGGAGGAGGAGGAGGAGGAGGAGGAGGAGGAGGAGGAGGAGGAGGAGGAGGAGGAGGAGGAGGAGGAGGAGGAGGAGGAGGAAGAAGAAGAAGAAGAAGAAGAAGAAGAAGAAGAAGAAGAAGAAGAAGAAGAAGAAGAAGAAGAAGAAGAAGAAGAAGAAGAAGAAGAAGAAGAAGAAGAAGAAGAAGAAGAATTTTCTGTATAAAACCAAAGTCACTGTTGACTAATTAGTTTACCCGCGAAATTTTTAAGTGAAAATGTTGGTAATTTAATTTTTCTTTATTTTCATTTATCAACGCAGAAAAGTAGACGAAATTAATTTTAAAAACGTGTGCTATAAATGTAGCTTCTCTATAGTAACGAGGTAGTTGAATAATATTTAACTTTTCAATCACTAACACTGTAATGAGAATTTTTCTAAATATAATTATTTTACTACGACTCGGAGCACAAAACTTTTTATGGGTAAAAACTTTTTAAAAAACTTCTTCAGAGGTTTTAAAGTGAAAACCGGTTCAGGTTATAAGGTAAAACGTTTACGTTTTTACCCACAAAAAGTTTTGTGCTCCGAGTCGTAGTTAAAATAATTATATTTAGTTAAGTAACGGACACGTCATGGACAACGAAATCCAAGAGAATTTTTCTTTAGGACTGAAAGGGGGCCGCTATGGTTAGTAATGCAAAGACGTGTATGTAACGTACACTAACTTAACAACACCGCTTTCGGTAATACCTAGGTATAGACATGGAGCGTCAGTCTAGCCGTGCTAGTATAGAATGAAGGAAACGGGAAGATGTCACCAACACGTATACATTATTCCAATTAATAAATATAACTGGCATTGACTATAAAGGCAAATCGAATGTATAATTCGATAACAGGAAATATTGCTTAATTCCTACTTCTTTATATAATATTCTTAAGACAAAGTGTCATATTTAGCTAAAGATGTCGGTCGGTGACAGGTAAACATGCTACAGAATGAACGGCCTACGGTAAACGCCTACACTAAACGGTCCAGATACTTTCTAAAAAATGTATTTCGCGTCTTGAAGTAGCAGTTTTTCTTACAGAAACACATTACTGCTAAGTATCGACAACAGAAATATTTACAAGTAACAATTTGGAAATGGAAGTGAACTAGATCCTTGCCTGTTTCCTGATGTGAACAATGATCACAAACAATCCCAGTGCACAGTGCGCGCATGCCTGAGTAATACAGTTTGTTGAAAACTTGAATTGCTGCAAATTGTTTTGTTGTTTGTTTCAATCAACACATTTTTTTATACGTCGAAACGATCACACAGTTGCTAATTTAATATGTTGCGTGGAGGGATATATATTGTACCGAGCAACTAACCGCTAAAATATTAAAATATGAAAATTCCATGTTTTGTGTTAGTCCGGCTGTGTTATGGCCATTCATTAAAGTGCTATTATCGATAAAAATATATTAATTTATAAAATAAAAAGTAGACGTATAAAATGATAATAAATCCAATTGTTTTGTTGTTACGATATTAAACGCTTTGATGTGTGTGATAATTTTGCACAATAAATACTGATTTAAACCTATTATGTGAATATTTCTGAATTTAAATTGTAAAAAATTAAATTTCGGTTTAAGAGATTTAATTTTTCAGTTAGTTAGGCTACTCTCTAACCACATTTTATAACAAGAAAATTTAACATAATGAGAACATTGGATGTCGATTTCTTCACATACTATTAAACGTAAGGTATCTATGAATGTGCTCTATGACTTTTATAAAATTGTTTTGAAACTGTTTGAATAATGTTAATGGGAATTAATTTCATTTTTAAATAAATTTTTGGTTATGATATACATTAGTTATTTCAGTTGTTTACTATTTACTTATATACATTAAAAAATAATTATTTACTTATAATATATGCAAAAAAAGAAGGTACCTCCCTTCAAACTGTTAAGCAATTAATTATAAACAATTCAACAATTTTTAAAAAGGATGTTGTTAAATACAATTTATGATGTTAAAAAAAATTAATTTTTATGAACTTTAAATAATTGGGCATAATAATTAACGAACTGCATTAACAACCGAAAGATGGGAATAAACGTTTAAGCAATTTTTAAGATTGTGTAACTAATAAAATACACGTTCCAAGTTTTGTAGCGTTATTGTAATGTTAGTCAACGTTTCATTACTGCGTAGTTGTTTCTTTCCTGTTGTATATGTTATCTGCTTAGTAGCTTAAAATCTCAATTTTACATAAACCAAAATTTAATCTCGCATGAGCTATAAGCTTATACGAGATTGGTTCCCCTAAGGGCTAGCGGTTCCAAAGTGTTGATTTAGAGAGATTTATATGTTGAATGCAAGCAACACAAAGTTTGTTATTATTTTCCAGATGTAATGTGTAATTACAAAGATCGAACTGATTGTGATGTTATAATAGTGGAATAAATTATTGCACATCAGAGAAAATGTCTGCAGCAACTGACAGTAAATACAGTCATAGTGTTTCCAGTACCGTTTAATTTAATCGGATCCAACAAGCAAACGTAAATATTCTATTTTCTTTCAAAAGTAATCTAATTGAAATAAATCCATCTATTGTACACAAAAGACATTTGTTAAATTACTCGTAAATACATTGTAAATTCATTATAGTCACTTATTTTCTAAAAACACGATTTTATATTAAAATTATTTTCAGTTCACACATATTATATACCATAAATAAGTTAAAAAGTTTTATTCCAAGCACATTACGTTAATATGTATGGGTCTCGGTTTGCACAGAGATAGGTAAAATGAGTAGAAGCCATTTTAATAACCAATTATTATTAGTGTTCTTTGCAAGATAGAGTGCAAGACGCAATTGCAAACTTTCTTCCGGCTCATAATTGTTGCTGCGCCATCGGCTGCCCGATTATTCTACAAGCATCGATAACATTGAAAAACTGTCTCGAAAATGTTATTACGGAACGTCTGCCGTCAACAAAAGTGCAATATCACCCCCTGCAACCAGTTGAGTATTTCCTATTATAGCTATGTGACGAAATATTTCTACCTATCATGGTTCTACAATTCAATGTATGACATTTGTTAATAATAATATTATTTGTTAAACTCTGTGACTAATTATAATATTTATTATAATGTAGGCCAATATTTGGTACACCTATGTTACACTTTTCCATTTAAGAATAGGGGATACTTGATAAAAAATTTCCGGAATGGTTTCTGTTAAATTGTTCAGTGTGAGCCACTTACGATTTAAACAAGTAAATGTATTGGACTTCAATATTTATATTATTTAATAAAAATGGTGCTGTCTATACTAACAATTTTGTATGCTGAATGGCGCATTCAAGCTGCTTTCCCTGCCTTATTCATAAAGTATTTCGGTAGACGCAAAGCAGCTATTATTATGACACATAGCCAACAAGAACATTCGAATATTTAAAATTTGAAGTTTTTTAATATAGTGTATTATATTTATGTATGAATATAAACACTTGGTGTAGTCCTGCAGATACTTTTTACTTTCCTGACAGTTGATTCACCAGTTACGGTTGCTTCAGAGGTTAGATTTGAACTGAGAGATTTGAACTGTAGTGAGTCGAGGGAGTAGTGGTGGTAGACAATCGACTTGTAAATTGTCTTCTCACGAAAACTTACTGTATATGACTTACAATTATCCATTAACGGTACTTTGTTTTATTCCAAACAACACAGTATTCACCATGGTTCACTAACCGTTTATCTGGGTTTTCCAATTGTCCCGTCTCTCATAGACTACCTCCACCCTGCCCACGACAATCATGCAGTCAAATGTCTTAGCTCAAATCTAACCTTTGAAGCCACCGTAACTCGTGCAACCGTTGCCACGTAAATAAAAAGCATCTGTAAATCTTTACCAAGTGTTTATTTATTGAATTTAAGTATTATTAAAATAATGTGACCACCATTTTATTAGTGTAAATGGATATATTATTATTAATTTTATTGTAGATGTATTAATTTAATATTTGATTTGGGTTTATATTTCCTTATAAAGTATATTTGTGGTTTAGGAAAAAATGAAATATGTAGAAAAGGTTTACATGAGACTACAAATAAATAGAAGATTTGAGATATGATCTGCAGATTGGCTTATTTCCGTGTCCCAATTGGTAGATGAAGTTGACAAATTAATTCTCTGTAATTGCTTCTGTGTTGCTTACTCGACAAATTACTAAACTGGCTTTTGTTTCACTAACTCCAAATTAATGTGTTACATTATCGCACTAATATCTTTTCAAATTTGATTTGGCATTTGTGCTTGAATCAATGTTCAAGTTGGTTGCTAAATTGTTAAAGCTAGATAAACTGCAGTATATACCGGTAGCCTTATGTGCTTTGTATGTGTTTTTGTGAATAATGGATGCAAATATTATTCAGCAGCTGCACAATATGTATTTAAGTTAGCCTTTCCATTCAGTAACACAGAATTATTTAAATTTAAGAATTAATTTATTTTGCAGATAACCCCTTAAGTTAAAAGTTAAATTGAAGAGGGTTTTAAGTAAAATATGGTTTAGTAAACAATGTCTGGATAATAATGTCATCCCAAAGTACGCTCAAGTTAAAATTAAAAATAAGAACAGTGTAGCCAAAAAAGTAAAAGAACAAAGCGAGAAGTTGTGGATAAAACTGGAAATAAGGTCACTCTAAGGCTTAATCAATAGATATAATAGGGAATTATATGACAGACACATAGAATTGTTAAGAATATACTCGTATGTAGAGTTAGAAGAAATATTATATAATTTTTGGTTTGGGGTACGTAGAAAAGAAATTCTAAAAGAAAAATAAAAAAATGGTAGATAAGTTAAATAAATTAATAAGGAAGAACGAAGTAAAAAAGGAACACCTCTCTAAGAATAACTATGAAAAAAGAGTAATAAACCTTACAGAGGTAAATTTCAATACAGAGGAAAAAGAAATGTTAGCAAAAGGCTTAAAATACGCACCGCCACAAGAATTAAATCAAGAAAAAACGATTATTGAATGCTAAAGCATAATACAAAAACTAGGAAATGAAAATGATAAAAAAGAATAAGTTGGGAAGTAGGGAATGTAGTAGATAAAATATTTAAGAAAAGTTTGTATAATTCAAAAAATGAACAAAAAATCAAATCAACTGTAACTAAACTAAAGAATAAAATAAAGAAGAATCATATTATAGTTACGAAGGCGGACACAGGAAATACAATGGTACTACTCAGAAAGGACGAATACATAAAGAAAACGGAAGACTTTATAAGGGAAGGACCATACGAGGAAATAAAGTATGATTATACAAGTAAGTACCAGTCAAGGATAAAACAAATGATGAAACAGATAACATTTATAGAAGAAAATAAGAAAAATATTTATTGGAAAGTAATCCAACAGCACCAACTTTTAAAAGTCAGGTTAAGATACATAAAGAAGGAAAACCAATTAGACCGATTGTTTCTTTTATTAATGCACCTATTTATAAATTATCAAAGGAAGTTAGCAAAGTACTGAAAGAGAAATATGAATTTGGGACAAAATACAACATATAGAATAATGTAAAATTGATAGAAAAATTAGAAAATATTAGGATTAATGTAAATACAAAATTGATATCACTGGATGTTAAGGACATGTTTACCAATATCACAGTAAATAAAGTTATTAAGTTAATAAACGATAATAATATGGGAGAATACAGGTATAAAAAGCAGTTGATGAAAGTAATTAAAGAATGTGTAAATCAGAACTATTTTAGGTTTAATAACAAGTTTTATATACAGAAAAAAGGTTTACCTATGGGGTCTTCATTATCCCCTATTCTTGCTGAAATATACATGAATGATTTTGAAAAGCAATTAATAACTTCCACTAAGTATAAAGACAATATAAAATTATGGTCTAGATACGTTGATGATGTATTAGTAATTTGGGAAGGAAGCATAGAAGAAGTGCATGAGTTTATAAAGGAGGTAAATAATAAGGATAAAAACTTACAATTTAAAGAAGAGATAGGAGGTAAGAAAATAAATTACTTAGATTTAAACATAGAAATTAAAGATAATGAGAAACTACAGTTTGGGATATTTAGGAAAGAGTCGTATTCTGATATAATTATACCAAGAGAGTCTTACCACCCGTATAGATATAAAATGGCGGCAATTAATTCATTTTGTTACAGAGCTCAGAAGTGTTTAAAAAAGACCGAATCAAAAGATAGGGAGTTAAGAACGATAAAGGGAATTGTAAGGAATAATAATAATGACACCAACATAGTGGATAAAGTTATGAAAAGTGTTAACATACAAAAAGATAAAATAGAACCAGAACAAAAGAATTATGCAGGGTAATTGACATACATAGGTTCACATACTAGAAAAATTACAAAATGTTTTAATAAATATGGAGTTTTAAAAAATAAATAGCTATTAAAAAATGTGAAACGGTATTTGATAAGATAAGGAATAAGAATATAGAAAAAATTCCAGTATTATAGAAAAGCGGAATTTATAAATTAAAATGTAAAGACTGCAACAAGGTGTACCTAGGAGAGACAGGACGAAAATTCGTATGCAGGTTATCTGACCACAAACGTGGAGAAGGTAATAGAACAACCAATTCGTTATATGCAAGACATTTCATAGAAGACAACCATAAGTTTGTTAATCCTTTGGAAGAATACGAAATTGTAAAAGTAGTGAATAACACAGTTGAAAGGAAGCTTAGAGAGGAGTTAGAAATATTGAAAGAAAGAGAAAAAGGGTTAGACAATTTAATTAATATTAAAATTAAATTTGATAATGAAGAAATATTTTATAACATGATTAAGAAGTAAATGATAGAGGACAGATAGATAAGATTAAGAATTATTTTGCATAGTACTAATTGGATGTTTTAAAATAAGGGTGTATGACTGACCCACGTGTGTAGAGAGGAAGAGGGTAGTTTAGTGTGAGCATGGTGGGGTAGAAGGGTGAAGGGGTTGTTTTCACATATTTCCTGTCTATTCCAATCTGTCGATGGGCTGTGAAGCTTGAAAGCGCTAATTGGGATAATTTTTATATAGTGGTGTGCAACTGTGATCATTCTGATTGTGATTTCAACCACTAACACAAATTTCTTCATTAAACGTCTGTTAAGATGTGCAATCGACTACAGGTAATGTACAACAACAATGAGGTAATTAACGACAACAATAAGGTAAGTAAAGTATTTAAATATCTTAAGTTAAAAGTTAAATTGTAGAGGGTTTTAAGTAAAATATGGTTTAGTAAACAATGTCTGGATAATAATGTCATCCCAAAGTACGCTCAAGTTAAAATTAAAAATAAAAACAGTGTAGCCAAAAAAGTAAAAGAACAAAGCGAGAAGTTGTGGATAAAACTGGAAATAAGGTCACTGTACAGCTTAATCAATAGATATAATAGGGAATTATATGACAGACACATAGAATTGTTAAGAATATACTCGTATGTAGAGTTAGAAGAAATATTATATAATTTTGATTTGGGGTACGTAGAAAAGAAATTCTAAAAGAAAACTAAAAAAATGGTAGATAAGTTAAATAAATTAATAAGGAAGAACGAAGTAAAAAAGGAACACCTCTCTAGGAATAACTATGAAAAAAGAGTAATAAACCTTACAGAGGAAAAAGAAATGTTAGCAAAAGGCTTAAAATACGCACCGCCACCAGAATTAAATCAAGAAAAAACGATTATTGAATGCGAAAGCATAATACAAAATCTACGAAATGAAAATGATAAAAAAGAATAAGGTGGGAAGTAGGGAATGTAGTAGATAAAATATTTAAGAAAAGTTTGTATAATTCAAAAAATGAACAAAAAATCAAATCAACTGTAACTAAACTACAGAATAAAATAAAGAAGAATGATATTATAGTTACGAAGGCTTACAAAGGAAATACACTGGTACTACTGAGAAAGGACAAATACATAAAGAAAACGGAAGAATTTATAAGGGAAGGACCATACGAGGAAATAAAGCATGATTGTACAAGTAAGTACCAGTCAAGAATAAAACAAATGATGAAACAGATAACATTTATAGAAGAAAATAAGGAAAATTATTTATTCGAAAGTAATCCAACAGCACCAACTTTTAAAAGTCAGGTTAAGATACATAAAGAAGGAAAACCAATTAGACCGATTGTTTCTTTTATTAATGCACCTATTTATAAATTATCAAAGGAAGTTAGCAAAGTACTGAAAGAGAAATATGAATTTGGGACAAAATACAACATATAGAATAATGTAAAATTGATAGAAAAATTAGAAAATATTAGTATTAATGTAAATACAAAATTGATATCACTGGATGTTAAAGACATGTTTACGAATATCACAGTAAATAAAGTTATTAAGTTAATAAACGATAATAATATGGGAGAATACAGGTATAAAAAGCATTTGATGAAAGTAATTAAAGAATGTGTAAATCAGAACTATTTTAGGTTTAATAACAAGTTTTATATACAGAAAAAAGGTTTACCTATGGGGTCTTCATTATCCCCTATTCTTGCTGAAATATACATGAATGATTTTGAAAAGCAATTAATAACTTCCACTAAGTATAAAGACAATATAAAATTATGGTCTAGATACGTTGATGATGTATTAGTAATTTGGGAAGGAAGCATAGAAGAAGTGCATGAGTTTATAAAGGAGGTAAATAATAAGGATAAAAACTTACAATTTAAAGAAGAGATAGGAGGTAAGAAAATAAATTACTTAGATTTAAACATAGAAATTAAAGATAATGAGAAACTACAGTTTGGGATATTTAGGAAAGAGTCGTATTCTGATATAATTATACCAAGAGAGTCTTACCACCCGTATAGATATAAAATGGCGGCAATCAATTCATTTTGTTACAGAGCTCAGAAGTGTTTAAAAAAGACCGAATCAAAAGATAGGGAGTTAAGAACGATAAAGGGAATTGTAAGGAATAATAATTATAACACCAACATAGTGGAAAACGTTATGAAAAGGGTTAACATACAAAAAGATAAAATAGAACCAGAACAAAAGAATTATGCAGGGTCATTGACATACATAGGTTCACATACTAGAAAAATTATAAAATGTTTTAAAAAATATGGAGTAGATATAGCTATTAAAAAATGTGAAACGGTATTTGATAAGATAAGGAATAAGAATATAGAAAAAATTCCAGTATTACAGAAAAGCGGAATTTATAAATTAAAATGTAGAGACTGCAACAAGGTGTACCTAGGAGAGACAGGACGAAAATTCGTATGCAAGTTGTCTGACCACAAACGTGGAGAAGGTAATAGAACAACCAATTCGTTATATGCAAGACATTTCATAGAAGACAACCATAAGTTTGTTAATCCTTTGGAAGAATACGAAATTGTAAAAGTAGTGAATAACACAGTTGAAAGGAAGCTTAGAGAGGAGTTAGAAATATTGAAAGAAAGAGAAAAAGGGTTAGACAATTTAATTAATATTAAAATTAAATTTGATAATGAAGAAATATTTTATAACATGATTAAGAAGTAAATGATAGAGGACAGATAGATAAGATTAAGAATTATTTTGCATAGTACTAATTGGATGTTTTAAAATAAGGGTGTATGACTAACCCACGTGTGTGGAGAGGAAGAGGGTAGTTTAAAAGGATGCACACACACACACACACACACACACACACAACACTGAAACACAAGGAATTTGCTAAAAAAAAAAAAAAATATGTAACTCTACATATGGTGTGACAGGGTTTAGGGGGTGGGGAAGGGTTATTTATATTATAGCTTGTTGTGTGTGAGCAGGGTGGGGGAGAAGGGTGAAGGGGTTGTTTTCACATATTTCCTGTCTATTCCAATCTGACGATGGGCTGTGAAGCTTGAAAGCGCTAATTGGGATAATTTTTATATAGTGGTGTGCAACTGTGATCATTCTGATTGTGATTTCAACCACTAACACAAATTTCTTCATTAAAAAAAAAACTAGTCTGTTTTTCTGCATTCGACAATCTATCGACTATAACCGAAATTGTAAAAATTACAAAATAGGAAATACGGCCATTCTTCTGTAGTATAGTGTTTCCATATAACCATTTACCATCTTGTGGCTTCATCGTCCTTGGCAGTCTCCTTTCCTTTAACGGTAGAGATAAATTTATGTGTACATGCAATCTTCCAGATTCCATCCATCCCCTTTTTCCGCAGTTCGTTTACATGTGCAGTAGTAGTAGTAGTAGTAGTAGTAGTAGTAGTAGTAGTAATAGTAGAAGTTGTTGTAGCAATAGTAATGTTAGTATTATTAATATTTATCATACGTCGTGGACACAGCTACTGATTTATTTTGGATATTGAAGCAAAATTTAGAAGTATCTGACTGGGGATCGGCTTTGCCTTTTCGTACTGATACATTGTTTTATCGTGATAGTGTGTTTGGTATACTGATGTTGCTGGAATGTCATCTTATCGCTGTACGAGGCATGTTGTGTACACGACATTTCTCGGCGCTCGGTTCAAGAGAACTCCTTTACGGAATTACTCGGACTAACAAAAACTTGTATACTAATATATTTACTCTTGGCAGTCAATGATTAATGTTGTTACTAACTTTTTTAATATTAAAGTACAGTCTGAGATATTGTTTCCAGTGTAAAATAATTGTGCTAACAATTAATACAAGTCTCTTATGTTTGCATTTTGTCTACTAAATCTTCAGGCTACATTATTTTTGTAAGGTATTTTAATGGTGGACCAGTAGACGCAATATTTCTAAAGGTTAGGTCTTGGTACACCAGTGGGTATGGTGTGTATGGTCCCGGCTGCGATTCTCGGCACACCATGAAATTGAGATGCGTTTTCAACCCAGGTCGACATAGCTTGTGTGAATGATTACCAGGAATAGTACCTTTTTCGTGTGCCGAAGAGTTTATTTAAGATAGTCAACACTGGCCAACACCTGAACTGCTTAGCCGGTAAAAATAGGGGCATTATCATTATTATTTTAATTTTTCGTACGTCAACACAACGGCATTAGGGAAAACAGATTAAAGCGCTTCCGTATGAAGCCTTTGTTTGAATAGGCTTCAAAGGAATTATTTTGGTGTCTCTCAAAACATAGATTCCTTTGCACCCGTGTATGTTGGCGGAAGCTTCTACCCACAGAGGGATTCACGTTTTGTTTTGAAAATTACACTTTATGTTGTGAAAGCTTGGTAACTAAAGCCTTTAGGCCATCTACGTCTGCTACGTGTTGCTCGACTGTATTCGCAGTCTTGTGATGCAAATTTATTCGCGATGCTTACGATCATCTACTATTTGCAAATTACTGACACACTGTTTCACGGCAGACAGTTTTCTTTGCCATATATATCACATTTGCTACTATGTATAATAATAATAATTATTATTATTGTGGCAGTTGCTTCTGCATTATCAGGTTGTATGGACGTTGCATCGACCTCTGGACTGCCTGCAGGATGCCTCGTTGCAGCAAAAGCTTTCTCATTACATTCAATATCTACTGACTCGAACGCCAAACAAAAGTAAAGCAAAACATGAAGAAAATCACTTTTCGAAAAGTGTCTGTCGGTGTGTCTACGTGTAGAATTTTCTCTATGGCAAACAATAACTGCCGAAAATTCAACAGAATCAAATAATGTTTGGCATACCTGCATGAGTTGTCGGGGGCTCAAGGCCTATTGATTTTGGTGAAGATCGGTTAAGGGGAAGGAGTAGTTTACCTGCAACGTTTTACGTTTCAACAAGAGTAAAGTACTTGAAAATTCACTTAAACTTTTCAAACAATGGTAATTGTTAAAAATAAAATAAATTTTGTTGCCAGGCAATAAAATTATAATTTTCCATTTTAATTTAAATGACGTATGTATGAATGAAAATATTATTTTATATTATTATAAAATTATTTATTATTATAAAATTATTTATTATTATAAAATTATATTATATCGTTCCTGGCAGGCAAGCATATCTTAGTTATGTAATGTTTACGTTTATAAAGTTTTATTATTGTAATTACCGCAATAAAAACGCAGGCAGCACACACACACACACTGTAACGTGACAGTTTACACCTTCCATAAACAAACTATGCTTTAACACCCAATTATCACAAAAAAACCCTTTCCATTAAACCTAACTAGTAACAATCCATTTTATTTAAACCGAATATAGAAAAATTGAGTAGTAAAGCTTAATTATTAACGTATAACTATTTTTGCACCATTACTACGGAAACATTAATAAGAAAGTACAAAATGAACGGAGCCTAGACCACTTAGGTTATGTGTAATGTCAATAAAATAATTTATGTTTACTTATTGTTATAGAGTTAGAGGTTTTAGGTTAAGTCATTTATTATGTTTGCGTTAATAGCATGTAAGAGATGTCTAGTAATATGTAATCTGTCAAGTAACCAATGAAAGACAAAGAAAACAAAAGAAAGTGAAATTGACACTAAAATGTTAAGCATTCTGTTTTTTGAAAGTGACAGACTAGGTATAGTGAGTGATAATTGACACTAGCTACAGATAAAGTGTTTTATGTTAGTTTGAAGTGTATCAAAAGACTCTAAACAGAGTGATAAGTGAAACACTAACATAAATGTAATATTCACATATATCAAGGTAGTGAATGTTTAACATCATATAGTGATTTGATTTATTCCAAGTATATTACGAGTATTAAGTATAAACACTATTAAAATATGTATGTTATTATCTAGAAATGAGTTACTGTTAGTATTGCTAAAATGTTTATGTGCCAGAGAGTTTTTAGGTATGTTACTATATTACTAAAATGAGTTACTGAATACCAGGGACATGGTTAATTAAATTTTAAACAGTCTTGCTAAGATGTAAATTTGATAGAGGTTAATTAGTATTTTAGTTCAAAAACAATTAACATAACTTATAACAGGGGTATTCGACATAATTAAGTAGTATAGTTAACAAGAAATAAATGGTTACCCTAATCAAGGTCATGTAAAAAAAATTATCCATATGTTATTGGTAATGTTAAGTGTCATTGCATAAAGCATGTATTAATTTCTTAATACATATTAAGTATTAAAATGTAAATAGATTTACAGTTAAATATTCATTCTTGTATTAAGTGTGGCAAAATGAGATTTTATGTTACTAACCAAAAAACTTTATAATATATATTTTGTTGAGTAAATTAAGAAAATTAATGTTCACACTATTGTAAACTAAGATTAGGAGTGAAATTGGCAAGCAACTCACCTTATATTTTAGTTGGTTATGTTAAATGTTTGTAATGTCATGTCAGATAGGGTTTAGTATGTGGGCTTTGGTAGTGTATTTTAGTAATTTTATATCAGCTAATAGTGCACCAAAATATGGCTTGTGTGGTATCAAAATTAGCATCAAAAAACATAGATGTAAGATCTACCAATGTATTTTAAATTAAATTTTGTATAAGTTCAGATGTTTTGAATGAAAAATCAAATAGTCGTTTTAGCAAGCAAGCCAGGCTCCGAATTAATTCATATAAAAAATCTTTAATATAATCGAGCCCACGACAGGTTAGGTTGTAAACCTAGTAGTGTTCAGAAGAAAACGTTTATTTAACTGAGTGATATTCTCGAAGAAGTAAGTGAATTAAAGTGGTAAAAAAAGAAGAAAAATAAACAGAAAACACTGTCACAAATACTATAAATTGGTTAGATAAAAACAAATTTATTCTAATATAAATCAAACATCACTGACAATCACGATAATTATTTATGATGAACTCCATCTACCACTGTGTACAATAGAACTTATAATCACATCACTTTATTTAACTATTGACACTGGTAATCTTTTATTGGAGAGAATTAGGGAATTTATTATATCTCAACACATTCACATCTAGCCAACAGACGCCACACCAAGAAAGTGACTCTAGGTCCGCAACCTTTGAAAAGCATTGTAATGCCAATCTGAACTGACTAACCACATTTAGTATTAAAATAAGATCCACAGATGTTGTAATTATTTTGTACTTTACTTTGGTATTTTCGTAACAGTAATAATTGTAACCAAAAGAACCCTCTAACATTAATTAAAATTAAAATAAAAGTAATATTTAATCCTTGAGATGAGTCTTACCAACCTTCACACAGCCCAACTAGCATAGCCAAGGTTAATGGTTTCTATTGACTTTAATAATTACAAAGTAAGTTAAACCAAAGAAACTAAAAGAATTCAATTTTTCCATTTTGAATAGAGTGGTATTTATTTATTACTAGGCATAATTCATTTTAGTTAATTTTACTATTATCGAAATTGACATTCCAAAGAAAATTAAATTGTAAGTAATAAATAAGACATTACAGAACTGACACCCAGAAACGTAAGGCAAGTTCAGATTATTTCAAGAGCACAATAATAAATAATCAGTTTAATAAATTAATAAAACATATTATATTACCACACACACACACACACACACACACACACACACACACACACACACACACACACACACACACACACACACACACACACACACACACACACACACACACACACACACACACACACACAATTCGCGTTACTTCTGGCCTCACTCATGTTTATTTTCTTACGTTTGCACGCTTTTTAAATGGAAAGTGCCGAAACCCACACCAACACAACGCGTGCAAGCCGAAATGGTGTCCAGTGTGGACAGCGATTTGCTTCCTGTGGATCGCTGGCCAGTGTAACTGATCGTTTTACAGAGGAACGGTTCATTGACAGACTTTTCGTCTTTAGAGAATAAACCCTCTGCAAGATGGTCAGGGTCCATGAAAGACTTCGGAGCGCTAATTCTTTTCCGCGTGTTCGTTCTGTGAAACATACACTGTAGATTCGCAGCTTTACTCTGAGCTACGCTCCATAGGGAATGTTGAAAAGTTTTGTCCACGGTGTAACCTCATACACACTAAAACCTGCTCTGATGTTTTTACTACGGACATCATAATATTAAATCTATGGAAACTTAAACACTACTTAATGGAGATCAAACATTAACTTTTACAAGCCATTAATTTTATGCATATTTTGAAGAAATAAATGATTTAATAAATTAATACAATTTGTGTACTTATTTCTATTATGATATAAGAATTACAAAATAATATGTGCATGTGTGTATGTATGAAAAATATATAAATATTTTTTTCCTCTGGAAAATTGTTTGCCCCTCCTGGAAAATATTTTGACCTCCCTGATGGCTAGTTATTTATTGCCTGTGTGGAATATAGCTTTATGGCATGGATCAGAATGGTAGGTGTTAAACAGATGACACAAACGTATTAAGGAAGAAATGTTTTGCTGAGAAACTTATAATTATACGGGTGAACAGAATCGCCATTTAGGAAATCAGAAGATGAATGGAAAGAAAGAAAGACTCGATTAAAAAAAAAATAACTAGTATAGTACTGACTGGAAAGACTTTGATAACACTATAGACATCGTTCACCCTCGGCCGTTAACTCGCAGCGACAGTCCAATTTCATTACAAGAATCAGATCACAGCTCCCTTTGGCCAGCTCTTCGTTCGACGTACAAACATTTTATCCAAAATTACAGTCCTTCCTCACGAAGGCTGAGGATAGTCTTCACCCACTTGACATGGGGGTACCATTTTAGCTCATACGTCATTATTCAATACGCAAGCATCAACTTATTTAATGTTTTGTCACCATATCTAGTTCTGCTTCTTGTCAAATATACATTATAGACACAAACGTAAAATTCTGCACATGTCATGTCTTGTTTTCTATGGTGAAAAATAACTGTCGTAAATTCAAACAGAATCAAATAAATTTTTGCATATGTGCCTGCGTTGTAGAGGACCAAAGGTCTTTGATTTTTTTAATTTTGATTTAATTTAAATTTTAATTTAAACACATATAAATAATCCACTGTAGAAACGTAGATGAAATATCTACGTATAAATGAAAAGGGTAGTTGAAGGGTAGAGGATCATTTTTACTTCCATGTTCCTTAAGGAAATGGAAGTATGGTGATGGCAAAAAAAAACGTGTTCGAGTTTATTGCAGATTCTGCTTGTACTACACTCAAAACATGAAAAAAGTAATTAATCGAAAACTCTGTGTGTGTGTGTGTGTGTGTGTGTCTGTCTGTCTGTGTGTCTGTCTGTAGATTTTTTTCTATGGCAAACGATAACAGCCGCAAATTCAAACAGAATCAAATAATTTTTGCATACAGCCCTGATTTGTAGAGTTCTCAAGACCTATTCTTTTTGGTGTAGATCGGTTAAGGGAAAGGGGTAGTTTACCGGCAACGTTTTTTTTTAATCAAGGGTAATTTTTTTCTATGGCAAACGATAACAGCCGCAGATTCAAACATAATCAAATAATATATTGCATGCAACTCTGAATTGAAGAGTTCTCAAGACCTGTGGTTTTTGGTGAATATCGGTTAAGGGAAAGGGGTAGTTTACCAGCAACGGTTGGTTTAACAAGGGCATTTTCTATGCCAAACGATAACAGCCGCAAATTCAAACAGAATCAAATAATATTTTACATACAGCCCTGAAATGTAGAGTTCTCAAGACTTTTTGTTTTTGTTGAAGATCGGGTTAGGGAAAGGGGTAGTTTACCAGCTACGTTTTATGTTTTAACATGGGTAACTTTTTCTATGATGAATGATAACTGCCGTAAATTCAATCAGAATAAAATAATGTTTTGGATACCCCTCTGAGTTATAGAGATCTCAATGTTTGTTGATTTTAGTGAAGATCGGTTAAGAGGAAGGGGTAGTTTACCAGCAACATTTTATATTTTAACAACGGTAATTTTTTCTATGACGAACGATAACTGCCGCACATTCAAACAGAATCAAATATTTTTTTGCATACGTTCCTCAATTGTAAAAGACTGAAGGCTTGTTGATTTTGGTGAAGATCAGTTAAAGGAAAGGGATAGTTTACCAGCCACATTTTATGTTTTAACAAGAGTAATTGTTTCTATGACGAACGATAACTGCCGCACATTTAAACAGAATTAAATAATTTTGGCAATACCTTCCTCAATTGTAGAGGACTCGAGGTCTTTTTATTTTGGTGAAGATCGGTTAAGGGAAAGGGGTAGTTTACCTGCAACATTTTATGTTGTAACAAGAGTAAAGTACTTAATTTTGATAAATAAAGTATCCTGATAAGAAGCTCTTAATAATCCACTGTAGAAACATAGATGAAATATCTATAAATCAAGAGGCTAGTTGAACGAGGTTTACCTAGTTTACCTGCCACTATTAATGTTTTAACAAGAGTAATTGTTTATATGATGAACGATAACTGCCGCACATTAAAACAGAATCAAATAATGTTTTGCATGCATCTCTGAATTGTAGAGGAATCAAGACCTTTTGATTTTGGTGAAGATCAGTTAAGAGAAAGGGGTAGATATCCTTGGGGTAGGGTTCCTCAATTGTAGATATCTCAAGGTCTGTTAGTTTTGTTGAAGATCGGTTAAGGGAAAGGGGTAGTTTACCTGCAACGTTTTATGTGATACCAAGGTTAATTTTTTATATGACGAACGATAACTACCGTAAATTCAAACATAATCAAATAAGTTTTTGCATACATCCCTATATTGTAGAGAACTCAAAGCCTGTTGATTTTGGTGAAGATCGGTTAGGGAAAGGGGTAGTTTACCTGCAACATTTTATGCTGTAACAAGAGAAATATTTTCAAACAGAATCAAATAATTTTTTACAAATGTGCCTGAGTTGTAGAAGACTCAAGGCCTTTTGATTTTGGTGAAGAACGGTTACGGGAAAAGGGGAGTTTACCAGAAACATTTTTGTTGTAACAAGAGCTAAGTACTTAATTTTGATAAATAAAGTATCCTGTAAGAAGATCTTAATAATCCACTGTAGAAACGTAGATGAAATATCTATAAATGAAGAGGCTATTTGAACGAGGTGGGTGTAATTTTCTATAAACGAAAATTATAGTTGAAGAGGGAGGGATAATTTTTATATGTGTACTACGTTATCGGCAACAAAGTAGTAGATTGTTGTTAAAATTCCTTCCCTGTCTGTTTGGCCGTGGTGCAATGTTTTCTGCAAAACCAGACGTTTCTGCAGTGCTATCGACTGCCATCATCAGTGAAAATCGAGTGCGTTAACGTGAGGTGGTATACGTTAGTGACAACAGTACAGTGGTTAAAGGCGAATAAAGCAGTAGGATCTATGGAAATATTTCATTTCGAAAATGATTTTAAATATAAATCTTAGAACATGGAGGTCATGTATAGTTCTCAATACCGATATTTTTTGGAGAAATAAATCATTGTATTGTTACCATTTTTAACCGTCAACGTTTCTATACGGTCTTGTACTTCATGTTTGATAATTTCCGATTAGAACAACGGAAGAACGTCAACGGAAAAAAGCGTTCCAACTGAAGATTCTATATTTTTGAAAGTCCTGTCACAGTAAAAAGTGTTCCGCTCAACGTTGGTCCCTGCGGTACTCGATTTTCCAGCTCGCGTGTGACCGACAGTTACTGTACGATTCGAACACGGAAATTACTGTCCCTGAGGAAGGTAGTGATAAATTTCTGCATGATGCTCTAAACCGCTATTATTGTAGATGTTTCATGATGTTGTATCTCCATGTTTTACCGAATGATTTCTCCATATCAAAGCAATCGTGTATTTTTCCTCGAAGGGACTCTTTTGTACTGAGTTCTCTGAGTTCTCCAGATATTCCAGTTGATCAGTAGTAGAATGGTGTTTCCGGTACCCACACTAGTCTGATGTCAGTAAGCCGTGTTTTCAAGACACTAGGTGAGCCGATTGTAAATTTTATATCCAGACATTTTCCTAATCAGCAAGTCAATAAATATTGTCCTGTACAGCTGCAGTTTCGTCGGCAACGCGGACGGCAGACTGTAATTTGCTCATAGTAAAATGCCTTCGCTCATCATAAATCTCATATCCTTCAGTTCAAAGTAAAGACCTTGTCGATCTGATTGTTTCTTTTGAGGGAATCGTAGCTTTCTGAACAACACATTTCAGCATATCGCACAGCTAAGGTATGAGCGATTACATGGATCTGCATGTCAACTCACCATCATACTCTATGCATGTGATAGGCTTGAACAACAGTAAAGCAGCGATTGCTCTGATCTGCTTCCATACGTTCATCACTGAGGTCCACCTTGTAATGGTCGAGATCTTGTTTTCCCAGCAGTGATCTTGTTTTCTTTTCGCAGTGGTCAAGTAAGTCAAATACCCACGAGTATTTGGAAAGAGGAGTACTGGGGAAATAGACGACCGCGGCAGAGCCCTCCACTACCGCAGCTAGGACTAAATACAAATGGTTGCGTCCTGGTGTGCTGAAGTCATCGTTCGAGACTCACTAACGTAGAGACATCCACCGAATGGCATGATCGGTCCCACCGTGAGTTAAGATGTTTCCAGGTAGTACACACGATTTTTCGAAATCACTTATTATTACTTTGTCAGCCAGCAAAAGTGCAGCAGCTGTTACCCGCGTCCTCTCCACGAGGTCAAGATATTGTAGGCTTGCGCATAGAGTTGTGAGGGCATATCTGAAAGGGAGGGCATTAAAATTGTTATTTCTAATTACTATTATTATTATTATTGTTGTTACTGTTATAATTAATATTTACTTTCAATAAAATTAGCATGAAAAGTAAGTAGAGTTTTGTTGAACATATTAACTTATTTATTAAAAAAAAATAACTAATTCTCTTTCTAAAAAAGGTAGGGGTCTGTTGTATAGTGGCATACAAAACTATTACATACTATCCGTCATTAAGTTGGCTGTAAAAATTTATGTGTTATGTAATCTTATATACGTGAAAATCTTTGGTATTTTTCTACACCTTGTATGTGTTAATTCTTTATAATATAGATACAGTATTTTCACATTTAAAGTTTTTACAGAATATACGTTTATGTATCCGACGCTGCGTATATGTATTTTTATTTAATACATATTTAAGGCCAAATAGGGAGTTGCATGATACTGCAAGAAATCATATTGTTACGACGGTCTAACAGATGGTCGTAAGGTACAGTGGAAAACAACATACAAGACACCATTTAAGTTCACTAACCACCAGCTTTAATTATCACAATTGAACAGTTTGTAATCAACAAGATAGTCTCTTACAACAAATCAAATAAAAATTGTTCACACGCAATAAAATGTCAACTAATATAAAACACAATTGTATTAGAATTGTCCCGCACGATTACAAAACACATAAAATTTCGCCACAATAATTACTTTTCACTAATAACCACTTGAACGCACAGAGTAATCGCCGGACAGTAACTGAATTGAGCTTCGCTGAGTACTTGTATTTTACTCCTCTGAGGTTCCAGAATATTCGCTAATAGGCATCTACTAGAAAACACTAGAACGTAATTCATTGCGGCCTTGAACACAGCACGCGCGGACCGGTATTGTTTGGTATAGACCTGATAGTTGAGGCGTAATTGTCTTCACCGGAAAGTAGCAACATTATGTACGCACACACACATTACAGCTTGAATATTAGAGAAACTTCTAGAACGTTCCGTATTACGTAACACTTTTTCCGCATTACGTAACAATAATAAATGCACTGTTTGCTTATAAGCGTGCCTCCGACAGCTGTAGCGAGAAATTATGTAGATATTATTAGTATCACAAAAGAGTTTAGAGTTACAAATAAGCCTGCAGCTTAAATACGCCCCAGAATGTTGTGAGTAATAAAAGAGGAGGTCAGTAAGCGCGCGTGTGTGTCTATAAATATTATTATACGAGCTCGTATATGTATGTATTAATGTATGAGCAAAAAACTGCGGGGGCAACTTTGTCATTCACCTTCGACGTATGTTAAGAATCCGAATAAGTCTACCAGACTCTGTAATTGAACACTCGTGTTGTCTGTTGAGGAATTCTCTCTTAGAACTTAATTTATTAGGAGAGCCCTTCAGAAATCCCTATTACCTTGAAATTGTCTATCACTTTGTAACTGCAGGGTATCTCGGTTGGAATGTTTCTGTCAAATATCTGTAGCGTCTGTGTAGCTCGTTCCGCTCTGTGAAATGATTATTTACCCGTACGACTCAGTATATGTCAAAAATATATTCATAAAGCTTACATTTGATGAACCGTAAAAGTAAGTCGTAAAATATATATTAAGTCTATTAGACTATTTAAAATTTGTCGGTCAAATAGTGGGGGCTTAATGTAATTTTCACTTGTTTAGTGAAACTTAGGCCTATAATTCAGTTATTTTGTCTGGTGGTAAATTAATTGTTCAGATGAAAAATCAGAGTAGACAAATTAATTCATCTCATACGGTATATTATAGTGGAGGAAGCCAACAAACACTTTCATACTATACAATCATATTCTATGTTTATTTTTAGTAATACGTAATTTGTTAAATTAAATGATAGGGGTTTTTTATCCTATGGGTTTTTGTGGATATATTGAAATACCATATCATTAATCCATTACAAAAGTGATGCAGACAATGTTTTATAATATGTTACTGTTTCAGTAGGACAATAATGTAAAATCCTTTTTGAAAAATTAATGTCAAATTGTGCAAATGGAAGTTGTTATTAAATAGTTTTGAACAAATTGCATGTATAATTCTAGTCGATTGCAACTATAGGCTATGGTTTATACTTCGGAACATCGGACACGGATAACACATTCTCTGCACTACTTAATACTTATAAAGCTATTGTAGCGTTCCGAACTATTCATAGTTTGCAACACAATATCGCTACTCTGAAGAAATAGCCAACACAGTATCGCTGCTTGACTACGTGCCGACTTGCGCGATAGATTACGTAACGCTGTGGATTGTAAGCCCTTCCAGACGTTACTCGACTACTCTACAAGCACTGAGGTCCGCACTGTTGTATCACTACAGTGCAAGGCGGAAATTGAAACAATTACTGGATTTCAAAGCGTCCCAGTCAGTTTAGACCTGTCGATATTAGACTACGGTTCGAAGTTATCGTTGATGTTTAGTGGAAAGTGAATATTGTGTTAGTGCACCTTAGTGTAGTGTGTTTAGTCGAAAACTGTAAAATAAGGTGACAGTTATAGTTGTGTGTTGGACAAATTTACATAAAATTAATTTATGATTGTGCTTTTATTGTTTTCCAACTCTACTGTTGTTTGTGATTTTTGAACTTTGTAATTAGTAACTTCATTGGTGTCAATTATTCTGTTTCCACTGTACAACACGGCAGTCTGTGTGACCGTCGTAACACTATAGTCTTATAATTAGTTAAAGTGATATTTCTTATTACGGAATTAGCACATACTGAACATAACTATCTGATCTATTTTGTATTATGGTGTACGCAACGGTGAAGACAAACGATGGAATCAACTGACATATATGCTTATATATGCTTGTATATGCTTATGTATAAGCAACTGCATATATGTTTATGGTTCTTAATGCGTATATTTTTTGTAACAATTTCAGATGTCACATCCTTAACCTTATATCAGTACAGTTTATTTTCAGTATAATAACATGCGATGATTTTAAAGTAAATGAGAGTTCAAATCTTTCAAATTTGATATTGTAGTATTAAAAATGCTACAATTTAATCATATATGTAATACACAGTTAACGTATATAGTTTAAATTTCGCACTTTATTAAATTTGCGGTATGTTTTCTGTTTCATAAATATTTCTCAAATAAATATATTACTTGGGTGAGTTTCAAGTACACAATTAAACTGCAAATTACAGTACACAGGAATTTGTTGCAGTTTTTTAATATAAGAACTATTATGAGAACTACTATTTGAACTCTGAACTATTATGAGAATAAATTTTTATTGTCTGACTATAACCGATTCTATGATAAAATTGTTTCTTATACACGGTATGTAGACGACACCTTCATAGTATTTAATGGCACTCATAGACAGGTGGATATGTTTTGTAAATTTATTAACGAAATTAACCACAACATAAAATTTACTATGGAAATGAAAACCAATCAATAATGGCTTGAACTTCCTCGATGTATTGGTGTTAAAAAGAAACAACCATTTCGGTTTTAAAATATACCGAAAACCTACCACAACAGACATAGTTATAAATGCTAAATCGAATCATCCATACATACAAAAAATGGCTGCATTTAATGCACTAGCACATAGACTAATAAGCGTACCAATGAATACGGAGGATTATAAGGAAGAATATAACATAATAAAACACATAGCCTTGAAAAATGGATATAACACAGAAATTGTGGATAAAATGATACATAAACAATTACGGAAAATAAATGGTGACAATAAGAAAGTTAAAAATACAACACAATATGTCTCAGCATTATATAGGAACATACTCCCCAACATAATAACAAAATGAATTAAAAAAATTATATATAAATATTTCATTCAAGACCATAAATAATCTAAAAAATATACTTAAGCCACGAAAACCAATAACTTTGGAGGAATGTTCAGGAGTATATAGAATCCAGTGCAGTGAGTGCGATAAGTTCTATATCGGACAAACGGGGAGGAAATTTATCGAGAGATTTAAAGAACACATACCAAAAAAGAAACCCCAAACCACCTCATCAAATTACGCACTCCACCTAATAAACGAAAACCATAATTACACCGGATTCAAAGAGAACATGGAGCCGATACATGTTTGTAATAAAGGTCATTTCCTGAATGCTTTAGAAGAGTTTAAAATATACAAGGCATCCAAAGTAAATAAAGAGCAGTTACTCAACGATCAGCTATCATTTAAATCCAATAAATTATATGATACCGCGTTGATGATAAGCAATGAAGCACGAACAATGGCTAGTTGACGATCGGTGGTCGACCGGTGCACTGAGTCGCTTTTAACGTGTTCATGTGTTTGTGTTATATGTTAATTTATTCAGTGATTTTTGTGCGTGTGTTTTTATGTATAAACATTTTAATCATTTCGACGACCCCTATGTATTAGGGGAATAATAAATTTTTTACTGTACCTGAAGATGGGGATTTAGTCCCTGAAACATGTTGTATGTAAAAAACTGAGATCGCATATTGGATTATACAAGGTAAAAAATTCTTAAGTTAAACGTTAATTCTCTTTTTTTATTTTGTATTCATCCACCTAGGCAAAAGGAAAGGTTGGTATCTGATATTTATTTTATTGTCATTCACAACAATGTACTTCTAGTTACACAATGTTATAATTCACAACACTGAAGTAGATTCAACAAGTTATAAGTGGGACGTTTTGTAATATGATTTTATAATAACAATGCCTCCTTGTTACCCACCAAAGAATAAAGAGCCAGACACAATAGGGGGCCTAATGCAGACGAGAAAAGCAGTGCTCTCAGCAGTAAGGTCAGCTAAGATACTCAGTAAGTATCACAGTAATAAGTATCAGTAAGTAATAGTACTCAGTAAGACATCACAGATATTCATTTCCACAGGGTGTCTACCTGAATGAAAAAGTCGTACGCTGAAACGAATATTTAACTTGTAGGTAAGTAAACACCATACCCAATGATTTACTAGCACCTTAAGATAATTTTGTAAATTATTTGATTCTTTTTTAATTTGTATACAATTTTTTAATTAATTACTTCTTAACATTAAAAAAATACGACACAAAAACTATTCAGAGTTGTATGCCTGAATACCACTATGGTCACTATCTCATCTAAATTATAATATACTCAGACATTATATATTTGTTATATCATGTTTTCTCCTAAACCACATGCTATATCTAGTTAAACACAAGTCGATAAAAACATTCTACAGATACCAAAAGTTTTGTATTTCTAGACAAATTGATTATATAAAATCACTGTATATTATAATATACAAACACTAACATATCGCAGACTGGATCATACACGCAAATATTTATTTTAAACACAGAGGAATTTTGAATTTACGTCTACAAGAATGCTAACGCGTATTTCAAGACTGGCATTCCACATGAAATGCCTTGGGGCTAAAAAGCGTTAGGAAAATTTCATCGGAACGACTCACCGTTGAAGCAGTGCTTGTTGAACGAAACGCAGAAATTACGTTCTGAGAGATGAGATTCATCTACTTCAAAGACGTACGAGTGTTAAACAACCTTCCAATTCCTACTGTATTTATTGCATATAATTGCGCGCTTAATCATTCTTCTCAGACAGTATAGCTCACATCCTTAAAGTCACATCTGTCTACATCGTGTATTTTATGTAGGCTATTTTACAGTAAAACTCATGTACTTTATAGAAACACACACATTCAGTACCACGTTCAGACGTTTTGTTCGATGTAGTTTGTTGTACTTGACGATTACTTTACGCTTAGAACACAGTTGTTGAAAGGTAAACCATGAGCACCACTTGTAACTGAAAATAGTACATTTTAAAAGTCGTATAAAAGCAGTCAAAATATAGTAACTAGGATAAAAATGTTGTAATTCCAAATATTACATTTCACCTGAAAAAAGGATTCACTTATCACCTGAATAAGTGTAACCTGTCATAAATGTGCTTATGAAATTTTGTAGAGAAATGTTACGCAATGTACGTTTAATGTGTACGGATGTCGTTAAATAAGTCTCGGGAATCATTCTTCAAGCGAATTATCAACTTTAATTTGGGTTCCAAGATGCAACTTGTGATAAGAAAGTCACGTTTATACACACATTTAAGAAAGCACACGATTACTAACACACTCTTTCACAATCACAACCACAACCAAGTTTGCTCCAAGTTTTCAACATCTCACATAGAGTGTGTTTGCTCGCGCCGTAAAAAGCTTTTGGTTCCGTTTCATTCAATATAACGAGCTCTGTACCAGCAGCAGGTTCGTGAAAATGTAGTTAATTAAAGTCCTACGTCCTACGCATTTGTGCACATAGACGCACACATCTGTATAAATAAATAATTTTCATAAAACACGCGAACTCACAAGTCTACCTAGAAAACGATTACATATTCCTCTAACAGGACTGTTATATATAAGAATTATTTAAATTACTGTAAGATATCATTGTTAAATGAAATTCAAAGACACATTGTTAAATGCAGCTTGGTAATTAAAAGTAATCTTTATGTATAATTGCTGCATATAGTAATTGTACTTCATAGACATAGAGTACTCTGTACTTCATAGGCGTACATGGATTAAGATATTTTAACTCTATCTCTCAGTTATTTTTAATGATTCAGTTTTAAACATAAACAAAGTGTAAGATACAATGAAACTTGTGAATAATATTAGCAAATAAAGCTGAGCGACTAATAAAAACTAACTTAAAATAATTTTTGCAGGTTGTGAACAAAGAAAGGTTCCTAAGTTAAGTCGTAATGTGGAAAATCTGTTTTCCTGGTATTAATAAAGTGAAATTTACACATAATGGATGACAAAAGCCAACAAAGGCGCGGGTAGTTTTGTTGAGCTTTTTAGGAGTTTTTTTTATATTGAGGCTACATCTACGGTTTTTTATATAAATGAATATTTTATAAATTTTTAGTAATACGTCTATGTATTTTACTTATTATTTATTGAATCGCTTTTTATTAATAATATATATCTGACTGACACAATTATAAAATGTGAAAAATCCCTTAATAAAATATAGTAGGTAAAAGTGTTTTTCTCATTCATCTTTGGTCTAGGATAATTTTTATTGATATAAGTGTTTTGAGAAACATTTTCACATGAGGCCACAGACAGAAAGATTGTTAGAAAGTGCTTTAGACTAAGACATATTTTGGGAACGGGTTTCATAAAGTCCTATTTCCATAAACTAAACAATTTCCTTTATTATCCAGTTAACTGCTGCTATTGCCGTGGCACTAGTAGCGTGTACATTAAATTAAAATCTTTTAGTTCTTGCGGCACTAGTTTTTTACAACGATACCACATGTGTATGAAACTGATCTTTTCTGCTGCTGATTCTAAATTATTATAAACGGCTTCCATAAAGAATTTTGATTTTACCGGGCAAGTAAGTTTGCAGAAGATTCTTCTAAGATTCTTAAAGAGTCTCTGCGGACAATAAAGAGTGATTGTGGAAGAGTGGTGTGTGTTCTGTTCTGCTGTATTCTTTTGTAGGGTAACTACGTAAAATTTCTCCATCAATTGGGGTCCCCTAAAGATAGATTAGTCGTTTATTAAAAGCGGTCTGCAAAGGACACGCATAAACATATCTCAAAAAATGCTAGCTGAAGATAACCCTGATATTATTAGTGCGGTGAGTGTTTTCTCAATTCCTAAAAAATTATGGAGCGTCCTTGCATATAATTGATGAAAGAGTCTTATAATATTCGTTTAATTTTACTCACAAACCACATACATTACGCAACACATAGTACGGTTATAAAATATGTTATTAGGTTAAAATATAGCACACTCACTTTACATTGATTGTATAATCCACTAGCGATGCACAAAGCAAAGTATGACGAGGCGGTCCAAAGGCAATTCTTTGAGGGGTACGAAACTCTTGTTTGTTGCACAATTTTACACATTTATTTTAATAGCTGACTCAAAACCAATAACTACTAAACTATATTATATTTCATGGTAAGTGTACAAACATGCGATTTTAAAAACAAAATGTTTACAGAGAAAAATGGAAAGTAGCGTAAAGCAAAAGCAAACAAACATTATATTAAACATGGAGGTCGACCATAGTAACCCGTAAGAATTAGACTTCAGGCTACATCGCCTGACATTAAGTTGTGTATTGTTTTCAACATTGAAATAAATACAATTTTGTGTGCATTTTCTTCTCTGGTTCAATCTATAATATAATTGATAACGCTTTGTATATTAACTACATAAAATAAAATGAATATAAGCGCCAAAACAAACTCTTAGAACGTACCTACTGCATAAAATCGCATATTTATGTGTGCAGTACATACAGCATATCTATACAACCCCGTATGCTATAAGTATTTAAATATCGAAAATATACTGAGGACAGAGATAACTGAAAAACAACATGATTATATTAAGTATAAAAGAATGTTGAAGCTAACACTAATTAGGATTTAAAAGTCTTAGTGTTTTTAACTTTGACTGGATTTTTTAAAACCTAAAGACAATCATAGATGTAGACGATAGGGACGAAAAGTCGTGTATCTTAATTTTAACAAAGGTAAAGCCCGACTGGACGTTTGTAAACTAAAGTGATATGTTTTATAAAATAAAAGAAGCAGACATTTGTTCTTACGGATTTGGAATTATTTCATAAGACTTGTATAGTAAAAGTAAGTTTATTTTAAAATAGGCCTACTACGTGAAGTATAAGGCAGAGAATATAAATATCTTGTATATAGAGATCTTGTAGAGATATATATTGTATCTTGATGCAATTTGAAAATTAGTGGTTTGCCTAGCCATGTCTTATTCCATATAATGAACTAACTATTACAACAAATAAATTTCCAACTGAAATAAAATACGTTTGTAAATGCTTTATCACAAGCAATAGGCTATAAGACTAAACGGTCCCTGTTAATTTATTTCTCTAATCTTCGACAGCGCCATACTACTGCTACTTTGAACGTGCAAATCTCGAAAGGTTAACAACATTTCTAAACATTCTAGTACTATTGTCAACGACCAAGATTTAGATACAGAAAAAATAATTACGGACGCACTTTTATAATATATTTTTATGGTTCTGATATAGCGTTCCCCCAGTGTTGTAATATTTTCCGATATTTAAAAGTACTATCTACTTTGGCATTTATTAGAACATTTTTATTTCTAATTATACTTATTTACTACAATACATGACTCATACTGCTGAAATGCTATTAAACAGATATTTAAAGTAAAGAGATATAAAAAATACAATCAATTTAATATTTAATGCTACTATTTAAGTTAGGCTTATATTAGTGAAAGTAGTTTCTGTAAACCTATTACAAAGTTTTACTAGTAGATAACCGTTTTATCAAGACTAAATCGATTATTTCATACTGTAATAAAATAAATTAAATAAGTATAGATGTGTGTTGATGATATACTTATTATGGAGTATGTGACTCCGATGTAATCAAGTCCAAATTTCTGAGTCTAGTCATTCTCATTTTTATTTATAATTCTGAATATAATTTATTAAAATCTCTCTAAATGGTATGTGCAATTATATGGCATGATCTCAAGTTTATTTTGTCTAAACCCCTTTTGTTTATTTGCATTTAATTGAGCAATTTCTCTGTTTTGATGAAGTTTGGTTTCCATTCTTTTGGCCTATGATTTTTTAACAATTTTTCTTACAAAATAATTTACAAACAATATATGATGTGTGATACCCTCTCTGACTTTTTACAAATAGTATTATAAATTAAACATGTTTTCAAATTACACAAAAACAATTAGTATTGGTTACAATACAAATAATAGTTAAACAGAATAAAGAACATTTTTTTAAAATAAATGGTTGTCTTCAAATCAGACATTTTGCAACAAAATTCCCATTTCCAACATGTAAATATGGTTTACAACAAAGGTTTTGTACTAACTAACATCTTAATTACTCTCTACTATTTACAAGTGGTAACTATTTTTATAGTTCTGATGTTAGTTGTATCAGACCCAAACAAATGGCCTTATATCTAAAACATTTTTAAACATTCTTGTACTATATACATAAAAACCTTATATTTATATTCTTATTTCTAACTATTATTATAAGTAGGATTCTACAGTTTTTATACCGTCTTTTACATTGTCTTTGGGGAATTGTACCCTGTCATTAACAAATAAATAGTATTAATTGTTCAAAAGGTATTATGAACTCTGTTTTTCTTTTTTCATGTAAAACAAAATGTTATTTTAAACAGATTCATGTCTTATGAACAACATATTGCCACAGTACATATTTTAAGTCATTGAAAAATCCATATTTCATTGCATCCAATGTTTGTGATTGCCAAGAATGAAACACAAGGTTCATTTTTTATAATACCCAAAACTATCACTGGTTCACTTTGCACTTATATATTATGTTAATGCTAAATGGTCGTATAGTCTTATCAACATAATAAATTGGTTAGCGTTTTTTCAATGGAGATTTGTTCCATGGGTACTATATTATTGTTTCATCTTAGTTCACAGGAAACTTTTACTTTATACACTCCTCTCTCTTAAATTTGTATACATGTGGTTTTTATTTCGTTATACTTTTGTTTTTAGATATTTATTTTGGGGATATAGGGATTTGGGTGTCTTTTATAAGAGCATGACATCTTCTTCAGGATGCTGCCCTCTTCTTCTTTCTTCAGTCTTCTTTTCTCCTGCCTTCTGGGACTGGTATCTTCTCCATCTTCTTCTTGTTGCCATCAGGTTTTTTGGGATCTTCTCCATCTTCTTCTTTATTACAGAAATACACAACCTGTATTGGTTGATCTTGGCTTATTTTAGGGTTTCTCTTCTATTTATTCTTCCTCGTTGTGGGTTTGGTCATATTGTGTACTGCTTTGTTATTTACTATTTTACCTTCCTGGGTTATACCTTGAAAACCTTTGGTCATGATACTGGTCTTGGATGACTCATCACTAGTAACTCCTTTTACTTGAACTTGGATTTTCATTATAGTAGAGGGAAAGTGAGCGTTAGAAAACACTTCCGGGTTCCAGTTGAAAACACTACCGGGTTCCAGTTCATGACGTCATAGAGGCACTGGCAGCTGGTGTCCGAGCTGTCCATGTGACGTCACTGTTTTGTGTGTGTGTGTGTGTGTGTGTGTGTGTGTGTGTGTGACTGAAACACTTCCGTGTTCCAGTTCATGACATCATACAGAGGCTCAAGTCGCTGGCGTCCGCATGGCTAAAACCTGTTTCAAGGCGTCACGGAGGCCGTGGTTTCTGCATGTCCAAAATTTGGTAGCCGAAAACAATGTGTAGCGGATGGGGGTACCCGGAATTCGGCGGTTGCCCGGACGCGCAGAGGCTATGTCATCGGGTACCGTTACTCGAAATTTTGGGGGTATCGGGTACCGTTACCCGAAATGTTTAAATCAACGGATGGGGGTACCCGAAATTTGTGGGTACGCCCACATGACGCATGTATAAAACACTGGTTATGACGAAACAGGAGGCTGGGTGGATATGCTAGCTGGTTCGACGATTACGTGATATCTGAAATTTGACACCCGAAATGTTTAGAACAACGGATGGGGGTACCCCGAAATTTTTGATGTTCAATATTTGACAACCGAAATGTTTAAAACAACGGATGGGGGGGGGGGTACCTGAAATCTCTTGGTGTCCGAAAGTTAACACCCGAAATGTTTAAATCAACGGATGGGGGTACCCGACATGACGCATGTGCTCGACTGCGAGGCGAGACAGTTGGTTTCTGTTATGTGTAAAAACAATGGGTATATGTTACATCATTAGTATTTTATGATGTTAGTAGCTTATGACGTTACAGATTAATGAAGGAAGCGAAGCTGTGAAGTTGGATGAATCTGTTATATTGAACAGGTATAAAATATAACGCTTTTTTCCGCAATAATAACTAATTATTGATATATGGTATGTCATTGGTTTATGACGAGACGGAACACATGTTCATCCTAGTGGTTATCATCGCGTCTATTATTCACTGTCTTCTCATTAGACTCATTGCGTCTAATCATTTTCTTGCATACTTAACTATTTATAGCTGCAACTTTAATGCTGTGTAGCGAGCAATGTCCTGACTTGACCGAGCGACCCAAGAGCGATGTACTAGGTTGTCCTCAAAATATAAAAATTACTTCCAGCTCGAGTACTATAAATGCAGCAGCAAAATACATGTAAGTCGCTCTGTAGCCACTCACGTAGATCGAGCACGTAGGTAAGCGCTGACTCCTTGACTATTTGTTGATTATTTAATACAATTTTTCAGGTTGTGTAATTATTATCACTGAATAATTAGTTATTATTGTGAAAAATGTGTTATATACTTTGTATATATATTTTATAGGATGGTAATGCACTTTCAGGTTTTGTATATATGTTAATTTTGTATCGAATCGTATAAGGTAACTTGATCTATCGCGGACCATTCGATTGAACCGCTAATGCGTGTTGTAATAGTACTATTCCGTTCACAATGCTACAGGTTAATCTGTAACAGTGTTATATTACAGGTGTGACTAATACGTGTATTAAAAATAATATTTTTAAACTTTGTGTGTGTGTGTGTGTGAAACGTAACAACTGTGATAATTACTGATTCAACTGAATAACTAGATTTTGTGTGTATATTTTATAGTCATATGTTATATTGTTTATTTTTTTGACGGAACGTTTAACTACCGTGTGCTAGTGGAATGCAGAAGTTGCTTTGCTGCAGGGCATAGAGACCGGACTCTGCACTTGCGTTCAGTATTGTGTCTGTTTTTGCAACGTAGCGCAGCGTTATGTATTTTATTTTGTAAAATAATGTTATATTATGGAATATGTCTGTGTCTAATACATACCACTGTTAGTTAGTTCATGTGTGTGTATGTGTTGTAATACAGTGTGACTCTAATCTGTTATATGTTTGTGAACCAATGTTACATTTCAGGAGTTATGGAATTTATCTCCAAGTATGTATATTACCCATTGATTTATATACAGACTGTATGTTTTTAATGTATAACTAGATTTTGTGTGTATATTTTCTGTTGAATCGTACATCGTAAACGACCGGGTTCTGTCTGTCATATTTTACACGTAACTCGTTTTACCGCGGGGTATACAACACTGCGATTGTTCTGTTGTAAGCAGTCGGTCACCAGAGCGAAATTTTACTATTGTTTTAATATATTATAAAACAGATTCAATCATTTAAATATTATTCTATCGTGGGTGTATACTCGTATAGGTGGTTTATTTATTTTTTCGTGTAGTTATAAGCTTCGTATATGTTTGTAGTGAAATGTACCTTATTTCGTGTATATGAATAAAACAACTTTGTTTGAAATTACCGTAAGTACATTATTTTATATTTAATGTCATTATAGTAATATTGTGTACGCATACTACGAAGGTTTATTTATTTTTTGTCAATGTAACTTTTTCTTTCTGCAGGCAATCAGTGTCATATTTCATGTGTTATTGCATTTTGCTGTGTTCCTATACATATAAGTATGTATATTTAAATATACAACAATGGTTTATTTTTTTCTGTGAATGTACCTGTATATTATATTCGTTTTAATTTGTATAATTATAAATAATGTTGAACTCGCGTTTAGTATTGCATCTGTTTTACATCATAGCGCAGCGTTACGAAATTTTTCTGTAACTAATACACACAACTGTTAGTTAGTTCGTATGTGTGTGTATGTGTATGTGTGGGAAGCAGCTCAAAAACTGGTTTTTCAAACGAGCTATCTCTCTCGTGATGTGGTTGTCCTCGAACGTTGTGAAAATAATCTATTTTTGTAAGTGTTCTATATGTAATATCTTTCTGTATATGTTGATATCGTTCTGCTGTCATTATGTATGTGTCTGATGCACTATATTGAAAAATGAACAGATCATTAACTGAAAGTGTACACGCACTGTTGATTGATATGCGTTATGTTATAAGAAATTATAAAACTCATTTATAAGAAATATAAAATCATTTTATTAATACATTAAATCCATTATTAATACGTCTTATACATTTAGTAATACATTATTTGTTTGTGTTAATGAAAACGCGCGCGCACGCACACACGCACACACACACACACAATACAAAAATAGTACATGAAAATATTGTTATAGAACATAATTGCAGAGAAAAAATATTATACAAAGACAAATACTTTATATATATATATATATATATATATAACTGCTTCATAGTTACATCAGTGAAACAAATACATCTCCATTGATCAATAACATACAATAACATACACAGCGATAGTGATATATCACTGTTATGTATGAATAATATTGAGATACATTATTACTGTTGTGGTTTATACAGAAACGTAATTTACTTATAATTTAAGTATAGTGTTAGAGTTACAATTAAAGTTTTTTCCAGTTGCTCAAAAATTAAACATAATATATTTATACATCAAGGTGGTACAAATAAAATTTTAGTTCATAAATAATCACAGTACATTTTATGTCATGGTTTAAAACCAATAATTACCAGCACCCCACTTTATCGTATAGCATTCCTCATTATACAATTTTGGTGTACAGATTGATGAATAACGGATAAAATCATGTTTCATATAATACATATTTCCAAACGACTTCTGTCTAGATAATACATGTCTATTGTAATGAATATAATTTATATTGTGATATTTACAGAATGTAATTGGAATTTCTCTTAAGAACGAAAACAATGTGTAAAATTGTGTATTGATGAATTCATTAAAAGCTTTTCTCAAGTTCACGATATTTTTAGTAAACGTTATACATTTCCATCGATTCAGTTTATAATGATTGTTTAACAGAACCTCGAACTGTTCATAGTTAATATTTGAATACAATTTAATTAAATCTCATTGACAATAAAGTGTTTTAATTTTAGGGGAATAACCCAATTCTCTACTCAGAACTTTTAGAGTAACGTTACATTCAACATATTTTTTTCCAGTATCTAATTCAAAAATTAAACATAATATATATATACATCAAGGTGGTACAAATAAAATTTTAGTTCATAAATAATCACAGTACATTTTTAATCATGGTTTAAAAAAACAATAATTACCAGCACACCAACACACCCTTCCACACTTATTACTACCACACTTTATCGTATAGCACTCCTCATTATAAAATTTTGGTGTACAGATTGATGAATAACGGATAAAATCATGTTTCATATAATACATATTTCCAAACCACTTCTGTCTAGATAATACATGTCTATTGTAATGAATATATTTTATATCGTGATATTTACAGAATGTAATTGAAATTTCTCTTAAGAACGGAAACAATGTGTAAAATTGTTTATTGAAGAATTCATTAAAAGCTTTTCTCAAGTTCACGATATTTTTAGTAAACGTTACACATTTCCATCGATTCAGTTTATAATGATTGTTTAATGGAACCTCGAACTGTTCATAGTTAATATGTGAATGCAATTTAATTAAATCACATTGACAATAAAGTCTTTTACTTTTAGGGGAATAACCCAATTCTCTACTCAGAACTTTTAGAGTAACATTACATCCAACATATTCTCTTGTCTTGTTTCTTTTTCTGAAAAAGAAAAAAGTAAAATAAAATTGAAGTATATATATATATATATATATATATATATATATAGTCTACAAATCCATGTAAACAATAGTTGCGATACAAGATAAACGTAATGACTAACGCGATGTGGGTGTACACCGGCGAGCACAGACCACAAGAAACACTTTTCATCTTCTACATTTTTTACATTAATAATTCCTTTCTTACTGTTTGATAATTTCAATGGTGTAAGTAGAAAGCTCGACCCCACAAGAGGATTATATTTTGTAATATTTAATTCCACCCGCTTCATTATTTTTGCGCTAGCTATCGAATACTGTTCATCGATATCGTCATACTGTGACTTAGGTTCTGTACGTGATCTAAATACCGCATCACAATAAATATTTTCGGTGTTTATTAATTTTTTAAAGGATACACGAACTGCTAAATACCACTTTATATAATTATTTAATGGTACGGTTTCGTTACAAATTTTATCAATAATCTATTAATTTTTTAAAAGATAATGAACTACTAAATACTATTTATATAATTATTTAATGCTACGGCTTCGTTAAAAATTTTATCAATAACCGTGTTTGTAATCCTGTGCGCGTCATCACAGTGATAATTATACGAAGATGTACAACAAGCAAGGTGCTGCAAATAAACTTTAAATGTCCATAAAACAATTACAATGCACTTTATATATCTGTTATTCACGGTTTAAAAAAACAATAATTAGCAGAACAGCAACATATTCTAGCACAATTCATAGTACCCCACCAATATCCAGTTTTCTTATAACATGACTCATTATAAAATTTAGGTGTCCAGTTTGGTATGTAATAAGTAAAATCGTGTTTCATATAATACATATTTCCAAACCACTTCTGTCTAGATAATACATGTCTATTGTAATGAATATATTTTATATCGTGATATTTACAGAATGTAATTGGAATTTCTCTTAAGAACGGAAACAATGTGTAAAATTATTTATTGAAGAATTCATTAAAAGCACTCTTCATTTTCTCAATATTTTTAGTAAACTCTGTACATTTAAAATGATTCAGTTTATAATGATTGTTTAACGGAACATCAAACTGTTCATAGTTAACATGTGAATGTAATTTAATTAAATCACATTGACAATAAAGTCTTTTACTTTTAGGACTATATCCCAATTCTCTACTCACAACTTTTAGAGTAACGTTACATCCAACATATTCCCTTGTTTTCTTTCTTTTTCTGAAAAAATGAAAATAAAATTTGATATATAAAGAAATCCATTCATGATTACATTCAGGTTTTGTTCTCTCTCTCTCTTCCTCCCCATATCCATACTCTATTAAATTCACACTCACTTACTACATCACAATGTCTGTTATATGGCGGTGTACGACATATATCACCCTCACACTCGCACAAACAATTCGCCTCAACACATCTGTTCATCTCCCTGTAACTATAGAATAAACTATATATATATATATATATATATATATATATATACATTTTTAAGGTTTTTGTTTCTCCATTACGAACATGTACAAGAACCGTACATGTCCGTATGGAAATCAAAGTAGTATTTTAATATTTTAAAATTAAGTTTCACACACACACACACACACACACACACACACACACACACACACACACACACACACACACACACACACACACACACACACACACACACACACACACACAATTCTTGTAAACCTAATATTAATATTAATAATAGTAATATATACTATACTTCTAATAACTATAATATATTATATACTATAATATAATATATACTAATACCATCCATATTTCGTTCAATTACTTTGTCTGAAAAAAAAATGAAATTAATACACTTACATTTGTATACATATATGTGTGTGTGTGTGTGTTTATACGAGAAACATACTCACATAATCGATGTCTAGCTGAACACTCGTTTTCTCGTTTGGTAGTGGGACGTGCGATGTGACGCAAAGTGACAGCACACAAGGCTTCATAGCTTTTAGTTGCTCCTCTGTAAATACGTCAGCCCATCGTTTTGGAAGATAAACGTAAAAGCGTCCCTCTTCCGGCTGCGGGCAGGTCCCATCATCTTCTAAGTCGACTACAATCGATTCGCCGAATTTTGTTTTCACAAATTTCATTCCTAAAACGTGATACTTCACATTTAATTTTAAACTTGTTAAGTCCCGTTTTGGGAGAAATTTCGGTACAGATTTCGCGTTCGCAACGATTCCTTCCATGGCGAGTACTGATGACTGCATAGGGAAACGCTGGCGTATTTATTCTGTTTCCCCCGACCACGTTCCTTCCTTCTAAAGCGTCATCTCCTCCGGTCACGACCGGACGACGACACCCTACCCCGCACCCCGCACCTCCTCCGCAACGGTATCGGCTATAATTTTGCTTCCTACCCCACCCCGCGTCGTCTCGGGCCACCATCTGCTTTCGGTCACGACCGGACGATTACATTATACCCCGCACCCCCACACCGCACCCAGAGCCTCACCACCACCCCGCACCTCGCCTACATATTTTGTTCAATTACTTTGTCTGTCGCTCCGCAACGACCGGGTTTACCCCCCCCCCGCCCCCACCCCGCACACCACTCGAGTCCGTCGGTCACGGTCACCCCGCACCCCACCCCGCGTCGTCTCGGGCCACCATCTGCTTTCGGTAACGACCGGTCGTACAACCCAGCCCCCCGTACCCCGCACCCTACAACCCGCGCGAGGCGAATCAACGAGCGCGCTTCGGTCAAGGTCGCCGGCATCCTGTACCCCGCACCTCGCCTACCTCTCGGTCACGGACACCGGCTGCAACCTAGCTCTCTACCCCGCACCACCATCCCACACCTTTACCCCGCACCGCATCGGTCACGGACGTCGGCTTCCTACACCGCACCCCCACCCCACCCCACCCACCGCAACGCGCGTCGTCGGTCACGACCGGACGACTACCTACCCCGCACCGCTGCTCCTCGCGAGGCCGATCGGTCAAGGGCGCGCGGCGACAGCGTCACCGGTTACCGGACTGTCTATATAGGGAACCGACGACGCGAAGCCGGCCTCACTCCTTTCACAATGACCGACAGCAGCAGCAGCAGCAGCAGCAGCAGCAGCAGCGGCAGCAACAGCGAACACCGTGCTATCAATGGTAATGTAATTACTATAAAATTTATGATACTTGACAATACACTAAACACACAAACAGTATTATTAGATTACAAACACACGGTTATTGATCAGATTTGTAGCGAAGCCGTAGCATTAAATAATTATATAAAGTGGTATTTAGCAGTTCGTGTATCTTTTAAAAAATTAATAAACACCGAAAATATTTATTGTAATGCGGTATTTAGATCACGTACAGAACTTAAGTCACAGTATGACGATATCGATGAACAGTATTCGATAGCTAGCGAGAAAATAATGGAATCCGTTGACAAATTCACGCGTGACGGAAGCGGGTGGGTCGAAAACGGTGTCGAGTCGGTGGAAATAAATATTACAAAATACAATCCTCTTGTGGGGTCGAGCTTTCTACCTACACCATCGAAATTGTCACACAGTAAGAAAGGAATTATTAATGTGAAAAATTTAGAAGATGAAAAGTGTTTCTTGTGGTCTGTGCTCGCCGGTATACACCCGATCGCGTGTAACCCGCATCGCGTTAGCCATTACCTTCCGTACGAAGAAGAAATAAACATGAAGGACATACCTTATCCCGTCGCAGTCAATAAGATAAAACGTTTTGAAAAATTAAACGAAAATATATCCGTTAACGTTTTTGGCTACGAAGGCGAGGTATATCCTTTACGTATTACTGAACATCGCGGTAGAAAGTACCACGTAAACCTACTGCTACTGTCCGACGCGAACACTACTCACTACTGCCTCATACGGAACCTTTCGCGTATGCTTTCGTCGTTGTCAAAACGAAACGGCGCTTCGTTTTACTGCAACTACTGTCTACACCGATTTTCGGACAATAAAGATACTAACGCGGCGCGAAAACGAGTTGAAGAACACGAACGCAACTGTTCTCAGCACGGAGTACAGAAAGTAAAACTTCCTGACGAGAACGAAAAGTGGATGTATTTTAAAAACTTTTCACTTTGTCACCGCGTACCTTATACGGTATACGCTGACTTCGAATCGTTTATTGTTCCGACCACCGGTAAAAACGTGGCACATCATATACCAGCCAGTTTCTGCTATGTGATAGTTGACTGGATGGGAAACGCCGTCAAGGAACCTGTAATATACCGCGGTAAAGACGTGGTGGACACGTTCCTTCGTGTGCTTTTAGTCGACGTTCAACGACTCGATAGAAAGTTTAATAAACCGATCCAAATGACAGCGGCCGATGAACGGTCATTCCGAAACGCTACGCACTGTCATCTGTGCAAGAAGGCGTTAACGGATGACACGGTTCGAAACCATTGCCACATAACGGGAAACTATTTAGGCGCTGCTCACAATGCGTGTAATATAAATTACAAGATACCAACACACGTTCGGTTTTTTCCATAATTTAAGTGGCTATGACTCGCATCATTTGATGCAAGGTTTCGGAAAGTACAAGGAAGACGAAATAACGTGTATCGCTACTACAAGCGAACGTTACATCTCCGTTACACTCGGTCAGCTCCGGTTTCTCGATTCTCTGCGGTTCATGAACGCGTCACTTGAAAAACTCGTCTCCAACTTATCCGCGGATAAATTTAAAATCCTTAATCAATTTTACACGCGTAATGTTAATTTACTGTTGCGTAAAGGCGTGTACCCTTACGAATACGTTACGGACGATTCAAAATTTGACGAGAGGCAGTTACCGGACCGCGAACATTTTTACAACGGGTTGACAGAGTCGGATATAAACGAAGAAGATTACGCGCACGCTCGAGCGGTTTGGTCGGCTTTCGACATGCAAACGTTCGGTGATTATCATGACCTTTATTTAAAAACGGATGTACTACTGCTTGCAGATGTATTTGAAAACTTTCGAAACATGAGCCTGCAGTACTACGAACTCGATCCGTGTAACGTTTTTATCACCGCCGGTTTAGCGTGGAACGCGATGCTGAAAATGACAGGAGTTAGATTAGAGTTACTCCGCGATATAGACGTACACATGTACATCGAAAGAGGTATCCGTGGCGGCTTAGCAGCAATTTCTAATCGGTACGCCAAGGCCAACAACCCGTACATTCCCGATTATGACGCAAGCAAGCCGCATAACTATTTACTCTACCTCGATTGTACCAACCTGTACGGAACGGCTATGACGCAGCCTTTACCACTGTCAGATTTTCGATGGTTGGAACGTACAGAGATCGATACGTTGAACGTGCACACGTTACGTGACGATGATGACACCGGTTATATCCTGGAAGTCGATCTGGGGTATCCACATTACCTACACGACTTACACAGTGACTACCCTTTAGCACCCGAAAAGTGTACTATTACGGACAGTATGCTTTCACCGTACTGCTATCGCATGAAGCTGTTAAAAGACTTTGTGTGTAGTAACGGTAAGGTAGAGAAACTGATAACGTCCCTCGAGGACAAGATAAAATACATTGTTCATTACAGAACATTGAAACTCTACCTCGAACTAGGAATGGAGTTGAAAGCGATTCACCGTGTGTTAGCATTCACACAGTGCCTATGGTTGAAACCTTTCATCGATTTTAATACGGAGCGACGAAAGGAAGCCAGAAACACCTTTGAAAAAGACTTTTTTAAGTTAATGAATAACGCACCGTACGGAAAATCGTTGGAAAACGTACGGAAGCGAATCGATTTCAAGTTAGTTCCAAACGAGAAGAAACTTCACAAACTAACCGCTAACCCCAGGCTACAACATTTTTTCATCTATAACGAGGACCTGGTAGGTCTCACGATGAAAAAAATATCCATTACACTGAACCGACCTTTGTACGTTGGGTTCAGTGTATTGGATATTAGTAAGCTGATTATGTATCGGTTCCATTACGGATTCACGATGAATACGTACGGGTCACGTGCACGTCTATGTATGACGGACACTGACTCTCTGTTGTACGACATTCGCACCGACGATGTGTACAAAGACATGGAGGAGCATCTCGAACTCTTTGACACGTCGGAGTACCCTAAGGCACATCCGTGCTATAGTGAAACAAACAAGAAAAAGTTGGGTACTTTTAAAGACGAAACAAATGGAATACCGATACTTGAATTTGTCGGGTTGCGCGCAAAATGTTATTCATTCGTTACGGCAAACGATAAAGAGAAAAAGGTAGCGAAAGGTGTGCCACGTTCCGCGATAGCTACACAGTTGAAACATCAACTTTATAAACAATGTGTAAAGACCACTTCTCAAACTTATACTACGGCGCAGACTATCCAAAGCGAAAAACATAACATATACACAAGAAAGCTTACAAAATTATCGCTGTCACCATACGATGACAAACGATATGTCTTGGATGACGGTGAAAAAACACTGGCGTACGGTCATTATAAACTCTGTCAACCCAGACGCGAGATAATTCAGCAAGCGAGAAAATCCGTTATAAATTATGCGTTTGATATACGTTGATATAAGACTCGCTTGCAGGAGCAACACACTGTCAGTAACGACGATGAAGTCGGTGAGGTTCAGTGAAAACGTAACGGTATATCTCGTACCAAAATTTTGCGATTCGCGTTTCGGGTGGCGATATGGAAAACGTACGCAAAACTATTGCAAAAGAATTGCACAGACCGGTGAGAAGGAACTTTCCCAGACGTCCGGTGGAGGTGAAGGGGTTACACGATCTCTACCAAGCGGATTTGGTGGAAATGATACCGCATGCCAAGTTGAACAAGGGGTACAAATATCTAATGACGGTAATAAACGCATTTAGCAAGTATGCATATGCGATTCCCTTAAAAACTAAATCGGGTGTTGAAGTAGCACATGCTCTCGAACCAATAATTGTAAAAAATAAAATAAAATACCTGCAAACGGATAAGGGGAAAGAGTACTTTAACACTACCGTACAAGCTTTACTAAAGAGATTCAACGTCAAACACTATTCAACGTATAGCGAGAAGAAAGCGTCCATCGTAGAGCGATTTAATCGTACGTTGAAAACGAACATGTACCGCGCGTTCAGCGAGCAAGGCCATTATCGGTGGTTGTCGCTTTTGCCTAAACTGGTGATGGAATACAACGACAGAGTGCATAGAACTATAGAGATGAAGCCGCGACAAGTCGACAAGAGCAACGAGAAAATTGTGTTGGAACGAATAAGAAAAAATACCGTACCGCGGAAAGTGAGCAAGAAACATAAGTTTAAAATAGGCGATCGAGTGCGTATCAGTAAATACAAAATTACATTCGCTAAAGTTTATACACCAAACTGGACGAACGAGATATATACAGTGCACAGAGTTCAGCCAACCGTACCGGTTACGTACTTGTTGAAAGATCATACGGGTGACGTTGTGGAAGGTGGGTTTTATGAAAAAGAATTGAGTAAAACCAGCGTTGGTGATGTGTATCTCGTTGAGAAAATATTAAAACGTAAAGGTGATCGCGTGCGAGTGCGCTGGCTCGGCTTTGATGGTAAACACGATTCGTGGATACATAAAAAAGATCTGATATAATAGCATTACCACAGTATTTAACCGAACGTAAATGAGTTAAGATGAAGATTGAACAACAATCGTTAAAGTTGAATGTTAAGAACGTAGACTCTGCTAAGTACAACGGTGAAGTTGCATATAATAAACACAGTCCACTGTTTCCAAACACAGTTCGATGTATCGTGTGCGGCGGGTCATGTAGCGGGAAGTCAAACGTTGCCTTTAACATGTTATTCGATTCAAACGGACTGCGATTTCAGAACCTGTACGTGTTCTCCAAATCGTTATTTCAACCAAAATATCGTATGTTGGAAGACATTTTTAATACTCTCGCTGACGAAGGAATGACGTACTTCACATACAGTGAAAACGATAAAGTACCACCTCCGCACGAAATTGTACCTAATTCAATCATGTTGTTCGATGATGTGGTATGTGAACGGCAGAATAACATACGAAAATATTTCGCTATGGGACGGCATAGCGGTGTGGACACTTTGTACCTTTGCCAAACGTATAGTCTGGTGCCAAAGCAACTGGTGCGTGATAATGCCAATTTCTTGGTTTTGTTCAGACAAGATGATCTCAATTTACGTCACGTTTACAACGATCACGTTAACACAGATATGAAATACGAAGAGTTCAAAGCGATGTGCGCCGAAGCGTGGAAGGATCGTTACGGATTCATAGTCATCAACAAGGACTCACCGATAAACGCAGGTAGATACAGAGTGGGTTTCGATCGTTTTATACATAAATAGAATAGTTTGTGCAAGAAAGTCATCAGTGTCAAGATGGATGACAAGCAATTGACACATGAAATCGATGCAATTAGCGATAACATAAGACAAAAGTATCGCGCGTTGAAACATGACATCAGAGAGAGCGATGAAGCGTTAACGAGAAAGTACAAACCTCTTTTGGAACCGTTAACCCAGATTTCGGAAAAGTTGAATGACTCCAGTGATAAAATAAAAAAAAAAAATAAAAGTTGAAGATGAAGATACGAAGGCAGCTGTTGAGACGAAAACACCATGACAACCTCGTTTCCTCAGAACGGAAGTGTTGGCACAAACGCCTGATGTCGAAACACCGAACGTAACTCTTGAAGAGTTTTTAACAACACCCGAAGGTCGACACGAAGCACAAGAATACGTTGAACAATCTGTCGAAGGTCCGCTCGCGAGGAAATACTTACTGCTCGCGTTGTCTGATGATCGAGATAAGAAGATGGATCATACGTACGGTATTCGTAACGTTGAAGACAAATGGATGGTAGGCAATTCGGTGTTAGACATCAATCAAGACGATAGCTTCTACATAGCTGGAAAACGATACAGAGGCACACCGGGCCTCTACGAACTTATGTTTATGAAAGAACCCGACAAGAGCGTCTACGATGAAAACGATTTAGCAGCGTACAAGTCTATACTGTCGGACACTAACGCTTATAAACGTTATTATTTACCCGGTGCTAAAGTAAATACAAACAAAGGTTTAAAGTACAGAGAGATAATCGCTCGATTGTTCCCACCACGCAGCGGACGTGGTATCGATTACGTACACTGGAACGATCCCAACGAACTGGTTGAACGGTTGAGACTGCTGGTAAGTTCAAAACGCACCGGTCACACCGGACACGACAACGAAATCATCTCAGTAGTAGAGGAATTACGTGAAGCCAACATTATCGTATAAATTTTATGAACGTCGGTGTAACAACTCATTGTTGTCAACACTGTCGACATGTGCGGATTAGATTTGACACCTGACTTTGAAGTCGAAAACGAGAGACTGAAAACCTTTACATCATGGCCTGTGTATTTCATCAGTCCGACCGCTATGGTTGCCGCAGGCTTTCATTACACAAATGAAATTGACAGGGTTCGATGTTCATTTTGCGGTATAGAAATCTTTCGTTGGAAAGAGGGTGACGATCCGATTGTGTTACACACGCGATGGTCACCACAGTGTCGTTACTTAAAACGGTTAGCACATCATTTGTAGCGTGCAGTCGTACAATGGTTGTGGACAAGTTCGGAAGACATCAAAGCGCCGTGAGCATGCGACGTGAAACAAAAAGACAATTACGCGATACTGTAGGATTTAAGACTACGAATGATGGGCATATAGATGTTGAAAACAAAAAGATCCGCAATCTGAACGAACCGGATACAGGAAAGGATGCTGTATCCCTGACTTATATGCAAACACATTGTCTGCTACTCGATGATGAACGTAAAAGCGTGGACGTTAAAGGGTGTAGATTGAAAAATGTTGATACTCCTGTAGACGTTAAAGACGTAGTCAACAAATATTACGTTGATGACAACTGTATACAACACTCGAGTCAAGAGAGAGGTGAGGTCATCGATGCACGAGATCGATGGGTAATCAACGTTCGAAGTCCGGAACTAGCGACCGATGCGGTCAACAAAAACTACGTATACTCGAACGTCATTAAAAAAGTATCGAACAGCTATTTGTTTGAGCAGAGCTGGTTGTCAGGAGTGAGTTCACCGATTTTTGCAGATGACGCGGTTAACGTAAAATACATGTTGCAGAACACCGTTAGCTTGGGCGAAGATGGTGTTTTCAAAGCAGCGGAAAAGAGAATATCAGACGTAGCGGATGGTTTTGCAGAGAGCGATGCTGTTAACTTACAACAATTAAATGACGTGAGACGATACGTAAAGAGCGAGATGTATAAGGTCGTTAAAACATTTCAGTATCAACTGGATTACTACTTATTGAAATTGTCTAAGCCACGTAGTTCAGAAGACGAGTGGACACTCGACACGAAGGAAATAAAAAGGTTAATAGATGAATACGATAAAAACACAGGAGAGAAAGGCTGGAGATCGGTTTACGATGAACAACAACGTTAAGAGGAAAAAGGGGTGGGGCGTCGGAAACGTGCTTAAAAACGTTGTACCGTCCGTTGTTTCGTCAGTTATCAATCGAGCGGTGGACGCACTACCTGTCGAATTACATCTGCCGGGTTACAGATTCTGTGGACCGGGCACGAAACTTGAAGAAAGATTAGCGCGTGGTGATCGCGGAATCAACCAATTAGACGAAGCCTGTCGCGAACACGACATCGCTTACGCTCAATACAAAGACAACGAAAGTAGACGTATTGCAGATCGTAAACTCGCAGAAAAAGCGTGGGGACGGGTAAAGGCGTTGGATTCGGGTATTAGCGAACGAGCTTATGCGACAGCAGTTGCAGCGACTATGAAAGCAAAATCAGCAATAGGAAGCGGTCGACGTCGTAAAAATAAAAAGAATGTGAGTAGTCGTGGTCGTGGTGCTGGTGGTGGGATGAAGAAGAGGAGGAAGAGAACTGTCCGAACCGCTAGGAAAAAGAAGAGAACTGCGTCCGGATTGTATCTACGTCCGTACCGAAAAAACTAATTCACATACCGCTCCGCCCGTTGTCCGAAGATGAATTACGTGTATACGCAAAAAAGCTAAACATACCGTATTTTAGAGGTGTTTACATGCGTAACGCATTACCGGATACAGCGCCGTGGGAGAACGAAAGCGTCATCGTAAATTTGGACGACGAGAGCGGACCGGGAACCCACTGGGTATGTTACAAGAAGCGTGGAAATCGAGTACACTATTTTGACGGGTTCGGTAATTTACGTCCACCTCTCGAGCTGATGCAATATTTTGGTGATACAACCGACGTCCGTTACAACTATGAACGGAAGCAACCTCCTAACACGGTCATCTGCGGTCATTTATGTTTAGACTTTTTATCGTCTTCTGATCAGTAAACTTCAGCATGTCGTCGTTAACGGTTACCGTGACGGGTACCGACGCTGCGAATCTCGTGTGTAACTTTTTCCCACCTCTCGAGTTATACGGTGAATGGTACGTTGGACTATTGGATTTTACATCGTATAATTCAATACCAAACGTTACTGAAGGAAAAAATAATGCATTTCCAGTAAAAATTTCCAAGGATCAGTGGTCCGTCATCAAGTTGCCTACCGGCACCTACGAAATCAGTGATATCGAAACGTATCTGCAGAAACAGTTAGGCGAGAGGACAATCAGTTTACGTCCAAACAACAACACATTAAAGTGTGAAATTTACTGTAAGCATGTCATCGACTTTTCGCATACACCGAATACCATTGCAAGTATGTTAGGATTTAAGGAGAATCAGCAGCTGGAAGCGTATATAACACACGAGTCGAACGTACCCGTCGACATAATCAAAGTTAACACCGTTCACGTACGGAGTAATATCGTACAGGGTGCGTACAAGGACGGCCAGGACCAGCACACGTTGCATTCGTTTTATCCGACCGTGGCACCAGGATTCAAAATAGTTGAAACACCGACAAACGTAATATACTTACCGGTAAACGTACAACGCGTTGACAACATAATTTTGTCTCTCGTTGATCAGGACGGGGATTTAGTCGATTTTCGCGGTGAAGTTATTACGATACGACTGCATCTGAAAATATGGGATTGTATTTCGGACAAACGTCACCTGTAAAAAGGGAGTGTGTACGAAAGAAACATGGTAGTCGGTGTTCAACGTTGAAGCGATTGACATCAAGGAACAAGCGTTTCTTACTTTCACTTGGATTCAAATTATACGATTAAAATAATGTCGGGTGAAATTCTAGCTATCGAACGAGGAGCGGCTTTCGATAACAGAATCGTTGAGTTTGAATATCGTACGCACACACCGTATGCTTCCACCCGATACGGTAACAACGATGAAATACGTATACCCATCCAACAACAGGATGTTTTCACTTTACCGGCGGAGAGTTTTCTGTACATCGAAGGAACATTGACCAAGGTTAACGCTACCGACACAGCATTGAACGTGAAATTAATCAACAATGCAATGGCTTTCTTGTTTGAGGAGATCCGTTACGAAGTGTGCGGTGTGGAAGTAGATCGTACGAAAAACGTTGGAATTACGAGCACTGTGAAATTGTTACTATCGAGCAATGAGCATGAAAGAAAGCATCTAATCAATGCAGGATGGGTGACGACAACCGACGAGTCGTTGACAGTACACGAGAGTACCGGTGATTTTACGTTTTGTCTTCCGTTAAAAATGCTACTCGGTTTCAACGAAGACTATACACGCATCATGCTGAACGTTAAGCAAGAATTGATTCTGTTGCGTACCTCTACCGATCAGAACGCAATGGTGCTAAAAGAATCAGGTGCAACTGCAAACGGTAATCTCGTAATAAACAAAGTACACTGGAAGATGCCCTATGTGCGCGTGTCAAACAAGTACCGAATACCGCTATTGGAGCATATCGAGGAGGATCATGAACTGGTGATGCCGTTCCGCAGTTGGGAATTGCACGAGAGTAGTATATAAATGTTCTTTCTGGGACAGGTCAGAGGTCTAGGACAAGGTCAGAGGTCATGTCAAGAGGTCACCTTATCAGTGATAACCCCGCCTTATCAGCGATGACCCCAATTAAAATCCAATTAACCCCCGCCTTATCGCTGATAACCCCAATTGACCTCGAATTAATCAGCAGATAACCCCGTTGACCTTTCGTAATCACCAGATAACCCCGTTGACCTTTTCTAATCAATGTAAACACGACCTCGAGGTCACTAGACCGTAACACACTGACCTAGTAAAAAACGTAAACATAAACAAACTGTCTAGTGATAACGTCGTAAACATGACCTCGACAACACGCTGACCAAGTAAAAATGTAAACATAAACATTCCGAGTTCGTTGACACGACCGTAAAAAACGTAAACATAAACAAACGTTCTTGTGATAACGTCGTAAACATGACCTCGACAACACACTGACCTAGTAAAAAATGTAAACATAAACATACACGTCGGCTTTGTACATTTAAAAACGTAAACATAAACATTCCGAGTTCGTTGACACGTAAACTGTTTTTTTTCCTTTTACAGTGCAGATAGCGTCGTCTTCATCTAATCTATTACATTCAAATGTAACGATTGTCATGGTATACAGATAAGATATGAATTAGCTTAGTCGGTAACGTGCAACTATGTTATTCTAATAATAGATTCTATGTAAGGTAAGTATCAATTGTTCAATCCCTAGCTAATTCATACTTTTTTTGAATAAAAAAATATATTGATTTATATATAATACTTGTTAGCAGTTGATTTATTAGTGTTTCAACGTGAATTCTGAAAGCAACATCTTTGTTAATAACATGTCGGTAGTTAAAAATTTATTATATATAGTAATTGTTCCAATATTACTAATAAATTCTTTAGCCGATAATACAACACAGATTGAAGTGGATAGAGCTAAGCAATATTTATATGAATATGGTTATCTTCAAACAGACGATGAATCTTCGTTGCAAACTGTAAATGAAACAGATATTACTAATGCGTTACTTATATTTCAAGAATACTATAAATTACCTACTGATGGTAAGCTAAATAATGAAACTATAAATTTAATGTTAAAACCTAGGTGCGGTAATAGTGATATTATTTTTGATTATCGAGTATCCAGTTTTAAATGGAACAAACCTGAAGTAACATGGCATTATTATTTAGCGAATCAAGAGGTGTTAGAGTTGACTAAACAAGCTTTTGCAGTATGGGAGGAAAAGTCTGGTATACGTTTTAAACATGATAGAGTAAATACAGATATTTTAATTTCTAATAAACGATTGAAACATATGATGCAAAAAGAATCGTGGCAATGTACGAGAACGTTTGACGGCAAAGGTGGAACATTAGCACATGCATATTTTCCTGATTATAATAATTCAAGGCGAGAAATTCATATTGATGAAGATGAAAAGTGGTCATATTCGATTGATAACGTTGTTCCTCTTGACCACACAAGTTTGTATGCAACTTTAATACATGAAATCGGTCATGTTTTAGGTTTATCACATTCAGATGTATCAGATTCTGTAATGTATGCTTATTATAACGGTAAAATCGAGTTAGGTGATGATGATGTTTTAGCCATTCAAAATTTATATGGTAAGGCAGGAAGTACTTTTATATCATCTTTCATACCGATGTCACCATCTTCTTCAGTACCAAAGATAGAAGACGAGCATCCTATAGATACAAATAAAATCGATCTTTGTAATTTTAAAAATATTAATTTATTTTTAATTGCTGATAAACGATTATATATATTATATGAAAAATGGTTGTGGATATTAAATCCGGCAGAGATGATATATACCAAACCGCTAATAATAAAACATTGGTTAACGTTTCTTCCAAAAAACTTCACAAAAATTTTAGCTGTATATCAACTACCATCTGGTGAGATAGTTATGTTTATAGATTCTTTGGTATTCATGTTTGATTTAACGAGTCTTAAATTAAGTCATGGTTATCCGAAACATATCCAGTCTTTATTTAACATACAACCGGATAATTTACATGCGGTATTCAACAGTTATACAGGTAAAACTTATATATTTCATGATAATAATTATTATAGAGAAGTCAATGAGTGTACGTTCACTACTAAATCATGGGGTTATATATCTGAAACATTTCCTGGAATTCCGCCTAAAATCGATTCATCATTTAGATTTTCTGATGGTAATTTATACTTTTTTAAAAACAATACTGTGTATGTCTTTAATGAATTTACGGGTGAGTTAGTTAGAACAGAAAAAAATAATCTATCGATATTTGGATTGAAATGTGTAAATGATGATGTACTATATAAATTGAAAGAATTAATATTACAATTGATAATACAAAAGAAAGGTCAATCGATATCAAACAATAGTCGATAGTAATGTTGATGAAGAAGAATAAAAGTTCAGTTTCTAAGAACATAATGATTTGAACGTACAGTTGTGAAGAATACGTGAAGCTGTTAACATGGAGAAAGGAAATATTCATGCTTTCAATTGGTATATATATTGCATAGAATCTACTGATTCAACGTTTAATGAAATATGTTATTTTGTAAATAATGAATTTTCTGAAGCAAATGTTACTATAATTGAAAATGAACAAATTATCAAGATACAATTTCCAGCGATTTGCTTGTATGATGATATATTACAAAGGTTAGAAAAATATCGAAATCAATTAATAATCGATATTGATTTTGAAGAAGAATACAAAACTCTCCGTTGGAAGTAGTTAGTTAGTAGAGGCTCAACAAGTTGGACGCAATGTCAAAAATGGCGAAGTTGTGCGAAAAATTGAACCCCTGTAAGTTATTGCAAGATTTTTTTGAAGAAGCAGGATTTATTTTTAATGGTGATTTAGACAGTATTGTGTGTCGTGAGTGTGGATTTAAAACGAGAGGATCTTTATCTATTTCACATATTCAATTTATGCACAAACTATTTAATTCAGAATGTAAAATGGTATGTTATATATATGATAAATATAATAATTATGCATTATACAGTATATTATTACATATTGATGATATAATGAATGCGAAAAAATGTATATCAGAAACTGAAGAAATCATGAAGTTAACATTTTGCTGTTGGCCTAAACGTTTACCACGAGTTGATAATTTAGTATCGGCAGGTTTTTTGTATACTGGTGTTGACGATGATGTAATGTGTATAGACTGTAAAGTTATACTTCACGATTGGCAAGACACAGACGATCCATGGTTTGAACACGCTAAGGCATCTCCAAATTGTTTACTTGTTAAATTACACAGAGTCATAAAAGATGGCTTCATTGAGTGACAAAAGTGGAAAGTGTATTGAAGACTTTTTTAAAAATCAAAGATTTGTTGATGATTCGGATAATATTGTTTGTTCTAAATGTGGTTTTAAAACGAAATGTTTTAATACTATTACGCATATTCAATTTATGCACAAACTTTTGTATCCGACATGTAAAACTGTGCGTTATATATCTTATAAATATGAAGACTATATCAGATCAAAAAAGTGTGTTGCTAATTTTGTTAATATATTAAAGTGAAAATAAAATTTATAAAAAAAAGAGTTGATGTGTTTTTGTTAGTTATTTGTTTAACCTTAGGATAACCTTTAGTTAATTAATGTTGTTTATTCTTAACAAAGTAACCTTTGATAATAAAAAGTTATCAGTAATTTATATTGACGTATTTACAAAGTAACCTCTGATAAACTAAGGTCGTAGATGTAAACAGTTGTTAATTAGTTGTTGTACTTTGATACAAAGTAACCTCTGATAACTAAGGTTATAGATTTAAACAATTTTAATTGTTATTGTACTTTGAATAATGAGCATCAGACAGGAGATAAGTAATGAATTGCATAAGCAAGCGAGAAGAAATTTTCCTACACGCAATGTCGAACTGAAAGGTATTCACGATTTATATCAAGCTGACCTTGTAGAAATGATTTCTTTTTCAAAGTTAAATAAAGGTTATAAATATATACTAACAGTGATAAATTGTTTTAGTAAATTTGCATTTGCAGTTCCGTTAAAATCAAAAGTCTCACACGAAATTGTAAAAGCTCTAATGCCTATATTACATGTAAACAAAATGAAACATTTGCAAACTGATAAAGGAAAAGAATTTTACAATTTACCGATTCAGCAATTATTTAATCGTTATAATATAAATCATTATTCGACTTATTCAGATAAAAAAGCCTCTATCATTGAACGTTTTAATCGTACTTTAAAAAACCATATGTGGAAGTGGTTTACTACAAGTGGAAAGTATACATGGATCGAAGTACTTCCTCAGTTATTGAAAAAATATAATAATACTGTACACAGAACTATAAGTATGAAACCTAAAGATGTTAATATAAGTAATGAGAAAAGGGTATTGATACAAATAAATAAAAAACGAATATTTGTTAATAAGAAACCTGCGAAATATAAAGTTGGGGATAGAGTGAGAATTAGTAAATACAAACAAATTTTTACCAAAGGTTATTTACCAAATTGGACAAATGAAATATTTACAATTCATAATATTAAACAAACAGTACCTAGAACATATATTTTAAAAGATGATACAGGAACCGTATTAGATGGTGGATTTTACGAACAAGAAATTAGTAAAACAAAATACGACAATATATTTTTAATTGAAAAAATATTAAAACGTAAAGGTAATAAACTACTTGTTCAGTGGTTAGGATACGATAAGTCGCATAACAGTTGGATTGATAAAAACCAAATCATTTGAACTATTTTTTTAATAATGAAAATAGTGCAGCAAACAAAAAAAATACGTATTTGTAATTTTGATAAATCTATGGAGAAAAAAGAAAGAGTCCATAGCGAGTTGTTACCAAATAATGTCAGGGCCCTTATCATTGGGCCAAGTAATACTGGTAAAACAAACCTAATGCTTAATCTTTTGTTCAGTCCTAATGGTTTATGTTTTGAGAACGTTTATGTTTTTTCAAAATCGTTGTATCAGTCAAAGTACAAATTTTTAGAAACAGTTTTATCAGGTATACCAACAATAAAATACTATAAATTTTCAGAAAATGATCAAGTCATTCATCCTGATGATACTGAACAAAATTCAGTTATTATATTTGATGATGTAGCATGTGAACAACAAGATAATATAAGAAATCATTTTACAATATGTAGACATAAAAATAATAATGTTATTTATATATGTCAAACATATGTTCGAATCCCAAAACACTTGATTCGTGATAACGCGAATTTAATAATTATTTTTCAACAAGACGAACTAAATTTAAAACATATATACAGAGATCATGTTAATACTGATATGACATTTGAAATGTTTAAAGAACTTTGTTCTAAAGCATGGACAAGACGCAAAAAAGGCTTTTTTGTTATAGATAAAGAAAGTGATATGAATTGTGGCGGTCGTTATCGTTTTGATTTTGATATCTATATTACTAATTTGTAATCGAAAATGTTTTTATTACTTGTCAATATGTCATCGAAGAAGTCACGTTCCCTTGACAAGCAAGAGAAGCTTGTCAATGAAATTAAAAAAATAAGAAAAAATATTCGAAAAAAACATCAGACTCTAACACAAAATGTTATTGATGAAGAACAGTTTGCAGAAAAATCGTTGAAACCTATTATCACTCCGTTACAAAAGTTAGTACAAGAGAAAACGAATTCGTCATTGAGTAAAAAAGAAGAACAACAATTAGATGTTGAAATGGACGATATTCAGTCGCGTTTACAAAACAAAAGGTTTTCAGAAGAGACCGAAAACATCCCAATATCGAACAAACGAACAGTAGAAACACCGTTACCATTGCCGCGTGAAGAAGAAATAACGTATGAAACCTTACCCACGGTTGAAGAATTGATGTCAACATCAAAAGGACGACAATCAATTGAACCTTTTATCGATATATGGTTTAAAGGTCCGTTAATAAGACACTATATGCGTAAATTTTTTGATGACAGTAATCATGACATTGATCATGTTTTTGGTCCATATTTTGGAGATAATAATATTTTAATGTTAGGTAAATACCCTTTAAAGACTGATGAAAGTGATATTATTACAATTAATAATGTTATGTACAAAGGTACACCTGGTTTGTACGATCTCATTTTTATGAAAACCCCAAATGCTTATGTATATTCACAAGAAGATTTAGACGACTACTCGCGTATAATAAGTGAAACCGCGGCATATTTAAGTTTAAAGACAAACAGAGTTAAAAGCAGTACTAGTTACAAATATAAAAATATAATTAAGCCTATTATTAATAAGCTTTCACAATCATCCGCATCAAAAGTTGGAAGTAGCCGATTGCATAGTGATACAGAAGGTCGCGGTTTATTAAATTTCAGTAACAATAAACCAGTGTTTGTGTACTGGAATAATGTAAATGAATTATGCGATAGATTAAAATTATTGATTGCTTCACAAAGTGCAGGTCATTCGGGTCATGAAAATGAAATATTATCAATTATTGAAGAGCTACAGGAGGCCGGTATAATAAAAGAAGACGCAGCAACGTTTGAAGCGATATTTTCAAAATGAGTATCGATAAATTCGGACACTATAGTGGTGACTTAGCGGTTAGTTCCAACGTTCAGCGTGGACCACCTGGAGAAGGATTTAAATTAACTGACGACGGAAATTTTAATATAAGTAATAAACGATTATGTAATGTGGGCGATCCTGAATTGGATGATGATGCCGTAAATGTAAAATATATGAGAACAAATTCGATTACTTTAACAAATACAGACGATTGTTACGATGTTAAGATGAAAAAAGTTATTAATTTAGCCGATCCTAACGAACCTTGTGACGCTGTAAATAAAAATTATTTAGAAAATGCTACTAAATCATATTTAGCTGATAGAATACCAATTAAGGTGGATAATAATCCAGTGTATTCATTCAAGAATAATCGTGTGGCTCATATCGCACCACCTGTTTATAAATTTGATGCTGCCAATAAACTTTATGTTGATAATAAATTACCTGATGAAAAAACACAAACTAATTGTTGTGATTTCAAGCAAAAAAGGTTAATTAATGTAGCAGATCCTATTAATTTGCTTGACGCTATAAATAAACAGACTTTATTAACAGGTATAAATAATACAAAAGATGAATGTAAACGATATATAGATGATAAAATATATTATTTACGAAGTGAAGAGGAAAATAGTATAGATTTTAATGAAAGCAGATTGACTAATGTTGCTGATCCTAAAGATGATACAGACGTTATAAATCAAAAGACTTTAACAAGAGTTATGAATGCATTTAAATTAGATCTAGAAGACTATAAAGTTAACAGCACCTTAGTTAGAATATTATATAAATTATATAAGGAGTGCACTAAAGATAATCCTGTTAAAACTATAAACGAATTTCGCATTGTATATATAATACAAAGTTTATATGAAACGTCATAAATGCATCTGTATCCAAACAAGATAGAAGGCGGTGGTCTAGTGAGTAATATTCTTGGAAAAGTTATAAACAAATCAATTGATTTATTACCTGTCGAACTTCATTTACCCGGTTATCAGTATTGTGGACCCGGTACAAATTTAGCGAAACGCTTACAAAGAGGTGATCCAGGAATTAATAAGCTTGACGCTGCTTGTAAACAACACGATATTGCATATTCAAAGTATTCAGATTCTACAAATCGCGCTAAGGCTGATAAGGAATTAGCTGAAAGAGCTTGGGAACGTGTTAAATCAAGTGACGCATCGTTCGGGGAGAAAGCTGCAGCGTGGTCAGTAACTAACATAATGAAAGCTAAAAGTAAATTTGGTGGGGGAATTAAAAAAAAAAAAAAAACTATGTCTAACAGAGTTTATAATTATTTAAAACGTTTTGCTGGTAAAAGTGGAAAAGGTTTATATTTGAGACCGTATAAAAAAACAGGAGGAGGTCTAAAAAAAAAAAGAAAAGAAAAATGAAACAAAGACGACGAAAATAATAAAGAGTATTCCTATACGTCCGCTTTCAATTCAAGATTTACTACTGTATGTTAAACAATTAAAGATTCCTAATTTCAGAGGAGTGTTTATGCGTTACACATTACCGTTACACGCTGGAATTTGGCAAAATGAAACTGGAATAGTTAATTTAGATAATAGTTATGGTCATGGTACTCACTGGGTATGTTATTTTAAACGTAAAAATAAAGTTAATTATTTTGATAGTTTTGGTAATTTAAGACCACCTATCGAACTAATTAATTACTTTTATTCATCAAATCAACGATCTATCGAAATCGTTTATAATTATACACGAAGACAAAATATGGATGCAGTCAACTGCGGTCATTTGTGTTTACAGTTTCTCAGTAATAATGTTTTGTCTAAGCGGTAAAGGATCCGTATTAACATGTGATATTTTTCCACCAATCGAGTTAAGTGATGAAAAATGGGAACTAGGATTAATTGACTTTATGACATATCATTCAATACCTAATATAGAGGAAGGAATTAACAATGTATTATATTATGGTACTGATAAGAAAATAGTATTGCCTACTGGCTCTTATGAAATTTCAGATATCGCAAAGTTTATTAACGATTACTTAATTCAACATGATGAAAATGTAAAAATAATTATAAAGGCGAATAATAATACATTAAAAAGTGAAATTTATTCTAACGTTCAAATTGATTTTAGTAAACCCGATTCGTTAGCAACCATATTAGGATTTGAAACATGTATAATAAATCCAAATAAATGGTACAGTTCAACCTTACCGATAAGTATTGTTCGAGTAGAGAGCATCCGATTGATTTGTAATTTAATTAGCGGTTCGTATAACAACGGAATTCCAGATCACATAATACACGAATTCTATCCTAGTGTTCCGCCAGGTTTTAAAATTGTTGAAAAACCTACCAACGTGATATATTTACCAGTAAACACATCTAGGATACATAATATTGTAGTAAGACTAGAAGATCAACAAGGAAGACTGATTAATTTTCGAAACGAAATAATAACGTTACGTTTGTATTTGAGAAAACAATAATAATGGGTCTTATTTTTTATTACGGAATCAATAAAACAACTGCAAATAAGCCAATTACAAGTAGTAAAGATATGAATATCGACCGGTTAACACCAAAAAACCTGAAATTTCTACAGTCATTGGGATTAACAGTAATAAAGGATTATTTAAACAAAAAATGAACCTTAATATTCAAAACGTAAACGCTAGCATTCTAAATATTATAGAAGATGTTGTGTATCAAGATGAATCGATAGTAGGATTAGCTTATCACACTCATCTACCGTACACCTCTACTACATTCAATAATAATGATGAAATTAGAATTCCAATTAATCAACAAGATGTGTACACATTACCGAGTGAAAGTTACCTTCATATAAAACTAGAATACACTAATAATAATGGTATATATGATCAAACTTTAAAATTATGTTCAAATGCTTTAGCATTTTTGTTTGATGAAATTAGATACGAAATAAGTGGATCAGAAGTCGATAGAGTTAAAAATCTTGGAATAACATCAACAATTAAGAATATGTTAACGATTAAACCATACGAAATTAACACTTTAGAAAATAGTGGATGGGCCTCAGATTTAATAAGTCATATGGCACCATCATCAAAAGATATTAGCTTCTGTATCCCATTAAAAAGGTTGTTCGGATTTGCTGAAGATTTTAAAAAGATTTTGTTAAATGTAAAGCAAGAATTAGTTTTAATTAGAGCGTCCACTGATAATAATGCAGTAATTTTACTTGAAACAGTAAACACATACAAATTTAAAATAAAATATATATCATGGAGAATTCCGTATGTTTATGTTAACGACGTAGTAAAGGTAGATTTTCTGAAGATAGTACAAATTGATCGACCTTTATTAATGCCGTTTCGAAAATGGGAACTTTACGAGTATCCGTCTGTGCCAAAAGCAAACAAACTTACTTGGACTGTTAAAACGTCATCACAATCAGATAAACCTCGTTACGTTATTGTAGGTTTTCAGACTGACAGGAAAAATAATGTACATAAAAACCCAGCACATTTTGATCTTGCCTCATTCTATAACGTAAAGTTATATTTAAATTCAGAATACTATCCGTATGATAATTTTAATGGTGAAACGTCGATTCTACATGAGTATTATTCATTATTTCAGTCCTCGTATTATTACAACAGTGAAAATTCGCCAATGATAAATCGTTCAAACTTTCTAACGTATACACCTTTTTGTGTAATTGATTGTTCAAAACAAAATGAATCATTAAAAACTGGTTCAATAGACATTCGTCTGGATATTGAGACGTCAACAGACATACCGGAAAAAACTACTGTCTACTGTCTCATTTTTTATGATACAATTATGCAATATACGCCTTTATCTGGTACTGTAAGAAAAGTATTTAAAATATAATTACGTTGATAAAAAATGTATCAGTTCTGCTGTTGCACGCAATGGAATACGTTATCGATTTTCAAGGTTTTCGCGATGATGGAAACAATTTCATTTTTAAAGAACTTTGTATTCAGTGTATACAAGATAACAAATTTTCTGGTGCTAGTGATCAGTATTTGTTTTTACCACCATTTAATTACAAACATTTGTCAGAGAAGAAAAAAACGTTAATAAATGGATTAAAACCAATCTTGGACTTAGCTGGAAGTGCGGTCTTCAAGATTATAACGATCTAGAGTTTATATTAAATAAATATATGAACGGTAAATGTATTTATGTTAAAGGATCAGAAAAAAAAGTAGCATTAGAAAAAGAATTTAATTGTTATGTGAAAATAGTAGATATGGAAACACTCGATTGTCCATCCTTAAAAGTGTTAAAACAGCAGACTCCATATTCTATTCACTGTCCTTTCAAACATAATTTGTATTATTGTGCTTTAAATAATGTACATCATTTAACTAAGTGGATTATCGAATACTGGAACAGTGTATTACAAATTAAAGAAATTGAAAGTGTGGGGACTGTATGATTTACGTAGTTGATATTTTGATCTCCTACTTACGCAAAACTTATATCAGTTCTGCTGTTGCACGCAATGGAATACGTTATCGACTTTCAAAGTTTTCGCGATGATGGAAACAATTATATTATTAAAGAATTGTGTGTGCAACCTATAGTAAACGCTAAATTCGCTGGTATTTGTAATCAATACTTATTCTTACCTCCATTCGATTATAGACATTTATCAGAAAAGAAAAAAAAAGTTAATGACTGGATTAACAATAATTATCTTGGACTTAGTTGGAATTGTGGATTAACAGAATATAGTGAACTTCCAGTAATATTAAACTCATATATATATGGAAAGTGTATTTATATAAAAGGACGTGAAAAAAAAATAACTTTACAAAAAGAATTGAACTGTCATGTAAAAATAGTGGATATTGAATCACTCAAGTGTCCATCTCTAAGCGTTTTGAAGAAGCAGTCTGTAAATAGTATACGTTGTCCATATGATCACTCTTCAACAAACTGTGCATTAAGTAACGTGTTTTATATTACTAAATGGATAATTCAATATTGGAACTGTTTGTGTGATGAACATGATGAAGAAACTAAAAGAATAAATTGTTGGGACTGTATGATTGCTTAACTTTTATTGTAATTATATGTAAAATAAAGGTTTTTAAAAAAATAAAAAATTTAAAAAACATTTTCATTTTTGATTTATTACTTACTAAATACAAAGCATACATGTATAAATATAATTTTTTCTATTACAAAAAACATATAATTACCATTCATAAACATACATACATTCTTTTACAATACAAAATTGTTGTACTACATACAAAAGATTCGATGATTTTTTATATTACAAAAAACATATAGTTACCATTCATAAACATACATACAATATGATTTTCTTATACCAGCTTTTTTTTTGTTACATATAATATAAGTTTTTTATACTAAAAAACATATACATATAATTATATAATATATACAATGTTTATTTTTATACCAGCTTTTTTTTTACTTACAAAAAACAATATGATGAAGAGGAACTTCAAAAGTTTTTAAATTTATTTTTTTTAACGTTTTGAATAGTCGATAAATGTTTCGCTACATTTAGAACCATTTTGTACAATTGAATATATTTCGGATCTTTTTCAGATCCAACTAAAAACGTGGTTCTATAAGCAGCTTTAGTCCATCTGTCTTTTACCTCAATTCCTTTCAAATCTTTGGTATCTATGATTTCAATCTTCAGTAGATAACGTCCCGTTTCCCCAGGTGTTTTTAAGGTTTTTCTTGTTCCATTCGATTGGAACATTACAGATTGTTCAAACAAACTACTCTTTCTTTCACTCTTAGATTTTCTTACGGATGTAAATATTTTTTCAAGTTCTCTCTCATCATCACCATCATCATCATCATTATCATCATTATCATCATCATCATCATTATGATCAATATCAATATCAATATCGTTACCAACGTAAATATTTTTCATATTAAAATCAAGATAATTTTTTATTAAATTATTTAATATAACAAAAGTTGATTTAATTATATTTTTTTCATTAAAATTTGGAATTGTATTGATTATATTATCATAAATTTCTTCAATGTCAAATAGGTAATTATTAAGTTGAACTATTTTGTCCTGCGAATTCACATCTAACTTAATTTCCAGAGCAATTTTTATTCGTTTTACTACCTCACTCAATCTCATATATAATGTTATAACCTCTATATTGTCAACATTAATTAATTCTGTTTTAACACTTTTCATGCACATTTCCCAACTTTGGATTGAAGTCAGACCTAAGAAGTAGAATAATTTGAATACTTCTTCTAATGACATAACGGAGTCCATGATTACTTGATAGAAGGTAAGATTGAAATGTCAAAATCTATAACATACAAAATAAAAATTTGTTAACTAAACAAAGACAAATTACAGATAGAGAAACGTACAGAGCGCATTATTTGTAACTGGTAACCACGAATCCCTTGAAAAAAATATTAGTCATATACTACAAAATAATAATTTGTTAACTAATCAAAGACAAATTACAGATAGAGAAACGTATAGAACGCATTATTTGTAACTGGTAACCACGAACCCCTTGAAAAAATATTAGTCATATACTAAACAAAAACAAATAATTTATAACCAAGATAAGAAACGTATAGAACACATTATACCTTCACTTTACATGTTTTTGAAACATACATATTAAAACATAGAAAAGACTTATAACAAAGATAAATAATTTTGAATAGAGTATAAAACATTATATATGTACATATGAATGAGATACTGGATCTAAACATAAAATTTTTAAACTATAAATCCTTTATTAACTTTTTTATAAACGGTCTTAGAGTTGACTCTGGTCTGTCAACTATCATTTTTAATTTTACAATTTCTTCGGATGTTAACCTTTTTGTTGAAAAAAACCATTTAGAAAGAAGACGGTCCTCCTCCTGTTTTAAATGTAAGAAACGATTCTCCTGTGTTGATAATTCTTGATCCATCAAGATAGATGATACAGACGTTAACGGTTCAAAAAACAGCTGTAAATGTGATCTATGTAAATCAAATACGGTTTAAAAATGACATAGGAAACACTTATAACAAAGACAAATTAATTTTTTTGAATAGAATTTAGGAAAGATTTATAACAAAGATTAAATTTTGAAGAGTATAAAACTTAATTAAAAAAAAATGACATACGAAAAACACAACTCATTTACAGATAACCAAGAATCACTGTACATGTTCTTGAAAAAAATATTTTAAAACAGTAAATTAACATAAGATAATATTGTTACCTTAATGACGATCGCAGACTGTAATAGCTGGTACGTTTCTGGATGTTGAATCATAATTTTCAATCGGTTTATATACACAGAAAATGTGTTATCAGTTTCATTGTAGTTAATACAGTTACACGTTCTCAATAGTAGGAGATCAAAAGATCAAGTAAATAACTTGTTTACCGAATTCATTATCAGTTGCGTAAGTAGGAGATCAAAAGATCAAGTAAATACCGACGAGATCAAAAGGTTACGTAAATCGAAAGATCAAAAGATCAAGTAAATAACTTGTTTACCGAATTCATTATCAGTCACGACGAGATCAAGAGGTTACGGCGTCATCGGTTGATTGTTAGTATAAATAGTCGTACAGTAAAAACAACAAGTCATAGCAAAAGATTGATTCAGCATAGGTCTCAACAAAATTGTAAGTATAATTTATCAACAGTAACTAATAAATAAAGATTTTTAATTTTTTATTAGTATGTTGTAATCACATGTAAGCAATCACGTTGTCTGATAATAAGTAAAAATATACTCGTATAGATAACAAAAACATCCAAAATATTCTTTTACAGTAGCTAATAAACTCGTTTACAACTTTTGATTTCAGTTAACATGGAAAAAAATCTGCCTTTCAAAAAACGTCAGTTTATTAGAAACGAAAATTTTAATAATAGAAACGATCCTCAATCTGGACCTTCACATGCACAAGATTCGCATGTCAGATATCAAGTGTCCGATTCATTTATTAATACAAACGATCCTCTACCTGGGTCATCGCACGTACAGGATACAGAACCTAATCCATCGCACAGCAGACCTCAAGCGTCTGATTTTAATAGCGCAAACGATCTTCAACCTGGACCGTCACACGATTGGTATCAAACGTCTGATTCGATAAGTTTATCACCATCATCAGCATCATCATCATTGTATAATAATAGAAAAACAAGTAGATTAAGGAATACAACAATTGAAAATGAATTCATTGAAATTGAGAATGCGTTCAAAGGTAACTTAAAAACATTTTTTTATAAAAATACCAACGAACATGTTAAAGATATCTGTTTATTATTATTACATTTAGAACTAATAATAATAAATATTTTATATAATATGGTTTCGTTATATAACGCAATTAAATTTAACATGGTAGTAGAATGCACTTACGTAAGACCTGTTTTAAATGATTATCAAGATAGATCATTTAAAACTAAAAATATTACTCTCTTCCAAAGTAGTTCACTAACAAGTATAATACGAGATATCAATAATAATATTTGCTCTGAAGAAGAGACATATTTACAAAAAGGATCCGGATGGACTTTACATTCAATAGATGGAATTTTATTAAGAATAAATCGTTTCAAACCGTTAAAAGGCAGCTCGTACATCCCACTACCGTTACATTTAATCACAAAAAAATGTATAATTAATCCCAAAAATAACGATTATTTATGTTTTAAATGGGCGATTCTTTGTCGTTATATAAAAAACTCACATCCAGAGCGAATTAATTTTCGATATAAGCATATCGAAAATAAATTTAATTTTAATAATATTAATTTTCCTACACCATTAAGAGATATAAAAGTTTTTGAAAAGAATAATAACATTTCTATAAATGTTTATGGTGTAGAAAAAGGTAAAATAATTTATCCACTAAAAGTGTGCGAAAATGAGCAATGTAATCATTTTGATCTTTTATTATTAAACAAAGATAACAACTATCATTATTGTTACATCAGTAATTTTAATAGATTAATAAAATCTCAATTAACAAAAAATCATGACAATATTGAAGTCTGTAAAAGCTGTCTTACCTATTTTACTGCAAAATCTAAAAAATTAAAAGATCATAAAAGGTACTGTGGAAAATATACACCTGTTCGTGTAACAATGCCTTCTGACAATTTACAATTTCGAAATTTTCATTATCAATTTAGGGTACCAATAGTCGCGTATGCAGATTTTGAATGTATTTTGAGACCGATTAAAACGTGCTACCCACATCCAAAATATTCTTTTACAGTAGCTAATGAACTTCATGAACCTATGAGTTTTTGTGTTTACTTTGTAATCGATGATTCAGTACCCAATTTTATTAAAAATCAATTACCATCACAACCTTACATATATAGAGGTATAAACGCTGCACAAAACTTTATGTCCTATCTTATAGATATTACCAATCGACTTGGTTCATTATTAAAAGAAGTCGAACCAATACAAATGACAAAACAAGACAAGATTAAATTCAAAGCAGCAACACATTGTGAAATGTGTATGCGAAATTTTACATTACTCTACAAACCCGTCAGAGATCATTGCCATCTTACCGGTTTATATCGTGCAGCATTATGTAACGATTGCAATCTAAAACGTCAGAATCAAAAGTTCATTCCTATTTTTATTCATGCAAGTTCTAATTATGACTCACATTTTATTATTCGACAGTTGGGCTGCGATAACGAAAATATTTATGTTATACCAAATTCGACAGAAAAATATATTTCTTTTTCCAAAAAAACTATAAATGGCATAACTATTAGATTTGTTGATACCTATCGCTTTTTAGATAGATCACTTTCTGAATTAAGTAACAATTTACCAAAAAATAAATTTTTTTATACAAGTAAATTTTTTTCCGATAATGACATGCAATTAGTTACACGAAAAGGTGTATATCCATACGAATATACAGATTCGTGGGATAAATTAGTAGAGTGTCAGCTTCCATCAAAAGCATACTTTTATAGTAAATTAAATGACGAAACCGTAAGCGATGAAGATTACATTCACGCTCTTAACGTTTGGAACCACTTCAAAATCAAAAATTTAGGAGAATACAGCGATTTATATTTAAAAATCGATGTACTACTTTTATGTGATTGCTTTGAAAATTTTAGATCTCTTTGTGTATCGTCATACAACTTAGATTCCGCACATTATTTCACGTTGCCAGGGTTTGCTTTTGACGCTATGCTGTATCTTACTAAAATTAAACTTGAATTACTCATTGATATCGATAAATACATTTTTTTTGAGAGCGGGGTACGTGGGGGTTTATCTGTTAATATCAAGAAGCATTCAATTGCTAACAATACATATATATCAACATATAACCCAGATAAGCCTAAAACATTTCTAACATATTTAGATGCAAATAATTTGTATGGGTGGGCAATGTGTAAATGTATACCGTATTCAAATTTTAAGTGGGTTAAAGAAACTGATAAAATAAATATCTTAAACGTACCTGACGAATCAGAAATAGGATATGTATTAGAAGTTGATATAGAGTATCCACAAAATTTACATGATGAGGACAGAGATCTACCATTCATGCCTGTTAATAAAAGCGTAAACAATACAAAACAAACAAAATTAGTTGCTACATTAGAAAATAAAGAGAGATATATTTGTCATTATGTTAATTTAAAACAAGCTATTAATCATGGTTTAAAAGTAACGAAAATTCATAGAATATTACAATTTTCACAAAAACCATGGTTAAAGCCGTACATAAATCTAAATACTATAAAACGACAAGATGCAAAAAATGAGTTTGAAAAAGACTTTTTTAAATTACTAAATAATTCCGTCTTTGGAAAGTGTATGGAAAATGTTCGGAAACAAATAAATTTAAATCTAGTATGTAATGAAAAAAAATTATTGAAACTCATATCAAAACCAACTTTCAAAGACAGAATTATTTACGATGAATCACTTTGTGCAGTATTATCAAATAAAACATCCGTTTATCTAAACAAACCCATTTATGTAGGTTTTTCTGTTTTAGAATTAAGTAAGACTCTAATGTATGATTTTCACTATAACGTAATGAAAAAGAAATATGGAAACAATATTTCCCTTTTATATACAGATACAGATAGCTTGTTTTACGAAATAATTACAAATGATTTTTACAGAGATATGTTGGATCCTGATTTAAAAACGTATTTTGATACTAGTGAATTTTCATCAGATCATATGTGCTACTCATTAACAAATAAAAAAGTTTTAGGTAAATTTAAAGACGAATGTAAAAGTATTCCAATTAAAGAATTTATTGGTTTACGTTCAAAATTATATACTTTTACAACGAACGAAAACAAAATCACAAAAAAAGCAAAAGGTATAAAAAAATGCGTAATTAAAAAAAACATTGAATTTAGTGATTTTAAAAAATGTCTTTTTAATTCATTATCAGATGAACAAAAACATAGAATGATGACAATATTTAGATCGAAAAGTCACATCGTTAAAACTGTAACTATTAATAAATTTGCATTGAGTAACACAGATGATAAAAGAGTAATATGTGAAAACGGTATAAATACATTGCCGTATGGTCATTACTCCTTACAATAATGCGGATAAACTGATCTATGACATATTTTATGTATGTGTTTTAATACAATTATAGTAATGTATGAGTTTACCTATATAACATATTTTATGTATGTATTTTTTAATATAATCAGTAATGTATGAGTTTACCTATATCAATCTTTTGCTATCATTATGTAAACTGTTTGTTAAAATCCACCATCTAATACGGTTCCTGTACCATCTTTTAAAATATATGTTCTAGGTACTGTTTGTTTAATATTATGGATTGTAAATATTTCATTTATCCAATTTAATGTATTACCTATATATCATATTTTATGTATGTATTTTTAATATAATCAGTAATGTATGAGTTTACCTATATCAATCTTTTGCTATCATTATGTAAACTGTTTGTTAAAATTACTCAAATAAAATGATCTGTGAGATAAATCCACCATCTAATACGGTTCCTGTATCATCTTTTAAAAAATATATGTTCTAGGTACTGTTTGTTTAAATATTATGAATTGTAAATATTTCATTTATCCAATTTAATGTATGAGTTTACCTATATTAATCTTTTGCTATCATTATATAAACTGTTGTTAAAATTAACCGAATAAAATAATCTATAACATAGTTTATGTATGTGTATTTATTTTAATACCTGAACAAAAAAATGATGAATAAATCAACAAGATTCAAACAATTTCTTACACAACATTTCATTACACAAAAAATGCTCATTAAAACGCTTACTGAGAACGTGATTGAATTAATTGCAATGAAACTGATAAGAAATTTGATAAACAAGTTATTTACTTGATCTTTTGATCTCCTACTTACAACACGTACTGAAAAAAAGTAATTGTATTAAACTGCCATGAATCTATCCAAATACCAACCAAAATCCTTACAGACTGGTAAGCGCTGGGTTTGTATATCAAGGAAATGAGGATACCGTACGGTGTTTATCGTGTCGGGTAAGGTTTGAGGATTGGACAGCGGACGATTGTCCTGTCGCATTTACATGCGAGGGTGATGTCTAAATGTTAGTTTGTAACGATGCAACTTGCTGATGTAATCTATGATCATTATTAAGGTAACAATTATTTTTATTTTTTTGTTAATTTTTACTGTTTAAAAAATATGATTTCTTACTCGTTATACAGATTTATTAATTACTAAAATCATATATACAAAAACATACATATATTACGATTTTGTATACACAAAAAATGTTTATATACTATAGATCATGTTTTCATTCGTTATCGTTAAGTCATTTAAATCGATCATTGAGAAACTTGATGATATCACTACAATGTGTAGACACATAACAACAAACACAAGTATCCGGTCCATCCACAGTAGATTCATGTGCCCATGAACATTCAAGAAAATGTGTAAACGTCTCACCGCTTTGTTCTCTACGTTCCGGTGTAATCTCTTTCAGTCCGTCTGAATTATAAAATTCCAACACCTTACGACACTTTTGGAGTACCAACAATGTATCCCGCATAAATTCAATCTCTGCTTTAGTTTTATTCTTAATAAATCTTTCAAACATAGGATGAGATAAGACATCTTGCAATGTTAAATTCTTCATTTTGACTGAACTATCAAAGTTCATGTTTACGTTGATTACAACGTTATCACGTTGACATATCGTATGGAAGAACGTTGTACCACGTTCAACAATTCATTTTCAACTGCTATACAACACACGATTTCATCGCTAGGTGTCAATAAAGACGACGTTATCTACACTGTGAAAGGGAAAAAACGCTGACGTGTATGTTTATGTTTTTACTAGGTCAGTGTGTTGCTGAGGTCATGTTTACGACGTTATCACTGTGAAAGGAAAAAACAGCAACGCTGACGTATATGTTTACATTTTTACTAGGTCAGTGTGTTGTCGAGGTCATGTTTACGAAGTTATCACAAAGAACGTTTGTTTATGTTTACGTTTTTTACGGTTTGGAACACTAATAAGCCAACTGTTAACGTGTATTATATATAAATAAATAGATTTTTTTATTCAAAAAAATTATGAATTAGCTAAGGATTGAACAATTGATACTTACCTTACATATAATATATTATTAGAATAACATAGTTACACGTTACCGACTAAGCTAATTCATATCTTATCTGTATACCATGACAATCATTACATTTAAATGTAATATATTAGATGAAGACTACGCTATCTACACTGTAAAAGGAAATAAGCAGTTTATGTTTACGTTTTTAAATGTGCAAAGCCGACGTGTATGTTTCTTCAATCTGTGTTGTATTATCGGTTAAAGAATTTATTAGTAATATTTGATCAATTACTATATAATAAATTTTTAACTCACGACATGTTATTAACAAAGATGTTGGAACACTAATCACATTTTAAATGTACAAAGCCGACGTGTATGTTTATGTTTACATTTTTTACTAGGTCAGTGTGTTGTCGAGGTCATGTTTACGACGTTATCACAAGAACGTTTGTTTATGTTTACGTTTTTTACGGTCGTGTCAACGAACTCGGAATGTTTATGTTTACATTTTTACTAGGTCAGCGTGTTGTCGAGGTCATGTTTACGACGTTATCACTAGACAGTTTGTTTATGTTTACGTTTTTTACTAGGTCAGTGTGTTACGGTCTAGTGACCTCGAGGTCGTGTTTACATTGATTAGAAAAGGTCAACGGGGTTATCTGGTGATTACGAAAGGTCAACGGGGTTATCTGCTGATTAATTCGAGGTCAATTGGGGTTATCAGCGATAAGGCGGGGGTTAATTGGATTTTAATTGGGGTCATCGCTGATAAGGCGGGGTTATCACTGATAAGGTGACCTCTTGACATGACCTCTGACCTTGTCCTAGACCTCTGACCTGTCCCAGAAAGAACATTTATATACTACTCACGAGTATCCCGTTCTACCGACGACAAATCGACATTCGTGGACCTTGAAGACATCGTCACAGTTGGAAAAACCACGGTATGTGATACTGATATTTCAGACGGACAGAAAGAACAATATAGCGAAAAACGCGTCGGAATTTGATCACTGCAATTTATCGAATGTCAAGCTATTTCTGAACGATAAATACTATCCGTACGATAACCTGAACCAGGATATCGAAAAAAAACGTTACGCACTGTTCTACGACATGTATACACGTTTTCAAACATCATACTACGACCGTCGCAACAGAACGCCTCTTTTGACACCTAATGAATTTATAACGAAAGCACCGTTGTTTGTCATCGATTGTTCCAGACAAGAAGAACCAATCAAGTCGTCTGCCGTTGATGTGCGTTTAGAATTTGAATCCAGTAACAATTTTCCAGATAAAACCACCGCTTACGCTTTGATTATTCACGATAGGATAGTACAGTACACAGCGTTGTCGAATACTGTTCATCGTTTGTCATAAAAAACTTGTTCTCCCCTCTACCAGTTTATAAAGATAGGTATTAGCGATCTCTAGCTTGTAACAAGATCAGTCCGTCTCAACGATGGAAGGTGACTGTGGTAGCGGCGCCAGCAGCAGCGGCAGGCATTGTGAGTATAACGTTTACTTATCTCTTGCATATCCTATTAACTCTTACACTAAGTTCGTTACCGTCGGACTGTTTAACGAACTCAACTATGAACCGGGTGTTTTGTTTACAAACGGAAAAAAGAAACGTATATTACTTGACTTTTCTGAGTGGAATTACTTGTTGATCTTTCGTGAACAGCTACTATCCAGTATGTTATTGTACGAAGAAGGTGAAAACCGTGAAAAGAAGAAGAGTGTGATGATCAGTCATAACTTTGGGAAAACGTTTGTTCGGATTAAAGGTAGTAAGACCGAAAAATTTGTTTTCACAGAACCCGAGTGGATCCGTTTTGGTTGTTTATTAACAGTACTAAAGAAATATCTTGTTCGCTTGTTTTATGATCAAGATCACTTCAAGTCGTACATTAATCAGGTAGTAGCCAAGGGGTGTTATGTACCACCATCCTTCTTTTTCCCCTCGTTTTTTCGATTGGAAAGCAGTCGTCATGACCAACAGCTAACATTTGATCGTCTTTACGATGAACTGGTATTGGAAGGAAAAGTAGAGGGGGAATTTGAAAAAATTAACGTATTCGATGCGAACAAGTGTCACTCGGAAAAATGAACTTGAATAGGACGGTTATTGCCGAGTTTGAAGCGTTTCGTGGTGACAAAAATGAATATGTAATCAAAGAGTTCGTTGCAGTTGATATAACAACCGGACGTTTTGTTATCGTGTTGTTCGCTCCACCATACGAACGTGCACGACTGCACCTGAAATTTCAAAAAATCAATGACTGGTTGGAAACACATTATCACAGAATTCGGTGGAACGATGGTAATGTGCCGTACAAGAATATGGTACGCATCGTTGCAGACTTTTTTTCAGACAGTTCTGTTGTCTATACAAAAGGGTTTGAGAAGGCAAATTTCTTACGACAGTTGTATCACCATGGTGAGGTGATTGACTTAAACGATATTCAAGCACCTGTAGTTCCTAGATCCTTTGTACCCATCATACAATGTCCTGTTCCTCATCGTCAACCCGTTACCACTCCCCCCTTACACTGTGCATGGCGCAAAGCTTTGTTTTATGGAGAATGGTTGCGGCAACGAAATAAAATATAGTCGGTTGTGAACATGTTTTGATCATGGTGTTAGTGTGAATGCTACGTGACAGAAATGTCCATAAACGTAGAATTAGGTACCGTAGTGTGTGCGTGAGTGTTAACCTTGACTACGTCACTGTCGCGGTAGAAATACTCATAAACGTAGTCCTGGTAGTTCGAGACGGGTCACTGGCACGGTAGATATACCTGTAAACTCGTCAAGGACCAGTATGGGTGTGAAAATTACTCATTACGGTACAGCAAATGTGAATACGCATCATGTATGAGCAACATATACACCCGATAAAAAAATAAAAAAATAAAAATAAAGTAAATAAATAAAAAATATATGTACTGCTTTTATACATTGACTTAGCATTGCATATTGTATCTTATCATTATCTACGACTGTATTAGTTAATAGTACAGCGATAGATAACGTGGAGTAGGCCTGCTTTACGAATCTGTAAAGTTGGGGAAACCACGTTAAAAAAAGCGTAGCGGTCTCTCATTCGCCTCTGGCCGCTAGGAAGAGGATGAGAGGTAAAAAATAAAAGTATAAAAAATGTTTATTTATTTTTAATAATAAATAAACTTAAATATTGTGCTTTTATGGTTTTACACATAGGACAACAGTAGATATCACTCGTCCACCTCATAGTTGCAAGTAAGAGACGAGAAGTATAAGTACAAAAATAATTACAGTTAAACGACAACGGCCCCTTGGTGTAGTGGATGCATGCCGGTTTGGAGTACCGGAGGTCCCGGGTTCAAATCCCGGAGGGGCCATAATTTATTTTTTGCGGAAACCAACTGTCTCGCCTCGCAGTCGAGCACATGCGTCATGTCGGGTACCCCCATCCGTTGATTTAAACATTTCGGGTGTTAACTTTCGGACACCAAGAGATTTCAGGTACCCCCCCCCCAATCCGTTGTTTTAAACATTTCGGTTGTCAAATATTGAACATCAAAAATTTCGGGGTACCCCCATCCGTTGTTCTAAACATTTCGGGTGTCAAATTTCAGACATCACGTAATCGTCGAACCAGCTAGCATATCCACCCAGCCTCCTGTTTCGTCATAACCAGTGTTTTATACATGCGTCATGTGGGCGTACCCACAAATTTCGGGTACCCCCATCCGTTGATTTAAACATTTCGGGTAACGGTACCCGATACCCCCAAAATTTCGAGTAACGGTACCCGATGACATAGCCTCTGCGCGTCCGGGCAACCGCCGAATTCCGGGTACCCCCATCCGCTACACATTGTTTTCGGCTACCAAATTTTGGACATGCAGAAACCACGGCCTCCGTGACGTCTTGAAACAGGTTTTAGCCATGCGGACGCCAGCGACTTGAGCCTCTGTATGATGTCATGAACTGGAACACGGAAGTGTTTCAGTCACACATACACACACACACACACACACACACAAAACAGTGACGTCACATGGACAGCTCGGACACCAGCTGCCAGTGCCTCTATGACGTCATGAACTGGAACCCGGTAGTGTTTTCAACTGGAACCCGGAAGTGTTTTCTAACGCTCACTTTCCCTCTACTCATTATAATAATGATTTCTTTCCACAGTTGCTATGAATTAATATTTTTATATTAAACTTAATGCTTTCTTCCAAATTTAAATATTATAACTTCATTAGTCTAATGATCAATTGCCATTCAATATTATGCATACATCTGTCACGCTACAGATTGCTCTCCTCCAGAAGTAATTATTTCAGACATGTTTATGGATGAAATAATTTCTTATGATAATTTCATCATTTCTTATAATTCATTTTCTTCTCCATCTTTATATCGACTTTTTTATAATTAGAGTTTTATTAATTTTATATATATGGTTATTTGTCTTACTACTGATCCTTTTCGGATAGTTAGTGTCTTCTGAGATATATTATAATTGTAATACATTTTCTTTCTATATCAACTTCGTGTTGTATCCTTGGGATATTAATTCCCTAACATTCCCTATCACGTGGGCTGGGGCAGATCAGAGGGGCACTGTACGCTACTTTTCTGCTGGCCATACACCACTTCTATAAATTGAGTACAGGGGCATATCCATCCCTGCTCAAAAACATAATGCTGCTGGAATTATCTTCAGTCAGTCATCGAATAAATAAATAAAAAGTAGTCTCATTTTCGACTAATAAAAATATCTTTGGATTCTCCACTTCGTAGTCTCTCAGATTATCTCACATTTTCTATCTTAATAAATCTTCATAATCATTATTATACTCATTACATATATATTTTTTCAAAACTCTTAACTTGTCTGATATATTTAATTTAATTATGGTTGAAAACCTTTCTTTTAATAATTCTGGTTACTGTTTACTGTGTAACTCTCTTTCTTCTTCATCTGAATTCTCTTTATACTTTCTTCTGGTTATTCATAGTATTAGCATGGTCTTTATAAATAGTCTTTCTTATTCATTATTTGAATGGTCTTCATATATTATATTTAATTTTTTAACATTGTATCTTTACATTAGATATACAGGTTGTTATATTGATCATTTTATTTAAACATTTTGGTTCTTTCCTTTCTCTTAGAAAGTTATTAATCCGTCTTCGCATTCATTAGCATTAATTCATTTATATTATATTTCATGTGGTATTTCTTCTCTTTGCATTTCATATACGTCTTATTATTATCATTTGTTCAAAATCATCTTCTCCATCTGTTTGGTATGAGTTGTTCTTCTTTGCTCTTAATTAACTGTTTTCATTATTGTTTCATAGGTAATTAGTCTCTTTGCTTCCAAATTTTTTTTTTTCTCTGGCATATTACACTCTTTTTTGTTATTCTTCTCTACTCCTTCAAATGCTATTGTGAATGTCTAGCATTTATTCTGGATTAACGTTAATTCTCTTTTCTGAATTAATCACTTTATTTTCTTCTCAATTCAATCATAATTGACACATAATTATTTTTTGGAACTTGGTTAGTTTTAATGTAAAATTCAAACTATTCTTTTTATTTAATTGAAAAATATTTCTCATAAATCCTTGTAATATGTTGATCTTATCTTGTTTCAAAGTTCTGAAGTTCTATCAACATTCAAATTCTGTTTAATTCATTTATTCCCAGAATTGTTTCATTCAGAAATGTTTATAGTACTGTTATCTTACTATTATTTCTGAATGTTTTGGCATTTTTCCAAAATCAAATTCTTCTTAATTATTTACCATAAAGTTTTCTCACAAACTTAGTTATAGTAAGTTGGTCTTACTTCATTTTTAAATTTTTCGTATAATTAAGTTCAAAATTCTCTCTCTTTCTCTTTCTTCCATAAAGTTTTGTTCTAAATTATCAGGTTGTAGTAAGATGTACTTACTCAATTTTAAATTTTTATAAAATTATATTTCAATTCAAAAGTCTTTCTTTTCCTTTCTTCCATAAAGTTTGTTCCAAAATTATTAGGTTGTAGTAAGATGTACTTACATTATTTTCGAATTTTTTTTAAATTATTAAATTAAAAAATTCTTTTTTTTTTTTTAATTCTCCAGAATGTTCTTTTCAAAATATTAGGTTGTAAGATGTACTTACATTATTTTTGAATTTTTAAAAATAATAAAAATTCAAAATTCTAAATCTCACAACTCATTCTTCATAATATTTCTTCATAGAAGCTTCATTGTACACTCCTTTGATTTTTCCTGAAACGATTTCCTTCAACTCATATGTATTGTTATGCTTATCATTTACCACAGCATATGGGCCAGTGTATAGTAATAGTAGTTTTTTGGTTATGCCTTCTAAGGTGCTAGGCAGCTCTCTATTTTTTAGGAGGACTTTTCACCCTCTTTATATGTTACAATTCGCCCTATTGCCTTCTGGTATTTGGCTTGCCGTTTTTCCTGATCTTCTGCTACCTTATTGTAAAACTGCAACTGGTTGAATTTCCTATTGTTGTTCGTTGGAAATTCAATGATTTGTTCAATGTCTCGGGGAGTCGGCTTCTCATACATGGCTGAGTATGGTGGAATTCCTATAGCTGGATGGTGGGCGTAATTTAGGAATGTTTCTGTCGCTGCTAGGTACTCTTGCCACTTTTTCTGTTGGTTGTGACAGTACGTGCGCAATATCCTACCCACTTCTCTTAGTACTCTCTCAGCCGGATTGCTACTTGGGTGGTAGACTGATGTCTTATACGTTTTGACCCCAAGTGCTAATAAAGTGTCTCGCCATCTCCTCCCCTTAAACTGTGTACCGTGGTCGGTAATAATAGAAGATGGTCTACCGATCTCTGGGATATACAAATCAATAATCACCGCCAAAACCTTTGCTGTTGTTGCCCGATTAACCGGATATAGCTTTATATACTTGGTGTAGTGATCCATTATGATTACCAAGTATTTATATCTGTGCGACCACCGCTACGGGGAAATGGCCCGCAGATATCCAAAAACACTTTTTCCAGTTTTGCGTTGGAAGTTATCGGTATCATGATACCCTCTGTCTTTTCATTGTTTACTTTTGCACATTGGCAGATCTTACAGGACTTGATATATGTTCTCACCTTGCGGTTGATATTCTTGATCTTACAATTTTCCTCTAGAGCTTGTATCACTTTTAACGCTCCCATGTGACCATACCTGACATGGTAATCGATGATGACCTCCTTTTCTATTTGGTGCGGGATTATCACCTTCCATGTCTCATCGTCCAATGCGGTTTTTATGAATAAAATTCCCTTGTTAAGGTGGTAATATTTAGAAATGGTTTCATCATTGGCTTCTAAACGACTCACAATGTTTTTCAGCTTAGAATCAGACTGCTGATGGATTCGGATATTTATTAACAAAGCTTGTAAATCGGCTCTGGTCGTGAATATGTTATAAATTTTTACTAAGCTCTCCTTCTCTCCCTCGAAAGTCTGATCTTCCAGATTTATACGTGACAACACATCCGCTACCACGTTCTTCTTTCCTGGAATGTATTCCCATTTCAGGTCATATTCTTGTAGGGCGAGTACCCACCTAGCCAATCGGCCGTGACTCAATTTGCACCTACGAAGGAACGAGATGGATTTATGATCAGTTCGTACCGTGACTTGATATCCGAGAATGTACGTCCGGAACTTGCTGCATGCGAACACCACGCTCAACAATTCCTTTTCTGTCACACTGTAGTTCTTTTCGCACTGGTTCAGTGTGCGACTAGCGAAGCTTATTACCAGATGTTGTCCCTCCTCATCTTCCTGGTATAAGGTCGTTCCTAAGCTTAGATCGCTAGCGTCACAGTTTAGAAAGAACGGTTTCTTAAAATCTGGGTGACGAAGTATCACACTCTCCAGAAATTTCTCTTTTATCAATCGGAAAGTAATATCTTGATCTTCACCCCAAATCCATTTGTTTTTGGCAGATAACTGTGGTTGAAACTTGGCTGTCAACTCGGAATATCGGCTCTGAAACTTCCTGTAATAGTTACAGAGTCCGAGGAAAGATTGCAATTGTTTCCTGTTTCTTGGTTGCGGGAACCTCTGAATTGCCTCCACTTTCTCTGCTGATGGGGTAATACCTCTGTCGTCTAGGTTGAAGCCTAAGAATTGTACCTCGCGCGCTATGAATTTGGATTTCTCCAACTTCAGTGTTATGTTGTTCTGCGCTAGTTTGTTTAGTACAAATTCCACTCTGTAACAATGCTCCTCCCAGGTTCCGGAGGTGATTAGTAAATCGTCAACATAGACGGTGGTAAATTGGAGCGCTTCTGGTCCCAAAATCTGGTCCATGCATGCCACAAATATGGCGACAGAATTGACAAGTCCGAAGGGCAGTCTCTTGAACTGGTAATTGCGCCCTTCGAAAATGAACGCTACATACTGGCGGCTTTGTGGATGCAGCTCTACCTGCCAATAACCACAGACCGTATCCCAGGTGCTAATAAAGTTAGTACCATGAAAACGCTTTAAGATTTCTTCTATTTCACCGGGAGATGTTCTGTCATTCACAATTGTCTTGTTCAACTCACGCGCATCTAAACAGAGCCGGACTTGTCCGTCTTTCTTCGGAACAGCAATAATTGGACTAGTGTAAGGTGATTGACTAATCTCAATTATGTCGTTTTCAATCATCTTGTTTATCTCTGTTCTCACGGCTTCTTTGAGCGACTGCGCTATTGGATATGACCTCCGGTTAAACTCTACGTTTTCTTTAAAACGAAGTTGGCATTGGTAGTTTTTTACCTTCCCTGGTTCATCAGAAAACACCGCCTTGTATTTCTCATATATTGCAATTAGACGATCAGCCATGTGCGTTGGTATTTTCTTGTTATCGCTTCCGCACTGGAAATTACGTATTTCTTGGATCTTAACTGACCATAAATCCTCTCCTCCATTATTGTATATTATGGGTTTAGAAAGAGGGCTGTTTCTTATAATATTAATTTTTCGAAGTTGTTGATGTATTGGGCTGGGAAGTATAGTTGTGCTTCCTACCAGATCTGCGGTCCATGTTACTCCGTCTGGGAAAAGTGATACTTTATTTAAATTAAGATCGATTACTGCCGAATATCTACGAAGAATATCGCAACCGACTAAGATGTCAAATGGTAATCCGGTGGCGATTAAAAATTCCATGTCTAAAGCTATATCACGGCTAACGACACTTAAGGAAACTTGCTTCCTGATGGTTTTATTTTGGCGACCAGTTGCACCTACCAATACAATGTTGTTGACTGGTAACATTGGCAAAGTTTTACCACATGTACCTGTATTCTCTCCAACTCATTGGAGTTTATTATTGAAATATTAGCTCCTGTGTCTATCATTATTCTAGCGGGAACTCCTTCCACCTCCGCTGTTATATAAATTATCTCATTATTACTGTTGCTGAGACTCTTCTCGTTCTCTTCCAAAAGTTCAGTTCGTATGTCTTTCAAATAATGGTTACTGATAATAGTGATGTTTTTATCATTGTTTGCTTGTTGCAAATCATCCTTTTCTAACCCAGGAAGTATAAGCAGTAACGGGTCATCGTTGTTGATTACTGCCTCCTCTCGTTTAAAGCATTTTGGTCATTGTTTAAGTTATTGTTGACCGAGGCATCGTTCGGGAAACTCTGGTTTGTTTCCTGACGTTCTGTACCCTGGTTGATGTTTAACGCCCTGTTCGGTTGTCTGCCAAGATCTTCCAGGCTGGTACTTCGTCTTTCCTGTTCGTATCTTGGGCCGTCTCGTTCCGCACTCCGCCATCTTCGGTCAGCGCCGTGGAAGCTGCTCCTCCTCGGTTGATAATATCTCCTGGGTCCGCGATCTTCTGCTCTTATAAAATTTACCCTAGGGCGCGACACTCGGTTATTACTATTGCTATTATTATTATTATTAATATTATCATTATAGTAATTTCGGTTAGGTGGGTAAGGCCTGTTACCATTATTGTTGGGATATGGATTTCTCTGACTGTATGGAACATTATTATTTTGTTGATAAAAGTGGTTTCGATTATTTGGGTAGGGGTTGTTATTTCTAACGCCGTTAAAATTTCCGTTAAACTGGTTATTACGCGGCTGGTTGTTAGGGCCGTCGTAATTACTGGGCTGGTTCCTGTTATTTGTATGGTTATTGCCGTTATTGGGGTAAGTAGTCGGCCTTGCTTCTGGTCTCTCATTTCTCTTCCTGCTCTGCCGATAATACTCTTCATTCTCGTATCCCTCCAATAACTCAGTCATTCCCTGGATCGTCTTGATCTGACTACCTCTCCGGGCCCTGATAATGTCCTCATCATAGTGATAAGATATCTTATTCACTAAACATTCTTCTGGGATTGCTGGCTCAAGGTGCTTTGCCATACACACCTTCCCCAAGAAATATGCCGTCATACTGCTACCTAATTGTGACCTGTATCTTCCGTTACAAATATTGTCACGTATCAAGTTCTGGGTGGTCTCAGACCAGTATTTTGTCTTAAACATTTTCCGGAACTGTTGGTAGTCGGAAATTTCACTCCGGTTGGCCATCCACCAATTATCTGTAATGTCTCGGAAGGACTCGTCGAATATCTCCCTGCTATGGCTCCATTGGGTAATTTTATGCTTGGTCAAATATTCTTCTACCCTTGCCAGGAACTCCATCGGCTTGCGTTTGTATTGCCGGAAGTTGAGCCACTCTCGGCTTTCGTTGACAGGCAATCCGGTGAAATGAGTCGGTCTGTTTCTAATCGCTTCCATCTCCTCTCGGCTTTGTCGCACCTGACCGGTGATACTGGCCACGGTCTCTTGTATATCGTTACATCGTTCTGTGACTTGGTCGCGTACTTTTCCGAATTCTTCTTGATTTTCCTTTCTCTGTTCTTCTACCTTCCTACGACTATGTTCTTCAATATTTGTGAACTTGATGTTCACCACTTCTTTAAACTCATTCACCTCCTTTTCGGTCTGGTTGCACTTTCCATCAATCTCTCGAATCTGTCGATTGACCATTATATTTTCTCCTTCCATCTTCTTATTCATCACTTTTTTGTTAACGTTGATTTCTTTATTCAGTTCTTCTCGCAACAATTCCATCCTTTCGTCCAGTTTGTCCAAATTCTCCTGATTGACTTCTCTTAATTCTTCTCTCAGAATTTGATTGTCCTCTCTCAATTCTTCCAATTTCTCCCCCATCTTTTCTTCCAACTTCCTGTTGTCTTCCTTCAATTCTTCTTTCAACTGTCGGTTGTTCTTCTCTATCTTCTTCCTGGTTTCATCGATTTTCTGATTAGTATTTTCAATTTTATTAATCAATTCTTCTTTGGTCGACTTGAATTCTTCCTTGAACAATTGGTTGTCTTCCTTCAATTCTTCTAACTTCTTCCCCACCTCTTCTTCCATCTTCTTGCTGTTTTCTTCCATCTTCTCTTCCATCTTCTTGCTGTTTTCTTCCATCTTCTCTTCCATCTTCTTATTGGTTTCATCAATCTTCTTACCCAGGGACTGGTTGTCTTCCTTCAACCCTTCCATGTTCTTGTTCATCCCACTTAATTCTTCTTTCAAGGACTGGTTATCTTCTTTCCTTTCCTTACTCAAGTCTTCCTTCAATTCCTTACTTGTGGATTCCATTTTCTTATTATTTTCGTCCAGTTTCTTGTCCACTCCTTCCTTCATCTGCATGAACATTTCCATTAATCTGTCCATTTTTGTTTCTTCAGGTGTCTTGGATTTCTCTACATGTCTTTCCTGGACATTTACTTCCCCTGTTTGTGTAGGCATCTCCGGTTGTTCAGTTTGTTTGGACAACACCGGTGGTAATACCTCTTCCGCCTCTACTGGCGTCGCCTCCTTGTTGTCCATGTCAGCTTCTATTTCTTTCTCGGCCTCCGCCGCCCGTTTCTTAGATATTGCACGTCGTTGCATTTTCCCTCGAAATTCTCTGGCTTTGTAGCTGTTGCCTAGCTCCAACTAGTGATTGTGCAGAATGTATTGGCCTTCCAATCGCTAATTAAAGCCCCACGTTGGGCGCCAATTTGTAATAAAATAAATTAAATAAATATAGATGTGTGTTGATGATATACTTATTATGGAGTATGTGACTCCGATGTAATCAAGTCCAAATTTCTGAGTCTAGTCATTCTCATTTTTATTTATAATTCTGAATATAATTTATTAAAATCTCTCTAAATGGTATGTGCAATTATATGGCATGATCTCAAGTTTATTTTGTCTAAACCCCTTTTGTTTATTTGCATTTAATTGAGCAATTTCTCTGTTTTGATGAAGTTTGGTTTCCATTCTTTTGGCCTATGATTTTTTAACAATTTTTCTTACAAAATAATTTACAAACAATATATGATGTGTGATACCCTCTCTGACTTTTTACAAATAGTATTATAAATTAAACATGTTTTCAAATTACACAAAAACAATTAGTATTGGTTACAATACAAATAATAGTTAAACAGAATAAAGAACATTTTTTTAAAATAAATGGTTGTCTTCAAATCAGACATTTTGCAACAAAATTCCCATTTCCAACATGTAAATATGGTTTACAACAAAGGTTTTGTACTAACTAACATCTTAATTACTCTCTACTATTTACAAGTGGTAACTATTTTTATAGTTCTGATGTTAGTTGTATCAGACCCAAACAAATGGCCTTATATCTAAAACATTTTTAAACATTCTTGTACTATATACATAAAAACCTTATATTTATATTCTTATTTCTAACTATTATTATAAGTAGGATTCTACAGTTTTTATACCGTCTTTTACATTGTCTTTGGGGAATTGTACCCTGTCATTAACAAATAAATAGTATTAATTGTTCAAAAGGTATTATGAACTCTGTTTTTCTTTTTTCATGTAAAACAAAATGTTATTTTAAACAGATTCATGTCTTATGAACAACATATTGCCACAGTACATATTTTAAGTCATTGAAAAATGCATATTTCATTGCATCCAATGTTTGTGATTGCCAAGAATGAAACACAAGGTTCATTTTTTATAATACCCAAAACTATCACTGGTTCACTTTGCACTTATATATTATGTTAATGCTAAATGGTCGTATAGTCTTATCAACATAATAAATTGGTTAGCGTTTTTTCAATGGAGATTTGTTCCATGGGTACTATATTATTGTTTCATCTTAGTTCACAGGAAACTTTTACTTTATACACTCCTCTCTCTTAAATTTGTATACATGTGGTTTTTATTTCGTTATACTTTTGTTTTTAGATATTTATTTTGGGGATATAGGGATTTGGGTGTCTTTTATAAGAGCATGACATCTTCTTCAGGATGCTGCCCTCTTCTTCTTTCTTCAGTCTTCTTTTCTCCTGCCTTCTGGGACTGGTATCTTCTCCATCTTCTTCTTGTTGCCATCAGGTTTTTTGGGATCTTCTCCATCTTCTTCTTTATTACAGAAATACACAACCTGTATTGGTTGATCTTGGCTTATTTTAGGGTTTCTCTTCTATTTATTCTTCCTCGTTGTGGGTTTGGTCATATTGTGTACTGCTTTGTTATTTACTATTTTACCTTCCTGGGTTATACCTTGAAAACCTTTGGTCATGATACTGGTCTTGGATGACTCATCACTAGTAACTCCTTTTACTTGAACTTGGATTTTCATTATAATAATGATTTCTTTCCACAGTTGCTATGAATTAATATTTTTATATTAAACTTAATGCTTTCTTCCAAATTTAAATATTATAACTTCATTATTCTAATGATCAATTGCCATTCAATATTATGCATACATCTGTCACGCTACAATACGCATCTCTGAATGTATGCATACGCGTTTATGACATCTACATACATACCGTTGCACTTACGAATGTATATTTCATGAAAATCATTTGAAATAAAATATTATCAAACTGTGATAAAAAAAAAAAAAAAATTAAACGTGTTTTAATTTTTTTGTTTAAAATTGTTGAAATTACCGTTAAAATCTTTCATATTACTTCTCTTCTGCATTAACAAACAACAAAACGCAACGCTTACATTACATTTCATAATGTAAACTTAGAAGCACCGAATAAAGAACTTGAGTGGATCTTAAATCATGTCCTTAATGGCACATCCAATTTTGACAAGAGAAAGGCTAAACATTAACCTTGAAAAATTTCCTCAACCCTCAAGACTTCAATAACCGAACGTTAGAAGTTAATGGGTCTACAAAGTCACAGTTCGCCTTCGAAGACTTCACTGAGATTGGAGGAAGCCTTTTGTTTAGGTATCGGTCCATGAGGATGCGCACAGCAATATCATAGCTGCCTTTTTCCACTTGCAGAGTCGAGATTTTCTTATACGCTGCTCATTTGATATGCGACAACAATTGCAACAACTTTTATTTAGGTACGAACGCGACAAGAACAAGAGTACGATTTATTCTCATGAACTTACTGAATATGGAATAAAACCCTGGCCAGGCTGGCAAATGACCATTGAAGTTGGATAGGGTCACCCGGGGTAGTTGAGCCAAACAAACCGCGGTACCAAACAGGTGATGAGATGCCGCCACAGAAGCAGACTGAGAAAGGACAAATCTCAATGCAACGCCCCCACCCCTACAGGTACTACGTGTTAAAATCAACTTTAAAACAAACACACCTAATTAAAACTATATAAACTATTTATTTAGGCTAGAGTTTAATTAATAAACAATCTTACGTGCATCACACGTAACCTATGATAGAAAAATGACAGGGAAAATCCACTGGTATAAACTATAAGGTTTTTGTTTGGAAAATACGACAAACTCAAGAGTAACGAAAAACTTTATGATTTAATATTTGTTCCTGTAGTTAGGCTCGGGCGAGTGCCGAACTGTTGAAAAGAATATAAAATTGACAGATTTGTGTTACTTTATTACAGATTCCTCATGATTCCATTAAAAAAAAAAAAACGGTGGAAGGGAAAAAATGATAACCTGCATCGTGGAAGAATGAAAGTTCTTAGAGACGGTACGGGGGACGAATGTTTAAACCCCGATCTCTCAAACGGTTTCTATCCTGCCATGTGTTGGTGAAACATTTCCAGATACAAGCTGCTCCTTCGAGAGTTCAAATTAAACTGAAACGGAGTTCACAGCACGGAGCGAATTGCAAAGCAGTAACTGGTAGACGCATTCAACAATATCATCCGTTGTTGAAGTTGATAGGCTTTCCTGCTGGTAATCATCCTCGATTTTACCCATATTCAAACAGCTCATATGATTTTCTGACAGTCTAGTGTGACAATGCTGTCACCGTACACTTCCTTCAACTTGTGATGAATTTTAATAAGTTTACATCTTATTGCCCATGGAAATCTAGTTACAGCGCGCATTTCTTATTTGGACGCTACTTGCAAATTTTGTGATATGTTTGCGCCAAAAAATGCACTAACCGATTCTACCAATTGGGAAACGTTACTACAGCTGATGGAAACAAAGGGTTATTAGTGATGCCAACAACGATCATCAAAATCATTCTTTTAGAAAAGAAATATCGTTATTTTTTCAAAACAGTTTTCAATTATTTATTAACTAAAATAAAACAAATTACCTTAGATATGATCTAAGGTTAATTACGAAAAATATTTTGACCTTATGGAACAGATATTAAATGTCATCTTATTATTATGTTCAGTTACTAATTTTACACGTTTCAAAAGTTTTGAATATTTCTTCAATCTACTATCTGTGACGTGTTTGTTTATAAAATGTTTTTACGACATTAGAAAATAAATCCTTAAATTCGTAGTGACCGTCAGTCAATGAATTTTTCAATGAAGGGTTAGTGAGGATCGGTCAAAAATATAACACAAATTGTTAACTTATTTGTGTAGACGTTTCGACAATGTTTATTGCCATCATCAGGACCTGTGTATGAATACAAAAGAAATGTCAAACACAACGGAACAATTATTTGGGTGAACGTGTTCGTGTATGTGAGTGTGTGTACATGTGTGTGCGAACACGCGTGTGCGTGCGTATGTATGTATCCTTGTATATGTGAAGGAGTTGCGAAAGTCTGTTTACATCTTCAAATGTTTTCTTTAAGAAAACGAGAAAATATAATATCACAGAACTTAATTTATACACTATTAATATTTAAATTACTATATATAATGATACTTTTAGTTAATTATAGAAGCAATAATCAACAATTGTATATTAGATTGGTACACAAAACGTTTATACATATAGCAGGCAACATATAGCATAGAAAGGGATGTTCAACTATGTAATTATTAAAAGTTATTTTTAACATGTTTCACTCACTACTGGTATTAAACACAATCATAATTTAGCAAACATAAATTACACAATAACTGTAGAACTTTAAGACCTTACATCGGATAGTGGACATAATGTTACAAACACAAGTTTGTAGAAGTTATTAGAAAATAACGTATGTTATCTTCAACATTCTACTTTGATGCTTTATGTACTCCGTAAAATAAGTACGCCCGCGCGCGTGTGTGTCAGCGTATATGTTGCACGGTAAGGAATGTGTTGTGCAGAAACTACATTCGTTCTTCTGCTTATGTGATTCCCGACAGACATTTTGTCAGTTGTCCTAGAACGAGTACATTGCCTTTCGGAATTTAATTAAATTTTCGGATCAATGTCTCTAGGAATTTAATTGTTTCGGAATAAGGAAATTGTGTATTCTCCTATCTCGTAATTTATTACGCATTTTATCATTACTTAGGCCTTAATTGTAAATCTTCCATAGCACAAAATGGTTGAATAATTCAATTCAGTCAAACTCAGCGTGCTTAAATTAACGATAAAATAACACTATTTAATTAGGTACTCGCAAAAAGAAATGTTTTACTATCTTCTACATTTTCGTATTTAATCTAATTTACATTCATTTGGAAAAGATTTAGGGTATAAATTTATTTTAAAATAGATATTACATTAAACTTTAAAAGGCATAGGTAATTTTATAAAGTTTTGCAGATGTATAAAATTTACATGAAAAAAATTTACCTTTATACAATGTTTTCCTGCCTATTACTTAAAATTAAGCTAGATATATTTCTATAATTCGGCTAATTTATTCTGCGTGGTAAATGTCTTTGTTAACTAACCTTTACGAATTAAACTGTGATAACAGATACATACATAGTAACAAATTTTATTTATGTATAATGCCTTGAAGTAATCCTTGTATTTATTAAGCCTTTAATTACTGTTCAAGGGCTAGCTCTTTGAGTAAAATTTCCACTAATTAACTCTACATATTTCGTTGCCATAAAACATTTATGTAAAACATATATATACGCAAGTATACTCTCGACTTTCTTTTATTATCATAATATTAGTGCAACACATATAATATTTGTTCTTGACATAAAAATATTAGTTCAACTACATACACAAATGAGGAAACCGTATGTGCAGTTTTACAGATAATTTATATTTACTTTTTGTAGTTTCCTAGAAAACATAAAAAATATAATATAATATGAACATTCAGATTCTAGACTTTGTATTGTATGGTTATGAAACAACTCATTATCTAATAAATAAAATAGAAAATAATTAAAGTACATGTGCCCGAATTAAATAGTGAACAGATGATAATTACATTTTTTGAAACATTTAACCTTATGAATGACAATACAAACCCCTAGTAATGAGTATCGCAAGAACAGCAAATAATTTAGTGTTATTAGAAGCTAACTGTAACTTAACTATGGTACTGTTTCATTATAGATTCACGGTTTTAAATAATTTAGTAATACTTTTAATAATAGTAATAACATTTTTACAGGATCAGAAAACATCATGAACCGCCAAGGGGCTGACCGGCCGCCCCCAGGTATGTTGGACACAAACGGACTGAAAAACTCCCTCACGTATCAGGCATAACTACACCTGGAAGCTGTTGTTCTCACGACTTTGAGGTGATGACTCTGTTAAACATTTCGGGCTGCCAGATCATTCTCCATACTTTCTGTGAGTTCAAACTACATTAAATCCTGTTCTTTTGTCTTGAACTTGAGCACCCGTTTGATGTATGTGGCCACACGATACCAGTGATCCTCACCGGCAACATCAGTCGCACGATGTTTTCCGCGGTTATTTCGGTCATCACAATTACAAGAATTCGCCTCTGCACCATGCAACTATTACACTTAAAATAGCATAGTAAACGTCGTCTATACACAAGTTACCATACTGGTAAGCTGAGGACTACACTTTTCCCATCCTATGAAAATTAAAGTAACCAAGCCCGATGAGAAAGTGGGAAGATAGTAATACCATGCTTGCGTTCTGTCCACTCTGCAACGTTTACGATTAGTCTCGCCATATTCTCAGATTGTCTTCATATCCCAAACTACTTCCCAGCGTCGCATAATGAACCCTCTCACCTCTGCAACAGCTAATTCTTTGTGTGTACAATCCTTACAATTAAGGGAAGTAATCCTTAATCCTTAATCATTTGTGCTATTTCTTCCCTTACAATTAAGGGATTAATTGGAGGGACTCATGCCAGGAGAATGACAGCTAGTACCGACACTATTGGATGGAATGCGCTACTGACAGGAGAAGTCGTCGCTTGCTTGCTGTTGGACACCCTGTTTTTACCACAAGCCTACTTAGAGTTGTAGCTCCTACTCATCTTTTCACCTTATATCGGACACGGACTTATCTTTTGTCAGTATCTGAGCTTTGTATCCATCTTCAAATTAATTATTAATAGCCTTCTTGGTTCAAATAGTTTCTAACGCAGCTATACCTCGATATTCGTACAAATCCAGCGATAGTACTTCTCTACATAGAAGACAAATTTTTCAAGCGATAGCAAATTTAATAAATGTGTAGGTAGAAAATCGTACGTTATATTATTTTTGTAGAACAGTTCCTTGTGGCAAATTTTTCTGCTCACAAAATTGTTATTACAAGGTTAATACAACTGGCCATTAATTATATTCCTTTATAAGCTAAGTGCTGAGACAATAGCAACAAAGCTGTTCCAATAGCAATAGAGTTAAGACGTTCAGTCTTTGGTATGGCGCTATGATGTTATTATCCTTTCCGGGGTACTCATACTTTTTCCAGGTAAAGCCGTGATAACAGAAAACATTAACATGAGACGACGAAATTAAAAATTTGTAATGCACGCTGCTCACAAGTTATTAAAGCCAATGTGATGTAAAACTCTTTTTGTAGAAGCGCATGGTTTTTAATGCAGAGTAGTTGTTTATAAATTCCTTTTCTAGTCTTTGTTATAAAAATTATATTTCTTAAATGAGGAGAATATCACATTCTAAATATTCATGCTGGAGGGACCCGATCAGATGCGAGTCTTTCGTAGTTTCAGGATATACTTATTTGGGTCTAACTTTGTATCTATATATTTCAGTAGTGTATTTCTTTTCCTTCTAAACTACAGTGTACATATATTGTACCATAAATTAGGGTCTTCTGTGTCCTAGTAATAAATAATTTTATATATATTCTGATATTTCTCTGTTTTTAAGAAAGATTTTAGCTACCATTTCTCCACGTAAAATACATTCCTCTTTACTACAAAACCACAGGCATATATGAGAAAAAAGCTTTAGATTTTTAGAAATAGAAATCTACATAGGTAGGAGTAAAAGTGTTTGCACAGTGTCTACAGTGTAGAGAACAATCTTGCGAAAGAAATGTACTTGTATGGAGAATTAAAAGTTTGTAGTACAGTTGTACTACAATGTAATAATATACATATTATTATTACTTAGACAATGGAATCAGTTGATATAAAATTTATTTTGACAAATAAACCATAATTTTAAATAACAAACGTTCATCAATTGTTGGTAACGTTATTTATAACTTATATTCTATGGGATTTTCTTTCGCGAAATTTAATTCCTTCCGCAACTGGTAAATGTTAGTTTCTCTTCTTATCTAAACCCACCTTTATAAGATACTACCATCTGTCAGTGACGGATAACTACGAGTACCTTACAGTACTAGTTTCTAAGGTTCTTGTTTATACCTCTTGTAGTGTCTAAAAGGTTGGTTTCCAACTTCAACTAAATACGCTTTGCACGTTAATTAATAATTCCATAATTTGTTTCCTGTGTTCCACTATAATTTTGTTGATGTTCTTAATCATTTACGTTGCTTCCGAATTCATAAAAAGATGATAGGATTTGGCTTTTTGTGTACTCGTACGAAGTAATGTAGTGAGGAAGTCATAAATATGGGGTCCTTAAACAAACTGGTTCATTGTCACATGTTACAGCTAGTTGTGCAACAGAAAATTTCTTCTGGTTACACAAACTGCAGTGTCCTTTGTTTGTCCAATGAGTGTTATACGCTTTTATACGTTTCCCAGATAATTTTTTTGCAAATTATTTACTACAAATTAGCACCACTTCAGCCAATGTTTAGTGTAAATCGACATCTAAGTAGACTGCTACTAATCGACGTGACCAGTTTGCTTTAGCTCCAACCATACGTACTGTAGAAAGTATCGACCTGTATTTTCATAATCCGGCGCACTTTATTAGAAACTGGGTAGCATCACTACGAAACAGCCAAAGCTAATCTGGTCAGTTTGATGTTGATTCTCTTTTACGATGTTTACGATTCGTGAGCCGACGTTTGGCTACAGAACGTAAAAGACATGATAATAACGTCACGTTATACTTTAAAATTTCCATTACCTACGCATAAAGAGAATTCAAAAAGTAATTACTGATGTAATACTGATTATTAACAACTTACTCATATTATTTAATGTTTCAAAACTTTCTACAGAATTTTCAGAGAAAGTCATGAAACAATGAAACAACTTCCAGAAATAACACTGAGATAAAAATGTCTGGTACATTTTGCATCAAAGTAAAGTATGGTCAGCACTGCAAACCAGGCATGGTTTTAACTACATCTCCTGAAATTTTAACTCAACTAACATCGAACTTGAAAAGATAAGTAAAACTCTATGATTAGCAAGTTAGACTTTTATGATAAATGACAATAAATTAAAAAGTAATTATACATCCTTAAGTTTTAGAATTCAAGAATTCAAATTATTTACTAAAAATGTTTCGGGTTGTTATGAAAATTAACATTATGTAGGTAGAATATAATCAATCTTCGTAAATTGTTATTAAACGCATTTCAAAATTTGGACACCAGCGTATAAGCAGATTATCCATTCATGAATGTTATACCAATATGAAACAAATTAACTATTTTGGTAGGACAAAAAAGGAAACGCTACCAGAAGAAAATACTTCATGTATACAAATATTTTCTTCCTGGTAGTGATGTCATATATTTTCTGTCGGTTACTATTACATCCAGATATATCACTAAAAACGTATACAAATATATTTTGTATTAAACGTGACTTAAATTAGAGTGTGTCTAAACACATACGAGCGAGAAGATTTCTTAGATGAGAAATGGTGGGTTATCTATTACAAGGGCCGTTATCTTCAAATCATAATGGTAAAAAATTAATTTTCTTTACTTTAGATTTAACAGACATACTTGTAACCTAAACTTCAGTGTAGCAGTACCTATTGACACAATAAATACAATACCTTGTAACAAATGTGGTATTGACAAATTTGTCATAACATAATAATTATCTCTTCTGTGTCAAATCCGAAATACTTCAGTCATATAGTCAATCATATGTGTACTTCTGGAAACATGCATACTTTTTCTTCGTCAGAGGCGCAACAAGCCATTACTGATTCACGGCCTCTTGTAACAGCCTCCGCCAGTTGTCCCGGTCAAGTGCAGCTGCTATCTTATTCCGGGTCCCAAGGATATGGCCCGCATCATAGTTCACACCGTCTTCAAAACGTAGTTTGGGTCTACGAACTTTCTTGGTGCCATAGATCTGTTCTGTGAGTGCCTTTCTGAGTATTTCATTCTCCCCCATTCTGACCACATGTCCAGCCCAAGTGACGCTACAAAGTTTTATAATTTTCACAATATCTGTTTCATTCACAAGAGTCTTCAGTTCTTGGTTAGTCCTTTTCCTCCATTCACCTTCCACACATATTGGACCAATAATGCTGGGGAAGTTTTGCGTTCATGAACCAGCATCCTTGACTCAGACTCTCGAAATGGTCCAGGTCTCAAAACCATAGGTGAGAACTGGGCGGATCAGCGTTTTATAGAGAAGCAGCATGATGCGCCTGGCAATTGTTCTGCTCTGGAACAGGGGTCTGAGACTAATAAGCACCTGTTAGCTGAGGTGATTCTTCGCTTTATTTCTTCTGTTGTTTCCCCATCGGAGTTAACATTGCATCCTAAATAAAAAAAATGTGTTGACTTTTTTGAAGGAATAGATACCAATTTGGATCCCTTCTGCTTCTCTAGCTTCCTGTCCTGTGACCATGTATCTTGTCTTGCTTTCGTTTATTATGAGACCCAGCCTCCTCGCGGGATCTTCAAGGGCAAGAAAGGCTTCAGTGAGAGCTCGAAGGGACCTCCTGATTATATCTAGGCCATCGGCGTATCCTGGGACCTGCACCAACCTGTTGAATACAGTCCCGGAGGAATCTATTCCAGCATCTCTCATACCTTTTTCTAAGGCAAGAGGAAACATGAATACTACTACAACAAATGTATTTCTTCCTTCTCAGTAGGAAACCAATTCGGTGAATTTCAATTTTAAAAGCACTGGGAATTTTGTTGCTACTGTGTAACACTTGAAATTGCCGTTCATTTTTTTTTTTGTTGAAACTATTGCTTTTAAGGCAACTATGAAAAATACGTACTTATTTTGTTTAAGTTGCGAGTTTATCTTAGTGTTTAGAAACTGAAATATGTTTATCACTAATTAGTCTCTGATAGCTTGTTAGACGGTCACATTATGCCTGATCATTCAAGGATTAAGTGAATGTTTTCAGTATATTGGTATCTGACTGGTTTTCAATTTATTTGATAGATTTTTGTGTTTTTGTTAATACATCCACTCGACACATCATTCAAGACATATATCATCTCTCATCAACATGCTTCAATCTTTAAGTAACTGTTTTAGTGTATTTAATCTGTTCAAGACTTATTAATACATCGATTTAAGAAAACAATGCAGTTTCTACGTACCTTTGCCAACGTATTAAGGATTACTAGTGGTCGCCCAGTGGTCGAAATTCGACCGTAATTCATAAAATTTTTAAGTTTCAACGTTATTGAGGTTCTTTTGTCAAAGAGTATACCTCTATAATCATTGCATATAATTTTTTTAAATTTTGTTCTATTACGTCAGCTGCGAGCGTGTACAAATACGTAATTAGCGTGTGTTGTTTGCCTTAATTCCCTGCAATGCCTATGAAATTTAAAATTTAATGTTAGTAACAGTTGAAAAAAAAAAAAATTACAGCTTGTATTCGTATTTATTTTTTGATATAATTCATTGTCAGTTTTAATTTTTTCATGTTACTATTGAATCAAATAAACACTAATAAAAATGAGACTTGACATTCATAGAAGTATAAGATACATTGTTTTCAATTCCAGTAGATTACATTTCATTTTCGGTAAGGTACAAAATTCGAAAACAGTTTGAAGATTATCTGCTACAAAGCTTATATAATTTTTTATTTTTTTTTCTATGCATTAATTTTCGAGTTATTTGAAAAATATGAAAGATAGGAAAAATGAGGTTTAGCTCGGCTAAGCCATATTTAAAAAACAATAACGCTTTTTTTGACATTTCCTTGGGTTTTTTTTATTGCCATACCGACCAGGTTTCGCCAAGGCTACACAGTTATTTTGCCTATCTTTTTCGAATTATATAAAATTTAAATAAAAAATTAATAAAAAATAAAAAATGAAATAAAAAATACGTGCCTCGTATTTTTTCATATATTTTTCATTAAATCAAAAAAACCGGGCTGTTAAAAAAACAAATGTTGTCCATTGAACTTAAAATAGTTTGAAAGTGAATTTAATGATTCAGAACTTCTGTGTAAACGATGTTTTTTGGAAAAGTTATTTCATCATTTGCTAAATGTCCTTGGCCATTATATTCGGAAATATAAAATCTCAAACCATCGAATGATCGAACTCTACTTTTCTGCGACGTACAATTGACCATGTGTAAAAACTGTCTGCCTCAATAAAATTCCAATTTTTTCGAATGTTTGTCCTTGAGACTTATTTATTGTCATCGCAAATGCAGGTATAATTGGAAATTGAGTTCTTTGAAAGTTAAATGGTAAAACAGTACCGGAATATGTTAAATTTATACGTGGAATCAAAATTCTCTTATTGCGTGCGGTTCCAGTTAAAACCTCGCAATCAACAGCATTACAATGCATACACTTGATGCACATTCTTGTTCCATTGACTAATGCTCCCTTTGTATTTAAGTTTCTGATCAGTAAAACGATGCAATTAACTTTCAATACTAACTTATGTGGTGGCAAACCACTAATAGTCAAAGTATTCAAAAACTCTACTGGATAGTTATTGATTTCATTGTCATCATCACAAATTATTTTATCGTAGCTATGATATGTTTTCTGTTCACCTGGTATTCGACTAAGTATATCAGTATTAATAAAAGTACAATCATCATTTTTAGGTGCTAAAATAATTGACTTCAATATGTTATCTGAGAGTATGTTTTCGGAAATATTTCCATACACCTCATTAATAATATTATTTTCATCTCATATTAATTGCTGAGGTATTTCAATAATATTTTCACCAAACTGAGGCAATTGTGGGGCTTCATCATTACCAAATTTTTTCAAGAATTCGACAAATTCTATTTCACTTGGTAAGGCTCTCATGTTTTGAGTAAACGTTACTTTATGAAAATAAACAAATTTATGCCAACTCGTGACACAATTTTCAATTAAAGTTGCACGTGATCCATGTGGGACAACTGGTAAAATTTGCCGAAGATCACCGCACAGAAGTATCGTTTTCCCTCCAAATGGTTTATGTTTATCATTTTCATCGCATATATCCTGCAATAATCTATCTATGATTTTCTACACTTGCAGTGGGCACATAGAAATTTCATCAATAATTATCAATGATGATGAATTTATGTAACGTCCATAGCTACTATTTGCGGTAACATTCGCTACAGAATTTTCCAAAATGGGTATAGGCAATTTAAACACATTGTGCAAAGTTCTACCTCCAAGTAATAGAGTTGAAGCTATGCCACTGAACGCTGTTGCAATGCAACTAAGATTAAGCGAATTTAATTTGTGAATGATTGCTGTTTGTGTGAATGTTTTTCCACAACCTGCATGAGCGGTTAAACAAAAAACATTAGATCCAGTATCATGATGCAAAACTTCACGAATCACACGATCAATTAGATTACGCTGTTCAATATTTACAGTTTCGTAATGCTCAGAAAACAGAAACTCTTGTTCTATTGGATCAATAGCATTTGCTTCGTCTCTTCTCTGCGAAGACATGGGAACTGGAAAACCAAGTTCTTGACATGACAAATTATGAACATTCAAAATATCTTCAATTTCTAATAGAGCTGTATTAAAGGATACTTCTTCGTTGTAATCTCTCAAAAAATTTTCACTTATATATACTTTAAATTCATTCCATAACGCCAATGCATTGGCTGGCACATTTAATGCACAAATGTAACCAAATAAATTTCGCATTTGTTTTGGTGAATGTAATTCTTTTGCTTCATTTAAACACTCGCGCCAATCATTATCATTTGAAGCAATGCCGCGAGCATGGCACGCTTCAACAAAAGAAGTGTGTATAATTCCATTGTATGTTCTAACATCCTCAAATGATTTTGGACCACAGACATTAATAAAAGCAATCGTAAATGGAATAGTTCGATGTCTTTTGGTGATACTACATATATGCGTGTAATGATTTTATCACCTCCACGCCTTCTCTTCTTCCATGTTTTTCGGGAATCTTCCCACACATAATGCAAAGGAATTTCAATATACTTATATTCATGCGCTGATGGATCTGATCGATTTAATTCAAAAAATGCTAATAATTTTGTTTGTCTTGCATTTTCAATTGCTTGACGTTCTTGCCCTTCTCGAAAGTAAACAGTCTGTCTACGCGGTAAATGAATGTCAAGTCTAACGATGACATGTGATTGAAAATGCATTGGTAATTCATAGATGCGCCATACAGCTTCAGTTGATCCGACATAACGGCCATTTAAAAAATTTTTAACTTCATCAATTTGTATTTCTTGACCTGGTTCATTTCTCTCTGAACCTAATTCAACAGATGCACTTTCATAGCCTTTATACACGTATTTATAAATGTATTTAACACTTTTAACTGTACTGCATACTTCAACATTTATATGGCAATTAAATTTGGCAAGTAAATACGGATTGTATGGTACAACATAACGACTGTCGAGGCAACTACCGCGAACTTCAGCATTAATACCATTATCACGCCTTCTGTATAATGGATATCCATTTAATGATTCACATGTAAATTCATTAAATCGTTTTGGATAATCTTTTCTGCATTCTCCATCTCTCATACATACAGAATTTGGATTAAGTACATCGCATAGACCATGCATCATGTGCTTTACAACATATTCATGTAATGTAGGATGTGTTTGAATGTTAGGAATCTCCGCAGATACAACTATCAATATCGGTAGCGTTAACAATTTTATCTTGCTCATTTGAAGAGAGTAAAATGTGAGCATGTGGCAATCCTTTCTTTTGAAACTCAATTGTATAAATGAGTGCTTCAACTTTACCGAAGATTTTTTTTTTAGTGTAAGGCCTTCAATTAATGCTTTCAGTTTGGACTTGAATACACGCACAACAATATCAGGTCGAAAATTAGCTGACTCACCTACACCATTATTGCTAACTATTTCAGGCCAACTTGGATTGCAAGTCATTGTAATAAACAAAGAAGGCTTTCCGAAATGTTGTACAATTGACATTGCATCTAAATAATTCTGATACAAATTTCTTGGAGATCCATTGAATGAAGATGGTAAAATTACTCTACGGCCAACATTATTGGCATTGGGGTTCAATTCTAAATGATCTGTTAAATTGTTGTAAACTTCAGACCTAAGACTTGTTTGATTTTGTCGAATGAAATGTAACCTTGTGCCCTCTATTCTCACATACATATCAACTATCCATTGCAGAAATAATTTTTGTGAATGGTGCAACATACTAAAATCTTCTCTAATTGCAAGTCGATAGGCTGCATACTGAAGCATGGTTAATTTATTTCTGGGCTCTCTTGAATTAGATGTAGTTGATACATTATGAGAAATATTGATATGCCACCCAGTATCACCATTTGGAAAAAGTAATGGATACGCTAAAGGGTCCAATGATGAATCCAAAACACAGATATTTTTAATGGTACCATTAACTTTTGAAAACGAAACCATATTTCGTTCAAAGGGTGGCTCACCATTAACTGTACTAAATATTACTGCTACATCAGTTTGAACTGCATCATTATAACGGCGTAGATCTAAATCACGATTTACTTTAATGAGCATACAAATTTCTTTATTTTGATTTTCAACTCTCTGACAATGATCTTTCATTGCAATGAATGACCGAACGAAAGGATTAATGCGTTCCAATTCAAGAGAGATTTCGCGCATTATATTGTTATTGCATGTTTGATTATGGTGTTCACGTAATCTATAATTGACAGCAGTGTCAACATCATAAATATACAATTGCGCATAACATGGTGAGGACTATATCCAGCAGTCATTGGACCTGATCTGTGATAAAAAAATCATGTATTTTAAAATGATACACTCCACGCGTAACTGTATCCGAAATTTTAGCTTCTGAGCTAACCATAGCAAATGATGAATTGTATTTACAAATGTTTTCAAAATAATTTGTTGACTTTCTTTTATTGAAGTTTCATTTGAAGTAAGTCCATCATACAATGATTTAAAGTATTCATTTTGACTTAAGGCCGGTAATATTGCTTTACCCTTATGACAACATGAAGTGAATGCAGTCCTTTCACCTAAAGTGACATCAGATTCGAAATGTTTTGCACTGCAAAACCTGCATTGTAAATGCATTAATCCTCAATCAAATGTATTAAAATTTCTTGGAATGACATTCAGTGCGCATTTAAATGTATCACTCAAAATAATATCATTATTTTGTATACTATTTACACTATTCAAATTTGCATTTGGTCTATTATCATTTTGACTTTCACGCGAATATATATTCCTTCTTCTTTGTCTCTCACTCCGACCCGTCAGTGTTCTATGTCGAGACATAATGGAAGTAGGTGCGAATATCTGAATGTAAAAAAAAACATGTAACGAAATTACTGAAACTAAGATTAGACAGGGTTTAATTTAAAAATAATAAAATGTACTCACTTTTTTGAAACCACCAATAATAATTAGGCGAGAGTAAGTCAATTCAAAATTTTCCTTTTGCAACAGGTGTATATTAAGCAAGCTGTATTTCACTTTCAACTGCACATTAATATATAAAACACAGATATCTAATATACAAAATATAAAATAAACGCTTTTTTGCCTTGACATACACTCCACAGACTATTGAAAAAGGAACATTTGAAATCACACAAAAGTCGCAGCTCATTCAGTCAATCTATATATTAATACGTTAAGAGAAAACTTTGTACCCCTTTTTAAGCATATTGCGCGCTCGGAGGAGTGTGAGATTTGGCATAGTTAAAGTTTATATGGAGAAGGAGTGCAGAAAGCTGAAATTTGTATGTAATATGTGTTACAAATACATTAAATAAAATAAAATAAAACATTCATTTGAACTTGAAAATTCATTTAAACTTTTTCAAACAATGGTAATTGTTAAAAATAAAATAATTTTGTTTCCAGGCAACAATAGCCTGTGGAGTGTATGTCAAGGCAAAAAAGCGTTTATTTTATATTTTGTATATTAGATATCTGTGTTTTACATATTAATGTGCAGTTGAAAGTGGAATACAGCTTGCTTAATACTGACAGATTGACTGTATTATCTGTCAGTATTAAGCAAACTGTATTTCACTTTCAACTGCACATTAATATATAAAAAACACAGATATCTAATATACAAAATATAAAATAAACGCTTTTTCGCCTTGACATACGCTCCACAGACTATTGTTGCCTGGCAACAAAATTATTTTATTTTTAACAATTACCATTGTTTGAAAAAGTTTAAATGAATTTTCAAGTTCAAATGAATGTTTTATTTTATTTTATTTAATGTATTTGTAACACATATTATATATAAATTTTAGCTTTCTGCACTCCTTCTCCATATAAACTTTAACTATGCCAAATATCACACTCCTCCGTGAGCGCATTATGCTTAAAAAGGGGTACAAAGTTTTCTCTTCACGTATTAATATATAGATGCTATATACGTATTTCAGAAATCTCATCTAATCTCTGTATCTTAATAATTATATCTTTTCCATGTTATTACTTAAGATAGCCAGACTAATATTTTAAATTAGGTTTTAGAGGATTTAATTAATTTTTATTATTTGTTAAATCGAACCATCTGAAATTTGGACAAATGGTGTTATAAAGCGATTTAATATGTAGCAATTGTGATATTTAATTACAAGTGGTATATATGCGTCAGTTCATTAGCATAAATCTAAAATTTACTTGTGTTAAACAAAATTAGGATTTTACTAAAATTAAGTTATTTTTGTAAAACATATAGTGAAATTACCATTGACAGAACTCAACAACCTCGCTGCATACACATATCACACCATTATACACACACGCCATGATCATGGTTTATTACATAAAATTATTTTCAATATACTAAGTGCTTAAAAGAACTTAAACCTTTGTGTATTTGTCTTCTTTCTCACTAAATCCATTATTTCATTTTTCCCAGATAAAGTTATATTTAGCAAAAGGGTTTATTTGTTTCTGGAACACATCATGGGAAGTAACCTCATCTCGATTCATGGGTGCATTATGTAATTGGTTAATTGAAAAACGTCGCCACTCAGTAAACATAATTACTGTATTTTTGTTTGTAACACAGTAATACAGTAAGTGATGAATAGTTTGTTTCACTGTAGAATTAAATTATTCCATGATTAAATCATTGTTAATAATTAAATTAAATTATTAACAGCGGTTAGGATCATTTGCATTGGCATTGGCTTTTCACAATTAAATAACAGTCTGTCACTTCTGACTTAGGTAACGGATGAATATTGTAAAATAGCGTTATGTTAGGTATCTATCTGATGTCTCTCGTGAAAGCCGCAAGTTGCGGTGCCAATATGTAAAATAACGTTGTTTCGTGTGTGTATTAGTCACACGGGGTTTGGTACAATATGTTAAATTCTTTATGAAGCGAGTCTTTCTTTTCTTTAAAATTTATTAGTTTGGAATAAATTTATTATTTATTGAATTATTTTTATTATTTGATTTTATTTATTTAGTTACTTTAATTAAAAAAATGATCAGGTAATGACAGGTCGTCATCGAGTTTACGGTTATTAGAGCGGTGTTCGCGTGCGTACTGTTTTGAAATGTTGCCAAAATAATTTATCTTAAAAACTTTTAATCGATTGTGTTGTTTTTCCACAATCGATTACTGATTCGACTCAGTCTTGTAGGTTATCTGGTTTTGTTTCCATATTTCTCAATGTTCTTCACTCTCGCCGTATTTCTCTTCTTCCTTGTCACCTGAAAATCCTTTATCTTAATTCACTCTCAAAAAAATAAAATTTTTTTCGGTTAACAAATTAGTTTATTTGATAATGTTTAAAACCTGGGTCAGTTTATCGGTTCGTGAATCGAACGGGATATTGGCCGTATCGACTCGCTCACCAAAGTCGACTCGAACAAAAAATGTTTAAAATCAATTACAATTTATTTCTTTTCAGATAGTGGATTCTTTGAGCTGTTAGGAAAGATCAGAAAATGCTTCAGGAAAAAATACAATACGTTACAATTTGTTAAACAACATTCTTAATAACTAATAAAATGAAAATAATGTTTGAGTTCAAGTGTATTACTATTCTCGGTTCCGTCCCAAAAGTCAATCGAAAATGGCGGAATTGTCATTCAAAATGGCCGTCGGCCTGTATCTAAGTGGCCCTAAAATCTGCCTCGACAAATTTCTTTAAATTAAATAGTGTTTTAATAATTTTATGTCCACAATGTTGTTGAATAAAGTTTTGTTGAATTTCACAAGTGTCTGGTTTAACAGTGTTTTTGGTGAATCTCGTGTTGTGTAAAGGTGTAATTATTTCGTTATTAGGTTATCCAATCTCACCAGCTCTCCGTGACGCTTTTCATACTTGGGATGTGTTAGTTTGAGTAAATCGTAATTTTTTTCATTCTATTTTCGGTTTCTTCTATTAGTATTGTTTTCTCGTTTAATTTTTAATGGTTTTCCTTATTTTCTTATTTTGTTTTTTGCATCTCTTTATATTTGACTTTTGGTTATTCATAAAAAAATGTGACTCTCTGCTGCATGAAGTTGATCTGTTTCGTTTGAAAGTTAACAATAGAGTAAACGAATTTTTCCGTTTAGTCAACGATTATGACCAAACTTTTGTGAGCTCTGATTGGTCCTTATTTCCTGACCCCCGGTCACGTGACGTTAATTATTCAAAATCTTTGAAATTTATATCGGTCACCTCAAATTATTCCCTGTTTATTTTTAGATTAAGTTAAATTTGATTTATACGTTGTTATTGTTTAGTAAAATTGGAGCATTTTGATACCTTATGTAGCCCATTTCGGCCCAGTATCACATATTTTAGCACCTTTATAAATTTAAGTTTTTAGGCTTTTACATATTTTTTCTTAACATTTCTTATTGCCTTCTTTACTATTTTAATATGTTCTAACAGGATTGTCCTTACTACTAACAATAATTGTTGATACCTCTTCATTACATATAACATCACAGTTTTAAATACCTATTAATAATATCTTTATAACAACAATAATATTGAAAACATGTCAGTTTAATGGCTTGTCTTATGTGCTATTATTACTTTCCCTATCCATCTGGTTTTTACAATTATGGGTTTTTACATATGATTTTATCAGTACCTTCCCTGTTTCATTAAGGTCAGGCTTCTACTTAGTAGTATTTGATCTGGTTAGGGCTATATCATATATTTTAGTTCTGTTTTAAAGTTAGCTCATTTCGTTTGGCATATAGGCTTAGTATTTTGCCATTCTTTCACAATAATTTTTACATAATATACTATTTTACTCTGTACATGATATTAACACTTTTAAACAGTTTACAACTACTGTTCTTGAACAATTAATAAACATTTGAACAAATAATTATAACATACCAAAATTATGGCTTCACCATGTATAGAAAACTTGAACAATTATTGATTCCATCTAATGGTTCTTCATATGAATTAGTTTATATGCAAGACCACTAATTCACTTTCTCACTCCCCACTGGTTTATTACATGATCTCTGATCATCACTATTTTCCCTTAAACTAATACACATATTTCTAATCTTATTTATTCTATTTCATTGTATTTTCTATAAATTTAACTACTGTCTGACCCTAGCTCTTTTATTATTATTGGTTTTTTATTTATTTATTTTATTTGTTTAATATTTTTATTTATATTGTCCCTGGTGGTTATCAGGTTGTTAGTTAAGTCTCTTTCGTTGGGTTTATTTTAGTTTCACTACACATTTATGTTACTCTGTAGTTACTGTGGTCTTCAACTCACTCTGGTATAGTTGGTAGTTTATTTCATAGTCGTATTGCTTATTCATTATATCTTCACTTTACACGATCGAGTTTTACCGTTTGTTTGTTTGTCCTCTCACTTACCATATCTATTGGGTTCATTGGGTTTATCACGTTACTATGTTTTTCTAACTTTCTTCATAATTACTATTTTTTTCATTCTTTATCATTTATTTTTTCTTCATTCACTGTTTTGTTTTAGTTTGTGGACTGCATGTTATGCTTCATACACATTTATATATCTTTTTATTTATTAGGTATACTAGTACTGGCCATTTATGGTTTTCTTATCTTATCATAGTTGTTTCATGTACGGTGAGGATATGTATCGTTACAATATGTAAATGAAATTATGGTGTTGCAAGAAGTTAATGATCTGGAGCCTGAAATTTAAGGCATTTTTAAAACAGTATGATACACAATGAAACAGTAAAGTGACTAAAATACATCAAATTCCAATTCAGAAAGGATTATATTTTTAACAGCCAGTATGGTAATACAGATTGCAAAAATTAACGAAATCAATCTTACGCGTGTATTTTAGGTGAAGGAATACTAAACTACAAACACAACGTTGTAATCCTAGACTATTTAATAACAAGTTGTGACATATTGCCAATTATCCTCTAAAGACAACGATTCACAATTGAGAAACGTAATTGAATAACACGAGTCAGTGATAGTCCTCTGTGCACAGCAAACACAATTACGTTGTTTTCTCTGCTGCTGGCTGTAATCAAACACTGTGGTAATCCTAGAGTTTTGAACCTTTAGATCGTGTCGTATTTGCTTAGTCCGGTTAAATGTGACGATATATTTTGTCGTATCGCAAATTGTTTTGGAAATGCTTTCTGTGCTTGCATACAAAGCATTATACAACACACCAGTTAAATTCCTGATACCAAAATAGGTGATAGGTATATATACAGGTATTTATATGTACTTGTGTAAGTTTGTGTGTGTGTGCGTGTGTGAGAGAGATAAAGGGAGAGAGCGTATGTTGATGTGTCCATGACCACGCGTGAGTGTAAAATATGAATTAATATGAAATAAGTTGGTTGATAATATAACAACATTGACAAAATCTACGTATTTCAGCTAGAAGGTACTTAGGAATATAGCCAGAACTACGCTACAAAGCCACGTTTCTACGGGACTTGGGTTCTAGCTGAACATGTTGTGACAGTGATGCACATTTAGTGATAAAATAAATAAGAATAAAGCACGAAAAAAATAAGAACGCTGATTATTTGAATACGTATTACTGAATGGGTTTGTGTTTCATGAGAAGCTGGCGTTGTTCATTCTAACCGATATTTGCTTACTAAGGAAAATATTTTTATGTGTGTGATTTTGTTAAAATATGTTAAGGAATCATACTTCCGTCACTAAATATAGACTCCCAATTGATTATTCGCATCTCGTTTGAGGTGTATTACAGCTAAAGTAATTCCACAGTTTAATGTACAAGTAGCCATGGTATCCTTGAGAGTCGTATATTGGAGTGTAGATCTATCGGCCATGAAGGGAGTACAGGAAAGGGTCTATACTTGTTTATTACAGAAGTTTATAAACCTTCAGTTTTTATACTTTGCAATATTTCGGATCTACGTGAAAAATATATGCCTTTACACGCGTAATGCTACTTGCAAGGTAAACTGCTATTCCGTAGACAACCGAGCAATTTCAAATTCGCACTAGTCAACCCCAAAGGGAAAAGTGTGCTGGGGTGAGATCAGGAGATCGAGGTGGGCATTTTACTGGTCCGTTTCGACCAATCCATCGCATTGTTTAAAAGGTTCATCAAATCACGACAGTTGTGAGCAGATGCACCATCATTCAAAAACCACATCTGCACTCTATCTGCAAATTAAATATCTTCCAAGAGTTCCATTAGATGCGTTTGCACAAAATGTAAGTATTGTCTTCCATTAAGCCTTGGTGGTAAGAAAAAAGCGCCTTAGAGATTATCACCAAGAAGGCCGCACCACACATTAAATGAAAAAGTAAAAAGTATGTTGGCCATCTCTAGGGGCAGTCTCTTGGGATTTCGTCTGCCAAGTGTAGGTGTTTCGTATGTTTACAATGCCTTTTATCGTAAATTGTAACACTTTTCTGGCGCATTGTGGTCTGTTTTGTTTTTAATTAAAGAGAAATTTTTCAAATTTGTACTCACTTTTAATAAACATTATACACATCAGTTTTTCATAATTAAATTCCCTACAATGTTAGTTACAAATTTTTATTTGTGTATAGGCAAATTGACTATTTTATTCAAAATCTAAAAATGTGTGTTTTTCGACTCAGATTTTTTGTCTTTTACCCAGTTTTTCTTAAAAACTAATTAAGATAGAGGTCTGGGACCTCTTATACCCCATGAATTTCAGTATGGCATCATTTTACCGTAGGAGCAGAAATCAGGGCGAACTGGTTAGCGAGCCGTAACTCGCTAACGAACCGTTTACGGACCTATGTTTATATGTACTTTTTTTCTTATTTTTAGCTATAGAATCAGGTCCCGAGAGATTGCCGTGCAATTTTGAATCACTCTGTTTAATTAGAATATAATATAATTCTCTGTTAATATAACTACAGTGTGGCAAATGAATAAATTTTAAATTTAAATTAAAATAAGTGTGATTTTAATATAAATATATGATTAAAATTATTATATTACTAAGCAGAATATTTTGAAGTAGTATACGTATATTTAACTTCTGAATAATAAATTGACTATGTTTTGCGGTCATCATTATTGACATAAACTGGCAACTGTGTCTTTGGTGTCAGCAATAATTTTGTCCTGATGAGACAATAAATATTGTCGAAATGTCGACACAAATAAATTAAAATTTTTGTTACAGTTTTTAACCGATCCTCAAAAACGCTTCACCTGAAAAATTCATTGATTGCTGGTCTCTACGAATTTGAGGATTTAATAAAATAAAAATATTTTGGTGCGCACTTACAAAGACTTCGTGTACATAACCTGATCATTTAACTAATTTTTAACTTAAAAATTACTGAAATTAGGATATTTTGCGTAGTGCAGTTACCATAAATTAAACCTTTTGCACGAAAGAAATTATCAAACGTAATTTAGGTACATTGCAAAATATTTAAATATTTTAGCTGAAGTGGCAATTACAGCAAAACTTTTGAGGATTCCGTAACCCAATATTTTGTAATTATAAAAGGATTACACGGTACTATTACCACTCACTCCATATCCCGTTTTCCAGTTAACTTCGTCTTTTCCCAGTCTATCATTGTTACTTTAGACTCCCAATTCTCTCCGAACATCTATTATTTGATTTTCTTCATACGCATCAAGCATTAAGTCGCTGTAAAAATTCTGTTTTGTAATGGGATTCATAATCTGACCTATCTAGTAGTATTGCATTGTTGGAGAAAAGTAAAAATACTTTACATTAACCCAATCTAAAGATTTCATATTCCTATTTTCGTTTTAGATAAGCCTAAGTTCTAACTAAGTTACGTTATATTTACTTAAAATCCTACTCTGCTAGTAGGATTTTGTTTCATCATCTGCAATCTTAGAAAATGGAGTGTGAAAATCTCGTTCTGTTTTGTACGTGGCAAACTAGAATACACCCATTTTTTCCTTTTTCATGTTTTAAATCTTTAATCATCCACAAAGAACGTGCTATCGTAAGGACCATCAATAATATCCTCCATTCGGGTGACACAGCGGTACCCACAAGTATCCGGTGACAGCGATGCCATATAAACACACAAGACGGTGACCTGGCTGTTACTGTACCTGAACGTCACACGAATGCACAGTGCCTCCTAGTATGAACACCATCATTTGGTTTACTTTGCTTACAATATATATTATTAAGTTTCTCGAATACAAAAAATTAATAATAGGCTACCTAATTTTAAAACACTTCATAGATAGAGTCATACGGATTTATAGAGCAAGCAGTAAAATATTTGTTTCTATAATTTTTCATAAATTACTCAATCATTTATTCGAAAGTGTGTGTGAGAAGAATAGGGTGTCAATAATGATTCACATAAAATATTTTATGAAACATGTTTACTGAAACGCAAATGGCTTTTTGTTTCCTCTGCTTAAGAAAATAAAAACGATTAATCACTCTTTGTTTTTATAATAGGCAAAATGTCCATTATTCTTTACACACCTAAGCCATAGATTTGAATAATGGCATACAACTTTCACTTTGTCCGGTCTGTCTTTTTTGTTGTTAATTTATTTCTCACTGTTGTTTTAGTCGTGAGTAGGGAGTCAGGAGTAAGAATGACGGTACCGTATCAGAACAGTGTACTAACAATTTCGCAAAAAAATCTTAAATTAATTACACACAACTGTACCGATGAGAAACGTCTCTCAACGTTACTGAATTGTCAGCGGAGTCGACAGTCAAGATCGTCTTTGACATCACCAGGGTTCTACAAGACTTCTCAACGTTATCTTGTATTATTGTATTATCAACTTCAGAACTCTACTAGAACGTGATACCACATTGAAGAATCCAATATGCAATCAATAGTTCGTACAATAGCACTATTTGTTTTATTTCGTTATCTAAATAGTGATGATAATGAATATAAAGATCCCCTAATAATGTCACTAAGAATGTATACAACTTTATATGTAATAGTGTATGCAAGTTACATAGTGTAATATAAGCTATAGGCCTACTTGCCATTTATATCTATATATCTTCTATACAATATTATTTTATATAACTTATAGTTAATATAATGACCTTACCAAATATAAAAAAGTGGTGAGCTTCAGTTTACGTTCTAGTGTTTGTCCTCGGGGGGGGGGGGGGGACTTGAGTAAATGTTTCTAACAACGATATTTAAATATTACAGATGTAGAGGCGAGTGATATTAGGCGATATACTTTTTTTTTTTTTTATTAAAAATTTGTTAAACTAAATTCGTTAAAAATTCACAGTCAAACATACTGTAAGAACAATACGTACTGTACTTGCTTAATAATTTTATAGACAAAGTTTAAAATTTCAGATTACTTCCCACCGACATATTAGTTTTGCTATTACCAGTAGTGTAACAAATACGTTTTTATAGTAGAATCTGCTGTAGTTTGAAACTGGTATTCCAAATAAACTACACAGCCGTGTTTCATAATTGTTAACGTGAATTCAGTAGTTTTAAAAACCGCAGTAAGGAAAACTTGTACTAACACTTAAATGAGCTTGTTCCCTCGGGAACTTACAGAAGCAATATAACCGCCGCTTTATTTCCTTTTTATTACTACCACTGTTATTGGTCTGGCTTGTGTTCGGGTTTATATGGATTATAAATATCTTGTGTTCCGTTAACTTCATACGTAATCAACTCATTGTAACATGTTCATTCAGAACTTTCCGTTTAGCTGGTTTAATATAGGCCTAAATACTGCCCTACACCCGTTAAATAAATGGCTTACTTATTCAGTTAATTTTATGAAATTATGTAACGTAAAGAATACTACTTTTCTGGATCACTACTATTCATTTCGATGCACAAAAGCAGAAAATTGTACGATCAAGCCAAGAGTCCTTTACTTACGCATTCCGTTTTGTAAACACAGTTAATCGCCAAAACGAATCTACCAGCCACCTTTATTTTGAGAGTCTATTGTATTTTCGATCCTAAAAGAAAAATTTGTAAAAGGTACTTTTTTAACATATTGCGTTTTTACATTATGTTAGTAAAACTGAATATCCGAAGCATACATACATTTTTGGCTTACTACCTTTAAGATTTTGATACTGTGTGTGTGTGTGTGCGTGCGTGCGTGCGTGCGTGCGTGCGTGTGTGTGCGCGCGCGCGCGTGTGTGTGTGTGTGTACCAGCCACGCTGACATTGATCTGGCGGTAGTGGAAAATACGATGTACGGCTATGTCGGGAAGTGGTAAATTCATTATATAATCAGGGTGTTTCCATTTTATTGACTTTTTTGTTTTATTTCTCTAAGTCTGTCAAACATTTAGCTTTTACTCCTATTCACAAGATGTTCAGGCACGTCACAACAGTGCGGTCTGGAGCATCGCCAAGGCTACGGTTGGACTTTTAGCTTCACATTAAGAATTCCACAGGTAACACAAGAATCAATTTTTTGCATGCCGGATTTAATATCAAAGAGTTTCTTAAATCACTATAATAATAGAACAGGTTACTTTGATATGACGATGTTCCCTATTAGATAATATGTTGATATAGTTGTTTCCTGTTGATATAATATATTTTGCTGTTAGAATGAAGCGAAAACAAAATGTTTCGCTGTTAGACATTTTCAGAGAAAAAATTGTATATTATTTCCCATATGTTTGCAAATTTCTCCTGTCACAGTACTGCCTGCTGGAGCTCGTTGCCACAGATCAACTGCTACTTTGCCACTTTGTAATAAATTGCACAGCTTTCTGCCTTGATCTGGAATAATGGAGGAAAATATTGCAGAATGTTTTATAGATACCTGCAGTGCGGTATCAGGGAACTTTAAATTTTAAAAGAACTTTGTACTGCGAAAAATTTGTTTACCTTCATGTTTATTTGTACACCGCTTAACCCTTTCCTGAGAAATTATTGTTAGCGCTTAAATAATTTGAGTTTTTTATTCTAGACACCAAAAATTTGTAAAAAACGTGATACGTTCTAGTTCAGGAACAATTTAGTCACACTTCTTATTGAATAATTATAAATATGTCACTACTGACTCGGAACACTAATTTTTTATTAGTAAAATTGTTAAACTTTTACTTTGTAACCTATAACAATTTTACCATTAAAAAATTAGTGTTCCGAGGCAATAGTGATATATTTATAATTAGTTAATCAACGGACACGTCTTAGAAAACAAAATCAAGAACTTCTTATTGTATCTAGAAAAATTAAGATATTTTTAGTCTAAAAAAATGTAACTCTTAAAACCCCAAAGTGGGCGTTACAAAATTTGTACCTTTCAACAACAAATACCATTTCAAAAATTTACACATGAGCTGTACATTGCAGGTTAAGAATAGAATGCACAGTAGGTATTTTGTATATTATAAAGTAAAACATATGGTCCAAACAGCATGTATTTTAATCATGAACATCATTTACTAAACTATTAATATAAATACCATGCCTTTATAGTAACGAACATCGCTTAGTGTTAAAGGCAGATTCAAACTAATGTAAATAGGCTTATATAACATATACTGTTTAAAGACTTCCAGGAAGCCTTAGACAGAGAAATGTAATTACGATAGTTGGTGTAAAAGTTTGTGAATCTGGAGATGTCAATATCAATGAAATTACTCTATAAGATGAAAGTTAAAGTGCCTACACAGGAAGGTTATCGCATGAAGTGTACAAGAAGACACGGATAATGGGAAGGAGACAAGCTGTTAGAGCAACAAATTATTATTTCATTTGAAGGTATAATAGAAAGTGTAGAATAAAAGCTACGAGGTTAATCAGAGTTGTGGATCCTCCCAGAAGTTAATGCAAATAATAGCATTACCTTTATTGAAGAAACAAGAAAGTTATTGAGGACAATCAGAAGCAATTAAAAAAAGAAAGTCAAGGCCGAAGCTTTGAGATAAAATGGTTTTAAAAAGAATATATGATGGTGGCAATGCTTTAAAGATAACGAGAATTTAAAGTGGTGGAAACGAGCATAAAGCATTACTTGCAAGAACCCAAAACACGACGAAATTGCGCAAGTAAATTTTGATTACGTCAGCTGTTTGATGTACATATTGTGTATGATTTCATAGTTCCAAGACATTTTATGTTGTAGATTTTTAAGAAATGAGACTGTATTAAACAGTGTACCTAGAAAGTTTTTCTCAGACTTGTACGACATCAGCGGTTGAAGAAGAATATGGCAAGAATCGACAAGCTGCGGGAATGATGTTGCCAAGCGGGACAATAAAGAACAAGAAGAAGTGGATACACGATGTCGCGGAGGCCATAAACCACAGACACTCTTGAGGATGAAACGGTGTAACGGTGAAATGAAACATTACATCGACTGACGTTCAAGTGTCGGAAAATCTGATAAGAGATAGCGGCACTACCCCGAGGAACGTATTAGTTTAATGACGATATATATCTGATGATGATGATGATGATGATGATTACTATTATTATTAATTTATGTTGTTGTTCTTGTTATAGTTTGTTATTAGGCCTATATGTTTGTGAAACAATTTTAATAAACTATATTTTGCTTGCATAAACATGAAATGTAACATATAAATTTGTTCGTTTCAATTCTTTTTACTTTCCCTATTTTTATACTTTGTCACCGGACAAAAGGCTTTCCGCATGACAAATGGCGCCAATCGTACACTCTAGTGTTTTTGGTGGCCCTAAAAAGGACCTGGTGGCGAGAACGCTGATGTTGGTAGTGCCGCGCTGAGATGTTCGGCGGCTGCGCCCGCTGTTCGTGGCATGCTGGAGTCCTCTTCTTTCGGGATCGGGTGTAGAGTCGGTTGCCGGCCCAGCGACGTCCTATCGCTGGCGGGGATCTGGAGGGCGAAGACGCAAGAACGCCGGTCCTATCCTTCCGGCTGACTCCGCGCCGAGGTCGTCCGAGAGAGGTGAGGGTGAAGTGCGTCCGATGGCGTGGCGATGAAGTGTGCGTAAATTTTTTTTTTTTTTTTTTTTTTTTAGACCAACCGGTATGGTCGGACTCGGGCTGTTTTGGAGACGAGCTCCCTTCACCCGTGTGGGTAAGTGGTTTTGGGGGGACGTACGCCAGACGACCGGAGCGCGGAGGAAGTGGAGGCACTTAGTTGGGAGGAGAGTACTGTGTGTTGGTTATATTGTGCGAGAGTGTAGTGTGTAGCCATACGCGAGCGGGAGAGGTAGATGGATGTGGCCGTTATAGTTGTTCTGGGGCATCTTTATTTATTCATTTTGCTTTGTTTTGTTTATTTCTTCATATTTTTCTGCGACGTTCTTGCGGGGGGGGCCAAGACTGGGACGTGTGACGCTGGTCGCCAAAGCTGTTAGGTGGCGACAGGGAGCCGTCAAGGGAGGCGGAAGGAACAGATTTGGATTATATGCGGGTACGTAAGTGTGGGAAACTAGAGCGTGTGTTTACTGTGGTGAAGTGAAGAGAGTGTGGGGGAGTTTTATCGTGTGTTGATTATTGAGGCTGCTTTAGGAAGACAGGTCGCTACTGCCGGGGAGAGATAAGTCCTTGGCGGGGAAATAGTATGTATTACTGCTTAAGCAGGTCTGTGTCGTTGACGCCGGCGTGGTTGGAGGCGAGGGGGAGGACCATTGGCTATTGCGAGGCGGCGATTTAGTAGGTAGGAAGGTCGGCTTGTATTGCGGGTGTTTCTATTAATTGACGGGACTATCGTTTGTATGGAATTGCGGCGGGAGGCTGTGCGGGAATACTTCCAGTTGAGTTTAACAAGGAAGGAATCAAGGTCAGGGAAACGGGAGTTAAGCGCATACAGGGCGGCATTGGAAGTCTTCGTCAGGCGTGGTCGGCGGTATATGAGTCGTAGGGCCCGTCGTTCTGTGACACAGTGGAGATCGAGGTAGGCTGGAGAGGCAGTAAGGAGAACTGGGTGGGCATATGTGAGGATGGGTCGGATACATGTAGTATAGATGCAGCCTAGTAAGTCGCTGGAGCAGTGGTTTAGTCGGCTGAGGGTTCTGAGAGAACGGAGGCGGGTACGGGCGTTTGATAGTTGGTCGCCAGGTAAGTTTGGTGTCAAGCTTGAAGCCCAGATATTGGCAATCACGCTTCGGATGTACTGATGATGGGCCAACGCGGACGGGCGTTGTATAGAAATGCGACATGTTGCGTCTAGTGGAGTTGAAAACACAGAGTTGGGTTTTGTCCGCGTTTACTGTTATTCGCCAAGTATTATAGTAGGCGAAGAAAGGTTCTAGGATTTGTTGCAATTTGATTGGGACCAGCCGGTGTGCGCCTGCTGAGAGCCAGTAGGCAGTATCGTCGGCGTACTGGGCTAGGCCTGCAGATGGGTAGGGTAGAGTAGGCGGGGGGAGGGGTGTCTTTCGTAAAGATGATATAGAGTAGCGGGCTAATGGCGGAGCCTTGGGGGACACCGGCATTAAGGTGGAAGGGTGCCGAGAAATGCTGACGGACTCGGACTTGTGCCGTGCGGCCATCCAGGAACTGGGAGAGCCTTTTGATGATGGTTGGGGGAAAGTGACATCCGAGGATTTTAAAACGGAGGCCATTGTGCTAGACAGAGTCGAAGGCTTTGCGGATGTCGAGTAGGGCTAAGATGGTCGGGCGTTTGCGGGCCGAGTTGTCCTGGATGGCGCTGATAACCCGAACAAGTTGATCATATATGTTGTAACCAGGGCGGAATCCGCCCTGGGTACTGGGGAGGACGCTATGAGTTTGTAGGTGGGGATGTATCCTGGCGACGAGGATTTTCTCGAAAAGCCTGGAGATTGCAGGGGTTAGAGAAATCGGACGAGAGTTCGACGGGAGGCTGGCGCTTTTGCTAGGTTTGGGGAACATGAGGACATGGGCGTGTTTCCAGGCCCGCGGGACGTAGCCGAGGAGGAGACTACCTGTGTACAGATGGGCTAGGGCTTCGATAGCAGTGGCGGGGAGCGCTTTTAAAATTCGGTTGGGTATTCCGTCAGGGCCGGGGGCTGTATTTCTGCATTTACTAAGTCGGTCTTTGATGTTGTCTGGGTCGATGGGCCGCTCCAGCGGATGGTCGTGGTCTGCGGTCAGGACGTCGTATGGGGTGAAGAGGTCTGAGTGGGTGGTTAAAAAAGTGTCTATCGTATTTTCGGCGATGGCGTTAAAGTCCGGGCTAACGGGGTGGCTATGGATGGTCTGGAGAGAGTCCCGAAAGGCAGCGGCCTTCTCCTCATCGCTGACGAGAAGGCGGTCGCCTGACTGGAGAGGGGTATCGGCTTTGGGCGGGTTGTGTAGACGTTTGACTTGTTTCCAGAATCTGGGTGTGTCGTTGTGGAAGGAATCCTGTACTGAAGTACAGAGGCTCTCAATGCGGAAAGATCGAAAGTCTTTTATGGCGATCTTAACGGCATTTGAAAGTCTCCTATATTCCAAGCAGAGATGCTCGTTCCGCCGATTTCTGTTTAAGAGGCGGCGGATCCAGCGTTTCCGGCGTATCAGTGTAAGGACCGGGGGAGGGAGCCTGAGCTGGGAGTAGCGGACATGTTTCGTCGGTATGGCTTGTGCCATCGCCGTCTGAATCGATGTCGTGAGGAGGTCATTGTAAGCGTCCGTTTGTGTGGGGGTGGTGGGTGGGGCTGGAAGAGGGGATATAAGGGAAGCTAAAGCGTGAGAGAAAAGAGGCCAGTCGGCAGCGTGAAAGTCTGTTACGGCCGTCGTGAGGGGTTCTAGGGTGGGGTATTTTACGTGGCCGTAGGAAATTACTAGTAGAATAGGGATGTGGTCCGAGCCAACATCCGGGCCTTGGGAGATCCCGCTTATTTTACGGGAGATGTCGGCTGAGGTAAACAGCTTATCTGGACAGGTAGGTCGTTGGGCCGGAGTTACCGGCTGGCGGGTAAACGGGGTACGATGGTGCCTCAGACCGAAGTTATTGACCGCCTGAAGCACACTCGTACCTCGGGCGGTGTTATAACAGTCTCCGAGTTGTCGGTGGTGGGCGTTTAGATCTCCGAAGAGAAGTAAATTGGGGTAGGTCATGGCCAAATGATGGAGGTAGTTGACGTCTAGGTCGGCACGTGGGGGGAAGTAGTAGGTTGCTATGAAGAGGGGAGGGGAGTTTGCGAAGCTGAGTTTGACTAGAAGTGAGTCGGTCGGGTTGTTTGGCAGGGGTACTACTTTCGTTCGGAGAGAGTTACGAACAAGTATCGCAACTCCGCCCGAGTGAGATCCGTTGTCCTGCCTGAAGAGGGTATAGCCCGGGAAGAACAGGCGATGTCTGGCAGTTAGATAAGTTTCGTTGAGGGTGGCGACGTCTGTATGGGATTCCTGTAGAAAGAGGAGGAGTTCATCTCGTCGAGCCCGGAGGCTACGAACGTTGAGATGAAGGAGGGTGAGATGGTTTTTGTGGAGTACGCTGCCGTCTTCTCCCATCTAAGCTTATCGCTTGGATTTGAAGTGAAGGATTGTAAGGCCTTCAGGGGTTCGGTTAAAAAGCGTCCTCGTGTCAAAAAGTCGCTCAGTGATCTGGTTTACACTTGTACGGAGTTTGTTGTGGGAAACGGTTTCTGTGACGTTATAGATGACTGCGATGAGGGCGTCAAACACCGATCGAGTCATGTTGTTATCATTTTTTGAACGTCGGTCATCATCGACTGAAAGAGGCCGAGGATAGTCGTCGTGTCAATTGTTGTTGGAGTAGAAGGAGCGGTGGGCGTTGCAGGAGTAGTTTCGGGTTTGGTGGGTTGGCCATCGACCGGTTGAGGTAAGGTGGAGGCTGTTTGTGTAGATGCGGAGGCGGTGGCGATAGCGGTATTGAGAGAGGGGAAGTCTGTGGGTTGTGGTTTCCACGGGTTTGCTTTAGGTGGTGATGCGGGTATTATCGGGACGACGGGGGCTTGCGAGGCAGGGACCGGAGTCTGTTTTGGATATTTCGGGCATTTAGTTTGGCCGTGAAATGGTCCGTGGAGGAGTTACAGGTCGCACAGAACGGCGAGCTGAAGTCATGGTTGGTATGCGGGCAAATGGTAGTGGGAGTTTTGTTGCCGCACACGCGGCAACGGGGTTGGTAGGAACAGGAGGAAGCGGTGTGGCCATAAAGGTGGCAACGCGGGCAAAGTATGTGACGTTCGGTCTGTCTGGACTCTTCCGTCCGGTAGTGTCTTTCAGCGACAAAGGCGCCTTCCGTTAGTAGGATGTTTATGGTTTCGGAGTCGTGGCTAAAAATGCGGATGAGGCCGGTCGGTCCCAGATCCGACATAATCCGCTTGCAGAAAGCTATTTGGAGGCGCTGGTCCTCTTCCAAAGCTTCCTGGAAGTCCAGTATGTCGATGTCTGGTGCGACACCACGGACGACTAGGGTTTTAAGAAGTTTTCTGGGGGGGTCATTGGGTTTCTGTGTCGGCTGTGTGGTTTGGATTGCCCTGTATACGGCATTAGGTCCGAAAGTGGTCACGGGTATAGACTGGCAGAACAATTGGAGGTCTGTGAGGGAGGAGAATTGCAGGGTGGTAATAGCGTTTTTGGGGGAGAAGAAGTTGCGGGGGAGCCGAAGTTTCGGGCAATGGGTTTTGATGAGGTTGGAGAGGAAGATTGGGTTGTTTGGATTCTTTGTGTGCTTCAGGATTAATAAAGTTTGGGATTGTTGAGGCGGCGGGGGGGGGTATTAGTAGGGGTAGGTTTGCGTAAAATTTTCTGCCGGCCCGGGTTTTATTAACAACCGGGATCGCTGATTGACTCGCTCCGAACATGTAGTTGGTCACGTCTCGGCGGCTGCTGATGCCGGATTGGCTCGCCTCGTATTCTTCAGGTGTCAGGCGCCGTGTCGCTGGTACCGGAGAGCAGACGCAATGACCACAACTTGTTTCCTGCCTTGTAGATGTTGTTTCATAAAACATATTAAACTTTGAAGAACTATGTCCTCTAATAGTAGCTACACCCTGTTTGTTAGAGTGTGTGTGAATATTGTCTGAAATTGAGAAAAACGTTAGGCACCTCACGAAGACAGCGTAATCACAGACAGACGGATTTACTGCGGTGCTGACAGGCTGTTTTTGTCAATGTAGACACTCTTTTAGCCTATGCCATGTTAGAAATAAGATTGCGATTAAAAAGATTGTGAATACCAGTACTTGTTTAATTAATTTAAATTCATTAATAATTGTATAATTTCTATTAACTGTAGATATTTTAATTCTAGAAATAATAAAACGGGAATAAATTTTGGTGGTTCGCGACAGCGAAAAGGTTAAGAAACGCTGGCTGTCACATTAACAACGCCGTGAGGTAAGGTGCATTCTGAGTACGGAATGTAAGAATAACACACTCGCGCGAGCGCCCCCCTCCCACGCAAACACAACACAAACCTCTCAGGTCGAATGCATAGTGTATGGCTGTAGCAAAATGTGTAATACATAATAAAACAATAATAATGAATACATATAAACTCATTCTAAGGAATTCACACCGTTAAGTTCGCTCTCTGATTCCGATAAATGAGATTCGTGAAGATTAACAATAAGTGAGTTCATAACAGAGCCCCTGCGTGACATATGCAGTCTGCCCACGTGGAAATTGAGAATTTCTTAACATCTTCAATTACATTCTGCAATGTACGATTTTACTTTCACCCGCACCAGTTCAGTTGGGTTGTAGTATTTCGCTTCCGCTTGGGTTCAGTTAGGTTTTTCTTCCCATTGTTCGCTTTACCAATTTCTTGGAAATTTTCTTTTTCTTCTCAATTTTTAAACAATTTGTTTTGTTATATAAAATCAATGTTTTATTAGTATTTATTCCACGCCACAAAATCTTCCTCTTATCTTTTTACGTAAATTTTATTGTGCATCAAAAGGAACTTAACGAGACGAACACAGAAATCCTACGACTTAGCTGGTACTTTATACGGTACTTACGTTGAGTACTCTTCAGACAAATTGTAATTTTGTAGTATATTAATGCCTGAATTTTAATAAACGAATTCACTTGTTTTTTCACATGCTTACACAAAATGTTTGACAAAAGAAATCTTTGATTTTGTCTCTTTCAGTATTTGTATAAACAAATAATTATTATTATCTAATTTTAATGATAACCAAGACACTAATTGAAAATGAAATATAACGACAGTTGAGTAACATAATGAGATTTCGGGTGTAGACTCTGTTCAAGTAGATCCTACAGAGAAGATTTTGTTATATTTTTAAAACAAGAATGTATTTTTCTTTTATTTGAAAGTGTTCAACTACAACACGACGTGCAAGAGAGAAGTTATAAAACAAAATAATGAAAGAAATAAAAACGTGCGACAATTACGTTTGATAGGATGATAGGATTATCATCTTTCTTAAAAAATTTTAATTGTTTAAACAATAGATTATTATATTGTTTATATATTAGAACAATATTTTATCCCATTTTTTCTCAAATGAATGCATCACAGTGATACTCTGAACAATTAGGTTTAAATTAAATTTATTTTAATCAGTTATTAAATTGAAAATTGGCTGCTGTATGACATTTTCTTGTATTAATTAAATAGTTTTATTAATTTTACTAAATTTTGTTTTATAATATTTCTTGGAGTTACAAATTGTGGTTCTGCAAAGTTAAGTTTCTACTGAAAATAAGTGTGGTTTATTATCAACGCAGAATCTTAATACCGATGGTAACTATCAAATGCTTCATTAAAAAATGGTTTGTGTAAGTGCTTTTGGTGTTGGTATATAGTGGTTCTACTGGTGTAAGCAGTAATTAACTTTTGCTATAAAGCGGGTGTATGTAAACGTTCTTCATGTGTGTTTCTTTATGACTACAAAATACGGTGAATCCATACAACATTACTTAATTAAACAGTTTACTTACGTGTCCAACCTGTCGAGCACAGACATTTCTATGCTGTCATTCATTTGCGTAATATGAAAATTAATATACGATGATGTAAAATATTAATTAGCTATTATTTACATGCAGAAATGTTGAAAGTAGAAAAACGTTTTATACATGTAATCAAAATGGGAACAAGTTTCGTAAACATTGTGCTAGAATAAATAACAAAACGTTCATAAGCTCGATAATATGGTTCAATAAGTGAAGGCAACATCATATTCCGGCAACGGATTGTTACAGGATGAAAATAAAGCAGTGAAATGTACGAGACAGTAACGAAATTTATTGAAAACGTCATTGCATCTTGCTGTTGCTGAGGAAGAACAGAATTAATGGCAACTACGAGCACTGAGTAACATACCTAATGCTCTTTGAAAAGAAAGAATTCAAACGAGGGCAAGTCGATAAGTATCCGCAATTTTGTTATAATAGTCTGTTGGTTGGTAGTTCTGCTTACTGCTCTTGTACACCGACAGGTGGTGCCGTTGTCTCCACTTGTGGACTGTTAGACCGTCCGTCATATCAGTCAGCTGTGGATTTGTCCATGATACAGATGGCGGCCCCTCTCTTCGTTTGCACCTACGAAGAACAGTGTGCAGTGATCTGGTTTTTTGTAGTCTAACAGTGTAGCAAGAACCGAAATCAATAGAAAACTGTCAAAACAGTGTCGGAATAATGTTTTACTACAGCGAAGTGTATGTATATGAATGGATCGAAAAATTTAAAAACCAGCGTCAAGCATGAGGAAAGATCAGGACGCCTAGCCTCATCTACCACTCACGCCATTATTGAACAATGCCATGATCCAGACCGACCGAAAAGTGAGTATCAATAAAATGATGTACCATCTGCAATTTAGTCATGTTTCTCCATGTAAAATTATCAACAACTTATTTGGCTTTCGTAAAGTCAGTGCAAGATGGGTAAACAGCTCACTGAAGAGCACAAGCCACAAGCGTAATCGTGTAACCATCTGTTAATACTTTTAGATTAATGGCTTACTAGACTAATTCTTTTAGATTAGCTTACTGGTCTACTATGCTAATGCAGGTGAAGCTTCTTTGAAACGAATAGTCACTGGAGATGAAACGTGAATCCACCACTTTGAGCCTGCAAGCAAACGCCATTGCATGGGATGGAAATACCACAAATTACCACTCAAAAAGAAATTCAGGAGTCAGTCCTTTCCTGGAAAGTCAATGCTCACAGTATTCTGAGACTTACAAGGACCAATACTGCAGCAGTACATGGAGAAGGGCTCCACATTAAATAATGTAAGTTACAGTTCGGTGCTGTCCAACGAACTGAAGCTTGCAAATCGATCCAAAGGTTTTTTTTGTCGGAAGGAGTGTTTTAGTTGCACGACAACGAGTGCCCGCACACTGCCTCAAAGTGTTGAAGCATCCTGTATACAACCCCGGTCTCTGCCCGTCGTATTACCATGTCTTTGGTCAACTTAAGTACGCTATAAGGGGCCGTCGATTCTCCAGCGACCAAGAAGGGAATGAAGCGGTGCATACTTCCTGCTCAGCCGAAAAACATTTTCCTGAGTGCATCAAGAAGGATGTGCAGCGATGGAACAGGTGTATTGAAAAGCAAGAGGACTATGTTGAAAAATTAGCTAACTGTCAGATTTGTACTGTTGTTATAATAAATTATAAAATTTGTTTGCGAATAATTATTGACTTCCCTCTTATAGAGGTCTACTCGTTGAATCATGAATGTGATAGAATAGCTTAGTGATAAATCAAAATTAGACTGAAACCTCCGTTTTAAATTAAATAAACCAATGAAGACTGAGAACAGCTTACTTGCTTCATGTCTCAGGACAACAATTTTTTACTGATGGAGAAGTAGAAATGTGTACAATGTTTTATAAATAACGGTGATTTTTACGAAAAAATAAAACTTAAATTAATGCTTAATACGATTGAAAATTTACAGTAACTCTTAGTATCAGTGAAAAAGGTTTCAATGGACGTTAAATTTTAGTATACCAGTTATCAGTGTTCGAAAAATACAGTGCATATAAAGTAAACAAATATAAAATGTATAAAATTTATGTCATTAGAGGACTTAGTCAAAAAATACAAAAATAAATTTTCACCGGAGATGAAACGAGAGATTTTCATTGTTTAGAACGAAAAAAGCTTGTTTAGATTTTCATTACAAACGGATAAAATGAATATCAGGACAATAGTATAACCATTTTCGAAGTACTATCATTATTCAAGAGAGAACAACGATGTTTCATTGTATACAATGTATTTGTATTGTAGATAAATGAATTTAGACAACAGAATTATAATATAATAACACAAATATTATATAATATTAATAATAATTATTATTATATAATAATTGTATTACTGACTATATAATAACAAAAATAAACATAAAGAATATGTACTCATGAAGTTAAAAAGAACGAAATTTTATTTTGCGTAAGACAGGTGCAAACACAAATTGTAGCATATTGCAATAAAGAATTTGGTGCTGAGCGATCAGGTATTTATATGTCTGTCTGCTCCTGAAGGAAGGATTTTGTGGTACAGACTACAAAAAACGCTGATACAGGCATATAATGAACGCTGATCATAATTGAACCGAATAAATGTTTTAGCCTATATATATACTTCGGACAAGACGAATTACAGTTGCATATTCAAATAAAACAGAATTGATGATATGGAAACGCCTTACCGGCAAACGACAAAGAAACTAAACTTGGTCACATCTATGCAAAATCAAATGAGTATAAGGTGTCAATAAAGCGTCAAAATAGTAAATCAATTCCATTTTTGAATCTTTTACTTACAATTTGTTATTTAGAAACTGAATTGGTCTCCGCGTTTTGTGGTTTCAATTGTGACACTTAAATTAATCATCGCCTTAACATAGTGCATACTATAAATGTACAGGTGAATGTACTGTTAAGGTTAGTAGATTATAAAACTTTTTCTACTACCAAAAAGAAGTTTTTCATTATTGAACAAACTGAAAATTGCCAAGGCCATTGTAGTATTTTGTGTAATATCATTACAAGCAGATGGTTACTATAACAGTTTTTGTGACTTCTTATTGTCAAAACACCTGCCCTACGTACGCTCAGAAAGCCAATGGTAGCACAGCTTTAGAACACAATCGCATTGTAAAATGTATACAGCTTTGTTTTAATAATATGTATGTAGTAAATAAATATTCTACATATTACTTAGCAAAGTTTTAAGTTAACTAAATATTTGAAACAAAAATTGCACAAACCTTTTAAGTTCTTCTATTTCTAGCATTGTGAATTATATTTTATGTAATTATTCACAATATAACTTGGCTAAGGATTGGTAAACTATAAGAGAAAGAATCGTATCGAAATCTAGAGTATGTTGTATTAAGAATAGCGTACAGCCAATTGTGTAGGTACATTTAAATTTGATAATATATATAATACTTTCACTATGAACTTACTGTTGTCACTTCCCAAACGTTTCGAGATGTTGTTTCTCTTCTTCAGTGGGTTTAATACTGATGTCGATTACAGAATAACCGTTACGGAAAAATGGTGTGTGTGGTGGGGGTTGATGGCGGGAAGGGATTGGCGTTAAGGTTCGAATTATGTGTTAACGCCAATCCCTTCCCGCCATCAACTCCTACCACACACACAATTTTTCCGTAACGGTTATTCTGTAATCGACATCAGTATTAAACCCACTGAAGAAGAGAAACAACATCTCGAAACGTTTGGGAAGTGACAACAGTAAGTTCATAGTGAAAGTATTATATATATTATTAAATTAATAAAGTGAACAAAGAGGATGCAACAACAAGATAATTTAAATTTGGATTATCGCTTAATTGATGAGACTCATAAAAGGCTACACGTACAGTTTTCAATTGATAAAAAGACAAATTTTAAGTATCGTAACTATCGTTACTGTTTGCAAAAATATAATTTCTGCAACACCATTACAGTCGCCCAAATGTCTGTCCAAAATCAGATCGTTCGGGAACGCATCAGACACATAATTAATTGTAGATATTTGATAAGGCATATTTTGGTACAAGATAAAAGAGGAACAAGAAAAGTACAGTATAACAGGATGAGTTAATGAAACTGAGAAACACTCAGGAATTAAACAGAGTTGCCCATTTTGTGCAAAAGTCTTCAAAGTACTAGCGCCTACAGGTCCTATCAACGTTAATACACTTCGGAAAAGTACACATTGCTTTATAAAATTACCTACGGTATCTTTTAAAAAATTAATGTTTCACATTACCGATCATAAAACAAAATATTTAAAACTAATATTGAAAACTCTGAAGCATTTTATATTAGACAAATACCCAGTGACTGGAACTCGAATACTTTATATACTTTACATAAGCGACTGTATAACCTGTACAACCGAAGACGTAGCAGCAGAATCCTTTGCTGTTTTGTAGGCCTACGTTTTATTTTGTGGAGATACAACTTCCGTAAGTTTGTGGTTTTCCATTATATATAAATTTGCTAAAAACTTATCGAGCAACGGAAAAATTATTTTTGCTAACATTGAGAAGAAAATTGCATTACGTAATTCAATGCGATGCGGCACCCAAATGTTGAAACCGTGTTCACAAACATTTTACATAATATTTCTCTGGTCAACGTTGATGTCAGACGTAAATATGTAGCAACGTTCTTAGTGATTGAAAACTTTAAAGATATTTCACTATTATTTCAAACAATTGAACTTATCACAAGTTACAACGAAAATTCCCTGACTTGCAGTAATAATCATGTAGCAACAATGAATCCTGCAGACCAGAACAACAATGTTAAGCAGTACCGACAAACAAACACAAGGCTTATCAAGCGTTCCATATGTAACTGTTATTTTCCAGGATATAATTCCGAAAGATATAAGGGTCAAATGACACCTCATAAATGGGGCATTTTTCACAGCGGGTGAAATAATTTAAGACTTTGGTAATCACTTCCAGTCTCTATCTCTGTAATATTTGAAATTACTATATTCTTAAACTTTGTGTTGACGTGTTTTAATTTTTCCAGCAATGACATGTAGGATAACTAAGGAAAAAATTTTCTTCGCCGCCAATTTCACTATTGTTTTTTCATGCAATAACGATACATAAATCATAGGAACTTGCTACAGGTAAAGCAGTTGTTGACGTTGGACAAAAGGAAATACTAACGACGATAAATAGTCGAGTGAAGACGTAAAAGTTTCCCTTTTTCTATTTAAATAAAACTCATTCAATATCAAAATCAAAACAAGTTAAATTTTGAGACCAGTATTCACGAGAATATTCTTAGTATAACATCTGTTTTAGTACTTTATTTTCTTAGAGTAAATAATGTCACTCATTTCAGTACTACTTTTAATGTGTTTATTTTTACTGCCGCACATTACTCAGACAGCAAACATTTACGTTCGTCTAGTGAAATGTGACACACAGTAACATAATTATATTTTGCTTTTACAATAAAACAATTTAATTTAATATTTGTTTTTATTATTTAGACAAAGCTTTTCGTCATTACTGACATCTTCAGGTCTTAAACAACCTGTGGTTGTTTAAGACCTGAAGATGTCAGTAATGACGAAAAGCTTTGTCTAAATAATAAAAACAATTATAGCAGTTTAGCAATTTTATAAAAGAAAAGTAAGGATGGCTGCTAATTTAAACAATACGAAGAATTTACTTTAAATACCACGCATTTTTTATTGCAATATTTTTTATCCGACACCAATATTGTGTTTCTGTCAACAACGCCGTATCACAATACTGTACTAAATGCAAAGCGTATTGTTCCCGTAAGTCAATGAAATAACCAAAAAATTCTTGTTCAATAAATGCCGTCGAATTACATATTTTAAAAGCGTTTTAATTATGCATAATTTGAAATTCATCGGACTACTATAAATGCAAAGAGAAGTGAATAGTGGATAATTTAAAACTAGAGAGGTGTTTGCTTCCCTCCCCATATTACCTTACACAATATTCCCACACGCGCGCACGACTGCTTTGAAGCAACGAGCATTGTTTTTTACTCTACCCTCCACTTTTTGTCGCCTCGTGATTTGCCTGATATCTGAATCGGGGACTAATATGTTTTTATTACCTTAAAATAAAACACTCAATGCACAAATTTCTATAAAGTGCTTTTGCGTTCTATTGCATTATTGCTTTTCCTTCCTAACAATGACTGCATTTAGTTTGCCTGATTTGATCGTTATATTACAAGTTTTCATCTGACAAATGATTGAATGACTTGATTGAATGATAAGTTCCCAAGTCCATTCTACAATGTCACGTGACAAGCTCAACTCGTACATATTGAGACTTTACTTTCCAACCTAACGATCGTGACGTTTTAAGAAAAAGATGCGATTAAATAAATTTAAATAATACTAGATATACTGCGATTCAAAATAAGTATGAAGCAGTGTAAGTGGGCAATTCTTATACAATGAACGTTTTCACAAAACCAATGAATGAAACTGTACACGCTGGTTAAACTTTGTACTTATGTAAACACCGCATTGCAGTCGCGTGCAGTGACGTCATTTTTTTCTCCCCGCTTCTGCTGCCGGTTTGATACAGGCTAGCAGCAGTCAAATTAGTTAGTTACTTGCCTGACTCGGAGCAGGCACCTTGCTTCAGTTCGCCAGCAGCGGCTACATTATCTTCATTATTTCTAAATTCTAGCATGATCAACATGCGATAGTTACTTATGCTATGGAAGCTATTTTACGCACGATTATGTCCTTCAGCGTTTAATTTCTATCTCAATTATCAGGCTAAACTGCACGCGCCAGCAACTATATGTTATTAATTTTCAATAAACAATTTGGCTCAAATCATATACATTCCACTTCGTTAAATCATTTCAAACCAGCCACCTAAACCATAAGCGTTCCGTTTTCACAAAACCAATGAATGAAACTGTACACGCTGGTTAAACTTTGTACTTATGTAAACTTTGTACTGTAAAACACCGCATTGCAGTCGCGTGCAGTGACGTCATTTTTTTCTCCCCGCTTCTGCTGCCGGTTTGATACAGGCTAGCAGCAGTCAAATTAGTTAGTTACTTGCCTGACTCCGAGCAGGCACCTTGCTTCAGTTCGCCAGCAGCGGCTACATTATCTTCATTATTTCTAAATTCTAGCATGATCAACATGCGATAGTTACTTATGCTATGGAAGCTATTTTACGCACGATTATGTCCTTCAGCGTTTAATTTCTATCTCAATTATCAGGCTAAACTGCACGCGCCAGCAACTATATCTTATTAATTTTCAATAAACAATTTGGCTCAAATCATATACATTCCACTTCGTTAAATCATTTCAAACCAGCCACCTAAACCATAAGCGTTCTAAGACCAACTTGAGATTTCATCGAGAGCGCCTAAGACGCAAAATATGAACAAACTTGAACAAAATATGCCTCTACTACAAACACTTATACACAGTCTCAACACAATTATATTTGCATAAATATATGCTAAAGGAGTGTACAGAATTATTGCATTATCGACCATTCGTACAGAAATTATTCATCAGCGTATGCTTAAACCAACGATGGACGAAATTTTAACAGAAACATTTCAAGCGTGTTACAGATAGTAGAATATTTACGGCTCACGGAAACGTATTTTTAATTTAATATCATCTTTTTATTAAAGATTGTGTTGCCCGTTTTAGTTATTACGTTTCTTCACGGTGTTCTGTTTACTGTTGGGTTTTACAAGCATGTTTTAAAAATATATTGCTTTATATGTTTTAAAATTGTTTTCTTCTGATACATTCATATACCCGCGTACACATATACACACGTATATATACGTATAACGAAACGGATGTAATCTTAGAAGGAAAGTAGAAACACACATGCAGTTGCGTCTATTCCCACAGTTGCGATTCTTATTAGATATTCTCTATTAATAATTCTCATCTATTTAATACCCAAATCACAATCGGTAACCATCGTTTACTCTTTACTTACTGTAACAATAAGTAGGCTTTTTTAGTGTGTGTGTTTGTGTGTGCAGGACAGAATCATGTGCTTCCAACCTCTATACTGAATATAATATAGTGTTACGACGGTCATACAGATAGTCACGTTGTTCAGTGGAAACAGAATAACTGACACCAATGACGTCTATAATTACAATCTTGAATTAGACACAAACAGCAGTTACAAATGAAGAAAAGGCAATCTTGTACAACAATCTCAGTTAAATTTGTCCGAATACTACAATAAAAGTCACCTTATTACCGTTTTGCATTAATTAACACAAATTTCACTTTCCACTAAACCGCCAAACAAAACCACTCCGAACCGCACTTATAAAATCGCAAAATGTAACTCACCTCAGCCGCCCACTGCGTGCTTATATTTATAGCCCGCTGGGAGTTATCTTCCATTTTCCGAGCTGCGCACCTAGAATAATTGGCGTAGTAAGTTATAGAGGCTGGAACAGTCTGGAGACTAGGTCGTAGCCCGACCTTGTTCCTTATGTGCTGACTACTAACGGTAGGCTCGTCGAAAAACGTGTGGAAAGCCAATGTCGAATTGTTTATAGCTTTACGTAATTGTCTTTCATCTTGTCGCAGCAATACCTATAAATAAAATTTACATTGACCACTGTGAAAAATGAATCAAGAAACTTATTGTTTACAACTCATAATTTAAAATAATTTTACTATTAAATTTCTATAACTATGTTTAAAACTTGCAATAAACGAGAGTAGGCGTTGAATTTTTATTACTCTTTACGGTTTTAATTCGTATTGTTACGACGGTCTACTTGATCGTCGTAGGTACAGTGGAAAACAAAATACAATACACCAATTAAATCACTAATCACCAACTTTTATTTTCAGAGTTAAATAGTTCGTAATTAACACAGTCTCTTACAACAAATCAAATAAAAATTGTTCGCACGCAATAAAATGTCCACTAAAATTAAACACAATTGTATTACAATTATCCGTTTTAATTAAACTTAAACACTTCCCTAATAACCACTTAAACGCACACAGTAATATCGCCCGATAATCACTTGTAATCGCCCTACAATAAACTGGGACCGCACTGTAAATATATCGCGACTAATACTGACAACTAAGGCCGCTGCCGCCATGTATTTATACCTCCGCTCACAGACCAGAACGTTCGAAACTACGTCTTAGCGCCACACACATTAGAGCGAAATTCTTCTGGCACATTCGACAAACACGTAGATTGTTCTGTGATGTCGTAAGAGTATCTTATAGTCAATTGACTTACTGTGACTTATGTGAAAGGGTGTCTTCTAAAATTATTTTTGATTTTATACAATTTTTATTGTTTAATGCATCATTTTTCTGTGCTAAGATAAGGGTATTATACATTTCTCTAGTAGCCTAATCTTAGTATTAAATACATTTTTTGATGTTTTACTTGTAATGTTTTAGACAAAACCTCAAAATTTCTATTTGCACGACGATTTTCAAAAACTGAGCGTTGACTGTTACTTTTGAAGTCTCTACTTTTGCTATTGTACTCGTATTTTGCTGATTCTGTATTACCGTTTTGTTGGCTATTGAAATTATACATATATATATATATATATATATATATATATATATATTGCAGCAGAACACAGGATGATAAGCGATGTTAACCGTATCTAAGCATGGATGACGAACATTTTCAGGTTTAAAATGGTTTTATGTAATTTTTTGTCTTTTAGCCGTAAGTTTTGTATTTAGCAATGGATAAGAATGCAGGTTATATCAAATTGTTCATAAAAATGTGTTCTTTATTGTCATGTAAGTTTTTGTGAATTTGTGCGCGTGTGTGCGTGTGATAACTTGTGTTCGCTATATTTTCCGCGGTAATCAACCCATCGACGTGAAAATTTGACAGTGGATTGCTTTGTAAATAGCTACAATTCTTATTTTAATCTGAGGTTTACAACTATTTTATAAATATGGATCATTAGTAGGGTAAAACTCAATTTGTAACGCTTATTTACTAGGGCAATAAAATTCGTAGATAAAACCAATGCAAGCTCTTGCGGATTTATACAAACGTTTGCAGAAAAACCTTATATCTGTTGCAATCATCAACCATGCGACCTGGGTTTAACCAATCGGAAGACACTAATTTCAGTAATATTCGTACTCTGTAAATTAAGGATCGCTGCAGTTCTTCGATTGCAGTTACAGAGTGAAGTTGTATATGTCGTCGAGAGTTTTGCTCGTACGAACATATACAAATTTTAACTTACTATAAAATTTGGAACTCTTTTTGCGAAGACAAGCGTAAAGAACCAAGCGGGTTAACAACCTAAGTAAAAATTATATTAGATTAAAGTGCTTTTGGCGTTAGTGTAAGATAATCCGCATAGAGAATTATTAAAAACACTTCAAGCTTTCTCGGAAGGTGTACGCCAAATACACCGCTTTTCTAATAAGTACCCGTAATCACCCTGAGAGTAATTAAAAAATGAACGTGTAAATAAATAATAACTGTTTCGAGTAAGAACGATAATTATTGGGAGCGTAACAACTTGGTGAAAGTCTAATTGGTGTTAGCAGTTCAACGGAATCGTCAACGAGCCGTATCGAAGTATCGCCGCTGAAGCAACCCGCCGACAAAGAGGACGCCAGGACGAAGAGGACGCCAGGAAGGAGAGCGACGCCGAAGAAGAGGACGCCAGGACGGGAGCGACGATTAGAAGAGGAGGAACGCACTTACGGAGGACTATCAGCAAAGGAACGGAGATCATCAAACAAGTAAAATCGATATAAAATCGAACTATATACACTATTATTTCAAAATATAAAGTGCATTACAATTTGTAATATAATATACATCATAAAACCAATTATGTCTTGTGTATAATAAATAATTTTTCACCACCTCCATTATAGACTCGTTTGTGATTTCTGCACACACACTATCTCCTTTGCGATAAATAAATCTCTATGGTTGCAATATATTATATGTATAAACACACACACACACACACACACACACTATAATAAAACGGGTTTTACCCTCTTTATCTTCTCACGTTGTAAGCATCAATTTATAACACTTTTTAAAATGTGTATTGTTTTTTAATTAAGCCCAAGTGGTTGGCACCCATTTGCATATACTTATTAATTCTATTTCTATTATAAATAAAACACATTGAATGGTATCTGGTAATGATAATAATAATATTGTAATTTTTGTTCAAAATTTATATAGTCCATTTACTGTAACTATTAATATGACTCAGGAAATCTCAGGGTCGATTCTCTTCTCTTTTGTATTAATATTATTTTAAGGTCCTTTTGGCTGATATAAAAGGTTCAGTTATTATAAAGAAAAAACAAGTACAGAAAGTACATTACAGTACAAAAAAAGATAATAATGAAATAATATAAAACTAATATTAATTATAATAATATATATACGTTACACAATGTTTATCAGTTCAGTTCAGTTTCACACAGCCTCCTGGTATCAGTGATGAAAATTTCCAATGTCTTCAGTTTGTTTATATTATTCAAATGAAGAAATCCACTTCTTTTGTGATCAATAAATGTTACATCTTGTCATTTCATTTATCTGAAGCCTTCTGGTGGAATATAATGATTGAAGTTATTAAGTTTATTTAATTGTAGTTGTTCTTCAATTGTAAATTGTTTTCATTTAAAGGTTAGTTTCTTCCATAACTTCATTCGTTTTTTTTAATTTAATGTTCTTTTCTGGTTGTTAGCTCAGTAATGTTTAAAGGCTGATTTGTTTATGCTGTTTCTTTATTTACTCAAATTTTACATTCTGTTAAACGTTGATATAGTGTTTCTTGCTTTGTATTATATTGTTTTTTAATAGGATTCATATTTTTTCTTGTACAAATATTTAGCTTTTTTCAAAATTCAACTCAACTCTCCTTTTTGTTTTTTTACAATCATAATAATAAATTCTTTTTCTTTCTTTTTTTCTTGGATACATATAAATTACACTGGTCATATTTGTTCAAATTGAGATTTAGTTGTCATAGGATATTATTTTATATAATACATTATTTTACCTTTTATGTACAAGTTGCTTTTTAGTTATTACATCATAATACTTAATACAATTTACATATTATTTTATTTGACAAAACTATGAACAATTTTAATACCAAATATAATAGTTATTTGTAATTTGACAAATATTTTGCAGAATTTACTATTTACTGAATATAATGATCTAGGCCTATGTTTTACTGATTATATTTTTATATTGCAAGACTCATAATCGATCCTGCTTACACTTGTTTTCTATTAATTAACTTCTTTAAATATAAACAAACTATTAATTAACAATTATATTCAAATTACTATAATTCCCTTTAGGGCTTAACTGAATGCACACTTTTAAACCATTGTCTGTGTGATCAATACCTATTAAACTTATATAACACAAACACTAGTAAAGAAAAAACTAAATGTTAATGTCTGTATCATCCGCTACTATGGATTAGTAATTCATTTCTTTAAATAATTGTTTATAATTACTACCCACTCACAGTTATTCTTACTTGAATACCAACGTATCTCACATCCTCTTACCAAGTAATCACACTTGTCATATATTACATTTGTATCACATCTTAATTACATTTTACATTTATCTCCAAATCTGTATTGTACTTTATGTGCAGTTCTATTTGATTTATTCATTATTTATTAAATTTATCATCATTAGTTATTTGTTTATGGACTACTCCAAATCTAACTAGGTACTGTCTATATAGTATAGTAAGTTGTCATAGTAATGTCTGTTGTAGGACTTTTGGTTTTTAATTAGGTTCACACTTTTATTTATTACTGTTACTTCTTTCAAATTACTTCGATTTTGATTTGTTTAGATAAATTATTGTTATTGCTTGCTGATGTCTTCAATAGTTGAGTGTATGATATTATGGTATTAATATTGCTTGATGATAAGATTGGTATTTATTAAACAAATTCTTCATTATTATAGGCAAATTAAAACCTACTTTTCTTATCAATACCAATTATTTTCTTCTTTATCTCTGGAGTTTATTTATTTGTATTATTGGCTTTAACGAATTGTAATTCTTGAGTTTTCTCTGGGTTCATTGTAAATTTTATTTATATATTCCATTTTTTTTATTAAAATTGATTCCATACAAATGTTAAAAGATTCCCCTATATTAGTATGGCATTATAAATGAATATCGGCGTTGGTGGCCCTTTTACGTCCAATTGCTCATCCGAACATTCACATACCTGGTACAGTGCACTTTGGCTGCTGCCCATAAAATAATTCTAGAGTGACGCCTTAGCTTTCTACACTCTATAAATAAAATAATTATAAATCTTATATCATTATATACGCCATTGGAATCTTTTATCTTCTGAATATTTTTTCTTATTCTACCTTGCCTTCCAATAACTCTATTTATTTATATTATATTCAATATTACTGTTGGTATATTTCTTAAGTAGATTTCCTTCTCTTTTATATAACTTCACTTCACAGTTCAATGATTCATTAGCCTTAATGTCATTCACCTTTGTTATTCAATACCTCTTGTAATATAGTAGTTTTAATTATCCTTCTATTATTCTATCTGATTTTATACTGCAACTCTTCTTCAGCAAGTTCATTTTCTAATTAGTTTATTAAATTTCTCTTAGGCCTATTGTCGTTAATATTGCGCCCCATTATTATTATTATACTACTAAATGTATTATTTATGCTTGATTTAAATAAGATGTGCTTATTTCTTTTAGCATTTTGGTATTATTTATTTAGTTTGAACATCATTATTCTTTTTTCTTTCTTTTCCAAAATCTCTTTCCATAATAATTTGATAAGATGTACTTATTACTTTTAGAATTTTGGTGTTGTTACAACACACACACACACACACATACTTTTTTAATTTGCATTTCCTGTTCTATTAAACGGACACGGCTTGTTTATATTTAGTTTTTTAAACCTTACTGTTGTTTAAATAAACTCTATTAAATAGTAAGTCAATTTTAACCTAAAGTTGTAAACGTAATTTAGCAATATTTATAGACGGCGACCTGTTCATATAAGTACACAATTAAAAAAAATTCTAACTGCGTGTCAAGTTAAAATTGGTTATGTATTGAACAGCATGTTTGGTTTCATTAAAGTACAAGTTAATCATCTAGAATATGTAAAATTGCGTGGTGAACATACAAATCAATCTTAACCGTTATATAACCACATAACAATTAAGAAATTTTTTTATCAGTAGAATCGATTGATTAGTTGAATCGCTTGTATATTTATACATACTTCGATTTTTGGTTTTATGACAAGTCATTTCTTACTTGTTTATTATCTTTATAGAGGGAAATGAGAACAGAAAAATAAACCAAATCGAACGTTAAATACGTAAATTTGTTATCAAAAATAATGAAAATTACATTTTATCGACAGCCTTTTCAATGTTTTATTAAATGTTTGACTCTCATTAAAGGCAAACAACATGGAGAGGTTTCACATACATGTTTACCAAGGATCAAGCAAGAAAACAATCATGTGTTTGCTGTTGAAAAAGAGTTTAAATTTTAAATTCCTTTTCAACGATACCTTGAAAATAATTTTGAATAACTATTACCGGTTTCTGGAAGAACAATAACAACGTTAGTTTTAGAATAATTAAATATTGAATGTATTTTAACGTATCAAATACTAAAGCAACTGTAAAAGTTGTAAAACTAAATAACGGCAGTGATAATTATTTTTTATTTATACAATAAATATAAGCATACGGAAGAACGATTACATTTTTACAAGTTCAGTTACACTTGTTTGAATATAACACAAGTTGAATTAAAGTTAGACTTTACCTAAATGATTTACATCAAAAACTTTTATAAGTTATTTCTTTAACATAGCATCTTCCCCAATTGTCGTAAGAACGCTTTAAACTGAATTATATGTTTGATAGGAGAAGGGCACAGTTAGACCAATAAATTTAAAGGGCAGACCAATAGCACTCTTTGTTCACGGCAAATCAATAGCGACATTTCTTACGGCATTGTACTGTAGACGACATCTCGCCTGGTTCCGTCCAATATTTTTCGCTCAATTACATTGTGTTACAAAACACTTTGCAGTCCCTGTATAACCAGATAAGACATAATTCCACTTACACATGACAAGCTCTCCTTATACAAGTCGACATTTACACAAGGCATAAATACGTAAGTCTTACTCGAATAAAAGGCTTTTTTAGTAATTTAACACTGCAGCATTTGGAAAATATTCATCTTTCTTTTATGTTAGTTAATAATTATTATTTAATCCTTTAAGTAGCTTATACTGCAGTACTTTTTAATATTAATTATATATTAAAATGTTCTTCAGGACATACTTATTTATTGATTTATGTAAAATTATAAAGGATTATTTGAAAGTTTTAATATTTGATGAAAAAAAATTATGATATTCTTTATGTTTACTTACACTGAGATAAAAATGTTATTATTGGGTACTAAAATTTATAGTTCTTGTGAAACTCTTTTATGTTTACTTATATTAAAAATGTCACATTATTTTGGTACGTAAGGCTGCTATAATTTCGCGTTTTTTAAACATTTTTATTAATACTGCATTTTCCATTAATGAGTTAATACTAGCGTTTAATTTTATAAATATTTTAGTACAAAAGAAAAAACAAATCATTATTCTTGTGTCTTCGTTCTAATCGTGCTGTATCGTGAACTATAGGCTATTATTGTGAAGGTCGTTGATCTCTGACGTGATTACAAAGCCCTTGTAAATCCAGTTTCTTTTATCTACTGAGCTAAAAGCCAGTTAGACCATACGCTTTACAGTACATGAGAACAAGGTAGAGTACATTCTACAAAGAAACATGTTATTAGAAGTAAATTATATAATTACTCTGCCCAATATATAATGTAATATACTGGTTATACTTTACTGTATATTATAATAGAATGATATATATAATATTATAATGTAATATAATAATTACTATAATAATATTATATAATTACAATAATTAATTAATAGTATTATAATATATTATAATTATTATATTTATAATACGATTAATATAATATACATGTATATAATATAATAATATATAATATATAATTTTGGAATATTTTTTTAATATAATATTTCAGTCTACAAAACGTTTTCACGCCTTCGGACAGAATAAGTGTCTATTCAAATTGAGTTTATTAAACACGCAGTTAAAGATATAAGTACAGCAACTACTAACATTAACGTAAATTATTCAAACCCGTCTTTAGTACGAGATTGTTTACACAATTCCAACGTTCGTTTATCATAAAGCACTTCTCTACACAGATCAGTGTACGATTCACGTAATAACAACAAACGCATTGCTGCATATACCAAGAATGATGACGATAGAAAGTAAATTAAAAATTAAGAAACTAGGAGATCCGAATCCAATAATCGTTTGGGCACTAGCAGAAGGAGGCACAGAAACTGTTTTGTCGAGCAAAAGAACTTAATAACAGCTTAGTTTCATGAGTTTTACAGTCCGTTAAATATATCCATAGCAATTAATTATCACATTTAGGTAGTATAATTTCGTGTATAATAATAATTCAAAGTACATGTTAAAAGGTTTACAATATTTAATAGGCGTAAATGAAACTGCAAACTGTAGCTAATCAGATTTTCATTTTTTGTGAACTGATAAAGAAGTGGGTACAAATTATACAATTTATACCTTTACTTAACAGGTAAATACACATAGAGGAACTGCAATATAAAAAGCGAGTGGGAGGGGAGAAAGTTAAACAAATGTTTGGGCGATTGGGCCATTTATTTAGAGGAAAGAGATCAAAGATGTTTAAAAATATATTTACATTTAAGAGTAATATTTTAAATGTACAACAGAACATTTTAGCTAATCTAATATTTTGTATTAAGACTACAAAGTCAGTACAAGAAAAACTGACTAGAGTAGAAATCATACGTTTGGGAGACTGGCTATGTTTGGCTCCAGTGTACAGCGTTGCCAAACGTTACTGAGCTTTGAGTTACACGCCATTATACAACATGTATACCACCAGAACATCATGGACAAATTGGAGGTCTAGCCGGATCGTTGCAAGCAAGTCAAATTTCGAGCTCAAGTCCGTCACGTTGATTTGTGTGACCGAATACTTTTTTTTGCGTTTGGAGCTTACACTTCTTAATAACTACAAATCGGATTCTAATCGTCATCAACTTGTTATACTTTTGTGTATGCTTATGGTCTGTCCTCTGTTTACTTTTTAGTGTAGTTAATAAAATTTTTGTGTAATTAGTGCTTAGAATATAATGAGTGTTACAAGCGAAATTGTGTTGTAAATATAACATACGTAAGTCAGCCTGGATCGTTAATACCTGGATCGTTAGTCTTTGAATTAATGTAAAAACTGTCTGAGTTCTTTTATCTCACCACTTGAGAGGTCGTTAGAAGATCTGTTCTATAATTCTTGCAGTTCCTCTGGTAATTTGGAATTATCCGAAGCACTGGATCTTCGTTGCGTCATTCCGGCTACCCAGGCCACAGGAGTCAATTTGCCTAGGAGCGTATTGCTTTGTAAAGTGATAGCTTGATCCAAAATATTCGCCACTCTAATAGGTACATTTGTGGTTTCGTCAGGTTTTACTAAACTTCTGGCAATTAGTATGCCCGGTGTGCTGACTACCTGGGGTTCGAATATAGAGCACTTATTGCCCCTAGTATCAACCTCGGTTCTAACCATGATGACCTTTTCGGAGTTTGGCGGAACAGTTACGGCCACTTGGTTTGTGACGTCCACCGATTTTTCTGCTGTCATCATTGTTGATAGCATTACATCTTCGCCTCCGATTCTCAAGACATTGTCCTTGAAGTCGACTATGAATCCGTATTCATTCGTAACGTCCACGCCAAGAATTGCTTCATCCACAATGTCCGCAACAAGTACTTGATGATTAAACTCAAGTCGACCGAGGCGTAGGTGTATCTCCACTTTCCCAAACGGTTTTACAGGCCGTCCAGTAGCCGTTCGCAAGCTGCAAGAGCACCAGTTTGGCTTGAGATCTTTGACACCGTCAGGCCGCACAACGGAAACTGTTGCGCCTGTGTCAACTGTAATCAAGGTTGGCCTTTCTTGAACGAATCCGGTAACCACCAAGCTCCCGCTGTTTTTCTGAAGTGTAGAAATTGCGTATTGTCTAGGGGCTTTGTTCCTCCAGTTAGTCAGCACACGCCTCGTTGTACCGACTATTGCTCGTTTCCCTGCTGCTGAATTCTAACCCGACAATCTCGTTGTAGATGTCCAGGTTTCCCACATCTATAACAGTTCGGTCTTTCATCCTTTCTTATTTTATTCTGTGGCGCCGACCGTCGAGTCTCTGTTCCTTGTTCTTCTTCCTCATCGTCTGTGCCGTCGCGATCTTTAAGCGCGCGCACTTTATGACTTGTCCAATCAGACGCTGATTTGGCGGCCTCAAATTGCAAAGAATGTACCAGGGCGTCCGCACTGTTCTGGTGTCTTGCCATTCGTAACACTTGCTGTAGTTCGTTATCTCGGACACCGGCAGTAAATGTCTGCATCGCAAAACTCGTTAGAAAATCTTCTGGCAATTCAGGATAGGCCAGTCTAATTAGTCTGTCGACACTTGCTTCAAACTCTTGAAGTCTCTCCCCGGCATGCTGTCGCCTTGCTCTCAACTGGGTGCAGTACACCTCTTGAAAATGTTTATCAGCATACCGTAATTCTAGATCTTTTATCAACTCGGCATAGATGTTCTGGCTGTCAGAGTGGCACTATCTGTAGTAGTCCTGCCGCGAGTCTTTTAATGCGAGAACGAGTGAGACTGCCCCTTGTCTTTCTCTGTCCAAATATTTGCGCATGCAGCAGCTTCAAATTGGCGGAAGTACGTTGCCCAGTGACTGCTTCCGTCAAAGGTTGGAGCTTCGAGATGAACTGTTCCTACTGCAGGCAAGGTGACTTTCTCGCTTAACTTATTTTCTGCGTCTTTTTCTGTCTTTATCATTGGTACAGTCTGTTCACAAAGTTGTTTTGGTTGTAACTGCAAGCACTGCTCGACTTCATTTTTAATCTGCTGTTTTATAATTGTAATCGAGTCTTCTATTTTTGTTGACATAGCTTTTTTCACACTCAAGACAGGTTTTTCTATTTCAGCTTTTTTATTTGTCACGGATTCTTGTAGGTCAGATATTCTGGTAATCTGATTATTAAGCTCACCTCGTAATTCACCTACGTCACCACGTAGGAGACCCAATTCTGCTGTAGTACAGTACGTTCTTGCATCTGCTTTTGCTCATGAATTAAGGCTTTGATGTCGTCTGCTTTCTGCTTACATTTTTCATGCTGTCGTTTATCCGCAGCTCCCGTGCCTTGTCTGCGTCTTTCCTCTGCTTCCAGCAGGAGGGTTTTCTGTCTCTCTTCTGCTTTCTCTGCATCCTGTCGTCGTTTCTCATCCTGTCGTGTTTCTGCTTCTTCTCTTTCTTGTCTTCGTTTTTCTTTTTGTCGTCTTTCTGCTTCTTCCGGTGTCTGCCGCAGTAGCGTTTGGAAAGCTTTCATCATCTGGCTAGCATCCATGTTTACCGGTTAATTATGAATTATCTCGTCTTGTACAAACTTGTCACTGTTTCCACTGTTAACCGTTCTATCCCACTTCTGACACCACTGTTACGACGGTCTACTCGATCGTCGTAGGTACAGTGGAAACAAAAATAAGTACAAGACACCGATTAAGTCACTATCACCAGCTTTAATTTTTACAGTTATACAGTTCGTAGTTAACAAGACATTCTCCTACAACAAATCAAATAAAAATTGTTCACACAAAAATAAAATGTCCACTAAATTAAAAACAATTGTATTACAATTATACAGTCCGATTATAAAACACCACTCTTTACTAATAACCATTTGAACGCGCACAGTAATATGGCTACTATAACTCTTGAACCGCACTGTCAATAGATCGCACTAATACTGAAACTTAAGGCCGCTGCCGCCATGTATTTATACCTGCGCCACAGACCAGAATGTTCCTAATTGCGTCTTAGCGCTCGTGTGAACTACGTAATTAACTGCGGCCTTGACACAGTCCGCGCGGCTGGCGTCTTCGAGAAACCTCACGAAAATGCGTCGACATTCACGTACGCCACACGCTTTATATCGAGATTCTTCTGGCACGTTCGACAAACACGTAGATTGTTCTGTGATGTCGTAATAATATGGTTACCTCCCTACCGCTGCCGCTAAAACCGCATTGAATTAATCTGGGCACAAGTAAACGAAAAGTTGACAATTAAAACAAAAATTTTAAAATAAAATGTGTCCTTCATTTGGCAAAGCAGGCTTTAGATAGCATCACACAACTGAAGAAGGCAGGGAAAGGTGGGTCCATCATGTAGAGAAAATAATTCTGGACGACTTTACTGGACAAGTAGCTAGGGATATAATAATTGAAGACTTCATAATAAATTTATCTGAAAACAGTGAAAGTGACCGTAACAGTGACAGTAATTATTGTGATAAAAACGTTGGTAATGAATAAAATGGAAGTAAAACCATTACGTTACACACTATTGTTACTTTTTCAAACAACGGACACCTTACCTTATAGGCGTGTAAGTGGTAAGTAAAATAAAAGTAATCGAAATTGTATTTTTATCATCATCATTTTTATAATACATATGTTTACATATGAAATATATGAAATATACATAATATATAATGTACATTTTTATTTTTAAGATTATGTTACTGTTGTCTCATATTATGTATTTTGTCCTCATCCGGGGGCTGATTTATGAAATTGACTGACCCGACTTCAGTCAAAACAATTACCTTCCTTGACAGGATTCATCAATATGATATGCTTTTTTGGAATTTCCAAAATTGCTTTTAGTCTATTCGTAAAAAGTTTTTATTTGTGCAGAATGACTTTCTTTCACAATTAAAAGTTTTTAACACATAAAATCACTCAGCGTAATAGACTGACTTTCTACAGATATTAAAAATTAATACAAAATCAACTGATTTCTAAATAAATGTTACGAAGAATACTGGTGTAGGCAATGGCATTATAAATGTTCGCCAACAAACGTCTTATTGATGAAATAATAAGTAGAATGATGTATTGACTTTTTGTAAAAATTGCTATATAAACTTTATGAATGCTAAATAAGCCTATATGCATTCGATACATTACATTACATAGTAATATGTACAAAGACACGTAGACTAAAATACAAGTACGAGTATGTGTGCAGGAAGTATGTGCATTCGAGTTTAAAATAAAATATCATAATAAAGGGTATTTAGATTTTAATGCAATAAACGTGAATAAAAATCTTCTTTGATTCGGCGATGTAGAACGAAGCAAATACTTTAAACATGATGTTATTTATTTAATAACACTAAAGAAACAAATTTTCGACGTTTGGGAGGCAAACTCCCGTTAGAAGCACTGTTTTACAAAATAGAACCTTAGGTTGATGGGCCAAAAAATTTTAATAGAACGGAGTTTAAATATTCCTAAATATGCTACCATAGTTAAAATATTTTATTTTAATTTGTTTAGAAGCTGTTGTACATTTTCTTAAACTTTTTTATCTCAGTTATTAGACGTCCTGTAGACACAAATTTTACTGTGTCAGAATCGTTGTGTATACGTCGTAATGATTCAGTTTTTCTCCAAAACATTAAATTTGAAGTGTATGTTATGCTGATTTTTAGTTTTATGCACTTTTAAAATTTGTCAACGTAAAAGAACGGTCGGAAGAAGCATGCTGCAGAGGTTTGTAAACATTGTTACACTTCACACAAAATTCCCAGGCTCGAAAAGTTATGATTACTACTCTAGTAATTAACAGTACATAACACTGAAGGTGTATGAATGAAAATAATATTTTATCCTCAGACCTACTATGTACATTAAAATATAAAGCCATTTGTTGGTATTAAATTGTTACATATTATAAATACGAATAAGGAAGTACAAAAGCAATTTTGCAGGAACTTTTCAATACTTGCCCATTACAGACAGCACAGGAAATATAAGTTGAGAAGCTCTAACAGTTTATTAATAAGAAAAGTATACATTAGCGGTTAAATAAAATAGAAATAGGATATTTCTGATATTTTATTGATATTTTTAGTAACAATATTTAGTGCAAATTAAATATGAAATTTTATTTGTAATTTGTGTTTTGTAGACGTCGTAAGAAAATGTTTTAATTGCTCTCAGCTTTCTCTAAATGGTTTGACACTTGAACTTTAGAATACAGTAACTCTCGAAAATCATTGTGTAAAATTGAATATTCAAATTACAAAGAAATAGGCCTCTGTATTAAGGAAATTATTAGCTTATTATGATCATAAAACATACTTAAATTTAATCACACTTAAGATTTTTTTAAAGCTTGATACAGCGTAATTTTAGCTATCCATTAAAGAGTACAATAGTTGTACAAAATAATTATGATGTTCAAACCGACCGTCCTGTTGTACAGTAGAAACAGAACAACTGAAGCCACCAAATACGTATAAAATTTAATTAAACACAAACACCAGTTATAAATGAGCAAAGCACTCTTATAGAATGATTCAAGTTGAATTAGTACGACATACATTAATAAATGTTATCTTACTGCAGTTCGGCACTAATTGACAGAATGATAACTTCGCCACAATACTTCTATCCGCGCTTGAATATCAAAAGGTTTAAACTGAAAGTGGGCAGCTTTGGAATACAGTATTTATACCTCCGCCTCCTTGCATTGTAGTCAGATAGCAAGCCTAGATTGTAGTGGAATAGTCGAATAAACATCTGGAAACGCCATCGGCATCTCGCGTGACCTAGAACAATTCAGTCGCGCGTTTGTTACGTAATTCTATCGCGCAGAATGATCTGTAAACCTCTGGAACAGTCTCGCGCACCGTGTGCTCAGAATCATGTGCGCACTCAGGGATGTGGTGCTATTTATTTCACCAACGTAACATAACTAATTACTTTTCCTGTAGGTGATATGGAGTGTGTGAAAAATATTAATAGATAATTGCGGAACAATATCAGAAGCCACGATAAAAGCACAAAAATATCTGCATTAACGGACAAAGTGTCTCTGTCGGCGTCCGTCAACGTCGGACATTAACGGACAAAGTGTCTCTGTCGGCATCCGTCAACGTCGGACATTAACGGACAAAGTGTCTCTGTCGGCATCCGTCAACGTCGGACATTAACGGACAAAGCGTCTCTGTCGGCATCCGTCAACGTCGGACATTAACGGACAAAGTGTCTCTGTCGGCATCCGTCAACGTCGGACATTCTGATAAGAGCTAATAACGGATGTAAGATTAGTAGCACTGAGCGCAATTGTAATAAATTACAGGCATAAGTTTTAGATGCGCACAGATGTGCGGAATGAGGAAGTTGAGTAAATTACGATACCGTGTTAGAATTAACAATTACTTGTTCCCTCTCTGACGAACAACTTTTCTTGATTAATCGTAAGAAGAACAATAATGTGATCGGAAACAGACGTTCTCATTTAAGTTTTTAGTCCTATAATTGTGAATAGCCTTATGGATTAATCATTGTTAGCTAAAAAATGCCACTGTTTATTTGCGGTTAACATTAGAACTCAACATAACGTGTTGGCTAAAACACATGGAGTCAATTTTTTCATTAATTAAAAAGGTTTTATCTTTACTCCAAGTAACAATCGTGATGTTTTAGAGCCGAGTAAAATGAACCGATTACTATCGTGTCAGTTATTCTTCTCGTTAGCATTAGAAAAACAATTTTTGTTTGGTGTTTCAGAAGTAAGAGGTGGGCATCGCCGTTATGAATTTTATTTATTGCCCGTTTACTTTTAAACACACGTCCTATACATTCCATAGTTTTTTTTATGGACAAATGTCCTATAGGTTACTTAGAAGGCATAATATTAATTATCTTTCCTGGATTAGAACACAAATATTTTATTAGGGATTTCCGTTTCAGTAGTAGTTCAGCGTCGCAGAAAACATGCCGACACAATGTTTTATAAGTGTTATAGGAACTGAGTATTTTGTGATTAAAAGGGTTAGTTGTGAATTCGTATTAATGAATTAAACACATATATGTTACAATGAGGATAACCTATAGAAACACGTAAATATATTTAATACGTCATTTCCGGCTTCAATATTAAATTTTCTGTGTCCATAAAGCACTCGACAAACGCATAGAATGTGTGATTGGAACAATCCTGAACGTTGCCGCGTGCAAAGCATCATATATTCACAGTCGATATCTATTATATCGTCGTAACATTGCGCTCCTTTTAAACCCGTTTGCTCTTCTAAGAACTGGAAAATCCTATTGTGATCGTTGTTTTATGTTTGACTCTTGAATCGTGTCTTTCAACTTCCGGAGCAATTTCTCCATCATTCGCAAAGACCTGTTTTCCGATTACATTTTGCTTCCCTATACCCCTCCAACCTCTTGCGTAACCTCCTCTTCAGGAGCTTTTCCTGATCGTCAAACATGTATATAAACTTGTTACAGATGCTGTAACCTATCTCATCTATAAACTCGTTCGTTCCCTGTAGGTCTGGTACGTTTTTTTTATAACTCCTACATCTTGTTTATTTACAATGAATTTTTCCTCTCCAGCGGATTCTCCAACGAGCGCTTCCTTCAAAACAGCAACAAGCAAGATCCTTGTTGACTGAAACCAAAGTTGATTTTCTAGTCACAACTTTTGTCGCATGCAAATAGATATTTAATATACCAGTTTTTCTTCCGTTTCTGTATCTAACAACAAGGGTTCCTTTTCTCCTCACCTGACAACTCGTTCTTAGGCTAACATCATTTGCTAATGCTATTAAATGATTAGTTAACCTTATCGTGTCAGCCACACACACCTTTATCTTCTCTTGGCCAAATGCACCAGGATATTCCGTCTTAAGTGCACAACAAAGCTCTAGGAATTCATAATGTTCCTGCCAAGGATCACTTCATCGACGATGTCTACAACGAACATTTGGTGACCAGACTCGACGGGACCCAGACGTACACTTACGTCAACCTTTACAACACTGTGTCTGGGCTTCCAGTCCCACCCTCTATGGTACAAGAGATAAATTTAACCTAGCGGGTGCTAATTAAATGAGTGCATAATGGACACTGTAGTATCCGTTTCAACTGCAAATGTTGCTGGTTTACCTTCAATGAATCCATTAACAAATAAGTTTCTACTAATGTTATGGAGCATGAAGGCTATTCTGTTCTGGAGCTTTATTTCTCCAACTGGTGCGATCACGTTCTCTCTAAATTTTGTTTCTACGTCAGGATCGCGAAATACTTTAAGTAAAATTTAGGAACAATACCATTCTAAATCACAAGTGGTGTCTTCTAAAATCTTCTTCGAGTGTTCCATATTATATTCTTATATTCTATTATGAAACATTTTGAGAGTTAGAATCATGATACTTTCAGTACGCTGTTCAGCGCCACGTCTTGGGCCTTATTTTTGGAGGAAAAAGATTAATATCAATTTATTAAATGCTGAGGAATAATGCAAGTTTTATAAATGGTATTAATAAAATTAATCAGCATTGGTATATTGTCCTAGAATATTAATTTATTCAGATCGGTTTGTTCCTCTACATTTAATAGGTTTATATTTTTCTTCGTTCCTTGTAGTACGGTATAATCCTACGCCTCTTGGAGACCTCCGATCCCCTATCTAATATAAAAAATTCTCGTACATTTTTCTTCTATCATTTGAGCTTTGATGGCAGGTCAAAACTTTTACGATCTCCAACTTTTAATAAACCTTTCAGTTTATTCCTACCTACTCCTGTTATATTTTTTACTATCATGACGCTTTAAGTGTGTCATTCTTTGCTTTCAATTCCTCAATCTCTCAGCATTGTTATTCTGTAAATCTTGCTCTAGCTTCTTCAATGTTTAAGTGAATGTCAGAATCTCAGTGTAGCTGACAGCGTTACCTCTTTCTGTTTCCATCTTTAAAACACTGGTACAGTTTTAAAACTTTACCTTGTGTCTTAACAGTCAACAAAATTTATTTATGTTAAAAAGGATTCTTCTGCGTTAATGTTAGTTTTGTACAAATGTTCACGAATGTTACAACTTTCTAAGTTTAAATTTCTTTTAATAATATGTTAACAGGTTTGTTACGTTTAAAATGTGTATCTCCTGATAGAAAGTTACAGGGATTACTCAAAATTCTAAGGCATATTGGGCAATAGTGACAACATGAAGAAGGAAAAGCAGTCTTTCTTAATTCTATAACATACAGTAGAATAATAAATTTGAATTTTTTCTCATAAATGTCAAACGAGAGGAACGTAGCATTTCTAGTTTGTAGTCACAATATTGTTATGACATTACAGAACATGGTACGTGTTTCTCGGCTATTCCAGCGGAGGCCGGCTGTAAAGAGTGTGTGAGTACATATTGCTGCTACTTTGAGATGAAGGACAATTACGTGACACTTGTCACGCGTCCGCAACGAGACTTTTCCTTACTATACCGGTCCGCGCGCTCTATGTTCAAGGCCGCAATCAATTACGGTCTAGTGCTTTCTAGTAGACGTGTAATATGGTACATATTGGAATCTCATCGGGGTATAAATGCAAGACTTTAGCGGCGATTAGTTCAGTTATTGTCGGGCGATTACACAGTGCGTTAAGTGGAGATTTATTCTAGTGCGGTTCAAAATATTGTAGCGAAATGTTATGTTTCTTATAATTGCCCAGGACAATTGTAATACAATTGTATTTTATATTAGCTGACATTTTTTATTGCATGTGGACAAATCTAACTGTAATTATTGTACGAGTTGATTATAAACTCTTATTTGTGATAATTGTAACTGGTTTTTAGTGACTTCATTGGTGTCTTGTATTTTGTTTTCCACTCTACCATACGACGAACAGTAGGTTGTCGTAAGAATACCAGTTTTGTATTAATGCGTATAAAGTCTCATTTTGAAAATTTAATTGTAATCGGTTTATATTCATCATCATTTGGTGTTTACTGTGTCGCCTGCTGTTACTGATGGTCTTTGTTCAACGTAAACTACATCAAACCTACTACCACGCATTCTCTTCCAATTACAACAAATATACGCGAAAGATGTCTTCACGAAAATTTTAAATAATACTGTATCTGCAATAATTATAATCACCTATTTTATCTGTGTTAGCAGTCTTCATAACAACTTTGTCGTATTTTGTTGCTTCTCTGTTATGTACAATTTTCCCTCGAACGAGGCCTTTCGGTTTCGCAACCATTATCAAGTTCGTACTACAACTTAAGTTGTATTAAGTTGTACAACTTAATAAGTAATGTAGTACTTACTACATTATTAAGTTGTAGTAAGAACTTGATAATTGTTGCGAAACCGGAAGGCCTCGTTCGAGGGAAAATTGTACATAGCAGAGAAGCAACAAAATACGACAATGTTAATAATTATAATGGCAACTACAGGAATTCTATAAGAATTTTAATTTTTTTGGTTAATTAAATTTTACATCGGAAGTCATATTTCCAGACCATATAATCAGACCATATTTGATTAAATTTTTGCAATTTCGCTCACGTTCGAGTCCACGCTCTATACCGTTATTAAACAAATTTTAACGTTACCGTTTTAATTTTGTAGCAATTTCAAATTATTGAATCTTATTCCTAAAATAAATAATTTGCAAATCTGATACTTGTACAGATTATTAAGTAAGAGAATAACTTTAAATTATGTTTAAACGATAGTTGATGAAAGATAACGCAAAAAGTGTTAGAATAAAAAAGCAATGGGACGAAGAAATATTGGATGGCGAAAAAACGTTGGATACTTAAAATAAGGGAAAGCATGTACCTAATCCTTGCAGCTATAAAGCTCAACAATAATAAAATTTGTAGGTTAGGTACACGACAGTGTCTGCTTGAAATGTTTAACACAGGTTTAAACAAATAACTATCACAATATTAACTGTGCAGAAAGTAATATGTTTACTTCTGAATTGGGCTTCTATAAGTTCTTCTTAAAGGCGGCAACGTTTAGCCCTACGTAACAGAAGTTAATCAAGTGTGAAATACTAAACGGAATCACGCAAAATGTCGTCTACAATACAGTGCTGTAATGAAAGTCACTAATGATTTGTGCCAAACAAACAAATATTTTTGGTCTGTCCAGTAAAATATTGGTAACATTGTGCTCTTTGGCGATGTAACAAATAAATCAATTTAACGTAATATTGTAATACACCATAAGACTGACTCGTTATTAGAATAAGAATAAACGTAAGCTAGCATATGGGACTCAATTTTTTAAGTCAGCGTTTTTTAATGTATCCTAATTTGTATGATACTTCTTGTTAGTTAATGTTAACGTTTTTGTAGATGCTCAAGAAAGGTATAAGAAAACCTTTTACCTTAAATATCTGTAACAGTGCAATAATATAATAATAATGAGTAACAGCAAAAGGGTAAAGGTAGCAGGTCAATGGATAATTACAACGATTTCTCTTCTTCAATCTAAAACTTCCGCCATGGTGTCACAAACTGTTTGATGTTCAAGGCAAACTTGAATATGGACTTATACCGCCCGTGAATAAACTAATAGAAAACAAAATAAAATACTTGACCGACCGTTGCCAAGATAAAAAGGGGGGAGCAAGTGAACATTCTTACAGTATTTACTGTTAATAGGCTAAGTATAAAAAGCCCTTCGGTATCAGAGAAATGCGAAGCTAACCAAGAATTTTTGTACTCCTAAAAATATCCAGTCTCTTGTTTTCGTTTATATATTGATAGAAACAGTTAGTAAACTGTATATATTGCATAACAACACGGGTTACATTACAGATTACGTTACGTTACGTTACGTTAGGTTAAAGCCACTTTAACATGGTTCAAGTGATTAATTTATTTACAAGTATAAAGACAAGTAGGATATGTTCTACAAGGATTTACACGGATATCTTTAAGGATGAGTAGATACACTGTTTGTAAAGTATTGTGCAAAGAACAATTAATTTAATGACATAAGACTAAAGGGCAACATGTAACCATAACAGTAAAATTGATTTCATCAAAGTCACACCTACATATAATGATAGGAAAGCAGAAATTGATGTGGAACATATGAGAGTTAAATACTAAACAGAGACGATCTTCTTTGGCAGTAACCAATTGTGTGAAATGAGGGATTAAAAATAAAACAATATTAATTCACGTTTCACCCCAGAAACAACAATTTACTGATAAAACAAACAAAACTATGTAATGAACATTCACATTGTTATTAAATGTTAATAACATTGTGCAAAGAATACACAAGATGAATAAAAAAGATTGAGGTATATGACAACACTTAGTAAAAGTCAAGCGCAATGCCAATGGAGGCCAATTTATAAAAGGCCAATGGTAGCGCATAGCGCATATTACATAAATGCGTCAAATGTATGTAATATTAAAGTTTTAGACTGAATTTGCCCTACAATTTTCATAAATTTTATTTAGTAGTAAGGAAAGTACACTTCTAATTAGTTTAATTTGTGACAAGGAATTGTATTAATCTAACGTAAATTACTTTTGTATCCTCAGGTATTTACGGGACACTACTCCTATTCATCTTTCTCTGTTTCTCTGCCTGTCTGTCGCACCCTCTCTGTCTGTCTGTCTGTCTGTCTGTCTCTCTCTCTCTCTCTCTCTCTCTCTCTCTGTCTGTATGTCTGTCTGTCTGTCTGTCTGTCTGTCTGTCTCTCTCTCTCTGTCTCTCTCTCTCTCTCTCTCTCTCTCTCTCTCTCTCTCTCTCTCTCTCTCTCTCTCTCTCTCTCTCTCTCTCTCTCTCAACATATATCTTCTCATCCCATAACTCAGTCGTTACCAAACTCTCCTTTATCTAGTACTATTGTACTTGATTGTAATTTATGAGTTTCGTTTAGCTTTGTTTTGTATTTATAAGCTCCTTTAATTAGTAACTGGGTCTGGTCTTCTAAGACTGTATGCAACGTTAAATATTGCGTCATTTTGTCCTCGTGTGTTTGAGTTCGTCTGCTAACGTATCTCTAATATATTTACATACCGAACCAGAGATATAGTGGGATTTGAGCTTATTTGAGTTACGTCAACTACAAAGCTTAAATTACTAAAGAGAAACAGTATCTTGAGATAAAATAATTAAGTTGAATTTAAAAGCATAAAATTCATTGCATATATTATTTAAATTGCATTTTATTAAAAAGCAAGTTAAAAATTTCAAAAAATGTATACCTTTTCTTGTAATTGTGCATTTGTTTTAATAACAGTATATAATTATCGTCATTTAAACAACTTACACTTATTTTAAAATTATTGTTGACATACTATATAACAATAAAATTAATTTTAATTATAATTAATACATAAGCAAATCTGATAATTAACCAAGTACAGCTTAAATACTAGTTTAGCATTACAAAATATAATTATAAATGTATGAATAATTTAGCGTTCCTACTATAAACTAGAAGTACATTTACAGTAAGTTGAAGTCGTGTTTGTGAAATATAAAGTGAGAACACTATATTTATATTTGAGCGTAATGTAACAAATATATATTTTAAGAACGTTACACGGATTCATTTTAATTTGACAACTTTTGGAAAAATTATGGCATTTACATTTGCTAATCAGACCCCCCTAAACCTAACGATACCGGAGACTCCACGAACCTGTTTACTATCGGTAGCAGCAAATATTTCACTAAATACCACTCTAATCGTTAAAAAAATTTTCATATATTTATCATGCCTCCTTCCAATTATAAACATTGTGTAAAGTGTATTATCAGGATACCTGATAATAGATTCCTGTAATAGTTTCTATTAGTTAGTTTAGTGTTAACCACAACCGGTATAAACAATTTGAAGGAAAAGAACTTAATTTATTACTCTGAAATATTTTTATTATTTAATAATAAATAAACGTCTCTACAAACCTATATATTTAATTTTAATTATATGCACTGCAGTGCTCTAATTCTAACTGTCATGATCATTTTATAATCATAAAACTACTGAAATAAGGTGAAATTGAAATAAAAAGTGTAGTTTTTAAAAATTACATATTTAATTATTATTATTTGAATACCAAAATCAAAAATTATAAGAACACTATGACTGATTTTATTACAAAATTAAATAATATACTTATAACTATTAAGAATATATTACAGCGAGGAACAGGACACGAAGAACACACGTCACAAATTACCAAATTTGGAATTTCCGCCTGTTACTTTACTTGATTTGCAACAATTTTACTTCTGTGTAGAGACAACAATAAGGAATAAGCTTTTACATTTGTAAAAAATTAATTTTTATTACAGTAAAATGAATTTTTAAAATATGTGGGCATGCATGAAATTAACAATCCTATTACTGAATTTTTGTTGTTGTAATTCTTTCTATGACGACAGTGGTTAGCTCGCGTACCTACAATTAATGTGCGCGCGCGCGTAAGCTCGAATGCGTGCCCGAATATTCCAATAAATTAGCTGGAATACTGGGCATCGATGCTTCCTACTGGCACACTTACGCACATTTGTAATTGAAGTGAACTGTTCAGGATTAAGACTTGTATAACATTTTAGCCAGAACGAAGCATTGTTAGTCTTCCAGAATATTTAATATCTGTGAGATGACATGCTTGAAAAGTCAAGATGATTCCTTTGTGTTCGTACACCAAGCAGAGTAATTTCAATCCGTGGAGTATCCATAACGTACTTGAAAAGTCAACGACTTAGTTGCGCACCCAACTGGCTTTCACGCAAATGAAACCCTCTCACCATCTTACCCTCCCATTGACTATTCACGTTACAAGTCGCATTACGTAGAACACGGACACAAACTCACGCTCTTCACATTGGCTAAAGTTCTGCCTATTTCGCTTCCCCCAATTTCTTGTCTCGCTACAAGAGATAAAATAATATATCTTCAGTTACCTTATGGTTGACAGAAACGTTAGCACATGTGCGATTCTGGAGCAGACTTACGGTGTAACCACGAGAAATGCACAGACTATAAAAAGAGGCTTGTTATCACCTATCATACATTCAACAAATAATAATTGTGTTACAGTTTATGAACAGTATATCATAAACTGCACAGCTGCGCGTTTTTTATTATAAAAGAATTATGATTGTTACTAATGATTTACATTAAAATTAATTGAGTCAGAAAACAACTAAATGTCAGTTTACAAAATTGTTATTGTTTGTGCTCCCAAGAAACCTTTCTCAGTTTTGTGTTAGCTACATATTCTCAATCAAGGTATGTCGGGGGCCACACAGAAACTGAAGTAAAAGAACTTAAGATTTTTGATCGTGTTGTTAGCTTAATCAAATATGATTGCCAACTAAATAAAAATTATTAGGCATAAACAATACTTAATAAAGGATAAAGCACTTCCGAGCCCATAAAATTAAATACAAAGAAAAAAAATATATGTAAAGAAACGCTACTTACCCTGTAAGTTCCGCTGGCAAGAATGGAAAGCAAAACATACCAGTTCGTGTTGTAAACTTGTGTCAGTGTTTCGTGCTTCCCGGTTCTACGCAATTGACTTACAGAATAAGTAACATTTCTTACATATATCTTTTTCTATTGTTTGGTTTAACTTTGTAGGTTGGTTGTGATTTTAAACAACATTTATCTTTCGAATGGTTCATGGTTATTACTGAATGAATAACGGGTAGGTCTAACTTAGTATTTAATATAATAAGTTAACTACAAGTACACATGACGACAGCCACATGTTCTTTTAATGGACAAAACGCTATGAATAATTAAACGATAGTAATAATTAAACTAAGCCCTTCTGATAACGTTCACGTACAATTGAGAGTTAGGCTTAAAGAATTTAATATGCGAGAATACTGTGTATGTGACAAATTAAACAGACGCAAAGGTGACGGACACCTCTCTGCGTTCAGTTACTAATTTCATCGTTTCAAAATTTTGATTACTTTTGACACATTTAATACAGTGTATGATTTGTGACGTTTGATTCTATCCCAAATGTTTTCAGAAATACAAAAATAACAATTTTAATTTTAATTCCGATTTTGGCGCTTTATGTGCTGCTTCTACTTAAGTGCGTACGTGTGAATGAACATCTATTTTCGTTTGTGTGCGCACGCGCGTGTGAGCGTTTATGCTACAGGGTAAGGAATGTCTTCTGTAGGCGCTACATTCGTTCTGTAGCTTGTGTCATTCCCGACAGACGCTTTGTCAGTTGTCCAACAATGAGAACGTTGCCTTTCGGAATTTAATTAAATTCACGGATCAATGACTCTTAGAATCTCATTGTTTCGCAGTAAGCAAACTGAAGTCTGCATTCTGCTATTTCGTAAATTATTACGCATTTTGTCGTCCTTTAATACTTAATTATAAATATTTCATAACAAAAAATTTACAGGGATTGCACAAATGCAATGCACAGAGAAGGGCATTGAAAATGCTTCAATAAATCTAAAAAATATAGGCCTATATATATTTATGTTCATTCACCAATCAATGAATTCATTCTTCATTCACGAATCAATGAATTCATTCTTTATTTACCAATGTACAGATTATAAGTTAAATGTAGTCGCATTCATAAGCGAAGTTTTATATGTGTACTACGTTATTGACAACAAAGAAGTAGTTTCTATGGAAACTCACCTGTTCCCATTTTCCATCACGCACCAGCGATCGGCCGCAAATGTGCGACACGTCCTTATAAACATTTTCAATGATAAAATGGTTAAATAATTCAATTCTCCCTACTCCATAAAATGCATAAAATGACGATTACAGAACATGATATTTTAAGAACGTAGTGGCAAGCAAAATTAAATATTTCACTAGCTTTTACATTTGTGTGTTGAATGTCCGGCTGAGAGGAGAAGTCGTCGCTTGCTTGCTGTTGGTCACCCTGTGTTTGCCATGAGCCAACTCAGAGTTGTAGCTCCTACTATAGTTTTGCTGTCATCGTACACGGACTTATCTTTTCCCAGTATGTGAGCTTTGTATCCAACTTTACATTTATTTACGTAATAACCTTGTCGGTTCAAACAGTTTCTGACTTATGTGTGCCTCAATATTTGTGCAGATCCTGCATTTAGTGAAAGAACTATCTCCGTTTCCTCTCTAGCCATTGTACTCCATCCAACCACCCAAATGGATTTCCGTCTCATACTTCTACAGCTATAGATATTCATTTTTTAATATCTGTACTACTTCTACCTACTACTACTACTACTACTACTACTACTACTACTACTACTACTACTACTACTACTACTACTACTACTACTACTACTACTACTACTACTACTACTATTTTCAGGAAAAACATTCCATAGTTAGATAAAGGGCTTCTCTTCGTCAGTTGACAAGCCATCGTGAGGACTTTAACATTCTTCTACAATGCAGTATACGCCTAGGTTCCTTAGTAAAATCAAATACAAATAGGCGTGTATATAATGTACATACTCCGTATATAAACATCCTACTAACGACGATCCATCAACTACGTCACCCACCACAAACGACAAACCGTCCGTCAAGTGTCATAGCCCCCCACAAAACCACTCACACCTTCTCCCATTCCCCTCCGGACCAGTACTAACCTTCCCACCTTATATAAGAGAAATTATTATAATTAATAATATAATTATTTAGGAGCGATTTCATCCCTCCTTCACTGCTTCTGATCTTTTTTTTTCTCTTCTGTGATCATAATTGATTCTCACAAAAGGCTTTTCTCGAGAGAATTCGTATTTGAACTTTATATGATACAAATACATATATATGTACGTATAATGGAATACATGCATACAACAATCAACCTGTTATTCACAACTAATTATAGCACTATAATTAGCATATACTTATATGCGGATATTATCACATGCATGCCTGTGCCGTCAGGCTAAAGCACAATGCAGCGGCACACTCATCCTCGTTTAGCCACGACACGAAAACTTTGTAGCAGGTACAAACAAAAAAAAACAACAATTTTATCTTAACTGATATAAAACTTGAAAACCTAAGTAAGACTACATGATTACAAGTTAAAGCTAAATAGTTTTAAATTAGACTTTTATGGCAAAACGTACCAAACGAGACTTAAATTACATTGTCTATTTTTATATCAAAGATTTTTTGATAGAAAACGCTGAGTTGACTATTAATAGGACCGATACCTTCAAATCATACCTGCGAAAAAATAATTTCCTTTCTTCATTTTCATTTGACAGACAAAATTGTAACCTAAATTATAGGTACTGGACTACCCGTTGTCTCACACACACACACACACACACACACACACACACACACACACACACACACACACACACACACACACACACACACACACACACCTCTATAATTATTTCTACAAATTTTGTATTAATATATATTTCATGAAATATAATTATCTCCTCTCGGTCAGAACCGAAAGACTTTGGAAGCATGCAATGAATCATATGCTTGCTATTAGAAACCTGCATACATTTTTGTAGCTGCCATAACTAATGCATTGCCTGCTTCTCAGTAGAAAAAATCGGTGAATTTAAAATTAAAACCGATGAGGATTTTTTCCTACTTTGTAAGATCTTAGTTTTCTGTCGTATATTGACCTTTTTGCATTCAAGAAAATTATGCGAAATACGTATTGCTTATGAGAAACGTATTTTTATTTTTTTCCCTGAGTTGATGAATGATTTGAGACTAAACCATGTTTATCACTATTAAATCGCTGATAGCTTGTTAGGCGATCACATGACGCCTGATCGTTCAGGGATTATGTGGCAGATTTCGAAATCTTAATGTCTGACATGGTTTAAATTTATTTAATCGCATTTTATTCTTGTCTTCAAGACAAACCATGCAGATTCTTCACAGCCTTTAACAACGTAAAGAGGATTATATTTTTAAAGAATGACATCTGACAGTTCATATTTCTGCAGCTCTTTACTTAAGATTACGAGACCAATATTATTAATTAGGTTTGAGGAGTTTAAATTAATGTTTGTAATTTGTTAAATCACAAAATATGGACACGTTGTGTATAGAATTCTATTGTTTAACAAAGACATTTGGCGTTTAGCAAATTTGCCGTTTTTCACAAGTAAGAAAACGTTCATAAGCAAAACTTTGAAATTTATTAGTGCTTATGAAAAATTGGGGTTTGAGTAAAATTAAATTATTTTGGAAAAAATTAAAATAAATGTACCGTTTTAGAACTGCTGCCTCATTCAGTTTCATAACTGGATGTAACTGTAATGTAACTGAGTAACATGATAAATTGCTCCACTCAGTAAACACAGATACTGTAAGCCTAATTTATTTTACTGCTTTTTATTTTGAACTCCAGTGGATATTTGTGCATTCGTTTTCTGACTAACAAATAAACCAGACATTTTCCTGTATGCAGACCTAACGTTTCAAAACACATAGGTCTACTGTTTAAGAGAACAGAATATGAATGGTTCTAATTATTGAATTTGTTGTACAACCCTTTCTGAATTTTACCATTTGAAACCCAAATAACACGAACAAAACCTCTCTCTCTCATTAAATTTTACTATTGCTTAAATTGTTATTAATAAATAAGGTGGCTTTTCAAACATTTTCAGTAATTGTGTGGGAAGAAAATAGATATGAGATTTTGTTATATTCTCATTGAGAAAATGATCATTAGAAAAATAAAAAATAATGACATTTAGCATGAGGGTTGGCGTTTTTACCATTAAATAATATTTAATCACTTAGACAGAATTGATTGGATAATTTTCCTTCTATAATGATGCAGAAAACTAATGCTTTCCATCATAAAGTTTAAGACCTTTTTAAAGAAGACCTTTATCTGTAACAAGAATTACACTTAATAAAATATAACACTGACAACTGTATGACAAATTGCAATTAAGAACAAAATGCATACCTTTCTTATAACCAGCAATGGAGATTACAAGAAATAACAAAATCAAGCTTGCGCGTGTATTTTAGGCGAAGGAATACAAAAAAACAAACAAACAGAATGTTGTAAACCTGTGCTACACAATAATAGGCTGTGACATATAGCAAATCATCCTTTACGGGCAACGATGCTCAATTGGGAAGCGAAATTGAATAAATCGAGTCAGTGATAGTCCTCTATGCACATCAAACACAGTTACCGCTGTTTTCTGTGCTGCTGGCTGTAATTATTTGCTCAGAACGGTATGAAATTCAATTCCTGATACTGAAGTAGGTGATATATAGGTATTTATATGTACATATGATTCTGTGTGTGTGTGTGTGTGTGTGTGTGTGTGTGTGTGTGAGAGAGAGAGAGAGAGAGAGAGAGAGAGAGAGAGAGAGAGAGAGTATGTGGAAATCTGTATATGACCACTTTTACGTGTGGCCTACAAATATGAATTCGTGTTAAATAAGTTAGTTGCTAATATTAACAGCGTTGACAAACGCTACATATTTCAGTAATAAAGTATTTATAAATGTACCTGAAAGTACAGTATGCAGTTTCCTAAGCGACGAAGTCACGTATCCACTGGATTTACAATGTAGCTGAACATGTGATCGTGATGCACCTTCAGTGAGATGTACCATTGACTATCTCCTTGCAAGCAAGTATGCTCATCACTGAACTTGTATGTTTAGATCGATACCGTTCATTTGTACTGATTCATATTGAACGATTAATAATTAAAGGTTATTTCAACTCGTTTTTACATAAAAGATTGGCTAATGAATTTTTATTATGTGATAATTTAAGATACAAGGATGCTCTCTAACGGACAAGAAACAAATGGGAACAATAATTATTTGAATAAGCATTACTGAATGGATTCGTGTTTAGCAAATATTTTTATCGGATATCAGACACATAAGTCACTATAGAAATACCTCATGACTCCTTTATAAAGAACTTTATAAATCTTCTAGTTCCGTACTTTCAAATGTTATGTGTCATCAATAACAATACGGTGGAAATCAGTTTTGTAACGTTGCTTACAAGATAAACTGCTATTCTTTAGGAAACCGAGGAATTCCAGCGTCATGCAACTCATTTCAGTCCCTTTATAATGAACTCTCTGTTAATAAAAATCCAGCGTTGGAAAATAAGTAAATTTTAAATTCAAAGTAAACAGATATGATATTTTATTATAAATATATAATAAAATTATTAAAAATCCGTAACAGAAATTTTTGAAAATAGTATATAGGTCTACTGAAAAATAAACTGGGTATTTTGTGTGGTCATCACTGGTATTTTGGTTATTGATTATCATGTGTCACGTTACATAACTGTTGCTACATGTTGTTGTGATGTAGTTTGTGGCATAGTGGCACAAATGACTATATTATGCAAATTGTTATTATTAGATTAAAAAAGTTGTATAAAATGTAGCCTTTAAGTCTAAATTTGTGTACTTTGACTATGCTGTAGTTTTTCGTTAACCGTTGTAATTCTCTATTTAGCCATCATTAGTAGACGAAAAATTATATAAAGTTATTTACAAAAATAGTAAAATTTTTGTCTTGTGTTTATTAATTTCCAAAGCAAATCTATGCTAGAGCTTGCCACCTGCAGTTAATGAACTAGTGTAATTCAGTTAACAGAATAGTCCTAACTGCAAATAGTGTACCTTGAAGAGTTCTTTCAAGTGTTTCCCTGCAAGCAGTTAATCCCATATATAGATCTTTTTTCCTGTCTATAAAGTAAAAGAGACATTTTTATTTTTGCATTTATATTATCCTAAAAGGTGATTCCCATCCCCATATTTCCCATGTTCTCTCTTGTAAATGTTTAAATCGCTAAGAATAAACTTAATCATAGGCCTATTTACGTTTAACCACTAACGTAAAGTAGTTTTCACACCATAATCAGTTGAGAATATGTTATTTATATTATTAAATAAAATTATTGAATACAATATTGTACGTAGTTCCAAACATTTTCCCTAAGGTTTATTGAACGAATAGATATGTTTTGTTTTATAAAATATATGTAGGTAACATAAAATTCGATTAATATAAAATATTATTTCTCACACTTACAAAGACGTCACGTATTTAACTTTATCAGTAAATTCATTTGTAACTTAATCACTACCAAGACTATAATATCTTGTTTAAATCAGTTATCATAAATTAAACTGTGTCTACGGTAGAATTATCTCACACATGATTTTTGTACCTTGCAAAGATTTGAATATTCCAACTAAAACGGCAATCACTAATCTTTTGAGCATTGCGTAACACAATATAGACAGTTTAGAAGCATGATATGGTACTACTGCCCTTCTCTCTTTCCAGAACTAACTTTGTCTCTTCCCAGACTGTCATTATTCCTTTATGCTCCCAATTCTCTCGGAATATGTTCATATATTTTTTGGTCTCCGTGATAAGCATAGAGCATTGAGCCTCCCCCTGCCGTTAAAATTCTGTTCCGTTGAGGGGGATTATTATTTGGTCTGATCTCATAACATAGCATTTTTACAAGAAAGTAAAAATACTTTCAGCAACCTAATTAAAAGATTTCATAAACCTATTTTTGTATCACAGAAACCATTATGGTTAAACTCCATTCCGATACAACTGAGTTGTATCGAATTTCCTTGGAATCATAAACTACTGGTCATCTGCAAGCTGCAGTTTGATATTAGACAAAATATTACGGATTATTAAATAAAAATAATTTGCAATCACACATTGTAAAAACAATTTAAACTGTACTTGTTTTAAAATGTCATAGAAAATTTTAGTATTTCAGATCCCTGCCTAGAGACAGGTTAGAATCGCCACTATCTGTGGTTATATAACTAAATTTTTATTGTATGATCATTTGTAATTTAAAACATACATTCCAGTTTATCGGAAGCTCAGATCGAGTTTTATGTATAATGAGTGTGAGTTTAGTATTTTTAAAACTCGCAGTTTGGTGAAGTAAGTAAAAGGTGTACATAACACTGTAATGAGCTTGTTCCTTCGGTAACTTCACAAGCCATGTAACGGCTTTATTTCTACTCTTTTATTATTACCATTATTATTGGTGTGTTTTGCGAGTGGGTGTTTGTATATTTGTTAATACCATTTGTGTTCACTTAACTACATATTTAAATAACTCATTGTACAGTGATTATTCAATATTATACGTTTAGCTGTCTTAATATAAATTCTGGCCTACGCCCGCTGAATGAGTGGGATAATTTAGTTAATTTCCGTTAATTTTATGAAATTATCTAATGAAAAGCGCACAAAGTTTTTCAGTCGTTACTATATGTACACAATCATAAGAAAATTGTACAATCGTTGCTGCTCTGCAAGCACCTATACATACTTTAAGAGTCTTTCACGTATGAATTCCTTTTCGTAGTACAGCTGATCTCCTAAACGCATCCACTCGTCAACATATATTACGGAAGCCTATCGAATTGACGATCATAACAGATAAATTTGATAAAAGTACTTTTTTAATACATTACGTTTCTATATTTGGTTAGTTGAATTGAATCGTGTATATTTATAACCCAACAACCAACAAAAAAAAACTGTATTAACCATTTTGAAAGTTTTATATGTAAAATGTAAGTAATAACACAGGTAACACTTTATTTAATATTTTTTACGAAATACATGTACCCGGTAAAATAAACATCGGAGCGTATATAAGCGTATTTTTCCAATAAACGACACACTGCCTGAAAATAAGTATTGTAAGATCAATGTAAAAAGGGATAAAAATTTAAAACAGCGTACCAGTTTTAAAAAAATGATTGTACTTAAAAATTTTCGTACATTTTGTATACTCTGCATGTTTAAAACATCTTAAACTGTTGTCTATTCCCTATTCCTCAAAAAAACTATTCACCTTTTTCCTCAATAATGACGTTTTTGATGTTGGGCAAGAGAAAAGTGTTGTACAAACATATAGAAGGGTTTATTTTCTTCTCAAACATACTGAATAATTCTTTGCAGGTCTGAAACATCTTTGTATTAATTATGACATATTTTGTATATGATAAATATAGTTTTTGTAAAAGGAGATTATTTTCAGGGACTTTTAAACTTGAATGTAGATTAACATAACTATTACTGCTCAAATGGACATAACATCACTAAAAAAGTAATTAAAAAGTGAAACTCAAACGAGCTTATTGTAATCTCATATAATGGTATACCTTAATATCTTGTTATATTTAACTAACAGTAGGGAAATAATGCATATTATTTGCAGTATAGTATAGTATAGTATAGTCAAACCTGTTACAACTCTTTCCATTGAATCAATGTAGAAGTATCCACCTAATCCATCCTTTTTGATAACATTAGTTTTTATTTTATATGCTTTCAAAAATCTGTCTTTGCTTTTCACAATTTTGTCATCATCATTTATAAGAGTCTTTTAATTTTAATTAGCCAATATTCAGAAACAAAGTACAGATTAGAATTAAAGAAGTGAAAACAAATTATTTCAGATGTAACTAAACACCATAGCTGACCACGTGTTTGCCAGTCTAATGTGCTGTAATAACCCACATCTACCAATACTTATAGTTTTACAAGAAATGAATATCCCTGCTCGATTAAAAAAAATCTACACATATTAGTTGCGGTTTTCTTTCGGGTTGTTTCAAGGAAACAGTCACATTGTCACTAAGCTAAACCGTTATCCTTTACACATAAACAAATTAATTGTAGGTAACTGGGAATAAAAATTTGACATATTTACAATTTGAGAGACTAATTTAGTTGTTTTCCTGCTCACAATGACTGCTTATAAAATGCAGTTACGTTTGTTATCATTGTATCGTTTTGTGGTTACTGTTGTAGATTACTTCAGTTTTACAAGAAATAAAATATTACAAAAGACGGTAACTTAATTACAGGTTTTGTTAATTCCGTTGATGACACCGACATTTATTTAAATAATCAGTACTCAGTAAGAAGGTTAAAAGCGTTACGTTTCTTAAACCGTAGCTTGAAAGTAAAGTACGACTTATAGGTTTCAATGCAAAATGGCCCAATATTCTAAGTACTGTAATACAAACAATAGTATTTCACACATAAGGAAACTTTCAAAAGCTAGAACACCTTTTAAGGCTATTAAAAGAGTAAAAACAAAACATTTTCATCGTAGCTAATTGTTAAAAAGCGTTTCTGTACTCTGATATTTACAGTTAACACGTCATATTATAGGCTATATCAAATTTTGTTCAATTTTATTCGTTAGCTGCAGACTTTCGTTTCACTCAATTATATTCTTAGAATTGTTCGTGCTGAGAAGAGAATATGCTTCTTTATTAATTAATAATAATTGTTGTGAGCAATACCAAACACGAGGTAAGGTTCATAAGGAATATCAAAATTGTTTAGACTGGATCTAGTATTAGAATACGCACAACAACAACGCATGACAATTGTGTTAGAAATGTGCAAATATATATAGCATATTAGTTGAAGTTAGGATTTCTTTAATGCTTATGTAATATCTGATTATCAGATTTCCTACGTATAACGGACTTTGAGATAATTGAAATTCGGAAATAATTTAACACTCTATAATCAAAGTAAGTCATATTAGTTTTCAAATTAATAGAAAAACCGCTAAGTCAATTATAATTCTTGTTGAATATGAGAACCTGAATGGGGATTAATATAACTCCTAATTGTCAAATAGACATATATATTTAAAAATTAGTATGTATTATTATATGATACTAGTACTTTCGAATTTAAAATGCAAAGTATAGAAAAACATATACTCTACTACTTCTTTTGTGTTTGGTTACTGAATTTTCCAAGATAAATGTTTGAAAACCTGTAAAAGCAATTACATTTGACAAGCTGTAAGTTACTACATCGTAAAGCAGATATTTTTTTGAAACTTCCAAAAAACGTTTCGTATCAAAAACTGTAACATTTTTACTTTACGAAAGTTACGTTTTTATGCCTTTACGTTAACAAAATATATTTTTATAGTAGAATAGTAATGTTAGTGTCTAGCCTAAATCTGGTAAAACACTCCTTTTTGATAAACTTTGAAAAACCTTAACGTATTGTGACATTACATTTAAACGTTAAGAACGTAATAAAAATGTTATATGACAAGCAAGGTTAATAAGATCATTTTTTTATTATTGGGATGTTTTATTATACATTATAAATAAGCGTTATACAGAGCTTACGTAGCATTCCATTGGTAAAATATTTTCTACTTTATTTGAAAATAAATGCATATTTCCTCAAAAATTAATTGTAATATTAAATTCATGTTCAAACTTGGAGAGGCATAAATATAATTAATTAAGAGCGTTAGGTAGGCCTATATATTGTAACAGCATATGAGAACTATAGGAAAACATCTATTGCATGAAACGTAAATAGTCCTGGCTATCGTTACCAACAAGAAATTAAGTGTGTGTAAAATGAACAACAGCAAATTCTTAATATTGATTGTCAACGGTAGGTACACTATTTTAAGCAGGAATATATATATGCGAGATTGAATAGGGAAGCTGTGAATAGGGAATTGAATAATATGTACTATTTAGAGACCTTCAACAAGCCTTGATAGAGGAGCAGAGGTAGATGTGATACGTGATATTAAAGTTTAGGATTTCAGACTAAATAACAATAAAATGACTGTACAGGAGGGATATCCGAAAAAGTGTATGAGACGACACGGATGATGGAAGAAGACGGGTTGTCGGTAATATAATTTAGACTTTCATTGGAAGGTGTAATAAATTAACCTTTTTAAGGTATTAATAAATTGAAGCTGTTGAATAAGATTAACATCTCTCTAGACTTTGTAGATCATCCCATAAATCAGTGAAAATAATTAGAATATGCAAATGGCATTATTTTCATTGAAAAGACAAGAAGGTTACGGAGGAAACAATTATAAGAATTAATAAAAAAGCTCAACGCTGAGACTTTGAGATACAATCCGATGAAACTAAATATATGTTGGCAGGATTAATTATTAAAATTTAATATTCTTAGTTTAACAAGACTAAGTTGTTTAAATCTCCGGACAGAGGTAATTCAACTTCAGAAATTGTCTCATCCAGTGAATTGTCTCATTTGTTCGTCCAACGCTTCAGTTAGTGAAATATATCCAGTAGAAGTATTTCGCTTGTTCTGGTGAATACATTTGTATTTAATTCGTAAAGCCTAATTCCATTAACAGATTTAATTATAAATGTAAAATCAGCTTAAAAGGGATGGACAAGTGTAATCAGCTTTCGATTAAGTAGATTATTAACTTTCATGCTTTATTTTGACAGATGCAAATTTTAATGCACTGTACATACATCCGTACTGTCTATCTATTTGTGTAAATGTCTCTCTCTCTCTCTCTCTCTCTCTCTCTCTCTCTCTCTCTCTCTCTCTCTCTCTCTCTCTCTCTCTCTCTCTCTCTCTCTCTCTCTCTCTCTCTCTCTCTCCCTCCCTCTGTCCCTCTATCTGTATCTATCTATCTATCTACCTAAGTATCTCTTACACTAGCATACACACACGCACTCATACACACACAAACACACTCTCTCTCTCTCTTGGGTTAATTACGTACAGAATAGCATAAAATAAAATAAAATTACCACAACTTTCTAATCAACACCTTTTTTAATCTTCTCTGTCATAAGTACTTCGTCTGAGATCCTTCCGTTTATAGCGTTCCAGATTTCCTCTTTCCAGGATTTCTCATGAAGTTGCCTTTTCCTTCTTTTTCTTGGGATCAACGACAATAATTTGTCAGATATTTTGACAGTAATAATACCTGTCTGAAATATTGTTATTTGAAACCTAACCTCTATTGTGTTATTTATATGGAAAGTCCTGTGGATTTAATTATCTGTTTCTTATCTGTTAGCAGAGTAGAACGTTTAATACCGTTATTAACTAATCAGTATGAAGGTTGTTGGCTTGTTTGTGTTAGTCAAATTTTGGGTTGCTTACCGAGAGTTCAAGGTGACTGTTTGACACTTCCTTATGCGTATTTAAGCGCAAATACTACAACGTTAATACAGATGAGAATATTTGAGCATAAATTCTAAAATTCCTTAATTATTTCTTCAAAAGTATATGTGCATCGTTTCCCACGTAATACTATCAAACGATAGTATAATAATATGTTTGAGGAGAGATTCTAGTTTAATAAAAGACTTTCTTATCATTTATTTATTTGTTATTGTATTTTGTCTATTAAAATTTACTAAAATTAATAGCTCTTGAAAAAAAAGCTTTTAGTTTTACATGTGTATTTATTTAAAAGATATAAAATAGGTTATTTACCTTCTGTCGACGGTAAATAACCTATTTTATAGTCTTAATCGTTTCTGGAGGCAAGAAAAATGTTTAAATTAAAAGATATGCTGTAATTTATTTACACATATCAAAAGTGAATTTCTTTTTTTGTTTCAATGAAACGAAAAGTATTTATGCTGTTTAAAATTATTTGTCTGTACACAAGCTTTCAAGAAAACCGGGTGAAATGTAAAATACCATGTATGCAGTGTAAAACACAAACATCCTAATAATTTCCTCTACTTATCAGAATACTTTTTTGACTGCATCCTAACTCACGAGTGTGCCTTTCCTTGTCTCTAGAGTCTTATGTTTTTTCAAGCTCTTTCCTCTACACCGTTGTTTTTTATGGACTTCAAGATATAAAGTAGAAAACTCTGAACTGAATTATGTTAGGCAATTAAAAATCTACAGTATCCAGTATGCAATGCATAACATAATAGCTTGTGACTTGAAGAATATTGTAGACTAGGGACAGTATAGATAAAACAAGAATTGTGTGATTGGAGAATAATTTTCTTCGTCCCAATATTTAGAAAAAACGATAAAAGAAGCCTGAAACCTTTCATGGTATCAATCTGGTCAGTACTGGCCTTAAACTATTCACCAAGAAACCAAGAAACTGTATGCATCAATAGGTCATCGTAATCAGCAAAAAGGTTGTTTCATCGAGGGAAGATGTGTGAGAAAGCTCTGGACTCTAATAAACATGCGTACATATGTTTGTAGATCAGAAACAGGCATATTATTGAATAACAACAGGATATCATGCAAATAATTTTAAGAAGAAAGTTATCAGCAAAAAGTGTAAAAATCATAAGACGGAAGCTATATAAAACTATTACCTTAGGAATAAAATGTAATTTGGAACTATTCACAACTAATCATGGCTAGGAAAGAGATAGGAAAAAGTGATTTACTCAATCCCTTACTTTTTAGCTTGGTGAGGTGAACTTTTCTTGAAATTAAGGGAAAGTTATTAATTAATGGTAAGAACTATTCATAATAGTACTAGGTCGCTGAAGTTTCACTCGTAATAATAAAGTCATTGATTGTATGAATTATTGACTCAAATGCACATTAAATATCAGCTCATGTAAGGTGTAAATGTATGTTGAATAATCGTAAATTGTAGCACGCTATTGAATCTAATGGTTTTTATACATCACAGAAACTTGAATAACGAATGAAATAATGTAGAATATCCCAGAACGAGATTGAATGTTGCTCGGCCGAGAGTTTCTTTATTACTGAAACTTAAATTAGTGGGGTAAACAAACGGCACGTGAGCTAGCCAATCAGAACTAAGAAACATACAGTCGCATGTTGCAAGCGCGTACAATTAAATTTTAAATAGAATCTTGACATAACTGCTCGCCAAAAATCGTCCCGACTTTTGTGACACCAAAAATAGAAGATTGAATATACACTAATACATTAAATTGAATAATTGAAATAATAAATTATAATTGAAATTATAATTCAAGTAATAATGAAATAAAATTCAAATAATTGAAATATTGAAATAGTCACAGCTACAAACAAACATTTCATCGTTATAAATAGGTAAGAGGCATAACTCATGGATGGGTCGACGAAGCGTATCATTAGGAGTGCTAACGTCGACGACACGCACTAACTGATCAGCACTGAAGACTCGAGTAACTACACATAGTTTCCAGTGCAGTGGAGTACAATTATCTTCAATGATGACAACAACATCACCCCCAGAAATATTTCTACTAGGAAGCTTGCCATTTGTTACGTTGTTGAAATTTGGTGTAGCTAATCCTTGTACCGCCTTCTTCAGATTGATTGAACAAATTATTGAAGCAATTTCCAACGCCGTAATTAATGGCTTAAAATTGATACAAGATCAGTATCAGGCAATGCAGTTAATGCAGAACCAATTAAGAAATGGTAAGGAGGAAGAGGTTGAGGATCGTTGACATCTGATAGAATGGCAGAAAGGGGGCGAGAACTTAAACACGCTTGTATCCTGGTGAGAACCGTATACAATTCCTCAATTCAGTATGGTAGTACCTGCAACACGACGTAGATGAAATTTAACACTCTTTATTCCTCTCTCCAGAGGCCACCGAAAGAGGGTGAGGAAGGAGGGATACATGACCACCTCAAACGTTGAAAAGATAAAAAGGAGTGAATGTTTGTCTTTACATCTTCAGAATTGAACAACGTTTATAGTGCACAAAAAGTGTAGAAATTGCAGTCTTAAAATTAGTTCCATTGTGAGACATCATTTCGTTGGGCATATGTTTACGGGCAATGAAACAACTGAAAGCTGCAATAAGTGCTTCTGAACATACATTTGACAGTAATTCCAAGTGTATAGCTTGTGTCACTAGACACATGATTAAACATATTGTTACGACGATCAGTGGACTGAACTGAACTAAGCGCCTCTGAGGTCTTGTATTTATACCCCGCTGAGATTCCAGCATATTCCATAATAAATGTCTACTAGAAAACACTAGAACATAATTGACTGCGCCCTTGAACAGAGCGCGCGCGGACAGGTTTGATCTGGAAAAGTCTCGTTGAGACGCGTGACAAGTGTCACGTAATTGTCCTTCATCTCAAAGTAGCAGCAATATGTACACACACACACACACATATTATAGCCGGGCTCCGCTGGAATAGCCGAAAAATACGTAGCATGTTCTGTACTGTCGTAACACTTTGTACGCCTTAGAAAGTACTGCATTAGACTGAACGTCAAGTGTCTGATGGAGGGGATAAAGTATGCTTGATTGTGTTGTGTGTGTGTCTGTGTTGGTATTGTTTGTTTATCAAGGCCAATGAATCATCAGCCCTGTTCACAGTGCAAACTGGCATCCATCACAAAGGCAGACTACCAGTTTGTAATATTATTTCAGTCCGGTTTTTACCGTTACGGTAGTAAGTGCGTTTAAAGACTAAGTTTTATTAACTTTGAATTTACAACTTAGTCCTTTTTAAGTAGTTGTGTTATAGTAACTTTAAAAATAAGAATTTGTGATCTATCGTGTAGGATTAATGTACTTTTAGTTTGTTACTTTCTGTTAGTGAGTGAATTATCCTGTTATTTGTTTATTTGTAACTGTCTGTTCACAATGTCTCTTTAAGGATCATCGAAACAAAGAAAAAAAGGTTTGTTGTCCATAGTGAAGGTCGCGAAATAATTAGTAATGTAATTGAAAAATGTGATGAAGAAAAACGACAAAATTCGCTGACATACCCACTTAGTCAGGCAACAAAACGAGCTGCGTATTATTGTGACAAATCGGAAAGCTTCATTATATACTTGAGTAAGCAAAGAAAATGCAGTCCAGATGGACAACTCTCCACACCGGGGATAAAACGTAAAACATGTGAGAAAAGGAAACTTTTCTTGATGATTTCGATAAATGTGTAGTAAGAAATATTGTTCCAAGATTTTTATAAAAATCAATACGTTGTTCCTACTGTTAAAAAACGTCTACCTATCGTGAAAGAAAGAATCCATTTTTCATGGGGCGCTGAATCAATAACACGAGTTCTTAAAAGTGTGCGACTCAAATGCAAGAAATGTAGAAGTAAAAGGAAAGTGTTAATTGAAAAACCAGAAATTGTACTGATGCGTTACAAGTACCTTATGCACATTAAAAGCTTTCGGGAATCAGAAAGAAACAAAATTTTTTTAGATGAAACATGGGTTGACAGTAATACAACTGTAGATAAATGTTGGCAGTCAAATGGTTTCTGGTGTGTTACAGAATTACAGTGCGGGAAACACATTAGTAATTATACATGTGGGAAGTAAAAGTGGCTTTATTCCAGGTGCGTGACCATCATGGGCAGATGAACTATGAAAATGTTAAAAAATGGGTTGAGAATAAGGTGTTGCTAAATATTCCGCCGTAATCAGTAATAAGTATAGACAATGCGCCGTATCATTCTGTTTTAGCTGTAAAGATTCCGACAAAGTATTCTGTGAAACTCAATATGATACAATTTCTGAGAAATAAGGGTATTCATTGCGATGAAGGTATGAGAAAGGAACATCTTTTTCAAATTATAGAACTCCATCGGCCCAGAGAAAAGCAGTACAAGATTGACCAATTTTTAGCAAGGGTCACACTGTTGTAAGGCTTCCTACTTATATGTGCGACCTCAATCCCATTGAACTTGCCTGGGCAAAAGTTAAATCTACAACCAAAATTGCAACAGTCATGGAAGTCTTAATTTTACGGAATTGACTGAAATAACTGACCAAGCAATAATGTCGGTAACTGAAAGTGACTGGGTAAGGTACTGCAAGAAATTTGGGGAGGTAGAAGACTACAACTGGGAAAGTGATGGGATAGTGTCAGACGTTATTGACAAGATTATTATCACATCAGGTTCTAATGATGATAATATCAGCAATGACAGTGGTGACAACATACACAGCAGTGACAGTGCCTCTGATCGCAGTTTCAATACTGACAGGGAAGAGAAAACAGATGAGGAGTTAGCTCGCCCTCTTTAAAATTTAATTCATCCACTACATTTCGAAATGATAATCTATGTGAAATTAAAATTAGGTTTTAATACTAATAATATTTAACAGTGCCAATTCTTGTACAACACATAGCGTCAACAACTTAATGCTCAATGAGAGAAAAGTGACGGTTGAGTGAGTTTTGATAATGCATGTGAATCGGGATTTCTCAGTAATCGCTGTTTGTTTAACGCAACTGCCCGTCCGTGTGTCTACGCTCTCTCTCTGGCCGCGTTCCTATCAGACACTTGGAGTTTAGTCTAATGCAGTACCTTAGGTATCTGCCCGTCATGGCGGATTACGATGGGACTACCGTAATCAAGAGCTGATGAAGAGAAGGCCTTAGAGATAACTACTCTCGAGGTAGATAGTTGTCCGAGTTGCTGTGATTGTTTCAGAGCCTTTGAACGAAAACATTTGACGAATTTTCAAATAATTGAACGAATAATAATTTTCCAATTTATAATCTAAAATCTTTGAAGAATAGAGTTATGAGTCAATTAGACACCAGCGTGAAGAAGTCGTAAGTGTTAAACTTTCAGTTATCAACCTTGTTATGTGAGCCGTAACATGAAGAATGAGTTGTGTTTCCTATCGTAGCAGAAGTCGGAATGTTGGAAACAACCATCAACTCGAAGTAACCCATAATCATCAATGAAAGGATCAAGAGAGACTGGTTTACTATGTTTCAATAGACGATTATTTGAATATAATTAATTTTAGTGTTGAAACATGTCAATTGGGACTGATGTATGAAGAAATTCAAAGTATGATTCAATTCTACGTCACTTAAGGGAGAGTCATGTATTCTCTCAGAGGAGTCGGATTTCAAGTTCTGAATGAATCTATAGCAACTAACGACACGAATTACTGTATATATTTCCATTAGATGAGGTGTAATTTTTATCTAAATTCGATTCCCGAGCTTATGTTCACTAAATAAATTAATGAGTGCTGAAGTGTACACCGCGCATCATACATAATCCATTTTGGATAGCACCAATGCGGTGTATAGGCGCAATAAGACATTCCTATCTGCCCCCAGGTCATATGGGAGACACATGTAGTGACGTTTAGCGAGGATTTGCAAGTAGTCTACGCTAAGTGCCTGTAGAAAGTTAGACCTAAAAATGTTAAGACGTACGAATTCAGTTTTAAAGTGCACCCGAATACCGCTCACGGTGAGCATCGTGTCCAGGTGCCTTCACAGCTTTTGACAGAAGTTGACGCAGGTCGTCTTTGTTGCCGAGAAATAAAAGCGTCTCCTTTTAGTATTTTCATCCAACGTGTCGGTAGAACCTTGCGTTTTACGCTTAATCATTGCCGTTGTTTTGGCCGAGTAGAAAGCAGAAGATCGTCAACATATAAAAATTTCCCAACCGACGTTTCTATTCTCTAAATGGTCCCTTTGATAAATATAGTAAAACACGTACTCCCTGCGGTATTGCATTTTCCAGCTCGTGTGAGCCGACTTTGACTGTCCGAAGTTCTGTCTCTTATAAAGCCGGAGAAATCGGCGGCTCGAGCCCGCTTAGAAGCGATGCGATTCTCTTTAGTCGGTGCTCGTTTGTATGTGTTTATGGCTCGTTGCTTCTGTCTAATCGCTCACTCACAACGGTGATCCACAACGGTACCAATTTCCTGGATGAACGACCACTGGTCCAAGGGATATAATTCGTAGCTGTTGACGTGATAGCAGATACAATGTTGTATACGTCTTCTTCTACATTTCTACTGACATTTGTAGGTGTTACAGCAGCTATGAATCCTGTCCAATCCGCACGGTCCACGCGCCATCTTTTCGGCATTTCTTTGGCTTTTCCGTTGCTATTAATGTTGAGAATTGATCGCTTCGTTAAGGTCCGAGAGCACTCTCGACGTCAGACGTTGAGCAAGTCTCAGGGTACAGATCGAAATCTTGTTAGCCGAGAAAGTACATCTTCTAACATTAAAATGTGTGCTCGCGCCTGTGTTTAAAAATTCAAGCGCGTTGTTTAGCAATAGATTTTCAGTTCTTAATCCATCGCTGTTCGTCGTAAAGCAACTTCAAGTTGGACTATGGACGTTGAAGCCCCCAACTAGTAGTAATGGAAATACTAGCTGTTCGATCATATCTACAGATTTTCTGCTAGTAATGAATGTAGAAACAGGTAAATGTATGCAGCAGATCGTCATCTTCAGTAGTTGTAGTAAAATGACAACTACTGCTTGTAGAGGTGTAGCGAAAGAGCGAGATGTGTGTTGCTAATAAATATAGAAACGCCTACCCTAGCTATGATGTTCGGTGTACCGTCTTAGGGGTCTAAGGGCTCATATCACCGCTTATTAAAATTTCTTGTGGCCTCAAATGTGTTCGCTGCAGGCATCGATGTACGCCTGGAAGTACAGCAGCATATTCAGTTGTCAATAATTCGAAGCGCAACCATTAATATTCTACTGAGGGGAATATCTCTACGCTAGATATCGCAAAATCAGTAGCCACGGACCGTGTATACTTCGTTGTATTTCCATTTGGCCAACCTTTTCTTCTTCAGCTTTTTAAGATTACCGAACTCTGCCAGGTCACCGAGGTCTTTTAGGTCACTGACACAAGAAGCGGAGCTGAACTTTGATTGGAAGCTCACCAACTGGTCTTAGAAGATATTTGTTGTCCCCGCTCTTATTTTTAGAAATCCTGCCTGATGCTTTTGGGATGAAGGACAATGGACGGCGGGGTAATGGTCCTGACACCATCTCGCCACCACTGGAGGCTTCAATGTATCATTCCGGCCTTCTCGGCGGACGGATCGAAAGACATGTAGCAGACCAGCTGTTATTCTCTGCACTTACGCTGGATACCACTGTACTTGATTGCAATTCCGTATACATTTCTAGTAAGTATCGCTCAATAGAGCACGTAACTGCCGGCATAATCTCTTTCACTACATGAGATGACGTCAGAGCTGAAATAGACTTAACAGCCTGTACATAGCTAACTTTTACCCAGTTCGTCAGAGAAACAACTCTTTTAGCTTCGAGGTAACCGTTTTTTTTTAAGTTTTTATTTACTGAATGGCTACATTTTGCTTAAACACAAGACAGTTGCGAGACATGGAAGAGTGTTGGCCACCTCAGTTAACGCATTTCAACGGTTTGGTACAAATGTCATTGGCATGGGCAAACAGTCCACAGAAGCATGTTTTGACTTGGACTAATCTGGATGCCGTGTGCCTAAAACGAAAACACTGAAAATATTACATGGTGTGAGAGATGAAAAGTCTTACGCTCAGCCGACGGATTCCTGCTCGAATTTTCTCTGGTAGTGTTGTGTTATTAAAGGTCCTCACGGAAGGAATGGGAAGGCGGAAGGAAATGCCTAACCTTCCGTCAATGTCAACTCCAATCACCGTCAGCCTCCGGCATACTATGACTCCTTGTTGCTCTAGTTCAGTTACAATCTCGTCTTCATTGCAATCTAGTAAGTCACAGCACATCACCACTCCCTTTATGGTATTAAGAGTGGCGTGGTGACTCACTTTAATTTATATCTCTCCGACTTTCTTTAACATAAGTAATCATGCTCCTCGCTGGTCGATTTGCGTATCGTTAAACAGACCACCAACGTTATTCTAATGTCCGTGGCAGTCGATCCAGCACAAGCAGTTACAGATTTCTCCATCAAAAAAGAGGCTCACTTTTGTAAAGTCCCCTTTTTTCTTTTCACTATCAAATACTTAGACACCGTAGGCGTACTGCCTGACGGCGCCAAAAACTACTCTGCATTTAGAGCAGTGTACGCCTCCTTCTCTTCACCTTCCGAGATCAATTGGTCCACCCATTGGCACGATCGGTTCCACCTTGGGTTATGGTGTGTTTCAAGTAGTACACACTGCCTTGTTTAACTCACGTCCTGTTAGCCAGCTAAAGAGTAGCAGTTGTTGACCCCCCCCCCGAGCCAAGATGTTGGTAGTCTCGGGCGTAGAGTTGGATTTCTGGTGAGCACTCAAGTTGTTGAAATTTGTCTTATGTAAAATTGACTAGGCCGTGGGGTGTCAAATTGACTTTGAACGCGGGGTGTCAAACGTCAGGCCCACAGTACTGTGGACAGCCTTCACATCGAATTCCACTGAAGATGGCAGCCAGTGGTGCTGCTGAAACATTTGGTTTGTTTGTAAACCCTGGACCACGGCCAAACAGCCCGGTATATGCTTCTAATACAACTGACACCGGCCGTGAAAGCCTTATAACAATATGACTAGGCCTATAGTTTATGTTATTTACAAAGACACCGTCCACACGAAAAATACAACTCAGAAACCAAAATAAGTGACTTTTAATGATAAATCAGTAGGTCGTATCTCTTTTTGTTTAAATTACTATGCTTTTTGTGTTCTTTTTCCTCATCTTCCTTTACTTTCTTTTCGATTTTCTGTCATACTGTAGTTCTAAGTGTTGCTTCATTTTATTTTAAATTGATGTTCTGTTTGAAAGCTTAAGTTCTCTTTGCATTTAATTTTATTATAATTACGTAATTATAATTCAAATAATAGTCTACTGAATGAATTTAACTGTATTACTTTGTATAGTTAGTAGAACACTATACGCTACTTCAGTTCATGCTTTAATTTAAGTTTCTGCTATAATATTTTGTTTTCTGATTTATGTAACTTCTACATTAAAAGCAGTTTATATTCCTTAATTATAAGATATTAGTTAATATAAAATGTAAAGAAAAGATTGCTGTATTCAAACGGTTGGTCCGTGTTATTCATGGTAGCTATAACAACGTATGTGTTCTTTTACCACTGGGATTAAATTTGTTTAGTTCAGTCAAAGCTTTACTGATTGGGAATTTGACTCGGTCAAAAATAGTTTCAACCTATTAATTAAAATTATCGAAGGCTAATTCTGCTGCAAATTAATACCGTAAAGTAACAGTTTGCATGACTGCCAAGCACGGAGTTCAGAGTAATATGTACGCGTATCTAACTTATGTAGAAGTATACAAACTTCAAGATTAAGAACATTATGCCGTTCAAACCAAGAGTTTACAGCATGTAGCATATAATGTAATATAACTACATATATAGTCCAATCTTCGAGTGTCTGTTGCTTTTTTAAGCGTCAGCTTTTGTTAACCATAGGAGTGTTAAATCGTCAGACAGTCAAAACCGTTGTGCTGTAGAATGATTGTCAACAAATTTCAATCGAATCCAATGAGGTGTGAGAAAGGATCAAAATTAAGAGAAGAACTGAAATACCTGACCGCAGTGATACCAAAGAGCATTGATTCTTGGAGATGCTGGAGGAGCAAACGGTAAGGTGGTGTAGCTGGTAAGAAAAAAGGCATTTTAAACAGAAATTGTAACCGAAACTTGAATGCTTTCATGTTATTGCTTTAACGAACGAGTTATATTAACTTGCATTCCCTTATCTGACTATACAGGCTCGTGTATTTATTTTATATATCTTGTTATTGTATAGTAGAAAATATAATCGAAAGCAAGAAGATCTTGCTGTCATTTACGAAGAACGGATTTAACAATTTAAAATTTTGTTAATTTTTCATATTGTTTCTGCTTCAGCAAGACTCTGATGTAACGAGGATAGAGATTCACTGGTGAATCTTCGAGAGCAAATAGAAAAATGCCATTGTATAACTTACGTCTTATTTCATCCGTTAGTGTAAAAATAACAATTATATATATATATATATATATATTTCAATCACTTTCTGCTACAGTCCGTTTCTTGATGTATATAATACTATAATACCTATAACTAATTTACCTCAAGATATATTTTTTCCTTCAGGAACCTGAAGGAAAAAATATATCTTGAGGTAAATTAGTTATAGGTATTATAGTAATATATATATATATATATATATATGTAGTAATTGCTTGACTGAGATAAACCATTACTTAGAAAAGTTTTATGTTAAGAAGTTTGATCCAAAGGGTTTAAGTCAGATTTACTGTACGTAATTGTGGTAACAAGTAAGAATTAATTTTTTTCAAAACGATATTTTAATCTTTTTAAACCATCAAGGTAAGTCGGACATTTCTTCAACTCGATAAATAAATAATGCATTTTTTACATTATTTCAGGTATTTCTTTACTCATAATATGTAGTATATTTTATCTTCACTAGGCAGTGATTTTATTTATGTAATTGTAGCACTACATTATTAGTATTCAAAATAAAATAGAGGATATGTCTTGTATGGCCTTACATGATGTTCAAACTATTAAAGAGCTATTATTTATCAGAAATAATAGTAAAACATATACGTTGCCATTAAAACTTATTTACTAAAGTTACGTCTAATATAATGTACTTTTACTTTGCATGTATGTAAGTACTATGCTGTATATTTTGTTGTTATCCATAAAAGTTTATTAGTTTTTCTTTCGCTCAAAGTTTGTCTCAAACATCTTAAGTTGTAATTTAATGACAGGGGTAGTTATATCTTTATTAGGTAAAACATTTTTAACTTATTATAGATTTTATAATTTAAGAAAACATTTTCTTCAGTTCAAGTTAACTATACGTGTACTCTTCTTTAATAAATACTGCCAGATTTGTTTTATTCTGATTAAAGAAAATAGGTTTCAAAAGAGACTATAGAAAATTTTATTATTCTTATGCTCTACATACAAAAAATTGAACTAGTGTATTCAAATCGATGTCTACAATACATTTTATAAACTTTATGGTTTCTAATATTTGCTAGCCAATAAATAAAGGTAAGGATAATAAGATTGTCTAATTTGATTTAATTTAATCGTGTTTCAAGTCAGCGTTACCCAATTTTCTGTGTCTTTATTGAAATGTTGTATTATTTGTTTTTTAAATTCCATTATTTTACCTTTTCAAGGTTTTTTTATTGTTTCAATTAAATACTGATTTAAACATTCCTATTATTACACAGAGTGTGTTATTAGAATTTTTTAGAACTTGAATAACTTCTATAACAAAATAAAAGTAATCATTCTGTTTTAACTTCGAGGTGAAAGAATTTATTTTTCGAAATAGCTTTTCAATATATTAATCTTTTAACATGAAAGAGCTTGTATATTATCTAAATCACAATGCAAGTTATAATATCTTATATCAAACAGTGTGCCTTACCATATTTAGTGTTCGTTGGTAAATTATGCTTAGTGCTGGCTGTTGGTAACACGAAAGCATAGTTTACTCATGTAAATAAAAGTTTTTCAGAGTAATCATAATTGCATTAAGATTATAAATTATTTATGTCGACCGAAGTATATTACAGTATATGGTACATAATATTCGGGATTCGATAAACACAACTGGTCTCCTAATTGGTAGCCTTTATTAATGCGTACTAGTGAATAAGGTAACTCGTTTTAATATACTTCTGAATTGCAGACGTCGTAAGTGTTACAGTTACTTCTCTTTTCTGTAGAAATAATTTGTTGTTTTGCCTGTCTAGTCTTTGACACTAATGCCTAAATGATTTCAATAACAACTTAGATTTACGGTTTAACTCAAGTTTTATTTTTCTTAGATTACACTCAGTCCAGCCGCTGAGGATGCTTTAACCTTTCAGGGGCAAAACGTTTGCTACTAGAAAAATAAAGCACTCGTATTAAACGGTTAAGCTGATTTGTTATTAAAAGTGAACACCACAAAAGCGAGACTAATTCTGTTTAATTCAAAATTATTGGTGATTTTGTAGCTGTCGAAGACTACTTTACTATTAGCCACACTTTTTACTTTGTTTTAATAGCGTTTTTTATTCTTTTTCCCATATAGCTTTTTATCCAGTGCAATGGGTTTTATTAAGAAGGTTTGCCGATGTAAGTGATTATAATTTATACTATATATTTATCTCACTTAAGTTGCTAAGCGTGCAGTGCCTTAAATTATAATGAATATATAAATAATTGTGGCTTACATTTGACTGTACTGTTTTCATTTATGCACGTAAATTAATTGATAGAACATACACAGATCTCTCATAAATCTACTGGTATACACACACACACACACACACACACACACACACACACACACACATACATAATCGTACATTTATAATTCAATAAATATTGGTGTATGTTGTCTCGATACTAGAGTTTAGCAAAACTTAGGCCTATGTTTACAATAATACAACATACATGTTTAATAATAACGATATATTGTATAGGTCTTTGATTCTTACAAGAACTCCAAACATCTGTGAAAATATCCACAAAAGTAAAGGATTATAAAAAGAAATGATATCCTATTGAAGTATTAGAAAACAATAGCTATTACCACTTCATACATGCAACTAAAATGTTGACCTGTGGCGAAAACGAAGACAAAAAATTCAAGTTAATGAAACGAAAGACGTGTGCTAATGTACGTGCCTCCTAGATTGGAAACAAGCGAAACCACTTATATTTCTTAATTAGAAAAGAATTAAAATTGTATCTTTACAGAAGAAGTTTACACATAATACAAAAAGATGATACGGACCCTTGGATCGTATGGCAGATAGGAAACTATGAGTAGTAATCTTAAGACGTAAGCCTATTGGAAACAGAAAGGTCCTTGGCTCTGGAACAGGTTGACTAAGGTTTGATAATTGGAGTTAAAACGATTATGATACCGACGGCGATGATAATGTTGGTAGTGATAATGAAGATTAATTATTAGAATGTTTCTAAGCATTACATTTTTACCTTCAGACAAACAACTGATAAACTCTAGGAATGTGTTTGCGTGACTGCGTGCGTGTGTGTTTGTGTGTATGTTTTGTACCTCAAAGTCTAATTAAATAATTAAATAATTAAATTTGTTTATGTGTTTATTAAATGTGCTTTAATATTTGTATTGTTTTTAGACATACTTTGCTGCTCTTGCCTAAAAGCCAAGCAAAATCAGAAGAAGGAAGAGGGTAAGTGTCTTTAATACATTACATATTTTAATTTATGTTATAAGTTGAAGTTAGTTGAAGTAACAAAATAGAAGTTATTTGATATAATAATTTATTTAATGTACCTTGTACGTGTTTGATTATTGTGTACACAGCAATAGGAATTTGCTATTCACATTTGGGAATAAAAGGAAAATTTTCTGTATACTTCATAGAATGTTTTCTTATTCTTTACATTTTTTCCATGACAGGAACTTATATGTTTTTTTTAAAGTAAGACAAGAACTGAAGTGATTAGTGCTTGTACTCTTAACTGAAACATATCCCCAGCCCGTACCAAGGGTGTGTATGGGAATTTGAACCCCAGTAGCTGCCCAAGTAGCTGCTACTTCAGGGGATCTGTGAACCTTGAATTTTACTCCTGTTTTCATAGATTGGTTATAGTTATCATGGCTACCTGTCTTCCAATCTTATTGTGCAAATGAACTAGGTGGCTAGTTTACTACTGTTCATGTTCACCCGTACAACTTTAACCATTCAAGTGCCCTCAGAAACACAGAATGCTCCCCTGTGCTTATGCTTTACTTCTAATACCACGGTCCATAAATAGAATACAATGTGAGGCAGCATGGTATACTTTTGTTCTGTGCTTGCTCAAAGTAAGCGCCTTTCCTCTCTTTTCCTTTGCATATTTCCTCGAAATGTCCAAGGTTAAGATACCTGAAGCAATCAAATATATTGCAACTCACCGGCTGCGGCTTTTGAGGAGAACTTCTGAGGATGGGACAAGTGTCCTGAAACATGTCAACTTTATAGTGAAGACGTTGTTTCAAAAAGCCGCAGACGGTGAGTTGCAATATATTTGATTGAACAACACGTGGCTTGGTACTAAAATTGGGATTTGTTCCTTTTAAACATACCTGAAGCAATGTCGTACTTTCATTTTCTTTCGACCTCTAAAGTTCATACACCCAATTTGTATTCTCGCTGTGTATAGAACACTGTGCGCCTTGTTTTTGCTGAGGACAACTATTGTAGTTTTCTGTCTTGTGTTAACGTGGGTAACAAAGTCTTTGCTAGTTCCTTTCTCGTTTGTTTTTTTTATAGCTTCACAAAATTCCTCTGCATATTCAGTGTTCTTCACTATTTTCAAGAGAACGTCACCTTTTTTAATTATTTAATGAATCCGAAGGCCACATTTGACATTTCTGCCTTGATGATCTGTCGCAGTTATTGTACTACGTTTGCATCATCTTGCTTAGTTTCATAATCATGAACTCAGCCCGTTGTATATTCATGTTAACCTATTCCGTCTGTAGTCTGGATAGAGGTCCTTCTATTCCTGATGGCAAAGCTTTCTATTGTTGGCATTTTTCTTTTATTTTTCCAGTTATTTGAGTATTTTCTTGTCGTCACTGGCATTTCCCTACAACTGTAGGCTTGTTTTTTGTTTGTTTCGTAGTGCTCGAGGTATACTAGTTGTGTGTACTCCAGGTTGTATCTCAGTTCGTTCGAGGCTACTTAGATTTTTCCAACTCTTTGTCGCAGCGTCACTCCTTGCAGTGCATCGAGTACGACGTGGATATCATTTTGATAGCCATAGTTGTGTGTCTCAGTCTCTGGCAACAACACGCATCTCTTTCAGTACTCATTTGCATTCTGATCTCATATCCAGATGTGATGTTTAGCAGCAGTTAACGTCGCTTCTAATATCCCGTTTACTTATTTCCTTACTGCCCGTTGACTTACATAACGAGAACCTTGAACACTAAGGCGGTAAGCCTCCAACGTATCACACTATATTTTCAAATAAACACGTTTATATAAAACTAAACTAATCTGACGTGTGTAGTATAGGTCTATGTATGAATTATCCTTTATATTATTTATAATGTGTAAGTTGTAAAGACTTTCTTCATTTTGTTATTTTATTTAACTCTTTTTTAACAGATGCCGATGCGACCTGGATGGATTCCAACACACCACCAAAAAGTAAGTAAAAATTGAAAGTTTATTAAAATAAATGTAAAATGGTTAAATATTGTGCTGTGTTTATTGATATAATGTATTTAATTATTACAAAATTAATCTTAAAAACGGTTTCTCTAATTTGCATTAATATAAAGAATTATTATTTTAAATAAAGGCAATTATTTTAATCTGTTTTAACACAGAATTTTAGTTTATGTGGAAAATTACAGCAGGTTGTTGTAACCCCAATTTGGAACCGTAAACAGTTTTTGTAGTTCTAAATGTTAAGTTATTATCATTCACCATTCGGAATGTCTCTTAATTCTTTAAAATAAAAGACCACTCTGTTTTACAATAACTTGTGCGTATATATAATGCTTTTGTTAATTTTAGCAGATACCGTGGACAGGACTCCATATCCCGTCGACGTCGGCTTGGTGCCACTAGTGTACAGACCAGTACACCTGAAAACCGAGGTACGTACGTTAATGAATCTTTCACGGTTTCTAATCTAGTGTTTATAAATACACCGTTCCACTTACTCTATAAGTGATTGAATTTTCTATATTTTCTGTTTTCTTTATTATCGTTTTCATACATTATTTTTGCTTTCCTCTCGTCTATGTCTCTGTCAATTAACGGATACCTGTGTTACTATTTCATCCGTTAGTATCATTTCTAAAGTATAAGCTATAGTTTTAACGTGCAATTCACTTTATTCATTCATTAAAACGTGTTTTAACCCAAATTTTACTCACTTAATATTATGCAATATTACAGGATCACCATAACACCTTTCTCCGTATTTAGAATACTGTAGTATTTTTGCATGTTTTTTGTCTGTAAGGTCTTTTTTTAATTTTGTGTTGCATAAATTTTTACGTCACTTGCATAGCGCAGTATTGAACGATATAGGCTTATTTCAAGCTGTTTCATATTTTAAAACTTACCTTCTAGAAATCCTAATTTAATTATGTTCATAATGTCTGATAATGAATTAATATAACAATTTTAAGTCTCCACTATTAAATGATCTGCAGTCCAGTTTTCTGTAGTGCCTGTAATCATAATCTTGAGAACATCGTCATCAATGTTAACTCTTTACATTCCTACATTATAATACAGTTTTATTCCTGACACACTAAGATCTCAGTATACATTTTCCTTTAATTAGTATGTCTTAGCTATCTAGAAACGAATTTGTTAAGTTACTGTGCTATGTCAAAAACTCAGTAAGAACACTGGAGGTTACAATTTATAGAATACTTTTTGTTAAAATTGATAAATTTACATTTTCTAAAGTCGCAAGAACTGAACAATTTGAGTTAAAATTTAATATATTCCAGTTGTCTGCAACCTACAGTCATTCAGTAACAGCTTCTCCATAATCTTTTGGATTGCTTTTTAAATTAATTAGGCGTAAATTATATTAAGTATACTATTCTTAGTAAAGTACATACATCAGCTTATAAAAGTTTTTGTTCGTGAAGGTTCTGTAAAACGATGTGTACAATTCCAATTTGTTTTGAAACTCATAAGTCTAATTCAACCCTATACGCTTTTATTATAAGGACCAGAGTTATAGGGTAAACCCACTAAACTCAGCAGCATCACCTGATTTAGACCTATATATAAGGCCTATATTATTAATACCATTTTAGTTTACAGTATTTTAACTGCAATTGTTTTAATATTAGTACAACATTATGTTGTAATACTGAGACATCTCATTAATGCATCTGCATTAGCAAATTTACCGAGTTTTAAGAAAGCCAAACAGTACTATTGTATATATAATATAATGTAATATAATTAAATAATATAATATTACATATTTAAAAACGTTTCTATTATATAATATATTATAATATAAGAATATAATGTATGTAATATATAATGTAATATAATATTATATAATATAATGTAACTTAAGTTATATTTCTCAGTAGTTACCTAAGTCGAATTTTAGTTTATTATGATCATTTCTTCTTTAGTAACATAATTTTACAGTAGTTGTTCTTTTTATAAAAGGAATAATTTCATATTTCATTATTTTGTTGTGAAAAGGTGAAATTTGAAAATTTTGTAAAACTTTATGCCCGTTAAAACATTTGTGATTGTACATAAAACTTTATGGTAAATTAAAATATTAATTACTGAATGTTACTGCGGTTTAAACTTTAATATAACTTAAAATAGAACATACAAAATAAATTATTTGGCAGTAGCATACGTTAGATGTGTGTGTGTGTGTGTGTGTGTGTGTGTGTGTGTGTGTGTGTGTGTGTCCTGTAGATTTGTGTTTAGGTAACTAATTGTCTCTGCAGAATTAAGTTGCATGCGTGTAATAATAACGATTATTTAGCAGTATTATTTTGACTGTTATTATTACCTTATTGTTTCAGATAAGAACTGAAATACGGTTCGACGGCTTCGAAACATTGGTAAGTTGTGTTTGTGAGCGTAATGGAAACATGTTTTAGCTATTTTAGACAAGAACCTACAATAGTTCCTAGAATAATAACCCTTTAACTGCAACAAACTCTTGAAAAGTTTTTAAAATACGTTAATAATAGAAATAAGGTATTGAGCTTGATGCTGATGCTTGTACTGGTTATCGGTGGCCAATAAGACAGCTCTGCAGGACCGTATAAAAAGATAGCCCTTATTTTTAACAATACTGCTGCAACCGAGTGAACCGGACTAATTCAACAAACTTTTAGAAAGAAGCAAATATTTGCTGTAAAGGACTAGAACTGAACTACTTGTTAATTTTGATTCTTTCTTAGATTAGGGTATCCAAACTTTTGAAGTCAGAATACTCTTATAGAGAATACAGGACTTTCACTAAAATCCACACAAATGATTTAGGCTGTTACTTAAAACGTCATAGACAGGTTAAATTTCATTATATGGGAGACGTTCATGAACTTTCATATGCCATGGATCTTGGTGACTTGTCAACAAGGCTTTGTTCAACTTTTATCTCTGTTTAATAGGAATTACTAAAGCCTTCAATTGTTACGATGCTGCTTGAAGATGCAAAACAAACCTGACAAATTACAAGCAGTTTGCCTTTGACAATATAATCATTACTCTTTAGAAATCTAAACCAACTTTTAACAATAGTTAAATTTTGATCGCAATAGTACCGACTATTACATTTATTTGTTAATCTGGTAGGCAAAATATCAAATTGAAAATCGTAATCTAATTAAAATATTAAGTAGAGATTTGATTGTTTATATCATCATATACCGGTAATTTAATTTAACTGTTTAATACCATGAATATTGAAAGCTCACTGAAAAACCATAATTAATTAAACAGGAGAGCGGCTGTATTTTGCTTTGTGTATGTGTGTATGTGTGTGTGTGGGGACATTAGTGTTTAAGATGATTAATTGATACTCAGTAATTAACAGTAGATGCTCATTCCTAATTAATAAATAAATATTTGAACGTGGTTTAGTGCTGTATTATGGAAACAGGAAAATACTGGCACTTTCAGTATACACAAACATAATTTATTCTTAAGTTATTAAGAAATGTTTAAAAATTATGTAAACTTTATTGTGTATGCTCTAAAAATACTGTTAAAATTATAAATAAAATTTTGAAAGTTATTATTTTATAAAACAGATAAATGGGGGTGCTCGCTCATGTGTAAATAGACAATCCTATGTTTTTAGATTATTTTTGCGGTTATTTACTACTGTTTCATATTACAAACAATGTTCCTCTCAACACAAAGCAAATGATTATTAAAAAATAAAAGGATTGGTCCACATTAACAAACCACACTTGTATGCATACTTTCGCTAGCTAACGCTATCGTGTTGTTATTGATATTTGTGTACACAAAGATCTGATCCAGCCGTTACATTGGCTTGTCGTTAAAACAGCAACCGGATAAGCAGTAGTCCACAGTTTGGTAGTTGAACCTGTATCTCTAGTTAAATAAAATTATAACAAACGTCAATATAATTTACATACTCAAACTTGATTACGCTACACTGTAATCCCTCATTTGAACATTCCTCTTTAAGGTAGACTGCAAATAATATATATTTGTTTTTGCGTGCTTGAAGAGAATTCAAGGTACTCAAAAGTAGTCATTGTGCATACATTCTCAAAATTTTGGTTCAGCTCCTGACGTTTCAATTTCTACAAAGAGATACTGATTCTGTATATGTTTCTACATATTCTGTATACTGAATTCTAAAGTGATATACTTTGATTTTTTACTACTAAATTAAATGTAATAATAGTAAAATATATAGGCTCTTTGTTTGTTTTTCAGTTCTGCACGGATGTGTGGAAGGTGGAGTACTGCGTCCACCAAGGGGAAGTGCAGTTCTTCAGACGACATGGAAAAACCTACATGACTGCCGTCTACACGGCAGATGTAAGTTGACAACGTAATACAAAATTCATTAAAAAACTTAATAAGATATAACACTTTTTACTTCCATATTCCTTAAGGAAATGGAAGTATGGTGATGGCAAAAAAAATCGTGTTCGAGATTATTGCAGATTCTGATTGTACTACACTCAAAACATGAAAAAAAGTCGTTTTTCGAAAAGTGTCTGTGTGTGTGTCTGTCTGTCTGTCTATCTATGTGTCTGTGTGTCTTAGATTTTTTTTTCTATGGCAAACGATAACAGCCGCAAATTCAAACTGAATCAAAAGATTATTTATATACAGCCCTAAATTGTAGAGTTCTCAAGACCTATTGTTTTTGGTGAAGATCGGTTAAGGGGAAGGGGTAGTTTACCTGCAGCGTTTTTTTTATCAAGGGTAATTTTTTTTTTGGCAAACGATAACAGCCGCAAATTTAAACAGAATCAAATAATGTTTTGCATACGGCCCTGATTTGTAGAGTTCTCAAGACCTATTGTTTTTGGTGAAGATCGGTTAAGGGGAAGGGGTAGTTTACCAGCAACCTTTTACGTTTTAACAACAGTAAAGTACTTGAAAATTCAGTTAAACTTTTTCAAACAATGGTAATTGATAAAAATAAAATAATTTTGTTGCTAGGCAATAAAATTATAATTTTTTCATTTTAATGTAAACCATGTATGAGATAAAATATATCGTTCGTGGCAGGCAAGCATATCTCAGTTATGGAATGTTTACTTTTCCATTTTATTATTATGACTACCGCAATAAAAAGGCAGGGAAGACACACACACACACACACACACACACACACACACACACACACACACACACACACACACACACACACACACACACACACACACAAAATTCGCGTTATTTCTGGCCTCATTCATGTTTATTTTCTTACATTTGCACGTTTTTAAATGGAAAGTGCCGAAATCCATACCAACATAACGCGTGCAAGCCGAAAAAGTGTCCAGCGTGGATAGCGATTTGCTTCCTGTGGATCGCTGGGCAGTGTAACTGCACGTGTTTACAGAGGAACGATTCATAGACAGACTTTTCGTCTTTAGGGAATGAACCCTCTGCAAGATGCTCAGGGTCCATGAGTGACTTCGGAGCGCTCCTTCTTTTTCGCGTGTTTGTTCTGTGAAACATACACTTTAGATTCGCAGCTTTACTCTAAGCAACGCTCAATAGGAAATGTTGAAAATTTTAGTCCACGGTGTACCTTCATACACACTAAACCTGCTCTGATGTTTTAATTACGGACATCATAATATTAAAACTTTGGATACTTGAGCACTACTTAATGGAGATCAATCATTAACTTATACAAGCCATTAATTTTATGCATATTTTTTATATATATGTGTACAACGTTATCGGCAACAAAGAAGTAGTTTTTGTTAAAATTCCTTCCTGGGATATTTGGCCGTAGTCCAATGTTTTCTACAAAACCAGACGTTTCGGCAATGCCATCGACTTCCATCATCAGTGAAAATCGAGTGCGATAACGTGAGGTGGTATACGTTAGTGACCACAGTACTGTGGTTAAGGCTGAAGCAGTAAGTAGAAAGAAGTAGTTTCTATGGTGGTAATATTTCATTTCGAAAATGATTTTAAATATAAATCTTAGAATATGGAAGTCATGTATGGTTCTCCATACAGATATTTACTAGAGTTTTGTTACTTAAATGCAAGATGCTACATTAGCAATGCAGTATTAGATTTGACGTTTGTTCAGAAGCAATTTCGCTGTTTCTTACTTACTGAATCTAGTGACATTAAGAAGAATAGGATGACACTTATTCAATTTGTAGTATTTGAAGTACACATTTCTCAGGATCAGTATAGTAAAACAGATTTCTTTATATTATAGTATATTATGTAAATATTTTGTGACTAGAATTCCCAAAAACGCTTTCCAACCTTATTTTCTTCAGGTTCCTGTATTTTAATATCATAATCTATATATTAATACGTGAAGAGAAAACTTTGTACCCCTTTTTAAGCATATTGCGCGCACGGAGGAGTGTGAGATTTGGCATAGATAAAGTTTATATGGAAAAGGAGTGCAGAAAGCTAAAATTTATATATAATATGTGTTAAAAATACATTAAATTAAACTAGTGGTCGCCCAGTGGTCGAAATTCGACCGTAATTCATTAAATGTTTACGTTTGAACGTTATTGAGGTTCTTTTGTCAAAGAGTATACTTCTATAATCATTGCATATAATTTTTTTGAATTTTGTTCTATTACGTCAGCTGCGAGCGTGTACAAATACGTCATTAGCGTGTGTTGTTTGCCTTAATTCCCTGCAATACCTATGAAATTTAAAATTTAAAGTTAGTAACAGTTGAAAAAAAAACAATATTACAGCTTGTATTCGTATTTATTTTTTGATATAATTCATTGTCAGTTTTAATTTTTTCATGTTATTATTGAATCAAATAAACGCTAATAAAAATGAGATTAACATAATAAACGCTATTAACATTCATAGAAGTATAAGATGCATTGTTTTCAATTCCAGTGGATTACATTTCATTTTTGGTAAGGTACAAAATTCGAAAACAGTTTGAAGATTATCTTCTACAAAGCGTATATAATTTTTTAATTTTTTTTCTATGCATTAATTTTTGAGTTATTTGAAAAATATGAAAGATAGGAAAAATGAGGTTTAGCTAGGCTAAGCCATATTTAAAAAGCAATAACGCGTTTTTTGACATTTCCTTGGTTTTTTTTTATTGCCATACTGACCAGGTTTCGCCAAGGCTACACAGTTATTTTGCCTATCTTTTTCGAATTATATAAAATTTAAATAAAAAATTAATAAAAAATAAAAAACACTTGCCTCGTATTTTTTCATATATTTTTCATTAAATCAAAAAAACCGGGCGGTTAAAAAAATAAACGTTGTCCATTGAACATAAAATAGTTTGAAAGTGAATTTAATGATTCAGAACTTCTGTGTAAACGATGGTTTTGTAAAAACTTTTTCATCATTTGCTAAATGCCCTTGGCCATTATATTCGGAAATATAAAATCTCAAACCATCGAATGATCGAACTCTACTTGCTGCGACGTACAATTGACCATGTGTAAAAACTGGCTGTGTACAGTAACGCGGTAATTTTTACATTATAGGTTATCAATCTGCGCTTAATCTGCACTTTAATCTGCTCAATTGATGTCCGTGCTTCCGCACAGTTCGTCACATACGCTCGCAAGCGGCGGTCGGCTCGCTCTCGCAGCCTTACTGTCACATTTTTCTAATACTTGTATTTAAGTATTCGAGTGTCGCGTACTCGCGCCTCTATTCTACTCATCATACGACAATTAATGTAGGCCTTTGGCCAACACTTCATATGGCCTTCTAGGCACTTTTATTAAATTAATTTCAATGTAATACGACTTGTATTTACGATGCGCTCATTAGCCAATCTCTTAGTCAAAGGTGAAACCTAACAATTTCTATGGTGTAAATGTGAACAAGTTCAATAAATGTATTAATTACAGTCCACTCTCTCTTCATCATTTTTGCGTCCACTCGGACTGTTTCTAAACATTTTTTGGTAGCTCCGGACCTGGATTTCCGGATATATCATTCAAATTTATTATTTTCTGCCCCTATTTCTGGCCATCACGGGCGACTCGGCATATCCGCTGATACGACCGTGGCGTGATTCGATCAGCATTTCGCTCGTCGCCTTTGAGCCTCCTGACGACATCATTGCAAGAGCCTGGTAGCTTCAGTACGTCAGTCAAAGCAGTCATCTTTCCGAGCTGTGTGTTTGCCATCTTCTCCACGGCGTCGACGCTTCAGGACATCGCCCACAAGGTATCACCTCACTAACATCATTTCAAGGTGCGTAAAATGGCTGAAGAAGGCCTCAAAGTGTTAGTCAGAAAGAGAGGCGGCTTAAAATCCGCAATAGTGCGCATACAATCAGCTGTCAGTAACTTTGATACAAACTCTAATACAAAACACTTTTTAACAGTAAACCTTGAAAGTTTGAAAAGCTTGGCATCAAAGTACGACGAGGTGCAGTCTGAAATCGAGCTTATTTACAAAGACATAAACGTTGCTCAAGAAGAAAGAGTTGAGGTCGAAGAAATGTTATATTCTACGGAAGCAAATATTTTACAATTAATTGGTACCTTCAATGTTCAGACTGTACCTCCCGTATTATCGGCCCATATGCAATTAAAACCGATAGGTTTGCCCTGCTTCACAGGCAATATCTTGGAATGGCAGCATTTTTATTCAAATTTTTCGGACTTGGTGCATGCAAGATCCGATCTAACGCCAGTGCAGAAACTACATTATTTGCATTCTTCTCTAAAAAATGAACCGTCAGACTTAATTAAATCACTACCTATTTGTAATGAAAATTACTCGATAGCGTTGAGTTTGCTGTCCGCAAGGTATGACAACAAGTTCATACTAGCAAAATACTTCATTCAAAATTTACTTCAAGTCAAGTCGACAATTAAAGACTCTGTCCAAAGTCTGGCAGAATTCACAAATACGATAACGTCTTCCGTTAATTCACTGGCGGCAATGCAACTGTCAGTGAATTCATTTGAACTTATCACTATACAATTATTATCTACCAAACTCGACCCTACTACTTTTAAATTATGGAAGGAGTCTATAGACCCTGATAATCTTCCTAACTTTCAAGATTTCACTCATTTTTTAAACGCACGTAGACAGCTGTTAGAAAATACACTGCCTATCGATACCGGACAGCAACTCAACAAACCGAGTTTGGGACTCAACAATATATCTGATAAATATAAATCACGAAACGCTGCTGGCAGTACTACATTTAAGAGTTATCACTCAGCGTCAAGCAATTATTCATGTTTGTGTTGTAAATCTAATCATCCAATTTACATGTGTGATAAATTTCGTGCACTAAGCACCGCTGAGCGAGGACAATTTGTATCAAATCACAAATGTTGTACCAATTGTCTTAGATCAGATCATTTTGTATCTAATTGTAAGAATAAGCAGGCATGTAAGATCTGTTCAAAACGACACCATACATTGTTGCACATGAACAATGTGCCGAACTCAATCTCTGCCAGTAGCAGTAATTATTGTTCATTTAAATTACAATCCACGAATAATATTTTTTAACAACAGCAATTGTATTTGTCATTGACCAGGCTGGCAACAGACAAAAGGCAAGAGTTCTTTTGGATGCAGGTTCACAAATAAATTTTTGTACCAAATCATTTGCCAAGAAATTACGGCTTAATTTGACTAAATCCAACACACCAATTACCGGTATAAATAATACAGCGTGTCATGCCACTAATCTCGCGTCTATACGCATTATTTCTCGTTATCAGAGATTTAGCTTCGAGGCAAAATGTGCTATCTTATCTGCATTTACCCACAATCTGCCAGCACACTCGTTTGACATAAATCAATTCAACATTCCAGACAACATTTTTCTTGCTGACCCAAATTTCAACATATCATCCGAAATCGACATACTCCTAGAGGCCCAATTTTACCTGGATTTAATTTTAGCCAACAAATACGTACGCGGCCTTCATTTTCCCATTATTCAGGAAACAAAGTTAGGCTACATTTTGGCTGGCAATCTGCCCAAACACTGCCGTTATAAGGGTCCCGCTGTTTCGTTCCTAGCTAGGAACAACGACAGTCAAATTTTGCAGTCTCTCGAAAAATTTTGGGAAGCAGAAACTATCCCTGACAACACGCCTGATAACGAGTCAGCTTGTGAGGAGCATTTCGTGCGTTCTACTCATCGCAATCATGAGGGTAGGTTCGTGGTTTCACTGCCATTTAAGTCCGATCATCTCCAGTTGGGGGAATCCTATTCCAATGCTGAAGCAAGATTTTTGAATTTAGAACGCCGATTCAGGCGTGATTCTAAACTTGCGCGCGATTACGCAAACTTTATTGTCGTACTCTGTGCTTGCTTGTTGTTATCGCGACTCGTATCTAAGGTCGTTCCTGCACTTTATTCGTTTATTGATAGTGTTCATTTATATTCTGACTCCATGGTGTCTCTTTACTGGATTCATGCCCAGTCCACGAGGTGGAAAACCTACGTCGCTAATCGTGTTGCTGAGATTCAGCGTCTTACACAAGCCTATACATGGCATCACATCAATTCTAGACACAATCCTGCTGATATTATCTCTAGGGGGTGTCTCCCTGACGTTTTGCGCGATTGTTCGCTTTGGTGGCACGGTCCCGCTTGTTTGTCTCAATCTTCCGAGTCCAATCCTTTTCCACCCTTTTTACCTTCTAATCCGTCGTCTTCTGAAGTCACTGCGGAAGAGAAACAAACCCATAAACTTTCTCTAATGTCTACCCTGGCTATCAACCTTTCTAAGGACTTTTCTTCGTTGCATCGTCTGACACGCGTATACGCTTACTGTTTTCGGTTCATCAAAAGTATTAGACTCTCCAGTGCTGACAAAATAACGGGCGATCTTACCCCTGTCGAAATTCATCATGCTCTTAATTTCTTCATAAAACAATCTCAGTCGATCCACATTGCAGCCGAGATTAATTGTCTTTGTAATGGGTCTTCTGTCTCTATCATGAGTAAGTTGTCTTCTCTCGACCCGTTTCTTGATGATTCTGGAGTAATACGCGTAGGCGGGCGATTACAGCAATCGCAATTACCTTACGACACTAAACATCCTATTGTCTTGCATCCATCGGCTCATATTACTCGCCTTATCATTGAACGCGAACACATTCGTCTACTTCACGCTGGTGCTCAACTCGTGCATCACTCACTTCGTCAACGTTGGTGGATTGTTAATGCGAGGTTAGTCATTCGCTCCATCATTCGTAAATGTGTCAAGTGTCTCAGGTTTAGTGCCAAACTGCAGGTTCAGAGGCTTGGTATTTTACCATCTCCTAGAGTCACTCCATCACGGCCGTTTCTATTCTGCGCGGTTGATTATTGTGGTCCATTCATGACTCGTCATGGCGGGCAGAAATCCAGAACTCTCTCTAAGGCATACGTGTCTTTGTTCATTTGCTTAGCAACCAGGGCCATTCACTTGGAATTGGTTTCCGACCTTACAGCCAGTGCGTTTATAGCTGCCTTACGTCGTTTTATGTCCCGCAGGGGCATACCCAGTCAGTTATATTCTGATAATGACACAAACTTTAGGAAGGCCCGCAATGTTTTACATGACCTCTACAATCTTTGGCATAATAAGGATGCCACCTCATCAATCCAATCATTCACGTCCTCTCAGGGTATTTCATGGTCATTTATTCCGCCCTCGTCACCTCATTTTGGTGGCCTTTGGGAGAGCGGCATAAAGAGTTTGAAGTTTCATTTGCGCCGCGTGGTAGGCAAGTCTATACTCACCTTCGAGGAGTTTACGACAGTTTTGTCTCTGATAGAGGCATGTCTAAACTCTCGCCCTTTATTTGCAATCTCTTCGGATGTAAATGATCCGGTGCCACTTACACCAGGCCATTTTTTGATTTGCGCACCATTAACGGCGATACCGGACCCAGACTTATCTCATATTCCTATCTCTCGTCTTGGACGTTGGCAACTTCTCCAGAAGTTTGTCCAAGTCATTTGGAAGGCGTGGTCTCGCGACTATTTACGCCAGTTACAACAGCGTCACAAATGGAAATTCGCTAAGGATAATGTTTCCATTGGGGACCTAGTTTTACTTATTGAGGATAACCTACTTCCATTAGCCTGGAAATTTGGTGTAATTACCGCCACATTTCCCGGCCCAGATAACTTAATTAGAGTCGTAGACATTCGAACGCCTACTGGTGTTTTGCGCAGACCAATCCATAAATTATGTTTAGTCCCTACTAGGGACGAACAATAAAAAAAAAGGGGGTTTATTTTCGTTTGTATATATTTGTAAAAAACACATAACTCAGATGTTCAAAGAAGACTTTGTTAGTTATAAGCACCTTTGTTTTTAGCATAAGCTTTAATTTGTATATTTTTTGATTCAGCAACTGTTTGTTTTACTCAAGCAAGTGTCAGTTTATTTAATATGCAAGGCTTTAATTATTATTTTGTATTTTCGTATATGCAACATTTGATTTATTCCTCATGTCTTTGCTTACTAACATGTAAAAATTTTGTTTCTCTCTGAGTTTATTTTTCACAATTGTTCAACAGATGTATTACATCTGTAATAAACTAAATTGGTGTTTATTATATTTATTATATAACTTGCATTTATGTAAAACATATTGTTTTTTGCGTCTACTATATGTAACCATGCCACGCCTAGATTTATTTTATATTGTATTTTTATATGGTATTTTGTATTTTGTGATTATGCATTGCACAATTATTATTCCTGCTTAAATTATGACATACATGTCATCACATATGTGCTTGCAATCAGGCAGCTATCTATAGCTTGTTCTCACACAACAACATATTGTAAATTCCTGAAACTTCAGGTACAGCATGACTCTTTCAAATTTATGTCGCCATGCTAGGTTTACGTCTAAACATGTATAATTTGTGACAATTTATTTGTTCATTGTAAGCAATACTCTGTACAGGTCTACTGGCCTCAACTATTTTACGGTAACCATCTATGACTTGCATAGGGTTACAATTTATCGGGCCATCATGTGATGAGTTTCCGATCATGCATTATTAAACATTGTCAATTTATGTATTTTTCATGTTTTATAACGTTCAATATTGTATACATACAATATATGTGGGCAATACATTGCCTGCGCTTACATTTTCATTCATGCATAAAATCATTTGCACGCCAACCTTGGCCTACCAAACGCTTATCTTTATTAAAGCTTATCTTTATGCATGCTTATCGCTAAACCATTAATGTACAGCTGTTATCTAAGATTATAACTCAAGGTTCAATGCAACCTATTGAGATTAACTTTCATTATTAAGAATTCTGTATGTTATATAATAAGTTACCAAAATGTATAATAAGTTACTAAAATGTAGTAAAAAATCTACTGATTTTTTGACGGGCAGTTTATGTACAGTAGCGCGGTAATTTTTACATTATAGGTTGGCTAATCTGCGCTTAATCTGCACTTTAATCTGCTCAAATCATGTCCGTGCTTCCGCACAGTTCGCCACATACGCTCGCAAGCGGCGGTCGGCTCGCTCTCGCAGCCTTACTGTCACATTTTTCTAATACTTGTACTCAAGTATTCGAGTGTCGCGTACTCGCGCCTCTATTCTACTCATCATACGACAATTAATGTAGGCCTTAGGCCAACACTTCATATGGCCTTCTAGGCACTTTCATTAAATTAATTTCAATGTAATACGACTTGTATTTACGATTCGCCCATTAGCCAATCTCTTAGTCAAAGGTGAAACCTAACAATTTCTATGGTATAAATGTGAACAAGTTCAATAAATGTATTAATTACAGTTCACTCTCTCTTCATCATTTTTGCGTCCACTCGGACCGCTTCTAAACATTTTTTGATCCACTCGGATCATTCTTCTCATTAACAGGCTGCCTCAATAAAATTCCAATTTTGTCGAATGTTTGTCCTTGAGACTTATTTATTGTCATCGCAAATGCAGGTATAATTGGAAATTGAGTTCTTTGAAAGTTAAATGGTAAAACAGTACCGGAATATGTTAAATTTATACGTGTAATCATAATTCTCTTATTGCGTGCGGTTCCAGTTAAAGCTTCGCAATCAATAGCATTACGATGCATACACTTGATGCGCATTCTTGTTCCATTGACTAACGCTTCCTTTGTATTTAAGTTTCTGATCAGTAAAACGATGCAATTAACTTTCAATACTAACTTATGTGGTGGCAAACCACTAATAGACAAAGAATTCAAAAACTCAACTGGATAGTTATTGATTTCATTGTCATCATCACAAATTATTTTATCGTAGCTATGATATGTTTTCTGTTCACCTGGTATTCGATTAAGTATATCAGTGTTAATAATAGTAGAATCGTCATTTTTAGGTGCTAAAATAACTGACTTCAATATGTTATCTGAGAGTATGTTTTCGGAAATATTTCCATACACCTCATTAATAATAATATTTTCATCTCCTATTAATTGCCGAGGTATTTCAATAATATTTTCACCAAACAGAGGGAATTGTGGGGCTTCATCATTACCAATTTTCTTCAAGAATTCGACAAATTCTATTTCACTTGGTAAGGCTCTCATATTTTGAGTAAACGTTACTTTATGAAAATAAACAAATTTATGCCAACTCGTGACACAATTTTCAATTAAATTTGCACGTGATCCATGTGGGACAACTGGTAAGATTTGCCGAAAATCACCGCACAGAAGTATCGTTTTCACTCCAAATGGTTTATGTTTATCATTTTCATCGCATAGATCCTGCAATAATCAATCTATGATTTTCAACACTTGCAGTGGGCACATAGAAATTTCATCAATAATTATCAATGATGATAAATTTATGTAACGTCCATAGCTATTATTTGCGGTAATATTCGCTACAGAATTTTCCAAAATGGGTATAGGCAATTTAAACACATTGTGTAAAGTTCTACCTCCAAGTAATAGAGTTGAAGCTATGCCACTGAACGCTGTTGCAATGCAACTAAGATTAAGCGAATTTAATTTGTGAATGATTGCTGTTTGTGTGAATGTTTTTCCACAACCTGCATGAGCGGTTAAACAAAAAACATTAGATCCAGTATCATGGTGCAAAACTTCACGAATCACACGATCAATTAGATTACGCTATTCAATATTTGCAGTTTCATAATGCTCAGAAAACGGAAACTCTTGTGCTATTGGATCAATAGCATTTGCTTCGTCTGTTCTCTGCGAATACGTGGGAACTGGTAAACCAAGTTCTTGACACGACAAATTATGAACATTCAAAATATCTTCAATTTCTAATAGAGCTGTGTTAAAGGATACTTCTTTGTTGTAATCTCTCAAAAAATCTTCACTAAGATATACTTTAAATTCATTCCATAACGCCAATGCATTGGCTGGCACAGTTAATGCAAAAATGTAACCAAATAAATTTCGCATTTGTTTTGGTGAATGTAATTCTTTTGCTTCATTTAAACATTTGCGCCATTCATTATCATTTGAAGCAATGCCGCGAGCATGGCACGCTTCAACAAAAGAAGTGTGTATAATTCCAATGTATGTTCTAACATCCTCAAATGATTTTGGACCACAGACATGTAATAAAAGCTATCGTAAATGGAAAAGTTCGATGTATTTTGGTGATACTACATATATGCGTGTAATGATTTTATCACCTCCACGCCTTCTCTTCTTCCATTTTTTCGGGAATCTTTCCACACATAATGCAAAGGAATTTCAATGTACTTATATTCATGCGCTGATGGATCTGATCGATTCAATTCAAAAAAAGCTAATAATTTTGTTTGTCTTGCATTTGCAATTGCTTGACGTTCTTGCCCTTCTCGAAAGTAAACATTCTGTCTACGCGGTAAATGAATGTCAAGTCTAACGATGACATGTGATTGAAAATGCATTGGTAATTCATAGATGCTCCATACAGCTTCAGTTGATCCGACAGAACGGCCATTTAAAAATTTTTTAACTTCATCAATTTGTATTTCTTGACCTGGTTCATTTCTCTCTGAACCTAATTCAACAGATGCACTGTCATAGCCTTTATACACGTATTTATAAATGTATTTAACACTTTTAACTGTAGTGCATACTTCATCATTTATATGGCAATTAAATTTGGCAAGTAAATACGGATTGTATGGTACAACATAACTATTGTCGAGGCAACTACCGCGAACTTCAGCATTAATACCATTATCACGCCTTCTGTATAATGGATATCCATTTAATGATTCACATGTAACTTCATTAAATCGTTTTGGATAATATTGTGAGCATTTTACATCTCTCATACATACAGAATTTGGATTAAGTACACCGCATGAACCATGCATCATGTGTTTTACAACATATTCATGTAATGTACAATGTGTTTGAATGTTAGGAATCTCCGCATATACAACTTTATCAATATCGGTAGCGTTAACAATTTTATCTTGCTCATTTAAAGAGAGTAAAATGTGAGCATGAGGCAATCCTCTCTTTTGAAACTCAATTGTATAAATGAGTGCTTCAACTTTACCGAAGATTTTTTTTGGTGTAAGGCGCTCAATTAATGCTTTCAGTTTGGACTTGAATACGCGCACAAAAATATCAGATCGAAAATTAGCTGACTCACCTACACCAATATTGCTAACTATTTCAGGCCAACTTGGATTGCAATTCATTGTAATAAACAAAGAAGGCTTTCCGAAATGTTCTACAATTGACATTGCATCTAAATAATTCTGATACATATTTCTTGGAGATCCATTGAATGAAGATGGTAAAATTACCCTACGGCCAACATTATTGGCATTGGGGTTCAATTCTAAATAATCTGTTAAATTGTTGTAAACTTCAGACCTAAGACTTGTTTGATTTTGTCGAATGAAATGTAACCTTGTGCCCTCTATTCTCACATACATATCAACTATCCACTGCAGAAATAATTTTTGTGAATGGTGCAACATGCTAAAATCTTCTCAAATTGCAAGTCGATAGGCTGCATACTGAAGCACGGTTAATTTATTTCTGGGCGCTCTTGAATTAGATGTAGTTGGTACATTATGAGAAATATTGATATGCCACCCAGTATCACCATTTGGAAAAAGTAATGGATACGCTAAAGAGTTCAATGATGAATCCAAAACAGAGATAATTTTAATGGTACCATTAACTTTTGAAAACGAAACCATATTTCGTTCAAAGGGTGGCTCACCATCAACTGTACTAAATATTACTGCTACATCAGTTTAAACTACATCATTCTAACGGCGTAGATCTTAATCACGATTTACTTTAATGAGCATACAAATTTCTTTATTTTGATTTTCAACTCTCTGACAACGATCTTTCATTGCAATGAATGATCGAACAAAAGGATTAATGCGTTCCAATTCAAGAGAGATTTCGCGCATTAAATTGTTATTGCATGTTTGATTATAGTGTTCACGTAATCTATAATTGACAGCAGTGTCAACATCATAAGAATATAATTGCGCATAACATGGTGAGCGACCATATCCAGCAGTCATTGGACCTGATCTGTGATAAAAAACATCATGTATTTTAAAATGATACACTCCACGCGTAACTGTATCCGAAATTTTAGCTTCTGAGCTAACCATAGCAAATGATGAATTGTATTTACGAATGTTTTCAAAATAATTTTTTGACTTTCTTTTTATTGAAGGTTCATTTGAAGGAAGTCCATCATACAATGATTTAAAGTATTCATTTTGACTTAAGGCCGGTAATATTGTTTTACCCTTATGACAACATGAAGTGAATGCAGTCATTTCACCTAAAGTGACCTCAGATTCAAAATGTTTTGCATTTGAAAACCTGCATTGTAAATGCATTAATCTACAATCAAAAGTATTAAAATTTCTTGGAATGACATTCAGTGCGCATTTAAATGTATCCCTCAAAATAATTTCATCATTTTGTATATTATTTACACTATTTAAATTTGCATTTGGTCTATTATCATTTTGACTTTCACGCGATTATATATTCCTTCTTCTTTGTCACTCACTCCGACCCGTCAATGTTATACTATTTACATTTGCATTTGGTCTATTATCATTTTGACTTTCACGCGAATATATATTCCTTCTTCTTTGTCTCTCACTCCGACCCGTCAATGTTCTATGTCGAGGCGTAATGGAAGTAGGTGCGAATATCTGAATGTAAAAAAAACATGTAATGAAATTACTGAAACTAAGATTAGACAGGGTATAATTTAAAAATAATAAAATGTACTCACTTTTTTGAAACCACCAATAATAATTAGGCGAGTGTAAGTCAATTCAAATTGCTGCTACAAAATTTTCCTTTTGCAACAGGTGCATATTAAGCAAGCTGTATTTCACTTTCAACTGCACATTAATATATAAAACACAGATATCTAATATACAAAATATAAAATAAACGCTTTTTTGCCTTGACATACACTCCACAGACTATTGAAAAAGGAACATTTGTAATCACACAAAATTCACAGCTCATTCAGTCAATCTGTCAGTAATTATTTGTTGGCAACATTTTAAAATTCTTTGGCGACAATCTCTACTCTGTGCGACTGTTTGACCACAGACTATTATGTGTTTGACGTTGGAAATATGAACGTAAACAAACGACAGACTATTATGTGTTTGACATTGGCAGTATGAACGTACACTAAAATAAAAAAATTATAATTTTATTGCCTGGCAACAAAATTATTTTATTTGTAACATTTACCATTGTTTGAAAAAGTTTAAATGAATTCTCAAATCCAAATGAACGTTATATTTTATTTAATTTAATGTATTTGTAGCACATATTATATATAAATTTTAGCTTTCTGCACTCCGTCTCCATATAAACTTTAACTATGCCAAATCTCACACTCCTCCGTGCGCGCAATATGCTTAAAAAGGGGTACAAAGTTTTCTCTTAACGTATTAATATATAGATAAAATAAAACATTCATTTGCACTTGAAAATTCATTTAAACTTTTCAAACAATTGTAATTGTTAAAAATAAAATAATTTTGTTGCCAGGCAACAATAGCCTGTGGAGTGTATGTCAAGGCAAAAAATGGTTTATTTTATATTTTGTATATTATATATCTGTGTTTTACATTTTAATGTGCAGTTGAAAGTGAAATACAGCTTGCTTAATACTGACAGATTGACTGAATGAGATGTGAATTTTGTGTGATTTCAAATGTTCCTTTTTCAATAGTCTGTGGAGTGTATGTCAAGGCAAAAAAAGCGTTTATTTTATATTTTGTATATTAGAGATCTGTGTTTTATATATTAATGTGCAGTTGAAAGTGAAATACAGCTTGCTTAATATACACCTGTTGCAAAAGGAAAATTTTGTAGCAGCAATTTGAATTGACTTACTATCGCCTAATTATTATTGGTGGTTTCAAAAAAGTGAGTACATTTTATTATTTTTAAATTAAACCCTGTCTAATCTTAGTTTCAGTAATTTCATTACATGTTTTTTTTTCAGATTCAGATATTCGCACCTACTTCCATTATGCCTCGACATAGAACATTGACGGGTCGGAGTGAGAGACAAAGAAGAAGGAATATATATTCGCCTGAAAGTCAAAATGATAATAGACCAATTCAGGCTTTGCAACGCAAAATATTTAGAATCTGAGGTCACTTTAGGTGAAAGGACTGCATTCACTTCATGTTGTCATAAGGGTAAAGCAATATTACCGGCCTTAAGTCAAAATGAATACTTTAAATCATTGTATGATGGACTTACTCCAAATGAACTTTCAATAAAAAGAAAGTCAAAAAATTATTTTGAAAACATTCGTAAATACAATTCATCATTTGCTATGGTTAGCTCAGAAGCTAAAATTTCGGATACAGTTACGCGTGGAGTGTATCATTTTAAAATACATGATGTTTTTTATCACAGATCAGGTCCAATGACTGCTGGATATGGTCGCTCACCACGTTATGCGCAATTATATTTTTTTGATGTTGACACTGCTGTCAATTATAGATTACGTGAACACTATAATCAAACATGCAACAACAATATAATGCGCGAAATCTCTCTTGAATTGGAACGCATTAATCCTTTCTTTCGGTCATTCATTGCAATGAAAGATCATTGTCAGAGATTTGAAAATCAAAATAAAGAAATTTGTATGCTCATTAAAGTAAATCATGATTTAGATCTACGCCGTTATAATGATGCAGTTCAAACTGATGTAGCAGTAATATTTAGTACAGTTGATGGTGAGCCACCCTTTGAACGAAATATGATTTCGTTTTCAAAAGTTAATGGTACCATTAAAAATATCCCTGCTTTGTATTCATCATTGGACCTTTAGCGTATCCATTACTTTTTCCAAATGGTGATACTGGGTGGCATATCAATATTTCTCATAATGTACCAACTACATCTAATTCAAGAGCGCCCAGAAATAAATTAACCATGCTTCAGTATGCAGCCTATCGGCTTGCAATTAGAGAAGACTTTACCATGTTGCACCATTCACAAAAATTATTTCTGTAGTGGATAGTTGATATGTATGTAAGAATAGAGGGCACAAGGTTACATTTCATTCGACAAAATCAAACAAGTCTTAGGTCTGAAGTTTACAACAATTTAACAGATTATTTAGAATTGAACCCCAATGCCAATAATGTTGGCCGTAGGGTAATTTTACCATCTTCATTCAATGGATCTCCAAGAAATATGTATCAGAATTATTTAGATGTAATGTCAATTGTACAACATTTCGGAAAGCCTTCTTTGTTTATTACAATAAATTGCAATCCAAGTTGGCCTGAAATAGTTAGCAATATTGGTGTAGGTGAGTCAGCTAATTTTCGATCTGATATTTTTGTGCGCGTATTCAAGTCCAAACTGAAAGCATTAATTGAGGGCCTTACACTAAAAAAAATCTTCGGTAAAGTTGAAGCACTCATTTATACAATTGAGTTTCAAAAGAGAGGATTGCCTCATGCTCACATTTTACTCTCTTTAAATGAGCAAGATAAAATTGTTAACGCTACCGATATTGATAAAGTTGTATATGCGGAGATTCCTAACATTCAAACACATTGTACATTACATGAATATGTTGTAAAACACATGATGCATGGTTCATGCGGTGTACTTAATCCAAATTCTGTATGTATGAGAGATGGAAAATGCTCACAATATTATCCAAAACGATTTAATGAAGTTACATGTGAATCATTAAATGGATATCCATTATACAGAAGGCGTGATAATGGTATTAATGCTGAAGTTCGCGGTAGTTGCCTCGACAATAGTTATGTTGTACCATACAATCCGTATTTACTTGCCAAATTTAATTGCCATATAAATGATGAAGTATGCACTACAGTTAAAAGTGTTAAATACATTTATAAATACGTGTATAAAGGCTATGACAGTGCATCTGTTGAATTAGGTTCAGAGAGAAATGAACCAGGTCAAGAAATACAAATTGATGAAGTTAAAAAATTTTTAAATGGCCGTTCTGTCGGATCAACTGAAGCTGTATAGAGCATCCATGAATTACCAATGCATTTTCAATCACATGTCATCGTTAGACTTGACATTCATTTACCGCGTAGACAGAATGTTTACTTTCGAGAAGGGCAAGAACGTCAATAAATTGCAAATGCAAGACAAACAAAATTATTAGCATTTTTTGAATTGAATCGATCAGATCCATCAGCGCATGAATATAAATATATTAAAATTCCTTTGCATTATGTGTGGAAAGATTCCCGAAAAATGGAAGAAGAGAAGGCGTGGAGGTGATAAAATCGTTACACGCATATATGTAGTATCACCAAAAGACATCGAACTTTTCCAATTACGATTGCTTTTATTACATGTCTGTGGTCCAAAATCATTTTAGGATGTTATAACATACAATGGAATTATACACACTTCTTTTGTTGAAGCGTGCCATGCTGGCGGCATTGCTTCAAATGATAATGAATGGCGCAAATGTTTAAATGAAGCAAAAGTATTACATTCACCAAAACAAATGCGAAATTTATTTGGTTACATTTTTGCATTAAATGAGCCAGTCAATGCATTGGCGTTATGGAATAAATTTAAAGTATATCTTAGTGAAGATTTTTTGAGAGATTACAACGAAGAAGTATCCTTTAATACAGCTCTATTAGAAATTGAAGATATTTTGAATGTTCATAATTTGTCATGTCAAGAACTTGGTTTACCAGTTCCCACGTATTCGCAGAGAACAGACGAAGCAAATGCTATTGATCCAATAGAACAAGAGTTTCTGTTTTCTGAGCATTACGAAACTGCAAATATTGAACAGCGTAATCTAATTGATCGTGTGATTGTTGAAGTTTGCATCATGATACTGGATCTAATGTTTTTTGTTTAACCGCTCATGCAGGTTGTGGAAAACATTCACACAAACAGCAATCATTCACAAATTAAATTAGCTTAATCTTAGTTGCCTTGCAACAGGGTTCAGTGGCATAGCTTCAACTCTATTACTTGGAGCTAAACAATGTGTTTAAATTTAAACAATGTGTTTAAATTGCCTATTCCCATTTTGGAAAATTCTGTAGCGAGTATTACCGCAAATAATAGCTATGGACGTTACCTAAATTCATCATCATTGATAATTATCGATGAAATTTCTATGTGCCCACTGCAAGTGTTGAAAATCATAGATAGATTATTGCAGGATCTGTGCGATGAAAATGATAAACATAAACCATTTGGAGGGAAAACGATACTTCTGTGCGGTGATTTTCGGCAGATCTTACCAGTTGTCCCACATGGATCACGTGCAACTTTAATTGAAAATTGTGTCACGAGTTGGCATAAATTTGTTTATTTTCATAAAGTAACGTTTACTCAAAATATGAGAGCCTTACCAAGTGAAATAGAATTTGTCGAATTCTTGAAGAAAATTGGTAATGATGAAGCCCCACAATTCCCTCAGTTTGGTGAAAATATTATTGAAATACCTCAGCAATTAATAGGAGATGAAAATAATATTATTAATGAGGTGTATGGAAATATTTCCGAAAACATACTCTCAGATAACATATTGAAGTCAGTTATTTTAGCACCTAAAAATGATGATTGTACTGTTATTGATACTGATATACTTAATCGAATACCAGGTGAATAGAAAACATATCATAGCTACGATAAAATAATTTGTGATGATGACAATGAAATCAATAACTATCCAGTAGATTTTTTGATTTCTTTGTCTATTAGTGGTTTGCCACCACATAAGTTAGTATTGAAAGTTAATTGCATCGTTTTACTGATCAGAAACTTAAATACAAAGGAAGCAATTAGTCAATGGAACAAGAATGCGCATCAAGTGTATGCATCGTAATGCTATTGATTGCGAAGCTTTAACTGGAACCGCACGCAATAAGAGAATTTTGATTCCACGTATAAATTTAACATATTCCGGTACTGTTTTACCATTTAACTTTCAAAGAACCCAATTTTCAATTATACCTGCATTTGCGATGACAATAAATAAGTCTCAAGGACAAACATTCGAAAAAATTGGAATTTTATTGAAGCAGCAGTTTTTACACATGGTCAATTGTACGTCGCAGCAAGTAGAGTTCGATCATTCGATGGTGTGAGATTTTATATTTCCGAATATAATGGCCAAGGGCATTTAGCAAATGATGAAAGAGTTTTTACAAAAACATCGTTTACACAGAAGTTCTGAATCATTGAATTCACTTTCAAACTATTTTAAGATCAATGGACAACATTTATTTTTTTAACCGCCCGGTTTTTTGATTTAATAAAAATATATGAGAAAATACGAGGCACGTATTTTTTATGTTTTATTAACTTTTTATTTAAATTTTATATAATTCGAAAAAGATAGGCAAAATAACTGTGTAGCCTTGGCGAACCCTGGTCAGTATGGCAAAAAAAAAACCGAAGGAAATGTCAAAAAACGCGTTATTGCTTTTTAAATATGGCTTAGCCAAGCTAAACCTCATTTATCCTATTTTTCATATTTTTCAAATGACTCGAAAATTAATGCATAGAAAAAAAATTAAAAAAATTATATAAGCTTTGTAGCAGATAACCTTCAAACTGTTTTCTAATTTTGTACCTTACCAAACATGAAATATAATCCACTGGAATTGAAAACAATGTATCTTATACTTCTATGAATGTCAAGTCTCATTTTTATTAGTGTTTATTTGATTCAATAATAACATGAAAAAATTAAAACTGACAATGAATTATATCAAAAAATACATACGAATACAAGCTGTAATTGTGTTTTCTTTCAACTGTTACTAACATTAAATTTTAAATTTCATAGGTATTGCAGGGAATTAAGACAAACAACACACGCTAATGACGTATTTGTACACGCTCGCAGCTGACGTAATAGAACAAAATTCAAAAAAATTATATGCAATGATTATAGAGGTATACTCTTTGACAAAAGAACCTCAATAACGTTCAAACTTAAAAATTTAATGAATTACGGTCGAATTTCGACCACTGGGCGACCACTATTTATAATTTATTTAATCATAATTATTAACATAACCCTAAGTGTTTATTTTGTTTTTGATGAAACGGACGTTACACAATATACCTGTTCCATTGGTTGGGCCAGCGAATTCATAAGTAATGTTCTGAGAAATTTGAAATTTTGTACAAACATTGGACTAAATGTATTTTATAAATTACTCTCATTCAGAAAGTTAGATTCTTATTGAAAAAGTAGTCGTCTGTTTAGTTAATGTAACGTGTAGAATTTAGAGGTAAATTTAAAAGTAGGCTCGGAGACGAACGGATACATGCAGCGTGTGCGCAGGCGCATACAATTTGTGTCATGGTTTAAAATAATATTTTTGATTACGTACTTCGTCTATTAATTTAAATATGTATTGAAGTTATAGAATTTTTTTGAAAACTCACAGGTGTATTCAACAGTAATAAAAATTCTCTTTTGGGGAATTCAAAATAAAATTAATCTCTATGTACGAAATTAAATCTTTTAATAGTTAAAACTAACAAATTGTAACAAAAGTACTGTGCTTACTAAACACAGTAAGCACAAAATCTACTAATATGTAATCTATCTTGCATCTGTCAAAATGATTTGGTGTAGTTTATAATATTTTTAGACTTTGTGTCTTCTCTCATAAATATCATTCCATACAGTGTTAATTTATAATTTATTTTTCAGCTCTTCCCTGAATGCACACCAGAACAAGGTGTAGTCGTTGGCCATATCTTCTAAGCATCTTTTTTACTGCAGGGGAGGCCCAAATTCCACCTCAGGGCTCCCGTCCCTGCCGATGTGGTCCCACCTTGCCGGGGTGGCAGGACTTACGGTAAAAAGTTAACCAACCAAGAGGACCACATCGATTAAATCAAGTTACCCAACCCACCTAGTCAGCTGACGCATTATTCAAAACGACTCGTCACATTATTAACAAGACGGAACACTACAGATGTGGATGTCAAACTGACAACTGTGAAATTTCTTTAAGAACGCTCAGAAAATTTGTGCTCAGATTAAACATTTGTGTAATCTGCTCCATAAATAATTGTTGACAGTTTTCCGACGGTACCACGTGATAAGACAATCGAAGATTTGAAGCTTATCACGGAAATTCAACATAACACCAATTCTGAGGAAAAGATTAGAAGATTTGAGAGTTAGAACAAGGAGTGGACTAAGTGACTAGTACCGCAATTATTGTACTGTTTGTTCAAAGTGCAAAATAGAAAGGGGACTCAAAAATTGGAAAGATTCTCATATAAAGTTCTAAGCTTGAGAACTTTATAAAGAATGTGTGTACCAGAGAACTTCTTAAGATTAAGTGCGACCGTCAGCAAGTGGCTGAATTGTACCGAAAATGTATGTAGCATATTTAGTTTTGACGATATGAAATAAACGGAGCTAAAAAATTTGAAACTTTGTGTCTTTGTTATGTTTGTTGTTCAAGATTAGTTTACTGTTTACCAGTAATATAATTCAAGTTACGTATAGTTTGCGTGCAAAACTAAATTTACAAGCGTATTTGTAAATTAACCTCTGATTGGCAATTAAAAGGAAACAAAAATAGGGAAGAAGATTTTATTAGGTACAAAAGTTACGTACATGTTTGTGTAATATTTACAGATAATCTCCATATACATACAGGTACTTATTATACCGTTGCACAGCTTTTTCAGACTTTGTCGCGAAACGCTGTCAAAACTTATATCTACTAATGAGTTTCTCATTTGTGTCAAAGCGCTGGGTACCCAACCAGACTCATGTAGGTTAGGTTGCATTACGTTATCTTATCATCTAGGTGACACGATGACAACTCTTTCCGGATTAATTTTGGCGGTGTGCATTTCTCGATTTTTCCATTAACAGGTCAAATGACTGCAAAAACACACGCTTGATCATCCGCTATTGGAGTCTGTGAACTTTCCTCAAGTTGAAGCTTTTCAAGTACGCAGAGTCTGCGCTCTTGCCCGTACCGACGAGTCACCGACAAACGGAGTCGACCCCCTTATCTATGAATGGGCGAATTGGCGCCACCTTTCATCCGACAGTGATTGACCGGGACGAGCTCCGTCTACATCGGGCCACTTGGAGGCTGGTCCTGCATGACACAAGCAGTTCCGGACAGTTTGTCTACCTCCTTTTAATAATCCGATGACGCCGTCCACCAGTTTGAGGCACAGTCTGAAATGTATCCAGGACACGGTGGTATGTTTGAACGAATACTAGTACGCACCTTTCAGTTGGCTGGAGAGACATTGACAGGATTCATGTTTCGTCGGCTATAACTCGACCGTCGGTTACAAACAGAGAATTTCGACGACCGTAATCATATTGTTTTGCCGTATAATTTGTTTCGACGTATATTTTAAAGAGTACTTTTTATCCACAGTAACTAAGAAATATGTTATCAATTGATAGTTATGTGGGCCTACTAGTACGAGCGCGACCGCCTGTCTGTCTATCGGTAGTGTTCATGCGCCAGTATTCCAGTCACTGAAATTTGAAGCCCTGTAATACAAAACACACAACAAAACAAATATAAAACGATTATACTTACAGAACACCAATCTGTAGTCCAAGGTGACATCACACTACAGTAAAACCTCTCTAGTCCGACGACCCCCGGCTGGTCCGACGCTCCGGTTGGTCCGACCGCGGCTCAGCCACCGACTTGTTGATGACTCACCCGCTTCTTTACATACTTCTCAGTTGTTTTGCTGCCTCCGTGAGCCGGCATCTAGTGTCTAGTGCGCAGTGTTGCCAGGTCTTCCGAAATTTCGGAAGACCTTCCGATTTTTTTTAATGTTCCAGAAAATACGAAATTTGGTGTAAATCTTCCGAATTTTTTCCTACTCTCGTTTCAGTGCTATGTCGCATTTCTAGAGTTTTGTTTTTGCGTACGATATGACGTCAAATCTGGTGTTTCGTTGCAACCGCAATTATGATTGCTTTCAATAAAAGTTTATAAGAGGTCTTGTCAAAAATTACAGTTCCTTCCTCCTGTCACAAACAATAATTATGACCACCCATACACAATGATGTAATAAGCATTTTGCAATATCCACTTATTGTACCATACAGTACTGCTATTCAAATAAGAGTGACTAATCGTTATAGTTTAGTCTCAAGGTGACAGAATCGCACTACATGACTGCACCTGAATAAACAGATACTGTAATGTCTAGCCTACACCAGGTCATAATAATGTCAAGTCGTCGTGATAAACATGAAAATAAAAGTAGGGTACTACACTACACTTGATGGCTAAACTGTGTTGGGTATGAAGAGTGTTCAGCTGTTGTTAAGTCTACATCTCTGCAGCTAAGTCTAGACAGTCGTCTGCCAAACAAAAGAACATTACGGTTTTTTTCACCAATAAAATGTGTCTCTTGATTTTTATTACGCTATTGCTGGACTGTACATATTATCATTTATTGTACATAACCAATCATATAGCCTGGTAGCCTACTGTATAAGTTTTATTTTATTTTAGACTGTCTCATTTAATGAAATAATAAACATTTTGTATTCTTCTGATAATCCGACCTTTTTTGCGTTCCGACCATACCCCCAGTCACACAGGTGACGGATTAGTGAGGTTCTACTGTAGTCAACTTTACGAATTTGTAAAGTTGAGAAGCCTTCAAATATGTTGCACGTGTTAGTGCTTGATAGAGATACAACAGTTAAAGGTTGTTTCTGTTCAGAAAAACGTTCCTGAATAGTGTACCAGATTCATTAAAATTATTTTTAATTTAACAAATCGGAACTTGTGAAAGCCATGAATCACTGTGGTACCACAACTCAGATGTTTGTAATTTATCCGGAAGACTACCACCGGATAAACTACTGTCGGCAGGGTTTTCTTGATCCTTCACATGCTACCAATTGGTGTTTTTAGTGCTTTGTTGAATTTCAGACACACGATTGGAAACAAAAACCTTCCACCTAAAGGACTCAGCGTGTATCCAGTGTAAAGCAACCATATAGTCTGAGTACAAATGAATCTCATCAATATGTATGTTCAATTAATAAGTCATTTTTTGAAGCAAGCAAGCGAAAAGCAAACAGCCACACAGTTCGAGTTTAGGCATGTAATTTGTTTTAGGAGAGCTACCCCAGATTTAAAACAAAGCAGACTAGAAGAGACATAATCATTATTAAAAACAATGCTCACATACATGCAACAATCATAACCTTCAATGGACGCATCTGCGAAGCCATGAATTATAAACAATCTTATACTAAAGTTAGATTTCGTTCATCTATTTACACTGATCTTACTAACTAAACATAACTTATTGTATAATTCTTGCCATTTTAATAAAAGATAAACTGGTAGAACATCATTCCAGTTAGTTTTTGCTGGAAAAAGTTGTTGCATGAAATGTTTGCATAAAAAAACTACTGGACTAACTGAATGCAAATGATCGTAAATTCCTGCAATTATTGACAAAACAATTCTTTTTTTAAATGTTTTATGGCAGTTTTTAAGCGTTATTTTATAAACAAATATGTCAGAGCTATTGTTTCATAGTAAATCTAAAGTGCTTATGTTCTCATTTGTATTTAATGAGATAATAGCATCATTTAAAGTTATAATTTCATGATTGTCTGAAAACCATTTATATAGAGGAAAACCATATTGTTGTAGTAGATCGTTTACATCTATCTTTAATTGTTTGACTTCATTTAGATTGTCACATCCAATAGGTAGGTCATTAACATAAAAATCATTGGCTAAAGCCTTACATGCTAGAGGAAATTGATTTTGATTGTCATTAGCTATTTACACACGACACCTAGTGGCTAGAAACGAAGCACTAGCTGTACCATATGTTCCAGTTTTCAGTACAAAATATTGCAGCTCTTGATCAGGTGAATCACCCCAAAGTATTCTTTGCAAATTACAAACTATAGAATCAATTAGTATTTTTCTGAACAATTTTTTAATGTCATATGTTAAGACATAAATATGATTTCTGAACCTTAAAATGATTAAGAATATATCTTAATGTATTGTTGGTCCCACTAAGAGTGAATAATTAAGGGACAAGCCATTAGTAGTTTTTGCAGAACCATCGAAAACTACACAAATTTTTGTAGTCAAACTAGAGTCTTTGAATACAGCATGATGTGGTAGATAAAACATCTTGGATTCATTAACTAAACGATCATTGGAATTGAGTAACGACATATAACCTGAAACTTGTATTCATTGATGAACTTAGCGTAATAAGTTGTTCTTCAAATTAAGATTTTTATTGAATTTGCGTTTTGAAGTTTGAAATCACTGCTTGGCATAAACTAGCGAATCAGCGAGTCCTATATAATGAGCCTTACGAGAAAGTTAAACAATAATCTGCCATCATTGTTTCTTAAATTATTATCAGTAAAGCGTTTTTCACATAATGCATCTTCTAAAGATGGTACATCAGTTGGATACTCTTCAACTTGCCAGAACCATTCAACCACAGAGGAAAAAATTTTTGTAGTAGTTTCTAACGAAAAATGACGAAACAGAGTTGGATGACTTGAGTTTGATTAGAAAATTTCCAGGAAGAATATAACCAATTTTGGTTTCTTGAATGATTGGCAAATTTGCATATCAAATAAATTTACTAGGTTTGATAAGGCTCAAGAAGAATTGAGCTCCTAACAGAATGTCAATAGTAGATGAAATAACGAAGTTTGGACATGCAAGAAATATATCGTGGGGCAAGCTGATTTGCGAAGAATCAAACAATTCTGTAGGAAGATTGTCAGTCAGGTTAGTAGAATAAAACACTGAACGTTAAAGTTTTCATAAAGAGACTGTACTGTGAGACTGACAAGAAGCATTATTAATACCGTACTTAGGATTGGCAATTCATTTTTATGAAATCCAATTTGAGATTTCTAGCGAAATCTTAGATACAGAAATTAGCTTGACTGCCAGAATCAAGAAAAATCCTACAGAAATGATGATTACCAAACTTGTCTATAGTTTTACATATTGCTGTAGATAATAATATGTTTTTGTTAGTTTGTTGTTTAAGAGCACAATAAGTGCTGATTTCGACTTTGTTTGTATTACCTTCAGCCACATGCTGCTCTGTGTGGATTAAGGAATGTTGCTTCTTGCAACAAGTTTTGCAAACATGTTTGTTACGATATTCATTAGCAGAATGACCAACACGTAAAAATCTAAAGCAACATTTGTTTTTGATTAGGAATTCCTTGCGCCTTTTGACTGATAAAATTTTAAATTGTTTGCAAGCATATAAATAGTAATCAGCCGTACACATGGTACATTGAATTGTCTTACACTTAATATGATAACTAAGCAACCTATTTTGCTGAAATTTATATGTTTGCACAGGCATTTGTTTAGACTTAGGTGAATTATTTATTTGACTAATTTCTACGTTTGCAGCTATATTTTCAAATATTTGTCTTCTAGTGTTTAGAAATTCAGTAACTGTCAAAAATCAGGAAATTTTTCACTTGAAAATTTCTTTCCAACGTTTGGAAGTAGTTTGGTCCAGTTAGAAATTTGAAAGTTAGAAATAGAGTAACAATAAGATAAAAAATATTCAGGCAAATTCATGTCCTCAAGTACATTTACAGTTGAATTTATTTAATTGTTAGATGTAAAGTTAGATGTATTGTTTGCTGATTCTTTGTCAGTTGAATTGATTTTCAATATGTTCTCAACATTATGAAGAGAACAATTTGTTATCAAATCTGTTTTTAAGCAAATCTAGAGTTACGTGATAATTTTCATTAGTAATAGGTAGGTTTTCTATTATTTTGAGTGCCTCTCCTTTTAAGGAAGTATGTAAGTATTAATACGAAGTATTTCAGTATTAATACGATCCACCCTAGAATCTACTAGATCAATGAACATATGTTTATAGGCTACTGTTTCAAATCCAAAACATTTCCACTAAAATCTATAAGTTTAATAGGCTTTAATTGTACTGGATGTACAAGCTTTTCTGTCTTAATTTCATTAGGTGTTGTTTTGGCATTGTCGGTAGGATTAGCTGAAAACTTATCTAAGACGTTTGTGTAACTTACATTCAGCATTACATAAATAATTTAAGACTTGAATTCTGCCCTTCTCTACTCTGCTATTATTACTTCAGATATTTCTAACTCAGATTGAATGACATTGCATTTTTGTTGAAGGCCACCTAACGATCTCAATTTTATCTGTAATGAATGCAATCATTTTTTGAAATGTCAAAACTATCAGCAAAGTTGTTAATCCTAGTAATTGTGGCTCTAACAACAGCTCTTTGTTTTATTAGCTGCTTTGTATTAGTAATGTTTTAATCCTATTATTAAATACAATAATGCATGTATGAACACAATATAAACATATAATAGAACAATGCTACAATATATAAATATATAATATATAATATACAATATATAACTAATAATACTCCACGGTGATAACGTTGCATTTGAATATTTTCCATAACTTGCAATAAGAAGTATAGAATGGCAATACATAGAGTTTGAGAATGAAAAGAAAATGATCGTTAGTGAAAATTAGAAGAGGTTATGTTAATGTTGACGTATAGTTAAACAGCAGAGTTCAAAATCCATATACGTGCGTGCGTCTCGGTGTTGCGGCGGCGGGCAAGGTTGCGCGCTGCAGCTCAAGTCGTGACTGATGCTACCGGCCCCCACCTTCACAGGAGCTATTTAGTATACCTTCCTCTCATTTGTGGTCTTCCATTATACTTAAAAGAACTTGCGATATATAAATTTATCTTTGCAAGCCCTCATAAGAAAGTTACGTTTGGTACTTCAGTCCGATGCGACAGCAGAATAGTGAACACGTGTTCAGAGACCCTTCAGATAATGTTTCCACTAGTCCTGAAACCACATGAAGTCGGAAATGCTCATGCCACGACTTAAATTTGTAGCCACGTTTTATAAATAGAAGACTTTAGAGACATTTTACCATTCTTTCCAACAAATGAACTCATCACGAGTTGCAGCAAAAGTGCCCTGACTTATAGTACTAATCTAGTACCAAAAGTTCTGCAGAGCACAACAACAATATTGAGAGGCACAGATGAACAAACACATAAAACGTTTATCAAACTTTCTGTATAAACTATTGTTTGCCGAGACATGAGTCCTAAAAATATATGGGTCGAGAGACACATCACAAACGGCGCATTAAGCATAGTGGTCAAAATTCTATACGACGTTGCTAATATATCTCCATCCCTCCTAGTCACTATCTTAGTGAAATTTGAAACAAAAATATACCTAAACGTTCTGTCGATATGTTCCGAATTTTTCCATGAGTAACATATTAAACACATAGAGAAAGCAGTTACTCGTCTATAATTTTCACTATCGTTTTTCATGCGGTAACGATGTATAAAGCACAGGGACTGCCTACACATGAAGCAGTTCTTGACATTGCACAAACGAAAATAACGCTCGGATTCTTTAATACGCTCTTAGTAGATTAAAAAGTCTGCTAATATAATCATATTTTTTTCAGTTTATACTACACTCACTCCATAATAAAATCAAAATAATTAATATTTGAAAACAGTATTCACAAGTTTCTTTTCATAATATTTGTTTTGTAAACTTTATATGATACTCAATACTTTGTAACCAATATATTTGGCATGTTTATTTTTGCTCGTGCATATCGCTCAAATTTGAAACTTCCACGTTATATCGTAAAATTTAATACGTAGTAACTTAATTATTTATTGTTTTAACAAAAACACAAATTTAACTTTAATATCACATATTTCCTCTTTAATATTCTTATACGGCAACAATGTTGTGTTTCCAACAACAATACCGCAGTACTGCCAATGCCTAAAACGACATTGCACTAAATACAAAACCCATTGTTTCCGGAATTCAATGAAATACCCAGAGAATATCTGTTTAAAAAATACCGTTGATTTAAATATTTTCAAATGCGTTTTAATTATGTATAATTCTGAATTAATGGAACCACTATAAATGCAAACAGAAATGAATAGTGAATAAGCTTACACTAGAGAGATAATTACCTCCCCTCCACACTACCTTACAGAACAATACCACACACGCGCACGCTCCGTCTGAAACAATGTGTGTAGTTTTTGTCTTCAGCCTCCACTTCCTGTTGTCTGGAGATTTTAATGCCATCTGTACCTATTGCGTAGGTCAGGCATTAATCTGCTGTCATCACGTTAAATCTAGTGAGACTAGCTGCACAGATTTCAATAAAGTTGTTTTACGTTCACTGTATTATAGGGTTGATTATTCAACTGAATATGGTTATACAAACGATGGACGAAAGTTCAATGAACAGAACGACTTCAAGCGTGTAACAGGTAGTAATATATTTACGGCTCACGGAAACGTATTTTTAATTTAAATTCACGTTTTTATTAAAGACTGTGTTGTGAGCTTTAGTTATTACGTTTCTATACCTTTTGTTTTGTTTACGCCTACTATGAGACTTTACAATTATGTTTTAAAAATATTTTGATTTATGTGTTTTAAAAAGTCTTTTTACTGATACGTGCATATACCCGTGTACGCACGTATATATAGGTATAAGGAGAATGGACTAAACGCAGAAGGAAAGTACAAACACAAGTTCTACACATGCAGTAGCGAGTATTCCGACACTTACGAATAGCTCTAATTAGATATTTGACATCTATTAATAAATTTTAACTATTTTATACCCATATCGCAATCGATAACGATGTTTAATTTTTTAATTATTGTACACAATAGTAGGCGCGCGCATGCGTTTGTGTGTAGCACAGAATTATGCGCATCACAAGTTTAAACTCTAAACTGTACAGAATATACGTATAAATTAAATTGTCATTTGCTTTGTGAAAGATAATTTGACATAATTATTGCACTCGTAACTTAAAATAATTTTATATTTAAATTTCTATAATTTTATTTAAATTTTTATAATAGCCTCCCTATAGGCCTATTTGTCTAATATTTCTATATTTGTCTAACTTTAATGCCTATATTTAAATAAAGGAGGAATCGATTGTATTTTAACAACTTCAGTTATACTTATTTACGTAACTTCATTATAAAAATTTAATTAAAGATAAATTTTACAAAAAGTGACTGTCTTCAAAAACATTTTCTATTTTACGTCTTTAACACGGCAGCTTTCAATATTGTTATAAGAGCGCTTTAAACTAGATTCTATGTGTAACAGGAGAAGGTTACAGTAGGATTAATAAATATAAAGAGCAGTCCAACAGATACATTGACCTGCCGACGACATTTCGTCTGTTTCCGTCCAATATTTTTCACTCAATTACATTGTTTTAGAAAACACTTTCTAGTCTTTATATCACTATAGACGAAATAATGCGAATAAAGATCTTTTTATGTATCAACACTGTAATATTTACACAATATTTGTATTTGTTTTTCGTCGGTTAATAATTATCATTTAATCCTTCAATTAGCTTATACTTCACAGTTTTTAAGTGTTTATGATATTTTTTAATATTATTTAATACTGATTTTTGTAAAAATAGAAAAGACCATCTGCATTTTTGAACAGAATTATTTTGATATTCTTCAAGTTTACCTACATTGAATTTAAAATGGTGAATACCGTTAAATAAAATGTGTTACTTGAGTAACACTTTTGTGTTTTCTTATAGCAAAAAGGGCGCATTGGTTTTGGTATGTACGCCTATGTACAGTAGGCCTATGCCTCGTCACGATGGTGGGATATGCAAAATGTAAATGAAAAATTCTGTTATTAAGTGGAATATATTTAAAACACAAATTAGCGTTAGAGTCTTTATTACCATCAATTATTTCAGTAATTTTAAACTTCCAAGGTGTTAATAAACTTAGTTAGAATCTTCTAAAAATTGTTTTAATTTAGGATTCCTTTAACAATTTTATAAACATCGCATGTTGCAACAATTTAAGCATGCTCAAATAACTTTAAACAAAAATAACTTTTATGAATGTGTGAATTCAAAAATAGACAAATACTGATTCTAGCACCTTTGTTTTCTATGGGGTTGTATTGTAAACTACATTTGTAAAGATCGTTAATCGTTGACGTGATCAGAAAGACATTTTATACTCAAATTATTTTTATCGAATGACGCTAATCCCTGATAAGCACACACGAAACCTTCACAGAATACAAGAACAGTGTGTATTCCAAATAAACAACGTAACATTAGAAGTAAAATAAATTATTACTGTTAGTAATATAGGGAAAAGCTTCTGCAAACAGTTTTTACAATGTGGGATTGACTCTTATATTTAGTTTATAAAAACACATTTAAAAATATAAACACAGAAACAACCGACATTAAAGTAAGTTATTTCAAACCAGTCCCCAGTCCTTGGCATCACATATTTTACAAAATGTTTTCATTCGTTTTACAAAATTCGTTTATCATAAAACATAAATGTTCACTGGTCAGTATATGATTCATCTTCTAACACATAACGAATTACTGAAATACAAAGAATGAAAATGAAAGGAAATAAATTAAAGATTACAAAACTAGGAGACCCGAATTCAATACTACTCAGAAGAGTAGCAAACAAAGGCACAAAAACTGTTATATCAAGCAAAAAAAAAAAAAAAAAAATTAGTAACAGGTCAGTTTCAGCAATTTTACATTCCGTGAAACATGTCCGTCGCAACTAGTTAACACATTCAGTATCTAAGCATTCAGTTTTATAATTTTTACGTGTAATAATAATTCGAAGCACATGGTAAGCGGTTAACAATATTTAATAAGCTTAAAGAAACCTGCAAACTATAACCATCGTTCAATTTAAAGCAAACTGATAAAGATGGCGGACAACTTTATGTGTATCTACACATTTAGAGGAAATGGGATTTAAAGAATTAAAGGGGTGGAGGCAAAACAAACAGATATTTGTGTAATTGAGCCTTTTATTACGCGGAATGCCCTAAACGGCTGTTCAGAAATGGAAAATTCTAACACAGTTTTCTTCTTAAATCATTGGTGGAACAAGAATCACTAAAGAAACTGGTAAGATATAAGTAAAGATATAATTAGAAAGATACTAGGAGGAAGAATAACAGAATAACTGAATACGGAGAACAAATAAAGGGCTCTATAGTGGTAGGCTCACACAGCGTGTGAGTGTGAGTGTATGTGGGAGGTGACAAAGCAAAGAGATGTTTGGATATTTGAGCCTTTTATTACGCGGAATGCCCTAAACGGCTGTTCAGAAATAGAAAATTCTAACAAAGTTTTCTTTTTAAATCATTGGTCGAACAAGAATCACTGAAGTAACTGATAAGATATAAGTAAAGATATAATTAGAAAGATATTAGGAGTAAGAATAATAGAATGATTCAATACGGAGAACAAATAAAGGGCTCTACAGTGGTAGGCTCACACAGTGTGTGAGTGTGTGTGTGTGAGTGTGTGTGTGTGTGTGTGTGTGTGTGTGTGTGTGTGTGTGTGTGTGTGTGCGTGCGCGCGTGTTAAGGAAGAATGCACCCTATTGTAAATGTAAGAGAGGAGGAGACAACGAGAAATGTGTTGCGATGCCATAACGGCAGATTGAACAAAAACATGTGTGAATAATTAGAAGACTATATATATATATATATATATATATATATATATATTGTAATGTAGAGGTTGTGACGAGATTTAATGTCACCCGTTGTAAGCGTCAATTTGTAACAGAAACGAAGTATTCCCGTTCTTGTCTTTACCTTAAGCCCCACTGTTGGGATCGTCACTTTGTAAATAGACGGTGTTAAAGGTGTTAACTATATGTCGCGTACTTACTTTTTGTGTATTTAATATTGTAACGAGCCGCTGAATACTTTTTCTTAATACTTACTAAGTCGACCGTATTCTCGTCGCTCAGTTCAAATTTTCCGCCTTACTGTATGATTGGTTCTCGCTGTCTGGCCGAGCCGAATTCGTCAACTACAGTATTTTTATTGTTTATGTCCCAAATTCTTATATTACCTTTTTTAAATTAATCAAACATACAGCGGTTGGTAAATGCGAAGATTTATTTAACACTTTTTTTATATTATCAGGTCAATTACAGTTGAGGAATGAAACATATATTTATTTTAGCTCCGGCGTTTACAAGTTGCTCAGTTGGCAGCGTCCTGCTTCGTTCAGTTCATACGTAAATGCCACAATGGCGTACAGTTTTATGTTTTATAATAATAATCTCAGGGATAAGTTCCTTGGACCACAGAATGTTGGTTTACAGACTAATAAATGCACATCAATTCATAATATTCCTTATAACTAATACACGATATATGATATCTTAAAATATGACAAGTAAGTTATCGCAAATGAGAAATAGTGTTTGTTAGGTTACATTTAGTGATGAAGTTACGTTTTTTAAAATTAGTTAATATAAAATCGAAATTCAGTGATAGATTTGGTGTATAAAAAGTGACTATTTAATCAAGTTCAGTTCAAAAATTAATTTAGTGACTGGTGAAGTGAAAGTAAAATTGTTCGTTTACTATGGGTTATTGAAAGTTTTAATTTTGTGGTGAAGTATTTAATTTATACTCATCGAATCCTTCATGCAGCTTCTCTTGCGATCCTCTTCTTCTTCTGGAACACGTCTAATAGTCCTTTCTTCTTTGTATTTATTGAGAGCCCCGTTCAAATGATTGAATTTCAATGTCCAGTTACCATCAGTTCTGGTAGATGATATGTTTCCTCAGGCTGGGTTAGGTATCTTCAGTTCTTCCTCCAGAATTAGTCGTCTGTTAATTTGGTTTGTTTCCTTTAATTTTTTGGGTATTTAATTTATTATATTTTGGTTTTAATTGTCCGAAATCTCATCAATGATTAGTTTATATATTCTTCTTGTACTTCTTCATTCAAATTTAGGAAAACTTAATGATATTAGAATTAATTTGTCTTCAAGGGCTCCATACGTCCACCCTCTACGCTAGTCAATAATGAAGTAATTAGATTTCAACGGTCAAGCTATGTAACAACCTTTCAAATTATACTAGTTCTCATTGGCCAACATCTTATAACATTGTTATAATCTAACGTTTTATTTCTGTTTAAATTTATAAAAATCCTTTAAATTGTAATTATTTTCTTATGCTAGCAGTAATATTAATTACACTAACACCATTTTTTTGCTTTTTTACTAAAGATTATTTTGATATCACTCATAGTTACTTTTGATTAATTAATAATATATTTCTTATTTTTCTATTGACATTTCTTATATATCTATCTTGAAACTAAATATTATTTATACATTTTTGTGCCTGATATTCTTACTTAAATACCTAAACATATTTTGTACCTTCATTGACCTTTTGTTATTATTTTACTTACAAACTTACAAAATTCCTTCCTTTATGCTAGGCCTAATGCCTAGGTTTTCACAATACTTCTATTCAACATTCCTTACAATCTTTTTTATATCCATTAACTATTTTTTGTTGTTGATTGAACATTTTTTTAAAGAAACTAATTAACAAAAAAACAATGGTGCTTTTAACAACACACCTTTTATTATTTAACATCTTTCTTACCAGGCCCACGCCTGAAATTAAACTTCTAATTATTATTGGTTTCTTACTTTTATCTCACCTATCTTCTACGTTTATTAATACTATAGTTCTTACAATAACAAAACTCTTATAATATAAATTTTTAACACTTCCTTAAACAATATAACTCATTCACAAATTCCTTCACTAAACCTAGTGTCTCCTTCTCCCATCTTCCACTCTAATATCTTCACTTTTCATTATTTTTATGTATTTCTTACTTTCGATTATTTAAATTAATAAAGATACAATTAGTTTAGTATTCTTACTATCTAACAAGCTTTTAAAGATTGTTTTGCTATATCAATATAGTCTGTTCTTATTGTATTTTACACTGTATGCACTCACACTGCACTTTTCCTTTCACATGAGGTTTATTTATCTATTATCACTTTTACTTTTACTCTATGTTATTTACATAGTTCGTTGTCATTTATTTCTATTTATGTAGTTCTATACTTCACCTGATATATCACACATTGTTTGTTTATTTGGTATATCATCACTGCGTGGTTATTGGTCATTAACATTTGTTTTATTATCATTTAACATTTGTCACTTTGGTATTAATTATTACCTTTGCTAAGCTTAATTATTTTTTACTTGCTTTTGGCTAGTTTATTATTTAATAGGGTATTTTTTATTTCTATCTTCCTGTCTTCTAATTATACATTCATGTTTATTTTCTTTTCATTTAACACACATAACATATCTATATTTTATTTTTTATGGTTTTTATATTTTGCATCTTATTTATGCCCTATCTGTTTTAGTGCATTTATTTTACATTTTATTTATTAGCTACATTTTGGGGTTACAATGATTGAGGTCACACTTTGGGTTACATCCTGGTTTCTCGTTCCTTCACCTTCTCCAATCTATTGGGTTAAGTCATAATCAGTTTCTTAGTCAATTGTTATTTCGTAGTTGGGTTACCAATCTTCAAGTTATAAGGTTTTAATTTTTCTTTCTACCTTCAGCTTTTTCTTTTATCAATTATTAGTGGTATTTGTGCTATCTTATGTCATGTTACAATATTCAGAACAATATATATTATCCAGGGAATTAGATTACAGACATTTCAAAGTTTACTTGTATTTAAGGATAATATTCTAAATGTTAAAAAGGACACTTCAGGTAATGTAATATTTTCATTAAGACAATGAACGCAATCATGGTTCGTTTATATCAACCAAATAACAAATAGAATTTTATTGCACCCAGATTCTATTAAATATTTTAAATAAACAGTTAAATAAAGGTGACAAAACAAATAGGGCTTTACTGAGGAAAATATTAGTTAATTATTACAATAAAATATATGTTTAAATTTATTCAGCTTGGTCTATAACAATTTTTTTTAAGTTTTTAGTAAAGTGTAATTTTAACTTTTTATTGAAGAATATATTATGAATTCGTACACATAAAATCTACCTCTAGGTGATGTGAAGAGTGAACGTTATTAATATATACTCGTAGAACAACAATAGAATTCATGATAAGAGCACAAAGAAGACTGCATTAACGGACAAAGTATCTCAGCGGACAGGAATTGTGCCGGCATCCGTCAACGTCTGACACTCTGAGAAGATGTAATAAGGGGTGTAAAAATTAGCAGGATTGAGCGCGTCTGTGATAAATTGCAAGCATAAGTTTACCGCGCACAGATGTGTCGGATGCGGAAGCTGAAAGTAAATTACAGAATCGTGTTAAATTGAACAAATAGCTGTTCGCTTTCTGATGAACGACTCTTCCTGCGTAATCTAACGAACAACAATAATGTGCTCGGTAATAAACTTCTCATTTGAATTTTCAGTCTTCTAGTTGTAAATAGCTTCATAGAATTAATTGTTGTTATCTAAAAAGTACTCTTTTGTATTTACCTTTAACATTAAAACTCAACGCAATGTGTTTGCTAAAGCAAGAGAGGGTGAATATTTTTTTTAAATTAACGAGCTTTTATTTTATTCTCAAGTAACAGTTATTCGATATAGCTGAACACAATGAACCGGCCACTACCGTGTCAAGTTATTCATTTCATTATCATTAGAAAAACAAGTTTCTTTTGTTGTTTTCAGAATTAACAGGTAGAAATGTTGTTTTACTTGTTGCTCGTTTAGTTTTAAATAAACCTTCTGTAGATTCCGCAGGCTCTTATACTATGGGTTTTTTTAAAGTAATGATAGACCTAATTTATTTGCTTTTCTGTATTAGAACACAGATATGTTATTATAAATTCCTGTTGCACGTAGTATTTTGGCGACGTAGGGAACATACCGATACAGTGTTTATAATTTTCATTTTAACTAAGTATTTCGTGATTAGAACGTATAGTTGTACTATCATACAAATAAATTAAACATTGAGGATAACCTGCAGATACACTTACGAGCTTAATACATTATATTTCCTCTTTACATGTTTAATGCGATTTAAGTATATCACACCAGAGTTTCCTAATAAATGGTAAAACATTAGGTTACAGAACAAATCATAGAAATAAAGAACGTAGCTGTTATATTTAAAATTTATGAAATACCAACAAAGAGTTTAAAGACCTGCAGAGTATTTGTATGATTCTGCGTATCTATTTGGTTCAACAAATATCTGGTATTCCAGAGTATAAGTGTCAGAAATAAAACCAACGATAGTGTAGGCCTATACTGTAAAGGCGAGACGTGAGACTTTGTTGCAAACTAAAACAGAAGTATCACAGATTAAGATGTTGAGAAAAATACGCGGACAGCTACTCAAGATTGGATAGTAATATTAGTATGTTGCGAAGTTGACAATATGAGCATATTCAATGTAAGGATAATAGAAGATTGAAATAAGCATGTGGACAGCGCGGAGACGAACATGACAGTGAAAATCTGCATTGACAAGAAAGCACGAAGAACCAGCCGACCAGGGGAGAGGTGAGAAGATATATTTGGTTCAATGGAAACACCACCCATATTATATTTGTTATATTCTGTGAAGATGAAAAAGAAGCAGAAGCAGAAACAGAAGAAGAAGAAGAAGAAGGAGAAGGAGAAGGAGAAGGAGAAGGAGAAGGAGAAGGAGAAGGAGAAGGAGGAGAAGGAGGAGAAGGAGAAGGAGAAGGAGAAGGAGAAGGAGAAGGAGAAGGAGAAGGAGAAGAAGAAGAAGAAGAAGAAGAAGAAGAAGAAGAAGAAGAAGAAGAAGAAGAAGAAGAAGAAGAAGAAGAAGAAAGTAACACTTCTAATGACGTTTAGCTTTTAATATTTTATTGTTTTACTGCTCATTTGCCTTATGTATCGTACAATATTAAATATTATTCTTATTTATAAATTATTTATTGATTTATTTTAAACATTTGTATTATTCTAATATTATTTTAAAGTCTTGCAAACTTAAAATGCAAGTCTTTGTAACTGAATATGCTTGTTCGAACGGTTTTGAGTGTAATTATTCAACATTTGAAATATTAGATTTATTTTTGCTTACCAACACGATTAAATAAATGGTAGCACATTGCATAGTAATTTCATATTTACAAAGTATCTCCAAATTTGCTTAATCTATACGGGTTCCTTGGAGATGATTTTCGCTGCTGACAAGGGCACAAACCTGATAAAATCTTTACTTGAGCTTCAAAGAAAAGTTATCTATGGTCAGTACCTCAAAATTACCCCTTCCCCTCGCAGGGGCCAAAGAAGTTCTTGTTTAATTTTTTTTTATATAAGGAAATATTTTTGAACTCTATAAAAAATCATGAGTATAGGGGTATTTGCAATTAGTTTTGGTGATTTTTTCAAGGTTATCCGAGGTCATTAAGAACTCTAAAATAATTTCAAAAATAATAAAAATTGCATTTTATCATATAAGATTTAACAAAAAATGTTATTCTGCTATTTCATTTGTTTTATCTAAAACTAAATTTTTTCAGTATTTTCATTATTTTTTTCAGATTTTTGAAGTGGTACGTCGTATCTAAAAATTCAGTTTTCTCGTTTAAAAATTCACAAAGCAAAAGAAAATCAGTTTTCTCGTTTCTTTTGAGATTTTTCATAATTTTTCGCGATTTACATGAGTAGAACCATATTTAAAGTAAAACATTATATGCTTTAAACAATTGCGTGTTTTGGTTTTCGGTTTCATAAATCTAATCCTTATTTTCGCCGAGTTATGAATATTTGAAAATTATTATTAGGATTTTATGTTTTTTTCCTTTAAATTTATAAGTAAATCAATTTTGTTGCAATTTTAAATGCAATATTTTATATATGACATAAAATATCATTTAACATCAATTGAAGCTTTTGGAAATACGTATATTTTGGTTTTTGATTGGTCTTAATTGCCTATATATTCGCCGAGATATGAATTTTTAAAACGTAGTATTTTATTTTATTTGATACTGATATTAATTTTTACAAATGCTAGTTATCATTATATTAAATAAATATTGTTACGTACTGCGGAAAAGTGTTACACCATTACAGAACATTCTACGTGTTTTTCCAGTGGAATCCGGGTGTAACGTTGTGCGCGTACTTGATCTCAACATGGGTTAGCCAGACTGTTCCAGACTTTGCCGGCCTCGCGCACTGTGTCAAGGCCGTAAGCAATTACACTCTAGTGTTGCACTGATGCGTAGTATGAATGATTCTGGAATTTCAGCGGGATATAAATGTAGGGATTCATTGGCGCTTAGTTCAGTTTTAGTGGCGATATATTCTAGTAAGGGTCGAAGTATTGTGGCAATGTGTTGTGTTTTTATAACTGTGCGGGACAATTTAATACAATTGTATTTATATTACTTGACATTTTTATTGAGTGTGAACAATTCTTATTTGATTTCTTGTAAGAGACTTTCTTGTCGATTACAAACTGTTTAATTGTGATAATTAAAGCTGGTGATTAGTGACTTAATTGGTGTCTTGTGTTTTGCTTCCCACTGTACCATACGACGATCAGTAGACCGTCATGACAATATGAAAACTCATTATTTCGGCATATAATAAAACTTTATTTATTCTAAACTACAAGTTCCACTAGCAAATAAAATTCTAGTCCTCAACACTACATTCATCAATAAAAGGGCACACATTATCTATATCAAGTATATTTGTTAACATTTCAGTAGGTCAGAAAACCCGATTTCAGTAGGTCATAAAATACAATAAGTGATATACGAGGTGATAAACAATCTTACTTCAAAGATACCTGGAGGAAATTAATTTTGCCGAACTTGTGTACTTAAATGATTCTTCTGCGGCTCCATCAACTCAATAAGCACTTTTTTCGAAGTAGGATCCGAGACAGTCGGGAATTCGGGATGATTTTAACAGCACACACTCGTATTAGGGCTGCCATATGTAAACATGCACCTACTCTTCGTAAACCGTTTGCACATTTACTACCTTTAATTGCAGATATTCCAAAATCTTCAGGATCGTAATGAACATAGGATTTATAAGTTTATTCCATATATCTTGATTTTACTTCAAATTTAATTATTCGTGGCTTTTCTCGCAAGTATCTTATTTTCAAGAATCTAAATGGAAGCACAAATACCAAAATTAAATATGTTTATAAAATATATATTTTCAGCGCCCTTTTTCCAGCTTAATTAATTAATTGTTTAAAAAATCTTAATATACTAAGAAAAATTATTATATAATCAAATCAGACCATAAGCTGTACAGAAAGGTTAGTTTGTCAGTATTTATATGATGAAAAGTAAATAACCAAACAATATCATATTATTAGGTGAATTTTAAAATAAAAAATATGTATATAAATTATTAGTGCTCGAATCACTTTTATGCATCTGTGCCTGATTTTACACATGAATCTATGCTACTGTTTTACCTTTTTATCTGGTTTTAAAATAAAATTAAAAAGCCTTAAAAGAACGTTCAAGACGAGCCATCTTATTGAACACAGCACTTTTTTTGCTTTGTGTTCGATAAGGCGGCTCCTCTGCAGACTATATAAAATTAAAAAAAAGGGGCATAAATTAAGCAAACATACGATTAATGCGTTAGTAGAAGCTTAAATACATGCAAAGTTTTGTGGTTCAATTAATAAACAAACTTACCTCAAAGATACCTGGAGGAAACTAATTTTGCCGAACTTGTGTACTTATCCAAATGATTTTTCTGGGGCTCCGTCAACTCAATAAGCACTTTTTTCGAAGTAGGATCCGAGTCAGTAGGGAATTCGGGATGATTTTAACAGCACACAAAATCACATCACAAGCACACACTACCACTAACACCCCATCCGAATACGCAAGAACTAAGGAAATCACGTAAATTGAGTATGGGAACACCCGTCTGTCAGCAACTGACTAAATTTTTTTCAAACTGCAGTCGGTTTATTTATTCGTTGCAAATTCTTGGCAAATTCGATTGGTTAGAATCGGTTTCCATAGCAACGAATAAACAAAACAACTACATTTTGGAAAAAAATTATTCATCTGTTGTCAGACGCGTTGCGCGGCTCGTTCCCACACTCAAATTACCTATGTGATTTATGTGATTTCTTTAGTTATTGCAAACTTGGATGGATTGTGTTAGTTTTGTATTAGTATTCGAATTTTAAATAGTTCTGTGTTCTGTTACAAAAAGCTTTTGGTGTTAAAAACTGTGTTTTATTTCGAGACTAAAGAGACAAACTGGCTAAAGAGACGAACCAAAAAAAGAAATAAATTTCGACGAAACAGAAACATCGAAGCATAATAATGGTTTTAGGTTTTTGAAACGTATAATGTGCATATAACAAATATTTACTATATAACAGACATTATCATGTTAAAACGACAGAGACCGAAGATTTCTAGACTGTGGGGAATCGAAAGTGTGGAAGCGTTAAATTTTTCGATGATGTTACATTTTTGTGGAATGACTCCCAGCCTAAAATTTCGACGAAACCGAAACATCGAAGCATGATAATGTTTTTAGGCTTTTGAAACGTATAATGTGGATTACGTTTGGTGGATTACGTAAATCATTTCCAAACCACAGACGATCACAAACAGAACATGTAAAACCAAATTTATTCTCACTAAAACGTTTGCTAAACTAAATGTCAGCAGCGGTTATTTCTGTCTTGATGCGTTTAGATATCAAATTTCTAGACTGCGGGGAATCGAAAGTGTGGAAGCATTAAGTTTTTCGATGACGATTTTTGTGGAATGACCCCGAGCCTAAAAACATTATCATGTTAAAACCATAAAATGCGGGTTTTCAAAAGCATCAATTGATGTCAAATGATATTGTATGTTATATATAAAATATTGCAAATAATCGATTTACTTATAGATTTAAAAGAAGAAATACATACAAAATCCTAATAATAATTGTTAAATATTCATAACTCGGTGAAAATACGGATTAGGGTTATGAAACCAAAAACCAAAACAAGCAATTTTTTAAAAGCTACAAAAAAGATCTTGTTTAAAAAGGTCAAAAATATTTCCTTATATAAAAAAAGAAATTAATAATCACTTCTTTAGCCCCTGTGAAGGGGGATGGGGTAATTTTGAGGTACGGGTCATAGCTACCTCATTTTTTAAGTTCAAGTTAAAATATTATTAGGTTTATTTTGAAATAAAAAAATGAGCGCATTTCACCTATCTTATCAAAGGATACCCTTCAGATTATAGGATACGATACTTAAATCAATAATGTACTTAAAACATACATTAATGTACTTGAGCCAGATTGCAAGTTACAGAATACATTTTCAGTAACTTTTTCACTCACTAACTTCACACCTGATATATGATATGGAATATAAAAATCTAACAAATCATGCACCAAGTTGATGTTAGCACTAATTACATAACTTAACTGTTTACGTATTCTTTAAGTTACGAACGTAACGTTTACGAAATGTATGTCAGTGCTGAAGAAAGAGTCACAATTCTTTGCTTTTTAGGAATTCTACGGTGATATTATCAAAGAGACACAAAATTGAAGACAATAGAATGGAAAACAATAGAATGGAAAATTGTTACAGGGCAGTTAAATGTTTGTGATTTGGAGTGGAAATGTGACTGACTGAACCAAAAAGATGGTTTACTCTCCAATCTTAGAAAGTAGTCACTTCTGGCTTTTACACATGTCAAAAAAACAAAGAGTGTCCTGAAAGCTCCAAGCAGTAAAAACAGATTTATGGAGAAGGTCCTGTTGAGTAGCACGCCCCAGTGCATCAGAAATAAGCAAATGAGGAAACAACGATATGTTAATGAAACAGTTATAGACACCATAAATACATAGCGCTTTGTAAGATACGATCACATGTACGGATCCCTGATCGCTTGCCCCAAAACGTTGCTAGACTACGACAACGGAGTACACATAGGGAAATATAGAAATTGTCATACTCGCTGAGATGGGGAAAAGTATTGTTTCAACGTGTAGATTGGAACAACAGAACCCAGGATATTCAAGATGCGAGACAGAAGTGGCTGTAGGAGACTCGCAATAGAGATTTACATTTTGGGATCAGTAATTTTTAATTTTTCCAATATCATAGCATAAACAAGACAAAATTGTGTAATGACATTTTGTAATGACTAGATGATGAATCGCTACGACGTTCGCTGTTTACATTGATGCCCTTCGTTTTATACATTGGAAACAGAATAACTGACAACTTTAGTTGAATTTCACATTAACAATGATACTCGGATACAATTCTTCTATCTCAATAATTTTCAACACACAGTAACGTGACAAACATCTACTGACACAGTAAATGGCAATATCTTAACAGTGTCGCACTTAGGAATATAAAATACTGAATCGCAAGTCGCAATAGTAATTACTCCGGACCACACTCTAATAAAGCTCGTTCCAAAACTAAACTGTCCGGACGCTGGATGTTTATCTGAGGTTTGAGAAGAACCTGTCACTTTCGAACCTTCTGGCAATGAACATTCCTTAGTTATGGCAGCTCTAGAACACCCTGTAAACTTGTCAGTGTCAGACATTATACACGCTGTCGGTAGAACACTCAAGATACTCCAGGAATGCCGAGTTTTGCTGCGGGAAAAGTGTCATTTAGTCGCGTTCATTATCTATCTTCACTACGTAGGTTTGTCCCCTCTTTGCCTGCTTGTCGCAAACTGGAAAATATTCTTGTGTCTGTTGTTTAAATTAGACAATTGAAGCTCCTCTTTCCACTTCCGTAGCACTTTCTCCATTATTTGCAAACTTCTCTTCTTCGAATCCATTTTGTTTCCAAGCCGCTTCCAACCTCTTCAGCTGGAACGTCTTCTTCAACAAATTTTTCTCATACTGTAACAATCCTGTACCATGTATTTTCTGCTACAATATTTTAAAAACGGCAATATATCTATGGATAGTGGTGTAACACTCTTCAATTTTACCAAGACGGTACGTCAGTGATAGCATTCCGTTATTTGTATAGAATTAACGATTTTCGTTAAAATAATAAACAACATTATCTCTAAGACAGTTTTTATATTCCAGTATTCAGAACGTACATATTTATGTCAAATTATAATATATGATGTTTCTTAGTAGTAATATTTACATGTTGACCTCTATTGCAAGAGACAAAAATATTAGATATTCTTTAGTAACATTTTACTAGCAAAAAAATTGTAAGAACATGTAAAAATAGGAAAACTTAAGCCTATTACGTTATAAAAAAATAACAAAAAATACACTTTTCTGCATCAGAAAAGAAATTAAGTCTTTATACATTAAGAAATCTGATATCTATACACGGTAGTTTAAATTACATGAATGTATGTAAAAATGTTTACGAATATATTAGAATAGTTGTAACATTTTTGTGTTTCACATGTAGATTAAATTCTGTTTTAGTAGATTCAAGAAAGTCTCATAAGCATATATTTTTGTGTTTGCATAAAATAACATCGTCCATATTAAAGGGGGGGGGTGGGGGTCAATTATCGCGGTTGTTCTGTAATGACTCGCGTATTAAAATCATTGATAGTGAGTACAAGGGCGATAGAAAAATTGCACTCCTCCAAGATCACGGACTAAAATTCTATTGATAACTAGAAAATACTTATGATAATTATCAATACTAAATTTTAACACGCAATATTATTTACAGAATAGGAATAAAAATTCAACTACACGTGTTTTTAATGTATGGAGTACATTAGTCACACCTAATCTCCATAGATTAGTCCACCTAATATATACTATAAAATGCATGTATATTGAAACAGTGATAAAACTCTTGTATAATTTTCAAATATCTGTACAGGATTTTACTATATATTATTTGACTATACAATATTTCAATTCGGTTGGTATAAGGCATGTTTTTAATAGGGTTTCGTGAAGTTTTATGATTATAATTTATGAACAAAAACACTACACAACAATGAACAGCTTTCATAAATACATAATTTACTGCTATAAAATGCACCAATACGTACTGTGGCAAAAATTGTAGTGAAACTGTAAAAAGTTTTAATTTGTATAATAACGTTGTCAGTCATCTTGGATGTCTGTCTAAATCCTAGAAACCAGAAGTAGTGGGATATTGATATTTGGTATTTACAGAATAGTTAAAAACAAAAAATAATTGTAATTATGTGTAAAATTAATTAACTAGTTAACACTAGGTCGAAATTGTTTTAAATATTTTGAAATAATTAAGTCACAAGTTGTATTCTGATCGAATGTTATAGAACAAATAGAACGTATTTACTGCTGAGTAATTAAAGTAACCTAGGTTTTATGAACACATTTTGTACTATAATAAATTTGTTATCGCCTAGTATGTAGAAAATAGACTTAACACCCCAAATTATGTATACAGCGGTTAGATAAAGCATATTTTGTGAGTAAAGAATCATAATAAATAGCCAAATGTGCGAAAATATAAAGTTTTTAGTGCACTGTTATTAACTTATAGGAAAAGGATGTATTTCCGGAACGAGACAGAATAGATTCCGCTGGACAAAAAGCGTCACTTTCGCTTGACTCTTCACCGAGAACGGACGCGATCCGCATGAAATTAGTTAATATTTCATAGGCAAATCGTTAAACACTACCTTGAATAGCGAGTGCGGAAGTTTGTTAGTTATCAGATAGTTAATAATCGACGAAAGTGCAACAAGATATAAGAACGAAAAAAAAATAATAGTAAGTGATAACTATTTATTAATCTTCAGTATTGAACTTACCTTCCAGGTAACTATTGTGTATTTTTTATCCAGTCACTGTGTAACAACTATAACCTTGTTGAATTTTGCAAGTAAACATAACTTGTAATTAAGTGAACTCTTAGATTAATCAACACTCAGTTTTACGAAAGACATTACTTATTTTAAGAAGGAATACATTTACTAGTACAGTAATGTAATTTGTAAAAACATCATTTAACTGTAAAAAAAATAGAAACAAATCTCAGTACTTGTTAATGAAATAACTACAAAAATTCAACTAGCGCTTCATGTGAGAGACTGTTCAACTAATTCATTTCTGCTTAACGAATAACCGTTGCCGTTCATAAGTAATAATGTTGTTACGACGGTCTACTTGATCGTCGTAGGTACAGTGGAAACAAAATACAAGACACCAATTAAGTCACTAATCACCAGCTTTAATTTTCACAGTTAAACAGTTCGTAATTAACAACACATTCTCTTACAACAAATCAAATAAAAATTGTTCACATGCGACAAAAACGTTAACTAATATAAAACACAACTGTATTAACACAATAATTCTTCACGTCGACAAACACTCAATCCGCACTACCGGAAATCGCTCAAGTTACTGAACTGACAACCCGGCAGGTATGGCTTTATATACGCCGCGCTGAGGCCTAGTACAGCTTTCCCTCCTTAACTGCACGCCCGCGGCTTAGCGCGTAGTATCTCAAGTGTTCCTGGAACTCACTAGGACCACTTCCGTGAATGACGCAAAACAAGCCACTCTGGCCGGGGGGAGTGGGGAATGTTCTGGATTGTTCGGTACAGTTCTCGTAACAATATTGTCTGACTATATCTGTATTTATTTACAGGCCTACCGATCACGTAAATATTGTTATTTCTTATATGGAGAACTGATTTTGATGAAGGTTATTTAGAACTATTATGCGCAGTTGCAAATATTGAAAGTTAAAATGTTTGCTTTGTTTTAGGCTTTCTTGTTTATTCTAGGTCAGACACAATAAAAGAAATTAGCCTATAGTGTAGTATAAAACAATTTTAAATGTGTTTGTCAACCATTTCATGAAATACCGTATTTGTCAACATTGAAGCGATTTTCGAGAATAGATTTGTGTGTGTGTGTGTGTGTGTGTGTGTGAGAGAGAGGGAGAGAGAGAGAGAGAGAGAGAGAGAGAGAGAGAGAGAGAGAGAGAGAGAGAGAGAGAGAGAGAGAGAGAGAGAGAGACTAACTCTGTGTTGTGTGGGGAACGCACGTGTTACTCTGTGTTGAACAAAGCAATACAGGAAATAAAAAGCAACTGTAATTGCTGCTATGATTTCAAACGCAGATTAATTGCAGCTCCCACATATGTTACCGCTACAGAAGTTTCAGTCTCTCCCTGTTGCCAAAAGTTTACTCTTGGTTGCAAATTCAAATTACAAATCTAATGTGAAATTTTTAAGGACATTACATTGTCGACGACTTTAAAGCAAAATAAACAACTTAATTGTAATTTATAAATAACTCTACTAAAAATTTCCGTTTAAATAGAAGTTTGAATTACCTTTTTATGAAAGAATTAAATGAAATTCAATGGTCATGTATACTGAAGACAAAATGCAAATCGTTTTATGATATGTTTTACTGTATGCAGATATGTCTGTTATGGGTTATACAAATTATTTCGTGGTGTAACAGAAGCACGAATTATTTGAAAATTTTTCCTCATATTGTACAGATTTTTGTATAAAATCATATAGTTTATATTAAATATACAACTTTGCTTAAGTTGTCAGTTAATAGGACTTTAAAAATAGGTTTAATATGAAGTAAATTGTACTTTTGCACTTCGATCTTAACTACAGGCCAGTGTTTTAATTTGCAGTTGCTTTAATAATGGTATGTAATAACCTAAAATTATAAAAATAAAATTGTTCGGTTAATTTAAAGACGTTGTTTCTCCAGAAAATTGTTTAAATACTTTGACAGTAGACATATTTCCTAATCTACGTAAATAGAATGCAATGAGTGGCCACACTAAGGACACTAAGGAGGGTACAATGCAGACAATAACATGTTATTACATAGTGAAGTTTGAAAGAGATAAAAAAGACATAAAAAGTACGATGATACGAGCCAACGCGTACTTTATGAATTTTAGTGCGTTCTTAAAATTAAAATATTCTAAGCTAATGAGTCATTTGAAGGCAGCAGGAAGAGTCTGTCAAGGGTAACTGTTATGCACTAAAGAAACAACTTAACTGAAGCACAAATAATTTTGTATTGTAAACCAAAGCAAATAAACCTAAGGGCAATTATTACTTTATTTTTGAGATTTGTGTACTAATTAAAACTTAACAAAAGAGAAAATAAATGAGAATTGAAGTCTGCTATATGTTGAATTGATACCTTGGTGTATGTTGGCTTACACTTATACTCACACTGTTACGACTGTCACATCGACAGTCGTGTAGCTAAATGGGGACTGAATAACTGACATCAATATAGTCACTAATTAAAAATTTCAATTAAGCACACCTTTAATAATAAATAAACAAAGCGATTTTATACAATAATTATAGTTAAATTTGTTCAACACACAACAATAAATGTCAACTTATTGCACTTCCGCGCTTGAGTATCGCCAGGTCTTTACTTCGAAATCCAGTATTTACTGTAAAACTCCGCCGTCTTGCATTGTAGTAAGTGCCCCCGGAAACTGGTAGAGTAGTCGATTAAACATACGGAAGGAGAGAACATCTAGAACAAACAAGACGATACGCAACTCTGCCGCGCAGAACACTCTCCAAACAATTGGAACAGACTCGCACGCTATGAGTCACTTAACGCACTCAGTTAATTTTATTAGCGAAACCCTGCACCTTCCTTAAGCCTGTTCGTCTCGAACTGGCGAACCGTCTCTGCAGTAATACTTGGGCAGGCGATCTAGGTTGACGACGTCGAATCTCCGCCGAACTTCCTGTTGTACCGGATAAACAACGTCGTTGATTTCCTTTTTCATAATATAAGGCCTTTCCAAATTAGGCTGAAATTTTGGAGAGCGACCACGACGACGCTTTGGGTTATACATCGAAAGCTCTTCTCCTTCCTCGAAACCCACACTATTGCTGCGAATATTATACTGCGTTTTCATTTTCGAGACTGGCAATTTTCAGCCGTCCTCGTATAAAGCGATTCATCCCAGGCAGTTGGTCTTCTGATAGGAAGGAATACTTTTGCGCTCTTCTAACTGAGTGTCGGGTGATCCGAACATCAACCCAGCAGGAAGACGAATATCCCACACAAACACCAACGTTGCTGGAGTCATGCTGGTTATTTCGCGTAGGGCTACTGATACTTATACGCCTTTAGGAGTAATGGTATACGCTGGACCCAGTCTGTTTGGTTCTTGTCAACGAACTTCGACAGATGCTACTCAAGTGTCTTACTGAACCTCTCAACCATTCCGTTGGACTGAGGATAAAGAGTTGTTATCTAGTCTTTCCAACTCCAAGCAGCCAACATAATTTTTTTTAAACTCCTGACATGAAACTTCTCCCTTAATCCATGTGGATTTCCATAGGGACTCCATAAATGAACAGAAATTGTGAACTAACGCCTTTGCCACAGTTTTTAATTTCCTGGTTTTGAATTGCATAAGCTTCCACTTACCTACTTAATGAAACAGACACCTGTAGCCGTGAAGTACCGGTTTCCATCGTCAGTAACTGGGAATGTCTGTAGGACCTGATTCTGGTTTATTGACCCTCGATGGCAGCACATATTTTACAGGCCCCCACCATTCCTGTACATCGGGGCAGAGTACCTTTTCCGATTTTTGTCATTTTTTTATTGACTAAAACACTCGAAGATAACTTTAGATGGTCCATCATGTACCTCCTACAAAACAGACTACAATTTATTTCTGAGAACTATCAGTTTCGTGACCGAGTCTCGTCCATCTGCACTTTTACAAGACCTTTTCAGTAATTCATTCTCTAAAGTCAGACATTCCCATAGGTAAAACGACTTCATCAGCCATCTGTTCTTGTCGAAAATCTTGTGTCGTCAAACCGTCTGTCAAGAAATCTATAATAATCGTTTGAACTTGTTCTTGTTCTTCCCTTCTGGGAAATGTCGGTAATTTCCGAGAACGGTCTTTCGGATAAGGAGCCTGCATTACCATACATATGCCCTACCGATGTTGTACTTTGAAGTTGTATTCTTGTAAACGGTTCAAGCCACCTTGCCAATTATCCTTCCAGATTTTTAAACCACAAGAACCAGCAAAAGCGGTATGGTTGGTACGTAGTAGAAACTCCCTCCTATATAGACATTTATGTGAGTGCTCTAAATTTTAAACGATAGCTAACAACTGTTTCCTCGTAACACAATAATTTCACTCTGCTTTATGACTCTTGTAATATGAGCATAACCACACGAAACCCCGAACATCATCTTCACTCTTCGGAACACGTCTGTGGCCAGTCGTTCACGGCGTGTAGTTTATTGCGTGCGGTCCGTATTAACATCAGCTGTCGAAACCAAATGGCCCAAATACAGTACTTCCGTCTGGAATAGAGATCACTTTTTCAGGCTTAGCTTTAGTTGGGCATCGTGGATTCTAGTCAGAACATCCTTACGGTTTTCTAAATGGTCCTCAAAGTCTTTCCAACAACTATTACATCGTCTAAATAAACAAGGAATGTTTTCCATGTCAGGCATCGAAGGACTAGGTCTATCAGTCTTTCGAAAGTGCTGGTACATTACAGATCCCGAATGGCAAAATTTTGAACTGGCAATAGCCACTTGCCGTCAAGATAGCTGTCGTTTCCTTTTCTTCTTGACGAAGACCTTCTTGCCAACATCCGTTCTAGAGGTTCAATGTTAGAAACCCACTAGGCTCTAGACAGCGTGCCTAGTATAAGGTCGACACGAAGTAGTAGATACCAATCTTTCTTTGTCACGTCGTTCAGCTTCCGGTAGTCTACGCAAAAACGTAACCCACCGTCCTTCTTCGCTACCAGCAGTATCGAGTAAGACCAAGCACTTAACAACAATAAACAAGTTCGATTGTTTCATCTACCAGCATGTTATGTACTAACCAAAATATTTCCTCCTATGTAGTTAACGGAGGTCTTCGAGGAGTTGCGTATCGATGCTGTATCTCATGTATTGATGTTATTTTGTCTTGTACAAGATTGTTTCTTTGCAACGATTAGCCTTAAATTGCTATGGCATCTTTAAATGCAAGTAAACACTTTTCGAGTTCTTTTACCTCAAACCTGAGATATTATCAGAATATCAGTTCAACAGTTTCTCAAGTTCCTCTGGTAATATTGAAATATCTAAAACACTGGTTGTTTGTTGTGTTATTCCGGCTACTCAGGCCACAGGAGAATTTAACTTAGTTGTACTCCTTTGTAGATTGACAGCCTAGACCAAAATATTCACGACTCTAACAAGGATAGTTCCGGTTTTACTAAACGTGTAACAGTTAGTATGCCCAATGTACTGACTAATTGACTACATGGGATTTGAAGACACAGAGCACTGGTTGCCCCTAGTACTAACCATGATGATTTTTCAGAGTTGTGTGGGATTGTTACATAATGTCCTTAACAAAAATTTCTTCATCCATAATGTCAGCAACTGGCCACAATGTCAGCAACAGGTGATCAAAGTCAAGTCAACCATAGCCTAGGTGTATCTCCACTTTCCCAAATACTTTTACAGGCCTTACACTAGCTCTTCGCAAGCTGGACGAGAACCATATTAGGTTGAGATTTTTCATCAAATGAGGGGGAAACGGTTGCACCCGTGACAACTATAATAGAGGTCGACGTTAACGAATCCGTTATCTACCAAGCTCCCGCGGTTTTTCTGTAGTGTAGAAATTGCGTATTGTCTAGGAGTTTCGTTCCTCCAGTTAGTCGGCACACATCTCGTTGTACCGATTACTGCTCATTTGTAGACATTCAGGTTTCCAACATCTATAACACATCGGTGTTCTATCCTTTCTTAGTTTATAATGTGGTGCCAATCGTTGGGTCTCTGACCTTCGTTCTTCCTCTTCATCATCTGTATCGTCAGGTCTTTTAGTGTACACATATTTGTTTTTTTCAAAAAGACGCTGACTTGGCGGCATAAAATTGTAGAGCATGGTCCACTGTGACCGCATTTGTCTCGTGCCTTGACATTTGTAACACTTGATGTAGTTCACTACCTATGACACCATTAGTAAATGTCTGCATCGTAAACCATATTCGAAAATTGTCTGATGCTTCAGTATAGGCCAATTAGTCTGACGGTGTTATCTCTTTTTCTTCTGATATTTCCTATCCGTTTTGGATGCTGGATATCAAACAGACTATTTCAAATTTCTGTACTGCTGCACGGAACCTAATTAACCTAATTAACTAAAACTCTTGAAGACTCTTCCCGGAAATCTGTCGCCTTGTTCTCAGCTGAGTCAGTACACATCTCGTAAATGTTTATCACCGTACAGCTGTAACTGTACAGCTTTTAGCAAATCGGCATAGGTGTTCTGGCTATCAGGTAGCACTTTTATAATAGCCCTGATGCAGGTGCTTTTAAAGTGAGAACGAGTCAAACTGCTTTGTCCAATTAAAGTTAAATTTGTCCAATGCACAACAATCAATGTCAACTTTATTGGACATATCAACAATCAATGTCAACAGTTCCACACTATTTCGCACAATGCTAGATTACGTCCCACGAAACCGCCATACTAACTTCGATCCGCACATGAATATCGCAGGTCTAAAACTGAAACTGTCCCGCTCCACAATGCAGTATTTATGCCTCCCCCGCCTAGCATTTTAATAAGATAGCTGCCCGGAATCGAGTAGTCGAGTAAACGTTTTGAAGGGGCAGAACGTGTAGATAAACCTGAACACTAAGTTAACTCTGCCGCGCGAATAATTTCCAGTCGACTGGAACAGGCTCCCTTTCCGTGTGCCCAGAATCACGTACGCACTCAAAGATGTGATACTATTTACTAACTTCATTGTGTACTCAACAACAAATGAACCGACTTCGTATATTATAACTGACGTAGCCTGCAAAATTTTAAAGTCAGCAGTATGTTATACTGCTGGTGATCTTGGCTGAATACAAATATCCATAACTATAACAGCATGGTCAGTTGGGTCGTAGCTAGACACTTTACTTATTACTTACCTAGATATAGTATCAAATGAGGTAATTAGTGACAGTTGCCTGAATTAATAAAAGAATATTATTAAGATAATACAATATACAGGACCTAGAAAAGTGCAGAGCGTTCACTTGCAATCTATCGTAGATATTTTAAGGAAAAAGACACCGTTGTAAGCAAAGTGTGAAGTATTTATTGTTTTTTATTTTTCAGATTGATGTACTTATTTAATTTGGTGAATTTTATTATTCGCCTATTTGTCTATACTATTATTAAATTTATTTATGTTTGGATATTACAGTACATAAGATTCGATTTTTACGAAATTTTCTTCTAATTTCTATTTTAAAAGTCACATGATAATTGTCTTATCTATCTATTTTTAAAACGCTATTTACCTAGTTCAATCATATGTGTGTAAACAAATCACAATGGATAGCATCTGGAATGTACACGTTAACGTTAGGCTGTAGGAGTAAAACAATTGCTGAAGTTTATACTTTTAAATTCAATAATCAAGAGAAACAAAACTAGATTCATTAATTAGTCAATACCTCGAACTGATTGATATTCTCTAGGTGTTTGGATGTCGATCCACTATTTATATACTTATACACAGTTATACATGAGCATTTATATTCAAATCAATGTCAAAAGTCAAGTTGTTTGCAAAATGAAATAGTTTTAGTAGCGTAAAAAAAAATAAATATCTAACTATAGTAAATATAACAGAAACAATGAGAAAAAGAAACTATTACTTTTTGGACATTTATATAGAATGGACGACAAAAGCAGATCTTTAAATATCTGTGGAGGTAAAATCAACATCAAGTTGGATTAAAAAAGTCCAAAAGGATTTAGAAAAAAATAATATACACGCAGAAGAAGCAACTGAAAGAGAAGTTTTTCGGGCAAAACTGTTAAGATGAAAGAAGTCCTGGGAAGGAGAGAGAAAAACGCATGTTCAAAGTGGACTGAAGACAGGAAGAAGAGACACAGTGAAAATATGAAAGAATATTTGAGAAAAAGAAAAAACAAAGAATAAAGATTTGAAGTTGGCATGTGGTCCTTAGAAGGCCGATACAAAAAAAAAATTAAAATTAAGCTTTCCTAATGACATATTTGTCTAAGAGTCATAAATTTGCTGACTGCATTCAATTAAGGTAGTACAATAAGAAGAACACACTAGAAGAGAGTGACAGATGTAGTACTAGATGCAGACAGCTAAAGAAATTCAGAAGAAAAGGAAATAAGAATGATGAAGCTTGCAGGCAATAAAATAAAAACGATTTAAGAGACAAAAGCAATTTACAATTTCATATTGAAATGCTAGACTTACTGTTACATAAGATGTAAAAAATAATTTGAACCTTATCTTCTATTTCGCTTCTAAAAGCAAATAAACTTTAACGTTAAACGGAAACTGGTTTCTCACAGTTGACTTCATGCTCTTAATAAGAGTTTCTTGTATTGTTCGTATTTGACTGCAAATAAATTTCATCAATGATCTTCTTGTCTTTATGTATTTGCGGCTGAAAAGTTAATCCGCCAAGGAACAGATATTACAATGTTATTCTATGGTTTTAATTTTACTTTAACGTGTGTACACGCGCGAGCACACACATACACACACACACACAACACAAGCGCGCGCGAGCGCGTTACGGTTTGAAACGCTCTTCAGCTTCTATACTTGATCGCCATTCCTCTCTGTTTAAGTCTTGCTCTTTGAGCAATCCTCTATCCCTCACGGCCTTTCTGATATCGTTACACGTTCTTCTAGGACGTCTTTTTCCCTGCTTCTAGATGGCCTTTACTTGCAAACTCATTTCGGAAGTCTAACACTCGCAATTCGCTGAACGTGCCATGTCGTATCAATAGAAGTCCTCCTATAGTTCCTGTTATGGTTTCCTCAGTCCCCGTAACATTAAAACTTTTTCTTCTTCTGCACCTCACAGAGTAGGCACTTTGCCTGTTCCGTCTTCACAGTTTATCTCTCCATCTCACTCTCGGCCTTCCTACATCTATTGTACTAAAGGGTCTATATCGAAACCGAACATTAGGTAATCGTCACTCCTCCATTCTGTCCAGATGCTGTAACCATTCCATAACATTTAAAATGTTATTATTTCTTACTCTAGTCAGTCATTAGTAGTAGAGATCGCCTAACGGCATTTATCACTACCGCTTCTAGTGTCCTACTCTCCAACTCATTCAGTCGCCAAGTATCTGTGACGTAAATTGTTATAATTTATATTTGATAAATTTTTATAATTTATGTGTTTTGATATGTTCTTGCTTCACCATATTATATACAATATTTTAAACGCAATTCTTCCTTGCTGTATTTTTCTCTTGATGCTTTTTGCGTCTTTATCTTCCTCATCTGTTATCACACCGAGATAGTTGTAGTCAATACAAAGTAACGTTTTTCCCTATCCACAAGCTCTATTCTACTGCTGGGGTCTGCTAAGTGCGTATTCTATATTTCGTTTTGTCTGTGTTGATTTTCATACCCCATACTCCACACTCTTCATATATCTTCCCGGTCATATAAACCAAGTAATCTTTATCCTGTGACACTATCTCCTGATCATGAGCAAGGCTCCCACCAGATATATTTTAACAACGTCGGTGTTTTACACCCCTCCCTCTGCTTTAGGTCTTTGTTACTGTTAAACCCGGGTACAAATTTTCCCAAATCGTACTTTTCATGTACACTAGTGGTCGTCCAGTGGTCGAAATTCGACCGTAATTTATTAAACTTTTAAGTTTGAACGTTATTGAGGTTTTTTTTGTCAAAGAGTATACCTCTATAATCATTGCATATAATTTTTTTGAATTTTGTTCTATTACGTCAGCTGCGAGCGTGTACAAATACGTCATTAGCGTGTGCTGTTTGCCTTAATTCCCTGCAATACCTATGAAATTTAAAATTTAATGTTAGTAACAGTTGAAAAAAAAAACACAATTAAAGCTTGTATTCGTATTTATTTTGTGATATAATTCATTGTCAGTTTTAATTTTTTCATGTTATTATTGAATCAAATAAACGCTAATAAAAATGAGACTTGACATTCATAGAAGTATAAGATAAATTGTTTTGAATTCTAGTGGATTACATTTCATTTTTGGTAAGGTACAAAATTCGAAAACAGTTTGAAGATTATCTGCTACAAAGCATATATAATTTTTTAATTTTTTTTCTATGCATTAATTTTCGAGTTATTTGAAAAATATGAAAGAAAAGAAAAATGAGGTTTAGCTTGGCTAAGCCATATTTAAAAAGGAATACCGCGTTTTTCGACATTTCCTTGGGTTTTTTTTATTGCCGTACTGACCAGGTTTCGCCAAGGCTACACAGTATTTTGCCTATCTTTTTCGAATTATATAAAATTTAAAAAAAAATTAATACAAAATAAAAAATGAAATAAAAAATACGTGCCTCGTATTTTTTCATATATTTTTCATTAAATCCAAAAAACCGGGAGGTTAAAAAATAAATGTTGTCCATTGAACTTAAAATAGTTTGAAAGTGAATTTAATGATTCAGAACTTCTGTGTAAACGATGTTTTTTGTAAAAACTTTTTATCATTTGCTAAATGCCCTTGGCCATTATATTCGGAAATATAAAATCTCAAACCATCGAATGATCGAACTCTACTTGCTGCGACCTACAATTGACCATGTGTAAAAACTGGCTGCCTCAATAAAATTCCAATTTTTTCGAATGTTTGTCCTTGAGACTTATTTATTGTCATCGCAAATGCAGGTATAATTGGAAATTGAGTTCTTTGAAAGTTAAATGGTAAACCAGTACCGGAATATGTTAAATTTATACGTGGAATCAAAATTCTCTTATTGCGTGCGGTTCCAGTTAAAACTTTGCAATCAATAGCATTACGATGCATACACTTGATGCGCATTCTTGTTCCATTGACTAATGCTTCCTTTGTATTTAAGTTTCTGATCAGTAAAACGAGGCAATTAACTTTCAATACTAACTTATGTGGTGGCAAACCACTAATAGTCAAAGAATTCAAAAACTCTACTGGAGAGTTATTGATTTCATTGTCATCATCACAAATTATTTTATCGTAGCTATGATATGTTTTCTGTTCACCTGGTATTCGATTAAGTATATCAGTATTAATAAAAGTACAGTCATCATTTTTAGGTGCTAAAATAACTGTCTTCAATATGTTATTTGAGAGTATGTTTTCGGAAATATTTCCATACACCTCATTAAAAATATTATTTTCATCTCCTATTAATTGCTGAGGTATTTCAATAATATTTTCACCAAACTGAGGGAATTGTGGGGCTTCATCATTACCAATATTTTTCAAGACTTCGACAAATTCTATTTCACTTGGTAAGGCTCTCATATTTTGAGTAAACGTTACTTTATAAAAATAAACAAATTTATGCCAAATCGTGACACAATTTTCAATTAAAGTTGCACGTGATCCATGTGGGACAACTGGTAAGACTTGCCGAAAATCACCGCACAGAAGTATCGTTTTCCCTCCAAATGGTTTATGTTTATCATTTTCATCGCATAGATCCTGCAATAATCTATCTATGATTTTCAACACTTGCAGTGGGCACATAGAAATTTCATCAATAATTATCAATGATGATGAATTTATGTAACGTTCATAGCTACTATTTGCGGTAATATTCGCTACAGAATTTTCCAAAATAGGTATAGGCAATTTAAACACATTGTGTAAAGTTCTACCTCCAAGTAATAGAGTTTAAGCTATGCCACTGAACGCTGTTGCAATGCAACTAAGATTAAGCGAATTTAATTTGTGAAAGTTTGCTGTTTGTGTGAATGATTTTCCACAACCTGCATGAGCGGTTAAACAAAAAACATTAGATCCAGTATCATGATGCAAAACTTCACGAATCACATCATCAATTAGATTACGCTGTTCAATATTTGCAGTTTCATAATGCTCAGAAAACAGAAACTCTTGTTCTATTGGATCAATAGCATTTGCTTTGTCTGTTCTCTGCGAATACGTGGGAACTGGTAAACCAAGTTCTTGACATGACAAATTATGAACATTCAAAATATCTTCAATTTCTAATAGAGCTGTGTTAAAGGATACTTCTTCGTTGTAATCTCTCAAAAATCTTCACTAAGATATACTTTAAATTCATTCCATAACGCCAATGCATTGGCTGGCACATTTAATGCACAAATGTAACCAAATAAATTTCGCATTTGTTTTGGTGAATGTAATTCTTTTGCTTCATTTAAACATTCGCGCCATTCATTATCATTTGAAGCAATGCCGCGAGCATGGCACGCTTCAACAAAGAAGTGTGTATAATTCCATTGTATGTTCTAACATCCTCAAATGATTTTGGACCACAGACATGTAATAAAAGCAATCGTAAATGGAAAAGTTCCATTCTTTTGGTGATACTACATATATCGTGTAATGATTTTATCACCTCCACGCCTTCTCTTCTTCCATTTTTTCGGGAATCTTCCCACACATAATGCAAAGGAATTTCAATATACTTATATTCATGCGCTGATGGATCTGATCGATTCAATTCAAAAAATGCTAATAATTTTGTTTGTCTTGCATTTTCATTTGCTTGAAGTTCTTGCCCTTCTCGAAAGTAAACATTCTGTCTACGCGGTAAATAAATGTCAAGTCTAACGATGACATGTCATTGAAAATGCATTGGTAATTCATAGATGCGCCATAGGCCTACAGCTTCAGTTGATCCGACATAACGGCCATTTAAAAAATTTTTAACTTCATCAATTTATATTTCTTGACCTGGTTCATTTCTCTCTGAACCTAATTCAACAGATGCACTGTCATAGCCTTTATACATGTATTTATAAATGTATGTAACACCTTTAACTGTAGTGCATACTTCAACATTTATATGGCAATTAAATTTGGCAAGTAAATACGGATTGTATGGCACAACATAACGATTGTCGAGGCAACTACCGCGAACTTCAGCATTAATACCATTATCACGCCTTCTGTATAATGGATAGCCATTTAATGATTCACATGTAAATTCATTAAATCGTTTTGGAAAATCTTTTGTGCATTTTCCATCTCTCATACATACAGAATTTGGATTAAGTACACCGTATGGACCATGCATCAGGTGTTTTACAACATATTCATGTAATGTAGGATGTGTTTGAATGTTAGGAATCTCCGCAGATACAACTTTATCAATATCGGTAGCGTTAACAATTTTATCTTGCTCATTTAAAGAGAATAAAATGTGAGCTTGAGGCAATCCTCTCTTTTGAAACTCAATTGTATAAATGAGTGCTTCAACTTTACCGAAGATTTTTTTTAGTGTAAGGCCCTCAATTAATGCTTTCAGTTTGGACTTGAATACACGCACAACAGTATCAGGTCGAAAATTAGCTGACTCACCTACACCAATATTGCTAACTATTTCAGGCCAACTTGGATTGCAAGTCATTGTAATAAACAAAGAAGGCTTTCCGAAATGTTCGATTGACATTGCATCTAAATAATTCTGATAAATATTTCTTGGAGATCCATTGAATGAAGATGGTAAAATTACTCTACGGCCAACATTATTGGCATTGGGGTTCAATTCTAAATGATCTGTTAAATTGTTGTAAACTTCAGACCTAAGACTTGTTTGATTTTGTCGAATGAAATGTAACCTTGTGCCCTCTATTCTCACATACATATCAACTATCCACTGCAGAAATAATTTTTGTGAATGGTGCAATATGCTAAAATCTTCTCTAATTGCAAGTCGATAGGCTGCATACTGAAGCATGGTTAATTTATTTCTGGGCGCTCTTGAATTAGATGTAGTTGGTACATTATGAGAAATATTGATATGCCACCCAGTATCACCATTTGGAAAAAGTAATGGATACGCTAAAGGGTCCAATGATGAATCCAAAACAGAGATATTTTTAATGGTACCATTAACTTTTGAAAACGAAACCATATTTCGTTCAAAGGGTGGCTCACCATCAACTGTACTAAATATTACTGCTACATCAGTTTGAACTGCATCATTATAACGGCGTAGATTTAAATCACGATTTACTTTAATGAGCATACAAATTTCTTTATTTTGATTTTCTACTCTCTGACAATGATCTTTCATTGCAATGAATGACCGAACGAAAGGATTAATGCGTTCCAATTCAAGAGATTTCGCGCATTATATTGTTAATGCATGTTTGATTATAGTGTTCACGTAATCTATAATTGACAGCAGTGTCAACATCATAAAAATATAATTGCGCATAACATGGTGAGCTACCATATCCAGCAGTCATTGGACCTGATCTGTGATAAAAACATCATGTATTTTAAAATGATACACTCCACGCGTAACTGTATCCGAAATTTTAGCTTCTGAGCTAACCATAGCAAATGATGAATTGTATTTACGAATGTTTTCAAAATAATTTTTTGACTTTCTTTTTATTGAAGGTTCATTTGAAGTAAGTCCATCACACAATGATTTAAAGTATTCATTTTGACTTAAGGCCGGTAATATTGCTTTACCCTTATGACAACATGAAGTGAATGCAGTCCTTTCACCTAAAGTGAACTCAGATTCGAAATGTTTTGCATTGCAAAACCTGCATTGTTAATGCATTAATCCACAATCAAAAGTATTAAAATTTCTTGGAATGACATTCAGTGCGCATTTAAATATATCCCTCAAAATAATGTCATCATTTTGTATACTATTTACACTATTTAAAATTGCATTTGGTCTATTATCATTTTGACTTTTACGCGAATATATATTCCTTCTTCTTTGTCTCTCACTCCGACCCGTCAATGTTATATTATTTACACTATTTAAATTTGCATTTGGTCTATTATCATTTTGACTTTTACGCGAATATATATTCCTTCTTCTTTGTCTCTCACTCCGACCCGTCAATGTTCTATGTCGAGGCATAATGGAAGTAGGTGCGAATATCTGAATTAAAAAAAAAATGTAATGAAATTACTGAAACTAAGATTAGACAGGGTTTAATTTAAAAATAATAAAATGTACTCACTTTTTTTAAACCACCAATAATAATTAGGCGAGAGTAAGTCAATTCAAATTGCTGCTACAAAATTTTCCTTTTGCAACAGGTGTATATTAAGCAAGCTGTATTTCACTTTCAACTGCACATTAATATATAAAACACAGATATCTAATATACAAAATATAAAATAAACGCTTTTTTGCCTTGACATACACTTCACAGACTATTGAAAAAGAACATTTGAAATCACACAAAATTCACAGCTCATTCAGTCAATCTGTCAGTATTATGCAAGCTGTATTTCACTTTTAACTGCACATTAATATATAAAACACAGATACCTAATATACAAAATATAAAATAAACGCTTTTTTGCCTTGACGTACACTCTACAGACTATTGTTGCCTGGCAACAAAATTATTTTATTTTTAACAATTACCATTGTTTGAAAAAGTTTAAATGAATTTTCAAGTGCAAATGAATGTTTTATTTTATTTTATTTAATGTATTTGTAACACATATTATATATAAATTTTATCTTTCTGCACTCCTTCTCCATATAAACTTTAACTATGCCAAATCTCACACTCCTCCATGCGCGCAATATGCTTAAAAAGAGATAAAAAGTTTCCTCTTCACGTATTAATATATAGATACTCTATAAAGTTCCTGCACAGCCTTAATCCGACTATGATTAACTACTGTCTCATGTATCGCCTCCCACAATTTACATTGCATCACGTTGTCATATTCCTTGCCTTTGTCTGTAAATAACAGTGTTTCCTCACCAACTGCTGAACTATTTACTATTACTTGCTTGAAGCGGACTACTTTGTCTATACTTCAACGCTCAATTGGAACCGACACTGCTCATTCTTGTTTCCATATTCCTGTTCTATTAAGTCTCTTAGTGCTCTTCCACACAGTCTGCTGAATTCTTTATACGTTTCACCCACTGTGATCTCAAAGCGTATTCGTATTCGTTACTTTCTTTGCTTTATTTGAAAGACACTAGCTATATTATGATTTGAGATTATTATATTATGTTATTAATTTAAACGATTCGTTACGTTTATGGAGATTATAGGCCTACCCTGTTTTATATTGAAGTATTATGCAAGTACACAAGTGTGGTATACATTTTTCTCTAAAATGTGATAATGTCTTGAATTTGATTTGGGCCGTCTTAGAGTTGAATATACATATATGGACATGAAGCATAAATGATAAAACGGAGTGCACCTGAGTGACGATTCCCGTTGTTTATTGAAACAAATTATATTACAGCAAACTATAAGAGAATACCAGTGTAATAGCTAATAGTATAAGAGTGAATCCAGGTAAAATTCTTTAAAATGTCACCCAAAAATATGAGGGGATGGATTGAATTAACTTTGTTTTCTAATAAATACTGTATTCGATATTAACAAAATAAGAGTTACCATATACGTAAGCCAACTAATGTAGGACTGTAACATTTGGCTTACTCCCTGACTTACTACTGCGGCACTTACTCCCTGATTGCCATCACTGATAGTTTACACAGTATAGGTACCTGGACAAACACTGAATTCTATAACATCACTGTTAAAGTGTTTGCTGATAACAACTGTATTACACACACACACACACACACACACACACACACACACACACACAATCTGACTGAATACATTAAACGCACTGGTAATTTCAAAGTTTTCTCTCAAATTAATATTAGTCTACGCAAAACTTATAAAGTTAGGAACTGATAAAGTGATTTGCATATTCAGTCTACAAATCAACAAATTTTTGACCCAGAATATTTTATACAGATATGATAGACAATCGTCCAATATCTTGTTCTCAGCTTTAACTGAATTTCAAGTAACGAAACTATTACATTGCAGCACTGACATCTAAATTATTTACCCAATTACGTAATAGTTATTTTCAGTAATTATAAATACAATAATATTTACATATGCGGTAACGGTACAAAAGCGCTTGGAATACGAAACGTTGTTTGGTATAAAAATTGACTAAGTCAGTAACAGGAATCATATCAGGTCGTTTGATAAAGTCAATTATATAATTACACACATTCAAAATAACGCTATTTGAACCATACGAGGGGTACAGCATTGTTAAATTTAATAGAAACCGCGTTAAAAATTGTCCAAAATTGTATTTAGAAGCGCATATAAACAGTAAAATATAAAAATATTTAGTGAGCGCGCGAGTAAGTGTGTGTACGGAATTATTTATCTCAATCTATTTTAGGTAATTGAGATACCTAATCATCATTGTAGAATTGTCTCCCAATACAATAAATGAATGTGTCAGAATTGACAAAAAGTCTAAACCCTAATTTTACAACAATGTTTTCCAATATTAAGCTAACAAAATTTAGACGCATCTGTAGAACGATTCATAGGTAACTGAAAAATAAACCACGGAAGGATAATCGAATAAAATTTTATAAAACTGTAGCTGCCCTCATATTCCTGTATGCTAGTAAGACATGGAATCTTGGGAAAAGGGACGTGCAGAGGATTCAGGCAGCCGAAATTAAATTTCTAAGGGAGATGCGAGATTGTTCTCTCTAAAATAGGAGAAGGAACGATGATATTTCACGCGATTTAAACATTGTATAATTGCACCAGAAGATTGAAAACGACAGTAGGAAATAGTGTAAACACTTTAGTCGCATGCCTTGTATCCATCTACCAGTGGCTGCCTTGGGTTATCACCATACTGGGAAGAGAGATGTTGGTAGACCGAGAAGGAGATGGGTTCCGGAACAGGTCTAAGGGCTAGTCCTTGGAGTAGTGATGATGATGATGATGTTTTCCAATTCAAATTAGAATAAAAGAAACTCTTTATTTCTCAGCAACAAAGTCACCTGGGGCCGAACAAGAGGTATGGGACATCTCTTTGTCAGTCACGTCTATAAGTAGATTACAAAACACATAAGCATAATAATATCATAAAACAGCTTATTCATATCCAAAGTGTTCATCGTAACTCTAATGTTTACTTGTGTTACTTAAATCTTTAAACTATTTCATATATTTTCTTCACACACTAAACCTTTATAATTTTGTATGATTATAACCTAAGCTTATATGTTTTAATATATCTTATAAGTAAATTGTTTCGAAAATCAGCATTTTGTTACTGATAACATACGTACAGTATAATCAAACGTATTTGGCTAAATTTTAGATAATAACAAATATTAAAAGTTAGTTAACAAAAAGGTACCAAAGAACATATTGTTTTTGTACTTACTACATACATACATGGATATTTGCGTGTATAATGTAAAATATAACAGAAATGTATTGCAAGATTTCAAATTTTTCAATACGTAAAAAATATTTCAAAATATACCTGTTGTATAAGAGTTGCACAAATTATTATTCAACAATTTTGACTACAAATTATTTCTTACTTTATTGAAAATAAAAACAAAAATAACTTAAAATAAAATTGAGTTTGTGAAATCAACATCAGTTTTTGGTTATCAGTCAGCTGAAGATACGATTTGCTGACTCCTGAGTCTTTGAAAATCATTATCTGAGATATCATCCTAGGGTAACCATTGGCATCTAAAGCACAATGCTTACCAGACTGCCCTACGTGTATCCTAAACATCTCACATAAGGCCTTTCTACTCAACGTGGCACCTAAACAGTTTTGAATAAACAAAAAAAGAGTTATTATCATTACAAAATCATCCTAGAAACGCATTACGTATATAATTATTGTTATATAAGTTATTGAATAATTATTCAATTATGTAAGCTAACATTATTCAATAATTATTGAATTATTGTTATTATGTTGTTAAATTAAATGTATTAATTTTAATTTTTATAGTAGAAATACAGTGCTGAGAACACTGATTTGAATACAATCACTCTCGAAATCGATTTCTTCTTTTGCCAAGATTTGTAAGCAATAGAGAAAAGACATTTAGTATATATATTTCTAATCCAATTAACACAACTTTTACTTTTTGCAAAACAGACAAACAGTGTGGAATAGATCTGGGAGGACGATTTCTTATATAAGTTCTAAATATCCCACTCAAATTTTTCAAGAAATACAGGTTTTTGTCAGCATCAGATGCAATGTAATAATGCCGTGTCCGATCATAACACATTGGCTGATATTAAGAACACTGGACTGCCTAATAATTGTGTGTGAAATATATCGTAATCAGGACGTATATCTAATGCTACGTATTGGTAGCAAACACTAATCTGTTTGGTTTATGTGTAGTAATTGAAACAAGGACTTAAGTGCGTGTGTGTAGTATAAAACGCAGGATTATCAAGTGTGAAGTCATTAAGTAAAGCCTTTTGAACGATTACAGTAACGTGTGATAATTACAAATAATTACAAATATGTTTGTGATGCAAGAAGAAGTTTGTAGACAGATATTATTAAAGTAAAACAAAACATGTGTGTTTAATACTTGACTATTTAAACTATGACTGATACTTTAAATAATTTTGTGTAATTTTATGCTCTGTCAAATTGAAGTAGAAAATTAAATCTAAGAAAACTAGATGTTATTCTTAGTTTAGGAATGACCGTGAGTTAATAAATTATGAAACGTTTGTGAGTTTGATCATTAACTAGACATGACTTGAATTATTTGTGTCCACATTTCTTCATAATTGATTGGAATCTATAGATGATACAAAAATCTGTATTGCCATCTCACGGACAATACAGAAATAATTAACACATATAAAATAAGTACTTAATGATAAATGTATGTGTATAAAATAATGATAATAATAAGTATTATGTATGTAATAATATTCTTGGAACAGCCCCAATGAGTCTTATGCGCAGAAGCAGAACGATGGACAGCAATCTGACTACATGGATGGGTCTGGCGCTTACAGGAATTTTGGAGACGCTTAGATGTAGGAGAAATAAAGTTACCCGATGTTGAAGTTTCTTCAAGGCAACCTCAGCAAGGATAGAGGCGCTGACGCAATGCTGGAGAAGTTTGTCTTTGAACGAGAAGTTCACATCCTCATTGTCAGCAAACAGGACAGAAATATTTCGGAGCTTTGATCCACACAGTGTCACGGCAAGTAACCATGGAGCCAGTAATGGGCAATGGATGAATTAGAAGTAGATGTATTGCCTTCCTGAGCTGTTACTTGTTCCCATAATGACCTGTTCCCTAGCGGTATATCGCGAGAAGCTTGAAGCGTTCTATGATTCACACTTTGTGATTTCTTTGGCAGCCTTGTATTTGCTAGGGATTTCAATACGAGAACTTGTGATTGGGGGGTGATCTATACATATTCCAGGGAGGGTTGTTTCTTGAGACGGTATTCACTGTCGGCTTGCTTGTGTTCAATAGGGGGTACATGCCGACATTTCAAAGACCGGACGTGACTCCATCTCTGATGCCACTTTTCTTTCGGAGGGTCTGGCACCACGAGTGGCAGACTGGTGTCACCATTCAGCGACACCATAGAGCTATAAGACAAGCACTACTCGGCGCACACTAGATTGGAATGTCGCAAACCTCAATTTTGTTAGACTCATTGAGTCTTTGCAAAGAAGTATTGAGGGCTATCAGTACTATTCACAGGCATTAAGCGGAGGATAAGTGGAAACCGTGGTAGAAAATGTCTCCCGTATCATACGGCGAGCATGTAATTATTGAATGCCTGGGAGGAAGCCAAGGTAAGGCGAGAGCCAGGATTATTGGTGATCACGACGGCATAGCTGATCTAAGACTCACATGCCTGAAGATCAGGCGGAAGGCAAAACGCGCTAGGAATAGGCTAGACATATCAGGAAATCTGAAGTGTACAAAGGTAATTCATTAAACTAAGGATCATTTCTATCTGGCGATACGTAATGAGGTTAACCAGGGTACCTTGCGGCAAGGTATATAAGCTGGTCACTCGCAAGCTGGGTATTCAAACAAGTATCATGACGGATGTAGCGATTACGGAAAATATACTGAACTTCCTTTTCTCCACTCACCCTACGACAGATGATCCTGAATTATCTGTAGAATCACAAAATGACCTTTTGTTTAGCAAAACGGAGTTGATTAGCATGGCTGTCTCAATAAAAAATAGAAAGCCAATAGTCCGGATTGTATCCCAACAGAGGTGTTGAAGAGGCAGCTCGCAACTGCCCCGACCTTCTGATTTGGATGGTCTACGCCTGTCTGAGAGCTGAATATTTTTCTTCATGCAGAAAGTTAGCAAGGCTGATTTTACTACATAAATGCGTGGGTTCCCCAGACTCCCCGTCAGATTATCCACCCGTACGTATGTTAGACTCAGCGAGTAAGTTAATGGAGAAACGTTTAAGTTAACGACTGGATCAGACCACTGGAGCCGCAGGTGATCTTCCCATCCTCCAACACGGATTCAGAGTGCGGCGTTGTATCATCGGTGCGATCTTCAAAATTATCAAGGCCGTCAGACGTGCAGAGACAGCGTGTCACCAGGCGCGATCTTTGTCCTTTTTGGTGACTCTTTTCGGTGTGGTATTTCAGAGGCTCTTGAGCGCACTTTCCCAGTACTGGCATATCTTTCAGCTGTGATCTCTCTCTCTCTCTCTCTCTCTCTCTCTCTCTCTCTCTCTCTCTCTCTCTCTCTCTCTCTCTCTCTCTCTCTCTCTCTCTCTCTTCCTTTTTCCCACTCTCTATCTCTTTTTCTATTTCTGTCACTCTCTTACTCGCGCTTACCACCTCTTTCTCTCCCTACTTCATTGTCTATTTTTTCTTCCTACCTGTACCCACCTGTCTGTCCGTTAGTCTGCCTATTTACATAAACCTGTTCATGTACCTGTTTGTCTCTTTATCTATCCATATCTCTTACTCTGGATCTCTCTATCCAGATATACTTAAAATGGTGCCTTTGGTAATTTTTATGGTTTCATGGGCTCGCGCGGTAGCCATCATCAGGTTAAGCACAGATAGAAACATCAAATGAATTTCCCAAAGACTGCTAGCAAATAACTGAAACTTTTGTGAACACTACTTTGATAACTGAATTTAATGGAGGAGGTATGTGTGCTATTTAAAGATGGGGGATAAATGTTTTTGAAGAAACAGTTTGAAAACCAATTTTCTCTTACCTTTTTTTTCTATCAATGCATCTAGTTAACAGTATTATATTTCAATTTGTTTATTTTAATTATACTCTAGATTTTTTATCATTTCTTGGAAAGCCGACAGCATAGAGGCATGATTGTTACTTCTGGAACAGAATTTGATTCACTACATAAAATACACACAATTAAAATATTTGGTAAAACATTTAATAAATAGATAATATACCGGAGATATATTAAGATACGAAAAATTATGCTTTTTATTTAGCTTGGCTTTGTATCACACATGTGTAACATTGTTGCGTTTTAATATTGAGTTACCAGATACGAAATAATTCAACTGCATTTTATTGTAAAATTATCCAATGTACTTTACACTGAAAATTTTATGAAAATACAGATGAAAGTTGAGATGTTTTCTGAAATGTGTTTTCAGCATAATACATGCATAGAGATCCATATATAATTGGTTGACTCCAAAGACATTGTTCGGATACAATGTCGTGGAGATGCAGAAATCAAAATAGAGCAATTAATAATGTTTATACTGTATGTTGCTTTTTACGTAGTTGAAAATTGCACGTTAACAAATTATGTTCTGTCTTGCAAGTTACGAATATTTTAAATTGAAATATTACGTAGTGTAGAGAATGTTCTGTCCATAGGCAAAACCCAAGTCCAACAGTTTTTCTGAAGCTAGAGTTGTATTTATCTATTGGTACAAAGGTGTATAGTAAGAACTGCCATTTGTCACTGCCATTTGACACTTAATTTTACGAAACACATGTGTTACGTTATTGTCTTTCGCAAACAATAGGCCTAATCATTATAAAGATTAGATAACATTACTAATTCTACACGTCTAATTTATTAAACGATTATTTAAGAAATTATTTTTACTGTATTTTTTGTGGAACCTTAAACACTGGTTGTGAATCTGACTTTTGTTTGTCAGCGTTCGGTCATATGTAAATAAGTGCATGGGATAAATGTTTGTCTGCTGTTCGTTTTGACGAATAACGTATTATTAAGAATTTCAAATAGTGCGATGTTACCTACGTTTGTTTGCTTTCCAATGCTAATTATACCGTTTATGCCACTAGTTGTATTGTATACTTTGATTTTTAGAGTAGTAATATTAAATTACTTTAATAAGAGGCAAAATAAAAAATCATAAAATTTACGAAAGAAGGGAAAAATTATTTAACCTGAATTTATCAGAACAAAATTCCTAATATTATATATTTTACGACTTATGTTTACGGTTCAGCAAGTGTAAATTCATAGACTAAATGTTTGACGTTTACTGCGTCGTCTGCAGAAATATTGGTTTCACAGAGCGGAATTTACCAAATACGCTAAACAAACGCTACGAATATTCGAGTGTCACATTCCAAATGAGATTCCTTGGAACTGCATAGAGGTAAACAATTTCAAAGGAGTCCTTCAAACAAAATTAAATTCTAAGAAATGGAATTCCTCAGCAGACAACATGAACATACAATCAATCGTGAGTGTAGCCTGACTTCGACCCACGTTGTATTCATAACATGCTTCGAATGTCAACGACTCAATGTTGTGCACGCGGTTTTGATTCATACATACAAGTAATCACATACAAGAACATGCCCCTTAAACACACGCGCGCTCGCGGACGTACGCATCCACGCACTCTAGCATTCTCTCTCTTTCTCGTTCTCTCACTATACAGAAAATGCTATAAACCTAGTGCTTGAGTTGCAGATGTTTCTGATAAAACACTCATTTGTGACACTCATGCTACCTATGTAATTTTTCCTTATATATATACAGACACGTTAGCATACATACGCATATAGAACATAGTATTTTGTATGACTATTTGTAGTATCACGTAATTCTCTATATTTTAGGCCTATATAAATACATTCCTCAATTTTTCCTATAAAATGTAACTTAATATTTGCACATTCGTATACGCAGAGTCGTATACATATAATATAGTAGGCATAAATTTCTAGTACGCATAACATATATCTGTATTTACATATCTGTATATTTGTATTTTAAAATATTAAAAAAGTTACAATAACAAATACAAACAGTAGCAAAAATGTAAACATATTAGGTAACTTAATACAGAAATTTGTTTCCAATTTTTTCAGACTAAACGTAACAGCGGATACAACATAATACTCCATTTTTCTTATATTCTTAATTGTTGTAGAAAAAGTGTTTGTTGATTCTTTTTTTGCAAAATTCGTCAGTTGATAAAATATTACGCAATATTTATGCTTTTGGGGGATCAACCTCAAGAAACAATAGTATTCTGTAGGGTAAAAGTATGGACATGCCTGCCAAGTTTTACGGTGCCAAGTTTCGCAATCGGTAGATGCGATCAAACGTTATCTTGAGACATACCCCAACAATCACTATCCACAATCACTTGATCCCCACTCTACAATCTCGCCAGGTATAACTGCATGCTAGGCCGACGCTTGTTGCTTGTTTATGTCTCGCAGATGTTCCAGAAATTTTTCTATTCTCTTAGCGGCGTGCCAGGATAATTTTCGTACTTACAAGTGCTCTCGAAGAGTCTCAAGTGCTAAGTTACGTAGACACCGCACGCTGAACTAGTAGAGAACCGTGTAGAACGGCTCTAGTCTTTCTGAGATAGTTCCGTAATTGTTGTAGCAATACTTTTGTTTCCAAATGTAATCCAATTAAAGGAAATATACATAATTTGCACATGTTCCAACGTGTGGAAATATAAGCGTTTTGTATTGTCTATATCCTTTGCAAAGAAAATTTCAAGTTTTAATTATTTCTAGTTCACAATTAATTGAATGTAATAAATGCGAATAAAAACCTACTCTGAACATCATTTTGCGTTTTGCATTAGCATCACCTGGACACACTGATCAGTGAACTTAAGGAGTCAGAAAACTTTGAAAAACATGACAATTCAGCTCCATATTGCATAAATTATAACCTAAACACACTGCTCATCGCATTTCCTTAGGAGAGGAACTAAAATTGTTTCCATTTAACAATATGGATAACGCAATAGTTATAACAGTCACAGACGTAGTTTAAATTGACTGTTAATTCTTAACTTCAACCAAAATATTAAAAACTGTTTCGATTTAAGAACGTGAATAACATATTCTATTTTAAGTGGCGTCAGATTAGTAGAACTATTACTGTTTATTTAGTTTCTTTTGTAGTACGTTCTACTCATAAACAGATTTATTTATACCGTAACTGAATCACTGTAATTTAAAACAATACGTCTCAAACATTCTGACCTAGTGACGGAAGAACTAAAAACATCGTGCTGTGCTGCAGCTTAAAATTCGTATTAAAAGTAAGCGGGAAATACCATTTAATGTATCGTTCCTAATTTTTTAATAATTTCTAATAATATAAACAATTATAACTAAGCAACAATATGTATATACAAATTCAATTAATAATTTCTTTTATTGTTTAACTGCTTTTAGGAAAGAAAACAAGAATATATTCAATAAAATTTCCTTTACAATAAATAATTGTACAGTGTATATAAAACTAAAAATTTGATTTCAAAATTACATATATTTGAACATTTTTAAGGATAATAGGACAAACACAAATTTTAAAAAGTTATTTGAAATTCAAAATTTACTATTAAAAATGAATAACTTGATACAGGCTATTTCATGATATTTATACGCATGAAGACGTTGAGTGTACCCGTTGGACACCTAGATACTTCGGACCTCCCGGTCCGAAGGGAGGTCCGAAGCATGTAGGTGTTCAACGGGTATTAAAAATTAGTTCACACTTTATCTTCTTTAAAATAAAAAACCTTCAGTTAATGAAAATTGTACACCACTGTATTATTATTATCATTCCATCAACAATGGTTGAGAAACTCTTATTTAAATTGTAAAATAAACAATATATATATATATATATATATATATATAGACAAAGGAAAGCAAAATAAAATATTTCTTATCTCAAAAAATAAAATAGAACGCCTGGTATTTTGTAACTCATTGCGCTTGTCAGGGTCAGTGTTATCTTCTTTACCATTTCGACTTCACGGATTGTTCCTTCTGGCTTCTCCAGCTTGTTGTCGAGCGTTTGCATGTTAAATAATAAATTTTCACATTTTCTTGTATAAATTTGGGTATGTTTCATAATGATTAGTTACAAATGAATATAACTTATTTAATTTTATTTTTCAAATGCAAATTTTATAATTGTTAACGTGTTAATTTATTATTATTCTTTCAGAAGTAATAATGTGTTCAGTGTTTATTTGTATCTGATTACGGACAGATGTACCACGGCTCTTTTAATTTTATAAGCACAAAGCACGCCCAATTTTCATTTTTGTCTTACATAGAAAAAATTAAAATAAAGTAATACCATTCGTGAAACGTTTTTAAGGTTCTTGTTTATGTTTATGTATTTCTTTGCTAAAACGTAGAAAAAAGTAATACGCATACAGTATTGGAACTGTAAACGAGAACTAATACTGCCTTAAGTCAACAGAACGACAGTTGGAACAGTAAAATAAAGCGTTTTCTGGTGTAGCCGTGCTTAAGCAGCCTCCGCAGGGAGTGATTTTGTCTGTGTAAAACGCATAGAGTGTTTTCATTCCCTCCCATCTGACCACACCTTCTACTTAAAGAACACCGATATTCGTTTTTTTTAAAATACAGTTACGTATCAAATAGAAAACATTTAAAATGTGGGTGCTCAAATCAATAAGCCCTATCCCTTTTGGCCTTGTATTAATAAAATATTGAAAGATTTATTCTACCAGTTTGAAGTATCTAGGTGTCCAACGGGTACACTCAACGTCTTCATGCGTATAAATATCATGAAATAGCCTGTATCAAGTTATTCATTTTTAATAGTAAATTTTGAATTTCAAATCACTTTTTAAAATTTGTGTTTGTCCTAGTACCCTTAATTTTCCTTCCTGTTTCCCTTATCGCTTTAAATAACTTTTCCATTTAATCGAATTAAAACTAAAATTGAATAAATTTTCTTTGCAGTATTCTCAATAATTATCAGAAACATTTCAACAGTTAAATCGTACTCCTTTTGTAGGGAATGATATTGGGGAAAGTCGATATTATTGAATGATTACTGTTTCTCTTTTAGTTTCCATTATATGGAACTATCACAAAAGCATAAATACTTAGTAATTATATTTTGATGAATATCATGATTACTCTTGAAGCTGGGAAGTATGTAAGTTGCATATCCTGTACAGTACAGGCTACATGTCTGAATGTTTGTATACGCACAAAATTATGTGAGTTCGTAAATTATAGGTTTAAACTGACCAGCGTTCTCCGGTCTCATGTAATACGCTAGCGGGACCAATGTATACAATTATTTGTCAAAACGTAATAGAAAATAGGATACAGGATATGATGAAATATGCATGAAGCATTCTCCTCTAACGACTAATAAAAATTTAGTATATATTATTTTAGTCCTAATAATAGTTTGAAGGAAGAAGTGCATATCATTAAAAACAAGCTTATTCAACCAACATATAAAAGATACATAGACAAGGTATGTGTACCACGTAAACATTGCGAGAGCGCGCGCTCGTAAGCACACACGCGCGAGAACAAACACTGACCCCCTACACACACACACACACACACACACACACACACACACACACACACACACACACACACACACACACACACACACACACACACACACACACACACACACACACACACACACACACACACACACACGTATATAAGCCGGTGACAAAGGAAAAGAAGGGAAACAATAGGAAGAAAAAGATGAATAAGAAGATGAAGATGATGGTAAAGACCATGATTGTGTAGATAATAATAAGAAAATTACCTAGATTTTGTTGTCTATGGCGTGTCCAAGTATCAATGATAATATACACAGATCTCCAACACTGAATACTAATATTTCATATAAAATAATTGTTTAATTTTTATCCAAAGTATTAACGTTCCATACCGAAAAGGCGTATATGAATTTTAAATAATTAGGCTATACAAACGTTTCATAAGTAAAGCATAACATTTTTATTATGTAGAGAAAAGTGAAATTTAAACTGTGAAATCGGTAACATTACAACTCCATCAACAAGTAGAGTGTATTGATTTGAAATAAGAATATATTAAAACACTAAACATGATGAATACACTGTTATTATTCGTAAGTGATTATCACTTTAAATGTCTATAGAATGTCATCATATATACCCTATACTGCCAACAATGTAATATAGCGTTACACTGATTATTGATCTTGTACCAGTGATTATTGATATTTTTAATGAAATTATTAGACCATCATCAGGTCACGATATATTCAGTAGTTAATTAATACAAAAAATTGTATTTTATTTTTAACTGTAGTAAGCCTAACAATATCAGTAATAATGAAATTAGCAATGGTTTAAATAATGGCATATTAAATTAATTTGACCACAATATCAAAATTCGGGTGTTAAAATTATATAATTTTCTAAATGCATAATTATGTTAAATATACACAATGTAATCATGTCTAAGTTGTAGCATTAAATTTATGTTACACCAATCTATTGAGCGTACGTCGACTATCTATGTCCCACTTTACGTCGACTATAGGTATATGGGTGAATGATAGTATATCCACTGAGAATAAGAATGTGGATTGGTATTTCATAAAATGTGTTTCTAGACACTCAACCATGTCTGTTTGCATTTATGACAATGTGTCTAAGATAATTCAATGCCCTGGAACAACTAAACAATTACTACGGAAAATAATCTTGTATAAGCTTAAACGTCATGAGAAAACAAAATGCAGTTCACTGTAAAATGAAGTTTGGAAGCGACTAAGCAGATAGGCTTTCCTCCTCGACCGTCAAAAGACATAAGGGAAGGTTGCTATCATTGGACCACATAACAGTTTTTTATTTTTTTCTGACTGTATTTTCGATTTAAATTTACTATTCCAATGCACATGTTTTGCCTGTATTAAAGTCACAGTAGATTGCCTTTAACACTAATATAGCCTCATTAATAAATCCGTTTCATTGCAATAACCTCTATCTCAACTGCTTATTCTTTGCGACCCGTATAGGTCTAGATCGCAATATTTATAAGAATGTAAACTGTGAAATACTATAAGAAAATCAGAGAGTACAGAGAAGGCATCGACATCTACCGGATGAGGGAGGGAGCGGTCAACGACAGAAATGAATGTACAAAACTAGCGACCACGTGGAAATTCCTAACTGACAGTTTACAAATTAACAAGCAACATATAGCCACAACACTCTCACGACCACGCTCTAACACACGACCACGCTCTAACACTTTCATGGCAAAAATCACAAGGGAAGCAATGTATAAACCTCGCGCCACAGTTAAATCAACAATCAACATCAGTGCGCCTTGAAAATGTTCCGGGATTACGAAACGAAACGTCGGCATTATAAACATCACACACACGGATGTACCCAAAAACCTACTACAACATATATATGTATGTATCCAGTATATAACCAACCAATCTACTTCAAACCGTAGTTGGTGCGCAATAATGTTCTTTAAGCAGAATCCAAACATTGTTTAAAAAATAACAAAGAAAATTCAAAAAAATATCCCAGTCTACTCTAGGTTAAAAAAACAACATTCAATATTCTTATTCAGCAATTGTTTCTGTTAATACATTCTGTTTAGAAATAATTAATTTTTAAAATATGTTTCCCGGTTTCCATTTACTTTACTACGTTCACGTAGAAAAACGTTTACAGTTTGGTTATAAATGAATTTTTTGCAAATTTTCATACACGCCAAAGCATTTGACAACAAATAAAATTCTTGATTTTGTTCAGTTTTGTTTCCTCCTGTTTTAATTTTAATGAATGCATTGTTTTCTATAATAACACGTTAATGAGTGATCGTACAACGACTCGCTGAATAACAAGTCATAGAATTTCAAAATTTTTGGAACTTAGCTATTAGCTGTTATATTAAATATGCTACAATTCAACACATTAAATTATCAATTGTATGATTGTTTGGATTCAAATAAAAACACGTGTTATACTCAACGAGCAACAAAACAATTTGTATCAATTCACGTTTTTAACAAGCTAAATGTATGCACATAATCCTGCCGATCATAGGGATAGTGTATGAATCTCTCTATTCATGTCGGTGTATACACAACTATAAACCTAGTCCATGCTTAGAATTTAGGTACAGAATACTTAATTTATAATCCCCATTGTTTTTTATTCTGAAAATTGTTTTAATCATTGGTACAGAACAGTAATTAGTGTCTTGTAGAAAAATTGCCATAGCAAGCCGTTGCCATTGTTATTACTTTACAGAATCCGTCTGTAGGGAACCGTTTACTCTACCTTTTAACTTTGACACCATCATATTTTATAATTTAGTTTTTAGAGTACGTATTATTTTCTTTAATATCTTCAAATCATTGCTGAAATTCTAAGAATAGTATATAAATTTTAGTTTGTTAATCTATCGAAAATTTTTATACTGCTTAAAATTAGGATTTTAAAATAATTCTAACCTTTAAGTTATAAACAGTAAAACAACAACCTCTCTGCTAATTTTAAAGGACAGTGTTTTAAACCTTCTGAATAATAACTCTCAATTAATGAACGCGCTTATTAATATTTAAGATGCAGTAACAAATTATTCGGTTTTTGTCTAGACTTATAGTCACGTCAAAACACCTTATGTTTTGTATTACTATAAAGAGAAGTTCCGTAGGTGGGAATATGTATGAAAAAGAGAAATTTGTTATCGCTCAGGAGGAATCTTACTGTAACTTTATAACAAGTAGAAAAAAATTATATTTTATTAATTTACATTAAGAAGCATACTGATTTCTTTTGCAGTCATATTCAACTTTTCTCATGTGTTCTGTGTGTAGTTTTTTGTGTGTGTGGGTTTTCTTTATGTGGTTCTCTATAATGTTTAATAAATCTTCTCATAAATAATTAACTGTTTTAGGTTTTAAGTATTTATATGTAAATACATAATTTTTCAGATTTTTACATAAATTTAAAATGATGGGATGTATAATGTACTGAAGGCATTCCACAAAACGTCTAGATATTTAAATTTAACAACGAGTTAAAGTGTTTAAATTTTGTGCAAGAAAAAAACTTGTGTCAAGTACAGACTTTCCTGACACAAATTAACAGGAGTCATAGCCCACTATTAAGAATACCTTCTTAGTTGTAACTAAGGAAATTAAGATAAATCTAAAGTATAAAAAAGTGAAATCGATGAACAAACATATACAGACCTAATTAAATTTAAATGTAACAGGTGAATTGAAATCCAGTAAATCAAATACAAATTTTCATAATCGTAAAATGTCTCCCATTCTTCCATATAGAGCCAAAGTTTGTGTACATTAAAGAAAGTTAAGAAGAAATAGGATGTAGAAACCTAAGACATAATTCAAATCTAGAAAGAAAGACAATATGTAAAACACCAAATATGAAAGCTGTCATAGAAAAAATTTGCGTATAAGAATTAGGAGAAAAATAAAAATGGCAAGGATTGCAAAACAGATAGACGGCAATCCGATTTAAAATATTTTAGAAAATAGTGTGAGAAATGTTAACAAATTAATACAAATGTACAGGTAAAAATTCTCTGATAGCCCAAAAGTATGAGGGAAAGTAGAGGGCAATAAAAATTACCAAATCAATTAGTCATGCACTGCTATATCTTTAAGTACATAATCTCAGAAAGCGTAGATAGGAACAAAGTGCAACATTCATAAAGTTTTGTATCGTTTGCAAAAGAATAACTCAAAATGCAATGTTGTCCTTCAGACTTTTGAAAATACTTTAGTCAAGACAAGTTAAAAGATGGCGCACACTGATTACCATATTTCGAGTTGCAGATTATATAGTTATGTCGGCTAAAGAGGAGAGTATCATATTAAAATTATTAATGATAGTCTTTTAAAATTATAACATATTAAGTCTTGATAGCTAAGCATGATGGTGGAATAAACGAGATGGAATCTGCAACAGCCATCAAAATGTAACTCCAGGGTAGCAAAAGCAAATAGCTAAATGGACACTCTACGTATTCAGTGCACACTAAGGAAACCTTAGACGTATATATAGCACCTTTCTCAAGTTTGTTCACAAGGATAATCAAGTATCGGATAATTAAGATAAATTCACGTATTGAAATGGTGATGTGCCATGTACGTAGTCTGTATACAAATTACTCATTTCAATATGGAAAACACAAACACGATAACGCACACATTAATCTTTTCAGGCGTGTCAGGAAGTGAATGTCATCCACGTGTTTTGTTTACATTACACGTTTTCAACGTATACTACTTTACACTGTCTACATCTCTTAGCGCCTATGCTTTCTATTCTGCGTTACCACAAAATACGAGTGGTGTAGACAGACTTCACACGGAACCGCACATCAATCAAAAAAGGAAAAAGATAGTAAGCGGTAATGAAACAGATTTAAACATGAAAGGCTACGTGTAGAGGCTCGCAAGAGCATTCAAATTACGAAAATTATAAAAGCTATTTAGAGAAGATATTACAAATAGTCAGACAGACACATACACACACACAAACACCCATACCGTTTTACAGTTAAGTCCACTAAATAAAGTTTTATATTAATTTATTTCCGTCCTTTACAAGCAGCGACCGAAAGCATTACTAACTGTACACGATTTGTGTTTTATTAGTTAGTTAAATGTAAGTAAACAAAATTCTACACGCGTTGTACTTTTGAAGGCTTCTGAAAAAATTTACAAGCATTGCACAAATGCAATGCACAGAGAAGGGCATTGAATATGCTTCAATAAATCTAAAAAATATATATTGCAACGGTACGTTTAGCATAAGTATATGTATCAACCCCTGACTGAGCTATGATAACATACGAACGCATGTATGACAGGTAAAAGATGTAAATAATAAAAATAATATAATAATTAAGCGTTAGGTATAAGAGATAATAAAAGAAATATGCGTAGTATTTAATTTTAAATAAATAAATATTTGTAAGTGAGCCTGCATATGAAATTAAAGCTTAGTTGGTTTTTAAACGCAGCGAAGCGGAGAAAGAGACACGCGCCAACCGGGAAAGGTGACGTCATAGCGACAGGCCGCCACGTGTGTATCAGTCTGCGTGTGTGTGTGTTAGTGTGTAAATTGAAGAACAAGTTGAATTATGCATACGAGTGTGGAAAATTTTACACAGTTTTTTAAGTACTGAACGAGAACCAGAAGTCACACGAATCAGCGATATATGTAAAAACGTAGCTGGCGCCTGGCGCTACAATTGAAGACTAAGTGGTCAATGATCGTGGGAACCGCTCAGCCACCGTGTGAAATTTTGCCATAACTTCCATAGTTTACACACTTTAAGGTTCATTATTTGCATAAATAAAGTTCATTAATATACCTAATGATGTGTGAAATAATATTTATAAAAAAGTGTGCGCTTCATAGAAAGACGCGTAGGTTGTAACTAGCAATTAAATCGACGCGCGGACCTGTTCAATTTTGTCCAAACAGTTTCCAAAAGGAATGGAACGACGGCAGCAGTATAGAAAGTCAGCGAGCGACACACGCTTTCTCAGATCATTAACAGACACTACGTGAAATCCACGCATCTCGCAACCGCGAATTTTACAAAGTTAAGTAATGTTTTTAAACTGTATTACATAACTTGATGTGCGATGGAACCGGCACTACGTCGGTGAAAGTATTAGTGAAACACGATTTATTTTAAAAGATTATAATATCGTAATCTACGAGGAGTTGTAACGTCGATGAACTTCAAGAAGTCCACGTTGAACTTAGAGACATCCACGAGGGACAAGACAAGAAGAGGAGAGGAACCAGAGCAAAATACTAGAGGACGCAGGGACAGCCATATGCAGCTACATCCAGCCGTACATCATCACGACCAGAGATCCACGTCAGAACTCAGTATCCAGTAGACGGTGAGAGTAATTTCAACGACGCAGAGACAGAGAAGGTGATACCGAAGAGGATCCAAAACTCGAGAGTCCGGATGACGGTAACGACACAGTTAAATGGTTGCAGAAATATACAGGTGAAGTCAGACATTTATTTAATATTATAAATGACCCTGAGGTCTATCGAAAGAAGGCTCTAGATTCCATATACAAGTTTACAAAAACATTATTATATTTTTATTTTTCATAATGAATAATCAATAAGTTCAAAGAATAATAACTGAGAACAGATAATATAAATTTATTAATCTCATAAATAAATGGTCAATATAGAACCATATTTTATTATATTTTTATATATTATTAGATAATTAAATTTAAGTATAAGAGTTACTTAAATTGAAGATTGTTAATTAATTGAGACATTAATAATATAATTAATTAAAGTAATGGAATGGTCTCTATTAGTATTTTTAATAAATATTTAATTAATTAATTTTTTTATTAAGTGGTATATAATAAAAACCACACTTGCTGAGACAAGATGAATATCCAATTTCATACGTGTTAATCACGTATTATAATAATATATGTGTTATGTATTATATGTCTGTATAAATATTTCAGGTCATATATGTTTTATGTTGGTATATAGTATGTCTTAGAATATAAGAAATAAGATTTAAACTCGTTATAATTACATTATATTCGGATCGAATATAAGGGTTCAAATAAAAATTAATCCACACAAAACAATTAATAATATGATAATTGGAATTTTTAAATCATAAATCAAATGAATATTATTTTATTAACACAGTCGTACTAATTTCACAACCAGTAATAAATCTTCTGTACTCTTTACTTGTATTAAAATTGTATAACGATATACACGTGCTTACCCACACTCAATCAACTACCAAAGCCTGCGACCCAGCCGGGGAACATCAAGGTAAATACTGCAGAAGAAGAGTATACCTTCGAGACGTGGGTAAGTGCGAAGAGCATATGTGCAAAAGTAAGAGTCTCAGAGTATAACGTTGTATATAAATGGCGCTCCAAGATCGTGGGGCACGGTATATATGTTAAGTACCGTTAGAATCGTTCTATAATTAATGTCGCTTCCAACGTATTGCTAAATATATGTTAATTATCATTACAAGTAATTGGCGCCCAGAATATAAATAAAGTCTAAAAAATAATTAGCACAAAAATTGTATAAAAATTAATAGTAAATTCATGTAATAAGTAATATTACAAATTGTTAAATTTAAGTACAGAGAAAAAAAGAGTTGTGAAATAATACTGATAAATAAAATAAATTATAAATAAAGAAATATAGAGTCACGGTGGATCAATAATTAAAAATATAATCAATATAACGAATCAGTTACGACACCGTAGTCTACAATGGCGAAGCCACCAACAATGGCTTCGAAACGATGTTTAAACGACTTCAAGAGGAGTTAAAAACGAATAGTGAAAAATTAGAAACTAAATTGGAAAGTAGCAATGAAAAATAAGAAAGTAAATTAGAAAGTAATAATGATGAGTTGAAAAATCAATTAGAAAAATTAGAAAATAAATTAAGAAGAGTAGACGATAGTAATGAAAGATTAGAAACTCAAGTAGAAGATAGTCGTAATAGATGAGAAATCACTATTAAAGAAGTAAAAACTCGGTTAGAAAGTAATATAAAACTCGTCAGTAACACTTTGAAAACAGAGCTTACTGCACGCGTTGAAGCCGTCGAACAGCGTGTTTAACAGTCACTTAATGAGCAAGCTGTAAAGATCGATAGCAAATTCAAAGAACAACGTGAATATACAACACGTGAAACAAAAGAACACATTCGACAACTGGCTGAACAGTGGAATGAAAAATTTAAAATTACGAAGCAGGAGCAAGATCTCAGACGCAAACACTTAAATGAGCGCATCCTGGACAACACCAACAGAAGAAAGGAACTCACTGTGAGGATCGAGACAATAGAAATAGCTGTGGAGGGGGTCACTAGAAAAACTACCCACCACTTCAATGAAATTAACAACATGAAAGATGGACTTGAAGAGGAGGTAGAAAAACTACGAGCGGAAGTCAAGAGACGACCAAGTGCTATAATGATGTGTGCTGCAAAAATAGAAGATCTAGAGAAGATCTGTTTAAAGGTAACAAATGGGAGAATCCCATACAATTTTTAAACAAGTGTGAACGAGAAATGGCAACAATAGGAAGCAACCTAAGCGACAGAGACCGTATAGATTTTGGAAGTCGACATTTCCAGGAAACAGCATCCAAATGGTATACGATTGTTCGGACCAAACAGAAACTTATGAACAGTCCAGACATCCTTCGAAAATCGGTACTGGAATATACATACCCAGAGAGATGTACGAGACCAGCTGAAGTATGGGCGGTATTCCGTCAACAGCAAACGATCCATGGAAGACTACATTATAGAACTCGTCAAACGGTGTAAGCATCTTAGACCAAGTTTCACGGAGCACGAATTAGTATTAAAACTAAGCTATCATTTTGACAGACACATTAGACTTGCCGTATATACGCAAGGAGTTAAAACCATTGAGGAACTTCTTATCCTTGTAACGCAATCATCACAATTTGTTAATAAAGAGTACGAAAGGAGAGACAACCGGCCGCCGCAGCAGCAGTACTCTACACAAAATCCAACACACCACAAATCGCCGCAGTTCGAGAATAAAGAAGAGAAGAAAGAAGAGAAGTGGAAAGAATATAAACAACCATATGATAAAAGTAACCCGACTCCAAATAAAGGAGCGTACGCACATCCATTTACGTCGAAAAAAACACGTAAAACCGTACAATGCTAATGTACAAAATATTAACAGAAATAATAATCATAATAATAAAAATAATTATGAAAATAAAATTGTGCAACAGCCGACACGCCCGTCAACATCCAAAGAGGAAGGGTGTGATCGTAGAACGACAATTGACAAGAAAACTGTATGACTGCAGAAGGGTAACAAAACGCCAGCACGGACAGGTTTGATAAACGACCTGCACACACACATGATTTGCGTGACACCCTAAACAATACAGACACACACCAAGAAATAATGTTAGCTAAAACCTATTGTCCTATGTTAGGGGGAACAATAAACAATTTAAATATGAAAATTCTTGTCAGCACTGGAAGAGAGGTATCCGTAATCAGCCGGACCTGCATCAACAGGAACAGGAACCATTTCAAACATGCACCAGTGTTACCGATAAACAATTATTACATAACAACGGCGACAAAAATTAAACAGATTGCCACAAAACAAATATATGTTAATTTTAAGTGTAATGAACTTGAATGCGATATTCCTATGATAGTAGTAGATAAGCTTACATATGATTGTCTCATAGGTATCGACGTATTAAATAAATTAGGAGCATTTATTAATTTAGAAAACAATTCAATGACATGCAAAATTGAGGGAGGACTCTACGTAATTATACAGAGTATAACGTTGTAATATATTTATGTTCATTCACCAATCAATGAATTCATTATTCATTTATCAATCAATGAATTTATTCTTCATTTACTAATGAACAGATTATAAGTTAACTGTAGTTGCATTCATAAGCGAAGTTTTATATGTGTACTACGTTACTGACAACAAAGAAATAGTTTCTATGGAAACTCACCGGTACCCTTTTTCGATCACGCACCAGCGATCGGCCGCAAATGTGCGACACGTCCTTATAAACATTTTCAATGATAAAAGTTATGTAAATTTATGACCAATTTAATATATTACGTAGTAAAAATGTATCTATTTAATTGAAATAAGTTTACAATGTTTCTAAATAAAATTGGAAGGTAATTTTATTTTTATAAGCATTTAATTATTTTTACATAAGACTTTTTCTTAATTTCACACAAAGGAAAGCTAATTGAGGTAAAACGTATTAGGCATATTTTTCACGTAGGCCTATATACTTTTAGAAGGTCGGATAAATTTGCAATGGCGAGAATGACAGCCGTCACATGACAGCCGTTTGAAATGTCGCCCGCTCACGTTAACGGGACATGATAATTTTTGTAAACGATATACATTATTTTTTAAAGAAATTAATAATTATTAATTAATAATAATGATTATTTATTTAAAGAATAACTTGTTTGTTAATTTGATAATTTATAACTATAAAAATGAATAGTTTAGGAATAAATTTATATTATTTTTGTAAATATTCATTTATTCAATTAACTTTGTTAACAGCTTAAACGTTTCCATCAAGGAAAAAGTTTAAAAACTTACTATTATAACAGAAGCTTACATAATGAATCAGATCAAAACTTGAGTCCAACACGTGTGAGTGAGAAAAATATATATCTTTTGCACAGGCAGCAAAATCACCCCCTTGGGAGCCTACATAAGCCGTGATACACTAGAAAACACTTTATTTTATTGTTCCATGTGCCGTTCTGTTGGCATAAACGGTATAATTTATCTTCTAAGCTTATATTTACTTTATTATTACTATTATTCCTTAAACGTATTGTAGAAAAGTTATAAGCTTAGTTTTGTTCATTTTGTTACTTTTTGTATTGTAAATCTAAAATATATACTTTAATAACAATCTTTAACTTTTATTACGACTAACACAAAAAATAAGACTGTACATAAAGAATAAAGTCTACTACATTTTTATTTGACGTTTTCCAAATTTCCGCACTCTTAACTCTAAGGACAAATGCTTAGCTTATAATCTCTACTTAAAACTTCGGATTATTACGTTTCTTCTATAAAGAAGTCTAGAAGTCTTGTTCGAACACTTTGCCTAGCTTAAAATTGAAATTTATTTACCTTGCTATGAATTTTAAAAATATTTTAGTAATGCAGATTCTTAAAGTAAAATCATAATAGCTACTTCTCGCTCAGTGGAAGTTATGACACTTAGAGTTATAGTCTTCGATAAACCTTGAGCTCCTTTTAATTCTCCTCTAAGCGTGCTCGTCTTGAATCTTCTCTCCCGATCCCCACAAACTTATTATCACCAGATCTTCAAGTGCACATTCAATTCATCGCAGTCGCGCTCCTCCCCTTTCATAGGTAAAAAACTGGTTGCTTAGACATAAATTATAATGTCTTCTCTCCCCTCGCCTAGTCACTGTAGGTTCTCAGCATTAACAAATCTGACTATATATTAATTTCCTTTAAATAACCGATTCAGTTCTTGCTAATAGATATTTTTCTAGTTTAATACTTAAATACGGTTCAAAGAGAATTTACAAAATTTTTCTTTCAAACGCTCTTAACTTGTTTGGTTTTTGTCTACGCTTTGCAGTAACCACGGGCAGTATTACCTTTCTGTGTTCTATTGATACTTTTCAAACCTTGTTAATTCACCGTTTATAAGCATTCTCACATTTGTAAAGCAGCCTCTACTTCCTACCTGTATTATTTCCATAATGACAGTCATTAATTTACCCTTATTCTGGTCGATGATATTGGAAGAAGTAGACATGGGAGATTAAAATGACGTTTTCCACGTCAGTAATCCACGAAATCAAGTATGGCAGAGAAAATTTGTTTATTCTTAATAACAGCATTCATGTATATATATTATTTCACATGAAGGTTTTATGCAGCCGAACTGCATAAAAGAGATCGGCTAATATAGAAATAGTAAAGTTACTTGTGCTGTGCATGGGATGTTTAATAGTAAGTTATAGTCGTAAGCTAGGTGAAAGCTGCCAATTTAAAGTGTGATACTTATTTCTTATTAAAAAATATGAGAGGAATATAGTTTTATGCAAAGTCATTTTTAGAAGATTTTAACTAAATACCCAACGACACACAGCAACAAACCTCCATAATGAAGACTTGATTATTTACAATAAGGTATTGCTGACCAGGAACATCACGTTGAAATTTTAATATTATTACTTCCTGGGCTGTTGTGCCGTCCGGTCCATTTTCTGTATGTTATCTCATATGGAGATCCTGGACTACGGTGTACCAGCCCCGCAAATTTTAATCCTGTTGACACCAGCCGTGCGAGCTAACATTGGTTTATTAAGAATTAAAGTTTAAAAACAACGGCACGAGATATTGTGTTTAACATGGATAAAAACTAAAGAAAACATGTCAAATTGTATTCAAATTTACGTTTACCTGGTTACAGATCTAATAACTGTTTAATTTTAAAGTTGTAGAACCAATATGGCGCTTTAAAAATTAGAGTTTTAGTAAATTGGAAGAGACATTTAAATTTTAATTAATATATTACATGGTGAGTTGTTAAAGTTTAATGTATTTGAATACTCACTTTACTTATGAATATTGCACAAGATAACCGAAATAAAACAAAAAAGGTTTTATAAACTAAGACAAACGTTTCGTGTATTTGAATAATATATAATGGCTGCCATGTAGACCACCGAATTAGCTTACGAGTAGGCAGGGTGGGCTGTCAAATGTGAGCCGTACGGCATACAAGGAAGGCACTGCGCTTCAGTCGCCCATTATTATCCCCGGGATTTTATCCCCGGGATGTTATCCCCGGGATGTTATCCCAGGTACTCATTTTCAACAGGCTGAGTCGACCTGGAGGCTGAAAAACGCACCTTGATTTTATGGTGCGGGCCCGGGAATTGAACCAGGGACCTCTAGTTTAGTAGCCAGGTGCCATACCCACTGGTCTACTGAGCCGCCAGTTGAATAATTATAATGTCAATTACGTTTCTTGAGTAGTATTCAAGAGTGAGTATCCAATTCAAGTAGCATTAGGAAACAAATTTACAGTATGACTCAAGTTACCATACAATTTTCAAGTAACATAATTTTTGCAAATAATTGAGCATAAAATTTAAGTATATTTAAGCAACTTTATTCCAACCGTAATTATTTTGTTAATCGGCCATTCCGTTATACTACATGAATCTTTATATATTCCATTTTTTGATTTTATAATTGCATTTTAATTAGTAATAGTATCTGAACGCAAATACATCCAAGTGCCGCAAATTAAATACCCTTTAATTTTTGTCATAAAATTTTCTAGCTATTCTTTGATTATTAATACTTGAAACGTACGACTATAAACTATAGTACGATCATTAACATACTGTCTGTAATAGATGCCGTTTCTAGTGGTATAATAAGTGTGGTCAGTAATTGACTGACTAAGTACTTTAATTCGAATTTGAGGAACTTTGTGAAAAGCAGAAAATCCTACACGTATGTCATGCACTTTACTGCGAAACGAGTTAAATATCTAAAATAATTAAAGAACACTCTAGTAATTTCCAACCTGAATAACAAACTCAAGCAGTACAGACAGGGATGGGCAGAACACGTGCAAACAATCCATCAATATAAGTAGGGTAAGAATGAGAGTTCTAACGCGGAAGTGACGCCACAGCCCCCTCTTTTGGCGCGAAATTCAAAAATCCAGGTGGTGGGGGTAGACTTCCGGCGCAGCGTGTCGTCATGTGCAGAGGTTTGATGGACCGGGGGGTAGTGGTGTGTCCCACGTGACCTCGATGGGCGTACCGAAGTTGTCGGCCATGTTGTCGGCGTTCGGCCATGTTGTCGTCGTCGTCCATTTTGTGGGGTTATGTGTGCGTTGATTGGCGGAGGCGTGGCCGCCGTTCGCTGTTCGCCGTTCGCTGTTCGCCGTCCGGCGGGGGCTTGGCCGCGGCCAGGTCGTGGCTTGACCGCCGCCGGGAGTGGTGGGGTCGTCGTCCATTTTGTCGGCTGTGTGGTGGCCATGTTGGGAAAGCTGGGATGTTGTCGGATTGTGCGTGTGTGCTGGTTAAGGTTGGGCCACGTTGCCGCATCGTGGTGTGTTATAGTGTATGGTTTGGATATATGATTTGTTTTTCCGGAAGGGTATCCATGTTGGAAAAGCGTCGACGTTGTCAACTTGTGCCGACCACGTTGTCGGCTCGTGCATGTGTTATAGTGTACGGGTTTTGTATATGTTTACACTGCCACCATTGTCTGTCGACGTTGTCAACTTGTGCCGGCCACGTTGTCGGCTCGTGCATGTGTTATAGTGTACGGGTTTTGTATATGTTTACACTGCCACCATTGTCCGTTGACATGAAGAGGTGAATTGTGCATTGTTGCCAACTTGAGAACTGTGGGTTCAGATATTTACACTGCTACCGTGCGGATATCGTCGATGTGAAGAGATGAATTGCAGTGTTGCCAACTCGTGAACTGTAAATTTGAATGTGTGCTTTTGTGGTAAGTATATATTGTAAAAATACAAAAATGTGCACATCATCGATGTGAAACTCTTGTTGACTGGCTATTGCGGTGTAATTGTTTTGATTGACACTTCACTTATAAAACATGCATGATAGAAGGAAAAAGGATAGTTGAAAAGAAATAACTAAGCAAATCAAAAAATTTACATATTTATATTGTAGCAAACAATTTTAAGATACAAATTTCAAATACTATATATATACAGAAAAAAAAAAATTAAAATAGACATATAAATATTATAATTTAATGAAAAAAAAAATAGAAAATTCAGTTTATATTACATTTTATATACAATATATATATACAGAAAAAAAATACGGATACAATATATATATACAGAAAATAAAACATTATATCAAAAAAAAACATCACTTTGTACATTACAATATATATAGAAAAAAAAAAACGGATACAATATATATATATATATATACAGAAAATAAAACATTATATAAAAAAAACATCACTTTGTACACGACCATCTGTAACAGAAACAAAAACAATATTAGTGATTTATAATTGATACGTGTAGGATGGATTAGAATAATGTGTACTGTTACATACCTCAAAAATGCATGCGTGCATAAAATGGGTGTATTGGTCTGCTGAATGCATACACTCTACATTGCGGACATCCTGGTGGCGACCCCTCCAGTGCCACGGTTTGGAACCAATTAATTATGCATAAATAGTGGTAAGTATGCCCACACATTAAGCCGAGGAGTCTCTGCCCCTCAGTATAATTTTCTTAGCACACACTACAAGATGTGTGCCCTAACATACCCTGAATGGGGCAGAGGTCTCCACGGCTCCATCGCCACGTCGGAAATCTACTTCTTAGAAGTAATCTCATCGTGGCGACTTCGCTATGCATCCTTGGTTCCACCGTGTCGATGATATCGTAAAACACGCATGGTGCGTCTTCTGGAGGGGACTGTAAACGAGGATCGTGTCGCATATGCTGTTGCTGAGGTTGTGGTTGAGGCTGCTGAGGCTGCTGAGGTTGTGGCTGCTGTTGAGGCTGTGGAGATTGCGGTTCTGGTCGTCGTTGATTTGTACTAATCCATTGCGGACGCGGTTGCGGCTGTTCCTGTGGTTGTGGCGGTGGTGGTGGTGATTGTGGTGGTGATTGTGGCGGTGTGATTGTTATGTGCCGCGCTTGTGGCCGAATATCACTGGTGAAAAGAAAAAAAAAAATAAAAATCATGTAAAAAAAAAACATGAAAGTATGTACACATAAGAAGAAGACTTACATATTAAATTTGATGGTTGGTAATTGTTGTTGTTGATGCTCATCAACATTATTTTCATCATCATCATTATTATTGCTTTCGTCAAGCAGTATTGTATCACTGTCACTATCATCATCACCATAAACCATCATCTCATCATTGCTGAAAAAAAAAGTACACTTTTAATACCAGATGTAAACGCAATAGTACAAGTGAACGTTAATGAAAAAAAACGTACCGACTCGTGCCGGCTTCCTGAGATGCAGCAGCAGCAGCAGCAGCAGCAGCAACAGCAGTAGCAGCAGCTGAACCGGTAGCATCACTGAAAAAAAAAGAATAAATTTGAATACCGAACGTAAACGCAATAGTACAAGTGATTGTTAATAATAATGGACTTACCGACTCGAGTTTTGTTGTGATACTGAAGGTCCCAATAAGGCCTGTCGTAACCTTTGGGAACTATAAAAAATAAACAGTAAGTCAGTCGAATGTTGTATTCTGTTTGTACTCGTTAAATAAAGAAAAATGTTGTAATTTACCTTCGAACTCGTCGCTGCTCCTCACAGACTCTTTTATATATTCTGTTATCACTTCCGCTCATTCTGTAAAACGTAACAAGAAAAATGTTGTATAGTAATTTGCTAACACCATTTGAAAATTAAATGAAAGTAAATAAATAAATTTTATATTTGCAATACAAGTTTATTATTACCATGAGTTACTGCTCTGTGTATCTTAGTCTCTTCATGTTAGGACTGGTATCGTCATTGGTTAACGCACGTTTACACACTCTGTAGTGTCCGTACGCGAGTGTAGTTACACCATCGTCCAGTACGTACCTCTTATCGTCATAAGGAGACAGGGAAAGTTTTGTTACACGTTGCGTGTACAGCTTATGACGATCGCTTCGTATACACTCGGCAGAGGTGAAAACTGTACGACTATCGAAAAGACACTCGCTGTATAACTGATGACGTAACCTTTTTTTTATTGCCGTTCTTGGAACACCTTTCGCCACCTTTTTGTCGGTACAGTCGGACAACAGTAGCGAGTAACATTTAGCTCTGAGTCCGACGAATTCCCTGATGGGTTTTCCATTAGTTTCATCCTTGAACTTCCCCACGACTTTTTTATTGTCGTCGCAATGACAAGGATGATCTGAGGGATAGTCCGACGTGTCGAAAAGGTGGAGATCCTCTTTCATATCCAAGTACACATCGTCTGTCTGTATGCTGTAAAGTAAACTGTCGGTATCGGTCATTAATAATGTTAATCGTTGTCCGTACTTGCTGACAGCGTACCGATAATGAAAATCGTACATTGTCAATTTACTGACATCAAGTACTGTGAAGCCAACATACACTGGACGGGAAAGGTATATAGTTCTGTTTCGTAAAGCCAATCCGACCAAGTCGTCGGTGTAGCGGATCATACGCTTTAGTCGTGGATTGGAAACAAGTTTCTGCAGCCGCCCTTTGGTAGAGACTAGTTGGAAGTCTATTCGTTTCCTTACGTTCTCCAGCGATTTACCATAGACAGCGTTGACCATCAGTTTGAAAAAATCTTTTTCAAAACTGTTGGTGGCTGCTGCTCTCTTTTGTGTGTTGAAATCGATAAACGGTTTCATCCACGCTTTCTGTTTAAAACTCAACACCCTATGGATCGCTTTCAATTCTAGACCAAGGTTCAGATACAACTTTAAATTTCGAAAATGAAGAACGTATTTTTGCTTATCGTCCAAAGTCGTTAGCAACTTGGGGACGGACGATGAGGGCGTTTCTGATCCGTTATACCCTTTTGTATAGTGTAGTCGTGTGTGAAGTCGTCGAGAGTACGGTGAAAGTATGTCAGGATTGACGCAGGAACGCACAGGTGCTAGTGGATAATCTGAGTGAAGATCATGAAGTTCGGATGGATAGTGTAGGTCGACCTCAAGTATGTAGCCCATGTCACTGTCATCACTCAGAGTACGTACGTCCAGTGAGTCGATCTCGTTACGATCGAGCCATCTAAAGTCACCGTAAGGGAGTGGCTGTGACATGGCTGCACCGTAAAGGTTGTTGCAGTCGGTGTACAATATGAAAGAGGTCGGCTTTGAAGCATCATACTGATCAGCGATTAGCGGGTTGTTGGCCTTGGCATAGCGGTTGGGTACCATGCTAACACCACCGCGAACGGCTGATTCAATAAAAAGATGCTGATCTATATCCGTCAACAGTTCCAGTCGCACACCGGTCATCTTTAACATCGCGTGCCAAGCAACGCCGGGAAGCGAGTAAAGATGAGCCGGATCAATCTGGTAGTACCGTATGGCCATCTCACGAAACGCCTCGAAGACGTCAGCCAGCAGCAGTACATCTGTTTTAAGATAAAGATCGTGATAATCACCCAGCGTGCGGATTCCGAAAGTCTGCCACACATTCTGTGCATGTGCGTAATCTTCGTCCAACACGGGTGATTCACTCAGCCTATTGAAAAAGTGTTCGCGTGCGGGCAGACATGTTTCGTCGAACTTCTCGCTACCTGTCATGTAATCGTAAGGGTACACTCCCTTACGTAAGAGTAGCTCGAAGTGTTCTTCGAAACATTGCTTTGTTAAAGCGAAATCCGCACCGCTCGCGCGCAAGTTTCCAACAAGTGTATCCAAGGACGTGTTCAAAAATTGTAACGTGTCTACGAAACGTAGGGCACCCAAAGTGACTGATACGAAGCGTTCACTAGTGGTAGCGATACAAGTGAGAGTTTCATCATTGTATTTACCCAACCCTTGTATCAAGTGATGTGCGTCGTAACCTCGTAAGTTATGGAAAAAGACAGGAATATGTTGGGCGGACTTGGAGTTGAGGTTACATACGTTGTGAGCTGCGCCAAGGTATCGTCCAGTCAGATGACAATGGTTGCGCACCTTGTCGTCATCAGTCAGCGGTTTTTCGCAGAGATGGCATACGACAGCATTCGTGAAAGATAATACGTCACGATCACTCATAGTCATAGGGATATTGGTACGCATGATCCTGTACAGTTCATGCTCTTCATCGATTAGTCTATCTAAAAAGGTTTCTATCACGTTCACACCGCGATAAACGACCTGTGGTTTGAAAATGTTACCCTCGTGGTCGACTATGAGGTAGGAAAAACCTGAAGGAAGATGTAACGACTCTGTTGTGGTGGACGATGTGTGTGGAGGAGCATCGCAACGATGGCAAGGTACAATGAACGATTCAAAGTCTGCATATATAGCGAAAGGGACTTTATGACAGTACGTGTAATTTTTGAAGTACATAACCTTTTCCTTCTCTTTCGTTGGTAAACGAATTCTTTGTTCACCATACGGTGAACAACGAGGGACATGTTCACTAAGGAGTCGTTCTTCACAGAAACTATGCAGACAGTAGTTGCAATAGAAAGAACGTCCGTCGTGTTTGGTTAGTGAAGATAGTAAGCGGCTGATATTTTTTATTAAACAGTAATGTTTTCGGTCAGCGGTGGTGAGAAGTAATAGATTAAAATGGTGTTGTCTGTCACTGAAAGGAGTTATTCTTAGCGGATAAATTTCATTTTCTTCGTAACCAAAAACATTTATAGAAATGTCAGAATTGTCTCGTTCGAACTTCACAATATCGCATAGGCGGGTGGGATAAGTTATACCAGAAGTGGTGATACTGTGAATATGTGATTTGTATTTGGATACACGCTCGCTGTCTCTGTGTTGTGGAAACAGTGCGGCCAACACTGACCATATAAAACACATTTGATCGCCTGTATTGTTTACATTGATGATGGATTTAGTACAAGACAATTCAGGAGGTGTACGGATGAAACTGGAGGCGGCCAGCGGTTGGTATCGTGAGAGAACGAGTTCTAACGAGATTATATGATCCAACGCCAACCGCTACCCTCACGAGTGAATTTATAAATCGATTCGATGATTTTTTCGTACGAAGCTTCTAAACGTTCAGGCAATACGTTCTGATCAGCGATCAATGTCGTATGACATCGTCCATGAAAATAGCCTTCACTCGTCACTTCTTCGTCCTCGTTCGTGTCGGCATTTACAATGTACTTGACAAATCTCGCTTTTAGCGCTATATGCCACTTTATAGTAAGCAAACGTGTCAGTTCGTTTAGAATGTCCGTACGTAACATATCGTGAATTTCATCGAAAAAGGTAATGACATCGTTGACACATTCTTCTTCTTCCTCTACAAGAGGTGTGTAAACGTACGACACCAACGAGCCACGCAACGAATGTTTACGATCAACAGAAAACGTCTGCATTGTTAGAATAACGATAAAAGCAAAATCAATTACTTGCTCACTTGAAGAACATTAGAATACTGATACAAAGTTAGAAAATAAGTAACATTTTATAAGCAGTGCGTGAAAGTTAGCCTGCGCGAGACTCGAAGGTGAACGCAGGCAGCGATCACCGCTCCACTTATACTATCTATGATGAGTGCGTGCGCAGCTATTTGTTCCCACTACTGTGCTTTATTTCATACCGACCAATTGACGACAGCAATCCCCACTACGATTGCGCGCGCAGCTACCACTGAGGAAGTGAAATGCAGCGCAACAAACCAACATTCTTGCTTCAGATATGGACGTGCACACATATTCTTTTGCAAGCCGATTAAAAAGCTTTTATAACATCCATCGTCGAGGTAACATTAAATTTTACGTTCGTAAATTTCCGAATACGAACGTGAGATTTTTTGACCTAGCCAAAGCCGGGTTTATTTATGAAGGCGATGATGATGTTGTAAGATGCTGCAATTGTAAAATACGAATTATGGATTGGATGGCGGGTGATGATCCTGTCCAAGTCCATAAGGCGTCAATGCCTACATGTAGTTTCGTTCGTGAACACTTGTAGAAGTCGACGCACGCAAAAACGGCTCTTTTCAGAGCCAACATAAACTCATGTACAAACATACCCGTTTGGGTAGTACTAGTAGTACTCTGTGTTAGTACTATACTAGTACTAATAGTACTATATATATTACTATTACTAGTACTACTACTAAATGTGTGTACACAATTCAATGTCTGACTGATGGCGCCAATGATAAAAAAATAAAACCAAAGATTTCATAAAAATTATACCTATTAAATATCATGACAATTTCGAAGCTCTATCACTTGCATCACAGATCGTTGACACAATGGATGTTTATCGATACGATGATGGGAAACATTTCACACTAACAAAACCGTTACGAAGCGCGATACGTTCCAACTTGTGTTCTATGTATTTTGTGAAGAAAAAACGGTTTTGTGGTAACTACTGTACACGTTATAAGTTTGGTGTTGACAAATATCACGGACGTTGTTGGCGTCACATAAAGAAACGTAGCGGTTATCTGCCGCCGATCGTGCTGTTGATGATAATCTCTGATCGTATACACAACAAATCACGATGGCTTCATTTTATCGAAGAGTGTGATCGAAACAATGTACCGATTGAACTCGTGGTTTATGAAAAGAATATGTTCAAGTGTACAGTACGTCACGCGTGGAATTTTATTTCACGTTTCCGACCGATTCCTAAACTGTATCATGCCGTTCAACGTGTTCACGGCTTACATGATTCACACGGACAAATGAACTATGCGACTGTGTACACAGACATGCTCGCCTACGGAAGTTCAATCCCACACGCTTTGTGTTGCATTGTCATTACAGAGCGCACTATTCCAATACGTACAGCGATTGAAATATACAGAAGCGCGATTATGATAGCACCAAAGTGCGCAGTGGATCCTAGCTACAACGTAAGTTTTGACGTGCGCTGCCCGCCATCTTCGTTACCGACACTTGCGAGAGGGAAACAGTTCACATTGGTGAACAACAAGGCGCAGGGATTGTTTTCAGTAGCCTTTCTGAAGGAATCATTGCCTACACTCCGCAAGTATTGTGAATACTTCGGTCTGCAGTATTCACATGAAAAAGGGTACACAGTGAAAGATCGACGTTTATACGAACAGTGGCAACGATGTACAGGTGCTATGGCAGACGAGTTTTGGTTGTTGAACTCGTATCTTATACACCTGCATATGGAGTCGAGAAGTCATCGTCCGATCACAGAACTCAAAGCTAAACACATGTGCGAGCATCTACCCGTAAACGATAACGTCATAGTCGCGGAAATGCACGAGTATCGTGCCAACGTTATACGCAGCGTCATGTTCAAAGACATGAATTTCGTCAAGACCGTAAGAGCGTTGGACATGAAACAACACACGCTCATGAGATATTACATCGGTATGAGTCTCGTGCGTAATGGACGTATGAAAATCAGTTTAGCGCATGTTTTAACGTACTTACGCAATCACAAGAAGAACGCGTTGTTTTTCCGTTCGGTCGAGATGATATAACTGGACGTGGAGTGGAAATCTTACTACAGTCACGCGATGGAAAGCAGACGTACCAGAACGGTACCGAGGAGAGTTACATTCAGCACTGAGTTAACGCTTTACCACGTTCCGACGTATTGTGAATCACGGTTCGTACGATATGAGAATGAAACGACAGGTGAAGAACATACAGCAGAGCGTTCGCAAGACTATCGCGAAGGAGTTGCATAGACCGGTAAGAAGGAATTTTCCGAGACGTGCGGTGGAGTTAAAGGGACTTCACGACTTGTACCAAGCGGACCTGGTAGAGATGATACCGCACACGAAGGTAAACAAGGGATTCAAGTACCTTATGGCAATCATTAACGCGTTTAGCAAGTACGCGTACGCTGTTCCGTTGAAAACAAAAACGGGCGTAGAGGTCGCACGAGCTCTGGAACCGATTCTTCGTGCTAATAAAATGAAATATCTGCAGACAGACAACGGGAAAGAGTACTATAACAGTAGCGTACAAAAATTGCTGAGCAGATACGGTATCACACTCTATTCCACGTATAGTGAAAAAAAGGCCTCCATTGTGGAACGTTTTAACCGTACGTTGAAAACGCACATGTATCGTGCGTTCAGTGAACAAGGTCATTATCGTTGGTTAGATATGTTGCCGGAACTAGTCAACACGTACAACAACAGCGTGCACAGAACGATTGGAATGAAACCGTGTCAGGTGAAAGAATCCAACGAACGTACAGTGCTACAAAGGATTCGTGAGAACACAGCGAGGAGCATCGTTTATAAACGACCGAAATTCAAAGTAGGCGACGTGTGCGTATAAGCAAACACAAAATGACATTCGCCAAAGGATACACACCAAATTGGACAAACGAGATATTTCTCGTTCATTCGGTGCGTACCGGCAGTGTACCCATTACCTATTCGCTAAAGGATCATACAGGAGAAGTGTTGAAAGGTGGTTTTTATGAACATGAAATCAGTAAATCGAACGTTGGTGACGTGTACTTGGTAGAAAAGATTGTACAACGTAAAGGCGATCGTGTAAAAGTCAGATGGTTAGGATTCGATGGTAAACACGATTCGTGGATACACAAGAAGAACTTGCTATAACAACTATTCGACTCATGGAAATAGAACCAGTATGCTTCGATGCATTATGATGACAACATGCACGCTGTGTACAGTGTAAAAGACATTGTGTCACATCCTGGTTACGATGAGTGCATCGTGAACACGACTGCAAACGACGTTGAACGCATGCGTAGGATCTTGACAGTGCACAAGTACTGGCAACGGGTTATCAATCGTGTGAAGAGATTCCGTCTTAACGAAATAGTACCAAGTGGTACCGGATTCGATCACTACAAAGAATGTGTTTGGTCGGATCCGAACCGTGAAACGGGTCCGGACACTTGTGTATGCAGTTACATATCTACCGACTGCTGCAATATAGTGCGACTATTAAATAGACTGTGCACGGAACGTCAACATGAAAATATTGCAACAAGCGCACAGATTAAAAATAAAGGACGTGGACTATTCGAAATTGTGCGGCGATGGTGGTGGAGGTGGTTGTGGCAGAAAAAACGTAAACACGGACGTCTTCTGCCCGATACCGTTCGTTCGATCATCTGCGGACCTTCTGCGTGCGGGAAGACAAACGTCATGTTCAACCTGTTGTTCGATGTAAACGGATTAAGATTCGCGAACTTATACGTGTTTTCTAAATCACTATTTCAACCCAAATATCAGATGCTGGAGACCTTGATGACACAACTTTCCAACGAAGGAATGGGTTATCACGCCTACAACGATAACGAAGAGGTACCGTCTCCCGACGAGGTCGATCCTGATTCTATTATGGTTTCGATGACGTGTCTTGTGAAAGACAACACAATATACGCAAGTATTTCTCTATGGGACGTCACAGCGGTGTGGACGCGTTTTACCTTTGTCAGACGTACAGTCAAGTGCCAAAACAGTTGGTTCGTGATAATGCCAATCTAATAGTATTGTTCAAACAGGACGATCGCAACTTGAAGCATGTGTATAACGATCATGTCAACACGGACATGAAATATGACACGTTTAAGAACATGTGCGCTGAAGCGTGGAAAGATCGTTACGGCTTTCTCGTTGTGGACAAGGATTCTTCTATCGACACCGGTAGGTACAGAGTCGGTTTCGATCGTTTCATAGTAGTCGCACCTAACGATTAAACAAAAAAAATTGTCAAAAGTTTAGCTAAATACACGTGTCCTGCTGTCAACGACTTTAGTTGTCGTACTACCGTTTATCGAGATGGATGACAAGAAAAAACGATTAGCACGTGATATCGACACGATCAGTGATGACATACGGAAGAAATACCGTGCGTTAAAACATGGTATTCGTGAAGAAGAAGCAACGTTATCCAAAAGTTACAAACCGATTCTGGAACCGTTACAAAATATTTCGCAAGCATTGCTTGAAAAGAAACGTAAAACAACAAATGAAAAGCCGATAAGAGTGAAAAAAATGAAACGAGAAGAAGAAGAGGAAGAAGAAGAAGAAGAGGATCCAATAGATGCAATTAGTAAGAGCGATGTAGGAACACCACTTCGTTCCCGAACGAAACCGTCTTTCCTGAAAACACCCGTGATAGCCGAAACATCAGGTGATGACGATGAGGACGATCCTAGTCAAAACATTGAAAAAATGTTAGACACACCGGAAGGAAGACGTGCAGCGCGTAGATATTTTCAGGACAAATACGACAGTGAATCGTTAGCGAACAAGTACATGCGTATGATCGTTTCGTCCGAACGCGATCGTCTGATGGACTATACGTACGGTGTAAGACATGAAAACGGAAAATGGATGATTGGTGATTCACAGTTCGAAATCGATAAGGACGATACGATTCTTATCAACGGTAAACGATACAAAGGTACACCAGGACTCTACGAACTTGTATTCATGAAGCATCCTAATGAAAATATTTACAAGGAATCAGATCTGAAAGCGTACAAAGATATACTGCGTAACACCAACGCGCATAAGCAGTATTACTTAGCGAACGCACAGGTGAACGCGAACAGAGGTGTAAAGTATAAACGAATAATATCGCAACTGTTTCCACCGAAACGTACAGGACAGGGGCATAATAATATTGATACATCGTATATGACGCTAACGAGAAAAAAAGACAAAATCGATTACGTGCACTGGGACGATCCGAACGAACTGGTGGACAGATTGCGACTGTTAATGGCATCACAACGTGTTGGAAACAGTGGGCACACGAACGAAATCGTCTCCATAGTGGAAGAACTACGTGAAGCAGACATAATCGTATAACAAGAGCGGTATATATCATCATCTGACATTAGCAGCAGCAGCAGCATGGAATCGATCTTAAAGGACTCGTTAATGCCATGTGCTCCCTATTCGATTCTGAAAGCCGATAAAGTATAAATAATACTGTCGTACACGCACCGGGGGACATTCCACGTTTGGTTGTGACAACATGGATATCGTGCTACTGTTTATTATTGCGTGCACAAGTGGTGTCGTCGCATCGTCCGTTAACGCTAACGATGTAGATTTCGCTATAGATTATTTGGTGCGATACGGATACGTGCCCGACGATAGTTTACGACTCACGGACAACACTACCATCGATATGGACGCCTACCTTCGCACGTTTCAAGTGAATTACAATTTAACCGTAAATGGAGAATTGAACAATGAAACGATGAATCTGATGCGTGCGCGGAGATGTGGTAACGAAGATTTCGTGTCGTACACCTTACGAACGCCGTGGGCCAAGAAACGTCTGTCGTGGCGATTCTTTCACGGTAGCGTCAGCGCTATAGAAGCGTCGCGACAAGCGTTCGCTGTGTGGCAGAAACATTCGAATCTGGAATTCGAATATCGACCCAACGACATAAACGCAGACATGGTTATCGCTATGAAATATTTTAAACACAGGTGTCTGACTTCCAGGTGCACGATCTGCGGGTACGATTTGGACGGACGAGGAGGTATACTCGCTCACGCTTACTACCCGCCCGATTTACCGTATAACACTACTGAAATACATATGGACTACTACGAGTCGTGGAATTATACAAACGCAACCGAAATACCGGACGATCAGACCAGTTTTCTTCAGGTGCTAACGCACGAAATCGGACACGCGTTAGGACTGTCACATTCCCTCGAGAGGGATTCGATCATGTACTCGTTCTACGTACCACGCTCGGACGGTCCGTTCGACCTGAGAGACGACGATATAAGAGGCATTCAACGCTTGTACGGGAAGCCGCCGCCGCCCGCTACGACGACGACGACAACGTCAACGTCGACGACGACGTCAACGACGACGACGACACCGACAACGAACGAGACCGTGCGGACGACAACGGATTTATGTCGACTAAAGAACGTTAACCAATTTTTAATAATCAACAGACATCTGTATATCGTGCACGATAACTTTTTGTGGACATTGGATATCGAGTCGAAGCGAACGGGCGAGAGTCCGCTTCTGTTGACGGATTGGTTGACTTTCTTACCGCTGACGTTCACCAACGTTTCGGCGATGTACCAGAGACCGCGGACCGAAGAAGTGGTGCTTTTCATAGACAACTATGTATACATGTTTGATATACACAGTCTGCAGCCGGTGAACGGGTATCCGCGTTCAATCACAACGCTCGGTGTTCGCACGATGACGAAAATAAACGCTGCAATACACACGTACACGGGTCGAACTCTTCTGTTGTACAACGATATGTATTACAGTGAGATAGACGAGTGCACGTTCACGATCAAGAAACATGGTTATGCTAAAGATCGTTTTGTCGGCTTACCAGAAGCCGTTGATAGTGCGTTCCGATATATCGACGGAAAAATTTATTTCTTCAAAGACACACACGTATACGTGTACGATGAATTTCTAGATACGATTGTAAAAGGAAAACATAACGACGCACTCTCCGTTGTCGGAATAAAATGCATAGACAGTACGATCGTATCAAAACTAATCGATTTATTACGTGAATACGTATAAATGCCGTGCACAACGAACGAGGCGCATCATTCACGAGATGAGTGTCGACAAGTTTGGCAGACACCAGAGCGCTGTCAGAGCGCGAAGAGAGACGCGACGCAGTCTGCGAGAGGATATTGGTATCACAATGACCGAGGACGGACACTTTGATGTAGCGGGAAAAAAATACATAATTTGGGCGAACCGCGCGATGATAGCGATGCCGTTTCACTGCGCTTTGTGCGTGACAATTGTCTGTTAGCTGGCGATCCGTCGACGGCGGCGCAAGGAATAGATGCGAAAGGTCGTAAGCTCGTCAACGTCGGCGCTCCTGTCGATCTCGGGGATGCTGTCAACAAGCAGTACGTAGACTACTCGTGCTTACGTTTCACACAATTGGTACCGAACAAGAAGAACGGTGCTGTCGTCGACGCACGAGACCATCGCATACAGTCTCTGAGGGAACCGATTCGTGCGAGAGACGCCGCGACCAAAATATACGTGGACTCGAAAATCATACCGAAGGATACGAACTCTAACCTAATGGTCGGCAATGTGCGGATAACACAGTTAGCTCCACCCATGAACAACAAGGACGCAGTGAATTTGGAATTTTTGAACCGACACACGATCACCGCGGTAAACGATGCTTATTTCAACGCGCAAGGAAAAACCATTCTAAACGTTGGCGATGGTGGCGCACGGGCCACAGATGCAGTGAACGCGCGTCAATTGGAGGACGTGAAGCGGTACGCGAAGAGCGAAACGTACAAACTCGCAAAAGTGTTCCAACATCGTTGGGAGAAAGTGGTATCGTATATCTATAAATTGCATACACGCGCAGCGCGTACTTCACTTGGTGCCGAAGAGGCAGACTTACTACTTATGAACAAGACGGATACGAGCGTGTTGATTAGTGATCTGGACAAATCCAACAACGAGCAAGATTGGAGATCTCTTTATCGAGAGCAAACGAAACAGTAGTCATGTATGAACTACGTAGCCGTGTTGATAAAAAAAAAGGGGGGCGTGGTCTTATCGGAAAAATAGTTAAAAGCGCGGTACCATTCGTCGCGAAGTCAGTACCTACACTGATCAATCGAGCGGTGGACGTATTACCGGTAGAACTACATCTGCCTGGCTACAGGTTCTGCGGACCAGGAACGAAACTAGAGGAGAGATTGAGTCGTGGTGATCGAGGAATCAACGAGTTGGACGAAGCCTGTCGCGAACACGATATCGCTTACAGCAAGTACAAGGACAACGAACGACGAGGTATAGCGGATCGTGTGCTAGCCGGTAAAGCGTGGGAACGAGTTAAAGCTTTGAATTCAGGCATCAGTGAAAGAGCGTACGCAGCAGCCGTAGCAGCAGCAATGAAGGCGAAATCTGCGTTAGGCAGCGGGCTATGCTGTAGTGGTGGTGGTGGTGTGCGTAAACGTCAACGTCGCACCAGACGACGCAAGCCGGTTCGACGCACGATAATCAGGAAGAGGAGGAGGACGACGACAACAGGGACAGGAAAACGACGAAGAAGGAGTGGCGGTAAAAAGGCTTCAGGACTCTATCTTCGACCGTACCGAAAAAACTAATCAAAATACCCGTGCGTCCATTGTCCGATCATGATCTTTATGAGTACACGAAACCATTGCGTATACCCTATTTCAGAGGTATGTACATGCGCGACGCACTTCCTAGTACATCACCGTGGGTGAACGAAAGTGTGATCGTGAATCTGGACGATGCTAGCGGACCGGGCACGCACTGGGTATGCTACAAGAAGCGAGGCGACAGAGTCTGGTACTTTGATGGATTCGGCAATCTACGTCCACCTGTCGAGCTAATGCGGTACTTTGGATCGAACGTGACCGACGTTCATTACAATTACATGCGAAAACAGCCGTCAGATACGGTCATCTGCGGACATTTATGTTTAGAGTTTTTGACATCGAACGATCAGTAAACTACAAGATGTCTTCGCTTACGGTCACCGTCACAGGAACGGATCCGAGCGCACTGGTTTGTGACTTTTTTCCACCGCTTGAATTGACGGACGGTGAATGGTACGCAGGACTGCTGGACTTTACCACGTACAACTCTATACCGAACGTGGAGAGTGGAAAAAACAATGTCTTTCCTGTACTAAAGGGAGCACGTAAAACGTTAGACCCTGTCAATATACCGACCGGTGTGTATGAAATCAGTGATATTGAAACGTACCTGAAAAAAGAACTAGTAGACCCGAAATTTTCTCTACGACCCAACAACAACACATTGAAATGTGAAATTTATTGTTCATACGATATCGATTTCGGATGTACGGAACATACGATCGGTACCATGTTGGGTTTTTCCAAGAGCCGCAAGTTAGAAGCGTATATATTACACACGTCGGATGCGCCTTTAAACATTAACAAAGTGAACGTTTTGGAGATAAGGTGTAACGCTGTTCAAGGTTTATACAAGGCGGGTCGAAACGAGCATATATTGCACTCGTTCTATCCAACAGTTGAGCCAGGATTCAAGATAGTCGAAACGCCTAGAAACGTCATTTATTTTCCGCTTAACGTACTACACTTGCGTAACGTTACAGTGTCCGTACACGATCAGGACGATGATATTGTGAATTTTCAAGGGGAAGTCATCACTGCACGTATACATTTGAAACGTGTGTAGTAATCATGGGAATTTATTTCACCGAAACCTCCATGATGATGAAGAGCGGAGGTAGCGACGGCTTGCACTGCAAGATAACAGAGGACAACACTTTTGGAAAAGGTATCAGTAGACGTTCGTCGTTGACACGATTAACAGCAACTAACCGACGCTACCTGATTTCACTAGGATTCAAACTCAAGAGAAACAAGTAACATGACGGACAGCGGTATAGTCTTATCGGTTGAACGTCGACCGTTCTTTGAAGACAACATCACACATTATGAATATCATCCTCATGCACCGTTCGCGTCGGCGTCACGATATGGAAATAATGATGAGATACGCATACCTATCCTGCAACAGGAAGTCTTCACTTTACCGATGGAAAGTTTCCTGTACGTTGAAGGCAAGTTGAGCAAAAAAACCACTGCCACTGGTAATGTGAACGTGAAAATGATAAACAATGCGATTGCGTTTCTCTTCGAAGAAATCCGTTACGAATTGGCCGGCGTGGAAGTAGATCGTACCAAGAGTGTTGGCATCACGTCCACTATTAAAACCATACTATCTGCCAGCAAGCAGGACATTGTTTCGATGCAAAATGCCGGTTGGGTTGCTCCTACAGCTGACGAGCTAACACCATCTGGTAAAAATAATGAATTCAACTTTTGCATACCGTTGAGGATGCTGATGGGATTTGCTGACGATTTCACACATGTTATTTTAAACATGAAACAAGAACTGATACTACTACGCACTTCCACTGACGTTAACGCTCTGTTCTCGTCTACGGATGCGCCCGCTAACGCTGATATAGAACTAACAAAAATCTCTTGGATGATTCCGTTCGTGTACGTGAACAATGAAGTACGGATACGATTATTGGATATCATACGCAAAGACCTACCACTATTCTTACCGTTTCGTAGTTGGGAACTGCACGAGTACCCGGTTTTACCAACGACTGACAGACAGACTTGGACAGTGAAAACAACTACACAACTGGAGAAACCGCGGTACGTGATACTCACCTTCCAGACCAGCAGAAAGAATAATCTGAAAAAACATGCCGGCGAATTCGATCACTGCAATGTGACAAATGCGAGACTCTTTCTGAACGACAAATACTACCCGTACGATAACCTGAACTGGATATCGATAACGGACGTTATGCATTGCTGTACGACATGTATACACGATTTCAAAAGTCATACTACCACAGACGTCAACCCAACGTACTTCTAACGCCTACTGAGTTCATAGCAAAAGCACCGTTATTCGTCTTCGATTGTAGCAGACAGGATGAGTCGCTCAAGTCTTCACCAGTCGACGTCAGATTGGAATTCGAGTCATCGAGCAATTTCCCCGCTCAGACCGCGGCCTACTGCTTGATACTGCATGATTCGCTCAACGTGTACACTCCGTTATCCAACACAGTGCGCAGACATAATTAAACATTTACTATAAATTATTGTTTTTTTTTGCTGTAAATATAATGTTGCTTTTTAGAATGTAATGTATGCGTTACATGTATGCGATTTTTATTTAAAAAAAAAATGTAATCAATTTTTATGTATTTGCTGTAAATAGAATGTAATGTATGACTTACATGTATGTAATTTTTTTTATTAAAAAAAAAATGTAATCATTTTTCATGTATTTTATTTTGTGGAGGGGGAAACGATTATCCTCTTCTTCCTATTTTTTTTTTGCTCAGTGTTTCATCAACACGACTCGCGAGAGGACGCACAAGATGCTTTCACACGATTTCGATGATGATGATACCAAACCCAAGAACGACCGCTATTTCAAACAATGCGGTGAAGCGACAGCAACAACAATCAAGTCCTTATCACCAGACGATAAAGAAGTGCAAGTCATCTTAATTCAAAAAATCACATCTCCGTACCCGCGTTACAGAAGCTTGGAAAATCGTTTAAAGAGTTTTAAAGAATGGCCTGTATCGTTAACGATAACACCTAAAGAATTATCAGAAGCGGGTTTCTTTTACACTGGATGCAACGATAGAGTGATTTGTTTTTGCTGTGGAGGCGGATTAAACAAATGGGAACGTGGAGAATATGCTTGGATGGAACACGCACGTCATTTCCCTGCGTGCTCTTACGTAATGTTAATGAAAGATAAAAATTTTATCATCAAGGCACTGGGTATCGTTACCGAAGCGCAAGCACCAACAGCAATAGCGACAGCAGAGAACGAACAACGCGTCGACACGATCAAGGAGAATATAAAAAACATAGAAGGAAGCTCTAATCGTGATACAATGTGCAAAGTCTGTTACGCACAAAACGTGGAAGTTGTACTTATTCCCTGTCGACATTTTATCACATGTGTGATTTGCGCCATAACCCTACATACTTGTCCTTTATGTAGAACCACATGCACCGCTTACATGAGAGCGTATTTCTAGTTCATTTTCACGCCTTAATTTAATCGATTAGTGAACACAAGGTTTGAAAATATATGCTGCCGTGGCAAAAGTGTTTAATCCGAGTCCACTAATATCGCATACCTCAGTGTTTGAACAGCACGCGTTGAAGACGGACGCATGGAGCTGTTATCTCCGTACCAGTACATACGCTGTAGTGAATTAAAGCACACAATACTATACCCTATAGAAATTTTTGTATACAACATTTTTACCTGTAAATTTGTTGCAGTGATCCGTGACGAAAATATAAGGTACAAAATAAACGTTCCGAAAAAATTCTTTACGAGCGTTTCACAACATACAACGTGTCTGTTCCGTAAGACGGACGGATCTGCAGCGTTCTTAGGAACACCAAACACATTATTTATAACGAAAAAAGGATGTGCGAGGATAATCTAGCAGTCATCCTTGACTTTCACTGTTTCATCGACAACGATGGAAACGAACTCGTTAAGGAATTAGCCATTATGAATGTCACTGCATTTGCCAGCAGACATTGGATATTTTCACCTCCAGCAAACATGATTGTTTCGAACCATAAACATGCGAGGACAAACAGATGGTTAACAGAGCATTATCATGGACTAGCGTGGACGGACGGGGACACATCGTATGAACATCTTGTACCGATATTAGAAAAATATACATTTCCTTTTAAATTTGTGTTCGTAAAAGGATTGCAAAAAAAAAAATTTCTACAGAAGCGTATCGTGCATTTTAATATTTTAAATTTAGAAGATTTCGGTTGTCCTAAACTCGATCAATTACAATCAATACATGGAACAGTCTGTCTCGCGCACCACTTACTTCCAGAAATATGTACAAATACTAGAGTACACGCTTTACGCGAGTGGGTTGTATCAGATTTTAGAGTAATCAATATGTTTCTGATAAATTACTAATTGAAAACATTATTGTTTAGCGCTTACGTAAAACAAATTAACCTTTCTGACGATTACATCACTCTGTATAGTCATATAAAAAAAATTAGATTCACCGACATGTTCTAACACGCATGAGTGCTGTTAATTAAATCATTCTGTCTATTCATAAAAAAAATAACCGAGTCGTCTCCTCTTCCCCGCCTACCCATCGAGTCGTGAGAAGTCAAGTCGTATCCTGTTCACACGGTTAAAAATAAACGCTTACTGTACGTTATGTAGTTCCCCCTCTCTGGTTCCACCTCCACAACTACCTCCCTATTTATTCCGCTGTGCGCGAGCGTTATTCGTTCAGTCCTTGAGAGACGCGCGAGACAAATATAAAATTCTTTATTTTAAAATGGCATCATTCACTGAAAAATTTGCAACTATTAGCGCAATTGAATATAAAAAAATAAAAGAATTAATAATCGGCGTAAAATATCCGATAGAAGAAATGCAGAATATAGACGCGAAGTACGGGAAAGCCGTACTCGTCACTCTTCAAGATTATAAAGACCCTAAACTAAAATATCGCGTATATCTACCTAAAAGATACGCGAGCGTTTTCGAAGATGATGAATTAAAAGATTTAGTACCGTGTTCGCTGCATCTAATTTTTCGTGGAGAAAAGGATAGAGCGTACATAGTAGAAATTGTACAGTAAGACCGAATGGACATACTCACTTACCATGTATAATTTTCATTGTAAATACACATAATTGTCATTAGCTGCACGTACAATTATATATTAACATGTACTTAGTTGTATTTTAATTTATAATATATTGTGCTTACACATATATTTCATTTAATTTAATTATATTTAATTATCAATGTACTTACTGTATATCTAGATAATAAAACAAGGCTTACATGGTGTACATTTTAGAGTAAGCCTGGATAGACATCTTCAAAATTAACAAATATATTTGTTCAAAATTGTTATTGCACACGTACACAAATAGTAAATATAATGTGCTTACACTTATTTTATTTTAATGTAATTCAAAACAATTATTAAAACAATTACAAATAATAAATTATTTTGCGTAATGAATTTATAAATTAAAATCTAATTTGCTTACACATAATATAAATGTATACAATTGTATTTATTAGTTTTACTTAGTTGTAATTCATACACAATTGTCACACATGTTTACATATTAATTTTTGTCATTACTGTGTACGTCATCATATTTTAATTTGTAATTACTTTATTTAGATGAATATTGTACACAAATGTCATATTGTATATGTTTACATATTATGTATTTTGTACTTGTCACCACTGTTTACTATTACATAATATTTATTTTAAATTGTAATATATTTTGATTACTTGTATTTTAATTAAATAATATTGCTTTAACATTTTTATTCTATATTTATTTCACAAATCCTTGAAAGATTAACACTAATCATCACTCAATATACAAGCTAAAAGAAATGTTGCGCAATGTGCATTCATGTGTTATTACATATAACTAATTTAAAAAATCAATATTATTAAACAATAATTGCTTGATTATATTATACTTTAGAAATTACAAAAATTATTTAAAAATGAAACTTACCTTGTACGAGCTCTAGTTGAGAATTGCTTGATTATATTATACTTTAGAAATTAAAAAATTATTTAAAAATGAAACTTACCTTGTACGAGTTCTAGTTGAGTTACTGAATGTGAATCCCGTCGAACGAAAATTAAACAAAATTATTTAAAAAATGAAAATTATTTTAAAAAAAATGAAACTCACTCTGTACGACTGAATGTGAATCTTAACGAACGAAAATTAAAAAAATTATTTAAAAAATGAAAACTTATTTAAAAATGAAAAACTCACACTGTACGAGTTCTAGTCTCGTTGAACAATGTGATGATGTGAGCAATTCGTACAGCGTATTTATACGCTATCTCAAGGATGAACGCGAAAGCAGCTGGTATCAACCAGAGCTGCTACACGTGCAGTCAAGGACAACCATTTAGCTTGGCCTTTCTGTTTCAACGACAAAAAAAACCTAGAGCTAATACACGTGCAGTCAAGGACAATCATTTAGCTTGGCTTGGCTTTCTGTTTCACACAATAATTTATGTACGGTCATCACTTCGTTCACACACACACACACACACACATTAACAAATGCGCAGACAGCTGGAGCCCAATTAAAATATTACATCACCAACGACTTGTGTTCTTCAAATTATGTACGGCTATTAAAGCCTCAGCTCTCACGCTTTGGTAATAGATGGCTAGACAATTACATCATCACCAGCATGTGTACATATGCTCAGATAGCCGAAGCCAATTATTATTCATTAGTTAGTCAACGGCACGGGTTCTGTTATTAAACAAATGGATGTACGCACACGCAAGCGCGCACAGACAGCTGGAGCCCAATTAATAATATTACATCACCAACGACTCGCGTTCTTAAAATTATGTACGACTAATAAAGCCTTCGTTCACACGCTTTGGTAACAGATGGGCACACAGATGGATTGATTACATCATCACCAGCATGTGTACATATTATGCTCAGATAGCCGAAGCCAATTCATTACAACTAGACATTCAATTATGCAATGCATATCATGTGTATTTTCTTACATGTACACAACACTACTCATTTTTTTTACGTTCGTGCAATATAGATTACTATAGTAATAATTATTTATGCATAAATATATATGCATAAATGCATATATTCAATATTTACAAGTGAAATGATTTTAAATTTTGCACCGAAAACTGTGTCAACAAAAATTTCACACTGATGATGTGCTTTTTTTTATTTATACTTACCACATGCACGAGTTGACAATGTGACCTACGTTATTACAGTTCTCAAGTTGGCAACAATGCACAATTCACCTCTTCATGTCAACGGACAATGGTGGCAGTGTAAACATATACAAAACCCGTACACTATAACACATGCACGAGCCGACAACGTGGCCGGCACAAGTTGACAACGTCGACAGACAATGGTGGCAGTGTAAACATATACAAAACCCGTACACTATAACACATGCACGAGCCGACAACGTGGTCGGCACAAGTTGACAACGTCGACGCTTTTCCAACATGGATACCCTTCCGGAAAAACAAATCATATATCCAAACCATACACTATAACACACCACGATGCGGCAACGTGGCCCAACCTTAACCAGCACACACGCACAATCCGACAACATCCCAGCTTTCCCAACATGGCCACCACACAGCCGACAAAATGGACGACGACCCCACCACTCCCGGCGGCGGTCAAGCCACGACCTGGCCGCGGCCAAGCCCCCGCCGGACGGCGAACAGCGAACGGCGGCCACGCCTCCGCCAATCAACGCACACGTAACCCCACAAAATGGACGACGACGACAACATGGCCGAACGCCGACAACATGGCCGACAACTTCGGTACGCCCATCGAGGTCACGTGGGACACACCACTACCCCCCCGGTCCATCATAACCTCTGCACATGACGACACGCTGCGCCGGAAGTCTACCCCCACCACCTGGATTTTTTAATTTCGCGCCAAAAGAGGGGGCTGTGACGTCACTTCCGCGTTAGAACTCTCATTCTTACCCTACTAATATATCTACCAAACCAGCTGATATATCTTCCCAGGGGGAACCGCAACATCTTAAAACAGAGGAGAAGGCAGTCAGATGAGTAAATGCGCAACGGACATAATGGTCCAAGGCCTAAAACAGAAAAAGGAGAAGAATAATCCTTCAGTTACAAAATTTATCATCACCAAGAAAACACTGATTACAAAACTTCTGTACAATAAAAAATGTGTTTTAACTTCGTAAATGTGAGAGAGAAATTTAAATCTTGCGAGTTTGAATTTGGGGTAACAATTTTGTTTGTGTTTTTTGTCTCATACGTATCCTCCGTAAATGTACTAATTTCTGTTTCAGTCGTTTGCCATGAAATCTAATTAGACATTCTAATTAGTACCTAAGACCTTTATAATTCTAACGTCATTTCTGCTGGGTCTATAGTGAACATGTAGCGGCTCTATACGCGATTAAATGAATTTAGACCCTATAACGTGATAATCTATATTGAAAGTTCATATTTTCTTTTAGAATCTATCTACGTTTGAGTATAAAAAACATACAAGGGTGTAAGGAAAAAGAACTTGTGTGAAATTGAAGTTTTTACCGCTATTGCGGTATGTAGGTATAAAAGAATCATACAATTTAAGAATTACTATGTGATCTATTATTTTTAAAACTAAATATATGCAAACGAATAACTTCAGAGTGACTGATTTACTAATGAATTTCTCTTTCGTTACAAACAACATTAGTTTATTTCTTTCTGTCACTGTTGTGCCACGATTGATTTTATGCCACTAAAGTTTATTAATTTTTCATGAGACATAAAACACACATTCTGGGGTTTGCCTTGTTTACGTACATAAGTGTTGTACGAGATTTGCATTTTTTTCTCAGAGATAGAATGTTTTGAAACATTTGATTTTGCGGAAGTACGTTTTATTTATTGTATTAGTTTAACCTGACTTGTAATGATACTTTAACATATCGTAATACTAATTACTATTATCCTACAAATCCACGCTGACATTTTCCATTACTTTCTTACCTATTCATTTTAAAAACAACACACACAACATCATGTTCTAAGTTTAGATAGAAACTAACTACGGAGTCGGTATCAGGAATTGTAAGTATTGACCCCATGATATTCACGAAAAATAAAAATTATATACCGGAATACACAAGTACTATTAAGTACCTTTAAACTACTTAAAATGCAAATAAATATTTGTTGAAAGTTATGTGACAATATTATCATTATCGTTCGTTTCGCAACAACTAAAAAAATATCTCTTACGTCATAAAATATCTCTTAAATCTTTTATCTCTCAGAATCAAAATGCTGTCTACTATAGAGTATTACACTGCTAAGGTATTGATAAGCTTATTTATGTATTTTGATCTCTATATAGCAACCTTCGGAACGATTCAGTATCTTATATACTAGAAATAAACTAATACAACCTCTAATGTAACTAAGAACAATAACTAGAAAAAAATTCCCATATCTCTAACGTTATTTAAAGTAACCTGTCTTTTATGAGTACATCGTCCATTAAATTATTACATATCCTCACACACGCGCACAGCACGCGCGGCTAAATATCCTTTCACGCCATTTTACTTCCCTAATACTTAAAATTAACATTTTTGCAGAGCTTCTTATCGTCTATTCTACAGCGTTCAAACCTGCAATCGCTACGTTTTCATGTACTGATTACGATTTTCATGTACGTTTTCTTTATCATATGATTTATTCACTGCTACAATCTATTTGCAAATAGAATGTCCATTGTAATGTACATATCCAGTATTTTAATATTGGAATACCTGTGTGTAGGTTGGTTACATAAAGTCGTACCAGCAACTAACCTGGACACAAGTATTTTACAAGGCAAGAAACTAAGATGGGTAAGGATGGCAGATTACGTGATGCCCGAAACATGTTCCAATTAAAGTAAACAATATATCTTGTTTGAAAATCAGCAGTAAATATTAAATTACACACACACACACACACACACACACACACACACACACACAAGTACAACTTTATCATCATCTTCAAATACTAAGCCAAAGATGGTTTATCCCGATCTCAAACAGGCAAAGGTTAGAGTTAGTCACTTTAGGGCTTCCTCGGACGTCCCACGCCTCTTCGACCTCTGCGGCAGTCATCGATTCGGCAAAGATGATCCCACCAATTCAGCCGATACTCAACCGACACTGGGCAATCCTGTTGAGCATACACATAACATTCACTTCTTGCCGTATATCTGTGTTCATTCTATGATCATGGAGGGTATACCCTACAACGTGCCTGAGGAAACTCATTTCAGCCGCCTGTATGCGACTGGCCGGGACTTTCGGTAAAGTCCAATTCCAAGATACATAAAGAAGTGTGAGAAGGGCCATTATCTTGTAGAATTTTAGGTGTGTTCCTTTACTTGCTGACTTAAGAGTTCGCCTAATGGTACCGCACATAATGTTGAACTTATACAAATCATTCACAACGTCGTTGCTTGCTTTAGAAGAGACACTGTAGCCCAGGTATTCAAAATTGCTAACCAGTTCCAGGACAGTGCCACCTATAACATTTTTTGCCCGTACGGGATCAGTTCTACGAAAAGCCATCATCTTAGTCTTAAGTGTGGTTAATTGCAATCCAGAGTGTTTGCAGATTCGATTTAACAAATGTGTACCCATGTGCAACCTGTTTTCTGAGTTCGACAGAACAGCCTGATCCTCCGCAAACAACAAAGTATCAATTATAGAGTGACTAATCATAAAATGCTCTAGAAGACACATCTGACAGATTTGTATGGCACTGTGAATATATAAATTAAAAACAGAAGGTGATAATTGACACCCTTTTCATACTCCACAATTCATCAGGCCAACTCTAGGAGCTGTTCTCGGTTTTCCTGCTTCAATTAAGATTTTATTCTCCCAATAAAGACTCTGTATAACTCTAATTAGATGTTGTGGAATGTAACGTTACAATTATATTTAAGAATATAATTCTTTTAATATACGGAAAGCAAATGTACGTTTTGTCTAAACCCCCGGCTAGGTTGAAGATTTTGTGTGTTCATTACACTAAGTATAATTACTACATAAACTTTTTTTCTTTAATATATAGAGGAGTAAGACGTTGATTGCATGAAATAACTAATTACGTATTGCAAAAAAATAATTCATTATTAAAAATTTTTGAAGTCAGAAATATGGATTCATGTATTTCCTTTTATAACAAGACAGAATATCAAATATAATACATCTTATATGCATCACGCACGAATGGTATATATACATCAAAACACAAGACATGTAAGAAAATTATTCATCTACATAAATTGCTTAGATGTCTATAGCCTATAAGTATCAAATTTGAATAATTAAGATTTTTAACCAAACCAAAACATCTACGAAAGTATTACTATATTTATGAAATAAAATTGAAATTTTAGTATTAATATTTAAAAAGATAATATTTACTTTAAATGAAAATAATATTAGTTACAGCAATGCACCTATTTTGATTTTAATAGGAAATTGTTTGCAATATATACTTATAATTGCGTAATACTTATTTCAGTTTGAATATTTACACTACTTACATTTCTGTATTTGGTTTACTACAGAACCTATGTTGGTGACTACATTTTCTAAATACTATAAAAAAAATACAAATGAAGATTATAATCAATGTATTACAATCTTCCTTTCACACTAACTAAATGCAAAAGGAAAAGTAGTCTATATAGCAGCTGACTATCATAGAACAGATCTACTGTACACTTCGTTTTATGTAAACGAATATTTATTTACATAAGTGCTCTACACTTCACGTACGCATCAATAGTAATGTAAGCTAATAAATATTTTGTGTTGCCAAATGTCAATAAAAGGCTGAAATCGAGTAAACTAAATCGCATTTAAATAACGAATAAAGTTACTCGTTCTGTAGCACCGGATGTTCATAAAATAATATCAATAAAATTAATCCACGTGCCGTGAAGAAAAGTGGACTAACTTCTGATCGTGCTAAAAGACAAAAAGAAATATGTCGTTAATAGAAATATATACTTGGAAAACTTTTTGTGAAAAAAATTAAGAAGAAACGTAAGATTATATTCAAATTTTACCATTCTTTTCAAAAATAAGCGCACAAATATAGAAATCTAATCAACTCATTAAAACTAATACTGTATATCAATTTAATTTTGTTATATACGTCAGTGGCATGTAAAAATTTCAGTTTTGTCATCGTTACGCAATATTCAAAAACTGATGTTGCATACGAGATTATAAAACGTATGTAAATATTTACTGTTATTATATTTAATATGTTTTTCTATTATATATCAAGCAGTTGCGTTGCTAATAAGGTTTAATTGTTTCTGTTTATTTAAATTTATATTTATTACAAATATTAGTAGCGTCCTAACTATGATTTTCTTAATCATGAATTGCTTTCTTTATTAAGAAAAACAATGCGTTTTATGGCTAAATATTCTTCATAGGAGATAAAAGCCTTCATGAGTGATAATGACAGTATCTACAGTAAGAAATATTAACTTTAAAGAATAAAATTAACATTTACTCAAGTATCGTTTGCGTATGTATGTAGCCTCCCCCGGGATATTGTATATCTCGTCATATTGTGCCTTACAAAATTATTAGGTTTTATGTTCTAAAATTTGGAGTTAGTCGCTGAAAGCATCTCCTGGACAGATCACAGAATTAACCAAATTGTTGGATATATAATATTGTAAGTATACGAACCATCAAGATACACGAAACACATATTACCAAACCTCACAATTTACGCATGCGTATGTGTGGAATAAGTGTGGTCTCATGTTTAATTATATAAAACGGGAACCAGCTTTACATAGATTGCCTGGTTTGTTTACAGCATTAACCGTATATTGCGTAGTCGGAGAACGTCAATTTTATTACAATTATTACTTAAATTGTTTTGTTTCTAAACTATTAAAACATCTATATAAGTTACATAAAACTCATAGTCTGAGTATTTATTTGTATTGAATACAAGTCCACACCATTACACAGATTGCCACCAAATTTTGAACACAAAGACAAAAACACTGTTTAACTTGGAACACTTTTTAACTGTTTTCTACACCGTTCGCACCATTTAGGCCCTTTTAATTATGCTCTTTTGTTGACGTGTATAAAGATGTCAAAAACACCATGGAGACTAGAATTAATTACCATAGTAACAATTAAATAAGCAAATGCTATTTAGCGGCAACGGAACTGTACCTTTATCCGTTCCTGCAGTACATTTTCAGTGTTCTTAATATGCGATTGTATCGATATATTCCGATGTGAAAAAGTAGTAGTATGCTTAAATTACTACTACTACTACTACTACTACTACTACTACTACTACTACTACTACTACTACTACTACTACTACTACTACTACTACTACTACTACTACTACTAATACTAATACTAATACTACTACTTCTACTTTATTGTATCATTGGAATTGTAGACATCGATTTTTACTTATTTATCTATAGACTGTATCCAGTTTCGAAGAAAATCGATATTTTAACTGGCCTTGACACCGTTGACCCATTCAAAACTTGCATGGAATTCGGTGTCTTTCGTTGATTATAGGGTACAGTGTATGTACGTTAACTATTATAAGTTATCAGACGTCACTGCCTAGTGCGTAGTTGTTGATTAATCTGAATGACACTGAGTCGTTGTCCGAATTTAATGAACTATTACCGGGGGCCGACCTAGCAATTTTGCCGCCCTGAGCAGAACGGTTGTTTGCCGCCCCATACTAGGTGAAGATATTATCAAATTATTCCACAAAATAAAAAACACATTTTAGGTATTCATTTATTGGTTTCGCATTCTAAGATACAAAAAATAACATCTGTACAAAAAATAACATCATCATGCAGTGTTGTGTTAAAAAATATTTAGCATTCGAAAATAAAAATTTTTAGAAATCTTTTTTACAAAATAGAATCTTTTATACAACATTTAGAGAAATATTGAAATAATAAAAATGTAGAAAAACGAAAAATAAAATTAAAAAAAATATATAATAAACTGTAGACTATGTATAAAAATAACTCAATTATAAAATATCCTGAAAGATATAAAACCATAACAATTGAATATAAAAAAATGTTTTCAAAATATTAAACACAAACTTAAAATACCTTTTTCCTAACCTTTATTTCAGCAAACTGTTTCAGTATTTGCTTGAAATCAATTTTAGACGTACATCGTATTCTATTGCGAGAGTGGCCAGACCACTAAGTCGCTCTTGTGTCATGGTTGACCTTAAATAATTCTTTATTATTTTTAATTTCGGGAACGATCTCTCGCCACTGGATACAGTTATTGGCAACGTTAAAAGAATTCTAAGCGCAATGGCTATGTTGGATCCAAAGTTTAATTTTGTTATGAACTATAAAACCTCTTTGGGCGCAAGTTTTTCATGTAGGAGTGTAGAGAGAACAGATAGCTCATCTGCAAGGTCCACTCCATCAATATCTGATAAAATTTGATTTGTTAGAATCAATGCAAGGTCCTTGCAGTGAGCTATCAATTCATCTTTAGGCATTTTCTTTAACCCGTGAATGTCGTACAGAAATTAAAAATATGTATGATGTTCACTGATTTGCGAAGAACGTAAATCAAGGGAATTGATAGCGCAGTCCAAAGTGTGGAAAAAAATTAAATTTTATACTTTTCTTTTGCGTCCATTATAGGCTCGTCAGGGCTTTCATAATAAAATTGTTTTCTTTTAGATCTTGCCCGATGTCTAATTTTGTTTTTAAATTTGCTTCAGCGTCAATCTCATCAGCTAATTCTCTAGCATCTACAAGTAATTGATTAAAAAACTCATCAGACCGACAATTCTGAAAAAAATCTTTAGTATTCTTCAGAAAATCATTTACCAAAGATAAGTCAAAGTCTTTACGTTGCATAAGTTTACTGACAGGATTAATTCTGTTTAAAATCTCGTACCAAATTATGATTGAACCTAGAAATTTGAATTGTTTGAGTTGATTCAACAAACCGGATGCTTCATCTCGTGCAGAAGCATCCATTTATGAATCGTCGTATATATAATACTAGCAAAATACCCATGCTTCGCTACGGAGTTTCACGTTGTACGTAATTGTACAATTATTGCTCGCTTAGATAGATTGTACAAATTCTCAACTCTTAGTTTCTTTATTTACATTCATAGCAACAGCTATTTATTATTTATTTCGAGAAAATCGTTAGAGCCGATTCCGAGAAAAAAAGGACATACATTTATTAATTAATTGAACTTCAAAACTTTCTCAACTATAAGAACCTGCAAACAACGAAGTTTTTTTTAATTTAAAACAATGATTAAAAACTCAGGACTAAATGTATTCGGGGTTTCCAGTAAACTGAGATGTCAACCACTTACAGTGGATATATTTCAGTATTTGGTTTTTTGCCCCTTAGGAGAGAAAGTTTGTAAAACCGTTTCTTAGTGAGCACCTAAGACCTATGATGAAGCTATGTTCAAAGTTTCATTGATATCCATTCAGTGGTTTCAGAGATATCGTGAAACCAGAAGGTTTCAGAGGTATCGTTCCAGGGAACGCCCGTCGGACGACTCCCGCGCTATTTCCTACACGGGAGACTTCCACCGATGCTATGGTAACCAGAATATATTCTATTGGGTTGCCATAGTAACCAGATCTAATAGTTTTTTAATACCCAAAGGACCCCGCAGAGGATCGTATCGAACAAAACACCTGTCCTATGATAGTTCTCCCGTTGCGTAAAATGTTTGTGCCAAGTTTGGTTGAAATCGGTCCAGTGGTTTAGGAGGAGATGTGGAAGACCCCAAAGGACCCCATCGAAGAAAACACCTATCCTATGTTGGTTCTCCCGTTTCGTAAAATATTTGTGCCAAGGTTGGTTGAAATCGGTCCAGTGGTTTAGTAGGAGATGTACAAGACCCCAAAGAATCCCCCCAAAGGACCCCATCGAAAAAAGCACCTCTGCTATGTTGGTTCTCCCGTCGCGTAAAATATTTGTGCCAAGTTTGGTTGAAATCGGTCCAGAGGTTAAGTTTCATTGATATCCATTCAGTAGTTTTTGCTCTACGTTGATTCTATATCAGTCAGTCAGGCAAATATTCCCCCCCTTTTTCCCCCTTTAAAGGTCGAATTTCCAAAAATCCCTTCTTAGCGGATACCTACATCACATAAGGAACCTACGTGCCAAATTTAAAGTTTCTAGGTGTTATAGTTTCGGAGATTTCGTGATGAATCAGTGAGTCAGTCAGTGAGTCAGTGGTATTTCTCTTTTATATATATAGACTAGCAAAATACCCGTGCTTCGCTACGGAGTTTCACGTTGTACGTAATTGTACAATTATTACTCGCTTAATAGTATAGGATTAGATAGATTGTACAAATTCTCAACTCTTAGTTTGTTTATTTACATTCATAGCAACAGATATTTATTATTTATTTCGAGAAAATCGTTAGAGCCGTTTCCGAGAAAAAAAAGGACATACATTTATTAATTAATTGAACTTCGAAATTTTCTCGACTATAAGAACCTGCAAACAACGAAGTTTTTCAATTTAAAACAATGATTAAAAACTCAGAACTAAATGTATTCGGGGTTTCCAATAAACTGAGATGTCAACCACTTCATTTACAAAGTATGCAATTCCCGCGATAAATTTCATTATTTGGTTTTTTGCCCCTTAGGAGTGAACGTTTTTAAAACCGTTTCTTAGTGAGCACCTAAGACCTATGATGAAGCTACGTTCAAAGTTTCATTGATATCCATTCAGTGGTTTCAGAGATATCGTGATCAGTGAGTCAGTCAGTGGTATTTGGCTTATATAGATATCTACATCTAGCCGATTTACCCAGCGTTGCTCGGGTTCATAATTTATTTATAGGCTCATAGGCACCTATTCTTGTTCTAACGTTATATTACTTGTATATTGTATAATCTTCCTTATATTGTTACGTTCGCATTCTCACTGGAGGAATACTCTGTACCGCACCTGTTTAAGAACATGTCATAAATTGTATTCTTATATCTGGAGAAGAATTCTGTTGCGCGTGATGCTCCTGCTCGATTTCTAACTCTGGGAGAGGGCGAACAGCTAAATTAGTTTTCAATAAAATGTCTACAGTACTTGCACGCGCTGCGTATTTACTGTCTTTTATAATTCATTGTGTTAATGTTGAAATAAGGCATTTGTTAAATTAGTGTCTCCTAAACTTATTCCAACAATACAATACCTCTATAGATTTCAGCTTATCAATTTTTAAATTCAAACTGAAGCAAGTGCATTTATATTGTCTGAACACTATGATCTGAATACATTTGCTATCAAAACTTTGTTTTTTATACTCGCTTATAACTTATTTCGATCTTAACTTATACACTTTTAAATTCAAACTGAAACAACTCTGAATTCACACACTATTAAGAAGTTTCTTAAGATGCATACACCACCTTTGATATCATAACCTATATCTTTATTTATAAGAACCGTAGACTCTGGCCCCGCCGTCTTTCGCGGGATCCGACCTAAGACTCCCCGGGTTCCGTGGATGAACTCCGGGGAAGGCCCGTCGGACGAATCCCGCGCTATTTGCTACGCGGGAGACTTCCACCGATGCTATGGTAACCAGAATCTATTCTATTGGGTTGCCATAGTAACCAGATCTAATAGTTTTCAAGACCCAAAGGACCCCCCAAAGGATCGTATCGAAAAAACACTTGTCCTATGTTGGTTATCCCGTTGCGTAAAATATTTGTGCCAAGTTTGGTTGAAATCGGTCAAGTGGTTTAGGAGGCAAAGGACCCCCGAAGGATCGTATCGAAAAAACACCTACCCTATGTTGGTTCTCCCGTTGAGTAAAATATTTGTGCCACGTTTTGTTGAAATCGGTCCAGTGGTTTAGGAGGAGATGTGGAAGACTCCAAAGGACCCCATCGAAGAAAACACCTATCCTATGTTGGTTCTCCCGTTGCGTAAAATGTTTGTGCCAAGTTTGGTTGAAATCGGTCCAGTGGTTTAGGAGGAGATGTGGAAGACCCCAAAGAACCCATCAAAGGACCCCATCGAAAAAAGCACCTCACCTATGTTGGTTCTCCCGTCGCGTAAAATATTTGTGCCAAGTTTGGTTGAAATCGGTCCAGTGGTTTAGAAGGAGATGTGGAAGACCCCAAAGAACCCCCAAAGGACCCCATCGAAAAAACACCTATCCTATGTTGGTTCTCCCGTTGCGTAAAATATTTCTGCCAAGTTTGGTTGAAATCGGTTCAGTGGTTTAGAAGGAGATGTGGAAGACCCCAAAGGACCCCATCGAAAAAAGCACCTCACCTCTATTGGTTCTCCCGTCGCGTAAAATATTTGTGCCAAGTTTGGTTGAAATCGGTCCAGTGGTTTAGGAGGAGATGTGGAACATACATACATAGATACATACAAAAAATAGGGGGGGGGTTGCCCCTTAGGAGTGAAAGTTTTTAAAACCGTTTCTTAGTGAGCACCTAAGACCTATGATGAAGCTATGTTCAAAGTTTCATTGATATCCATTTAGTAGTTTTTGCTCTACGTTGATTCTATATCAGTTAGTCAGGCAAACTTTCCCCCCTTTTTCCCCCTTTAAAGGTCGAATTTCCAAAAATCCCTTCTTAACGGATACCTACATCACATAAGGAACTTACATGCCAAATTTCAAGTTTCTAGGTGTTATAGTTTCGGAGATTTCGTGATGAATCAGTGAGTCAGTGGTATTTCTCTTTTATATATATATAGATAATGCATCAAAAATTTTGCCTATTTGATATCTTAGTGGTTTACTGCGTCTATTCGACTCTCCCATCTTGTCTCACTTAGTGGTTTCAATGCTAAACCATTGACGTGTTTTAAAAAGATAGACCATCGCAAAATGGATGCTGCAAAAAATACATAAATTTTTTGAACCATATTATAAAAGTTTACTGCTTCTAGTGAAGACTTCGCCATATCATTCACCACCAGATTCAAAGAATGGCTACTACATGGCACGTAAAAGGCTCTAGGATTCAAATTTTTAATTCTTGTTTGTAGTCCAACACGACAACCTTTCATGTTAGAGCCATTATCGTAGCCTTGGCCTCGTTTTCATTGTCATTAACTATTATTAACTATCATTGTCATTTGTTCAGTTTTGTTACAATCGGGCGTGCAATCTAAGATAATTGAATAATATTTTCATTGATTAACTTTTTCAACAATAATACTTGTAATCTTTTCGGATATTATGCTGATTAACTCATTCTGAATGTTTTAGCTCAAATAAGTTGCTTTCTTTTCTTCCTTCATCAGAATTCTGCGCACATGTTCTTGCATAACAGGATCAAATCCGCCAAGAGTTGAATTAATTTAAAAAATTACCATTGCTATGCTCGTACAGTTTGTCAGTTTTACCCTGAAAAGCCAAGCAACTTTCTCCCAACATTTTAATAATAGACACAATGCGTAACAAAACTGCATCCCAATGATTTATTTCAGAATTAATAAGTCTTTGAGATTCTGTGTCCAGGGTAAGAGAAGATTTCAGTCTGTGGATGAATTCAACCCATGATTTTTGAGCGACCAAGTGGTGGTTTGACGTTCCATGGGATTGAAGGACACTACTAAAATGTTGCCAATTACAGTAGTCATCTTTAGTAGCTAAACTAGAAGAAGATACATTAAAAATTTTACAAGAGAAACAAAAGGCAGAATCTCTTGTAACAGAATAAACAAGCCATTTTCTTATATCATGTTCACCATTTTTCAAGCTTCTTTTATAGAGCTGTTGAGTAAATCGACTACCTTTACCGTCAAATGGAAAATTATAATCATACAAAGGGCTGGGTGGACCTGTATTTACTAGAAATACTCTTTCTGAATCTCCTAAACTATCAGGCCACGTTGCTGGATCGGACGCCACAATTTTTTCGAACTTTTTTAATCTAGTATCTGGACCAACAGGATTTTCTAAAGAAGTTGTGGGCTCGCCTAAAGAATCCAAATTTTCATCCCGGTTGATTTTGTATGATCCCGGACTCACGATGGGATGAGATGGGGCAATATTTTCAGAATCAGCTGATTCAAATGTTTGTTTTTGTATGTCGGTATTTTTAGAAGTTTCATCATGCTCGTTTGAATGTCAACCTTTTTTAAGAAAGGAATCCAATGCGCCAGCCTGTTTTTGAATCTCTGCATCTTTTCCAACTTTCTTTTTCTATACTGGTATCCCGACAGTCGCTTCCTTCCATCAGACATTCTGCAAAAGTGCGTTAATGAAAATATGTAATATTAATACATAAGTGAAAAAACGACAAAAATATCTCTGTAATTATTGAACATTCACGAAAGTGAAATGTGAATATGGAAGATAATATAGTTTTAACAATGCATAAAATATATGGCCTATTTTTCGTTAAATATTTGTTTTACTATAAACTTTTGTTCTACGTTTTAGTTCTTGGGTCATTTACAAATTTAGAAAAGTTTCTCTCAAATATCAAAGTTTCTCTCAAAAATAGTTTCTTTTGAAAACGTTTAAAAGAACTATTTCTTGTGTAACTAAATGTCACCCGCTTTACTTTCAGATCAACAGCAACAGCTGTAATACGACCATACAACTCTCGTAGTTCACGAAAAAATTCATAAATGGGATCAGAAATATGAAACGGGAATTATAGAGCATTTTATACACAGTGTTGCCAAGTCTTCCGAAATTTCGGAAGACCTTCCGATTTTTTTTAACCCTTTCACTGCTACTGACATGTATGGCCTACCCTACTCCCCCCCCCCAGTGCTGGGCGAATTTTTCATTTATACATAATTTGAAACTAGACTTCCTAAACTATGTTTAATGACTCAAAAGTTTGTCTGATGCATAAATTAAATCTAAAATGTCTTTTTCAGAAAAGAAATCATTATTCATACGTTTTCTACGTTATCTACTATAGGCCTAGGAAAATCGTAAAAGTGCTACATATAGACAGTTAACGGTAACAAATTTATACCCTAAAAATTACTAACACAAATAATAACCGAAGTAATTAAAACTAATACTAATTACTATTGAAAGTTAAATAACTTATTAGCTAATATTGTATTATAAATCGCTAAGGTTACTAAGGCATCTAATCTAATAACTAAGGCAACTAATCAACTAATCGCATAGTTACTTACTTTGTTATAAAAACACCACCAAAAAACACCAAATTTAATGGTGTTCATTAAACATTTAACCTTTTTATTGTTCATTCAACACGCACGACGCACGACTAATTAAATGAAGTTCTATTTTCTCCTTTACCAGTTTTATAAGCTCGGAAAAATTCTTGTTGATTCCTGTCCGAACTCGAATCCGTACAGTACTGTAACTGTTTATAGTCCTTGCTTGAGGCAGACAAAAGATATTAAATTTCTGTAATCAGTTTACTTCCGAGAAAACTGACAGGCACTGTTTGTTGTATTATAAGAACATTAATATCTCCTTGGCTACAAAAGGTTTCATTAATTTAGTATTAACGCGCATTTAAGCAATTGGCTATTAATGTCTTTTACGACGACACATTTTTCCTTGTAAACTGCAATGATGTATGTGACCTCAGTGTCTAAAACATAAATCACTTAATCTTTTGTTATCGCTTGTCATTCAACTCCGACCATTTCTTTGTTTTGTCTAGGTATCACAAAGCGTAAAACTGTTTATACATATTTAATTTATTATAATGTTCTTATAATTTCTTTTATTGTAACTTAAACAGAAGGTTGTGATATGGTATTAGTGATGATTCAGCTCAATACAATCAGTTATCTGGAGTGTTGTTTTTCGGGCGCTCGCCGAAGTGTCACTAATTAAGAACGACAAGGGTCGGACGCGGGAGATGATAAGGCCGGTAATTTTTCTCGGAAGCAAATTGATTAGAGAAATTTAATGTCATTTGTCTGCCTCAAGTTAGCATTGTAAGGACTATAGCGTTAGTTAATTCAAAGTTTATTGTATACTTAGTATTGTGTCTCAGCAAATTTAGTTTTAAATCTAAGGAATGCAATATTGATATTTTGTAATTGGGCATATGTTGATTTGAAATCGTACATAAGACAAATATAAATATTTGAGATAAAGCTCGTGTAATCAAAACTCAAATATTTCTAGAAATTTCAAAAATTTACGTAATTGCATAATACGCTAATTTATAAATAAAATAGAGTTAATTAAAGTATAAAATAGCATGTAATATTTAAGATAGGAAAACATTAGTGTATATAAACTGCGAAGGTATGCAAGTTGATAATAATTTACTGATAAGTTGAAGTTGAAGGACAAGTTGAAGGAACCATACTGATAATAATTTTTGGAAATGTTCTAGCGGCAACGGTGACAGTTTTATAGTCCTGGTTATCCCTATAAATAGAGGTCCAGGAACGACAGTCTTCAGATTAATGCGAGCCGCGCCTGAAAATTGTACTTAATATTTTGTTTAATAAAATTGAGAGAAATATATACGTTCATATATTTAATTTCTTTTACGACAATAAATATAATAAATACTCGAATCGTCATTATCAGCTTATTGCAAGTCGACTGACGTATTTGGGTATTTTAAACCTAATAATTGTCCCAGTTGATTGACCCACTTTGGGACAATCTGCAACTTCATTTCGAGTTACTCCAGTAACGAACTCCGTGACATTTCCTATACTTATATAGGAGTGCACGTGAGAGGTTTACTCCTCGATCAAGTAAAGATTTTGAGAAGAATGTAAGTAATCTTACTGAGCTACATGTCGCTATGTAACAAGAACTCTTGTATTTTGTCCATGACGCCTGATACAGGCGAAAGCTAGCTTAGGCTCGGGTAAATAGATTTTACGATTATTACCTAAAATACTTGTGTTCCGGTGTCGTAAAGTACAGTAACAAGAACGTTACAGTACATGCGTTAGTACGCGACTGGATGGAGAGTTATTTAAAGGAATAAATCAGTTTAGTTATTTCTTGCGAAGATTTAAAAATTGTCTCAGTTTTGAGGGAAGAAGGAATTTGGAAATTGAATATTTGACTATTATCAATAAGAAGGAGAAAGCGGGGTTAAAATAAAGTACGATTATCTGAAGTCATTTAATTTATATATATATTTTTTTTTGGTCAAATATGCTGCCTCTAACAATCTGCCGCCTTGGGCAATTGCCCAGTTTGCCCATACCTGTATCGGCCTCTGACTATTACCATTAATTGTTTCTCAGTTCAGCAACTTTGCGTGAGCGTTTGTTCTCGAGAGTTCTGCTCTTGTGGTCGCTTTTTCTTTCTCTTCATTTTATACGGGAAACGTCAATTAACGTTTGCGCTCAATCAATTTTTTCAGTCGATGGAAGTCGATTGGTTTTTCTATTCAGCCATTCTTAATAAATCTTTATATTTAATTAACCCAAAACTGAAGTGTCAGTTTTTTCTTGCGACACCTCACCATTCTAAGTCGTACAAAAACAAAATATTCTTCAAATTTTTCACGACAGGAATTTGATATATGCTCTCTTTTGCTTTATTTAGTCAGTGATCCGCTGTGGTTTAATCCAAGACAAATGGAATGTGCAAAAATAGACTCTGCTCTACATCTCTTAACAAATGTACAAAGCAATAAAGAGTACTGTATTAGGTATATTTAGAGCTTAGGCGATTTGGATTTTTCTGTTTGGTAGGTTACCCGAAGAGTATTTTAATGTTTCTAGGTGACTCAGGCTTCGCGGAGACGCATAACTAATACGTCCCAATGGCATTCGTTTCACAATTGCCTTTTGTCTCGCCTTACGGCATCTTTACATTCACAACGTTGTGGATTCTGAGTTAACTCGTATGTACCCTTTCCTCAACCTTTCCAACAAAGTACATTTCCACTTTCCGTAATTAATGTAAGAGATTGTGGTTTGAGGGAGATGAGAGAGAGAGAGGAGGATATATATATGTATATATATATATATATATATATATAGAGAGAGAGAGATAGAGAGAGAGAGAGTGAGAGAGACCCACTCTGACCTACTCTGAGTGCCACAATCAAAACAACAAAGCATGCGTATGCACCGTGCATGCGTGTGCTCTCTCTCTCTCTCTCTCTCTCTCTATATATATATATATATATATATATATATATATATATATAGAGAGAGAGAGAGAGAGAGAGAGAGAGAGAGAGAGAGAGAGCGAGAGAGACCCACTCTGACCGTGTGCACCGCGAGCACAACATGCGCGCGCCCGTGCAAGAGTGCGTGCTGGAGACAATGCAAGCCGCGCGCGCTCGCACTGAACCACAACACACAGACTGCAACGCGGGACCTGTCGGCTCAAGCGGTGCGGTGTGAGTCTGTACGCGTGCCCGACACATGCTTGAGTACGTGTTGGAGTCAATGCAAGCCGCGCGCGCTCGCAATAACCCTCAACACTCAGACTACAACGCAGGCCGTGTGTCCGCCAAACGGGTGTCTGTGAGTGTGATGCCCGTGCCTTAATCGTAGCAATCAAAACAGCACAACACCTTGAATACCTCGAGTATTTCACAATGGATAATCATTCCATGAGATGAATTTATTTGCGGAGACACCAATGGAATAGGTTGTAATCGTTGACAATTTGAATTAAAATAAATAAATTCATTAGTTTCGTTCAATCGCTTGCAGACAATTTGTTGCTAACAATTACAACAATGAAAGTTAATAGTACATTTTTGGAAGTAACGTAAAAGTCTAAAATTCGTGTTAAATACTCTCATTTTAAAGAAAAAGAGAGGTAAAATTTATTTTACCTAAAATTCATTAGATTTCCGAATTTACCTTAACTAAAAGAATTTAGATTCTAAAATTATACTTTCTGTTAGATAATCTAAAATATTTTAGAACGTATTTGTCTGCACAACGTCAAATCCGCCTCAGTTGCATCTCCAGCTCCCAATTATTTTTTCACGTCGACTTGTTAGACATAAAAAATCATGTCTTGCATTACATGGGAGAATTTATGGATGCTCATTATCAATTAGTTCACGATGCATTTCCTATATCTCCTTTACAGGCTTATGTACACGCATGTACCATGTCACGTTGTGACGCACATGTGACAAACGTAATACGCCGTTGGACAGAGTGTCTCCCGTCTAGAATGATTGGCGTCTGTTTATGTCGCTGAGAAAATTGACATAGTGTCCCCTTGACCAAATTATTATCGTCTGTCCCTGTCGTTCAGAATCGTCCGGGTTGTTATACTGGAGGCACGATGACAGCCCGAATATTGTTTAACATGCCATCTCAAACATGCGTATTGTATATTCTGGTCATCGCGTCGTTTTTCAAACATCACATTTTTCGTATTTTTACACTAATAATTAGTGTTCACGTTCAAACTAATAGAATCGAGAGATTTGTTATACTTTAGTCTTTGTTTAGATATCAATTAATTGCTCGTCCCATATTAATTATATGAGTATTTAATTAATGTGTTTATAGATTGGTTACAATTTTACTTTCACACCTTCAAATTGTACCTACACATTTTTCATTTAGCACGTCTTAAAATGAAATTATTAACTTTGCTGTATGTACTGTCAATGCGAGAATTTGTATTAAATAAACATATTTAATTATTCTAATTAAATTTTATAAATGTTACCTTAATCCGTCTATGTGACCGCTTGGTTTCTGTCTTCTTACGCGTTTCGGATTAATTTAATCCATCATCAGAGAGTAAAAATTCGTCGGTTATGACTTCGTTAAAACATTAAAAGTGACACTAAAATACATTTATGTATATGTTCTACAAACACAGCGACGTACGCGGATGTGAGTGCGCACTCGACACCGGTTGACGACGTACTGCACAGTTTACATATACATACATTTACATAAATGTATTTTAGTGTCACTTTTAATGTTTTAACGAAGTCATAACCGACGAATTTTTACTCTATGATTGTGGATCAAATTAATCCGAAACGCGTAAGAAGACAGAAACCAAGCGGTCACATAGACGGATTAAGGTAAACATTTAAAATATTTAATTATAATAATTGTGACGCGGATACCAGTACAATGACTTTAATTATTCGTATATCATGCCTGTCTGAACTGGAGCTCACTATCACAAGTTAAATACACTGTACACAAAGGTACGATTGTTTCCTCCCTCGGTCAGGAGATGCGGGGGCAGGCACAACACACACACACACAAATATGTCAGAGACACTATACACACACACAGTTTGCCACCCCTTAGGTAACCAAGTGTTTTAAAAAGAAGTTATGAATTTTTGTCTGTTCCAGTATGCATCGTTTAAAACTATTTAAAACTGTTTATATTTATTTTATGTGTATAAATAAATTGCCCTGGGCAAATATGCAAATTTGTGTCGTTGCAATGTGTGTGTGTGTGTGTGTAAGTGTGTGTGTGTGTATGTGTTCTACGTAATTCAAAGTTTCTTGCAGTAATTATACCTATAATTTAAATTTAAAATTAAAATTTACATTAGCAGAAGAATTTAATAATACATTTAATTAGTTAGGCATAACAATAAAGAAAAATGAAACAGATTTTGAATACTCAATATACAGGAAACCTTCTTAAACTGATTTAGTAATACCAAATAATTCTACCCATCCTCCTCAACATAAAATGACAGTATTTAATTCCAAGAATTACCGAATGCTCGGGATCCTACAAAGTCAAAGAAAGACACAAATGACAAAGAAAGAAATATTATCTAACAAATAGCAGTTTAAAAATGGATACAAAATAAAAACTGTCAATAAATTAGAAAATAAAGTAAAACATAAACTCACTAATCAAATTCCCAATAACATTATATCTGAAAATCAACCTTAATAATAATATAAAATATACAACTTTTACTTATTATGGACACATAACTCAAAATCTAATGCAATATTTAAACATACAAATTAAAAAATATCGTATAATACAGATAAAAAACTTCTTAATCAAATAAAACATAAAACTAAATCCAATAGTTACAATAAAAATGGAAAACACAAAGAGAATCTCCAGACTGCAATAAATTTGACGTAGGCCAGGCAAAGAAAAACTACTCGATAGATTCCTTCAACACCGCAATGCATTTCTAAAACCAAATATTTATAAATCTAATTTAGTTACACATTGTCTAAATAATAATAAAAATTATAATAAGAATAAAAAATTATAATAATTTATTTAAAAAAATTATGTATTATAAAAATTATAAATATAAATAATAATAAAATTATTTATACAAATAATAATTAAAAATTTCCTGTCATTAAAAATATAAAGTTAGTTACAAACATCCCAAAATGTCAAAAAATTAATATTTGGAAATATGTTAATATTTACAAACACAAAAACAATATTAATTAAAGAACAAACTCAAATAAAATCAAAACAAAATGATCTACTGTAACTAAAATTATATATTTATTCAAAAAATAAAATATAAAAATTAAATATTTCCAATATAACCGACAAAACAGCTGCTTAAGTAAATAAACATTAAACAATCGTTAATTAATTCAATGAAATCAATTATCCGTTAATTTACATTGAAATCGAAACAAATTCGATTATTCGTTAGTCTCTATATTGACATAGAATTATTTCGAGTGTTATTTATTTACTTACAAACCTCTGATGATGCTGAAATGTTTCAGTGAAAAGTGCGTCAGGTATTGAAATGACAAAAAAGTAATACACTATTTCGAGAAGAAACTATATTGAATAATATCATAATATCACACACACACAAAATTACATATATTTAGATCTTGGTATATCTCTGCTCCAGGAGAAAATAAACAAATAAGTAAACAAGTTTCAGGAGAGAAAGGAAATAATTAACGCTCGATAATCTATATTGACAATAAAGTTTGTAAAAATAAAGGGTAGCTTAAAATAAGAGAGAAACCTCAAAAATTTAATAAAATATAGCCTGTTTATTGTTTGATTGCAGACAACCGTACCGTAGAAAGATAGTGTCCGGATTTCAAAAGCACTTAAAATAAAAAGTGGCAATATGCAGAATAACTAATTTATGTTAAACTATATAAAATATCTAAATAAAACTGCAGAAGTGTAATTCTACGAAAATATGTCTAATGAGGTAAAATATAATTGTTAAAGAAAACGAAATGCCTGTAGACTACTTATAGTGATAATTAATGTTTGCAGATAACACTTACAATTTACATGAAGTCATCATTCGCGAGAAACATTTGTTGTGATTGGAAGCAGGATAAAGATATTGTAGTTTATGTGATACAAAAGTAGGAGCAGCAGTCATCACAATAAGTATGATTTGGATCTAATAATAATTAGATTTTCCAAACTCAGCTTCTATATACATTACTGTAAAACTATAATATTGTGCAAATAAAATCACTAAAACTGAATTATAGTTCCTCTAGTTAGTATGACTTTTCTATTAAAACCTTTAACAGGAACAATTCCAGTTTATGGAAGCACTGTATATATTTAGATTTATTTGCAAAGAATAATGTTGTACTTATTTATGCTGTTATTTCCCAACATTCTTCATAATGTCGACTAATACCATTAAATTAGTGCCACTGTATACATATTTAAACCTAACAATCCAAATAACAAATTATTTTTAAGAAAATTGAAGTGTAACAACTTTACAGTTTTAATGAAATGACATTATAACTATCAGTTAAAAAATTGACTTTAAGACAAATGAGTTTAGTCGACTTTTAAGATAGAGCGTAGAGTTTTGGCACTGTACCATTATTTTAAATCGTACGTGTTGAAATTATAAAACATAAATTTTCATAATATCTGACAAATAATTTACTGGATTTTATCCGCTTTTCACTGTAACTTACAAATTACACATTCTTCCGCTAAAGAAGTAGACAACCTGCGTGGTATGTGTGTCTTATGGATGTATACAAGATGGCAATGGCGTAGTTTCCAATACACACTAAGCACCCGCAAGTAAGCAATCATTTTCAAGGCAACAAAAAGCGGTAGACTCATATGTAACCTCGGCAGATAATTGAAACGAAATTGAGAAATGGCCAACCTGTTAGTTTCTATTTGCAATGTATTGTGCGTTATGGAAGTTGTGCTATAATTTGTGGTTATGTGTTAAATGATTTTTTTTTCTTGCATTATTTAGTGCAATACTATTAATGAAGTGTAATTTATTGTGTGTTACGTTATTGTGTGTGTTGAGCAATTGTAAGCTTGAACAAGTTTTTTATACGACAGAATATTGTTCTTTTTGTGTGTTTAAACTGTAACTACAGTTCTTATCAGTAAATTCTATTGTGTTGAGGCATTTGATTTCTACTGAAAAAATACGGTAAAGTCAGAAGTAGGCTAAGAACTGTAAAATAAAAATCAGACTAAGATTAGATAGTAAAAGAAATTCTATTGTGCGTTATTAACTTATTTGTGTCAAGTTATATAGAAAAGTTGAAGCAGGTAGTTGATGGACGATTTCCAAGCTCTGCTACTGCAAGGAGAGGAACGACAGAAAACCTATTGCTTGAAACGCAAGAGCGACAAAAACAATCTTACTAGAAACAGGAACAGCAGAAAACACTAATTATGGAAGCAGAGGAGAGACAAAAGAAGAAATGTAAGCAGAAAGCAGAGAAAACAGAAGATCCTTTCAAAAATATGGAAAATAGAATACTAGAATATGCCATGGTAAAACTGGATCTATAATAAATGTTCTATAAAAACGTTTTTTGTTGTTTCTGTTTCTTTAAACTCTTCTGAATTTTCAAAATAATAATTTCACTGATGCTTATTAATTTGATTTCAATATTTGAACACAACGATCCGACTGACCGTCATAATAGGCTACAGTTTCTAGTAACAGAGATCAAGTGCCGAAAGGACGTACACTACAAACAAAGGACGAATACAGAAGAACAGATAAGAAATGTTACCTAGAAACATCATATATAGTAAACTCTACTTAAAATGTATGCTCTGAATACGCGAATGTGTAACCTTTCTAGTAGAAAAAGTTTATTCCTTATTTTCTATCTATAAATTCTTATAATCCAATTTCAATCCCTCGTAACGGGAATACAACTTTTTCAGTAGGAATTAATATGCTTTTAGTCTGTAAGCAAACATTAAGAGCAAAATAAATACATTTATAACATAAAGTGCAGATGATTTAGCATCCCCTTATATGAAAAGCCGATTACATTTTATTTTTAAAATTGTTCCTTCAAAGTAAACTTATCACTTTGCAAACATTCATTTTTAATGTACTTATTTTAACGTAGAGTCCGACCTACATCCGCTAAGCACAATACCGAGGAAACACATAAGCTATGGCTTACTCTGTGCAAATAAAATGATTTCTGTAAAAATATCGATTCAGTTTAAAAAATTAAACACCTCTATTTTGTGACGACTATGGTTCGTCTCCTGATGATTCTGTACTACCTGCCAAAATGACTATAATTTCTAAGTTCTTCATTATTTATAATCTTTTGTTGTCTCGTTTATTCTTTGATAGACCTAACGGAAAATATACGTAAGAATACTGAAAGTATTGTGTTTAACCTTGAAATTCTGTGATTTTAAATGCTGCTTTTAGTGTCAAGTCAAATTATAACAAAGGTATTTATGTCTTTTAGACAAATATCGTACACTAGATAATAGTGTGTAATCTATTATTTTAATTCGTTTTTGAATGTAGAATAAACAATATTACATGTAGTTTTTAAATAACCGAAAGGAGTCTAATCAACGTCGGACGACTCAAGAATTATTTGCTTTTATGGACGAAAGAAGGGAGTATCCAACGCTGTCAGATGTAATGAGATTCATAAAGTCATTATAAAGAAAAGTCTGCTGAAAAGATTTACGGAGTAACAATGCTGAAAGGTTGAAAAACTGGAACCAATGTATGACACAATTAATATGCCAGGATAGTGAAAAGCATGACAGGTAAGAAACCCAAAGAAGTATAAAAAGTTAATGATGGTAAAAATTTTGACCTTCAATATTTTATGTTAAAATAGGGGAGCAGAACTCTCCACAACGCATAGGACAGTATAGTAATACAATGAATTAAGTCGAATATAAAAATACGAAGTATAGAGAAACAGTTTTTCCTGATCAGCTACTAATTCAACTGATTAAATAAATTTTGTGGTACCATATACAAATGCTACTTGCTTTCTTAAGTATCATTTATAAGAGGAGTTATTCCTCAAATTTTTATAACTTTTATATTAATCGTTCTCCTTGAGAAGATTGCGAGCAATACTGCACCGAACATCGTACTAAAAGTGTTATGTGTCGCAATCTCGAAATATTTCTCAGAATATTTCACAATAAATTGTATTATAGAAAACTAGAATATAAACTTAATGAAAATCCGTGGCAATTTTGGAATGGGTATACGAGAAGCACCTCTTAATCTTTACGTGTTAATTAAAAATTTCGAAATTTTAATGTAGATTTACCTAGTATATTAGCTTCATTAATTTTGATAAAATGGTTAATAAAATAACTCAATGTAAAGGTAATGTCCTTCTGGAGAGAAAATATCTAAAAGCGCCCAATACGTAGAAACAGGAACACGTAGGCCTACTGAAAACTTAAGGTGATTGCATTGAAGGAAAACGTTAAACGCAGAGCTAGACAAGTTTATGTCGCCTCGTCCATACACTTACTAACGATGGTAAGTGTGTGTTTGGTACTGTAATAATTGTTGTAAGCTTTGCTGATTCACATTAATTGATGAAAAGATTTCGTAGCATTTTTTACGGCTGTCGTAATATAAACCTAAGGAAGACAAAGTATATCGTAATAATCAAGCGCTGCTAATCAACAATGTGCACATTGAACGTATTACTAAACATTAGTATTTAGGAACAAAACCTAAATGATGAGCATAATTGTACTGTTGAAGTGTATAAACAAATAAAAACAGTAGGCATAAGACGTAAATTTATTAAAAAAATATAATCGCAACCTCAGTAACAGCCTAAATATAAATTTGAAGTGTCATATGACCCGTTTTAGGTCGTTTCGGTCTTACTGTATGGTGAAGAGACTTGGATGCTTAAGAAGCAGGTCTGGGCTGCACCAGTGAGGCTTTCCAAATTTGGTTTTATTGATGTTTTCTACAAATATCGCAGTTGGTGAGAGTTTCGAATGGTGACGTGTTATGGATAGTTAACAAATAAAGGCAACTGATTGTCTTTCAGGAAAGATAATTCCAGGAATCTAACATGTACTACAAGGACAGAACAATGAACCATATCCTTTATGGTAATATCAACGGCAGATGACATCCTCTGAAAACACAAGTGTCAGGAATCCGTCATTCTACTACAACAACTACAACCCCGCGGTAGGTCTCCGATGATCTTGTTTTCTTTAAAGCTATCGTCTGTACTGTACACAGCGTTCTATGACTGAGGTAGTCTTCAACTATCGTCTTGACATATCGTGGTACACATTTATTATGAAAGTAAGCTACACTGTATGAAGTGGCACTATTAACTCTATAATTTTTTTTAAACAATAATAATAATAATTTAAACAAACAATAGCATCGTTTAAAGAACACACAGATTGAGTTTAAAATACGTTTCTGTTAACGGTGAATAAAATGTTTACGCTTGCTTGGTACGGATATAATGTTTAGGCATTCTCAAAATGTTCCCATTACGGCCGTTATTTGAATGTGCATATTGCATATGTAATAGAGTAATTTCTATAAAAAAGCAACACATTGTAACAATTCTGTTGACGTACTGCACATAACTATGAACAAATGTCAGCCTGTGTTGTGCATGTGTTCAACCGTCTTCACTACAGACATGCTTTATTCATGGAGTTCACATTTGCATTTGTAAGTCTCGTCAGTGGATTCAGAAAAGATATGTCTGCTACCTACTGAGCTTCCTTTGTGCTCTAAATCGTACTATTTTTATTTCATTTTAAAATAATTTCTTTAATCTTATTTTCCAGTCAAATATTGATTAGTTCTGGTATGGCAAATAACGTATAATACATATCGGGTTAGCTTATGAGTGTATTTATAACAAGAACAACGTTGTCATTAACAATGCGGTATTTTTCCAAATTTGGCAACTATAAACAAAACAAAACGATGTCACTGCCAATCAGTGATCAAATAGCGAATTAGCTAATGAATGTAACAAAAGAACACAACGCTCTTGAAAACGTACACCCATGTCTGCCATTAAAAGTTTTTGCCAGACATTAATCGTTACCTATAGTAGACAACGGTAGCGTCGCCATATGACGGGACTGTAAATATACGCTGAAGACAAAGCAGACACAACTTGCTTAGTTCATAATGCATCCATGCGTGTTTTTTGTGCGACACCGCGCATTCGTATGTGTTACTCAGACGATATCGCGTGTTATTATTCTCTTTACGTCTTTCTCTCTTTTATGGTTAAGTTATTCGGAGTCTTAGGTAATGATATAGTGTATACTTAATTTAAGGTTGTTTACTAATAGATATGCAAATCGCTGTTTAATAGAAGTAAAGAACAGAATGTTTTGATTTTATTAATATACTGATTTGGTAAATAGCAGAATGGTATGCCACTAATTAAATAAAATTTTTCAAAATTAAGATGTTTTAAAGACAAATACGTGGGATTTTATTTAAAATATTTTATTGATAAAGTAATAACGCTTAGGTTTCTTTTACTTCTATTTTATTAAAAGGCAATAGATGTAAACAACTGAAATATATTTGCAAAATATTTGATATAACGTTCAAAAGCGTTTATCACAGTCGAGCGTAACTAAATATAAAAGCAAATGAACTGTAGAAGTAAACTGTTACATTCAATTTTATCTTACATTTATTGGTTTTCACAATATTCTGTCTCTCTCTCTCTCTCTCTCTCTCTCTCTCTCTCTCTCTCTCTCTCTCTCTCTCTCTCTCTCTCTCTCTCTCTCTCCAACACACACACACACACACACACACACACACTAGATTGTGTGTGTGTGTTTGTGTGTGTGCATATCGTTTACAAAAATTTAATGTGGGTTAGTGAGATTTCAGCATTTTTGAGGAGATGGAGGGCAACACTTTACTCACAGTTGAAAACATGCAACTTCGTAAGTACTTAACAGTACTGTATACCCAGTTTATTATTATAGGCATATGATAACAACATATTACCTAAACTGTAAAAACACTCATAATTAATATGCGAATTTTGGATCTTCTTCATTATTTTAGACGTATAGTTACGTGAGACGAAAAACAACCACGTGAATTTTATACAGGTGTTTCGAGACTCGTGTTACAAAGGTTTGGCGATCATTCTGCCGTATTGATTACGGTCAGACTTTTACATATTTTCTGGCGAGTTCCAGAACAGTTTTAACTACGCAATTTTTCGAGTAGTCTACTTACGTCGAACATCCAGGCCTGCTGTGAAACAACAGAGCCACACGGCCAGGTTATAAATACTGAATTTCGAAACGGTCAGTTCAGTTGAGACCTGGCTTGGCCGTTACGAAACCAAGTGCGGTTCGCAGTAGGTAATTGTTATTGTGATTTGCGTTTTAGCTCCTTAGTGCGGACCTTTAATAAGGTGCCATTTATTATTGTGTATTGGAAAAATTTTAATTTAAATTACTGTATAAGAGCGTCTTTGGCTATTTTTAACTAGAGCTTGCTTCTAATGAAAGTTGTAATTAGTGTTCTTCTACCCAATTTATTATTCAACTTCCTCTTCTACCCTGCCACCTTATTTTTCTTGACTTTACCACCGTATCCGTATTTTATTTATGGTAGTTAAGCTATATATTTCATTAAATTATTTATATGTATGTTCATTTGCTCTTCTTCCATTGCCATCCTCTGTGTCTTCTCAATAACAAATTTCTAATTTTCTTTACTTGACAACTTATCTTTGCACTGTACGATTCTTGTTCAGAACTCACGGTTCACACACATGAAGTGTAGACATATTTAAATTTTAAAACTCCTTACCATCTGTTCTGTTAATGATAAATAGTTCATTACTCTTGCACATCTGTTTGCTTTGCCCCACCTCTATTTCACGAAATTCTATTATACCTAAATGTATTTGTACATATCAAGTTGTCCCCTCTTCATTACCAATTCACTTCAACTATTAAAGAATCTATAAACTGCCTTCAGCGACATACGTCAAATAAACGTTATTACAAAAGAAATTATTCAACACAAAAATATGTGCAACTACTACACAGAGGGAACTTGATCGTCAACTTTCTTTATGGTCATCGCAGTGATCAATAATATTTACAATGAAGGTCGTTTACGATACACACAATTAAGAATTAAGCCTGTATAATCATCTAACTCTTTACGATAATTTAGCACTTTAAAGCAGATTTATTTATGGCAATTCCTGTAAAAGGTTTTTTTTAAATGTTTAAAGCAATCCTAAAATTAAAATAGAGGTATAAAAACGCTAAAAAAATATAATATCTTGGAAATTTAAAATATATGAATAACTGGTGGTTAGTTAGCCTTGAAAACTATGTTCTCTTTTAGTAGATTCTACTTAGAAACAGAATTGTCTCACTTACATTTGTCAGGTCAAATTATTCTTATATATGGTATCGAAAGCAATAAGGTATTTCTATTGTAAGCGATACCTAAGGCGTTAGGAAACCACCACACTTTTTATTTTGTGATATTCACCGTAGTATATCTCAATATCAATAAACCTAAAAAATATCTAACTTGTTCCGACACATATTAAAATTTTTGAAAGCCTGTTCTAAATTGGCGGAAAGCAGTATAACTATACACGCTGAATAACGTTTTTCGTAAAAATAATATTAAATCATACTATGGTGTTCGCTTAGTTGAACTATTAAATAATTATTAACCACACGTATGAATATTTTGCAAATGTTGGAGGTGTTGAAATATTTAAAAAAAAATCCTTTATAGTAATTTTCTCTCGTATTCGAAGTGTTTTGTAACACAATGTAATTGACTGAATAATATTGGTAGGAAAGAAGCGAATTGTTGTCTACAGTACAAAGCTGTAAGAAATGTTGCAATTGATTTGCCGTGAACAAAGGGTTCTATCGGTCTGCCCTTTAGATTTATTGGTCCTATAGTGGCCTGCTCCTATCAGACCTATAATTCAACATAATAATACAATCCTCTTATAACAGTTGGTAAAGCTGGCGTGTTGAAGACGTAAATTGTAAAACAATTCTTGGCATAAATCATTTTTTGTTGAAAAGCTTTTTCAACTACATTTGAATAAAAATATGTTTAAACAAGTGTAACTATAGTTTCCAAAAACACAACCAATCGCTCACGTATTTAGAATAAACTATAAATAGTTTTATATAATTTTTGTTTCTATGAATAAAAAATAAATTATTAAGACACTGTATGATTTTTATGTTGTTTTAGGAAATATGAAATATGAAAATCAAATAATAAATTATTTGTCATCAAGCAGATTGTTGTAAGGAAAATAAATATTCGGAGGCTCTAAGAAGTCACTAGATTCATAAAAGTAACGTTTTTAAGTATTACTGTGTGAAAAAATTGAATGTAAGATTGATTGTATATGCGCATTTTATATAAGATTTTTAATCTGAGTTTTAATCAACAATAAACTTACAATTTCAATTTATACAAAATTTAAATTAACATTCAATGTAAACTTGCTTGAATCTTAAAAGTAAACGTTAAAAAACGTGTGACGATTTAAAAGCAAATTTAAATAGCACAAAAATAAAAAAATTAATTTTGGTTTAAATACCGCGTGAGAAAATAATCCACCCTCCCCGCTGTACCTAAATACCTGTACCAACTTGTAAAAAGTCTAGTACGGACATGCAAATTATACTGTTATGAAGTGAATACTAATAATCATTCTAATTTAATAAAAAGACGTGAGAATAATTAATAAAATACCTAACTAAATAAAGAAAGGTAGGATAATTAATAATAGTTAATTAGTGGAAAGATACTAATAATAAAATTACGAACTACTTTTCTCTTGACTCGTGAACTGCGCCCCCGTCCCTACACACGGCCGCTAAATCAACACCAGTCGACTCAGAATATCCGACGAGTTAACAGCATCACAATGTGGCTGGAACGTGAGCGTACATTTTATTTCAAACTATGTTATAGAAAGTTAGTGTTCTATGGTAAAATACTCGACATGTAGGTGAAACTAAGTGCAACGTAAATCTGATAATGTAACTTATATGTAGATAATGAATAAAAGGAAAATAATAGTAGACACATCTCTTTGTAAATCAAAGTTTAAATTTTAAGGTATATTTCATACCATGTAGGAAGATAACATTAGTGTACATTAAACTAAAATGTGAGAAGTGAACTCGCACGTCCACAAGAAGCAACGACGTCAACATCACGAGCACCAGGTAGCAGAATTGTAGCGTGATGACTGTGATCACCACTTAGAATCGACAATCTTAATGGAGAAACTCAACCTACTACGAAGATCATCCCGGAAAACCGACTGAAGAGGATCCGCAAGAGGACCAGCTGCAGATCACCATTATACCCAGGTGACACAGAAAAGAACTTCTGTGCTTATATTGTTTTCTAACAACCAAAGTAAAAAACAGTACAAGTTTTGAAAAGACTCTGTCAAACCATGTAAATCTTAACATAGTAATTTTGTATTTACTGTATATTAATCTAATCTATTAATCAAACTATTCTTCAAATAGTTTACATAATGTGAAAGTATTTTGAAATATTATGAAATTGGAACCCGGATCCGTGGTATTTAATGTAATCTAAAACAGTACAGCTTTTAACTCATCTGAGTAACACTTTAAAGAGTATAAGAGCTCTTGATGTAGAATCTATCAGAAAATTTAAAACATAAAAGAAAAAGGTGATAACCACTAAAGGTATAATAAATCAAAACATTATTTTTAAGTAAAAATAAAGAGATGTTTCTGCTAAAGCCAAAAGAGAGTAAGTAAGTTTGAGTAAACTTGCATGAATTCCTGTTCTTTACAGTTTCCCAAATTGTTGGTAAATAACTAGTACTAACAACGGCAGCCAGTTTAATTGACAGAGGCCAATTAAGCGGGTTCCCAGTGTTATGATGTCTTAGCAGGAGAGACATTATAAAATGCGCCATTCTGCTCTTGTGTAAAAAAAAAATAATTATGTACGTTGTGACACATATAAAATGCGCCACTGCTAATTAATAAACAGTAACTTGCCAAGGTTGTAAATTTATTTACTCTGAATTTGTGAAATAGAGCAAAATAATTAGAGTCTTATTAATAAAATAATAATTGTGGTATAAAGAAGTCAACGAAATAAGCAAGTCCCCGCTTGTAAAAATATTCCATTTTCAACCTGTCAGTATATTGACAGGCTATTTCATGTATTTCATGTAGGAGTCGTGTCGAGGAATGTACGTTCTGCCCCGTGAACAAAATAAGTTATTTGAATAGCAAGCACGGGAAAACAAACAGTATTATGGTAAATAAACTAAGGTGAAATAAATGTCAACAAAATCTAAACCAAGAGTCATTATATTTTTCAGTGAGTGTAGTAAAGTTAATAGAAGTTTAGTAAAATGCAAAATAATAATAAAGCGCAGATTTAAAGGTTGTAAACTCAGGTTCGTGCCTGTTCCAAAAGTCATTAACTAAATTGTCAAGAAACGACAAACTTGTGCAGGAAAAAATCGTGTTTTAGATTGTAGAAAGTCACCCTCTTGTTAAGAAACCCCCTTGTAAAGCGAACAATAAGCCACCCTAACACGTTGAATCAACCTCCCCAACATCTGATCTATTGTGCTAGTGTAAACACAATGAACTCTCTGTGTGAAATTTCTTTGAACTATAAAAGGATATTATCTCATTATCTCAACAGATAATTATTAGATTTGCATCTACTTGAATTGATGTGAAATAATTTAAATTTGATTGATTAGTATAAGAGTGTTTAAGTATATGTGTGTGTGTGTGTGTGTGTGTGTTTAAATGAACTCAAATTTCATAAGAGTGTTTAAAATAGATGATATAAGATTTGTCGTACGTAATACATAGATTATTTAAAAGTCATTATTACCACTACAATGGCTTAATTTAACCCCGACTTGTTGTTGAAAGATGAACTCAGCTATGAAGCCTTGCTACGCGGTCTCCCATACTCTAATGTAACGGTCGCGGAGCTGCGCAAAACCTTAGGCGAGAATAGACCAGACAAACCCTCACTGTTGAATCGAAACACTATTTGAAATTCAACACTATTTCTTACTAACTAGTTTCTGTTACTTTGCGTCTATATATCTTTAGGTTCTGTCGTTCGCCGCTAGACAGGAAAGTGTTTTGTTGGTGTTTATTTCACACCGTAGACAGTTCACATGAAAATTAAAGTAATTAAAATAATAAAATAATCTAGTATATTTTTTATACAGCAGTAAACATTCAAACTAAAACTAGATAGGCATAAGAAATTTTTCGTTTCATGAAACACAAAATATAAATTATTAAATGAATACAGGCTAAATTTAGTAAAAAATATTGTAATACGAAAAAACAAACTACGGGTACAATAAAAATCCTGAACACTTCAAAATTAACAATAAATCACCATTTCTGAAAAAAAGACCATTTTTAAAAAGATCAAGAACTTGTTCAGTTTACTATTCTATTATAGTCTACATTAATAAAACTAATTTTAAATTTTAATACCTTACGTTAGAGAAATATTACAATCACGCTTACCTTTCAAATTTTCTATTTACAATTCTTAATATTTGAAAATTAATGGAATTAAATTTTGTATGTGACAGATTTTAGATATCAAAAACAATTGCCAAAATAAAATGAAATTTGTCCCCGTGGGCTAATCCTGAAATCACATTCTTACCGCAAATGTTGTGTTAACGCAATGAATATTTACTGAAGATGTTCAAATCACGAGTTACAGTACACGCGAGCTGAAGAAATGAGACCGAGCGCGTGTGGGAGTGTTGCATAGGTTGTACGGGGTATATATGGTGTGATTCTTTCCGTTTGAGTTTGTCCGCTAGTTACTTTAATTTTATTTACAATGGTTCGACTAATTCAAAATGACGAAAAATGTAAAACGTATTTGAAAATAATTAATTTGTTGGCATTTATTTTATTTGTTACTAGGTTATTTAGTACTAATTGTTTCACTGAATTGCGGGAAGAATACGGTTTGTATTTTGTGCAGATGAATTTTGGGGGCAATGAATATTGCAGCATTGTTGACGAAAACATTGTTAGGTTGTAATACTTATTTGGACAATACTAAATTTAATAATTTTATTAAAACGTAGAATGTATTAAAAACATCTAGTCTTACAAGCTGCAGTGTACGGAGTTTGAAGACGTTACTTGGTTCAACACTGGTACGGATTCTCAATCACGTTTTGCGTAACAAAATTATTGATAATTGTTGACGTTTAGACATATTGAAGGGATGAAATTATATTATATAATATATTATATTATATTATATATTATATTATATATATATTATATTATATTTTATTTAAATTATAAATTATATTATATTATAATTATATTATAATTATATTTTTATAAGCTTGCCATATTTTCTACATTAATAGCTAATAGACTAAAATATTTGATATTTATATAAAACGTTTTCTTTTAGCTCTTGGGCACAAAGTATTGCGTTTAAAATATTTTGAATTAACAATAAAAAACTTGTTTAAAATATATAATGTCATATTGTTTCTGTATTTCTTTTTGTATTTGTATTATGAATATAGCCGTAAGTAATTTAGTTTACAGTTGCTGTTTTGTGTCTCAAAATACTTGAACATATTGCAAAAGTACGACTACGTACGTTACCGTGTATTAACGCAATTTATTAAAAACTGCAAAATTAGTATAAACAATTAATATTGTCAAAATATAAAAATGCACATTGAAAGCTGTAAATAACCAGTGAACGGGGGAGATCAAATGTACAGGTCATTATCGGAAAATCACGCCACACACGAACTGAGTCTGTTATAGTGTAAGTGAATGTGTGTGTGTGTGAAACAAGTAGGAACTTGCTTGGCTTCACCCTTGAATAAATGTAAATTAACGAACTAATTTATTTAAATTTTGGCAAGTGCACGAAATATATGACAAAACGAATTACGCCACGGTATTAATAACATAAAGACGCAGACGTGTAAAATCTAATGCTAAACACACAATGCATTTTTATGCAGAGTAAATAAAAGTGAAGAACAATCAGAATAATTAAAATATGCAAAAACTCTCTTAATATACGGTTATACACAGGAAAATTACCGATCTTTTGAACTTAGTGTCGTAACCAAAAGACTTCGCATGTTGCGAAAACTATTAAAATAAGTGCGAATAAAATAAACGAATTTGTAAAGGGACGTTTAACAAACTTTGACCATTCAAAAGCTTGTTCAGAGTTGTCAAAACATTATTTTTGCGCCCGACACTATAAATAAGCGAAGCATCGCGAACCTCGAGGCAGTCTACTGTAACGTGTGCAGCCAAAGGCTATGCCCGACTGCATAGCAAAGTGTTATATATCCGAGGTCGATATCCGAGTACGTGTGAATCAGTAACACCGTACGAGTCATCTGAGTTGCTGAACGGACCAGGACGATTGGACGACGGATTCCAGGAGGACCAGAGGACGACGGAGGATCGAGGCTGGACAAAGACACAGAACTAAAGACGTGACGAGGAATCACAGAGAATCGCCTCGTTAATAATAAGGTGACATACAACCATTTTACTCGTCAACAAATGGTTCATAAATGACATTAAAAAAGAGTTTAAAAGACACAGTGATAGACTCTATACACTAATTGTGTAAATAATAATAATTGTAAATTTTATATTGTTAAATTATGATAATAGTTAAGACAATTTTTATAATGATATTAACACTTGAAAATTTTTAATTATTTTTTTAAGATTGTAATGTATTATAGATATTTTATTGATTCGAGATTTGATTGATATTTCCTTAATAGTTTATTGACATTTACGTGCACAAAGTAAAGTAATAATTTAAAAAATATATTTAAAATAAATGCATTTTAAAAAGAATATCTGAGCAAGTCGAGAGCACTTTTTATTATTATAAGAACGTATAATACATGTTTATTTGTATTTGTCCATTTGTATTTTGTGTGTACGATATTTATGAATATTTTATAAAAATATTATTTGTATAATTACAATAATTATGTGTATGCTGAGCACACACTAGAAACACACATTATGCAAATACTAGTAATTTTTAAATACAAAATTTCGAAATTTTTATTAATAAATTTTTAATTAATTTCAAACTTAACATGAGTAGGCCTAAGAATTTTATTTAAAACAAACAAACACCCAACTTCTCTATAGCACTCGTAGGTAAGTGTTGTTTGAAGGAGAGAGATTGGAATAATAAAAGTGTATGTAGAGAAGGTAACTTAAACTTATAAGTTGTGATGAAACTGAAGAAGAACTCTTCAAAATGCGTTCTGTGTAGTGTGTCACACGAAGAGTTTTATGCTTTATAATCGAATCAGCTGTAGTAAACAAAAGGTGAAGTGGTTTCAACTGTTTTGGTTAAATCGTATTTTGTTTTTTTGGTTATTTTGGTAAATTTTGTAAGAAACGTCTAAAAAAATGACCAAACATTGAATTATCTCTTCAAAATCCAAATAAAAAATAATAAGGTTAATATATTTAGTATATATCTAATTGTAAAGGCATTTTATTGTTACTTTAACTACATAAAGGGTCATTTTTTAGTCTTTTTCTCCTGCCTTTCCCCGTTGTTTTTTGTTCACGTAGATTTTTAATTTTGTATTCATGTATTCTGTGGTCTTTCATTCTAGTCTTCTCCATGTTTTTAGATTCCAATAATGTCCATTTTTATCACTATTAGCTATTCTCATTTTTCTCTCATTTTCCAGACTCATATGGTTTTCTAACTTACATTTCTTAACGTTTAAATTTCTGATTTCTCTGTTGTTCGTTTTGTTTTTGCCATTCCACTTCTCATCTCAACAGCATACGAAATGATTATTCTTATTATTGACTTATATATGGTAAATTATGTCACCCGACTCAGATGTTTTTTTTTGTGGTGAATGGAGTGTGTTATGCAACCAACCTTTCTATCCGTATTAGAAATTTGTCTTTAACTTTTATTCTGGTTGACGTGTACTTTTCAGTACAACTAGACATTTTATTTCTATGACTTGTATGTCGGCATTGTTTACCATGTACTTGCATCGCATGGATATGTGAATACTGCCATGCAGTAATTTCTCAGGGGATATGTCAAAATGTACGCTACATCTCTGAAGACTGTACGCAAGACGTATGCTGTCTGTGGCGTGTGAAATACAAGTCCGTGAAGGTTATCCTCACTGTCAGGAATATGTTGAATTACATAATGAGAATATACAGACGAACGTTTGGTCTCAATTTATCACTAATTTAAAACAAAAATTACAAGTATTAATGTCGAATTTATAAAAATTATTTCACAGCTTCAATGCTTAGCCATCACCTAGATACATCGTGGTACGGAAGTTCATTATGACACATTATGGTACAAAAAATCACGTTCCGTTCATATACTAGAAACGTTAATATGATGACTTCATAAAAATTGTTATTTTAGAAATATATGATAGTGTATAAAATAGTTTAATTTGTATGTGAACAACAGAAATTTTAATACTAACAGTCAGGATGAATATTTTTATGATAATCTTCTGTTTACTGTGTTCAGCTACATACTAAACTTCTCATACTTGAAGTAAATACACGTTTTTGTGCAAACATGTTCTGTTATTTTATCAGATACATTTTACATTGAGTATCAACGTTATCACAACGGTACCTACGCTATTATGAACCAATAACATTTCATATTTTGATGCGTGGATAACAAAATGTACTAAAAATTAAGTTTATTAACGAACGCATTATCTTTGCTGTTACTTTTAAACGGCAAGGATCATTCATCAGCAGAGGAACAGGCATTTTTTTTATCTAACACTATTTTGTTATATAGACTACTTTTCAGCTTCTGCATCCAGCGCATCTGTGCGCCGTAAAACGTACGTCTGTAACTTATCACAGTCGCCCTCAACCCAGCTAATATTTACAACCGTTATTAACTGATAGTGTCTCCAACATTGACCGATTCCAAAACAATTCTTGTCCGTCGAGAAACACTATCAATTAGTAACATTTTGTAGTGTGCTGTTAGCCTATTAAGATTTCTATTATTGTACCGCATTATCTATTAATATATTTTACTCATAATGTCCTCGACGTGAATTTATAAATGTATAGACAGTACTACTGAATAGACAGTTAAAATTACACTGTATCAAGAACGTCAAAAAATTAATAATACCAATATGTTTAAGCGTTTTTTCGCAAAAGTTATCAACTGATATTATCATTTTCCTAAATAAATTCTTAATCGTATTATCAACAAAATAATTGCTTTCACTCAGAGTGTCCTAGGTCTACAGAATTGTGTAGTAACTATGTTAGTCAAAACAAATACTTGCATCGGCGTTTTTATTTTTTGAATATTTTTACGTCATATTATTCATAAAATAAGAAAACTCTCTATTCGTGTTGTTAGTTCCCTTTGCAAATTGCAAAATACTCAAATAAATTCAGTCAAAAAGTTTATTAGCGTTTATTTCTTAGTATTAATATTAGCCGAAAAATTAATACAGACTTTTAACGTTTTATTTAGTGTAAAGTTTTAGGTGTGGTCATTAAGAATAATTTTTGTTGTTACACACATAACTTTGTGAGTTAAAAGAGATTGCATTGATAATCTGTTTTTTATCATTTGAAACATTAATATTGAATATTATTAATAAGTTTTAAATATTGTTAAGTTAATTACCTAGAAAGTAATGTTTTAAATATAATGTTTAAAACTTTAAAGGGCTATTTATTTCCAACGTTTCGTAATTCCTTATTTTCCCAAATTTTAAGTTTTTGATATTATTCTTTTTTAAATCGGTCATTACATCACCCCAACGCCTCTTCCGTTGTATGTTTTCTCAATTTTTAATTTTCTAAATTTCAGGCATCTGTTCTCATCGCCCTGAATCTTTAACCTTCATCTATAAAAGACCCATCTACAGTATTCCTACCGCCACATAAATTTTTGTTGTTAATGATACACGTTGCACTTCGCTTTACTTATTCTTATGTTACATTTTTCAGTTTTTCTCGTTCCCAGTTTCTTTAAAGTATTCTTTTTTTTCCATTTCTGTTGGTTTATACTGTTTATTCTTAATGGGAACACGTGAGTCGTTACTGTGTGGTTGGACTAGTGTCTTTTCATAAATTCTATTAAAATTTTATTATACATTTTCTATTACAAATTCTATTATATATTATATTATATTCAACTTTTAGCTCTTGAACAGCTGGTCTATTCTTGGTAAATGTCTCATTATTCCTGTACATTTATTTATCAGTCTTTCTTTGATTTTTTCTAATCTTTACGTTTTGGATCTTCTAGTACCAATTAATGTAAATATATGTATACGTATAAAGTTGTCCCCACTTCTTTAACTGTTTATTTATTGAGAAGTCCGATAATATTCGCAGCCTTAGTTAAGTTTATTAAATATTTTTTAAACCTGATTAAAGCACTGTGTATTATGACGTACTTCAAGCTAATGTTATTACACACAGAATTACTTAATATAAATATGGTAACTTATTAAACGTAGGCCTATATATTTATCAGACCGCAAAGCTGAAACACTAAGCTGCTTGTAATTTGTTTTTCTATGGAAGCCAGTTTCAGTAGCTTATTTTCCTACTGTTCCAAGGATTTCTGAATTCTGTTATACCAGTTTTGAATTCTCGCTCCTCCTACATTGCTCGTACATTGATCTGTTTTCGCTATGCAGTAAATAAAGCGTGTAATAAATTTATTAAAATGTGAAAATGAAAACTGGATTCAAGTTACGTATGTCATGTCAGTTTCTGCTTTGTTTACATTTTTAATTGCTTTTTCAATGCGCTGAATACAAGAGAGACATAAAGTCTGATTCACATTGTAGATCTAATAACTGTTTGTAGGTTTCACTATGTTCAGAGCGTTTAAATATATTACTAAGAATAATCATACTGTTTTACATCTGATAAACGTTCTTGTTTATGTAGGATGTACATTTGTTTATATATACTTTATAGATTTTGTGTCTAAATTGGCTTTTAGCCCCATTAGGTAGAAAGAACTTTACCGTCACCAGTCTTTGCGATCACGTCAATGTTCAAAAAACTAAGATAATTTGTAATACAGAAGAAATAATTAAGTAGCCAAAATCATTTCTTTATAAAGTTAATCATTTTCAATTAGTATATTTATAAAAGGTAATATTTAATCATAAATACATGCACAAGAAAACCAAATTGAATGAGAAATTTTTAAACGTAGAGTAATAACGTAAAAATAAAGTAGAAATTAAAAAATTCAATTAAGCATGAACACACTATACACATTTTTAAATACTAAAATAATTGGTTGTTAGTAAGCCTCAAATGCTGTGGCTTTTATTGATTGGATTTTACTTAGAAACAAAACTGTCTTGTTTATATTTCGCAGAGAAGATTATCGTCTTAAACAAAATGAAAAAAAACACGATATTTCTACTATGAACAAAAACAAGGTGTTCTTGAAGTAGGTCTATCATTCTCTATATTGGTATATGTTTATAACGTTTTATCTGCGTGAAGTTAGAACTTACAAATGTGTCAACGTTTACTTGATATAAGGTATTACAATTTTTTCTTCCATATTCCTTAAGGAATGGAAGTATGGTGATGGCAAAAAAAATCGTGTTCGAGATTATTGCAGATTCTGATTCTACTACACTCAAAACATGAAAAAAGTCGTTTTCCGAAAAGTGTCTGTGTGTGTGTCTGTCTGTAGATTTTTTTTCTATGGCAAACGATAACTGCCGCAAATTCAAACAGAATCAAATAATTTTTTGCATACAGCCCTGATTTGTAGAGTACTCAAGACCTGTTTTTTTGGTGAAGATCGGTTGAGAGAAAGGGGCAGTTTACCTGCAACGGTTTTTTTTATCAATGGAAAATTTTTTTTTTGGCAAACGATAACAGCCGCAAATTCAAACAGAATCAAATAATGTTTCGCATACAGCCCTGAATTGTAGAGTTCTCAAGACTTGTTGTTTTTGGTGAAGATCGGTTAAGGGAAAGGGGTAGTTTACCTGTAACGTTTTATGTTTTAACAAGGGTATTTCTTATGGCAAACGATAACAGTCGCAAATTCAAACAGAATCAAACTATTATTTGCATACAGCCCTACATTGTAGAGTTCTCAAGACCTATTGTTTTTGGTGAAGATCGGTTGAGGGAAAGGGGTAGTTTACCTGCAACGTTTTTTTAACAAGGGTATTTCCTATGGCAAACGATAACAGCCGTAAATTCAAACAGAATCAAATAACGGTTTGCATACAGCCCTGATTTGTAGAGTACTCAAGACCTATTGTTTTTGGTGAAGATCGGTTGAGGGTAAGGGGTAGTTTACCTGCAACGTTTTTTTATCAAGCGTATTTTCTATGGCAAACGATAACAGCCGCAAATTGAAACAGAATAAAATAATGTTTTGCATACGTCAGTGAATTGTAGAGGTCTCAATGACTTTCGATTTTGGTGAAGATAGGTTAAGGGAAAGGGGTAGTTTACCTGCAACCTTTTACATTTTAACAAGAGTAAAGTACCTGAAAATTTATTTAAACTTTTTGAAACAATGGTAATTGTTAAAAATAAAATAATTTTGTTGCCAGGCAATAAAATTATAATTTTTTCATTTTAATGTAATATAATATTTTTCATTTAATACAGCAATAAAAAGGCAGGTAAGACACAGCCTGGCTGTTTGGCTGAAAATGATTTTAAATATAAATCTTAGAATATGGAAGTCATGTATGGTTCTCCATACCGATATTTAATAATCTTTTCTACTTTCTAGAACGCGACATACACACGCTCAATTATGTTTTATCGTACCGTTGATATTAAATCATACTGAAGTGTTAGCTTAGTTGGACGTTTAAATAATTATTAAAAAAATACCAAAGGAGAAATAACGATAGGGAGACGTTAGAGGGTTAACTGATAAGCCTTTATTGGAATTGTATCTTGTGTCGTTACTGTATATAGAGACGGCGAAGTGTTTTGTATCACAAGTAATTGAGTGAAACATTTTGGAAGGAAACAGGCGAAATGTCGTCTACAGTACAATGCCGTACGAAATGTCACTATCGATTTATTGATCTGCCCTGAGATTTATGGTCCTACTGTGACCTTATCCTATCAAGTATATAATTCAATTTAAAACGTCCTTGTAACAACTGGCAAACCTGAAGTGTTATAGATATAAAATATGAACATGTCTAGATGTTAATAATATTTTTGTAAAATCAAACACAGGTTCTAACAAGCATAATTTGACTTATAAAAAATTACAGCCAATCGTTCATGAATTTAAAATAAATCTGACTATGTAACTTCAAAACAAATTACCAAAAATGTTACTTAAATTTGTAGTTCTTTAATTTAAAATATAAATAAAAACTGTAAAAACAAGACAAATATCAGCTCAGTACTCGTTTTTTCTTGTAAAGTCTTTGATATTGGAACTAATGAAGTAGGACACAACGCATATGTGAAACTTATTTGCTTGATTTTCATTAATGTTGCGAATGAAACTTTAAAAACTTACTTGGTATACTGTATTTTAATTACAGTTACTTCTAAATAACCGAATCAAGATATTTGGTAGTTGCGAGGTTCAGATTAGCTTGCTTTGGTTTGTTGTCGTCTTTCTTCTTTCAGAATAAAATTCAAGTCAGCAATGATTTGTTGTCCAGCACAGCGTTTCAACATATTTAAAATGTAAGTAGATTCTATTATAAATATTTGATTTAGTAACTATTATGTCATTAAATTGCATGCAATATTGCGTTATTTAATGTCATCTGATATCATATTAATATTAATTTTTAATTTAAATTTAATAAAACCAAACACTTAGTCCTAATATGTTTACAACTTTACTTTTAATTGCTATTTAAACTTCCAGTAACTGTATGTATGTATACCCAAATGAGAAGTTCCATTTGTACAAATATTCTTAATCACATTTAATACTATAACCTAATTCTGCAATTTAATACAACTTTAAACATATTTCCTTTCTTTTTTATCATATTAATACATTTAACCTACATTTCAGAAATATATATTTTACAATTCTTTAGCAAAATTGATTCAAACTATAAATTTTAACTATCAGTTGACTGTAAAACACATCTGCACAAACGTTGAAACTTCCACTCGACAAGGTCTATTTGTGTTATTTGGTAATATTTTCGTCTTTGTTTACTCCTATATAAATGTCTTGATGATAACATTTATGCAATTAAAATATAAAATTAGGCAGATACTAAACGTTAACAACTATTGAATATAAAGCCAAACATCTACAGATAAAACGTTGTTCATTGCGTTTACAGTAGCATTCATTGGTGTCGATAACACATGAAACGAGGACCTGAATAGTTATTTTGATTATTTTTAATTCTAAACCATAGCATTTCTAGTATTTTATAAATTTAGTTAATCGTGTTTTCGTCTCACAACGTTACCAGTGTGTACTTATTAATAACACTTGGTACGTACAACTGAGTCTGTCCTGTGATTTTGTAAAATGAACAGCGTGTAATTATCTAAAGCCATTCGTTGTTTTATCAGAATGAGAAACTAGCAGGCAAAACGGATTATATCAGGGAGATAGAAGGCTGGTTTTTTTACATGTCAGGGCTACAGCAGGTAGCCAAATAAGGCGATAAAAATGTAACAATAAGAAGAGTTTCCTTAAGTCTATGTTACTTTTGTGCAATCCAGATGATGTACCATGTTAAAAGCAGAGTACTGCCTGATCTAAATGTTACAAACAGGTAAAAGTAAAATCAGATCTTATTGTCTCTCCAGTTAAATCCTTTTTAATTCATGTTTGTTTCCTTCAATACCGGTTTAAGTAATTCAATGTGATACATAATTTAAAACACAGTCGAGAAATTTAAAGTTCACACAGTAGAGTGTTAAGAACCGAGGATGCTACGGAAGTTTTAATTGATGTTTCAACGAGTTATTACAGCTGGAAATATGTGGTATTGTGATTAAATTGTTTTATTGTTAAAGCATAAAATTAATAAATTACTTTGTATTATATAATTTTTTGCTAACAATTAGTGAAGTAATAATTAAAATTATATTTAAAAAAATTTGATTATATAATTTAACATTAACAAAAACTGTAAGTTACACAAATACAATATTAAAACTTAAAATGTTTACCCTACTTATACTCGTTTGATTGAGATGGGCCTTTTAATAATTAAATCTAAAACATTTATTTCGTATACGTTTATTCTTATAATAGAGAAACAAATTACTTATAACATAGCATTAGAAGTTTCTGTCGGATAAGACGGCAATAATAACAAATATTTTTAAAACAATTAATTTAGTTAGTCTACTCAAACATAGCACATTTAATGCTATCTAATCTAACAAGCTATAGTTAACGGCGACTAAAGGTTTTTTTTCTTATACATATATTCCTTATTACGTTCCATCACTAAATAAGATTGAGGGGATCTCAGGTATATAATGTAACAAAATTATGGTAGCCTTATAGTTGTTCTGTTGTAACTATACCTCCCATAGTCTAAAACATTTTTTACATCACTAGCTAGCATAATGTATCACATTTTAAAAGATGTAATTTATTTTATTTGAGCAAATCGATTCCGTTAAATTATTTACGTACATTTAAAATATGATATAAAACACTATAAAGCGTTTAGCGTACGTTTTTTGGTATCCTCCAATTTTTAATGTTTTAGTTTTATGTTTTATATCACAAAATAGCGTAAGCTGGAGATTTAGTGGTGAAAGACTGAAATAATATTCCACTACGGATGAAAGCGATGGCAAACTCCAGAGTTGTGATTAATCAGATAACAAACAAAATATCTCTAAAAGTGACGTATAGACTACAGTGTCTTTCTCGATAAAGATTACTTTTTAGATTACATAAAGTTATTTTACTTTGTAAACAATTTAGTCGAAGTCTTGTGTACGGTGTAATAAATATTTAAAATGTTTCACGTATAATTAACTTTTCCTAGTATACATAGAAAATAAGAAAATGTACAATATGAAAATGTACCTATTGTATTTCCGATACATTTTTGTACTAAATAGTGCTTAATTGGGAACGTATAATATTTGCTTACCAGCATATATTACATAAAAGAGTACAAACGCTCTCGACTGCTTATAGACGTAATTAAATTGTTTAGTTAAGTACGGTTCTGGTTCTATGAATCCGCCTCATTTTACGGTCATAAGGAAACATTTGTATAAACCTAATTGACGGCAACAGTTAATGACTTTGCTTCAGTAGAACTAATATAAAACACCGCCAAAGGCACCCTTTAAAACCATTTTTAATGATTGCTTGTTCACACAGTTGCTATGGTATAACGTTAACAGTCATTTACGAAATAACGCAACTTTAGATATTCAAAAAAGTGTGTTACGACGTTCGCACTGATCGACATCATTAAACAGATCAAGGAATAACTGAACACTAGGACATTCATTACTCACAACTCTAATATCAGTTTCCATAGACAAAGTCAGTCGTGTACAACAATTTTTTAAGTTTATAATTGTGTAACACTAGTGTAACTAGCGATAATTTAATCCTAATTAACACTGTCGCAATAAATAATAGAAATCACTAATTACAGATATCGCACACAATAATTTACAGTTATTTCATCACAGTTGTGAGATTGTTCTACAGCGATCTTGATGCATGAAGAATAATCAAAGTACGTTTGGAGGCGTGGAAATCTCTACAGCATTATAATTGCTACATTAGACGACTTTGTAAATATTGCCGTAAGAATTTTATTAAATATAATTTTTTAGGACTTATTACGTTATAGTCAACTTTAAATTTACTATTATTGTGACAATTTTGATTTCGAATAAAATGAGAAAAATGTTGATACCTATAATATAGTAGTTTCTGTCCCTCCCGAAACCCTATTGCAATTATCGCTCTACCATAAATTATCATGAGTAATTTCATATAGTAATACTCCAAACATGCTGAGTATAAAGTGAGAATCGAAAGCCGCAGGCCAGTTGTACTTGTCATTCCATATTGACCATCAAAGCGATTGGAAATATTATTAATGACTGTGAGGCATTCTATGCAGACATTCCGTCTACTGGCGTAACTTTGGCTATTTGGCTATTTTCCACGACATAAGCAAAGCTAATTTATTCTAACTGAAAAACTTTTGGAACAGGTTACAGTATTTTTCATTACTTTATAGCATTCATGTCAAACTTTAAGAGGGCTTTGGTTTACACAATCATTATAGAATGCACATTAATTTTTGTTTGAAATTTTGCGCCAAAGTTACCATAAATTAAGGTAACTTTTTCTCGCTTGTTGATTACCATACAAATCAGCCTGTGATGAGCCTTGGGACAGTACTGAACTCTTTACTCTTATACTAAATAAACCTCTGCCTACTATAATTAGCTGAAATAAAGTTCATTAAAAAAATATTGGTAACAAAAGCTGGTAATAATAGTGTAAATAAAATTCTTACAAACTTTATTTATTTTTTGTACAAACATAAAAAATGGCCATACTGTGTAGTATTATAACACAAATGAAATAAACAAAATCATACCCTTATGTTGGAATAAAGATTACATTTAAAAATGTATAACTCAAGAAGAATGAACTGATTTTCTTTTGACGTAGTTTTGGAGGCTTAATGTTGCTACACACATCCTCACACTCATACAGTCTGTCTTCTCTGGCCAACGCAAAAATTTTAAGTTCTTCTGTATACACTGTTGGCCCAGAGGAATTCAATAATAGATGGCTCACTATTATTCCTAGATACTTCTTGCAATTATAAAGAATAATGAAAAAATCATTAACACTGTATATTGCTGGTTTCAAATTTTCTTTCACCGACAATACACAAGATTCTTGAAGAGAGTCAATATTGTCTTCAAACTCAGAGTAGACTATGTGTCACCAGCAGCATCTGACTCTAACATAGCTTTTAATTTTCTTCAAACGAATTTGATAAATAATATTTTCTTGTTTTTTTCGGACAACAATATTTTTTAATTTTGGGCACTTTTGCTTCATTTGTACTGTTAGATGGTCCAGCTTCTGCTAGTGCTACTCCCACATTTTCTGCAATGATACATTTCCTAGCAGCGAATTGAATCTCCTACTTCTTTGGCCCATATCGTACTTAGAAGTCAACACGTACAGTTTCTAACTGCTCTAAAAATGATTTTCCCACAATAGTAGAGTCTACATCAGTTTGTTTTTCTGGCAATCGATTTAAGAGCGTTCCTTGTTCAGTAAGTTGATGCCGCATTTTTCAAACACACATTTTAAATTTTTTGCCTGATTCTCCTTCAAACTTGTATTGAATTAGAAGCAGACTCTCCTGGAAACTTAGAACTAGAAGCAGATTCCTTCAATTTCCTAAGAATTCCACGCTATTCTCTTTTAGTAGGGCTAACAAAGTAATCATCGAAAGGTTGGGTAGGTTGAATATGGGGGTACAAACAAATCTGAAGTTGTTATTTTCACATAGCTGAAGGACATTTTTGCTTATATATGAAGACTGTTTAATTCTAATTAAAACTATTGACCAGCCACAGTTTTTAACTGCCGTAAGAAAATGAAACTCAAACCAGTCTTCAAAGCAAGCTCCATCCACCGTCAGGACAATTTTCTGTCCATACCAGATACCAGGACCAGATAAGTTTAACCTTGTAGACTACGTTTGGTGATATACGTTTTTCTATAGGTTACCACAGAATATAAAAGAGGGTAAACATTTAGTAAAGATACAGGTTTCCTACATATTTACCTCCCTTATTAGAGATAACCGTAACATTTCCAGGGTCATCAGTGAGGTTAGTCTCATCATAATTCCCTATTGTACTTGGCGAAATGTCTTGTATAAGATCCTTAAGTTTGTTTACGTAATCTTCAATGGCTTTTACACCAACTGTTTCTTTACTTTCTTAACATTTTTACATATGCGATGAGACAGTTTTTCGTGTCACAAACGAATAGTTTCATCAAATGTCCTTTATGGACAAACACGCCTATCTAGTCCTTTCAACTAACAAATAATTTGAACTTCTCGAAGAGATGTTTTTAGCCTTAAAAGACATGCGCTCAACGTAGATGGCAAAGGCCTCTGGGACCCTGCCGTAAAACGCGGGTTCAATGCTCAATCTGATCAAGTCTAGCAGCTTCTGCTTGATGCCATACTGAATCGCTGGAACTCGCAACTCGAGTCTGTTAGACAGGGTGCGAGGTGACTTGGCAAAAAGGAGACCCGCCATCCCCTTCGATCTCCTGACGCCATTGTGTCCTGTGCGGAAGGCAAACCTGAAATTTTGCAAACTCCACGAAAGAGCATATTATCGTCGACATAGGCGTCTGTGACACCGACAAAAAGGCCGTGGTTGCAGACCTTCTTTTTTGTTACTTCTACCGATCCCTGAAGACTCCTCTACCCCGTTCGACCGGGCTGATGTGAAATCGGCCATTTGTCAACTTTGCCCTAAGCGGGCCCCTGGCGAGGATAGTATCGGTGAGGTGCCACTGCAACACGCTTCCCCCCCCCCCGTATACATGTTCATTCATAAGCTGTTCATTTTATGTACCAAGTAAGTTGCGTATGCTTCCTGAAAATCATCGCCAATTCTCTCTTGTGCCAGTCATTTCGAAGGTGTTCGAGCGGCTCTTGCATAGTCTGATTGCCTCCCTGCTGAATGATTTCATTTGGGAGAAGCAGTTTGGCTTTCGCAGAAATCACTCGCCGTAACTTCAAGTCATCCGGGTTATTTCCCAACTGACGGACACCGAGAATAAGCATCAGTTCACTGTAACAGTATTGCACAGCGTGAGTGAGGCCTTCAATCGAGTCTGGCACGAACGCCTTCTCCACAAACGTGCCCACTAAAAACGGGCCCACTTCCTCGAAGACATAAGCGCCTCTGAGCCCTACTCGATGAACCCCACCACCATTAATTTCCGCTTCTGCCGCCCCCTTTGCATATTTTAACCATTTTCGCTAATAACAAATAAATAAAACTGGTGCCACTACCCTTATATTTCATGAATACAATTAAATTTTTAACCACCCATCCTTTCACTAGCCACCTCTTACTATTCATGAAAAGAAAACCGTTGAGAATCGCTCTGTTGTCCAGAATAAAACGCACAACCTCCACCCCTCCAATAGTACTTTGGAGAAATCATTCCAAACATAGATATAGGTACTCAAGTTAACTGTTGCATCAGGCAGTCATCGGGTTCGCTCGGAAACCGCAACCACTAGGGGACGTCCAGCTACTGCCCCAACGATTGGTCTTGGTCTTCGTCTTGGCAAAATTCATTCCATCGGACTACATAAAGGAAGCGACAGGAAAGAAGAGGAGCGGAATGGATGAGCAACAAGATGAAGCGAAGCCCATCGACTGGGACAGCAGCGGCCTCTACATCCAGATTCCGAGTGAAGAGGACTGTGAGGCACTACCAACAGCGAGGACAGCCGCCGAACATCACACCGCGTCTCGCGCGGAACACTTGTCGCAACAGTACCCACCCCCAACGGTCCTTTTAAGGGCCTCAAATATAATGCGATGCACGAATGGCGCCATTTGTGACGAAGTAAACATTTTATGCAACCGATGTGTGAATGGTAAATCAAAGTTATTCCAGTTTTGTATTTGTTGTATTATTTTAGTTCAGAAATTTATATTGTTTCTGTGTTTTGTAGATTAATTGAAATACGTAACGTAAACACTGTCGTTAAAATCTGTAGTCTAACAATTCCAAATACGAATGAAACAAGAACTTATATACCTACATATTTACAGAACGCAACAGAATCACTCCCTGTGGGGATTACTTAGGCACACCAGAAACAATGAACCATGGAGAAAAATGTAATTGGTTAATAATGTTGTGCCGTATACTGAATCACAAAGATAGCATGCGTTCTGTTGTATACACATCACAATTTTCTGTGTCATTTACAACTACAGCAATGAATATCGGAGTTTGATCAGAACTAAATCCTTGGTACTGTTTAATCTGCCAAATTGAATTTATATCAAACAAAAAATATATTTTTTCCTTCACCGTTCCTAGAAACGTGAAATTGAACTAATGTGAAGGGAGCATTTGAGTGAATCCTGCAATTCATTAACAATTTAATCGATGTTGCAACACCAGTGGGTGTTGATGCCTGGGCGTTTATTTTCATTTATAGGGCAGAGTTTATTTATTTTTTCAACAGTATTAAAAGGATACATGTTCCCCTAAAAGGTTATTGCTGGTGTAGATAAATAAAAAGCAGCGAGTGTTTTATCCTCATTTCTCTTATAGTTTGCATTTAAATTAAAATAATTTTTATTTGAGTAAAACAATCAAAACTAAAGAAAACCAAATTGAAACCCGACCAAAACGATTTCGAAAGGATATATTAATCAATTATTTAAAATTTTTCAAGCGCAATATAACAAAAATTTTACGTAATAAGAGATTGGTGTGTTAGAGTGGTCCTGAGACAGAAACAAATTCACAAGAACTGACCACGAAATACGAACCACTCCAAACAAGATAAAAAAATTCTATCTACTGGGACGGTTTTTACTTCCATATTCCTTAAGGAATGGAAGTATGGTGATTGGAAATGCTGCTAGAACATTCTTTACCATTTATCTTCAAAACAAAACAAAGCAATTATATGCAGACATATTGTATCCCTTAAACTGTAAGGGATATTATTTTTTCAACTTATTTTTTAATTAACATAATAGAGGTTAGTATGTTAAGTCCTCACGATATGTACTGTATTCAGTTATCCAGCTTCTATATGACAGGAAACATTATTGATATCGCTGAGATAGGAAAGAGTAAAAGAGAATGTCATTGGAGATACTCGACGTCCATATTTACTTGTAATTTATGTAACAGTTTGCGTCTGTTGGAATAAAAGTTGACAAACTGTTAAATCCAAACTGATTACGCCTGTAAGTCCTTTTTTAAGTAATTTACATGCTAATTAAATCTGTTAATAGACTTGATATTTATATTGTAAGCTCCAATTTATTCACCACACATGACCAAACGTTTCGTACCATACACACAGCATAGACAGAAGTGCTGAGAAAACAAATGCTAATGACAATTCGTTTTACTGAACTAGACCGTCTCTGAGGATTACGTTCTTCTGCAAGGAGATTTAATCAACTCAATCCTGTTAGCCCTAAATATTAAATTCTATTTATTCATTCATTTGTCGACATACATAAATATGAATGCATAGATATAAGTAGGAAATCTTACAAAATTAAACGAATAAAAATTTAGTGCCGAAATAATAAAACTAATATATATTTATGTTATTTCAACATTTCTTTATAATTACGTTTCGCAAAAATGTAGTAATAAGAAACAATAACAACATCACTACCGCCGACAACAACTACAACAAACATAATAATAATAATAATAATGATAATAATAGGTGTCAATCCTAGATAAAGACATAAAAATTATAAAATAGCAAGAACAAAGATAATGAAAATAATAATATTAATAATAAAAGATATCAGGTCATCAAAGCAATACATTCCTTTCAGCAGGTACCGTATCCCTTTTCAGCTTTTATGACTCGTAAACGCAAGTAGAAGTAATGACTGTCGTCTCCACTATTCCCCTTTCATCCTTACAGCTGCCTGTGTTTTCATCGAGCCTCATCGACTCTGTTTCCCTATTCCTACCTGTCCTTAATTTACCCGCATACCATGCCATTCCATAGTTTCGAAGTGTCGTGTAGCCCTTTACATATTCATCTTTTAAATACTTTTTCTTAAAACGCTATTCTTATAAATGTCTCCTTTCCATACACCAGCACCAGATAACAAGTGTTTCGAACAGTCTCATTTTTGCGAAGTGTACCTAATACAAAATCTGATAACTCAGAAATCGTACAAATGTACAAATGCGCCTGTATTTATATCTAACAGGTTCTGTAACCAAATTTTGTTGTTGCGCAACTTCTAAAATTCTGGCATTTTGGTCATTTTTAAATAATGCCTTTTGCCGATTTCTATATGATTGTCAAGTTTTTTAATAAGACGGTAAACTTAAGCTTCACTCTGGCCCTTTCCAAGGACATGCTAATGAATTGAATGAGGATACCATTTAAACTTTGTGCCTATTAACAAAGTCAATTCATCATCATCATCTGCAAGGATTACACCAAGGATGGTTGGTTCCGGTCTCAAACAGGCGAAGATTAAAGCTGGTCACTCCAGCGCTTCCTCAGACGTTCCACACCTTTCCGTCCCCTCAGCTTATAGTTCCATAGTTTTTGCGGCAAAGATTTTCCCACCAATTGAGTCGATACTGGGTAATCCTGTCGAGTATACTCACATTATTCAGTTCCTACCTCATATCTGTGTTTCTTCTATGATCATGGAGAGTATACCCTGCCACGTGCTTGAGAAATCTCATTTCAGCCGCTTGGATATGACTAGCCTGGTCTTTCGTTAAAGTCAAATTTTCAGACTCATGAAGAAGTTTGGGAAGGGCCATCGCTTTGTAAAATTTTACGCGTGTTTCATTACTTGCTGACTTAAGGGTTCGCCTGATGGACCCGCATAATATTGAACATATGCAACTTATTCACAACGTCGTTGCTTCTATTATAAGACACATGTAGCCCAGGTATTCAAAATTGCTGACTTGTTCCAGGACAGTACCATCTATAACAATTTTTCCCGTAGGCCTACAGGATCAGTTCCACCAAAAGCCATCACCTTGGTCTTAAGTGTAAATATTTGGAATCCAGATTCTTTGCAGTTTCGATTTAACAAATGTATACTCATCTGCAACCTGCTTTCCGAGTCCGACAGAATAACAAACAACAAAGTGTCAATTGCAGAGTGACCAATCATAAAATGCTATGGAAGACACATCTGCTAGTTTTATATGACATCGTCAATATATAAATTAAAAAGAGCAGATGACACTCTTTTGTACTCTACAATTGATCAGGCGAAATCTAGGAGCTGTTCTCCGTTTCTCTACTTCAATTAAGATTGTATTCTCCACATGAAGACTCTGTACAGCTCTAATTAGATAATGTGGGACCCCTTCCTTTGCCATTATTGCCCATAGTTTGCTCTAATTCACCCTGTCAAATGTCTTCTCGAAGTTGATGAAAGCTATGTTGGTGGGTAGCTGATACTCTACGCTTATCAATTACCTGGGATATTGTAAGTATAGAATTTAATCATGATTTGCCCTTCTTGAAACTATTCTGGGTCTCTGAGACCACGGTCTCTATTATTACATTCAACCGTGTTCTTAATATAGATGCATATAATTTATATGAAGTATTAAGAGCGCTGACTCCTCTGCAGTTCCTGCAGTCATTACGATCACCTTTCGTGAATACGGGAATGACCTTTGCAGTCGTCAGAAACATGACCAGTGGTCTAGAATAGATTAATGAACTGGAGCAATCGATCGTGCAGCAAGGCAGGTGCATACTTTATAAGCTCCGCGTTGAGACCATCAGCGCTACCTGCTTTTTTATTTTCACAGCGGTGTAGAGCAGCTAACAATTCATCCATTGTTATTGGGTCCACCCAATCACTGATATCAACTAAGGTTGCTTCTTCCGGTTGATTCTGGATACATAACTGCTCACAGTATTCAAGCCATTGTTGTTCTGAGATATTACTGATCGTCAGGTTATCTCTTTTCGTCCGAAGATATGCCTTAATATTTTGTAAACCTTGTCCTGCCTGCCATGTACATCATGTTCTATATCACTTACATATTTATCCCATTTACTTTGCTTGATTTTCCTGACTTCTCTTCTGGCAATGGCACAGCAGCGCTTATTACCGCATCTTGTCTCTCAGTGCTTAAGGCTAGATGTTTTAGGTATGCCTGCTATTTGGCATTTATTATTTGTATAATATCGTCATCCCATACCTGTACCCATCGGTTTCCATACTTTTACGTCTCGTCACCAATGCCTCGAATGCTGCTCGTGATATGACGTTTCTGTTGTTACCCCATTCTTGATTTATATTTTTCCTGATGGGTTTTTGTTGTGCCAAATGATTCAGCGAGTCTGGTACAGGTATCTTATACTTTCATCTTGGAACAGGTGCACTTTAAAAGTTTGTTTAGAGCACTGGCGTTCTGTAGGTCGAGCCTTTCACCAGCTACCTGGAATACTAATTTTTGATATGAGCAGTAAATGCTCAGACTCAACGTCACATCCTCTCAAAATCTAAGTATCCTCCAAGAAATTTCCTAATTTTCCATGAACTAAAACATAATCATTTATTGAACCAAATCCTCTTGCTTGCCAAGTATATTTATGTATCTCCTTATTGGGAAAATGTGTTTGTTATACTAATATTGTTGAATGTGGCAAAATAAATGAGGCATCGTACATTTCTATTTTTCATTCTTTTGCCGTGACATCCCATTATACGAGGTGTGTTAAAAAAAGAACGAACTTTGCAACAAAAACTTTATTATTGGACTTAAAACTTTATTCATGCTTCTCAACTTCAAAGTATTCTCCCTGCTGGCAATGCGCCACTCCCAACTTTTCTTCAAAATCTGGAACGATTCCTGGAACGCACTTTCCTGGAATTGTGAGTTCCTGTACTTCCGTATTCTTCTTGATCTCCTCTATTGTTTAAAAACAACGCCTTTCCTTTCAATATCGCCTTCAGATTTGGACAAGAAAAATTCTGCTGGGGGTAAGTCTGGAGAGTAGGGTGGGTGGGGCAGAACAGTCACATTGTTTTTGCCAGATAATCGACGACAAGAGTGACGCGTGAGCTGGTGCGTTATCATGTAGTAACAAACACGTGTGTTCTTTCCTCAGATCTGCCCTCTTCTTACCCACTGCTTCCCTTAAACGCCTTAAAACGTCCCTATAATACTCCTTATTTACTGTCTGAGTATGTGGAACGAATTCATGATGAACCAACCCTTTCCAGTGAAAAAACCCACCAACATCATATTCTTGTTTGACCGACTCCTCCGGGATTTTTTGGGTCGAGGCACCCTGTTTCCACCCGCTGCAAAGACTGTGCTTTCGTTTCGACACCGTATTCGTACACCCACATCTCGTCCCCTGTTATAATGTTATTGATGAAGTTTCTTTGGCACTGACACGGTCAACCAGTTCCTTACTGATGTTAAGAAAACTAAAAGCCTTATACAGCAGGCTTTAAAAGTGTATTGAAAAGATTTTATTTTATTTGCCTATTATTTATAGGTTCACAGATGAGGGAGTTCTATGAAATTGGTCAATTGGTTTGTGGACATGTTCGTAGAATGTTTTCTTAATTCTCAATATAAATGTATAGTGGCGATTGAGAAAAGGAGCCTGCTTTACAATAAATAAATTTAGACATTAAACGGACAAAGTGGGAGATTGCTAATTTAGGCCAGAATATTAAACCGGCTAACTATATAATGTTGAGGTAGTACTAACAGTCTAGAGAAACATGCTTGCAAAGCAGACCAATAACAGAGTTAATAAAGCGGCTGCACTGCTGGCTAAGGTTCCTAGGAAACCAGCTCGTTACAGAGGTACCTACACACACGTTTTACTTCACACAACTGCTGTGTGTGTGTTTTTTTCTTTAATAGTAAATTCAAATTCAGAGTAATGATACTTAAGCTCCACACAATAGTGTCTAGTTGGCAATAACAGTTACAAACTACAGCTAATTCTGTAATAAATATTGTTTATTACACCACAGACAGTGGTGGTTCTAGCCTATTGCTGAAGAGGGACCCGGATTTCTAAATTTTCCTTATGACATGCAAATTGAGCACTGCTTTTTATAATGTATAATTGCAAATAATTGTTAACTCTGATTATTATTAGCGTAATGCCTTCTATATTACTCCTTTATTCTTTTACTGTTACTGCCATTCCTACTTAATAAAATGGTCAACAGTAGCTTAAAAGAACGTACCACACAGGCCATGGAGCTCTAATACTTGTATCATCATTATATTATACCTATATAATTGTTATGTAAGAATTTTATATGTAAAATATGGAAGTATTAGGCCTTATATATTATATTACATGCAAATACTAATGCGTATAAATTACTATATTATTCTTTATGACGTTATTAGTCGATCCTTATTTATATTGTCCTATCCATCCAGAAAACCAAATATAACAAGAACTACTATCGTGCGAAATTTCGTATTAAATTGTGGTTTTCAGTAAAATATGATCATGTTGTTACGACGATCTAACCGATCGTCGTATGGTACAGTGGAAAACAAAATACAAGACACCAATTACGTCACTAATCACCAGCGTTAATTATCACAATTAAACAGTTTGTAATCAACAAGATAATCTGTTACAACAAATCAAATAAAAATTGTTCACACACAATAAAAATGCCTATTAATATAAAACACAATTGTATTACAATTGTCACGCACAATTATAAAACACATAACACTTCGCCATAATATTCCGAACAGCACTCCAATAAATCGCGACTCAAACTGAAGCTGAGCGTCACTGAGTACGTGTATTTATACCCCGCCGAAAATCCAAAAACATCCATACTACGCATCAAACAACGCTACTAGAAAACACCAGAACGTAATGGGTTGCGGCCTTGCACGCAGCGCACGCGGCCGCGCGACTTCTGCTACAGTCTAGCTAACGCGTTGAAAATCACGTACGCACACACATTACAGCTGGATTCCACTGGAACATTCGAGGAACACGTAGATTATTCTGTAATCTCGTAATACTGCCCCCTCCTTAAGCCTGTTGGCCCGAACTGGGAAACCATCTATGAAGTAATACTTGGCCAGGCGATCTAGGTGGACGACATTGCAAAAGTCGGTTCTTCGAATTCAGTTTTGTGTGACCAGAACATCAAGTACCCAGCAATATGAGTCTTCCGCTCAACCACTAGTTTTTCGGGAATCACTCCCGTTGCGTCATGTACTGATGACCTATACGCCATTAGCTGGTCCAAGTCTGATTGCTTCTCGTCAACAACCTCTTGCGCGACTTCATCTTCAGTAAAGTTTCCCCCGGGTTCTTCCATTAACTCAGGAGCAAGCAAGAGTCTTTTCCCGACAACCAAGGGTTTTACTTGACACCCATAGTTGGATTTCCAATCACTTCTTTTGTCGATACAATATATTTGTACTTTCTTTGCTAGTTCTTCCTCCATTTCCGCTTGCAATAGGTAGGGTTCCTCTTGAGGAGACCTGTTAACTTTTTCTTCGGCCAATGTCGCTTGCTTAATCGAATGGTTGGTAGACCCTGTCATTTTAGCCATGTAAAGCTTTCTCTTTTCTTGGCCAACCATCACGACATTTTCTCTTAAGTCCGCAACGAACCCGTATGCATTCGTAATGTCCGTACCAAGAATCACTTCATCGACGACTAAACTCGAGAAGACCCAGGCGTACACGTACGTCTACCTTTCCTAGCACCTTGACAGGGCTTCCAGTCACCGTCTGTATTGTACAAGAGCTAATTAGAGGCCGGCGGTTGCTGACTAAGTCAGGGCGCACAATGGACACTATTGCACAATGGACATTCATTGTCAACTGTAAATGATGTTGGTTTACATCATTAACACAAATTCATTAACGATCAAGTTTCCACTGATCTTATGTAGGGCTTTACTTCTCCAATTGGTGTGATCACTCTCTTCTCCCGGTATTTTTTTCTCTCAACAGTCTACCTGTAGATGACCACGTTTTTCACAGTTGTAACACTTTGGCCTTCTGTCTTTCCCATCGTTCAAATCGTTGCGGCGCTCTTGAACTTCTAAATTGTTTGTCCGAGGAATAATTTTTTAGAAATATTCGAATAGAATTCAAGTAAATATTTTTAAATATAAATCTTAAATACAGAAGTCATGTATTTATTGTTCTCTATATTGGTATTGTTAGTTAAAACGTAAAACGTTGTATGGAAACTACCCCTCTACCTTAACCGATATTCTCCAAAATCAACAGGCCTTGAGTCCTCTGCAACTCAGGCACATATGCAAAAAGTTATTTGATTCTGTTTAAATTTGCGGCAGTTATCGTTCGCAATAAAAAATTCTACACACAAACACACACAGAGAGACGCTTTTCGGAAAATGTCTTTTCTTCGTGATTTTAGGGTAGTAGAATCAGAATCAGCCCTTATGTCGAATACGATTTTTTGCAAACACCGTACTTCCATTTGCTTACGGAACATGGAATTAAAAAAGCAAACGAACAGCGACTAATAAGGTAAAAGTTATTCCCAATAGTGTAACAATTTATTAAAGAATAATGCACACGTAATGAGCACATTCTAGTACATTGTATTAACATAAAGTAAATGTAGTATATTTTTTAAGTAATCTAAGCAGACTGAGCAATGATTGCATTTTTCGTTGCTCATGCCGTAGTAATTTAATTTAATATTGAAACAAACTTTGCGCTGTAACACTGTGGTCTGCATTTCAAACAAAACTACACTGATAAAAGAAATTCTGTTTATGAATGGCGCCGTTTATTATATTATCAAATTACATGCTGCAGTTTTAAAGCTGATGAAGTGAACAGTTTTAACAATATTACATTTCATTGCAAGTTTATTCAAAATAACATAATTTAGTATCAAAATGATTTTAGTTATATACTGTTTAATAAAAAATATCTACTCATCTGTAAACATCCTATAACCTACAATAAAATGCCAAATAGGCTAAACGTCAAATATCTCTATTACTCAATAGAGTCGTTAAGCTTTTTGTCCATATTTTTTATGTTTAACATGTTACAAATGAATACTTCTGAAACCTATTGTAATATATTATATTGCCTCATATTATTAATATACATTAAAATGTATCAAAAATATTTGTGTAAAATGATGTACGTCCGTCAAAACAATTTTTTTATGTTAAACAAAAAGGCATTGTTTGCCTTCAGTGGAAAGAATGTAATAACACTGATACCGACTGCAGCCACATACATCAGGGACTTGCAAAATATCGGAGATTAAGATGTCTGTAACTCGTAGTTAATGACCAGTAATAAAATGATGAGGCACGGATCGTCTGGCAGAGTATCAGCGACCTAATAATGATACAGATGGTTTAGTCTCTAAGCATCAGATAAATTACAAGAAACTTTACGCGTATGTTGTTCAACGTATAAAGTGTTTAAATTTTATTCAAAAATGTAACTATATTTTAAAAGAATGTCATGGTTCAAAATTTATTACAAGTGATTGTGTATATTGTGCCAGTGGTACTTCTACTGTTAGGATTAAGCTACAGCTTTTTTTCTTAAGTAAAAGTAAGGAGATTAAATTATTTCTCCATTGTTCTTATATGAAAATCATAAATACAAATCATAGTTAATCTAACTGAAACCATTTACGTACTCGTATTTTTGGAGATACTAAAAGTTAAGTGATATTTTGGTATATACTTAATTTGTACAAATTTTTAATATTGTTAGCAAGTGTAGTATTAACTGACAGAAAAATTGATGTTCAAAAATATGAAGAACACATTTGTGAACATTATATATTTTATTCCCGCCAGCTATTTGTGTCCACATCTTATAATGTTTTCAACAACATGTCAGCGGGGATTAAAATATTCTGCCTTGATAACTAATGAAGATTTTAAACACTAAAAAAGCGTTTTTAGTAAATAATTTTAATATTTTAGTACTAAATTTTAAATACGTTCAATTGTTTGTTAATGTTTTGTAATTAATAACAACTATTTACTATAAACCTAATTAGATGTAACTTGCTAACATGTAGTTTACATAGGATTGTGTTAATATTTCAGGAGCCATAATCAATAACCGTGCATAGTTTGGAGTGTAGTGGCTTCCACGGAAATTATGTCAAAAGTTTTGTGCTAGCGTTTAATGTCATTTCTGGGTTCAGAAACTTGTTTCACTAACATTTTTTACTGACAAGTCTGTGTCAATGTAAGAAAAATTAAAGATTACGAGTACATTTATATTTATCGTTATTACAAGATTGTAGAAGTTACTATTTGTTTTAATCTTTTTGTACTTATTAGCATGCCATAGCAGTATCAGCATAACTTTAATTGAAATGCCTTACGATATCGCTACAAAGGTATTCTCCTAAACAAATATTTGTGTACACACACATACACACACAAACCCACACACACACATATTTTTAATAGATTTAATTTTTTATTATATAAAAAGCTTCATTCACTGACAGGCTGGAGAAGTTCAGTCACCGCAGACATTTTCTTTGGGTTTACTATTAAAAAGTTGTCCTTGCGTCCCACCATAATGTCAGGGAACAATATGGCAAAAATTTAAGACTGTGAAAGATTTACTTTGCCATTTTTATGTGGCTCAGGGATTTTCTTCCACTTTACGGATAGGCGACTACTGTGTTTCTTACCCTTGCTCGTAAAGTTAGCCAAAGTTACACCGGATTTTATCTGTAAAGTTTATCCAGTGTTTACCTTTGGCTCAGAAGTTGTAATAGCAGGCCTATTATGTGACTTACCTTATCGATTGACTTTCCACGAATTACATAAAAATTTATTATTGGATGCAAATACCTACAGAACAAGTTAAAAATGTAAGCGATTGCTTTGTTTGTTGTAATAACATTCAGGTTCTACTTTTTTCCAAATAACAGAGATCATTAATCAAATTTTAAAGTTTAAAAAAAAAATAATCGCATTTGTGCTAACATTTTAAAAAGGTCATTGTAATATTTAAGAAGTATAAAGCTTGGACCCCTTTAAAATTCTTACAGACGTAATATCCTTTAAACGTTTTGAATTATTGTCTTTGTTGCGATACAGTTTACTTCTTGGCTTCATCACATATTGCAAACGGTTTTTTAATTGTTTAATAATTTTAAACAAAAAACGTATAAGACAGTGTTCTTCATTTAAATTTTAAAAGATAAATCCCTACCAAAATGCAGTACGTTATATGTTAAAATTAACACTTTAACGTTAACTTGGGCTTTATAAAGGCGACCCTGTCGATAACGTGTAGCATTTTCTTGCTAATCAAGTAATTTCTGCTGCTTGTGTGTTAAACAGGAAAAGCACACATGCAGACTCTAATATAGGGAGGAGATAGGGGTGAAGCAACATATAAACACAGTGTACAAGGGTAAGTAATAATATTACAAGGGAAAGTGTTCGAAGTTTATAATACGTAATTTAAAATTTAATCTGAAAAACGAACAAAATCTCCTTAATTACGCTTACAAGAAGTTCATTCCTTGTAATTATAACACACACATAATTTAAAACAACGGTACATAAACAAAATTTATAAGTGTTAAACGATTTTTTTTATTTGTAATTATGTAGGCATATTCATAAATGTTAAAAACCTCCTGTATTTCAAACTTCCTCCAAAATAATCAGTTGAAAAGTTTATTATGTTTAAAATGTGATACGAAATTCTCGTGATACAAAATTTGGCGTATTACTTGAAGTACTGAAAAATTTTGAGGAATTATGAGAGCACGAGTAGATAATTTGACATGTCAGTGAGTTAATACATACAGGAGTTACGTCTTACAAGACGCATTTTAATTGGTTTCTAATCATGCTTTAATGTTTATAGTGTTGCCTATTACTGCTAGTTTTTATACCACGTAAATTGTAGGATATTTATATTGCCCCAAAATGCGATAAATGTTTTTCTTGATAGATATTATCTTCATGAAAGTTGGAAATAAGATCTGAATTATTATAGTGGCAAATAAAATTAGTCTACGGGAATAAACTTATTATTCCTATCATAACTTACATTTTTAAATAAGCAATGTTTTTGTAAAATTCTTACCTATATTGCGATTTCTAATTACATTACCAATTTATAGAGTTTAACATCATTTACTGATCTTGTAAGAATTCTGTTAATTCTATATTATAAGTACTACTAAAATACGGATAACATCTTTCTGCGGTTCGATTCTCTGCTAATTGGATTAAAGACAGCTTGTTTTCTATCAAAACCTTTACAATTTCTTTCCTGTTCTATAATTGGCTATAATTAATAAGAAAAGCTGTGTTTCAATTTATTCATAAAATATTAACTTATATAATTTTATTATTAATAAGTAGTGTTCGTTCCTGAAATTATTAATGTACACTCCCAAAGCTTGTTTATTTATTTCTTTATTAAAAGGTATAGTAAGTTCTGAGTTGTATGTATTCATACTTGGTATTTACAGAACATAAAAACAATTTTAATTTAATGATAATTAAGGAAACAGAACTTGTCACGTACTAAAATATCGGTATGGAGAACCATACATGACTTCCATATTCTAAGATTTATATTTAAAATCATTTTCGAAATGAAATATTACCTAAATATTCCCTAAAGACGAAAAGTCTGTCTATGAATCGTTCCTCTGTAAACACGTGCAGTTACACTGCCCAGCGATCCACAGGAAGGAAATCGCTATCCACGCTGGACACTTTTTCGGCTTGCATGCGTTATGTTGGTATGGGTTCGGCAGTTTCCATTTAAAAACCGTGCAAATGTAAGAAAATAAACATGAATGAGGCCAAAAATAACGCGACCTGTGTGTGTGTGTGTGTGTGTGTGTGTGTGTGTGTGTGTGTGTGTGTGTGTGTCTTCCCTGCCTTTTCATTGCGGTAGTCATAATAATAAAATGGAAACGTAAACAGTACATAACTGAGAAAAAAATACATAAATGAAAAAACTATAATTTTATTGCCTGGCAACAAAATTATTTTATTTTTAACAATTACCATTGTTTGAAAAAGTTTAAATGAATTTTCAAGTACTTTACTCTTGTTAAAACGTAAAAAGTTGCCGGTAAACTACGCCTACCCCTTAACCGATCTTCACCAAAATCAAAATTCCTAGAGTCCTCTACAATTCACTGACGTATGCAAAAAATTATTTGATTATGTTTGAATTTGCGGCTGTTATCGTTTGCCATAGAAAATACGCTTGATAAAAAAACGTTGCAGGTAAACTACCCCTTCCCCTCAACCGATCTTCACCACAAATAACAGGTCTTGAGTACTCTACAAATTAGGGCTGTATGCAGAACATTATTTGATTCTGTTTGAATTTGCGGCTGCTATCGTTTGCCATAGAAAATAGCCTTGTTAAAAAAACGTTGTAGGTAAACTACCCCTTTCCCTTAACCGATCTTCACCAAAAACAATAGGTCTTGAGAACTCTACAATTTAGGGTTGTATGCAAATAATCTTTTGATTCTGTTTGAATTTGCGGCTGTCATCGTTTGCCATAAGAAATACCCTTGTTAAAACATAAAACGTTACAGGTAAACTACCCCTTTCCCTTAACCGATCTTCACCAAACAATAGGTCTTGAGAACTCTACAATTCAGGGCTGTATGCGAAACATTATTTGATTCTGTTTGAATTTGCGGCTGTTATCGTTTTCCAAAAAAAGAAAATTTCCCTTGATAAAAAAAAACCGTTGCTGGTAAACTACCCCTTTCCCTCAACCGATCTTCACCAAAAACAATAGGTCGTGAGTACTCTACAAATCAGGGCTGTATGCAAAAAATTATTTGATTCTGTTTGAATTTGCGGCAGTTATCGTTTGCCATAGAAAAAAAATCTACAGACACACACACACACACACAGACACACAGACACACCCACAGACACTTTTCGGAAAACGACTTTTTTTCATGTTTTGAGTGTAGTAGAATCAGAATCTGCAATAATCTCGAACACGATTTTTTTTGCCATCACCATACTTCCATTCCTTAAGGAATATGGAAGTAAAATATCGGTATGGAGAACCAAACATGACTTCCATATTCTAAGATTTATAAACTGAAATATGCTTGCCTGCCAAGCACGATATATTTTCTAATATATACATAATTTACATTAAAATGAAAATATTATAATTTTATTGCCTGGCAACAAAATTATTTTATTTTCAACAATTACCATTGTTTGAAAAAGTTTAAATGAATTTTCAAGTACTTTACTCTTGTTAAAACGTAAAAGGTTGCTGGTAAACTACCCCTTCCCCTTAACCGATCTTCACCAAAATCTAACGGCCTTGAGTCGTCTACAATTCACTGACGTATGCAAAAAATTATTTGATTCTGTTTGAATTTGCGGCAGTTATCGTTTGCCATAGAAAATACGCTTGATAAAAACGTTGCTGGTAAACTACCCCTTCCCCTCAACCGATCTTCACCAAAAACTACAGGTCTTGAGTACTCTACAAACCAGGGCTGTATGCAGAAAATTATTTGATTCTGTTTGAATTTGCGGCTGTTATCGTTTGCCATAGAAAATAACCTTGTTAAGAAAACGTTGTAGGTAAACTACCCCTTTCCCTTAACCGATCTTCACCAAAAACAATAGGTCTTGAGAACTCTACAATTAGGGCTGTATGCAAATAATCTTTTGATTCTGTTTGAATTTGCGGCTGTTATCGTTTGCCATAGGAAATACCCTTGTTAAAACATAAAACGTTACAGGTAAACTACCCCTTTCCCTTAACCGATCGTCACCAAAAACAATAGGTCGTGAGTACTCTACAAATCAGGGCTGTATGCAAAAAATTATTTGATTCTGTTTGAATTTGCGGCAGTTATCGTTTGCCATAAAAAAAAAATCTACAGACACACACACAGACACACAACAGACACACAGACACACACACACAGACACTTTTCGGAAAACGACTTTTTTCATGTTTTGAGTGTAGTAGAATCAGAGTCTGCAATAATCTCGAACACGATTTTTTTTTGCCATCACCATACTTCCATTCCTTAAGGAATAAGGAAGTAAAATGAATAATACGATTCCAGCTTATGCCTTTTATACTCCAAAACACACACACACAGACACGCACGCACAGATTGGTAACATATTGTTACGACATTACAGAACAATCTACGTGTTTCTCGAATGTTTTTCTTTATTGTTAATGGGTAGTATGGATGTTTCTGGATTTTAGGCGGGGTATAAATACAAGTACTTAGCGACGTTCAGTTCAGTTTCAGTCGCGATTTATTTGAGTGCGGTTCATAATATTGTGGCGAAGTGTTATGTGTTTTTTAATTGTGCGGGACAATTGTAATACAATTGTGTTTTATATTAGTAGACATTTTTATTGCCTGTGAACAATTTTCATTTGATTTTATGTAAGAGACTCTCTTGTTCATTACAAGCTGTGTAATTGTGCTAATTAAAGCTGATGATTATTGACGTAACTGGTGTCTTGTATTTTGTTTTCCACTGTAGCATACAACGATCAGTTGACCGTCGTAACAATATGATATGTGAAATCATTAATAATTCTTAACGACTACATTGAGATACAAGTATGACTACGCTCTCCACAAGAATGCTGTAAATATTATGTGTTGAATGTTACAAAATGGGACACTCACTGGCTAAATTACACCATTTTACACACTGAATAAACTATATATGTGTCCTAGCAAGCAAGAAAGTAATTTTTTAAATCTACGTAAAATATAGTTAGTGAACAATTTTTTAAAAGAGTATTATATTACAAATTAATAGGACAAAGAAATATTGACTGTTGAAAGAAATGAAACACTTAAAGAGAGAGAGCCGACAACAAATATTTTAAAAATAAAAAAAAACTTAAGTTAAGTACACGAAAGTGTCTGTTTCAAAATTTTTACCACAGGTTTGTACAATTAATTATGTGACTAGGTCTATTGCCTATTTAGTTTAAGGTGTCTAAAGTCTCTCTACTTTTTCTCTTAAATTGCTTTTTTACAAGTTCTTCCTAAAGCGCACAACTTAAACGTAACAAATGTTAATTGAGTAAAACATACTGAGTGGAAAAGCCCACAATGTCGCTACAGTACTGCTCTGTGGGAAATGTGGCTTTCTATTTGTCCCGTACGACTTTTTTATTGGCTTGTCCTGTAGAATTTTATTGGTTCGACTGTGGTCTTTGCCGATCGGATAAATAATTAAATCTAACGTCAATTTTCTATTGTAGTGTATTTTACTGTTCTTAGACTAAAGGTACCATAGGCCTACATATGATTTTCAATAAAGTTTTCACATTCACTCACATTCTTAAACACGATCGATTTCGGTCTCAGACCATCGTCAGGTCATATACAGTGCACTTAAGTTTTTAATTGAAAATGATATATTATCTCACTTAAATAATAATTTATTTCTAATTAATTATTAATTTTTAGAATTATTTTCAATTATTGAAAATGTTTTTAAAATAGTGTTAAAATTTACCTAAAAAATATATTAATACGGATGAAATAAGGTAAAGATTGTCTTTAGTTTATAAATTAACTTTTCAATACATTTTACTAAGAAAATATATCGGCCATGAAAGAACAATATATATTGTTAGGTAAACATATTGAATTATAGATGGTTAATACGTAAAAATAAAGTAAAATTAATAAATTGTACTTAGTTTTACATAAATCTATAAACAATAGTGAAGCCTCCGAAATGATCGTTGGTACTCAAACCCACATAATAATTGAGCAACCGCCTTGTTGAACTGCGAAGAAAGTCGTCAACTCCGAAGACCTTAGAGGTCCCAGCAGCGAGATGCCGGCGACGGCAGATCTAGCACGCACACCTGCGTTTTATCCCTTCGTATTTTACACGGTAATGTGTATTTTACTCAGGTAAAAATTTCTTTTGTAGGCTTACAAAGTGTAAACAAAAGAATCATTTCCCAGAGTTTTAAACCGAATTATTAAAACAGTAATGTGTGGGTTGATTTGTATTAAGAAAAGTACCGTAGCACAAAATGTGAGCAACTTTTCATAATATACAAAAAAGGAAGATCCATAAGGAAAAATGCTAAACACCGTTGAAAAGTAAACACTTTCTGCTTCAAAATGGCTTCTGATTTTTTTTTATACTAAATATTTACGGAATAATAGTGAATTTAAATGTTAAATTCCTAAAATTTTCAAAATCGACAGAATTTTAAAATATTATAATGCTAGGCATTTAAAATTCGTAAGCTATATCAAGAAAAGCATTATATGTTCAAAAATATACATACTCTTGTTAGGTTACATTCAATAGTACGAGATATTTCATCAAATATTTTTAATAGTACGAACATTTTATATAATTCGCGTCAGCTAAAAACCTATACGTAAGTTTGAGTTACCATATTTTTTAGTGAAAGTAGCGACATAAATTCTTTTTACACCATTAAAAAGCTTACTTTTTTCTCTAAAAATCTTTATACGATTTTTATAGATGCATTAAAAACAAGTATTGATCAAAAAAAGACTGAGCGCGACGAAAATCCTTGCGAAAATGTCGCGGCAGCGGTCCGGGCAGCAAATTCGTATTTCGTCTAATTATCGCGTTTTCCATGAAAAATATAAATTTTACAAACAAAATTAATACACGCTTTTTTGTGCATAATTTCTCGCTCGTCCACGTAAAGTTAGTATTTTTATCTTAGGACAAATATTTAAAAATGTATTAAAAAAGTCAAATATTTGTAAATGGTATTGACTATAAACAAACACGTCCAGGGGTTGGAGATGCAAAGATTTTTTTTAAACATTGTTTTTTATATATATTTTCGTTGTGCAAAGTTTGGTTTGTGCTGAATTATTTGCAAGGTGAAATCGCAGAATGACTGGTATAAATAAGAATCGTAACCTTCACTTTATTTTAGTAACCTGGATTCATTTTACTTTCATTTATTAAAAAAAAGTCTATCTAAAGACATATTTACAATAAGCGTAGACTATCATTTTCATATAAAACTTATTTCTAAAACACAAAATACAGAGTACTAGTATGAATGAGAATGGGAAGTACCACAGAATAATTATTTTTGTTCACCATCCCGAATGTATAGAAAAGCTATTTACTACTTGGCCCATTTTAAAAATGAAAGGTAAGTAAAATATAATTTTATGTAACAGGCTGTAGAACGGCTAAAACAAACTCAGAACAGTTTTGAGCCATAAGTTTAATTTCCTTATGTTTCAGAGAAATTTATCGTAACGCAAATACAGCGTAGAAAATAAATACATACAATAAATACATCCCCACAAAACACCTATCACTTAACCTAAGTAGAAACAGTATATATAAAATAGAATGTTCTAAATACAGTAATGGGCACGTGAACTAATCAGAAAGTTAACTTTTATTGTTACCTCAAACACAAGAAAGTTTCTTTTAAGCCAATAATACAAAACAGCAACCTATCAACAATGCCTTCAACATGTTTCAAGCTTTCCAGATATAGATAGTAATAAACACTTTGTATCAATATAAAACACAAATAGCCATCAAACACAACGCTATATTTTATGCAATAATAAGCTAATAATAGAAAAAGTATATCTACAACAGCAAACAAACACACACACACACACACACACACACACACACACACACACACACACACACACACACGCACACGCACACAGCGAAAAAAGTGAACAAGAGCAAAAAGAAATTGTAAACCATCCCTTGTGAGGAAGGATGCTGTAGGTACGGCATGAACATTTTTTTTTTTTAACTATAAATCGTCTTAAAATTCATCTATAATTTATGGACAGTGTTGTTATTTTGGACCAACTTTTTGGTAACAACCTATAACAGGTGTAATAATAATAACAACGCGTTTTAAATCATATCAAATCATTTAAAAATTTATTAAATAGGATCTCCAAAATATTTCGTATTAAAATTTCTTCATTACTATTTGCATAATATTATTCTTTTGTATGTGTTTGTCATACATATAATTATTGCCACAATACAAATAACATTACACACAATTCATAGATGTAAGACACAAGATATAAATTTACAAGTATAGATAAAAATTCTTATAATATATAATTTTTTGCTCTCGACTTGCTCAGATTGTATTTCTTTTTTAAATTCTCTATTCTTTTTATGTTATTGCATATTAATATCTTATTCATGACATATCAATCAATATCAAAATTTCTTTGAGCATTTCTACTATGTTATAATTTCGAAAAATATAATTTCGTAAATGTAACATATCATTATCAACTACTATAAATTAAATAATTATTAATTACACTTTTAAAGTTATTATTGTCTCTTTACTCTTTGTTAATGTTTTTTATTGAATCTTTGGTTGACGAGTAAATATGGTTTTATTTCACCTTATTTCGGTGCGGTGATACTCTGTGATTCCTCGTCATGATCCTGAGTCCTTTGTCCTGGGTCGATCCCCCGTAGTCGTCTGATCCTCCTGGAGTCCGTTGTCTAGTCTGCCTGGTCCACTTAGTATTCAAATGACTCGTACGGTATTGCTGGGATATAGACCGTGGATGTGGATGCTCCCTCGTCAGGCATAGCCTCTGGCTGCAGTGGTAATCCAACGAAAGTGATATCGTCGTTGGGCATAGCCTCCGGCTGCCGCTGTGTTCCAACGAAAAAGAGATCAAGGCTGGTGGGCCTTGCGTATTTATACCCTCGGGCGTAAAAACCATGTTTCGACAGTTCTGTGCATGATATAGTTTGTCGAGCATCCCTTCACAGACTCGATTATTTTTCACACTTATTTTAATCATATTAGCAACATGTGAAATATTTTGCTAATTACTCGATGTTCATAAGATTGGTAATTTTTGTATGTATTTTAACAGTTTTTTATACTTTAATTGTTCTTGGTTCTATTCACTTTTATTGATACTGTATTAATACGTATTATTTGTTTCGCACTAGATTTTGCATATGTGTGCGTCTTTATATTATTAATAACATGGCGTAATTTGTTTTGTCATATCTTACGCGCACTTACCACAATTTAAATAAATTACTTATTTAATTTACATTTATTCAGTGCTGACGCTATGCAGGAATCAACTGGCTTTACGCAGGCATATAAAATACACATGTACACAAGCTCAGCTGAGTGTGGCGTGACCTTCCTTTACCGACCTGTAAATTCGTTGTTTCCCTTCACTGTTTAATTACAGATTTCAATGTGCATTATTTATAAATACTGACAATATGATTTATTTATACTAATTTAGCAAGTTTCTACAACTAATTGCAACAATGCACAGTAACGTACGGAGTCATACTGTTACAAACCATAACTTTAGTAATGATTTATGCAAGCGACCTAACAGCCACGTAATTGTTTACAAGTCAGATACTGGTTGTGAAAGCGTTCGTTCTTGATAACATTTTATTTACTAAAATAAGCAAAGAATCTTAAAATAAATAAACTTGTAAGATTACTGATTTTTGAGTTTTAATTTACATAGGTTTTCAAAGAATAATTTTTTGGCGTATAGCTTAACCTTCAGCGCAAATGGAAAAGGTTTAACATACAAGAACTTTTCCCCACAGACAAACAGCTGAAACTCCCGTATAACTTAAAATGCTGTTTTTTCCTGTAACTGAATAATTAGTTAAAAATTAATTAGAATTAGAATGGACATTTGTGTTTTAAAATGTAAATATATAATATTTGAAATTAACAAAAACCATTTCGTGTAAGAGTCAGTATGTATACACATAAAAACGAAAAATACAAAAACAAACCATGTGTGTTTTCATCTCAGTTATATCACCTTTAACTTAATGTAAATAATTCCTTCAGCGGATTCTGTAACAAGAAGCATATTGTACTGCTGTTAAAATGCAACACAGTACATAAGAGGAAAATAATAAATATTAAAAGAAAAAAATATAAATTTAATAGAATTGGAACATATGTTTTAAAATGTAAACAAAAACATTGTATCGACTCACCCATCAACATAGAGGTAGATTCCTATATGAGATAAAACAGTATAAAGATATATGTTATGAAAAGAATATATGAAATTTGAAATGAAAATTATAATAAGAGGAAATAGTAAGAAAATTATCATATTATAAATACAAACTAGAATTACGAATATAAAAGATAAAATAAATATATTTAATAAGAAGTAGAAAAATTGTATATGTTTTTAATAGGTATATGATAAAAAGATGTCACTAACGTAGGGAATTATCAATGTGGCAAATTTGTACATTGTTAGAGATTGTATTGTATAGAAATGAAAGGAAATGTATTAGTCTAAATTCATATCTAAGAAAAGTAACATGAGGAGTCTAATTTTATCTTCAATCCTGTAAAGATCATAGAGAGTGATATGTAAATTAATATTTGGTAGCATTTAAATAAATCAAATTTGTACATCATCAAGTTTAATGTTATATGTAAACGAAGAAACAGTAAAGGAATTTAATTTGTTATACCAGAGTTTTAGGATTGTCAATTTAAAATATCGGTATGGAGAACCATACATGACTTCCATATTCTAAGATTTATATTTAAAATCATTTTCGAAATGAAATATTACCATAGAAACTACTTCTTTCTGCTTACTGCTTCAGCCTTAACCACAGTACTGTGGTCACTAACGTATACCACCTCACGTTATCGCACTCGATTTTCACTGATGATGGAAGTCGATGTCATTGCCGAAACGTCTGGTTTTGTAGAAAACATTGGACTACGGCCAAATATCCCGGGAAGGAATTTTAACAAAAACTACTTCTTTGTTGCCGATAACGTTGTACACATATATATAAAAAATATGCATAAAATTAATGGCTTGTATAAGTTAATGATTGATCTCCATTAAGTAGTGCTCAAGTTTCCAAAGTTTTAATATTATGATGTCCGTAATTAAAACATCAGAGCAGGTTTAGTGTGAATGAGGGTACACTGTGGACAAAAATTTTCAACATTTCCTATTGATCGTTGCTTAGAGTAAAGCTGCGAATCTACAGTGTATGTTTCACAGAACAAACACGCGAAAACGAAGGAGCGCTCCGAAGTCACTCATGGACCCTCAGCATCTTGCAGAGGGTTCATTCCCTAAAGACGGAAAGTCTGTCTATGAATCGATCCTCTGTAAACACGTGCAGTTACGCTGCCCAGCGATCCACAGGAAGCAAATTGATGCCCATGTTTTCGGCTTTTACGCGTTATGTTGGTGTGGGTTTCGGCACTTTCCATTTAAAAAGCGTGCAAATGTAAGAAAATAAACATGAGTGAGGCCAGAAATAACGTGAATTGTGTGTGTGTGTGTGTGTGTGTGTGTGTGTGTGTGTGTGTTACCTGCCTTTTTATTGCTGTAGGCATAATAATAAAATGGAAACGTAAACATTACGTAACTGAGATATGCTTACCTGCCACGAACGATATATTATCTTATACATGGAGGAGTTCAGTGACATACACACGTACAGAAGAATTATATATATAAAGATATTAACTCATACATAATTTTCATTAAAATGAAAAAATTATAATTTTATTCCCTGGCAACAAAATTATTTTATTTTTAACAATTACCATTGTTTGAAAAAGTTTAAATGAATTTTCAAGTACTTTACTGTTGTTAAAACGTAAAAGGTTGCTGGTAAACTACCCCTTCCCCTTAACCGATCTTTACCAAAATCGAAAGTCCCTGAGATCTCTACAATTCAGGGAAGTATGCAAAAAATTATCTGATTCTGTTTGAATTTGCGGCTGTTATCGTTTGCCATAAAAAATACGCTTGATAAAAAAATGTTGCTGGTAAACTACCCCTTCCCCTTAACCGATCTTCACCAAAAACAACAGGTCTTGAGTACTCTACAAATCAGGGCTGTATGAAAAACATTATTTGATTCTGTTTGAATCTGCGGCTGTTATCGTTTGCCATAGAAAATACCCTTGTTAAAAAAACGTTGCTGGTAAACTACCCTTTTCCCTTAACCGATCTTCACCAAAAACAAAAGGTCTTGAGAACTCTACAATCTAGGGCTGTATGCAAATAATCTTTGATTCGGTTTGAATTTGCGGCTGTTATCGTTTGCCATAGGAAATACCTTTGTTAAAACATAAAACGTTGCTGTTAAACTACCCCTTTCCCTTAACCGATCTTCACCGAAAACAACAGATCTTGAGAACTCTACAATTCAGGGCTGTATGCGAAACATTATTTGATTCTGTTTGAATTTGCGGCTGTTATCGTTTGCCAAAAAAAAAATTTCCCTTGATAAAAAAAACCGTTGCTGATAAACTACCCCTTTCCCTCAAACGATCTTCACCAAAAACAATAGGTCGTGAGTAGTCTACAAATCAGGGCTGTGTGCAAAAAATTATTTGATTCTGTTTGAATTTGCGGCTGTTATCGTTTGCCATAGAAAATACCCTTGTTAAAAAAACGTTGCTGGTAAACTACCCTTTTCCCTTAACCGATCTTCACCAAAAACAAAAGGTCTTGAGAACTCTACAATCTAGGGCTGTATGCAAATAATCTTTGATTCGGTTTGAATTTGCGGCTGTTATCGTTTGCCATAGGAAATACCCTTGTTAAAACATAAAACGTTGCTGGTAAACTACCCCTTTCCCTTAACCGATCTTCACCGAAAACAACAGATCTTGAGAACTCTACAATTCAGGGCTGTATGCGAAACATTATTTGATTCTGTTTGAATTTGCGGCTGTTATCGTTTGCCAAAAAAAAAATTTCCCTTGATAAAAAAAACCGTTGCTGATAAACTACCCCTTTCCCTCAAACGATCTTCACCAAAAACAATAGGTCGTGAGTAGTCTACAAATCAGGGCTGTGTGCAAAAAATTATTTGATTCTGTTTGAATTTGCGGCTGTTATCGTTTGCCATAGAAAATACCCTTGTTAAAAAAACGTTGCTGGTAAACTACCCTTTTCCCTTAACCGATCTTCACCAAAAACAAAAGGTCTTGAGAACTCTACAATCTAGGGCTGTATGCAAATAATCTTTGATTCGGTTTGAATTTGCGGCTGTTATCGTTTGCCATAGGAAATACCCTTGTTAAAACATAAAACGTTGCTGGTAAACTACCCCTTTCCCTTAACCGATCTTCACCGAAAACAACAGATCTTGAGAACTCTACAATTCAGGGCTGTATGCGAAACATTATTTGATTCTGTTTGAATTTGCGGCTGTTATCGTTTGCCAAAAAAAAAATTTCCCTTGATAAAAAAAACCGTTGCTGATAAACTACCCCTTTCCCTCAAACGATCTTCACCAAAAACAATAGGTCGTGAGTAGTCTACAAATCAGGGCTGTGTGCAAAAAATTATTTGATTCTGTTTGAATTTGCGGCTGTTATCGTTTGCCATAGAAAAAAATCTACACACAGACAGACACACAGACACACACATAGACACTTTTCGAAAAAAGACTTTTTTTCATGTTTTGAGTGTAGTACAATCAGAATCTGCAATAATCTCGAACACGTTTTTTTTTGCCATCACCATACATCCATTTCCTTAAGGAATATGGAAGTAAAATATCTTTATGGAGAACCATACATGACTTCCATATTCTAAGATTTAAATTTAAAATCATTTCCGAAACGAAATATTACCATAGAAACTACTTCTTTCTACTTACTGCTTCAGCCTTAACCACAGTACTGTGGTCACTAACATATACCACCTCACGTTATCACACTCGATTTTCACTGATGATGGAAGTCGATGGCATTGCCGAAACGTCTGGTTTTGTAGAAAACATTGGACTACGGCCAAATATCCCGGGAAGGAATTTTAACAAAAACTACTTCTTTGTTGCCGATAACGTTGTACACATATATATAAGAAATATACATAAAATTAATGGCTTGTATAAGTTACTGATTGATCTCCATTAAGGTATTTATTTCCATCGTGATGGTATTTCTTTTGAAATTTTTTTCTGTCTTCCATTCAAGTAACGTATCTACCCCAATAATACAGTTATGAACGAGTTTCGGGACTATAAGAGCTACAATTTGGGTTTCGGTACCATTTATATTGATAGGTAAATAAATTTGTTCAGTTACCTTTTGTATTTTGGCTCCAATGGCTCCCTGTACATTACAATTTTTTACGGGTAGTCTGGGACAATTACGCAACTGACTATTATTTTCTACAAACTTTGAGCTGACACAGATTACCTCACTGCCGGTGTCTATTAACGGTCTTACTAGAAGATTACTGATTTCACAAATTATTTCCGGACATTCAGGATAATGGCTTCTACCCACTTCTTGCTCTTCTTTTAACAAGAACTCCCTATCGTTCACTTGATTTATATTATTTGTGAATTTCCTTTTAACTGTATTAATGGGTTGTTTCACTGCAGGGAATGGTAGATTTAGTTTTGTTTCTTTTCTACCTGCAGAGGCTTCCCGTTTCCCGTATCCGTTTTACTAGTAGACGGTTGTGGCTCGGTTGATGATATGGCTGTCTTACATACCTTAAACCCTTTACTTGGTCGGGTTTCAACGCTCCTACTTCTACCCTTCTCTTCCAATTCCTGCCGATATTGGGGTTTGTTACCTTTTTGGATATGGGGTACACCTTTTTTCTTTTGGGCGCTCATTGTCTCTCCTCCTCGTTGGGTAGAAAGTTGCTTCCTGATGATCCCCTCTAGGGTGGTTACTCACTGATTATTTACTCGCTTCAGGTCCCTCTCTAGGTCTTGACATTCATCCACGACCATTATAAACTTTTCTAGGGTATCCACTCCTCTAGTAGTGGTTGCTACTCTAGTGCGTTCCGAGAAATGACGCGCTAGCTTGTACACTAGGTCTCTCTCCTCTATTGGTGGTGTTAAATGCTTTACTTGTGCCATTACGTTTAGCACATAGTTGGTGGTTGTCATATTCATGGACGGGTGATAATTACCAAATTCCAGATGATCACGCACCCTTCTTTGAATCTGTACGTTCCAGTATTGAGCAAGGAATTTCTCTCTGAAGTCGGCGTAGGTTTGGACTCGGTCCGAGATGACTTTCCACCACGTACCTGCCCTATTCTTGAGGAATCGACTTAACATGTCCTTCTTGTCCTCGTCGTCCATCAGTGGGTTTACGCAAGTTACATAAGCCTCAAACAGGCTTAGAAACTCCCAGGATTCTCATGTGGGTTCCCTGAGAATACAAGGTTTTCCGGTTCTTCCTTATAGCTGCCACACCTCACAACTTTGGTTTGCTGTGACTTCATTGCCTTAGTCAGATCTTCCCGCATTACCTTTAATTGCTGTTCTACCTTTTGATGTACTTCGTCTCGGTCAGCCTTACTCTCTACTTGTTTCTTAACCTCCTCAATTTTTCACCCAGTTGGGTGCGCTCTACCCTAGTACTCTGGATGTCTTCTTTATTTAGAAGCGTTTGGGTTTTTAACTCAGCAGTTACTTCGCTGAATTGTTGGTTAATAAGGGTTACTTTCTGTTCTAACCGTTCATGAAATTCGATTCTAAATTTATTTAGTTTTTCGTCTTGGCGGCGGAAATTAGTATTTACTTGTTCCTATGCTTATCAAACTAAAGATTACTCTCATCTATTTTGCTATTGGTACCATCTATTTTACTAGCTAAATTAGCTATTTCTTCATCTATTTTAAATGTAGCTTCTTTACTACTTTGTTCTATTTGGCTAGTTAAATTTTCGTTTATTTGTTTCATTTCGCTAGATAAGTATTTATTAGTTTGCTCTATTTCATTATTAACATCATTTATTAATTTTTTATTACTTTCTTCTAATTTTTAATTATTTTCTTCAATATTATTATTTGTATCTTTTATTTCACTAGATAATTGATTAGATATTTGCCTATTTGTACTATCAATTTTACTAGTTAATTGACTATTGGTATTTTCAATTTTACTATTATTTTCATCCATTTTAGTGGTCAACTGCTTGAACATCTGTGAACATTTGTTCAATTGCTGCCGCATCTACTGCTTGTGATTTAGCCTTTTTTTTTTTTTTTTTTTTTTTTTTAATCCTTCAACAGTTATTTGTAACCTTAAATTCTCCACTTCGTTTCAAATTAAGTATTATTACAATTCAAACTAGTCACTTGGGTTAATATCGGTTTAATCGAGTTTAATCGTGTTTAATCGTGCCATTAGTTGCGCCGCCAAATTATATAAACACCTTTTTGTCTATCTATCTATTTTCTGTATATAATGATAGAACAAATCTTACTTACCCGTGACTTTTTACTTTAACTGGGCGCCAAAACAAATCCCAGATACAAATGACACGGATTCAGATTAGCTCAGAGCACAGAGACACACTATCTCAGGATTCGCTCAGTGAGTGGAATATTTAAGGGGAATCGTTACAAATAACTCTTAAATAATGTTGAAATTTGTTTAATTAATGACTTTGTTATTGAATTAATTTCTTTAAAGTTATTTTAATGACTTATTGCTAATATAAATCTTATTGGTTAATGAGTGTGCCTGAAAAGTGAAGATTAAAAGGTCCAAACGACCAATTATTGCTCTTATCTGGTTGATTTAGGGATTTATATATCATCCAAACCAGTGCTAAAGAACGGGTCTGCAATAATTTGCACGTACAATACTACACCTCACTTTCCATTCAACACTCCTATATTACTTTATATCTAATCTTAATAATTAAATACAAAATTTGATTTTATATAGTGTCTTTTAAAAATGTTGATTGATTTAATTATTTATTTTGTTATTTTATGTTCATTGATCAATGAATATATTTCTTATCTGATTGATGCGTCGACCGTAGATAATAATCAGTAGAGATACTCCTTTTGATGGTTCGCCTCAGAAGAAATGATGTTGACCAATAACGTTGACTGATGATCCTGGACAATTACCCATGCTGTAGCTACTCCGCGGACCACTTCCGAACTGTTTATTTAAATAAATACTTTGCGTTGTTTGTGCAATGGAGATCGTATTTAACACACGTCTTGCTTATTTAATGCCCGAAAGAAGAGTGATCAATTCCCTCATTCTGAGTTAACGTCTACTCTTAATACAGGGTTGTGATTGGTTGTTCCAACTAAATCATGTGTTTTCCATTTGAAACAATATCGAACAGGTCGGTCAAACTCTCCTTAACAAATTTGAGATGGTAGAGAATTTCTGGCTAATTTCATAATTCCGCTGTTTGCAAATCGTTTGATTACAGGTATTTGAAAACGTGTTTTCAAACATCTGACCACAGGATATTATTGCTTTGGTCTTTCTCTGTATGTGTGTAAAAACACCTAATTCGTACCAATTCTCTAGTTATATCTCTTGGCGTTCTTCTTCTGTATAACTTCTTTAAATGTTAATTATATTAGTTTATATTTTGGCTACTTATAGAGCTTTATTTGCTGAACACTATGCAAGTTTCAGAATTGCCGTATATTTATTAGTTTTGAAGATATTGCAGTTTTAATAAATAAAATTAATTGAATAAAATTTCATGTCTGTGCACGCGTCAGTAGTAGCAGTGGCGAGGTTAGACAGAGATGGCTGTGATTATTTCCTCTCTTTCTTGCTTACGCCGCTAGACTAGCACAGTTTGACACTTTCATATAACGATCTGATAGGTCGACTATATGAATCGTTATAATACATAATAATAACAATAACAATGTTATTTTATTGGTGCCTTGTATGTATGTAAAATAATAAAGGGTGCCTTGTATCTAACACATTTTATCTAATACACCGTTATTATTCTGTGCATAGACAGATGGACTGGATTTTGTTTCCTATAACATACAACTTTCTGGGCCAAGGCATGAAATCTTTACTATCAAGCATATATCGTAACATATAAGAAATAAATAATGGAGAGATAGAAAGGAGTAACTACGAAAAATACTGTATGCGACTCAAAATCTGTTTCCCTGAATTAAAAAGCAAAACTAAATGGGTTACGGAAAGCAGAGTATTATTAGAATAAATCCTGATAGCGTTTTGTGGCTGTTAAGTGCGTAATATAGACTAGTCGTCTTTTGGAATAACGTTCAAAGCACCGTGGAAGAAATACGGTCTGTAAAATTATCTTGACTAATATGTTTGTAAACCGTAATGCCGCTAAAATACTATAGAATACATTTTTGCTTTCTATTAGTTACGATTGTTTCGGTAAAGTTTTGTTACATTAATAAAACTACACTCTGTTTCAATAAACAAACAGAGATTAACCAGGTAGCCAGCGAGACAGACAGACATAGAAATGTAGACATTTAAAAATGTTAAAAAAATTATGTCTTTTCTTTTTTTTATTGATCAGTATTTTCACGAGCATAATATCCTACATACATGAGAATTGATTTTCTTCAAAAATTAGGAAGTGCTCCGTTACCGCGATACTTTAACAGACGGACACAGTAGACTTAATTATCTGTACATTTATAATTGAATTCATAATATGTTCACAAGTTATAGGTTTGATAAATTTAAAATAAGTAAATTACTGTATAATAATTAATTGTTAATTAAATCTTTTTGTCTAAAGGGGCTATGCTCATAGTTTTTAGAATTTCTTAAAGTTAGAAAAAACTAGATATCGCAATCAATAACCTTTAAATTATGACAACCACAAAACAGATATAATTACAGGCAGTTAATAAACGATATTTCTCAGAAAATGTATTATTAATCAACTGTTCTGCAAGCAAAGAGATGCCAGCCAGTAATAGGCCTACGTGTACCTACTATTAGTATAACTTTGCTACTAAACCGTTTGGAGACGGCATTATTCTGTAGGTTCTATAAATCTCTGAAGTGGACATCCGTAGGTGTGTGAAGAGTCATAATGAATGTAACAAGGTAGCTTTCGCTTTTATGAAGAGAGTGTTATTCTTTCTTGTGATTACTAAATCAGTGCAGAAAGTAGGCCTATATTATTTGGATTATTAACATACCATTACAATTAAAACTGTAAAAATTAAAGTAGTAGTAGTAGTAGTAGTAGTAGTAGTAGTAGTAGTAGTAGTAGTAGTAGTAGTAGTAGTAGTAGTAGTAGTAGTAGTAGTAGTAGTAGTAGCAACAGCAGCAGCACCAGCAGCAGCAGCAGCAGCAGTAGCAGCAGCAGCAGCAGCAGCAGTAGTAGTAGTAGTAGTAGTAGTAGTAGTAGTAGTAGTAGTAGTAGTAGTAGTAGTAGTAGTAGTTTTTGTTGTTGCAGTAGTGGTGGTAGTAGTAGTATTTTCTTCTAATGATGGTAATGTATAACATTTGAAATTAATTATTTAACTATTTAACTTGATTATTACGATTTGAAGCGCGATTTTACTCATTCAGTATTCAGTAGATTTCCTCTGTGACCACAGAGAGTACGTTTTAGAATGGACAATGTAATAAGGTACATAGAGCTATGGAGAGAGCCGCGTGTCTATTCAGCGTGTTTGACCGTGTCTCATCAATGTGTACATTGTCGGGCGACTGCCAGGAATGACAGAGAACAGATGTTGACCCTACCCTATATAAGTACACTAGAGATTACCTCACATATGTTGACTTCTGAATTACAATGTAGTTGTTATTACAATGTTCCTTTGAAGCATATGATATTGTTGCGTCTCATATTCGGCGATGGAGATTCGACGAGCCTCAGGGAAAATGTGTACAAACGTAATGTAATAATTTTATCTAATTTGTAAAAAAATATCTGATTTTTTATAACAAAGTAAACCGAAATAGTGTTTATCGACAAAATTGTATTGAAATTGGTTGTTTGAAAAACAGCACATATAAAAAGTAAACTTTTGAATAAGTTGAAAAAAAAACCTAATAGCTTTTTTTATAAGTGCCTGATAATAACTTTCAATCTTTAATATCATCTTTGATACTTCCTATGCGTTTCGGATGTTGGATATCATAGAGGATATTTAAACTTTTTGCACTGCTGTACGGAATAAGTCAGAACATGCCAAACCAGGTCCTTAAATTTCTCAGCCATGATATTCTCGGTCGCCCAACTCCTCTCTTTCCAAGTACTTTTCCCTGTAGGATGGACTGGAATAAGTAAAATCTCTGTTCATAATAATCGTTATTATAATAACGTGTAATCGAAGTGAACTCTTTTATTTCTATAATGTTTTATGAATTGATATACACCCTAAATCTAAATTGAATACTTGACAAATATACTTTCTTGGAATTTAAGTTAATTACAAAAACAAATATTTAGTCATTTGAAACTAAATTATTCAATCTATTTATTTCTTTAAATTCAGACATTTTCATGTGAAGAACAAAATTCCTATATTTAATATAATAATGACATTATAATACAAATTTACCCTATAAATCTAGACACTTTAAAAAATGGTCGCTTTTAAATAAAAATTTAATAATATAAAAAAAATTGTTTCAAAAATTGTTGCCATTCACTTGGATTACCCATTCGGTATAACATCGGTATCTTCATATTTACAATTAGACCAATCAAGTGCTCCGGCTATAACTCATCAGTTGTTTCAGATAGAATGTTTTTTTTCAGTGTTTTGAAGTAATAAACATTTTTTTTGATAATGAGCATATTTTTTCATGGGATGCAATGAAGTAAACAACGTGGATGGTGACCACGGCTTTTTTAAATAAGTAATGTGTTGTATTCAAATTATATAAGTTTACGCTTTCGTATTTTCCTTACTCTATCTGAATTCTATGACTTTACGTACATTAAGTTTCTTCATAATCCTTGTCTACACGAGCAACTTGCTTGAAGTTTTGATGACGTAAAGCTAGTCAAGTAAGAAGTCACCTGTAAACCATAACCCTGTGCAATTTTAGGAACTTTGAATAATGAGTTAGAGGACTGAAAAGGGGGGTATCATTTTGTGAGAACTTTACAAGTAAACAGATACGTGTGGACCCACAACTGCAACTTTTCTTCATCCCTCGCTCAATTTACTTATATTTTTTGATTGTCGGGTGCCGGTTTGTACTTTCTTTCGTTACATTAATTTCTAACATTAGACAACTGTTTTGTTAAATTTTAACATTTTCATACAACTTCCCAAAAACATTCCTTTCTTGCAGAGGTTGAAAAAAATACTACAGTGACTATGACAGAGAAACTAAAACTTATTACGTCCTAATTTACGGTAAAAGCATTCCAGTCACTTTTCTTATTTAGTACGTAAATCAACAATTTTAAATTAGACTATATTTCACTTATTGATGCAGCACTTTAAACTACTTTTATTTTATATTTGTTTAAGATAAAATATGTATAAATTGAACTGTTACAAAAAAGTTGATCTACTAAAAAGAACATTATATTGCTTAAAATAATACTGATTTCTCGCATCTCATACAGAAGTAGGCAACACTAATTAATTCTAGTCAGCTGCCAAAATGATGCCGTAGTAAACTTATGAAAGAAATATCTGCTTAGAAAATACACGAGACGTTAGTTTATGTTGCTAATATATTTATGACAACAGTTTTACATTTTGTACATCGTACATAATTTATATAAACAAAATTTGGAAACTATAATGTTATAAATTTCATTAATTGACATATTATTGGGCTATTTGTAATTATCAAAGTCTCGGAAGCATAAGTTATACAATTTATAAGGGGATACACAGTATGTCCTTTGAATACTACATGAAACTTACTCCAAATGACACATAGGGTTACTTTTTTTACAAGGAACGCTTTTATAATCAGACAAGTGTATATAGTAACTGAAGCATGAAGCTTTGCAAAGTGTAAGTAATAAAAATTCCTTAACATAAGTGTTTTGTTATTAATGCCGTAGATACGTTAGTTCAAATGATCATGCCTAGGGGGAACAAGATCAAGAGATTCTTAACGATCGTGAATTTTCACTTCTGGGAAATTCCTGCGAACTTCAATTTATCTATTCCTGTTAGCTTTATTATTGTTTTATATAGGTATACATATTGTTTACATATGTTATGGATATAGTATTACAATGTTACAGATAAAAGGTTTACATATTGCAGTGTTATGGATAATCATAGTTAGATTAATAATACCGATACAAATATGTGGAATGAAGGTTTAGTAAAAATTAATTAATTAATCAATAGTTGAAATTAAATGTTTTGACACCCATTTACTTAACAAATTATTCTATTGACCAACAAAAATTTAACTACAATTAATTATCTTTAAGTATTTTGTTATTATACAGTTTTTAGTACTTTAAGTATTTTATAGTTTACGATTTGAATGATATATTAAAATTTGTATTTCCTTTGAATGTAGACTGAAGAACGGTATCTGGAGTCCGGTGACTTGATGATCTGTAGTAGATATTCGACAGTCGTGTGGTATGTCCTTAATAATGTAGATCGAAGAGTCTCTCAGGGCCGCTTTAGGGTTGTTGTTGGGTTCGAAACTTTACGAGGTTTAACTAATTACGACCGGAGTGTATTGCACTTACGTCACATCCAGTACGCTTAAAGTGGCTATCCACATCTATGCGGAAAATCTTCCACTAACAAGGAAAGCACTCACTTTTAAACTACGGTCGGGATAATACTTCTATATAAAATTTACGTATCTCAGGACTATCTCTGGAAGGTCGACAGCGTGCAAAGCGGTGACGTAATGGATTTGTGTCCTTTTACTCAAAATTTATCGTTTGTAGAGAAGACCACGTAGGTCTCCTTTGAATAACCGACATGAAGCTCCCACGACGCTTTACTTACTCTTGACTGAAATTATAAAGCTAGCATTAGTCAGTAGGTAGCTCCTCTATTACAGAAATCTAATTTAAGTGAGGGAATTACAGATCATGATCATGTACATTTAGGATTATTCTAGTCAAGAGCTGTTCTAAACATGCAGAAGAATTGTCTAATATTTTGTATTCTTTGTAGCTTTTTAAGTACGAATCGTAGACAGTTCTATTAAAAAAACATACACTCAGAAAATATGATATTTTCGTATAGCAAATTGTTTGTTATAATAGCCCTATCAATTATATTATTGCTCAGTAATTAAATGAATAATAATTACAGGCTAAGAAACTAGGTAAGGTGAGATCATACATGTTATAGACATTTAAACAAATTTAAACAAAACTTTGAGTAAGAGTAAAGTTTTACACTCCAAAGACGACTCATCGGATTTGTAAATTTACGGCAGAACAGGTCTATATAAATAACCAAAAAAAAAAAAAAAATAGAAAGTAGTCTATCATTACTTTGAAATTACGTTGACTTGAGAAGAGTTTTTCTACAGCATAGGCTATACTTTAGGTTATTGAACAAAAAGATAAATAAATAATAGTTAATCTACAGAGGTGTGAAAATTATTGGAAAAATAGTGATTTTTTTTATTTTTGATTTCTACTTGTAAGTAAAAGCAATATTTTATGACATATATTACTTTTTAGTTGTTGATATAATTCATTTCTCATCTCTTAAGAAAGAATTGGTGTATATATTTTTTAATTTTGAGTGGTTTCAACGTATTTGGAAAAAAGTTTCAGAAATATGGCATGTTGCCATCACTGAATAGAGAAATCAGGTGGTTAACAGATGATTTTTAAAGTAAGGTTATGTTATTTTTGTTGTTGTTGTATCACTATTTCATGTTGTTACAGGTTACCAGGAGACTTTTTGTGCAGCTTTTACAGTTTTAGCGTAAATGTTAACAACTTTTATGTTAACTATTGTACTCAACAGAACTTTGTGAGTGTTTTGTTAGGAATGTTTAGAAAATGGGTAAGACAAGAGACCTTTCTCATAGAAGAGTTGCTCTGGTCAAGTGTCTTATGCAAAAAAAACGATACACACAAGGAGAAATAGCAGATAAGTTAAAAATTTTACAAACATCTGTGTGTAGATTGAAGAAGTCTTTAGACTCTGGCTCTGAGTATGCACCCTCTCATGTAGGAAAATGTGGTTGGAAGAATAAATTTAACCCAAGAACAGAGAAGAAACTAATTCAGATTGCTAAGGAAAAGACAAGAGCTGCCAGCAAAGACTTGAAAATGAGTATGGAGCAGTACGGAGTGAATGTCTGTGATTCTTCTATACGTCGAAGATTGATCGCTGCTGGACTCCCTGCACGCTGTCCTCGAAAGAAGGCTAAAATCACACCTGCTATGGCAAAGAAGAGGCTTGCTTGGGAAAAAGAAGTAAAAGAACAATTTGGAAACGACTGGAGCAAGGTAAGAAATACTATGTTTCCTTTAATCGATCAGTAAATTTAAAATTTCACATTTTCCTAAAAACATGCAAAGAGTATCGAAAAGTATTGACTAAAATTTTAACAGCACAGCTGCCTTAGATGGTTTATACTGTACTGAAGGATATTTTTATTTTTCAGGTTTGATTTTTTGATGAATCTATGTTTGTAATATTGGAAGAAAGCAGCCAGTACGTAAGGAGAAGTACTGATGAAGAATTCTCGCCCCAGTGCGTAGCACAAACATCCTACACAGGTGATGGTTTGGAGTGTAATGTCAGCTCAAGGTATAGGACATTTATACATTGTGAAGACTATGATGAACTAGCATCAGTACAAAAAAGTACTTGAAAATAGGTTATTACTACAATTGAAGGACTGATTCCTAAATAATGACTTCGTATGCAAGCATGATGGTGCACCGTGCCATAAAGCAAAGTCTGTTACAAAATTTTTAAGTGAAAACAATATAAAGGGCTGCCATGCCTGGGGGAATAGCCCAGATATGAACCCTGTAGAGAACCTTTGGTCCATTGTGAAGAGGAGACTAAAGAAAATTAGCATTACAACAAAGGTTCATCTTATAATGAAACTTATTAAAATTTGACACCATGTTGATGAAATCAAAGACTCTTGTAAGAAACTTTTGGAAAGGATGCCAAAACGTATTGAATCTCTCATAAAGAGCCAGGGAATGCATACTAAATATTAAATATGTAATTATGTTTTACATAAAGAATATTTCATAGATGTTATATGTTTTTTTCAAAAATTCCAAATTATTCTAATCAGTTTTAACATAATATTACATGTTTAACATAAAATTTGTTAAAATTTACGCTAAAACTGCAAACATTTCACACAAAATCTCCTGGTAACTTGTAACAACATGAAATAATGATACAACACCAAACCATAACATAACCTTACTTTGAAAATCATCTGTTAACCAGCTGATTTCTCTATTCAGTGATGGCAACATGACATATTTCTGAAAAATGTTTTCTAAATACGCTGAAACCACTCAAAATTTAAAAAATATATACAGCAAATTATTCTTAAGAGATGAAAAAATGAATTATATCAACAACTAAAAAGAAATATGTCATAAAATATTGCTTTTACTTAAAAGTAGAAATCAAAAAATTAAAAAATCACAATTATTCTAATAATTTTCACAGCTCTGTACATACTAAGAAACTTTTATACAACTGTCAATTATATAACTGCAAAACGCTAGACAATGTAAAGTAATTATAAAATATAATCTTTTATCACGATTAAAACGATACACATATAGCTAATTATAATTATTAATTTAAGTAATTGCATTTACAATTTAAAAGTATTATCACTTGCATCAATTAAAAATTGTTCTTTTTTGACTTATTTGTAATAGTAGTTATTTTGTATTTGTACAGGTTTAAAAAATTTTTGTCGATTGCAGATTTGATTAAAAACTTCTATCTCATTGATTAATAAAACGATTCCAATTGTAAACGTGTGTTCTTTTCAGAATGAAATAGAAACATGATCCTTAATCAAATAGTTAGACTAGTCGTCAGGTTCATACGCTATTCCTGCAGTAATTTACGGTAAAATGTTGACGCCTCTTTAAAATATGTTTTCTGGTTCAAACAATCACAGCAATCGACCAATATATTTTTCGTTCTTTTGCAGAGAGTTAAGTCGCAAAATTACATGTAGAGATACAGTGTTCCCAACAAGGTTAATTTATTTAAAGTGACGAATATACGGGGCAAACACTAAACTGGGTCCACCCAGTATTACTCCTACGACCTACTTGACAACTTACACAATCAATTTTACTTAGATCAGACATGATACAGGAACATCTGTTTCAGAGCGTCGCTTCTGGCACGCGTTAATATATTTGTTGAATTTTAAATATTATTAAGAACAGTTTAAATGTGGTCTGATACAAGAAATATTTCTTATTATTTTGGAAGAGATAATTTTGTGACTTTGAAATATAATTTATTTTACCGAATATATACACACGTTTGTTCCTCCGGGTATATACAGACTGTGTTATGTTGTGTTGTGCATCTAGTGGCTTCACAGCCGATTACGGTCATTAGTGCTACGTTTACATAATTATGTACACATAATCTCATTACATGGGTAATGTGATATTCATTAGTTATCCCAACTGTGCCATACCATAATTACTTATAGTCTATCACGTGCTCACTGTGACGCATAAGCAACATGATTATGGTAATTATGACTAATAACACTTTTATTTCTTAGTGACTGGAATTATTAATCACCCAATACTAAGCAAAAGCCAATAATATCAAGCAGATTATGTTATATTTTGTATTTATTACCATTACGAAAGGGATTCCCTTCATGTAGTATCTTCCTATTATAATTATGAATACAAATTAATATCTTTAAATTTAATTTGTTTACAACAATATACTTTTACTATTTTATTAATTAAATTATTTCAGAAAATTTAATCTTGAAATTGATAACTGGTTTACATAAATGCAAAGTAGAACGTAACCGGCCCTAAAAAGATAATGCAATCCAATATTGATAACAAATATGAATTGTACCTGATTAAGTCAGAAATGTTTATGTCTTAAGAAACCTTTTCTGAATATAAATAAATACATTTTTTTAGTTAATAATGAGACCTATGAGAATTCTAACAAAAAATTAAAAAAAATACATCGAATACTGTTTTACACATTACTATATGTAAATGTTACCTTAAGGTAGTGTAAACATTAAAGGAAGGTTGGCAAGTTTAAAGGCTGTTAATAATGACGTCTTACGTAATTTGAGAATTATATTCACATTTTCTCCTGGCCAATGTATCGCTAAAAAATCCATGGACTACAGAAAGTTAATTCACTAATAAGAATTGCTTATAATTCTTACGTATCATACTTCTCGCTACATTTGGTATCTTAAACCATTAACGACTTTTGAAGAACATTAAATTAGAGTATTTGTAGATAAAACTACTATATTAGTTTTATATGTATTATAAATATATATGTTTTATATAGTATACTATATGATCTTACACAAAGATACCGTTTAGCGTATCATAGCGAACACAAACAATGAGACAAAGTTAAACACGAAATAAAACAATGAAAGACACTTTACAGTGCCCACAGCAGTATACTCATTCATATAATGTTAATAAAAGCATCAAATGTTTTAATTTACGTAGTCTGAAACCATATGTGGTTTGTGCGATTCTCGTAATGTAAATTATATATTGAGCTATGACAGTTATGCAAATAGATAAACACAATATCATAATTTTTTAACCAAGGTATTTATTAAGGAAAAGACAAATGAAAACAATTTTTCTACTATGTTTAATGTAGAAGATATAAAAATGGAAAGCAAGTAAGAAATTATTGTAATTAAAACAATTTTTATAACAGTTTTTTATTTCACAATTGATTATCGTAAGCAAATTGTACATTGTATACAATTTTTGTATAACTTGGATTTTTCTGTAATTATAATTTTCTGTAATAATTATGTAATTCTGTAATAACTCTTCTACGGGGTCTAATACTACAAGCCGAGCATGCAGTATTGCTTAGATAATCATATGTCTCCATGGTGTGACGGAAAACCATTAGCCTTACCTTTCTTATGTACAAAATAACAAAGCTCTAAGATTCTAACGCAACATTTAAACCAAACAAAATCATCCTTCTAAGAGTATCAACAACTATTTCGTACTCTGACACAATTTTGGTTTAATATTATTATTTGTCACATTATACATGAGGAGACAAATAAGAAGCCCACGATTCATGATTGTTAGTACGATACGCTAACGTTTTATAAGGAGAAAGTGAAAAAGATTATACGTGGGAATCTCTGTAATTTTATTTTTTATGTATTATCGGCATTGGCGTTTAACCTTAATCACTTCAAAATGTGAGTATTTTGATAGTAGAACATGAGAAACTTAATCAACTGTCTTGGCGAAGGCTAAAGCTAGAATTCACTTCTATTGTCAGTCGGTTGAGGATAGTAAAATACTGTAGGTTCAGCAACCTCAGTCGTGTTCACATTGGCGTAAACACGTAATATCGTAATGCAATTGAGCGCAGTAACACTTACTGCAATAGTGTAGTGTACTATTGGATTAGTCGTGTATTGCTGACGTGCACTTGGAAATCAGATTAACCTGACGAAGTACCATGTTTGCAAAGCCTACCACAGTACACAAATCTCGACAGCCTCCAAGTGTGCGTTAGTGTTAAAGCAGTTACATGCGTCACTAGTCTTCAAGTTAGTTACTTTTAAGAGGATACTAAGCTTAGCCATAGAACGAGAAATATGTATAGGATAAACCGTAGCTTCGTTAGTTCTTGAAATAGCTCTTACCAGTTTTATGTATTAGGAAGACTTGCTTGTTTTCTAGAATCTGATTTCCCAGTGATAATTTTTGTTTCATACCTCTTCTCTTGGATCTAATATCGGAGTATAAAAAGATGTACATGTGCATAAATAATGCCATATTCATGATTCTTCTATGCGTATTAATATTTATGTAAATTATATAAATAAATATTATAATCAGCGGTTACTTAATACTAATTAACATTGTAACTCTCATTCATTGTTGCAGACAATTGCCAATAACGTTGTTAAATTGTTTTACTTTTCTATTAAGTAAGTATAATTTGGTTTAAGGCTCTGATAGGCATGTGGATGTATTATATGCAGTCTTACAGTTATCGCTGTTTTCTGCATTAGTTAATATAAATTTAGACGTTACATCCGCTTTTTACTAATTCCTATGTCCGTGATTCTCTATTCCGTGTTGTTTAATTTTGTATATAATACATGGTCATTTTATTAACTTAAGTCTGCTAAAAATATGTTAAAAGATGTCAAACCTCAGCGTAATCCGCGAGCAGCTTTACGTGTACATTGCAATTTAGTGTATACGTACACTTAAGAAGCCAAAGGAAATATAGACAGGCCGAAGCAGAAGGTGATGTATACAAACACAGTGACCAACTTGACCTCTACACAGGAGAAATGAGGGAGATGAAACCCATCTTATGAGACTTGGCTAAACGTGTAAGAGCTCTTGAAGACGTGTTTACCCGGCAAGAGTCACCCCAAACGAGTCTGTAAATACAATTATTTGAGATCATAATTAAAAAAACAGCGTTTGTTATGCTAAAAACGTTATAGTTGATAATGGTGTTGTATGTTTCAATGAGGGAGCTGTTTAAGTTTCATGTGCTTAAAACCTTAGGGTTGAAGCCTGGCAACAACACATTTTAAAAACAATGAAGCCTGTTGAGTGAAAAAAGAATTGGATGAATTCCTAAAAAAAGTAACCCAAATGATAGGGAAGTAAAAAGAAAGCGTTCCATTATATTACAAATTTATTAAGTTAACTAATGCGATCAAAGAGTGAATTACGTATTATTAGAAAATGATCAGATTGGTTAAGCAGCAAAAAAAGATACGGGCTGACTTCATGTAAGCCACGATTTGTCAGCTATTTGTTTCAAATCAGTAAACTAACGTCTCAGTTAAAAAACAACACACACACACACACACACACACACACACACACACACACACACACACACACACACACACAGGTCCTGCTCTTTATAATTTTATAAGCTTGTATTATTTTGTTTTCGCACAGTTTCAGTATTTTCTACTTTTGAATGCCATTAAACACTTTATACATCCTTGAATAAATTCTGTGTGTAATTGACATTAAATATTTCTGTGACGTGTGGGGTTTTTGTTAATAAAACCAAATGTTAACGCAGTAATCAGTGAGCTATGTTGTGTCAGCAAGTTCTTAAGCTTTCACGGCCGGCTTTTTACTCTATGTCAAAACTACAATGGAAGATATTATATCATAGAAAAAAATTAGAATAAATTTAGAACTAACTTTTGTTTTCCTTATGAGAATAAATTATAATTTTAAATTTGCAGTCAGCATTAAAGTGAATTTCGAGTATAGGCGCGCGTGTGTGTATAATAGGATGAGCAAGCATGTTAGCTGTGCGGAAGGAAGAAATATAAGAAGCAAAAACCAACTACAATTAGTACTCCAATTTAAAGTGCAGACGTTACATTTTACTGCTAAGTTAGTATATTATGCGTACACATTTTTATCCAGTAGGATTAAAATGTTTATACCCTAGTCAGTTATCTTGAGCTTACGCGGAGTACTAATTATATTATTATTGCTTGCAGTAACTCTAGGAAATTGTAACTTGTGTTAGTCACGATTAGCAGATCGATTGTCATTAACCACGCGGCGGTCCCACATAATCGATTTCCAAGAGAGATCGATCTATTCGCTTTACGATAATCCCTTCGACTGAATTCTAGTAATCTGATTGTTTCTTCGGTAACCGCTACACATGATGTTTCTGCAGATAACAAATATTCTTGTTCAACAAGGTTTTCGAACAGAACAATTCTTGTTCAAAAAACCTGATAGTTTTACAACTGAGATTATAGACATAAAACCTTTTCCCTTTAAATATGCATACATTTAGTTACTGAGTTTTAAAAATAATTATTGTCATGAGACAGGTGTTTTTCTTACGAACATTTTTATATTAGTTTTATCTAAAAATTTAGCATGTCATGAAAGTTATTTAAATAAACTGGTTTTCTATTAATATCTCGTAAAACAATTACGTACCCTCGCACACGCGCACTCCACACGGGTCTAAGCGTCGTTTTGCATGATTTCACAGCATTAAAGTTGTTTCGTGAGCTTAAAAGTACTTAAAACTACCAATTTTGAAATGCTTCTTATCAATTAATACATAATGTTTAAACCTGCAATCTCTACTTTTTCACACAGTGTATTTTTTGTGCTAGCATATGCTTTTAACAACTAGAATGTCAATTGCAATATATATATATATATATGTATATATATATAACGATTCATAAAGCCGACCCATCATATTGTTATATGAAAGTGTCATACTGTGCGAGTAGAGCGGCGTAAGCAAGAGAGAGAGGGTATAATCACAGCTATCTCTGTCTAACATCGCCACTGCTACGAAGGTTGCCGGCACAGACATGAATTTTTATTCAATTATTTTTATTAGTTAAAACTGCAATATCTTCAAAACTAATAAATATACAGCAATTCTGAAACCTGCATTGTGTTCAGCAATTAAAGCTCTATAAGTAGCCAAAATATCAACCAATATAATTAACATTTACAGAAGTTATACAGAAGAAGAACGCCAAGACAAATAACTAGAGAATTAGGCTAAGTACGAATTAGGTGTTTTCACACACTTACAGAGAAAGACCTAAGCAATAATACTCTGTGGTCAGATCTGTGAAATCACGTTTGCAAATGCCCATAATCAAATGATTTGCAAACAGAGGAAGTATAAAAATAAGCCAGTAATTCTCTACCATCTCAAACCTGTTAAGGGGCGTTTTATCGACTTGTTCGATATTGTTTCAAATGGAAAACGAATGATTTATTTGGAACAACCAATCACAAAACTGTATTCAGAAGAGACGCCAACTCATACTTGGGGAATCGACACTCTTCGTTCGAATCTTAAATGAGCAAGACGTGTGTTAAATACGTGCTAAATTTCACAAACCACGCAAGGTCTTATTTAAATAAACCGTTCGGGAAGTAGTCCGCAGTTGCAGAGGTACTAGTAAAGTTCGATAACAACTCTCGCTGTGTAACAACGCATTAATTAATTAAAACATTAATTAATTAATTAATTAATATTTAATTTATTGGTGAAGTGACCTGTGCAACAGAGAGCTACAGCATCTGTAATTGCCCAGTATCATCGGTCAACGTTTGGTCAACATCATTTCTTCTGTGCCGAACCATCAAAAGAGGATCACTACGGATTTCTATCTACGGTCGACGCATCAATCAGTAAGAAATAGATTCATTCATCAATGAAATTAAGAAACAAAATAAATAGTAAAAAGCAATAAACAATTTTTTAAAAGACACTAAGTAAATTCATAATTTGTATTTAATTATTAAGATTAGCTATAAATGAATATAGGAGTGTTGAATGGAAGGTGAGGTGTAGTATTGAACGTGCAAATGATTGCACACCTGTTCTTTAACACTGGTTTGGGAGATATAAAGTTTCTTAATTAAACCAGATAAGAACAATTGGTCGTTTGGACGTTTTAATCTTCACTTTTCACGCACACTCATTAATAATAAGAGTTAGGTTGTAAAGATTTTATCAATAAAAATAAATTAGTTAATTAAGTTGATAATGTATTGGTTGATAAATTTTAAGTGTTTAATAAAATCTCACATTTTTTTACCTAAAGCTTATTGTAATCATTAAATAATAATAATATTTAATGAAAGTCTAATAATATATTAAAAGGAATACGAGAGTACAGAAAGGGTAAAGCTTGTTAATTAATCCTGCAGAAACAGGCGCTAACCAGAATCAACTTGTTTTCCAACCCCTTAACTAACTAAAAATAATTGTAAATTGATTATTATTTAAATAATTAAACTAGATCACTATAATGTACTTTGATAGCAATTGTAACTAAGAATCTCTCTACTTAATTATTTAATCTAATTTTAGTCCTTTAAATAAAAAAGAAACTTGGAACTATTTTTATGTTGAGTTGAACTGTCGCGAGATTACTACTCTGACCCCTAACTATTTTCGCCCACTTGCTATGGAGCGGTCAAACAGTAAGCTGTGTACTGCCGATATGTGCAACGTTAAAAATAGTTTATTACAAAATGTAATTAATCCGTCAGTTAAGACACTGACGCATTCTTTTTACTATTAAACAATGTGTTGCGTTAATGTAGTTGAACCGCGACTCATATAAATATGGTGTAAACGAGTGAGAATGAATAACTAAAATTTAGCGCCGGTGACATCTCTTCAGAAATCTTAAAATATAATACTTATGTAATTAAAACTGTGGTAATCCCATGAAGTGAAGTGCTACAATCAAACTATCATGTGAAGTGTATACAGGTGAATGAAACTTTGTGTTAATCATTCAGATCAACGAGCTATTACTATCAGTTAGCCAAGAGCTGAGAACCAGGAGACACCACGATCTAAAAGACTTCAGGACTACACCATTCCCGGATACGAAGATAATGAGACATACCTGACCTACTTCAAACATGCTGCAACCGAGGACCTACGACTGGAATAACGCAGAGCTGGAAGACATCCAAAAAGGTGACACGGAGGCAAGCCTTCCGTGCTTATGAAATACTAAATATTATATTCAACAAAAGACAATTAATTTAACCACCTTAAAAGATTTTAAGTAATTGTATAACTGTAATTGTATACTCATAACTTGTATACTTATCCCTAGTAAAAGAGTTATAGCTCTAAACTGTAAAGCCTTATTGTTTAAAAGATTAATAAAGACCATTCTTCAAATGGCAAAATTTTGAAAGCTTTATATGGCGAGGTAACCATTCTTAACGTATTAGAGGAAATCCCGGATCCGGAGAATTAATTAAATTCATGTACTTCTTATTTTAAGGGGCCTTGTAAAGAATAAAATATAATCATCATGTAAACTGTAAGCTATTGAAGCATATGTGTCGAAATTTTAAGTAGAGAAAATAATACAATATGTAATAAAGAGATGTCATCAGGAGTACATACTATACTGAGTGCATAAATCAACAGTCTCCCCTTCCCTGAATCCTTGTATATTTAGTCTTTGTTGTTCTGATTAATTTTCAGCTCGTCACAAGTAAGGCAGCCTGAATAATTGGCAGAACCAATTATTGCGGGTTCCCTAAGTTATAACACAGGAGTAGTTATAGTGTGTAGTAGCCGAAGGGGGAATCCTTTTGCCGTACGCATATTTAAACCTGTGTGAGATTTCTCTCTCTCTACCAATGTAAAACGACAAAGCTTGTCATCTCATTTTGATTGTTTATTAATGAAAGAGTAAGAATACGATTGAGTTATATTTTTATATTTGTGTGTAAAAAAAAGATATAGCGTATAGTATTTAATGCAAATAGTAGAATAATTAGTTATAGCCACTCACTTTGCGAAAATGGCTGAATTTAATCCAGATCTATTATTAAAAGATGAGCTATGCTACGAAGCACTTTTACGAGGTCTAAAACACGTGAATGTTACCGTGTCTGAATTACGGGAATCATTACGCCAAACCTTATCAGAGATAACCTCGCAGTTAGATAAATTGCGTGAACTCGATTATGACGGCGAACGAGAAACCTGTTATGCGAAATATAGGGAATTGATAGTATTATCTCAGAACCTTCAGGACAAAAAATCACCTACGGAAATTTTGCGCGTTACACAACGTATAGAACATTTAACCCGCCGGTTGAATAATTTATTAAGCTGGCCCGACGTCACCGTAATCCCCGCCGACGTGCAGAAATTTGCGGATGAGGCATTAAGCCAATTACCCATAATTATCAACGACTTACGACGAAAGTCAGACTCATCGAGAATGGAGGAAATTGAGCACTACTTACAAAAGTTATATATTTCCCCAGTTCATTCCCCTACTTTAGAACACCCTCCCTCCACCTCGAACCCCGAATCACCCACCGTATCTAAGATACAACAGAGTCATGAACAATTACCTAGTAGAGAATTAAATACCCTAACCATGTTAGAACCCCCACCGCCTAAAGTTCAGCGTACTCTCACTAGTCAATATGCGATTACGAATCCTAATGCAACCACTAATCCTTCAAAAAGCATACCAAACGTAAATTTTAATGTAGACCTCTACGGAAAGATTTCCCACCCAGTAGAGAAAATAATTAATGAAATTCCGTACACCGATGGCTTAAGTATCACGACTCTATTGACTTTTATCAGATATCTACTGCAAATAAAGGATCTACAACAATTGAGCGATTGGCAAATACAGCAGGTCATCTTACCCAAATGTAAACCACCATTACGAGATCGTGTACTAGAATCATTAAACTCGTCTCTTCCAGTAGAAGAACTTCATACGAATATAATCAAATATTTTATCCCCACGGGAATTTATGAGGAGATCAAGAGAAATACCGTACTTCGAGTACAAAGAGCTCAAGAAAGACTGGCCCACTCTATTGCAGACATAAGAGAATCTTCACGTCTACTGCAAGTCGACTGGACTGAAAAACAATTGGTCGATACTATCCTAGTAGGCTTATCTCCTGAAGAACGCTCCCGTTTAGCACTAATAAGTAGACCCCTTACTTTCGCTGACCTTGAACAATGTAGTATTCACTCTTCCAATGTGTGGTACGCAGATCAGCACAGACATGCACCGGTATCCACTACACCACATAGAAAAGAAATGCAAGCCTTAGTCTCAGATGCAAGAAGTCTACGAGAAAGAAGACCATTTCAAAGATCAACCTATGTTCATGGCCATGGTAAGTCCAAGGAGCCTCAACCACGACAGGAAACCAGTGAGACCCCGCGTAAAGAATATATATGCTATAACTGCGGAAAACCTGGACACCTCAGTAGAAACTGTAAAAGGAAACAGTACAATCGGAAAAATCATTATCCAAAAAACATGTAAGGCAGGGAGATCCGAAACCCTGTGTCTTCCGCAGCATCGTGAAAACAGGTAAACCCCTGAGAGACAATAAAATAAAACAAATTAATAATAATAACAAAAGAAAATTAGACCCCTATGTAAAAAAATTTATCGATAAATGTAACGCTATTAATAAATGTGATTTCAGTGAGTGTCAATTACCGTATATACAAGTTGACCTTGGTATTACATCCACCCTCGGATTAATTGATTCCGGCTCCACGCGAAGTTTAATTAGTCAAGAGCTAGCCAATAAATTACTTAAACATAATTTAGTTAAACGCAGTCAATCTGTAAATATTAGATGCGCTACAGCTAACAAACAAAACTTAATGATAAAACTTGTCATCACATTTAAGGTAAAAATTAAAAATCTAACGTGGTATTTTCCAATGTTAGTATGCGAGGAATTAGGACCCGAGTTAATATTGGGAGCTGATTTTATCAGTAAAACAGGAATAATTTTAGACATTCACGAGAAGAAATTTTACTTTGGATTCGATCGTTCACGGAAATATAACTTGGATGATAATTCAAATAACAGAGAAAGTACTAGCACGACTTCTTCACATCTAAAGCATCACGAATGTAAATTAGGTCACCTGGAAGGTAAAGATAGACGGAACATACAGACTTTAATAAAACAATTCTCCAATGTCCTCACCCCGAAGTTAGGACTGACAGACCTGATAGAGTATAAAATAAATTTGAGCGACAATAAAGTAATACGTTTAGCCCCATACAAGTTATCACCTCCAAAAATGGAAGTAATGAGGAACCAAATTAATAAACTGTTAGAACAAGGAGTCATCGAACCCTCTACGTCATCTTATTCATCCCCCGCGTTTTTAGTACCCAAAAGTAACGACAAACATAGATTAGTTGTAGATTATAGACAACTAAATAAACGGATAGAATTTGAATCCATACCACTTCCCGACATCCACAGTGCTTTTCATTATTTTACGAAAGCAAAAATTTTTACCATTATGGATTTAAATCAAGCTTTTCATCAGATACCCCTTTCGGAAGAATCAAAACGTCTCACCGCATTTGCCGTCCCTTTCAACCTGTACCAATTTACAAGGGTACCCTTTGGTATATCCCAAGGTAGTTCTGTATGTAGCAGATTATTAGAAAAATTATTTCATGACATAAAGTTTAAATATGTGTACCACTACTTACATGACATTGTTATTTACAGCGAGTCAATTGAGCAACATCTTGAACATCTACGTGAAATACTATCCCGATTGGAGAAAGCTGGATTAACCGTAAACCCCAGTAAAGTAAATTTTGCTGTGACACAATTCTCATTTTTAGGTCACATCGTAAAAGCCAACGGAAAGGTAAGCATAGACCCAGAGCGAACCCGTGCTATCAGAGAATTTTTACCACCGCGGGATGCGAAAGGAATTGCCCGATTTTTAGGAATGATAAATTATTTCCACAAGTATATCCCACATCTAGCCGAAATTGCAGCACCGCTAAATACTTTAAGAAAGAAGGGAGTTAAATTTGAGTGGAATGAGCAACATCAAACCGCATTCGAGAAATTAAAAGAAAGCATAATATCACCCCCCGTACTACAATTAGCCGATTTTACAAAACCGTTTGTTGTGCAGACAGACAGTTCAAGTGTAGCCCTAGGTGCAGTAATATATCAGGAAGTAGATAACTCTAGATTACCTATTAGTTATGCTTCACGCACCCTGACAGACCAAGAAAAGAAATACTCCGCATACGAATTAGAATGTTTAGCTATCGTTTTCGCCTTTGAGAAGTTCAAACCTTTTTTAGAACATAAAGAGTTTTTGTTAGAAACAGATAATCAAGCTTTATCTTGGCTACTAAATCACCCAAAACAGTTAGGTCGTATCGGAAGATGGGTATTAAGATTAAATTGTTTTAAATTCAAAGTACAACATATTAGAGGCACCCAAAACGTAGTTGCCGATACACTATCACGTATGTTCCAGCCGAGTAGTAATACTTACGAAAACAAGAGTAGAGAAACGCCGATTATTAATACTTTAATTACCGAATTTCCTCTTGCATTTACGGATTTAGCCCATTACCAACGACAAGACCCTCGTTTGAGTCCAATTATTGAACAACTTGAAAAAGGAAACAAGTCAGAAAAATACCTATTAAGTAAGAGAGTATTATGTTTAGAATAGCGAACGGAAAATATTTACGAATAATCGCCCCTGATATTATTAAACCTATGCTGATGGAATATTATCACTCCTCCACCATTGGAGCACATATGGGAATAAATAAAACCATACATCGAATTCGTAAAGAATATCACTGGGAAAATATGAACAGTGAGATCGCTAACTTTGTAAAGAAGTGTAAGTTGTGTGCACTCAGCAAACCAGCGAGAAACAGCCAAATAAGTCAATTAATCTCAAAGATTCCTGCTACCCCATTCTCCAAAATTTATTTAGACTTTTCAGGACCCTACCCGCGTTCTAAATCAGGAAATACAATGTTACTAATTTGCGTAGATTCTTTTAGCAAATTCGTCTGGATGTACCCCATGCGACGAGCCTTAGCTACAACCACAGTAAGTATTTTACAGCATAGATTATTTAAAGAATTCGGTATTCCTGTCCATCTAGTGTCGGATAACGGACCACAGTTTAAGTCCAAGGAATTCAGGAACATGTGTTTCAAACTAGGTATAGACCACATTACCACTACAGAGTATCGTCCGCAAGGTAATATAGCTGAGAGGTATTTGCGAAACCTAAAATCTGCTTTAATAGCCTACCATGCTAATGACCATACTTCTTGGGACCAGAACCTATCCTGGATACAGTTCGCCTTTAATTCAGCATATCATGAAGGACATAAGTCTACCCCATTCGAATTATTGTTCAAGTATAAACCTAACCACCCATTATCCACAAAGTGGAAAATACATGAGTTGTTACCCCTTGAAATTAGGGATAAAAATATTAGGAAAATATGGAATGAAGCGCGCGCTAATTTAAGAACAAACTTAGCAAAATCAAGGAAATATCACGAGCGAAAAAATAATAATAATGAAGTAAAGTACCAAATCGGTGACTTAGTTATGTATAAAACGCACCCAACGAGTAGTGCAATCGATGAGACAACTTCCAAGCTATCATACAGATGGTGCGGTCCTTATCAAATTCACAAATACTTAACTCCAGTAACTGTAGCCCTGTACGAACCCTCTACTCAAAAATATGTACGAAGGACACATATTTCGCAGATAAAACGTTATCACGAAGAAGAAAATGGTAGAGTGCAAGTTAAATAAATGTATTAGATGTAGGTACTCAAATGCAAAGAGTACTTGAGTAACATTTGGCTACCTTATCGTATAAATAGGTACGAGGCCTGATCAACCTTGAATCCTATTCATCGAAAGTAGAGCAAAGTAAGAAGTCAGCTGACATCCAATATAAAAAGAAAGAGTAATTAAAAGAGTAAATTCTATAACTAGAATAACTCACAGCTAAAGAAAAATCCGGTAGTAGTCATAAGTAGTAGAGTTAAGAAAAATTTATAATGTTTAAAATACCTTTATAGTGTGTGAATTTTATGTAGTAGTAGAATTAGTCTGTAAATTATGAAATATGTATAGATAGTAAGAATCAGCAAGTCAAGTATGACTTATGCTGATCGTAATTACATACAAAGAAAAACTGGTGAGAGAAATTTCACGCGGTACTCCCCGACCATACTCCCGGTACATTGCTGACCAAATTTTCAGGAGTCTGTGTTTTTTTAAGAGGCGGAGTATGTGACGATTTTATCAATAAAAATAAATTAGTTAATTAAGTTGATAATGTATAGGTTGATAAATTTTAAGTGTTTAATAAAATCTCACATTTTTTTACCTAAAGCTTATTGTAATCATTAAATAATAATAATATTTAATGAAAGTCTAATAATATATTAAAAGGAATACGAGAGTACAGAAAGGGTAAAGCTTGTTAATTAATCCTGCAGAAACAGGCGCTAACCAGAATCAACTTGTTTTCCAACCCCTTAACTAACTAAAAATAATTGTAAATTGATTATTATTTAAATAATTAAACTAGATCACTATAATGTACTTTGATAGCAATTGTAACTAAGAATCTCTCTACTTAATTACTTAATCTAATTTTAGTCCTTTAAATAAAAAAGAAACTTGGAACTATTTTTATGTTGAGTTGAACTGTCGCGAGATTACTACTCTGACCCCTAACTATTTTCGCCCACTTGCTATGGAGCGGTCAAACAGTAAGCTGTGTACTGCCGATATGTGCAACGTTAAAAATAGTTTATTACAAAATGTAATTAATCCGTCAGTTAAGACACTGACGCATTCTTTTTACTATTAAACAATGTGTTGCGTTAATGTAGTTGAACCGCGACTCATATAAATATGGTGTAAACGAGTGAGAATGAATAACTAAAATTTAGCGCCGGTGACATCTCTTCAGAAATCTTAAAATATAATACTTATGTAATTAAAACTGTGGTAATCCCATGAAGTGAAGTGCTACAATCAAACTATCATGTGAAGTGTATACAGGTGAATGAAACTTTGTGTTAATCATTCAGATCAACGAGCTATTACTATCAGTTAGCCAAGAGCTGAGAACCAGGAGACACCATGATCTAAAAGACTTCAGGACTACACCATTCCCGGATACGAAGATAATGAGACATACCTGACCTACTTCAAACATGCTGCAACCGAGGACCTACGACTGGAATAACGCAGAGCTGGAAGACATCCAAAAAGGTGACACGGAGGCAAGCCTTCCGTGCTTATGAAATACTAAATATTATATTCAACAAAAGACAATTAATTTAACCACCTTAAAAGATTTTAAGTAATTGTATAACTGTAATTGTATACTCATAACTTGTATACTTATCCCTAGTAAAAGAGTTATAGCTCTAAACTGTAAAGCCTTATTGTTTAAAAGATTAATAAAGACCATTCTTCAAATGGCAAAATTTTGAAAGCTTTATATGGCGAGGTAACCATTCTTAACGTATTAGAGGAAATCCCGGATCCGGAGAATTAATTAAATTCATGTACTTCTTATTTTAAGGGGCCTTGTAAAGAATAAAATATAATCATCATGTAAACTGTAAGCTATTGAAGCATATGTGTCGAGAATTTTAAGTAGAGAAAATAATACAATATGTAATAAAGAGATGTCATCAGGAGTACATACTATACTGAGTGCATAAATCAACAGTCTCCCCTTCCCTGAATCCTTGTATATTTAGTCTTTGTTGTTCTGATTAATTTTCAGCTCGTCACAAGTAAGGCAGCCTGAATAATTGGCAGAACCAATTATTGCGGGTTCCCTAAGTTATAACACAGGAGAAGATGTTATAAGGTTAGCAATAAGTCCTTAACTTAGCTTTGAAAGAACATTAATAAAATAACATTTAATCGTTAATTAAACAAACTCAAGCAAATTTTAAAGTGTTATTTGTTACGATTCCCTTTGAATTCCACATTCACTGAACGAATCCTGAGATAGTGTGTCTCTATGCTCTGAGCTAAGCTGAATCCGTGTCATTTGTATCTGGGATATGTTCTGGCGCCCAGGTAAAGTAAAAGTCACGGGTAAGTAAAATTTTATCTATCATTAAAGATATAATATATGTGTGTTAGATAAAAAGGCCGTTAGAATATATTATATCTATTATATATATATATCTATAATATATGTAATAATAATAATAAAGCACTTGAGGTGGGAAGCATTTGTTGGTATAAAAAGGAAACTAGTTCCATTTCATATTGTTTTATAAAGTAAATTATGGCACTACTTCCTTGTGAATAAACGTACATATTTAAACTATACAATATATGCCCACATCCAGAGTTGTGTTTATAAATACAGACTCTGCGTTTTAAAAAGTCAAACCGCGTTTAGAAGCATGTACTTATCAAGCACTAGAAAATTTTCAGTCAGCTGCGAGTGTGTTCATGACAGAAAATATTTACCACAATGTATTTTAATTAATCCCGACATCATATCCAACTTGCAGAATTTTCTTTCAGTACAATAAATCAATGTGTCAACACCGACAACGAAAACAAGCTTTAATTTCAAGGACAATGGTTACCACTCAAAGTGGAATAAAGAAAGCTCTTTATATCTCAGAAGTAAGGTCACTGGTGGCGAACAAAGCATCTGGGACATCTCTCAGTCAGAACATTGTCTGACTGTCACGTTCTTATATCTGAAGAATACAAAATGCATACCTTACTGCTTATTATAATTAGTATGTTTCTACTTTATCACAAAAAATATAAAATTTATTTGAAACGTAATCGTGCTCACTGTTTGTTAATGAGCATACAAATTATAACTATTAATGTAAAGTGTATTTAGACAGTACAAATGAATCGTCTTATAAAACAATTACTTGTTACGTTAACGTATAATCAAAACATATTGAGCTAATTTTATTCATTATTCACAAATGTTGAAAGTTCATTAAGTAAAAGTTTGGTAGAACTTTGTCTACCTGTTTACTATAGCTTAGATAAGTAAGAAAAAATATTCTAATTAAAATTAAGAAAGAAAAAAGAGAGAGAGAAAGAGAGTGAGTGTGTAAGTGTGAGAGGGGGCGGGGGTAAAGAGGAATGGAGGAAGAGAGAGAGAGAGAGAGAGAGAGAGAGAGAGTGAGAGAGAGATAGTCGGGAAGGTAGAAAGACTGTAAAACAAATAACAAGCATTTGCAGAGTATTTATACTCTACTCGCAAAAAGAGGACACAAACTACTTTTTGACGACTTCACGTACATACGCTGAGTATATAGTCAATATTGAAGCATGAAAACTGCATGCTTTTCTGAACGCAATGACGTTATGAATATATCAATTACATTCAAGCTTTTATTGTTTGCAAAAAAACAAGAAATAATGTTAATGAAACATTTGTAATTTCCGTTTTCAAAGCTATGTGTTGCAATGAATATAACTATGACCGGTAATAATCGACTATTATATAGATTTGTTCAAAAGCCTATTGAAAATATCAAACGTTGTTAACGACGTTTTGGTGTACAAACATTCATATATGCTTGCTCACACTAACGTAGCTTTTAATTATATTTATTCACATTAAATATACGTAATTGCAAACTAATTGTATAATTGCAAATATAATTGTGTTTAACTTTGGAAATTCAAGTGGTCATTATGTTAAAATTTGGCAAAACAATACTTCCAACGTATGTTACCACATAAAAAATAATACACGTATATATAAATACATAGCTTTCCTACGTATATATGTACCTATAGCTTTCTAATACATATATATATATATATACATATATATATATATATAATCACGTTTATCCATCATTAGCTAAACATGCAAGTTCTGACCAGAGAAGTTCATCTTTTTGAGACCCCATATATAAAAGTTACGAGTAAGCTTAGACATTTTATTCTTACATATTCGTAATCAGCATAAAAAACCGTAAAAATATATATCCGTTTCAAGATAGTTTGTTGAAAAAAGTTGAATAATAATTACCCTGTTAACTTTATCGTTACAAACCACTCACACGTTTAAAAAAATGCATTACTATTTTATCACGGATATCGGTTTAGCTTTTACTGATGAAAAATATGCACAGTGTTGCCACAAAATGTATATAAAGTCACGAAGGTCACAACGTTGCCAAGTCTACTGAACGTAAGCAATTCCTGCAGCTGCTGTGTCTCGGCTGTGTATTCCAGTCGCCTACGTTTAATTCCTGTATACGATCTTAGTTATTTTTAATTTCAGTACCGTAGTAAAAATAATCTTTGAAAGACGTAATCAACTATTTTTCAACGCTGTTATTAAAAAGTGGGTTAATCATTCAATGACAGAAAACATATAAGGTATAAAATGTTGTGATCACTTTATTCACACGTTCTTTTCTTGACACGTAAATAACTATATACTAAATAAAGATATAATAAGTATATCTTCATTTTACATTAGTAGTAAACCAATAGAAACGTCTAAAAAAACACGTTCTTCTTCTGTGTATCTTCTGTAATTGTTAATTATATTAATTTAGATTTTCGCTACTTATAGAGATTTAATTACTGAACACAATGCAGTTTTCAGAATTGCTGTATATTTATTGGTTTTGAAGTTATCGCAGGTTGAACTGCAAAAATGGATCGACTAAAATTTACTCATCTGCCGCGTGTTTCACTGACGAAGTAGAGCGAGATAGTTGCTATTATACCCTTTCTGTCTAGCGTACGGCGCAGCGCACAGTGTCCTTTTCAATACAGTATATTTAATGTATCTTTTAAATGTCAATAAATTTCAATGTAGATAATGTAGAATGTAGAAAATGTAGATAAAGAAAATGATTATGATATTGATTATAATTATAATAATTGGAAGCTTGTTTCAAATATATTATACTACATAGAAATGTTTATACACGCACTCATGCGCGCACGCGTGTGCACGTACGCGCACCCACCCACGCAGGCATATTATATATATATAAAATTTGTGATGTTTCCAATTTGTTTCTTCTGCAAGTAGTATAATTTCGTATATTCTTTTTAACACCTGACGCACGTTTCACTGAAAAATATCAGTATCATCTGAGGTTTCTAAGTAAATTAATAACAATCGAAATAATTCTATTAATATAAAATTAACGAATAATAAAAAATTCCGACTTAATTTTACATCTTGTGCCATTTTGTCAATGTTATATGTGGACAGACTTGCTTACTTTTCTATTAAATGTAGAAATAGATTTTACCATTATTTTTTGCCGCAAACCATTTAATCTTGTTGTTTAATCCTTTTTCTATATGAATAGCTCATTACAATTATTGTTAATATTTCGTGTAAACAGCAGAGAGATGCTAAGTAGGACATTGTCTCAGGTAAGATTGCATGGTAAATCAAGACTCGCGCGTATTTCTTCCACCAGTCGGACGTCACGCGGCAAAAACAGCTGATCGCTAGGTTAGCGCGGGAGCCGGAATGGCCCCCCCTGTGTTGTGTCTATTCAGCGCTAACACCACAAGATTTCTCATTCCCGTCAACATGAGTACCTACTCAAGGTCAAATAACATTCTTAATGTTGTAATGACAGACGTGTACGTTTACAAAACACTGTTTTGGCTGACACATATATACACATCTACGTCTGAACTCGCAACCTCTTATTTATCAGCTGGCCGGTTTTACGTTTCCACCAAACGTGTTCCAGAAAATCATATTAAAATAATATGAATATTTTATAGTAAAAACATAATAAAAATAATAATAATATACAATTTAAAAAGTTAATACACTACCTCTTGCTAATCCTAAGTTTTGTGCCGTATCACTTTTCCAAGGATTCATAAAATTGTTATCTCGAATGATACATGGATCTTGTAGAGCTCGTAATCCTAATGTTCCTTGCATGATTGATGGAATATGTACACATAATAACCGAGCAACATTTTACGTTAAACTATTGAAAATAACAATGGTTTTCCAAAGTACCGGAGACGAGATGACGGAATTGTTGAACTAAAAGGAATACCGTATATCATTTGATAATCGTGATTCGTTCAATACAATCGCTTCCTAATTCTACAGTACATTGCTCACATCAATATTGAAAACCGATAAATACATGTATAAATAGGCTTACCATACGTCCCGGTTTGACCGGGATTGTCCCGGTTTGACGACCTGATCCCGGGGTCCCTGCCAGTTTGTCAATTGTCCCGGTTTGAAAATTGACGAGAGTAGTTTCCGTCCGGGCGAAGACGTTGTGCAAGCTAAGCTCCCGATTTTTGGTTAAATCAATAGAAAAGAGAGTTTGAAAGAATAAAAGTAATTTTTCATGAATGGAAAATTCAAAAGCTGCAGTAGTGACTTTGCACGAGTATACACATTCAAATGACTTAGGGAGCACAAAAATCCTAATGTGTGCTACACTTGCTTTCCTTCGAAAAGATGTAGAATGTGGCTGGTAGTATATCCATGGTCAAGTTCCAGAGGAAGAGAAACTCGATTAATTCTTTAATTGTTTCGTAGAACAATAGCTAGACAATGATTAGTGCCACAGGAGTTACGGAACTGCTACTTCCGACGTCATACAATGAATAATACCGTACAAGCACGCATCAGAAACTAAACAGCCACGTTGGAAGACCACATCCAAGAATAAAAAACATTATCAAATGTTTATAATCTGAGGCAGAGAAATGTATTCAGAACACGATGTAACGATGGAGTGAAATTTTTAAGCTATGAAAAGGACGAAAAAGTATACTGAATTGGATAAACTAAAAGATATGAAAAAGATTCTGAAGTTGGGATGTTTCTCAAGATCACGTCGTCCGTTCTACAAGTTGACTAATAAAAATAAATAAAAAATAACCTTCCTTTTTAATTTAGAGAGAGAGAGAGAGAGAGAGAGAGAGAGAGAGAGAGTGAGTGAGAGAGAGAGAGAGAGAGAGAGAGAGAGAGAGAGAGAGAGAGAGAGAGAGAGAGAGAGAGAGAGAGAGAGAGAGAGAGAGAGAGTGAGGGAGCGGCTATGCAAGTGTGTGTGTGTGTGTGTGAGTTTTATAAAAATTGTAACTTGGTAAACGTAGTTGGTAACAAAAAAAACATTTAACGAATTATAAAAACATAAACACAATACAGGGTGGATGTACATACATCGTTGTTTGTGTGTTCGCAAGTGGGAGGTACTCTCACGTATCAAAAATTAATTACGTGTCTTATCTACTTGAGTGTTCGCAAGTGAAACGAGTTGCAAGTGCCACTGTTCGTAAGTGGGAGCACACCATCGTCGGCCGGATACGAAAAGCAGATTAATTTACCTGGTTTCTTCGAGACAAAAGCATCAACATGAATCAAAAAATTTAACTTGCAACCATTATTTTAGTAAAACGTAGATGATTGTGGGTATCATAGCTTAGGCTTTTAGAGCATAGGCTTGTACATTTATCTAGGATTTACATTATGTAGCTGATGATAGAAGTTCAAATGCGAGTTCCTGGTCCCTAAAAACATGGGTATCTCAGCTGGGAGAGTGAACTCCAAGACAAAATACTGATCCTTCAAATGTGTGCGTGTCGGGTAGGTATAGGCCTACTCTGGGCTCCTTAAAAAAGCTACTGCTAAAATAACAGTGATTTGTTCTAATTTTGTTTGCTACATAATAAGGTGACGCCGTATAACATTAAAATTTGGGTTTGGCAAAGATTATCAGAATTGGCACATTCAACAATTAAAAGTTTTGTACGAATGAGCAGAAAATAATGGTATTTAAAAGGAACTATAAAGACATATCTTATGGTCATAAACAAACCGTAGAAGAAATTACTATTGTAATCAGTATAGTCATATTTGGACAGGTGTAGAAAAATATGGAGAAGCCTGTACAGGTGTGTCGGTGCTGATGGGAACACACATAAAAACGTTTGTATGAGATTAAACGTATGTATCCAAGATAAATACCGTTTAATCTACAACAGGTGGCTTCGAAATATGAATTTGGGGATTTCCCTTTTATTTAGGGGGAATTGTTATAAGGTAAATACAGTACAACCTGTCACATCCGGACCTGTGATATCCGGAACCTTCCATATCCGGACGTATCTCCAAACTAATTTTTGCAATTCTGTAATTGTTAATTATATTAATTGAGATTTTGGCTACTTATAGAGATTTAATTACTGAACACAATGCAGTTTTCAGAATTGCTGTATATTTATTGGTTTTGAAGTTATCGCATGTTGAACTGCAAAAATGAATCGACTAAAATTTACTCATCAGCCGCGTGTTTCACTGACGAAAGTAGAGCGAGATAGTTGCTATTATACCCTCTCTGTCTAGCGTACGGCGCAGCGCACAGTCTCCCTTTATGTACATAAATATGTAGGAAAAATAAGGAAAATATGTAGCTAAATATGTAATATTTAAGAAATATGTAGTATTAAAATACTTTCACATCAACAATATAATTTACATTTTACGAGAACATAACAGTGGCCTCTTTGAAAGGTTTTGAAAATAATAGGTGCTTCACTTTAAACTTTTTAAAATCACTTTCATAACATGCAAATATATTTTGAGCAAAGTCAATGTAATCCATAAAATACTAATCAAGTTCGGGGCTGACACTAATCACCAGTTAGATTACCACTTCTGTTACAGAAAATAAGTTAACCCTCAGAATACACAGTATCTGAAAGTTCAACTCTTTGTTGAAGAGTTTACAATAAGACAGCATGCATAAGAAATGAATTACTTTTCAATTGTTTATTGTACTTTAGAAAATTTATGAAAACATATTTTAGAAAACAGTATTAAAAAAGAAACCTTGATATTATAAAATTAACAACAACAAAGTATTTTACCTATGGATTTCTGTAGTATAGGACATGAGTATAAAGTAAAAAATTGAGAATTATTAACTATTTAACAAAGTATTTTACTAGGAGAGTTGAAATTACTATAAAATTAAAGGTAGATTTTTGACTTGAAAATCTATATTGTATATATATATATAAAACTCTACTATAACTCTGCATAAGAATAAAGTGTCCATGTAAGTTTTTTTTCCACTGTTTAGTTGCACAATTAATTATTAAATACTTTTCTATATTGTCTGTTGACATGGACTGTCTTCGGTCTGAGAGTATGTTTTTATATATAGAAAAGGATCTCTCGACATCACATGTCGTCACCGGCGCATGTTTATATAGAGGAATCGTACTTGGAAGAATATTCTCAATCGATTCTACAGTTTCGCCGTTACATATGCGATAAATGGTATGTAAAGTTGAGTAACCAGGGTTTCTATTCAGCACAGCATTTAATTTAGTAGAAACTTTGTCACCGACTTCACCCTGCACAGCATTTAACTTGTTAACTGCTTCTTCAACTATTCCTATGGCCTCTTGGAGAGTCAGACCTGCAGTCTCCAGTTTCTTGATACAACTGAAATGCGTTTTGATGTACGAAACTGAACATATCACCTTAGAGTTGTTGAATGCAGACAAGGATTCGCTCGCTGACACTGCAGAATCGGGAGATAATGTTTCCACCACATACTTCACAGCTTCAAAGTTGTCACTGTAGAAATTTACGGCTTCGATCCAGGTTCCCCATCTTGTAATTACGGGTTCTGGAGGCAGAGGTGTGTCAGGTAGCCTTTGTTTGTAGCACTGGATACGGTAAGGAGCTTTCAAGAACACCTTTTTGTTGCTGATATTAATGTATTTACTTCGGGGAAAAGGTCTCTGACAGTTTCAGCTACTCGATGCAATCCATGAGCCAGGCATGTAACATGTAGTAGGTTGGGGTAAAACACATTTAGAGAATTACCTGCTTTTAACATGTATGCTGCTGCATCTGTATACAACAGCAGTACCTTCTCTTCTTTAACACCATTTGGCCATAACAAACTTGGCAAAATACAGCTTTATCGTCAGTTGTAAAAGCACTGTCAATCTGTACCCATGATTTTAACTTAGATGACAAAGATGATGCGGTCGGTGCCATGATAAAACAAGGATATTTGTATTTAAAACTCTTAAGAACTTGCGTTGAACAATACCGCACAATATATTATTTAAGACGTCTTTTGTCCAACAACGAGAATCCCCCAAGGCAAGAAACAAGCAAGCGCAGAAGTGTAGGCGAAAGACAAAACACTGACTTGACAATAACTTCAACACACCACACTGCACGCCAGATTGTTATTTACGTGTAGGCTTACACTCCGAGAGCGTCGATAATACTGGCGTCAAAAATCACATTGTGCCCTACAATAGCATAGAGTTATATAGATATTTGTTTGTTTAGGTAGATGGAATCCGTTGCGAGAATTGCAAGATCTGCGAAGAGTATTTATTTACCGCGGACAGCACGTTCTTTCCCCACCGAGCCCGCTGAACGTGCGAACAAAACGTAAATGAGTGGGGCCGCGCATACCATTCTCATCTAACATCCCGTGCAAAATGCCTTACTTGTCGCTTGAGCTCGTAAAAAATTTTACTTCTTGAAAGTAGAATCTATGTGTGCAATTGCAACAGATGCAATATTTTGCCTTTTCTTCTAATAAAGTTAATTGGACCTGATTCTGATTAATTGCACATTTGCGCATCTGAGTAATGTTGTTATAGGCCTAACTATTTTTTGCCATTTCAATTTTCAAATTGAAGTAAAGTATAGTAAAATATGTAGAAATATGTAAGATGGAGTGAAATATGTAATATGAACAAAATATGTAAAAATATGTAAAATTAAACTCGCGGATAAGACACCTATTGGTATGATTCGCCGATATCTGGCTTTTCCGTGGAAATGTGCACTCAGCATTCAAATATGTAATTACATAAAAATCCGGGCCTTAATCATCACCTACACCTGCATAAATATGAATGTAGGGGCTACTCATTACAGTATTCACTTCCCCTTCCTTTGTATTTTGATTTGACAGCATTACAGGATGTTTACACTACCTTGTAAGCACGTATGTTTCCCCTTCTGTTTTGTCCAATATACAGTAGATTTGATAGAAATTTTAAATGAAGAAGGAAACTGCTACTTGGTAAATTAATATGTATTGTGCTTTTAAAAGGAAAAGAGAGATAGCTACCGTTTTCCTAATTCTATCAGTAGGATAGAAAACAGATATAATATAAAATGTATGAGACCCCATTAATATTAAGTATTTATCTCTAAATCACCAGTCGATTGTCTCAAAATAATGCGAAAAATTGCGAAAGAAACTACCGTGTAGTTATTTTTATCTCGCAAGGGTGTGTACGATGAACTATAGAAAAGAAACTTGTAGATAAATGTTTTTAAACAATGCCGTTTGGTTGCTAATCCCCGACCTTATAACTTTTTTATATACTTGCTTTTGTATAGAAAAGTCTTATGAAGTGAAAAGAAATTAGTAAAAGAGAATGGAAAATTCCAGGGTGAGGAAGAATATTTAACGTTACGAATTATAAAACGAAGGAGATATTACAGCTGCAATAAAGAGCAGGCAACGAATTATATCAAGGGCTCAAGAGAGAAGTAACGCATCGGAAGGCTGATTGGAATTCCTCAACTTAAATGTGAAGGAGGTATTGTATAATATTAATACTACCTGTAACTACCGCAGACCTTCCTTTGTCATAAACCGTCTCCTCACCATTCCCGATGGACCCCCCCAGAAACCCCCGCCAACGGAGAAATAGAAATAATTAAGTCTCTTCGTCATACTTACTACACCTGGCTTCCTTATTGATAACTTAACATCTTAAATTTTCCTATCTACCTATCCGGTCTTTATCCCTCTCCTTTGTGCCTCCCCGCCTTACCTTGACGCCTCGCTGACACCTCCCTCCAGCTTTGGCGTCCTGCGTTACTCGACTTCGTCTTGGCTGTCGTTTGACTTATACTTTTATTATGGCTCTACCATCACCCATTTGGCTCTGCACACTACGTAAACACACAAATACACATCCATACACTACACTCTATCCTGAATGCCTCCACCTACTTCGCCACCGGTCCGCGCTGCGCTGGCGTGCGACTCCTCTAAATCTCCAATCGGCGGAAGGGTGCTTGCCCCAGATCAGCCTGAGTCTCTGAGACAAGTCTCAGACAACGCAAAAAAAGGTATAATATTATAGCCTACTGTCTACTATGACTGTGAGACGCGAATATGACAGCAGATACGCAAGAATGTAGGAGGTTACAGAAGAATAAAGGAACGGTCCAACTTCGGATATTATGGCTTAAGTAATCATATTAGAAAGGATTATTACAATTTATTTTATACACCACACAATATATGTGATAATTTTAATTTTTACTTCCATATTCCTTAAGGAATGGGAGTATGGTGATAGCAAAAAAAATCGTGTTCGAGATTATTGCAGATTCAGATTCTACTACACTCAAAACATGAAAAAAAGTCGTTTTCCGAAAAGTGTCTGTGTGTGTGTCTGTCTGTGTGTCTGTGTGTCTGTGTGTCTGTGTGTCTGTCTGTAGATTTTTTTTTATGGCAAACGATAACTGACGCAAATTAAAACAGAATCAAATAATTTTTTGCATACAGCCCTGATTTGTAGAGTACTCGCGACCTATTGTTTTTGGTGAAGATCGGTTGAGGGAAAGGGGTAGTTTACCTGCAACAGTTTTTTTTAATCAAGGGTAATTTTGTTTGTTTAGCAAACGATAACAGCCGCAAATTCAAACAGAATCAAATAATATTTCGCATACAACCCTGAATTGTAGAGCTCTCAAGATTTGTTCATTTTGGTAAAGATCGGTTAAGGGAAAGGGGTAGTTTACCTGCAACGTTTTATGTTTTAACAAGGGTATTTTCTATGGCAAACGATAACAGCCGCAAATTCAAACATAATCAAATAATGTTTTGCATACTGCCCTGAATTTTAGTGTTCTCAAGACCTGTAGTTTTTGGTGAAGATCGGTTAAGGGAAAGGGGTAGTTTACCTGCAACGGTTTTTTATCAAGAGTAATTTTTTTCTATGGTAAACGATAACAGCCACAAATTCAAACAGAATCAAATGATTTTTTGCATACAGCCCTGTATTGCAGAGTTCTCAATACCTATTGGTGTTGGTGAAGATCGTTTAAGGGAAAGGGGTAGTTTACCTGCAACGTTTTATGTTTTATAAGGGTATTTTCTATGGCAAACGATAAGAGCCGCAAATTCAAACAGAATCAAATATGTTTTTGCATACAGACCTGTTTTGTTGAGTACTAAAGACCTATTGTTTTTGGTGAAGATCGGTTAATGGAATAGGGTAGTTTACCAGCAACGTTTTATGTTTTATCAAGGGTGTTTTCTATGGCAAACGATAACAGCCGCAAATTCAAACTAAATCAAATAATTCTTTGCATACGGTCCTGAATTGTAGACTACCTAAGACATGTCGTTTTTGGTGAAGATCGGTTAAGGGAATGGGGTAGTTTACCAGAACCGGTTTTTTATCAAGGGTAATTTTTGTCTATAGTAAACGATAACAACCGCAAATTCAAACGGAATCAAATAAGTTTTTGCATACATCCCTGATTTCTTGAGTACTAAAGACCTATTGTTTTTGGTGAAGATAGTTTAAGGGAAAGGGGTAGTTTACCAGCTATGTTTTTTGTTTTATCAAGGGTATTTTCTATGGCAAACGATAACAGCCGCAAATTCAAACAGAATCAACTAATGTTTTGCATACAGCCCTGATTTGTAGAGTGCTCAAGACCTATTGTTTTGGGTGAAGATCGGTTAAGGGGAAGGGGTAGTTTACCAGCAACGTTTTTTACTTCCATATTCCTTAAGGAATGGAAGTATGGTGATGGCAAAAAAAATCGTGTTCGAGATTATTGCAGATTCTGATTCTACTACACTCAAAACATGAAAAAAAGTCGTTTTCCGAAAAGTGTCTGTGTGTCTGTAGATTTTTTTTCTATGGCAAACGATAACTGCCGCAAATTCAAACAGAATCAAATAATTTTTTGCATGCAGCCCTGATGTGCAGAGTACTCGCGACCTATTGTTTTTGGTGAAGATCGGTTGAGGGAAAGGGGTAGTTTACCAGCAACGGTTTTTTTTTAGCAAGGGTAATTTTGTTTGTTTGGCAAACGATAACAGCCGCAAATTCAAACAGAATCAAATAATGTTTCGTATACAGCCCTGAATTGTAGAGTTCTCAAGATCTGTTAATTTTGGTGAAGATCGGTTAAGGGAAAGGGGTAGTTTACCTGTAACGTTTTATGTTTTAACAAGGGTATTTCCTATGGCAAACGATAACAGCCGCAAATTCAAACAGAATCAAAAGATTATTTGCATACAGCCCTAAATTGTAGAGTTCTCAAGACCTGTTGTTTTTGGTGAAGATTGGTTGAGGGAAAGGGGTAGTTTACCAGCAACGTTTTTTTAACAAGGGTATTTTCTATGGCAAACGATAACAGCCGCAAATTCAAACAGAATCAAATAATGTTTTGCATACAGCCCTGATTTGTAGAGTACTCAAGACCTATTGTTTTTGGTGAAGATCGGTGAAGGGGAAGGGGTAGTTTACCTGCAACGTGGTTTTATCAAGCGTATTTTCTATGGCAAACGATAACAGCCGCAAATTCAAACAGAATAAAATAATTTTTTGCATACGTCCCTGAATTGTAGAGGTCTCAATGACTTTCGATTTTGGTGAAGATCGGTTAAGGGGAAGGGGTAGTTTACCAGCAACCTTTTACGTTTTAACAAGAGTAAAGTACTTGAAAATTTATTTAAACTTTTTGAAACAATGGTAATTGTTAAAAATAAAATAATTTTGTTGCCAGGCAATAAAATTATAATTTTTTCATTTTAATGTAATATAATATTTTTCATTTAATACAGCAATAAAAAGGCAGGTAAGACACAGCCTGGCTGTTTGGCTGAAAATGATTTTAAATATAAATCTTAGAATATGGAAGTCATGTATGGTTCTCCATACCGATTTTTTACTTCCATATTCCTTAAGGAATGGAAGTATGGTGATGGCAAAAAAAATCGTGTTCGAGATTATTGCAGATTCTGATTCTACTACACTCAAAACATGAAAAAAATCGTTTTCCGAAAAGTGTCTGTGTGTGTGTCTGTCTGTCTGTCTGTCTGTCTGTCTGTGTGTCTATATTTTTCTATATGGCAAACGATAACTGCCGCAAATTCAAACAGAATCAAATAATGTTTCGCATACAGCCCTGAATTGGAGAGCTCTCAAGATCTGTTGATTTTGGTGAAGATCGGTTAAGGGAAAGGGGTAGTTTACCTGTAACGTTTTATGTTTTAACAAGGGTATTTCTTATGGCAAACGATAACAGCCGCAAATTCAAACAGAATCAAAAGATTATTTGCATACAGCCCTAAATTGTAGAGTTCTCAAGACCTATTGTTTTTGGTGAAGTTCGGTTGAGGGGAAGGGGTAGTTTACCTGCAACGTTTTTTTAACAAGTGTATTTTCTATGGCAAACGATAACAGCCGCAAATTCAAACAGAATCAAATAATGTTTTGCATACAGCCCTGATTTGTAGAGTACTCAAGAACTTTTGTTTTTGGTGAAGATCGGTTAAGGGAAAGGGGTAGTTTACCTGTAACGTTTTATGTTTTAACAAGGGTATTTCCTATGGCAAACGATAACAGCCGCAAATTCAAACAGAATCAAAAGATTATTTGCATGTAGCCCTAAATTGTAGAGTTCTAAAGACCTATTGTTTTTGGTGAAGATCGGTTGAGGGAAAGGGGTAGTTTACCTGCAACGTTTTTTTAACAAGGGTATTTTCTATGGCAAACGATAACAGCCGCAAATTCAAACAGAATCAAATAATGTTTTGCATACAGCCCTGATTTGTAGAGTGCTCAAGACCTGTTGTTTTTGGTGAAGATCGGTTGAGGGAAAGGGGTAGTTTACCTGTAACGTTTTATGTTTTAACTAGGGTATTTCCTATGGCAAACGATAACAGCCGCAAATTCAAACAGAATCAAAAGATTATTTGCATGCAGCCCTAAATTGTAGAGTTCTCAAGACCTGTTGTTTTTGGTGAAGATCGGTTGAGGGAAAGGGGTAGTTTACCAGCAACGTTTTTTTGATAAGGGTATTTCCTATGGCAAACGATAACAGCCGCAAATTCAAACAGAATCAAATAATGTTTTGCATACAGCACTGATTTGTAGAGTACTCAAGACGTATTGTTTTTGGTGAAGAGCGGTTAAGGGGAAGGGGTAGTTTACCTGCAACGTTTTTTTATCAAGCGTATTTTCTATGGCAAACGATAACAGCCGGAAATTCAAACAGAATCAAATAATTTTTTGCATACGTTCCTGAATTGTAGAGGTCTCAATGACATTCGATTTTGGTGAAGATCGGTTAAGGGGAAGGGGTAGTTTACCTGCAACCTTTTACGTTTTAACAAGAGTAAAGTACTTGAAAATTTATTTAAACTTTTTGAAACAATGGTAATTGTTAAAAATAAAATAATTTTGTTGCCAGGCAATAAAATTATAATTTTTTCATTTTAATGTAATATAATATTTTTCATTAAATACAGCAATAAAAAGGCAGGTAAGACACAGCCTGGCTGTTTGGGTGAAAATGATTTTAAATATAAATCTTAGAATATGGAAGTCATGTATGGTTCTCCATACCGATTTTTTATTTATCTATAAATTTTGAAACGAATTAAGAACTGTATTAACATCAACCGTTGTGTATATAATTCTTTTCACTCAGACTTTTCACAAAGTTTAGTGATATATTAAAACCATGTGTAAGATAATCAATTTTTGTGAAACCTATAATATACCCATTAAATAGTGTAGTCTAGACAAGTATGATAGTAGCTTAATACAGTCTTTTTTCCGGGATGAAAGGGAAATTATAATATTGTGCGCTTAAGAATGAAACTTTTTTTGTTACTAGACCAACGTTTATGAAAATCTGTTTGGCTTCATTTCTCAGATTGTAATAAAATTGGAATCAATTATAGCCTATATCAAATTAAAAATTTTTGCCAAAATTATTTGTTACTAACCAAGTTTACTTTATTTTCTTAACCGATGGATTTTTGAATATCAAATTCCGTTTATTAGACATCGATTTTTCAATATAAAATTGGTCTCTAGATTACTGATTTGCGTTAATGCGTCCAAGAAAAATAGTAGTTTGATAAACCTTATTACTAAGTTTTAATGTTTGTTTACATACGGCGTTTTCAAGAAACTGTAACAGTGTTAGAATAAATAGGCCTACTAAAAAATTTGATTACATACCTGCACCTAGTTTCGTATACAGAAGCAGTGTAAAAAGTATTTTGTAAAGCTTTCTTACAAAATTATAACATAACTGAAGCCCAAATGATGTTTAAGATTTTGCACGTTAAGTCATATGAAGTTTACTTAAGAACCTGTTACGTTCAGACTTCCTGAGATACAGTTATTGAGAAGAACAAGAGTAACAGAAAGAAAGAGAGAGAGAGTGAGAGAGAGGTCAAAGTACATGATGTTTACTACAGTTGGCTACTTATAAGGAACTTGAAAATAATTAAACTTATTGTAATGTAGAAAGTTAACGAAACATGAACCAAAAGCGAGGATTATGTGCAGCAGACTCAAGAGTTTTATTAACAGGATCCAAACAGCCTTTGGTGAAACGATTATTACGTTAAATAATTTATTCGCAATTAAGAAGTGGTACATTTTGAAGAAAGGAAAAAACCGAGGATGAGGAACTTATAAGTTGCTATTAAAATATGTAACTTACCTTTTGGATACCTAATTATTTTACAAGCAAGTTATGGAAACTATAAAAAAAAATTAATTCTTAATATATAAGCCTTCACGTATTATTTCAAAAAAATTAGATTACTGCTCACTGTGATATACGAAAAGCAAAAATATAATTAATGTAACATTACAACTCTTCAACTCTGTAAGATATAAACTCTTCTGCTTCTGCAGGTTGTTATTTATATTATTGGTACTTGTAGAAATTTTTATTAATCAGAATGGTGAATAAATTTCCAACGGATGGGAGTCAACTTGAAACATGTTGCTTCGGTACTACTGTATACCAATAACTGCATAACTATATTCTTACAAATGATATTCGGTATGAATGAGAATAATTAAAAATTCGTAATTCTCTCTCCCCCGTCTCTCTTCTCCCCCTCACTCTTTCTCTGTCAATTTTCCCCATCTACCTCACTAATAGGGGCAAACCTCACTACTACCTTTAATTAAACATGACTACCTCACTATTAATTTCCTTTTATTTTCATTAAGTTAGCACGGCAGGTCCTTCTGCGACTGCACCCAAAGCGCGCCTCTTTAAGTGTTTGTTGAAATGTTACACTGCTACAAACAGATTACTCAAGTTTGAATGTGTAGTCTGTACAAACACAATGAATGATTAAACAAACAGATACAAACAAACAGTGAAGGATTGTGTGTAACACTGAAATTGTTGACAAAAAGAAGAAACTGTACGAGTTGGCGCGCGTGCGTGGGCGCGCGCGAGAGAGAGAGAGTGAGTGAGTGAGTGAGTGAGTGAGAGGACTGAAAGAGAGAACATGGGCAGAGGTAAAAAAAATCTGTCGCATTAAATTCACGCCAACAACATTCTTAATGTCGTAATGACACAACAGTCTTTGTTTACGAAAATTACTACCGTCGTCACGACACAAATATACAGAATCTAATGTGTGTTGGCAGGCTGACGCGTTCGTACTACTAATTCATTCGAAGGCTGTATTCACTCCTGTCTGTATTAAAATAATACAAATGTTGTTTTATAGTAATAATATAATAATAATAACAACAACTATCACGATTTGTAGGCTTAAGCATTCATAACATAAACAGTTTTCTAACGTTCCCTCCACTCAAAAGACTTCTACGAACTTTTTTTAACCTATTGATTTTACTCCATTTTTAATAATTCACCAATCCCTTCAGTTTATAACTTACTGCTTACATGTCGGAGTCATGTGATAGTATGAAACTTTTATTGAGCAGAATTCAGTATGACGGATATTCGTGGCATAACTACGGAGATGTGAAAGTAACGTAGTTATACTTCGATTGCAGCTTGGATTCACTAAATTCTGTTGCCTTCTGTACGAGCGGGTAAATTCTATGCAGGAATGGGAAAATTATTATGTAAAAAAAAGCAGTGATCATTAAAGACAGAGGCACTGAGTGTAGGAGATCAGACCGTTGTAGGTCAAGTACTAGTAAAACCTGGAAAAGCTTATCGTTCACTACTACATATTAAGTAGGTTTAATGAAAATTATGTAAATGGAACGGATGTAATTTCGAAACTGTTAATTTCCTTCAAGTGTGTCCTAAAGTAAAGAATGTTACAATTTATAAGTTGGTAATTACACCAGGTAATGCTAACAACCAGTAGCCTACTGATTCGAATGTGTGTGTGAAGAGGGCTTTTGAGTCGATAATAACGCTATTACCTACTTGACACAGAAATTCCCGTGTCACCTGCATTTTGTATTATGCAAACGTTCGGAGGATGTAAATTTTTCAACAACATTGTTGGAGTGCCAACCTTTAGAATGAACCGTTGTGGCGGAATGCAAGATTGATTTAAAGAATTCAAAAATTCTTGGAGATAGTACACTATATTTTCAATATTAAATACGGTGTTAATAGATTCTTCGGACTTTTTATTATCCCCAGAAAATTTTTCCAAACTTGTATCATTATTTTCCTTCACAGATTCGATTCTTTGGGAATTACCACTTGTAATTTTTATCAAGTAAACACTTAACGTTTTGCACAGAATTTAGCAATTAATACAGTGTTGTACTATTTACTATGTCCCAGTTTTTCGTCAATTTCTGTGAAGCTATCGTCATTAGGAACACTACCGTCACCGAAAAGTAAGTTTGTAGAAAAATCACCATCTCCTCCTCCTCCTAAATGGGCTCTCATATTGCTTTGCAAATTTTGTCTGAATAGCATTCCACATCGCCGAGGACTTTAAACACACTGAGACAATATCAGCGCGGGTTCCTCTTGCAGTTACCGGTAATCTCTAGCGAGAATCCTCTGAAATAACAAATGTTACGCTACCCACTAATTTGTTACAATTTCTTAAGTCTTGGAGAGTTTGATTGACCGTTTCTATACAGTCCACAAATCGCCTTCGTTTTACCGTTCATGATTAGTTTCCGTTTTGATCGCTCTTTCTTTTGTCATGCCTCCTCTTCAATACGAATTGCTTTTTTAATAGGAGTCAGTGAGAATACTTGACTTTTTCTTCTTGGCGCATTTCTATTTTATTTTTGCAGTCGCTTTCGGATAAGGGCGAATTTATTCTGGTGTCAATTGTGATAAGGTATTAGCAGATGTCTCGTTTATTTCCGACGTGAGAGGTCCGGCTACTGTGGTCTCTTGACAATCTTTTGTTGGTGTTAATCTTCCTTCATAATTACTTTTGTCTCCTATCTCTCTGTCAATTACAGGTGAAGACAGAAACTCTTCGATACTGAATATATTTTCATTTAATGGCCAAATTCCAGTTGAACTAAAACCTGCTGTCAGTTAGATGGTGTAGCTGCCTTTGAAAGAGCATCTTTTGCTAGCCCAGGTATGTCATGGTTTTACCTGGGTTTATTGTCATCCAGCTCTCAGCGGCTGCACTGAAACAGGCCATATAAACACTTGTCTAATGGCTGAAGTCAGATTGTAACGGGTATGAGGTATAAACTGTTTCATAAATAGTAAAAAAAGAGAGGCTGTAATTTATCTTGATGGATGTGCTACTCCAATACAACCTGCTGGTCCATAAATAATCAAAGTGATATCTACATAACACTCTGTGGATATAAAGATAAGTGGTGGTTTCCAGCTGCCATCTATGAAAATACCACTGGTTTCACCCTTTTCCAAAGGGGTAACCCTGCTGACTTGTTTATTTCCCTTCAAACTGACAACTTTGTTAGGACAGTGCACTGTCGTTATGCTGCCTGGTTTCCTTCACATTCCAAATATTGTGACAGTAAAAATGAAGGCGACTTATCACAGAATTCCAATATTGAAGAAAGTTTTATGTTATGTTTATTAAAACTAAATGCTATTGCAAAACTTGTTGCTTCAGCCTCTCTAAAAGACAACCTTGAATGTCGCTGCATGAAGCCAGTAAAACAATCTTTTACCGGCCCAGTTCACCAGAAAATCGACATTATTTGCAAACACGTATTCGGAGGCTAACATACGAATATTCTTAGGGTACAAACCATAATAACTAACAGAATAGTGCAGATCATAACACAGAAATCTGATTTTTCTTTTTGTTCTTTCCTAAATACAAGTTGTGGAAAACGCCGAGTCTTTGTAGGGTTTGTGAGCTACATCGCCCCAGAAAGTTTTTCACTTGTACGTTTGAACCAAATATGAAAAAAAGAAAACAGAACAAAATGTTTTACTTACATTGTACCAACATACCACTTTCCTTCTGGTGAAATTGAAGGTACACCTTTAATTTTAAAATTAGTGGCTGAAGTGTAATGCTGCTGGCCACTCTACCTTTAGTGCGTGTGTCGAACACTCACTTTAGGCAACCTATTCTACCTCCTAAATTTCCTAGGCGGCATAAAAAGGAGCCATTATTACTATTATCATTTTAAAAATTTTAGTTTTTTAGGATTTAATAAACACGTAATCTTCATTATAGGATCACAAGTAACTGACACATAATTAATTCTGAGATCTGTTAGGTTATGAATTAATTTTCTTTTAAAAGTTATAGAGAAACATAACTTGCCCTCATGTTGCCACATTGCTTTTGTATTAGTATGAATCAATTGTACACTTACCATGGATCCAACAAAGTACGTAGCTGTAAACACCCATAGCAAATTAGTGACAAAAAGGTTGCTTTACACGTTCTAAAATACAAAAGGGAACAAAGACTCATTTTACTGTACACTGCTATAATCAGACTGGAGGAGCATGTACTACAAGCTATAACAAAAACGTTATACAGTTGCAGAGGTGCTGCGACTAAGGGACACTTGAAGAAGTACAAAGTATCAACTTATGTCTCTCTGCTCTCCCCTATATGGTAATACTGTCTTATAACGACTGTTAAACAAATCAAATGTATTGTATACCTTTATATGTGTATTTATACACAATATATCATAAACGTTTTTTGTGGCAAAAATACCTTTATATGTGTATTTATACACAATATATCATAAACGTTTTTTGTGACAAAAATATCTGTCAAATTTTTGTATGTTGTAATGGTACATATAACACTACCAACACCAGCGTACCACAAATAAGTTGAAAGCCACTACAATTAAGAATACCTACAAGGTCAAGCATACGATCATGGATAAAAAAGGAAGTATCATAAGCCAAAACCAAGTGAATTAAAATGAAGAAGGAATTACCAGTAAATGTGCAACTAAAGAAGATAAAGCAAGACTAACGACGAGACGACATACATAATTACCCAATAGATCAAACAGTGAGAAGGAAACCCATTAAAGACAAAATCAAGAAGAAACCTATTAACCGTGAGAAGGAAACCAGTGAAAACAACGCCATGAAGAAACTTGTTAAGAGGGAGGAAGGAATCGGTGAAGAGAAGAAGAAAATATCCAGATCAAACACAAAAAAGGGAGATAACATGAATTATAATGAACTAACATATGGCAATAAAAGAATTATTATAAAAGAAGAAAGAATAAATGGAATAAACAACATGATTTAAACCCCTAAGCTGCAAAACAAATTGACACTGACCAAAACTTATTAAGTGAATACCTTCCTTGACAATGTAATACAAACAATAATCAATAAGAATGAATTATTGAACATAAAAAGTAACAAAGAGAATGAATAATAATAAGTTCTTAGCTAAATTATGTGTAGACATGAAAAGCGGGCTATGTCCAAAACACCAATGACCAATTGTAAAGTGGAATTGATATTAGAAATAACCACTAATTACCAATAGTAAAGACTGTAAAAGATAAACAAAATGTAATCTAATAATAACCAATAGATATACCAGTACTACATAAAGTCAAATAAATCAAATGTAATACAGAAACACAAAACCGACAATAATCCATTGTTGTATATTATAACTATATGCTTGCCATAGAATGGATGCATGATGAACAAAATTATCTTGTAAACTTATCATAAAAGAGTAGGAACTAAACCAACAACATTGAATGATGCAGAATACTATTCGAATAAGTAAATTCAAGGATTATAGCCACCCAAATACTAATAATAACAATAATAATAAATAAACCATGTTGACAGCTAGATGCAAGTAATCTTGGTTACTTTAAACCAAAGCAATTTTCAGTATAAATGCAGAATGAACTACTGCACAATAATAACAGTGCTATCAAAACAATGATAAGAGATATTCAAGCAATAACGAGAATAATTTGATAGGATTACAACCCATATAAAAAGGTAACTTCCTAAAGTATAGTAAACTCACATAACAAACTATAGTTAAGGTAATAAAACCACAAGATGAAGAAAAAGGACACTATCAGAAGTGACAATGACCAATGCAGTATGCATAGGCCATAATAAAATGTTATTAACTATTAATGTTATAATAATATTCAGTATCATGTACATGTTGTGTTTATGTTAGTGTCTATACAGGAAAGTACAGAGCAACTCACCGCAGCTAATAATAGAAGAGTCAACGCAACTTCTTCAGAATCGAACTCATGAAATGGAACAAAAAACATTCTAAACTATTTAAACAAAATTAATAAACGATGTCAAAGAGTAAGTAAACCGATTTATTCATATCGGATTCAATAATAGATTGAATTGGGTAGAATAAATCAATAAACCAAAAATTAATAATAAAAACCAAAACGTTAAGAATAATAATAAAACAGACAATCTCGTCGTGCTAAAATGTTCATACACACGTTTTAAGAGAAAATTACTTAAAACTTCGAATCTAACAAGAAAAATATTGTGTCGAGTATTCATAATGCAAACCCTTAGATATCAAATATGAAATGAAAATATAAGTACCAAGTAAAATGTATATTCTATAGCCGGCAGAATAAGGGAAGGACAAATAAAATAGAGGCAGGATATCAAGAGAATGGAAAACATGGGACTACCTAAACAAGTAATAAGATACAGACCTCAGGGAAGACGAGATATAGGTAGGGCAAGGAAAAGAGATGCCTTCAGTGAAGGCAAAACAGGCTGTAATCCTATACCTTGACATGGAGAAGATTCCTAATACTTAATAGCACACTTAAGAACAAAATATTGGTATGGAGAATCATACACGACTTCCATGTTCTAAGATTTATATTTAAAATCATTTTCGAAATGAAATATTTCCATTGAAACTACTTCTTTCTACTTACTGCTTCAGCCACTTACTGTGGGCACTAACGTATACCACCTCACGTTATCGCACTTGATTTTCACTGATGATGGAAGTCGATGGCACTGGCGAAACGTGTGGTTCTGCAGAAAACATTGGTCTACGGCGAAACAGGCCGGGAAGGAATTTTAAAAACAAACTGCTTCTTTGTTCTCAATAACGTAGTACATATATACAAAAAATTATCAGGTAAACTATTACGTTACAACAAAAAAATGTTTCAGGTAAACTACCCTTTCCCCGTAACCGATCTTCACCAAAATCAATAGGCCTTGAGTCCTCTATAACTCGGGCACATATGTAAAAAAATATCTGATTCTGTTTGAATTTACGGCCGTTATCGTTCGTCATGAAAAAATTTCTCTTGTTACAACATAAAATATTGCAGGTAAACTACCCCTTTATCTTAACCGATCTTCACAAAAAACAATAGGTCTTGAATACTCTACAATTCAGGGCTGTATGCAAAAAATTATTTGATTCTGTTTGAATTTGCGGCTCTTATCGTTTGCCATAAAAAATCTAGACATACACACAGCCACTTTTCGATAAATTACTTTTTTTCATGTTTTGAGGGTAGTATAATCAGAATCTGCAAAAATCTCTAACACGATTTTTTTTGCCATCACCATACTTCCATTTCCTTATGGAACATGAAAGTAAAATCAAAGTAAAATTCTGATGGCAACAAAAATCAAATATTCTATCAAAAATTGGGGATATACATTTTTGGTAGGTATTTGGTAGGCCTACTTGCATTGCACAAGGAATGTGTTATTTTCAATAGGTTATTGATAAAAAAAGACTTACAAGTACATTGATTTTTATTACAAAATTTATACAAAACAGTTTCAATTCTAAGGTATCAATAATTAATAATTATTAAGGATAATGAACAAATTATTTCTTCATAGAAGATACATAAAAACATTGCAAAAATAATACATATCAGACAAATATTATTACAACAAAAATACCACACAGACATTTGGGCTTTGTTACTTTATCAGTAACTATAAGATTACATTCATAAAGTACATAGAATATTTATTTACAAGAACATAATTACAAAAAGTGAAAACACCTTTGATGAAATAAACATTTTATTTATTACATCAAACATAACTAAACTCAGATGACAATATAAATGAACTAAATATAGGTTTTTCTGCGAGGGAGTGTAGGATTGATTAGGGGTTCAATTAGTTGAAATTATTAAAAAAAAAAAAAAGCATAAACTATAAATAGAAAAACTAGACTGGTATGTTTACAACAAAATGAAAACTTCAAGTTACATTTAAGAGATATTCCGTGTCAAATCAACAAGTGCTACAACCTGACCCTCTTAGATTTATTTGAAATTAAGTATGCATGTAGTATTCATAAATAGTAACACAAATCAATTTTTTCACATTTTTCTGACGAAAGGTTACTGAGTAATGGGTGCTCAAAAATGAAAAAAATAAATAAAATTTTTGACTTGCGCAACAATATTGATTTGTTCACAACTTGTGTTCTAATTAAGCTAGAACAATGACATCGAGTTCATTTGAAAGCTCTTTTAAAGGGCTTTCATATGATATAAAACATAATTAGTTGAAAATATATATATTTTTTATAAACACATCATTATTGCATTTACTGAATTTTGAAAAACTGTATTTTTAAAATTCTCAAAAAAATATATGTGAAAGATATTGTTTTCCTCTACATATTCTGAAAGTTTCAACTTGGGATGAGCATGGGATCACTATCAAAAGTAATTTTATGTTTATCACGATTCTGTAAAACGTCATTCAGATCGGTGAATTATTATTATTTTTATTTTCCTACCCGTGACAATTTTTCAGAATCATAGTTGGATTTATTACTTGGCCTACAAAATTGTACTTTTCTTTCATACAAATAACTGTGTTTTAAAGCTTAGCACTAGCTAAATTAATAGCTCAAAATTAATAAATTGACCTACATATCTAAAATATATATCTTAATACAGTGATCCAGGTTTTCCGTGTACAAGCAAAAAAATCTCATTTTAAAGACTATATACAAAATGGTTGGATGGTGTGACTATCTCCCATCTGTTTAGTATTTTGTCATCGGATAATATTCAGTCAGCTGTTGTCAACTGTTGTTGAAAGTGACCTGTACATTTTCTTTTGGTGTGACATAGCCTATAAAGTGAAAAAAATGTGATTAATTCTGAAATGTTGTGTTTTGAAATTAGCTTAAAGGTACTTTTGTACAATTCTCACAACAGTGTATAAGTTTATATGCCTACAACCAGTTAATATTGTAACGAGACATATGAGCCCAAATATTTCAGTAACCCAAAATATTAACACATGTCAATAATTGAGTGAAAGAGACAAACCAAGTGTTTCTTCTAAAAGGCCAAGCATAAAACTACATGAGCTACTCATCACCAAGGATAAACTCACAACAATAAGAGTTAATAAAACTAATGGTAACTAACAAGTGAAATAACATTATAAGAAAAAGAAGATGCACCGAACAATGGTTGTACCACAGGAACCAACAACCCAATAGTTTTCGGTCAGTAAGGAACCAATGAAGACAAGGAAGAAACGTACTACGAGAAAGACACCTAACAACCATGGTATAAAATATAGATTCCAAGAGCCAGTCAACTATAGAACATCTTACCCGTATATGCAATGACTGAACAACTTACAGATTGAAGAGATGGACAAGAACTGACTAACTGAGATGACCAATATTGTAACGCAACAGAAATGCTAGCACTCAAGTTACATAAAAACAAGGTTCACAGAATAATAAACAAGTCAATATTTAACCCCATGATAGAACAAAGATCTAATAATTATATTTATAATCATAGATAAAGGTAAATAAGGATGCAAGGTAATATTAACAAGAATAACCGAACCTGTAAGTTAGACGATAGTTGATGATATATGTTTAATGAAAAACAAACAAAAAAAGAAACAATAATTTACTAATAGCAAATAAGAATTTTGAGTTAAGAGGTATTATTTTGCGACAACAAATGTTATGATAAAGTTTATGTTATGTTATACCAAATATGTGTTGAGTTAATGAAAGATAATGAAACAAGATGTATTATTCAATGACTGTTGTAGAATGAAGTGTGAAGCAGCTAATTAACGTTAATAGATTTGAATTTTCTTATATGTGATCCATAGGTCAAGATAAAATTGTTATTAGATATGGAAAAAATAATTGTTTATGTAAATGTTAATAGTTAAGATTTAATTATATGTATGAATTTATGTAAAAGGGGCTATAGATGTGTACCAGTTATAAACACAGGTAGATCTGTTTACAATAAAAGGCCTAACAGCCAAAACCACTATATAACCACTCATAACATAAAGGTTAGGTACATCAATTAATAATAATTAATGAATACGATTTGAAGAGCTAGAAAAAACATTAAATTAATAATGATATATAATAAAATTTATACAAATTATGATAATACCATAATGCCATGATATCGATTAATAACATTTAATATCGAAAGTGGATTAAATATAAAAAAAGGAAAAAAACCGGCTTATATCAAAAAACCAGCAGAATATGTGTAGAAAATAATAAACCAACTATCGGTAAAGTTACATTCCGATAGGATAGCAAATTGATAAGGAATAGACAAAAAATATATGAAATAAACACTATATTCAAAACATGTGGAAGGAAGAAGTCGTGTGTTGCTAGGGACGACAGAAGAAGAGGAAGTTGTTAATTTGACAATAATTGCTTTGATGATCTGAATGTGATGAGATTAAAAAACCCAAGAATTATCTATTTAATCGGAATATTTTAAATCATCAGACACGATTATAAAACACAAAATCCTAATGACAATGTTTATGACTATCACCAGTACAGTTTAATCCAAATAACACTACAGTATGAAATCACAATAGAGCATAAATAACTGGATTATACAAGGAAGAACTTGAACTGTCCCATATCCAAAGGGAATTGATGATATATTAAACCAAATAGAAAGAATTAACAGTATCACAATTAATAATATTCACTACACCAGAAGTTATAACCTTTCAAAAACACGGAAAAACACTAATTGCTTCAACCAAGAGAAGAACGTATTTGGATCCTGGCGTTGCAGAAGAAGCATCAATCGGGCTGTAAACCAATCCGGAAAGCTGTAATTCCGAAGTGGACAGGAGAAGAATTCCATTCTATTAAATCGAAGAAAGAAAATCGTCCGGCATAATTGTCCAGAACAGTAAATTTATCAATCAACCGCCTACACGATTGGCTTCGTTCTAGTCTGGTAAATTATTATTATATTAATCATACTAACTACACAACACTTTAAATTTGTAAATCTTGCATTCTTATCTATGTATTTTTAATCTTCCCCACAGTTACAAGAACCTTCACACCCTGAATTAAATTAATTACAAATTAAAACACACTATATAACTAAATTTAAATAAAGTATCAGAATAATCAACAATCGATTCATACAATCTATAGCTCAAGCATATGTTAATTAGAACATATATTATTCAATGTTAAAGAAGTAAACAAATAAAGAACCTTTATATATTGGCAAAATCTTGTTATTTGGAGTATGGTTTAATGAGCTAGGAATAAAAAAGTAACTGAATAAGTATAGAATAATTGGTTAACATAAACATTGAAATAACCTATAAGTTTCGTTGAGCCGATACTACAGCGCTTATAGCGGAATTATCTGACACCAAAGAGAGAGAGAGTAAAAATACAAAATTAGACAGAATTCTCTTCAAGGTATAATAGGGTTGAACGGAATTATAAAATAACTCATTAATTATTTAAGTTACAGGTACACAAACACTGATAGTTTTTAGAGAGCTAAGTTAATAATTAATTACTTACATCAATACATCCCACAACTCCAAATATCTCCGAGATTTACATAATTAAAATAATTCAAAACACATTGGCATAGGTGTATGTACAAATTGACAAACACAACAGTGGGGTTTTAAGGAGAGGAAACCCATTCCTGTACAATATACAACAGATAATATTATAAATGTATAGGACAAGATATGTTATAAAAGAATGAAAGTAACTAGACTGTTAACTGAATAGAAGCTGTGAATAAAAGCATAGTAACATGTTATGCATAGCACCCATGTAACATAAAGAAGTATTAAAATTGTCTCATAATAATAACAAATATTACTCAAATAGTCAAACAATCATGTAAGATAAGAAAAGGCAATAACTAAAGAGTTATTAGTTATCATTAATAAAACCAAACTTGAGAAAATAAGGTTAAAAGAATGTAAATTTGTATCAACCTAACATACACATTGTTGGTACATATTTCACCTAAATTCACATCTATCAGTAGGAAAAGCCTACCTAAACCAAAATGTTTTGTGCCTTAAACCAAGAAGAACTGATAAGCTTTCTACAGGTACCAATATAAGATACCCAAAATGGATTTTAAATAAGAATTTAAGTAAATAAAGTGAACCAAAACTGACCAAAAGGGGATTCACTAAGTAAAACGTGAACAAAACCACTTTATAATACCAAATAGAAGTAAAAGGTTAATGTCTATACCACAAGTAAGGTGTAATGCCACTATTGTAATAGTATAAGAATATTATAAGAAAGGACATAATGTATTATAATCGTAATTAAGAACACCTGTCATGTGACACTAGGTGTAAATAATGTTAGTCAATGATATACACTAAGGGACAGACCAGTGTACAAAAAACACTAAACCAATTATAAAGAGACTACTATGATTAAACTATTGTAACTAAATAATAGTAGAAAGAGATAAAAGAATACCAAATAAGAATGGAAATAAGTGTACACCTCATAGTGCAAAATAGAGGTCAGAGAGAGATAACTATATAAGAATACAGCAGTTCTATAAGGAGAAATTTACCTCCAAACTTATAAATTTTGCACAATCATCTGGCGATATAAGAGCTTCTACAACAATGGACTCTGTAACAAAGAAATAATTTTAGCTAACAGAGAAAAATAATTATCATTGCCAGTATCAACAAAAGTGCAAATTACTAAATGATATAATTGGAATTTTATGGGAAATAATGTTATTAAACTAATTATGTACTTTATTAAGAACTTTTGTTTTCCAGCAGCTTCCAAAACTCTTTATATAAAAAATAATATAAACAAACTTATTTAGAGCTTCTAACAATACTTATCTTAAAATTATCATATGATTATACTTTCCAAAGGAAGCCCCTGATTTGAAAGCATTGACACATAATACTACTAATTAAAAATGATTCCAACTACTATGTTACTAAATTTTCTCATTTAAAATGTAAATGGGACTGTTAATAACTTTATATTGTTGTTATTAACAAGACAAAACAATCATTAATGGCTATTTTATCACAAACTTCAAAATCTCCTATAAAGCTTGCTCAATGAAATAGGACATTCCTGATGCAGAAAATTAACTTTGCCATAACACAAATTAAATAGGCTAACACCCAAACAAAAAAATGCTTTGAAAACAAAACATTAATGAAATATGGTATGAATTAATTGTGCTACATTCAAAGCTGATTTTCTTAATTGATTTAAAGTACCTATACAAGTCTAGTTTGTCAAGTAAAGATAATTTAGGTAAACCTAACACTACATATGAAACAAACATTAAATCAAATATGCTAATGTTACAAAATTCACAAACAGAAAAAAAATTTTAAATTATCTATAGGCTAAATTGCTTTGATTATATTACCTTCTCCACTTCATATGTTTTCCACATCAATATCATCTGATGTCGATACTACTGATGGTGCAATAATAGTCATTTTTTCCCAGTCAATTCTGGAAAGTTCAGGAGGAACCTGAAAGATCATTACAAAACTCATACATAATTTTTCACTAAGTTAATAATTATAATAATATTAAGCTAATAATTAAGAGAATAATTTATTTTCTTAACCTAGCACAATATTTGTAGGTTAGCACTATGAATTTACAAAAAGTTAATGGATTTTGTGTAAATTTCTAAAAAAAATTAAATTTACAGCATAATCTAGTAGTTATTTTATAGTAATCTATTTTAATTTAAATGAGCTCAAGTCACTATTGCTTGGTTACATCCCTGCACTGAAGATTCCTGAAAAAGATTTCTAATATAATCACACAAACTCGAAAAACAAAAACTGTTCAAATGATTAACATTGAATAATATAATCCTGATTATAACGGTATTATAACTAGCAAATACATTACGGATAATTCATCCATACTCCGTATCATTTAAATCTACTATTAAGTATAACACACCCCATAAAATTTAGAATATTAAGATACTAATTTTTTAAAATTTCATGTGATATTAGTTGAGTATCATTTAGGAGGTTAAACAATATAAATACAATTCTACACATTAAGTTACAGATTATAAATACAGATAATAAGAAATTAAATAAAAATAACACTATAGGCCTACATCAATTATCGGGTTTAAGAACCTGCTGCTGTAAGCAGTGATAATTTTAGTTTAGTGAGCTTTAATCAGACTTGCATGCAATAATAAATTTTACATAAGATAAAAGAACGATGCTTTCTTTAGTCACCAGCAAAACCTGTTAGTCCTTAATTTTTAAAGCAGAGCTGTGTTAAAATAAAATTTGTATGTCAAATAAATTACAATTTAATGGACTCGATGTTATGAAAGTAACTATGTGTACAAAATATTACAACAGTTTGCTTCCGTATTACAGTAGCCATAGGCCTATATTATAAATTTTGTTATATTAGGTGTTAAAATTAACCTTAACTTATTAAGTCATATCTTTTTTAATTAATTACGTTTCTCTGAAAAATCCTGAATTTGAAAGTATATTTAGAGTAATATAGTGGGACTGAAGAATAAAATAAAATATGTTAACTAGTTAAATACGAGCAGAGTACAAATTAAATATATTATGGTAAGGCCTACCATCTTGTGTTAGGTAGGACCTCATTTTACGAATAAAATGACTTACAAATTGGATACATTACACAAATATAGGTAGGCCTATTTCATTTTTACAATTGAAAACGTACGCAGTCTAGCTAATATTTCTATAGGCTAATGGGTGTACTCAGTAGGAACTCAAGGCTTAGTACTTGTCTTCAGACATTTTATACTTCATATCAAAGCCATAGATTAAATTACTGGCAAAAATTTAGGCAGAATTTACGAACAAAATTTAGCATAAATTTCAGGCCTAATCTACCACTCAAACTTACTTGATCAGACACTTGTGTGTGTCCTAAATCTTGTGAAATTCGATCGCATACATTTTCCGGAAACAGTCTTACATCTGTAAGAAAATTAAAATTATGTAATGTTCATACATGAATCACCATAAAAGTAATAAATGGAATTTTTTTAGAGTAGACAAAATAATTGTCAGACTTACAGGAGTATCTATAATAAAAAAAAATATTTTTAAGTTAACTAGAGTTTAAGGGGTGATTTTATACACCAAATATAAGGTAACATGAATAAATTAACACTGAACTTACTACGTTCCCAGTCAAATATGAAAGTAAAGTATGAAAATATATGTAGACATGCACTATTGGTGTAAGTTCTGGAGCTAAAGATAATTCAACTGTGATACAGAACTTAGTCTATTATACTTAACACCCAGGCCTATAAACTTTTGATCTTTTTCTAAAAGTAATTAATTTTATTTCAGAGTTAGGTTAGGCTTACAGGCTAATCCGCAGTAAGTTTAGCTAAATCAGTTATATTATCATAGGCCAGACTTAATCTAAATAAAATTATTCTGTGTAAAGGTATCAGTAACTTGATATTTATACAGAATAAGCATTTAATACAGAATACATATTTCATTTAACTGGAGTCAGTTCCCTCACAGGGTCTTTTTCAAAAATGGGTTAATTAATTTTATATTTTTAGTTGATTAGAGTTAAGGGGTGCTTTTATACACTGAATATAAATAACAATTAAAACTATATGTACCTTTTTTTGCTGTACGTCTCCTAGGCCTACTTTCACAGTCATCTGAAAAGTAAAATATGACAATTGATGTAGACATGCAAGTATCTGGAGCTAGAGACAATTTACTGTGATAAAGAACTTAGCCTATTATACTTAACACCCAAGCCTAAGTAAGTGAACTGAATTAAAACATCAAACAAATGATTTTTGTTTCACAATCGAAACAATACGCCTACTGTATTAAATTGATTATGGCAATTCTATTTACCTTAAACACTACAATACAAAACTCCAGAATTTTTGTTTTTGTATAAATTGGCCAGCTAATAATGAAAAAATAAAATTGTATTAATTAAATTAGAATGCTAACTTGCTCAATTATTAAATTTTGGGCAGAACACAGTGCTATTAGGCATAGTTGGTTCTATAATAGATACGTGTTCGACAAAGTAATCTAGACATGAAACATAACCTAACGTATTTCTTTTATGAAAAATGCTGAATTTGAAAGTATATTTAGAGTAATATAGCTGGACTGAAGAATTAAATAAAATTTGTAACTAGTTAAATACGAGCAGAGTTCAAATTAAATATATTATAGTAAGGCGTACCATCTTGTGTTAGGTAGGACCACATTTTACGAATAAAATGATTTACAAATTGGATACATTACACATATATAGGTAGGCTAGAGTAGACAAAATAATTGTCAGACTTACAGGAGTATCTATAATAAAGAAACTTTGGTTACCGAAACTTTATTTAATTAAATTGCTTCAGTGCCTTACAGGGACTTTTTTTAAAAATTAGTTAATTACCCCTTGGGTAATTATGAAGATTCTCATCAATGCTGATATTGCGCTGATATATTTTTATTATATTCTTCTATGTTATATAAACACGAGAAAAATAATTTTAAACGGCGGTCGAACCTATTTACGGAGACAAAAAATTAAACTTTTACTCCCATAAGAACGCATGGCGTTAGCCTAGGTATATTGTATTAATTAAATTAGAATGCTAATTTGCTCCATTATTAAATTTTGGACAGAACACAGTGATATTATGTATAGTTGGGTCTATAACAACCGGTAGGCCTAGTGTACAACCCAAAGTAATCCAGACATTCATACATAACCTAACAGCTAATTTCCTACAAACAACGGACAACATACACTAAATAAATGATTATCTTACCTTTCATTATTATTCCTAGCGCCTCCAACATATTTTTACTTCGACTTGCAATCACAAACACTTCATACGAATTACAAAATTCTGTCCCACACACGTTAGCAAACTCAACGAATTACCGCACAACGCGACGACTAAACAGAATAAATTATGGCAGGTCGTGATATTTCGTTATACCAACTAAACAGAATAAAAACACACTTTCCTCTGTAGTGTCTGTCTTTTTTACACATGTTACAAATTTTATAGAATAATTATTACGAATGCCAATATGGCCGACTAACTACCCATATTTCATTATATACATTTGTATATATCGAACAGGTTGTCTGGCTTCAGCGTACAGCAAAAATACGATGTATAAAAATTTGTATAAGTTTTTCGTACGCTGACACACCATAACTTGGGCAAAATAACTTCTTCACCTAAAGATGTACTTATACAAGTTCCTCAAATTTGTTTTAGATACCCTGAAAACAAATTTGAGGAACTTGTATAAGTACATCTTTAGGTGAAGAAGTTATTTTGCCCAAGTTATGGTGTGTCAGCGTACGAAAAACTTATACAAATTTTTTTATACATCGTATTTTTGCTGTACGCTGAAGCCAGACAACCTGTTCGATATATACAAATGTATATAATGAAATATGGGTAGTTAGTCGGCCATATTGGCATTCGTAATAATTATTCTATAAAATTTGTAACATGTGTAAAAAAGACAGACACTACAGAGGAAAGTGTGTTTTTATTCTGTTTAGTTGGTATAACGAAATATTGGGACCTGCCATAATTTATTCTGTTTAGTCGTCTCGTGCGGTAATTCGTTGAGTTTGCTAACGTGTGTGGGACAGAATTTTGTAATTCGTATGAAGTGTTTGTGATTGCAAGTCGAAGTAAAAATATGTTGGAGGCGCTAGGAATAATAATGAAAGGTAAGATGATCATTTATTTAGTGTATGTTGTCCGTTGTTTGTAGGAAATTAGCTGTTAGGTTATGTATGAATGTCTGGATTACTTTGGGTTGTACACTAGGCCTACCGGTTGCTATAGACCCAACTATACATAATATCACTGTGTTCTGTCCAAAATTTAATAATGGAGCAAATTAGCATTCTAATTTAATTAATACAATATACCTAGGCTAACGCCATGCGTTCTTATGGGAGTAAAAGTTTAATTTTTTGTCTCCGTAAATAGGTTCGACCGCCGTTTAAAATTATTTTTCTCGTGTTTATATAACATAGAAGAATATAATAAAAATATATCAGCGCAATATCAGCATTGATGAGAATCTTCATAATTACCCAAGGGGTAATTAACTAATTTTTAAAAAAAGTCCCTGTAAGGCACTGAAGCAATTTAATTAAATAAAGTTTCTTTATTATAGATACTCCTGTAAGTCTGACAATTATTTTGTCTACTCTAGCCTACCTATATATGTGTAATGTATCCAATTTGTAAATCATTTTATTCGTAAAATGTGGTCCTACCTAACACAAGATGGTACGCCTTACTATAATATATTTAATTTGAACTCTGCTCGTATTTAACTAGTTACAAATTTTATTTAATTCTTCAGTCCAGCTATATTACTCTAAATATACTTTCAAATTCAGCATTTTTCATAAAATTCATAAAAGAAATACGTTAGGTTATGTTTCATGTCTAGATTACTTTGTCGAACACGTATCTGTTATAGAACCAACTATGCCTAATAGCACTGTGTTCTGCCCAAAATTTAATAATTGAGCAAGTTAGCATTCTAATTTAATTAATACAATTTTATTTTTTCATTATTAGCGGGTCAATTTATACAAAAACAAAAATTCTGGAGTTTTGTATTGTAGTGTTTTAGGGTAAATAGAATTGCCATAATAAATTTAATACAGTAGGCGTATTGTTTTGATTGTGAAACAAAAATCATTTGTTTGATGTTTTAATTCAGTTCACTTATCCCCAATAAGTAAAAACCTTTACAAAGGTGCATAAGGTATTATCATTTGCTTTAAAAAATTGAATTCCAAAATAATACAAAGACTATTTAAATTAGATTTGTTCCTTTACTGCATTAATAAAACCTGTCATATACGCGTCACCTTATGCTACATAAATATCAAACACACTTAGTGTTCCGAGTTGTTAATACAATAGTGATATAAATATCAGGTTACTAAACCTTTACACAGAATAATTTTATTAGATGCATTGTTGTAAAACTTTAATATTGTAATTCCTGCTTTGAAAAGTGCAGGGTAAAACAGAAACATGAAAATATCAGAATAATAATATTTGAATAGAAATCATAGATTCTTTGTGGTATACAAGAACATGAGTATTTATTGTATTGTATGCAAGTTGGATGTCATAACATGAAATTATCAGTTAAGGATAGTTCAGTGTTTAGATAAGACTTTGATTCTATAACCCTAGGACTAGAATAAACTTCCAGTTAGATTTGTGCTGATGTATTATTAACAACAGCAAAGTTCCTGTGATAATAGAACTGATTTCGCTGAAAGATTAATTATGTTAACAAAACTAGCAAACTAGCAGGGCATTAGCCGATTAACTTACAGCGGAATAGCCTGTAAGCCTAACCTAACTCTGAAATAAAATGAATTACTTTTAGGAAAAAATCAAAATTTGTTTGTGTTATATAGGCTTGGGTGTTAAGTATAATAGGCTAAGTTCTTTATCACAGTAAATTGTCTCTAGCTCCAGATACTTGCATGTCTACATCAATTGTCATATTTTACTTTTCAGATGACTGTGAAAGTAGGCCTAGGAGACGTACAGCAAAAAAAGGTACATATAGTTTTAATTGTTATTTATATTCAGTGTATAAAAGCACCCCTTAACTCTAATCAACTAAAAATATAAAATTAATTAACCCATTTTTGAAAAAGACCCTGTGAGGGAACTGACTCCAGTTCAATGAAATATATATTCTGTATTAAATGCTTATTCTGTATAAATATCAAGTTACTGATACCTTTACACAGAATAATTTTATTTAGATTAAGTCTGGCCTATGATAATATAACTGATTTAGCTAAACTTACTGCGGATTAGCCTGTAAGCCTAACCTAACTCTGAAATAAAATTAATTACTTTTAGAAAAAGATCAAAAGTTTATAGGCCTGGGTGTTAAGTATAATAGACTAAGTTCTGTATCACAGTTGAATTATCTTTAGCTCCAGAACTTACACCAATAGTGCATGTCTACATATATTTTCATACTTTACTTTCATATTTGACTGGGAACGTAGTAAGTTCAGTGTTAATTTATTCATGTTACCTTATATTTGGTGTATAAAATCACCCCTTAAACTCTAGTTAACTTAAAACTAAGATTAATTAAATGATTTTTAAAAAAACTCCATGTGAGGGCACTGACTGCAATATAATTAAATATTTTTTTTTTATTATAGATACTCCTGTAAGTCTGACAATTATATTGTCTACTCTAAAAAAATTCCATTTATTACTTTTATGGTGATTCATGTATGAACATTACATAATTTTAATTTTCTTACAGATGTAAGACTGTTTCCGGAAAATGTATGCGATCGAATTTCACAAGATTTAGGACACACACAAGTGTCTGATCAAGTAAGTTTGAGTGGTAGATTAGGCCTGAAATTGATGCTAAATTTTGTTCGTAAATTCTGCCTAAATTTTTTGCCAGTAATTTAATCTATGGCTTTGATATGAAGTATAAAATGTCTGAAGACAAGTACTAAGCCTTGAGTTCCTACTGAGTACACCCATTAGCCTATAGAAATATTAGCTAGACTGCGTACGTTTTCAATTGTAAAAATGAAATAGGCCTACCTATATTTGTGTAATGTATCCAATTTGTAAGTCATTTTATTCGTAAAATGAGGTCCTACCTAACACAAGATGGTAGGCCTTACCATAATATATTTAATTTGTACTCTGCTCGTATTTAACTAGTTAACATATTTTATTTTATTCTTCAGTCCCACTATATTACTCTAAATATACTTTCAAATTCAGGATTTTTCAGAGAAACGTAATTAATTAAATAAGATATGACTTAATAAGTTAAGGTTAATTTTAACACCTAATATAACAAAATTTATAATATAGGCCTATGGCTACTGTAATACGGAAGCAAACTGTTGTAATATTCTGTACACATAGTTACTTTCATAACATCGAGTCCATTAAATTGTAATTTATTTGACATACAAATTTTATTTTAACACAGCTCTGCTTTAAAAATTAAGGACTAACATTTGTCAGGTAAAAGAAAAAGTGAAAAGAGAATTTGAACTGTGACTTCTTTAATTTTTGAGTTAAAAAGCTTTTTAATCTCGATTAAATTTTTTAATAAAATTGTGCTGTTTTTAAATTTTATAATATTAACTTGCAGACAGAAAAGGTTTTGCTGGTGACTAAAGAAAGCATCGTTCTTTTATCTTATGTAAAATTTATTATTGCATGCAAGTCTGATTAAAGCTCACTAAACTAAAATTATCACTGCTTACAGCAGCAGGTTCTTAAACCCGATAATTGATGTAGGCCTATAGTGTTATTTTTATTTAATTTCTTATTATCTGTATTTATAATCTGGAACTTAATGTGTAGAATTGTATTTATATTGTTTAACCTCCTAAATGATACTCAACTAATATCACATGAAATTTTAAAAAATTAGTATCTTAATATTCTAAATTTTATGGGGTATGTTATACTTAATAGTAGATTTAAATGATACGGAGTATGGATGAATTATCCGTAATGTGTTTGCTAGTTATAATACCGTTGTAATCAGGATTATATTATTCAATGTTAATCATTTGAACAGTTTTTGTTTTTCGAGTTTGTGTGATTATATTAGAAATCTTTTTCAGGAATCTTCAGTGCAGGGATGTAACCAAGCAATAGTGACTTGAGTTCATTTAAATTAAAATAGATTACTATAAAATAACTACTAGATTATGCTGTAAATTTAATTTTTTTTAGAAATTTACACAAAATCCATTAACTTTTTGTAAATTCATAGTGCTAACCTACAAATATTGTGCTAGGTTAAGAAAATAAATTATTCTCTTAATTATTAGTTTAATATTATTATAATTATTAACTTAGTGAAAAATTATGTATGAGTTTTGTAATGATCTTTCAGGTTCCTCCTGAACTTTCCAGAATTGACTGGGAAAAAATGACTATTATTGCACCATCAGTAGTATCGACATCAGATGATATTGATGTGGAAAACATATGAAGTGGAGAAGGTAATATAATCAAAGCAATTTAGCCTATAGATAATTAAAAATTTTTTTTTCTGTTTGTGAATTTTGTAACATTAGCATATTTGATTTAATGTTTGTTTCATATGTAGTGTTAGGTTTACCTAAATTATCTTTACTTGACAAACTAGACTTGTATAGGTACTTTAAATCAATTAAGAAAATCAGCTTTGAATGTAGGACAATTAATTCATACCATATTTCATTAATGTTTTGTTTTCAAAGCATTTTTTTGTTTGGGTGTTAGCCTATTTAATTTGTGTTATGGCAAAGTTAATTTTCTGCATCAGGAATGTCCTATTTCATTGAGCAAGCTTTATAGGAGATTTTGAAGTTTGTGATAAAATAGACATTAATGATTTTTTTTGTCTTGTTAATGACAACAATATAAAGTTATTAACAGTCCCATTTACATTTTAAATGAGAAAATTTAGTAACATAGTAGTTGGAATCATTTTTAATTAGTAGTATTATGTGTCAATGCTTTCAAATCAGGGGCTTCCTTTGGAAAGTATAATCATATGATAATTTTAAGATAAGTATTGTTAGAAGCTCTAAATAAGTTTGTTTATATTATTTTTTATATAAAGAGTTTTGGAAGCTGCTGGAAAACAAAAGTTCTTAATAAAGTACATAATTAGTTTAATAACATTATTTCCCATAAAATTCCAATTATATCATTTAGTAATTTGCACTTTTGTTGATACTGGCAATGATAATTATTTTTCTCTGTTAGCTAAAATTCTTTCTTTGTTACAGAGTCCATTGTTGTAGAAGCTCTTATATCGCCAGATGATTGTGCAAAATTTATAAGTTTGGAGGTAAATTTCTCCTTATAGAACTGCTGTATTCTTATATAGTTATCTCTCTCTGACCTCTATTTTGCACTATGAGGTGTACACTTATTTCCATTCTTATTTGGTATTCTTTTATCTCTTTCTACTATTATTTAGTTACAATAGTTTAATCATAGTAGTCTCTTTATAATTGGTTTAGTGTTTTTTGTACACTGGTCTGTCCCTTAGTGTATATCATTGACTAACATTACTTACACCTAGTGTCACATGACAGGTGTTCTTAATTACGATTATAATACATTATGTCCTTTCTTATAATATTCTTATACTATTACAATAGTGGCATTACACCTTACTTGTGGTATAGACATTAACCTTTTACTTCTATTTGGTATTATAAAGTGGTTTTGTTCACGTTTTACTTAGTGAATCCCCTTTTGGTCGGTTTTGGTTCACTTTATTTACTTAAATTCTTATTTAAAATCCATTTTGGGTATCTTATATTGGTACCTGTAGTAAGCTTATCAGTTCTTCTTGGTTTAAGGCACAAAACATTTTGGTTTAGGTAGGCTTTTCCTACTGATAGATGTGAATTTAGGTGAAATTTGTGCCAACAATGTGTATGTTAGGTTGATACAAATTTACATTCTTTTAACCTTATTTTCTCAAGTTTGGTTTTATTAATGATAACTAATAACTCTTTAGTTATTGCCTTTTCTTATCTTACATGATTGTTTGACTATTTGAGTAATATTTGTTATTATTATGAGACAATTTTAATACTTCTTTATGTTACATGGGTGCTATGCATAACATGTTACTATGCTTTTATTCACAGCTTCTATTCAGTTAACAGTCTAGTTACTTTCATTCTTTTATAACATATCTTGTCCTATACATTTATAATATTATCTGTTGTATATTGTACAGGAATGGGTTTCCTCTCCTTAAAACCCCACTGTTGTGTTTGTCAATTTGTACATACACCTATGCCAATGTGTTTTGAATTATTTTAATTATGTAAATCTCGGAGATATTTGGAGTTGTGGGATGTATTGATGTAAGTAATTAATTATTAACTTAGCTCTCTAAAAACTATCAGTGTTTGTGTACCTGTAACTTAAATAATTAATGAGTTATTTTATAATTCCGTTCAACCCTATTATACCTTGAAGAGAATTCTGTCTAATTTTGTATTTTTACTCTCTCTCTCTTTGGTGTCAGATAATTCCGCTATAAGCGCTGTAGTATCGGCTCAACGAAACTTATAGGTTATTTCAATGTTTATGTTAACCAATTATTCTATACTTATTCAGTTACTTTTTTATTCCTAGCTCATTAAACCATACTCCAAATAACAAGATTTTGCCAATATATAAAGGTTCTTTATTTGTTTACTTCTTTAACATTGAATAATATATGTTCTAATTAACATATGCTTGAGCTATAGATTGTATGAATCGATTGTTGATTATTCTGATACTTTATTTAAATTTAGTTATATAGTGTGTTTTAATTTGTAATTAATTTAATTCAGGGTGTGAAGGTTCTTGTAACTGTGGGGAAGATTAAAAATACATAGATAAGAATGCAAGATTTACAAATTTAAAGTGTTGTGTAGTTAGTATGATTAATATAATAATAATTTACCAGACTAGAACGAAGCCAATCGTGTAGGCGGTTGATTGATAAATTTACTGTTCTGGACAATTATGCCGGACGATTTTCTTTCTTCGATTTAATAGAATGGAATTCTTCTCCTGTCCACTTCGGAATTACAGCTTTCCGGATTGGTTTACAGCCCGATTGATGCTTCTTCTGCAACGCCAGGATCCAAATACGTTCTTCTCTTGGTTGAAGCAATTAGTGTTTTTCCGTGTTTTTGAAAGGTTATAACTTCTGGTGTAGTGAATATTATTAATTGTGATACTGTTAATTCTTTCTATTTGGTTTAATATATCATCAATTCCCTTTGGATATGGGACAGTTCAAGTTCTTCCTTGTATAATCCAGTTATTTATGCTCTATTGTGATTTCATACTGTAGTGTTATTTGGATTAAACTGTACTGGTGATAGTCATAAACATTGTCATTAGGATTTTGTGTTTTATAATCGTGTCTGATGATTTAAAATATTCCGATTAAATAGATAATTCTTGGGTTTTTTAATCTCATCACATTCAGATCATCAAAGCAATTATTGTCAAATTAACAACTTCCTCTTCTTCTGTCGTCCCTAGCAACACACGACTTCTTCCTTCCACATGTTTTGAATATAGTGTTTATTTCATATATTTTTTGTCTATTCCTTATCAATTTGCTATCCTATCGGAATGTAACTTTACCGATAGTTGGTTTATTATTTTCTACACATATTCTGCTGGTTTTTTGATATAAGCCGGTTTTTTTCCTTTTTTTATATTTAATCCACTTTCGATATTAAATGTTATTAATCGATATCATGGCATTATGGTATTATCATAATTTGTATAAATTTTATTATATATCATTATTAATTTAATGTTTTTTCTAGCTCTTCAAATCGTATTCATTAATTATTATTAATTGATGTACCTAACCTTTATGTTATGAGTGGTTATATAGTGGTTTTGGCTGTTAGGCCTTTTATTGTAAACAGATCTACCTGTGTTTATAACGGGTACACATCTATAGCCCCTTTTACATAAATTCATACATATAATTAAATCTTAACTATTAACATTTACATAAACAATTAATTTTTCCATATCTAATAACAATATTATCTTGACCTATGGATCACATATAAGAAAATTCAAATCTATTAACGTTAATTAGCTGCTTCACACTTCATTCTACAACAGTCATTGAATAATACATCTTGTTTCATTATCTTTCATTAACTCAACACATATTTGGTATAACATAACATAAACTTTATCATAACATTTGTTGTCGCAAAATAATACCTCTTAACTCAAAATTCTTATTTGCTATTAGTAAATTATTGTTTCTTTTTTTGTTTGTTTTTCATTAAACATATATCATCAACTATCGTCTAACTTACAGGTTCGGTTATTCTTGTTAATATTACCTTGCATCCTTATTTACCTTTATCTATGATTATAAATATAATTATTAGATCTTTGTTCTATCATGGGGTTAAATATTGACTTGTTTATTATTCTGTGAACCTTGTTTTTATGTAACTTGAGTGCTAGCATTTCTGTTGCGTTACAATATTGGTCATCTCAGTTAGTCAGTTCTTGTCCATCTCTTCAATCTGTAAGTTGTTCAGTCATTGCATATACGGGTAAGATGTTCTATAGTTGACTGGCTCTTGGAATCTATATTTTATACCATGGTTGTTAGGTGTCTTTCTCGTAGTATGTTTCTTCCTTGTCTTCATTGGTTCCTTACTGACCGAAAACTATTGGGTTGTTGGTTCCTGTGGTACAACCATTGTTCGGTGCATCTTCTTTTTCTTATAATGTTATTTCACTTGTTAGTTACCATTAGTTTTATTAACTCTTATTGTTGTGAGTTTATCCTTGGTGATGAGTAGCTCATGTAGTTTTATGCTTGGCCTTTTAGAAGAAACACTTGGTTTGTCTCTTTCACTCAATTATTGACATGTGTTAATATTTTGGGTTACTGAAATATTTGGGCTCATATGTCTCGTTACAATATTAACTGGTTGTAGGCATATAAACTTATACACTGTTGTGAGAATTGTACAAAAGTACCTTTAAGCTAATTTCAAAACACAACATTTCAGAATTAATCACATTTTTTTCACTTTATAGGCTATGTCACACCAAAAGAAAATGTACAGGTCACTTTCAACAACAGTTGACAACAGCTGACTGAATATTATCCGATGACAAAATACTAAACAGATGGGAGATAGTCACACCAACCAACCATTTTGTATATAGTCTTTAAAATGAGATTTTTTTGCTTGTACACGGAAAACCTGGATCACTGTATTAAGATATATATTTTAGATATGTAGGTCAATTTATTAATTTTGAGCTATTAATTTAGCTAGTGCTAAGCTTTAAAACACAGTTATTTGTATGAAAGAAAAGTACAATTTTGTAGGCCAAGTAATAAATCCAACTCTGATTCTGAAAAATTGTCACGGGTAGGAAAATAAAAATAATAATAATTCACCGATCTGAATGACGTTTTACAGAATCGTGATAAACATAAAATTACTTTTGATAGTGATCCCATGCTCATCCCAAGTTGAAACTTTCAGAATATGTAGAGGAAAACAATATCTTTCACATATATTTTTTTGAGAATTTTAAAAATACAGTTTTTCAAAATTCAGTAAATGCAATAATGATGTGTTTATAAAAAATATATATATTTTCAACTAATTATGTTTTATATCATATGAAAGCCCTTTAAAAGAGCTTTCAAATGAACTCGATGTCATTGTTCTAGCTTAATTAGAACACAAGTTGTGAACAAATCAATATTGTTGCGCAAGTCAAAAATTTTATTTATTTTTTTCATTTTTGAGCACCCATTACTCAGTAACCTTTCGTCAGAAAAATGTGAAAAAATTGATTTGTGTTACTATTTATGAATACTACATGCATACTTAATTTCAAATAAATCTAAGAGGGTCAGGTTGTAGCACTTGTTGATTTGACACGGAATATCTCTTAAATGTAACTTGAAGTTTTCATTTTGTTGTAAACATACCAGTCTAGTTTTTCTATTTATAGTTTATGCTTTTTTTTTTTTTTTAATAATTTCAACTAATTGAACCCCTAATCAATCCTACACTCCCTCGCAGAAAAACCTATATTTAGTTCATTTATATTGTCATCTGAGTTTAGTTATGTTTGATGTAATAAATAAAATGTTTATTTCATCAAAGGTGTTTTCACTTTTTGTAATTATGTTCTTGTAAATAAATATTCTATGTACTTTATGAATGTAATCTTATAGTTACTGATAAAGTAACAAAGCCCAAATGTCTGTGTGGTATTTTTGTTGTAATAATATTTGTCTGATATGTATTATTTTTGCAATGTTTTTATGTATCTTCTATGAAGAAATAATTTGTTCATTATCCTTAATAATTATTAATTATTGATACCTTAGAATTGAAACTGTTTTGTATAAATTTTGTAATAAAAATCAATGTACTTGTAAGTCTTTTTTTATCAATAACCTATTGAAAATAACACATTCCTTGTGCAATGCAAGTAGGCCTACCAAATACCTACCAAAAATGTATATCCCCAATTTTTGATAGAATATTTGATTTTTTTTGCCATCAGAATTTTACTTTGATTTTACTTTCATGTTCCATAAGGAAATGGAAGTATGGTGATGGCAAAAAAAATCGTGTTAGAGATTTTTGCAGATTCTGATTATACTACCCTCAAAACATGAAAAAAAGTAATTTATCGAAAAGTGTCTGTGTGTCTGTCTAGATTTTTTATGGCAAACGATAAGAGCCGCAAATTCAAACAGAATCAAATAATTTTTTGCATACAGCCCTGAATTGTAGAGTATTCAAGATCTATTGTTTTTTGTGAAGATCGGTTAAGATAAAGGGGTAGTTTACCTGCAATATTTTATGTTGTAACAAGAGAAATTTTTTCATGACGAACGATAACTGCCGTAAATTCAAACAGAATCAGATATTCTTTTACATATGTGCCCGAGTTATAGAGGACTCAAGGCCTATTGATTTTGGTGAAGATCGGTTACGGGGAAAGGGTAGTTTACCTGAAACATTTTTTTGTTGTAACGTAATAGTTTACCTGATAATTTTTTGTATATATGTACTACGTTATTGAGAACAAAGAAGCAGTTTGTTTTTAAAATTCCTTCCCGGCCTGTTTCGCCGTAGACCAATGTTTTCTGCAGAACCACACGTTTCGCCAGTGCCATCGACTTCCATCATCAGTGAAAATCAAGTGCGATAACGTGAGGTGGTATACGTTAGTGCCCACAGTAAGTGGCTGAAGCAGTAAGTAGAAAGAAGTAGTTTCAATGGAAATATTTCATTTCGAAAATGATTTTAAATATAAATCTTAGAACATGGAAGTCGTGTATGATTCTCCATACCAATATTTTGTTCTTAAGTGTGCTATTAAGTATTAGGAATCTTCTCCACGTCAAGGTATAGGATTACAGCCTGTTTTGCCTTCACTGAAGGCATCTCTTTTCCTTGCCCTACCTATATCTCGTCTTCCCTGAGGTCTGTATCTTATTACTTGTTTAGGTAGTCCCATGTTTTCCATTCTCTTGATATCCTGCCTCTATTTTATTTGTCCTTCCCTTATTCTGCCGGCTATAGAATATACATTTTACTTGGTACTTATATTTTCACTTCATATTTGATATCTAAGGGTTTGCATTATGAATACTCGACACAATATTTTTCTTGTTAGATTCGAAGTTTTAAGTAATTTTCTCTTAAAAAGTGTGTATGAACATTTTAGCACGACGAGATTGTCTGTTTTATTATTATTCTTAACGTTTTGGTTTTTATTATTAATTTTTGGTTTATTGATTTATTCTAGCCAATTCAATCTATTATTGAATCCGATATGAATAAATCGGTTTACTTACTCTTTGACATCGTTTATTAATTTTGTTTAAATAGTTTAGAATGTTTTTTGTTCCATTTCATGTGTTCGATTCTGAAGAAGTTGCGTTGACTCTTCTATTATTAGCTGCGGTGAGTTGCTCTGTACTTTCCTGTATAGACACTAACATAAACACAACATGTACATGATACTTAATATTATTATAACATTAATAGTTAATAACATTTTATTATGGCCTATGCATACTGCATTGGTCATTGTCACTTCTGATAGTGTCCTTTTTCTTCATCTTGTGGTTTTATTACCTTAACTATAGTTTGTTATGTGAGTTTACTATACTTTAGGAAGTTACCTTTTTATATGGGTTGTAATCCTATCAAATTATTCTCGTTATTGCTTGAATATCTCTTATCATTGTTTTGATAGCACTGTTATTATTGTGCAGTAGTTCATTCTGCATTTATACTGAAAATTGCTTTGGTTTAAAGTAACCAAGATTACTTGCATCTAGCTGTCAACATGGTTTATTTATTATTATTGTTATTATTAGTATTTGGGTGGCTATAATCCTTGAATTTACTTATTCGAATAGTATTCTGCATCATTCAATGTTGTTGGTTTAGTTCCTACTCTTTTATGATAAGTTTACAAGATAATTTTGTTCATCATGCATCCATTCTATGGCAAGCATATAGTTATAATATACAACAATGGATTATTGTCGGTTTTGTGTTTCTGTATTACATTTGATTTATTTGACTTTATGTAGTACTGGTATATCTATTGGTTATTATTAGATTACATTTTGTTTATCTTTTACAGTCTTTACTATTGGTAATTAGTGGTTATTTCTAATATCAATTCCACTTTACAATTGGTCATTGGTGTTTTGGACGTAGCCCGCTTTTCATGTCTACACATAATTTAGCTAAGAACTTATTATTATTCATTCTCTTTGTTACTTTTTATGTTCAATAATTCATTCTTATTGATTATTGTTTGTATTACATTGTCAAGGAAGGTATTCACTTAATAAGTTTTGGTCAGTGTCAATTTGTTTTGCAGCTTAGGGGTTTAAATCATGTTGTTTATTCCATTTATTCTATCTTCTTTTATAATAATTCTTTTATTGCCATATGTTAGTTCATTATAATTCATGTTATCTCCCTTTTTTGTGTTTGATCTGGATATTTTCTTCTTCTCTTCACCGATTCCTTCCTCCCTCTTAACAAGTTTCTTCATGGCGTTGTTTTCACTGGTTTCCTTCTCACGGTTAATAGGTTTCTTCTTGATTTTGTCTTTAATGGGTTTCCTTCTCACTGTTTGATCTATTGGGTAATTATGTATGTCGTCTCGTCGTTAGTCTTGCTTTATCTTCTTTAGTTGCACATTTACTGGTAATTCTTTCTTCACTTTAATTCACTTGGTTTTGGCTTATGATACTTCCTTTTTTATCCATGATCGTATGCTTGACCTTGTAGGTATTCTTAATTGTAGTGGCTTTCAACTTATTTGTGGTACGCTGGTGTTGGTAGTGTTATATGTACCATTACAACATACAAAAATTTGACAGATATTTTTGTCACAAAAAACGTTTATGATATATTGTGTATAAATACACATATAAAGGTATTTTTGCCACAAAAAACGTTTATGATATATTGTGTATAAATACACATATAAAGGTATACAATACATTTGATTTGTTTAACAGTCGTTATAAGACAGTATTACCATATAGGGGAGAGCAGAGAGACATAAGTTGATACTTTGTACTTCTTCAAGTGTCCCTTAGTCGCAGCACCTCTGCAACTGTATAACGTTTTTGTTATAGCTTGTAGTACATGCTCCTCCAGTCTGATTATAGCAGTGTACAGTAAAATGAGTCTTTGTTCCCTTTTGTATTTTAGAACGTGTAAAGCAACCTTTTTGTCACTAATTTGCTATGGGTGTTTACAGCTACGTACTTTGTTGGATCCATGGTAAGTGTACAATTGATTCATACTAATACAAAAGCAATGTGGCAACATGAGGGCAAGTTATGTTTCTCTATAACTTTTAAAAGAAAATTAATTCATAACCTAACAGATCTCAGAATTAATTATGTGTCAGTTACTTGTGATCCTATAATAAAGATTACGTGTTTATTAAATCCTAAAAAACTAAAATTTTTAAAATGATAATAGTAATAATGGCTCCTTTTTATGCCGCCTAGGAAATTTAGGAGGTAGAATAGGTTGCCTAAAGTGAGTGTTCGACACACGCACTAAAGGTAGAGTGGCCAGCAGCATTACACTTCAGCCACTAATTTTAAAATTAAAGGTGTACCTTCAATTTCACCAGAAGGAAAGTGGTATGTTGGTACAATGTAAGTAAAACATTTTGTTCTGTTTTCTTTTTTTCATATTTGGTTCAAACGTACAAGTGAAAAACTTTCTGGGGCGATGTAGCTCACAAACCCTACAAAGACTCGGCGTTTTCCACAACTTGTATTTAGAAAAGAACAAAAAGAAAAATCAGATTTCTGTGTTATGATCTGCACTATTCTGTTAGTTATTATGGTTTGTACCCTAAGAATATTCGTATGTTAGCCTCCGAATACGTGTTTGCAAATAATGTCGATTTTCTGGTGAACTGGGCCGGTAAAAGATTGTTTTACTGGCTTCATGCAGCGACATTCAAGATTGTCTTTTAGAGAGGCTGAAGCAACAAGTTTTGCAATAGCATTTAGTTTTAATAAACATAACATAAAACTTTCTTCAATATTGGAATTCTGTGATAAGTCGCCTTCATTTTTACTGTCACAATATTTGGAATGTGAAGGAAACCAGGCAGCATAACGACAGTGCACTGTCCTAACAAAGTTGTCAGTTTGAAGGGAAATAAACAAGTCAGCAGGGTTACCCCTTTGGAAAAGGGTGAAACCAGTGGTATTTTCATAGATGGCAGCTGGAAACCACCACTTATCTTTATATCCACAGAGTGTTATGTAGATATCACTTTGATTATTTATGGACCAGCAGGTTGTATTGGAGTAGCACATCCATCAAGATAAATTACAGCCTCTCTTTTTTTACTATTTATGAAACAGTTTATACCTCATACCCGTTACAATCTGACTTCAGCCATTAGACAAGTGTTTATATGGCCTGTTTCGGTGCAGCCGCTGAGAGCTGGATGACAATAAACCCAGGTAACACCATGACATACCTGGGCTAGCAAAAGATGCTCTTTCAAAGGCAGCTACACCATCTAACTGACAGCAGGTTTTAGTTCAACTGGAATTTGGCCATTAAATGAAAATATATTCAGTATCGAAGAGTTTCTGTGTTCACCTGTAATTGACAGAGAGATAGGAGACAAAAGTAATTATGAAGGAAGATTAACACCAACAAAAGATTGTCAAGAGACCACAGTAGCCGGACCTCCCACGTCGGAAATAAACGAGACATCTGCTAATACCTTATCACAATTGACACCAGAATAAATTCGCCCTTATCCGAAAGCGACTGCAAAAATAAAATAGAAATGCGCCAAGAAGAAAAAGTCAAGTATTCTCACTGACTCCTATTAAAAAAGCAATTCGTATTGAAGAGGAGGCATGACAAAAGAAAGAGCGATCAAAACGGAAACTAATCATGAACGGTAAAACGAAGGCGATTTGTGGACTGTATAGAAACGGTCAATCAAACTCTCCAAGACTTAAGAAATTGTAACAAATTAGTGGGTAGCGTAACATTTGTTATTTCAGAGGATTCTCGCTAGAGATTACCGGTAACTGCAAGAGGAACCCGCGCTGATATTGTCTCAGTGTGTTTAAAGTCCTCGGCGATGTGGAATGCTATTCAGACAAAATTTGCAAAGCAATATGAGAGCCCATTTAGGAGGAGGAGGAGATGGTGATTTTTCTACAAACTTACTTTTCGGTGACGGTAGTGTTCCTAATGACGATAGCTTCACAGAAATTGACGAAAAACTGGGACATAGTAAATAGTACAACACTATATTAATTGCTAAATTCTGTGCAAAACGTTAAGTGTTTACTTGATAAAAATTACAAGTGGTAATTCCCAAAGAATCGAATCTGTGAAGGAAAATAATGATACAAGTTTGGAAAAATTTTCTGGGGATAATAAAAAGTCCGAAGAATCTATTAACACCGTATTTAATATTGAAAATATAGTGTACTATCTCCAAGAATTTTTGAATTCTTTAAATCAATCTTGCATTCCGCCACAACGGTTCATTCTAAAGGTTGGCACTCCAACAATGTTGTTGAAAAATTTACATCCTCCGAACGTTTGCATAATACAAAATGCAGGTGACACGGGAATTTCTGTGTCAAGTAGGTAATAGCGTTATTATCGACTCAAAAGCCCTCTTCACACACACATTCGAATCAGTAGGCTACTGGTTGTTAGCATTACCTGGTGTAATTACCAACTTATAAATTGTAACATTCTTTACTTTAGGACACACTTGAAGGAAATTAACAGTTTCGAAATTACATCCGTTCCATTTACATAATTTTCATTAAACCTACTTAATATGTAGTAGTGAACGATAAGCTTTTCCAGGTTTTACTAGTACTTGACCTACAACGGTCTGATCTCCTACACTCAGTGCCTCTGTCTTTAATGATCACTGCTTTTTTTTACATAATAATTTTCCCATTCCTGCATAGAATTTACCCGCTCGTACAGAAGGCAACAGAATTTAGTGAATCCAAGCTGCAATCGAAGTATAACTACGTTACTTTCACATCTCCGTAGGTATGCCACGAATATCCGTCATACTGAATTCTGCTCAATAAAAGTTTCATACTATCACATGACTCCGACATGTAAGCAGTAAGTTATAAACTGAAGGGATTGGTGAATTATTAGAAATGGAGTAAAATCAATAGGTTAAAACAAGTTCGTAGAAGTCTTTTGAGTGGAGGGAACGTTAGAAAACTGTTTATGTTATGAATGCTTAAGCCTACAAATCGTGATAGTTGTTATTATTATTATTATTATATTATTACTATAAAACAACAATTGTATTATTTTAATACAGACAGGAGTGAATACAGCCTTCGAATGAATTAGTAGTACGAACGCGTCAGCCTGCCAACACACATTAGATTCTGTATATTTGTGTCGTGACGACGGTAGTAATTTTCGTAAACAAAGACTGTTGTGTCATTACGACATTAAGAATGTTGTTGGCGTGAATTTAATGCGACAGATTTTTTTTACCTCTGCCCATGTTCTCTCTTTCAGTCCTCTCACTCACTCACTCACTCACTCACTCTCTCTCTCGCGCGCGCGCACACGCACGCGCGCCAACTCGTACAGTTTCTTCTTTTTGTCAACAATTTCAGTGTTACACACAATCCTTCACTGTTTGTTTGTATCTGTTTGTTTAATCATTCATTGTGTTTGTACAGACTACACATTCAAACTTGAGTAATCTGTTTGTAGCAGTGTAACATTTCAACAAACACTTAAAGAGGCGCGCTTTGGGTGCAGTCGCAGAAGGACCTGCCGTGCTAACTTAATGAAAATAAAAGGAAATTAATAGTGAGGTAGTCATGTTTAATTAAAGGTAGTAGTGAGGTTTGTCCCTATTAGTGAGGTAGATGGGGAAAATTGACAAAGAAAGAGTGAGGGGGAGAAGAGAGACGGGGGAGAGAGAATTACGAATTTTTAATTATTCTCATTCATACCGAATATCATTTGTAAGAATATAGTTATGCAGTTATTGGTATACAGTAGTACCGAAGCAACATGTTTCAAGTTGACTCCCATCCGTTGGAAATTTATTCACGATTCTGATTAAAAAAAATTTCTACAAGTACCAATAATATAAATAACAACCTGCCGAAGCAGAAGACTTTATATCTTACAGAGTTGAAGAGTTGTAATGTTACATTAATTATATTTTTGCTTTTCGTATATCACAGTGAGCAGTAATCTAATTTTTTTGAAATAATACGTGAAGGCTTATATATTAAGAATTAATTTTTTTTTATATTTTCCTTAACTTGCTTGTAAAATAATTAGGTATCCAAAAGGTAAGTTACATATTTTAATAGCAACTTATAAGTTCCTCATCCTCGGTTTTTTCCTTTCTTCAAAATGTACCACTTCTTAATTGCGAATAAATTATTTAACGTAATAATCGTTTCACCAAAGGCTGTTTGGATCCTGCTAATAAAACTCTTGAGTCTGCTGCACATAATCCTCGCTTTTGGTTCATGTTTCGTTAACTTTCTACATTACAATAAGTTTAATTATTTTCAAGTTCCTTATAAGTAGCCAACTGTAGTAAACATCATGTACTTTGACCTCTCTCTCACTCTCTCTCTCTTTCTTTCTGTTACTCTTGTTCTTCTCAATAACTGTATCTCAGGAAGTCTGAACGTAACAGGTTCTTAAGTAAACTTCATCTGACTTAACGTGCAAAATCTTAAACATCATTTGGGCTTCAGTTGTGTTATAATTTTGTAAGAAAGCTTTACAAAATACTTTTTACACTGCTTCTGTATACGAAACTATGTGCAGGTATGTAATCAAATTTTTAAGTAGGCCTATTTATTCTAACACTGTTACAGTTTCTTGAAAACGCCGTATGTAAACAAACATTAAAACTTAGTAATAAGGTTTATCAAACTACTATTTTTCTTGGACGCATTAACGCAAATCAGTAATCTAGAGACCAATTTTATATTGAAAAATCGATGTCTAATAAACGGAATTTGATATGCAAAAATCCATCGGTTAAGAAAATAAAGTAAACTTGGTTAGAAACAAATAATTTTGGCAAAAATTTTTAATTTGATATAGGCTATAATTGATTCCAATTTTATTACAATCTGAGAAATGAAGCCAAATAGATTTTCATAAACGTTGGTCTAGTAACAAAAAAAGTTTCATTCTTAAGCGCACAATATTATAATTTCCCTTTCATCCCGGAAAAAAGACTGTATTAAGCTACTATCATACTTGTCTAGTCTACACTATTTAATGGGTATATTATAGGTTTCACAAAAATTGATTATCTTACACATGGTTTTAATATATCACTAAACTTTGTGAAAAGTCTGAGTGAAAAGAATTATATACACAACGGTTGATGTTAATACAGGTCTTAATTCGTTTCAAAATTTATAGATAAATAAAAAATTAAAATTATCACATATATTGGGTGGTGTATAAAATAAATTGTAATAATCCTTTCTAATATGATTACTTAAGCCATAATATCCGAAGTTGGACCGTTCCTTTATTCTTCTGTAGCCTCCTACATTCTTGCGTATCTGCTGTCATATTCGCGTCTCACAGTCTTAGTAGACAGTAGGCTATAATATTATACCTTTTTTTGCGTTGTCTGAGACTTGTCTCAGAGGATAAGACTCAGGCTGATCTGGGGCAAGCACCCTTCCGCCGATTAGAGATTTAGAGGAGTCGCACGCCAGCGCAGCGCGGACCGGTGGCGAAGTAGGTGGAGCCATTCAGGATAGAGTGTAGTGTATGGATGTGTATTTGTGTGTTTACGTAGTGTGCAGAGCCAAATGGGTGATGGTAGAGCCATAATAAAAGTATAAGTCAAACGACAGCCAAGACGAGGTCGAGTAACGCAGGACGCCAAAGCTGGAGGGAGGTGTCAGAGAGGCGTCAAGGTAAGGCGGGGAGGCACAAAGGAGAGGGATAAAGACCGGATAGGTAGATAGGAAAATTTAAGATGTTAAGTTATCAAGAAGGAAGCCAGGTGTAGTAAGTATGACGAAGAGACTTAATTATTTCTATTTCTCCGTTGGCGGGGGTTTCTGGGAGGAGGTCCATCGGGAATGGTGAGGAGACGGTTTATGACAAAGGAAGGTCTGCGGTAGTTACAGGTAGTATTAATATTATACAATACCTCCTTCACATTTAAGTTGAGGAATTCCAATCAGCCTTCCGTTGCGTTACTTCTCTCTTGAGCCCTTGATATAATTCGTTGCCTGCTCTTTATTGCAGCTGTAATATCTCCTTCGTTTTATAATTCGTAACGTTAAATATTCTTCCTCACCCTGGAATTTTCCATTCTCTTTTACTAATTTCTTTTCACTTCATAAGACTTTTCTGTACAAAAGCAAGTATATAAAAAAGTTATAAGGTCGGGGATTAGCAACCAAACGGCATTGTTTAAAAACATTTATCTACAAGTTTCTTTTCTATAGTTCATCGTACACACCCTTGCGAGATAAAAATAACTACACGGTAGTTTCTTTCGCAATTTTTCGCATTATTTTGAGACAATCGACTGGTGATTTAGAGATAAATACTTAATATTAATGGGGTCTCATACATTTTATATTATATATCTGTTTTCTATCCTACTGATAGAATTAGGAAAACGGTAGCTATCTCTCTTTTCCTTTTAAAAGCACAATACATATTAATTTACCAAGTAGCAGTTTCCTTCTTCATTTAAAATTTCTATCAAATCTACTGTATATTGGACAAAACAGAAGGGGAAACATACGTGCTTACAAGGTAGTGTAAACATCCTGTAATGCTGTCAAATCAAAATACAAAGGAAGGGGAAGTGAATACTGTAATGAGTAGCCCCTACATTCATATTTATGCAGGTGTAGGTGATGATTAAGGCCCGGATTTTTATGTAATTACATATTTGAATGCTGAGTGCACATTTACACGGAAAAGCCAGATATCGGCGAATCATACCAATAGGTGTCTTATCCGCGAGTTTAATTTTACATATTTTTACATATTTTGTTCATATTACATATTTCACTCCATCTTACATATTTCTACATATTTTAGCTATTTTACTATACTTTACTTCAATTTGAAAATTGAAATGGCAAAAAATAGTTAGGCCTATAACAACATTACTCAGATGCGCAAATGTGCAATTAATCAGAATCAGATCCAATTAAATTTATTACAAGAAAAGGAAAAATATTGCATCTGTTGCAATTGCACACATAGATTCTACTTTCAAGAAGTAAAATTTTTTACGAGCTCAAGCGACAAGTAAGGCATTTTGCACGGGATGTTAATGAGAATGGTATGCGCGGCCGCGTTCCTTATTTACGTTTCGTTCGCACGTTCTGCAGGCTCGATGGGGAAAGAACGTGCTGTCCGCGGTAAATAAACACTCTTCGCAGATCTTGCAATTCTCGCAACGGATTCCATCTACCTAAACAAACAAATATCCATATAACTCTATGCTATTGTAGGGCACAATGTGATTTTTGACGCCAGTATTATCGACGCTCTCGGAGTGTAAGCCTACACGTAAATAACAATCTGGTGTGTAGTGTGGTGTGTTGATGTTATTGTCAAGTCAGTGTTTTGTCTTTCGCCTACACTTCTGCGCTTGCTTTTTCTTGCCTTGGCGGATTCTCGTTGTTGGACAAAAGACGTCTTAAATAATATAGTGTGCGGTATTGTTCAACGCAAGTTCTTAAGAGTTTTAAATACAAATATCCTTGTTTTATCATGGCACCGACCGCATCATCTTTGTCATCTAAGTTAAAATCATGGGTACAGATTGACAGTGCTTTTACAACTGACGATAAAGCTGTATTTTGCCAAGTTTGTTATGGCCAAATGGTGTTAAAGAAGAGAAGGTACTGCTGTTGTATACAGATGCAGCAGCATACATGTTAAAAGCAGGTAATTCTCTAAATGTGTTTTACCCCAACCTACTACATGTTACATGCCTGGCTCATGGATTGCATCGAGTAGCTGAAACTGTCAGAGACCTTTTCCCCGAAGTAAATACATTAATATAAGCAACAAAAAAGGTGTTCTTGAAAGCTCCTTACCGTATCCACTGCTACAAACAAAGGCTACCTGACACACCTCTGCCTCCAGAACCCGTAATTACAAGATGGGGAACCTGGATCGAAGCCGTAAATTTCTACAGTGACAACTTTGAAGCTGTGAAGTATGTGGTGGAAACATTATCTCCCGATTCTGCAGTGTCAGCGAGCGAATCCTTGTCTGCATTCAACAACTCTAAGGTGATATGTTCAGTTTCGTACATCAAAACGCATTTCAGTTGTATCAAGAAACTGGAGACTGCAGGTCTGACTCTCCAAGAGGCCATAGGAATAGTTGAAGAAGCAGTTAACAAGTTAAATGCTGTGCAGGGTGAAGTCGGTGACAAAGTTTCTACTAAATTAAATGCTGTGCTGAATAGAAACCCTGGTTACTCAACTTTACATACCATTTATCGCATATGTAACGGCGAAAATGTAGAATCGATTGAGAATATTCTTCCAAGTACGATTCCTCTATATAAACATGCGCCGGTGACGACATGTGATGTCGAGAGATCCTTTTCTATATATAAAAACATACTCTCAGACCGAAGACAGTCCATGTCAACAGACAATATAGAAAAGTATTTAATAATTAATTGTGCAACTAAACAGTGGAAAAAAAAACTTACATGGACACTTTATTCTTATGCAGAGTTACAGTAGAGTTATATATATATATATATATATATATACAATATAGATTTATAGATTTTTAAGTCAAAAATCTACCTTTAATTTTATAGTAATTTCAACTCTCCTAGTAAAATACTTTGTTAAATAGTTAATAATTCTCAATTTTTTACTTTATACTCATGTCCTATACTACAGAAATCCATAGGTAAAATACTTTGTTGTTGTTAATTTTATAATATCAAGGTTTCTTTTTTAATACTGTTTTCTAAAATATGTTTTCATAAATTTTCTAAAGTACAATAAACAATTGAAAAGTAATTCATTTCTTATGCATGCTGTCTTATTGTAAACTCTTCAACAAAGAGTTGAACTTTCAGATACTGTGTATTCTGAGGGTTAACTTATTTTCTGTAACAGAATTGGTAATCTAACTGGTGATTAGTGTCAGCCCCGAACTTGATTAGTATTTTATGGATTACATTGACTTTGCTCAAAATATATTTGCATGTTTTGAAAGTGATTTTAAAAAGTTTAAAATGAAGCACCTATTATTTTCAAAACCTTTCAAAGAGGGCACTGTTATGTTCTCGTAAAATGTAAATTATATTGTTGATGTGAAAGTATTTTAATACTACATATTTCTTAAATATTACATATTTAGCTACATATTTTCCTTATTTTTCCTACATATTTATGTACATATAGGGAGACTGTGCGCTGCGCCGTACGCTAGACAGAGAGGGTATAATAGCAACTATCTCGCTCTACTTTCGTCAGTGAAACACGCGGCTGATGAGTAAATTTTAGTCGATTCATTTTTGCAGTTCAACCTGCGATAACTTCAAAACCAATAAATATACAGCAATTCTGAAAACTGCATTGTGTTCAGTAATTAAATCTCTATAAGTAGCCAAAATCTCAATTAATATAATTAACAATTACAGAAGATACACAGAAGAAGAACGTGTTTTTTTAGACGTTTCTATTGGTTTAGCATTTGCGTTTGTACACTGTACTCTTTAGAATACAAAAAGTAAAATTGGTTAAAAAGTTTTACTTACAGTACGCCTACATCAGTTTTTGAAAAAGTTTATGATTCGGCTGCTTCATACAATGCACACGTTTTTTGGAAGCCATGAAGCCAAAGTGAGTCGACCTAACGCCGCTGCCCCAGATTCAGTTGCCCCAAATCAAGTATTTCAATTGTAAAAACTTAAATATTCAAAAATAGTGAACCATATCGCAGAATGACGTAAGTGTAGTGAAGAATAAGTCGTGATCAGCCAAAACATCAAGAGTAGTATCTTTACATCCCTAACCATTTCGCTAACCAAAATTGCAAAAATTAGTTTGGAGATACGTCCGGATATGGGAGGTTCCGGATATCACAGGTCCGGATGTGACAGGTTGTACTGTATTTACCTTATAACAATTCCCCCTAAATAAAAGGGAAATCCCCAAATTCATATTTCGATGCCACCTGTTGTAGATAAAACGGTATTTATCTTGGATACATACGTTTAATCTCATACAAACGTTTTTATGTGTGTTCCCATCAGCACCGACACACCTGTACAGGCTTCTCTATATTTTTCTACACCTGTCCAAATATGACTATACTGATTACAATAGTAATTTCTTCTACGGTTTGTTTATGACCATAAGATATGTCTTTATAGTTCCTTTTAAATACCATTATTTTCTGCTCATTCGTACAAAACTTTTAATTGTTGATTGTGCCAATTCTGATAATCTTTGCCAAACCCAAATTTTAATGTTATACGGCGTCACCTAATTATGTAGCAAACAAAATTAGAACAAATCACTGTTATTTTAGCAGTAGCTTTTTTAAGGAGCCCAGAGTAGGCCTATACCTACCCGACACGCACACATTTGAAGGATCAGTATTTTGTCTTGGAGTTCACTCTCCCAGCTGAGATACCCATGTTTTTAGGGACCAGGAACTCGCATTTGAACTTCTATCATCAGCTACATAATGTAAATCCTAGATAAATGTACAAGCCTATGCTCTAAAAGCCTAAGCTATGATACCCACAATCATCTACGTTTTACTAAAATAATGGTTGCAAGTTAAATTTTTTGATTCATGTTGATGCTTTTGTCTCGAAGAAACCAGGTAAATTAATCTGCTTTTCGTATCCGGCCGACGATGGTGTGCTCCCACTAACGAACAGTGGCACTTGCAACTCGTTTCACTTGCGAACACTCAAGTAGATAAGACACGTAATTAATTTTTGATACGTGAGAGTACCTCCCACTTGCGAACACACAAACAACGATGTATGTACATCCACCCTGTATTGTGTTTATGTTTTTATAATTCGTTAAATGTTTTTTTTGTTACCAACTACGTTTACCAAGTTACAATTTTTATAAAACTCACACACACACACACACTTGCATAGCCGCTCCCTCATTCTCTCTCTCTCTCTCTCTCTCTCTCTCTCTCTCTCTCTCTCTCTCTCTCTCTCTCTCTCTCTCTCTCTGTCTCTCTCTGTCTCTGTCTCTCTCTCTCTCTCTCTCTCTCTCTCTCTCTCTCTCTCTCTCTCTCTCTCTAAATTAAAAAGGAAGGTTATTTTTTATTTATTTTTATTAGTCAACTTGTAGAACGGACGACGTGATCTTGAGAAACATCCCAACTTCAGAATCTTTTTCATATCTTTTAGTTTATCCAATTCAGTATACTTTTTCGTCCTTTTCATAGCTTAAAAATTTCACTCCATCGTTACATCGTGTTCTGAATACATTTCTCTGCCTCAGATTATAAACATTTGATAATGTTTTTTATTCTTGGATGTGGTCTTCCAACGTGGCCGTTTAGTTTCTGATGCGTGCTTGTACGGTATTATTCATTGTATGACGTCGGAAGTAGCAGTTCCGTAACTCCTGTGGCACTAATCATTGTCTAGCTATTGTTCTACGAAACAATTAAAGAATTAATCGAGTTTCTCTTCCTCTGGAACTTGACCATGGATATACTACCAGCCACATTCTACATCTTTTCGAAGGAAAGCAAGTGTAGCACACATTAGGATTTTTGTGCTCCCTAAGTCATTTGAATGTGTATACTCGTGCAAAGTGACTACTGCAGCTTTTGAATTTTCCATTCATGAAAAATTACTTTTAATCTTTCAAACTCTCTTTTCTATTGATTTAACCAAAAATCGGGAGCTTAGCTTGCACAACGTCTTCGCCCGGACGGAAACTACTCTCGTCAATTTTCAAACCGGGACAATTGACAAACTGGCCGGGACCCCGGGATCAGGTCGTCAAACCGGGACGTATGGTAAGCCTATTTATACATGTATTTATCGGTTTTCAATATTGATGTGAGCATTGTACTGTAGAATTAGGAAGCGATTGTATTGAACGAATCACGATTATCAAATGATATACGGTATTCCTTTTAGTTCAACAATTCCGTCATCTCGTCTCCGGTACTTTGGAAAACCATTGTTATTTTCAATAGTTAACGTAAAATGTTGCTCGGTTATTATGTGTACATATTCCATCAATCATGCAAGGAACATTAGGATTACGAGCTCTACAAGATCCATGTATCATTCGAGATAACAATTTTATGAATCCTTGGAAAAGTGATACGGCACAAAACTTAGGATAAGCAAGAGGTAGTGTATTAACTTTTTAAATTGTATATTATTATTATTTTTATTATGTTTTTACTATAAAATATTCATATTATTTTAATATGATTTTCTGGAACACGTTTGGTGGAAACGTAAAACCGGCCAGCTGATAAATAAGAGGTTGCGAGTTCAGGCGTAGATGTGTATATATGTGTCAGCCAAAACAGTGTTTTGTAAACGTACACGTCTGTCATTACAACATTAAGAATGTTATTTGACCTTGAGTAGGTACTCATGTTGACGGGAATGAGAAATCTTGTGGTGTTAGCGCTGAATATACACAACACAGGGGGGGCCATTCCGGCTTCCCGCGCTAACCTAGCGATCAGCTGTTTTTGTCGCGTGACGTCCGACTGGTGGAAGAAATACGCGCGAGTCTTGATTTACCATGCAATCTTACCTGAGACAATGTCCTACTTAGCATCTCTCTGCTGTTTACACGAAATATTAACAATAATTGTAATGAGCTATTCATATAGAAAAAGGATTAAACAACAAGATTAAATGGTTTGCGGCAAAAAATAATGGTAAAATCTATTTCTGCATTTAATAGAAAAGTAAGCAAGTCTGTCCACATATAACATTGACAAAATGGCACAAGATGTAAAATTAAGTCGGAATTTTTTATTATTCGTTAATTTTATATTAATAGAATTATTTCGATTGTTATTAATTTACTTAGAAACCTCAGATGATACTGATATTTTTCATTGAAACGTGCGTCAGGTGTTAAAAAGAATATACGAAATTATACTACTTGCAGAAGAAACAAATTGAAAACATCACAAATTTTATATATATATAATATGCCTGCGTGGGTGGGTGCGTGAGTGCGTGTATAAACATTTCTATGTAGTATAATATATTTGAAACAAGCTTCCAATTATTATAATTATAATCAATATCATAATCATTTTCTTTATCTACATTTTCTACATTCTACATTATCTACACTGAAATTTATTGACATTTAAAAGATACATTAAATATACTGTATTGAAAGGGACACTGTGCGCTGCGCCGTACGCTAGACAGAAAGGGTATAATAAGCAACTATCTCGCTCTAACTTCGTGGTCAAACACTCGGCCGCATGAGTAAGTTTTATTCAATCCATTTTTGCAGTTGAACCTGCGATAACTTCAAAACCAATAAATATACAGCAATTCTGAAAACTGCATTGTGTTCAGTAATTAAATCTCTATAAGTAGCCAAAATCTCAATTAATATAATTAACAATTACAGAAGATACACAGAAGAAGAACGTGTTTTTTTAGACGTTTCTATTGGTTTAGCATTTGCATTTGTACACTGTACTCTTTAAAATACAAAAAGTAAAATTAGTTAAAAAGTTTTACTTACAGTACGCCTACATCAGTTTTTGAAAAAGTTTGTGATTCGGCTGCTTCATACAATGCACACGTTTTTTGGAAGCCATGAAGCCAAAGTGAGTCGACCTAACGCCGCCTCCCCAGATTCAGTTGCCCCAAATAAAGTATTTCAATTGTAAAAACTTAAATATTCAAAAATAGTGAACCATATCGCAGAATGACGTAAGTGTAGTGAAGAAAAAGGGGTGATCAGCCAAAACATCAAGAGTAGTATCTTTTCATCCCTAACCATTCGCTAACCAAAATTGCAAAAATTAGTTTGGAGATACGTCCGGATATGGGAGGTTCCGGATATCACAGGTCAAGATGTGACAGGTTGTACTGTACTTTTTAACTACATATTATACTAATGTACAATGAAGATATACTTATTATATCTTTATTTAGTATATAGTTATTTACGTGTCAAGAAAAGAACGTGTGAATAAAGTGATCACAATATTTTATACCTTATATGTTTTCTGTCATTGAATGATTAACCCACTTTTTAATAACAGCGTTGAAAAATAGTTGATTACGTCTTTCAAAGATTATTTTGACTACGGTACTGAAATTAAAAATAACTAAGATCGTATACAGGAATTAAACGTAGGCGACTGGAATACACAGCCGAGACACAGCAGCTGCAGGAATTGCTTACGTTCAGTAGACTTGGCAACGTTGTGACCTTCGTGACTTTATATACATTTTGTGGCAACACTGTGCATATTTTTCATCACTAAAAGCTAAACCGATATCCGTGATAAAATAGTAATGCATTTTTTTAAACGTGTGAGTGGTTTGTAACGATAAAGATAACAGGGTAATTATTATTCAACTTTTTTCAACAAACTATCTTGAAACGGATATATATTTTTACGGTTTTTTATGCTGATTACGAATATGTAAGAATAAAATGTCTAAGCTTACTCGTAACTTTTATATATGGGGTCTCAAAAAGATGAACTTCTCTGGTCAGAACTTGCATGTTTAGCTAATGATGGATAAACGTGATTAAATATATATATATATATATATATATATATTGCGACAACACAAATTACTAAACTATTGGCGCATAGGATATGGTAGTATGTGTATTTCAAATTACAAGTCTATATTGGAGGGTTTAAGATTATTTATTGCACAAAACACAAGTTATAGTTTATATGGTATATTTGATATTTACAGAATGTAATGTTTGATATAGAGTCTTTCTTTTTAAATGTTAAATAATGTTCATACGCAAGACGTGATACGTTACATAAGAAGACTCCCACGATGATGTTGAAGAGATGGGCCGGTCTTTGCGGTGTAGTTGGTTCGTCAGATGCGGCTTATAAATGACAGACGTTACCCCAGTAATGTTTACAGCTGGGCTGGCGTCCTGTAACAGCTTGGCTGATGTCCTGTAACAGCTGGGCTGGTGTCCTATAACAGCTGGGCTGGTCCTATAACAGCTGGGCTGATGTCCTATAACAGCTGGGCTGATGTCCTATAACAGATGGGCTGATGTCCTATAACAGCTGGGCTGGTGTCCTGCAATTCCCACGATGAATCTGACGCTTCGCACACACAACGGTACTACGGATCTTATTACTCGCAAAACTTATATAGAGTTTATGACCAAGTAATATCTCAGGTGACAGTGAGTTTAACCTAATAACGGTCTATTGAGCTTATACCTCTCCGGCTTCTTCAAGTGTTCTCGCGAATACCAAGGTCTACCGCGATCAGCAGACCACCCTATGAGGAAATGTTGCACTAGCACGGAAACGTCTTGATGGAACTATTGCGTAACAAATAATGATACTGTCACTGCGGAAACTCTCGCACAGTGATACAGTTACACTCACTTCTTACACACGTAATACTACAATATTAATAATACCGTGTATAAATAGATAATATCAACTGTTATGCGTCACACGCGTTAGTATCCCCGAAAAGTCTTAACAGATCCTTGCAAGCGGTAGAATCTTGTACAAGGATTGTATGTACCGTTCGCGGTAGCAGCAGTGAAGAACTGCCTGTAATTATACGCGCAATGCGTTAAAACAATACTGTGTAGATGTACTACACACCCAGTTCTGAGTCTTCCCGTTTCACTAACGACGAATAGTTTTTACAGCACCTTGCAAGCGGTAGAATCTTGTACAAGGAGTGCACGTCCCGTTCGCGGTAGATGGCGTAGAAGAACTACCTGTGTAACGACAGGCTTAAGAAAATTTCCAACCACCACTCAGCATTCTATTGGTGGATGGAAGTCACATGGTTAGTACATCGTGACAATGCACTTTTCATGCAGTAGAGTGCATTTACTTTGTAACAGCATGCATAGCGGTAATCAGACTACCCGTATCTCATGCATAACTGCCTACATACTAATATCATACATGAACGTAAACAATAGTCAGACAGGTATAGGGATTGTAGCAATACATATGTCTGAGTTCAGTTCAATGTCAAACACAACGATAATTAATTTACGCACCACCCGGGAAACGTTTACCACTCGCGCACGCGCGCACATTTCCACAAACACAGTACATGAATAACAATAAATAAATAATGCACAGTTTTACTAAACTAAACCCTTATCCTTACTAAATATAATTGATAACAACCAAACTTAACCATCTACCAATATAATATGAATGTCCATTGTCTGTGTAATATATGAACTTGCCCCGCCTATCATGATCCTGTGATTCGTTGCAGGATTAACCCCTTCCCGCTTAAAAAAAAAATTTTTTTTGTTTTTAGTTAACTAACAAAAATAAATTTTTTTTTTCCATAAAACCAAAACAATTTCCTAATCCTGAAATAATAATAATACCCTCGAACTAAAATCAAATAAACATCCTCAATTAATACTAACATTTCCTAACTGTCACTTTGACAGAAGCACCCACTCAAAGACACGTGGTAACCTTAAAACCAAAACAAATACACATGTTCCTGACATCAGATAACAAAATTTTATGCAGGGTCACAAAGTACACAGACGGCATTCCTTATCTAAACTAGATTATTGTTCATTCACAGATTCATCTTACATACAACATTTAAACCTGAACTGACATATTTCAATCACTACACATTCTTACCCCTATATCCTGACATTTATTTCTGAGTTTTTTGTATAAATTTTTCTCAGTTTTGAAACGCACACGTTTACTTGGAAATATAGCTTTGAATTTGTTTAATATACGCCGTAATTGCCTTATCTCGCAACTCATTAACTGAACCTTGGGGGTCGGTGGGTAATTCGTTATCTTATCTTTCGAGCGTCCCAGTCTGATAACGTGAGGTCGACAATCAACTTTAGCTGGCAATAATTCTTTCTGAAATTCCAATGTAGCATGCAGTTTATTCAATTTATCAACTTCCCAAATAATATTATGTCCGAATTTTCTAACTCCAAGGACGGTCGCATCTATTTCCGTACCCTGTTCGTATGTTGTTTTAATTTCCTGTTTTTCAATTACCTGCGACTCACACGTTGCTGATTTTATCCTTGTGTGACTTACCTGCAGAATCGGCATTTGTACAAAGTGGTTTTTACACCTCCTTCGTAATTGCTCGTCCAACAGCGACATTTCTGTGCCTCTGTCGGACAACATCTCGTCAAAATAACCACTGATTTTTGCTTCGACAACAAGGTCGGTGCAATTTTCAATACTAATATTTCCCTCATGTTTATTACTATTATCATTTTTACACACTAAATTATACCTAATTGCTGCAGGATATAGGCCAGACATAACAGTTTCATTCTTATAACTAACATTTTTCATACTTGATTGATTGAACTGCTTTTCAACTGAATCATTTTCAGTAACTGTTGCTAATAAGTTGGTATTAATTTGCTGAGTTGTATTTTTATGTTGTTGTGATTGCGGCTGATTTTGTGGTGTTTGAACATGAAACTGATTACGCGGCGGTTCATTAATATTTACCATAATTGTTGTCACCTTATTGTCACCAGTATCATTCACCTCTCCGTCCTCCATAAACACCTCAGTACCTGATATAAACTCATCAAGTACCTCCTCATAACGACATGTGTCAGAAATACCTGCACCGTTATTATCCATACTAGTTCCAGGCCCTACTACTGGTTCGGAATTTTTATGGGTAGCGAATACACTGTCCGATTCCATAATAGCTTCAGATTCTATGATCCGTTCACAGTTCTCGCATGCTACATCTGTTACATTATAAACTTTCACCTCCTCACACCAATTATCTGAAGTATGTTCTGGACTAATAGTGTTGCTATTACTAATTTCACTTTCGTCATCTTCACTATAATTGCATGCATAATCTATATCTCCGACCATATCGAACAACGAAATACTATGCCCTAAGCGAGTTGCCTCGTTAATATTACTTTCAATTTTATCCCAGAATTTCCGCCTAATGGCTCTACTCTCCTCAGATATGGTTTTATCATCAAGTGACTTGGCCCTTAAATATTCTATAAGCTCTTTTGTCTTCGACATAGTGATCACAAATTTTTTTAAAATTTAGCAAATTTAAATTCACTGATTTATACGCAAAGTAAGTTATTATTACGACAAGATTAGAACGTAAGGTAACCAGTTTATATGCACACAGAAAGCAGTTCAAAACATCAACATGTAAATACCTTACCTAACATACAACAACTAATAATCTACCTCCAATATACTGATAAATCTGTTCATATATGATATACAAGAGAATATGCACAATTGAAAAATTATATCCTCAGATTTTCATATGAACAATACACATACAATTATTACGTTAATTATACTTATACGTCGGATTTTTCCAACAAATTTTTTTTTACTCATAGATAAATATATAATAGCGTACATTTACCGCTATTTTACGAGCTCTACGTTGCTAAGCGCCAAAATATCTCTATGCGACAACACAAATTACTAAAATATTGGCGCATAGGATATGATAGTATGTGTATTTCAAATTACAAGTCTATATTGGAGGGTTTAAGATTATTTATTGGACAAAACACAAGTTATAGTTTATATGGTATATTTGATATGTACAGAATGTAATGTTTGATATAGAGTCTTTCTTTTTAAATGTTAAATAATGTTCATACGCAAGACGTGATACGTTACATAAGAAGACTCCCACGATGATGTTGAAGAAACGGGCCGGTCTTTGCGGTGTAGTTGGTTCGTCAGATGCGGCTTATAAATGACAGACGTTTCCCCTGTAATGTTTACAGCTGGGCTGGCGTCCTGTAACAGCTTGGCTGATGTCCTGTAACAGCTGGGCTGGTGTCCTATAACAGCTGGGCTGGTCCTATAACAGCTGGGCTGATGTCCTATAACAGCTGGGCTGATGTCCTATAACAGCTGGGCTGGTGTCCTGCAATTCCCACGATGAATCTGACGCTTCGCACACACAACGGTACTACGGATCTTATTACTCGCAAAACTTATATAGAGTTTATGACCAAGTAATATCTCAGGTGACAGTGAGTTTAATCTAATAACGGTCTATTGAGCTTATACCTCTCCGGCTTCTTCAAGTGTTCTCGCGAATACCAAGGTCTACCGCGATCAGCAGACCACCCTATGAGGAAATGTTGCACTAGCACGGAAACGTCTTGATGGAACTATTGCGTAACAATTAATGATACTGTCACTGCGTAAACTCTCGCACAGTGATACAGTTACACTCACTTCTTACACACGTAATACTACAATATTAATAATACCGTGTATAAATAGATAATATCAACTGTTATGCGTCACACGCGTTAGTATCCCCGAAAAGTCTTAACAGATCCTTGCAAGCGGTAGAATCTTGTACAAGGATTGTATGTACCGTTCGCGGTAGCAGCAGTGAAGAACTGCCTGTAATTATACGCGCAATGCGTTAAAACAATACTGTGTAGATGTACTACACACCCAGTTCTGAGTCTTCCCGTTTCACTAACGACGAATAGTTTTTACAGCACCTTGAAAGCGGTAGAATCTTGTACAAGGAGTGCACGTCCCGTTCGCGGTAGATGGCGTAGAAGAACTACCTGTGTAACGACAGGCTTAAGAAAATTTCCAACCACCACTCAGCATTCTATTGGTGGATGGAAGTCACATGGTTAGTACATCGTCACAATGCACTTTTCATGCAGTAGAGTGCATTTACTTTGTAACAGCATGCATAGCGGTAATCAGACTACCCGTATCTCATGCATAACTGCCTACATACTAATATCATACATGAACGTAAACAATAGTCAGACAGGTATAGGGATTGTAGCAATACATATGTCTGAGTTCAGTTCAATGTCAAACACAACGGTAATTAATTTACGCACCACCCGGGAAACGTTTACCACTCGCGCACGCGCGCACATTTCCACAAACACAGTACATGAATAACAATAAATAAATAATGCACAGTTTTACTAAACTAAACCCTTATCCTTACTAAATATAATTGATAACAACCAAACTTAACCATCTACCAATATAATATGAATGTCCATTGTCTGTGTAATATATGAACTTGCCCCGCCTATCATGATCCTGTGATTCGTTGCAGGATTAACCCCTTCCCGCTTAAAAAAAAAATTTTTTTTTTTTTAGTTAACTAACAAAAATAAATTTTTTTTTTTCCATAAAACCAAAACAATTTCCTAATCCTGAAATAATAATAATACCCTCGAACTAAAATCAAATAAACATCCTCAATTAATACTAACATTTCCTAACTGTCACTTTGACAGAAGCACCCACTCAAAGACACGTGGTAACCTTAAAACCAAAACAAATACACATGTTCCTGACATCAGATAACAAAATTTTATGCAGGGTCACAAAGTACACAGACGGCATTCCTTATCTAAACTAGATTATTGTTCATTCACAGATTCATCTTACATACAACATTTAAACCTGAACTGACATATTTAAATCACTACACATTCTTACCCCTATATCCTGACATTTATTTCTGAGTTTTTTGTATAAATTTTTCTCAGTTTTGAAACGCACACGTTTACTTGGAAATATAGCTTTGAATTTGTTTAATATACGCCGTAATTGCCTTATCTCGCAACTCAATAACTGAACCTTGGGGGTCGGTGAGTAATTCGTTATCTTATCTTTCGAGCGTCCCAGTCTGATAACGTGAGGTCGACAATCAACTTTAGCTGGCAATAATTCTTTCTGAAATTCCAATGTAGCATGCAGTTTATTCAATTTATCAACTTCCCAAATAATATTATGTCCGAATTTTCTAACTCCAAGGACGGTCGCATCTATTTCCGTACCCTGTTCGTATGTTGTTTTAATTTCCTGTTTTTCAATTACCTGCGACTCACACGTTGCTGATTTTATCCTTGTGTGACTTACCTGCAGAATCGGCATTTGTACAAAGTGGTTTTTACACCTCCTTCGTAATTGCTCGTCCAACAGCGACATTTCTGTGCCACTGTCGGACAACATCTCGTCAACATAACCACTGATTTTTGCTTCGACAACAAGGTCGGTGCAATTTTCAATACTAATATTTCCCTCATGTTTATTACTATTATCATTTTTACACACTAAATTATACCTAATTGCTGCAGGATATAGGCCAGACATAACAGTTTCATTCTTATAACTAACATTTTTCATACTTGATTGATTGAACTGCTTTTCAACTGAATCATTTTCAGTAACTGTTGCTAATAAGTTGGTATTAATTTGCTGAGTTGTATTTTTATGTTGTTGTGATTGCGGCTGATTTTGTGGTGTTTGAACATGAAACTGATTACGCGGCGGTTCATTAATATTTACCATAATTGTTGTCACCTTATTGTCACCAGTATCATTCACCTCTCCGTCCTCCATAAACACCTCAGTACCTGATATAAACTCATCAAGTACCTCCTCATAACGACATGTGTCAGAAATACCTGCACCGTTATTATCCATACTAGTTCCAGGCCCTACTACTGGTTCGGAATTTTTATGGGTAGCGAATACACTGTCCGATTCCATAATAGCTTCAGATTCTATGATCCGTTCACAGTTCTCGCATGCTACATCTGTTACATTATAAACTTTCACCTCCTCACACCAATTATCTGAAGTATGTTCTGGACTAATAGTGTTGCTATTACTAATTTCACTTTCGTCATCTTCACTATAATTGCATGCATAATCTATATCTCCGACCATATCGAACAACGAAATACTATGCCCTAAGCGAGTTGCCTCGTTAATATTACTTTCAATTTTATCCCAGAATTTCCGCCTAATGGCTCTACTCTCCTCAGATATGGTTTTATCATCAAGTGACTTGGCCCTTAAATATTCTATAAGCTCTTTTGTCTTCGACATAGTGATCACAAATTAATTTAAAATTTAGCAAATTTAAATTCACTGATTTATACGCAAAGTAAGTTATTATTACGACAAGATTAGAACGTAAGGTAACCAGTTTATATGCACACAGAAAGCAGTTCAAAACATCAACATGTAAATACCTTACCTAACATACAACAACTAATAATCTACCTCCAATATACTGATAAATCTGTTCATATATGATATACAAGAGAATATGCACAATTGAAAAATTATATCCTCAGATTTTCATATGAACAATACACATACAATTATTACGTTAATTATACTTATACGTCGGATTTTTCCAACAAATTTTTTTTTACTCATAGATAAATATATAATAGCGTACATTTACCGCTATTTTACGAGCCCTACGTTGCTAAGCGCCAAAATATCTCTATGCGACAACACAAATTACTAAAATATTGGCGCATAGGATATGATAGTATGTGTATTTCAAATTACAAGTCTATATTGGAGGGTTTAAGATTATTTATTGGACAAAACACAAGTTATAGTTTATATGGTATATTTGATATGTACAGAATGTAATGTTTGATATAGAGTCTTTCTTTTTAAATGTTAAATAATGTTCATACGCAAGACGTGATACGTTACATAAGAAGACTCCCACGATGATGTTGAAGAAACGGGCCGGTCTTTGCGGTGTAGTTGGTTCGTCAGATGCGGCTTATAAATGACAGACGTTTCCCCTGTAATGTTTACAGCTGGGCTGGCGTCCTGTAACAGCTTGGCTGATGTCCTGTAACAGCTGGGCTGGTGTCCTATAACAGCTGGGCTGGTCCTATAACAGCTGGGCTGATGTCCTATAACAGCTGGGCTGATGTCCTATAACAGCTGGGCTGGTGTCCTGCAATTCCCACGATGAATCTGACGCTTCGCACACACAACGGTACTACGGATCTTATTACTCGCAAAACTTATATAGAGTTTATGACCAAGTAATATCTCAGGTGACAGTGAGTTTAATCTAATAACGGTATATTGAGCTTATACCTCTCCGGCTTCTTCAAGTGTTCTCGCGAATACCAAGGTCTACCGCGATCAGCAGACCACCCTATGAGGAAATGTTGCACTAGCACGGAAACGTCTTGATGGAACTATTGCGTAACAATTAATGATACTGTCACTGCGGAAATTCTCGCACAGTGATACAGTTACACTCACTTCTTACACACGTAATACTACAATATTAATAATACCGTGTATAAATAGATAATATCAACTGTTATGCGTCACACGCGTTAGTATCCCCGAAAAGTCTTAACAGATCCTTGCAAGCGGTAGAATCTTGTACAAGGATTGTATGTACCGTTCGCGGTAGCAGCAGTGAAGAACTGCCTGTAATTATACGCGCAATGCGTTAAAACAATACTGTGTAGATGTACTACACACCCAGTTCTGAGTCTTCCCGTTTCACTAACGACGAATAGTTTTTACAGCACCTTGAAAGCGGTAGAATCTTGTACAAGGAGTGCACGTCCCGTTCGCGGTAGATGGCGTAGAAGAACTACCTGTGTAACGACAGGCTTAAGAAAATTTCCAACCACCACTCAGCATTCTATTGGTGGATGGAAGTCACATGGTTAGTACATCGTGACAATGCACTTTTCATGCAGTAGAGTGCATTTACTTTGTAACAGCATGCATAGCGGTAATCAGACTACCCGTATCTCATGCATAACTGCCTACATACTAATATCATACATGAACGTAAACAATAGTCAGACAGGTATAGGGATTGTAGCAATACATATGTCTGAGTTCAGTTCAATGTCAAACACAACGATAATTAATTTACGCACCACCCGGGAAACGTTTACCACTCGCGCACGCGCGCACATTTCCACAAACACAGTACATGAATAACAATAAATAAATAATGCACAGTTTTACTAAACTAAACCCTTATCCTTACTAAATATAATTGATAACAACCAAACTTAACCATCTACCAATATAATATGAATGTCCATTGTCTGTGTAATATATGAACTTGCCCCGCCTATCATGATCCTGTGATTCGTTGCAGGATTAACCCCTTCCCGCTTAAAAAAAAATTTTTTTTTTTTTAGTTAACTAACAAAAATAAATTTTTTTTTTCCATAAAACCAAAACAATTTCCTAATCCTGAAATAATAATAATACCCTCGAACTAAAATCAAATAAACATCCTCAATTAATACTAACATTTCCTAACTGTCACTTTGACAGAAGCACCCACTCAAAGACACGTGGTAACCTTAAAACCAAAACAAATACACATGTTCCTGACATCAGATAACAAAATTTTATGCAGGGTCACAAAGTACACAGACGGCATTCCTTATCTAAACTAGATTATTGTTCATTCACAGATTCATCTTACATACAACATTTAAACCTGAACTGACATATTTAAATCACTACACATTCTTACCCCTATATCCTGACATTTATTTCTGAGTTTTTTGTATAAATTTTTCTCAGTTTTGAAACGCACACGTTTACTTGGAAATATAGCTTTGAATTTGTTTAATATACGCCGTAATTGCCTTATCTCGCAACTCATTAACTGAACCTTGGGGGTCGGTGAGTAATTCGTTATCTTATCTTTCGAGCGTCCCAGTCTGATAACGTGAGGTCGACAATCAACTTTAGCTGGCAATAATTCTTTCTGAAATTCCAATGTAGCATGCAGTTTATTCAATTTATCAACTTCCCAAATAATATTATGTCCGAATTTTCTAACTCCAAGGACGGTCGCATCTATTTCCGTACCCTGTTCGTATGTTGTTTTAATTTCCTGTTTTTCAATTACCTGCGACTCACACGTTGCTGATTTTATCCTTGTGTGACTTACCTGCAGAATCGGCATTTGTACAAAGTGGTTTTTACACCTCCTTCGTAATTGCTCGTCCAACAGCGACATTTCTGTGCCACTGTCGGACAACATCTCGTCAACATAACCACTGATTTTTGCTTCGACAACAAGGTCGGTGCAATTTTCAATACTAATATTTCCCTCATGTTTATTACTATTATCATTTTTACACACTAAATTATACCTAATTGCTGCAGGATATAGGCCAGACATAACAGTTTCATTCTTATAACTAACATTTTTCATACTTGATTGATTGAACTGCTTTTCAACTGAATCATTTTCAGTAACTGTTGCTAATAAGTTGGTATTAATTTGCTGAGTTGTATTTTTATGTTGTTGTGATTGCGGCTGATTTTGTGGTGTTTGAACATGAAACTGATTACGCGGCGGTTCATTAATATTTACCATAATTGTTGTCACCTTATTGTCACCAGTATCATTCACCTCTCCGTCCTCCATAAACACCTCAGTACCTGATATAAACTCATCAAGTACCTCCTCATAACGACATGTGTCAGAAATACCTGCACCGTTATTATCCATACTAGTTCCAGGCCCTACTACTGGTTCGGAATTTTTATGGGTAGCGAATACACTGTCCGATTCCATAATAGCTTCAGATTCTATGATCCGTTCACAGTTCTCGCATGCTACATCTGTTACATTATAAACTTTCACCTCCTCACACCAATTATCTGAAGTATGTTCTGGACTAATAGTGTTGCTATTACTAATTTCACTTTCGTCATCTTCACTATAATTGCATGCATAATCTATATCTCCGACCATATCGAACAACGAAATACTATGCCCTAAGCGAGTTGCCTCGTTAATATTACTTTCAATTTTATCCCAGAATTTCCGCCTAATGGCTCTACTCTCCTCAGATATGGTTTTATCATCAAGTGACTTGGCCCTTAAATATTCTATAAGCTCTTTTGTCTTCGACATAGTGATCACAAATTAATTTAAAATTTAGCAAATTTAAATTCACTGATTTATACGCAAAGTAAGTTATTATTACGACAAGATTAGAACGTAAGGTAACCAGTTTATATGCACACAGAAAGCAGTTCAAAACATCAACATGTAAATACCTTACCTAACATACAACAACTAATAATCTACCTCCAATATACTGATAAATCTGTTCATATATGATATACAAGAGAATATGCACAATTGAAAAATTATATCCTCAGATTTTCATATGAACAATACACATACAATTATTACGTTAATTATACTTATACGTCGGATTTTTCCAACAAATTTTTTTTTACTCATAGATAAATATATAATAGCGTACATTTACCGCTATTTTACGAGCCCTACGTTGCTAAGCGCCAAAATATCTCTATGCGACAACACAAATTACTAAAATATTGGCGCATAGGATATGATAGTATGTGTATTTCAAATTACAAGTCTATATTGGAGGGTTTAAGATTATTTATTGGACAAAACACAAGTTATAGTTTATATGGTATATTTGATATGTACAGAATGTAATGTTTGATATAGAGTCTTTCTTTTTAAATGTTAAATAATGTTCATACGCAAGACGTGATACGTTACATAAGAAGACTCCCACGATGATGTTGAAGAAACGGGCCGGTCTTTGCGGTGTAGTTGGTTCGTCAGATGCGGCTTATAAATGACAGACGTTTCCCCTGTAATGTTTACAGCTGGGCTGGCGTCCTGTAACAGCTTGGCTGATGTCCTGTAACAGCTGGGCTGGTGTCCTATAACAGCTGGGCTGGTCCTATAACAGCTGGGCTGATGTCCTATAACAGCTGGGCTGATGTCCTATAACAGCTGGGCTGGTGTCCTGCAATTCCCACGATGAATCTGACGCTTCGCACACACAACGGTACTACGGATCTTATTACTCGCAAAACTTATATAGAGTTTATGACCAAGTAATATCTCAGGTGACAGTGAGTTTAATCTAATAACGGTATATTGAGCTTATACCTCTCCGGCTTCTTCAAGTGTTCTCGCGAATACCAAGGTCTACCGCGATCAGCAGACCACCCTATGAGGAAATGTTGCACTAGCACGGAAACGTCTTGATGGAACTATTGCGTAACAATTAATGATACTGTCACTGCGGAAATTCTCGCACAGTGATACAGTTACACTCACTTCTTACACACGTAATACTACAATATTAATAATACCGTGTATAAATAGATAATATCAACTGTTATGCGTCACACGCGTTAGTATCCCCGAAAAGTCTTAACAGATCCTTGCAAGCGGTAGAATCTTGTACAAGGATTGTATGTACCGTTCGCGGTAGCAGCAGTGAAGAACTGCCTGTAATTATACGCGCAATGCGTTAAAACAATACTGTGTAGATGTACTACACACCCAGTTCTGAGTCTTCCCGTTTCACTAACGACGAATAGTTTTTACAGCACCTTGAAAGCGGTAGAATCTTGTACAAGGAGTGCACGTCCCGTTCGCGGTAGATGGCGTAGAAGAACTACCTGTGTAACGACAGGCTTAAGAAAATTTCCAACCACCACTCAGCATTCTATTGGTGGATGGAAGTCACATGGTTAGTACATCGTGACAATGCACTTTTCATGCAGTAGAGTGCATTTACTTTGTAACAGCATGCATAGCGGTAATCAGACTACCCGTATCTCATGCATAACTGCCTACATACTAATATCATACATGAACGTAAACAATAGTCAGACAGGTATAGGGATTGTAGCAATACATATGTCTGAGTTCAGTTCAATGTCAAACACAACGATAATTAATTTACGCACCACCCGGGAAACGTTTACCACTCGCGCACGCGCGCACATTTCCACAAACACAGTACATGAATAACAATAAATAAATAATGCACAGTTTTACTAAACTAAACCCTTATCCTTACTAAATATAATTGATAACAACCAAACTTAACCATCTACCAATATAATATGAATGTCCATTGTCTGTGTAATATATGAACTTGCCCCGCCTATCATGATCCTGTGATTCGTTGCAGGATTAACCCCTTCCCGCTTAAAAAAAAATTTTTTTTTTTTTAGTTAACTAACAAAAATAAATTTTTTTTTTCCATAAAACCAAAACAATTTCCTAATCCTGAAATAATAATAATACCCTCGAACTAAAATCAAATAAACATCCTCAATTAATACTAACATTTCCTAACTGTCACTTTGACAGAAGCACCCACTCAAAGACACGTGGTAACCTTAAAACCAAAACAAATACACATGTTCCTGACATCAGATAACAAAATTTTATGCAGGGTCACAAAGTACACAGACGGCATTCCTTATCTAAACTAGATTATTGTTCATTCACAGATTCATCTTACATACAACATTTAAACCTGAACTGACATATTTAAATCACTACACATTCTTACCCCTATATCCTGACATTTATTTCTGAGTTTTTTGTATAAATTTTTCTCAGTTTTGAAACGCACACGTTTACTTGGAAATATAGCTTTGAATTTGTTTAATATACGCCGTAATTGCCTTATCTCGCAACTCATTAACTGAACCTTGGGGGTCGGTGAGTAATTCGTTATCTTATCTTTCGAGCGTCCCAGTCTGATAACGTGAGGTCGACAATCAACTTTAGCTGGCAATAATTCTTTCTGAAGTTCCAATGTAGCATGCAGTTTATTCAATTTATCAACTTCCCAAATAATATTATGTCCGAATTTTCTAACTCCAAGGACGGTCGCATCTATTTCCGTACCCTGTTCGTATGTTGTTTTAATTTCCTGTTTTTCAATTACCTGCGACTCACACGTTGCTGATTTTATCCTTGTGTGACTTACCTGCAGAATCGGCATTTGTACAAAGTGGTTTTTACACCTCCTTCGTAATTGCTCGTCCAACAGCGACATTTCTGTGCCTCTGTCGGACAACATCTCGTCAAAATAACCACTGATTTTTGCTTCGACAACAAGGTCGGTGCAATTTTCAATACTAATATTTCCCTCATGTTTATTACTATTATCATTTTTACACACTAAATTATACCTAATTGCTGCAGGATATAGGCCAGACATAACAGTTTCATTCTTATAACTAACATTTTTCATACTTGATTGATTGAACTGCTTTTCAACTGAATCATTTTCAGTAACTGTTGCTAATAAGTTGGTATTAATTTGCTGAGTTGTATTTTTATGTTGTTGTGATTGCGGCTGATTTTGTGGTGTTTGAACATGAAACTGATTACGCGGCGGTTCATTAATATTTACCATAATTGTTGTCACCTTATTGTCACCAGTATCATTCACCTCTCCGTCCTCCATAAACACCTCAGTACCTGATATAAACTCATCAAGTACCTCCTCATAACGACATGTGTCAGAAATACCTGCACCGTTATTATCCATACTAGTTCCAGGCCCTACTACTGGTTCGGAATTTTTATGGGTAGCGAATACACTGTCCGATTCCATAATAGCTTCAGATTCTATGATCCGTTCACAGTTCTCGCATGCTACATCTATTACATTATAAACTTTCACCTCCTCACACCAATTATCTGAAGTATGTTCTGGACTAATAGTGTTGCTATTACTAATTTCACTTTCGTCATCTTCACTATAATTGCATGCATAATCTATATCTCCGACCATATCGAACAACGAAATACTATGCCCTAAGCGAGTTGCCTCGTTAATATTACTTTCAATTTTATCCCAGAATTTCCGCCTAATGGCTCTACTCTCCTCAGATATGGTTTTATCATCAAGTGACTTGGCCCTTAAATATTCTATAAGCTCTTTTGTCTTCGACATAGTGATCACAAATTAATTTAAAATTTAGCAAATTTAAATTCACTGATTTATACGCAAAGTAAGTTATTATTACGACAAGATTAGAACGTAAGGTAACCAGTTTATATGCACACAGAAAGCAGCTCAAAACATCAACATGTAAATACCTTACCTAACATACAACAACTAATAATCTACCTCCAATATACTGATAAATCTGTTCATATATGATATACAAGAGAATATGCACAATTGAAAAATTATATCCTCAGATTTTCATATGAACAATACACATACAATTATTACGTTAATTATACTTATACGTCGGATTTTTCCAACAAATTTTTTTTTACTCATAGATAAATATATAATAGCGTACATTTACCGCTATTTTACGAGCCCTACGTTGCTAAGCGCCAAAATATCTCTATGCGACAACACAAATTACTAAACTATTGGCGCATAGGATATGATAGTATGTGTATTTCAAATTACAAGTCTATATTGGAGGGTTTAAGATTATTTATTGGACAAAACACAAGTTATAGTTTATATGGTATATTTGATATGTACAGAATGTAATGTTTGATATAGAGTCTTTCTTTTTAAATGTTAAATAATGTTCATACGCAAGACGTGATACGTTACATAAGAAGACTCCCACGATGATGTTGAAGAAACGGGCCGGTCTTTGCGGTGTAGTTGGTTCGTCAGATGCGGCTTATAAATGACAGACGTTTCCCCTGTAATGTTTACAGCTGGGCTGGCGTCCTGTAACAGCTTGGCTGATGTCCTGTAACAGCTGGGCTGGTGTCCTATAACAGCTGGGCTGGTCCTATAACAGCTGGGCTGGTGTCCTGCAATTCCCACGATGAATCTGACGCTTCGCACACACAACGGTACTACGGATCTTATTACTCGCAAAACTTATATAGAGTTTATGACCAAGTAATATCTCAGGTGACAGTGAGTTTAATCTAATAACGGTATATTGAGCTTATACCTCTCCGGCTTCTTCAAGTGTTCTCGCGAATACCAAGGTCTACCGCGATCAGCAGACCACCCTATGAGGAAATGTTGCACTAGCACGGAAACGTCTTGATGGAACTATTGCGTAACAATTAATGATACTGTCACTGCGGAAACTCTCGCACAGTGATACAGTTACACTCACTTCTTACACACGTAATACTACAATATTAATAATACCGTGTATAAATAGATAATATCAACTGTTATGCGTCACACGCGTTAGTATCCCCGAAAAGTCTTAACAGATCCTTGCAAGCGGTAGAATCTTGTACAAGGATTGTATGTACCGTTCGCGGTAGCAGCAGTGAAGAACTGCCTGTAATTATACGCGCAATGCGTTAAAACAATACTGTGTAGATGTACTACACACCCAGTTCTGAGTCTTCCCGTTTCACTAACGACGAATAGTTTTTACAGCACCTTGCAAGCGGTAGAATCTTGTACAAGGAGTGCACGTCCCGTTCGCGGTAGATGGCGTAGAAGAACTACCTGTGTAACGACAGGCTTAAGAAAATTTCCAACCACCACTCAGCATTCTATTGGTGGATGGAAGTCACATGGTTAGTACATCGTGACAATGCACTTTTCATGCAGTAGAGTGCATTTACTTTGTAACAGCATGCATAGCGGTAATCAGACTACCCGTATCTCATGCATAACTGCCTACATACTAATATCATACATGAACGTAAACAATAGTCAGACAGGTATAGGGATTGTAGCAATACATATGTCTGAGTTCAGTTCAATGTCAAACACAACGATAATTAATTTACGCACCACCCGGGAAACGTTTACCACTCGCGCACGCGCGCACATTTCCACAAACACAGTACATGAATAACAATAAATAAATAATGCACAGTTTTACTAAACTAAACCCTTATCCTTACTAAATATAATTGATAACAACCAAACTTAACCATCTACCAATATAATATGAATGTCCATTGTCTGTGTAATATATGAACTTGCCCCGCCTATCATGATCCTGTGATTCGTTGCAATATATATATATATATATATATAGCCTAGTCATGAATACATTCAAAATTCTTTAACATATTGTTACGGCGGTCTACTTGATCCTCGTAGGTACAGTGAAAACAAAATACAAGACACCAATTAAGTCACTAATCACCAGATTTAATTTTCACAGTTAAACAGTTCGTAATTAACAACACAGTCTCTTACACCAAATTAAATAAAAATTGTTCACACGCAATAAAATGTCCACTAATATTAAACATAACTGTATTACAATTATCCCGCCCCATTAATAAATACTTCACTAATAACCATTTGAACGCAGACAGTAATATCGCCCGATTATCACTTGTAATCAACCGACAATAAACTTTCGGACCGCACTGTAATATATCGTGACTATTACTGAAAACTAAGGCCGCTGCCGCCTAGTATTTATACAGTGCCCACAGACCAGAAGATTCCAAACTGCGTGTTAGCGCCAGTGTGAACGACGCAATTAATTGCGGCCTTGACACAGTCCGCCCGGCTGGCGGCTTCCAGAAAAATCTCGCGAATGGGTCGAGAATCAGGCACACCACACACATTCGGCTGGATTTATCTGGAACATTCGATAAACACGTAGATTATTCTGTGATGTCGTAACACTTCCCTCTCCTTAAGTCTGTTCGTCCCGAACTGGCACACCATCTCTGAAGTAATACTCGACCAGGCGATCTAGGTGGACGTCCTTGCGAAAGATAATTCCTCGGTTCTTCGAATTCAGACTCGTGTGATCCGAACATCACGTTTCCAGGAATACGAGTCTTCCGCTCAACCACTAGTTTCGCTGGAATCACTCCCCTGATCCAAGTCTGCTTGGTTCTCGTCAACAACCTCTTGCGTACCTCACCTTCAGACACTTTTCCCTCGGGCGCTTCTATCAGCTCAGGAACAAGAGTTTTGTCTCGACACCCATAGTTGGCTTTCCAATCACTTCTTTTGTCATTACATTTATTTGTATTTCCTCTGCTAGTTCTTTCTCTATTTCCGCTTGAAATAGGGAGGGTTCCTCTTGACCAGACCTGTTAACTTTTTCTTCGACTAATGCCACTTGCTTAATCGAATGGTTGGTACACCCTCATTTTAGCCATGCAAAGCTTTATCTTCTCTTGTCCAAACTTCAGGACATTCTCTCTTAAGTCCACAATGAAACCGTAGGCATTCATCATGTCCGTGCCAAGAATCACTTCATCGACAATGTCTGCAACGAGCATTTGGTTGCTAAACTCGAGAAGACCCAGACGTACACGTACGTCTACCTTTCCTAGCACCTTGACGGGGCTTACAATCACAGTCTGTATTGTACAAGAGCTAATTAGAGGGTGGCGGTTGCTGACTAAGTCATGGCGCACAATGGACACTGTTGCGCCCGTGTCAACTGTAAATGATGTTGGTTTACCTTCCGCAAATCCATTAACAATCAAGTTTCCACTGGTCTTATATAGCGTGGAAACTGTGTGCTGTTCTGGGGCTTTACTTCTCCAATTGGTGCGAAGTAAAAGCCTTTACTTCTTCACTCTCTTCTCTCGGTATCTTCTTCTCCCAACAGTCTACCTGTAGATGACCACGTTTTCCACAGTTGTAACACTTCGCTTTCTGTTTTTATCCCATCATTCAAATCGTTGCGACTCTCTTGAACTTCTGAATTGTTTGTCCGGCAACATTGTTTTTCTGCACCCATCGTAACGGCAATGTGATACAGCGATCTTCTGACTTTAATGTGATGGCACAAACCCATTAATGTAGCGGGACGCTGACTTGGCAGCTTCAAACTCTAGGCCGTGAACAAGAGTTTCTGAGTTATTTCGGTGCCTTGTCATTCGTAACACTTGCTTAATTTCACAATCTCCGATGCCATCAATAAATGTCTGCACCGTAAATCTTATTCGAAAATCTTCCTGTGCTTCAGGATAGGCCAATCTAATCAATTTGTCGATACTTGCTTAAAACTCTTGAAGACTCTTCCCGGAATGTTGTCGTCTTTTTCTCAACTGAGCGTAGTAGACATCTCGCAAATTTTTATCACCATACCGTAATTCCAGAGCTTTTATCAACTCGGCATACATGTTCTGGCTGTCAGGTGGCACTATCTGTAGTAATTCTGCCGCAGGTCCTTTTAATGCAAGAACGAGTGAAACAGCCTTGTCTTTCTCTGTCCAATTATTTGCGCATGCAGCAGCTTCAAATTGGCGGAGGTACGTTGCTCAGTGACTGCTTCCGTCAAAGGTTGGAGCTTTGACATGAACTGTCCCTACTGCAGGCAAAGTTACTTTCTCTGTTAGCTTATTTTCTGCGTCTTTTTCTGCCTTCATCATTGATACAGTCTGTTCACAAAGTTGTTTTGGTTGTAACTTCAGGCACTGCTCGACTTCATTTTTAATCTGCTCTTTTATATTTGTAATCGAGTCTTCTATTTTTGTTGACATAGCTTTTTCCACACTCGTGACAGATCTTTCTACTTCAGCTATTTTAATAGACATTGATTCTTCAACACTCGAGACAGATTTTTCTACTTAAGCTATTTTTAATGTCATTGATTCTTGTACCTCTGATATTTTAGTAACTTGTTTGCTAAGCTCACATTTGAGGAGACCCAACTCTGCAGTGGTTTGTTCTTGTGTCTGCTTTTTCTCCTGTATTAACTGTTTGATGTCTCTGTTTCACGCTTCCGTTCCCCTGCCTCCTGCTTACGTTCTTCTCTTTGTTTTTCTTCTGTTTCTAGCATTAGCGCTTTCTGATGTTCCTCAGCCTCTTCTCTTTCCTGCCAGCGTTTTTCATCCTGTCGTTTTTCTGCTTCTTCCGCCTCCTGCCTGCGTTTCTCATCCTGTCGTTTCTCCGTCTGTAATAGAAGCGCCTGTAAATTTTCCATCATATGACTGGCATCCATTGTTTTCCGATTAATTACGAATTATACCCGTCTTGTACAAAGTGTCCACTGTTTCAACTGTTAACCGTTCTATCCCAGTTCTGACACCACTGTTATGGCGACCTACTTGATCCTCGTAGGTACGGTGAAAACAAAATACAAGACACCAATTAAGTCAATAATCACCAGATTTAATTTTCACAGTTAAACAGTTCGTAATTAACAACACAGTCTCTTACAACAAATCAAATAAAAATTGTTCACACGCAATACAATGTCCACTAATATTAAACACAATTGTAATACAATTATCCCGCCCGATTATTAACCACTTCACTAATATCCACTTGAACGCACACAGTAATATCGCCCGATAATCACTTGTAATCGACCGGCAATAAGCTCTCGGACCACACTGTAATTTATCGCGACTATAACTGAAAACTAAGGCCTCTGCCGCCTAGTATTTATACAGCGCCCACAGACCTGAAGATTTCAAACTGCGTGTTAGCGCCAGTGTGTACGACGCAATTAATTGCCGCCTTGACACATTCCGCGCGGTTGGCGGCTTCCAGAAAAATCTCGCGAATGCGTCGAGAATCACGTACACCACACATGTTCCGCTCGATTCATCTGAAACATTCGATAAACACGTAGATTGTTCTGTGATGTCGTAACAGTATACAGTAAATATGATCAACGTGAGTCAACTTCCCCTAACGTTGTTTCCTGATACCAGTCTCTTTTATTTTATGTCCTATTATATATTCATTAATATAATATGAATAGTAGGCCTATAAATGTAATACGTATTCATATGTGAAATAATAATAGCTCTTAGGATTACATATTTTGTCTTTACAATATTATCTGTGTTGAAGTTAACTTGTTTGGTTGGTCTAAAAGAGTTACAAATGACATTTTTCCTGCTGACTAGAAGCGATTCGTGATGAAATCACTAAAATCAGAGACTACGTGAACGTTCGTATTGTCGTCAGTTTTAGGGCTTGTTATTCTCTCTCAAACTTTACTAAGTAATTACATGATAAAGCTAATATTAAACCGTTAGTAGCCATATAATGTCGACCATCATTACATTGTCTTTATGTCAAATGGAAATGTGTCTTGTAGCATGACAGATAAGCCCATAAAAATGAATGGTAAAATGATCATAAAAATAAAATAATAACATTGTTAAATCCGTGAAAGGAAAATAATATAAAGAATTAATTAAGAACCACCGTGGAGTAAAATCACTGATTAAAATAAAAGTTCATGTAAAATAAATGTTACAAGGAGTGATGAAACATCAAAACAAAGTTAAAAAACTAAATATGAAAAAAAGGTCATACCCAGGTAGGACAGGAGTAGGTAAGGAAGAAACCCAGAAAATGACTAAACCCATAGCAAGAAAAGAAAATATGTTGTAGCAAACAAGAAGAGAAGGTAATGAAGAAACACAAAACCTGATGACATCCACAAGAAGATGAAGGAAATAGTTTTATAAGAAACAAGAAGAACAGAAGGAATCAATGAAGAAACAAAAACAAGACAGCATCCACAAGAAGAAGGAGTGCTCTTATAAAAAAACCCAAACCCCAAAATAAATATAATAATAATAAATAAAAGTATAACAAGATATCAAATGTAAAAACCACATGTAAAATAGATGTAAGCCAAAAAGTGTATAGAGTAAGAATTGAAAGTGAACCAATGTGAGATAATAATATAACACCAAAAAACAAATCTTCATTATAATCTATAAACAGATTTCTTGATTCTAGTAGAACTATATAACTATTTACAATTAAAATCAAGGAATAAAAAGAGAATCAGTGCAAGTTTTAGTGTTATAGAAAATAAACCTTATGTTTCAATATTGAAGTTCACAAACTAAGTAGATGGTGAAATATTACAACTTTAAAGTGCTTTAATTTGTGTTCATGAATAATGTAATAGAGTATTATCATGACCGATAATACATGTGCTTTTGTAGATAACTGCCACTCTTTTTAAAATAACATTCATTAGAATGAATAAAATAAAACAAGAGCAGGCCATAATAAAAGTGAAGTGACAAGGTATCATTACACCAAAAAACCAAAAAAACAGATGAAAACTGATAATCAAACCTAGTATAAGAAATATAGTATAAGATTGGGATAATTATGTTTGTTTATATAGAATAAGGTATTAGAAATAATTAAGTTTAAACATGTAAGAATCTGACATTCATTATTTATAATATTTCTTATGTATTTTTATTAATAAATAAGTATAAAATGTCTGATTTGAAAAGACAAATATTAATTTGATTTATATGTTATGTATTAGTAGTATGAACCATATACTAATTGTTATTTTTGTTTACAATAAGAAAATGTTAATTTATGTTACAATAGCAATGAAAGTCAGAGAGTGTATAAATCAATATGTATTATTTAAAAAACTTTGTATGTAAAAACTGTTCGAAGTCTAGGCCACATGTTAAAAACTAAACAGCATCAAATTTGATGAAATAAGTACAGAAAAACAATTGAACTGAAAGAATTTACATAAGGTAAATCAGTAATAAAGTCATGTAACTTGAAATATAAGTAAGGAAGATTTTGTAAAATTATAGCCAGAATTATTGTTAAAAATGGAAATGTAAAAACTCAAAATTTAGAGAGGGGAAGTCATATATTACCGTATAATATTTTAAAACATAACCGATTAATCTAATTGCAAGGAATTAAGGGAAGATAAACCTTTTATTACAATCTGAGATTTAATATAATCATTAATATAACTTATAATGTGGCTTCATTTGGAAGACAAGGACAGGAAGTGCTTTTTAAAACTTACCATTACAAAATGAAGTAAAAATACCAGTTTAGATCAAAAACTTAATAAAACCGCATTATTTGGTATCAAATTACGCAGAATGAACTGAAGAAGAAGATTAAGTATTTACTAGTTAATAAATTTGAAGAATAACAAAAATATAATCAGTCATATAATGTAACATTCTCACATGCACAGGATGCAAATAAATTTGGAACAATGTATTGAATAAGATTGGTTTGGCTAAGACTTTATCCAAAGACGGAGGAAGTAAATTAGTTGATTATTAGACGTTGGATAGCACACTCGATACGTGCACTTGTAAACCTTAACCTAATTTCTACTACCGTAATGGCGAACTTTTTCTAAGCCTAAAGTGACAAACGAGAGTTTCGGTAAAAACACATTTTTAAACGGAGACCAAGTGAAATAAATACCTACAGACACTAAGTTAATACTACACAGAACGGAACACCAGTGAAAATAACATTTAAACAATTAATACAGTAAAAACACTTAACGACACAAAAGTGCGAATATCGGCCTAACAGACAAAAGTGAGATTGACTTAATACTACACTATTTTTCCAAGTACAACACTAAAACTGAACCAGAGGCACCCCACCAACACAAGAAGGAAGAATTGCAGCCACAAGGACGAAAATTCAGAGGGAAAGCATCTTTTATTGAACTTTGAATCAGCGAGGTGAGACCGTCTTTCAACTATACACGAGAGGCAGCCATCACTGATTACCCACAATACAACGCAACACTGCCTTTACAACTGATTGGTTTGAAAACTGCTCACTTACCATTATATATTAAATATCACATCTGTATTTTAATTTTTAAGGTGATATATTTGTAATGTTATACTTTATAAACTTTGCCCTTATTTCTCTGACTTTGCCTAAAATAACTGCTAAAAGAATCCTTATATAAATAATTGTACGATTTAACGACACCCTGAGAATCGATTGACATATCGATAAAGAGTCGAAAGCTAATTAATTGTTAATAAAATTTCTCATATATTTCATAATTGAACAGTTTTTCATTCCTAAAAGATAATTAACTTAATAAGTAATTTTAATAGAGTTAACTACTAGAATCTCACCACTCTGAAGGAAGATAACCTCCAAATAAGAAAAATACACAGATCGATTGTTATTGGAGACAATTCTATCAAGTGGCGAGAGAATTTAAAAAATACAGAAAAGTCATTAAAACAAATAAAACAATTAACAAACGATTCGGAACACCACAGAACATAATTAATTAATTGATTTTAATTAATTATATAAAAAAAATTTATAAACAACAAACATTTTTTTTTACACAAACATTATTTTTAAATCTAAACAAAATTATATATATTTGCAACAAGTATAGTTGCAGTCTAATGTCAAAGGAGTTATTCATTTCTCGTACAAAGCAGTTAAGTGCTTTATTCCTATCTCTACCTTAAAAATATTTATAGTGTCAAGCCATATTTTGTTTACATTATACATTATTTTACAACATAATTAAGGTGATAAAATGTTATGACTGCAGTATCAACTTACTTTCACATATAAAACCTATTGATCGATTCATATTAATTTTTTAATAGACGATTTAAATATGTTTTCAGTTTAAATAAACTATAAGGTTTTACATAAAAATTTGTATTATAGAGAGGAAATTATTCAAATAGTTGATGCTTATGTTACACTGCACAATAAGGTTTGTCGCCTACACAAACATTACTGTATATTGTAAAATATTTTGTAATACATTTTGTAACACATTATAATACAGTTTGTATTTTGTGCAATAAAAACTTTAATAGAATTTTACTTATTCCTTCAGGAAATTTTAATTATAAACATGCATCGAATCGAAATTTTTCCAAAACCAGGTACATAGCATAACGAAAGTTATATATTTTGCAGTTTATGTATCATGTAAAATATACGTTGGGTAAAACCGCATATAAAAAATATAAAACAACATTTAGTATGACAATAATTTTCATACATTCGGAACATGGATCCTCCTCCCTAATATGCTAATATACAGGCTACTATTAAACACACAAACATGCGCGCGCACACATAAATAATTATTTAGATATAATGTAGTTAAATGTTTAGACAAGTAATTTAAATTAGGTTAAAAACTATTTAAAAAACCTAAAAGAAATGGTAAAAACAATTGAATCTTTAAAACCTGAGCTGTGGGTCCTTTTTGCTGACAAATATATTGGCGCCTTACCACTCAACATTTAAGCATGACGAACTACGGCAATTAGAGAAAAAATTGGCAGAAGAAATATTATGCTTTTATTAGGAAATTCAGTGACTGATAATAATGATTTAAATAAGAATCATTAAATACGTTTTCACACCAAGGTAGGAATAAGGAACTGAATGTTGCGATTGTAAGAATATGTACTACCTTAAATTCGTAGTATCTGTAAATCAATAAACAATGAAATGTTTAGTGAAGATTGGTCAATAAATATTGACACAATAATTATACCACTTAAATCGACGTTTCGACATTGTGACTCGGTTTTGTTTGGTGCCATAAAAACTTATCAATGGTTTCCCTCATCATGACAATAAAAATTGTCGGACCATCGACACAAATAATTTAAGAATTATGTCAATTATTAATCAACAATCCTCGATAAATGTATCATTGCTAGATATGTACTTCTCTTAATTTCCATTAGGTTTTCATAATGTTTTTTTTCCAATTTACATCATATTTTGACTTAATAATATTTGCAATCCAGCATTAATAGAAGAGCATCTACTCATCCCACCTGCTTTAGTTACGTCTTCCTATTACGCTATTTGCTCATGCCATGTCTTACTGCTTTCTCCTCTTTCATACTTGCTATCTTAGTAGGCAGTGTAGTAGCGACGTGCACAACGTTCAGGGTTATATAATAATGTCTTCGTGAAAGTAAATGTTTGCAGTCAACCAAACGCACAGAACAGAATATTATGTTTGCTGCTCTGTTCTCAAACATAATATTCTGTTAGACACTGAGCAAGATGCTCGTAGGGGTAAGTCAACTGAACTTAATAAAATGTGGAGATTATATTTCAATGTGCAAGACATAGGAAAATGAGTTTGAATTATGCTATATGTTTCACGCTTATACTGTAATGTTGAAATATTAACGTCCTTCTGCCAGTCATTATTGACTAATTAGAATATATGAAATCTTAAATTTTAGAAATATATTTTGATTTATTTGTTATAATAATTGTTTGTTATTTTATCCTTTATAAGAATAACTGTTGAGTCCGTGAAGATGCAGGACAAGTTTGTTAAATCTATCCAGTATTAGGCTAATATTAACACTTGTCAAAGGAAAGTTACTATTTATATTATTATAATAGCCAAATTATTATATTAGTACAATATTACTAGTATATTATTATATTGCTATTTATATTATTATAAATACAAATTTTTAACAAAAATAGCGAAGAGAAGGAAATAAGCTTTGGAAATAATTGTATGGTTGTGTAAAGAGTAATGCCAGTGATGACAAGTAAATGATATTATTGATAACATAAAAGTTTTACATACTCTTCTCTACCTTAAAAGTTTCCAAAACATTAGATTTTTTAATAACCTGTGTAATTTTTAATGGTAACAAACTTTTTCAGTAGGCCTATTTAATTTTTTCGTTAGTGAACGTTTTTGTCTTCAACAGTAGCAGTGGAGTTGAAACAATACAAGCGCTACCACCAGCAACCAGGTAGTTTTATTTTCTAAATAATAAAAATACATAGGTTACTAAGAAAAATATACAGTAGCACTTTGTTAATGAAAATCTCTTATACTTTAGGTAGGTAAAAGAAGTACGATAAATTACGACTGAGCTTAAGTGAAAGGTCCAGAATTAATTCAGACTTTTTATACTCCCTTCCAACGATTTAAATATTAATATGTAATTACCCGCAAGTTTTATAAGCGGTAAGAGGATTGTTGAAATTAACGATGGCAATCTTTAACTAAAGAATTTACTTCAGCCAATCATTTTTAACAAGGCTCTCGCCTCTCTCCTGAATTAATTCACTAGTTGCACTACGTTTTTACGTAAATCATTAAACTCGAAATGCAGAAAGAAGAATTTTATAAAACACATTCTTATACAAGGAGTTTTTTTAGAATAAAATGAGCACATCTTTTGCTAAAGTAGAGTTGTTACGTATTTAGCTATAAACATAATTTTCACACACACACACACACACACACACACACACACACACACACACACACACACACACACACACACACACACACACACACACACACACACACACACACACACATCGTCTAGAGGAAGGCATCGAGAAACTGGTGTTAGTTTTGTTTTTATTTGTTTGATGCTCATATCTAATAATAAATAACAGCAATGAGTAAGAAAATAGTGATTTTGAAGTATAATTACATCAATAATCGTTTGATGTTGGTAGTTAAGTTACATCAAACGTCAGCTTGCTTACGACCGTTATTTACCATCTGGAATCTTTCTAGGAGTCAATGAAATGGAACAGAAATGTGACGAAAGCCATTGCCGCATTTGTTCTTTATGACAAAGTGAACATTTTTGTCAACTATAGTAAGTCGAATCTGACTTATCTAATACACATGCAATTTTATGAGAGATTGTAAATAGCAGTGTCACACTAGCTGCTCTCTTATTGCTGTAAAAGAATATTTACGTGATTACAGGTATTTACGGTAATACTTACAAGTGACCTAACATTTACAAATTTGGTCATGGCAAACCCCATGTAAACTCCATGGTAAACAAGTTGGTAAACCGCATTTAATCACTTCAAAACACGGAAGAATTACTCTTCTAAAATTTATCGTCAGAATTACTTTATACTTTCGGACTGATTGGATAAAATTATACGCCTTTGTACTGTTTACAATTGCCTACTTTATATTTTCCTGTGAAACACGTGCATGGTTCGTGTATATATTTTCTTCACTTCCTCTGGTAAAAAGGGGTATGTAGTGTCGGGGGTCATTACCGCTGATTTTGGTGGAAATCGTTTTACCCTCGCGTTGTTGCTGAGACGGTGTGTTTGTAGGTTTGGTACAAAAAGAAATACAGATTTCTCAACGTAACCGCACAAGTATACCAACTTGTGGATTATGTTTTTCTTCAAGTTGACATTTATCACTTTGTCGTCGCGTCGTCCATGTGTCTGGGAAGTTGCTTGACCATTTCATTTACACCGCAGGGCATGTTCATCACTTGACCCACAATACCGTAGTTGCCTGCATACAAAAGACGCCCGATTTACAACAATTATTAAACGGAGTAGCGGAAATATTAGACATTGCTGAGTAGATCTAACGGCGGCAGGTGCGTTGGCTTCGGTGGATACGTGAAGCCGTTACTATTACTCCATATTAGCATTTTTCCTTTTGTTTTTTTACAGATGTCTAGCAGTTTGAACACAACATAAACTGTTGAACGTTTTCATCTATGAATTCTTGTTGTACGAATTGGAACATAGCTGCATTTGGTCGATTTAAAACACTTTGGAAACACAACAAACTTGAAACCGTCCAGTGACTTCAAATTGTAAATTTATGACGCGTTTCATGTCATATGACCCTTCATCAGATTTTATCACTCACTAGGAGATCATCAAATATTAAAATTCACAAAAACACAAAACACACATATGTACAATAATAAAACCTATACAAGCGTCCGACACAGTGCACTGCGTGTGGCCCACTGGACTCTGAGCAAATGCTTGTCACGCCGTGTGTTATCTCATAATCGATTGTAGCGCAATGTCATACAGCGGGTTTGATTTGAAATGTAATTTATCATTAAGTATGCCATCATGAGTAACTGGGTTATTATGTCCACTATAAATTTCAAATTCTTCCCATGCATCCATATAACGACCCTTACATTTTTGTAGTAAGGGTCATTATATGGATGCATGGGAAGAATTTTAAATTTATAGTGGACATAATAACCCAGTTACTCATGATGGCATACTTAATGATAAATTAAATTTCAAATCTAACCCGCTGTATGACACTGCGCTACAATCGATTATGAGATAACACACGGCGTGACACGCGTTTGCTCTGAGTCCAGTGGGTCACACGCAGTGCACTGTGTCAGACGCTTGTATAGGTTTTATTATTGTACATATGTGTGTTTTGTGTTTTTGTGAATTTTAATATTTGATGATCTCCTTGTGAGTGATAATATCTGATGAAGGGTCATATGACTCGAAACGCGTCATAAATTTACAATTTGAAGTCACTGGACGGTTTCAATAAGGTAAATCATTACTATATAAAGTGACTTGGACCGTATAAATAATGTTTAAACACAACAAACTACACAAGTTGTTGGATTGGGTTTTCCAACTTCTTGCCGTAGAACGACTTTTCAAAGTGCTCCGTCGCCAGACGCCAATCGGTTATAAACGCTAAATCTCGATCCTCAACGTCTCGTCTGCTTGCATTTTGTAGCATTCCATCAGTTCTATTTCACTGTTGACATTCGTTGCTTGCGAACTGGAGTTAGGCGTTGCAGCGTCCTCGCAGCTGGTGCTCGCCTCGACTTTTCGACGATGCCTCTTCATCATCATTCGTTCTGCTGCTGTCATATGGACCTTTTTCAAAATTCTCATTAATGCTTATTTTACTTTGTAAGCGTTTTTGATTGACATTTACATTTTTCTTGTGAAGATATTTTGACATTTGTAAAATTTTAAGGAAAATTGCCCAAGTTAAACACTTTCTCACTGTATTATTTATTAAGTTCGTTCACCATTGTCACTATTAGTATTATATCTTATAATACCCGTACAGCTTCATAAAAAGGCACTTGAAATAACGCCCTACGCTTACGCATTCACGAGGTATACTAATTTTTCCACGCAGAGAACAGTTGATTTTCCACTCCAAATTAACAGCCATCTGTGATGGCGTGTGACGTCGTGAGCTCAAGGTTAACATCGCGTGACATTTTATCATCCTTGCATTTTTGAATCGTGTATTGTTTATTTAAATGTGCGTTATATTTTTAAAGATATTACAGTTTGTCTGGTATACACAAAATCGTAACATCGACGCCGGATGGTAAGATTCCCCCCACGCCGGACCCACGTTGTAAGACGTTTTCCCGTCAATAGACATTGTCAAAAATAACGATCGATATGTAGAAAATTAACAGCGTAGTACTTCGTTCTTATGGAAACGCATATTTACTCTTAGGTTTTTAGGTATGGAGGCCGTAACGAACTTGAGAGGTAGAACGTACGGTTCTGATAATAACAGAGATAAGCGATAAATCCGTAACACCACGTAAGTACGTATATGATTGTTACATCTCCAACCGTCTTATTCGTGGGCGAATAATGTAGATAATTTAGATTAGGCGAAGAAATTCTTCTAAGATTATTCAGTGTTTTGCTTCTTACACACAAGAACCTTTAACTATATAACACACCTTCTGTGGGATAGTATAATTGCAGGGTAGCTAAAATGTAAATTAGAAAGCATAAAAGCAATGACGAATAAGGTTCTGGGTTCGTAAAATGGAAATGGAAGCAAGTAAAATATATGAAGTTAGAAATTAAGTAATAAGAAAACAGCCAATTTTAAATTATGAAAAAACGTAAAATACGGAAACACAATGGACAGTAAGTCTTAATGTAGTTCATTATTGCAGCCAGTAAAATACTAACAATTGAGTATTGGTTAAATTATCTCCGATCAAAGGTATAGGCACAAAGACATAGGATAATGCCATAGTTGACAAATTCATTGGAAATATTAAGTATTCTCGCTTAGCGCAACGTCTGTAACCATGAATAATGACAAGCTAAAGTAATCTAGTAGAATGTTTAAGTAATATAAGCAGATAAGAGGATATCTCATCTCGATGTCTGTATCCAATTTTGAAAGGTACAATATTTTTTAATGTATGTAAATTTTGTTTTGACAATCAACGTGCGTTGTTTTGCTGAGTCTACTATTGTGTAGTGAATAATTCGACGATTCGAACGCCGCACAACTGTAATGCAATTACATACCATAATTCAATTACTTTGTGTACCGACGCATTGTTGTGTTTGCTTTGGATACTAAACACAACAACAAAAATGTAGAGCTTTGTTTACTGACGTAGGCCTACTGGTGTAGCGTGTAATGGTGTTACTTATGCGTTGTTGATAAGCCAGTTGACTGAAACCGAAATGTATTTCAATTGTTACAATGTTTGTACAGTTAGTAGATCTGAATTTGTGGTTAAAACGTTTAAGAAAAGTTATACAAGAAAAAATGTTATGCAGTGAGTTAAATATTGACAATCTGCAAATTATAAAAGGTATTATAACACAGGCTTGGCGCTCAGTATTATTTAAAATGTTACTACAGTAAACACGGCACATGAAAAATTACATGACCAGATGGTTACTTGACGATAATTATGTTTTTACTTTCTTTTTCGCTTTATCCGTTACTAATAAAGATTACGTTCTTGAATACTAGTAACTGTGTATGAAGAAAACATGTGTCACTTCATATATCTGTGTGTGTGTGTGTGTGTGTGTGTGTGTGAAAATAATAAATAAATAATAGGGGAAGGTTGCCATCAATGGACCGGTTCCATTACGTATTTCCCCTACCAAAGCGTGCGCATGCACGGTAGTAGTTGTAGTCTCTTTCTTTCCTTCACGCCAGTTGTGTGCAGTGCTGTAAACGAATTGGAGTTGCGTCGCTGCGAGATAAAAATTCAGGTAAGATTTCTGTATTCTGTGCTATAACTATTAGTCTTTTTAATGAAGAAATTTGTGTTAGTGGTTGAAATCACAATCAGAATGATCAATATTGCACACGACTATATAAAAATTATTCCGATTAGCGCTTTCAAGCTTCACAGCTCATCGTCAGATCAGGAATAGACTGAAAATATGTAATACCCAACCCTTCACCCCTCTCCCCACCCTGCTCACCCACAACAAACTAAAAATTAATGACCCTTCCCCACCCCCTAAACTCTGTCTCACCATTTGTGCAGTTACATATATTTCTAGTAAATTCCTTGTGTTTCAGTGTGTGTGTATGTGTGTGTGTGTGTGTGTGTGTGTGTGTGTGTGTGTGTGTGTGTGTGTGTGTGTGTGTGTGTGTGTGTGTGTGCAGCGTGTGTATTTGTGTATGCAGCGTATTTGTGTATATAGTGGTGTGCAATATTGATCATTCTGATTGTGATTTCAACCACTAACACAAATTTCTTCATTAAACGTCTGTTAAGATGTGCAATCGACTACAGGTAATGGACAACAACAATGAGGTAATAAACGACAACAATAAGGTAAGTAAAGTTTTTAAATATCTTAAGTTAAAAGTTAAATTGAAGAGGGTTTTAAGTAAAATATGGTTTAATAAACAATGTCTGGATAATAATGTCATCCCAAAGTACGCTCAAGTTAAAATTAAAAATAAGAACAGTGTAGCCAAAAAAGTAAAAGAACAAAGCGAGAAGTTGTGGATAAAACTGGAAATAAGGTCACTCTACGGCTTAATCAATAGATATAATAGGGAATTATATGACAGACACATAGAATTATTAAGAATATACTCGTATGTAGAGTTAGAAGAAATATTATATAATTTTGGTTTGGGGTACATAGAAAAGAAATTGGAAAAGAAAAATAAAAAAATGGTAGATAAGTTAAGTAAATTACTAAGAAAGAACGAAGTAAAAATGGAACACCTTTCTAAGAATAACTATGAAAAAAGAGTAATAAACCTTACAGAGGTAAATTTCAATACGGAAGAAAAAGAAATGTTAGCGAAAGGCTTAAAATACGCACCGCCACCAGAATTAAATCAAGAAAAAACGATTATTGAATGCGAAAGCATAATACAAAAACTAGGAAATGAAAATGATAAAAAAAGAATAAGGTGGGAAGTAGGGAATGTAGTAGATAAAATATTTAAGAAAAGTTTGTGTAATTCAAAGAATGAACAAAAAATCAAAGCAACTGTAACTAAACTAAAGAATAAAATAAAGAAGAATGATATTACAGTTACGAAGGCGGATAAAGGAAATACAATGGTACTAATGAGAAAGGAAGAATACATAAAGAAAACGGAAGAATTTATAAGGGAAGGACCATACGAGGAAATAAAGTATGATTATACAAGTAAGTACCAGTCAAGGATAAAACAAATGATGAAACAGATAACATTTATAGAAGAAAAAAAGAAAAAGTATTTATTGGAAAGTAATCCAACAGCACCAACTTTTAAAAGTCAGGTTAAGATACATAAAGAAGGAAAACCAATTAGACCGATTGTTTCTTTTATTAATACACCTATTTATAAATTATCAAAGGAAGTTAGCAGAGTACTGAAAGAGAAATATGAATTTGGGACAAAATACAACATAGAGAATAATATAAAATTGATAGAAAAATTAGAAAATATTAGCATTAATGTAAATACAAAATTGATATCACTGGATGTTAAGGACATGTTTACTAATATCACAGTAAATAAAGTTATTAAGTTAATAAACGATAATAATATGGGAGAATACAGGTATAAAAAGCAGTTGATGAAAGTAATTAAAGAATGTGTAAATCAGAACTATTTTAGGTTTAATAACAAGTTTTATATACAGAAAAAAGGTTTACCTATGGGGTCTTCATTATCCCCTATTCTTGCTGAAATATACATGAATGATTTTGAAAAGCAATTAATAACTTCCACTAAGTATAAAGACAATATAAAATTATGGTCTAGATACGTTGATGATGTACTAGTAATTTGGGAAGGAAGCTTAGAAGAAGTGCATGAGTTTATAAAGGAGGTAAATAATAAGGATAAAAACTTACAATTTAAGGAAGAGATAGGAGGTAAGCAAATAAATTACTTAGATTTAAACATAGAAATTAAAGATAATGAGAAACTACAGTTTGGGATATTTAGGAAAGAGTCGTATTCTGATATAATTATACCAAGAGAGTCGTACCACCCATACAGATATAAAATGGCGGCAATCAATTCCTTTTGTTACAGAGCTCAGAAGTGTTTAAAAGAGACGGAATCAAAAGATAGGGAGTTAAAAACGATAAAGGGAATTGTAAGGAATAATAATTATAGCACCAACATAGTGGATAAGGTTATGAAAAGGGTCAACATACAAGAAGCTAAAATAGAACCAGAACAAAAGAATTATGCAGGGTCATTGACATACATAGGTTCACATACTAGAAAAATTATAAAATATTTTAATAAATATGGAGTAGATATAGCTATTAAAAAATGTGAAACGGTATTTGATAAGATAAGGAATAAGAATATAGAAAAATTCCAGTATTACAGAAAAGCGGAATTTATAAATTAAAATGTAAAGACTGCAACAAAGTGTACCTAGGGGAGACAGGACGAAAATTCGCATGCAGGTTGTCTGACCACAAACGTGGAGAAGGTAATAGAACAACCAATTCGTTATATGCAAGACATTTCATAGAAGACAACCACAAGTTTGTTAATCCTTTGGAAGAATACGAAATTGTAAAAGTAGTAAATAACACAGTTGAAAGGAAGCTTAGAGAGGAGTTAGAAATATTGAAAGAAAGAGAAAAAGGGTTAGACAATTTAATTAATATTAAAATTAAATTTGATAATGAAGAAATATTTTATAACATGATTAAGAAGTAAATGAGAGAGGGCAGATAGATAAGATTAAGAATTATATTTCATAGTACTAATTGGTTGTTTTAAAATAAGGGTGTGTGACTGACCCACGTGTGTGGAGAGGAAGTGGGTAGTTTAAAAGGATGCACACACACACACACACACATACACACACACTGAAACACAAGGAATTTACTAGAAATATATGTAACTGCACAGATGGTGAGACAGAGTTTAGGGGGTGGGGAAGGGTCATTAATTTTTAGTTTGTTGTGGGTGAGCTGGGTGGTGGAGAGGGGTGAAGGGTTGGGTATTACATATTTTCAGTCTATTCCTGATCTGACGATGAGCTGTGAAGCTTGAAAGCGCTAATCGGAATAATTTTTATATAGTGGTGTGCAATATTGATCATTCTGATTATTAGTCTTTTTAATATCAGTTATCACGCAGTATATATTACTGAACAATTTCACAATTTGTTGACATTAAAAGCAGTTTTTAAATTTCTATATTTTATATTGGTTGTTTCAATTTAAATCGTCATTTTGGCTGTGTTTATCTAAGGAATCCAATATGGCGAGTTGCCATTATTGGACCACTTGGCGTTTCCATGAATGGACCAGTTTATCAGGTGGTCCATTCATAGAAACGTGAACAAATTTTTGAATTATTATTATTTTCCTTGACACGCTTTACGTTAATTATCTTTTCTTTTATATTTTGACTACAAGTAAGACTAAATTTTATCATTTTAAGTTTTACCTCTTACATGGGACACAGAAACCTTGTTTGCTTGGTACTTTTTCATTTACTGATATTTTGTGATAGGCCTCTTAGTAAATTTTATTAATCTATAATCTACGGTTTACAGTACAATTAACAAGCTGTTAAATTGCAAATATTAATTTTTATAACGCTAAGAATGTAGGAGATGCGAGGAAATAGCGTATTATTGTGTGTGAGTCGGTAGCTGTGTTAGTGTCTAGAAAATGTGTTATAATACTCAAATATACACTGTGTTCAATGTAAGTGCTATTTTTGTTTTAGAAATAGCCTAACTATTAGCCTAAATTATAACCTACAACTACATACAAACATTTAAACTCTGTATACTATCTTGAAAAATTTACATCATTATATTCTAGCCCGAATATTGTAGTCATTTGAAAATAAGTTTATAGCAACAATTGGTAGCAAATTGAAAATAAAAACATTTCAATACAAACATATTGAGTCTTCCTGTACTATGATAACACTAATAAAATCATAGCCTGATTTTAGCTACAAGGGCGTTAGGTTCCTACTGTTAACATGGTCGTTGTATGGCACTCAGGTTGATGAGGAGATAGACATTTGATTGTATTTAGAAGCTGAAATGAAATTTATTAATTTTAAATAGTAATCATTGCAAAAAACCCTATATAAACAAAATATTGTAGTAGCTTGTCTATAAATTAACATACTAATTTTCGTTTTTCAGAAAAATGCCAAAAGGAGTGAAATATGGACAATGGAGTACCGAGACAATGGAACGTGCTATCGTAGCCTTTCGTAACGGAGACATGGGTTTGAATGAAGTCTGCCGAAAGTATGGAGTGCCCAAAGCAACTTTAAAGAGACATTTAGAAGGCAGAAACAATTTTGCTATGGAGGGAAAGAAAATGATTGGTTGTTTAGGAAATCTGCCTCCTGAGGTAGAGAAGGAATTAGTAAACCACATTTTAAAATTAGAGGAGATGTTTTTTCCAGACTTACGAGAACTCGCGTTTCAAGTCGCTGAACAAAATAACATCGAACACAGATTCAGCAAAGAGAAGAGATCGGCTGGGAAAAAATGGTAGACTACTACAATTTTATGCGGCGACATCCCGAATTAAGTCTCAGGCTTCTTGAGATAATTTTTCATACTTTATATCTTTTAGTTTTGGTTTACCATGACTAGTAGATACGTATAATAAAACGTAATAGACCAATGTAGAGACAGTTTTGCTTTATTTTGGTAATCGGTCCATCGATGGAAACTCGATGGTCCATTCATAGCAACCAGTTGCCATCAATGGACCGTTTGTTAAAATTCAGTTTTTTGTTCGTACTACCGTATTTGAAAAATCTGAAAACAAAGTAAATACTCACGATGTGGTCCAATGATGGCAACCTTCCCCTAACCCAAACATTTCACTAACCCAAACAATATACATTTGACTTACCAATTTAGTTGCTGCAATAAATAAACCAAAGCTATTTAGTTTATATTATTTAAGTTCACAAAAGTCAGTGCATATGTAGTTCATCCGTGGTACTTACTGAAAAATGAAAAGGGCAGTTACAAAAAAAAACTGAGCTGATAGAGAGATTCTGACTACATATTCAAAATCAGCACCCAAAAATACTTAAGAATTATCAAAAATTGAGCATTTAACAACATTGTTGTTGACGAGTTAATAATTATCAACTGAAGTAAATTAGATAAATCCACATACATCCGTGAGTCCAAATGAGCAATTTATATTTGTTTATTAATGTATGTTACATGTAGACTATTGAGAAGAATATTAGCAAAATTTAATGTATATTTTATTTTATTTTTTTATTAGATGATTAAATTATTTTGCATATGAAATGAATTACTGTGATCTTCCGACTACAGTGTAAGGACATAAATTTTCTGATGTAGATAGATGCTGATTTGGCAACTTTGAACTGGAGAGCGTATGCAACAGCATCTAAGCTACTTTGATATTTGCCGTAACTGTTCCTGCAGTTCACAGTCTGTGACCTCTGTCAGTAACTACCGGAACAACAAATTGCATTTGAAATTTTCCGTTCCTTCAGGATATGCCAGTATGCTGATACTTGTTGATACCAGTATGTCGCAACTTCTGGAATAGTTTTGCGACGGGCGACGGCAAAGTAAGAACGAGTGGAATTACTATCCCTTTCTCTTTCAAATTATTTTGCGGAAGCAGAGGCTTCAAATTTTCGAGGATATGTAGTTCAGCTTGAAGTTGGAGTCTTGACACAGATTCGTTCAGCTACAGGTAAAGCCACTTTTTCAATTATCTTATTTTTCGTCTCTTTTCCTTTCTTCATTATTTATTTGTTTATTATTACCAGAAAAGTTATATCACCTAAATACTGCCGGATGCCTAAAAATTAGGGAACTATATTTACCAATATAGTTTATTATAGCAGCTAGTAAACTATTAACAAAATAAAGATAATGCTCACAAATTACTGATTCTTTAAGACGCGTGGAGAAAGACCTAGGAGCGTGCATTAGTAAATGATACTAATTGATTGCAGTCAGTCCAACACGACTTATCATTGGATTGAAGAAACATTGAAGTCTTAACATCAAACATGAGCATATAATACATTACATGATCCATATGCGTATGTGTACGTATTTTTCAAAATACATGATAGGTTTTCGAATTGCTTAACATGACATTTGACAAAGCTTACCATGACACTCAGTGTGTTCTGTTGCACTGTGCATTTGTGTATTGGTCTGTCTGTTTTTGTGTACAAAATAATGCCATTTATGTACTGTGAATCCGACCGCCAAACAGGAAATCCAATTATAGAACTGTAATTCAATTATCATGTACACCGAAGCATTGCAGCTGTTTGCTTTGGCCACTACGCACAACAGTGAAAAGAATAATTATACCTATGTTTACTGATGTACCCGTGTTACATTTGTGTTACTGATCAGGTTATTGACTGATCAGTCTTTTGACCGAATTGTCTTTTGACCTGCTTGTATGTTAGAGTATTTGTCCTGTGAGCAGATATGAATTTGTAATAAGGAACTTATGGGATTTTATTACAAAGAATAACTATTCCAAAAAGAATTAACCACTATAATTATTAGAGTATTTACGAGTTGTGTAAAGTATTACTTTGCTCATAGATTTGATGCAGATTACTACTAAATTTTTTCACTGTAAGCAGCAGGTGCAAATGTTGATAATACAAGAAACTCAGGTTTTTACTTCCATATGCACTAAGTTTATTTGTAATATTGACCATGTTCCTCAATGTTAATAAATTTGTTTTAAGCCGTAATCGTAATATTTATCTGTTTTGATACTATTTATTTGTTACGGGTATAACAAAGTATCTAAGATTATGTAAAAAAACGAATAATCTTTTGCTGTGTAACATAATCGTAGAGATTATTTATCAGTTTCTATGTAAAACGCTATGTAAATGTGTTTGATGATTGTTACAATTATCAGAGGTTTCACTCTTCGCAATTACGAACTTCTTCAATCAATGAATTATTGTATGGTAATAAAAAGGTTTTAATAATACTTTTGAAATTATAATAACTATTTCGATATTTATAAGATACTTTTGTTATTGATTTCAATTCTGTTTAGGGTTTACGATATTTAATAAATGATTCTTTCATCCACATGTTCAAACAATTTATAAACAAACTGTTTTTCCTTGTTCGATGAACTATCGAATTGTCTGAACTCGCCCGTTTGGGATTTGCCTTGCCTAAGGTATGTCTCCCAAAACCTTTAAATCCAATCGATTTTTGTAAAATTGGTGACACACGTCTATACTTTTAGCTAAGAGCCCTATTATATTTTAGATTTATCCCTGAGAAAATAGGATCCAGGAGAAAACAAAAAGCGTAAAAATTTCGATGTCCTGTCAAATTCAAGGAAACTTTAACCACAATCTTAACATAACATTCACTTTGTTTTACATGTTTAAAATGCCAAAAATTGAGGTCACTAGAACCGAAAACAGTTACCGGTAGGCCATATAAATTTGGTATATAATCGTCAAAGCGGTTATTTACCCTAACTATTATTATGGTGTTTACAATAAAAATTTTTTAAGTTTAGCTACACACCAAATCCAAAATGGAATCAAAATTTTTAAAATAGTAGAAAAATCTACGTGTGGTCCTAAAATAGGATTATTTTATTTTGACGTGTTGATAAAATAAGTTCTTGTAGCCCATGCATTTTTTATGGGCTAAAAGCGCTAATATTGCAAAGCGTAAGCGTAAATCTTCCAACCCACACGAAAAAGTGTGACCTTTCGTCTGCTCTCTTGATTGTCTCTATACAACACGGCAAGTTACCTCTATTATATATAGAGAAAGGAAAATGTATGAAATACTACATATTACATCTGTAAAATTCTCTAAAGAGAGCCATTTCCGAGGCCTGTATTTTACTGTCTTGTTCCTGATTTTTGTCTATAGTTCTCACTTATAGGACAGTACAGGACTGCCATGACTTTGTAGAATTTTAACTTTTTATTTCGATATACCTTGTTTCTAAAAATACAGTTGATTTTCCCACAGATTCTCTGAAACTGACCAAACTAAATATCAATATCATAATTCCTATTATAGCTAATATAATTTCCCAAATATTTTATATCGGATATCTGTTCTAAAATTTGATCATTAAACACTATTTGTGATCTTATTTGTTTGTTGCCTCAAAATGCCACTACCTTTGTTTTTATAGTAGAAATTTTTATTCATATTATTTGCACGTCCCTTTAATTTGTTACCTCACATAGGTTTTTACATTTTTGACCGCCGGGAATTTATGCCTCCCCCCAAAAAACCATCTTCATTTGTTCCTTTTCTTAATAAAAACTTTGGGAACACAAGCTAAGTGTGTGTGGTTATCTATTTGCATAAAATCAGAACTCTATAGCATTCAAATCTCAATATATAATGTACTTTACGAGAATCGGATAAATCGATTTCAAACAAAATTTAAAATCTGGATACTTTGACTAACGCTGTATGAATCAATATACGACTGGGGGTACTTCTCTGTGGATATTTCATTGTTTTCTTTCGTGTGTGATTTCGTCGCAATATTTGTGTTTGCAATGATACAGTAATCTTCATTTTTGTGTAAAATTGTCTAAAATCGTAGTTCACTGTACAATTAACCTAATCTGACTTTCTTCCATTATAATTAACTTTTTAAGGTAAGAAAATAAAGCGAGGAAAATAGCATGTAAAAATTAGAAACAGTTTTTGTGATTCAAAGATTCGTCAGAAATAAATGTGAATATAACTAACAAATTACTTGTAAAATTATACGAAACGTCAGTTTTAAAATTATTTGAAGTTTTGTGAATATTTATTTTATCTTAAAATAACGTTATCGTATGGTAGCAATTAAAAATGTAATAACAAGCTGTTTGTTAATGCTCTATTTATAAGGATGTATTTTGAATGTTAGTGTTTACTTAGATGTCAATAACGACTAACGAAAAATATATTTATTTTTATAATTTTTTGTTTCTAATGTATTTATTTTCTAATTTATTTCATTCTGTTTCACGTTTGCTACCAAAATATTGGATTTATTATTGTATTTGCGGCTTACGTTTCACTTTCTCTTCATGTAAATCAGGTTTCAATTGTAGAGTGCAAATTTTTAGAACAATTTAATAAATTAAAGGTATAGTTACTTTTCACATGTGTAACTTCTTGAGGAGAACCTTTTAAAGTTAACAAGCTAATTAACATTTCACATTAACTTAAAATTTTAAACACTAACGTATATTTGTTAAGAACATTAGTAGGTAGGTTTCTGTTACGTAAATAGTCTTGGGAACGTTTGCAGTGAATTCGGATGGACAGTCAGTATCCATCATTTTACTGGGCATGATGGGTACGATGTTTTATCTTCCACAACAGAAGTATGTTAATTGGCAGCGGCTTGCGCTCAATGGTAAATGTTCATGTAAATGTAAATGTTGCCGGCAACCACTTGATGCAGACGATTCTACGAACCTTTTACAATAGTCGAAATGACAATAAATAATTGGCCATAAATTCTGTTACTACTTGCGTTACATCTTGATTGAAATAACACTAAGTCGAACATAAATTTACTTTTGTTTTTGTAGCAGTACATCAATTTTAAGTCATCGATTGGGAAATTCTGTAAGCCATAATATTAAGTGAAGACACTATAACCTGATTAACGAAAGAAAGTGACTGGCGGAGCGGCCGCGCGGCGACCGAATTTGTAGTAAAAACATTCCATTTAATAACCTCGTGGAAACGTAAAATACAGGGCTAGAAATGTCTAATAAACTGTATTTTAATCATCAATTAAAGACGTTTTTAAAAAACTTTTCTAATTTTTTAAATCTTTTTTTAATTAATTTATATTGAGTGTTAAATAAAAAAATACACGAATTTGAATTAAAAATTTAGGGTTTATCATATTTATTACGTAAGAACTCAGAGGTTAAGCATCGGAAAAACATTTCTTGTAGATAAATGGTAGTCCACCATCTTTAGTACAATATATCAAAAATTGAGATTCCTACGATTAAAATTAACGACGTTATTAATTTTTTTCTAATGTCTTGTTAACTCAGTTGTTAAAAGTTCTAAGACATGAATGAGATTTGCGTGACGCTCTCTTTAGATAACTAAGTGTAGAAGACATATACAACTTACACCTTGTACGTGATAGGAATACTACAATGGATTAATATATAAAGTGAATTTCACAGAGAGCAGTGCGTGGCGCTCTGCGGCGGAAGTACAGTCAGAACCTAGTGGACCCATTTTATTCGCGCGCGCTACCGTCTTCGTTTGAAGACTACTAACTCACAGCTATAAGTGTTTTAATAAGTGTTTCTTATAAAGTGTTTTAATAGTGTATTTTTATGATTTATACACATATTTTATGAGCGGATTCCATAAAAGCTGAAGAACACTACAATACTTGTAAGTATCTTACTGCCTTTATTATTTATTTGTCAATGCTAATAACAAGTAATTTACTAATTGTTTTTTACATTTCAATACATTATAACAGTAAAATACTGTTATAATTATGCAATATCTGGTAGACCGAGCTTTGCTCGGTAGTTTTAAATTGTAAACTGTATTTCATAGTTAAATAATTAGTTGTTGAGAAATTTGAATGGCATTAACAATTTCCCAGTAATTACATTGCACTTCAATTAGTAGTATTAAAGCTGATCACAAAACAAAAGTAGTTTATTAACAAGAAAACAAAATACCGTACCGCAAAAGAGTGATAAACAATCATTCAAGACCATCTGTTATAAAAAGCATGTAGTTCAACTAAACCACAAACGTCTGGCCAGATGTAAGTTTTTGACAGATCTCCAGGTAGATAGATTAGATTAAACAAGTAGACAGATAACTAAAATCTCTGTATATTTATATGAGAGGTTGGTGACTCGTAGCAGGTTGGCTGTGTCAATGCGTGAGCCGTGAGCGTAATCACCACTTTCTTTGGGCTGTTACTGTACCTTGACTCGATGGCGCGCCGTTGAGCGATGTTAGTTCTAATTTTCCTATATTAACTGATTGCGGTTATATTTCGTAATATTTGAAGGTTACATACCACTTTTTATTGATGAATACAATTTTGTTATGCTTACTGTGAAAAAAATTATGAAAAAATTATTAATAACGGAGTTAACAGTACATTAAGAAAAAATTAATAACGTCGTTAATATTATTCGTAGGAATCTCAATTTTTGATATATTGTACTAAAGAAGGTGGACTAGCATTTGTCTACAAGAAATGTTTTCCCGATGCTTAACCTCTGAGTTCTTACGTAATAAATATGATAAACCCTAAATTTTTAATTCAAATTCGTGTATTTTTTTATTTAACTCTCAATATAAATTAATTGGAAAAAGATTTAAAAAATTAAAAACGTTTGTTATATACGTCTTTAATTGATGATTAAAATACAGTTCATTAGACATTTCTAGCCCTGTATTTTACGTTTCCACGAGGTTATTAAATGGAATGTTTTTACTACAAACTCGGTCGCCGCGCGGCCGCTCCGCCAGTCACTTTCTTTCGTTAATCAGGGTATAGGTGATGAAAATGTTGGAAGTTATTGTATAATTAATTCAAATGTTTTTTTATTCCTGCTTTTTAAAACGTGCATCGAAATATTAAAAGAGACCCGGGATATTTAAAGTAGACTGTATATTTGTGGCAATTGCCATCAGTGATCAGACAAAGTTCTTAAACAAAATTAGTAAGTCCTGATTACAGCTTTCTTCGGTTTTGTAATTGTCGAAACACAATTCTGGCTGAGTTGTGCCAATGTGGTCATTAATATTTCATGGTAATTTACTTCTCCGGTTTGTGCCGGCTTGTCGGTTTGTTTCCCTTGGGGTGCTGGTTCGGTTGGTTCTGCTGGAGGTAATATCAACTCCACATCTTCCACGGGAGTCGCCTGCTTATCCTCCATATCTATTTCCTTCTCGGCCTCCGCCTACCCTTTTCTTAGATGTTGCTCTCCTGTGCATCTTGCTTACTCTCCCGACCTGTTAACAGCTGCCAGCTAAAAATTGGAAATTGGACAAATTGTTTTTATTTATCGGCCTATCAATCCCTATCTTTAGCCCCTAAAGTTGGACGCCAATTTTCAACTAAACTCGTGTACAAATAAAATTTATGCTTGTTTTTAGTAAAAATTAAGGTTTGAGAAAATTTATAAGTTATAAATTTATTATTATTTTTTTATAATTTTTATATTTTAATTATTTAAGTTAATTTAATTATTTTATTTATTTAATTAATTTAATTATTTAATTAGGGTTTATTATTTAATGTTATTTAATTAAAAGTATTAATAATAATTTATTTCCGTGTATTATTTTGCTAGGCTCTGTAAAGAAATATTTGTTCTATTGTGTTAATCAGATTATGTCAAAGCTGGGTCGATTTGTAGTCACTCCTAACTCAGCTCCCTTTTTTTTCTTCTTCTTCTTCTTCTCGATTTCTTTAGCTATTATTTTCTAAGTTAAATTAAAAGTGAAATAAATTAATTTAATTACTCAAATAATTAAGAAAATTCGTATTTAGAAACAGTAATGATATTTATTAAAAGTGATGCGAAAATCTTATGTGCATCGACTATTGCTGCGGCTGAGACTCAATTCCCAGGTCGATTGTGTCAACTAACAAAATATATAAAATTAAAATATTGATTAACAAGGTTCTTTGAGCTGTAGAAATGGTCAGGGAAAGGCAAGTTACAAAATACTATACTTACAATTAATTATTAATACTTAATGACTATTACGTAAAAGAAAATTATATTTGAAAATAATGTCATTTAAAAATCTAAGCAGATGGCTGCGTATGACGTCACGTAGCTGTTGATTCACCGTGGCATTGTACTGCTGGCAAGATGAACTCGAAACATGGCCGCCATCGACTTCGGATTTCACCGAACTATGCCGGCTCCTGGTTTTTTCCTCTCACCAAATGTAATTGTGATATTTTCTTCTGCGATAGTGTAGTTCCTCTGGATTCTTCGATTGGAATGTTCTTTTTCGCTCAGAGAGGTAGTTTGATGCGGTATTACTAGTGTCGTATTAAGTGTTCGAAATGTGGCTAAGTTCGTTGTTCAATGGAATAGTATTAATTTGAAAATTCCAACATGTAATATCACGGAGTATTTTAATTTTGTTTTTTGATATGTTTTGCAATGAGTAACGATGATCGTTAATAATCAGATATTCCGCACATTTGTTTATATACAAAACAGCAAATATATACGACGTTTTGGTATATAAGCATTAGGTTTTTGTAATTTACATTAGGTTGCTCACACTAAAACAAAGTTTACGTAAACACTTCTATAAGGCTTAATTTTTTTTCATTATAATAACAGTTTACTGCTTTACGATTAACAGATACAAATTAATAAATCAAAATGTGGTTAGTAAATTTTATGTAATTATTTTATATTAATGATTACCTTCGATATTTCAAATGGTCATTAGGTCAAAATTTTGGTACACAACACTTAAAACGTATATTACCTTATAGCCATTCATCTACGTAGATAAAAACAAACATGTTCCGTATTTTGTAACATATAAGTGTAATCAGCGTGAATCAGCATCCCTCAAGGTTGTTCTCCAATACCCAACATCCATTCCCTCTTATATTCAGTCCTATATCTTTTCATTAATATAATAGTAACAGTATAAAAGTAAAAATCATACATTACAATATATGTAATTTCTCTTACAGTTACATTTGTTTGGTATTATAAAATTATTTTTTCTAAATTTAATTTGTTTTTTGGTCTGAGAAACTTACATATATGTTTCTCTTCGTGTTGTCTGCTAGCGACTCGTTACTTTAAAATTTTATAATTTTACGAATGCACTAAAATCCACAAACTACGCATACGATGTTATCGACGTCCGTTTTATGACTTCTCATTCCCTATCAAACTTTGCTAAGTAATAACATGGTAAAGCCTGTATTATAGCCTCAGTGGCCATAAAATGTGGACCGTCATTACACTCTTTATGTAAGTTGGCAAATGTATCTACTGTCAAACCACGTATGAAAATTTCAAAGAAAGCAGTTAAGTGAATTCATTATATTTTTACCGTAAAAATGTTTAGATTGACAGAACTATATTTTAATTGACTTTTACATTATTTCATAGGATAAGTAAAGCGATGAAGAACAAGAGACTAAAGTACTAGTTTACTTTTACATAAAACTTATTATTAGACTTATATTAACTGACAACTTACACGTAGTCGTTTTAACATAGACAAAAACGTTTACGTAAAAATCTGTACAATAGAGGGGAAATTATTCAGATAGTTCATGGTTCTGTTAGACTGCACAATAATTTGTGTAACCCATAACAAGTGTTAAAGCATATTGAAAAATATTATATATCGTATATTATAATACTTTGTACATAGTACAAGTTTAATAAAATTTAATTTACTCCTTTCGGTAACTACAATTCTAAACTTGCATTAACTTAGAAATTGTTGCCTAATGCAGGTACACATAGTAATGTAATTCATATGTTTTGAAGTTTGAGTATCATGTAACTACACTTTGCATAAACCACACGATATGGTCAAACGTATAAAACAAAATTTAGTATCACAATATTTTTCATGTATTATGTATATTATATACTCCTTTATAATAGGCACTTCAGCACACACACACACACACACACACACATTATACTAATTTACATACAACGTGGTTAAATATGTTAAACAAATACCTTTACATTAACTTAAAAACTATTAGACTAATAACATAGGTGGTTTAAAACAAAAATACCTTGGTTCAAAAACCAAATGAATATATACGAGCTGGTTTTTTGGTCCATTTTGGTTCTAGATATGTTGACGCCTTGATACCTCAATAATTGTGCGTAACGGCCTAGGGCAATTTGTCAAACGAAAGGTAGATTAAGTATTGTGCCTTTATCATGGAATTCATTCTCTGATAAATATGGTTTCCTATACACCACTAAATGCATTTTCACACCACGGTATTGAATAAAGAATTGAATATTGTATTTGTAACAGTATGTACTACCCTAATTCGGTAGTATCTGTAAATCAATAAACAATGAAATGTTTAGAGAGGATAGGTCAATGAATTCAGACACAATTGTTACACCATTTACATAGACAATTGTGACACAGTTGTGTTTAGAGCCATAACAATTTATGACATCAATAAAAATTGTCGAAACATCGATATAATTAGTGTAAAACATAATTGTGCTTTCAGGCAAGTACAAAACGTACACAGTACGTCAGTTACCGCACGAGACTGATGACGAAGTAAAGAAACTGTGGGAAGAAGAGTGAAACGGGTGACGGAGAAGAGGCATGCACGGTAATTCCTCGAGAGGTTACGGCAACGTTCATTGTTCTCACTTTTCACTAAGGGATTCCCGACAGGCTAGAACAACGTTCATCGTTATCACTTTCGACTACACTCAACCACATTGTTCCAGTCAGCAAAGGGGGACTATAAGCCAAACTGGTTCAGACTAGGAAATATCAGTTTATCCTGTGAGTTTGGTCTTACCTTTAGGATAAAGCGGTTCAGACTAGGCCAAACCAATTGATCTTATCGCGATTCGGATAAACTAGTAGGTTAGTTTGTCATCAATGTCGGCGTATTGTCTACGCTTTGTTACTGAGTGATTAATAGAATTTTATTTTACTTCAAAAATTAATCATCTAGTGGACAAAGTTATCAATGACAGTAGAGAGAGAAAGAGAGAGACAGAGAGAGACAGAGAGAGACAGAGAGAGAGTTAAAGGAAGTGAAAATAAAAAATCGCTTAATTATAATGTGCTTACGTATAAAGAAAACGTAATTAAAAATTATTAAAGAGGTGGAAGAGGCTCAAAAAGCGGAAAAGAAGGCACCACTACAATAAAAAAGAATAAAACGATTCAGTGTTCTGGAAATCGAAAGTATAAAGAACGTGTTGCTTGAAATGTAGGAAACGACAACATAAAATACTATTTCTTTGCTGAAGAAATATGTGGTGTGATCGATGCAGCTCATCTGGCTGTTAGTCATAGTGGTCATAACATAATGTTGGCTGAAAAGCCTAAAAATTTTGCATATATTACAAAGAAAATGGTATTTCTCTTTTTGTCTACGTGTGAGGAGTGACCACAAAAGAAAACAAAGAAAACGAAGAAGAGGAGCGGCTTGGTTTCCAAGCCCGTTCTGCACTCTGAGATGAGTAGTAGATGTCAAAATTGTCTCTTTGACTTTCAGATACAACCAGACGGTAATTTCAAATATGTAATGACCTATCAAAATCGTCTAACAAAAGCTTCGCAAATTTTTTTTCTTCGCTTCACAATTAGTTGGTAATTTTTTTTATGGTTAATCCCAAATCTGATTAAAACTATCTCTGGCGAGAAGTAGTGTCCCCGTTCTTAATTCTACTAATGATGGCCTCCGGAGGCGTGGCCGAAAGATTTAGAAAAATTATAACAGCAATCGACCACGACCTAACAATATTAGTATTTATTATTATTTGGTATTTTATTTTATTATTTTGAATTTTTAAAACCGAGTTTGATATCTGCGCTCAAAAGTTTTTACATGAGGAGAAAGTTAATCAGGATTCTGAAATTTAATTGAAAACTGAAACCATCAAACACTCCGTTGGAAAGGGACAGTGTTTGGTCAGGTGTAATTATACCAAAAACTGTTCACCTAACATAATTCAAAATGTCATAAGAGATCACCGTGTAACAACAAATAAATATATATATAAGACGCCGTGTAACAAACAAATAAAAAAATACAAGAGGCATATTCTAAGTCGCAATGTATTTAATTTTTCTTTTATTTAAACATTTAGACTGGGAAATATAAGTTTATTCTTTCGTTATTACCTTCGACTTGGATAAACCAGTTTAGTAAAGAGGCCAACCTGGTTCAGACTAGAAAATATCAGTTTGTCTTGGGAGTTCCGTCTTAATGTTGTAACGAATTGCCGCGTTACAAATCCAGGGAACCCATCTTAACTGACCTCTGCCAATTACATGGGCTGCCTACGTTGTAACGAACTGTATTAAAATCAAATTAAATGAATAAATTACTCACTATCACTGTAAGGAAACAAGGGAAGGTATTTTACTGATTTATGCACTCATTTTCATGTGTAACAAGACGACTTCTCTTTATTTAACAACAGTTGCTGACAGATCCCATGACATCATTATTTAAACTAAAATATTTAAATGCTTTTCATAAAACTTTGGGATCAAATTGATTATATATTCTTATACCTCGGATCCGAGTTTACTTTCTGTATATTTATAGTAAAGACTTCTAATTATTTTCAGCTCATTTTAGAAGCTTGCAAGACTTCTTTAACCATTTGAAGAATGGTACTATTACTTGGAACGATAATAAGTTACCTTAACATTTAAAGCGTTACAACGTATGATAATTGAATTTTTACAGTAAACTCTTAGATTTTCTCATTATAATGTTTACATAAAATTAATCGTCTTTGAAAAGTCTCTTTTAGAAGTGAGTAGTGTAACAAATATGATTAACTCTCGATAGCAAGGCTATCGAGTCACCTTTACAATTGAAAGTAGAAACCTCGTCCTGGAGTGTCCGTCTTGGGAATCCTTGTAGTCGGCGTCATCATCTGGGTCGTGTCTTCGGCAAGAATAGGTCGGATGTTCACAGAGGAGATTGAAGCTTCTTTGGTGTAAGTATATGTAGATTCTCGGATGTCCTAAGCAACGTCTTAAGCATGGTCTACGTGTCTTTATGAAGTTTCTGCAAAGCACATCTTCAGGAGTGATGTTGTAAATGGAGTTACCTCTTGAAGGGAGTCGTCATCTTGCTTACCACTAGTTCTGTTTTTGTGTTACATTATATATCTTCTTCTTACCACATATTTATGTTATTGATACATGACACACGCTTTCCACTTTTAGCATTGGTAGTTAATATAATAAAACAAACAATTTAAAAACATTTTGGTAGAGCTTTCGCTCGTACGTCTGTACTGTGTGAAGGCAACATAGCGAGAGACTGTCTGCTCGCTTCAACTGGTACTTAACAAAGGAGAGGGGCAACTACTCCGCGCCAATATAGTCCCTATTTTTATTTAAGTTAACATTCTTATTACCAAAAACTATACCTTAATTATACATATATAATTTCAGTGAGTTATTTTGACGACTATTAGTGTCTTCAGAATTCTAATTATAAACATTATGAAATTTATATCTTCCTAAATTACAGACCGACTCGATAAACACGTCGAGTCCGGAATTAACAGGTCACCGCATGATGACAAGCAAAGGGTTAATTATGATAATAATAACTTTTTTTACAATACGCCCTTTTTATTAGTGTTTCTTTGGATCTCTTAATTACTTCTCATTCTCATACTGAGTAAATACAGGGGTTTTAGGTATTATAGTGGGATTTAAAATTACTTAATCGCTCGCAAACTTAATTTTTTTTTTATTTACGAATACAGTTAGAATTTAAATCGTCACATACTCCACTGCTTAAATTTCACGTTACGGTTTTTTTTTTTTTTTTTTTAAACGCACAACTGGGGACTTGGAGTATGAATGGTGTTAGTGTGTGTAATTTCTTTCACATAGTTATTGGTTAGAGTTATATCTCTTGCTTCTTCTCCATAACACAATATACTTTCATACTTTCTTATTAACTACTTTTTTTTTTACTATTCACACTTAATATTTACAAAATAAAACACAAAACTCTTTCTTATCTCTATCACTTAAAACTACTACCGGTTTTTTCTTTTTGGTTGTCTTACTCTTTCTCTGTAGAGTAATTTTCTAAATCTTTGCTATTTAGAATTCAGTCTAATTTTCATCTAGTACTAGTTTTCATCTAGTAAATGAGTTTCCATCTAGTAAATGAGTACTCATTAACGTATTCTTCGCAGAACTGGATCTCAGGTTGATCAGGCCTCATTTCCAAACTCTACGTTTAACATTTTCCACGGTTTCAGAAGTATAATATACTTCACTACCTAGTATTCCCTTTTCTATTTTGGGTTATACTATTCCGTATCTTCTTCTTATACAATTTTAGCTGCGAAATATGCGTTCTCCGCACATATTTTCGAGTCGCAGGTTCGTACAGGGCTACTGTAACTGGAGTTAGGTACTTCTGGATTTGGTAAGGGCCACACCATCGGTATGATAGATTAGAGGTGGTCTTATCAATTGCACTTCTAGTGGGGTGAGTCTTATACATTACTAAAGTCACCTACTTGGTACCTAATTGAATTGTTATGAATACCTTTCTCGTGGTATTTTCTGGATTTCCCTAAGTTAGCTCTTAAATTAGAGCGGGCTTTATTCCATATTTGCTTTATCTGCTTATCCGTTATTTGCGGAGGCAGCAGATCGTGTATATTCCATCTTGTGGACAAAGGGTGGTTTGGTCGGTATTTGTACAGTAACTCAAACGGGGTCGACTTGTGACCTTCGTGATAAGCTGAATTAAAAGCGTACTGATTCCAGGATAGGTTTTGGTCCCACGACGTGTGATCGTTCGCACGATAGGCGATTAACGCAGATTTGAGGTTTCGTAGATACCTTTCAGCAATATTGCCTTGCGGTCGATACTCCGTAGTGGTTATATGGTCTATTCCTAACTTGAAACACATATTCCTAAATTCTTTCGCTTTAAACTGTGGTCCATTATCTGATACTATACGTACAGGTGTACCGTAGTCTTTAAATAACTTTCCTGTAATATTTTTACAGTCGTCGACGCTAATGCTCGTCGCATGGGATACATGCAAACAAATTTGGTGAAAGAATCTTACATTGAAAGATGAGTAACATTGTATTACCTGATTTGGATCGTGGATATGGACCTGAAAAGTCTAGATAAAGTTTAGAAAAAGGGGTCTTAGGGATTTCTGAAATCAGTTGGCTTACTTGATTATTTCTGGCTGGTTTACTGAGGGCACATAATGTAAATTTCTTCACGAAACTGGCTATTTCGCTGTTCATATTGTTCCAATGATATTCCTTTCGAACACGATGTATTGTCTTATTGATTCCCATATGGGCTCCTATGGTAGATGAATGGAAGTATTCCATCAGCATGGGCTTAATTACATCAGGGGCTATTATTCTTAGTTCCTTTCCGCTTCTTACCTTGTGACATAGTACATTTTTACTCAATACGTATTTCTCGGATTTAATACCTTGCGTAAGTTGTTCTATAATAGGCTTCAGTAAGGGGTCTTGTTGTTGATACAGAGCAATGTTTGTAAAGGCAAGGGGGAACTCAGTAATTACGGCGTTAGCAAGTGCTATTTCCGGATTCTCCTTGCTTTCGGGAGTTTTAGTGGGCGACTGGAACATACGGGACAGGGTATCAGCGACTACGTTTTGGGTACCTTTTATATGCTGCATTCTGAATTTGTAGCAGTTTAACTTCAATATCCATCTTCCAATACGTCCTAACTGTTTAGGGTGATTCAGTAACCAAGATAACGCTTGATTGTCAGTTTCCAAAAGGAATTCTTTATGTTCTAGGAAGGGTTTAAACTTCTCGAATGCAAAAACAATTGCTAAACATTCCAATTCATATGCGGAATACTTTCTTTCTTGGTCGCTCAGTGTTCGCGATGCATAACTAATAGGTAGTCTACAGTTTTCTATCTCTTGATATATCACTGCACCTAACGCTACACTGGAACTGTCGGTCTGCACTACGAAAGGTTTCGTGAAATCCGCTAGTTGCAAAACTGGGGGAGATATGATACTTTCTTTAAGTTGCTCAAACGAGTTTTGATGTAGTGAGCTCCATTCAAACTTCGTTCCCTTCTTTCGTAAGGAATTTAGGGGTGCTGCTATTTCGGCAAGATGGGGAATATATTTGTGGAAATAATTTACCATTCCCAAAATTCGGGCTATACCTTTTGCATCTCGTGGGGGTGAAAATTCTCTAATAGCGCGGGTTCGTTCGGGGTCAATGCTTACCTTTCCATTCGCTTTCACGATGTGACCTAAGAATGAAAACTGTGGGACGGCAAAACTTACCTTCTTTGGGTTAACAGTTAATCCTGCTCTTAGTAACCGAGATAACACTTCGCGTAGGTGTTTAAGATGTAGTTCCATAGATTCGCTATATATAACGATGTCGTCCAAATAATGATACACATATTTAAATTTAATATCGTGAAATATGCTTTCTAATAGTCTACTACATACGGAACTTCCTTGAGATATTCCAAAGGGTACTATAGTAAATTGGTACAAGTTAAAAGGAACTGCAAACGCGGTTAGACGTTTTGATTCTTCAGAAAGGGGTATTTGGTGAAAAGCTTGATTCAGATCCATAACCGTAAAGACCATAGCTTTAGTGAAGTAATGGAAAGCACTATGTCTATGATGGATGTCTGGAAGAGGGATAGATTCAAATTCTATTCTTTTGTTTAATTGCCTGTAGTCCACAACTAGTCTGTGTTTATCGTGACCTTTTGGTACTAAAAAGGAGGGTGAAGAATATGGGGACGTAGAGGGTTCAATGATTCCTTGCTCCAACAACTTGTTGATATGGTTTCTCATCACTTCCATCTTGGGAGGCGACAACTTGTACGGAGGTAGGCGTATTACTTTCTGATCGCTCAGATTAATTTTATACTCTATTAGTTTAGTGAGTCCTAGTTTAGGTGTAAGAACTGAGGAAAATTCTTTTATTAATTTCAGTATTCTCACTCTATCTTTACTTTCTAGATGAGATAAATCTGACTCTTGGTGTATTACATGAGCAGTAGATGAACAATATTTTTTGTTTTTTTTTTATTATTACAATCAAATCTATATTTCCGTGTACGGTCAAATCGGAAATAATATTTTTGTTCATAGATGTCAAGAATCATTCCCGTTTTACTAATAAAGTCTGCTCCTAATATTAAATCGGGTCCTAACTCCTTACATATTAACATTGTAAACATCCAGGTTAGGTTCTTGATTTTAACCTTAACGGTAATGCTCAGGTTTATGATTATATTACGTTTATCGGCGGTAGCACACTTTATATTCACCGGTTGACTCCGTTTTACTAGATGGTGTTTCGCTAATTTGTCCGCTAATTCTTGGCTGATTAAAGTTCTACTAGATCCCGAATCAATTAATGCGATTGTGGAGGTAACGCCTAAGTCAACTCGTATTAATGGTAATAGATTTTTATTCCAGTTACATTTATTAATCGCGTTACATTTTTCACGAAATTCTCTCACATAGGGATCTATTTCTTTCGAACTTCTTTTCCTTCCACGTTGGTTATAAAATATATATTTTTTTTATAAGTTTCTTTATGTTCACCAGATTTCGAGTAGCTGCGGAAGACACAGGATTTCGGGTCTCCCTGCCTTACATGTTTTTTGGAGTTGGGTGATTCCGTTCCGATGGCTTACTCTTGCAGTCTTTTCTTATGTGTCCATATTTGCCGCAATTATAACAGATGGGTTTATTGCGAGGTGGGTACTTTGTTTCTGCTTTGTATGGTGTTACACTTAACTTACCAGATTTGCGCACATTGTGAGGTCTACTGAAAACTTGCCTTTCATGCGAGGTTGTTACATCAGGCACTAGTGCTCGCAATTCATTTCTATTAGTTCCAGCGGTTTTCATAGCTTGTCAATTTTGATCGGAGTACCATACATTTGACGAATGGATACTGCACTGTTCTAGATCAGCAATTGTGTTGGGTCTATTTATCAACGATAAACGAGATCTTTCTTCAGGTGACAGTACTATTAAAATGGTGTCGACCATTTGTGTCTCATTCCAGTCTACACGTAGTAGTCGAGATGACTCCCTGATGTCGGAGATATAATGAGCTAATCTCTCCTGATTTCCTTGTACTCGGAGTACAGTCTTTCTTTTAATTTCTTCGTAAATACCGGTTGGGATAAAGTACTTTATTATCGAGCTATGTAGCTCTTCTACTGGAAATGTAGAGGTTAGAGCTTCTATGACACGATTCTTTAACGGGGGTTTACATTTCGGTAGCAGAACTTGTAAAATTTGCCAGTCATTCAGCTGCTGTAGATCTTTTAACTGCAGGAGATAGCTAATGAAAGTTAGTAGTTTGGAGACATTTAATCCATCTGTGTAAGGGATTTCAGTTAAGATTTTCTCCACAGGATGAGTCATTTTACCGTATAGGTCCGCGTTATGGTTTATGGTTGGCATTCCTTTAGGAGAACGAATTGATTCATTCGGTGTGGTCAATTCATGATTTCCGGGACGAAACTGAAAACGCTCGGGAGGAGGGGCATTTAAATCTCTATCAGTATTTTGCTCTTGGTTCGCTTGTATTTGCGATACGGCGGGTGAGTTCCGATCAGTGTTAGGAGGAGGTAGATCAGTAGTAGGTGATTGTACTGGGGAGATGTGTAATTTCTTTAAGGACTTCTCTATTTCGTCCATCCTGAATGAGTCGGATCTTATCTTTCTCATACTGAGTAAATACAGGGGTTTTAGGTATTATAGTGAGATTTAAAATTACTTAATCGCTCGCAAACTTAATTTTTTTTTTATTTACGAATACAGTTAGAATTTAAATCGTCACAATGTTGGTATACTGTAGTTCAGACTAGGCCAAACCGGTTTACCTGTTGCAGTTCGGATAAAATAGTTTTGGCTAGGAATAACTAGTTTGTCCTGAAATCGGTTTTTGGACACTAATATAGCAACAAAAGCAACAATACGGTATATAGCAACAATATATATGTTTGCATATTTACCCAGGACAATATTTTGTAAGTAATTAGTATAGAGTTTGATAAATAGTTTTAAAAATTAGTACGTGGAAGTACAGTGGGTTAACATGCTGAATGCTCTCGAAAGTGAACACCTGGCCAGACTGAATTGTTACAGTTAAGTCGTATGTATGTGTGTCTGTATGTGTGAGACCTGCATTATACTGCGATAGGGAAGATATCTTGTGTATTTTTTTGTAGGGGATATTGTCTTGTATTGTCGTGTATTAATTTGTATTGTCTTTGTGTACTGGATAAATTTCGTTTTGTATTGACAAATCGGGTAATGACATGATTAATGAAAATAAATAAATATATTGTTTACCTGTTACAAAAGACATACAAAAATTCTAAAAAACGCCATTAGAATAAGTACATTTACATGCGTATGACGATGCAAAATGATTGCAGAAAAGTGCAATAATAAAAACATTATATAAATTAAAATTAATTACTACCGAAATTAACTAGTAATTAGCAACTTTGTTTTATATTAATGACGAAGTCATTAAAAAGTAAAGACGCAAAGACAGTGCAACCACTCACCTAAAGATCAAGTTTACCGTAATCGCGAAAGGAGACAAAAAGTGATCAGAAAATTGATAAGTTAAAATGAACGCTAGACATGTACAGACAAAAGCGAACAATATCTGACATGTCATAAACGCAGTCCATTAAAAGTACCTCCAGCAATTTTGTAAGAGACGCAAAGAAGCTACACACCGGTACACTACGTCCGTTTGCTAATCGACATAACAGAGACGCTAATAATTTTATCACGGGGACAGTATCTCAGTTTCATCAGCTACATAAACTCATCGTCATCACCATCATCTTCAGCACACCACGATTGACAGAGGAGCTTAGGACCACTATCAACATCGAGGAAGCATCGTCATCATACTCATCGCCATTGTCATCTTTCAGGAGACGCAGACTCACACGTACACACGCACGGTGACTATCACACGTACAACAATATGCAGGTGACTATTGAACAATTATATTTTCTGTTAAACAAAGAAAAAACTCATAAATAACAGAATATTAGCTAACAAAGTAATACTAATACGTAAATGTAAGTAGTGAAAATATTCAGAGTAAAATAAATAATTGTACTGTTGAAAATAATGTTATTTTGTTTAGTTTTAAAAATGGGTGTCATCATCAGCCGTCAGTCTACAACCCTTGGTGGGTCTTGGCCTACTCCCAGGGTCGATTCGATTCTTCCCTGTTGCGTGCCCTGGCTTTCCAGTTTCTTATGTTCAGCTTTCCGAGGTCTTCCTGTATCTGGTCTATGAATCTACTTCGGAGTCTTCCCCTTTTTCTACTACCCCTTGGTTTCTGGTAGAAAATATGTTTCGTAGGCTGTCATTCATTTAATTCTTCCTATGTGTTCAACCCATTTTAGCCTGTATATTTTGATTATCCTGATAATGTCCGGCTCTGTGTGGAGATTGTATAATTTATAATTATAGCGCCTACGCTACATTCCATTTTCTGGTACTCCTCTAAATATTGTTCTTAGAATCCGTCTTTCAAAAAATGGGTGTATAGTTATAAATATTTATTATTTTAACGCAAATAATATTTGATTAAAATAATAATAGTCAACATTCAAATTTTATTTGATAAAGTTAATAATGTTTTTATAAATGCTATGGGTTTGAATTTTAATAATGGTCAAAGCCAGACACCCAGCAATTGAAAAGAATTTTATAATTTGTTTATCATATATGTTTGAATATTTATGACTAGATGTTTTTAATATATGCTGAATAGCAAATAGACGTTGTTTTCAGAGTGTAACAATTTAACAAGCAATTTAAAAGAATTTGATAATTTTTTTATGATATATATTTGAACATTTAGGTCTAGATATTATAATTGTGTGCTGAATAGCAAATAAATGTTGTTTTCAGAGTGTAAACTTATAGAATAAAATATTCTTAACTTTCAGTTTTTAATTTTTAATAATCAAGTAGTTTTCGTTCAGTATTTAATAAACCGTTGATTAATTCTTTTATAATGTTTTCATTAATTATTTCATGTCATCAACGTTTCACTCCTCAACTTAAAAGTAAGTTTATTGTCTAACCACATACACGTAACGCAACAAACACACAAAAAGCCCACGACTTATCCGGTGATTAAAACTATAGAGTTGCGTTGGATACATGAACAGAAGTGTATTGAGTTTATATACTTGAAACTTTGCAATATTTATGATTTGTAATATTTAAATTAATTATGCTCATTAAGTGTTTATGTGAAACACCCAAGTTACTGGAACCTTGTATCATACTGTGTTCATATATTTTTTTTTTATATAGTTGTTTGTATATTGTGATGTGTAATTTTATAATGTGTATAATACGGATAATACTTGTGAAATAACGTTTTTTAGGAAGTGACCTTTACATCGACATTTCTATTCAATCTTTAACAAATTTTTTTTTTTTTTATAAATATTGTTTTGTTAGTATTTATTCCACACCAAAAAATCTTCCTCTTCTCTTCTTACATAAAACTTTACTGTACAAGAAAAGGGACTTAACATGACGGGCACAGAAATCCAACGACGCTAGTTTATTCGATAGTCACGTGGAGACCTCTTCATATACGCAATATATACATTGTAATTTTATAAATGTTGCTTCATTGAGTCATTATTGAATAACAAGGTCTTTAAATAACCAGATGTAATACAAAATATTTTTATTTGTTTATCTTAAGGATTTTTTGTTATTTTTAGGGAACCGTTGTCCCTGAAAATACACTTTTGCAGTGTATTGGGCAATAGGTAATATTAACGCACTTGTCAAGGGAAAGTCACTAAATTATTATTTTTTATTATCATAGCTACTTGTCTTTTATAAACACAAATTTTAACAAAATAAGCAAATTTATAGCAAGGAGGAGCAATTAAATTTTGAAAATAATGTTATGGTTGTGTAAAGAGTAATGACAACCATGATAAAAAAAAGAACTAAATGATATTGCTGACAACATAAAGGTTTTACTTTTTCTTCTGTAACTTACACTGCTTTACAACCTAAAGAACACTGGTAATAGTACAGACATTTTTTTAAATTAATTTTTTAGTTAAATTAGTTAGCCTTGAAAATACGAAACGCTAAATCGCGCTATCAAAAAAATTATTTGCTAAATAAGAAAAGTATACTGTTACTAAGAAAAATATACAAAATATACGGTAGAATTTTGTTGGCGGAAATCACTTAAATTCTGAGTAAAACAAGAAGAACGCCAAATCACGACGCAGTTTAAGTTAATAGTCCAGTCTTTTTATACTTAATTATAAAATGTAGTCTTTTTATACTCTCTTATAACTTTCAACGGGTAAAAACCATTTATATGCTATTGCCCACAAGTTTTAAAAGTATTAAGAGGATTAGTTAAAATTAACGATAGCAATTTTTAGTTAAAGCAATTACTTTTACCAGTGGCTTTCTCTGATTCAATTCACTAATCGCGCTTCGTTTTGTCTAGATAAGTTAAATCGAAAATGCCGAAAGAAGATTTTTATAAAACACATTTTTACACAAGGAATTATTACTACGTTCAAATGGGCACATTTTTTGAGAAAGTAGAGTAGCAGCGTATTCAGCTATAAACATAATTTATCACACACACACACACACACACACACACACACACACACACACACACACACACACACACACACACACACACACACACACACACACACACACACACACACACACACACACACACAAACTGTAAATTTATAAATACAGTAAGTTAAGGGGAATTGTAATATATTACTAACAGTTATTAGTAATTAGTTTGGGTCACATTAATTAATATTATATATGATAGTGTTAATAACACTAATGTTTATCATAACAAGAAAGTACCAAAATAATAGTAATAGATTTTTGTAAAACTAGGCATATTGAGCTTAGACAGTTAAGTTATATGAAGAAGAATTTCTATTAAAATAATAATGAAACAATGTCAGGTTATATTATAGGATTACTAAATGTGTCAAATAAATTTAAGAAAGGGGAAAGTACAGGAATAACTAATAACAAATAAGTTTGGAACGAATAAAATAAAAAGTGTAAATTATTAACTCAAGAAATATAGAACAGAAGATAGTCAAAAGTGGTGTCAAAATAATCAGTGTTTCATCAGAAGATCAAAGCTCTTATAAAAAAGGTATATCATTTTAAAGAAAATTACAGATAAAATAGTAAGAGTTTGTTTATATTATTACTATGATATCACCAGGGTGACATAAAAATGTTACATTGGAAACCAATAAAAGAGCTGATATAGGCCTTAGCAACTAATATGTTATAATAAATGAAATAAGGATTGTATTATTGGATCTGAATAAGAAAGGTTGAATTAAACACCACATAGTGACTAAATGAAATTATGAAACATTTTATATCAGTGTAGCTAAATAAAAAAATAAAATAATCATCCTCAACCAGACTAAATAGAAGAAAGAAGTGCTACATGACTATAAAGAAGTAAACCAGTGAATCTCTGAAGAAATTCAATCAACTAACACAGGAAGAGAAGTATTTTTTGATACAAAGTTAGACTGAACCATTCCCTGTTATGTCTAGGCTATAGGTTTCAAAGATACTGATTACACTTTTAATAAAAATCATTTGGAACTATCACTGAGAACAATATTAATGAATAGTCTTACCATCAGTATGAAAAACCATTAATGTATAGTGTTACTATAATATAAAGTGAACTAAGTCTAAAAAACATTTTACTAAACATAACCTAAACACTGAACATTGTTAAACTATTCATATAATCCTGTTAAGGTACTTTGTAACTATTTATAACCCCATGTATTTTGGTACTTTTCTTCTAATAACTGTTGTTTATATCGTAGTCAAAAGGACCTAAGATAACACAATATATTTGTATTTTATTTAATAAATGTAATTGTGATCCTTGAGATGAAGAATCTCTGAATGCTACTACTGCCATACTGAGCATATGTAAAGAACCGCTGGGTGAGATTTTGTTAATGATTATATATGTTATTTAAAAAAACAATTCAAAGAAAATAATAAAAGGATTTTGAGTATAATAAATACAGATAAAAGGTTTATTCGTTTCTTTATTTCATGAATACAAAATGGGTATGATATACTAAACAATATATTTGAGACTGTGTATTGGCTTCAGCACTTAGATTAAGTTGGCAACACTCCTCATTTGAAAGAAAAGGCAGATTATTCAAACCTGCTTGGCTAAACTTTAGTTACACATTCATCTCTTAAAAGGAAAGATTAAAAGAGATTCAATTATAACTGATAAAGAAACAATACAAGATTTTAATAAAGATTAATAATTAATATTTTACAAAAAATAAATTGTATTTGCAACCTGTGATTGCAAATTGGCGCTCAACAAACATTCCCCTGAACAGATACTCATCCTTATAAAATATTAACAAAATATACTCATTAAATGATAAATAAGGTACACAAAAGGTTTTAGAATAACAGGTTAAAATCCCGGGTTGTAACCTGTAGTAACCATTTTACACGTTACACAGTACACGTTTTTCTATAAGGGTGACGGCAGTCCAAGATCTTAGCTACGAGATACCCGTATCCTGAATCAAGGGGTTCATAGAAACCCAGAACTAAGTTGATCTGAAGATCTAATAGTGCTAAACCGCGTTAGTTAAGATTTCCACTTAGGGACATTTGTATTCATGGGGATGCACCTGTATGAACGCGTGGACATATTAAGATTGCCGGAAGGTGTATGCTAAACACACTTCATTAAATAATAACTAATTAACCCACTATCGAACCTGAGATTTATAAGTAAAAACCATCTCGGGCAGATAGACGGCGTGCGTGTGTGAATCGCGAGGACAGCGCGTCAGCGAAGCCAGCTTACAACCGTACAACAAGAAGGTATTCTTCAACCAAGTAAAACAGACAATTGTTCAAATAAACATTCATTAATAATTAAGGACAATATATTTTAATAAATAATTTGTTTAAAGAATTTACATACAAGATTTAAATTTGTTTTAGTTTAACAAATGCCTACCTAGAGATAAGAGACTCCGTTATATATTATTAGTTCTAATACACGTCTATGCATCCTCAATTTGTTACGTTGCGCGCGCGCGCGCGTGTGTATAGGGAAAGGTATGCAGTAACTAGTGTTAATTTGGGTGTTATTATTTTGATCTTCAGATCTAATAATAAACAACAGTTATGTGAAAAGAAAATAATGGTTTTAAGATATAATCATATATATCAACGTTTGATGTTCGTGGCTGTGTTACTTCAAACACCAACATGGATTACAACCGTTACTTACTATCCAAAATCTTTCTGGAAGACAGTAAAGTGGAAAGGAAATGTGATGAAAATAATAGCTAACAATAAGTAAGAGAACGTTTTTGTATACTAAAGAAAGTCGAAACCGACTTATCTAATACACATGATATATTATGGGAGATTGTAAATAACAGTGCAAAACTATCTATTTAATATCTCTTAATATTGTACACGAATAATTACATGTTTATAATTTGTAGTAACATTTTCAACTGAAGGTATGTTTACAAGTTTGGTAACGGTCGTGTTAAAGAATCCCAGTTAAGCATTTTAAAATATGTAAGAATTATTCTTCTACAACCACTGATTGTCAGAATTACTCTATAGCTCCCACACACCTTGGACGAAATTGTAGGCCTTTGAAATGTTTACAATTTCGCAGTTTCTCAATTCTTCTATGTAAGCACTTGCTTTCCTCATGTTTATATTTTATTTTCCTCTTTTGCAAAATAGGCATTGCCAAAAATAATGAATGATACATAGCAAATTAACAGTGCAGGACTACGTACTTATGAAAACGCACATTGACACTGTAGTGTTTAGGTATGTAGACCGTACCGAACGTGAGAGGGATAACGTACAGGTCTGATAATATCAGTGATCAGCGATGAATCCGAACAAAACGGAAGTATATATATATATATATATATATATATACACTTAGCGCCGCATAATTTCTTTATCACACCCCAATTTTTACCCAGGGTATCTAAAACAAATTTGAGAAACTTGTATAAGTACATTTTTAGGTGATGAAGTTATTTTGCCCAAGTTATGGTGTGTCAGCGTACGAAAAACTTATACAAATTTTTATACATCGTATTTTGCTGTACGGTGAAGCCAGACAACCTGTTCGATATATACAAATGTATATAATGAAATATGGGTAGTTAGTCGGCCATATTGGCATTCGTAATAATTATTCTATAAAATTTGTAACATGTGTAAAAAAGACAGACACTACAGACGGAAGTGTGTTTTTATTCTGTTTAGTTGGTATAACGAAATATTGCGACCTGGCATATTTATTCCGTTTTGTCGTCGCTGTGTGGTAATTCGTTTCGTTTGTTAACGTGTGTGGGACAGAATTTTGTTATTCGTATGAAGTGTTTGTGATTGCAAGTCGAAGTAAAAATATGTTGGAGGCGCTAGGAATAATAATGAAAGGTAAGATGATCATTTATTTAGTGTATGTTGTCCGTTGTTTGTAGGAAATTAGCTGTGTTAGGTTAAGTATGAATGTCTCGATTACTTTGCGTCTGTAACACGGCCTTCCGGTTGTTATAGACCCAACTATACATAATATCACTGTGTTCTGTCCAAAATTTAATAATGGAGCAAATTAGCATTCTAATTTAATTAATACAATATACCTAGGCTAACACCGTGCGTTCTTATGGGAGTAAAAATTTAATTTTTTTTCTCCGTAAATAGGTTCGACCGCCGTTTAAAATTATTTTTCTCGTGTTTATATAACATAGAAGAATATAATAAAAATATATCAGCGCAATATCAGCATTGATGAGAATCTTCATAATTACCCAAGGGGTAATTAACTCATTTTAAAAAAAAAGTCCCTGTAAGGCACTGACTGCAATTTAATTAAATAATTTTTTCTTTAATATAGATACTCCTGTAAGTCTGACAATTACTACTCTAGCCTTCCTATATTTGTGTAATGTATCCAATTTGTAAGTCATTTTATTCGTAAAATGTCGTCCTACCTAACACAAAATGATAGGCCTTACCATAATATATTTAATTTGAACTCTGCTCGTATTTAACTAGTTACATATTTTATTTAATTCTTCAGTCCAGCTATATTAATCTAAATATACTTTCAAATTCAGCATTTTTCAGAGAAACGTAATTACTTGATAAGATATGACTTAAGAAAGTTAAGGTTAATTTTAAGACCTAATATAACAAAATTTACAATATAGGCCTATGTGTACTATATCCTCACTGAAGCAAACTGTTGTAATTGTTTGTACACATAGTTACTTTCATACCATTGAGTCCATTAAATTGTAATATATTTGTCATAAAAATTTTGTTTTAACACAGCTCTGCTTTAAAAATTAAGGGCTAACATTTGTCAGGTAAAAGAAAAATTGAAAAGAGAATTTGACCTGTGACTTCTTTAATTTTTGACTTAAACATGCATTTTAATCTCGATTAAATTTTTTAATAAAATTGTGCTGTTTTTAAATTTTATAATATTAACTTGCAGACAGAAAAGGTTTTGCTGGTGACTAAAGAAAGCATTGTTCTTTTATCTTATGTAAAATTTATTATTGCATGCAAGTCTGATTAAAGCTCACTAAACTAAAATTATCACTGCTTACAGCAGCAGGTTCTTAAACCCAATAATTGATGTAGGCCTATAGTGTTATTTTTATTTAATTACTTATTATCTGTATTTATAATCTGTAACTTAATGTGTAGAATTGTATTTATATTGTTTAACCTCCTAAATGATACTCAACTAATATCACATGAAATTTTAAAAAATTAGTATCTTAATATTCTAAAATATTTTATGGGGTGTGTTATACTTAATAGTAGATTTAAAGATACAGAGTATGGATGAATTATCCGTAATGTATTTGCTAGTTATAATACCGTTATAATCAGGATTATATTATTCAATGTTAATCATTTGAACAGTTTTTGTTTTTCGAGTTTGTATGATTATATTAGAAATCTTTTTCAGGAACCTTCAGTGCAGGGATGTAACCAAGCAATAGTGATTTGAGTTCATTTAAATTAAAATAGATTACTATAAAATAACTACTAGATTATGCTGTAAATTTAATTTTTTTTAGAAATTTACACAAAATCCATTAACTTTTTGTAAATTCATAGTGCTAACCTACAAATATTGTGCTAGGTTAAGAAAATAAATTATTCTCTTAATTATTAGCTTAATATTATTATAATTATTAACTTAGTGAAAAATTATGTATTAGTTTTGTAATGATCTTTCAGGTTTCTCCTGAACTTTCTAGAATTGACTGGGAAAAAATGACTATTATTGCACCATCAGTAGTATCGACATCAGATGATATTGATGTGGAAAACATATGAAGTGGAGAAGGTAATATAATCAAAGCAATTTAGCCTATAGATAATTAAAAATTTTTTTTCTGTTTGTGAATTTTGTAACATTAGCATATTTGATTTAATGTTTGTTTCATATGTAGTGTTAGGTTTACCTAAATTATCTTTACTTGACAAACTAGACTTGTATAGGTACTTTAAATCAATTAAGAAAATCAGCTTTGAATGTAGCACAATTAATTCATACCATATTTCATTAATGTTTTGTTTTCAAAGCATTTTTTTGTTTGGGTGTTAGCCTATTTAATTTGTGTTATGGCAAAGTTAATTTTCTGCATCAGGAATGTCCTATTTCATTGAGCAAGCTTTATAGGAGATTTTGAAGTTTGTGATAAAATAGCCATTAATGATTGTTTTGTCTTGTTAATGACAACAATATAAAGTTATTAACAGTTCCATTTACATTTTAAATGAGAAAATTTAGTAACATAGTAGTTGGAATCATTTTTAATTAGTAGTATTATGTGTCAATGCTTTCAAATCAGGGGCTTCCTTTGGAAAGTATAATCATCTGATAATTTTAAGATATGTATTGTTAGAAGCTCTAAATAAGTTTGTTTATATTATTTTTTATATAAAGAGTTTTGGAAGCTGCTGGAAAACAAAAGTTCTTAATAAAGTACATAATTAGTTTAATAACATTATTTCCCATAAAATTGCAATTATTTCATTTAGTAATTTGCACTTTTGTTGATACTGGCAATGATAATTATTTTTCTCTGTTAGCTAAAATTCTTTCTTTGTTACAGAGTCCATTGTTGTAGAAGCTCTTATATCGCCAGATGATTGTGCAAAATTTATAAGTTTGGAGGTAAATTTCTCCTTATAGAACTGTTGTATTCTTATATAGTTATCTCTCTCTGACCTCTATTTTGCACTATGAGGTGTACACTTATTTCCATTCTTATTTGGTATTCTTTTATCTCTTTCTACTATTATTTAGTTACAATAGTTTAATCATAGTAGTCTCTTTATAATTGGTTTAGTGTTTTTTGTACACTGGTCTGTCCCTTAGTGTATATCATTGACTAACATTATTTACACCTAGTGTCACATGACAGGTGTTCTTAATTACGATTATAATACATTATGTCCTTTCTTATAATATTCTTATACTATTACAATAGTGGCATTACACCTTACTTGTGGTATAGACATTAACGTTTTACTTCTATTTGGTATTATAAATTTATATCGGTGTCTCCCAGCGCTGCGTGGAAAGGGTCCGCAGATATCGGGAAATACCTTTTCCAATTTTTCGGTAGATAATATGGGTATCATGACCCCTTCCTTCCTCTCGTTATCACACTTTACTTTTTGACAAATATCGCACGACCGTATCGCCAGTTGCACCTTCTTATTCCATCCCCTTGATGTATGTTTGCTGTTCCAATGCCTTCCTTACTTTGAGGGCACCCATATGTCCGTACCTCTCGTGATAGTCGATTATTAGCGGTCTCTCTATCGCTGGTGGAATCACTAATTTCCAATTCTCTTGCTGCGGGGTATTCCTAATAAACAAAGTGTCGTCGTGTATACAATAAAATCTGTTTATGACCTCATCGCCTTCCTGTACCCTTTTTCTAATATCTCCTAATTTCGGATCGGCCTCTTGTTGTGACTTTATTTCGTGCAAAATATCTTTTAAATCCTCCCTGCTCTTAATAATGTGGTAAACCTTGGCTAATTGTTCCTTTTCGCCGTCAAAGGTTTGGTCTGGTATATTGACGCGAGATAAGACGTCGGCGGCTACGTTCTGTTTGCCGGGTATATATTCCCATGTGATATTGTACTCTTGCAAGGCCAAAACCCATCTAGTCAGCCTTCCGTGGTTCAGTTTACAATGCTTTAAAAATGATATAGATTTGTGGTCGCTTCTAACTGTTATGGGGTACCCTAATATATATGTCCTAAATTTACCGCATGCGAAAACTACACTCAACAATTCTTTTTCGGTAGTATTGTAGTTTCGTTCGCAACTGTTCAGCACGCGGCTAGCAAAGCTAATTACTAAATGGTTACCGTCCTGATCTTCCTGATAGAGGGCTGCACCTAAACTCACGTTACTGGCATCGCAGTTTAGAAAAAATGGTTTTGTAAAGTCGGGATGATGCAACATTACTGTTTCTAAAAACTTTTCTTTTATGAGATTGAGCACTCCATCTTGCTCTGGTCCCCAAGTCCATTTGTCTTTAGCTGATAACTGCTTTTGGAACCTGGCAGTTAGTTCTGAGTAATTGGACCGAAACTTTCTGTAATAGTTGCAGATTCCTAAAAATGACTGCAGCTGTTTCCTATTCTTTGGGGTGGGGAACTTCTGTATGGCCTCTACCTTTTCCTTGGATGGAGTAATCCCTTGTTTTGTTAAATTAAATCCTAAAAATTTCACCTCATTTGCAATGAATTGGGACTTGTCTAATTTGAGAGTGATATTATTCTCTGATAATTTCTCTAGCACCTGTTCAACCCTATTACAATGGTCGTCCCAATTCGCTGAAGTTACCAGTAGGTCGTCGACGTATACTGTCGTAAACTTCAGTACTTCCTGCCCCAATATTCTGTCCATTATCTTTACAAACACCGCCACAGAATTTATTAAGCCAAAAGGTAACCGCTTAAACTGATAGTTTCTGCCCTCGAATATGAATGCCATATATTTCCTACTATCAGGGTGGAGTTCTACCTGCCAGTATCCGCATACCGTATCCCATGAGCTTATATATCTGATTCCGTGGAACTTTTTTAATATCTCCTCTATCTCCCCAGGTGATGTGCGGTCGTTAACAATCATTTTGTTAATCTCCCTAGCATCGAGACATATACGTACCTTTCCGTTCTTTTTTGGCACCGCTATGATTGGGCTGGTAAAGGGCGAATGACTATACTCGATTATGTCGTCCTCTATCATCCTGTTCAATTCTTCCCTGACTTCGTTCTTTAGCGAGTATGCGATCGGGTACGATTTCCTGTTAAATTCCACCGGAGTTTTGAATTTTATGGTGCATTGATAATCTCTGGCTTTACCTGGAGCGTTCGAGAATATGTGTTTATAATTGTTGTATACCTCGATTAATTGTTCTGCCTGTGTTTCGCTGATCAGACCCCTTGCTTTCGTCCTTTGGAAATCCCGTATTTCTTCTAATTTTTCTAACCACAACTCTGGGTTTTCCTCCTGATATAATGGCATATTGATTGGACGATCGGCACAATAATAATGGTTTACTATTGCTTGATAAGGTGTATTGTCTGTAACATTTCCTTGGACATCGATTAAATTATTGGTCCAAATTCCCTTGTTAGTTTTTAAAGTTATCACCTTACCTTCCAAATCTATTACAGCATTGTATGGCCTAAGTATATCGCAGCCTATTAAGATACTCATGGGTAAATTATTCGCCACTAATAATCCTATTGGTATTGTTACCCCATTACTAGTCATCTCTAACGATACCTGTTTCTTTATTGATTTATTTTGCCTCCCCGTTGCTCCGACTAAAATAATGTTATTTATCGGTAGAGTGGGTATTGGTAAATTACTATTTTGTTTAATCCGCTCTAACTCAATGCTATCGATAAGTGACACATTTGACCCCGTGTCAATGAGTAGTATCGCTTCTATGCCATTGATATATGCTTTAATCTGCACGATATTATTATTCCCTTGGTTACTATTTTTAATGATAATATCACCTTCTTCTAATAACTCCTCTCTAATATCCTTAAGGTAATTATTTATTCTTATCCTAGTCCCGTCTTTGTCCTGTCTATGTTCGTCATTTGTCACCCCATAATATTGGTTCAGTGAAGGGCGGTTTTCCTTTTCCACTGCCGCGTTTAGTTTAAATGAGCCACGGTCTCATTGGCCCGGTCTCCCGGAACATTGGGTTGCTGACCCGTCTGTGTTTCCTGCCTGACCTCGGGATTACCGTTAATAGGTTGGCTATTCGCCGTGTTACCCTGGCTACCTGGCGCCTGTTGTGGGTAAAACATGTAAGTGGGTACATTAGGTGGATATGGCCGTCGGTTATTGGCCATTGTATAATTTACCTGGGGCCTATATTCATTTTGGTTTCTCCTATCGCCTCCTCCTTGGTTTCCCTCGCTACGATAACCATTACGTTGACCATAATTACTTCCTCTATAATTATTCCCGCGATAACCGTTTCCCTGGTGGAAGTTCCTACCGTAGTTATTCCCGGTGTAATTACCTCTGTTTGGTCCCGGATAGTTGCGGTTAATTGGGCCCTGAGTGTTATCATTTCGGCCATTTGGTGGGATATTATTATTCTGATTATTGGTGTTTAGATTATTACCTTTGCCACCTCCATTCCGGTTTGGTCCGTTATTATTGTTGTTGTACTCTACCTTACGATTGGGGGGTTGGTAATCCTGGAACCTTCCTGTGGATTCGCAATTTTCCAATAATTTGGCCAGATCGGCTATTTTGCTAATCTGTTGGTATAATTGGGCATCCTTGATACCATAGCTGTAATGTCCAGCTAACTGCCTTACCAAACATTCTTCTGGGATCGGCGGTATCAACTTCCGTGCTAAACATACCTTTCCCAGGAAATAAGACGTCGGGGACTGTCCATAGGACGCGTCTTATTTGCCATAGAAAATGTCCATTCTTACCCTGTTTTGTGCGGTCTCTGACCAATACTTTTCCTTAAACTGGCGTTTAAACTCTGCTAAATTCGTTATTTCGGGTCGTACCGCTATCCACCAGTTATCCTTAGTATTTTTAAACGTCTCGTCAAGCATCTCTCTTATCCTGTCCCACCTTGTTTCTCTATTTCTCCCAATAAACTCCTCCATTCTTTCTAAGAATTCCATTGGGTTTCGTCGATAGTTTTGGAAGTTGATTACTTCCCTGTTTTCACCATGACACGTATGAGTGTTTAGTATTGGTGTGTCTCTCACCGCCTCTAATCTTTCCTGCAGGTTTTTCTCTCTCTGGTCTATTTCCAGTATACTATTTTTGTTAGTTTTTATCTGTTCGTCCAACCTGTTAGCGATGTCATATGTTTTCTGCATCCTCTCGCTAACGTCTTTCTGGACTTCTCCCACCTCCTGCATGATGGCGTCTTGGTTCTGCCTTACCATGTTTTCGAGATTTATAACATCTTGTTTGGTCTCTACTGTTTGTTCCTCTATCTTTTCGAAACGTGTATTGTTTCCCTCCTGTAACCTTTCCAACTGTTTCTCCATGTTTTCGACCTTCCTGTCACTATCGATTTTATTATCATTGATCGTTTTGTTTACTGTTTCGTACTTTATGCTAATTTCTTTTTTCAGGGACTCTATACTTTTTTTATTCTCCTCCTGAAATATCTCCAGTTTTTTCCCAGTTATCATCTATTTTCTCGGTTATATCCTTCTTTAAAAAATTCTATGTTTTTGTCTAATTCCTCCTTATCTTCCAGTCTGTTTTTATTCATGGATTCTGTATTTTTGTTCATATCCTCCTTCAGGGATTCTGTATTTTTGTTCATTTTTTCGTCCATTCTTTGGAGCATTTGCTCATTACTTTTTTGGATCATCATCATTAATATATTCACGTCAATGCTCCCTGTTATTTTTTCTGGTTCGGGTTTCTCTGTCTGTTCTACCATTTGTATGGGTTCTTCTCCCGTTTGCTCCTCTATTTCATCTGCCGTTTGTACCGGTCCTTCCCTTTCTAGTGTGGGCAGTTCTAATTCCGTTTCCTCGACCTGTACTGTCTCTCCGTCTTCCACAGTCTTCTTCACCTTTTTTCCCTTTGGTTGCGGCATTTTGATCTGTTGGTAGTTGCCGGGCTTGTTCCGTCTTTTCAAGCCTCACTAGTTGGGCTGCCAATTTATAGAAAAACAAGTAGTGGGTGTAATGTAATGTGTCGGGCGTTACCTCCGCGCACTTTTGTTACTTACTCTGTTGACTGGATCCTCTGCAGTGATGTAGTCCTGTAACACAACTTAATACTATGCTTTTTGTGGGCGCCACTTGGAAACGTTTGTTCCAAGAAAAAAATGTGATTGATAAAATTTTTAAATCTACGAAAAAATTTAAACAAGTCAGTTTAGCTTGGAAAAATCAGTTAAGTTTAATGATTCTTCAAAAACAAACAAATTGTCTGAAGGACTAACATTCATAGAAAAAAATTATAAAATTGCAGAGAAAAAATTTTACAAGTTATTATTATTGACAATTTTTTATATGTCCAATCAAGTATCGGCTAGCATATTTCAGATTTTGACTCAGTTGAAAAGCATGAGTTTAATACGTGAAAAATCTTTACTCTCAGGACGTGACTCCTTTGAACTACCAAGACATATCAATTAGATGCCTTACAAGAAAAAACTAAGTGATTTGAAGGTGTATGTGTGGCGTGTGAAGTACAACTGCGTGATAAAATTTAACCAGGTAACAAATGACTTTAATTTTGGTAACTCACGTTCCAATGGTTATTTATTCTCGCACTGGACACTCCTTTCGGGTAGTTTCTCAATCTCGCCTCTTCGGGTGTACACTGAATCTATTTAAAGTCAAATTTTGCGATCGTTTACTTTTTCCGCACTTTTGTAAAAAAAAAGTTTGGCAGTAGAATATCGTTCAAACGCCGCCAAAAGCTCATCAGCTGCTCCGCGTTAATTCAGAAATTATCCGCCGCAGCGCTGACTCCCATGTTGTCGAGAAGAAAGGCTTGTTGGGTATATGTTTGTTTACGTTAGGGGGAATTATTGTCACGTTAGTCAGTCTATGCGAACACAGCAGAACCCGTTCTCTATTTAAAATTTTGGTCCCTCCTGGGCCGCTTGACGTTCTGGCTGCGTGATTTCTATTAAAATTTGCCGTATCGCTGCTCTATTTCAGCGATACTTTTGGCGAAGATTCTCGTTGAGGTTAAGTCAGTCGGTATGTCTATGTACGGGAAAAAGCCTTTCTCCGTGTCTTGTCGATTTCTCGCCTCTTCGGTTTCGCCTTAGCTGCGTTGATCAGTGTTGTGGGTGATGCATCAGTTCTGGAGTTCAAGTTTCAAGTGTCTTTCGGTTGGATTTGGTCTCTCTTTTATACTAATTCAGGCTGCTTGTTTACATCGACTTCCGGTATATTTGTGTAAAAATTCTTTCTAGATTGTTCGAGAATAAACGAAATGGAATGTCATGGAACAATTTTCACTTCCGTAGAAGCTTTTAGAACGAATTTCTTATTCTTCATACAAAGGATATTTCAAAAATTAATCTGGTATATATCAAACAGTTTTACATTAGTACTCACAATTTGTATGCCATTAATACATTTAGATTCCCTGTTTTTAACTGAATCTAGCGATACTAAATATGATTGGTTTCTAATTAACTTAAGTCTAATAAACAATAAAATGTGCAACCCTCACCTTGAGTTGTTGTCATTGAAAACTCAATTTTTATAACAAAAATTGTTGTGGAGTTACTAAGTTCCTTCCACAAGCTGAACATCTAATACTACTACCTTCCTACAACAAAATAAACAAATTTTAACATAGATAAAACACAAATAAATACAATTTTATATGGCCTCTACTCATGGCCTAGATTCTTGTCAGTTTTCTAATACAATGATTAGTCTTTTTCTTTAATATATGTATTATTTCACTACTGTACACACAGAGTTTATTATTTTGTCTATCTTTTGTGATACCTGGTTACTCTGTACATATATTATATTTATCACAAGATGACATAGCATCATTGATTGGTCTAGAGATGTCCTTTTTTATGGCGTGACAAATCTCACTCTTATTAGTTAAATTCTTTTAGAATTGACTTTACTTTCAACTGAGTTTGTTTCTTATTAAGGTATACTGATGTATTGTACCTTTCTATCTTATTTTTGTTAGCATTATGTAAGTATTTAGCCAGATATGATTATTTTTGTACTGGATGATTGGTTCCAGCCATACATGGTATAAGTAAATATTTTGCTAACTTGACTATTACAATGTTAAAGTTAGTCAGGTATATTAGTATAGTTGCTTTATATCATATTACAACTTTCTAATGCAATTTGGTTGCATTTTGGCAACATTAAATTCATAAATTATACAATATTAGATGCCTATTACATGTTTTTAGTTAACACTGTTTTTGGCTATTTTGACTGCTTTTTATTCATTTGACAGCTTCCTTTATTTAAGATAAATTGTTCACTATTGTCTGCTTGACAATTACATATAGTTTTTATTTAAATCTGATAATAATTGATTTTTTCATGAAATCTGGGTGTATGGTCTCAAATCCAACACATTAATATTTTTTGTCATAACAAATATATCATTTTTATTCTAACTTAAACTCTTTCTAATAATGTATTTAAATCATTTAATACATTTATTTTATTTACATTATATAATATAATAATGGATCATGTCCATTTATTCACAAAAAATAGTTCTTAATACTCTATTCAGAGTTATAAAACTTAATAATTAATGACTTTATTTTGGTTGATTCTGACATTATTTCTCTCTCTTATAGTGTCTTATGGTTTTTTCACTGTTATTCACTTTAATAATATATATGGGGTTTGTGTCTTAGTCATAGTTTGGTCGTTTTTTCAAGTTGATAGAAATAATTATTATACAAAATTACACAATTTTTTGGGACTACTTGGGTTCGATACTGTTCACCTCGCTTTCCTCTTATGCTAACTTACTATATAAATGATTTCCTTTTATGGAACGTTCTGTGACGTTACAACCTATGGATCACATATCAGAAAATTCAAATCTATTAACGTTAATTAGCTGCTTCACACTTCATTCTACAACAGTCATTGAATAATACATCTTGTTTCATTATCTTTCATTAACTCAACACATATTTGGTATAACATAACATAAACTTTATCATAACATTTGTTGTCACAAAATAATACCTCTTAACTCAAAATTCTTATTTGCTATTAGTAAATTATTGTTTCATTTTTTGTTTGTTTTTCATTAAACATATATCATCAACTATTGTCTAACTTACAGGTTCGGTTATTCTTGTTAATATTACCTTGCATCCTTATTTACCTTTATCTATGATTATAAATATAATTATTAGATCTTTGTTCTATCATGGGGTTAAATATTGACTTGTTTATTATTCTGTGAACCTTGTTTTTATGTAACTTGAATGCTAGCATTTCTGTTGCGTTACAATATTGGTCATCTCAGTTAGTCAGTTCTTGTCCATCTCTTCAATCTGTAAGTTGTTCAGTCATTGCATATACGGGTAAGATGTTCTATAGTTGACTGGCTCTTGGAATCTATATTTTATGCCATGGTTGTTAGGTGTCTTTCTCGTAGTATGTTTCTTCCTTGTCTTCATTGGATCCTTACTGACCGAAAACTATTGGGTTGTTGGTTCCTGTGGTACAATCATTGTTCGGTGCATCTTCTTTTTCTTATAATGTTATTTCACTTGTTAGTTACCATTAGTTTTATTAACTCTTATTGTTGTGAGTTTATCCTTGGTGATGAGTAGCTCATGTAGTTTCATGCTTGGCCTTTTAGAAGAAACACTTGGTTTGTCTCTTTCACTCAATTATTGACATGTGTTAATATTTTGGGTTACTGAAATATTTGGGCTCATATGTCTCGTTACAATATTAACTGGTTGTAGGCATATAAACTTATACACTGTTGTGAGAATTGTACAAAAGTACCTTTAAGCTAATTTCAAAACACAACATTTCAGAATTAATCACATTTTTTTCACTTTATAGGCTATGTCACACCAAAAGAAAATGTACAGGTCACTTTCAACAACAGTTGACAACAGCTGACTGAATATTATCCGATGACAAAATACTAAACAGATGGGAGATAGTCACACCAACCAACCATTTTGTATATAGTCTTTAAAATGAGATTTTTTTGCTTGTACACGGAAAACCTGGATCACTGTATTAAGATATATATTTTAGATATGTAGGTCAATTTATTAATTTTGAGCTATTAATTTAGCTAGTGCTAAGCTTTAAAACACAGTTATTTGTATGAAAGAAAAGTACAATTTTGTAGGCCAAGTAATAAATCCAACTCTGATTCTGAAAAATTGTCACGGGTAGGAAAATAAAAATAATAATAATTCACCGATCTGAATGACGTTTTACAGAATCGTGATAAACATAAAATTACTTTTGATAGTGATCCCATGCTCATCCCAAGTTGAAACTTTCAGAATATGTAGAGGAAAACAATATCTTTCACATATATTTTTTTGAGAATTTTAAAAATACAGTTTTTCAAAATTCAGTAAATGCAATTATGATGTGATTATAAAAAATATGTATATTTTCAACTAATTATGTTTTATATCATATGAAAGCCCTTTAAAAGAGCTTTCAAATGAACTCGATGTCACTGTTCTAGCTTAATTAGAACACAAGTTGTGAACAAATCAATATTGTTGCGCAAGTCAAAAATTTTATTTTTTTTTTCATTTTTGAGCACCCATTACTCAGTAACCTTTCGTCAGAAAAAAGTGAAAAAATTGATTTGTGTTACTATTTATGAATACTACATGCATACTTAATTTCAAATAAATCTAAGAGGGTCAGGTTGTAGCACTTGTTGATTTGGCACGGAATATCTCTTAAATGTAACTTGAAGTTTTCATTTTGTTGTAAACATACCAGTCTAGTTTTTCTATTTATAGTTTATGCTATTTTTTTTTTAATAATTTGAACTAATTGAACCCCTAATCACTCCTACACTCCCTCGCAGAAAAACCTATATTTAGTTCATTTATATTGTCATCTGAGTTTAGTTATGTTTGATGTAATAAATAAAATGTTTATTTCATCAAAGGTGTTTCCACTTTTTGTAATTATGTTCTTGTAAATAAATATTCTATGTACTTTATTAATGTAATCTTATAGTTACTGATAAAGTAACAAAGCCCAAATATCTGTGTGGTATTTTTGTTGTAATAATATTTGTCTGATATGTATTATTTTTGCAATGTTTTTATGTATCTTCTCTGAAGAAATAATTTGTTCATTATCCTTAATATTTATTAATTATTGATACCTTAGAATTGAAACTCTTTTGTATAAATTTTGTAATAAAAATCAATGTACTTGTAAGTCATTTTTTATCAATAACCTATTGAAAATAACACATTCCTTGTGCAATGCAAGTAGGCCTACCAAATACCTACCAAAAATGTATATCCCCAATTTTTGATAGAATATTTGATTTTTGTTGCCATCAGAATTTTACTTTGATTTTACTTTCATGTTCCATAAGGAAATGAAAGTATGGTGATGGCAAAAAAAATCGTGTTAGAGATTTTTGCAGATTCTGATTATACTACCCTCAAAACATGAAAAAAAGTAATTTTTCGAAAAGTGTCTGTGTATCTGTCTAGATTTTTTATGGCAAACGATAAGAGCCGCAAATTCGAACAGAATCAAATAATTTTTTGCATACAGCCCTGAATTGTAGAGTATTCAAGACCTATTGTTTTTTGTGAAGATCGGTTAAGATGAAGGGGTAGTTTACCTAAGCAATATTTTATGTTGTAACAAGAGAAATTTTTTCATGACGAACGATAACTGCCGTAAATTCAAACAGAATCAGATATTTTTTCACATATGTGCCCGAGTTATAGAGGACTCAAGGCCTATTGATTTTGGTGAAGATCGGTTACGGGGAAAGGGTAGTTTACCTGAAACATTTTGTTGTTGTAACGTAATAGTTTACCTGATAATTTTTTGTATATATGTACTACGTTATTGACAACAAAGAAGCAGTTTGTTTTTAAAATTCCTTCCCGGCCTGTTTGGCCGTAGACCAATGTTTTCTGCAGAACCACACGTTTCGCCAGTGCCATCGACTTCCATCATCAGTGAAAATCAAGTGCGATAACGTGAGGTGGTATACGTTAGTGCCCACAGTAAGTGGCTGAAGCAGTAAGTAGAAAGAAGTAGTTTTAATGGAAATATTTCATTTCGAAAATGATTTTAAATATAAATCTTAGAACATGGAAGTCGTGTATGATTCTCCATACCAATATTTTGTTCTTAAGTGTGCTATTAAGTATTAGGAATCTTCTCCATGTCAAGGTATAGGATTACAGCCTGTTTTGCCTTCACTGAAGGCATCTCTTTTCCTTGCCCTACCTATATCTCGTCTTCCCTGAGGTCTGTATCTTATTACTTGTTTAGGTAGTCCCATGTTTTCCATTCTCTTGATATCCTGCCTCTATTTTATTTCTCCTTCCCTTATTCTGCCGGCTATAGAATATACATTTTACTTGGTTCTTATATTTTCATTTCATGTTTGATATCTAAGGGTTTGTATTATGAATACTCAACACAATATATTTCTTGTTAGATTCGAAGTTTTAAGTAATTTTCTCTTTAAAAGTGTGTATCAACATTTTAGCATGACGAGATCGTCTGTTTTATTATTATTCTTAACGTTTTGGTTTTTATTATTAATTTTTGGTTTATTGATTTATTCTACCCAATTCAATCTATTGTTGAATCCGATATGAATAAATCGGTTTACTTACTCTTTAACGTCGTTTATTAATTTTGTTTAAACAGTTTAGAATATTTTTTGTTCCATTTCTTGAGTTCGATTCTGAATAAGTTGCGTCGACTCTTCTATTATTAGCTGCGGTGAGTTGCTCGGTACTTTCCTGTATAGACACTAACATAAACACAACATGTACATGATACTTACTATTATACTAACATTAATAGTTAATAACATTTTATTATGGCCTATGCATACTGCAGTCGTCATTGTCACTTCTGATAGTGTCCTTTTTCTTCATCTTATGGTTTTATTACCTTAACTATAGTTTGTTAAGTGAGTTTACTATACTTTAGGAAGTTACATTTTTATATGGGTTGTAATCCTATCAAATTATTCTCATTATTGCTTGAATATCTCTTATCATTGTTTTGATAGCACTGTTATTATTGTGCAGTAGTTCATTCTGCATTTATATTGATAATTGCTTTGGTTTAAAGTAACCAAGATTACTTGCATCTAGCTGTCAACATGGTTTATTTATTTTTATTGTTATTATTAGTATTTGGGTGGCTATAATCCTTGAATTTACTTATTCGAATAGTATTCTGCCTCATTCAATGTTGTTGGTTTAGTTCCTACTCTTTTATGATAAGTTTACAAGATAATTTTGTTCATCATGCATCCATTCTATGGCAAGCATATAGCCTAGTTATAATATACAACAATGGATTATTGTCGGTTTTGTGTTTCTATATTACATTTGATTTATTTGACTTTATGTAGTACTGGTATATCTATTGGTTATTATTAGATTACATTTTGTTTATCTTTTACAGTCTTTACTATTGGTAATTAGTGGTTATTTCTAATATCAATTCCACTTTACAATTGGTCATTGGTGTTTTGGACATAGCCCTTTTTTCATGTCTGCACATAATTTAGCTAAGAACTTATTATTATTCATTCTCTTTGTTACTTTTTATGTTCAATAATTCATTCTTATTGATTATTGTTTGTATTACATTGTCAAGGAAGGTATTCACTTAATAAGTTTTGGTCAGTGTCAATTTGTTTTGCAGCTTAGGGGTTTAAATCATGTTGTTTATTCCATTTATTCTTTCTTCTTTTATAATAATTCTTTTATTGCCATATGTTAGTTCATTATAATTCATGTTATCTCCCTTTTTTGTGTTTGATCTGGATATTTTCTTCTTCTCTTCACCGGTTCCTCCCTCTTAATAAGTTTCTTCATGGCGTTGTTTTCACTGGTTTCCTTCTCACGGTTAATAGGTTTCTTCGTGATTTTGTCTTTAATGGGTTTCCTTCTCACTGTTTGATCTATTGGGTAATTATGTATGTCGTCTCGTCGTTAGTCTTGCTTTATCTTCTTTAGTTGCACATTTACTGGTAATTCCTTCTTCATTTTAATTCACTTGGTTTTGGCTTATGATACTTCCTTTTTTATCCATGATCGTATGCTTGACCTTGTAGGTATTCTTAATTGTAGTGGCTTTCAACTTATTTGTGGTACGCTGGTGTTGGTAGTGTTATATGTACCATTACAACATACAAAAATTTGACAGATATTTTTGTCACAAAAAACTTTTATGATATATTGTGTATAAATACACATATAAAGGTATTTTTGCCACAAAAAACGTTTATGATATATTGTGCATAAATACACATATAAAGGTATACAATACATTTGATTTGTTTAACAGTCGTTATAAGACAGTATTACCATATAGGGGAGAGCAGAGAGACATAAGTTGATACTTTGTACTTCTTCAAGTGTCCCTTAGTCGCAGCACCTCTGCAACTGTATAACGTTTTTGTTATAGCTTGTAGTACATGCTCCTCCAGTCTGATTATAGCAGTGTACAGTAAAATGAGTCTTTGTTCCCTTTTGTATTTTAGAACGTGTAAAGCAACCTTTTTGTCACTAATTTGCTATGGGTGTTTACAGCTACGTACTTTGTTGGATCCATGGTAAGTGTACAATTGATTCATACTAATACAAAAGCAATGTGGCAACATGAGGGCAAGTTATGTTTCTCTATAACTTTTAAAAGAAAATTAATTCATAACCTAACAGATCTCAGAATTAATTATATGTCAGTTACTTGTGATCCTATAATGAAGATTACGTGTTTATTAAATCCTAAAAAACTAAAATTTTTAAAATGATAATAGTAATAATGGCTCCTTTTTATACCGCCTAGGAAATTTAGGAGGTAGAATAGGTTGCCTAAAGTGAGTGTTCGACACACGCACTAAAGGTAGAGTGGCCAGCAGCACTACACTTCAGCCACTAATTTTAAAATTAAAGGTGTACCTTCAATTTCACCAGAAGGAAAGTGGTATGTTGGTACAATGTAAGTAAAACATTTTGTTCTGTTTTCTTTTTTTCATATTTGGTTCAAACGTACAAGTGAAAAACTTTCTGGGGCGATGTAGCTCACAAACCCTACAAAGACTCAGCGTTTTCCACAACTTGTATTTAGGAAAGAACAAAAAGAAAAATCAGATTTCTGTGTTATGATCTGCACTATTCTGTTAGTTATTATGGTTTGTACCCTAAGAATATTCGTATGTTAGCCTCCGAATACGTGTTTGCAAATAATGTCGATTTTCTGGTGAACTGGGCCGGTAAAAGATTGTTTTACTGGCTTCATGCAGCGACATTCAAGGTTGTCTTTTAGAGAGACTGAAGCAACAAGTTTTGCAATAGCATTTAGTTTTAATAAACATAACATAACACTTTCTTCAATATTGGAATTCTGTGATAAGTCGCCTTCATTTTTATTGTCACAATATTTGGAATGTGAAGGAAACCAGGCAGCATAACGACAGTGCACTGTCCTAACAAAGTTGTCAGTTTGAAGGGAAATAAACAAGTCAGCAGGGTTACCCCTTTGGAAAAGGGTGAAACCAGTGGTATTTTCATAGATGGCAGCTGGAAACCACCACTTATCGTTATATCCACAGAGTGTTATGTAGATATCACTTTGATTATTTATGGACCAGCAGGTTGTATTGGAGTAGCACATCCATCAAGATAAATTACAGCCTCTCTTTTTTTACTATTTATGAAACAGTTTATACCTCATACCCGTTACAATCTGACTTCAGCCATTAGACAAGTGTTTATATGGCCTGTTTCGGTGCAGCCGCTGAGAGCTGGATGACAATAAACCCAGGTAAAACCATGACATACCTGGGCTAGCAAAAGATACTCTTTCAAAGGCAGCTACACCATCTAACTGACAGCAGGTTTTAGTTCAACTGGAATTTGGCAATTAAATGAAAATATATTCAGTATCGAAGAGCTTCTGTGTTCACCTGTAATTGACAGAGAGATAGGAGACAAAAGTAATTATGAAGGAAGATTAACACCAACAAAAGATTGTCAAGAGACCACAGTAGCCGGACCTCCCACGTCGGGAATAAACGAGACATCTGCTAATACCTTATCACAATTGACACCAGAATAAATTCGCCCTTATCCGAAAGCGACTGCAAAAATAAAATAAAAATGCGCCAAGAAGAAAAAGTCAAGTATTCTCACTGACTCCTATTAAAAAAGCAATTCGTATTGAAGAGGAGGCATGACAAAAGAAAGAGCGATCAAAACGGAAACTAATCATGAACGGTAAAACGAAGGCGATTTGTGGACTGTATAGAAACGGTCAATCAAACTCTCCAAGACTTAAGAAATTGTAACAAATTAGTGGGTAGCGTAACATTTGTTATTTCAGAGGATTCTCGCTAGAGATTACCGGTAACTGCAAGAGGAACCCGCGCTGATATTGTCTCAGTGTGTTTAAAGTCCTCGGCGATGTGGAATGCTATTCAGACTAAATTTGCAAAGCAATATGAGAGCCCATTTAGGAGGAGGAGGAGATGGTGATTTTTCTACAAACTTACTGCACCTCGGTGACGGTAGTGTTCCTAATGACGATAGCTTCACAGAAATTGACGGAAAACTGGGACATAGTAAATAGTACAACACTGTATTAATTGCTAAATTCTGTGCAAAACGTCAAGTGTTTACTTGATAAAAATTACAAGTGGTTATTCCCAAAGAATCGAATCTGTGAAGGAAAATAATGATACAAGTTTGGAAAAATTTTCTGGGGATAATAGAAAGTCCGAAGAATCTATTAACACCGTATTTAATATTGAAAATATAGTGTACTATCTCCAAGAATTTTTGAATTCTTTAAATCAATCTTGCATTCCGCCACAACGGTTCATTCTAAAGGTTGGCACTCCAACAATGTTGTTGAAAAATTTACATCCTCCGAACGTTTGCATAATACAAAATGCAGGTGACACGGGAATTTCTGTGTCAAGTAGGTAATAGCGTTATTATCGACTCAAAAGCCCTCGTCACACACCCATTCGAATCAGTAGGCTACTGGTTGTTAGCATTACCTGTTTAAGCCTACCTGGTGTAATTACCAACTTATAAATTGTAACATTCTTTACTTTGGTACACACTTGAAGGAAATTAACAGTTTCGAAATTACATCCGTTCCATTTACATAATTTTCATTAAACCTACTTAATATGTAGTAGTGGACGATAAGCTTTTCCAGGTTTTACTAGTACTTGACCTACAACGGTCTGATCTCCTACACTCAGTGCCTCTGTCTTTAATGATCACTGCTTTTTCTTACATAATAATTTTCCCATTCCTGCATAGAATTTACCCGCTCGTACAGAAGGCAACAGAATTTAGTGAATCCAAGCTGCAATCGAAGTAAAACTACGTTACTTTCACATCTCCGTAGGTATGCCACGAATATCCGTCATACTGAATTCTGCTCAATAAAAGTTTCATACTATCACATGACTCCGACATGTAAGCAGTAAGTTATAAACTGAAGGGATTGGTGAATTATTAAAAATGGAGTAAAATCAATAGGTTAAAAAAAGTTCGTAGAAGTCTTGAGAGGAGGGAACGTTAGAAAACTGTTTATGTTATGAATGCTTAAGCCTACAAATCGTGATAGTTGTTATTATTATTATTATATTATTACTATAAAACAATATTTGTATTATTTTAATACAGACAGGAGTGAATACAGCCTTCGAATGAATTAGTAGTACGAACGCGTCAGCCTGCCAACACACATTAGATCTGTATATTTGTGTCGTGACAACGGTAGTAAATTTGGAAACAAAGACTGTTGTGTCATTACGACATTAAGAATGTTGTTGGCGTGAATTTAATGCGACATATTTTTTTTACCTCTGCCCATGTTTCTCTCTTTCAGTCCTCTCACTCACTCACTCACTCACTCTCTCTCTCGCGCGCGCACACGCACGCGCGCCAACTCGTACAGTTTCTTCTTTTTCTCGTCAACAATTTCAGTGTTACACACAATCCTTCACTGTTTGTTTGTGCGTGTTTGTTTAATCATTCATTGTGTTCGTATAGACTACACATTCAAACTTGAGTAATCTGGTTGTAGCAGTGTAACATTTCAACAAACACTTAAAGAGGCGCGCTTTGGGTGCAGTCGCAGAAGGACCTGCCGTGCTAACTTAATGAAAATAAAAGGAAATTAATAGTGAGGTAGTCATGTTTAATTAAAGGTAGTAGTGAGGTTTGTCCCTATTAGTGAGGTAGATGGGGAAAATTGACAGAGAAAGAGTGAGGGGGAGAAGAGAGACGGGGGAGAGAGAATTACGAATTTTTAATTGTTCTCATTCATACCGAATATCATTTGTAAGAATATAGTTATGCAGTTATTGGTATACAGTAGTACCGAAGCAACATGTTTCAAGTTGACTCCCATCCGTTGGAAATTTATTCACCATTCTGATTAATAAAAATTTCTACAAGTACCAATAATATAATTAACAACCTGCAGAAGCAGAAGAGTTTATATCTTACAGAGTTGAAGAGTTGTAATGATACATTAATTATATTTTTGCTTTTCGTATATCACAGTGAGCAGTAATCTAATTTTTTTGAAATAATACGTGAAGGCTTATATATTAAGAATTAATTTTTTTTTGTAGTTTCCGTAACTTGCTTGTAAAATAATTAGGTATCCAAAAGGTAAGTTACATATTTTAATAGCAACTTATAAGTTCCTCATCCTCGGTTTTTTCCTTTCTTCAAAATGTACCACTTCTTAATTGCGAATAAATTATTTAACGTAATAATCGTTTCACCAAAGGCTGTTTGGATCCTGTTAATAAAACTCTTGAGTCTGCTGCACATAATCCTCGCTTTTGGTTCATGTTTCGTTAACTTTCTACATTACAATAAGTTTAATTATTTTCAAGTTCCTTATAAGTAGCCAACTGTAGTGAACATCATGTACTTCGACCTCTCTCACTCTCTCTCTCTTTCTTTCTGTTACTCTTGTTCTTCTCAATAACTGTATCTCAGGAAGTCTGAACGTAACAGGTTCTTAAGTAAACTTCATATGACTTAACGTGCAAAATCTTAAACATCATTTGGGCTTCAGTTATGTTATAATTTTGTAAGAAAGCTTTACAAAATACTTTTTACACTGCTTCTGTATAAGAAACTAGGTGCAGGTATGTAATCAAATTTTTAAGTAGGCCTATTTATTCTAACACTGTTACAGTTTCTTGAAAACGCCGTATGTAAACAAACATTAAAACTTAGTAATAAGGTTTATCAAACTACTATTTTTCTTGGACGCATTAACGCAAATCAGTAATCTAGAGACCAATTTTATATTGAAAAATCGATGACTAATAAACGGAATTTGATATGCAAAAATCCATCGGTTAAGAAAATAAAGTAAACTTGGTTAGTAACAAATAATTTTGGCAAAAATTTTTAATTTGATATAGGCTATAATTGATTCCAATTTTATTACAATCTGAGAAATGGAGACAAATAGATTTTCATAAACGTTGGTCTAGTAACAAAAAAAGTTTCATTCTTAAGCGCACAATATTATAATTTCCCTTTCATCCCGGAAAAAAGACTGTATTAAGCTACTATCATACTTGTCTAGTCTACACTATTTAATGGGTATATTATAGGTTTCAAAAACATTGATTATCTGACACATGGTTTTAATATATCACTAAACTTTGTGAAAAGTCTGAGTGAAAAGAATTATATACACAACGGTTGATGTTAATACAGGTCTTAATTCATTTCAAAATTTATAGGTAAACAAAAAATTAAAATTATCACATATATTGTGTGGTGTATAAAGTAAATTGTAATAATCCTTTCTAATATTACTTAAGCCATAATATCCGAAGTTGGACCGTTCCTTTATTCTTCTGTAGCCTCCTACATTCTTGCGTATCTGCTGTCATATTCGCGTCTCACAGTCATAGTAGACAGTAGACTATAATATTATACCTTTTTTGCGTTGTATGAGACTTGTCTCAGAGGATCAGGCTGATCTGGGGCAAGCACCCTTCCGCCGATTGGAGATTTAGAGGAGTCGCACGCCAGCGCAGCGCGGACCGGTGGCGAAGTAGGTGGAGGCATTCAGGATAGAGTGTAGAGTATGGATGTGTATTTGTGTGTTTACGTAGTGTGCAGAGCCAAATGGTTGATGGAAGAGCCATAATAAAAGTATAAGTCAAACGACAGCCAAGACGAGGTCGAGTAACGCAGGACGCCAAAGCTGGAGGGAGGTGTCAGAGAGGCGTCAAGGTAAGGCGGGGAGGCACAAAGGAGAGGGATAAAGACCGGATAGGTAGATAGGAAAATTTAAGATGTTAAGCTATCAAGAAGGAAGCCAGGTGTAGTAAGTATGACGAAGAGACTTAATTATTTCTATTTCTCCGTTGGCGGGGGTTTCTGGGAGGAGGTCCATCGGGAATTGTGAGGAGACGGTTTATGACAAAGGAAGGTCTGCGGTAGTTACAGGTAGTATTAATATTATACAATACCTCCTTCACATTTAAGTTGAGGAATTCCAATCAGCCTTCCGTTGCGTTACTTCTCTCTTGAGCCCTTGATATAATTCGTTGCCTGCTCTTTATTGCAGCTGTAATATCTCCTTCGTTTTATAATTCGTAACGTTAAATATTCTTCCTCACCCTGGAATTTTCCATTCTCTTTTACTAATTTCTTTTCACTTCATAAGACTTTTCTATACAAAAGCAAGTATATAAAAAAGTTATAAGGTCGGGGATTAGCAACCAAACGGCATTGTTTAAAAACATTTATCTACAAGTTTCTTTTCTATAGTTCATCGTACACACCCTTGCGAGATAAAAATAACTACACGGTAGTTTCTTTCGCAATTTTTCGCATTATTTTGAGACAATCGACTGGTGATTTAGAGATAAATACTTAATATTAATGGGGTCTCATACATTTTATATTATATCTGTTTTCTATCCTACCGATAGAATTAGAAAAACGGTAGCTATCTCTCTTTTCCTTTTAAAAGCACAATACATATTAATTTACCAAGTAGCAGTTTCCTTCTTCATTTAAAATTTCTATCAAATCTACTGTATATTGGACAAAACAGAAGGGGAAACATACGTGCTTACAAGGTAGTGTAAACATCCTGTAATGCTGTCAAATCAAAATACAAAGGAAGGGGAAGTGAATACTGTAATGAGTAGCCCCTACATTCATATTTATGCAGGTGTAGGTGATGATTAAGGCCCGGATTTTTATGTAATTACATATTTGAATGCTGAGTGCACATTTCCACGGAAAAGCCAGATATCGGCGAATCATACCAATAGGTGTCTTATCCGCGAGTTTAATTTTACATATTTTTACATATTTTGTTCATATTACATATTTCACTCCATCTTACATATTTCTACATATTTTAGCTATTTTACTATACTTTACTTCAATTTGAAAATTGAAATGGCAAAAAATAGTTAGGCCTATAACAACATTACTCAGATGCGCAAATGTGCAATTAATCAGAATCAGGTCCAATTAAATTTATTACAAGAAAAGGCAAAATATTGCATCTGTTGCAATTGCACACATAGATTCTACTTTCAAGAAGTAAATTTTTTTACGAGCTCAAGCGACAAGTAAGGCATTTTGCACGGGATGTTAGATGAGAATGGTATGCGCGGCCCCACTCCTTATTTACGTTTCGTTCGCACGTTCAGCAGGCTCGGTGGGGAAAGAACGTGCTGTCCGCGGTAAATAAATACTCTTCGCAACATATCCAACTACCTAAACAAACAAATATCTATATAACTCTATGCTATTGTAGGGCACAATGTGATTTTTGACGCCAGTATTATCGACGCTCTCGGAGTGTAAGCCTACACGTAAATAACAATCTGGTGTGCAGTGTGGTGTGTTGAAGTTATTGTCAAGTCAGTGTTTTGTCTTTCGCCTACACTTCTGAGCTTGCTTGTTTCTTGCCTTGGCGGATTCTCGTTGTTGGACAAAAGACGTCTTAAATAATATATTGTGCGGTATTGTTCAACGCAAGTTCTTAAGAGTTTTAAATACAAATATCCTTGTTTTATCATGGCACCGACCGCATCATCTTTGTCATCTAAGTTAAAATCATGGGTACAGATTGACAGTGCTTTTACAACTGACGATAAAGCTGTATTTTGCCAAGTTTGTTATGGCCAAATGGTGTTAAAGAAGAGAAGGTACTGCTGTTGTATACAGATGCAGCAGCATACATGTTAAAAGCAGGTAATTCTCTAAATGTGTTTTACCCCAACCTACTACATGTTACATGCCTGGCTCATGGATTGCATCGAGTAGCTGAAACTTTCAGAGACCTTTTCCCCGAAGTAAATACATTAATATCAGCAACAAAAAAGGTGTTCTTGAAAGCTCCTTACCGTATCCAGTGCTACAAACAAAGGCTACCTGACACACCTCTGCCTCCAGAACCCGTAATTACAAGATGGGGAACCTGGATCGAAGCCGTAAATTTCTACAGTGACAACTTTGAAGCTGTGAAGTATGTGGTGGAAACATTATCTCCCGATTCTGCAGTGTCAGCGAGCGAATCCTTGTCTGCATTCAACAACTCTAAGGTGATATGTTCAGTTTCGTACATCAAAACGCATTTCAGTTGTATCAAGGAACTGGAGACTGCAGGTCTGACTCTCCAAGAGGCCATAGGAATAGTTGAAGAAGCAGTTAACAAGTTAAATGCTGTGCAGGGTGAAGTCGGTGACAAAGTTTCTACTAAATTAAATGCTGTGCTGAATAGAAACCCTGGTTACTCAACTTTACATACCATTTATCACATATGTAACGGCGAAACTGTAGAATCGATTGAGAATATTCTTCCAAGTACGATTCCTCTATATAAACATGCGCCGGTGACGACATGTGATGTCGAGAGATCCTTTTCTATATATAAAAACATACTCTCAGACCGAAGACAGTCCATGTCAACAGACAATATAGAAAAGTATTTAATAATTAATAGTGCAACTAAACAGTGAAAAAAAAACTTACATGGACACTTTATTCTTATGCAGAGTTATAGTAGAGTTATATATATATATACAATATAGATTTTCAAGTCAAAAACCTACCTTTATTTTATAGTAATTTTAACTCTCCTAGTAAAATACTTTGTTAAATAGTTAATAATTCTCAATTTTTTACTTTATACTCATGTCCTATACTACAGAAATCCATAGGTAAAATACTTTGTTGTTGTTAATTTTATAATATCAAGGTTTCTTTTTTAATACTGTTTTCTAAAATATGTTTTCATAAATTTTCTAAAGTACAATAAACAATTGAAAAGTAATTCATTTCTTATGCATGCTGTCTTATTGTAAACTCTTCAACAAAGAGTTGAACTTTCAGATACTGTGTATTCTGAGGGTTAACTTATTTTCTGTAACAGAAGTGGTAATCTAACTGGTGATTAGTGTCAGCCCCGAACTTGATTAGTATTTTATGGATTACATTGACTTTGCTCAAAATATATTTGCATGTTTTGAAAGTGATTTTAAAAAGTTTAAAATGCAGCATATATTATTTTCAAAACCTTTCAAAGAGGGCACTGTTATGTTCTCGTAAAATGTAAATTATATTGTTGATGTGAAAGTATTTTAATACTACATATTTCTTAAATATTACATATTTAGCTACATATTTTCATTATTTTTCCTACATATCTATGTACATAAAGGGAGACTGTGCGCTGCGCCGTACGCTAGACAGAGAGGGTATAATAAGCAGCTATCTCGCTCTAACTTCGTTAGTGAACTGGCGGGCGGATGAGTAAATTTTATTCAATTCATTTTTGCAGTTCAACCTGCGATAACTTTAAAACCAATAAATATACAGCAATTCTGAAAACTGCATTGTGTTCAGTAATTAAATCTCTATAAGTAGCCAAAATCTCAATTAATATAATTAACAATTACAGAAGATACACAGAAGAAGAACGTGTTTTTTTTAGACGTTTCTATTGGTTTAGCATTTGCATTTGTACACTATACTCTTTAAAATACAAAAAGTAAAATTGGTTAAAAAGTTTTACTTACAGTACGCCTACATCAGTTTTTGAAAAAGTTTGTGATTCGGCTGCTTCATACAATGCACACGTTTTTTGGAAGCCATGAAGCCAAAGTGAGTCGACCTAACGCCGCTGTCCCAGACTCAGTTGCCCCAAATAAAGTATTTCAATTGTAAAAACTTAAATATTCAAAAATAGTGAACCATATCGCAGAATGACGTAAGTGTAGTGGAGAATAAGTCGTGATCAGCCAAATCATCAAGAGTAGTATCTTTACATCCCTAACCATTTCGCTAACCAAAATTGCAAAAATTAGTTTGGAGATACGTCCGGATATGGGAGGTTCCGGATATCACAGGTCCGGATGTGACAGGTTGTACTGTATTTACCTTATAACAATTCCCCCTAAATAAAAGGGAAATCCCCAAATTCATATTTCGAAGCCACCTGTTGTAGATAAAACGGTATTTATCTTGGATACATACGTTTAATCTCATACAAACGTTTTTATGTGTGTTCCCATCAGCACCGACACACCTGTACAGGCTTCTCCATATTTTTCTACACCTGTCCAAATATGATTATACTGATTACAATAGTAATTTCTTCTACGGTTTGTTTATGACCATAAGATATGTCTTTATAGTTCCTTTTAAATACCATTATTTTCTGCTCATTCGTACAAAACTTTTAATTGTTGAATGTGCCAATTCTGGTAATCTTTGCCAAACCCAAATTTTAATGTTATACGGCGTCACCTTATTATGTAGCAAACAAAATTAGAACAAATCACTGTTATTTTAGCAGTAGCTTTTTTAAGGAGCCCAGAGTAGGCCTACTAGTAGGCCTACACCTACCCGACACACACACATTTGAAGGATGAGTATTTTGTCTTGGAGTTCACTCTCCCAGCTGAGATACCCATGTTTTTAGGGACCAGGAACTCGCTTTTGAACTTCTATCATCAGCTACATAATGTAAATCCTAGATAAATGTACAAGCCTATGCTCTAAAAGCCTAAGCTATGGTACCCACAATCATCTACGTTTTACTAAAATAATGGTTGCAAGTTAAATTTTTTGATTCATGTTGATGCTTTTGTCTCGAAGAAACCAGGTAAATTAATCTGCTTTCCGTATCCGGCCGACGATGGTGTGCTCCCACTTACGAACAGTGGCACTTGCAACTCGTTTCACTTGCGAACACTCAAGTAGATAAGACACGTAATTAATTTTTGATACGTGAGAGTACCTCTCACTTGCGAACACACAAACAACGATGTATGTACATCCACCCTGTATTGTGTTTATGTTTTTATAATTCGTTAAATGTATTTTTTGTTACCAACTACGTTTACCAAGTTACAATTTTTATAAAACGCACACACACACTTGCATAGCCGCTTCCTCACTCTCTCTCTCTCTCTCTCTCTCTCTCTCTCTCTCTCTCTCTCTCTCTCTCTCTCTCTCTCTCTCTCTCTCTCTCTCTCTCTCTCTCTCTCTCTCTCTCTCTCTCTCTCTAAATTAAAAGGGAAGGTTATTTTTTATTTATTTTTATTAGTCAACTTGTAGAACGGACGACGTGATCTTGAGAAACATCCCAACTTCAGAATCTTTTTCATATATTTTAGTTTATCCAATTCAGTATACTTTTTCGTCCTTTTCATAGCTTAAAAATTTCACTCCATCGTTACATCGTGTTCTGAATAGATTTCTCTGCCTCAGATTATAAACATTTGATAATGTTTTTTATTCTTGGATGTGGTCTTCCAACGTGGCTGTTTAGTTTCTGATGCGTGCTTGTACGGTATTATTCATTGTATGACGTCGGAAGTAGCAGTTCCGTAACTCCTGTGGCACTAATCATTGTCTAGCTATTGTTCTACGAAACAATTAAAGAATTAATCGAGTTTCTCTTCCTCTGGAACTTGACCATGGATATACTGCCAGCCACATTCTACATCTTTTCGAAGGAAAGCAAGTATAGCACACATTAGGATTTTTGTGCTCCCTAAGTCATTTGAATGTGTATACTCGTGCAAAGTGACTACTGCAGCTTTTGAATTTTCCATTCATGAAAAATTACTTTTAATCTTTCAAACTCTCTTTTCTATTGATTTAACCAAAAATCGGGAGCTTAGCTTGCACAACGTCTTCGCCCGGACGGAAACTACTCTCGTCAATTTTCAAACCGGGACAATTGACAAACTGGCAGGGACCCCGGGATCAGGTCGTCAAACCGGGACAATCCCGGTCAAACCGGGACGTATGGTAAGCCTATTTATACATGTATTTATCGGTTTTCAATATTGATATGAGCATTGTACTGTAGAATTAGGAAGCGATTGTATTGAACGAATCACGATTATCAAATGATATACGGTATTCCTTTTAGTTCAACAATTCCGTCATCTCGTCTCCGGTACTTTGGAAAACCATTGTTATTTTCAATAGTTTAACGTAAAATGTTGCTCGGTTATTATGTGTACATATTCCATCAATCATGCAAGGAACATTAGGATTACGAGCTCTACAGGATCCATGTATCATTCGAGATAACAATTTTATGAATCCTTGGAAAAATGACTGGGTCAGGTATTTCTCCGCACAAAACTTAGGATAAGCAAGAGGTAGTGTATTAACTTTTTAAATTGTATATTATTATTATTTTTATTATGTTTTTACTATAAAATATTCATATTATTTTAATATGATTTTCTGGAACACGTTTGGTGGAAACGTAAAACCGGCCAGCTGATAAATAAGAGGTTGCGAATTCAGACGTAGATGTGTATATATGTGTCAGCCAAAACAGTGTTGTGTAAACGTACACGTCTGTCATTACAACATTAAGAATGTTATTTGACCTTGAGTAGGTACTCATGTTGACGGGAATGAGAAATCTTGTCTCTGTGCTGGAGACCTGTGGCAAGGCCACACTATACTACTGGCCGGAGTCCCCCCTCCACTCCATGCGCCACGTCACAGGCGCCGGACCGTTTCGCGCCACCAGCCCAATGCTTTGTTAGTCAGTATACACTTACACACGTGTTTCTATTCGTATACGAAGTTTTGCTGCAACTGTTTTTCATTCCGTACATTTGTGATAATAATATTAAAACATGCCAACTTCATGCTGCGTACCAGGATGCAAAAGCAATTATAACACAGATAGTTCAGTGACTGTTTTTAGATTCCCGAAGGATCCTATCCAGTGTCAAAAATGGCTAAATGCCATTCACAGAGCAAACTTCACGCCCAGCAAACGATCTGTTGTTTGCATTCGTCACTTCGACGAACGTTATGTCGTACAAGAGGACTCGGTTTAAATGTATTAGAAATAACTGGTTAAACCAAGTAGATAACGACAAACATTTGTGTTTCCAAATTTCGACAAAAATGGCGTAAAAGAAATGGCGTGTGTATCAGATCTCAAAATCTAACATTTAAGTGAGGAAAATAACTGTGTTAAACTGGCTCCTGCACTGTCAAAAAAAGTGTTATACCCAACATCAATAGAGAGGCAAAATGTTCATTTGTGCTGTAGGTTATTCGACGAGAAAAATATTGCTGCTTTGAATGAAAATTCGTCATTGACTAAAACAGAAACTAAGAGTAGTACAGCACATTTCATTCAGGTCATTTTAAAGTGGTGGAAGATTGTCAACGTAAAACATATGTACAAGGGAGTTAAATTTAATGACGAAAACTTTAAACCAATCCAGTCTGTAAAAGATACTAATTTTGTTTTTTGAAGGCTTTTAGTAAATGGTTAGTTAAATGGGATGAACTGTTGTTCAAGGGGAGGAGTTGACAAAAGCTAAAAGGAGACGAAAATTAGCCAATGAAACACATGTAGCATTGCTAGCCTACATACTGTTAACACTTTAATGGAGATTATTTCGTTTCTCTTAGGGGACATGAAATTGTCATATGTTTTACTTGGCAAATTTCAGACCGATCCGTTAGTGTTTAGAGGCCAGATTTAGCCAGTATAGACAGATGAGTGGTGCATGTTACCGTGTATCAGTCAAGCAGGTTTTGGAATCAGAAAAAAAACTAAAAACTTTGAGTTTGATTGATATTTACTCTCTAGACACAGTAAAGTATGTATCAAAGATTTATTTATTTCCACAGCAGACTGTGAAGAAAGCGATAGTAATGATATGCATGCAACAGTAATCAAATTTTTGATGACCTGCAGGTAGACAAAACTGATGTTACCTTATCAGAAAATGACACTATAGGCCTTGTTTATATTGGTGGTTACTTGGTACACAGTATTTTAAAAAATAACTCTTGCACTGGGTGTACAGATTTCTTTACTACAACAAATACCGAGTCTACTGTTGTACCACAAAAGGACAATTACTATTTTAATGTTATTAATAGAGGATCTTTAAAATACCCTTCAGATTATGTGATGGAAGTACTAAATTTAGCTTTCAAAGTTTTTACATTAATTGTATCTGACAGATACGAAACACAGTTTTTATTGTCCACTAATCAGAGAGTAGCGCTAAAATCCACTGTTATAGGTTTTATTGACATCCATCATCCACAGAGAAATTGTAATATAGGCCTATGTAAAATTAATTTTAACAAACTTATCGATAAATGTTTATTTTCCTTTTGTAACATCTTATTAAACAATTATTCAAAATCTCGTAATGACAAATTCAATAAAAAAAAGAAAGATGCTTAGAATTATGTCAAATCTGACAAAAAGAGAAAAATACATAAATTTTAGCCAAGTTCAGCGTTAACTTAGATAAATGTTAGACACAGAATTGTTAAGTTAGTCTAAATAACTTTATTGTAAGTAGATTTGAAATTACATGTAAATATGTTAGACGTAAGGCAAAACGAGATCGTAATGCACCATCTTCAAATGATCAAATATTGTTGTAAATAAATACTGAGCAGTTAGTAATCGGTTATTTCTTTAATTTTTCTGCTTACCCCGCTTCTGGTACTACTTATCATACATAGTATAAAATCTTGTACAATACAAAAGTTTGGCTGTTTATCTACATAAAGAAACTTGAAAAGTTATTTCCCCGATAAGCTGTCAATTACCTTGATTCACAGCTTTTTTACATCCTTCGTGTAAATTGCACTTTCTCAAATGCTAAATATAACTGTTGTTGTTCACAAAACTCTACATTTTTTCATACCAAGGTATAACAAGGTTCATACAGATTACAACCATATAGGACATCTTCAGGTAAACCATTACAGGTGTGTGTAGGAAAGGTTATTTGAGCACGCGACACAGTAAACAGCATTAGCGGCTGTGTTTCGTTTCGGCGTCTAGTGTGACGTCACGTTTCCAGCACTCCGGCCAGTAGTATAGTGTGGCCTTGCCTGTGGTGTTAGCGCTGAATAGACACAACACATATCACTGTACATAGCAGTGGCTGACGTATATTAACCATTTCTGAGTTCGAGATACCACAACTCAGATTAAACTGTGCACAATGTTTGTAGAAAATACGGACGTGTGTGACGTAGACGCCAGTTTGCAAAATGCATAATCGTTCCCGCCAGAAATGTGTCACGTTTCTCGTTTATCTTGTCTCAGCCAAATAAACATTACTATGCGTTTACCATGTTCCAGTGTCCTCCTTATTTCATAAACACTTGAGAAATTTTATTGTTTCTTAAAGAGGCAATCTTAGAGGTGTCCGGCAGGTGTAAATGTACATAAACTCCTTGGCTCATTCTTTAATAAAAATAAGGGAAAGAAATAGAACGAATAAGGAGAGAGAGAGAGAGAGAGAGAGAGAGAAAGAGAGAGAGTGAGAAGGGGGAGAGAGAGAGAGAGAGAGAGAGAGAGAGAGAGAGAGAGAGAGAGAGAGAGAGAGAGAGAGAGAGAGAGAGCAAGAAAGTGAGACAGAGGTACACAGACAGAGAGGAGCTGTTTCGTTAATCAGGGTAAAATTATATGCAAATTTTGAGAAGGACCGGTGTCCTAGGCCAATGAAAACTTAGCTAAAAACATTAAAAATACGAAATATATACAGTGTACACAAAATCTGAGGTGTACAAAACATATAAAAGACATGTCATAAGATTTATTTAACAAAAGAAATAATCGGAGTGGGCGAATGGTAGGAATAAATATGTAATTTAAACAATCCCTTTTAATAATAAATGGTTTTATAATAATTATGTTCAATACATATAGGCCTAAGTGTGTAAAACGAATTCCCTACAAGAGTTTTAAAGATTAATGAAGATTTAATTAATTCCCTACAAGAGTTAATGAAGATTTGTCTTAAATTTTTTCAGAGTTACATAATTATTATTTGTTAAAGTATACATATATTTTATTCAGAAAATATTAGATATTTGTATTTAATCTTTTATTTTATTTTATTTTATTTTTATTTTACCGAGAATAGTTACTATTTATAGAAAACCGTAGCAAAAAATATTTGTAATAAAAGTCTATCTGTACCGTATTCATACTTTTACCAGTACAGGTACAACCTGTCATATCCGGACTAATATGGCGACCGGCCGATCCGGATATGGAAAAATCCGGATATCACAAGGTCATTTATAAATACCGTATTTTCTCGCATAATTAACGCACTTTTTTGACGAAAAATACCGGCGAAAATTTCGGGTGCGTAAATTATTCAAGGATTTCAGATATACCCAAATTTCATTTGAAATTTATTGACATTTAAAAGATACATTAAATATACTGTATAATACACAAAATCAGTTCAACTCATTGAAATTATCGTCGGGGTATATATAACGATTCATAGTATGGGACTGTGCGCTGCGCCGTACGCTAGACAGAGAGGGTATAATAAGCAGCTATCTCGCTCTAACTTCGTCAGTGAACTGGCGGGCGGATGAGTAATTTTATTCAATTCATTTTTGCAGTTCAACCTGCGATAACTTCAAAACCAATAAATATACAGCAATTCTGAAAACTGCATTGTGTTCAGTAATTAAATCTCTATAAGTAGCAAAAATCTCAATTAATATAATTAACAATTACAGAAGATACACAGAAGAAGAACGTGTTTTTTTTAGACGTTTCTATTGGTTTAGCATTTGCATTTGTACACTGTACTCTTTAAAATACAAAAAGTAAAATTGGTTAAAAAGTTTTACTTACAGTACGCCTACATCAGTTTTTGAAAAAGTTAGTGATTCGGCTGCTTCATACAATGCACACGTTTTTTGGAAGCCATGAAGCCAAAGTGAGTCGACCTAACGCCGCTGCCCCAGACTCAGTTGCCCCAAATAAAGTATTTCAATTGTAAAAACTTAAATATTCAAAAATAGTGAACCATATCGCAGAATGACGTAAGTGTAGTGAAGAATAAGTCGTGATCAGCTAAAACATCAAGAGTAGTAGCTTTACTTCCCTAACCATTTCGCTAACCGAAATTGCAAAAATTAGTTTGGAGATACGTCCGGATATGGGAGGTTCCGGATATCACAGGTCCAGATGTGACAGGTTGTACTGTACTTTTTAACTACATATTATACTAATGTACAATGAAGATATACTTATTATATCTTTATTTAGTATATAGTTATTTACGTGTCAAGAAAAGAACGTGTGAATAAAGTGATCACAACATTTTATACCTTATATGTTTTCTGTCATTGAATGATTAACCCACTTTTTAATAACAGCATTGAAAAATAGTTGATTACGTCTTTCAAAGATTATTTTTACTACGGTACTGAAATTAAAAATAACTAAGATCGTATACAGGAATTAAACGTAGGCGACTGGAAGCAGTAATTGTATAAACAGCCGAGACACACCAGCTGCTAATATTGTAGGAATTGCTTACGTTCAGTAGACTTGGCAACGTTGTGACCTTCGTGACTTTATATACATTTTGTGGCAACACTGTGCATATTTTTCATCACTAGAAGCTAAACCGATATCCGTGATAAAATAGTAATGCATTTTTTTAAACGTGTGAGTCGTTTGTAACGATTAAGTTAACAGGATAATTATTATTCAACTTTTTTCAACAAACTATCTTGAAACGGATATATATTTTTACGGTTTTTTATGCTGATTACGAATATGTAAGAATAAAATGTCTAAGCTTACTCATAACTTTTATATATGGGGTCTCAAAAAGATCAACTTCTCTGGTCAGAACTTGCATGTTTAGCTAATGGTGGAAAAACGTGATTATATATATATATATATATATCACTGTTATAACTGTAACTGACGTATTCGGTGGCAAGTATTATAGGTATTGTAGATTAGAGGAAGTGACGATTCTAATGTTAATTAATAGTTTGCTTCTGATGTACACGAACTTGTAGTAATATATACAAACCTTTTCTGAATATCTGAATTTTCTGTAATTTGAATACTACAGTATATGATCAGATAGATAAGTGGATTATATTTAATTTTATTAGTCTTTAAACGCACGTGACAAAAGTATTTATTCAATGACAAGCAACCACATCAACAGTCGAAAATCAGTTACCACTATTGTCATACTGATATACGAAACTGGTATAAAATGTGAGAATACGTAGATTCCTCGTTGTGAAATATGCAATGTTTATCATTTTTAGTGAAAATGTGAAAGATATTTCTAATAGTACAGCTTATACTTAATCTACACATATAGTCATAACTTTAAAACAAGTAAGGAGAAACATTTTTAAACACTAACATTAAACTTACATACCTGCAGAAATAGAGATGTTTCAGTGTTAATAGCTTTACTAGTTTTTTTCTAGGCATATAAATTGAGTGCAGCAAAACATAATAGTGATTATTCTTTTACTTCCATGTTCCATAAGGAAATGGAAGTATGGTGATGGCAAAAAAAATCGTGGTCGAGATTATTGCAGATTCTGATTGTACTACCCTCAAAACATGAAAAAAAGTAATTTTTTGGAAAGTGTCGGTGTGTCTGTCTGTCTGTGTGTCTGTCTATCTGTAGATTTTTTCTATGGTAAACGTTAACAGCCGCAAATTCAAACAGAATCAAATAATTTTTTGTACACAGCCCTGATTTGTAGAGTACTCAAGACGTATTGTTTTTGGTGAAGATCGGTTAAGGGAAAGGAGTAGTTTACCAGCAACTTTTTTTTATCAAGTGTAATTTTTTTTCTATAGCAAACGATAACAGCAGTAAATTAAAACAGAATCAAATAATGTTTCGCATACAGCCCTGAATTGCAGAGTTCTCAAGGCTTGTTGTTTTTGATGAATATCGGTTAAGGGAAAGGGGTAGTTTACCTGCAACATTTCATGTTTTAACAAGGGTAATTTTTTCTTTTGCAAACGATATTAGCCGCAACTTCAAACAGAATCAAATAATGTTTCGCATACAGCCCTTAATTGTAGAGTTCTCAAGACATGTTGTTTTTGGTGAAGATCGGTTAAGGGAAAGGGGTATTTTACCAGCCACATTTTATGTTTTAACAAGAGTAATTTTTATGACGAACGATAACTGCCGTAAATTCAAACAGAATCAAACACTTATTTGTACGTCTTTTTGAATTATAAAGTACTCAAGGTCTGTTGATTTTGGTGAATATCGGTTACGAGAAAAGGGTAGTTTACCTGCAACGTTTTATGTTTCAAAAGGGTAATTTTATTTTATGACGATTGATAACAGCCGCATATTCAAAGAGAATCAAATAATTTTTTTGCATACGTTCTTAAAATTGTAAGTACTCAAGGTCCTTGGATTTAGCTGAAGATCGGTTAAGGGAAAGGAGTAGTTTACCTACCACCTTTAATATTTTAACAAGAGTAATTGTTTCTATGGCGAACGATAACTGCCGCACATTCAAACAGAATCAAATAAAGTTTTGCATGCATCCCTGAATTGCAGAGTTCTCAAGGCTTATTGTTTTTGGTGAAGATCAGTTAAGAGGAAGGGGTAGTTTAGCTGCAACATTTTATGTTGTAACAAGAGAAATTTTGTCATGACGACCGTTTAAGTGATAACTGCCGTAAATTCAGAAAGAATCAAATAATTTGTTACATATGTACCTGAGTTGTAAAAGACTCAAGGCCCTTTGATTTTGGTGAAGATCGGTAACTGAGAAAGGGCAGTTTACCTGAAACATTTTTTGTTGTAACAAGAGTAAAGTACTTAATTTTGACAAATAAAGTATCCTGATATGAAGATCTTAATAATCCACTGTAGAAACGTAGATGAAATATCTATAAATGAAGAGGCTATTTGAACGGGGTGGGGGTAATTTGCTAGAAATGAAAATTATAGTTGTAGAGGGAGGGGATAATTTTTATGTGTGTACTACGTTATCGGCAACAAAGTAGTAGTTTGTTGTTAAAATTCCTTCCCGAGCCGTTTGGCCGTAGTCCAATGTTTTCTGCAAAACCAGACGTTTCGGCAGTGCCGTCGACTGCCATCATCAGTGAAAATCGAGTGCGATAACGTGTGGTGGTATACGTTAGTGACCACAGTACTGTGTTTAAGGCGGAAGCAGTAAGTGGAAAGAAGTAGTTTCTATGGAAACATTTAATTTCGTAAATGATTTAAAATATAAATCTCAGAACATGGAAGTCATGTATGGTTCTCCATACCGATATTTTTTATATTACTGGTATATTGACTTTGCAAATGTTGCACTTTGATAACCACAGACGAAGGGTACTTGTCTTCTCTCTCTTTCTCTCTCTCTATCTCTCTCTCCCCTGTAGAAATAATTATACATTTATTCAAAGTAATAGTAAAAAAATATACACTGGCATAGTGAATATACTTTCCCTCTTGTGCAGTGTCTTTTTAGTTCAAATTTCATATGATTTTAGTTTACGTAAATAAAATTATTCCTGCACCAGAGGCAACTTTTAGACTTTGCTAGAATATTGTCCTAGTATTAACTAAGTAGTATTTATACTAATAATGTTTTAAAACATCTATATTTTGTTAATAGAATCTAAGATGTTTATTGATAAACTGATTTATTATTTTCAGGTTTACACTTGTAAAAATAATCGTTTTGGCTAGTTTCTTACTGTGTTAACGGTGAAGAATGAGTTTTTCTATGTCTCTGTAAAAACGTAAAGCTTATGAAACTCACAAAATCTGGTATGTTATATGGAATTATTTTTAATCCAAAGTTTATGTCCATAAACATGTCTGACCCACTGTTACGCAATAGCAGTAATAAAACTTAAATTCAATATTTTGAGTTTATAAAAATTCACCCAGCAAGGTGACTTAAAACATTAACATCTAGTATTCACAGACAGACCCTGAATCAACGTTTTATGACACAAATGAAACTAGCGTCTTGGATTAACGGTGGCCGATTGGTTTCTGGAACTTGTTACTAATTACTCTGGCTGTCTACTAGTTCCTTAAGTTCGACTACAGTTTAGGTTAAACCTTCAGTTCTGTTCATGTCGAAACTTCATTTTCATTCATGCTTACTCCTTGTGTTGGTCAGATGTACAATCTTAAAATAAATTATAGTCGTCTATAATTTCATTTCATTTCCAGTACAAAGTCTCAAAGTAGTTCAACGGAAAGTAATATCCCCTCTATTACTTCGCCCAGATCCACAGAAAAATTATTCAAGTTCTAAACACAGTATCAACTTTTATAAGGGAGAAGAAGGCTTTAAGGTTGACGAGGTTCCCAGTTGTGGAAAACGAGTACTCATTGATCATGGCGCGAATCACTAGTGCGACGCTTAGAGAGGGTCAGCGATCTCATAGGCCATTGCTTTCAACCAGAGGGGAACTGACCAGTGAATATGGACGGAAGTGAACGCCGCCAGTTACCTGTCATACACCCGGGTCTGAACTGTGAGACTTTGTGACGCATTCACTGAGAGTGACAGTCAAACCTCTGTAAAAAGAAGAGGTGGGCTCCATCTTTAAAACGGAAAATCAAGTTTTTATCATTTTAGTAGTACATATAGTAATATCTTACTTTCATCAAGGCCTTAAAATCATGTAAATCAATTTCTACAAAAGCAAATACCCCAATCAAATGTATTAGGCTAGGCCCTAATAACAAAAACTACTTGGTCTAAATCTCTGGTGCAGTAATATGTAGTTTATGCAGTAATAAACCAGTACCACAGTAACGATACAGTATTTAATTTAATTAAACTAATATGAAAACTACTAACAGGCTTGTAACGTGTACTTGTAACAACTGGAATACTTTACACAGCTCACAACATGATTGTTTAGTAGGCGTTTTCTTTAATTTAACCATCGCACACACATATTTTAATGGTGATTTTATACAAAATGTATCCAACCGGCTAAAAAAAAATTTTAATCGATTTTTGGGGTTTAGTCTAATATTATTCTCTGAAATCTGACCTTTAAAATGGTATATAACACTAAAGTAACAAAATTATTTGTTGGTGTAAAAAAGTCTTTTGTATCACCTTGCAGTGCGTTGGGATCAACCTTCTGACGCCCCGTCGGATACACATAAACATCACAAATGTACAGTATAAAATGTTTTTGTGAGGTAAATTTTGGTTTTTAGGTTGGTTTTTAGGCTCAGGTGTGATTATAAATAAATTATAAGTAGAGTTTCACACAATTTCCACTATTTGAAGACACACGTAGTATAGCGCAAACTCGCTATTTGCTTATTATAATATAATTATAAATTTGAGTTCTTAATATTAAATAAATTAATTCACTACAGAATAAACTTTATTGAACCAGAATCATTGCAGGCGCATATTATTATTACGGAATATTAAATTCCTATATTACCTAAATTTTGAATTTCCCCTAACAAAAATACATTTAAGCATAGTGTGTTTGTTATACAAAAGATGTACTTGGTTCTGAATTTCAGTTTCATCATTTCATGTTGATTCTTCTATGCCAAATCTTCTAGTAGCTTGTCTACTTAGCTGATCACTCAACAGACCCAGTAGCATGCTCTTCCTATTTCTTTTCATCAAGTATCAATGCGTGAATGTCTTGCTAATGTCACACACGGTACTGTGAAAGTTGACTCAGGGCTTCAAATCCCATCAGACTAATTCATCCGTGGAAAGAAATGTATTCTTGTTATTGCTTTACATAACTATTAAAAATAATTAATAATAATTAAACATTAGTTTTTTATAGCAGGCTCAGTTTTAATTTTAGAATATTTGATTAGTCTAGTAGCGCTTTCTGGCTTTCACCTGTTTCCCTTATTTATATATATTTATTATCCCCCCTCTAAGTTTTCATTTAGTCGTTCCTTTGATTCGGGCAGCAGTGTTTTATATAATTTCTCCGCTTGTTGTCTCCCCGGTTGGTGTTTCTCATTGTGTAGATCCTCTTTTTTTAGTAATAGGGTTTGGAAGGCTTTTATGTTCTGATTGCCATCTATTCTTAGAAATATTGTTTGGCACAAACAAATTATTAACTTGCAATAAAATTTCTTGCGATATACGGTCTGTACGTTTTCTCTGGTCTTTTCTGCTGTTGAAGGGTCTTACGTCACACTTCTGACAACTGTTGCACCGATTGTCGCAATTAGACAGTACAAACTAATAATTAGAAGCAGAGGAACGCTGTTTAGAACCTTACTGAGAGTAAAAAGTAAACAAATACAGATATAAACACTCCCGTATAAACAGTTCTTCAAGTTTACGGTTGTCCAGAATGTACCACACAATATTATCACCTATTTAACATTATCTTACAAACTAGTATCAATCAGGATTTAATACTTTATACTAAACACACTCTGAATCGCTGTCTTAGACTAAATAAAGGCTGCTTCTGAATCCTGTATTTACACCCAACACCGCGGCGGTTGCAAGATGAATCTCCCAATTTCGGCATAATGTCGAGAATACTAATGTAGTTCAAGACGCCTAGAAGTCACTGGAAGATTCTCTGCTTATCACTACCATCATTGTAATCAGCCGCATGCCGTACATAACGTGATGATTAATTTAAATTAATCTACTTGAACAAGACAAAAGCATAAGTTATTTATTTGAACGTCTAGATTAATTTTTAAAAAATAAAATAAACGGCACACACACACCAAGTGAATCTTGAGAACCTGGGACTCCTGTCGTTGCTGGTGCCAAATAAGCAAGCGTCTTTTCAACTCAAACGCTAAGCATGAATAGCTACGGTACTTTATGAGACAACAGAAGGCAGCAGGGGTGTAGTGTGGTTATCAGAGAATTCATTGTCTAAATATATGTTTTTGTTGGTAATCAAGTCACTTACAATGCCTTTTCCACAAGAAGGTGCACAACAATGAACTGAATGTTTCAATGAATCACCATAAAATTATGATCTTATTTTAATTGCTTAATTAAAAGATAAAATGTCATTATATTCCAATATAATTTCCGATCGTTTTATTTGCATTAAAACTAGTCTGATTCTAATATAAACACAAGAGTAACTGAAACCAGCATCAAATCAACCCGCATCAGTCTGTGTATAAAGCTTTTGACTAATACTATCTCACTCCATGATACTTGCTACCAGGTAGTGCAATGTCTAAATTTGATAGTCTCTAGTAACAACATGCATAATAGTCTCGTTATGTAATAATATCTTCGAGAAAGTGAAAGTTTCTGCTAATATCCTAACGCCCAGAATAGAAAATAATGTTTGCTTATTTGTTTTCTTATTCACCAAATATCTCGTAGGTAACTCAGTGTTACAGAATTGTAGAGGTAATGCGCAAAATAAAACGTCTTGTGTATATTATTAGCTTGTATCTTTATCCTTTATCTTTAGTATTTTTGTTTACTCCTAGTAATTCATTTGTTTCCTTACGTTTACCTTTGTTTATTATATAATAGTAAAAGTATTGTTCAAAATAAAAACCGAAAGTTCTTACCAATAACTTTAGTTGTTAAATTTTATAATATTTTACTTCCGTTAACCTATCTCAAGTTATCTTCAAGCTTAATGCAAATTGGGTTGTGCATAAGTTTTACTTCCATATTCCTTAAGGAATGGAAGTATGGTGATGGCAAAAAAAATCGTGTTCGAGATTATTGCAGATTCTGATTGTACTACACTCAATAGATGAAAAAAAGCCGTTTTCCGAAAAGTGTCTGTGTGTGTGTCTGTCTGTGTGTCTATCTGTCTGTGGGTAGATTTTTTTTTTTGGCAAACGATAACTGCCGGAAATTCAAACTGAATCAAATAATATTTTGCATACAGCCCTGATTTGTAGAGTACTAACGACCTATTGTTCTTGGTGAAGATCGGTTGAGGGTAAGGGGTAGTTTACCGGCAACAGTTATTTTTTTATCAAGGGAAATTTGTTTCTTTGGCAAACGATAACAGCCGCAAATTCAAACAGAATTAAATAATGTTTCGTATACAGCCCTGAATTGTAGAGTTCTCAAGACCTATAGTTTTTGGTGAAGATCGGTTAAGGGAAAGGGGTAGTTTACCGGTAACGTTTTATTTTTAACAAGGGTATTTCCTATGGCAAACGATAACAGCCGCAAATTCAAACAGAATCAAAAGATTATTTGCATATAACCCTATATTGTAGAGTTCTCAAGACCTGTTGTTTTTGGTGAAGATCGGTTGAGGGAAAGGGGTAGTTTACCAGCAACGTTTTTTTAACAAAGGTATTTTTTATGGCAAACGATAACAGCCGCAAATTCAAACAGAATCAAATAATGTTTTGCATACAGCCCTGGTTTGTAGAGTACTCAAGACCTGTTGTTTTTTATGAAGATCGGTTAAGGAGAAGGGATAGTTTACCTGCAACGTTTTTTTATCAAGCGTATTTTATATGGCAAACGATAACAGCTCAAATTCAAACAGAATCAAATAAAGTTTTGCATACTTCCCTGAATTGTAGAGGTCTCAAGGACTTTCGATTTTGGTGAAGATCGGTTAAGGGGAAGGGGTAGTTTACCTGCAACCTATTACGTTTTAACAAGAGTAAAGTACTTGAAAATTTATTTAAACTTTTTGAAACAATGGTAATTGTTAAAAATAAAATAATTTTGTTGCCAGGCAATAAAATTATAATTTTTTCATTTTAATGTAATATAATATTTTTCATTTAATACAGCAATAAAAAGGCAGGTAAGACACACACACACAATTCACGTTATTTCTGGCCTCACTCATGTTTATTTTCTTACATTTGCACGCTTTTTAAATGGAAAGTGCCGAAACCCACACCAACATAACGCGTGCAAGCCGAAAAAATGGACATTCATTTGCTTACTGGCGAAGCTAGTAGTTAATGAATGGGTAGGCAAAAATCTTATTATAATTTTTTTAAGGAATCACTAAAAGGACGGTGGTTCAAATCAGACGCTGAGGTAGAGTTTACTGTAACCGAATGGTTCCACAAACAGCCGTAAGAATTTTACTAGCAGGGAATCTACAGGTTAGCGCAACAGTGGAACTCATGTCTTAATGTTATTGGAGACTTCTTTTAAAATCGTTGAATAAAAATTGCTTTACAGCTCTATACGTGTTTCTATTGAAAAATCCTTGTATTAGTCGTACACAATAATACAACTGATTGAACTTCAAATTTTTAAACTTGATTAGTTTCTATATATATGTTTAATGTTACAAATAATTCAAATAACAATCTTGATCATCTGTTAGTTCAGCGGAATAACAGTGACACTTTTAATAACCGCATAAAATAAACACTTAGAAACAACACAGGCGCTTTAACTTAACTGTTTGGACCACAGAAGTGAGGCATGCCTCAACGCTCTATGTGTACAGCGCGGGACAATCCCCCCACCCTACACTTCCCTATCACACCACTAAATTGCTTACATACGATGTATACAAAAAACGCTGAGGCAAGTTCAGGTTGCCTCATTCGCTTTAAACGAACTATGCCGAATCTCACCTGTCACCATCTAGCGGTCGCTCAATAAAGCACGTTTCGGTTTAATAAATTTGACAGTCGCAGTAACAATGTGTAATCTTTACGTTATGTAGTTCATACGTATTTATAATTTTTATTCTACAGAATTTTTTAGGGTAGGCATTGCCTCAATTGCCTCCATGTAACTTCGCCACTGATATATATGTGTACAACGTTATCGGCAACAAAGAAGTAGTTTTGTTAAAATTTCTTTCCGGGATATTTGGCCGTAGTCCAATGTTTTCTATAAAACCAGACATTTCGGCAATGCCATCGACTTCCATCATCAGTGAAAATCGAGTTCGATAACGTGAGGTGGTATACGTTAGTGACCACAGTACTGTGGTTAAGGCTGAAGCAGTAAGTAGAAAGAAGTAGTTTCTATGGTAATATTTCATTTCGAAAATGATTTTAAATATAAATCTTAGAATACGGAAGTCATGTATGGTTCTCCATACCGATATTTTGATTTAGGGAGATTAAAGGATTTTAGGTCAGTTACAGTTTTTATTACTCAACTTTGATGTGTACAATAATAGCAGTCGAGCTAAAAGCACATGTAGTTTAAAATTTTTAATCATTACAAACATAACACAGGCTACATGGTTTATTCATTACAAAGATTACACAGGCTACATGGTTTAATCATTACAAACATAACACAGGCTACATGGTTTAATCGTTACAAAAATAACACAGGCTACATGGTTTTTATGTGTAGACCTTGTAGCGTCACAGAACGTTCCATAAAAAGAAATCATTTATATAGTAAGTTAGCATAGGAGGAAAGTGAAGTGAACAGTATCGAACCCAAGTAGTCCCAAAAAATTGTGTAATTTTGTATAATAATTATTTCTATCAACTTGAAAAAAACGACCAAACTATGACTAAGACAAAACCCCATATATATTATTAAAGTGAACAAGAGTGAAAAAACCATAAGACACTATAAGAGAGAGAAATAATGTCAGAATCCACCAGAATAAAGTCAATAATTATTAAGTTTTATAACTATGAATATAGTATTAAAAACTATTTTTTGTGAATAAATGGACATGATCCATTATTATATGATGTGATGTAAATAAAATAAATGTATTAAATGATTTAAATACATTATTAGAAAGAGTTTAAGTTAAAATAAAAATTGTATATTTGCAATGACAAAAAATATTAATGTGTTGGATTTGAGACCATACACCAAGATTTCATGGAAAAATTAATTATCATCAGATTTAAATAAAAACTATATGTAATTGTCAAGCAGACAATAGTGAACAATTTGTTTTAAATAAAGGAAGCTGTCAAATGAATAAAAAGCAGCCAAAATAGCCAAAAACAGTGTTAACTAAAAACATGTAACAGGCATCTAATATTGTATAATTTATGAACTTAATGTTGCCAAAATGCAACCAAACTGTATTAGAAAGCTGTAATATGATATGAAGCAACTATACTAATATACCTGACCAACTTTAACATTGTAATAGTCAAGTCAGCAAAATATTTACTTATACCATGTATGGCTGAAGCCAATTATCCAGTACAAAAATAATCAGATCTGGCTAAAATACTTACATAATACTAACAAAAATAAGATAGAAAGGTACAATACATCAAAATACCTTAATAAGAAATAAACTCAGTTGAAAGTAAAATCAATTCTAAAAGAATTTAACTATTTAGAGTGAGATTTGTCACACCATAAAAGATGACATCTCAAGACAATCAATGATGCTATGTCATCTTGTGATAAATATAAAATATGTACAAAGTAACCAGGTATCACAAAAGATAGACAAAATAATAAACTCTGTGTGTATAGTGGTGAAATAACACATATATTAAGGAAAAAGACTAATCATTGTATTAGAAAACTGACAAGAACCTAGGCCATGAGCAGAGGCCATATAAAATTGTATTTATTTGTGTTTTATTGATGTTAAAATTTGTTTATTTTGTTGTAGGAGAGTAGTAGTAGTAGATGTCCAGCTTGTGAAGGGAACTTTATAACTCCACAACAATTTTTATTATAAATATTGAGTTTTTAATGACTACCACTCAAGGTGAGGGTTGTATATTGTAATGTTTTTTAGACTTAAGTTAATTAGATACCAATCATATTTAGTATCGCTAGATTCAGTTAAAAACAAGGAATTTAAATACATTAATGGCATACAAATTGTAAGTACTAATGTGAAACTGTTTGATAAATACCAGTGTAAATTTTGAAATATCCATTGTATGAAGAATAAGAAATTCGTTCTAAAAGCTTCTACGGAAGTGAAAATTGTTCTATGACATTCCATTTCGTTTATTCTCGAACAATCTAGAAAGAATTTTACACAAATATACCGGAAGTCGACGAAAACAGTCATCCCGATTTAGTATAAAAGCGAGACAAAATTTGACCAGAAAACACTTGAAGATTGAACTCCAGAATTGATGCATCTCACACAACACTGATCAACGCAGCTAAGGCGAAACCGAGAGGCGAGAAATCGACAAGACACGGCAGGAAGGCTTTTTCCCGTACATAGACATAACCGACTGACTTAACCTCAACGAGAGTATACGCCAAAAAATATCGCTGAAATAGAGCAGCGATACGGCAAATTCTAATAGAAAGCACGCAGCCAGAACGTCGACGGCCCAGGAGGGTCCCAACATTTAATAAGAGAACGAATTCTGCTGTGTTCGCATTGACTGACTAACGTGACAAATAATTCCCCCGAACGTAAACAAACAATACACTGAGCCTTCCTCAAAACTGCATGGGGATCAGCGCTGCGGTGGCAGATTTCTGAATCAACGCTAAACAGATGATTCGTAGTGGCGGCGTTTGAACGAGATTTTACTGCCAAACGTTTTGACAAAAAGTGCGGAAAAAGTAACGATCGAAAAAATTGACTTTAAATAGATTCAGTGTACACCCGAAGAGGCGAGATCGAGAAACTACCCGAAGGAAGTGTCCAGTGAGAGAATAAACGACCATTGGAACGTGAGTTTACCAAAATTAAAATCATTGTTACCTGGTTACATTTATCACACAGTTGTACTTTACACGCCACACATACACCTTCGAATCACTTAGTTTTTTCTTGTAAGGCATCTAATTGATATGTCTTGGTAGTTCAAAGGAGTCACGTCCTGAGATTAAAGTTTTTTCATATATTAAACTCATGCTTGTCAACTGAGTCAGAATCTGAAATACTAGCCGATACTTGATTGGACATATAAAAAATTGGCAATAATAATAACTTGTAAAATTTTTTCTCTGCAATTTTATAATTTTTATGAATGATAGTCCTTCAGACGATTTGTTTGTTGTTTTTAAAGAACTATTAAACTTAACTGATTTTTCAAAGTTAAACTGACTTGTTTAAATTTTTTCGTAGATTTAAACAAAATTTTATCAATCACATTTAATTTTTCTTGGAACAAACGTTTCCAAGTGGCGCCCACAAAAGCATAGTTTTAAGTTGTATTACAGGACTACATCACTGCAGAGGATCCAGTCAACAGAGTAAGTAACAAAAGTGCGCGGAGGTAACGCCCGACACGATTACAACACCCAAACACCTTTCTATTTGTTATAACCTACACGTATTTTAAAAATACTTGATATTGTTTTCAATTTTTTAATTCAACATTTAGCCAAACCTTATTTTGTCATTCAGTGTGCCGCGTTTTAGTGTGCATTAGTTTATTGTTCTGTCTGTTGCTGTGTACTGAATAATTCCTGAATCCAACCACCACACAGATAATGCAATTATAAACTCTAATTTAATTATCATGTGTACCGAAGCATTGTAGCTGTTTATTTTTGACACCTCGCACAACAATAAAAAGCATAACTATTTACTGACGTACAGGTTTTTGTGTTGTTGATCTCGATAGAAATTGCTTTTTAACCTGCTTTTACGTTACAATATTCCACCTGTATATAGGTGCAAAATTGTAACAAAAACCTTATGAGCTTTTATAAAATAAAATTAATGTTTTACGTAGAATTAAATTCTAAAACATATTAGATTAATTACGCACTGAGGCAGGTATTAATATTTAAAATTGGATTACTGTAGTACATTAGAACTTATGACATGATGATAACTGGACATATGAAAGTTGATTATAAATAAGAATAAGTGAACTTTTTACGTCAATAAGTTACTGTATACTCATAAATATATTTTAAGCTTAACTCGGAAATTTATAAAACTTTTTCATGTTTATCAAAGTGATTATTTTATTGCTTACGGCATCTGATAAATTATTATTATATCCACACGATTATAAGAATTTATATACAAACAATTTTTTCTTGTTCAACAGAAGATACAAGTCGCTACTTTTAACTTCATCGTCTGGGATTTGTCTGTCTGTCAATCCATCTATGCATTTGGTGTATGTGTCACGATAACTTTTGAATGCATTAAATGATTTTTGTAAAACTTCACGCACGTGTCCGTGGTTTTTAACATTCAAGCCCTAAAGTAATTGAGTTAGATCTCGCAGAACTGGTGAGGGGGAAAAAATTGTAAACAGTTAAAATTTGGAAAAATGTTCAAAAATCCATAAAGGGTATTAAATTAAATGAAGTTTTATTTTCCGTAATCTGAATCAGAATATATCGTTCAGATATTTTACGTACTTGAAATTCAAAATTTGAGGACAATAGATCCAAAATAATAATAATAAAAAAATTTTAAATCAAAAATAAAAACAACATAAAAAAAGAAAATTATTTTAACACACCTGAAATTATGTTATAAAAAGTTTTAAAAAGTTAAAAAATAATTTTTACATTCAAAGTGTGGAAATTTAGGAAATTTTGTAGAAATACTCTGTACTGCAACATTTATTATGGGTTTATATACATAGTGCCTTATGCTATGTGACTGGAAAAGCAAGTTGTCACACACCATTGTCCAAATACACTTTTTGGTGTCGGTGCTAAGTCACTTATTAAAGTGAGAACTTCGTGTACGGCATTGTAGTGCTCGCCTCACTTCCGTAAACCTCGCGCTCTTGGGGCAATAAACTAATTCAACGTGTAACGAAATAGACGAAACGAAAATCAGTGCTGCCAATTGATCACTGAGTGGTACAATATTTTACCCTCCCTTACAACAAGTACTGTAAGGTAAAAGACAAATTCGCATTTGTAGTTTCTCACGTATGTACACTAACGGTTACTATTCACCTGCGTGTGCGCGATCTCGCTTTTCGCTAACACTGTTAACACTCTATGAGAGGATTGGGTGACAAAAGTTCCAATCCAAAAGCTCCAAGACAAAAGTTTCAATTCCAATGTTCCAATATTTATTTTTCCAATTGCACAAAGTTCCATTAGTATTCAAAAGTTTCAAAAGTACAAAATTTCCAAATAAATTTAAAAATGTAAATAATAGCCTATAGCTTTTAGGTACACGAAATGATTGTTCGTAAAGGGGTTAAAGTAACTACACATACGCATGCTCCAAATCGGAAAGAAGTACAAACTTTACAACTATTGTCATGTATGAAAAGGGAAGCTACTGAACATCCGGAGGAACCTCCTTCACGAATCCTACGACGATTACAAGGTGCACCGTCTAGTGTCCTTGCAGAACTTCCTGACCGACAAAATATTAAAAAACAGATTCAGCGTGAACGTTTGAAAGATATTCCTACTAATCCACAACGTATACAGGAATTACGAGCGTTACCGGATAAATGTCTAAAAACAATTCTTGGTGAAAACTTTTTACCGTACGATTCTTTCGAAAATGAGGATTATGATTTAACATGTGACAGAATACTAGTGTTTTCTACCCGATAAAATGTAATAGTGCTGCTGACGACTTCTCGTATATGGTTTGTGGATGGAACCTTCAAGACGGTTCCGTCAATTTTTTTCCAATTATTCGTTATTATGGGTTCTCTTTTGCAAGTAAATCAAGGAGTAGAACGAACAATAGCACTTCCTTTCGTAAACGCTCTTCTGGAAACCAAAGAAGAAATAGCATACCGGTACTCAAAAGTATTTCAGGTTACCATATTTTGATCTATGTCAAAGCGTTTTCGTCGAATAAAATCCGAAGGTTTGCAGGAACAAAATAAGGATGAGAATGATAGGACCATTAAAGAAGTAACTCAAATGATGTGTGCTTTAGCTTGTGTCCCTACTGAGAAAGTACGCGAAACGTCCGATACTTCCATTAATGAGGTTCCAGAGAATTTTCTTCCAGTAGCCGAATATTTCGAAGTGACATATGTACGTGGTAGACCAGCCAGAGGTAGAAGGAGAGCGATTCCTGTACATTATGTCCCAGAACTGTGGAATCAATGTGATGCTGTTCTTCAAAGAATGGCATGAACCAATAATTCATCTGAAGGGTGGCATAATCGCTTTCAGGTAGCGGTGGGACGGTGCCATCCAAGCTTATATCATTTTCTGAACGAGCTACAACATGAAAACAGAAAGCATGATACGACAACTCAATCTAGGAAAAAAAATAAAAAATCCAACGTCAGCTCGTAGACGAAATTTTGAAGAAGTAATTTTCAGCGACATCAACAATACGTTGAAAATGATACAAAAGAGAACCCATAATAACGAATAATTGGAAAAAGATTGACGGAACCGTCTTGAAGGTTCCATTCACAAACCATATACGAGAAGTCGTCAGCAGCACTCTTAAATTTTCTCGAGTAGAAAACACTAGTATTCTGCTACATGTTAAATCATAATCCTCATTTTCGAAAGAATCGTAGAGTAAAACGTTTTCACCAAGAATTGTTTTTCGATATTTATCCGGTAACGCTCATAATTCCTGTATACGTCGTGGATTAGTAGGAATATCTTTCAAACGTTCACGCTGAAACTGTTTTTTAATATTTTGTCGGTCAGGAAGTTCTACAAGGACACTAGACGGTGCACCTTGTAATCGTCGTAGGATTCGTGAAGGAGGTTCCTCCGGATGTTCAGTACTTCCCTTTTCATACCTGAGCAGTAATTGTAAAGCTTGTAATTCTTCCTGATTTGGAGCATGCGTATGTGCAGTAGCTTTACCACCTTTACGAACAATAATTTCGTGTCCATTACGTTCCGTTGAAACTCGAGCAGGGCACTAATTTTTCCTTCTACAACGCCAATAAACAGTTTCCTTATTCGATGAATGTTTGTAATACAGGAAACCACAGAAATGTTAATAAACTGTCTTGCCCTTCTGAATGAGTTCGGCCATATCGGATCAAAATTCAATTTTTAATAAAGTTACAATTAATGTTTAAGCTCTGAATTTTGTAATTTAAGTAGGTTATGAAAAAAATTATAATAACACTAACCTTCTGGTGCTCGGGAACAAAATAATAATGAAATATCGGTATGGAGAACCATACATGACTTCCATATTCTAAGATTTATATTTAAAATCATTTTCGAAATGAAATATTACCATAGAAACTACTTCTTTCTACTTACTGCTTCAGCCTTAACCACAGTACTGTGGTCACTAACGTATACCACCTCACGTTATCGCACTCGATTTTCACTGATGATGGAAGTCGATGGGATTGCCGAAATGTCTGGTTTTGTAGAAAACATTGGACTACGGCCAAATATCCCGGGAAGGAATTTTAACAAAAACTACTTCTTTGTTGCCGATAACGTTGTACACATATATATCAGTGGCGAAGTTACATGGAGGCAATTGAGGCAATGCCTACCCTAAAAAATTCTGTAGAATAAAAATTATAAATACGTATGAACTACATAACGTAAAGATTATACATTGTTACTGCGACTGTCAAATTTATTAAACCGAAACGTGCTTTATTGAGCGACCGCTAGATGGTGACAGGTGAGATTCGGCATAGTTCGTTTAAAGCGAATGAGGCAACCTGAACTTGCCTCAGCGTTTTTTGTATACATCGTATGTAAGCTATGTAGTGGTGTGATAGGGAAGTGTAGGGAGGGGGGATTGTCCCGCGCTGTACACATAGGGCGTTGAGGCATGCCTCACTTCTGTGGTCCAAACAGTTAAGTTAAAGCGCCTGTGTTGTTTCTAAGTGTTTATTTTATGCGGTTATTAAAAGTGTCACTGTTATTCCGCTGAACTAACAGATGATCAAGATTGTTATTTGAATTATTTGCAACATTAAACATATATATAGAAACTAATCAAGTTTAAAAATTTGAAGTTCAATCAGTTGTATTATTGTGTATGACAAATACAAGGATTGTTCAATAGAAAAACGTATAGACCCGTGAAGCATTTTTTATTCAACGATTTTAAAAGAAGTCTCCAATAACATTAAGACATGAGTTCCACTGTTGCGCTAACCTGTAGATTCCCTGCTAGTAAAATTCTTACGGCTGTTTTTGGAACCATTCGGTTACAGCAAACTCTACCTCAGCGTCCGATTTGAACCACCGTCCTTTTAGTGATTCCTTAAAAAAAATTTCGGCTTGCACGCGTTATGTTGGTGTGGGTTTCGGCACTTTCCATTTAAAAAGCGTGCAAATGTAAGAAAATAAACATGAGTGAGGCCAGAAATAACGTGAATTGTGTGTGTGTGTGTCTTACCTGTTTTTTTATTGCTGTATTAAATGAAAAATATTATATTACATTAAAATGAAAAATTATAATTTTATTGCCTGGCAACAAAATTATTTTATTTTTAACAATTACCATTGTTTCAAAAAGTTTAAATAAATTTTCAAATACTTTACTCTTGTTAAAACGTAAAAGATTGCTGGTAAACTACCCCTTCCCCTTAACCGATCTTCACCAAAATCGAACTTCCTTGAGACCTCTACAATTCAGGGAAGTATGCAAAAAATTATTTGATTCTGTTTGAATGTGCGGCTGTTATCGTTTGCCATAGAAAATACGCTTGATAAAAAAACGTTGCTGGTAAACTACCCCTTCCCCTTGACCGATCTTCACCAAAAACAACAGGCCTTGAGTACTCTACAAATTAGGGCTGTATGCAAAACATTATTTGATTTTGTTTGAATTTGCGGCTGTTATCGTTTGCCATAAAAAATACGCTTGTTAAAAAACGTTGCAAGTAAACTACCCCTTTCCCTCAACCGATCTTCACCAAAAACATCAGGTCTTGAGACCACTACATTTTAGGGCTGTATGCAAATAATCTTTTGAGTCTGTTTGAATTTGCGGCTGTTATCGTTTGCCATAGGAAATACCCTTGTTAAAACATAAAACGTTACTGGTAAACTACCCCTTTCCCTTAACCGATCTTCACCAAAAACAATAGGTCTTGAGAACCCTACAATTCAGGGCTGTATACGAAACATTATTTAATTCTGTTTGAATTTGCGGCTGTTATCGTTTGCCAAGAAAAAATTTCCCTTGATAAAAAAAAAACCGTTGCAGGTAAACTACCCCTTTCCCTCAACCGATCTTCACCAAAAACAATAGGTCCTGAGTACTCTACAAGTCAGAGCTGTATGCAAAAATTATTTGATTCTGTTTGAATTTGCGGCAGTTATCGTTTGCCATAAATAAAAAATCTACACATAGACACACAGACAGACACACACACAGACACTTTTCGGAAAACGACTTTTTTTCATGTTTTGAGTGTAGTACAATCAGAATCTGCAATAATCTCGAACACGATTTTTTTTGCCATCACCATACTTCCATTCCTTAAGGAATATGGAAGTAAAAAATCTACACACAGAGAGACAGACACACAGACACACACACAGACACTTTTCGGAAAACGACTTTTTTCATGTTTTGAGTGTAGTACAATCAGAATCTGCAATAATCTCGAACACGATTTTTTTTGCCATCACCATACTTCCATTCCTTAAGGAATATGGAAGTAAAAACTATTATTTGAAATTGGAACTTAAACTTTTTAAGAACTTTTGTCTTGGCACTTTTGGATCGGAACTTATGTCATATTTCCTATGAGAGTCCTAGCGGTTGCTAAAATAAAAGCTGCTGAAAAAGTTGATCCTGCCTTAATTATATTCGTGAACTTTTGAGCAACGAATGAAATGATCAGCGTGAGCGTAGACTCAGCTTGATTCGTGATCGATTGGATCATGAGTCGGATGTACAACGTCAGCATCACCTTTATATAATTCACTAAATCTGGATGAATTCCTCATGAACTAAACAAAAGGTTGACGTCAGCACGGGAACGTAGTCGTTTACGACTACTAAAGAAACTTGCTTTAGTATGACAAAACGAAACAGTGCAGAACGCTTAGAAAAGATGCGTGAAAATCATTACCGACATAATTTTATCAATCAAGGTAAATTTCTGTCATCAGTAAATAAATGTGCTGATATTTTATGTGCTGTCAGCAGAAAATTGTTGTACCCAAGGCAGCGTTGTTAACTTGAAACGCCGTCCCATGCTGATTTTCTATCTAATGGTTTATTTGAATTGTCTAACGTGGTGGTATGCACTTGTCGCTCTAGCAATTTAAAGAAACGTAGTTCTTTCTAGCAATTTAAAGAAAGCAATTCTCAAATGCTCTAGGTGTCATACCAGTACCGCCAGAATTAATGAATTTATTGGATATAGAGCAATGAATGAAGCGATGAAGCGATCATCGACTTCAGTGGTTATTAAAGTAAAACAATTTACATCTTACACTACAAATTTTATTAGTGGTTAAATAATTTATGCTACACTCACTTGTTGCACATACCACTAGTCACTGTGACACCGATTAGCGCTTTCGAACGTACCCGTTCATCATCAGATCGTAATTGCCACATCCGTCACACGACTGGGGGTTGCGCGGCCCGCACGAAGCGCGGGTCGCGAGTTGTGCAGTGTCCCGAGTCTCAGAAAGGACTCCTGCCACTGGATCTATTTGAGTTCTTTATACACTTTTTTTTTACTTTTTACCTAATTATGGAGGGGTCTGAAGCGACCTGCGATTGGTGGATTATACCACCGGGACTAACAAACGAGGTCGCTTCCAGGACTCACCTAGTCGCGGGGTGTATTTACCAAGTTCGGCAATGAGAGAATTGTGGTCATTCTGTCGGAACGATCATAGAATCTACGCGCCAGGCGTCTCACGGTGTCATCAAAAGAGCGGACACCGAGTCCTCTCCTCAAAAACGAGAAGAGTACCTCCGGGGGACTTTACATCCGTCCCTAACTCCACCCCCTTATATATCTGCCTCTACCGAGGGCGTCCACGTCACTGTAGGTGAACCCTTTGTCAACACTACTTCCTACACGCGGGCGAAACCATCAACCCATGTCTGTTTTCTTTCCTTACCGAACCTACCTTTTCACGTTTTATTATATTATAAAATATTTCTCCATTTTCAAAATTTATATTAATATTCATTAAATTATTCATACCTTTTCCCTTTCTTTTATAATTTCTAATTCTTCTATGACCTTTCTTTCCATCATATTATTAACTACCTTTATAATATCAAAATTTTCCAACGGATTATTAAATTTATGATTCTCTTCTATAAAATGCCTAGCATAAAGAGAATTCTTTGTCCTATTTCCCTCTCCTCTCTTGTGTTCTCCCAATCTACATTCAAATCGGCGGCCCGTCTCACCCACGTACACTTTTTTACATTCTTCACAACTTAATTTATATACCCCATTCTTCTGCAAAATAGGTATTGTTTCTATATTATTATTTTTTATTTTATCAAATATTGTTTTACCTTTTTATTGCTACGTCCACTCCATACTTCTTAAAGCACTGTACAATTTTCCTCGTCTGTGTTCCTATTTATGTTACTGCGCCCAAATACTTCTTCTCTTCTTTCTGTTCTACGTCTTTTTTCTTTTCAATACTTTCCATCACTTTATCTACTATGCCCATGTTATAAATATTATTCTTCACTATTCTCTTTATTATTTTTGATTCTCTCTCTTTTATTTCGTTATCTATCAAACATTTCTGTGCTCTATAACAAAATGCGTTTATTGCCGCTAATTTATATGTGTATGGGTGATACGATTCTTTCGGAACAATTATATCCGAATATGTCTCCTTTCTAAATATGTCAAATTCTAGTTTTCTGTTGTCTTTTATATGTATTCCTATACCCAAATAATTCAAATTCTTATCACCAATTTCTTCCTTGAACTGTATATTTATTTCCTTATTATTCACTTCTTTTACAAATGATTCTATTTCTTCAATACTACCTTCCCAAATAACTAAAATATCGTCAACATACCTTACCCATAGTTTTATATTTCCTTTGTATCTTGTACAATTTAATAACCTTTTTTTCAAAATCATTCATATATATATCAGCAAAAATTGGTGAAATTGAAGAACCCATGGGTAACCCTTCTTCTTGTATGTAAAATCTGTCATTGAACCTAAAATAATTCTGTTGAACACATTCTTTTATTACTTTAATTGTTGTTTCTTATATTCGTAATTTCCCATCCTATTATCTTCTACCAACTGCACTGCTTTATCTACTGCAATATTAGTACATATCTTTAATATCGAGCGATACCAACTTCATATTTACATTTATGTTTATTCCTTCTAACATGCCTATAAGCTTCAAATTATTTCCTACGTTATACTTTACATCAAATTCATATTTATCTTTTAATATTCTACTCACTTCTTTAGACAACTTATACGCAGGAGCATTAGTAAACGAAACAATCGGCCTAACTGGTCTTTCTCTTTTATGTAATTTTATCTGGCATTTAAAATTTGGAGCCACTGGATTACTTTCTACTAAATACCTCTTTCTTCTGTCGTCTATAAACATTATTTCCTTCATTAATCGTTTGACTTTCGCTTGGTACTTACTCGTATAATCGTATTTTATTTCTTTATATGGACCTCCTCTTATAAATGCTTCTGCTTTTTTAATATATTGTAACGATACAATTAAGCCAAATCCCGTACCAGTGATAAAAAAGATAATTCTTGATATAAAAATACTTCATATAAAATAAAATGTTTAAAAAATGATTAAAATGTAAATACTTTGACAAGACGTACAACGATATTACCCAACCCAAGTGATTGAGCCAACAACACAAACATAAAGAAGGGAACCACGTAACATACTTAAGAAAATATGATAGACAAAACAATGAACTAACGAGAGAAGAATCAGAGGAAGAATGAAGAGGAGAACCGAACCAAGATGAAGACTATTGAAGATGAAGAAGAGGCAGAATGAAGAGGAGACAGGTTGAACACAAGGGGAAACTAACACACATATAAAAGGGAAAGATAGTATACTTAAGGATAGAAGACGGTCAATAAACCTCGAATAATTATGTATTAATGAAACCAATATTATTATTATCATTAACTTAACCTATGTACCCATTTTAAAGACAATACAATTGTAAAATATAATGATATAGAAAAAGTACACTAACCCAGTCAGAAAGGTTAGATTTAACAAAACACAACTAACCTAATATTGTTAATAGTAAATATCATACTAAAACAAAACAGTGAGAAATGGTAAAATATAGGGATTACCCATTAAATAACACTAAATACAAAACAGTGAACCAAAGTTAAGTGCTTTAGTGAAGTGTAAGTACCCTAAAAATAGTGAAAGTGTAGGTGAAACATTCAAAATAGAATGATAAGTAAGCAGACACTCTGTGAAAAATTGATAAACAACCAATGATTAGAGTGATATTATAAATAGTAATATATCTAGGTGTAACTAGAAATAGTATTCCAAATTAATATTAAGGAAGCTTGTGATATTATTCAGGGAGAAAGCCCAGACAAATAACTTGTGTTAACATGGCATGATAGAATAGAATTAAAGTTTTGCTATTAAAATTAAGATTGCAAAGAATACAACACCCCATGTTGAAAGGGGAGTTAACATTCATAATTTTATGAAAAGTGACAAGGTTTATCACTTTAGTTTGTAACTCAAGAAAGAAATCAATGTTAGTACTAGTAATAACTAATGACTTGTAAAGAATAGTTGGTTCAATGTTAAAAGAGGAATATGGCTGAAAGGAACCTACAGTCCATAAACCTAATTATGATATTTTAAAGGAAGAGTAATGAAAATGTATGTTGAATAGTAGTTAAAACACAAACAAATAAGTGAAGCCCATCAGGCTGAATTCAAAAATAATTTAAAAAGGATATACACTAAAAAACAATCATGGCTGATTTTGGTTATGAAGATATTTAACTGCCAAAGACATTCAAATGTAAATTGTATCAATTTCACAAGAAATCTTACTAATCTAAGACCAGTGAATGGACAGTAATTATATATCAGTTATTTTAACACAGAAATAGCATTGTAATAGTTTAATTTAAGAAAAATATGTTATTTATTAAATGTCAAATAATTAGACTATGGTTAATGTATAACAGAATATGACCTTATGAGGTATCATTGTAAACTTTGAAAGGAAAGGAAAATAATAGTGATGTCATTTATTATCCCAAAGAAATTATAAAGGAATAAAACCATTAGGAAAATACTTAATAAATTTGAATAAAAATTCAAATATTTTAACAATGTCTTAAAGGAGTAATTAACCAATCATCGAATTATGGTTACTATGACAACGAGACGTTGAGGGCTTATTTTCCGTTAAATTATATAGACTCTGAAAAACGACGCGTGGGTAAGCGGCACGCAAAATTGGAACGATTAAAATTTTAATTTAAACAGTTATAAAAAGTCGAATCAGTGAATCAAGATAACCAAAGACGAACAGATGTCAATCTACGAAGAATTCATGAGGTCCAGGAACCAAATTAACTAAATTAATTAAAGAAAAACCCCAAGACCAGATGAAGAAGATGTTAGAAGATTAAAACCAGCCCAAATTCGAAAAATATACGACTATCCTGATGACGACATTTTAACGTGAGATGAACTGATAAGTACCGAATAAATTCCTTATTCCCAAAACCCTAAATTACTTAAATTATTTTTCAAACGATAAAACTTCTCACTATTTAAAAAGTAATATTTTCTTTCAAAGGTAATTGCATAATTTACTTACTTAAAAAAACATTATATTAAACTAAATGTAACCTTATTTGAGAGCACAATTTTTGTAACAGAAATACGACACTACCGAACAAATTGTATAAACACATTATAATTTCTAAGTACGTATAAGGTATGGTAGTGTACTTTTTTAATGTAACCAACGTTTATGTCTTATTTCATGATCCAAAGAACCCCAGATTTTAAAACTGGTAATGTGTCGTATGTAACTGAAGCCATTTTCGGCAACGATAATGTTTTGAAATCATTTTTGCCAACTCTGAGATATTTTATGTTTCAAGCTCTAAGCCGGAGCCTAATGTTATAAAATTATTTATAATTCATTTGTCATATTTATTGATGACCAAATTTGTATTAAAAAACACAGTACAGAACATTACATCTTGTTATTTCATAGGATTTTGTAGAATATATGTGTGTTAGCGAAGTTTTAAGCAACAGCCAACTAGCGCTCATCACGAGTGGACGAGTCGACAACCTGTTTAGCAGCGGGAACAATTCGAACTCCACAGCTGTCCATGCTAATACCACGTATTATATTAGAAATTAAATACTTTAATTGTTTTAACAGAAACAATTTGGCGCCACCCGGGAATCGTAATCCCTATGAATTAACAGGTAGGTTGTACTGGTAACATTGACAACGCTACGGACTCCAGTAGTGACGTCGATTTATGTAACGGCCAGTGTGAGGCAAACACACTACATTCACACTAATACACAAAATAAACAAGTGTGATACATTTTAACAGGTACGACCACAGGTTTAGCGTTAAATATTGACGAACCCAACGAGGGGCTTTAAGAATAAAGGAAGTACACAACACACCCCAATAAAAGAGTTACAATATTCATCTTTATTCATTAGAACCATCGTATTCCCTTTGTCCGCCTTCGTAATTATGATATACTTCATGGTAGTTTTGTTTTTTAACTTTTATGCTGACACCTTAATTTCTCGTTCTTTCCTTCTATCTTTTCCTTTTGTTCTACATATTTTGTTTACCATAATATTTATTTCATTCTTATTAGTTTTTTGTCGTTTTCATTTCCCAATTTTTGTATAATGCTTTCACATTCAATAATTGTTTTCTCTTTGTTTATACCTGGTGGCGGCGCATATTTAAGTCCTTTCGCTAATATTTCTTTCTCTTCCGTATTAAACTCTACATCCGTTAAATTAACCACTCTTTTCTCATATTCATACTTATAAATACTTTCCTTCTTTGTATTCTTCGAACCTACTAAACTATTTAATTTTGTCACTAATTTACTATTTTCCTTTTCTAAAATCCTTTCAACATACCTAATGCTAAAATTATATAATATTTCTTCTACCTCCACGAATGAGTATATTTCTAACAATTCCATATGTCTATAATATAATTCCTTATTGTATCTATTAACTAACCCATTAAGCCAACGTATTTCCAATTTTATCCATAATTTTTCACTTTGATCTTTTACTTTCCTAGCCACCGCGTTCTTATTCTGAATATTAACACTCACGTGTTTCGGTATAACATTATTACTTAAACATTTTTTATAAAACCAAATTTTACTTAAAACTTTGTTTAACTTAATTTTAAATTTTAGATATTTAAAACACTTTCTTACCTTATTTTCATCCTCCATATTTTTATAAAATGCCTAGCATATGTTTACTAATATTGCAGTAGATAAAGCAGTGAAGTTTTTAATGGAGGAAGAAAATAAGTGTGTTTCATTATGTAAACACAGAAAATTTAATGTAATCATTATGTCAATTATAACCACAATTACTAATCCTGCAGTCCAAATGTTTTGAATACGCAAATAAACTATTATAGTATGCTTTAATATAGTTTTAAATAATGAAGGCTTCCTTCTAAATAATCACAAGAACTATAAAGCCTGTAAAAATTGTAAAGTATCTTATAGTGTTACTTTTATAAATATTTTCGTCCAACGGTTTATGCAGTGACAAAAAGTAAGAAAGTATATAATAACTTGAACGACTACATGCTCTTTTGGAAAAACTAACACAAACCGGAATGATATTTGCTCTAAATAAAATACTATTGGTTTTAAAATATTTTTATTTTTGCATTATCAATACTATGTTTCCAAATAAATTATAAGTAATAATATTGTGAGCCTTAACAATATAAGACTCGTGTAACTTCTAAGCGATAGGTGCATGTGAAACTGGTAAAACTTTAAACATTTGTCTGGCTTAACGTTAGCTAACTTTACGGGACAGGACAAGCAACTTTCAAATAGAGAAGGAGTAAATAATCGTAAGCTTATCGTACTCTAAAAAGTTTATCTCTGAGTATTATATATAAATGACAACGTACATCTTACACAATGTTAAATTGTCTGGCAGTAGTAAGGTTTTCCCAAATGAAGTCAACCCAACCCAAAGGAAACCCCAAGGATTTCCACCTGAGAAGTAAAGTTAATGAAATGTGCAACATTCCATCAAAGACATTATTTGTGTTGTGTAATTTTCTACCATATCAGTTAATGGCAGCTGTGCATAAAGTTAAGTAGAATACATAAAAGATCTATTCTAATTTATACATAGACTGTTGTGTTGTTCTAGAACCGTAAAATCTATCACTAAATACCATGTTAAAAGAGTTATAAGATAGTCAATAAAAAGAAATAGGATGAAAAATGTTGTCACTTTATTTTATATGAGAAACGTCTTAAACTTTGTTTTCATCGTTTTAAATGGTTTAGATTCAAAGGATAATCTGTTACAAGTAAGTTAACATCAAGCATTTGCTTAGTCTAACTATTCTGGGTTTACACAAAGACAACAGTTTATGGTGCTTTACTGTTGCAGTTAACTGTATAGATATCCATGACACAGCAATATGACTCCAAACAACTCACAGTTCAAATTATTTGCATTTTTAATCATTTATATTAGTATACATTTTACGCATACATGTAAAATAGTGGATCGTGCTAATGTGGAGTGGAGGTACGGAGCAAACTGTCTACCTCCTATCCCCACCCTCTGGTTGCCGACTGCAACAAGTGTGCAGTCACAATTACTGTCACAATTACGCGTGTCTTGCTTTTTGTTCGATGATCTTACTAAAAATATATTTTCAGTACACTGTTAAAATACTTAACCAACATACCCGTGAACGATTGTACGAACAGACATCAGAAAAGCAGCGAAGAAAATGTATCATTTCACCGGTAAGTAAATCAGTTTTCAATATAGTTTTGTACAAGTTACTAAAAATTAATGTAGGTTATAGCTGCATATTCTTTTGTTTTATCTTAAAATTCATTAATTTATTAATTATTTCTGCTTACATTACACAAATCATTTTCTATTACTTTAGAAATAGCAATGCAGTAACTTACAATAATTTTGATCAAACTTCTGTAGTTAAAAATAAATCGTTTATACATATAACAGTTTTATTTCTTGTAAGAACATTAATTAATAATAACCTATAAGCACTAGTCGCAATATTGAATATTTGGCGATTAGTTAAGCATTCAAGTCTGTGAAGCGATCATTTCGTAAAAGATGCATACAAGACTGGGGTTTGAGAAAATATTTTAAAAAATGCAGTTCCCACCAAATTTGACTTCCCAGCACATCTTCAACCCTCACAACCGAACGCCAAAGAATTATAGTTAGGATACAGGTGCAGTAGCTTATGTTCGTACAGTGTGCGTATGCGCGCGCGTATATATTTCTTTTATTTTTTTAAAATACTGTCGTTAATCTCAACTGGCGATTGAAAAATCCCTTTTATATGCGTTACTTTTACGTAAATAAGAGAATTTAAAAGATTTTCGGTGGTTGTCATAACGACACACAAAATAATCCTTTAGTCGCAAGCTAATAGACATTTTGAAAGGATTGATATGTAAATCTTAAAAAAGTTTTCATTTTACTTTACATATTACTTAACTTAATTTTTTCTCCTATTTTTCAGGATTGAAATTATTGACCTGTATAACTTTTCTAAATTTTACATTCTAGGTCTCTGAAGAGGGGAATGCCAAAAACCTGCCAGAATCATTAGGGGAATGTTATGAGGTTCCACAACCTTTGTCATCTGTTACATCTTCAAAAAAGTTGCCGAACCCCTTCAGTACGGTAATTGGTAATCTCTATTTAAATAAATGTCTCAGTTTTTACTAACACAAAAAATAAGTTTTGATTAGTAACATTAATAACATTATTTCATAGAAGCATAGCAATAATGTATTATTTCAGTATATTTTTTCCAGTTATCTATATTGCGAAGAAAAATAAAAATCTTGCGTTTAAAACAGCATTTAAAAATGAAAATATAAGAAAATTAAGAGTATTTTGGATTTAGTTGTAGTTCTTTTAAAGGTACTTAATGCTCCTAACAGGGTGATATCACTGGTAGAAAATAATTTCTCAGGTTTCCCACTACATTGTTTACTGAATACTTTGCACAATTCACATAATGACGCTAACAAATGAATAGTGAAAAGAGTTTGTTCTTATAATGTAGTTTTACTTACCAAAAGCTATAGTATAATTAGGCTATTTGAGAAGCAAACATTTTTTTACCTAATCCGTTTATATTAAGAAAATGGATTGCGCCCTTCAACTATTCTCCGGGGTTTTTAGATGGAGTATTTATTTATGTGAAAAATTATTTAAATTAAAAGATTACTTAAAACATGTAAATTTAAATTTTGACTCTATGAGTATTTGTGCAGGTTGTATATGATCAAAAAAAGGATAGAATTTTGGTTACGTTGATTTTGGTTTCGGTTTAAGACAATTTAAGACGATGATGAGACATAAGCCTCCGAAGCTCTTGTATTTCAAATTGTATCTTTAATATAACCTCTTCTCTTGAGTTATAACTTAGGGAACCAGTAATAATTGGATGTGCCAATTATTCCGGCTGCCTTCGTTGTGAAGCACTGAAAATAATCACAACAAATAAACAATTTATATAGCAGGATATTTGGAAGGGGAGACTGTTGATTTATGCACTCATTTTACTTGGTACTTAGATGACATCTCTTTATTACATTTGGTGATTAAGTTCTCTATTGAAAGTTCTCAAACAATATAGTTTACTATATGATTAAATATATAAATTACTACTTTACAAATGGGCCTCAAAATATGATGTACATCTTATTGATTAATTCCACGGATCCGGGATTAAATATATTAAATGAATTATGGTCACCTTGCCATGTACAATATTGAAACTCTAACCATTTGAAGAATGGTTTTTTACTAATCTTCTAAAACAACAAAACTTTTAGTTTAAACTTTACCTTTTTGCTATAACTAGCGTTATTAGATTTTAAACTACATGTTACCTAAAATGTCAGGTTTCTAAAGTCTTTAATGTTATTACATTTAAACATCAGTTTTTAAAGTCTTCAATATGATAGTTTAAATTGTCTTTTTGGGTTCATAATTTTGTAACTCTTAACCATGGAAGACAAGCCTCCATGTCACCTGTGTGTTTCCTGAAGTTGCTGCAGAATTAGTTCTTCGGTCCTCCTGATGTTTCTTGAAGTTCAGTCGTTACCTTATCATACTGTGATGGTGAAGTTCTAGAAGTATGTGAAATCATTCCTGGTGTGGTACATTCATCTCCGGTGACTGTAGTTATTCTTAGTAATTCTTGTAGTTAGAATACATAGATAGAAATTTGTTTCACTTTTATACACTTCACATGATGATAGATTAGTTGACTATCACCTTCTAGGTTGTAATACTGTATAAATTACATAGTCCGTTATTTTATAATATAGAGAGATGTCATCACCACACAAATTACTTATTTAAATAGTCATTGTATCAACCCTTTCACATTTTTATATATACACGTAGCGAAACAACGCTTTACGCTGCTTACGGCGTGAGCGCTCCATTACAAGTCGAAGAAAATAGTTAAGGGGAGCGTAGTAATCTCAAGACAATTACTAGGCAACATAAAAGTAGTTCCGTTTTTCTAATTTTAATTAAAGGACTACGGTTGATTAAATAATTAAATCGTGATATTCTTAGTTGCAGAAGTTATCAAAGTACGTAACAATGGTCTTAATTAATTATTTAAATAATAACAAATTTACAATAATACTTAGTTTATTTAGGGGTCAGAAAACAAGTTACTTCTGGTCAGTTCTTGTTTATACAGGATAAATTAATAAGCTTTACCCTTTCTGTACAATTCCATTCCCTTTTAATTTTATTATTAGACTTATATTAAATATTATTATTATTAAATGATTGCCATAAGATTTAGTTTACAATGTGAGATTTTATTAAGAATTTAAAATTTCTCCGATTATATATTATCAACTTAATTAATTAACATCTTTTTATTAATGAAATCGTCACATACTCCGCCGCTTAAGCCACAGACGTCGGTATAATTTTTTTTTGAATATACCGAGAGTATGTTTAGGGATTTCCGTGTGTAATTTCTCTCACCCGTTTCTCGCTGTATGTAATTATGAGTTACACACGTCAGTCTCGAATTGTTCATTCTTACTATCTACATATCATACTTTACAGACTAATTCTAATAGTACATAAAATTCACACATTATAAAACATATAGTTAACATTCTAATTTTCTTAACACTACTACTTATGACTACTACCGGGTTTTTCTTTAGTTGGGAGTTATTCTAGTGATAGAATTACTCATTAAGTAATTTGTTACTTAATTATTTCTCATATTTGCTGTCAGCTGACTTCTTACTTTGCTCTACTTTCGAAGAATAGGATTCAAGGGTGATCAGGCCTCGTACCTATCTATACCATTAGCTAGCTAAACGTTACTCTAGTACTCCTTTGCAGTTGAGTACAAAACATATACCTTTCTTTTTTCTTTACATTTATTTAACTTGCACTCTACCATTACCTTCTTTGTGATAATGTTTTATCTGAGAAATATGTGTCCTTCGTACATATTTTTGAGTAGAGGGTTCATACAGTGCTACGGTTACTGGAGTTAAATATTTGTGAATTTGATAAGGACCGCACCATCGGTATGATAGCTTGGAAGTGGTCTTATCGATTGCACTACGCGTAGGATGTGTTTTACACATAACTAAGTTACCGATTTGGTACTTTACTTCATTAATTTTATTTCGCTTGTGATATTTCCTTGATTTCGCTAAGTTTGTTCGCAAATTAGCGCGCGCTTCATTCCATATCTTCCTAATATTTTTATCCCTAATTTCATGGGGTAACAATTCATGTATTTTCCACTTAGCGGATAATGGGTGGTTGGGTTTATATTTGAACAATAATTCAAATGGGGTCGACTTATGTCCTTCATGATATGCAGAATTAAAAGCGAACTGTATCCAGGATAAGTTCTGGTCCCAAGAAGTATGGTCGTTAGCATGGTAGGCAATTAAAGCAGATTTTAGGTTTCGCAAATACCTCTCAGCTATATTACCTTGCGGACGATACTCTGTAGTGGTAATATGGTTTATACCTAGTTTGAAACACATGTTCCTGAATTCCTTGGACTTAAACTGTGGTCCGTTATCCGACACTAGATGGACAGGAATACCAAATTCTTTAAATAATCTATGCTGTAAAATATTTACTGTGGTTGTAGCTAAGGCTCGCCGCATGGGGTACATCCAGACGAATTTGCTAAAAGAGTCTACACAAATTAGTAACATTGTATTTCCTGATTTGGAACGCGGATAGGGTCCTGAAAAGTCTAAATAAATTTTGGAGAACGGGGTAGCAGGAATCTCAGAGATTAACTGACTTATTTGGCTGTTTCTAGCGGGTTTGCTGAGTGCACACAACTTACACTTTTTACAAAATTGGCGATCTCACTGTTCATATTTTCCCAGTGATATTCTTTACGAATTCGGTGTATAGTTTTATTTATTCCCATATGTGCTCCAATGGTGGAAGAGTGATAATATTCCATCAGCATAGGTTTAATAATATCAGGGGCAATTATTCGTAGATATTTTCCGTTCGCTATTTTACAACATAATACTCTCCTACTTAATATGTATTTCTCTGACTTATTTCCTTTTTCAAGTTGTTCAATAATTGGACTCAAACGTGGGTCTTGTATTTGATACTGGGCTAAATCCGTAAATGCAAGAGGAAATTCGGTAATTAAAGTATTAATAATCGGCGTTTCTCTACTCTTGTTTTCGTAAGTATTACTACTAGGCTGGAACATACGTGACAGTGTATCGGCAACTACGTTTTGGGTGCCTCTAATATGTTGTACTTTGAATTTAAAACAATTTAATCTTAATACCCATCTTCCGATACGACCTAACTGTTTTGGGTGATTTAGTAGCCAAGATAAAGCTTGATTATCTGTTTCTAACAAAAACTCCTTATGTTCTAAAAATGGTTTGAACTTCTCAAAAGCGAAAACTATAGCTAAACATTCTAATTCGTATGCGGAGTATTTCTTTTCTTGCTCAGTTAGGGTGCGAGAAGCGTAACTAATAGGTAACCTTGAGTTATCTACTTCCTGATATATTACTGCACCTAGTGCGACACTAGAACTGTCTGTCTGCACTACAAATGGTTTTGTAAAGTCGGCTAATTGTAGTACGGGGGGTGATATTATGCTTTCTTTTAATTTCTCGAATGCGGTTTGGTGTTGCTCATTCCATTCAAATTTAATTCCCTTCTTTCTTAAGCTATTTAGCGGTGCTGCAATCTCAGCTAGATGTGGGATGTACTTATGGAAATAATTTATCATTCCCAAAAATCGGGCTATTCCTTTCGCATCCCGCGGCGGTAAAAATTCTCTGATGGCACGGGTTCGCTCTGGGTCAATGCTTACCTTTCCGTTTGCTTTTACGATGTGACCTAAAAATGAGAATTGTGTCACAGCAAAATTTACTTTACTGGGATTTACGGTTAATCCAGCTTTCTCCAATCGGGTTAGTACTTCACGTAGATGATTAAGATGTTGCTCAATTGACTCGCTGTATATAACAATGTCATCTAGGTAGTGGTACACATATTTAAACTTTATGTCATGAAATAATTTTTCTAATAATCTGCTACATACAGAACTACCTTGGGATATACCAAAAGGTACCCTTGTAAATTGGTACAGGTTGAAAGGGACGGCAAAGGCGGTAAGACGTTTTGATTCTTCCGAAAGAGGTATCTGATGAAATGCCTGATTTAAATCCATAATGGTAAAGATTTTTGCTTTAGTAAAATAATGAAATGCACTGTGGATGTCGGGAAGTGGTATAGATTCAAATTCTATCCGTTTATTTAGTTGTCTGTAGTCCACCACTAATCTATGTTTGTCGTTACTTTTGGGTACTAAAAACGCAGGTGATGAATAAGATGACGTAGAGGGTTCGATGACTCCTTGTTCTAACAATTTATTAATTTGGTTCCTCATCACTTCCATTTTCGGTGGTGATAATTTGTATGGGTCTAAACGAATTACTTTGTTGTCGCTCAAATTTATTTTGTACTCTATCAGATCCGTCAGTCCTAATTTTGGGGTGAGGACGTTGGAGAATTGTTTTATTAAAGTCTGTATGTTCCGTCTATCTTTACTTCTTAGATGACTTAATTCAGGTTCGTGATGCTTTATATGTGTAGAAGTGGTGCTAGTACTTTCTCTGTTATTTGCATTATCATGCAAGTTATATTTCCGTGAACGATCGAATCCAAAGTAAAATATCTTCTCGTGAATGTCTAAAATTATTCCTGTTTTACTGATAAAATCAGCTCCCAATATTAATTCGGGTCCTAATTCGTCGCATACCAACATTGGAAAATACCACGTTAGATTTTTAATTTTTACTTTAAACGTGATGATAAGTTTTATCATTAAGTTTTGCTCATTAGCTGTAGTGCATCTAATATTTACTGATTGACTGCGTTTAACTAAATTGTGTTTAAATAATTGATCGGCTAGCTCTTGACTAATTAAACTTCGCGTGGATCCGGAATCACTTAATCCGAGGCTGGATGTAACACCAAGGTCAACTTGTATATACGGTAATTCACACCTATTGTAATCACATTTACTAATAGAGTTACATTTATCGATAAATTTCCTAACATAGGGGTCTAATTTTCTTTTGTTATTATTATTAGTATTTTGTTTTAACTTGTGGTCTCTCAGGGGTTTACCTGTTTTCACGATGCTGCGGAAGACACAGGGTTTCGGATCTCCCTGCCTTACATGTTTTTTGGATAATGAGTTTTCTGATGATACTGTTTCCGTTTACAGTTTCTACTGAGGTGTCCAGGTTTTCCGCAGTTATAGCATATATATTCTTTACGCGGGGTCTCACTGGTTTCGTGTCTAGGTGGTGGCTCTTTGGACTTACCGTGGCCATGAACATAGGTTGGTCGCCGAAATGGGCGTCGTTCTCGTAGACTCCTTGTATCTGAGGATAGGGCTTGCGTTTCCTTTCTATGTGGTGTTGTGGATACCGGTGCATGTCGATGCTGATCTGCATACCACACATTTGAAGAGTGCACACTACATTGTTCAAGGTCAGCGAAAGTAAGAGGTCTACTTATTAGAGCTAAACGGGAGCGTTCTTCAGGAGATAAGCCTACCAATATAGTATCGACCAATTGTTTTTCAGTCCAGTCGACTTGCAGTAGACGTGAAGATTCTCTGATGTCTGCGATATAGTGGGCCAGTCTTTCTTGAGCTCTTTGTACTCGAAGTACGGTATTTCTTTTTATCTCCTCATATATTCCAGTGGGAATAAAATATTTGATTATATTTGTATGAAGTTCTTCTACCGGAAGATTCGAGTTTAATGTTTCGAGCACACGATCTCGTAAAGGTGGTTTACATTTGGGTAAGATGACCTGCAGTATTTGCCAATCGCTCAATTGTTGTAGATCTTTTATTTGCAGTAGATATCTGATAAAAGTCAATAGAGTCGTGATGCTTAAGCCATCGGTGTAAGGAATATCATTAATTATTTTCTCTACTGGGTGGGAAATCTTTCCGTAGAGGTCTACATTAAAACATACGTTAGGTGTACTTTTCGAAAGATTGGTGTTTGCATTGGGATTTGTAATCGCATTTTTACTAGTGCGAGTATGCTGAACATTTGGCGGTGGGGGTTCTGACATAGTGTGGGTATTTAATTCTCTACTAGGTAATTGTTCATGACTCGGTTGTATCTTCGATACGGTGGGTGATTCGGGGTTCGAGGTGGAGAGAGGGTGTTCTAAAGTAGGGGATTGAACTGGGGAGATATATAATTTTCGTAAGTAGTGCTCAATTTCCTCCATTCTCGATGAGTCTGATTTTCGTCGTAAGTCATTGATAATTATGGGTAATTGGCTTAATGCCTCCTCCGCAAATTTCTGCACATCGGGGGGGATTACGGTGACGTCGGGCCAGCTTAATAAATTATTTAACCGGCGGGTTAAATGTTCTATACGTTGCGTAACGCGCAAAAATTCCGTAGGTGGTTTCTTGTCCTCAAGGTTTTGAGATAATACTATCAATTCCCTATATTTCGCATAACAGGTTTCTCGTTCGCCGTCATAATCGAGTTCACGCAATCTATCTAACTGCGATGGTGTATCTGATCCGGTTTGGCGTCATGATTTTCGTAACTCCGACACGGTTACATTTACGTGTTTTAGACCTCGTAAAAGTGCCTCGTAGCATAGCTCATCTTTTAATAACAGATCAGGATTAAATTCGGCCATTTTAGTAACGTGAGCGGCTATAACTAATTATTCTACTATTTGCCTTAATTGTTATACAACGCTTCCTTTTTGTTTTACACAAAAATATAAAACTATAAACCAATCGTGTTCTTACTCCTTTTTCTTTTTTTTTTTACAAATAAACACATAAAATGTTATGACAAACTTTATCGTTTTACTTTGAGAGAGAGAGAGAAATTTCACACATGCATGAATATGCGTACGACAAAAGATTCCCCCTTCGGTTACTAACACATGAACAGACACGCTTCTTATAACAATAGACCACACAAGGAGGGTGACTTATTTTCAACTCAACTAAACAATGACAATTTTAAACAAACGGCAGCAGGAAACTACCCGTCCGAGATTGTCGAGAATGTGGCACGTTTATGAATGGGACTTTTAACAAGTACCGACATGGTTTGTTTACATTGGATTATATGCTAATATTACGTTGCACATATTATATTTACTAACAAAGTTATTTATACTATATTACTATAATATTAATTATTATTTTTATCTTATTTCAAACTCTGACACATATTGAAATACATGAGTGTATAGATCAACAGCTTTTGTGCGTGGGATATCGGGACGCAATTACTTCTTTCTTTTCTCTTACGCAAAATTAGCAAATTCGCAAAAAATAGCAGCAGATTAGCAAAAATAGCAGCAAAGCAGAGTGGCGCAAATTATAACCTCTTCTCTTGAGTTATAACTTAGGGAACCAGTAATAATTGGATGTGCCAATTATTCCGGCTGCCTTCGTTGTGAAGCACTGAAAATAATCACAACAAATAAACAATTTATATAGCAGGATATTTGGAAGGGGAGACTGTTGATTTATGCACTCATTTTACTTGGTACTTAGATGACATCTCTTTATTACATTTGGTGATTAAGTTCTCTATTGAAAGTTCTCAAACAATATAGTTTACTATATGATTAAATATATAAATTACTACTTTACAAATGGGCCTCAAAATACATCTTATTGATTAATTCCACGGATCCGGGATTAAATATATTAAATGAATTATGGTCACCTTGCCATGTACAATATTGAAACTCTAACCATTTGAAGAATGGTTTTTTACTAATCTTCTAAAACAACAAAACTTTTAGTTTAAACTTTACCTTTTTGCTATAACTAGCGTTATTAGATTTTAAACTACATGTTACCTAAAATGTCAGGTTTCTAAAGTCTTTAATGTTATTACATTTAAACATGAGTTTTAAAAGTCTTCAATATGATAGTTTAAATTGTCTTTTTGGGTTCATAATTTTGTAACTCTTAACCATGGAAGACAAGCCTCCATGTCACCTGTGTGTTTCCTGAAGTTGCTGCAGAATTAGTTCTTCGGTCCTCCTGATGTTTCTTGAAGTTCAGTCGTTACCTTATCATACTGTGATGGTGAAGTTCTAGAAGTATGTGAAATCATTCCTGGTGTGGTACATTCATCTCCGGCGACTGTAGTTATTCTTAGTAATTCTTGTAGTTAGAATACATAGATAGAAAGTTTGTTTCACTGTTATACACTTCACATGATGATAGATTAGTTGACTATCACCTTCTAGGTTGTAATACTGTATAAATTACATAGTCCGTTATTTTATAATATAGAGAGATATCATCACCACACAAATTACTTATTTAAATAGTCATTGTATCAACCCTTTCACATTTTTATATATACACGTAGCGAAACAACGCTTTACGCTGCTTACGGCGTGAGCGCTCCATTACAAGTCGAAGAAAATAGTTAAGGGGAGCGTAGTAATCTCAAGACAATTACTAGGCAACATAAAAGTAGTTCCGTTTTTCTAATTTTAATTAAAGGACTACGGTTGATTAAATAATTAAATCGTGATATTCTTAGTTGCAGAAGTTATCAAAGTACGTAACAATGGTCTTAATTAATTATTTAAATAATAACAAATTTACAATAATACTTAGTTTATTTAGGGGTCAGAAAACAAGTTACTTCTGGTCAGTTCTTGTTTATACAGGATAAATTAATAAGCTTTACCCTTTCTGTACAATTCCATTCCCTTTTAATTTTATTATTAGACTTATATTAAATATTATTATTATTAAATGATTGCCATAAGATTTAGTTTACAATGTGAGATTTTATTAAGAATTTAAAATTTCTCCGATTATATATTATCAACTTAATTAATTAACATCTTTTTATTAATGAAATCGTCACATTAAGGGTAATTTTAAGTGTGGTTTGAGTTACTTCTTTATTAATAAAATTACATTTACTGTATTAGCGGAGTTACTAAAAATGGCTATTCTTAAATTACATTCTGTGGGTGTTGATGTACATAACGTAACTTTTGATGGACCCCCGCGAACATTACAGCTATTCAGAAACTTGGTTGTCAGTTCCCTAAGGATCCATTTTGTTACGTTAAAAATTTTTTACATAAAATAGGTATAATGTTTGATGCATGTTACATGCTAAAATTATGTCGAAATGCCTAATCTTAAAAAGAGTAGAATTGAATCCTGCAAGAAAATAGAGTTCAAATTTTGGAAATGTTAGAATCCTTCTAGTCAAAAGAAGTACTAAAGTTAGCTAATAAGATATCTCCAAATACACATTACAAAAAAGGGAAAAATGAATGGTAAACTCACAGCTCTGACGTTGTGTGCAAGTATAGCTGACAGTCTAGATTTCTTAGTGAAAACAAAGCAACCGGATTTCGAAGACTGTGAAGAAACTATTAAATTTATTCGTATAATTGACATATTATTCGATTACTTTAATACAAGAAATATTTGGGACAAACCAAGTAAAGAGCAAATAAAACTGAGTAGTCTTAATGAACATCAGTGCTTATTAAAAACATTTTCCGCTTAGTTGTCAGGTCTGAAAATCGAAGGCATTGTAATATTGAAACACTCTCGGAAAACGTTTGTGTTATCACACTATAAAAATATTAAATAATACATTTTAAAATGAACTCAGTTTTAATTACATTCTAACGTATAAATTTTCCCACGATCGTTTAGAATTATTGTTTTTATACGCGTATATACGATCAAGAGGAGGACATAACAACAACCCCAATGTAAAGCAGTTTTAGTATGCGTTAAAAAACTAATGATCGGAAATAGTGTTCAAACATAAAAAAACGGTAATCGTTTACAATTTGATGCCCATCAGCAGGATATTATAATAAACTTTCCTGTGCTTTTTTTTAACTTTAGAAGAGGAAGAGATTTAAGAGAATTGTGTCTTTGAAAAGGTTCTTTGTAACTTGATATAGGATTATATTGGAAGCCTATATATTAAAAAGACAATATTTTATTTTACATAAATGGAATCATTTTAAGAAAAAGTGACAGCCTAATCAAGTGTTTGGAATGCAGTAACGTATTGTTAGTAGACGTTTTATATTCCATACACTGACTATGCAGAATTTATTTTAAAGAGAAACTAGTGAAGCTATCTCACGATGTTCTAAAACTGATTAAGTACATGCACGATTTCCATTTCTCTAATAACAAGAAAGGCCTAAATACTTACAATTTATTTGCACAAACTTGTCGGTAGTTCATAGATTGGGTGTTTAAAAATCATAAATTTTGTAGCGACTTTGAGCACAGTCATGAAATAAAACTCATTAAACCTATAGCTCAAATGTTTCTTAACGTTACATGTCATGCATATATGTTTAAACTAGATGCTCGTAAAAGATTGTGCATTTTGGTAGGGTACACCACAAAAACACACGGACCTTGACTTCTTCTGTAACACTAGCCCTACTTCCTAATTTTCTTTAAAAAATGGCTGTGGCAGGTTGTAGGCATTAGAATATAAATGACAGACTTTTGTCATCACAGAAAAAAAGAGTAAAGTTTTGGTCACCCAAACAATCGTCATCCGTCTTCAGACTAACCACAAATTACTATATGATAAATATGTAAATAACTGTATATATGATACAAAATTATAAATATATATAAAATTTATAAAATTATAAAGTATAAATAGTTTACATAAATAATAAAATAAAATAAATATTATACATCTATTATATATTATGTGTACAATTAATATATATAATATAATATAAAATAAAATATTTAAAATATTGATATAGGCTATATATAAATTTATAAAAAAACTATATATGATAATTAGGCTTAAATAATAAGTAATACTGTATAAATATTTATGTAGACTCTTTATTCGATACTATGTAAATATTTCTTATTATTTTTTGACTTCCTATCACTGTATGATAGAGTTTTAGTTGTGTTCTTTTAGTTACTTATGTTCATTATATATTAGTTATAGTTAGCCTGAAGACGGCTGGCTATATTTTGGGAGGCTGAAACGTCGCTCTTATTATTTTTCTATGATTACAAGCGTCAGTCACTTATATTATAATACTTCCTAACAGCAACGTGTCTGATTATCAGTCGGAGTATCTGAAAAACTGCACTTCAACCACATTAGTGACAGGAGTAGTACTATGGTATGATTTAAAACGTCCTTCACTATTCCAGGTAATTAATTTTGTTTTGAGTCAAGTCTTGTTGTGAAATCTACTTTTAGTTGGTCAATCACTACCATTTATTTTATCGTAAATAAGCGAATTTGTTCACTTTGTTTGGACATACACCAGCATTGTCTCAGGCAGGTAAAAATGTGTTAATTGTATCAACAATTATACTACTTATCTAGATATTTATAACCAATTAATACGGTTGATGTACGTATTATATAAACTAACTATTGCATTAAAGGTGTCATATTAGGTACGCTGATGCTTTTGGGCCAGGCACATACATACCCTGAGCAATATTATATTTCCGATTGGCATTAATCAAGTAACCAGTTTTCGTCTGAAATATTTCCTAAAATGTAGTGAATATTAAACGAGCACTCACTTTAACGCTTTAAAATTTAAGCAAAATTAATGAAATTTTATTACGTCTAAATAATTAATTAAATCATAAATAATAGCAGTATCTTCGTAAGTGTATTATCGTAGGATACTCACTTGAAAAAGAAGACGTATGTTAAAAGTAGTGAAAACCATGAAAGCTAAAAAGGAACAAAACTGTTATAGTGAGATAAGATTTTCTTTTTAATCTCATTGTGTCTTATACATTTAAATTGATACCCCATGAGACTGCCTCGGTATTTTACATGGGTTATGGAGCCAGTATGCTCAGATATTTATTTACACAACCCAATTCGCTAATTTCACAAGTTGTTCTGCTATTTCATAATTATTTCTCTAAGCATAAAAAATGCTAACAAAATATCCTTGCAAAAATACAGTTATTCGTAAATAACTGTTACAGAAAGTAGGCTGCACACACTTGTGCAAAACAAATTAACGCGAATTACACCTAACGTCACTAAAGCCTATATATTTGTAACCCCTCTTTAACTTAGGCAGTAAAAAAAAAGATTTTTTGTTTTTTTTGTTTTTGAAAAGAGGGGCCACAAGTTAATTAGAACTAGGCCAAAGCCTAGAGAAGCCAAAAATGCGCTGGATCCAGTGAGACGGGACTTGCAATGAAAATTCATAAATTAAACAATTAATAAATCCCTTTTATTATTCTATCTCGCTTGGTAAACAAAATTAATAACAATATAAATAAACCCCACAGTCATAATCTATTATTCCCTTAAATTGTCAATTAAAATACTCTATTCACCTTCAACAATGTCACCTGAAAATAATTATTAACACCTATAAAATATATTTGCTATCTCTTTTGAAAATGAATTAAAATTTAAAATCATTACTATTCTTGAAATAAAGTTTCCTGTAAAATATTAATAATATAAAATATATTTTATATGTTCTCTTTAAAATGATCCATTGAACTTAATGGAGATAAATGGTATAGGTTCCTTGATAATATTAATTATAATAATAAATTCTCAAACAAATTAATTAAAAATTAAATGGTGACAATTCATATACTTGTTATTAAAGTTAATTAAAAATAAATTATTTTCTTAAAGAAATAATCAGCAAAGATTTATTGAGATAGAATAAATACTTGCTATTAAAATTAAAAGGATATATAATCCTATGTTTCATTTCGCCTTTCTAAAAACCCTATATCTAAACTCCCCACCAAAAATACATCTAAATGTACAATACATATAACCCCCCAAAATACACACACAACTGTACAATACATTACATGTTCCACAATACGATACAATTATACAAAGATTCCTTGCCACGCCCTTTTCTTACCCCCATGAGGTATATTAATAATTCTTTTATAGACATCCCTGTTAGGATTACAATATTTACTTGGTTCATTACACATCAGGTGTATTAGATTATGCTTAAGGAACTTCAGTAGTCCCCAGGACATAATAAATTCTAAATTTGGCAAAGTGCCTAATACAGTTATAAAATTCTGCCCACTGGGCTCTTATACGGTGAGAAATAAAAATTTGGAAAACAATGCACCCCCCCCAGTTATCATAATTAATTAAAAGAATTTATATGTATAGAAACATTACTAAGCAGTGAAAATAGAAATATGGCATGAATATTATAACCCTATGAAAAATACATTTGGCCCAGAGACCGACATGTTAGTTTGCCAGTTGATGCATAATTTAACCTGTCTCAACAACAAGTCTAATACTGTATGAACATGGAACCCCTCAGGATTAAACTTGTGAAAATCCACCTAACTACCCCAGAAATTTCTATACAATATGAACCAAACTGAATTTAAAATTTATAAAATAAATATATAAAATGAACACTAAATTGAACTCGAGAAATTACCAATTAAATGAATGACTTGAAAGCTGTAAAGAAACACATATACTGAAATAAGAGGAAATTATACGTTTGAATGTTGGACTGTCTAGGATACATGCCAGTCTCTGGCCTGACAATTTTACAACAATTTAATAAAATTTACAAATAATTTTACACCCAGTTCACACACTAAACTGTCCCGTTAATTGAAAATCAATTAAATGTTAAAAACTTGAAAAGGTTGTGGTTGATAGATAGAACTGGTTCTCTGGGTCTTATTGAGTGCTGACTGTACGTGTACATAATACATTGGTTTTGTATCACCTGATTTTGTCCATGGGGGTTAAGGTGGCAATCTCGTGGATTATAGGTGTTGGTGTGGCTTTCTGGCTATTCCTCCGGTAGACAAGAGGAGAGCTTTAAGGTGTTACAGCTTCAGGTTATGTTGTAGGCATTTTCTCGACTTGTTCGATGGACCCTGATTACACAACATTATATATATATCAGCCAGAGTACAAAACACACTGCCCCGAGAAGTTCGCACCCCCCCAAAATACATATATAAAGTTAACATAGCTTTAGAGCTACCTAAATATAAAACTTGACAAGGTTATGTGGCCACCAGGCCCTATTTGAAAATATTTAGTACAGTAAATCTTTATAATAATAACTTCACCCATGCGGGTTACCATGTTTGAAATTTTGATAGTTAATTATGGCTTGTTACAATTTCATAAACTTTATACCTAGTCTGAATCTTTAAGTACCACGTGGTCAAGAAGTAATCTGATTACATCGTCTTTACTATATTAATTAATACGATTTGGTTATTATATTACTTTCAATTGGGTGCCTCAGTAAGTTTCCTGATATGAATAAAGTTTTACTATCAATACTAGTAAAACTTGTATGCCATCTAAACCGAACTACGCATTGTGCAATAACCAAGGTACTTCATAGGAATTTCCTTACATCCATGTTAGGTATATTTTAAACTTAGACTTTAGTATTTAAATTTCTTTGACTTTTAGTGCCGAAGTTCGGACACGTGAATTTAATATAGTTTTATTGGTTTTTAAAAATTCTACCTTCAATTGCTCATTGCACAACGCCACGCGGTGCATCCAGGTTTATCAGAAATCCACTTATTTAGGCTTATTAAAAACAGTTTTCTTTAGTGAAATATTAAATACCATTAATATGAGAGTATTGGCGAGACTTACCGCAGTCGTGTACAGAACTAGCCAGACATAGTGTGAAGATTGATGAATGGAAAAATCTTCATTCTCTACCGGAGTACCAAAAAGGGTGTAGCCAGACAGTCCTAATCACAATTATTTCCGGCAACTTCGTTTGCCTACAGCGGCTAGGCACCAGAATGCAGCACCAATCGAGTTTTCCTACCGCGGCTAGGCACCAGATGCCAGCACGTCTCAGGGACTTAATGAGCTCAGAATTAGTCTTATCTTCGCTAATAGAGTGCAGCAGCGATTAAAGAGCTATAAATTAGTACTGCGTTTAACTACAGGCCGTATATATACTGGTTTTGCGCCGTCTCTCCACTAGAGTTCGGCACACCCTCACCCCAAAAGGGCAACATAGTTGCCCCACAGTTAAACGCCGGGAGAGTACCCTGCAGTGTACCCCCTCCCCAAAACAAACCGGTGGACATCGTGGGGTCGGCTCAGCAGCACTTGCTCTCAGGAGAACAGAGGCTCAGAAGGAAAACGAAAGAGACGAAAGAAGGTATGTAGTATGTAAGTGTGCGGGTGCTGCACGCTGACCTGATCAGGGTCAGCCCACAGCAAAGAGAGAGACAGCTAAAAGACTAAGGAAAGATTTCAGCGCTGGAGACTTCCGACCTCCTGAGGCTTGCCCACTAACGCCAGAACACGACTGTCACCTTAAAAGGACATCTGCCCTATCTCTACGGGGTCTAACCTCCTTCAAACGTTCTCGTTTGCCCCCGACAGCGTTTCAATTTTGAAATGTGGCTTACCACCTTTTAGTATTGTCCCCCGGTACGCCCAGCCGGGCCGTCACCGGTGACGTGAATCCCAGGATACGGTATGGCCCCGACCAACGGTAACATAACTTTGCGGCACGTTTGTCTGCGGCTGAGCTAATTGGGTGGCTTTGGCAATAGACCCAGTCACCAATTCGGAAGGGGTTTGGAATTCGCCCCTGATTATAACGCCGACAGACCCGCTCATGCGCTCGCAGCAAATTCTTCCGATCTTCCTTCCACCTCTCCGCAGTTTTATTATTGGGCTCCCGCGGCAGAAGATCTTCGATATCCCACAGGTTGGTCAACGGGAGTGCGGGCGAGAATCCAAACAGAATTTCAAAGGGTACGGCCTGATGACTATCGTGTCGGGCCGTGTCGAAAGCTAATTGTAACCACTTCAGATTCTGATCCCAGGTGGTTTGTTGCTCTGCATGATAAGCAATCTGGGCGGACCGGAGATTCCGATTGAATCTCTCCGCATGGGACGGTTGTGGGTAATAAGGGGAAGTGGTTACGTGTTTGATCCCACTGGCGAAACACTTACGCCGGAATTCACTCGAAATAAACTGCGGGCCATTGTCCGAAACAATGATGGTCGGAAGACCGAAATGCTGAAACACTTGGTTTTGTAGCGCGTTAATGGTTAAACGAGCGGTTGCCTGCCGTAAGGGCAGTAACCAGGCAAACTTAGAAAAAGCATCCACGCAAACAAGCAGGTAAGCATTACCTGACTTGCTACGGGGGAACGGCCCCACGTAGTCAATGAACAACTTCTCCATCGGTCTGCTCGCCACCTCAGATGATAACAACCCTAGTTTGGTGTTCTGGGCAGGTTTACTCAAGCCACAAAGATGACAGCTCTTAACCCTTGTCGCGATGTCCCTATCCATGCCCTTCCAGATAAAATGTTTCCTAATACTGGAAATGGTCTTAGAAATTCCCTTGTGGCCTCCGACTGGGGAATCATGGTAATAACTGAAGACCATGGGCACTAACTTGCTAGGCAGCACGATTTTAGGTGCACGTCCTTTTCTCTCTCTACAACAGAGGACTCCCTTGGACAAGAAATAAGGGGCCTGTACGTTACCCTCTTTGATATTTTGGATGACTGGACCCAGCACTTCGTCGTTTAACTGATGGGGTAACACATCAGTGAAGGCTAAAGAAAGTCTAAAAGAACGGAACAGGGTTGCTCAGCTTGGGCATCACTGGGTTGGGAAAACATGCGGGACAAGGCATCTGCAACCACATTTTCAGATCCCCTAATGTGTTGCACGGTGAACTTAAATGATGAGATTTTCACCACCCATCTACCAATTTTACCCAGTTGCCGGGGATGAGCCAGAAGCCATGAGAGAGCCTGATTGTCGGTCTCGAGCAGGAACTCAGCATTTTCCAGGAAACGCCTGAACTTGTCTAGAGCGTACACTACAGCTAAACACTCTAGCTCATAAACAGATGATTTACGTTCTTGCTGGGTCAACGTCCGGGAAATAAAAGCCACAGGCTGCCTAGCATCGTCTACAACTTGGGAGAGAACCGCCCCGAGCGCAACCGAACTCGCGTGCGTCTGGAGTATGAACGGCTTCGAAAAGTCGGGCATCCGTAACACCGGTGGGGAGATGATGGCTTCCTTCAATGTAGCGAAAGCTTTTTGTTGGTTTTCCCCCCATGCAAATTTGGCGCCCTTCTTCCTCAGTTCGTTCAAGGGTGCGGCAATTTCGGCGATGTTCGGTATGAAACGTCGGTAAAAATTTACCATACCGACGAATCTCGCTATGCCTTTCGCATCCCTAGGGGGAGGAAAGTCACGGATGCCCTGTGTCCTCTCGGGGTCTACCGTGACGCCCCGGTGTGAAACTAAATGACCCAAGAAAGAAATACTCTCTTGGGCAAAACGAACCTTTTCGGGATTGACAGTGAGACCAGCCTCTCTTAACCGACCCAACACCTCTCTTAGATGACCCAGATGATCATCGAAGGTCTCGCTGTATACTAGTAGATCATCCAGATAGTTAAATACGAAGCGGAATTTCACATCGTGAAAAACCGTATCGAGAAGGCGAGTAAGTGTCTGGGCCCCCACAGCCAAACCCTTGGGAACCCTTGTATAATGGTACAAATTCCAGGGTAGAGAAAAGGCCGTATATTGTCTACTTTCTTTGGCCAGAGGAATTTGATGATAGGCCGCGTTAAGATCGATAATAGTGAAATATCTGGCCCCACTGAACCAATCAAAGGCCGAATGTAAATCTGGGAGGGGAACAGAATCCACCTCTATATTGGAATTCAACTTCCGATAATCAATTACCATTCTTTGCTTGCCCCCAGGCTTTGGCACTAAAAATGCTGGACTGGCATAGCTCGAATGAGAAGGTTCAATTACCCCTTGTTCCAACAATTCTTGAACCTTCTCTCGCAGAATTGTCATCTTTGGAGGAGCAAATTTGTAAGGGTGTGACCTTACTATTTTAGTATCTGTGAGACGTATCTTATATTCCAGCAGGTGTGTGAGTCCCAAAGTAGGAGTTAACACCTCGGGAAATTCCTCACATAAATGGTCTAAGGCCTTCTGCTGGGATGGAGTGAGATGATCTCGTGCAGAATCGGGACAAGCTACTTCTTGGATACCCGGCTTGGCGCCCTGGTACCCAAGGAACGGAATTAAAACTTCCCGATTAAATTTAAAGAAACATTGGTGCGCTCGGATGTCCAGCACGAGACCACTTTTTGCGATGAAGTCGGCACTAATTATGCAATCCACTCCCAGAGCAGGAGAAACCAGAAAAGGCCACACCCAAGAAAACCCATCGATTTTAAATTTAAAGGTGATAGCCCGGGAGATAGGCAAGATTTCCCGGGATGCAGTCCAGCATACTGCAGATGACAAGTTCGACTCCTTAATCAAGCCCTGCTTTTCAAGTTCCGCATATATCCGAGATGAGATGATGGATCGGGCTGAACCGGAGTCAACTAAGGCTCTGAGCTGACCCCCTTTTACCTCGAGCGACAGAAAGGGGCATACAGAAAGTTGTTGCGAGGTAGTGGACCGGACCTTGATGTTGGAAGAGTTGGGTACTAACAATTGCCTGGAGGTCTTCGGACGTTGAACAGAATTAGAGCGGGGGGAAGACATCCTCCGAAATATCTTCCCCTGTCTATCTAGTTGTTGGTGCTGGTCTAGACAAAGGTGGTGCTGGGCGCGCGCGCCCTCGCGTGCAATTTCTCGCCACGTGTCCCGGGCGGTTACAATTATAGCAAACCACGGCTTTCGTTTGCTCGCGATTTCGAGCTGGCTGGGCCTGTCTGGGGAAGAAAGGCTCTCTGGGTCCTTCCGATCTCTGCGGTCTTGCTTCTTCTCCTCTACCGTCTCCCCTCGCGTGGTCGCTCATCTGGATGGCCTTGGTCATGACGCAGAGCCGGTCCAGGTCAGCAAACCATCGCGGCCGCTCTGCAAAAACTAAACGTAGTCGGTCTTCGGCGGAGACGCCTTCGAGAATGTTCTGGACCACTTCCTCCTCCGACATGCCCAGTCCCAGTATACGAGATACTTCCCGGATTCGTTGCACGTATTGGGCTAATGTTTCGCCCCGCGCCTGCACTCTATAAAAGTGACGATGTCGCAACTGCTCCATCAATCTACCGGGGACGATCGTCCCCAACACCACCCGGTGGAACTCCGCCACTCCACCTTTACGTCGCATCACCTCCGCCACCCTGTCAGCCATTGTACCGCGACAATAGGGGAATATGAGCTCGAGCACCGTACTTTCTGACATGCCCGGATAGTCCACCAACTGGAAGACGGTCCTAAAAAAGGGTAAAAGTTTGTCCGCCTCCAGTCCATCTACGACTGGTAGTTGTTGTATTATGTGAGAAAGTGGGTTGGGCAGCCTATGGTAAGACGCCGCCCCCAAACCAGCTTGAACAGGTTCTATGGTTCTATAAGAAGAATTTACGGCTGAGACCACGGACTCCTCAGCAACCGGAACCGGAGTGGATGCTCTAGCAGGTTGAGACCCCTGGAGGGTCGAGGTGATCTGCTGAATTCTTTCGTTTATGTTATAGGGCGGCACAAGTTCGCCGCCTTGTGCCTGAAGATTCTGCAGCCTAAGAATCACGTGCTGCAGACGTTGCCGGATTCGCCGGACACCGATAGAGCACCCCGGTCCCTCCTCCAAACTTTCTACGGAGTGAGCTAACTCCCGCAGCTCCTCCCACTTCTCACTACAACTCTCCCACTCGCTCCCTTGGTCAGTAATAGTGACCCTAGAGAGCGTGTCACCCGCGGCCAGAGCTTCTCGAAGCTGCCGCCGTAAAATTTGAACATTGCCTCGAGGGTCTTTGCCCCGGGCCCGGAGCTCGAACTCAAGTTCATCCCGCAAAAACAGCTCGGGATTTAGTGCACTCATCGTCGCTTCGCGGTCGGCAAACAAAAGAAACACACAACCTTAAAACTAAAGACAATTAATACCGGAATCAGAAAAACTCGAGTACTAAACCTTCCTTCAAGTAGACTGCGGGTCCACCTACCGTTGCGAGGACCTAGCCCACTTACCTGAACTGCTCTCACTCAACGACTCTATACAAATGGAACGCGACACACACACTAACACACAACACGACAAAAACACCGACCAACGAAAAATATTTAAAAATTTTTTCAATATTTCTTCGGCTACCGTATATCGGAGGAGACCGACTGCCGATCGGGCCATACCGCATAATTAAAACACCACCCCAAATATGGGCAAGGTAATACTCCAACCATCTCCACCCAGGCACAGATCTGCGATAAGTCCCGTTTCCCAAGGAATGTCCCCTTCTAAAATTTCTCACCACGTGGCACTATCAACTATTCAAGGCGGGCAGTACATGTACATATATATATATCACAAAACCTTAAACTTAACAAAAATATCCATCTATAGATAAATAGATCCACCTATTCCAAAATAGATGATGGGAAACATCCCATATGTTTCATATGTTTTGATTTTTTGGGGCCTTTCAAAATTTTTCTAATTTCCATTAGAACTCCACAAATGTTTCCTGAGTTCGCAAGCCCCGTCACACCCACAGGACCCACGGGTTGACCCTAATCTCAACCACGCTCTGCTACCAAATGTAACCCCTCTTTAGCTTAGGCAGTAAAAAAAAGATTTTTTTTTGTTTTTTGTTTTTTTTTTTTAAAGAGGGGCCACAAGTTAATTAGAACTAGCCCAAAGCCTAGAGAAGCCAAAAATGCGCTGGATCCAGTGAGACGGGACTTGCAATGAAAACTCATAAATTAAACAATTAATAAATCCCTTTTATTATTCTATCTCGCTTGGTAAACAAAATTAATAACAAAATAAATAAACCCCACAGTCATAATCTATTATTCCCTTAAATTGTCAACTAAAATAATTTATTTACCTTCAACAATGTCACCTGAAAATAATTATTAACACCTATAAAATATATTTGCTATCTCTTTTGAAAATGAATTAAAATTTAAAATCATTACTATTCTTGAAATAAAGTTTCCTGTAAAATATTAATAATATAAAATATATTTTATATGTTCTCTTTAAAATGATCCATTGAACTTAATGGAGATAAATGGTATAGGTTCCTTGATAATATTAATTATAATAATAAATTCTCAAACAAATTAATTAAAAATTAAATGGTGACAATTCATATACTTGTTATTAAAGTTAATTAAAAATAAATTATTTTCTTAAAGAAATAATCAGCAAAGATTTATTGAGATAGAATAAATACTTGCTATTAAAATTAAAAGGATATATAATCCTATGTTTCATTTCGCCTTTCTAAAAACCCTATATCTAAACTCCCCACCAAAAATACATCTAAATGTACAATACATATAACCCCCCAAAATACACACACAACTGTACAATACATTACATGTTCCACAATACGATACAATTATACAAAGATTCCTTGCCACGCCCTTTTCTTACCCCCATGAGGTATATTAATAATTCTTTTATAGACATCCCTGTTAGGATTACAATATTTACTTGGTTCATTACACATCAGGTGTATTAGATTATGCTTAAGGAACTTCAGTAGTCCCCAGGACATAATAAATTCTAAATTTGGCAAAGTGCCTAATACAGTTATAAAATTCTGCCCACTGGGCTCTTATACGGTGAGAAATAAAAATTTGGAAAACAATGCACCCCCCCAGTTATCATAATTAATTAAAAGAATTTATATGTATAGAAACATTACTAAGCAGTGAAAATAGAAATATGGCATGAATATTATAACCCTATGAAAAATACATTTGGCCCAGAGACCGACATGTTAGTTTGCCAGTTGATGCATAATTTAACCTGTCTCAACAACAAGTCTAATACTGTATGAACATGGAACCCCTCAGGATTAAACTTGTGAAAATCCACCTAACTACCCCAGAAATTTCTATACAATATGAACCAAACTGAATTTAAAATTTATAAAATAAATATATAAAATGAACACTAAATTGAACTCGAGAAATTACCAATTAAATGAATGACTTGAAAGCTGTAAAGAAACACATATACTGAAATAAGAGGAAATTATACGTTTGAATGTTGGACTGTCTAGGATACATACCAGTCTCTGGCCTGACAATTTTACAACAATTTAATAAAATTTACAAATAATTTTACACCCAGTTCACACACTAAACTGTCCCGTTAATTGAAAATCAATTAAATGTTTAAAAACTTGAAAATGTTGTGGTTGATAGATAGAACTGGTTCTCTGGGTCTTATTGAGTGCTGACTCTACGTGTACATAATACATTGGTTTTGTATCACCTGATTTTGTCCATGGGGGTTAAGGTGGCAATCTCGTGGTCTACATTATAGGTGTTGGTGTGGCTTTCTGGCTATTCCTCCGGTAGACAAGAGGAGAGCTTTAAGGTGTTACAGCTTCAGGTTATGTTGTAGGCATTTTCTCGACTTGTTCGATGGACCCTGATTACACAACATTATATATATATCAGCCAGAGTACAAAACACACTGCCCCGAGAAGTTCGCACCCCCCCAAAATACATATATAAAGTTAACATAGCTTTAGAGCTACCTAAATATAAAACTTGACAAGGTTATGTGGCCACCAGGCCCTATTTAAAAATATTTAGTACAGTAAGTCTTTATAATAATAACTTCACCCATGCGGGTTACCATGTTTGAAATTTTGATAGTTAATTATGGCTTGTTACAATTTCATAAACTTTATACCTAGTCTGAATCTTTAAGTACCACGTGGTCAAGAAGTAATCTGATTACATCGTCTTTACTATATTAATTAATACGATTTGGTTATTATATTACTTTCAATTGGGTGCCTCAGTAAGTTTCCTGATACGAATAAAGTTTTACTATCAATACTAGTAAAACTTGTATGCCATCTAAACCGAACTACGCATTGTGCAATAACCAAGGTACTTCATAGGAATTTCCTTACATCCATGTTAGGTATATTTTAAACTTAGACTTTAGTATTTAAATTTCTTTGACTTTTAGTGCCGAAGTTCGGACACGTGAATTTAATATAGTTTTATTGGTTTTTAAAAATTCTACCTTCAATTGCTCATTGCACAACGCCACGCGGTGCATCCAGGTTTATCAGAAATCCACTTATTTAGGCTTATTAAAAACAGTTTCCTTTAGTGAAATATTAAATACCATTAATATGAGAGTATTGGCGAGACTTACCGCAGTCGTGTACAGAACTAGCCAGACATAGTGTGAAGATCGATGAATGGAAAAATCTTCATTCTCTACCGGAGTACCAAAAAGCGGCCATGATCGGTGAAGGGTGTAGCCAGACAGTCCTAACCACAATTATTTCCGGCAACTTCGTTTGCCTACAGCGGCTAGACACCAGAATGCAGCACCAATCGAGTTTTCCTACCGCGGCTAGGCACCAGATGCCAGCACGTCTCAGGGACTTAATGAGCTCAGAATTAGTCTTATCTTCGCTAATAGAACGCAGCAGCGATTAAAGCGCTATAAATTAGTACTGCGTTTAACTACACGCCGTATATATACTGGTTTTGCGCTGTCTCTCCACTAGAGTTCGGCACATATTTTTTCTTTTTTGAAAGCAGTAGTCTTTTGAAAGTTGAAGGCAAAGACTACTCTTGCTCTCTATTCAGTTACTGACTTTGATTTCTGTAATGAGGTGTAAACATTATTAGAATAATTGTGATGTTTTGATTTTTTTGGTTTCTACTTTTAAGTAAAAGCAATATTTTGTGACATATATCTTTTAGTTGTTAATATAATTCATTTATCATCTCTTAAGAATGATTTCGTGTATATATTTTTTTACTTTTGAGTGGTTTCAACGTATTTAGAAAAAATGTTTCAGAAATATGTCATGTTGCCATCACTGAATAGAGAAATCATCTGGTTAACAGACGATTTTCAAAGTACGGTTATGTTATGTTTTAGTGTTGTATCATTATTTCTTGTTGTTACAGGTTACCAGGAGACTTCTTGTGCAGTGTTCACAGTTTTAGCGTAAATTTTCACAACTTGTAAGTTAAATATCGGACTCTACATAACTTTGTGTGTTTTGTTAGGAATTTTTAGACAATGGGCAAGACAAGTTATCCTTCTCCTAAAAAAGTGGCTCTGGCCAAGTGTCTTCTGCAAGAAAAACGATATACACAAAGAGATGTAGCAGATAGGTTAAAAAATTTGCAAACATTTGTGTGTAGATTAAAGAAGTCTTTAGACTCTGACTCTGAATGTGGGCCCTCTCGTGTAGGAAAATGTGGTCAGAAGAATAAATTTATCACACAAAACAGAGAGGAAACTAATTCATTTTGCTAAGAAAAACAGAAGAGCCACCAGCAAAGACTTGAAAATTAGTATGGACCGGTATGGAGTGAATGTTTGTGATTCTTCTATACGTCGAAGATTGATCGTTGCTGGACTCCCTGCACGCCGTCCTCGAAAGAAGGCTAAAATCACACCTGCTATGGCAAAGAAGAGGCTTGGTTGGGCAAAAGAAGTAAAAGAACAATTTGGAAACGACTGGAGCAAGGTAAGAAATACTAAGTTTTCTTTAATTAATAAGTAAATTTAAACTTTTAACTTTTTCCTAAAACCATGCAATGAGTATCGAAAAGTATTAACTAAAATTTTAACAGCACAGCTGCCTTAGGTAGTTTATACTGTACTCAAGGTTATATTTATCTTTGAGGTTTGTTTTCTGATGAATCCGTGTTTGCAATATCGGAAGAAAGCAACCAGTACGTAAGGAGAAGTGTTGATGAAGAATTCTCGCCCCAGTTCGTAGCACACAGGTCATTCATCCTACACAGGTGATGGTTTGGAGTGTAATGTCAGCTCAAGGTATAGGACGTTTGTACATTGTAAAGACTATGATGAACCAGCATCAGAACAAAAAAGTACTTGAAAATAGGTTATTACCACAATTGAAGGACTGGTTCCCAAATAATGACTTCGTATTCATGCATGATGGTGCAACAATGCCATAAAGCAAAGTCTGTTACAAAGTTTTTAAGTGAAAACAACATAAAAACCCTTCCATGGCCTGGAAATAGCCCAGATATGGACCCTATAGAGAACCTTTGGTCCACTGTGAAGAGGAGACTGAAGAAAATTGGCATTACAACAAAGGTGGATCTTATAGCGAAACTTATTAACATTTGGCACCATTATGATGAAATCAAAGACTCCTGCAAGTAACGTTTGGAAAGCATGCCCAAAACGCATTGAATCTCTCACAAAGAGCCAGGGAATGCATACTAAATACTAAATGTGTCGTTATTTTTTACATAAAGGAATATTTCATTGATGTTACATGTTTTTTTCAAAAATTCCGAGTTATTCTAATCATTGTTAACATATTATTAAATATTTAATTTAAAAGTTGTAAAAATTTACGTTAAAACTGCAAAAATTGCACAAAAATTTCCTGATAACCTGTAACAACATGAAATAATGATACATCACCAAAACACAACAAAACCTCACTTTGAAAATCGTCTGTTAACCAGCTCATTTCTCTTTCAGTGATTGCAACATGACATATTTCTGAAAATTTTTTTCTAAATACGTTGAAACCACTCAAAATTAGAAAATATATACACCAAATCATTCTTAAGAGTTGATAAATGAATTATATCAATAACTAGAAAGATATATTTCATAAAATATTGCTTTTACTTAAAAGCAGAAACCAAAAAAATCAAAAAAATCACAATTATTCTAATAATTTTTACACCTCTGTAAATACGTAAAGACGTCCTGAAAAATCCAACAATATATTATCTACTTTTAAAATTTATGTATTTATGGGAAATTTTTCAGGAATCTTCACACAAAATAGGTTATCTTTAAAAAGAAGGATGTTGCGCTCAGCGTAAGCATACTGTTCTTATTCAAACGTGTGCTCCCGCGCGTGTGTGGGAGTACTCACAGACGCGTCATTCATGCCTCTTTTGGCTTGTCTGATTCTCGACATATCCGTTGTTGTTTGCCCTATAACATGCTCATTGCCTTTGGAATGTAATTAAATCCACGGATCAATGAATTTTAGTATTTAGTTGTGTAGCTATACAAATCTGAAGCGTTTAATCTGATATCTCTTAATTAAATTACACACTTCAGGCACCAGATTATAAACCTTTTCCTACACAAAATAATGTACTCTGTTGAACAACTTTATATACCATAATATGCAAGTTTCTTGACCCAAGCTGACACCGTTTGTTGCTCCCAAGCTTCCAACACAATGGCTGTGCTCTTGTCTATGCACCATAAAAAGTCCTCTGTTTTTTAAAGCGATGTCTACTTCTGTGTTCCAAATCGTCCTTTATCTACCCCCTTTCCTCTTGTACAGGGGGTCCAATTGATTATTTGTTTTAGCTATTTATCGTCATCCATGCTCTGTCCGTGGCCAAACCACCTGAATCTCTTACACATGATTACTTCAAATATACCAATACTAGTTGCCATGAGCCTTCTTATTCCTAAATTCCTTATACTGTCAGTTCTCATTAGCCGTCATTACCTACACCAGTAGTTTCTTTAGCATCTTATATGTTAGATACACCTTCTTTATTCGTTTCGGATTACTCGGGGCCATGTGTTGCTACACTTTTTATGATGGTTTTCTAGATTCTAATTTTGGTGTTCCGAGGTAGTCTCACTGGTCAATTTTTTTTAACTCTACAAACAGTCCACTGAGTTCTTGCCGTTTTTATTCTTGCAAAATTTTGTCTTAGTCCCGCATGTGTTATTTTATTTCTTTGTAAACAGACTGATCACGATCATTGTCTGTAGCTAGAATTTCTTTACGGTCTTTGATTAGCATATTTTTGTAGCCCCACTTTCCAGGATAAATGGTCAAAACCTACGCCGTTCTTTGTGATTTATTCTAGTCCTATTTACCACCTTTTTCACCTTACAGAATCCATTAAACTTTCTGTCTTGTCACATGTAGTCCCATTTTTAACTCTTAACTGTATATAGTGATTTTATTATTTCTGTGTTTAGATTATAAACCTGTTTGTCGTGTCTCCCTTTTGTTGTCGTCCATTTCATACACGTGTCTTTTTTCTGTCACTAATTCTCTATACTATCACTTCACCATTCGCAATCCATTTTTATTAGGCTCACTAAGGGTTACATATAAAGGTTTCTGTATAGCTTCAACAACTTAGTCTTTATTTTTCATTAAGTTGATATCAGTGTATAAACCAATCTGAGTACTCTTCACGAATTTGAAATAACGTTTTTAGTTTAAACTTCAATTAAGATCACAATATTGGACTTTCGGTTTAACAATGTCGAGCCTGTGTATGAAAAGAATAGTTTTGACATTAGTAAGTAGTTGTTAAGCCTCACTCTGAACAGCGGTTATTAATTCTTTGCTTAAATATTAGAATTGGAATTACAAGGAAGAAATCAAGGTACGTTTTTAACGAAACACAGATCTGCTGCTGCGATTAATGATTGAAATAAATATCTTGAGTTGTAAATACTAAACAAATAAATTGCTGGCGACGGAGAAACTGAGTAATTAACGAAGAAAAACACACAGCCCATCTGCTTTTACTGGATTTTTTGCATAATCGTTGGACAATCGACATGGAATACATAGTAGTTACGGGGACACATGGCCAAACGAAATATATCGAGTATTTTAAAAGGTTTCAATTTAAAAATGTGCGGAAACGTTTAGTAATGTAACAGTTTTTATTAGTTAATTAAAACCAAAATATTTTCAAGCAAATGGAGTATAACTGTCGTGGAAATACCTACGTTAGTTCTTACAGTTACTTTATTTTGGTACATCATTTTACTTATTTAAATCTATTAGTTTACATTGGAACCAATATCTATTTATATCCTTGTATAGATTAAAGTTAAATTAAGACTATAGAGTAAGCAGAATAAGTATATTAAAAACAAAATGTTTCTTCTTAGAGAAAATGAGTTTTCCAGTCGCCAGGCAACAAACATTTAATTCAGATTGAGGTATAGCCCGTGTATCCAAACAAACTATAATTTATTTGACAAGCTGTTAAGACTCTGAGAGATTTCAAACCTTAGAAATAATTTTCTATGTGTATAAATAACTACTTAGTAAGCCTACATAAATAATTTGTTATTTAATTAACTACAGAAGTAGTTAAGAAGTACTATTAATATACATATATAAATACATGAAAAGACAATTTAATAATTATTCTGTGTTGTTTACGTATTGCTTTCTCTATGCAGTCTGAATTTAATTTTATAACCATTATTTTTAGTAACATCGAAGTCTTTTTTCTATTGAAACACATACCAAACCAAATTTTAAAAATTAAACATTCACACAAAAACTATTTCAGATTTAAGTTCTGATTGATAAAGGAAAGAAATACGTAATACAGTATTTTACTACATACAAATTTACTTACATTCAATTATTATTTTTCAACATTGTCGCCGTATTTATAATACCAAAACAATATCGTTTCCAGACACTCTACGTAAACACCCCCTCCAATTATTCGAATGGTGGGAAACGCATCCACAAGTGTCTCATTTGTTTCAAAATACAGTGTGACCAGCCAGATAAACATCTTCGTGACGGTAATTTGTCAAGACTGGTCTGATGGTGTGTCATTTTGCCGTCGACTGTCTTCAAGTATAAGTTCTATCCATGACCTTTCTTGGATAGCTTTGCCAATTACGTTCTGCCTGTCCTCTTCGACACTCAAGCTCGTGGTGGCAGGTCCCAGCGATCGAGAAAGACTGCCTGATAGAGTTTCGTTGATGATAAAACGGCTCATCCTCACCTTTAATGCGACACCGATTGTTTGGGACTCACTAGAAGGTCTCCCTTCAGGCATTCAGTTTCCCGTAATGGCATCAACAGTTCAGACTAGATCTCAAAGTTTCCGAGCTTCGAACAGCAGTACACGCACCTCACGTTTGTATACGCCCGCCTGGTTCATCGGCTGCCTGTGTGCCTAAGTACCAACACCATGTGCACAACCTGCTTTGTATGCGAAGCCTTTATTTGAAAATTAAGGTCACAATTTTGCCTCGTCACACACATTTAAACGCTACCCTTTTCCCACATCTGTAGCTCACAGTATCAACGTCTATCACCATGAATTTGTTACAGCCTACGATGGACTCTAGTTGCTGAACACCACACATCGCATAGATACACTTGCTTTTTGTTCACTTTATGCACTAACTACCAGACTTTTAGGTTGAAAAGATAAACTACTTTAGTGATAAAACACAGTAGCTTCAATTCCATATAAATTGACGTGAAAAGGCTGGAACTCTACAAATCATACAGCGTGCTAATAGTTTAAAGCAAATGCAAAAGTTATAAGTCCTAGCCGCTTTAACACCATCTTTCCCAAATTCATACTCATCTTCGAAAAAACTGTCACGCACTATAAAATGAGTGAATACATTGAATACAGTAGTAAATCTACTCAATCCATAATTTACCAAATCAGAAGTAAAATATAATTTTATTGTTACCGGACTTGTTTATAAAAACGACAGCAATTACTGTTGTTCGGTATATGACCACGGTAACCAGCCTTCCAGTTGTCCAGTGATTTGATACTCGCTGATCCAGTAGCACTTAGTGACATTTTTTCAAAGGTTTATTAGTCATATAATATTTTTTGTGTTCGGTAAAGATATTGTCAGTAAAAGAATATGCATAAGACGGAAATAATATACGCATTAAAATTTACATTTAAAATGAACAAAGATGAAATGTGGAAAACCGAGGTATTTAATTATAATGCCATATGGTGCAGCGAGTAGGAAGTAGTTGGACGCACCGAGAAGGAAGAACATTTGGTTGATAATGAGGAAACGGAAATGAAAGGAACGTGATATACCACCTGCTGTATAATTAGACGAGCTGATTGTACAATATACAGTTGCCGTCTCAGAGGAACGCCGGCTCAAGTAAGTAGATTTCACTAATTTAAAGACCTTAAATAAAAACCTTATATATGAAAACTTCCGATAGTGAAAAAATTAGATAAAATTAAGCTGAAGGATAGCCCAACGAAACTGGTCTGCAGGATGTAAATTGTCATAAAAGTAAGTAGTGGTAACAAATTGGAAACCAACTAAACACGATGTTACAACAAACAGTGGAAGTGAAGAGAAATACACGCTATAATTATAGGAATGCGTGTATAAATGTTGACGGTAAAGTTTCTAGTAAGAAAAAAGAAATTTTAGTGTCAAATAAAAGGTAAGCATGCTACACATGCTACATGCATTAGAAATTGACATTGTAAACGTATTATGAGGAAGTAATTGCAGAGCAATTCTGAGGCGTTGAAGGAAACAAAATAAGTAATGAGTGTAATTTTAAAGTAATCTATTATCGAATTCCATAAACCAAAGTAATGTTCTCTTCTCAAATTATTTTGAATTATAAGTAGAAAAGTGTAACAAAATTATTTTTACAATCCGTTAAATTAATTTAGTCGTAAACGAAATTTTGTAAGTATCGAATTATTTATGGTTTTGCATTAAGGCTTATAATAATATTCAAATAACATTTATTTAATCTAAAAGAATTACGTTGAGATGGTAGAAAATAAAATAATTACTTCCAAAATCGTCCCTTTCTGTTAATGCAAAGTCAGTTTAGAAATTCTTGGGTTTAATTAATAAACAAAACTGATTCCGTTCAAAGGAAATTGCTAGACGTTTCATATAAACATTATGAATATTCAAAATATCTGTCCGTATGATGCGGGCGGCTGTCTTCGTGTGCTTGTGTGTATTTTGGAAAAATACACGAACTCTATTTACTTTACAGCACATCTCCGTAATTTCTCTACCGAGCAATACTATACTAGAAATGGGATAGTCATCTGTCTGCTTGGTACTAAAATATTCGTACCTCTGTGTAAATTGTTATGTCAATCAATGGTATCGGAAGTATTTTCATGATGCAATTAGAGAACATGATAATCTTTTAAGAATGATTTATTTTTTTATTGGTTCTAAGATATTATGGAATTGACAATACACGCACGTATTCTCATATGATTACAACCTACACTTTGGAGTTAATTAACTAACCAATTTACGTCTACAGTTTTTAGCAAAACAATATACTGACAGCATTACATTAATATTAATAAAAACAAATAAGAATATAACATTCGCAAAGAAGTAGTATTTTTTGCAAAACATAAGAAAACAAGTATTTTCCTCAGTGTTTTATTTTGTCATGGGTAGAGGGTTTGGTGTTTCGTAAACAAATCCTGTGATAAATGGAAACTAAGAACTTTTAATAGTAAAGATCAAGAAATATTACAAGATTGAAAAAAGTCTCCTCTGAAAACGAAAATCTTGATTACTAATTAAAAAACACTAGAGTGAAATGAGCTATACAGCTTTGTCATCCAGAATATTGTTACGACATCACAGAACAATCTACGTGTTTGTCGAATGTGCCAGAAGAATCTCGATGTAACGCGTGTGGCGTACGTGCTTGTCGACGCATTTTCGAGAGGTTTCTCGAAGGCGCCAGCCGCGCGGACTGTGTCAAGGCCGCAGTTAATTACGTAGTTCACACGAGCGCTAAGACGCAATTAGGAACATTCTGGTCTGTGAGCGCAGGTATAAATACATGGCGGCAGAGGCCTTAAGTTTCAGTATAGTGGCGATATATTTACAGAGCGGTTCGAGTTATCACTGTGTACGTTCAAGTAGTTATTAGTGAAGTGTTGCGTTTTATAATCGGGCGGTATAATTGTAATACAATTGTTTTTAATATTAGTGACATTTTATTACTTGTGAACAATATTTATTTGATGTGTTGTAGTAGACTGTGTTGTTAACTAGGAACTGTTTAACTTTAAAAATTAAAGCTGGTGATTAGTGATTTAATTGGTGTATTGTAATGTATTTTGTTTCCACTGTACTTACGACAATCAAGTAGACCGTCGTAACAGTGGTGTCAGAACTGGGATAGAACGGTTAAAACGGTTAACAGTGGAAACAGTGGACAGTTTGTACAAGACGAGGTAATTTGTAATTAATCGATAAACAATGGATGCCAGTCAGATGATGGAAAATTTACAGGCAGATTATAAACAAATAAATCACCTTGTATCCGTCGCGTGACTTCGTTGTACGTCGATTAAAATGACGCGTTTCGGAACATATGCTCCATCATCAGATTAAATCACTCTATTGAGGTCGTTAACAGTTAAAATCACATGTTACATATAATTGTCAACTAATGTAACTCACTCACTTTCTAAATGGTGCGCACCACAGCGAAGCCGATCGGACAACCGATTGTAATACAATTGTGTTTAATATTAGTGACATTTTATTGCGTGTGAACAATATTTATTTGATGTGTTGTAGTAGAGTGTGTTGTTAAATACGAACTGTTTAACTTTAAAAATTAAAGCTGGTGATTAGTGACTTAATTGGTGCCTTGTACTGTATTTTGTTTCCACTGTACCTACGACGATCAAGTAGACCGTCGTGACAATATTGTCCTAGTCATAATCGTACCTGAAAGATAAACTTGGATAATCTCAGTCTTCTATATTATACTGATTACCGTTATACTACATTTCGCTATCTACACATGACGCTAGAAAGACAACATCTGAAAACCAATCAGTAACTCTATTCACACAAAATATTTTCTACAATAATAAATAGAGTCAAATCACATTACTTGTTTACGTAGGTCTACGTTACTCTTAAATGACCGTTACTATATGTAGGTCTGTATAAACACTTTATAAAGCAAATTAATAACACAACTAACGTGTTGCACAAACTAAGGTCTATAAGGCATATATTTTGCTTTTTGGCTACGCAGAATCCTCTAAAACAATCTGGCTAGTTACCAAGTTTCCGTTGACTAATTGTTTACTTATCTTAAGTTTTGGTATTTTAAAAATTCATAAATTATATATTTACTTCTTGCATGTGTGTATTTGCGCGAAATGTGTTTAAGAAATATTAGCCTTTTTGTATAATCTTTGAAGACGGCTTATTTTACGCTTCATTTACTGAGGCTGTTTAAACTCTAGCATGTATGTCGTATTAGCGTGCACGCCTGTGCACGTGTACATAAAGGTGTGTGTTCATTCACTTTCATGCGAATTTCGGCTGTCCAATTCCCGACAGACGCGTTGTTATTTACAGTACAATGTGCTCGTTGCCTATTGGAAGTAATTAAATTGAGGAAGCAATGACGAGTAACTACATGGCAACATGTCTTACAATTGAGCAAATTTAAAGTCATTTGACTGTAGATTACATCAGTTATAGGTAATATATAGGATTATATCGTACATAAAACTGTATAAAGCAATAAAATTTTATTTTTAAGTACACTTTTAAATGAAAATGTAAATATTCAATACAATAAAAGTATAAGCAAATAGAAATTTGAAACAAAGGAAATGGAGTTTCTGTTCATTTAATAACTGAAGGAATAAAGTACAGATACATATATTCTTAAGTTCTATTTTGATTATTCAACTGTTCCACAGAAGAAAATTTTAATTTACCTTAAATCACATTGTTCTGAATTGTAGACTTTAAAATATAAACTATAATCAAAGAATGTCGTTATGTTATTGCAAGTAAAAGAGATATAAGGCAAATGATTCTAAGATTTACCTTTATCTGTTCTAATGCAACCTACAAAAGTATTTACAAGTTTAATTAGTAAAATACACATTTGCTTGTAAGAGGAAAATACTGCATTGCTTAATATCATAAACCTGTCGTCGTAAGTGTAAAAACATTTTTGGAGTACACACTTTAACCATTTCTTACAGCTGTTCTGAGATTACCAAACAAATTTTAAGAACGTTAAAGCGCTTTGGAATAAATTAGTCATGTCAGTATAATTGTTCAATTCTTGTACATGTTTTACACTGTGACCACATGATGTTCCATACCAGTAGTTTCTCGTGTAAGACTTATTTTCAGTTAGACATTATTTTATTAATCATTTACTTTTCAAAGTAAATGGAGTACTCGCTAAATTGTTTTTCCAAGATACGTTCGCCGGAGGCATAAAAAGGTGTCAGGACCGCCAATTGGGAATCGCTGTTATATACGATCAAATAAACACGCGCCCCTCATTAATACAGCATACATGTGTCTATTTGTACTTTCTTTTAGCTGTAATGTAGTAATTACAAAAATTTTCGTTTCCCGTTATTTATGATCATGGAAGCTCCCCCCAATTACTTAAAATCTGCAAACTGTTATTTTTAAAAAACAGTCGCTGTTGGTACGTATGCAGTGAGTGGCACAAATTATTGAAATTACCCCAAGTGCAAATACAGATGACATAAAAAATAAGTTTGTCTGAATACATCCAACGAATAGTCGAAAACAGAAGATGAAAGTAAATGTTCAATTGGCAACCTAAATATACAGGCGGATCAGGTATTTTGACTGGACATTGTATAAATTATGTGCAGTTATAGTTGGCATATAAAATTAAAACATATGCAAAAGTTGACTCTTCAATTCATGTTCTATCATATTACGTAAATGCTACATCTAATATAAATGTAAATATTTAATATAAATGAAAGATTAATTAAAGTACTGTATGCAATTTCTAATAATGTTAGAAAATCTCGAATTTCCGATAACAAAACGACAAACAATAACATACAATTTTGGTTATTTGAAATTCAACTACAGTTGGCTATGCAGGAAAGTAGGTACGTGCGTATAAAAGTTTATATTATAACATAATAAGTAAATACAAAAGCAAATTATATGTCTACATCTGTTTAACTAAACAATAAACTTAGGCCACACGTAATGATTGAGTTAGTTTCTAATGTTGGAAATTGTGCTTTTCTGTGGATAAAAGCCATTTCAAGTAGCGTTTTAAGGGAGACTTAAGAAAACTCATTTTGTCTAAGAGAAGCTCATTTCGTTTCAACATAATTATTCGGTTTACTCCGTTGCATTAATTTAATCGTGAAGCTATAAAACTGAACAAACGGTTATTGCTTTGAATTAAAACATCTTTATTCAATAGTTCCGTTAAAGTGCTGTACCAAAATGAAGTAATTGTAGGGATTGTGTTAGTTACTTGTAAAACTCCTTTTGCTTGGTTTTACTGAATTTAGTTTGAAAATCTTTCCATTTAAATAAACAAATAAAAGCATTTAAATTTCAATGGAATTACTAACTGTTTTAATGCATGTTTAAATTTTAAATTTTTCAATAGGAGGTATGTTTTGTTTAAAAATTATGTATATGGAGCTAACGTGTATGTTGCGCGTCGATTTTCCAACTGCATGTTACTAAAAACACACAAAGTTCTATAAGCGCAAGGCACGTCATACCAGTTTATCAGCACTATCGCAAATTCAGCAGAACTCAACCGATCTCAAAATCAATGTAATTTTCTCCGCAAACTATTCGCTTACAACTGAAATATTTACCAAAACTCGTAGATACTCGTAGACTTTAATCTTTAATACTAACAGCACGTCTCTTTTAGTAAATCATGCTCTTTTCTTAAAATTATTTTGTTTTTATTCTGTTCTAGCGTAATATTTTGTCTAAAGGTTTCTAATCGTCGAACAAGTAAGTCTGTGTTACAACACTGTCATACGGTAGGATTAAATAGATTAACTCATGATTAGCAGTTAAGTGTTTTGCAATTATTTAAACTCTAGTAATATGCATATACATGTTCTGCTATAACATATAGTACTCCAATTTTTAACGAAGTCCCAGATAGCTTTCTAGGGAATTGAAAACTTTTGTAACGGCTCCTACACGCATTATTCTAAGTCAGTTTGACGATAGGCATTTTTCTTACAGGTTATCTCTCTGTTTGCTAAAAACTGTCTGTTCCTGTTTCACGTGGACCTACATAAAAACAATCAGTTTTATGCATTAACACTTGCCGTCGTCGGCTCTTTTATTTGTCGTCGTCGTCATGTTAATAAACTTATATCCTGTCCTGTTTGGAAACATCGTTATTAAAGTTTACCCACAGATCTATTATTGGTTTTTAGTTTTTAATAGTTATTGTGATTATTGATTTAGTAATAATAAATAAAGATTCCATTTATCCTCTAACACTGTAACAAACTTTAACTTCTTAACGTAAACCAACGGCCACCAAGTAAGAAGCTAATACCATATTAGGTTACTCTGCGTAAACGTTTGTATAACTAACAAATTTAAGCATAGTAATAGGCTTTATAACAATGTTGCACGGAAGTATAAGTCCAACATATTTTGATTAAAAATTGCTTTTAAACAAGTGTGATATCCGCGGAAACCTTACTTCAGTAGAACAAACCTAACATGTAAATTATATGTAGCTTACAAACAAAACAGTTAATAAATTATTCCTTAGGCTTTCACGGCCGGTGTCATTTGAATTATGCAAAATATCCGGGCTGTTTGAAAGTGGTCCCTGGTTTAAAACAAAACCAAACGTTTCGGCAGCTCCACTGGCTGCCATCACTTCGCTGGCTGGTGGTATAAAAATTTCTGCACTTTGGGTGTCTACGTGCAGGCCCACAGTACTGTGGTGTAGACTAAAGCTGTCCTGCCATGCTACCTGTACATATAAATTCAGCAAAGTCCCACGTACAGGTAAAAATGACACCATCAACCAATCACAATAGAGATGGTGTATGATTGGCTCGCACCAAGCTATGCCATTATGTACTCTTGTTTTCCAAGAAATACTGTGGGGAAGGCTGCTGAATTCCCGCGATGCTACCTGTGCTAATTGTTTACTAATTGCAACCCCCGCACAGGTAAGTACAAGATCACCGGCCAATCAGAAACAAGAAGGTGTGTGAGAGGCTCGCATCGCGCCATGCCATAATGTACTTAATGAGATGCTTTCGCCCCGCCGATTCATCAGCAGCAGACCAGATCAGACCGAGCAGACCATTCTTCGTCTGACTGTGGACCGCTACACATCGAAGCTCAGGAGCTCTTCCAGGCTGAGATTGAAGTATCAAGTGGACTCTTCCTTGGAACGTTGTTGGCGGTTGGAACTCCCGCCCTAGCTTGCGCCGGCAGTAAGGTCGTCGACGACTGAAGGTGTAGAAAACTACAGGATCACCTGCAGTGCCGGTCCAGTAACAAGAGCGAAGCCAAGCTAGCTGCGGCCACGCATTAGTGGGTCGTGCGACCGCCTTCAGCGTCCCTTGTTAGGGCCGCGTGGCAGCAGACGACTCGACTAGTCCGGTTAAATCGGTTGCTTCGGCTTGTGTTCGTGGTAGTTTTCGTGTGCGCGTGTGCGAGTCTCTTGGCGGCAGTAGCCGTTCGCGGTCTGGTGTCGGCTGGTGTTTTAACGTGTGTAATGTGCCTCCCGGTGCCAAAAGGCGGCTAAGTGCAGTGCAGTGGACCAGTGTTAGTGCTGTGTGGTGTTTGTGGCTTTCGGGAAGCTCCGGACCAGTGGACCTGTTGGGATTACTTCGTGGGATCGCTTCAGGTAAGCCTAGCCTAATTTACTGTTTTTCCCGCGGCTTTTGGAGGCATCGCCCGCTTAGCTTGGCGTAGGCTAAGTTAGGTCCCTGCCGGTAGCGGTCGGTCGCTTCGCTTAATCGTGGTGCGGCCTCCAATACCGGCGCTAAGCGGGTTAAGTATCCCAGTAGGGGGGCTTCGGCCCGAATACCTTTGCCAAAACGCGATGGGCGACCGTCGCGTTGCGGCCGGGCAGCGGAATGGTCCTGCTAAGGGCCAATCCAATGCTTCTTCAGTAGGCCCCGTCCCTGTCCCTGACTCGGTCGGATCGTGCAGTGGTCCTTCTCAGGGCCGCCAATCGGTCTCGGCCGTGTGGAACGTTGTTGTCTCTGGGGGTACTCCTGCCCCGACGTGCACTACGTCCCAGACCACGCCTGGGTCATCCTTTACTGTAGTGACATCTAAGAAAAAGCGGAAAGCGGAGGAAACTCCGCTCCCCGATGAACCGGAGCTAGACTTAGATGCTCCTTCCCGTAGAAGCCGCCCTCCGCCCCTGTTCGTCAACGGCGTCAAGAACGTCGTTGACTTTTCCAGACGCCTCCGGCTCGGCGTTCGTCTCTCGGCGGACGTACAGATGTCTCTTCGTGGAAGGGACAGTCTGCGCGACGGACGAAGAGTACCGTGCCGTCTACCTGTTCTTACAGGCTAATGGACTGCAATTTCACACTTTCTCCTACGAGAAGGCGGCTCACGTCCGGCTAATTATTCGCGGCCTGGACGAGGAAACCGAACCCGACGAGGTGGCGGACGAGCTCCGCCAACTCGGCTTCCCGATTAAAGAGTGCATCAGGCTCTACACCACATATGGACCCAGGCGCAAGTTACCCCTCCTCCGGGTGATTCTCCTAAAGGGGGACCAGGCAGACAGACTGCTGGGCCTGACCAGTCTTTGCGGGCTTCGCATAAAAGTCGAAAGAAGCCGCGAAGCTGGCCACGTCCCGCAGTGCCATCGTTGCCAACGGTTCGGGCACGGCTCGGACAGCTGCCACAACGCAGAGGTCTGCGTCAGATGCGGAAAGCCGCATCCGACGAAGGCCTGTCAATTGCCGGCTGCGGGGCGCCGCTTTTGTATTAATTGCGGCGAACCTCACTCGGCAAATTACAGAGGATGCTGGGTTTTCCAGCAGCAGCTGAGGTAGACCGCGGACAGGAACAACCCTCCTGCCCGCCAGCAGCTTCCAGTCGTCCCGGATCGTGCTGCCTTTCCCCATCTCCCGGAGAAGGTCAGCTCATATGTGCCACGTGCATCGTCCCAAACTGCTCGGGAAGAGCATGCTACGCCAGCATCGGCCCTAGCTCAGCCCGTTCCAATGGACGAGGAACCTGCCCCGGAAGTAGACGAGCCAGTCCCTGAGAGGTCTGAATCTCCCCAACCCGCGGCTCGCTACAAACCCAAGTCTAAGTCTAGGAAGAAGAAGAAGCAGAAGAAACAGAAAAACGCTGCTCCCGCTCCCCCTGCCCAGAAACCGCAAACCAGACCGACGCAGCGCTCCGGCGCTGGGGTTGCTCGGCAGTCCAAAGTAGAGCCCTGTCCTGCAGCTGAAAGGACCGAGCGCCCACCCAGGAACACGTCTCGAGTGAATTCAGCCCGCAGCTATGCTGCCGCCGCCCGCAGCGACCCTGCCCCATCTGCTTCATTGTCGTCCACATCCCCCTCAGCTCTAGCCGAGGTAAAATCTTTCTTCGAGGAATGCTGCTGGGAATTTACGGTCGCCAAAATGGCAGATGATGCACCGGAGGGGGACTCCTCCGTTTACAGGATACCTACCGCGATGACCGGGAAGAGGCGCCGTCCTCCACTCCCGGCCATCAACGGGCCTGGTGGACATCCCCTTGCCAAGCCGGACGAGAAATCAGAGTTCCTGGCCGGGTACCTGGAGCTTAAATTTGCTCCTAACCCGTCCGGGGACCCAGACTCCAACGAGGAGATAGAAGCCGAAGTTGAGGCTTCTCTCGGCAGCCCGATCACCTCCGAACCTGACCCCACTTCGGTGGAAGAGGTAACGGACAGGCTTTTAGCGCTTCGACCCCGGAAGAGCCCTGGACCGGACGGTGTTACTAACACCGCCCTACAGAGACTTCCGGACCGGGGAGTTCGCTACCTGGTCGATTTGTTCAATGCCTGCTTCCGATTCGCCTACTTTCTTAAGAAATGGCGTTCGGCTACGGTCACGATGATCCCGAAGCCGGGAAAAGACCACAAGTTCGCCGAGAACCTCCGGCCTATCAGCCTGCTGTCGTCCACTTCGAAAGTCTTCGAACGACTAGTCCAGCGGCGGCTAATGGCTCACCTTCAACGGTTCGATATTCTGGTCCCCGAGCAATTCGGTTTTCGTGCTGGGCACTCCTCGACGCATCAATTGATGCGTTTCGTGGAGACCGTGACCGAGGCCGGTTGCTCGCGGGAGCAGACCGTCGCCGTTTTTCTTGATGTCGAGAAGGCTTTCGATCGTGTTTGGCATCCAGGCCTACTTTACAAACTCACGGAGATTCTGCTTCCGGATTGCTACCTTCATCTGATTGCTAGCTTTCTTCGGAACAGAACCTTTCGCGTGAGAGTTGATAACACCCTTTCTTCGGAAAGGGCTATTACTGCTGGTGTCCCTCAGGGAAGCGTCTTGGGCCCCCTGCTTTTCTCTGTGTACGTCAACGACGTGACCAAGTTGCCTGGCACCAGGTTGGCCATGTTCGCCGACGACACGGCAGTGTATGCTGTCGATCGTCGTGCTGAGACGGCCGTTATCTGGCTCCAGGAACAACTGGACGAATACGTTGAGTGGGCAGAGAAATGGAGAGTTGCCATCAACGCATCCAAGAGCACAGCAGTAGTCTTCTCCAGACGCTTTAGGCTCCCCGACAGACTCTACGTAGGCGACACACTTCTGCCCTGGTCTCGAGAGGTCAGGTACCGCGGGGTTCACCTCGACCGACGTCTCACCTGGCGGACACACTCTGCGCAAGTAGCCCGAAAGACCGCCCATCGAATTTATCAACTCCGTCCCATCCTATGTAGCAACGCCATGACCCGCCGCCTAGGAAAGCTTATCGTCTCCACTAATGTGGCGCCGATGGTTACCTACGCGATGCCCGTTTGGGGCTACTTGGCCAAGACCCATAAGCGATAGCTTCAGTCTCTCCTCGACCGAGGATTACGCTGGGCATGCAAAGCCCATTATCTGACATCTAATAAAACCATCCGTGACTCCCTGCGTGTCCGTTCCCTGGACGCCACTATACGGACACTGTCCCGAAAATTCTATCGTCGCTCCGCCCGATTCCAGGGCAACCATCTCATTAGCGCCCTCGGTCGCTACCAATCTGTGCCAGGAGAATCTTGGACCCGGCCTCGGCGAACACTCACCCTCAATTAAATATTAATTGAAAACCCACGGCCGGTAGCAGGCCACACCCACAATCCACAATATCAGTAGTCCCTACGGCAGGAGCTCTTCTGAATCTTGGAACGTAGTGCACGAGCGGGAGACGGGCAAGCCCTTCGTCCCGCACAGCCCATGACTCTGCTGCGCCGATTCATAGTCGGTCCGTCGTCCACTTCGCTTCAGCTTCTTGAACAGGAAGGACCTCCTCTCTGGATCAGCTCTTCACTGGACATTTGCGGAAGCGACTCGCTGTTCTACAGCTGCTGCCCTGCTGCCTTCTCTTGACGAGGACAGTTAGAAGAAAGAAGACCAAACTCAGCTGGCTGGTGATTGAGTAGCCAGCACACACAGCTGAGTCCGTCAGACCTTCTAAGGACCACCAGCCGAGCGACCCTTTTCAGGACCACCGCCTTGCTGTTGAAGAGGAAGCATTTTCAGCCTGCCAGAGCTGTAAGTTGCGCAGCGCATCTAGCCCGCTGACGCTCAGGCTCTTAGGTAGCGCTGCCTAGGACGATCCTTGCGAGCCCCCACCAGTGGTAAGCGAGCTTGGATATCGCCTAGGTAAAGAGGCCGGTGGACACCTCTCTTGGTAAGGAGAGGTATCTAACGAAGCCGGTCATTTGCCCAGCTCATAGTAAGCCTGAGCGTTTCAGTCCCGCTTGCGATCCGGCTCGGGCCGGACCCTAGGTCCCTGGTTACCGCCGGAGGCAGCCTGGCTGCCTCTGGTCGGCAAACCTCCCGCTCGTTGGCGGAAATGCCCGCTCCGGGCGCGTCAACGAGCACGCAGTCGCTCGCCTCCTCCATACCCCACACGAGCGATTCGCCGTGTTCTCCGGCTATGGATGCGGACCAAGTAGTCGATCCCCGGACGGTTCCGCTGCCCGGTGACGAGACCGACGCTTTCGTGGCGGTTGGGCCACGGGGGCGCCCGGTTAAGAAACCGAGGCGGACCCGGTCCTCCTCAACCTCTTCCTCGGCGTCCGCCATGGAAATTGTCCCCGCCGATGGCGAATCCGGCTCGGGGCCGACTGTGCCCGGCGCTGCCCAAGCACCGCCGGCCACTCGTCGCATCCCGCCCGTGTTCGTTCACGGCGTGAACAACGTCACCGGTTTTTATCGGCGACTCATAGTGGCTCCCGGACTTTCCCCGGCCAGAGTTGACCTGAAGCTCCTTGGGGGCGACACTGTCAAGATCGCTGTCCGCGGAATGGACGAGTACCGCAGCGTCATGGCGTTCGTTGAATCCGCCAACCTGCAATACCATACCCCCGTGACAGTGACGTGAGGCACAGGTGACACGTGACGCGAGGTGACAAGTGACATCATTCGACTGCTCACACTCGAAGAAGACGGATCAGCTCAGCTCACATAGAACAACGCAGCAGAGGACAGCCTCGACCTCAAGACTGCAATGAAGAGGCCTTCAACTCAAGCCACTGCGGCAGTAAAGAAGAAGCCGCCAGACCAGAACTCACCTCCTCGCCAGCGACAACATCAAGCTGCAGCGATGGATGTAGACCTACCGCCTTGCCAGCAAGACGACGCCAAGAAGCAGCACGCAACTGGGACCTGCCGCACAGTGCCGGTAAGTGTTTTCGGTAGCGCTGTCCAGCGAAACCCGGGGAGTCCGAGAGTAGGACTCACAAATAGAGATGCGGGTTGCGCCGCCACTGTGACGGTGTCACAGTTCGGCCCCCGGGTACCCGCTGGACAAAGAGCCCAGTTAGTCGGCAGTAGCCCAGCTGATATTGCCCCCAAAGCACTGTGCGGCAGCAACGAGCCCCCCGGCCGGCCACTTGGGCCAGTCGGGAACCCTGCAACTCGCGCGGGATGCCCTGCTGAACCCGCGCGAGCTCGTCATAATAATCGGTCCTTATTAGGGCCGACCAAGCCCGCAAAGGCCGGACCTTCCGGCTGCACGGCCGCCAGTAGGCCAAGCAGACCTGTACCTCTGCCGGAGTCTGACTCCCCAGCCATGGAGACCTCGGCTTCCACCGACTGGGTGGTAGTAGGGCACGGTGGCAAGCCGAGAAATTCTCCCTCCCTGACCTCCTTGAGTTCGGTTACGGACTCGGCGGCATTCCAAGCCTCCGCTGAGGTTGCGCCTAGTCGCACCTCCGAAGGAAGAATCCCGCCGGTGTTCGTGACGAACGTCAGGGATGTAATCGGCTTCGTTCGCCGACTCCGTAAGGTCGTTGCGCTGGCGGATAACGCATCGGTCAAGCTCCTTGCGAGCGAGACTGTGCGCGTTACCTGCCGCAGTGCATCCGAACACTTCGGAGTTGTCCAGTGGCTGGAACGTGAATCGTTCCAGTTCCACACCTATACACTCAACCGCACCAAGCCTGTAGCCCTCGTCCTTCGGGGCCTGGACATACAGGCGGATCCGCAGGTCGTCCTAGACGAACTGCGCGACGCGGGCAATAAGGTTGTGGGAGCCTCTCGGCTGTACACTACTTATGGCTCGCGTCGACCACTCCCGCTAATCAGACTCCTGGTAGAGAAGGGCGACTCCTCCCAGGCTTTGTTAGATTTGAAACGGCTTTTCGGCTCTGCGTGAGCGTAGAGCCCTGCCGTCAGACCGGGCGACTTTCCCAGTGCCACAGGTGCCAGCGGTTCGGCCACAGCAGCTTCGGTTGTCGGAACGCGCCGACCTGCGTCCGCTGTGGAAATGACCACTTGACGCAGGTCTGCGCTGTCCCGGACAACCACATATACTGTATAAACTGTGGCGGCGCCCATGCTGCTAATAACAAGCGCGGCCCAGTCTATAGCGAGCAGCTGGACAAGCTCAAGAAACCCGTCCAGCCTAAGCCTCGACATGTTGTTAGCCAATCAGTCAAACCGGGCAAAGCCGCTGAACCTGTGGTCCGGAAACCAGCCCCGAGGTCTGCTCCGGTTCCGAAACCTTCAAGTGCAGTGAGCCCGAGCGAAGCTCTACAGGCCAAACCTACTACCGCGCCCCCGGTACCGGAACGCGAAGTTCCACACTACACGCAAGTCCCGCTGCCGGACGATGAGGAAATTGATCCTCCATTGCCGCCGCCACCCAAGCCTAGATTCCCCAGATCGGGCAAGAAAGGTAGGACTCAGGCCAAGAACACGGGCCAGCCTAAACCACCTGCCACTGGACCCAAGCCCGTCCACCAAAAGCCAGAGCGGCCACCCGCTCCAGTACCTGCCCCCAAGGCTTCCACCGTCTCGCCCCGCCGCAGCTATGCAGCTGCCGCCAAGCATTCTCCCCAGGCCTCATCTTCCGATGATCTCGCCGTCGTATCAGACTTTCTGGCAAGCTACGACTTGCAGAAAGTGGCCCAGACTTTCCTTAAAATCAAGGAACGCTTGGCAACAGCCTCGCCCCAAGATAAGTTTCTCCTCTTGGTGGAAGCCTGCCGTGTTACAGGTCTGTTATAAACGGACAACCACGGCAATCCCTCAAGCGAGACGTCGAGCTCGTGGCGTGGAACGCCAACGGCCTCGCTTCCCGGCATTCTGAGCTCTTAGAATTCGTTGCCCGTCACAAGCCCGACGTGCTTCTTCTTGGCGAGACGCACCTGAACCCGCATCGTCGTTTCCGACTAACAAACTACGTGTGCCACCGGGACGACCGGTCGGGTCGAGCAGGAGGGGGCACAGCCATCGCGGTGAAGGCGAGTCTTCGCCATCACCGCGTTGTCCTGCCTCAGCGGCGGAACCTCGTGTGCACCGCGGTCGAGCTCCATGGTGCTCTCGGCGGTCTACTCGTGGTTTCCGCTTACAAGTCTCCACAAACGGAGCTCCTGTCGAACAATCTGGAGGCCGTCTTTGGAGCACACAGGAGGGTAGTCCTGGCGGGCGACCTGAACTTTAAGCACCCCGATTGGGGGAGCCGCTTGGCGAACCCAAACGGGACCCGCTTACGCAGGTATGCTGATGCGGCTCGGGTCACAGTCATGGGTCCTACCGGGCCTACGTACTATCCTTCGAGGGCTAACTCCAGCCCTGACGTACTGGACATTGCCGCGGTCAGGGGCGTTTATTGCCCGGTCTACGTTTCCGTCATTTCGGAACTGTCCTCGGACCATTGCCCTATCAGTGTGCACATAGCTACCCACCACGCCACCGTCCGCGACGAGCGGCGGGTAATCGAGTGGGACCGCTTTGGCCCGGCGTTCAGTCGCCGACTACCAGAGCATATCCCGCTCGACACTACCCAGCATGTCGACGAGGCAGTTGCCTTATTCGACACAGCCGTAGTCTCGGCGGTAGACGTGTCCTCCCGGATGAAGCCGGGGCTCACGCCCGACTATCAGCGGATTCCCGAAGAGGTGTCTCAGCTCGCTTGCGAGAGGAATCGCCTCCGGAGACGCTGGCAGAGGACTCGTGACCCGGCTGACAAAGCGTCTGGCAAGTTGCGTCGCGACATGCTGGCGTTCCGTAGACGCAACTGGGAGCTAGCTGTTACACAGATGGATGGCCCTGCCGAAGACCGTAATGTCTGGCGGATTCCCAGTGCCCTAACGGGAAAGCGCAAACGCGCGCCTCTCCCCACACTGGCCGGATCCGGCCGTCAACCCCTTGGCCGCCCCCTCGAAAAGGCAGAGTTCTTGGCTGACAGCATAGAGCGTCAGTTCGCTCCCAACCCATCCAAGAACACGGCCTTCACTGAGCAAATCTGCCGCGAGGTAGAGCGCTTTCTATCGGCCGATATCACAGTCCAGCCGGAGCCCATCTCCCCGGAGGAGGTATCTGAGAGGATTGTTCAGCTCAAGCCCCGGAAGGCGCCTGGCCCGGACGGAGTCTTGAATTCCGCCCTCCATCGCCTTCCGGAGCGAGGAACCCAGTTCCTCACTGACCTGTTCAATTCATGCCTCAGATTGGCCTATTTTCCGGTGAAATGGAAAACGGCTACCGTCATTGTAATACCTAAGCCGGGAAAGAATTCTTCTCGCGTGGAAAACCTCAGGCCCATCAGCCTCTTGTCCGCGACGTCCAAGGTTTTTGAGCGTCTGACCCAGCGTAGGATCCGCGACCATCTGGAAAGACTAGACGTGCTGATCCCCGAACAGTTCGGCTTTCGTGAGCTGCACTCCTCGACTCATCAGCTGATGAGGCTCGTGGAATGCATAACCGAGGCTGGCTGCCAGGGCAAACAGACGACCGCGATCTTCCTAGACGTAGAGAAAACCTTTGACCGCGTGTGGCACGAGGGTGTCCTGTACAAACTCACGGAAGTCCTTCTCCCAGACTGCTACGTTCACTTGATCGGCAGCTTTCTGCGAGACCGTAGCTTCCGAGTGAGAGTAGACCACGCTCTCTCTTCGGAGAGGCGTATTACCGCTGGCGTCCCTCAGGGAAGTGTCCTTGGGCCTCTCCTGTTCTCGTTGTTTGTCAACGACACGCCCCGAGTTCCTGGAGTGAAATTGTCGCTGTTCGCGGACGACACTGCGTCTTTTGCCTCAGAGCCGAACGCGAGTTATGCGGCAGTTAAGCTCCAGCGCCAACTCGACGCGTATGCCGGGTGGACCGATGACTGGAGAGTTACCGTTAACGCTTCCAAGAGCGCCGCGGTAATATTCTCGCGAAAACGTAAGCGGCCTCGGCCGCTGAAAGTAGGCCCCGTCGAGGTGCCCTGGACCAACAGCGTCAAGTACCTCGGGCTCCACGTGGATTCCCGACTCACCTTGCAAACCCATGTACAGTACATCCGACAACGCGCTCCGGCGCAACTCAGTAGACTCTGGCCCGTGCTTTCTAATCCGGCAATGACCCCCCCGCTAGGTAAGCTCATAGTCAACACGTACGTGTTACCCGTGATTACCTACGCCTGTCCTGTTTGGGGATACCTGGCTCGTGGTCATAGAATTACGCTCCAGCGCGTACCCGACCGGGGACTGAAGCTCGCGTGCAAAGTCCCCCGGAGGTACTCTTCTCGTCTTTTGAGGAGAGGACTCGGTGTCCGCTCTCTTGATGACACCGTGAGACGCCTGGCGCGACGATTCTATGTTCGTTCCGACAGAGTAACCCACAATTCCCTCATTGCCGGACTTGGTAAATACACCCCGCGACCAGGTGAGTCCTGGAAGCGACCCCGTTTGCTAGTCCCGGTGGTATAATCCACCAATCGCAGGTCGCTTCAGACCCCTCCATAATTAGATAAAACATATATAATGAACTCATATCGACCCAGTGGCAGGAGTCCTTTCTGAGACTCGGGACACTGCACTACTCGCGACCCGCGAGGGCCGCGCAACCCCCAGTTGTGTGCTGATTTCCCGCGATGCTACCTGTGCTAATTGTTTACTAATTGCAACCCCCGCACAGGTAAGTACAAGATCACCGGCCAATCAGAAACAAGAAGGTGTGTGAGAGGCTCGCATCGCGCCATGCCATAATGTACTTAATGAGATGCTTTCTCCCCGCCGATTCATAGCGATCGCAGCATGCTTCTGAATCAAGACGGACTCCATACGAAGACGAGGGAAGTAATCACTCACCGCCGACAAGAGTTTCGTCTCATCGAAACGGATCCGATGGTCGGCATTGGGGAGTGCGTGTTCGGCCACGGCAGACTTCTCCGGTTGTCCCAGTCTACAGTAACGGCTATGTTCACCCACGTGTGTGCGGACGCTGCGCTTCGTGGTACCAATGTACACCTGGCCGCATGAGCAGGGAACTCCGTACACACCGCACGATGACAGCGGGTCTCGGACATCCATCTGCGGCCGCAATAACTGGTGTATCTTCCTTGTCGGCTTGAATACTGGCCTCACACCGTGTCGACTGAGCAGCCTACCTATGTGGTCCGTCACCCCATGAATGTAGGGCAACGCCGCGAAACCGACGGCCTCCCGTGAATCCACTTCCGGCCTGGCTGTTCTTCTCGGCCGGACCGCACGTCGCACCTCCCCGACGGAAAACCCATTGGCCTGCAGCGCTAGTTCGAGGTGGCGCAGCTCATCATCGAGGTACCGGGGCTCGCATATCCTCCTAGCCCGGTCCACCAAGGTCTTCAACACCGCCCTCTTCTGGCTGGGATGGTGGTTCGACTGTTTATGGAGATAACGGTTAGTGTGCGTCGGTTTTCTATAAACTTAATGTCCGAGACTGCCTTCGGTCCTTCTAAGGACCAACACGTCCAGAAAAGTCAGCTGATTGTCGGTCTCCCTCTCAACGGTAAACTGTATCCGTGGGTGAACCTGATTGAGATGTGCCAGGAACCTGCCGAGTTCTTCCTCACCATGGCTCCAGATAACAAATGTGTCATCAACATACCGGAACCAGCACCTCGGCTTCAACGGAAAAGATATAATTGCCCGCTGTTCGAACCTTTCCATATAAAAGTTCGCCACCACAGGACTGAGTGGACTCCCCATGGCCACACCATCAATCATTTCGAAGAACTCACCGCCGTACTGAAAATATGTAGTTTTCAGAACATGCCGGAAAGCGCTGTAATGTCTGCCGGAAAAAGGTTAGCTAAGTGGCCAAGGACATCATCTACGGGCACCATGGTGAACAACGAAACCACGTCAAAGCTGCCCATTATGTCTCCAGGCTGCAACGACTACCCACCGAGCCTTTCAAGAAAGTGTGTTGAATCCCTCACATATGACTCCGTACCACCTATATGTGGCCGGAGAAGCTCGGTCAAGTGTTTAGCCAGATGGTAGGTTGGAGATCCTATGGCGCTGACGATGGGTCTGAGCGGGACGTCCGGCTTGTGGAATTTGGGGAGCCCATAAAGCCTAGGTGGAAGGGCTTCCGAACACCGGACGGCTGCCTTCACATCAGGCTCCAAGGAAGACCGCTTAACCAGTAAATCGGTCCTTTTTAGGACCACTGCGGTCGGATCTCTTCGCAGTTTTTTGTAGTTTTCTGGGTCCAGCAGTTCCCCGATCTTCCGTTGGTAGTCTTCGGTGTTCATTACAATAGTAGCACTCCCCTTATCCGCCGGTAATATGATGAGAGACTCATCCCGCCTTAATGTTCTTAGTGCCCGCAGCTCACTCACTGGTATGTTGCATCGCGGCGGTTTCGTACTTGGCCTTCGCCTCCGGGCGAGCCAGGATTTGACCGAAAGGTCCAGCAATGGCCGGGATGCGAGGCCGGCGCCTCTTCCCTACCAACGCCGAAGGTATCCGGTAAGGGCTACTTTCGTCCGATCCGTCCCCTGCCTGGGCCACGGCGAGTTTCCAACAGCATCTCCGGTAGGCCTGCATTTCACGACGTAAAATGCCGGTCGCCCGGTTGTACGCTGCCTTGTCGGCCGGATCACGGGTCCGCTGCCAGCGTCTCCGGAGGCGATTTCTCTCGCAAGCGAGAGCACTCGTCTCGTCTGGGATCCGCTGCCAGTGGGGCGTGACGCCAGGCTTCATCCTGGAAGACGCGTCGATCGCAGATACGACAGCCTCGTCAAACGCGGCAACTGCCTCGTCGACTTGGCGGAAGGTTTCGAGTGGTCCCGCGTCTGGCAATCGGCGACTTAACGCCGGGCCATAGCGATCCCATTCTACCACCTTCCTGACATCTCTGCGTACGACGTGCTGGGTAGCGACGTGTATCAGGATAGGGAGATGATCGGACGATAGTTCCGATAGCGCGGACACATGGACCGGACAGTCAATTCCTTGAATCACCACTATGTCCAAGACATCGGGAGCCGCGTTGCGTTGTGAGGGGTAGAACGTAGGTTGGGTAGGCCCAATCACTTGTATCCTGCGAGAATCGGCAAACCTGCGTAAACGTTTCCCGTTTGGGGCAGTCAAACGACTGTTCCAATCGCGATGTTTACAGTTCAGGTCGCCGGCCATGATGGCCCTCCTGTGTGCATCGAACGCAACAGCTAGATCGGGGTGAAGGAGCTCTTTTTGCGGCGGTTTATACGCCGCGACCATCTGTACGCCGCCTAGAGTGTTTAACAACTCCACAGCGGTGCCTTCGAGGTGAGTCATTGCAGGCAAGACGACTCGGTGATGCTCGAGAGTGAGCCTCACCGCGACGGCAGTACCGCCACCAGCAGTGCCCGGCCTGTCGTTTCAATAGCACACATAGTTGGCCAGTCGTAACCGACTCGCAGGTGTCAAGTGGGTCTCATTGAGAAGGACTACGTCGGGTTTGAGTCGGGCCAGTAATTCTTGGAGTTCCTGGATCTTGTTGGACAACCCGTTGTCGTTCCAGGAAAGAATTGAGAGATCACGTTTGAGGACCCGACTCATAGCAAACCTACACAAGTGGCGGCTTCCACCAAGAGCATGAATCCCTCGGTTGTATCGGCAGTCTCCAAGCGGGAGCGGATGGACCTGAAGGTCTGGGCAACTTTGCGGAGGTCAAATTCCGCAAGGAAATCTTTGACGACCTGATAGTCGTCTGGATCGGTTTTTGAGGCAGAGTGCCCGGAGACTGTTTGCGCATAAGAGCGCCGAGGCTTGTCAATCGGGGGATTGGTGGAAGCCAGGGGTTTCTTAGGGCCAGGTGTAGCGCCTCTAGCGGAGGTGCTAGGAAGAGGGACAGATGCGATAACGTCGGTCTTCACGCGCTGCGCAGGCTGTCTGGACTGTGCGGCTGGGTTGGCAGGAGCCCGGGATCTAGCGCCACGGGGCTTACGTTGCCGCTTCTTTTTGCCTGCATTAGGGTACCGCGGAGGCGGGAGGTCAGGCGAGGCTGCTTCTAAAGCAGGGGCAGGATTCTCCGGTGCTGGGGAGGGTTGAGAATTCTCAGGCCCCACAACCGAGATGTTTGGCAGTGGCTGGTCTGTCTCACTATGTTTAGAAGCCGCGAGGTTACGGCGCTTTTTCGCCTGAGGCGGGACAGGGGCCTGGGAAGGAGCCTGAGATGGAGATGCCTGGACTACAGGTGTCTGCTTCGGGCCTTTGCTACGTTTTCGTTGCCTGTTGGCAACTGCGGCGAAAGACACGGCAGCCGTAGCAGGAGGCGCAGGGCCTGGCTGCTCGGTTGCAGGTCTGGAACCAGCTTCCGGATGCCTGGGTGGTGGCAGGCGCCCTTTCGGCTTTCGCCGCTCGAGCTCCCGCTGAAACACCGGACATGCCCGGTAGTTGGCGGGGTGACGTCCGCCGCAGTTGATGCACCTTATAAAGGCTGGAGCATCGCAGTGTTTGCTGGCGTGAGGCAAAGAACACCTCACGCACGCCGGAGCGTTAGAGCAAGTCACTGAGTGGTGCCCGAAGCGTTGGCACTTGTAGCACTGAGGCAGAGCCCCGGGAGCGTGGCTTCTTTCCACTTTTACGCGGAAACCATAAAGCCGCGTAAGAGAGAGTAGGCTTGCGCCTGCCTCGCTGTTCTCGGCCATGATGCGAACCAGGGGAATTGGACGCCTTGGTCCGGCAGGAGCAAATACCCGATGTACCGCGCGAACCGGATAGCCCAGCTCTCGCAGCTCATCGAGGATTTCCTCGAGAGGAGAGTTCACGTCCAAGCCTCTGAGGATAAGTGACAGAGGCTTCACGTGTTTCGGGGTGAAGGTATGGTATTACAGGTCGGCGGATTCAACGAACGCCATGACGCTGCGGTACTCGTCCATTCCGCGGACAGCGATCTTGACAGTGTCGCCCCCAAGGAGCTTCAGGTCAACTCTGGCCGGGGAAAGTCCGGGAGCCACTATGAGTCGCCGGTAAAAACCGGTGACGTTGTTCACGCCGTGAACGAACACGGGCGGGATGCGACGATTGGCCGGCGGTGCTTGGGCACAGTCGGCCCCGAGCCGGATTCGCCATCGGCGGGGACAACTTCCATGGCGGACGCCGAGGAAGAGGTTGAGGAGGACCGGGTCCGCCTCGGTTTCTTAACCGGGCACCCCGTGGCCCAACCGCCACGAAAGCGTCGGTCTCGTCACCGGGCAGCGGAACCGTCCGGGGATCAACTACTTGGTCCGCATCCATAGCCGGAGAACACGGCGAATCGCTCGTGTGGGTTATGGAGGAGGCGAGCGACTGTGTGCTCTTTGACGCGCCCGGAGCGGGCATTTCCGCCAACGAGCGGGAGGTTTGCCGACCAGAGGCAGCCAGGCTGCCTCCGGCGGTAACCAGGGACCTAGGGTCCGGCCCGAGCCGGATCGCAAGCAGGACTGAAACGCTCAGGCTTACTATGAGCTGGAAAAATGACCGGTTTCGTTAGATACCTCTCCTTACCAAGAGAGGTGTCCACCGGCCTCTTTACCTAGGCGATATCCAAGCTCGCTTACCACTGGTGGGGGCTCGCAAGGATCGTCCTAGGCAGCGCTACCTAAGAGCCTGAGCGTCAGCGGGCTAGATGCGCTGCGCAACTTACAGCTCTGGCAGGCTGAAAATGCTTCCTCTTCAACAGCAAGGCGGTGGTCCTGAAAAGGGTCGCTCGGCTGGTGGCCCTTAGAAGGTCCGACGGACTCAGCTGTGTGTGCTGGCTACTCAATTCACCAGCCAGCTGAGTTTGGTCTTCTTTCTTCTAACTGTCCTCGTCAAGAGAAGGCAGCAGGGCAGCAGCTGTAGAACAGCGAGTCGCTTCCGCAAATGTCCAGTGAAGAGCTGATCCAGAGAGGAGGTCCTTCCTGTTCAAGCAGCTGAAGCGAAGTGGACGACGGACCGACTATGAATCGGCGGACACAACTGGGGGTTGCGCGGCCCGCGCGAAGCGCGGGTCGCGAGTAGTGCAGTGTCCCGAGTCTCAGAAAGGACTCCTGGCACTGGGTCTGTTTGAGTTCATTATATACTTTTAAATACTTATGGGGGGGGGTCTGAAGCGACCTGCGATTGGTGGAGTATACCACCGGGACTAGCAAACGAGGTCGCTTCCAGGACTCACCTGGTCGCGGGGTGTATTTACCAAGTCCGGCAATGAGGGAATTGTGGGTCACTCTGTCGGAACGAACATAGAATCGTCGCGCCAGGCGTCTCACGGTGTCATCAAGAGAGCGGACACCGAGTCCTCTCCTCAAAAGACGAGAAGAGTACCTCCGGGGGACTTTGCACGCGAGCTTCAGTCCCCGGTCGAGTACGCGCTGGAGCGTGATTCTATGACCACGAGCCAGGTATCCCCAAACAGGACAGGCGTAGGTAATCACGGGCAACACGTACGTGTTGACTATGAGCTTACCTAGCCGGGGGATCATTGCCGGATTAGATAGCACGGGCCAGAGTCTACCGAGTTGCGCCGAAGCGAGTTGTCTGATGTAGTTTGTATGGGTTCGCCAGGTGAGTCGGGAATCCACGTGGAGCCCGAGGTACTTGACGCTGTTGGTCCAGGGCACCTCGACGGGGCCTACTTTAAGCGGCCGAGGCCGCTTACGTTTGCGCGAGAGTATTACCGCGGCGCTCTTGGAAGCGTTAACGGCAACTCTCCAGTCATCGGTCCACCCGACATACGCGTCGAGTTGGCGCTGGAGCTTAACTGCCGCATAACTCGCGTTCGGCTCTGAGGCAAAAGACGCAGTGTCGTCCGCGAACAGCGACAATTTCACTCCAGGAACTCGTGGCATGTCGTTGACAAACAACGAGAACAGGAGAGGCCCAAGGACACTTTCCTGAGGGACGCCAGCGGTAATACGCCTCTCCGAAGAGAGAGCGTGGTCTACTCTCACTCGGAAGCTACGGTCTCGCAGAAAGCTGCCGATCAAGTGAACGTAGCAGTCTGGGAGAAGGACTTCCGTGAGTTTGTAGAGGACACCCTCGTGCCACACGCGGTCAAAGGCTTTCTCTACGTCTAGGAAGATCGCAGCCGTCTGTTTGCCCTGGCAGCCAGCCTCGGTTATGCATTCTACGAGTCTCATCAGCTGATGAGTCGAGGAGTGCAGCTCACGAAAGCCGAACTGTTCGGGGAACAGCACGTCTAGTCTTTCTAGATGGTCGCGGATCCTACGCTGGGTCAGACGCTCAAAAACCTTGGACGTCGCGGACAAGAGGCTGATGGGCCTGAGGTTCTCCACTTGAGAAGAATTCTTTCCCGGCTTGGGTATCACAATGACGGTAGCCGTTTTCCATTTCACCGGAAAATAGGCCAGTCTGAGGCATGAATTGAACAGGTCAGTGAGGAACTGGGTTCCTCGCTCCGGAAGGCGGAATTCATGACTCCGTCCGGGCCAGGCGCCTTCCGGGGCTTGAGCTGAACAATCCTCTCAGAGACCTCCTCCGGGGAGATGGGCTCCGGCGGGACTGTGATATCGGCCGATAGAAAGCGCTCTACCTCGCGGCAGATTTGCTCATTGAAGGCCGGGTTCTTGGATGGGTTGGGAGCGAACTGACACTCTAAACTGTCAGCCAAGAACTCTGCCTTTTCGAGGGGGCGGCCAAGGGGTTAACCGCCGGGTCCGGCCAGTGCGGGGAGAGGCGCGCGTTTGCGCTTTCCCGTTAGGGCACTGGGAATCCGCCAGACATTACGGTCCTCGGCAGGGCCGTCCATCTGTGTTACAGCTAGCTCCCAGTTGCGTCTACGGAACGCCAGCATGTCGCGACGCAACTTGCCGGACGCTCTGTTGAACGCAGCCTTGTCGGCCGGGTCACGAGTCCTCTGCCAGCGTCTCCGGAGGCGATTCCTCTCGCAAGCGAGCTGAGACACCTCTTCGGGGATCCGCTGATAGTCGGGCGTGAGCCCCGGCTTCATCCGGGGGGACACGTCAACCGCCGAGACTACGGCTGTGTCGAATAAGGCAACTGCCTCTTCGACATGCTGGGTAGTGTCGAGCGGGATATACTCTGGTAGCCGGCGACTGAACGCCGGACCAAAGCGGTCCCACTCGATTACCCGCCGCTCGTCGCGGACGGTGGCGTTTTGGGTAGCTATATGCACACTGATAGGGCAATGGTCCGAGGACAGTTCCGAAATGACGGAGACGTGGACCGGGCAATAAACGCCCCTGACCGCGGCAATGTCCAATACGTCAGGGCGGGAGTTAGCCCTCGAGGGATAGTATGTAGGCCCGGTAGGACTCATGACTGTGACCCGAGCCGCATCAGCATACCTGCGTAAGCGGGTCCCGTTTGGGTTCGCCAAGCGGCTCCCCCAATCGGGGTGCTTACATTTCAGGTCGCCCGCCAGGACTACCCTCCTGTGTGCTCCAAAGACGGCCTCCAGATCGTTCGACAGGAGCTCCGTTTGTGGAGGCTTGTAAGAGGAAACCACGAGTAGACCGCCGAGAGCACCATGGAGCTCGACCGCGGTGCACACGAGGTTCCGCCGCTGAGGCAGGACAACGCGGTGATGGCGAAGACTCGCCTTCACCGCGATGGCTGTGCCCCCTCCTGCGCGACCCGACCGGTCGTCCCGGTGGCACACGTAGTTGGGTAGTCGGAAACGACGATGCGGGGTCAGGTGCGTCTCGCCAAGAAGAAGCACGTCGGGCTTGTGACGGGCAACGAACTCTAAGAGCTCAGAATGCCGGGAAGCAAGGCCGTTGGCGTTCCACTCCACGAGCTCGAGGTCTCGCTTGAGGGATTGCCGTGGTTGTCCGTTCATAACAGACCTGTAACACGGCAGGCTTCCACCAAGAGGAGGAACTTATCTTGGGGCGAGGCTGTTGCCAAGCGTTCCTTGATTTTAAGGAAAGTCTGGTCTACTTTCTGCAAGTCGTAGCTTGCCAGAAAGTCTGATACGACGGCGAGAACATCGGAAGATGAGGCCGGGGGAGAACGCTTGGCGGCAGCTGCATAGCTGCGGCGGGGCGAGACGGTGGAAGCCTTGGGGGCAGGTACTGGAGCGGGTGGCCGCTCTGGCTTTTGGTGGACGGGCTTGGGTCCAGTGGCAGGTGGTTTAGGCTGGCCCGTGTTCTTGGCCTGAGTCCTAACTTTCTTGCCCGTTCTGGGAAATCTCGGCTTGGGTGGCGGCGGCAATGGAGGATCAATTTCCTCATCGTCCGGTAGCGGGACTTGGGTATAATGGGGGACTTCGCGTTCCGGTTCCGGGGGCGCGATGGTTGGTTTGGCCTTTGGAGCTTCACTCGGGCTCACTGGACTGCTGGGTTTCGGAACCGGAGCAGACCTAGGGGCTGGTTTTCAGACCACAGATTGAGCGGCTTTGGCCGGTGTGACAGGTTTGGCAACAATATTGCGAGGCTTAGGCTGGACCGGTTCCTTAAGTTTGTCCAGCTGCTCGTTATATACTGGGCAGCGCCTGTTATTTGCAGCATGGGCGCCGCCACAGTTTATACAGTATCGGTGGTTGTCCGGGACCGCGCAGGCCTGCGTCAAGTGGTAATTTCCACAGCGGACGCAGGTCGGCGCGTTCCGACAACCGAAGCTGCTGTGGCCGAACCGCTGGCACCTTTGGCACTGGGAAAGTCGCCCGGTCTGGCGGCAGGGCTCTACGCTCACGCAGAGCCCGAAAAGCCGTTTTAAATCTAACAAGGCCTGGGAGGAGTCGCCCTTCTCTACCAGGAGTCTTATTAGCGGGAGTGGTCGACGCGAGCCATAAGTGGTGTACAGCCGAGAGGCTCCCACAACCTTATAGCCCGCGTCGCGCAGTTCGTCTAGGACGACCTGCGGATCCGCCTGTATGTCCAGGCCCCGAAGGACGAGGGCTACAGGCTTAGTGCGGTTCAGTGTATAGGTATGAAACTGGAACGATTCACGTTCCAGCCACTGGACAACTCCGAAGTGCTCGGATGTGCTGCGGCAGGTAACGCGCACAGTCTCGCTCGCAAGGAGCTTGACAGATGCGTTATCTGCCAGCGCAACCACCTTACGGAGTCGGCGAACGAAGCCGATTACATCCCTGACGTTCGTAACGAACACCGGCGGGATCCTTCCTTCGGAGGTGCGACTAGGCGCAACCTCAGCGGAGGCTTGGAATTCCGCCGAGTCCGTGGCCGAACTCAAGGGGTCAGGGAGGGAGACTTTCTCGGCATGCCACCGTGCCCTACTACCACCCAGTCGGTGGAAGCCGAGGCCTCCATGGCTGGGGAGTCAGACTGCGGCAGAGGTACAGAGCTGCTTGGCCTACTGGCGGCCGTGCAGCCGGAAGGTCCGGCCTTTGCGGGCTTGGTCGGCAATAATAAGGACCGATTATCCGGACGAGCTTGCGCGGGTTCAGCAGGGCTTCCCGCGCGAGTCGTAGGGTTCCCGACTGGCCCAAGTGGCCGGCCGGGGGGCTCGTTGCTGCCGCACAGTGCTTTAGGGACACTAGCAGCTGGGCTAGTGCCGACTAGCTCGGCTCTTTGTCCAGCGGGTACCCGGGGGCCGAACTGCGACACCGTCACAGTGGCGGCGCAACCCGCATCTCTATTTGTAAGTCCTACTCTCGGACTCCCCGGGTTTCGCTGGACAGCGCTACCTACAACACTTACCGGCACTGTGCGGCAGGTCCCAGTTGTGTTGCGTTGATGATCTTCGTCCTGGCAAGACGGCTGGTCGATCTCCATCGCTTGATGTTGGCGCTGGCGAGGTGGTTTCTGACGTTCCGGCGGGTTTTTTTGGCAGCCTCCGTCGGTTTTTGGCCGAGCCTCTTCATTGCAGTCTTGACGTCGAGGCTGTCCTCTGCTGCGTTGTGGTATGTGATTAGAGCTGATCCTTCTTCTTCGAGTGTGAGCAGTCGAATCTCTCGACGTCTGTCGTCACCTCTTAAAAAAAGTCTCTTCTATGAATCGGCGGTCCAGAGTCCAGAGTCCAGAGTTGAACGGAGCAGCAGCTAGTCGTGCTCCGGTGGTCGCAGTGTCCGGGTGATACCCGATGACTGCATGTTGCCTTGCTGTTACCTTGGCTAGCGATCTCGCGCTTTGAAAGGAATGGGACCTCCATCAATTTTATTTTGGAGGGACAGGATGTTATGATTTTACTTGGACCCTGGGACCTCGAAGAGACCCGTGACGGCAGAATGGGGGAGACCTCAAAGACCTTTCGCGTGAGAAGCAGGAATGACCCTCCCACAACGGGTAGGGCGCCCCTAGCCGCTCAGGAAAAGTCGCCGAGGGCTGCCAGGCGGCAATGTCGGCGCACGGGAGAGAGCGTAGGAGGAGGCAGCGTCCACCAGAGGTGGCACTAGGCACACCTAGGGCGAGCGCAGACCCCCCTCTAGTCTGTCGCCGAGCGCCAGCACGGACATGAGAAAGAAGGAAGGAGGAGGAGCGTGAAAATACTCAAGGTCGGGGGGATGGGGCAGATGTTCTGTAAGTGCTTATGGGGGGTCGTCGAGCAACGCTCGGGGGGCGTTTGTGGCGTCTAGGTGGTGGGCCGACATCTGTGCTTAGTCGACGGATGTGAGGATGGGTCGAGACATAGGCTCGGGAGAATAGTTTGAGGGCTAGGGACCGAACGAATTCGGTAAGTGAAGGAACCTTCAACCCTCGCCTGATGGCATCATTTCTGACAAACCAGGGAGAGTTGGAGATGTAGCGGAGGGTTCGGGATTGGAAAGCTTCCAAACGGGCGACAACGGATGGGCTGAGTAGTACCCAAAAGGCGGGGGCTGCGTAAGTCAGGATTGCCCTAAGAAAGAGCAAGTAGATGGTGAGTTTAGTGCGCACAGGCACTGAACCCCGATGAGAGAGAAAGGGAAATAGTTTGGCTCTGACGCCTCTGGCGCGCTGGAGACTCAGAGAGACATGAGGTGCAAAGCTTAGGCGTCGGTCAAGATTGACGCCCAAGTACTTTACAGTCCGTTTCCACTCGATTGGGCTCCCTTCAAGGGAGAGGGACTGGCAGCGGGAAGTTAATTTACGAGAAAAGGCGATCGCCTCGGATTTCTCCGCATTGACCGCCATCCTCCACTTCCTTAGCCAGTCCGGAAGTACGGCGAGCTGACGTTGCACCAGGCCAGCTGCGAAATCAAGACTCGCTGAGCTGGCGTGGTACATAGCGTCATCCGCATAGAGCGAGAGAGTGACTCCAGGCTGAACAGGCAGGTCGTTCGTGTACACGAGGTACAGAACGGGGCCAAGGACAGATCCCTGAGGTACGCCTGCGGCGACTGGTCGGACGGATGAGTACGACCCTTCGACGCATACCCTAAAGATACGATCGCACAAGTACGATCGGAGAAAATGAACGAATGAGGCAGGGAGTGGGGAGTGGGCCAGTTTGTAGAGAAGGCCTTCGTGCCAGACTCGATCGAAGGCCTTACTCACGTCGAGCAATACAGCGACGGAGGACAGATGCTTGTTGTAGGCGTCCGTCAAATGGGTAACAACCCGGACGAGTTGAAGGGTCGTCGAGTGCTCTCTGCGAAAGCCGAACTGCTCCTGCCGAATGAAACCATCCAGCAGAGGCGCGTACCGACCGTGCAGGAGGCGCTCGAGTACCTTCGATATGACTGGCAACAGTGAGATGGGTCGATGGTTTGAGGGGTCAATACGCAGCTTGCGAGGCTTGGGGATCATGATGATTTTCGCACGCTTCCACAGGCTGGGGAAGTAATGAATCCGGAGACATCCATTGAACAGCTCGTGGACCAAGTTGATGAGGCTAGGGGGAGCGTGTTGTAGCGCCGCCGCTCCGATACGATCATCGCCGGGCGCCCTCTTAGGGCGAAGTCGACCAATAGCCGAGACAACATCGGCCCGGTCGAACGGGTCAGGGATGTCAGCTGGAGGGCGGGAAAAATATTAAAATAGGAAGTCTGCGACCTCGGCCGAGTGGACGGGGTCGCAGACGCCTCCGTGGACGGTGAATTGCTCCTCCATGGTTGCGGCAAAGACTTCAGCTTTGCCGGCCGCGGAGTACACAATGCCGTCCGGTGATCTGAGGGGATGGCGGGTCCTTTTGTCGCCATTAAGTCGACTCGCAGCCTGCCAGACAGACTCGGGCCGGACTTCAAGAGACTCGAGGTACGAGTCCCAACGATGTGCAGTGGCATCAAGCAGAAGCTGCTTGACAAGGTCAGATTGGGCGTTGAGCCTGCGTTTGATAGCAGGATCCCGGGTTTGTTGCCATCTCCGGCGGAGTTGGCGCCGAGTTTGGATGGCGAGGAGCACCTCTTCAGGTAATTGAGACCGGCGATTTGTCTCTGGGACAAGATAGGTGTGTGTGTCCATAGCGGACGTAACGACTTCTTGAAGATAGTCGGCCATACGGTCCGCATCAGCCGTAGAGGCGATGGGGGCCGGGGGGTCAGATGGCACTGTTCGTTGGAGTTCGTCATGATAGGAGCGCCAGTTGACTCTCCGTGGACGAGAGGGGGGTTGGAGAGGTGTGTCCAACAGGGGACGAACAGTGATAAGTACCGGGTCGTGGTCGGACGAGAGGTCCGATACAGCACTGACAGTGATAGGAATGGCCAGGTCCTTGACAATGACAATGTCAAGGACATCCGGAAGGCCCCTAGTGGGCACGTGGGTCGGTGAGTCAGGACCAATAACTGAGACCTGCAGATGACGCTGAACGTAGCTGTAGAGCGAGCGGCCACGCGGGTTCGTGACACGGCTGTTCCAAGAGGGATGCTTGGAGTTGAAGTCTCCGGCAGCTATAGTAGGTAGTTCGAGGTCGAGGAGGGCGTCCCACTCCTCAGGCGGCGGAGGCCCTCCGGGCCCGGGAGGAAGGTACGCCGAAATTAGGCGAACCTCCCGATCCCCGATCCAGAGGGCCACCGCCGTCGTCTCCAAATACCTAGTATCTGGAGGGGGTAAGAGACGATGGGCAATGCGCCTGTGGACGAGAATAGCAGTACCCCCGCTGGGACGAGCGGGGGGTTGTAGCCGGGGCCTATCCGTGCGATATGTAGTGTACGCCGGAAGCTGAAAGGAAGCAGCAGGGGTAAGGAAAGTTTCGGAGAGGAGGATGACATCGAGGTCATATTCAGTGGCAAAGTTAGCCAATTCGGCTCGGCGAGACGGAACACCACACGCGTTCCATGCCACCAGCCGAAGAGGCCTAGACATTGAGAGGCAGGAGAGTCATGAGGGAGGTAAGAATGGTGACTAGCAGAGACTGGACGTCCTTGGCAGCCAAGATTTGAGGGATGAGGGTCTCAACCCAGACACGCAAACGATCGGCAAAGGTCGGATCCGAGGACCCTTCCTCCGTCGATGGCGCCTGCGGCGTGGGCGGGGGCACTCGATACATGATACCATTATCGGGCCGAGGTGTAGTTGTAGGCTGCCGAGGCTCTTGGGGAGCTGGGGCAGATGCTGACTTAGTTGCAGCGGGCTTGTGCTGCGTGAGGATGGTGGTCGATGACTTTTTCTTCTTTGGCGCGGGTTGCTTTCGCGACGAGGCCAAAGGAGGGAAAGATGCATCGGAGGCGGCGGCTGCCGCATAACTGAGCGCTCCGGCAGGCGCTGGGCAGGTCGGGGGGACTACAGCGGCTGCAGGCGCAGACGAGGTAGCCGGAACTGGGGCCGCCGGGGCGGCAGATGCAGGGGCTGAGGGTTTCTTGGGGGCAGGTGGGATAGGCTTTTGGGCCTTGGTGATGCGCTTTAGGGCGTCATGATAGTGCTTGCACTGGCGAGAGCTTGCCGGGTGTGGTTCGCGACAGTTTGCACACGTGGCAGTGGCGGTGCGTTCACGAGGACAATCGCCCTTGTGATGACCTTCACCACAACGAATGCAGCGTGTCGGGTAATGGCAATAGATACTGCTGTGTCCGTACCTCTGGCAGTTGTAGCACTGCTTGGGTCCGGGTCGGGACTCGAAAGCTGAAACTTTTACCCGGAGGTAAAAGAGAGAGTCTACTTGGTAAATGGCTTGGAAATTCCCTACCTTGAGGATTTTCACAAGGAAGGCATTTCTGGGAATGCGTCTGCCGGGGGAGAAGAGAGGAGTTACAGAGCTGACAGTAAAGCCCAAAAGTTCAAGGGCGTGCGAGATTGTAGGCTCGGGAACATCGGCGGGGATGCCGATGATCTCGACCTTGAGTTCCCTCTCCTCCGGCAGGGCGTAGGTGTAGTAAGGGATACCACGATCAGTCAGCAGCTTCTGGGCGAGCCGGAAACTGTCGATGGTCGTGGTCTCAATTCTGACGGAGCGGCCACCCTGACAAACTGCAGTCAGGGTATTCGCAGGAGCGGCCCGGTGAAGTCGCCGCATGACCTTATCCCAGTCAGTAGGCCGGTCAAAGATCAGAGGCGGCAACCGCCGAGTCGGGGTAGGTGGTGAGGTGGCCGTAGCGGGTCTATCCGTGGCAGGACCCAGCTGGGAAGACCGCCCGGACCCCGCGGAGTCGCCACTGTTTCGCCGTTTCCGGCTACTCACAGTTTGCCACTCCTCAGTGTCCATGGCACTCGTCCCAGCAGACACTGTCTCGGTTTCGGCAGGCAAAGGTTGCGCCAAAGCGCCAGGTGGGATTTCGTGGCCCTGAGAAGGACCGACGGGAAGGTTGGTTGCGGCCATCGGCGAGGTTAACCTACGCCTAGGCTGGAGAGACTTTACGGATCGCTAGCTGGGTAGTGAGGTATACTACTTAAAAGATACAACACTTACCAGGCAACAGTCAGCAGCGGAGAACACCAAAACACCACTAACACCAGAAACTCGAGTTCACCACTGCCCGCACAAATGTAACACAGAGCACTAATTATTTATAACACTTTGTGAAAGTTTCAACTTGATTAAAGAAGGAATAAATGAGATATAGCACTCCAGACAAGCTGGAGCCAGTGTTGTGCAATGGAAAATTCCACGCACAAGAACAAGAAAACGAACGACGCAGCCTACCTTGGCAACAGCTCAGGGTAGACCCACTGAATCGGCGGGGCGAAAGCATCTCATTAAGTACATTATGGCATGGCGCGATGCGAGCCTCTCACACACCTTCTTGTTTCTGATTGGCCGGTGATCTTGTACTTACCTGTGCGGGGGTTGCAATTAGTAAACAATTAGCACAGGTAGCATCGCGGGAAATCAGCAGCCTCCCCCACAGTATTTCTTGGAAAACAAGTGAGTACATAATGGCATAGCTTGGTGCGAGCCAATCATACACCATCTCTATTGTGATTGGTTGATGGTGTCATTTTTACCTGTACGTGGGACTTTGCTGAATTTATATGTACAGGTAGCATGGCAGGACAGCTTTAGTCTATACCACAGTACTGTGGGCCTGCACGTAGACACCCAAAGTGCAGAAATTTTTATACCACCAGCCAGCGAAGTGATGGCAGCCAGTGGAGCTGCCGAAACGTTTGGTTTTGTTTTAAACCAGGGACCACGGCCAAACAGCCCGGATATTTTGCATAATTCAAATGACACCGGCCGTGAAAGCCAAAGGAATAATTTAAGACGCCTCTACGGGGAGGAATTTTCAAAAAATATCAGACGATTTGAGGGGCTGAGAAAGAAGAAGGTACACCTGCTCTGTTCACTGGCTTTTTTGTCAAGATGCCGGGATACTGGTGTTATTCCCCGGTTTCTTATATTGAAGAATTCCATATTTACACCGCAAGCCAGTCGCATTTATCGACGTGCAGAACAGGCGATGCTACGCGAACGTATCCACCAGACCAGGAAAGATCTTGCCGACAGCAATATGAGGTTGTTCCGCCTACACCTGGAATTAAGCACTGTGTTGTCACCTGGTCACTGGGATCTGGTGGATAGCCTAAGTTCCAGCGCCAGGAACTTACAGGATAATCATACACCATCTCTATTGTGATTGGTTGATGGTGTCATTTTAACCTGTACGTGGGACTTTGCTGAATGTATATGTACAGGTAGCAAGGCAGGGCAGCTTTAGTCTACACCACAGTACTGTGGGCCTGCATGTAGACACCCAAAGTGCAGAAATTTTTATACCACTGATGATGGCAGCCAGTGGAGCTGCCGAAACGTTTGGTTTTGTTTTAAACCAGGGACCATGGCCAAACAGCCCGGATATTTTGCATAATTCAAAAAACAGTTAATAGATGAAGTCAAGCATCTAAAAAAATAGTTTTAACTAGAACTAAGTTAATAACTTTAATATTGACCTAAATGTATTTTCTTATATGCAAATTATAACGTGGTTAAAATAAGACTTTTACTGTGTTGTTCAGACCATTTTTTTAATATTTTATACGGAGTTTCGTTAAGAGAGGGAATAAAATCTGTATTTATCGGTAACAAATAACGGAAGAGTTATTACAGAAATGTAATTAACAATAACTATATTAATTTATGTTTGGTATAAAGTTATTTAATTAAAACTAATACGTTTAAGCTTGTCGTTGTTTTCCGTTTATCTACAGTTTCAAATATCTTCTTTTTAGGTACTTTTTAGGAAAACTAATGTAAAGTACTGGTATTAGAAGCTCAACGTTAACCATTTGAGGAATAATAAATTCGACTTAACTCGAGAGAATTAAAAATACAATAATTTATATCATATACTTTGGGTTTACCGGATATTCAACTTCATTTGGAGTTTGCAGTACAGTATGTTTGTGTAAAAGAATAATTTAAACATAGACCTAAGCGTAGATCCCACTTGTGTAGAAAGCTAATTATTGAAACAGTGAATAATTAAGCTAGTCTAAATACATTTAGGAAAATGCAATTGAAGTAATGCTTTCACGGTGAAGTTAAAAACTTGTTTTCTCTAAGAGAAACATTTCGTTTCAAGATAAGAATCCTGTTTACTCCGTTGCACTAGTGTAATTGTACAGTAAATATACATTTATAAAGATAATATTGCATTGCATAAACCTTAAATGCGACGTTAAATTACAGTAACAAATTAACATACTGATACGAGATAGATAGTCATTTCAAAATTTACCATCTCTCCGTTTTACTGAATTGGTTTAAAACTCTTTGGTTTGAATAAACTAATGAAAACAGTTCAGTTACATTACGAAAAAAAATTACTAAACGTTTCCATACACGTTTAAATTAAAAACCTTTTCGGATAGACGACACATTTTGTCCTTCCTTTTGTACTCTCAGCTGCTGGGTTCTCGTCTGTCTCTTCTAATACTATCCAAAGACGTGTTACGAACATACAAAATAGCCTTATTAAAGCTCATGGGCTGTAACTCTGTCAACAATAATTAATCAGTTAGGTCTAATCATCTACATCAAACTATTTATCGCTACCAATTTATTTGTTCAGCACTGACTTATCACGACTCGCAGATAGTTACTTTAATACTTCACAGTCGCAGCTCCGATAACAACTGTCTTGATATTTCTCTATTAAATCAATTTTAGTCAAATCCAGTACTGATATTAACGAAAAACTACTACCCGTTGCAAAAATAAAATGGTGCCAGTACTCCCGCCGTCATGCAATTTGTTTAATAAATAGTCTGCTATGTATTGAAAAACTTTATCGTATTAAGGAAACATATTTATGTCCCTATATAACAACGTTAGGTTTTTTTCTGAGATATTGAGTACTTCTAGCCTTGTAAAAAGTTACCTTATTTTTATATCACAATTAACTTTTGTGTCAAATGTTCTGTTTATTAGCAACTATACAGCTGTAGTAAGTAATTTAAGAAAACGTTTATTGAAAGTAACATTACTTTTGATACTTTTGAAACTTCAAAAAATTTGTGATTTTGTTTATAAAGTGTTTCTTGTGATAAAATACAATACCAAGAAAAGTAAGTTACTAATGAAAATCACAAATTAAAACACCACACTTAGGTAAGATAACGCGTTACCAAAGAAAACGTTGTCAGTGAGCAGAGGGAGTCACTAATTACTCAATATTTAATCCCACAGAAAATACTCTTTTCCAGGAACAATATAGATTTTGGTATAGACTTTTTAAGAAGAACACACCTGCGTTTAAAACGTATTAGATCTTAAAATTACTTATAAATATTAATTTCATACAAAATTAAAGATTATACTTTTCAACTCTTTGTAACTGTGAAATTGGGTACATTTTTTGTTTTCTCGGTTCTATATAAGACTTTATGCTATTAACAAAGTTTTATTACTAGTAATCATATTTATGAACCTTAACGTTCTGTAAAACTCCTGGCTTATATAATAGGCCTAAAAATGTCTTGTGTAAATTGGGCTATTCTGGTTTCTTACAATAAAATTGCTTACTTCTAATACATTGTAACATTTGGTATTTAATCCTAATAAACAATACGATCTTTTACTATACACATTATGATTTAAGACATGCTTCGTATCTTGTAATGTCCCTGTCTACCTTCTAAAGTAGCTGTAGGGTTTTTGTCCAAGTAGACATCTTGTTAATTACATTTTTATTAGTACATTACAAACATTTTAGAGTACTTTACTTTAATCTAGTAACATATACATTCCATTTCTTTATATATTGGACATTGGCTATTACAATTTTTATACATTATATTGTCTCTTTTTATCTATCAAATAGATGTAGGTTGTGTTTAACATTTATTTCTTACTAACTACATTATTATTTGTCCATAACCAGCAATAGTTATTTCTTATTCTATTGGCTAGTAGTCAGTTTATTTGTCAAACTTTATACTACTAGTTTATTTACATTCTATTCTTCCTTAAATTTCTATCATTCTTTAATATACAATAGTAAACTTTCCTTCCTACCACACACTACAACATTATTATACAAACATAAACTTTTGCAATATTTTTATAACATAATGATCTGTATTTGAATTGTCTAAGTGTCTATTAGTTACACTTATATATAACGGAATCTATACTTACAGTATATATTATACTGAATCTAGGTTTATAGTTTTTATCTTACATTTTCTTTAGGTTATGTTGCCATGTTCCCAGTTACTGGTTATACTTGGTTCACAATACTTTATATTTTTATTATGGTTTACACTGTGTCATTAGCACTGTTTACTTATCACTATTTATTACTTTTGCTTTTTAATACACATAATTATGACAATAATTATCTGGTATTTACTATAACTCTATACATATGCTAATTACAAATGCAGTCTTAGGTCTGAGACCTAGCTTGACTGTTAGGCTTGTTACATAAATGATACTTCTTAACCCTAAATATATTTTTTGCTTATACGTAGACTCAAACATTACTTTTTTCAATATTACAATAAGATATATACACTCACTTTCGTATTCTATTGGGCAATTTATTATGTCAAATTTAGTCTAGTCTAGTCCTTTTAGATGTCTGTTTTGTCAAGTTATTTATTATGTTTGTTTACAAGGCTAATTTAGGTTTTTAATCTATTCATGCATCTGTAACAATTATTGTTTATTTATTCATGGTTTATTGAATTAGTTACTATAATTCTTCCTTTATATAATTATTTTTTGATTGTTCTCATTAGATCACTCATCCTCTATTGCGTTCCTCATTCAATTACCTATTATTTGTTTATTTGATTAGGTTACCTAAATATTTTGATAATTCAATTGAGTTTTTTGTTTTGTATCATCTTGTGATGCTACAATATATATATAGAAACAAAACACAGGATATGAAGTTCATATAATAGGGATACTAAGGCTATAACACATTTTCTGACGGCCATAGACATGTTTTAAATTGATTTTGTTCTTTTCTTTGTTTTGAACGAAGTTATGTTTAAAAAAGTATGTTACGTCAAAATGTTCACAATTTTATACTCTTTTATGTCATTTGAAATATTTGTGTGTGTGTACGGGTGCGCGGGTGATTTACATTTTATTTAATAACTTAATTGAAAAGTGACATTTCGTTCTGAAACTTGGACAGAGTGTTCTTATGGTTATAAGCTCCATTTTTCATATACCCAATTCTTCACAACTATAATATTTATATGTTTTTTAATGAAATCATTCTTCTTTTATTTTCGTTATCTCCAAGATAGTAATAAAATTTGTAGGTTAAATCAAGACAAGCCTTTGCAGAATCGGACAGAGTTTTAGCCTGATGTATGGCTATCACTAAGGGCTAGCGCAGACGGTCGATTTTTCGACGAGCGATAATTGCATCGCCCAATAATCTGTGGCACCCCACAGATTTTTAATCGCCGGCAATTTCTGATCGCCTGTGTGCGCTCTCCTATTTCAGTTTATGTGTTACAAATCCGGCGATTCATAATCGCCCGGGGAAAAATCGACCGTCTGCGCTAGGCCTAAGAACATCTGTGATGATGATAGAATTTCCACCAATAAGAAGGTCTAAAAATCATTTGGGTTGTTCCGTTGCAGAGAGCACATACGCTCAAGTTCTTTCTGATTTCTTCCCATAGAAAGACGTACTTGCTGTCAAGAGTTTTTCGTGACATGACAAGCCGATTTCCTTGAGACTTAGAAGTTGGTTCACTTCGAGTTCTTCGTAACCATTGTTAATTTATAGAACTCAAATAATTTCAAATAGCTCATACTCTAGTGCTTTTTCGCGTAGAGTGGAAGATTTTCCGGATTAGCGCCAAAATATCTAACGAGATATTTTGAGTTAACGCGAGAACACTTCAAGAAGCCTGATTTGTGTACGCTTAATACACGATCTATTTTAACCAGGTTTGAGCCCTGAGATTAAGAGTATTCAAGATATAAACAATAACAGTTTCATATCGCAGTGTGCGTGTGTAAGCCGCGACGTAGATATTTAAGCTTTACTGAGCTTCGGTCGGTTGACGTGCAGGGTCGCAGGGGTGCAGACGAGCAGCGTGGGGAGTGCCTGGAGTCTACGCAAACAGTTGGAATTCTACGTACAAGTAACATATTTTCAAAACAAGCCAAAAGACTCATTTATTGAAAGACAATTATTTAATAATCAATTTTATATTATAAAGTAATAAGACAATAGTAAATTTTAAGGTGTTAATGAATACAAATTTTCCTACATCCAGATATAGACTTTGTTGTAATAAATTCAATGTAACCTATCTATGCAGTTTTAATTTGTATCGGGCAATACACACACACACATACATTTTTAAGAAAATATATTCAGATTATGCTTATGTTATTTATAAACTTTGCTGATGAGGTTATTTTCAGTTTCTAACGGTTTGTTGATGTGTGTGAAAGTAGTTGTCACTGTAGGATAAACGTGTTCTGTTGTGGAGGAGTCTTTGAGTAGCACTCAATTCTTTTGTGTTAATAGAGTAACCATTCCATTTACCGTTTAATGGTTATCCGAATGTTATCATAAAATTGTTTTTCTCTGCGACGTGGTATTTTTACAATATATTATTTTAATAGCTACAAATCGTTCTCGTGACTCAACACATGATAACTATTGAGAATAGAAACCTGTTTGGAATCAGAGCAACAGTATTTTTGTGTCCGCTTAAATTATATTTTGATTGGCAAATGGAGTAAAAATTACGAATATTGAAACAAGGGACAGGTGCAAATCTTGGCAACAGTGCTAAAACGTTGAGGTTAGTGCCAGTGGAAGACAGTCTCCAACTGATGGCAAGCAGTATCAGCTGCTTACTTTAATATTGTATTGCTGTAAATTACACCAGTCAGCCATCTTGCTTCACAAAAGTAATATGAAGCAGCATTCTGCTTGTGCACTGGTATTACCTGAAACTACATAATGTAGTAAATTTAATAATTTAATTAATGCACAATAGTTTCAATACTAATTAAGGTTAAACTCTAACAATTATTGTATAATAATTTACATAAGTAAAAATGAATTATAATATTATGTAATTGTTTGTAAATATAATTGTCAATGTTGCTTTTCTGAGATTGAGAATGAATTTAATTGTGCTTGTGAATTACTTTATAATTTCAATGGGCATATCATATATTAGTAGCACCATATTTAATCTCTCCTTACAAAAATTATGAATTGTCTTGTTTTATTCGTTTGTTTTATTATAATTCTTATAAATTTCTTTCCTAACAGTTTCATAAATTTAGTGTAACCTTCGTCTATGATTTGCAGGTTGCCGTTCATATTAACGTTGACCTCCGTTTCTACAACAGGATCTTGATAGTTTCTCAGACTTGTTACAGCAATTTTCAGACGAAAACTACAAACGCCTTATGTTGTAGCCATGTACACCTGTTTCCTATTGTCAACTCCACGGACTAATTTTTAAGACACAATTCTAGCGGTGAATTAATTCAAATTGTTCTAAACCCACACAGAAATAACGTATGTCTCCTTTCAGTAATCAAAATACGTGTTCGATAAAACCTGTATTCGGATTTAAGCAAATCTATTTGACCGCATGTTTCGTTAAGTATTACATTTCCTATAAACGCCAATCGTTACAAACAGTATTATATTATCAGCCAATTAATATTAGATAGACTTTTAGATTGCTACTTTAAAGAATAAACTATAATTTTCTTGTCATTGTTTTTATAAAATGCTGTTATCTTTCGCCTTGAATTTTCGCCCCTCAGGACATTAACAATAAATATTGTAATTAATCTACATTAACTTTCAGTTCCTAATATGAATTAATAATAATCTAATCTGATGCTTAGGCATTTACACGATTTTGGCCGGGCTTTAATTCAGACCTTACAACAAAATATAGAAAGACATTTCTTTCCATTTTTTCTCTCACCCTCACGGTGTGGTAAATACAGATATTGTGTGTGTGTGTGTGTTTATGTGTGTTTGTATGACAGGGAAAAAGTGAGTCAAAATTACTGACAGATGAACGAAGAGAAATTAAATTATACGAGATACTTCACCGGCCGGATTACAAACAACCCTTTCTAACCACAAACACACTTCCTTTATAACTGTGAACTAAATACCACCTATGCAGGATCTGTTGTACTTTATTATTTACGTAATTAAAATTTGTTCCAGATGTGTAAAACGATAATCTCCGGAAGGAATTTTGTCGACATATAGTGACGTCTACTACAATGAAATATAAAATATTATGTAAAGTACTATTTAGGTTCTTATTAATTATCTTGCAACAAGAACGGAAAAAAATGTATTCTAAATAACAGCCTCAAATGTATACATAGCTTATTTGACTCTTACCAAACGAATATTTTTGTCAGCACTAAGGAAAATTACTTAATTTTAATTAGTGAATAGTTATTAATAATACTATTAATAGTTAAAATTATTAATAGTTACAATATTAATTAAAATAAATAATTTAAATATACAATATAACAATAGTTAGCGACATAGTTTATTTCGCTGCTATTTAATAGCTTTCATACCTTTAAGTGACGCTAATATTAAACAAAACTGTATTTGTTTACAAAAATTAACGCTAAGGTATAAACAATTAGATACTATTCTCACTGGAATATATCTTTCTTTAAAAACTTCTGTTACATCTCAACACAAAGTTACCAAAATTTTGATCTCCCATCACCGCATATAACTGGATTGCTCTATCAAAATATAGGTTTATTCTGTGACATCACCAGAACTATTAATAGACGTTATGACAAAACTATTTAATGTACGGGTGTTTCGTTTAATAAAAACGCAGATGTTTTTGCGATGTATCTTGTATGCCCGGATAACGAATAAAGTTACCTTTCAAAACTTGGTTGTAATCGTCAATCGATTTGTAAATGTTCTTATGTTTGTGATTATTATTTATATCAGTTATTTGGTTATCGTTTACTATGTTGTTATTCAGTATTCGTTGATTAACAACGATTTTACGGGAGTGGGAATGTATCGTGCCACCGTTCGTTTGAAAACGGCGCGTGAATAATATTTGTTCTGTAGTTGTTAAACAGATCGTGTTAACTAGATATCCTTGCGCCGACTACCAATTTTCTCTTCTGTCTCCTGTAATTAATGATCTTTATAATCACTTTACTGAAATAAAATAGAACTGGTATGATTGACAAATTATATTTTTTATTCGTTATCTCTTTAAAACATTGATCAACTTACCGTTCTATTAGTCGAACATTTACAGTTAGATAAGTTCATCCGCCGTGACAAATAGTCCGCAACAACAAAAAATTCACAATATAGGTATATTTTATATTTCTCAGGTAATGGGTACTTGGAGTTGCTAGGAAAGATAGGAGATATGCTTTCACTTAAAAGTACAATGCATTACAAACATATATCTACTTCTTATCAAGTAACAAAATGTATATAATAATGTTGTCAAAATTGTTCAGTTTGAAAGGTTGCACTAGTGCTTTTATATTAAAACATGGCGGAATGCCTGATTCGCATCTCGGAAAAAAACGTTTTTTACATTCCAATTAGAGTGCTTTAAATAAAGTTTTAGTTATAATAGTTTATAGTAATAGTTTGTATATAGCCTCCTTTATCTGGAACAGCTATGTTTTTTGGTGGAAATTGTGTTGTGATGTTATGTAGTGATCTCCTGGACTTCACCAAAATTGTTCACCGATTGGTTCTATAATCGGGATGAACGCCTTGGGTTGAGTAAATATTTTCTTAAATTCTCATCAGTGTATTGGTTTTCTTGGTTCTGGTGCCGCGTCATGTGTTGTCGATCTTTTCTGTGTTATGTTTTACTGGAAATGCCTCTCCTGGAATAAGTTTTCTGTCAGTTTATAGTAATTTTTACTGCCAGCAATACGTTGTTGAAGTTTATGGTTTAATGTCTAACAATGAACTGTCCCTCAAAATATGTTTAAATTTCGTTGGTGACCTGGCTTTTGGTGTTTTGTGATTGGTCTAAATCTCTGACCCCACGTCACGTGACTAAACTATTTTGAAAACTGGCGATTTTAATTCCGTCACCTCAAATTACGTTTTATTTATTTTGACTTAAATTTATCTTTAATTAGTACCATTTTATTGTTTATTAAAATTAAATCGTTTTAATACTAATCTCGCCCCATTTTGGCCTCTTATCGGCTGTTTTGACAGGTTTATAATTTTGTGTTTTGAGGCATTGACCTAATCTTGTTTGACATTTCTATTGTATGTCTTACAGATCTAATATTTTCTAACATTGTTATTCTTACTACTAAACATAATTCTGAGTATTCCTACTTTACATACAATATCATTAATTTAAATACCTATACCTATTTTTCTGACAATAACAATAATACTGAAACCATGTCAGCTTAGTGGCTTAATAAAAGCTTTACAATTATGTTCCCTATCCATATTATGACAGTAATGGATGGTTCATACATCTCCCTCCATTAAGATCTTTCTATTTTATCAAAATCAAGCTTTTGTTTTTTGTTTTATTTAATTTGGTAATGTTTATCTAAATAATTCCATGTTGCTTGAGTCTGGCTCAATTCTTTGGGCCTATATGTCTAGCAGTTAGTTATTTCTGTACAATAGCTTTTTTATACAATTAGATCATTTCCAATTACCTGAGTAACATTTTTGAATAGTTTATGAACTATCACTATGAATTGTTCACTAAACAATTAACATTTTTTCAACAAAACTATTTATAACATTGAAATTAATGGTGCACACAGGCTCCCCATATTAACTACTTCTAACACAACTAAACATGGGTGTTTATTACCCTAACTCTTTTGTATATCACTATGGCTATTATCTAAATTATAGCATAACGAACAATAACTGTTTACTATTTTAAAATTATTAGGTATTCAACCCCTATGAATAAATAATTAGTCATGAAATAGTACATTGTAGTTTACAAAACACTTAACAAAAAACACTTTGTCAATATATTTTGGTTCTTACTTCCATCTACGTGGTTCATAAGACCTTTATCACTTTAATTTCCCCCACTGACTTTCACCTCCCCACTGGTTTATATCATGATCTTTTGATCATCACTCAATTATTTTGGGAGTGCACTCTCACTACCTTCACTTGTTTTAGCTCATTGACTTACAATGGTTTCTTATACTAGTACATATTCTGTTATTATTTACTGTACTGCATTGTATTCATAACTTTATTTTATATTTATTGGGTCCTCCTACCAATTTTATTGTTACTCAAAAGAATGGGATTGGTTTACTTATTAAATTGGGTCTATTTGATATGTCTCTTGGTAAAAACTTCTGTTTCCAAGTTCTAATCCTAGTTCTTTGCCTCTTCTCATTTCTTCTATTAAATGTTGATTCTTCTTTTGGTATACATTGTCGCACGTTTCATTTTTTATTATCAATACATCTGTAGTTTATGTTAGATTGGTTTATGTTGGATTTGTTCATGCCCCTCACCTACCATAACTATTGGGTTTGTCACGTTATTAGAAATTTTTCTTTGTTTCTTCTTTTCCGAATTTCTTTTTATAACTACGGTTTCTTACAAAATATTTATTTAATCTTCTCTGATTACTTTTGTATGATGTTGGAATTGATATTTTATTGTTTATTACTCATTTATTAATAAGTTATCCCCTTCATGGCTTGTGCTATTACTTGTTATAATATATCTTATACATATGCGATGAAATGTACCATCACAACGTGTACTCTGAACGTTAATGTTAGGCCTACTAAATGTTGTTTCTGGAGAATTGATTGATGGTAACTTCATAATTAAACTAAATTGTATCCCCCGTTTTCCCACAAATTAGGTCAATTTAATGAATTAAATTGTTTCTATAATATACTTGCATAGGTTTTTTTATTTTACTAAATAAGGTTGTGTTGAAAATATTAAAAAATGGTCTAAAAGTTTACTCAGTTGAGAGCAAAAATACTTTCAATCTCAAATAGTTCCCCGAATTATGTCCAGCTATCATTTAGGCCTTACAAAGTAGCTTTATTTGTAAAGAAAAATTTTAATTTTAAATAAGTTATTAAATTTATGATGTTTTAAAAGTTTAGTTATTTTAAAAGCTTAACATGTAAAAACTGAAGTAATATTGTTATTTTCAATTAAACATTATGAAAAATATCTCACTTTGCTCTTCCACTCCATTTAATTTTCTCTTTACTTCATTCTTTTTCCTGAATTGTGTATACCAAAAAGAAAATACTTAAGTCTACCAAGTACACTAAGACAAACAACCGCACTGAGACACAGCACTCACAGCAAAGTGGACTTAAGGTCATTTGTTTAAAATAATATTTAACTATAAAAATTGTTCTCAGCCAGGAGCGGAAGGTTTTATTACTTTCTAAAGGAAACGAGAATCGATCAAATTTTATATAGCGTTTTCCTTTATTTGCTCAAGGTAGGTGCTTTATAATGCAATTTTATTTTACTTCTTCCCTTTAATCTCTATATAAAAATGTGTTCATTTCTAACTCCTTCGTGTGATGTATTTTACGTTTCTAATGTGCAAGTGTAGATTTTGTTTGTAGTAGTTTAATAATCGTAGCTTGCAAGCTTTGAGAAAAAATTATTAAAGTGAGTATAAATAGTGCAAATTGCTGCTTGAGGGATAACAATGTTGATACAAATAACAGGGATATACTAACAATGGTACGCTGACTTCTACTGAAGTTTAATCTTCTTCTTCCGTGTTTCCAGTCTAAGGCCTTATGGGATGATTCCTCATTCGTGTTCTTCCATTACTTCTTTGTCTCTTGGCTACAGTTCTTCGTTAGCTTCGGAGTTTTTACCGCGGTTATTCTTTCAACGAGAGCTTTACAATTTTCCTTGAATGCCTATTAAACGCAAACTTATTGCAATAGTGCTTATAAGGTGATGTGAGATGACTGTTTGTTATTTTACCGTGTGTTACACAATAGTTAACTAAAAGAATTATAGTAGACAAATGCATTTTGTAGTTTCGTTTTTAAAAGTAGTGAGAAGCATATTATCTGATGTTCAATTACTTTTCCTCACTGCTGAATCACGACGATCCGTGCAACCGCCCACACAATAACAAGAATCTAATACTAAAAACTATTAATACATATACGTATATTACACTATGTAAGAAGACACATGCCTTACTTTTTGATTATGTACAATGGAGATGAAGCTCATGTAAGGAAGGAAGGAAATACTGTTTACGGTGGTGCAGATGAGACACGCGCATCATCCATGCATTGTTCACTGGAACATACTGGACTCTTGTACTTGTACTCTTGTACTGTATTGTAAATGAAAAGGAAAACGTAAAATTTAAATACAAATATTATTAAAATTTATTATATCCTGTAGACGTTTATAATAAATTTTCAGTTTACAGGTAACAAAGTAGTTTATCATTATTTGAAAAGGACACAATGGGACGAGTTTTAGTTTAGTAGAGAAGATTGAGAACTACAGAACAGAATTCATTCGTCAAAAATCAGTTTTGCAATTAATGGAAACAATTACTTTTTTAATATTCTCTTTTAATGGATTCTGACGTTCTTATTAAGTTGTAAAAAAGTGTCAGGTTTTAGTTTAATCTATAAAAGAGATTACTAATATCGTTGATATACAGCATGTATATATATATATATTTTTTTTTTCGCTCTGGGCTTTGCGGTTGTGCGTCGCAGAGACGAACCGCACGGGAACTGAGTTCCGAGCTACCTTCTGGAGCTCCTGCCTCGTGGCCCTGCCCAAGTAGGGCGCGTGCTCTATAGCAGGCCGATTCTCGGCTGTTGTGCTAGCCTACGCTAGCGCAGTATACACCGAGGGCTTTTCCACGAATCACCTGGGCGTATACGGTACCTTCCCAGCCCAGTCACTAGAGGATTGCCTGGGAACCTCGCCGCACGTGCATAAAATTTGCGTGCAAGCCGCCTGAAAGTGTCGTCCAAGGAGCGGACGCCAAGTCCTCTCCTTAGAAGGCGAGATGAGAAGCGTCGGGGGACTTTGGCCGCTAGCCGAAGCCCCCTGTCGAGGACGCTCTGCAACTTCTCGACAGCATGTATATCATATGCATGAAACATAAAAATATTTCTTCAGTAAGAATAATACAGAATTCGTGGAGTTATGGTAACTAATTAAACACTTCTCACTAGTAACAAATTCTATACAGTAGCTCCGCCGCAGATGGCACCATACCCGTGATCCTGCCGCTAGACGGCGCTTTCGAGCCCAGTCGGAACACGTCTCGCAGCTTCTGCTTGACGTAAACGCGAATCGATGGGACTCCTATTTGGAGTCCTTGGAAGTCGACCACGCCTCCGTATGGAGAGCCGCTGGTAGACTAAAAGGCGAAAAGAGGACTCGCCATCCCTTGAATACCCCGGACGGCACTGTATACTCTGCAGAAGGCAAGGCGGAGGTCTTCGCCGACTGTATTGAGGACCAGTTCACCGTCCATAGAGGCATCTCTGACCCGGCTCATTTGGCCGTCGTCAGGGATTTCCTATCTGGATACTTTTCTGCTCCCCCCATTGATCCTCCTATTTCGGTCGACGAGGATGACCTTGCGTCTGTCCTAAGCCGACTGAAGAAGAGAAAGGCCCCTGGCCCCGATCGCATCGGCGCCGCTGCGTTGCAGAATCTCCCGCCTTCGTCAGTTGACGTTCTTCTTGAGCTGTTCAACTCCTGTCTCCGGCTGAGTTACTTCCCTCGCCTGTGGAAAACTGCCAACGTCATCATGATTCAGAAATCTAAAAAGCCGTCCACGCTACCTGGAAGCTACCGCCCAATATCATTATTGCCAGTAATCTCGAAGGTATTCGAGCGTCTTCTCCTGGCCCGTATTCGCCCCTGGTGGATGGTTTCATCCGCGAGGAGCAGTTTGGGTTTAGGCCGAGGCACTCGACTACTCTTCAGCTATTACGGGTTGTCACCTATCTAGCCGACGCTGCCAACAATCATCAGGCAACAGGCGCTGTCCTGTTGGATGTGAGCAAAGCCTTCGATAAAGTCTGGCACGAAGGCCTGCTCTACAAACTGGCGCATTCGCCAATCCCGATATCTATCGTCCACTTGCTCCGATCCTATCTGACGGATCGCACCTTCAGGATCAGCGTAGATGGGGCGTTCTCTCGGGTTCGCCCTGTCTCCGCCGGCGTCCCACAAGGATCTGTCCTCGGCCCCGTTCTGTATGTACTGTACACGAACGATCTGCCTGTTTATCCCGGGGTCACGTTATCTCTATTTGCCGACGACGCGATGTTTCATTTTAGCTCGCTTTCGCCTTGGCGGACGAGCGTAATGTTACAACGCCAGTTGGCTATGCTTCCGGACTGGCTAAGGAAATGGCGGGTAGCGATCAATACGGAGAAATCCGAGGCGATCTGCTTTACGCATAAGTCCATTTCCCGATGCCAATCCCTCTCCTTAGAGGGGAGACCCATCAACTGGACCGAGACGGTGAAGTACCTAGGTGTTCGGCTTGATCGGCACTTAAACTTCAACGCCCACGTGACCTCAACCCTCAACTTGGCTCGTGGCGTCAGAGCCAAACTATCACCTATGCTTTCGCGGAACAGCTGCCTGGCTGTCCGTACCAAACTTACATTGTATCTACTGTTCCTCCGAACAGTACTCACTTATGCGGCACCCGCCTGGTGGCCTCTCCTGTCGGCCACCAACAGGCATAGGCTGACTACATTTCAGAACTGGACCCTACGCTCCCTCACGGGGTCCCCGTGGTATGTGCGAAATACCGCCATACATCGGGGTCTCCGTGTTCCCACCTTAGAGGTCTTCGTCTGGTCCCTGGCAACGAATTTGTTCGCCAAGGCAGGCGAGTCCTCTTACCCGCACCTCCGAAGGCTTAACAGCATGGAGAATGCTCCGCCCCCTCGCCGCGTCAGGCGCCCTACGGCGCTGCTAGACGACCCCCCCTAAGTTCATCACATGAACCCCCCCGAAACGAATCCCCCAACCTTCTGGAAATCTGCACCGATCACCATCAATCACTACCTGCGCCTGCCGAAACTGTAGTCAATCATGCTGCGGCAGATTGAATGGATAGATTTATTGTCAGCATCGGCTTTCCCGATTCGCAGGGCCTCGATCCGGGACATGGGATCTCGCGAGGTTGTGCAAATGCCTTCCTTGCGAAAGCCGACTGCCCCGGTGACAAGTTCCGTCGACTCGGCCGCTGCCTTCGGGCAGACGAGCCTCTTGTATTCGCCGGCGCGTTTCTGAGTTTCCGTGGGCTATGTCCCGGCGACCAATGAGACGCGACCAGGCGTTGCGATTGGCTGAAGCCTTGATCACGACTAAGTTCCCCGTCAGCACCTGCTTTGTTGATTTGGTAAGGTAATGACCTGAGACATGAGCTCCCGCGAGGTTGTGCAAGTGCCTTCCTTGCGAAAGCTGGCTGCCTCGGTGACATTACCCACCATTTCGGCCGACGCCCTAGGGCGCTCGAGCTTCTTGTCCTTGCCAGTGTGTCACCACGTTCCCAAAGGTTAGCCTGAGGGGACCATGGTGTCGCGCCTTGGCCGGACAATTGGCTGAAGCTAAAGCAATAGCTTGCCACCGTGGTGGCCATGTTAATTTATCATGGACCCGCGGACTGCACCATAACATCCTTGAGCAGAGCAAACGACCGCGCTGAACTGTTGGCACCTGGCGTTCATCAGGCTTAGGCCTGGACAACGCACACAAATTAGGGCGCAAGACGCCCGTGCATCCATCCATCCATCCATCTATACAGTAACATCGCTGATCGCCCTGATCGTCCCCTCATCTAACCATGGCTAGACAGTTTCGGTTCGTCGCGTGGAATGCAGATGGCATTCTGGCGCGTCGGGCCGAACTGGCAGCTTTCCTTGTCGAGTACGACGCAGATGTCGTACTCCTCTCTGAAACGCATCTTGCCCCTAACCGGCGATTTTCCCTGCCAGCCTATGCTTGCTACAGGAAAGACAGGAATGGTCCCGATCGCCACCGAGCATCTGGCGGAGTGGCGATCTTAGTCCACAGGCGACACTCTCATAGAGTACTCCCTGCCCGTGAAACTACCCTCATCGAAGCATGTGCTGTGGCGCTGGATGTAGCCGGCCTGGAGGTGCGCTTTGTTTCTGCGTACCACCCGCCCGGCCATCGAGCTCCACCGCATGAGGAGTGGGACGCCCTCCTAGACAGCAATCTCCCAACCATCGTAGCCGGAGACCTTAATGCCAAGCATCCCTCTTGGAACAGCAGAACGTCAAACCCCTACGGCAATTCTCTCCGTAGGGCTGTCGAAGATGATCCCAGCGTCCTCATCATCGGCCCGTCCGAACCGACACACTTTCCCACTGCGGGTTATCCGCCGGATGTCCTTGATATTGTAATTGTCAAGGCCATCCCCTTTCATCTACAAGTCAGCGCGGTGTCGGACCTATCGTCCGATCACGACCCCCTACTTGTAACTGTCTTGCTGCCGTCGGTCTCACCCCGACTTCCCGATCATCCTGTTAGGAGAGTCAATTGGCGATCCTACCATGATGACCTGGCCAGGCAGTTGCCATCTGTCCCTCCGGACCCACTCGTCTCTTGTGACGACGTGGATCTCCGGGTACAACAGCTCCAGGACCTTGTCCAGGCTGCAATGGACAAAAACACCAATACTGTTCCGGTGAGTAATAAACGCTCCGACCTTCCTGCGGAAGTTCTCCAAGCCATCCGATTACGGCGCCAGCTCCGCCGCAGATGGCACCATACCCGTGATCCTGCCGCTAGACGGCGCTTTCGAGCCCAGTCGGAACACGTCTCGCAGCTTCTGCTTGACGTAAACGCGAATCGATGGGACTCCTATTTGGAGTCCTTGGAAGTCGACCACGCCTCCGTATGGAGAGCCGCTGGTAGACTAAAAGGCGAAAAGACGACTCGCCATCCCTTGAATACCCCGGACGGCACTGTATACTCTGCAGAAGGCAAGGCGGAAGTCTTCGCCGACTGTATTGAGGAACAGTTCACCGTCCATAGAGGCATCTCTGACCCGGCTCATTTGGCCGTCGTCAGGGATTTCCTATCTGGATACTTTTCTGCTCCCCCCATTGATCCTCCTATTTCGGTCGACAAGGATGACCTTGCGTCTGTCCTAAGCCGATTGAAGAAGAGAAAGGCCCCTGGCCCCGATCGCATCGGCGCCGCTGCGTTGCAGAATCTCCCGCCTTCGGCAGTTGACGTTCTTCTTGAGCTGTTCAACTCCTGTCTCCGGCTGAGTTACTTCCCTCGCCTGTGGAAAACTGCTAACGTCATCATGATCCAGAAATCTAAAAAGCCGCCCACGCTACCTGGAAGCTACCGCCCAATATCACTATTGCCAGTAATCTCGAAGGTATTCGAGCGTCTTCTCCTGGCCCGTATTCGCCCCTGGTGGATGGTTTCATCCGCGAGGAGCAGTTTGGGTTTAGGCCGAGGCACTCGACTACTCTTCATCTAGTACGGGTTGTCACCTGTCTAGCCGACGCCGCCAACAATCATCAGGCAACAGGCGCTGTCCTGTTGGATGTGAGCAAAACCTTCGATAAAGTCTGGCACGAAGGCCTGCTCTACAAACTGGCGCATTCGCCAATCCCGACATCTATCGTCCACTTGCTCCGATCCTATCTGACGGATCGCACCTTCAGGATCAGCGTAGATGGGGCGTTCTCTCGGGTTCGCCCTGTCTCCGCCGGCGTCCCACAAGGATCTGTCCTCGGCCCCGTTCTGTATGTACTGTACACGAACGATCTGCCTGTTTATCCCGGGGTCACGTTATCTCTATTTGCCGACGACGCAATGTTTCATTTTAGCTCGCTTTCGCCTTGGCGGACGAGCGTAATGTTACAACGCCAGTTGGCTATGCTTCCGGACTGGCTAAGAAAATGGCGGGTAGCGATCAATACGGAGAAATCCGAGGCGATCTGCTTTACGCATAAGTCCATATCCCGATGCCAATCCCTCTCCTTAGAGGGAAGACCCATCAACTGGACTGAGACGGTGAAGTACCTAGGTGTTCGGCTTGATCGGCACTTAAACTTCAACGCCCACGTGACCTCAACCCTCAACTTGGCTCGTGGCGTCAGAGCCAAACTATCACCTATGCTTTCGCGGAACAGCTGCCTGGCTGTCCGTACCAAACTTACATTGTATCTACTGTTCCTCCGAACAGTACTCACTTATGCGGCACCCGCCTGGTGGCCTCTCCTGTCGGCCACCAACAGGCATAGGCTGACTACATTTCAGAACTGGACCCTACGCCCCCTCACGGGGTCCCCGTGGTATGTGCGAAATACCGCCATACATCGGGGTCTTCGTGTTCCCACCTTAGAGGTCTTCGTCTGGTCCCTGGCAACGAATTTGTTCGCCAAGGCCGGCGAGTCCTCTTATCCGCACCTCCGAAGGCTTAACAGCATGGAGAATGCACCGCCCCCTCGCCGCGTCAGGCGCCCTAGGGCGCTGCTAGACAACCCCCCCTAAGTTCATCACATGAACCCCCCAGAAACGAATCCCCCAACCTTCTGGAAATCTGCACCGATCACCATCAATCACTACCTGCGCCTGCCGAAACTGTAGTCAATCATGCTGCGGCAGATTGAATGGATAGATTTATTGCCAGCATCGGCTTTCCCGATTCGGCAGGGCCTTGATCCGGGACATGGGCTCCCGCGAGGTTGTGCAAATGCCTTCCTTGCGAAAGCCGACTGCCCCGGTGATAAGTTCCGTCTACTCGGCCGCTGCCTTCGGGCAGACGAGCCTCTTGTATTCGCCAGCGCGTCTCTGAGTTTTCGTGGGCTATGTCCCGGAGACCAATGAGACGCGACCAGGCGTTGCGATTGGCTGAAGCCATAATAACGACTAAGATCCCCGTCAGCACCTGCTTTGTTGATCTGGCAGGTAATGACCTGAGACATGAGCTACCGCGAGGTTGTGCAAGTGCCTTCCTTGCGAAAGCTGGCTGTCTCGGTGACATTACCCACCATTTCGGCCGACGCCCTAGGGCGCTCGAGCTTCTTGTCCTCGCCAGTGCGTCACCACGTTCCCAAAGGCTAGCCTGAGGGGACCATGGTGTCGCGCCTTGGCCGGACAATTGGCTGAAGCGAAAGCATAAGCTTGCCACCGTGGTGGCCATGTTAATCTATCATGGACCTGCGGACTGCACCATAACATCCTTGAGCAGAGCAAACGACCGCGCTGAACTGTTGGCACCTGGCGTTCATCAGGCTTAGGCCTGGACAACGCACACAAATTAGGGCGCAAGAAGCCCGTGCATCCATCCATCCATCATCTATACAGTAACAGTCTTCTGAATAATTTATTTTGTTCCATGCACTTTAGAAGGTTTGATTCTAACAAATAAAATTTTAAGTCAGCAATAAAATATTGTTCTTAAACAACCAAGGAATACTAGATGTCGGTTCTCCCAAACACTTTCTTCTACCAACAATTAAAATTACTCACGACCTAGTTTTAAATTATGAGTGAAAATTTCTTTGCTTGACCTTTCGCTCAACATTAAACGAAGTCGTAGTAACTAAAAGATATTTACAGATCTATATGGTCATAATAGACTTTCATCTTTGAAAACAGAACTGCTGAAATGGTTATGCAGGAAATGGGGTGTTCTTTAAACTTTTAATGACACACCAGGTTTCCATACACAAAATTTAATAGAGACAGTGCTGACACAAACAAACAACCATAAGTACGTTTAATACTAGGCACCTAGGTAGTGTGCCAACGAGGCAATCTGTATTCTTAAAGCACACAATTGCGATCGTTTGAGACATGTAAAACGCCATATGTTACGACGGTCACACAGATCGTCATGTTCTTCAGTGAAAACAGAATAATTGACACCAATGAAGTCGCTAATTAAAAACCGTTAATTACACACAAACCACAGTTGTAATTCAAAAAATAATTCTTATGCAATCATTCAAATTAAATTTGAAAAACACACAACAATAAAATGTCAACTTATTACAATTCTAGACTAATTAACTCAGTGATTACTTCCTACTAAACGGCCGTAGTAACATCGATCCGGACTTCAATATCGTAAGGTATAAAACTGACTGAGCCGGCCAAAAGATATTTACGTTTCTACTTTTCAAAGAATCCAGAAGAATCTTCTACTTTCCAGACGGCGTGCCCAGGTAATTTCTATAGTTACAGGGGGTAGAACAAGTTGGAGCCTAGGTTTGTGCACGGCCTTGACTCAGACGCGCCAGCTGGACACGCTGGGTATACCTGGAAACGTGTAAAACAACAATCTAGAATATTTTATAACGTTTAGTTATTGTCTTTCATCTCAACGAAAGTAGCACGGCCACTTCTTTAAGCCGCCTTGTACTATCTGGACGGGCTATCTAGGTGGTGGATCTTGAATTCCGTTGTCCTTCTTGTTGTACCCGATAAACAACATCGTTGATCCTGTTTGCACAGTATAAAGTCGTTCCCAGTTAGTTTAACGTTTTGGGGACCAGTCACCATACCGCTTTGGGTTGTACTTCAAAACCTGATCTCCTTCATCGAAGCCCACATTATTGTTGTAAATGACGTAGAAAGTTTTAATTTTGACACTGGGTATCTTCCTCTTGTGAAGAGACTCATTTCATGACATTGGTTTTCTAATTACGAGAATACTTTTGCGTTTCTTGGAACTAAATCTTGGGAGGTCCAAAAATCAAGTCCCCAGGAAGACAAATCTCCCGCCTAAACACCAGTTTTCCTGGAGGTATGCCGGTTATGTCGTGTACTAATGACCAGGTTCTCATCAACAAACGTCGACAGCTGCGATGCTCAAGTGTCCTATTAATGCTCTCAACCATTACGTCGAACCGAGGACGGAGAGGTGTTGCGCGTGTATTTCAAACTGCGTGACGAAATTCCTCCCTTCATTCGTATGGATTTCCGTAGGGACTCCATAACGGCAACATAAATTGTGAACTAACGCCTTCGCCATAGTGGTAACCTTCTGATTTGGATTTGCATTAAGCTTCCACCCAATTAGTAAAATAGTCCCCTATAACGATGATCTAACTTTTTCCATCGTCATTAACTGGAAATTGCCAGCAATTCCTAGGGCGATTCTCTCTAATGGCAGTCCGACGATGTACTGTCTTGATTCTGGTTTGTAGGCCCTGGCTTGCAACACATATGTCACAAGTCCAAGTCCAACACAATTCTTCTACGACGTGGCAAAGATGAAGATAATAGAATCGTTTCCGTATTGTGTTAATAATTGTTTCATTGACACTAAGATGACCTCCAGATGCATCTCCTTCAAAGCAGACTGTACTTTACTTTGGGCAACTATCATCTGCGTGACCGTGTCTCGTGTATCTACACTTTCCCAAGACCTTTCCAGCAATCCGTTCTTCCATGTTAGAGATTCCTATTGTGCCCACTAGCTCTACAGCAGTTTGGAATCTTGGCATACATGTTGCGATTCGGAGTGCGACCCTCCTCTTTCGCCGCCAAGATCGGTCGAATATCTTCATCAGCCATCTGATCTTCTCGGAAGTCTTGTGACTCCTGCAACCGTCTGCCAAGAAAACTGTAGGGATGGCATGAACCTGTTCATTTTTGTCCTGTTTTTCCTTTCTGCGACAAGGTCACCAGTCTTTTGAGAATGGTCTTTAGAATCACAGCCTTTGGAAGGATCAGCATTACTATGCAGATGCTCCCGCAGAAGTTGTATCTTGAAGTTATACCCTTCCAAACGCTTAAGCCACCTTGGCAACTGCCCTTCGGATTTTTAAACTTCAAGAGCCATGCAAGCACGGGATATTTTTTATTTAGCGACAATGTGCTCTCATACAGATATTTAGGATCCAAGCATAAAGAAATGTGTTATGTCCTTAATGCTTGATCATATTATCTTGACAACTGGAATATTCGTTTATTTTCAGTTACCTCATGTAGTCGGGTAGCAATAGTAGCCAAGTCTTTTGCAAAGCGTTTTGTAGTAACAAAACAGGAAATTCCAAACATCTTGTTTACTCTTTCATACGAGTCAGTCTCTCACGGTGCCTACTTTGTTGGGACCATACTAACACCAGCTGCCGATATCAAATGGCCCAATACTGTATTTCCTTCTGAAATATAAAACACTTCTTTGGGGCTAATCGCCCAGGTTCTTTTCTGCACATTATGTTTCAAAGATGAAGAGAAAGGATTATCGTATGGGTATTGTCAGGCAACGTTTATGTTATGCTCATCGCTTACAACAATTGGGTAATACAAATTCGTGTTAAACCTTCCTTAAGTGTTTCTATAAGTCACCTTTCTGATGAATATAACATTGTCTAAATAAACAAGGCAAATTTTCCTGGTCAGGCTTCGAAGGACCAGATCCACAAGTCTTTAACATTGCTATTACATTACACAGTCTAAACGGCATGACTTTAAATTATAAAAGGCTACTCGGAGACGAAAAAATCTGTTTTTCCTTGTGTTCTTGATGAAGACCGACTTGTGAATATCCTTTTCTCAGGTCCAATTTGGAGAACTACTGAGCTCGAGACAGTGTATTGAGTGTATCGTCGACGCAAGACAAAATCGTTCTTTGTCACGTCCTTCGACTTTCGGTAGTCTACGCAGAAACGTAATCCACCGTCCTTCTTCGGCATGATTTGCCCAACTAGACGCTAACTTTCGGCCACAAATATTAGAGCATGATCAGAGAGTCTGTATTATTCTTGTGTATTGCCATTTGCAAACTCATATTGTAATTTGCTATCTCTGGCACCATTAAGTTAATACCTGCACCCAAAACCTTATTCAAAACTTCTTGGGTGCTTCAAAATATGACAGTTTATTTAGTCCATCTATGCTTACTTTAATCTCTTTAAGACTCTCTTTAAGGAGACTTTTTTCCTCATCAAATATTTTGAATGCCACCGATTTTCGTTTCTCAATATTATTCTATTAACTTGTTTGTTTTTCCCACCTCGCAATATACCCAGTTCTTCAATAATATTCTCTTCCATATATTTTTTAGCTTCTAACAACGTTTTGATGTCCCCAGCTTTACAATTCGTTCTTCGCATTGTCGTCTTTGTGCTTCTTCCGTCTCAAGTCGGCGTTCTTTTCTTTGTCATTCCTGTGTTTGCGGTAGCTATAGGGAAACGTCCATCATCTTGCTGCTATTAATGTTTGTGACTCACATACCACGTACACTACTCTTGTACGAAGTGTCCTCTGTTGCCACAGTTAAAGGTACTATTCCACTTCTAATACCACTGTTACGACGGTCATACCAATCGCCGTGTTGTTCAGTACAAACAGAATAACTGATACTAATGAAGTCACTAATTACAAACTTTAATTAGACACAAGCAGGAGTTGAAAATGAACAAAGAATTCTTATGCAATTTGTTACAACAAGTTAAATTTGTCCAACGAACAATAAATTTCAATTTTTTTCACTTTCCCACTAATTAGCACAATGGTCACCTCCCACTAAACCTCCAAAGTAACTTCGATCCGCACTTCAAAATCGCCAGGTCTAAACTGACTTAGCCAGACACTAGGTGCTTATATTTTTCTACCCCACTGATATTCCAAAATAATCTTCCACTTTCCGAGTGGAAAGTGCTGAGACAATTTCCATAGTTACCGTAGCTAGAACAATCTGAAGGCTAGGTCACTGCACGTCCCTGATGCAGATGCACCAGCTGCAATTGCTAGGCTAGTCGAAAAAAAAACACGTAGAATATCCCGAATATCGCAAAACGTCACGTAATTGTCTTTCATCTCAACGTATGTAGGAATGTTTAACAGGTTCCTTTCTCACTTTACTTTTTGTTTCAAAGATAAAGAGAACGGATTAGCGTATATATATCTACATAAATATTCATTAATTTCCACGTGTATGTTTAGTGTTAGGCAATGTCTATGTTATGTTCACTACTTACAACAAGCTCATGAACCATTCGAATTATTATCATTTGCAGTACGTGAAATCGGCTTGTAAACACCAAAACATACAACTTCATCTTTGGGTTACACAACGTCATTGCATTTGGTGACTTGTAATAATTTTACCGAACGTCTTTCGTATACCTTTATATCTTTAAACACGTAGGAACTTCAGAACTGCCAATTATATTTTATACAGGATGTTAAATAATGGCAATGTGTTTCTCCGTATATTATACATCTTGCAAATACTTTTCTAGCAAATTAAATCTTACATTATTTACAAATTTTATGCTGCGTCTGTTGCCTCCAAAAAAGAAATAGAATAATTGTGAGGCAGCCAGCTCTCTGCTTAACGTAAGCAGAGCCACGTTTCAACTATATTAAATTGGTTTCTACAAGAGCATATAAAGTAATGAATAATACGTCCTAATATTAATTCTTCAGGAACTGCATATTAAAAGATATTGTCTTCTTATACCATCGATTTTCGTAAGGTATTTCATCTACAATCACAGTCACTGCAGGTAAACCGTTTCATTATCCACCAATCCCTAACTAACCATTCGCTTTTAACCAATGAATTCTAGTTAACGTTTTAAGGTCTTCAGCATGTGTATATGCAGAAAATGGACGGTTCTTTCTACTTCTGTTGCAGTAGTAGAACTGAAACCAATGTTGGCATATAAGAGCTTGTGGCGTCACATGCAGACTCAGAACGTATGAGTTTGTAAAATTCATACCAAGTAGCAATCAGGTAAAGAAACGTTAGCAGGCCCATAGGTGTTATCAAGACCACTTTTTTACTTCCATGTTCCATAAGGAGCACGATGGCGAAAAGAATCGTGTTCGAGATAAGGGCTGATTCTGACTGTACTACCCTCAAAACATGAAGAAAAGCCATTTTTCGAAAATTTTTTTGTGTAGAATGTTTCATATGGCAAACGATAACAGCCGCAAATTCAAACAGAATCAAATAATTTTTTTCATACATGCGTGAATTGTATAGTACTCAAGCTCTGTTGATTTTAGTGAAGATGGGTTAAAGGAGAGGGGTAGTTTACATGCAATGTTTTATGTTTAAATAAGGCTAATTTTTTCTATGACGAACGATAACTGTCGCACATTCAAACAGAATCAAATAATACTTTGCATCTGTACGTGAGTGATAGAGGACTCAAGGCTTATTTATTTTTGTAAAGATCGGTTAAGGGAAAGGGGTAGTTTACCGGCAACACATTATGTTTTAACAAGAGTAAAGTACTTAATTTTGATAAATAAGTATCCTGAAAAGAAGATCATAATAATCCACTGTAGAAACGTAGATGAAATATCTATAAATGAAGTGGCTAGTTGGGAGGGGGTAATTTTTCTATAAATTAAATGATAGTTGAAGGGGGACGGGATAATTTTTACTTCCATGTTCCATAAGGAAATGGAAGTATGGTGATGGCGAAAAAATCGTTTTCGAGATAACGGCTGATTCTGATTGCACTACCCTCAAAACATGAAGAAAAGTCATTTTTCGAAAATGTCTGTGTGTATGGAAAAAAAAACTTTTTTCTATGGCAAACGTTAACAGCCGCAAATTCAAACAGAATAAACTAATTTTTTCCATAAATCACTGAATTGTAGATGACTCAAGGCCTATTGTTTTGGTGAAGATCGGTTAAAGGAAAGGGGTAGTTTACCTGCAACGTTTTATGTTATAATATAAGGGTAATTTTTTTCTATGACGAACAATAACAGCCGTAAATTCAAACAGAATCTACGTTTGAACCGTGAAAGTCGGTTACGGGGAAAGGGTCGTTTACCAGCAACGTTTTAAGTTTTAACAAGAGTAAAGTACTTAATTTTGATAAATAAAGTATCCTGATAAGAAGATCATAATAATACACTGTAGAAACGTAGATGAAATATTTATAAATGAAGAGGCTAGTTGAATGGGGTGGGGTTAATTTTCTATAAATGAAAATTATAGTTGAAGGGGAGGGTTAATTTTTTATATGTGTACTACGTTATCGGCAACAAAGAAGTAGTTTGTTGTTAAAATTCCTTCCCGGTCTGTTTGGCCATAGTCCAATATTTTCTGCAAAACCAGACATTTCGACAGTGCCATCGACTGCCATCATCAGTGAAAATCGAGTGTGATAACCTGAGGTGGTATACGTTAGTGACCACAGTACTGTGGTTAAGGCTGAAGAAAGAAGTAGTTTCTATGGAAATATTTTATTTCGAAAATGATTTTAAATAAAAATCTTAGAACATGGATGTCGTGTATGGTTCTCTATACGATATTTATTTTCCTCAATAAGGCCGCTGTCGCAACTTGAGCTTTGTTGTCTTCACAAAATAGTACTCACATTGTAGCAAAATTACTTTCAGTATGAGTTTAGTGTCATCTGTATATACCCGGAAACGTTTGACATGGACAGTTAAAACGTATAATTGACTTTCAACAACATTAGACTTTCTGGTGAGTTAACGAAGGTAGGCCTAGCTACGGCCGTTGTCGAATCCGATTTCTTTAATCCCTCTGCTAATTTACTAAGTGATTTTGTACTATTAATTGACTCTGACCCTCGCCCATCACCGCTCTTGCAGTTACTGGCAACAAAACATTGACGCACACCTCATACACACGTTTCTCTACTTTTTCCTTTACACGTTTTTCTGATTTCCCTTTTAACGTGTGTAAGCATAAGTAAGCAAAGCTTAAACCATCTCACCAACTGGATAAAATAGTAACATGTCTTACTCGCGTTTCTTACAATTTAGTTCTCAGGTAAAAATGAACAAAATTTTAGAAGATAACGTGTTTCAGTGACAGTAACGGCTGCAATATTTTATAGGACAAGGCAATTTTAATATAGGGTTTCATCTTAGCCTTAGGATTCTTAATAATTCTCTCACATTTTGTTATCACGTTATTCAGTTCATTTACCTAATTTACTCATTTCTTGTTGGTTGCATTAGTATCTTAACAATAAAAGCAAATCTATAATTCATTACGTTGTTGAAAATTGCAAGACCTTTACTGTTTATAGCCGTTAAAGTAACTTTCCTAGTAAAGGGTGGGGCATTGAGAACACAAAAAGTTTAAAATATCACAAGAAGAAATCGTTTAATATTTTAAAGTTAAATTTAATATAAATACAAAGGTAATAAGGTACCATTTTACTTATTAATATTAATTGTAACATTTTTAGTTATGTTAAAAATAACATTCCTTAAGTGACGTCAATTGACAAGCCCATTGACGCCCATTCTTGAAGTCGATCGAGACTCTCTGCAGCATGGATTGCGGAATAACCTAAATTTCTATAATAGTCAGCTGCCCGCCTTGATTCAAATCACGTGGCCGTAAATGAAAGATCTTTAAATTCAAGGAGATTTAAAGAAGTAATTACACGCAGTCAGTCCTGGAGATCACGCTGTCTAACGTAGGCTATAGTGCCAAATCTTGAGATCAACCGATCTTTGAACACAGACCTTGTGACGATTTTAAAAAAGGAAAAAAATGAAATAAAAGAAATTTAAAATCTCACATTAAAACAGAACCAAACCCCTAAAGAAAATGATAATGTAACCCCGCCATAATACCCAAAATAAATAGTTTTAAAACCAAAAAGAATTCTATAATAAAATTGCGATAACACCCCTTAATAATTGACCCGGCTTTAACCTGCCTAAACCGGCATCAACACGCATAATTACCCGTGAATATGACTAATAATTGTATTAAATCGGAACTTGATAAAAAACATAATGTTGTACAATAATAAAATACTAAGTGAGAGATACCGTAGTATAATTAAATATAGTTAATTATGTCAGAGAATAATCGAGTAAATATTAATCGAATATGGAACTACTTTTACGCTGACAAGCTACCCGCGCGCGGACAGCCTCTTCACCCCTATACTTAGCCAGTTCAGTTGTATCTCAGACACCGCTGCTGATACAGCGTACAAAAGTATGTAGTCGATATAAAAACCTATAAACGAGGAGACGCTTGTGTGAGATAGCCGGATGATGTAAAAATGTAGAAAATGACGTGAGTGTATGACAATGACATCTCTGTAACAAACTAACATCACCTAAATGTGATATTAAACTGTTAACATGTAACTGTTAAACGTAAGTAACATGTGCGGTACAACAATGTGAATACCAGTGAAAGTTACAACCCAAAACCTACCACAAGAATCTACAGACCCAACAGACGACTCATCTTTAGGAATGACGGCAGATTTCACCAAAACACGATATCCAGAAGATCTCCAAGACACCCTACACAACCAATAGAAGCGCCGATTCGCCGACGATGTTACACACAGGTATCAGGGAAGTTCAACTTCCGTGGTTCAGAACTTAACTTCAAATAATACATGATAGACACTTAATTAACCAATGAAAGTAAAGTAAAACACGAAAGACTGACTTAATTACCATAAAATTGTAATTTCATGCTTAGTAATAATATGTGTTAAGTTTAAAGCTTTTATGAATATAACACGTTAAAGTTAAATAAGCCCATTCTTCAGATGGCACGAAATAAAGATGATAATTTTAGTATCATATGCTGAAACAAAATACTCGGATCCGAGGGCAGTAAAAGCTATGTTAACTCATTAATTAATCTAATTCTATTTGTACAAGAGGTGCAAATGTTTTTACTTTTAATATACTCATTGCTAAATTTCTTCGAAGATGTTTAAACTTTATGTAATAAAGAGATGTCATGGTCCAAAAAGGTGAGTGAATAAATCTACAAACCCCTGTCAATATTCCTCAATTCACGGGATCCTATTTAACTTTTGTTTACTTTCCAGTTATTTATGATTTTGTAAAGATAATGGCAGCCTGTTTAATTGACCTGAGCCAATTAACCAGGTTCCCGAATTGTAACGTTATGCGAAACGTTTCAAATGCGCCACTCTGCTTAATTAATGAATAAATGATAATTAGCAAGATAAAATGCCCTGTGTTTGTCATTTAATATGTGGTAGAATTATTCACTCTATGAATGTTAATTTAAAATACGCAAAAGGAAGAATTGAAGTAAGTAAAATCAGAATTAGGATAATGTGTTTTATAATCATTATGTGTCGTAATAATATAATATAAGATAATAACCATGATATATATGGTAAGAATATTTAGATATAATATAATAATTATTTAAACATTGTAACCCCAGGGTAAAACCTGTTTAAAAATGCATTCCCCAACTTGTCAGTTTAACGACAATCTCAGACAAGAAAATGACCTGTTCCCGCTTGTACCCAACTATCCCTTTGTTACGCTCTGCCACCTCAAGTAGACAATACATCACCTCCCCCTATTGTATTACAAAGTGTGTGACCCCTTGTCCAGTAACAAAAGATTTCAGACACACGTTGAAAATTAAATCGAATAAAAAAAAAAACAAGTAAATAATTTTATTATTAAAATGCGCCACTGTTTTTTTTGTTTCATTTTGTGTAAATGGTTAGTGTACTTAGTGTCAATTATAAAATACTCTATTCTGTATATCTATGCACTCAGTTAGGAAATTGTATGTAAAGGTAGTATATTGTACTTACATTGTACTTAGAGGAAATTGTACTTAGCCTTTTTCTAAGTAGCATATATGAATAATATGGACGATATTTATAAGTGTATAAATATAAGTGTATATTTTGTGTGAGATTACGCACATACTCGTATATAATTATACGGGAAAAGATTAGATTGTATTATACCAATTCATGTATGTACGTGTCAAAGTATTCAGTCTCTAACACGTCAATTTTGCGACAATTTAAGACCTGTTGTTTTCCTGTACAAGCCTGCATAAATGTGTAATTCGTGTTTCTATTGACACGATGAGTTATATGAACTACTGACTAAATAAAACAAGTGTACTAATTAATTTTATGGAATGATGCTTCCCGAAGTAAACAAACGAGTTCGAAACAAAAAGAAACCGTCTCTTAAATCAGACCAAAGTAATAATAATAAATAATAAGTCATTTAAAATAAAAAGTTTAATAATATCGTAAATTATTATAACACGTTAGTATAATTATAATTATAAAAGTGTAACAAAACTCAGCTTAGTAACGGCCGTAACATTGCGTACGCATCGCTCACTCCACCCCTTTTTTGAAGCAAGCCAGTGCAAGTTAATAAGGTGTCCGTTAGCTATTGTTAAATGGAACAATAGAGATATTCTCTCCCTCGAGTTAACTCCCCCCTTTGTACGCATAAACAATTCCATTGTTTGAAGAAAACTAGTTTGACCCACATTCCACAGTAACAGCTGATCGTTGAAAGTAAAGTGTTTGTCTCCTTTTGTTTATGTATTACAGCTGATCATTTAAAAACAAAAATTATTATCTTCGTGAAATTCCGATTCTCTCGGTAGCATAAGAAATTAGGATAAGAATGAATCTAAGGTCAAGTATGGGATTGGCTTTAGATTTCTGTAGTAGAATTAAGAATTATATATAGGTAACGTAACAAGTCACAACGGCGCCGCACTGAAAAATTCTTTACAAGGGTTAAAGAAAGTTCTTTACAAGAGTTAAAGAAAGTGCAGAAAACTAACTACTAGAGTTAGAGTATGCAAAATGTAATCAGTCGGGCCACGATATTGTGAGTTACGGATAATTAGGGAAATTAGTATTAAGAATTAAAATATAACTTAGGATGGTAAGAAGTGAGATAAAGGGAATTTCACGGAGGAGAACATTTAAGTGAACAAGATCATTTAAAGAAATATAGAGAAAACAAATCGTGTACTAAATTAAATTTTAACACAGAAATCCCCGAGCATACTCCCAGTACGTTGCTCACAAAAAAAAACCCGTAAAATACTCACCCGGTGTCGATATTTAAGCGGAGGAGTATGTGACGATTTTAAAAAAGGAAAAAAATGAAATAAAAGAAATTTAAAATCTCACATTAAAACAGAACCAAACCCCTAAAGAAAATGATAATGTAACCCCGCCATAATACCCAAAATAAATAGTTTTAAAACCAAAAAGAATTCTATAATAAAATTGCGATAACACCCCTTAATAATTAACCCGGCTTTAACCTGCCTAAACCGGCATCAACACGCATAATTACCCGTGAATATGACTAATAATTGTATTAAATCGGAACTTGATAAAAAACATAATGTTGTACAATAATAAAATACTAAGTGAGAGATACCGCAGTATAATTAAATATAGTAGTAGAGGGATAATGAGAGTTCAAACCCACTTTCACTTTCTATCAGCTGATCACTTTCACTTTCTACTGGACCACAGCATCCGCGTTATTTTTTTTTATATGCCGCCTTTCGCGAGCCTAGATCACTTTCACTTTCTACTGGACCACAGCATCCGCGACTTTTTCACTGATCTGTGTCAAGATCCGCGACTTTTTCGCGTATCTGGACCACAGCATCCGCGTTATTTTTTTTATATGCCGCCTTTCGCGAGCCTAGATCACTTTCACTTTCTACTGGACCACAGCATCCGCGACTTTTTCGCTGATCTGTGTCAAGATCCGCGACTTTTTCGCGTATCTGGACCACAGCATCCGCGAATATAATTTTTTATTTTTTTATATGCCGCCTTTCGCGAGCTTAGATCACTTTCACTTTCTATCACTTGATGCATTATAGTGTATATATTAAATATATGATCAGGGTTACCAACCTTGCATGAGTTCAAATTTGTTGTGTGTTATAATGTATATTAAATCTATATGATCAGGATTACCAACCTATGGTGGGGGGTTCCGACTTGATGCATTATAGTGTATATATTAAATATATGATCAGGGTTACCAACCTTGCATGAGTTCAAATTTGTTGTTGTGTGTTATAATGTATATTAAATCTATATGATCAGGTGTACCAACCTCTGTATTATTATTATAGTGTATAGATATTTTATATGAGCAGGGTTGTCAACATTTTCTGTGGCGGGGGGGAGGGAAATTCAAATATGTGTTATTAGTGTATATATTAAAATATATGATCAGGGTTACCAACCTTACATTATTGTGTGTGTGTATAGAGCAGATCTACCAACATTTTTTTCTCTTCTGTAGTGGGAAATTCAAACTATATGATCATAATTGTTACTCTCTCTCTCTCTCACATTTGAATGTAAGTAAAAAATCTCTCTTGTTGTCAAACGTTATGTTCAAACCGTTTTCTCCTCTCCCTCTCACTGTGTACATTGAGTAAATAATTTTAGCTCTCTCTCTCTCTCTCTCACACACTTGTTGTGTATGTCTCTCTCTCTGTGGTCAGTACCGCGCGCATGTATATGAAATTAGAAAGTTTATATTTATTCGACAAATATTAACGCCCTCTCTCTCTCTCTCTCTCTCGCTCGCAGACGTCGGAAGCAATTCCTAGTTTATAATGTAATTACCTGTGCGTGTATGTCTCTCTTTCGCATAAAAAAATCTCCTTGAAATAAGTAAAACTATCTCTCTTGTTGTCAAACGTTATGTTCAAGCCGTTTTCTCCTCTCCCTCTCCCTCTCTTTCTCTCTCTCTCTCTCACTGTGTACATTGAGTAAATAATTTTAGCTCTCTCTCTCTCTCACACTTGTTGTGTATGTCTCTCTCTCTCTCTGTGGTCAGTACTGTGCGCATGTATATGAAATTAGAAAGTTTATATTTATTCGACAAATATTAACGCCCTCTCTCTCGCTCGCAGACGTCGGAAGCAATTCCTAGTTTATAATGTAATTACCTGTGCGTGTATGTCTCTCTTTCGCATAAAAAAAATCTCCTTGAAATAAGGTATTTTCAAAAGTTTTGTGTACACATACAAATCGCTATCGGACGATGTACGTGCTGCTCACACACACACACACACACACACACACACACACACACACACACACACATTGATGAAATTAGAAAGTTTATATTTATTCGACAAATATTAACGCCCTCTCTCTCTCTCTCTCTCTCTCTCTCTCTCTCTCTCTCTCTCTCTCTCTCTCTCTCTCTCTCTCTCTCTCTCGCTCGCAGACGTCGGAAGCAATTCCTAGTTTATAATGTAATTACCTGTGCGTGTATGTCTCTCTTTCGCATAAAAAAATCTCCTTGAAATAAGTAAAACTATCTCTCTTGTTGTCAAACGTTATGTTCAAGCCGTTTTCTCCTCTCCCTCTCCCTCTCTTTCTCTCTCTCTCTCTCACTGTGTACATTGAGTAAATAATTTTAGCTCTCTCTCTCTCTCACACTTGTTGTGTATGTCTCTCTCTCTCTCTGTGGTCAGTACTGTGCGCATGTATATGAAATTAGAAAGTTTATATTTATTCGACAAATATTAACGCCCTCTCTCTCGCTCGCAGACGTCGGAAGCAATTCCTAGTTTATAATGTAATTACCTGTGCGTGTATGTCTCTCTTTCGCATAAAAAAAATCTCCTTGAAATAAGGTATTTTCAAAAGTTTTGTGTACACATACAAATCGCTATCGGACGATGTACGTGCTGCTCACACACACACACACACACACACACACACACACACACACACACACACACACACACACACACACACACACTGATGAAATTAGAAAGTTTATATTTATTCGACAAATATTAACGCCCTCTCTCTCTCTCTCTCTCTCTCTCTCTCTCTCTCTCTCTCTCTCTCTCTCTCTCTCTCGCTCGCAGACGTCGGAAGCAATTCCTAGTTTATAATGTAATTACCTGTGCGTGTATGTCTCTTTTTCGCATAAAAAAAATCTCCTTGAAATAAGGTATTTTCAAAAGATTTGTGTACGCATACAAATCGCTATCGGACGATGTACGTGCTGCTCACACACACACATTGTGTATGTCTCTCTCTCGCTGCAAACGTTGACAAGAATTCCCTTATTCAAAGCGATTACGTTGTCAGAGTACACAAACTTAAATATACCTTACAGACCATTGTAATTTTAAAAATTCATTTTTGCATTAATTAAATATATATATCGTAAACAATGAAATAATAATAATATTTTTAATAAAACAATTATCAGTTTAAATAATAATTTTCATGATTGTAAGATACAATCTGCAAATTATTCAGCTTCACAGTAAATGTTAGCCTATTGTGTGTGTGTGTGTGTGTGTGTGTGTGTGTGTGCTATGTAAATTGTTTGTACATCAATGAATAATATAATCGTGATAGTTTTAATGTAATATGTATCGTGTATTGGTGCTGCTGCTGCTGCTGCTGCAAACGTCGGTAGAAATTCCCCATCTCTCTCGCTCGCAGACGTCGGAAGAAATTCCTAGTTTATAATGTAATTACCCACATTGTGTATGTCTCTCTCTCGCTGCAAACGTTGACGAGAATTCCCTTATTCAAACCGATTTGTATGTGTACACAAACTTAAATATAGTTTACAGACCATTGTAATTTTAAAAATTCTAACGACATATAAATTGTAGTAGCAATAATAATAAGTGATATTTTCAATGAAACTATTTTCAAATAAAAATGATGTTGGTTCGACAACCTTTTGTTTTTAAGACTATAACAAGAATGAGACAAGGATCAACTCTCTCTCCCCCTCTCTCTCTCTCTCACACACACACACACACACACACACACACACACATACACATTTAGTATGAACAGTCGTGTCTTTGTTAGTAAAATGTACAAATCACGTGACTTTATGTGAACTTCAAATGGTTCAAATGTTTCAAAATAAAAATATATAAAACAAAAAAATACAGAATATATGAAATGTATATTACAAATAAAATATATATTACATATTATGAATTTTTTAATTTGTGAAGCAATCTTCTTCTTCTTCATTTGGTACTACATTATGTCAGTCCTTGGACATCACTTTTATGGGGTTTTCATAAACATAAAGATCACTACCACCAATAACCTGTGGTACAATACTTCTATTCAATGGTAACACCTAAGACAAAAAGCATTAAATAAAACATGCAATCAGTATTAATAATAATACAAAATCACTGTTTTATTATTTTAAAATACTGTAATTTTCATCCAAAATATTTAAAACAAAATACAGACTATATGAAATGTATATTAACAATGTATATTTACAAAATAAGTATATTACAACTCAGGAAAGAGTGGTACGTAATTTTCACTCACCCAATCTTTTATAAATTTGCCATAATTTACTCCGCCAGCATGGTTGGCAATAAACTGAGTGTAAATATTTGATAATTCTTCTTTTACTTCTGTCTCGCCTTGAGACTGGGAATAGCAATGGCATATCGTGGAACGACGTTGTAATAGTTCTCTATTATGCTCCACTTGAGTGGAGCGCCTTTCTATCCAATCCGCCATGTAACTTTCAAAACTGTCTCCAGACATTATACTCGACTAAAACAAAGACATTCTCGTTGTTTATCACTTAATATATTATCATGATATTTTCATTATATTATCATGATATTTTCATTTAAAAATATGTTAGCAGTAACCAGCGAGAAACACATGTTTGTCACAGTATACTTCAAGCGTTAGCTGTACATATCAAATTCTTTCTTTACGTTTGTATTTTGTCTAAGCTATGTTAACTTCACACACACACACACACACACACACACACACACACACACACACACACACACACACACACACGCACATACACACACACACACACACACACACACACACACACACACATTGATACATTTTGGAAACTGAGTACAGAATAAATCTACAATCACCTAGTCGGTTTGTTGGCAGAAAACAATTATGTGATCAAATAAACATTACCAGAGAACAACGTCCTCCTAAAGATAAATTTACCAGAGCTCAAAACAGTACAAAGTCATACTTTTGGTGAAGAAAATTACGTCATCAACAACAAAAGTTGTTTGTGTTTAAACAGCTACAAACAATAATTAATTTTCTTACACTAGTAAACATTTTGCTGTAATTGTTTCAATTAAAGGAAACATATATATATATATATATATTCGTTGAGAAAATCTGTTGTGGCTGGACGAAACATGTGTCTGAATAAATTTTTTCTCTACATAGCAGTTGTAAAAGTAGTCATATACATTATGTGCTATATATACAAAAGGCTTTCAACGAGTTTGTCATTTCAACCAATTTGTACCGCACTCTAATTATGTAAAAATAACTGTACCGCTCCATACAACTGAGAATAAATCCGTACACACACACACACACACACACACACACACACACACACACACACACACACACACACACACACATACGCACACACATACATACACAACGATGTTTCTATTTATTTGAACAAGTCCTGTATTAAATGCACTTGTTAATGTTTTAATGTGAACAATTTTGACAAATAAGAGAAAAGACATACTTTACGGAATTTCTTGAAATTTTTGCAGTTAGTCTTCTGCTCATGTGTACTAGCAGCCTGTTTGGTTACAGTTTTGATAATGTTTTAATGTGAATAATTTTCCGTTTAAATAAAATCTGTACATACAATAAAATTATGTTCACTTTAAGAAATAAAAACTGCACAGTATGTTTCTTTGATTGCGAACGAAACATCAGACATTCCCGTCTGTATTTCTGTTAGTTATAGTTTTCCACTATGTTTTAGCTAATGGTCAAACAGTTGAAAGTTTTTGGAAATTTGATAACCCCGAAGACACGACGCAGAATCTATTGGTCTAAGCGTACATTTATTATGTAAATCATCTCTTTTTCTGTCATCTATGTATGTGCATTTGAATTATTTGCGCATGCACATACAACTGAGAATAAATCCGTACAAACATACACACACGCGCACACTTAGCGACGTTTTTACTTATTTGAACAAGTCATGTATTAACTTCAATAAATAATGCACTTGATAATGTTTAAATATTTCCAACAACTATGTTGATTAGAAGTGCTGTAAGTTCAATAACAATGTTCGCTACGTAACGTATTCAAATCTGTTTACTCACCTCTTAAATGTTGATTCACGCAATTATCGATTTCACAATGAGGTATGAAGGCTAATTGCATTCTTCACGTATATATATTGATGTATCTTACAACGGTAGGGTAGGGGTAGCTTAGCGTGTTTGTTTTGAAAGTCGATGTAAGTCATTGTCCGCAGTGGAAACTTTCATAAGTTAGCGATACTGAAAGTATTTTCGTGCATTAGTCAAAATTAGGAAAACAATGCAGAGAGAGAGAGTGGACACACATGTAAGTAGCTCGATACTCAGTGACAACAACACACACACACACACACACACACACAGTTAATATTTGCCAAATATATAACAACGAGTGAGAGAGAGAGAGAGAGAGAGAAAGAGAGAGGAGGGGTCATCGACCGTGATGGAAAAGCTTTACCTCACTGCTTAAAGCTTTAAGAAGTTAGCGATACTGAAAGTATTTTCGGTCAAGTTAACACGGCTCTTTTTAAGAAACATTCTATCATTTATTTGATGTCGATACCGGTATTAATTATAGATTACACTTAGTTCCATTCACTTCCATGTGCTTACAAATACTTGTAATTAGTTTCGTTAATAACTAGGCCAAAACATTGTCATTACATGCCAACTCTTCCGTCTGTCTAGTAAATTTTGCGCAGCACTGTTTGAGTCTTATCTTTGTAAATAAAGAGCAACAGCAACAGTGTCGTAATACTCATACGAAACAATTTGTATCACCACAATTAATCTTTGCTATTGAAATGAACTGTCCCTAGTCTTGTATAACAGTTACATTAATGTTACGCGGCAATGTAACTAATCGCAGGTGCTCAGCGTGACTTATGCAAACTGACTGTCGTTAAGTGTATTGTGGTTTATGCTTGGCCGCAACAAGTACACAGAACCGACCTAATGAGACTGTGGCCATTATTCATTATTATCATTTATTATGTCCATCAACTCATCATTTATATTTTTTTTATTATATGAGATTTTTCTGTTATAGTAATCAGTATAGTATAATGTGGCTCTACATGGAGAAGTCTTCTCCCAATTACAGTGGGCATAATCGTCTGTTATGTGTCACGGTGTCTATATAGTTAAATGTGACTTATTATTTTCTTTTTGTGGCAATTCACTTAGCTGTTTAGCCGAAAGATGTGACGAAAAGTATTTTATTTCTATTAGGTCCCAAATATTTTCTGGGTCGCCGTGGTCATATAGTACACTAAATGGATACATTATGTTTTCTGTGACTAGTCGCAACAGAGTGTCCTACATAATATCCAGTCCATTACTCAGCTCTATACACCGTCTCAGGCCAATCAATAATTTTATCAAGAACTAAGGGTAATGTAAATATTTGTTGAACATGCTAAAATTAAGTATTAAGATGCGAAGGTAGTAGAAATTTTACAGCTTCCTATACATTTTGTGCGCGAATATTTGCCGTTTACAATCACGTATACGGAAGTAAAGATGGAATTTAAGCGTCATTTTAATTTAAAACTTTCTATAAGATATGTAAGTGGATATAATATTAATTTAAATTATTGTTACACCTAAAATAATGTTACATGCAGGTTGTTACTATCTTCTGAATAGATCCTTTTTTGTTCAAGAGAACATGATTTAAGGAAAAATAAGAGAGCCTCGTCCTCACATTTACACAAAGCAGAACAACAACTACAGTCTCAAATAAATATATTTAAAAAAAGATAAATATACATTAGATGGCAATGTTTCCTCTGTTTTTCTCTATGAAACACAAAAAGAACTTGGGAATCGTGTTTCTTCCCTAGATGCGGTCAACACGATTAAAAGTAAAATTTTAATAACAAAGTTTTCACTGTACTTTAACAAGGATGGTAATATTTTTTTTTTCTAGTGCCTAATCTTTTAAACTAAAAAACGTACAATCTTTATTACTTTTACAAGTATAGCTTGAACGTAACACGTTAGGTTGAATGCAGCCTCAGGTTCTTGTAGTCTATCGTTTATCTTATAAATGTAATGTATATGTCTCCACATCCTCTTTTGACATTGTATGATTTTAATAAAAACAGATATCGGATTTAAATAATAATTTCGTGCTTGCAATATACAATCCATGTACACAAACTTAAAATATATTTTACTGACCATTGTAATACAAGAAGTCATTGACACTGGTTTAGCATAGCTACTTACATTCAAATGTGAGAGAGAGGGAGAGAGAGAGAGAGAGAGCGAGAGAGAGAGAGAGAGACTGCAATGTGTCAGTGTAAAGTCGTGTCAATGACCTCTTGTATTACAATGGTTTAGCATAGTTTCTTACTGAAGGCTTGCACGCTTTAAATTCAGCTATACCTAAAATATATCTTCAATTAGAAGTGTAATATAAAAAGTACAGTAAGAATATATTTTCAGAAATTGTAATTTGATCACACACACACACACACACACACCATACACACATGTATTGAATTCAATAAATAATGTGATCTGTCATTAGCAATCTAACGTTACGACGACAGCATAACGATAATGAAAGCCATACATTATCGTTTGCTAACGTTTGTATTTTGTCTAAGCTATGTTAACTTCACACACACACACACACACACACACACACACTTCATTAGCAATCTAACGTTACGACGACGACATGTTAAATATCAAATTCAGTCTACTTACGTTTCACGTTAGGTTAAAAAATGCAAACACACACACACACACACACACACACACACACGTGTATGTTATTTAAATTATTATTTAAATAACATACACACGTGTAGTGTTTAGGTCATCAGTACATGACGCAACGGGAGTGATAGGTCCAATTAGGTTTGTTACACGTTGTGTGTTAGGTTAAATAACATACACACGTGTAGTGTTTAGGTGATCAGTACATGACGCAACGGGAGTGATAGGTCCAATTAGGTTTGTTACATGTTGTGTGTTAGGTTAAAATGCAGTCCATTCACGTTCATGTTAGGTTAAAATGAAAACAAACTCACACACACACGTGTTAGGCTGTAGCCTAACACGTGTGTATGTTATTTAAATAATAATTTAAATAACATACACGTGTGTGTGTGTGTTTGATTTCATTTTAACCTAACATGAACGTGAATGGACTGCATTTTAACCTAACACACAACGTGTAACAAACCTAATTGGACCTATCACTCCCGTTGCGTCATGTACTGATGACCTAAACACTACACGTGTGTATGTTATTTAACCTAACATGAACGTGAATGGACTGCATTTTAACCTAACACACAACATGTAACAAACCTATTTGGACCTATCACTCCCGTTGCGTCATGTACTGATGACCTAAACACTACACGTGTATATGTTATTTAACCTAACATGAACGTGAATGGACTGCATTTTAACCTAACACACAACGTGTAACAAACCTAATTGGACCTATCACTCCCGTTGCGTCATGTACTGATGACCTAAACACTACACGTGTGTATGTTATTTAACCTAACACACAACGTGTAACAAACCTAATTGGACCTATCAGTCCCGTTGCGTCATGTACTGATGACCTAAACACTACACGTGTGTATGTTATTTAAATAATAATTTAAATAACATACACGTGTGTGTGTATGTGTGTTTGCATTTTTTAACCTAACGTGAAACGTAAGTAGACTGAAATTTATATTTAACATGTCGTCGTCGTAACGTTAGATTGCTAATGATGTGTGTGTGTGTGTGTGTGTGTGTGTGTGTGTGTGTGTGTGTGTGTGTGTGTGTGTGTGTGTGTGTGTGTGTGTGAAGTTAACATAGCTTAGACAAAATACAAACGTTAGCAAACGATAATGTATGGCTTTCATTATCGTTATGCTGTCGTCGTAACGTTAGATTGCTAATGACAGATCACATTATTTATTGAATTTAATACATGTGTGTATGGTGTGTGTGTGTGTGTGTGTGTGATCAAATTACAATTTCTGAAAATATATTCTTACTGTACTTTTTATATTACACTTCTAATTGAAGATATATTTTAGGTATAGCTGAATTTAAAGCGTGCAAGCCTTCAGTAAGAAACTATGCTAAACCATTGTAATACAAGAGGTCATTGACACGACTTTACACTGACACATTGCAGTCTCTCTCGCTCTCTCTCTCTCTCTCTCCCTCTCTCTCACATTTGAATGTAAGTAGCTATGCTAAACCAGTGTCAATGACTTCTTGTATTACAATGGTCAGTAAAATATATTTTAAGTTTGTGTACATGGATTGTATATTGCAAGCACGAAATTATTATTTAAATCCGATATCTGTTTTTATTAAAATCATACAATGTCAAAAGAGGATGTGGAGACATATACATTACATTTATAAGATAAACGATAGACTACAAGAACCTGAGGCTGCATTCAACCTAACGTGTTACGTTCAAGCTATACTTGTAAAAGTAATAAAGATTGTACGTTTTTTAGTTTAAAAGATTAGGCACTAGAAAAAAAAAATATTACCATCCTTGTTAAAGTACAGTGAAAACTTTGTTATTAAAATTTTACTTTTAATCGTGTTGACCGCATCTAGGGAAGAAACACGATTCCCAAGTTCTTTTTGTGTTTCATAGAGAAAAACAGAGGAAACATTGCCATCTAATGTATATTTATCTTTTTTTAAATATATTTATTTGAGACTGTAGTTGTTGTTCTGCTTTGTGTAAATGTGAGGACGAGGCTCTCTTATTTTTCCTTAAATCATGTTCTCTTGAACAAAAAAGGATCTATTCAGAAGATAGTAACAACCTGCATGTAACATTATTTTAGGTGTAACAATAATTTAAATTAATATTATATCCACTTACATATCTTATAGAAAGTTTTAAATTAAAATGACGCTTAAATTCCATCTTTACTTCCGTATACGTGATTGTAAACGGCAAATATTCGCGCACAAAATGTATAGGAAGCTGTAAAATTTCTACTACCTTCGCATCTTAATACTTAATTTTAGCATGTTCAACAAATATTTACATTACCCTTAGTTCTTGATAAAATTATTGATTGGCCTGAGACGGTGTATAGAGCTGAGCAATGGAATGGATATTATGTAGGACACTCTGTTGCGACTAGTCACAGAAAACATAATGTATCCATTTAGTGTACTATATGACCACGGCGACCCAGAAAATATTTGGGACCTAATAGAAATAAAATACTTTTCGTCACATCTTTCGGCTAAACAGCTAAGTGAATTGCCACAAAAAGAAAATAATAAGTCACATTTAACTATATAGACACCGTGACACATAACAGACGATTATGCCCACTGTAATCGGGAGAAGACTTCTCCATGTAGAGCCACATTATAATATACTGATTACTATAACAGGAAAATCTCATATAATAAAAAAAAATAAATGATGAGTTGATGGACATAATAAATGATAATAATGAATAATGGCCACAGTCTCATTAGGTCGGTTCTGTGTACTTGTTGCGGCCAAGCATAAACCACAATACACTTAACGACAGTCAGTTTGCATAAGTCACGCTGAGCACCTGCGATTAGTTACATTGCCGCGTAACATTAATGTAACTGTTATACAAGACTAGGGACAGTTCATTTCAATAGCAAAGATTAATTGTGGTGATACAAATTGTTTCGTATGAGTATTACGACACTGTTGCTGTTGCTCTATATTTACAAAGATAAGACTCAAACAGTGCTGCGCAAAATTTACTAGACAGACGGAAGAGTTGGCATGTAATGACAATGTTTTGGCCTAGTTATTAACGAAACTAATTACAAGTATTTGTAAGCACATGGAAGTGAATGGAACTAAGTGTAATCTATAATTAATACCGGTATCGACATCAAATAAATGATAGAATGTTTCTTAAAAAGAGCCGTGTTAACTTGACCGAAAATACTTTCAGTATCGCTAACTTCTTAAAGCTTTAAGCAGTGAGGTAAAGCTTTTCCATCACGGTCGATGACCCCTCCTCTCTCTCTCTCTCTCTCTCTCTCTCTCTCTCTCTCTCTCACTCGTTGTTATATATTTGGCAAATATTAACTGTGTGTGTGTGTGTGTGTGTGTGTGTGTGTTGTTGTCACTGAGTATCGAGCTACTTACATGTGTGTCCACTCTCTCTCTCTGCATTGTTTTCCTAATTTTGACTAATGCACGAAAATACTTTCAGTATCGCTAACTTCTGAAAGTTTCCACTGCGGACAATGACTTACATCGACTTTCAAAACAAACACGCTAAGCTCCCCCTACCCTACCGTTGTAAGATACATCAATATATATACGTGAAGAATGCAATTAGCCTTCATACCTCATTGTGAAATCGGTAATTGCGTGCATCAACATTTAAGAGGTGAGTAAACAGATTTGAATACGTTACGTAGCGAACATTGTTATTGAACTTACAGCACTTTTAATCAACATAGTTGTTGGAAATATTTAAACATTATCAAGTGCATTATTTATTGAAGTTAATACATGACTTGTTCAAATAAGTAAAAACGTCGCTAAGTGTGCGCGTGTGTGTATGTTTGTACGGATTTATTCTCAGTTGTATGTGCATGCGCAAATAATTCAAATGCACATACATAGATGACAGAAAAAGAGATGATTTACATAATAAATGTACGCTTAGACCAATAGATTCTGCGTCGTGTCTTCGGGGTTATCAAATTTCCAAAAACTTTCAACTGTTTGACCATTAGCTAAAACATAGTGGAAAACTATAACTAACAGAAATACAGACGGGAATGTCTGACGTTTCGTTCGCAATCAAAGAAACATACTGTGCAGTTTTTATTTCTTAAAGTGAACATAATTTTATTGTATGTACAGATTTTATTTAAACGGAAAATTATTCACATTAAAACATTATCAAAACTGTAACCAAACAGGCTGCTAGTACACATGAGCAGAAGACTAACTGCAAAAATTTCAAAAAATTCCGTAAAGTATGTCTTTTCTCTTATTTGTCAAAATTGTTCACATTAAAACATTAACAAGTGCATTTAATACAGGACTTGTTCAAATAAGTAGAAACATCGTTGTGTATGTATGTGTGTGCGTGTGCGTGCGTGTGTGTGTGTGTGTGTGTGTGTGTGTGTGTGTGTGTGTGTGTGTGTGTGTGTGTGTGTGTGTACGGATTTATTCTCAGTTGTATGGAGCGGTACAGTTATTTTTACATAATTCGAGCGCGGTACAAATTGGTTGAAATGACAAACTCGTTGAAAGCCTTTTGTATATATAGCACATAATGTATATGACTACTTTTACAACTGCTATGTAGAGAGAAAATTTATTCAGACTCGTGTTTCGTCCAGCCACAACAGATTTTCTCAACGAATATATATATATATATATATATGTTTCCTTTAATTGAAACAATTACAGCAAAATGTTTACTAGTGTAAGAAAATAAATTATTGTTTGTAGCTGTTTAAACACAATCAACTTTTGTTGTTGATGACGTGATTTTCTTCACCAAAAGTATGACTTTGTACTGTTTTGAGCTCTGGTAAATTTATCTTTAGGAGGACGTTGTTCTCTGGTAATGTTTATTTGATCACATAATTGTTTTCTGCCAACAAACCGACTAGGTGATTGTAGATTTATTCTATACACAGTTTCCAAAATGTATCAATGTGTGTGTGTGTGTGTGTGTGTGTGTGTGTGTGTGTGTGTGTGTGTGTGTGTGTGTGTGTGTGAAGTTAACATAGCTTAGACAAAATACAAACGTAAAGAAAGAATTTGATATGTACAGCTAACGCTTGAAGTATACTGTGACAAACATGTGTTTCTCGCTGGTTACTGCTAACATATTTTTAAATAAAAATATCATGATAATATAATAAAAATATCATGATAATATATTAAGTGATAAACAACGTGAATGTCTTTGTTTTAGTCGAGTATAATGTCTGGAGACAGTTTTGAAAGTTACATGGCGGATTGGATAGAAAGGCGCTCCACTCAAGTGGAGCATAATAGAGAACTATTACAACGTCGTTCCACGACATGCCATTGCTATTCCCAGTCTCAAGGCGAGACAGAAGTAAAAAAAGAGTTATCAAATATTTACACTCAGTTTATTGCCAACTATGCTGGCGGAGTAAATTATGGCAAATTTATAAAAGATTGGGTGAGTGAAAATTACGTACCACTCTTTCCTGAGTTGTAATATACTTATTTTGTAAATATACATTGTTAATATACATTTCATATAGTCTGTATTTTGTTTTAAATATTTTGGATGAAAATTACAGTATTTTAAAATAATAAAACAGTGATTTTGTATTATTATTAATACTGATTGCATGTTTTATTTAATGCTTTTTGTCTTAGGTGTTACCATTGAATAGAAGTATTGTACCACAGGTTATTGGTGGTAGTGACCTTTATGTTTATGGAAACCCCATAAAAGTGATGTCCAAGGACTGACATAATGTAGTACCAAATGAAGAAGAAGAAGATTGCTTCACAAATTAAAAAATTCATAATATGTAATATATATTTTATTTGTAATATACATTTCATATATTCTGTATTTTTTTGTTTTATATATTTTTATTTTGAAACATTTGAACCATTTGAAGTTCACATAAAGTCACGTGATTTGTACATTTTACTAACAAAGACACGACTGTTCATACTAAATGTGTATGTGTGTGTGTGTGTGTGTGTGTGTGTGTGTGTGTGTGAGAGAGAGAGAGAGGGGGAGAGAGAGTTGATCCTTGTCTCATTCTTGTTATAGTCTTAAAAACAAAAGGTTGTCGAACCAACATCATTTTTATTTGAAAATAGTTTCATTGAAAATATCACTTATTATTATTGCTACTACAATTTATATGTCGTTAGAATTTTTAAAATTACAATGGTCTGTAAACTATATTTAAGTTTGTGTACACATACAAATCGGTTTGAATAAGGGAATTCTCGTCAACGTTTGCAGCGAGAGAGAGACATACACAATGTGGGTAATTACATTATAAACTAGGAATTTCTTCCGACGTCTGCGAGCGAGAGAGATGGGGAATTTCTACCGACGTTTGCAGCAGCAGCAGCAGCAGCACCAATACACGATACATATTACATTAAAACTATCACGATTATATTATTCATTGATGTACAAACAATTTACATAGCACACACACACACACACACACACACACACACAATAGGCTAACATTTACTGTGAAGCTGAATAATTTGCAGATTGTATCTTACAATCATGAAAATTATTATTTAAACTGATAATTGTTTTATTAAAAATATTATTATTATTTCATTGTTTACGATATATATATTTAATTAATGCAAAAATGAATTTTTAAAATTACAATGGTCTGTAAGGTATATTTAAGTTTGTGTACTCTGACAACGTAATCGCTTTGAATAAGGGAATTCTTGTTAACGTTTGCAGCGAGAGAGAGACATACACAATGTGTGTGTGTGAGCAGCACGTACATCGTCCGATAGCGATTTGTATGTGTACACAAAACTTTTGAAAATACCTTATTTCAAGGAGATTTTTTTTATGCGAAAAAGAGACATACACGCACAGGTAATTACATTATAAACTAGGAATTGCTTCCGACGTCTGCGAGCGAGAGAGAGAGAGAGAGAGAGAGAGAGAGAGAGAGAGAGAGAGAGAGAGAGGGCGTTAATATTTGTCGAATAAATATAAACTTTCTAATTTCATCAATGTGTGTGTGTGTGTGTGTGTGTGTGTGTGTGTGTGTGTGTGTGTGAGCAGCACGTACATCGTCCGATAGCGATTTGTATGTGTACACAAAACTTTTGAAAATACCTTATTTCAAGGAGATTTTTTTTATGCGAAAGAGAGACATACACGCACAGGTAATTACATTATAAACTAGGAATTGCTTCCGACGTCTGCGAGCGAGAGAGAGGGCGTTAATATTTGTCGAATAAATATAAACTTTCTAATTTCATATACATGCGCACAGTACTGACCACAGAGAGAGAGAGAGACATACACAACAAGTGTGAGAGAGAGAGAGAGCTAAAATTATTTACTCAATGTACACAGTGAGAGAGAGAGAGAGAAAGAGAGGGAGAGGGAGAGGAGAAAACGGCTTGAACATAACGTTTGACAACAAGAGAGATAGTTTTACTTATTTCAAGGAGATTTTTTTATGCGAAAGAGAGACATACACGCACAGGTAATTACATTATAAACTAGGAATTGCTTCCGACGTCTGCGAGCGAGAGAGAGAGAGAGAGAGAGGGCGTTAATATTTGTCGAATAAATATAAACTTTCTAATTTCATATACATGCGCGCGGTACTGACCACAGAGAGAGAGACATACACAACAAGTGTGTGAGAGAGAGAGAGAGAGAGCTAAAATTATTTACTCAATGTACACAGTGAGAGGGAGAGGAGAAAACGGTTTGAACATAACGTTTGACAACAAGAGAGATTTTTTACTTACATTCAAATGTGAGAGAGAGAGAGAGTAACAATTATGATCATATAGTTTGAATTTCCCACTACAGAAGAGAAAAAAATGTTGGTAGATCTGCTCTATACACACACACAATAATGTAAGGTTGGTAACCCTGATCATATATTTTAATATATACACTATATAACACATATTTGAATTTCATTCCCCCCCGCCACAGAAAATGTTGACAACCCTGCTCATATAAAATATCTATACACTATAATAATAATACAGAGGTTGGTACACCTGATCATATAGATTTAATATACATTATAACACACAACAACAAATTTGAACTCATGCAAGGTTGGTAACCCTGATCATATATTTAATATATACACTATAATGCATCAAGTCGGAACCCCCCACCATAGGTTGGTAATCCTGATCATATAGATTTAATATACATTATAACACACAACAAATTTGAACTCATGCAAGGTTGGTAACCCTGATCATATATTTAATATATACACTATAATGCATCAAGTGATAGAAAGTGAAAGTGATCTAAGCTCGCGAAAGGCGGCATATAAAAAAATAAAAAATTATATTCGCGGATGCTGTGGTCCAGATACGCGAAAAAGTCGCGGATCTTGACACAGATCAGCGAAAAAGTCGCGGATGCTGTGGTCCAGTAGAAAGTGAAAGTGATCTAGGCTCGCGAAAGGCGGCATATAAAAAAAATAACGCGGCTGCTGTGGTCCAGATACGCGAAAAAGTCGCGGATCTTGACACAGATCAGTGAAAAAGTCGCGGATGCTGTGGTCCAGTAGAAAGTGAAAGTGATCTAGGCTCGCGAAAGGCGGCATATAAAAAAAAATAACGCGGATGCTGTGGTCCAGTAGAAAGTGAAAGTGATCAGCTGATAGAAAGTGAAAGTGGGTTTGAACTCTCATTATCCCTCTACTTATAGTTAATTATGTCAGAGAATAATCGAGTAAATATTAATCGAATATGGAACTACTTTTACGCTGACAAGCTACCCGCGCGCGGACAGCCTCTTCACCCCTATACTTAGCCAGTTCAGTTGTATCTCAGACACCGCTGCTGATACAGCGTACAAAAGTATGTAGTCGATATAAAAACCTATAAACGAGGAGACGCTTGTGTGAGATAGTCGGATGATGTAAAAATGTAGAAAATGACGTGAGTGTATGACAATGACATCTCTGTAACAAACTAACATCACCTAAATGTGAAATTAAACTGTTAACATGTAACTGTTAAACGTAAGTAACATGTGCGGTACAACAATGTGAATACCAGTGAAAGTTACAACCCAAAACCTACCACAAGAATCTACAGACCCAACAGACGACTCATCTTTGGGAATGACGGCAGATTTCACCAAAACACGATATCCAGAGGATCTCCAAGACACCCTACACAACCAATAGAAGCGCCGATTCGCCGACGATGTTACACACAGGTATCAGGGAAGTTCAACTTCCGTGGTTCAGAACTTAACTTCAAATAATACATGATAGACACTTAATTAACCAATGAAAGTAAAGTAAAACACGAAAGACTGACTTAATTACCATAAAATTGTAATTTCATGCTTAGTAATAATATGTGTTAAGTTTAAAGCTTTTATGAATATAACACGTTAAAGTTAAATAAGCCCATTCTTCAGATGGCACGAAATAAAGATGATAATTTTAATATCATATGCTGAAACAAAATACTCGGATCCGAGGGCAGTAAAAGCTATGTTAACTCATTAATTAATCTAATTCTATTTGTACAAGAGGTGCAAATGTTTTTACTTTTAATATACTCATTGCTAAATTTCTTCGAAGATGTTTAAACTTTATGTAATAAAGAGATGTCATGGTCCAAAAAGGTGAGTGAATAAATCTACAAACCCCTGTCAATATTCCTCAATTCACGGGATCCTATTTAACTTTTGTTTACTTTCCAGTTATTTATGATTTTGTAAAGATAATGGCAGCCTGTTTAATTGACCTGAGCCAATTAACCAGGTTCCCGAATTGTAACGTTATGCGAAACGTTTCAACCTCAACACATCAGTTGTATTTTGTCCAGTACGTGCGGTAGCTTCATCTTGCTGGAACCAGATAAAGTGATTTTAAATCTTTAGAATATTTAATAAAGGAAAAATAAGTTGCTCAGCGTTTGCACATTTCGGTCTGAGTTTACACTGACTGAATTGCAATTATCGTCTTCAAAGAAATAAGATCCGTATACACGAAAGGAGGACACTCCACACCAAAATAGCGATTCGCTTCCTACAAAGAAATATAGAATGATGTTCTTGAGGGTTACTGTCAGCCCTACAGTGCATGTTTTGTTCATTGACCGATCTGAAACTCTTCCATGTCTTCCAACGTTGACATGTTTTCTTAACAGTCTTTGTGCTGATATATAGGAATCGTTACATTCAAAAAACGTTTCTATAATAACTCGGCAATGAGCCATATTTACTAAAATGGCATAGTTTAATTGAGGTTATAAAACCATCTATTTATTGTTGCTATAGTAAACAAACATGAGCTAATCAGAAATGTTGTGTTATCCTTGTCCCACCCTATATATTCGATTTTATTTTAAATACGTTATAAACATACGTTAGAATAATCACACACGTGCGCGCCCATGCGCACGTTTATTATAACAATACATAGGTTATGAGGTCAATTACATATATTGATATTTTTATTAATTTTATTATAACTACAAAAAATTTAAAATCTACAATAAACATTTTTCTAAACCTTAACTCGTAGCTCAACATAAAATGAAAACACCAGATGTTTTTAAATTAGGCCTACTTTAAAATTTGTAAAATAAAACTTTAAATGTGTAATAACTTTGAGTTTATAATGTCTAGGCTACACGGTTTGTTCTTTAAACTAAAAACTTCATCGAGTCACGGCATACTGATTTCAAACGAATGTCCGCTACAAGAATAGAAGCTTCTATTATGTAGAATGTTGCTGAGTTGATAATCGGTGTTGAGTGGTTAACTGTGACCAGAACGAAACACCTGGCAACCCGCCAAGGAACTAACTTTAACAATTTTGGCTACTCCCTCACCTGAATGAATGCTGAAATCCTGAACTACTTTACAGAAATTAGACAACCTACGTAAGAGGTGTGATTAAATATTGTAAAATACGTACACAGCTATTGTTGATATTAAATAATAGCTGCTATCGTCAAATAATCAAACGTTAATCGCTCATCAGTAAATGAGTAAACGTAATTAGACGTTAGTGTAATAAATAGGATCAGCAGGCATAATACGGTATAATATTGTTACGACGGTCTATCTGATCGTCGTATGGTACAGTAGAAAACAAAATACAAGATACTAATTGCATCACTAATCACCAACTCTAATTATCACAATTAAACAGTTTCTAATTAACAAGATAGTCTCTTACAACAAATCAAATAGAAATTGTTCACACGCTATAAAAATGTCCACTAATAGAGTATCGCACAATAAAACACATAACACTTCGCCACAATACTTCAAACCGCACTGTGTAAATCGTCATTTAAACGCACAGAGTAATCGCTCCACAATAACTCTAAACTATAATACTAAGAACCGCATTCGAATAAATCGCAACTCAAACTGACTGAGCGTATCTGAGTATTTGTATTTATACCCCGCCGAAAATCCAGAAGATTCCACTTACTACGCATTAGCTCTCACTAAGACGTAATTGATTGTGGCTTTGACACAGTCCGCGTGGCTGGCGGCGTCTAGAAAGTCCGCGAATGCATGTTGAAATCACGTGCGCACACAACAATATAGCCGGATTCTTCTGTAACGTTCGAGAAACACGTAGATTGTTCTGTAATGTCGTAATGTCGTAACATACTATAAGGGAGTGAAAGCAGGGGATGGAAATGCTGAATTTTGGTAGCAATTGCAATGATAAAAACTTTGTTAAAAGAATCCTGTTTGCCGATAATCAGGTCATGATAGCAGACAGTGAAGACAAAATGCAGATATCTCTTTATGAATTCGTAGAAAATTCATAAATATTAGTACAAAAATTGGCGCAAAATATTACACGTATGATTTGGAAATCTGTAGTATCAAGACCAAGTCCACGGCTATCCAAGGTGGCTTTCCTGTCCGTTGTAAGCTGATTGTCACTGATCGGCTCAGTGAGAAGGTACAGTAATTTAGATTCCTTACATGTGACTTGTCTGACGTAGAAGTAGATTTTGATTAAAAACTAGAGACGTTTAATCATATTTCTAGAACTGTTAGAACAACATTAACGGGGAAGGTCAGACGAGACACGGTGAAAATTTTATAAACTGATGGTCTTTATGGTAGTGAGACATGGGCAATGGAGCCAAGTGACTTAAACGTATTGCCGATTATTTATGGAATTGAGTTCTTAGTATATCACGAGTTTTTTATGTTTTCTCTATTTAGATAATATTTTAAACACATATGTATATAAAGCAAATATTTGTGGGTGTGAATTCATAAATACGCGTTTAAAAATATACATTAAAAATCATGTTATAAGTATGCTAAAAATAAAATAAAAACATTAATGTAGCAAGAAATTGACTTTTTAGCAAATCATCCCTGCACATCAGCTAAAAAACGAAGTTTACACTTCGAGGAAGAGGTAAATTGAAAACTGTGTGAAAAGTAATGTAATCCTTGCAGACGCTTACGGCAGTATGTAAATTGCAGTACCGCGCATTGCGTCTACGAACACTGCAAGTAGTAATGGTGCTTTCGTCTACACAGCAGTTACCTTGCCATGCTGCTTTTTATATATACATTTCTTGATCTTCTCTCTGCAAATTTTTGAGTACCGGTGTATAACTACTGCATAACAAGAATTCTGGACTAATGAAATTTTAGAAAGAAAAAACAGGAAATTTTTGTATCTCGTGAAAATGATGTAGCTTAAAAAATTGAAAAATTAGAAACAGATAGGCATAATTAGCATGTGAGAGGGTGATAGAGTACCATGAAGGCTGATACATAAATAAACATTGTGAGTTCGGTACGAGATGACTTATGACAACATGATAACACCAGTATCCTTGAATATAATTTACAGTAAATTTTACAAAGCGTAAAGCAAAATATTTTAAGCCACACCATTATAAAAAGGAAATGTGTTACAAAAAATAATAAACGTGTTAAAACGGAAAAGTGAGAAAGACTAGGACAACTGACATAAATATCCTTCCTAGAGAATAAAATAAAAATAAATTAAGGAACAAAAGAAAACACCAAATGTGTTATAAATGATGCAACAATGCGAAAAATGAACAGTATTATCCAATACCACGCACTGTACATACGAAACAATAAACAATTATGGCATTTCATACCCATATTACAGGGAAAAGTTATCGTAATATAGACATATAAAGTAAAGTAAATTCACCAAGTAAACATAGAGTAACAGTAGAAACATACATCTCCAGTGGTAACTTTGATACATGAAATTGGACATGTTATATCTTTTGTTCTCTCTTTGAGTTTTAAAATTAGCTTACAGCATTATTTAAAGTTACTTTTAAAATTATTTCAACATTTAAAGTAAAAGCTAATACTCATTCTAAAATACTTTAAGATAACTTTTTTGCCGTTAACATCAGATGAAAAAGTGAGTTTTTAATGAGAAAAAGCAAGAACAGAGTAAATAGCTATGGTGTAATTAAATATACGTAGAAGATTAAAAAATACTAAAGAAATGGTCACACCTCTATAACTTTGATTTATATGACACAAATACTGTATGCTAGTAATAGTGCCAACGTTGGAAAAAACACATTATGAGTGTATTCAATGTTCAGCCTGAGTAAAGAATACATTAGCCACTCCATTTCTTACAATTAAACATATGGCAAGTATGTATATTGTTTTAATGCATGCTAATCGCACGCATCGTCATTTTCAAACACTGGAGTAAAGTACTCAATACAAAAAAAAACCATAAGATTAAAGACCTTTTAAGAAAAGTGTACTTTCACCTTTTAATTATTTAAGAAAAGCACTTATTACCACATAAAATTACCACACTTATTACCATCAAACATGTTGCATCGTATTGTTTTGAAACTCTATACTCTTGTCTTTAAAGTTGCTGAACCAAACATTAAATCAAAATAAGTTCTACCCTGAATATACAATGAAACACGAAGTTCTCAAACTCACTTAGGCTAACAAGGAGAACCATGTTCGGACAGTGTTCTAACATAATCACTTTTCCCCTTATACCAGGGAAATGGAGGGAACAATAGAAAAACTTGATTAAAGGTTGCAGTACAATTTTAATTAAACTAATTAAGTTAGTTACTAATTAATTTAATTGAGCTACCTAAATTATCTCGTAGGAATTGAAATGTGTGCCTTGTGGTAGAGACACAAACATACAATTAAATACAATTAAACACAGTAGAACTGAAACATTCTGGGACGCTTGTACATATGCCTTGGAAAATTAATAACAAAACTGAAATTATAATACGTGAGTAGTTAACAATACGTACAATGTAGACTCTACAAAATCGAACTATATAGTTCAGTGTACTTGAAGCATAAATTGACTAACACTTATAAACATTTTAAAAGTATGCAGTTTGAGAAGGCAGAAACATTTCCTGACAGCTTCAAGATCACGACTTTTAATATAACCGCAAATCTGGATTTATCTGTAGCTTGCGTAAAACAATAAACATTTACCGAAGTACACACTACACAAGAAACTGCACAAAAACGTGAATATATGTTGCAATGAGTATATACGATATAAATGATAAATGATAAAATGGGCATATATATTAATCTATTCTTTCCTTTTTTCTTTTTTTGGAGTTATCGTAACTGAGTTTCACTGTAAACGTAAAAGAAAAAGTTGGGATACAACAAAGCAAGTAAAATTTTGCAGTATCCGGTTATTACAAATGACTTAATCTGTATAATATTTACCTTATTCCGTCGTGTGACTTCGTTTTTGCGTTTGGTTTACTTTACGCGTTTCGAGACATATGTCCCGTCATCAGAAAATAAAATAAAAATTCACTCTTACGAGGTCGTTATACATTAAAATACAAATATTTAAAAACGATTACACACATGCCCGCTTTACTTGAGTGCGACTCGAGTCGGACCGATCGGACACTGATTATATCAATAGATACCGCGTAGACAGGTTTATTGCGGTATCGTAAAGCGGGTTTGATTTAAAATTTAAATGGTCGTTTAGCACGAAGTCACGACTGTGTACGTCATTGTACGCCCTATATATCTCAAATTCTTCCAAGGCGTTCATGTAAGTACCTTTATTACAAAAATGCATGGGTTTCAAGTTGGAAACAAAGCTTGTATATTTATGATTTTGTCTATCAAGTGACGTGCATAGTTGGAATTTATGTTTGATGATGTTGTCTGACCCTTCAGATTGTGCTTAGGTCTATGTTCATATACCGATATAGAAGCATTCATAATCGTCGCACGATAATTTGTACACCCCCGTTTTCTTTTCTAAAGGGATAGTTATTTTATTGCGGAGTGTGTTCAAAAGATTATTGTTATTTTTAAATATTACGGTACTATTATTATTATTTAACACACTAGTTAAAATTTTTGTCATTATTTGGGTGTATCTCGTTGAAATAAAAATGGTTTTAGTGTCTATTTCTATGCGATGTTTAGATAGCTTATGCTTTTGTTTCCTAAGGAGGTTGTCAATCAAGGAACTATTGTAGCCATTGGCTTGAGCTATGTGTTTTATTGTGTCAAGTTCATCATTAAAATCCTCGTCGTCAAGAGGTACTGTTAAAAGTCTGCGTACAAAGTAATTAAAGGCTCCATTTTTTCGAAAAAGAGTGATATGAGTCGACAGGTATGGTAACATCGGTGGTGGTTGGTTTCCTATATATATTGAATTTCAGTTTACCAAAGTGTTTAGTAACTGTCAAGTCCAAAATGTTTAATTTATTATTTGTTGCAGTCTCAAGAGTGAACTAACTGTTCTCACTTACATTATTCATAAAGTTTTTAAAATTTTCGATCTGTCGTAGAGTACCTTTAAGCTATATATTATAAATGTGTCATCAACATAACGTGCATAAAATATGATGTTATACAAAGGTTTTGTAAAATATATAAAAGCACTTGGTAAGTTTCAAAAATTTTTTAATTAACTCTGACAGCTGTTTCGACTAACTTAAGCCATTGTCAAAGAGCGAGTGAATGAAATTACTGAACACAGGATGTTAGTGGAGTGTAGGTGGTGGACATCTGTTTAGGGCGTATCTGGAACATCTGTGTTGTGATGGCGATGGGTGGGGGAGAGTGTGTGCATGAGACAAGGGAAGGTCAGGTGTCTTTAAAAACTAAATACAGTACAATCATGAATGCAAAATATAAAATTAACTGAACTAAACATAAACTGAATGCAAAATTTAAAATAATGATGAACATTCAAAATAATATAAAATAAACTAAACTAAATAACAGATTTTAATAAAGGGGATACATAAAATTCAGTCTGTTCATTGGTTAAATTTTTGTTATTTTGTTTTTGTTTTTTAATTTCTAAAATTTCTAACAAATCCATTTTTTTACCTTTTTGTATGTTGTGGAGTAGTGTTATGTTTTTTGTGTCTATGAAGTGATTGTGTTGTAAGCAATGATCTGCAAAACCTGTATTAAATGTATTAGTTAAAATCGCTTTCTTATGTTCAGAAATGCGATGTTTCAGAGCACGGCCACATTGTCCGATATAAATAGCATCGCATTCTGCACAGTGTATTTTATAAACTCCATTTTTCTCCAGTGTGTTAGATTTTTTTTTATTATTGACTAGTAGTGAAAAAAGATTACGTTTGTTATAGACATTTCTCTTCAGGAATGACAATTTCAAGATATTAAATGATCCCACTAATAAGTTTCAAAAACAAATAAAACCACTTATTAAAAATTGCCCTAATATATTTTCAGACACAAAAAGTTTCATGCTAACTATGATGAACCCCAAAGCTCCTGTTTTGTATAGTTTACCAAAAACACATAAACCTAATTGTCCCATGCGCCCAGTTGTTTCATATGTAACTGCATCTGCATATAAAGTCTGTAAAAAACTTAATGAATTATTGCCAAAATATATTAACTTTAACCCAAAGTATGCTATTAAAAACACTTTACAATTAGCTAATAATATAAAAAATGTACATTTACCACTGAATGCAAAATTAGTTTCATTTGATGTTAAGAATTTATTTCCGTCTATACCTGTAGATGTTTTGTTGTCTATCTGTTCCTCACATATACAAAATACTTTAACCTTAAATAGTTATAAGAAAAAATAATTATTCTCGGCCTTAGATATTTGCATAGGACAAAATTATTTTCAGTTTAATAATAAAATCTATAAACAATTAAATGGCTTACCTATGGGCTCTCCTTTATCACCTTTATTAAGTGAAATCTTTATGACATTTTTGGAAGAAACATTTTTACATCCGATAACCCCTACATAAAATATGTTTTTCATTGGGCAAGGTATGTTGATGATATATTTTGTATCTGGACGGGAACAGATAGACAGCTCCATATGTTCTTAGATTATATTAATTCCTTTTATAGTAGCGTGCAATTTACACTTGGAACAGAAAATATGAAAAGTTTAAATTTTTTGGATCTTACCATTACTAGATCACAAAATATTCTTAGTTTTCAGATATATAGAAAACCTACTTTTACAGATACCGTTATACATAAACAATCACTAACATTATGGCACATAAAATTAAGCAGTTTTCATGCAATGGTTAATCGTCTCCTTATAGTTCCTTTATCCAAAGAAAATTTCAATAAAGAGGTATATATTATAAAAGCCATAGCACAAAATAATGGTTATGATGAAAGAATAATTAACTCTTTAATTTTAAAAAAACAGAAAAAAATTACTTTAAAAGAATTTTATTCCATAGAGCCAGATCAGGGTAACAAAAAATTTCACTTAACAAATTACATTCCGTGTATAACAGACAAGATTAATAATAGGTTAAAAAACCATGGTCTTAACATGGTATCAGTAAACAAACGTAATCTTTTTTCACTACTAGTCAATAATAAAGAAAAATCTAACACACTGGAGAAAAATGGAGTTTATGAAATACACTGTGCAGAATTCGATGCTATTTATATCGGACAATGTGGCCGTGCTCTGAAACATCGCATTTCTGAACATAAGAAGGCGATTTTAACTAATACATCTAATACAGGTTTTGCAGATCATTGCTTACAACACAATCACTTCATAGACACAAAAAACATAACACTACTCCACAACATACAAAAAGGTAAAAAAATGGATTTGTTAGAAATTTTAGAAATTAAAAAAGCAATAAAAAATAACAAAAATTTAACCAATGAACACACTGAATTTTATGTATCCCCTTTATTAAAATCTGTTATTTAGTTTAGTTTATTTTATATTATTTTGAATGTTCATCATTATTTTAAATTTTGCATTCAGGTTATATTTAGTTCAGTTAATTTTATATTTTGCATTCATGATTGTACTGTATTTAGTTTTTAAAGACACCTGACCTTCCCTTGTCTCATGCACACACTCTCCCCCACCCATCGCCATCACAACACAGATGTTCCAGATACGCCCTAAACAGATGTCCACCACCTACACTCCACTAACATCCTGTGTTCAGTAATTTCATTCACTCGCTCTTTGACAATGGCTTAAGTTAGTCGAAACAGCTGTCAGAGTTAATTAAAAAATTTGTGAAACTTACCAAGTGTTTTTATATATTTTACAAAACCTTTGTATTAATATGTTTCACCAAGTGCCCAACGAGTCATCAATTAATATGATGTTATGTTTGTGAATGTTGTTAGAAAGCATAAATGTGTTTTCATTGAATTTCAAATAAATATCAGCAAGCAAACCAGACAGCGGCGAGCCCATTGCTAAGCCATCACGTTCACTGTAAAATTGGTCATCGAAAGTAAAATAATTTTGACCCAAAATGACTTCAAGTAGGCTCATTAGCTCTTCTATCATTTGGGCGTTTAATTTGTTATTTTCAAACAAGTTATACCTTAGAATCTGCAGCGTTTCCCTAACTGGTATGTTAGTATATAAGTTGATAATATCAAAGGAGCCCAATTTATAATTAGGGGGTAACTTAACATTCTTAACCTTATTTATAAAGTCAGTAAGATTTACAATAATATGGTTGTTTTTTATATCTATACTGTCCCTAATGATTTTTACAAGTTTTTTGGTTGTACGAAATCCTGGTGCTGTAGTAAAATTAACAAGGGGTCTAATTGGTACGTTGCATTTATGAATTTTGGGGAGACCTGTAAACATCGGTGCTTTAGCATTGGAGGGTTTTAGGTAGCGACGTGTACGTTCATTGAATAGATTTACGCATTTATTAATTTCCTTGTTTAAATTTTTAACGTAAATGTGTGTAGGATCAGACTTGAGAGTTATTATATTGTTATATGAGATAAAGTCGTTAACCTTCATTGTATACGATTCACTGTCCATGATAACAAGGGTTTTACCTTTGTCCGCTTTTGTGATAAGTGCATTATTCTCGATTAACTTTGTTTTTATCTGTTTCAATATCTTAAATTCCTTGAAAGTGTTTGTGTATTTATTTGACATATGATGCAGACGATCATGTGAAGTACGCGCTTTCATAACTTTCTTAAACTTATTACTTATTAAGTAACGTGCCTGGTTTTGTAGATTTTGATCTGGGGTTGCTTTTATCGCCGTTTCGGCACTAATGATTTCATGGGCGATTTGACATTTTAATAAAGTTAGGAGGAATACAATAATTTATGCCCTTATTTAAAATATTAAGTTCATCGGCATTGAAAGTAAATGATGTTAAATTCGACACACGTGGATAGAAAGTGTGTTTACAATGGACGTTCGTGTCTGGACTATGTTTATCTTTTAAATTTTGCAACTTGCGTGTCTGTTTTAAATATATATTGCGAATCACATCAGTTACGTATTTATTAACAGAATCAAGGACATTGTTTATGATTGCAGGATGAATGTAAGCATTTGCAAATGCAATTTGAGTAACTGTTTATTTAGAATAGATTTTTTAGTGTATAACGATTTAATTTCTTCTTTGATATAGAAAATTTGGGCATGTACAATTGTCACTTTTGCTGATTTTGAAGATGATCTAATATTTATGATAGCGTACTTTGGTGTTAAATTATGAAACAGACAAAATTTATTAAATTTTATGTGCAGGTTAGTCTTCAATAATTGCATTTTAACGTTTTGATATTTAAATACCATAGAAGCTTGTCTATGTCTTTCAAGTTGGAAGCCAGTCAGCTGATGGCGGGACATATGTCTCGAAACGCGTAAAGTAAACCAAACGCAAAAACGAAGTCACACGACAGAATAAGGTAAATGTTATACAGATTTTGTCAATAAGTGACTTGGATACCATTCCAAACATGTCTTTCAAATTAGTTAGTTTCTATGCCACAACAAACCTTCTTTATACTTGAAAATGCTTTATACGGTTATATTCCCTGCGTGTCTGTCAGTGTTTATTCTCTTTACAGTAAAAAGGAATCGCATTCACCCTTTAGAGAAGGCACTAAAAATTATGACACACTATAAAAACGGAATGACCAGTCTGTAACATTTATGCTTTCAAATTTTCGCAACTAATGGCTGAGCTACTAAAACTTAATAAGTCTCGTTAGAGCCATAAAGCGCTATACCCTCTACGCTCGTGTTAATAATTCTCTTTTATGATAACACTTTTAATATTTTAAGCAGTAGTATTGAGAGGTGAACAATTTTTAATTTATTTGTTTTGCTTATGTTAAAGAACATATTCTTACTAGTAATTTTATACAGACCACTATGTTGTCTTTGGTACACTCCAATACAACAATAAAAGAACATATTCAGTTTTATTTGCAAATTCACCAAGTAAAATCGTTATTACCTTCTATTTTTAGGTGTTTAATAAGCAATAAGAAATATTTCTTGTACTTGACATTTTCAGCATTGTATTATACACTGTTTTAGTGTTTGGTTTCCAAACTGCTCAATTCTTATGCAATGCGATGAGTTTAAAAGGCTGTTTGGAATTGGGTCTCTGTTACAAGGTACATGGAGTGCTTAGAACAATTGAATGCTTCAGCGCCAAAGAGGAAAATTGTATAAGTGGAAGGTAATACTAATGACAAACATTATACAGAATCAGTGAGAGAAAAGACTGAAAGTAAGGAGAGGATTGAGAGAGAGAGAGAGAGAGAGAGAGAGAGAGAGAGAGAGAGAGAGAGAGAGAGAGAGAGAGAGAGAGAGAGAGAGCGAGAGAGAGAGAGAGAGAGACAGTGTGTGTGTTTTCCTTTGCTTTTGTATATTGATATTACATTGTATTGTTCTGTACTGAACTTTTGTACAGTGATATAGCATACGTTCGTATTTTAATTGCTCTGTGTATTGAAACACGGCATTTGCTCTGATAATAACATGTGTAGTTTTCAATCAGCTACTTTGGTTACACGTAACAACACAGTTTAATAACTTATTGCGTATGTGTGAGTTAAGTTAAGGCTGTAGACATTAATGTCACGCACTGTTATTAGGAAGATTAAGGTTTTTCTTTTTAAAATTTTATTGTACGTAGGTATACCGCTAAAGCACAACAATGGATAAGGCATTTAATTTTTTTATTCCGTAAGGATATACACAAAAATCCTTGTATATTAAAAATTAATCAATGACAGTAATTACAAAATGCGCATAGTAACACAAATGCGTTGTTCAACAAAAATAATTACAGTATTAATAACGTATACATGATAAGCACACCAAAACCCTTGTATGTAAAAACTTTGTTTAAAAATGTAAACACAAGACATGGTAACATGAAGTGTAGCAGAAAATTATTGAATACTTTCTAGCAATTATTTTATAGAAACATTAGAGAAGTCGATCTGATAAGACCAGTAACAGTGAATTGCTCAAGAAAGGAATAGAAGGACAGGTATAAAGGTAATATAAATGAGGTTTTATATTCAAGAACAAACATAAATATATGAATGGTTATTAAATACTGTAACAAAACAAAATTGAAAATAACAAGTGCGAGCGAAGAATGAACGATAGGTTATATTAGTTAAAATAAAGATGCCTAAACGCGTTTTGTTTTTCTGAAGACATTATAAAATAATTAACATTATGAAACATTTCTAAATCCAATTTTTCATACCATCGCAAAGATTGACAAACACGAAAGGTCCAAAGCTGCATATCAACAAGTAAACTGTCATTGTAATACAACGTTAGAACTTTTACAGAACTGATATAACGCAATAAAACGCTTAGGTCACGTTAATTGCTCCAATGTTGATATTTACGACTGCATATAAAGTTACGACTGCAATTGTGTATTTATAGTGTTCGCTTTATTTAACTCTAGATTTCTCAAAAATGATCTTTTACAAAGGCATTTACAAATCATTGTTGAGTTTAGCGTGGTTTGGTGTTTTTATTTCAAAATTCTAAACTTGAAGACTTTGGGAATAAACGAGTCACTGACGTATATTTAAACCTCTATGAATTTCTTAAAATGTTTGTTAGTAGTTGTGTACACTACAATAGTTGCGTTACACAACACACACACACACACACACACACACACACACACACGCATACGCATACTGGAGTGCTAGCACATCAAGTAAATAATGCCTGATGAACATGAAAGTTGTTAGTTCTAATAGAGTGCAAGAGGGTACGATAGAGTGATCATTTTCGGTCAAATTATAAAATAAACCTGTTCCTTCTAGACAAGTATATGATGAACATTGATACTTTGTATCACTGCCCTAATCTTACTACACAGTCTTTGTGTATTAACTAACAAAACTGACAAAAGCAATGTTAATAAGTACGTTATGTGTTGCCTGTAGTAAACAGTACAAATATATACTACAAGTATGTTGTTAGAGTGGTGGTATTGAATCTTGATTTCATGTTACTAAAGTGAAATAATCTGTGACCTGTTTATAATGTGATTTCAAATTACAACAGTGAAATAAGTTAACGAAACCAGACTAAATGATACAAATTTTCATAACACTTTTGTTAAACAACACTTTGATTGCAACACTGCTCCAATATCCAAGCTATGTTGGGTAATTACCCAATACCTACTACGCAGACCCAAAAAATTCAACAAATTAAGTTACTAGAATAATTCGCTGTATACATAACGATTACTCATATACTTTTACTGAATATACGGACTAATAACACTCAGTAAATTAGCTGTTTTGCAGAATTTAAGTCAGGTCAATTATTTGAAAGATTCAACTACCTGGCCCCACTCAAAACATCAATTGCGTTTTCGTGGCGTGTAACATTTGTGAGTAAGTTCTGCGATTTTATAATTAGTGTCAAAAATCTGTAAAAATTACGTTACCCTGTCGGTTAAACAATAAATTGGCTAATTACAGGAAATTTAAGAGACTGGTTTGGGAACTATAAGCAAGCTACAGAGAACATAATGTTCATTGTGTGGGCGTATATGGTCATGAATGAAATGAATTCCACTACCAACAACAGTTTTTAGACAAATTACAAATCAGGAATTAATGTGTTGTTAAATACACATACATAAAATTTTTAACGATGATCAGAGGAAACGATGTTATAGGAATGCACAACGATCTGAATGTTGGTATTTTCAATACATTAAAAATATAAGAAACGTTAACGGACGCGAGCCCAATAATATTAATATGGACTTGATTTCCATGTAAGTATGCTTCCACTATTGTAAAGCGACTCTGCTCTGTTGCAGCAACTGTTTGTATAAAGAATGATGTGTAACTAAAACTTTAGGAGAGCTTGTAGTAGTTACAATCGTTTAGAAAGGAAATCTGCAGGCGTGCCACAACTACAGAAACGTAAGTCTGTTCAATACTGTAAAAATCATTGGTATCAGATTGCTTTTCAATACAGAGACGCAAGTACGAGAAAAGATGATTCTCTTAGGTGGAGAAAAAATGATTCTCTTGGAGGCCGATATTCTACGGACTGTGTTGGTTTTCTTAGATGTCTAAGTTACAATGCAGACGGAAACTGGAAGCCACTGCAATAAAGTCTTCGGACATCTTTAGTATCAGTAGTATTCATGAGTCGATTTTTAGTAAATAGCATCTCTCTTTAAACAAGGAAACGTTTCCTAATGAATTTTATATGGAGGATTGTCATGTATGGTTGCGAGTCGTGGACAATAGGTATGAAGGAAAAGGAAACTTGACAGCTTTGAGTTATGGTGTTATTGCAAGATGCTGAAAATAGTCTGACAAAATTACAAATGAAGAGGTGCTGAATAGTGTGGACAATGACAGGTGTTTGTTGAAAAGCATAATTAGAAGAATGGTAAAACTTATTGGACAAAGCTTGCAGCATGAAGGACTACTACAATTGGTGATGGAATCAACAATATAAGGTAAATGATATAAGGAAAGGGAAGGGTAAAGTATATAAAGAAAATTATGGATGATGTAAATTGTGGAACTGATGAGGAATAAAGAGGAAGCCACAAGATAAATCACAATGAAAGACTGCTGCTAACCAAACTTAGGATTAAAGACTAAAGAAGAAATTTGTTTTAATGGTAAGATCTAAGATTGAGCTACTCGAATAACACTTAAACCACACGTTATCTCAAACGTATTTGTCCGTTGTAGTCATATGTACACAATATAATTTGCACTGAACAGGTTACCCTGGCAAAGACGAAAGATTATACAGGCACTCAATACTTAATTCATAAGCAATACTAGTAACGTTTTTAAAATTATTAAAGTCTTTACCACAGTTTTAATATTTTAATAAATTTTGCGGTTCTCAAAGTTTTTTTTTTTTTAATTTTCAATCTAAACACTATATTCACACTGTGGTTAATATTAATCCTAACTTGAATTTGATATTTCATTTGGATTTTTCGATTTTTTAAAATTTTGAAAAAAAACTATTTTTAAAAATTACTACTTATACCTTAAAAATTAAAAAAAACTACTTGAAGAGTATGGTGACATGGCGTGGAATCTGAACAGAGGAAACCAAAAGTAAGGAATTTCGGTTAAGATGAGAGACAGACTTGCTAAATGTTCAATTTAAGCTGTCGTTTCAGATAGCACTGTATAACCGAGCCGTCAAAGCAAAGAAAATATCGGTATGGAGAACCATACATGACTTCCATGTTCTAAGATTTATATTTTAAATCATTTTGAAATGAAAAATTTCCATAGACAACTACTTTCTACTTAATGCTTCAGCCTTAAGCACAGTACTGTGGTCACTAACGTATACCACCTCACGTTATCGCACTCGATTTTCACTGATGATGGCAGTCGTTGTCACAGCCGAAACGTCTCGTTCTGCAGAAAACATTGGACTACGGCTAAACAGCCCGGGAAGGAATTTTAACAAAAAACTACTTCTTTGTTGCCGATATAGTAGTACACATCACATATAAATAAAAATTATCCCCTCCCCCTTCAACTATAATTTTTATTTATAGAAAATTACCCCAACCCCGTACAACTAGCCTCTTCATTTATAGATATTTCAACTACGTTTCTACAGTGGATTATTAAGATCTTCTTATCAGGATACTTTAATTATCAAAATTAAGTAATTTACTCTTGTTACAACAAAAAATGTTTCAGGTAAACTACCATATCCCGTTACCGATCTTCACCAAAATCAATAGGCCTTGAGTCCTCTACACCTCAGGCACATATGTTAAATATATTTGATTCTGTTTGAATTTACGGCAGTTATCGTTCGTCATGAAAAAATGTCTCTTGTTACAACATACATTGTTGCAGGTAAACTACCCCTTTCCATTAACCGATCTTCACCAAAATCAACAAACCTTGAGTACTCTACAATTTAGGGAGGTATACAGAAACTTATTTGATTATGTTTGAATTTACGGCAGTTATCGTTCGTCATATGAACCCTACCCTTGTTATCAAATAAAACGTTGCTAGTAAACTACACCTTCCTCGTAACTGATCTTCACCAAAGTCAACAGATCTTCAGCCCTCTAGAATTCAGGGATGCCTGCAGAACATTATTTGATTCTGTTTGAATGTGCGGCAGTTATCGTTCGTCATAGAAACAATTACTCTTGTTAAAACATTAAAGGAGGCTGGTAAACTACCCCTTTCCGTTCACCGATCTTCACCAAAATCAATAAACCTTCAGTTCTTTACAATTCAGGAACGTATGCAAAAAATTACTTGATTGTCTTTGAATTTACGGCAGTTATCGTTCTTCATGGGAAACGTTCTCTTGTTAAAACATAAAACGTTGCCGGTAAACTACCCCTTCCCCTTAACCGATCTTCACCAAAATTAAACAGGCCTTCAGTCTTTTACAATTGATGAACATATGCAAAAAAATATTTGAATCTATTTGAATGTGCGGGAGGTATCGTTCGTCATAAAAAAAATTACCGTTGTTGAAACATAAAATGTTGCAGGTAAAGTACCCTTTTCCCTTAACCGATCTTCACCAAAATCAACAGACATTGAGCACTCTGCAGCTCAAGAAGGTGAGCAAAACATTATTTGATTCTGATTGAATATACGGCAGTTATCATTCGTCAAATAAAAAATTACCCATGTTAAAACAGAAAACGTTGCTGGTAAACTACCCCTTTCCCTAAACCGATCTTCAACAAAAACAATATATCTCGAGAACTCTACAATTCAGGGCTGTATGCAAAATATTATTTGATTCTGTTTGAAAGTGCGGCTGTTATCGTTTGCCATAGAAAATACCCTTGTTAAAAGAAAAAATTTGCTGGTAAACTACCCCTTTCCCTTAACCGATCTTCACCAAAAACAATACGTCTTGAGAACTCTACAATTTAGGGCTGTATGCGAAACATTATTTGAATATGTTTGAATTTGCGGCTGTTATCGTTTGCCATAGAAAAAATCTACAGACAGACAGATACACAGACACACCGACACACACACACACACACACTTTTCGAAAAATGATTTTTTTCATGTTTTGAGGGTAGTACAATCAGAATCTGCAATAATCTCGAACACGATTTTTTTTGCCATCACCATACTTCCATTTCCTTATGGAATGGTAGTAAAAATTACCCTTGATAAAAAAAAGTTGCTAGTAAACTACCCCTTCCCCTTAACCGATCTTCACCGAAATCAATAGGCCTTGAGTCCTCTACAATTCAGCGACGTGTGCATAATCTTATTTGATTCTGTTTGAATTTGCGGTAGTTATCGTTCGCCATAGAAAAAATATCGGTATGGAGAGCCATACAAGACTTCCATGTTCTCAGATTTATATTTAAAATAATATTATAAATATGACTTTATTGAAATGAAATATTTCCATAGAAACTACGTCTTTCTACTTTTGCTTCAACATTAACCACAGTACTGTGGTCACTAACGTATACCACCTCACGTTTTCACTGATGATGGCAGTCGATGGCACTGCCGAAAAGTCTGGTTTTAGAGAAAACATTGGACTACGGCTAAACACCCCGGGAAGCAATTTTAACAAAAAACTACTTCTTTGTTGCCGATAACGTAGTACACGAATAAAAAATTCTCCCCTCCACCTTCAACTATAATTTTTAATAATAGAAAATTACCCCCACCCCGTTCACCTAACCTCTTCATTTATAGATATTTCATCTACGTTTCTGCAGTGGATTATTATGAGCTTCTTATCAGGATACTTTATTTATAAAAATTAAGTACTTTACTCTTGTTAAATCACAAAATGTTTCAGGTAAACTACCCCTTTCTATTAACCGATCTTTTCCAAAATCAATAGACCTTCAGTCCTCTACAATTCAGGGATGCAAGCAAAAAAATATTTGATTCTGTTTGAATGTGCGGCAGTTATCGCTCGTCATGGAAACATTTCTCTTGTTACAACTTAAAATGTTTCCGGTAAACTACCCCTTTCCCTTAACCGATCTTCACCAAAATCAGCAGACCTTGAGTCCTCTACAAATCAGGCAAGTGTGCAAAAAATTATTTGATTCTCTTTGAATTTTCGGCAGTTATCGTTCGTCATAAAAAAATTACCCTTTTTAAAACATAAAACTTTGGTGATAAACTACCCCTTTCCCTTAACCGATCTTCACCAACACCAATAGGTATTGAGAATTCTACAATACAGGGCTGTGTGCAAAACATCATTTGATTCTGTTTTAATTTGCGGCTGTTATCTTTTGCCATAAAAAAAAAATTACCCTTGATAAAAAACCGTTGCCGGTAAACTACCCCTTTCCCTTAACCGATCTTTACCAAAAACAATAGGTTTTGAGAACTCTATAATTCAGGATGGTATGCAAAATATTATTTGATTGTGTTTGAATTTGCGGCTGTTATTGTTTGCCATAGAAACAAATTACCCTTGATTAAAAAAAAACGTTGCCGGTAAACTACCCTTTTCCCTTAACCGATCTTCACCAAAAACAATAGGTCTTGAGTACTCTACAAATCAGGGCTGCATGCAAAAAATTATTTGATTCAGTTTGAATTTGCGGCTGTTATCGTTTGCCATAAAAAAAAAATCTACAAACACAGACACACACACAGACACTTTTCGAAAAACGACTTTTTTCATGTTTTGAGTGTAGTACAATCAGAATCTGCAATAATCTCGAAAAGTTTTTTTTTGCCATCACCATACTTCCATTTCCTTAAGGAACATGGAAGTAAAAAGGAAGTTAGAGAGCTTCGAAGTGTAGATGAGGCAAAGAAAAATTAACGTACAATTATGTAATAGAGTAAGAAGTTATAAAACAGTAACCAGAATAGGAGAGAAACGATAGCTAATGAAATTAATAGTAAAAGGAAACAATCTTGGCTGGGTCACTTACTGCGTAGGAACTGTATGCAGGTAAAGATCGTACAGGGAAATGTGGAAAGGAGGAGAGAAATGGGAGAAGATAGCCTAGAATGCTTGATGATACTAAAAGCGGAAGGAGCTACAGTTAGGCAAAGATAATTTGTTTGTATTAAAACAAATTTAGTAAAATATTATAACCATAAAATAGCAAAATTTAACTATAAGCTTCTATAGTCGTTACACACTACTACAGTTGTAATCAATCTCATATTCACATTTACATGAGATAAACGACCATAAAATTAAATGGCTGACAATTTGAAGATAGTCATAAAAAATGCACATCGCCCGTTTGTCAATATTAATGTCTTTTACGTTATAAAAGTTTCCATGTGCTCCATTGATTTTAAATTATGAATGTGATCGTTCGTCCATGCATTTGTTCTATATAACTTAATTATAAAAATTAATGTATTATTCGATTGGCTTGGAGATAATTTTCTCCTTCTTTGACATGAACACTTCACAGTTATTATACCCATATAGTAAGATAAGGTTGTATAATAGGAATAATAATCAATCATTACAATAATTAATAATAATAACATAATTCTTATGTATTAGTATGTCATTACTAGTACACAAAACGTCTCAAGACATGTCATATTATTTCTTCAATTGGTGTAATGAAAATAAACATGGCTGTATACTGTATTTACAGGATAATTGTATTACATATTAATTAAAAATGTTGTAAATATAATAATACAATAATAATTATTAATAATAATAATTTCATGACATAGAATAATGTGTAGCTGAGCTTTAAATTAATTACATAGACCCCCCTATATATTGAAATCCCTTAAAATATATCCCTGGTTTTAAGTAACTCTAACAAAAATATTAGCAGCAGTTAATGTTTTTTGTAACAAGGGACACTGGGAAACCAATTGTCCTCGCAGGAGGGGCCGCACTCATACGGTGTGGGGCCCGACGTCAACAAAACAACAAAACCATTTATCATGGCATGGATCCACCCTGGACTCAGGTGTTGCAATAGTTCAGAGCGGTGGTGTTCGCTCTGCAGCATCACTCCAATGATATTTTAGAGCGAGATCTGTCCCACTGTATACTCCAGAATTTTCCTCTCCTCAATCATCTATCACAGTTGAAAAACGTGTGATACACATCGTCTAGAACCTGTTTACAGAAATTGCAGTCTGTAAGGTGGAGTTAATTTTTCCAACTTATAGAGATAATTTCGGAACAGGCCATGACAAGTTAGAAATTTTATAATAAAATAATTAATTATTCTCTCCATATTCGCGATGAATCCACTCAGCTAATAGTACTCAACAGTAGTAGTAGTAGTAGTAGTAGTAGTAGTAGTAGTAGTAGTAGTAGTAGTAGTAGTAGTAGTACTAGTAGTACTAGTAGTAGTAGTAGTAGTAGTAGTAGTAGTAGTAGTAGTAGTAGTAGTAGTAGTAGTATTAGTAGTCGTAGTAGTAGCAAGGTTGAGATTTTAAGTGCGATATACGGTACTGTACTTCTTCACAGCGAACTTATTCTTACAGTGGCCAGTGTGTTTGCGGTTGTATAAAAACAAGAAAACAGGCCATGTGTAGGTAGGCCTATATACATTAATGGTGACTTCATTGTCTAGGTCTGCAAACAATTTGCATGCGACATGTTCTGACTAAATGTTTCAGCATGTCACAACATCGTGTACGCTGTTGAGAGACTGCCAGCAGTGATATCCGGGGGCGGATGTTGATGATGCATGACAATGTGTACACAAGGCTACATCGCCTGTGTTGATTTGTAAACTGAAATGTCACTGTCATTCTACAATCCTCAAACCTATTCCGAGATTCGTACGTACTGTGGCTTGGACAGTAACCTTCATCGGTAATTGTAACGTGCTGTTTCTATCAAGAAAAGCCTATAGACTTAATAAAAGTAACTGATTTTCAAGTAATCTTATCCAGTGCATGAACAAAGTGTTGGTTTAGTGCAAAACGTGTTAAGAATAGCGTAAATTCATTCACAATTTATTGGTTACGTTTTATTATATAATACTATTATTGAAAACTACACAGTTTTCTGCATATAAATGCAATGAAAGTATTACTATTATATATTACTAATATTTCTGGGTATTCTAGTCGTGGCGTGTTATTAAAAACAGTCTTTTTGTTAAGTATTAACGTTTTGACGACCCAAGCCCTACCAGACAGGAAGATGGTATGATTTCCCATAGACTAGTACGTGTAGAACAGACAGGAAGATGGTATGATTTCCCATAGACTCGTATGTGTTGAACATACAGGAAGATGGTATGATTTCCCATAGACTAGTACGTGTAGAACAGACAGGAATATGGTATGATTTCCCATAGACTATTACGTGTAGAACAGACAGGAAGATGGTATGATTTCCCATAGACTAGTATGTGTAGAACAGATAGGAAGATGGCATTATTTCCCATAGACTAGTACGTGTAGAACAGACAGCAAGATGGTATGATTTCCCATAGACTAGTACGTGTAGAACAGACAGCAAGATGGTATGATTTTCCGTAGACTAGTACGTGTAGAAATAACCGGCTCGTTCGCAAACTATACTGACTTCTACAATATAATTTAACTAGCTTATCAGACATATTAAACAATTCTAATTATATAGTTATAGAGATACGTTTACGACAGTAGCTGTAACAAAGTATACCAAGAATTTTAGAAAGCCCCGTTCTTGTCCATTGTCTTCACAATAACCACTGTTGTTGCGTACTGGAAGCTCTTGAAGTTCTAGAGTTGTTCCAAAGACGCTAAGTAGAAAGGGCTGGGTTTGAAATGTAATGAAGTGGACTGTAATTCTGATGTATAATATACATTTATTGAAAATATTAAGTTTTATATGCCATTGCCGCCACGACCGATGGCGGAGCGTCACGCCAAACGATGCGCTGCAAATTGGAATCCTTCGGGTTAACCATAATTTGACGATACATCTTTTCTATGTCTGCAATATGTGCGTATCGGTGAGTACGAAAACGAACCATGATCGAGAACAGATCCTGCTGGATCGTGGGACCGACCATTAAAGTATCGTTGAGGGAAAGATTATTTGTCGTTTTAGCGGAGCCGTCAAAGACCACACGTAACTTAGTGGTGGAGGCTAGAGCACTTAAAGACCGAGTGATGAGGCAAATAAAAAATGTCTGATTTGTCAAGCGACAAATCGTAATCATTAAGTGGAGGCATATGACCAAGCTTCACGTATTCACGCATGAACTCGCTATAGCCCTTGTAAAGGGCAGGGTTCTGCTTGAACTTAAACACTAGCGATTGGAACCTGCGGATAGCTCCGCGCAGAGAATCTCCCAAATGAGATTTGTCTAATCTGCGAGGCATTGATACCACGAATCTCCCTTCGTGATTGCGGACAGTATTTGTCACAAAATGCTTTTCACACGCTGAGTCCTCAGAGTAGGTTTCACGACTAGAGACCTCCTCCAACTTCCAGAATTCCTTTAATTGCGAGTACATCTGACTATCATCCTTACAGACCATAAAGGACGAAACCGTTTTAGTTATGTCGACATTGAAGGGTAAGTTACCGGCTAGAATAAATCCTAACTTAGTCTCCTGAATAATAGGAAAGTGCGGTCCGCGCATAAATTTAATAGGTTCAATTAATTGGAGGTAATATTGAGCGCCGAGGAGAACATCGACTTGCGACGAGCAGTGTAGGTGTGGATCAGCTAAGAATAAATGCTTCGGTAAATTCAAAGAGGCGAGATCGAAGGATTCCGCCGGTAAATCATTAGTTATACTGGGTAGTACGGCACAATGCACGTTTAACGTACATAGCGAGAATGTAGCCTTACCTTTGTACTGAAGTCAGCCTGGGAGAGTGAGTTGTTTATGCCCGTTATGGGCAATTGCGATTTAACCAATTGAAGGCCCATTCTACGGGCGAAATCCATTATGCAGAAATTTGCTTGCGAGCCGGAATCCAATAAAATTCTAACGGGGAATTTTCTACCGGCCTTATTAGTGGTCATACAGACAGCGGTGGATAACAATATTGATTTATTCGTTTGCAACTTTAGTGAGCACTGGTTATTAATGGAAGATCAGTCTTTGTTGGGGACATGAATCATGGTGTGGTGACGCCTTGCACATTTTTTACAAGAAAAATTTGATGGGCATTGCGAACTTTCGTGACCCGGACGAAGGCAATTTAAACAAAGTTTGTTTTTTATTATGACGTTTTTTCTTTCAGAGACAGAAAGCGATGTGAATTGTAAGCAGTCAATAATTCTATGTTTACCGTTGCATAGTCTACATAAATTATCTCCGACCTGAGAATGGAATGCCCCCTTTGGAGCGCTTATCGGTTTAACTGCCTTGCGATAAGGAGTCTTATCGCTGGTATTTAACTTGCTTGTTGAGGTAGTTGCGCTATCAAGATTTTGTAGCAAATGTCTGCGTGAGTTTAGGAATTTCATAAAATTATTAAAATCAGGAAATTTATGTTCCGACAAGCTCTCTTTCCACAACCGGAAAGTGTAACTATCAAGTTTTTTAGCTAAGTAATACATGACAATGATCTCGAATGTGTTGACTGGCAAGTTGAGATTATTTAAAGCATTGATATTGGCTGAGATTTCATCAATGAATCTAGATATGCTAACTTGAGATTCTTGTTGAATCGATTGTACGGTCAGGACATTCTCGACATGGTGGGCGGAGACAATTAGCTTACTGTCATATCTATTCTTCAACAGATCGATAGCCACCGCGTAATTCTCATGAGTGATTGGCAATGACTTTATTACGTTAAGCGCCTCGCCAGATAATGACGAGTGCAAATAGTGAAGTTTTTCTATGTCCGTCAGATCGGCTTTGACGTGAATTAGTTCAAGAAAAATATAATAACAATGCTGCCACTCAATAATACTTCCCGCAAACCGAGGTAATTTGATCGGTTCCAACTGAATGGGGGGTGTTTTAAGATGCTTACTTTCAGCATTAATTAAGGGTTTCTGGTTCATATGCTCAGCTTGCTCCAGCAGGTGTTGCAATTTACACTCTATGTTACAAAGATCGTCTTTAGTTTGGACCCTATCGCTCGCTAAAGCAAAGTCCGCTTCCTCGGATTCGATTTGGGATTGTATTTCATCTTATTTGGTGGATAATTCCATCAAATTCCGAAGTTTTATTTTCAGCGCATGATGATCGCTGGTTTCCAAATCGAAGTTGTCTGCGAAAGTATTTACGCGGGATATCGAAGCTTTAATGGTGCCTCGTTTTTTTATTAAAGCGTTTACATCTGCCATGATTACAATTTAAAAAATACTTTTGAATAATTTGAGCGCAGAGCATGTGAACCATAAACTTAAATTTTGATAAATCTGAATACGTTGCGGTAGATAGCGATCGTTATGTATATGAACACAATACTTGCTACAACATATGCTTACTCTCTCTATTAATCAAACTTTGTTGGCAATTAAAATTATTAAAATTATGAAATTAAATGATAATAATACATATATTTTTATCTTTGATGTTTGAACTCACAATGAGCTGCCAACCACTTACTAACGTGTATTGTATAATGATGGTGTGTGTTTACACAAAGGTGTTAAAAAATAACTGCTAGATGTAAAATATTGCTTGAAATGTTAAATATAAGTAAAAGGTTCATAGTCACGTGGACGTTGATCCAGACGTGCTGAAGCTGGCTTCGATCCCGCTGCTCGATCCTGTGAGGAGCTGTTGCACCTCCTGTCTCTACTAGTCAGATGACGCCTGATGTTGTAGCTCTCAATAATTTAAAGCTGTGGAACTTTTTGATGTAGAATCACAAATGTTGTCCTGCCGTGTCCCGTCGTCTCTGGTTTACTGCTCTGCAGAATCTTGTCGTGTTGATTGTGATGTAATTTTGGAAGTTTATAGAGGCACGCAACTGTCGGCAATCCAAAGTTGAGAATGTTGGGGCTTGAACGAAACGCCGTTTGGGCCCATTAAATGAAATATTAATTTCACGTGGACAAAATTAAGAAATCCGGCCCGGAGGACCAAAAATGTTGCGTACCGGAAGCTCTTGAAGTCCTAGAGTTGTTCCAAAGACGCTAAGTAGAAAGGGCAGGGTTTGAAATGTAATGAAGTGGACTGTAATTCTGATGTATAATATACATTTATTGAAAATATTAAGTTTTATATGCCATTGCCGACACGTGCGGATGTTTAAAGGCCATAACGCCCGTTAATTTAGCTTTAATGAAAGTCAAGATCCAAGGTAATTAGACGAAGGTCGTCTAAGTAATTTGGTGCAAACTGCACATGAAGAAAATTGGATAATGATCCAGAAGCCGCGGCTTGAAGAATGATTTTTGACGAGAGTACAGCTCGGAGTCTGATTAGAAACTAAACTTAACTTGTCCACCGTCAGTCCGGCTGACTGCCGGCAGCGCTTGATAAGCAAGTGACGTCATCCGCGCGTGTCGCAGTGCAGTGGTTACGACACACAGATAATAAATACAGTACAACGTTTGAACAACTGTCATTAACAATTCCGGAAGTATTACCATAAAATTACTATATACAACATATTAGATGTATGATTATCTACTATCAACATTTGAGGACTATAAATGATTTTTTCTTTAATTAGTAGATCCCTACAAATTTTTTTTGTGAAAATTGTATAATAGTACAAACTCTTGTCCTTTATTTTGTACGATTAGCACCGAAAATATGGTATTGAAAATTAAGTGTTAAGTAAACATACAATTAGAATTTTTAAAGTGTCACTGTCCCATTATTTGGTTATTGTCATCCTGAACCATCGTTTCCTCTATCTGTTGGCAGAAAGCTGAAGTTGTCTATACTATCCATGATATCAGAAAAATTCGGCTAGCTGAATAGCTTAAATATTTAACGGTGCTCTAAATACAGATCAGAATTTTCGAGACAAAGTAAACAAAATATCCTGACCGCACAAGAAGAAATAAAAATTGTATGCAAAAATAATGTTGAACCACTGACATTCCCCTTGTAAAGTCAAGAAATTACTTGGTTTATTATTGTGATATAGTGAACGTGAGAATTTGTTTCCTAAAGGAAAATCTACATAAGTATTCTCTCTCAAAAGAAGACGTTACTTCAAAGTTCATGACAATATGTAATTTTCTATTTCTGTAAGGTTGTATAAGTAGTACAAGAAAAATTTAAGTATAGGGAAAGACTCTTAAAACCAATAAAAATTCAATTTTCCAATTTTGCCATTGTAAGGTGTGAGACATATTTCCATAAATGCTCTGACAAGTAACTCCAAACATAATTGTAATTGTAGAGTCCATTATACACAAACAATGAGATACGTTCCTTGCCTGTTGCCGTACATAATACCCGTAAATTTATCATTAATATTAGATGAAATACGGCAAACAAGACACTACTTAAACCAGAGGTTGATAGAGAATATGCTGTAAATGGTTTCTGCATGTAGCAGTAATGTAGTTATTTATAAAAGAAATACACTACAAAATCTTGCAATGTTTATAATGTAACAGTGAAGTCCGTCTTGTCAAGCTGTTGTTGCAATTTAGGTTTATGAAACATTATAAATGAGGATTGTGCAATTGTTGTCTAGGGAGAATCTAACATGGAAAATGGAGTTGTCTGGCAAATTTATTACCATAAAGCGAGTGAATAAAGGAAAGCATTACTAGAAAATTGTACAACTCAGCGTGTTACTACAAAACCCCTCATAATATGAACACTTGGTTGTAGTGTAATATCACAAATGGGTCGTTTAGAAGTAACCAACATAAAACCACTGTTCAACGGATAAAGAGTTGAAGGAAAAATTTCCAACACAATAGAAACGCATACATTGTTTATTGTCAGATGAAATTAAATTTATTAGTGACGCGCTCTGCCGCCTAGTATAGATCTGACAAATGATTTTGAACAGTCGGTTAGAGATGCGCAGTAGCGACACCTCGTTGTGAGGCTAATAAAATATTCCAGTCATTTCGCACATGCGCCAAACAGTCCTATACAGTGTTTTATAGTGCGAATTCGGCTGCAACAATGCTGATGAGAACATTATTTGTTGACAGAGCATCCGTGAGACGTTGAACTTCCATCGCGTTGTCTCTCTCCTCTTCTCTCTAGGCTCTACGCTATACTTGTAGGTAGATGAAAACTTTGGCGAGTTCGGCGCAGATCACCGCTTCAGAAAACGCTGTCCGGCTTCTACTGACAGTTAGACCCTTGGCTTTGGACCTTGGGACCCTCTAATGTAAGGTTACACGTTGACTTAAACATAGAAAACGTTTGTGTTTTCTGATATGGCTGAAATCAAATATACTTTGCGCGCAAATAATATTTTAAGTCGTATCTTTAAAAGTCGTTCTTGAGATTCTAACATTATGACTAAAACTCCTATTTCGAGCAAAATAAATTATATTTTTTAATGTATAATATCCATATCATTCCCAAATAATCTTCAGATAATACATAACTAGTACATGAAGTCACTAAAATTAAAGCCATAAACTTTGAAGAACAAGAGTTTACAAAATTAAAACAAATTATACAAAACATGGCAAATAATGTCAAATCAATAAAATCGAACAAAACGAAACACACAATAAATTACAGACATACTGAGTAAGCGGATACACATACTGCCAAAAATGTGTGGAAGCTACACTGCGTAGATAAGTATGTAAAGAGTAAAAACAAAGTTCACACATACTTTACTTAAATAATTGAGCCAAACATTTTGTTTAACCAGACGTGTAAGGTATTTTGGAAACTTCTCTGTCAAATCCAGCACGCTCAGAGAACTTATTCAACTTTACTGAAAAACTCAAACGTATGTCTAAGTACTAAAAGCATTGTGAAACCTATGTCTCCTACTTTGCCAGATTCACAATATTGGCTTTAAAAAACTACAAAAAAAAAACAGATTATAGTATTGTAACTATAGTAAATAATTATGTTTACATCGCTCTCGTAACTTTACCATAACACTGAGTAGTCGTTTTATTCTGTAGTCGTTTGAGCTCAAAATCTCGTATTCGAATTAACATTGTTTAATTTACATACCTGAAAAAGAAAATGCTAAAGTTACGGGAATATATGAATATTTCACAATTAAAAATAAAATATCCGATGCCTAATGATTGTAATAAAAAGAAAAAATGTCTTATATTCCTTACCAAATACTCCAAAGTTACTCTATTAAGTTAACATCAAACAATAAATGAAATATAAATGTTATAATAGGTAGGTTTTACTAGTACCTATTCCTAGGAACATTAATAGGTTGTAGGCCTACAAAATGGCATTACATTTCGGGTGACCAGCGCAGCTATAAATAACTTTACATAAATATGAGTCTGCTTGATCCCGCTCAAAATGGCTTCAGCGCAATCCATTATAGTGATTCCTCTAACGTAATGAACTTTACGTAAACATATATACATTGGCTTAGTTGATTTTAACAACGGCGGTACTAACCGTTTGAATGTATTAAGTTTCACGCCCAGTTATTACAGGTTTCTAATTTTACCCATTACGTCAAGTAACTACATGATTTGACACGTTTGGTTACGTGTTTAATGGTATATTTGTTCGCTTACTAAATATAAATTGCATTACTAGATTTTCGTGCAACAGTTTAGGGGAAGGGTTATTGATCAAACTATCACATTGAAGCGTAGCACTCACTGGAAATGAACATGGATCAGCGGATATAGAAAAGAAAATTATCTGAACATTTTAAAATGTGAGCCTGGAGAATAAAGCATACTGTATGTATTCACAGACATAGTAAGAACTTGATGAAAAGATAAAAGATGAGAGAAAATATTTTAAGAAAAAAGGAATACTAGCTGATTAGTCCTAACCATTGTCAGGACTGGTTAAGATATAATTTCCCCATTTGTAATATAATATCAGGAAAAATAAGAAGAGAGGAAGATAATATTGTTTTCCACAACTTTATTCTATTTTTTTATAACTACTAAAAATATTTTTACCTGTATTTCTTTATTAAGGGAACTCTCCTTACGTATTACTTTATTATATAAGGGGATGGCACTCAAATGAAGGGATCTAGAAGGTTGCGTGAGATAGAATGAAATGATTCTATGATTACAAACCTTGGAACTTGATCGCTTGATACAAATTGGGATCACTTGATCACTTGCAGGGGAATACAGAACACTTAATGACGAGAGAGTGTACGCTGGTACGTAAGCTACCATGTTGATCTAAAAGATGAGCGGTCCTTCATAATGTATCGACCTATCTGCAATTCAAGTTTTTGTTCAAATAGTCGACGAAGTGAAAATAATTTTATTTAATATTTGCGTGGGATAAGATTTTCCACTGTTAGAATACATTGTCCTGTATTACTACTAAAATTATGACTTGTATGATTAATGAACGTATAAATATTATTCATACGTTTATTATATAGAATAAATATATAGAATGAATATTATACAGAATAAATAGAATAATAGAAAACAAAATAACAATAATATAATCATATAAACATATAAACATAGCAAACAAAGAAAATAAACATAAAATAAATACCGTAAATAAATAGACAAAATATTATATGCGAGTGTGCGTGAGCGTCGTGTTACTTTGTTGACATACATGCTAACTAATTGGGTAATGTAAAAGGTCTATTTTATGTCTATGTGTATACAGGCCTACAGGTACAAAGCTATAAGTACAGATGGACAAAAAACATTGCTTAAAAAGAAAATTTTCTGTAGATACTTAGAATCAAATGTACTTGAATTTTTGTAGTAAAAAATATTTCCAGTCTGTATGTCCATAAGGACACTTTGTAAAATATTAGTTACGAGAACAATTTAATTCTATATACACGTTTGAACACTATAAATACCCACACCGCTTTTATCCCCTTCTCACACGCACACACACAATGTATGGTACTCACAATCAGCAGTTTCGAGGGGCCGGTGTTCTCATGAGCACAACGCTGTCGGTTAATACAAGACTAACTACTGAAACATTGAATGACTCCATTTAAATTATATTAATTCGTCTGGTTTACCTAATGTTTGTTTATAAATATAGATTGCAAATTTCATATTCAAATTATAATATGAATATAACATATAAGTGTGCTAATAACCTAAATATTGAATAATATAGTAAATATATACACACATACGCACACACACATGGATGAGTGCATGTGTGTGTATGTGTATGTGTGTGTAGTAAATCTAAACAATTTAAAATAATATTGAGAGTAAGATCAATAATAAAATGATTAAGTTTTAATGATTGATAAAGTAACAGCTTGTGCAGATCCTACAGTTCCTACTTTTTTCCTCTTAGATAGTTCAGATACAAATCATTAGGGTTTTAAATCATGGAAAACGTACACGTTTCATTACAAAACGTTTGTACAATATTAAAATATATCGATTATATTTAGTATTTTACATGCACCAATAGAAATTAAATTTAGTAGTTTTCTTTGCAGGCATAAAAAGGTGTTTATTGAATCTGAGACTGAATGACCCAGGTACAAAGTAAGTAAACATTGGATTATAACCGTTATAGTGAATTGTAATTAATTATTTGAACAAAGTGTTGTATAACTGTAATGAAAGTTATGTTGAGTTTAACTTTCGTGTAAGCGTGTATGTTTATGAAGGTTTAAACTTTTGTGTTCTTAAATGCTGAATATTTTAAACTATTATGACTTTTCACCTGACATCCGAGCATCCAAAATCAATATATTTTTAAATCTTAAGTACTTATCAAATGGTGGTTGAGCAACGTTCCTAAACTTACTTATAATTTATTTGACGCCTGATGTGTGATTTTCAATAGTTATCAAGTTAACCTATAACCTTATTGATTTTATAAAGTTTAGTGTATCATGTATTAAATATGATTTTATGTACGTTTGAAATTAAAATTATCATTAATCGGTAACTCAAAAAAAAGCTATTTTCAAAATTTTAATATTTATGAAACTATTGAGTACTTTGTGTGTCTATTGAGTATATTTATATGTATTAGCTAATTAACAAGGCACAACGTTTCTAGTTACTTTCGTATAAAATTGCTGGCCTCTGTCGGAATAAAACTGTCAGTAAATTCTCATTGCATATTCTCTTCTCTTTGTAAGTAACTACATACAATTGTTTCTTCTCTAAGAGTAGGCCCATTACTACTGATAGTGCGGTATTTAGTATGTATCGATAATTTTAGTATTTGTGGAAGTACAGTATAAATAAGTTTTTACTTATTTCCTTCTAAATATTTAACAAATCATTAGTAAGCATTTACTTAATGTACATTTTTCAAATATATTAAATGGGTTTGTACGAAAATTGGTTAACACGTAAAGAATGATAAAACAATATGTAACATACTTATACCAATAATGTAATAATTTAAAGTAAGAATCCTTTAGAAGCTGACTATACTGAATTTTTTTAAAGAGATTATTCCATAATCAGGTGGTTGACCAGGGCAGTGTAATTTCTCTATCAGCAACTCCAGTCGTGTTCACACAGGGTAAACGCGAGAAAGCGTAGAGCAGTTAAGTGCAGTAGCATTTACTGGTAATCCGTAAACTAAAATACCCACAAATACGAAGTCAATTTAAAACTGCTATTAACGAGAAATCTTAATCACTGTCGAATACACTGGATTATAAAGAACAACTCAGGCAATTTAATAGTAAAATTGAGAGGGTCAAAGAAGAATTATTGATGAAGCTGGGTAAAACCAAAAAGAAATTCTTGATGACGGATAAAATACTCCAACTGATGGAAGAAAGGAGAAAAGTTAAAAACAAAAATATTGAATACAGAATGTTAAATAACATCATTAAAAAGAAGATCAGAGAATCTAAATAACAAGAGGTAAAAGAAATGTATAGAGATCGAGCCACCTCAAAATATACACGATAGATTTAATGAACATAGGAAAGTAAAAGAAGTTACTAGGAAAAATAGTAAAAAAGTATATACACTATAAAAGTAAAACGAGTTAACAATGATGGTGAAATTATTATTGATCTAGCAGAAATGGAAAACACATGGACAAGTTATATAAAACAACTATTTCATGATATCAGACCAGAACCCCCTCAGTTTGACAATGCCACCCGACCAGAAAAAATCACAGAGGAAATAAAATCAGCTATAAATTCAATGACAGACGGTAAAGTCCCCGGTCCGGAAAATGTGGAGATAGAGTTTCGTAAACTTCTTTATGACGACTGCGGTATTCAACCATATATATGACACAGGAAGAATCCCACTTGATTGGCTTAAATCTGAATTCATTACATTACCCAAAAAACTAGGAGCAAAACAATGTGATAAGTATAGAACTATTAGGTTATTGAGTCACCTTTTCAAACTTTTCCTCATGATCATTCACAAGAGATTATACAAAATCTGTGAAGTATCAACCACACAGTTTGGTTTCAGAGATCCAGTAGGTACACGAGAGGCTCTATACAGTATTCAGTTGCTATTCCAGCGATGTAGAGTTGTAAACTGTGGTATTTTTGCATGGTTCATCGATTACCAGAAGGCCTTTGACCGACTCCAACATCAGAAAATTATGGATATTCCGAAAAAATATTTGATTAGATGGAAAAGACCTAAGCATATTAGCTACACTGTATGGAATCTATCTGCAGCGGTTATAGTAGATACAGAGAAAATTGAAGATATGCAGATTCTGCGTGTAGTAAGTCAGGGGTGTATACTATTCCGCTTTTATTCATCATCTACTCGAAAAGTATTTTTAGAGAGGCTTTAGATGAATGTGATGTGGGAATCTGCCTTATGCAGATGATACCGTCATATTCGCAGATAGCTTAGAGGTGCTGCAACAACTAATGAATAGAGTGACAGAAAGCAGCCGTAGTTATGGTCTAGACATCAATGTTAATAAAACGAAGCTAATTATTTTATCTAAAAACAAGTTCACAAATTGCACCCTTAATATAAACCAAATGCCAGTTGAACGTGTAAGCAAATTTACATATCTTGGTACTATGCTTAATGAACAATGGGATCACTCTCAAGAAATAAAGAGCAGAATTGAAAAGGCAAGAGCAGCGTACACTAGAATGAACAGTTTATACAAAAGTCACGATTTAACAATAAACACAAAGATGACACTTTTACGCTGCTACGTATTCTCGGTCCTCTTCTACGGTGTATAATCTTTTACTTTGACTGAAGCCACAACTAAAAAATTCGAATCTTTCGTAATGTGGCTTTATCGTAGAATACTAAGCATTTCATTGACAGCACCTATAACTAATGTTGAAGTTCTTAGAAAGATGAAGAATGAAAGGGAAGTTATTGACACAGTAAAGATAAGAAAGCTTCTGTATCTGGGACATCTCATGAGAAATGAACAGAGATTTTACTTATCGGAGTCTATACTACAGGAAAAAGTACTTGGAAAGATAGGAGTTGGGCGACCGAGAATATCATGGCTGAGAAATTTAAGGACCTGGTTTGGCATGAATACAGCTGACTTATTCCACACAGCAGTACACAAAAGTTAAAATAGTCTGTATGAAATCCAACATCCGAAACGGATAGGAACTATCAGAAGAAGAAGCATTTACTGCAGCAGCCTAGTGTAAGACTGGATTAGGTTGTTGACATTCAGCTGGAAATCAGATTAAGTAGTATTGGCCTCAGTTGATACTAACCGTTCTCAAAGCTCCCACTGAACTTCGCTGTACAATGTACCTACGCTGTGGATTGTACGTTTCTGTTAAAGCTGTTATTTATTGTATTAATTTTTATTTGGCTTCCTTTAAAACAAGGAATACTTACTTATGGAAAGAGCAATAATACACCGAAGCTGCATGTTAATTTTTATTACACACTTGTCTCTTAAATTTGTAACAGGAGAGTATTGGTGGTTCCAAATAACCTTTCTTGGATTTTAAATTGGTTTAATTATTAATTTTAAATTATAATACAACAATTAGAAGAATATACAATAATTATAACGTAAAATTTTAAAATTATTTTAAAGTCTCTGAAGATAATTTTACCCTACAGTTTTCAATATCTTACGTTTTATAATTTATTAGGCCTGTAACCATTTATTTCACTGTATGTTCTACAAAACAATATCCGTTTTAAAACTTTAGTCAGTAAAAATAACCATTTTTTTCAATTTGGTGTGACACAAATTCTGTTACCATACTGAAACGTGAACGTAATTATACAATTCCTTCTTCCTTCCTCAAACTTGCTCAACGATCTGTCCTCACTTCTCCTATGTCTCATGTTTATAGACTCCTTTCCCTCAGCTTCAAACTTTTATCTCTATTCCAATATTAACTGCTGAATGGATCATACAAACTATTGTAGGATAATGGTTTTGGCGTAAATATTGCTACATATGTCAAGATAAAGTTACTGCCACATAGTTTCTCATGAGAAATTCTGTGACTGTTCTCTAGAGGTTTCGTGTTATATCTGTGTCCTAATATTATGTTTCATTACAGGAGGTTTTGGCACTCTGTTTAAAATGCTTAAGGGTTCTTTTTTCTGAACGTCTGTCATTATTTTACAAAGTGTTGCACTCAAGTCGCAACACTGTAGAAGCCGTAATGAATGTCCAAATTTAGGAAAAATATAACAGCATATTTGTGACAATATTGTCATGTAGTGGAATATCAGCAATTAGACACAAAGTTAAAGAGCCACCAAGTTATACTTTGCACAGAATAATCTAATGTCATCGCTAATGTTCTACATACCATTAAAAGAAAAGAACGGGTGTTATGTGGACAGTTGCGACTTAGTTCCAAGTATGGCCAATTACAGTAAACAATACAATCAATTGTATGCGATGTAATTTAACAATTGGTTACACTTAGCAATAGTTGGTGCGTTATTTTTGAGAAACATCTGTCACTTAATGACGTCACATCCTATTTACAAGAAAATATCAGTCACGTAATTTTCATAAAAATATTTATTATTTTATGTTTTTAAATACAGTTATTGAATATTAATTTTAATAAACAGAGAGGCGTTCTGCTGAAATAAAAAGAAATAAAAAATAAACGAAAGAAAGATACAATTACAATAAAGTATAAGAGAGTTTAAAACCCCATAATGTGATGAAAGTTGCACAAAATAAATATAAAAAAATAATAATGTTAATAATTTTTACTCTAATAATTACATAACGTATTTTTATTTTATAGAATATAATTCTCTAATTTAAGTGTTAAGGTTAATTTTTGTTATGTTCAATTCAAACTGGATAACATAAAAACTTACACATTTCTTTTATTATTCTTCATGCCATAATAAAATATAATCTTGAGATGTGGATTTGTTAATTTCATCCAGAATTAATTATAGATTAATAAGGTACAAATAAAAACATCCTAAAGTACTGAGAGGATGAGTAATGCCTCATTTCTTGATGAATACTATTAAAATCCAGCCGCATCTCCAAGCAACAGCCACAGGTAGCTACCCGGCTCTGGAGACCGAGTGATAGCCGGTATAAGCTGTACCTTCTCTACTTGTCATTGTCAAGTAGAGGTTAGGGCACCCTTGTGCCCTTGCAATGAGAAATTGCCCCTAAAGGCGGATAACCTTCCTTTAGACAACTACGTAAGATGTGGGAGGTAAGGAGAAACCATCATATTAAAAATCTGTATAAATACCTCAACAGGAAGAACTGGTCTCTTTATGGGACAGCCAGTTTACAGTTTATGGGAGAACACCCAGACAGAAAATCGGGCTGGACGTTAAGCCTGAACGTGACAGCCCCACCATACGACTTACCCTGTTATATGCTAGTAATAGATCCATGGGACATATTCATTACTCAATTGTCTCAAAAAATGTCTAACGGGAATTATGAGTATACTCGACAGGATTGCTCAGTATCGGCTGAATTCGTAGGAACAACTTTACCGAATGGATGACTGCCGCATTCACAAACAACTATGGAACCATAGCCGAAGGCCGGAGAGGTATGAGAAGCCCGAGAAAGCGCTGGAGTGACAAGTCTCCTATACTTTGCCTCTTTGAGGCTGGAACAAACCATCCAAGGTTTAATCCTTGCAGATGATGATGATGATGATGAAGGTTGATGATGATGGTGGTGAAGAAAACACACAATGAGCTTGCTATTAATAAATACAGTTATTAAAAATTTATATTGTTAATGGAATAAATCCGCTTATAGTCCAAGCCACGTATTTTATAATCAACTAAACGCTATGCAACTCACCGTCTGTGGCTTAAGTAAATGTCTTTTTCACAATACAATTGACATGTTTCGGGACACTTGTCCCATCCTCAGAGTTTTTAAAAATATCTCTTCATACCATCATACGATGGCACAGTCGTCAATATATTAAAAATATTAAAATCCACATAAACACAAAACACAATTACATTACACAAAGTTCGCGCACAACAGTTTTACAGTGTACACCGCACGGCAATCGATAGCTCACTGGTTCATATTTGACTCGTATCACAACAATATCGCAACGCAGTATCATAGAGGACATTAGATTTAAAGTTCAGCTGATCGTTTAAAACATGTGGCCTGGTAACAGGATTATTATACGCTCTATATATTTCAAACTCTTCAAGGGCGTCCATGTAACGTCTCTTATTACAAAAGTGAAGGGGTTTCAAGTTGGTATGAAAATTAGTATAGTTGTGATTTTCATCAATAAGATGTTTAGCGAATTTAGATTTTACATTTTCTGTGTTGTGAAAATAAGTGGGTGGCTTATGTTCAACAAACCTCTTGAGGAAACCACGGCCCGTTTGGCCCACATAAAAGGCATCACAACTATTACATATTAATTTATAGATCCCTGTTTTCTTTTCAAGGACTGTTGGTTCCCGAGTACGAAGGCTATTTAAAATGATATTTGTAGTCTTATATGTGACAACAACGTTTGACTTGTTTAAAATAGAAGACAGAATTCTAGGTAGAAAGCTCATGTATGGTATTGAAATGTATTTATACACACTGTCTCCAGGTGCCCTTAGCGTGTTTGCGTTTTTTCGTCTCATATGTTTTTTAAAGATATTATTTACTACTGTTTTTTTTGTAGCCATTAGTGACCGCAATGTGTTTAATTGTATTTAGTTCGTCTTGAAAATCCTTATTGCTGAGGGGCAATGATAAGAGGCTGTTAACCATACTGTGGAAAGCAGCCATTTTCTGTAATACCGGATGATAAGATGTGGCGTGTATTACAGTTTCAGTTGTAGTGGGTTTCCTATAAATATTAAACTCCAATTTATTAATGTTTCTGGTGACCGTCAAATCTAGAAAATTTAATTTTCCACTGTCCTCGTGCTCCAGTGTAAACTGTATATTGTTATTAATACTGTTTAAATATGTGTGTAGCCTGTCTATTTGTCTACGTGTGCCTTTATAGATCAAAAAGGTGTCGTCACTCTTCTCCGGCCTCCTCGCTGAAGTGTACTCAAACCATTTCGAAAACTCCTTTATCTTTTCCAATAGTGTACACAGTGATAACATAATATTTTATGGCCGGTATGTTGAAATATATAGAGCGTATAATAATCCTGTTACCAGGCCACATGTTTTAAATGATCAGCTGAACTAAATCTAATGTCCTGTATGATACTGCGTTGCGATATTGTTGTGACACGAGACAGATATGAACCAGTGAGCTATCGGCTGCCGTGCGGTGTACACTGTAAAACTGTTGTGCGCGTACTTTGTGTAATGCAATTGTGTTTGGTGTTTATGTGGATTTTAATATTTTTAATATATTGACGACTGTGCCATCGTATGATGGTATGAAGAGATATTTTTAAAAATTCGGAGGATGGGACAAGTGTCCCGAAACATGTCAATTGTATTGTGAAAAAGACATTTACTTAAGCCACAGACGGTGAGTTGCATAGCGTTTAGTTGATTAATAAAAAATTTGTATCAATAACTTTTAATGAGTAAAAGCCGAAACACGTGTCTAACTTGCACTAACATTTTAAAATTTGTAGTATACTCCGCAGTTAGGCATTTGTTTAAAAGTTATCACAGTTTACCTGTAGGCCTACACAGAGATCAGCTTTTTTTTAAGATTACAAAACATGCGGTTCAACATCGCCTTTGAACTTATTTCTAATTTTAAGGCAGATTGATGTGTTGAAATACAAATAATCTACGTACAATTGCATACATAAATATATGTATATTAACTTTACCGTCACAAGCAAAATTAAAAACTAAGAAACTAACTAAGCATTTTGTCGTTTTAAACAAGTTAGGTACTTTTCCAATTTTCTTGTTAACACAACCGAAGTAAATTAAAATCTATTGGACCAAATGGATGTCTATATCTAGTAACAATTAAGTTTTAAAACAAATTATTGAATTTAATATTCAGTTTATATTTATTCTTTATATTTATGATTACAGTTTTTATATTCAATTCACAATTCGTTATAGAAGCAATCTATTATGGATTCATTTAAAAAATCATAGAACAAATAAACATGTAAAATCTACTGTAGAATTATGTCTCCTACATTGTTGATTGGTGTGTTCCACTATTAAACAAACAGTAAATACTTATAATCTAAAGTTTTTCTCTATTAGTAGGTTATAAATTATTGATAATTTATTAATAAGTATTAAGAAATTGTTCAGTATTAATAAACAAGTTTTTAGTAAGTTATAAGTTACAGGCAATGGTTTTAAACTCCGGTGTAGTGTAATAGCAGTATAATTAGGCCTACGGGACTACTTGGCCTAGAGTAGATTTAAGTCATTAGTGGCCTGAATTAATCAGTTCTAGCTAATGTCAGTCAGCACACAGCACACGGAATGATATACATATAACCCTGTAAAAAGTATGAATCTGTCTCTCTATACTCTCCCAGTTTTATTTTTATAAGAGTAATAAACAATATAATAATAATAATAATAATAATAATAATAATAATAATAATAATAATAATAATAATAAGACTTCTTATTATATTATTCACACAAAAATAATAACTCTATTACAAGTATACTACTGTGAGCATAATTTAGCCTAACTCCTTTCTCCCAATACGAAAATGCGTAGTTACTGGTTATTATAATTTAAAATAAACTTACCTACTAATATTGTGTGTGTGTGTGTGTGTGTGTGTGTGTGTGTGTGTGTGTGTGTGTGTGTGTGTGTGTGTGTGTGTGTGTGTGTGTGTGTGTGTGTGTGTGTGTGTGTGTGTGTGTGTGTGTGTGTAAGTAAATGTAAGTAAACAACCCACTTAAAAGGGTTTTTACTATTACATTAGACACTAGTGTCTATATTGCAAATAGTCTACTAGTGATATACTCTGTAAAATGCTTAAACATACCCCAACAATATATAGGTATACGTTACCAAGGCTTTTCCGGGAAAGTGCACGGACGCCAACTCTTCACAAGTACACAACGGAACGTAACATAATTGACTTATGAATTCTACTCTTCTTATTAATTATACGACTGTACTGCATAGCTATTGCTTAGACACCCATCCTTTCTTTCATAAGTATCAGTCTATATTCTTGAAAATTAATAATGTTGTATAATGATTGCCTTATATTTCTAATATTTCTAAACTCTCTTTTGTTTAGGCACTACTGGGGAAAAAGGAACTCCTGTGTCAGGGCGAATATTACAGCAACAAATGCTTAAATTGTACGAAGAAGGATTTACAGCAAGCACTGGTTGGCTTGACAGGTGGAAGAAGCGTTACGGTATGAGGCAATTAAGAATCTCTGGGAAAAAACTATCTGCTAACAAAAAGAGCTTTTGCAATTTTAAGCAAAAATTCTATGTTTTTAATGAAAAAGAAGTCTTTCTGGAAAACAAACCTATAATTGTGACGTAACTGCATTTAATTTTCGAATGTTGCCATCTAAGACCTTAGCGTCTAAGAACAAAAAACATGTTATTCTTCGTTTACTTGATCGTAAGAGGAACAAGGAGAGAATAACAATTCTTCCTTGCAATAAAGCAACGATATATCATAAATTAAAACTTCCACTATTAGGAAACTGTAATAATCGACGTGCTTTTAAACACGTTACAAAATACAAGTTCTATTAACGTACCTGTATGGTGAAAGGACCAGTCAAATGCATATATGAGCGAAGCAATTTGTATATTTTATCAACTAGTTTTCCCTCAAGTGTAAAAGTTTCTATAATCATAAAACCTTTCCAAGAAAGCTCTTTTAACCTTAGATAATGCTTCGACACACCCTGACGCATTCAAGATGGAAATTTAAAAGTTATGTTTCTGCCTCCTAACGTGATTTCCTTATGCCAACACATGTACCTGGCTGTATTGACAAAAAAACACAGAAAAACATTCTTTCATATTTAGTCATAGCTATGGGCTAAGACTGTGATATAATTGAGAGGCTGGGATGCTGAATGGTGAAGTAAAATTGACCCAATTACTCTTATTCGTTTTGGAGTAAGCTACTTGATCATTCAGAAAACGAGTTTTTATAAAATAAAAAAGAGAATATTGAAGAAGAGGACTACAAAGAGAATGTATAGGAGAGTGGAAAATGTAATAAGATTAGCTACAGTGACAGCTAATGTCACTCACTCACACTCACCCCCACGCCCTAATCCTCCCGCGGCAAAACTCACAAGAGAAGCAAGATATAAAACAAGCAGCGTAGTAAAATCAACATCAGTACGCCTTGAAAATGTTCCGGGATTACGGAACGAAACGTCGGCAATATAAGCATTACATACACGAATGTACCAAAAAATCTGCTACATCAGATATTCTCCGTGAAAGCCTTCGCACGAGCATATATATATATATATATATATAAAACTTGCAATACATGTATTTGCATATTTACCCAGGACAGTATTTTGTAAATAATTAGTGTAAAGAGAGTAGGATAAATAGTTTTAAAAAAATTTACTGCGTGAAAGTACAGGCGTGTACATGCGAGAGCCTGCCGAAAGTGTTCACCTGTCCGACAGTGCAAGTCATTTATGTATGTCTGTGTGTGTGAACCAGCACAAACCTGCATTGGACTACGATGGAGGAGGTGCCTTTGTGTACGTATCAATTATTAGTTTTTATTATTAAATCAGGTTGAGAACATGAATATTTTGTACCTGTATCAAAGACATATCACAATTCTAAAATATCGGTATGGAGAACCATACATGACTTCCATGTTCTAAGATTTATATTTAAAATCATTTACAAAATGAAATGTTTCCATAGAAACTACTTCTTTCCACTTATTGCTTCAGAATTAACCACAGTACTGTGATCACTATCGTATACCACCACACGTTATCGCACTCGATTTTCACTGATGATGGCAGTCGACGGCACTGCCGAAACGTCTGGTTTTGCAGAAAACATTGGACTACTGCCAAACAGCCCGGGAAGGAATTTTAACAACAAACTACTACTTTGTTGCCGATAACGTAGTACACAAATAAAAATTATCCCCTCCCCTTGCAACTATAATTTTCGTTTATAGAAAATTACCCCCACCTCATTCAACTAGCCTCTTTATTTATATATATTTCATCTATGTTTCTATAGTGGATTATTAAGATTTTCTTATCAGGATACTTTATTTATCAAAATTAAGCACTTTACTCTTGTTACAACAAAAAATGTTTCTGGTAAACTGCCCTTTCCCCGTAACCGATCTTCACCAAAATCAATAGGCCTTGATTCTTCTACAACTCAGGCACATATGTAAAAAAATTATTTAATTCTGTTTCAATTTACGGCAGTTATCGTTCGTCATGAAAATATTTCTCTTGTTACAACATAAAATGTTGCAGGTAAACTACCCCTTTCCCTTAACGGATCTTCACCAAGATCAACAGGCCTTGATTCCTCTACAATTTAGGGATGTATGCAAAAACGTATTTGATTATATTTGAATTTACGGCAGTTATGGTTCGTCATAGTACAAATTAACCTTGTTATCACATAAAATTTTGGAGGTAAACTACCCCTTTCTCTTAACTGATCTTCACCAAAATCATAAAGTCTTGAGTCCTCTACAATTCAGAGATGCATGCAAAACATTATCTGATTCTGTTTGAATGTGCGGCAGTTATCGTTCGTCATAGAAACAATTACTCCTGTTAAAACATTAAAAGTGGCTGGTACACTACTCCTTTCCCTTAACTGATCTTCACCAAAATCAATAGACCCTGAGTCCTCTACAAGTCAGGCACATATGTAAAAAATTATTTAATTCTGTTTCAATTTACGGCAGTTATCGTTCGTCATGAAAATATTTCTCTTGTTACAACATAAAATGTTGCAGGTAAACTACCCCTTTCCCTTAACCGATCTTCACCAAGATCAACAGGCCTTGATTTCTCTACAATTTAGGGATGTATGCAAAAACGTATTTGATTATATTTGAATTTACGGCAGTTATGGTTCGTCATAGTACAAATTAACCTTGTTATCACATAAAATGTTGGAGGTAAACTACCCCTTTCTCTTAACTGATCTTCAACAAAATCATAAAGTCTTGAGTCCTCTACAATTCAGAGATGCATGCAAAACATTATCTGATTCTGTTTGAATGTGCGGCAGTTATCGTTCGTCATAGAAATAATTACTCCTGTTAAAACATTAAAAGTGGCTGGTACACTACTCCTTTCCCTTAACTGATCTTCACCAAAATCAATAGACCCTGAGTCCTCTACAAGTCAGGCACATATGTAAAAAATTATTTGTTTCGGTTTGAATTTACGGCAGTTATCGTTCTTCATGGAATACGTTCTCTTGTCACAACATAAAATGTTTCCGGTAAACTACCCTTTTCCCTTAACCGATCTTCAACAAAATCAAGAGACCTTGAGTTATCTACAATTGAGGAAGGTATGCACAAACTTATTTGATTCTGTTTAAATGTGCGGCAGTCATCGTTCGTCAAAGAAACAATTACTCTTGTTAAAACATAAAATGTGGCCGGTAAACTACCCCTTTCCCTTAACTGATCTTCACCAAAATCAACAGGCCTTCAATATTTTACAACTGATGAACGTATGCAAAAAAAATATTTGATTCTGTTTGAATGTGCGGCAGTTATCGTTCGACATAGAAAAAATTACCATTGGTAAAACGTAAAATGTTGCTGGTAAACTACCCCTTTCCCTTAACCAATCTTCAGAAAAATCAACAAACATTGAGTTCTCTATAGCTCAGGAACCTATGCAAAATATTATTTGATTCTGATTGAATTTACGGCAGTTATAATTCGTCATAGAAAAAATTACCCATGTTAAAACATTAAACGTTGCTGGTAAACTACCCCTTTTCCTAAACCGATCTTCAACAAAGACAATAGATCTTGAGAACTCTAGAATTCATGGCTGTATGCAAAACATTATTTGATTCGGTTTGAATTTGCGACTGTTATCGTTTGCCATAGAAAATACCCTTGTTAAAACAAAAAACGTTGCAAGTAAACTACCCCTTTCCCTTCATCGATCTTCACCAAAAACAATAGGACTTGAGAACTCTTTTTTTCAGAGTTGCATGTAAAAAATTATTTGATTATGTTTGAATTTGCGGCTGTTATCGTTTGCCATAGAAAAAATCTACAGACAGACAGATACACAGACACACAGATAGACACACAGACAGACACACACACACAAACACACACTTTTCGAAAAATGACTTTTTTTCATGTTTTGAGGGTAGTACAATCAGAATCTGCAATAATCTCGAACAAATTTTTTTTGCCATCACCATACTTCCATTTCCTTATGGAACATGGAAGTAAAACACCATTAGTATAAGAACAATTAAATGCGTATGGTAATCACAGATAAATCATTTCCAGATGAACTTATACTAGAAATAATAGAAGAAGGGCCTCTCCCTTTGGAGAACTATTAAGAGCAAACAAGACAAGACTAATGAAGTATGCAGTGAAGGGAAATAAGTGCAGATTTGAGAACCTGCAAGACATAGTTGGAAGTTTTGGATGTTAAGGTTTTTTTGCGAAATAAGTTTGCTCAGGAAAAAAGGTTGGAATTGGAGGAAGCCATAAAAAGAGTCAAGCAATTCACATTACATATTTCTTGACAACCAAGTAAAATATTTTCCACTTATGTTTAGGCGTGTACATTAAAATAAAAGAGATTAGATATTAACTGCTAATTGCTATGGGCATGTTTAATAACAAATAAAGTATTGTGTATCTTTGCAATCCCGATTATAAAATCCTACTCTCTATTATAGTGTAGTTTACTTCAAACCTTTCTCTAAGAACTAGGTCACTGAACACCAGTAACCACAAAGTACCATAAATCAATATAATAGAACTGACAAGAACAAGAGCTTTGATTTCCTTAACAACGCTGTTCATTCTATAGTACAATAACCACATCTCTTTGTATGTCAATGCCAGAATCACCTGGAGTCAGATACTGCATCTGAGACGTCTTTGTTTGGTGCCTTGCCTTACGGTTAAGCTTATATAAATGGGGATTACATAACTCTTGACCTAGTTATATAAAATTTAATTTCCTACTTTTACTTTGAACACCGTTATTCTTTCAGAGTATTAAATGCTAAGAAACTACCAAATTTTATTAAGAAATAGAGCGTCGGATAAACTTAAATTCATTCTCTAAACAGAAAGACTATCCGTTAAACTTTACACTTATGAATATTTGCTTAATCGTATAAAGCATACTACTAAACTATTAGAACTGCATATCAAGTTTATTTGAATGTGTACAGAATATTAACATTAAAATTAAATATAATATAATATTCCTTAGGGAATCTACACTGCAACGTTTAGTAGCAAGTATAATTTTATAAATTTAACTGCAAAAATGTTACAGCTTTCAACCGTTGTTAGTTTCAACATATGCTAAGCTAATATAGCAGTACCAACAAAGCATATATGAACATTAATTCAGTTGATACTAACTGTAATTGCTCGGCCTACCTGACGATGATTGATTAATGTCTCGTGTGTTAAGACAGAATTATTAGATCTTGATACTCAAGGCTGATTGCAATTACATCAACCCTTCCAGTATATCACCGTACTGTTGAGATATATTACACCACGTTCCTACAATACATCACTGTAAACGGTAATGGCATAGCTTGTCAGAGTCAATGCAATATACATAATGCAAACAGTGTCTTGTTTGTTGATTTGTTTTTATACAACTTACTTAGTAGTATAGCATTTAAGGATTATTAATACCATTACACATCCGTAATGTTCAAGCTTTCACGGCGGGAGTTATTTGATGATTAAGTTGCCAGCCTATCAAGGCTTGCGCCGTTATCCAGAGTAACAGATATTTCGACTTCAACCGTAGAAGTCATCTATTATGACGTGTTATTCTTTGTTTTTCTAGTCGATCGGACTCGAACGGAGTGGATGCTTAGTGACAAAAACATGTCACTAAAGATGACTTTTACAGATGACTGGAAAACCTCTTGTACATTTAAATATCGGTATGGAGAACCATACATGACTTCCATATTCTAAGATTTATATTTAAAATCATTTTCAGCCAAACAGCCAGGCTGTGTCTTACCTGCCTTTTTATTGCTGTATTAAATGAAAAATATTATATTACATTAAAATGAAAAAATTATAATTTTATTGCCTGGCAACAAAATTATTTTATTTTTAACAATTACCATTGTTTCAAAAAGTTTAAATAAATTTTCAAGTACTTTACTCTTGTTAAAACGTAAAAGGTTGCAGGTAAACTACCCCTTCCCCTTAACCGATCTTCACCAAAATCGAAAGTCATTGAGACCTCTACAATTCAGGGATGTGTGCAAAAAATTATTTGATTCTGTTGGAATTTGCGGCTGTTATCGTTTGCCATAGAAAATACGCTTGATAAAAAAACGTTGCAGGTAAACTACCCCTTCCCCTTAACCGATCTTCACCAAAAACAATAGGTCTTGAGAACTCTACAATTTAGGGATGTATGCAAATAATCTTTTGATTCTGTTTGAATTTGCGGCTGTTATCGTTTGCCATAGGAAATACCCTTGTTAAAACATAAAACGTTACAGGTAAACTACCCCTTTCCCTTAACCGATCTTCACCAAAATCAACAGATCTTGAGAACTCTATAATTCAGGGCTGAATGCGAAACATTATTTGATTCTGTTTGAATTTGCGGCTGTTATCGTTTGCCAAACAAACAAAATTACCCTTGCTAAAAAAAAACCGTTGCAGGTAAACTACCCCTTTCCCTCAACCGATCTTCACCAAAAACAATAGGTCGCGAGTACTCTGCAAATCAGGGCTGTATGCAAAACATTATTTGATTCTGTTTGAATTTGCGGCAGTTATCGTTTGCCATAGAAAAAAATCTACAGACACACAGACAGACAGACAGACAGACAGACAGACAGACAGACAGACAGACACACAGACACTTTTCGGAAAACGACTTTTTTTCATGTTTTGAGTGTAGTAGAATCAGAATCTGCAATAATCTCGAAACGATTTTTTTTGCCATCACCATACTTCCATTCCTTAAGGATCACACATCTATACACCAGCAATTTTTCATCAGATTTCAGAATTAGCTGAAAATGTTATTATTGTCAGAAAATTGTTAACTAGACTTTTATTAGAATAGATTTAAGTAATTATAACTCGTTGAACGTTTTTGTTAAGCGACGATTTTTTTCTGAAAATTCTATTTAAAATTTTAACGCTTCTCGAAAGACGTTCAAAACTGAACATTTTATTATGTTTTACAAAAATAAGTAGATTACTTTTTCTCATAAAAACCTACTTGGGCCGTTACAGACTAATTAGCAATTTTCTACAAACCTAGTCGTTCCTGACGAACGGAAAAGATTGTGTGAGTAGTGTGTTATCTTTTAAAATGTTACTTTGAAGTTGTAAAACTACAAACGAGTAAGTGATTTATTTTCATAGAAATCTTTTACCTAAATAGGTAAAAGTTACTACCTAAATAGGGGACTAGTTATTAGACCACGTCAGTATTGATTTTGTTCGTTGTAAGCAGCTAAGAAATCCTGTTTGTCTATAATTAACTTTATGTTCTTACTATCAATAATTTTAAAATATTACAGTCTAGAACAATGGCAGGCAGGAGCTACCTGATAATCATGAGTTAAAATTTTGTTTTCCACTCCACTTGGTCAAACTTTTTGCCCATGTGTACTTTGTAATGTAAATACTAGGTTGCGAAGCGTGCAGATGACGTCACGTTTGTTCTTGTTATCGCCAGCCGAGATTCAGGCCGGCTGACTACAGACAAAATTAAATTAGTTCTACTATAGACTCCGAGCTGATCACTCGTTCTCACTCGCCGCAGCGGCTACATACAGTTCTTTTTTCAGTATTTTTAATTCTATTAGCATGGACACCATGCGACTATTTAGTTAGGCCATCTAGGCTTTCGAGTTGCAATGCAAGCCCCCGCTTTATTTCTATTCAATTCTCCGGCACTCATGCCGTGTTAAAATCTGCACGCTTCAGCAATCAATCAATTATTTCAATCTAAATTTTAATAAGAAATCAAATATGTCGCCTTGACTCAATAAACCATTACTTTCTGAAACATTATACAGTCCACTCAATTATTTCATCACAAACCAGCAAACTCCAATAGCGTTGGACAACTCAGAAACAACTCAAGAGCTTCTAAGACGCAACATCACTCAACTTACAGAATTTAGATTTTCTAATGGTGAGTCTCTTCTCCAATAGTCTCCAAGTTTCCAAGTTCATCCTAGAAAGAGAATAAATGTTTATATAATAGATCTTTACAATAAAATACTTTACAGTCACAACAAATATTCTAAAGAAACTGATATTATTCGGAAACAGCTTTTCAGTAGAAACTTATCTGACTAGTCAATGTTCCCACTAACTATCTGGATCCTCAATTTTTCTTTTTTAGTAAGTCTTTTACATCAAATACCTACTGATCCCCATTATTTTCCACAACTAAATCAACAGAAGGTTAGTACCCGGTTTATACTAAGAAGTGACACTACTATTCAAAAATGCTAGTTTTATCGACTCCCGTCATTTTCACCAGTAGATCGTTGTAAATTTTTTTCTTCACAAATGTTGTTTTCTTATTCTTATTGATTTGATTGAGGTAAGTACTGATTAAGCAATCACAGCAATAAATAGTAATTTGTTTACACTTATTTCAAACATTGTAGTAAATGACGTTAGTAGTATACTCAAGAACAACAGCTAAGGAAATTGCTTAACATCCGGTACAAAAATATTCGATGTTTTGCTTAAAAAATAAACTGTTTAGCATAAAAAGAGGAACCTGCGACACTGTTGGACAAGATCTCCGACAATCAAATTCTATCATTACAAACATACTACTTTACTTGTACCCTATCATTTAGTGGCTTTACATCTATGGCCAACACCTCCAAGTACAAGTAAAACAAATAAGAGTTTTTTTTTTATTTCTCCGTCTTCACTCACCCTGAGTAAAAGAATGAAATTGACAAGACAAACGCCAGGGAAATATAAAACGGACCGAAGGAAAATGAATAATATTGGAAATAATCCTACAATGCAGTTTGTATCAGAGCACATAAAAAATAATCAATAGGTAGACAAAAATGATAGAATATTGTGCTCCAGGGCCAGGTAGACGTTTTAAATGACAAGAGGATGAAAACGGTACATGATATTAGACTAGACTGGTGGCGTTGATTGGATCGCGGAAGTAGAGAGATATGGAAAATAAAATAAAGATCTATGTATTGTAGTAGACAAAAAAGGCTATAATGGGGAGCATGTTAAATAAATATAGCCTATTTAAAAAACATTCAGAACGTTTAAAAGACTAATAGTTATTAGGGTTATTATCTCTTGCATATACAAAATATAACGTTTAAACCCCTTGAAACCAAATGTTAGCAATGAAATTAGATATTTTTTTAAGTGTGTAAAATGTTAAATCTGATATAAGAAAAAAAATCAGATTTTTTTTTATTAAGACAATGTAAGTTCAACCGATAGTCCACACAGGACACAGTGTGGAAATTTGAATTTATTTCTGCCGAATATCGTTCTTATGAAACTAAGTCTTTTCATGAAACATTAAGACAATCTTCATATAATCCTATAGAATCTTAGAAGTATAAACTTTTTCTGTAATTGCAGCTTTGCTATTTAATGCAGGTATGTCAAACTGAATGTAGTGATTAACCATTTCTGAGTATATGGGTGACATTCTGAACGTATTTGCCTAAGATATTAAGCTTCACGTATGTGTGAGAACACAGAATATTCAAAACGCCCTAATAAGCCTGTAGTCTACAATATAGTGAAAACTATACTTCAACAAAAACACATACATTTGCGTATTTACCCAGGATAATATGGTTGTAAATAATTAATATGGAAACTATTAAAATTAATTTTAAGTGATGAACAGGAACGCGTAGGCGATTAATAAGCCGCAGCCTGTCGGCAACTCCTGTCCATTTTAATCTATTTGTGTGTGTGTGTGTGTGTGTGTGTGTGTGTGTGTGTGTGTGTGTGTGTGTGTGTGTGTGTGTGTGTGTGTGTGTGTGTGGTCTCCTAACAGATTCAGGAATTCTGCTATGAATAATATGAGCCTTGTGTAGGATATACTTTACTTTTGTTAACGAACTCCGGTTCAGACATGAATAAGTGACAATAATTAAGTATGGTTACTTATAAAATTTGCACATTACAAAATAGATTTTGCAATTCAGACAATACCGTAGGAAGAAGTGAAAAATGATGCGTCTGTTGATGTAAGATTATTGCAATAAATACAAAAACAACGGAGTTATGTAAACTGAACTTAATCACGATTGTAATTAATAAGCAATAATAAATTTAGTTATATGGAAATAATGTATAACAAATTACGCATTTACTACGAATGCTCATTTTAACATATATTTCAGTTATTGCAAAAACAAACCAAAAGTGATGTGTTGTAAAAGGTGACGCTAAAATGCGTACCAAATTGTAAAGACGTTTTTTTATGCCGGACATGTAGACTACAAACACCACCGACAATTTTAAACGAGGGACACACGCAAATGGTATAATCACGGGAACACTGTGTCAGGTTGCTCAGATAGTCTCATCATCATCAAGCCATAAACAGAATCTACCACGATTTATGAGACAACAGCAGGATCATCATGACCATCATGACCCGGAAAGGTTTCAAAATAATTTTCCATATTCCTGACGGCATGACAACATAATCTGCCTAGTTACGAGATTTCAAACAGTCTGGAGCTTACGCGAGTGCCTGACTTTGACCGAGACGCTGGACTTGCTCGGCTAGCCAGAAACGTTTAGAATGACGATCTCGAAACATTCTAGGTCGTTACATAATTGTAGCTCAGCTTCCTCCTCAAGCGTGTTCGTTCCAAACTGGCAAACCGTCCCTACAGTAATACTTGGCCAGGAGATCTAGGCGAGACCTTGAATGTTTACTGTCCTTCCTGTTTTAGTGTGATAAACAACATCGTTGTTTCCTTGCTAGCAGCACATATTTCACAAGTCCGACATCATTCCTCTACGTTTGTCAATTGTTTTATTAACACCAAGATGACCTCCAGACAATGCATCATGCGTCTCCTTCAAAATAGACTGTACACTACTTCCGGGAAATATCAACTGCAAGACCATGTCTCGTCCATCTACACTTTTCTAAGAACTTTCTAGCAATCAGTTCTCCACTATTAGAGATTCCCATTATTTCCAGTAGCTCTTCAGCACTTCGTAGCCATGGGAGACATCTAGCCAATCCTAGCGGCTACCTACTACTTTTACCATCAAGATCGATCCAAAGTCTTCATCAGTCATCTCATTTTGTCGAAAATCTTGTGTCGTACAGCCGCCTGCCAGGAAATCTACACTGATGGCTTGAACATGTTCACATGCGTCCTGTTCTTTCTTTCTGCGGCAATGTCGGAAACTTTCCGAGCACAGTATTTAGGATAAGCCATCTGTATTACAATGCAGGCGCCCCCGTCAATGTTCCACATTGAAGTTGTACTCCTGTAGACCTTCAAGCCACGTTGCTAAAAACGTCGTTCAAAATTTGTATATACCAAGAGAATGAAAACTCTCTCTCACATGGATATTTAGCTCCAAATAGAAGTGCTCCAAAGCTCGGACGACAGCCAGCAACCTTGCATCCCAATAATTCCTCTCCGATTATGAAAGCCTCTTGCTGTAATAAGCTATTACTTGTTTCTCAACGTTTTGTACTTCAGACGAAACTACTCGTAGACCAGTGTTGCTTGCATCTGCGTCGACGTAGCACGTCTCTTCGAAAGCTGAGGAAGCAATAATTGGCTACTAACATAGGTAGTGCAATTTTTAAACTCCTGAATGCTTGATCACGCTCTTTCGACCACTCGACGATTGTTTATTTTCCGTTAGCTCATGTAATGGTTTAGCAATAGTAGCAAAGGCTTTTACAAAACGTCTGTAATATGAGCATAACTCCAGGAAACCCCGAATTTCGTGTTTACTCTTTGGAACTGTTCAGTCTTTTACGGTGTCTACTTTATTGGGATCCATACTAACACCCGCTGTTGCGCCAAGATGGGCCAACAGTATCTGTACTGTACTTCCTTCAGGAATAGAGAACACTTCTTCGGGCTCAGCTTCAGTTGGGCACAGTAAATTATAGTTAGTGCCACCTTTAGGTTTTACAAATGGTCTTTGAAAGTTTTCGCCATGATTATGACATCGTCTAAATAAATAAGGCAAATTTTCCATGTCACGCCCTAGAGGACCAGATCCGACAATCTTTCAAATGTTGCCGGTGCATTGCAGTCAATATGCATGACGTTAAACTGGAAGAGACCACTTAAGGTCGAGAAGGTGTCTTTCCCCTAACATCTTGATGAAGGCCCACTTGGGAATACCCACTCTTCAGGTCTAGTCTGGAAAACCATTGAGCTCAACACAGCGTATCGAGTGTGTCGTCGACGCGAGGTAGTGGATAGCAATCTTTCTTACTCAAGTCGTTAAACCTACGGTATTCTACTCAAAAACGTAACCCACCGTAATTCTTCACTACCAGCAGTAAAGCACTAAAGTTCATCTGTTAATTTTGAAGTATTCAAAGCACTGAGTGTTCGTTGTGTCATTCCGGCTATCGAGGCCACAGGAGACATTTTACATAAGTGCGTATTCCTTTGTCAAGTGTCGGCCGGATCCAAAATATTTGCCACTTTAATAGGTAAGTCACATTTCCGGTTTCGTCTAGTCTTAGAAAACGTCGGGCAATTAGTGTGCCTGGGGTTCTGACTACCTGGGTTTTAAGTATTGAGCACTGGTTCCCCTAATAGTTACCTCGGTTCTAAACATGATGATACTTTCAAAGTTTGGCGGGATAGTTACAGCCACTTGATTTATCACATCCATTGATTTTCTGACCTATTTGTTGTGAAGAGCATCACTTATTTTTTCTGATTCTCAAAAATAATTTTTTTAAGTCAACTATACAACTGCTCCCGGTTATAATGTCCATCGCAAGAATTGCTTCATGCACAAGGTCTGCAACAAGCACTTGGTAATGAAACTCAAGTCGACCGAGGCGTACTTGTATTTCCAATTTTCCAAACACTTTTACAGACTTTCCAGTAGCTGTTCGCAAACTGCAAAAGCAGCAGATTGGTTTTTTTACCAGACCCGTGCGCACAATGGGAACTGCGGCTCCTGCGTCAGCTGTAATCGAGATCGGCCTTTCTCAATTTAATCTTGTAACTATCAACCTCCCGCTATTTCCTGAAGTGTAGAAATTGCGTATTAACTAGGGGCTTCCTTTCTCCAGTTAGTCAGCACACCCCACACTGTACCGACTACTGCTCGTTTCCATGCTGCTGAACTCTTGACCGACAGTATCTTAGACGCCGAGATTTCCCACATCTACAAAACTTCGGTCTTCAATACTTTCTTACTATATTCAGTGACGCCGATCGTTGCACCTCTTCTCCTTGTTCTTCCTCTTCATTGTTTATTCGATCGCAATCGTTTAGTACGCCTTCTTTATGTTTGGCCTAACCAGACGCTGACTTGGCGGCTTCAAACTATGAAGCATGTACCAGGGCATCCTCACTGTTCTGGTGTCTTGCCATTCGTAATACTTGTTGTAGTTCACTATCTCCAACACTATCAGCAAATGTCTGCATTGCAAACTACATTCAAAACCCTTCTGGTGTTTTAGAATACGCTAGTCTAATCAGTCTGCCAAAACTTGATTTAAACTCTTGAAGACTGTTTCCGGAATTCTGTCGTCTTCCTATCCACTGAGTGCAGTAAACATCTCGCAAATGTTGTACACATCACCATACCGTACATCTGAAGGTTTTATCTATTAGGGATAGGTGTTCTGGCTATCAGGTAGCACTTTCTGTAGTAGCTCTGCCGCAGATCCTTGTAAAGCGAGAACAAGTGAAATTGCCTTTTTTTTTCAGTCGAATTATTTGCGCGAGCAGCGGCTTTAAATTGACAAAGATACTTCCTCCAGTGAGTGCTTCCATTAAATGCTGCGGCCTTGACATGAACTGTCCCAACTTTAGTGTCTTATTTTTGTTTTGAGTTTTATGTTTGTTTAAGTTTTATTTAAGTTTGTTTTGAAACGCATGACTGTATTTTCATTAACTGCTCGACTTGACTTCTTAATTTTCTCTTTTATGTTTGCAATTGGCTCTTTTAGAATTGAGACTTAATTTTTCACAATTCCTGCAGTCTCCCCTACTTCAGACATTTTATTTGACAGTGATTCTTTAAAAAACAAGTATTTTTGTAGACATCGCTTATTCTAAGTCAGATATGCTGGCAATTTTGATATTACGCTCCCGTCGTAATAGGCGACCTCTGAAGACATATGTTCTTGCATCTGTTTTTGCATAGCTTTAAAAAAAGGTTCCGTTTTATTCGCTTTCTCATTAAGATTCTTGTCTTGTCGTTCTTCCGACTCGAGCAAGAGTGCTTTTTGCCGTTCTCTGTGTCTTCTTTCTCCTGTCTTTGTTTCTCAGCCTGTCGTTTTTCTGTTTCTTCTGCCTCTTGTTGGCGTTCTTGTTTTTTGTCATCTTTTTCTTTCCTCTGCCTTTTATCTGCGTTCTACTTTTTCTTGTTCCTGTGTTTGCAGTAGCAGCACTTGGAAAACTTCCATCATCCAACTGGTATAAATTTCTCTGCAAGTAAGTTACCACGTACACAACACTTCTACAAAGTGTCCTCTGTTTCCACTGTTAAACGTTCTGTCGCACTTATGGCTCACTGTTACGACGGTATCACGGATTTTCGTATCGTACAGTCGAAACAAAATACACATAGCAATGAAGTCACTAATTACCAGCTTTAAGTATGCACAATGTACGTGGTTACGTGGACAGTAATACACTGCAGAAGAGACGACAGTACTTAAAAGTTTCATATTGCAATGCACGCTTTGCCGTTAGATAGAAGCTCAAGTAATTTGAATAGCATTTTCTGTTTCGCTGCTAAGGCAATCAAACTTTTACTGCTAAACGAGAACTGTTATTTCGAAGTTGGTTTCACATTCTAATGTTTCCTTTCTTCTATCAAAGTAGTTAAGTGCACCATCTGGTATCAAAGATAAGTGTAGTTGCAGGTACCAGGTATATCACTGGCTATTATCGATAATTTTCTTATAACAACAGTTATAAGCTTCCATATCAAATTAATATGAGCTTATGCAAATCTAATGACGTTTTGGAATTAACAATGGCAACCATAAATGTGTCGACAGAGTTAATAAACAGTTTTTGTTACATATTGTTATTTACAGCAGTATCATCACACTGAAGCATTTACATCTTAAATATTTCTTAGGAAGGTCACAAGACGGTCACATCTTCTATTAATTGAAAAACGACGTTTTCTAAGGCAAAGGTAAATGGACACAATGAAAGCAGTACTTTATAATAAACAGAATGTAAGATATGTAATATAACTTATAATAATGTAAAGTGTACAACGTTTGATAACAAGCAATACCTACTATGAAAAGCGTATGCAGCACGATTGCTTAGAATTTTAGTTCATTTACGTTATGATTCAATTCAATTATGGTCTAATTACGTTAGTTTAATTGTGTTATTTTTATAACAGTATAAGTATATATAAACTGAATATTTAACGAAGAATTAAGGCAAAATTAACTTTATAAATTACGTACACAGAATAATATATTTAAAATTTTAACCAAATTATTTCATTAAAATAGGAAAACGCAATTAACTTTTATGTGACACATGTACAAAACTTAATTTGTATCGTGTATCACGTATGCCTACTAATTTGGTTTCAAGTAGCACGTTTGAAATGCAATATAACTTACTAACACTTAATGAAACAACATGGTCCCGTTTGCTTATTGTTACTTTCTTAATGGAATACATTAATTTTGCATAAACCCCTAGCTGCCTTTACGTCTCAGTGTCTATGTGCTCTCAGGGAAATAAATCTAGTTGGGTGAGAAATTAAATCTAAATGAGCAAACAGTGGGTAGTAGACTCGATTGCGTGGGGGCTTGGCTTTTAATCGTAGACAGTCCGTTATAAAGCAGTGTGATCCAAGGCTGTATACAATTTATAATATAAAGTATCGTCAGTAATATATCTTACACTTGCAATTCATTTCACAACAGGTAGTCGATAAACTTGACTAGTAAAGAAATACATAACTTGTGAGATGATAGGTAGAAATAATTTAGGTAAGAAGAGAACAGCGCTTGTAATTTGCAAACAAAAATATGTGACGTTAGTTTACAAAATATTAATAAGTAAGAAGTGTATTTGTTACATGTGTTACAAAGTATGTTAAAATGTGTAGGTCCTTACAAAAATATAATTACAAATCAGAGCAAAAAATACAAATAGTAAGGCTTGCAGGAAAGACTGTCGTAAACATGAGACTATGTAAGCAGTAATTTTTCGATTTAATATTATCAAAAATTTATGTAAGAAGATCATATATTATTTATAGACTATAACCTCGCAAAACCAAATATTTTAACATTGCATTGTCATTATAACTTTCCACACCGTTATGCAAAAATCTAAAAAATTTTCAGTCACTGATTGATCGTCGATTAGAGAATAATATATATGAATAACCTTTAAAGAAAAAATATAAAAAATGGGAAGGAAGACATTCTATTAGTTGAACTGTTGTTTTCTTACGTTCCTTAGGACAGCATTGAGTAAGGCAGCCGTCACGCTCAGACGGTTTTACAGAGTAACTGAAAACGTTTTAGAATGTATTTTCTTATTGTAAATTAAATCACTTCTAATGTAAACATTGGAGTGGAAATCCTTTGTATCCAAACTATTGGTGTTTAGAACAACTTCTAAAGTAAAAACGCAAACTGTAATTATCATTTTCCACAAGACCTTCCAACTTTTGAAAAAATTAATCATATCTACAACACAAAGAGAAGAAATGAGACTCTTGCGAGCTGTAAAGGTTTGTATCAGGAGGGAACTTATTACAAATTATCATATTACAATTAAACGGGGCATAGCGGGCATAGCTGAAAGCTGAAATAACAGAATCTCCAGGTACAAATCTGAGTAACGGTTACACGCTGAGTGAATGGGTCTAACCGGATTTCCAAAAAAGTTCCTGACTATCATGTAAGGTAAAAGAAAAGTGTGGAAAGACCATGTAAACGAGGGATAGATGAATTCCATCGAGACTGGAACAGCTATTAATCTTAGCCTTAAAGGTTGACCTCGACGAGAATCTGTTGTGGGCACACTGAAAGAATGGACGCTCTAGATGGCCAAATAAAATATTGGAATAAATATTGCTAGAAAATTGTGACAAAGAAGACTTCAAAAACGTTAGAGGGGTGATTTTGGGGGGAATAAATGATGTCTAGAGGCCTTGAAGAGCATATAGCATTGACAGATTTGGAAACTGAGGACGGAGAGACGGATGAGACAGTAGGGAGTAACGTTATAAAAATATCAGTTTTTCAAGTATGTTACTTTGAAGTGTTAGTATTCAACGTCTTTAATCATCAGACCGATGATTTGTCATTTGTGGTTGAAGATTAAATATTTATACCTCTACCACTTGATAGATCCCACTAACAGTAGCTGTGTGCCTGATCTGTTTCGTGTCATGGTACTCGAGTATCATTTATCAATACTCGGGTTACTCGGGTAGTTATTTATCAAATTAAAATTTACATTGTAAAAGTCAATCAGTAATTTTTCTGCCTACTGTGAGTTTAAAGTGTCTATTCTTGATGCGAATGTCTTCTACTACCTCGGCCATCCATAAGTATAATCTGGCAGTGATACGACATTAACTGGGCTTTTTACGTAGTTTTGCCCGACGAACGTAAGTAACGCTTTCCATAAAAATTTAAACGCTATTGCTGTCATTATTATACAGTTGAGGAAAATAGCTTTTGGGAGAGGACACGCGACTTCCACTAAGTACTCGATAAGAGTGGGTTCTCTTGTAAATCTGTTCAATTTGCACTCTTCTGATTTGTTACAAGCACAACATCTTCTCACATATACATTTTGACGTATTTTTGCAACAATATACTTTTGCTATTAAAGTGTTCTACTGAAGAAAGTACACTAACATTTTTACGGCATAAACGTTTTATATAAAAACACATATTAACAGACAGTATGTTTGTACCTCCAAACAACTAGAGTCATATTGCGGTTATTTTAAATACTTGCAGTTTAGTGTAAGTCCATTTTCAAAATTCTCTGTGTGTTAAAATATATTCCAAATTATATCAATGTTTTAATTATCTCAGAAACATTCAAGTCACTTTTACACACGCGAACTATAGGCCTATGCGATTACTATTACCAGCGGACACTGTTTTATAAACTTATAGTTAGTTTCACTAGCACCTTTAACCGTTATTGAATTTAACAATTTTACGAAGTTCTTTCTGAACTGTTTTACAATGAACGGCATGCAAGTTTACACATTTCTCATATTCTCTTATTACTGTCATATAGGACTATTGATACATATTTATATTAAAATGTAATATCTTGTAGCTGGAAATCTTCTAGCAAACCCCATACACAACCCATTATCATCATTAACATCATTATCATCATTACCGTCATCATCATTAACATGTAATGTAATTGAGCAATTAAGTCTCATACATAATTACTCGAAAATTCCATGTATTATTGGGAGACAAATAAAGTGACAACAGTGGATTCTTTTACCTAATTGAATGTATGCAATAAAACAAATTTAGTTTCACGTAGAGATTCATGTTCGAGCAAATTCTAACGTTTTTCTATAGTTAATATTACATTCACATCAGAGTACAAAAAGGTGTTCAAACGTTGTGAAACAACAGTACAAAATATAGTCTATGTTATGGAAAGATTATAAAATTAAATGCAGTAATAATTGTACAGTAATCAACTGATATAATTAACTGACGAAGAGAATGTTAAAAACGAATGATGTCTGCTAGATGCTGAGAAGGAAGACAGATAGAGAGAAATATTACACTGAGTGATAAAAAAATGCCGCAGGGGATGAAATTAATTAAAAACTCCATTATTAAATGCATTCCCTGCTAGAAAGAAACACTGGACCTAATTTAAATATTTTTTCTTTCTTGTTGATAATGAAATTTTAATATTAAAATGGGATTTTTAATTTTTCACCCAGTGTCAGACATATACGTCTGAGCAAATAATTAATTCTTTACCTTGAAAAGAACTTAATTCAATGCAAACTGCATTCAAGAACCATTTTACGCATTACCTGCTTGTGATCGTACACCTAATTAAATGCTTTAAATATCCATGTTTACAGAAAATTCTGATTTCCTTTTTTACCCCTTATTATAGAATTCAAGTTGGTTAAATATAATATTTATTTACTTAATCAAAAAACTTCATTACCTAAGTTAACTTATAAACAAAATTATGATCGACTCTGAAAATCTCAAAAGTCTAATTGAAATAATATAAAATCTAATGTTAAATCCTTTACAAATTTTAAAAATCAAGTATTCAAAGTATTTTGAAATGTTGTATGCTTATTATAGCATATTTCCTAACGAAAAATTCTTGCTTGTCTCTCCAATTTTACTTAATGAATGACAGAGACATGGAAGTATGTAATACGTATGAACGACAAAAGGCAATTGATGATCGTGAGAGCGTAGGATAATATCAATATCGACAAAGTTATTGCTGAAGGTTCTAGCTGTAAGGTTTGGCGCCCTACACGGACCAAATCGCTATTCCACAATTACTCCCAGTGACCAAAGTCAACAAAATTAATAACGCACTGACACTCTCACGCACGCACGAGATTCACAGATTGTCAATGCAATTAATACTGTTTTATTGACAGTCTAAGTTTACTGATTTTAAACACATGTTTTTTGGAGTACACCAACAGAATTTAGTACTTAACAATGTGTAGCATATCAAATGCTGCACTTGCTATAAGTATTCAACGGTCACACAAAATAAGACATTGGACGAAGAAAATTGCGGACCGAAATATGCAGGAACCTAAAGCTATTGCAGTGTTAAACAGCATACTATGTGACGATTTCATTAATAAAAATATGGTAATTAATAAATAGGTAATGTGAAGGCTGAGAAATTTTAAATTTTTTAATAAAATCGCACATTTAAACTAAATCTTATTGCTATCATTAAATAATAATAATATTTAATAAATAGTTGTAATAATAAAATAGAAAGGAATACGAGTGTACAAAAAGGGTAAACCTTGTTAATTAATCCTGCATAGACATGCGCTAACCGGAATTAACTTGAATTCCGAACCCTAAACAAACTAATAATACTTGTAAATTTGACATGATTTAAATAAAATTACAAGACCACTGTAATGTACTTTAATAACGTCTGTAACTAAGAATATCTCTGCTTAATTAAATAGTCAAACTTTAATCCTTTAAATAAAGAAGGAACATGGAACTACTTTTATGCTGAATAGTAAATGACGCGAGATTACTACTCTCACCCCTTAACTATTAACCCACTTGCAATGGAGCGCTCACGCCGTAAGCTGCGCACAGCGTTGGTTCGCGACGCAGAGATAAATATGTGAAAGTTTGCTAAAGAATATCTTAATAACTAAATTGTGCGCCGATGACATCTCTATCAAATCTTAAATAAGGAATTATGTAATTAATACAGTACTAGAACCATGAGGTGAAATTCAACTAATAAATAATCATGTGAAGTGAATACCAGTGAAACAAACTTTTGCTTTATTTATTCTAACAACAAGAATTACTACAGTCATCTAAGAAGAGAGTACCACACCCAGAACGATTTAACATACGTCAGGAACTTCACCGTCACCGGATACTAAGGTAACGACAGACCTTCAGGAAACACACCGAGGACCGAAGAGCCAAACCAGCATCAACTACAGGAAACCACAGGTGACATGGAGGCTTGTCTTCCATGGTTATGAGATACTAAAATTATAACCAACAAAAGACAATTTAACTAACACTTTAAGACTTTAAAAACAGACATTATAGGTAAGATGTAGTCTGTAATCTAATAAAACTGTTTGTAGTAAAAGAGTAAAAGTTTAAACTGAAAGCATTATTGTTTTAAAAAGGTTAATAAAGTCCATTCTTCAAATGGCACAATTTTCAAGATTGTATATGGGGAGGTGACCATTATTAACATACTATATTCAATCCCGGATCCGTGGAATAAATTAAATTGATGTACATCTTTATTTTGAGGGCCCTTGTGAAAGAATAAAATATATAATCATCTTGTAAACTGTAAGCTGTTGAATCATATATGTTGAGAACTTTAAGTAGAGCAATTAATCTCATTATGTAATAAAGAGGTGTCATCTTTAGTACAGACTAAACTGAGTGCATAAATCAACAGTCTCCCCTTCCCAGTTTCCTTTTATATTAATTGTTTTGGTGTCGTGATTAATTTTCAGCTCGTCACAACGAAGGCAGCCTGTTTAATTGGCAGAACCAATTAATGCGGGTTCCCTATGTTATAACACAAGTTAAGATGTTATAAATTGCGCCACTCCGCTATTGCTTTGTTAAATTTAAATTTGCTGCTCCTTTGTAAAAAAAAAAATAATTGAGTCTTGTGTTGTTTAAGAAGTAATTGTGTCCCAATATTACACACACAAGCTGTTGATTTATTCACTCATGTACTTTAATATGTGTCAAAATTTTAAATAAAATAAAAATCATAATTATTATTATAGTAATATAGTATAGGTAACTTTAATTGTAAATATAATATGTGTAAACTTATATTAACATATTGACCCACGTAAACAAAACTATGTACGTACTTGTCTAAAAATTTCATTCAACAACGTGTCAATTTGACGACAAACTCGGACAGGTAAATATCCTGTTGCCGCCTGTGTAAAACTGTCATAGTTACCCTCCCGCAAGTTGAGTTAGAGAATACGCCACCCTCTTTGATAGTTCTATTGTTATAAGAAGCGTGTATTGTCCTGTGCTTAGTAACCGAGGATTCCCCCTTTGTTGAACGTATATTGAAGCCTGTGTGAGATTTCTCTCTCTCTACCAATGTAAAATGATTAAAGTTCACATTTTAAATAAGTTTTAGTGTGCGAAAACTACTGTCTCTATTGTTAAATTAAGTGTTCTACCCCTTACCCCGTAACAAAGTAAAATGTTAACCTTTAAACGAAGTAAAATTAAATCGAAGTATATAAACGTGTCCTAAATAAAAAAAATATAAATTATAAAATTTTTTTTTAAGTAAATGATAAGTCCTTTAAATAAAAGTTTAATAATATCTTAAACTATACTAACGTGTTATAAAAGTGTATTAGTAAAATAAGTAAAAGGAAATAATCGTGTTTAGTATTGTAGGAAGCGACCCCAATTGTTAAAAAATCCTAAAGTGGTACCGAAGTAAACAATAGCCGCGACCATGTGTAAAGTGTTTGTCCCTTCCTGCTTAGTGTGTTACAGCTGTTCGTTTTAAAAGTAAATAAAGATTCCCCTTCGTGAAGTTCCGCTTATCTCATTAGGATTATAAATAATCTAAAGAGGAGTATGGGATCCGCTTTAGGTTATATTAGAGGTAATTAAGAATAACATATGTAACGTAACACAGTCACAAAGGCGCCGCACTGAAAAATTCTTTACAAGGGTTAAAGAAAGTTCTTTACAAGGGTTAAAGAAAGTGCAGAAAACTAACTACTAGAGTTAGAGAATGCAAAATGTAATCAGTCGGGCCACGATGTTGTGAGGTTACGAAAATTAGTAGTAGAAATAAAATTAAGTTAGCTTTTAAGAAACGAGATAAAGGGAAGTTCATGAAAGAAAAAAATGAGTAATAAACAAAAAATTTCACACGGTAATCCTCAAGCATACTCCCGGTACATTGCTGACCAAATAAGCCGGAGTCTGTTCTTAAGCGGCGGAGTATGTGACGATTTCATTAATAAAAATATGGTAATTAATAAATAGGTAATGTGAAGGCTGAGAAATTTTAAATTTTTTAATAAAATCGCACATTTAAACTAAATCTTATTGCTATCATTAAATAATAATAATATTTAATAAATAGTTGTAATAATAAAATAAAAAGGAATACGAGTGTACAGAAAGGGTAAACCTTGTTAATTAATCCTGCATAGACATGCGCTAACCGGAATTAACTTGAATTCCGACCCCTAAACAAACTAATAATACTTGTAAATTTGACATGATTTAAATAAAATTACAAGACCACTGTAATGTACTTTAATAACGTCTGTAACTAAGAATATCTCTGCTTAATTAAATAGTCAAACTTTAATCCTTTAAATAAAGAAGGAACATGGAACTACTTTTATGCTGAATAGTAAATGACGCGAGATTACTACTCTCACCCCTTAACTATTAACCCACTTGCAATGGAGCGCTCACGCCGTAAGCTGCGCACAGCGTTGGTTCGCGACGCAGAGATAAATATGTGAAAGTTCGCTAAAGAATATCTTAATAACTAAATTGTGCGCCGATGACATCTCTATCAAATCTTAAATAAGAAATTATGTAATTAATACAGTACTAGAACCATGAGGTGAAATTCAACTAATAAATAATCATGTGAAGTGAATACCAGTGAATCAAACTTTTGCTTTATTTATTCTAACAACAAGAATTACTACAGTCATCTAAGAAGAGAGTACCACACCCAGAACAATTTAACATACGCCAGGATCTTCACAGTCACCGGATACTAAGGTAACGACAGACCTTCAGGAAACACACCGAGGACCGAAGAGCCAAACCAGCATCAACTACAGGAAACCACAGGTGACATGGAGGCTTGTCTTCCATGGTTATGAGATACTAAAATTATAACCAACAAAAGACAATTTAACTAACACTTTAAGACTTTAAAAACAGACATTATATGTAAGATGTAGTCTGTAATCTAATAAAACTGTTTGTAGTAAAAGAGTAAAAGTTTAAACTGAAAGCATTATTGTTTTAAAAAGGTTAATAAAGTCCATTCTTCAAATGGCACAATTTTCAAGATTGTATATGGGGAGGTGACCATTATTAACATACTATATTCAATCCCGGATCCGTGGAATAAATTAAATTGATGTACATCTTTATTTTGAGGGCCCTTGTGAAAGAATAAAATATATAATCATCTTGTAAACTGTAAGCTGTTGAATCATATATGTTAAGAACTTTAAGTAGAGCAATTAATCTCATTATGTAATAAAGAGGTGTCATCTTTAGTACAGACTAAACTGAGTGCATAAATCAACAGTCTCCCCTTCCCAGTTCCCTTTTATATTAATTGTTTTGGTGTTGTGATTAATTTTCAGCTCGTCACAACGAAGGCAGCCTGTTTAATTGGCAGAACCAATTAATGCGGGTTCCCTATGTTATAACACAAGTTAAGATGTTATAACTATGGAATAAACGCATTACAAAAGAGAATAAGAAGTGGAAGTACCATACTAATGGCAAGAGTATTGTCACATATAACTCGAAAATATGACTACTGAAATAAAGCGGAAAATTTTGGTGGAGACGAAAGTAGATGTTTGGTCGACAGCGCCAGGTAGGTAAAGATCTAGAATGGAAAAAATTACAAATGATACAAGAAAACAAATTATGGAGATATCACGTTCAATAGTTAATGTCAAAGAGAAACAATTAATATTTTTCGGACATGTTCACAGAATGCAGGGAGAAAGACTAACGAAACAAATTATAATGGTAGCCGGGAGGAAGGAAGGGTCCTCGGACCCGACCTTTGCCGATCGTTTGCGTGTCTGGGTTGAGACCCTCATCCCTCAAATCTTGGCTGCCAAGGACGTCCAGTCTCTGCTAGTCACCATTCTTACCTCCCTCATGACTCTCCTGCCTCTCAATGTCTAGGCCTCTTCGGCTGGTGGCATGGAACGCGTGTGGTGTTCCGTCTCGCCGAGCCGAATTGGCTAACTTTGCCACTGAATATGACCTAGATGTCATCCTACTCTCCGAAAATTTCCTTACCCCTGCTGCTTCCTTTCAGCTTCCGGCGTACACTACATATCGCACGGATAGGCCCCGGCTACAACCCCCCGCTAGTCCCAGCGGGGGTACTGCTATTCTCGTCCACAGGCGCATTGCCCATCGTCTCTTACCCCCTCCAGATACTAGGTATTTGGAGACGACGGCGGTGGCCCTCTGGATCGGGGATCGGGAGGTTCGCCTAATTTCGGCGTACCTTCCTCCCGGGCCCGGAGGGCCACCGCCACCTGAGGAGTGGGACGCCCTCCTCGACCACGAACTACCTACTATAGCTGCCGGAGACTTCAACTCCAAGCATCCCTCTTGGAACAGCCGTGTCACGAACCCGCGTGGCCGCTCGCTCTACAGCTACGTTCAGCGTCATCTGCAGGTCTCAGTTATTGGTCCTGACTCACCGACCCACGTGCCCACTAGGGGCCTTCCGGATGTCCTTGACATTGTCATTGTCAAGGACCTGGCCATTCCTATCACTGTCAGTGCTGTATCGGACCTCTCGTCCGACCACGACCCGGTACTTATGACTGTTCGTCCCCTGTTGGACACACCTCTCCAACCCCCCTCTCGTCCACGGAGAGTCAACTGGCGCTCCTATCATGACGAACTCCAACGAACAGTGCCATCTGACCCCCCGGCCCCCATCGCCTCTACGGCTGATGCGGACCGTATGGCCGACTATCTTCAAGAAGTCGTTACGTCCGCTATGGACACACACACTTATCTTGTCCCAGAGACAAATCGCCGGTCTCAACTACCTGAAGAGGTGCTCCTCGCCATCCAAACTCGGCGCCAACTCCGCCGGAGATGGCAACAAACCCGGGATCCTGCTATCAAACGCAGGCTAAACGCCCACTCTGACCTTGTCAAGCAGCTTCTGCTTGATGCCACTGCACATCGTTGGGACTCGTACCTCGAGTCTCTTGAAGTCCGGCCCGAATCTGTCTGGCAGGCTGCGAGTCGACTTAATGGCGACAAAAGGACCCGCCATCCCCTCAGATCACCGGACGGCATTGTGTACTCCGCGGCCGGCAAAGCTGAAGTCTTTGCCGCAACCATGGAGGAACAATTCACCGTCCACGGAGGCGTCTGCGACCCCGTCCACTCGGCCGAGGTCGCAGACTTCCTATCTGGATATTTTTCCCGCCCTCCAGCTGACATCCCTGACCCGTTCGACCGGGCCGATGTTGTCTCGGCTATTGGTCGACTTCGCCCTAAGAGGGCGCCCGGCGATGATCGTATCGGAGCGGCGGCGCTACAACACGCTCCCCCTAGCCTCGTCAACTTGGTCCACGAGCTGTTCAATGGATGCCTCCGGCTTCATTACTTCCCCAGCCTGTGGAAGCGTGCGAAAATCATCATGATCCCCAAGCCTCGCAAGCTGCGTATTGACCCCTCAAACCATCGACCCATCTCACTGTTGCCAGTCATATCGAAGGTACTCGAGCGCCTCCTGCACGGTCGGTACGCGCCTCTGCTGGATGGTTTCATTCGGCAGGAGCAGTTCGGCTTTCGCAGGGAGCAATCGACGACCCTTCAACTCGTCCGGGTTGTTACCCATTTGACGGACGCCTACAACAAGCATCTGTCCTCCGTCGCTGTATTGCTCGACGTGAGTTAGGCCTTCGATCGAGTCTGGCACGAAGGCCTTCTCTACAAACTGGCCCACTCCCCCCTCCCTGCCTCATTCGTTCATTTTCTCCGATCGTACTTGTGCGATAGTATCTTTAGGGTATGCGTCGAAGGGTCGTACTCATCCGTCCGACCAGTCGCCGCAGGCGTACCTCAGGGATCTGTCCTTGGCCCCGTTCTGTACCTCGTGTACACGAACGACCTGCCTGTTCAGCCTGGAGTCACTCTCTCGCTCTATGCGGATGACGCTATGTACCACGCCAGCTCAGCGAAGCGAGTCTTGATTTCGCAGCTGGCCTGGTGTAACGTCAGCTCGCCGTACTTCCGGACTGGCTACGGAAGTGGAGGATGGCGGTCAATGCGGAGAAATCCGAGGCGATCGCCTTTTCTCATAAATTAACTTCCCGCTGCCAGTCCCTCTCCCTTGACGGGAGCCCAATCGAGTGGAAACGGACTGTAAAGTACTTGGGCGTCACTCTTGACCGACGCCTAAGCTTTGCACCTCATGTCTCTCTGAGTCTCCAGCTCGCCAGAGGCGTCAGAGCCAAACTATTTCCCTTTCTCTCTCATCGGGGTTCAGTGCATGTGCGCACTAAACTCACCATCTACTTGCTCTTTCTTAGGGCAATCCTGACTTACGCAGCCCCCGCCTTTTGGGTACTACTCCGCCCATCCGCTGTCGCCCGTTTGGAAGCTTTCCAATCCCGAACCCTCCGCTACGTCTCCAACTCTCCCTGGTTTGTCAGAAATGATGCCATCAGGCGAGGGTTGAAGGTTCCTTCACTTACCGAATTCGTTCGGTCCCTAGCCCTCAACCTATTCTGCCGAGCCTATGTCTCGACCCATCCCCACATCCGTCGACTAAGCACAGATGTCGGCCCACCACCTAGACGACACAAACGCCCCCGAGCTTTGCTCGATGACCCCTCATAAGCAGTTACAGAACATCTGCCCAATCCCCCCGACCTTGAGTATTTTCACGCTCCTCCTCCTTCCTTCTTTCTCTTGTCCGTGCTGGCGCTCGGCGACAGACTAGAGGGGGGTCTGCGCTCGCCCTATGTGTGCTTAGTGCCGCCTCTGGTGGACGCTGCCTCCTACTATGCTCTCTCCCGTGCGCCGACATTGCCGCTTGGCAGCCCTCGGAGACTTTTCCTGAGCGGTTAGGGGCGCCCTCCCCGTTGTGGGAGGGTAATTCCTGCTTCTCACGCGAAAGGTCTTCGAGGTCTCCCCCATTCAGCCGTCACGGGTCTCTTCGAGGTCCCAGGGTCCATGAAAAATCGAACATCCTGTCCCTCCAAAATAAAATTGCTGGAGGTTCCATTCCTTTGAAAGCGCGAGATCGCTAGCCAAGGTAACAGCAAGGCAACATGCAGTCATCGGGTATCACCCGGACACTGCGACCACCGGAGCACGACTAGCTGCTGCTCCGTACACCACTGGACCACTGGACCGCCGATTCATAGCGATCGCAGCATGCTTCTGAATCAAGACGGACTCCATATGAAGACGAGGGAAGTAATCACTCATCGCCGACAAGAGTTTCGTCTCATCGAAACGGATCCGATGGTCGGCATTGGCAAGCGCGTGTTCGGCCACGGTAGACTTCTCCGGCTGTCCCAGTCTACAGAAACGGCTATGTTCACCCACGCGTGTGCGGACGCTGCGCTTCGTGGTACCAATGTACACCTGGCCGCATGAGCAGGGAACTCCGTACACACCGCACGATGACAGCGGGTCTCGGACATCCTTCGTCGGCCGCAAGAACTGGTGTATCTTCTTTGTCGGCTTGAATACTGGCCTCACACCGTGCCGACTGAGCAGCCTACCAATGCGGTCCGTCACCCCATGAATGTAGGGAAACGCCGCGAAACCGACGGTCTCCCGTGAATCCACTTCCGGCCTGGCTGTTCTTCTCGGCCGGACCGCACGTCTCACCTCCCCGACGGAATACCCATTGGCCTGCAGCGCTAGTTCGAGGTGGCGCAGCTCATCATCGAGGTACCGGGGCTCGCATATCCTCCTAGCCCGGTCCACCATGGTCTTCAACACCGCCCTCTTCTGGCTGGGATGGTGGTTCGACTGTTTATGGAGATAGCGGTTAGTGTGCGTCGGTTTTCTATAAACTTTATGTCCGAGGCTGCCATCGGTCCTTCTAAGGACCAACACGTCCAGAAAAGCCAGCTGATTGTCGGTCTCCCTCTCAACAGTAAACTGTATCCGTGGGTGAACCTGATTGAGATGTGCCAGGAACCTGCCGAGTTCTTCCTCGCCATGGCTCCAGATAACAAATGTGTCATCAACATACCGGAACCAGCACCTCGGCTTCAGCGGAAAAGATGTAATTGCCCGCTGTTCGAACCTTTCCATATAAGAGTTCGCCACCACAGGACTGAGTGGACTCCCCATGGCCACACCATCAATCATTTCGAAGAACTCACCGCCGTACTGAAAATATGTATTTTTCAGAACATGCCGGAAAAGCGCTGTAATGTCTGCCGGAAAAAGGTTAGCTAAGTGGCCAAGGACATCATCTACGGGCACCATGGTGAACAACGAAACCACGTCAAAGCTGACCATTATGTCTCCAGGCTGCAACGACAACCCACCGAGCCTTTCAAGAAAGTGTGTTGAATCCCTCACATATGACTCCGTACCACCTATATGTGGCCGGAGAAGCTCGGTCAAGTGTTTAGCCAGATGGTAGGTTGGAGATCCTATGGCGCTGACGATGGGTCTGAGCGGGACGTCCGGCTTATGGATTTTGGGGAGCCCATAAAGCCTAGGTGGAAGGGCTTCCGAACACCGGACGGCTACCTTCACATCAGGCTCCAAGGAAGACCGCTTAACCAGAAAATCGGTCCTTTTTAGGACCACTGCGGTCGGATCTCTTCGCAGTTTTTTGTAGTTTTCTGGGTCCAGCAGTTCCCCGATCTTCCGTTGGTAGTCTTCGGTGTTCATTACAACAGTCGCACTCCCCTTATCCGCCGGTAATATGATGACAGACTCATCCCGCCTTAATGTCCTTAGTGCCCGCAGCTCACTCACTGGTATGTTGCATCGCGGCGGTTTCGCTCTAGCCAGGATCCTCGATGCTTCGATCCTGACTTCATCTGCCTGTTCACGCGGCAGCCGCCGCACTCCAGCTTCAACGTTGGCAATGATGTCCTCCACTGGAATCTTCTTAGGGGCCACTGCAAACTTCTCCCCCCTCGCCAAGACAGCAGTTTCGGTGGTGGTAAGCTGGCGGTCCGACAAGTTCACTACTGTCCTGTCCGTCTCTAAGCTGCTTCGCTGTTGTCCCTGGTTGTTCTCCTCGGGGCTATCTCTCCAGTACTTACTCTCATGGCGCGATCGAACACTATCGCGAACGGCCTCGGAAGCGCTGGAACTTAGGCTATCCACCAGATCCCAGTGGCCAGGTGACAACACAGTGCTTAATTCCAGGTGTAGGCGGAACAACCTCATATTGTTGTCGGCAAGATCTTTCCTGGTCTGGTGGATACGTTCGCGTAGCATCGCCTGCTCTGCACGTCGATAAATGCGACTGGCTTGCGGTGTAAAAATGGAATTCTTCAATTTAAGAAACCGGGGAATAAATTGAAGAATTCTTAAATTCTTAAATTGAAGAATTCCATTTTTACACCGCAAGCATGATGTTCTTACAAAAATACTTACTTACTTACTAGCCAACGCCCACCCTTGGCTGTTGGGCCATTAGGCGGCGCGCTGACCAGTAGAGACGTGAGAGCCTTGCCGTACCATCTTCGTCTTGGACTTCCGTGTCTGAGATCAAGGCTGGACATGCAATTAGGTGATCCGCATTCATGGAAGCGTATCCACAGAGAACACATTCAGGAGACGACAACACGCCAATGCGGTGCAGGTGGGAGGCCAGGTAGTCATGACCGGTTGTAGTTCTAAAAAGAGCAACACTGGTTGCTCGGGGTAGAGTTCTGTTGATGGGGCCGTCCGTAACCAATGTTGCCCATCTTTTTCCCACACAGGCTCTTAATTGTTTTTCTTTTAGCCATAGGCTTATTGAGGAATTTATTCGTGCTTTCGCAGATGCATATGAGCTGGGGGTCTCCGGCTGAGGTAGTGCTGCGCCCATTTTGGCGAGGATGTCGGCTTTTTCATTTCCCATGATGTTGACATGGCTGGGTACCCATTGCAGTTCAATCTGCCAGCCTAATTGCACAAGGTTCTGCAGTTCTCGCCTACACTCAATTGTCAGGGAGCAGTTTGTATCACCATTTGAGGTCACGTTTTGAATCGCTGCAGTCGAATCTATGAGGAAGACGGCTTTGTTAGGTGGTGAGATCTTGGCAAGCTCAATAGATGCTGCCTTTATGGCTGCTACCTCTCCGTCATAGTTGCTTAGCCGGCCTCCTACAGCGAGGTGGCCTTCAAATAGAGAGCTGTAGAACCCAGCCCCTGTTGCCCCTGTAGATAGTATAGAGGATCCGTCTGTGTAGATTCGTATCCACTGCTCAGCTGTTCTTACAAAAATACCGACTACTACTTTAGGGGCAGAAAGCAAATAGTGACGACGATATGGACAAATACTTCTTATGAAAGACAATTACAAAATAAGACTTAAAGTTCAGTCTTCAAAGGTAACTCTTAAATTAATTAAGGAAATCTATATTTTGCTTAAAATCTTCTGTCTAGTATTTATTTACTCTATAACTCTATAATGTATTACGAAATTAACAACAGTCTCTGAGATAAAGACTTAACTAAAAAGCATTAGTCCTGGATACAATCGTCTTTATATTTTTTAGTAAAATGGCAGTTAACACACAGTACAACATACATTTTACACTTGGCAATGATAATTTGCTTTGTCTTATTTTACCAAAGCCAACAAAGTCAAGAATTTTGAAGACCTCTTCAAACTTTGTTTTACAAAATTATTGTATAACGTAGTTTGGCAAAACAGTTTGACCTTTTGAAGACTCTAAACCGCAAATGTTTGGGCACAGAGGTTTTCATTGTTCATAAATTATATATTAATACTCTGGCTCCAGTGAGCTGCCTACTGCTAAGCGTACGCTACTACCAAGGATTCCAAATGTTTTAGGTCTTTCGACTTTTATCCCATTTTGTTGTATATAACTAGAAGACTCTGTAACCACTGAAATCACTGACAGGACAAAAAGGTACACACAGATGTTTGTATAATTTAAAACCACTAGTACCTGTCAGTATGTCTACATAATAGATCGATACTGATCAACATAAGAATTTCTAATTTACTTTTTTTTAAAGTTTAATGTCCCATGACCTTTTGAAATGATTTTTGATTTACTCCATTGACCTTCTATTCGAATTTGACATGGAAAGTTGTCCCGCTATACGTACTGTTCCGCTATCGCGATGCTGTAAACCATATTGTGTTTGATTTATCCTCTATTGTTCCAAATGTCATTCAAGGTGAAGGTAGTAAAGTGTACGTTTTCTGAGAACAAGAAACAAACAACATAGAACATTAACCATATAAGAAGCGCTACTCCCCACTGAAAACAAAGAGTTTACGTTATTCTGTCTATTAATACCAAATCAGCAATGCCAAAGTAATATTCTTAGTGACGTATAATCGAGTATACAGTTTTAGAAACGTTAAAAAGTGACACGACGTAAATAAAATTATAACTTCAAGATATGAAAGAATAAATTATGAAATAACAACTTATTTATACTTCACATGAACAAATTATGAAACAAATATAAAGAAATGAAATACCGGCACTTTCTTTAAAAACTATGCACACACAGTGATACAAATTTGTAAAAACACAAAGAAGTCAGCAATAATTCCACAACGCTAGAATTGTCATCTGAAATTGCTCATTTGATTGATGAGTTTTAATAGTATTTACTATGAAAACAAGACATTTGCAGCCAGTAGTTAAAAAGTCAGTATCATTTCATGCCATTTCTGATTCTAATAAAAGCACTGAATTGCTACTACTAAGGTTTTTTTTATGTCTTTGTCTTAAACGTTACTCTTATGTTACCAAATATAGCCTGAACTTGAATTAACTTTCTTCTCCACATCCCTCCCTCCCAACAATTACTATACTTATACTATCAAGCACTGCTAACCTGTATAAAGAAATTTCAAATACAATAAACTTAAATTTTGTAATATCAGTCACTTATAATGTTCACCGGATAGGTTAGATCTATAAAAGTTATTAATTTGTTTCTCAACATGGAGATCGTTGTTAAAGTTCCTCGTTAAATTACACTTGTTCCTGTTCCTTGTTATTTACACTTCTTTAATCATAGTTCCTTTAATCTGTATTTTTATGTTTCTCGTTGTGTTGCTAATTACCATCACTTCGGTTTTGTCCATATTAATTTTCATACATTTTTCTTCCAGTACCACGTCCCACATATTCAAGTACTTTTGCAATTCTCTTTTGCTTGCACTTATCAGCACTACATCATTTGCAAAGACTTCTTCCACAATATTAACCAAAGTTACCTTTCAATGCCAATTTTTAATTTGTTACTCCTAACTAAGCACATTCTGAGCATATCATCGATGAATACTGGACAAGATATTAGTCCACCTTGTTTTAGTCCTTCTTTCGTTGTAAACAACTCATTGCTCTATGTTGTTTTTATTACACAGTTCACATTGTATCTGGATAATTTGAATCAATTGTGTACTCTTATTTCCTTCCTTTTAAATAAATTGTCTCGTAATTTTTCTCTAAGTATTCTATCAAATGCTTTCCCTAGGTTTATACATTGTGGGCATATTCTCCTTTCCTTCTGAAGCATCTTCTATGTTAAGTGTCTTTATGTGAATTTGTGATCATCCACAATTCTTCCTCTACTAAATCTGGTCTGTGTGGCTCATCAAAGTGTGTTTCCTACCACTGACCTAAATCTCCTTAATCAAATGTCTTTATAAATCTACATAATATCAATATCGTTATTACTAAATAGTTACTGTACTCTGTACTGTCATCATTCTTAAAATTGGAACTACTATAAAAATATTACAATGCCTTAGAATTAGAGACTCCTTTCTCCATACTCTAGTGTATATCTTCAGTAGTATCTCGGATCCCTTCCATTCCATATTTGTAGTCATCCGCATTGTTATTTTGCCCGGTGTTTTTCCATTTTATAATTTTCTCATTACTTTACATAAGTCTTCCATACCTACTTCTTCCTCAACAGTGTCTGCACTCACTTCTTGATCATTATTCTCTTCCCTTTTCTCCTCCTGACCCAGCAATTCCTGGAAGTATTGTCTCCGACTGCTTATTATTCCTTTATCCTATTTAATGCTTAGACTTACTTAATGCGTAAAATCACAGTTATGTAATATTAATTATACTAAATCCAAGTTGATTACTTACTGAAGCAGCAAACCCCTATAGACAAACTGCTGTAAAATATGCATAAGGCTATTACACAATATTTGCCATGACAATGAGTTTTGGAGCACTGTAATTGTAATTTTATGTAATGTTAGGAGACTTTTGGAAAATGGTCTGACTTTATGTTTGGGACATGTTGCACAATATTTAAATATTATGTAGGCTCTACAGGTTCTCATATACATAGGTTGTAAATATAAAACAGTAAGCAGTTGGGCTGGAGTATCACTCCCTTTTAATTCCAACAGATGTGGAGTCGCATAGTAATTATTAAGAGTTTGTAATGACTTAAATATTTGACTATACGTGTTTATATTTTATTTGACTTTGTTATTTTTCATGAACTACAGAAATGGATTTTGAGATTGATGGTGAATGGAATGCTTGACTTGTTTATATGTTTTCCTAAGCTTTAATATTATTACTACATTCTGTTTTGTAATATATTTTTAGATTTTCTAATGGTTTTGGTGTGTAAAAACAGTTAAATAAAATGTATTTTATAAAATAATAACTTTTACAACTGCTATTATATTACATCATACAATGTACATGAATAAATCACATTGTATTCGTGTACTTTCAGACTTATTACATTGTTACTACTTGTATTATATTGTTGTGACGGTCTCACGAATCGTCATATTGTATAGTTATTGTATTGTGGAAACAAAATACAGACACCACTGAAGTCACTAATTACCAGTTATAATTAGTCACAAATAACAATGGTAATCAAGAAGATACTCTTATACAATAAATCAAGGTAAATTTATCCACACGCAATAATAATGTCAAATATTAAGAGTTCCGCAGTAATTTTAACACAGTAATCACAGAGATTCTGCAGACAGTTCAGTCAAAAATCTTGCGCTGCATAACGAAAGCTCCCTGGTTCATCTCTAATTATACTATTCACAAAGACCTCAACATTCCATACATTTCTGATGTCATCAAGATTCACGCCGCTAAGTACAGGAACCGCAACATAGGACTCGCAATAACCTGATCAACGAGCTCCTCAATCCATCACTGGATGTAAGAAGGCTGAAGAGACAGTGGCCAGACGACCTGACCCGGTGAACGTGGTAATCATCGCTGGATGGTTCCCACCTCAAGTGACGACTTATACATCACTTTTACTTATTACTCTGTGAAATAAGTAGATTGTAAAACTGCATTATAATAAATAAAAAAAATATTAAGAGTTCCGCAGTATTTTAACACAATAATCACTTTCCACAACCACTTGATCAGCACTCTACAATCTCGCCAGGTGTAATTAAGCCGGCAGCTGTTACCTATATAGGTCCCGGGGATGTTCCAGAATAATTTACCATTCTTTTGGCGGCGTACCAGCATAATTTGCGTTTCTACAAGGTTTGAACAGTCTGGAAGATACTTGAGTGCAGTCTTGACCGAGACGCTGCATCTGCTTGGCTACCCGAGAAACGGGAGGAAGGATGCTACTCGACTTTCCAAGAGCGTTCCGTAATTGTCGTAGCATATTTATTAGTAGTTATCTGTGTTATCAAAGCAATAATACTTACTATTAATTAGATTTACTCCACGCAAACAGTTACTTTTTTTAAGTTGGTTTCTTTTTTACACTTTCAGTAACAAAATGCTTACCGTTTTCTTAAGACTCGCACTAACAATCTTTTTGTTTCCGTTTCTTAAATTTCTCAAAATTTCCTTGCTTGTTAAATCTTAAAACAAATTTCAACAAAAAAAAGGACAAAGTGTCCAAAGACGGTGTCACGTCAAGGTTACTGACATTCCCCTACTTTTAACGAAAATTTGCAATCTCCTTGGTGAACAGAACCTGTTAAAATTGGAAATAAACTTTCAAGGTGCTCACACACTTTCGTGCATTGCACGCCATCAATGCACGTACGTGCAATGTACGGGAGATAAGTACGAGTGTGTGGTCACCAACGTGCTTTGCATGGCACAACGGCGATCAAGACGAGCTTGATATTTTTTAGTACGACGTGCCATCGTGCTAGTGTGTGTGCTCAGCCACGCGCCACATACCCGAGTGAATGGTTTTTTAGGTTATGTTAAGTCATTCTTAAGCTGTGATCTGTGTGGACCGAACATTATAATAGTCTTCATATTTTTTTATACTTACATTTTGTAACTCTTTGTTCGATAATTATTTTAAGAATATAAAAAAACACTTTACAATATAATCTGTAAATGTTGTAACACTAACATTATGTGAGAGTGTTGTTAGCGTATTATAATAATTGATGCAGTAAATAATTTAGAAAATTGATACAATATGATTGGATAAAACTTCCGGGCTGAAAGGCCGTGGTCGATTGCTTGATGCATTGGCGCTATACGTTTCGGCCGCACCACCGGTGGCCATCTTCAGTAGCAAAACTTGTTCGAATAGATGTACGCCGAACACGTCCCCAATGTACTGGGAACAAGCAACAGTGAGTTACGGCTACGATGCCTCTATTTATAGCTTTTTGGCCGCTTCAGGTGTATCGCGCGGACCAATGAGAAGCCAGCTCATCATTCTTGATTCTGATTGGCCATGGAGAATAGACCATGCCAGACACTATTTAAGGAGATGCTTTCTCCTCGGCGGTTCATAGCGACGGACGCATTCTTATGAATATGGATGGACTCCAGATGCAGGCGAGTGAAGTAACCCCGGACAGAAGACAACACGCGGGCTTCATCAAACATCACCCGGTGATCGTCGTGGGAAAGAGCGTGTTCAGCAACTGCGGACTTTTCCGGCTGGCCCAGGCGGCAGTATCTCCGGTGTTCAGAGAGGCGCGTCCGGACACTACGTTTCGTGGTGCCTATGTAGACCTGGCCACACGTACAAGGAATACTGTACACCCCGCACGACGAGAGTGGATCCCTGGCGTCTTTCACCGGTCGCAGGAACTGTTGGATCTTTTTGGTTGGCTTGAAGATCGTCCTGACGCCCCGCTTACTCAGCAACTTCCCGATGCGGTCAGTCACGCCACGGATGTAGGGCAAGACAGCAGAGCCAACAACCTCAGGCGACACCGACTCGTCCAGCCTACCAGATCTTCTCGGCCGGGCAGCTCTCCTAACCTCCGCAGCAGAATAGCCGTTGGACTGCAGTGCTTCCTCGAGATGCCGATACTCATCTTCGAGATACTGGGGCTCACAGATTCTTTTTGCCCGGTCTACCAGAGTCTTCAGCACCGCCCTCTTCTGCCTAGGATGATGATTGGAGGCTTTGTGCAGATATCTGTCGGTGTGCGTTGGCTTCCTGTAAACTTTATGTCCCAAGCTGCCATCGGTCCTTTTCAGGACCAACACATCCAGAAAAGCCAATTGTTCATCCCTCTCACGCTCCATCGTAAACTGTATGCGCGGGTGCACAGCATTCAGATGTCCAAGGAATCGTTCCAACTCTTCGTCCCCATGGCTCCAGACCACGAAAGTGTCGTCCACATACCGCAACCAACACTTCGGCTTGAGAGGCGCAGATGAAATTGCCAACTATTCAAATTTTTCCATATAGAAATTTGCAACCACAGGGCTGAGAGGACTTCCCATCGCGACGCCATCCAACTGTTCATAGAAGCCGCCATTCCACTGGAAGTAGGTCGTTGTTAGGACCTGCCGGAACAAAGCAGTGATGTCCGCCGAGAACAGGTCACCCACATACCCCAAGACCTCCTGAACAGGAACCATGGTGAAAAGAGAGACCACATCAAAACTGACGAGAACATCGCCAGGCTCCAGCACCAACTCCCGGATCCTCCGGAGGAAATCAGAAGAGTCCCGGACGAACGAATCCGTCTGCCCGATGTGCGGCTTGAGCAATCCCGTGAGGTGCTTTGCCAAGCTGTAAGTAGGCGAGCCAATAGCACTGACGATGGGCCGTAGCGGAACGTCTTCCTTATGGATCTTCGGTAAACCATAGAGACGAGGGGGAAGGGCCTCCGAACACCGGACGGCCGTCTTCACATCAGGCGCCAGAGAAGATTGCTTAACCAAAGAATCCGTTTTTCTTAGAACTGTAGCAGTCGGATCTTTGTTCAGCCTCCGATACGTGGCTGGATCTAACAAACCTTCAATCTTCCGCTGGTAGTCTTCGGTGTTCAAGACCACAGTGGCGCTCCCCTTGTCCGCCGGCACAATGACAATGGAGTCATCCCTCTTCAATTCTCTCAAGGCTCGCAACTCCGCCGACAGAAGATTGCATTTTGGCGGAGCGGCCCTTCTAAGGGCCCTAGAAGCTTCCAAACGGATTTCATCTGCCTGGTCTCGGGGTAGTCCTCGGATGCCTGCCTCCACGCTCGCAACTATTTCCTCCACCGGTACTGTCTTCGGGGTAACTGCAAACTTCTCACCTTTGGCTAACACCGAGGTCTCATGTGGTGTTAGCTGGCGGTTCGATAGATTTACAACCATCCTGTCCATCCTGTCACGATCTAATCCTCTTCCCCCGATGTTCTGGGAACCAAACCGCTCGAATTTGTCACGCTGTCTCTGGCTGGTACTGGCATAACACGACTCGAAGGCATTATATGTAAGCCCATCCAACATCTCCCAATCATGTTGTTGGAGGGAACTGCTAAGATGTAAGTGCAGTTTTAACAGTTCTTGGTCATTAAGTGCCAACTCTTTCCTCGTATGGTGTATGCGCTCACGCAGCATGGCATCGCTACTTACAGCTTGGCAAAGCACCTCACGGGATTGCTCAAGCCGCACATCGGGCAGACGGATTCGTTCGTCCGGGACTCTTCTGATTTCCTCCGGAGGATCCGGGAGTTGGTGCTGGAGCCTGGCGATGTTCTCGTCAGTTTTGATGTGGTCTCTCTTTTCACCATGGTTCCTGTTCAGGAGGTCTTGGGGTATGTGGGTGACCTGTTCTCGGCGGACATCACTGCTTTGTTCCGGCAGGTCCTAACAACGACCTACTTCCAGTGGAATGGCGGCTTCTATGAACAGTTGGATGGCGTCGCGATGGGAAGTCCTCTCAGCCCTGTGGTTGCAAATTTCTATATGGAAAAATTTGAAGAGTTGGCAATTTCATCTGCGCCTCTCAAGCCGAAGTGTTGGTTGCGGTATGTGGACGACACTTTCGTGGTCTGGAGCCATGGGGACGAAGAGTTGGAACGATTCCTTGGACATCTGAATGCTGTGCACCCGCGCATACAGTTTACGATGGAGCGTGAGAGGGATGAACAATTGGCTTTTCTGGATGTGTTGGTCCTGAAAAGGACCGATGGCAGCTTGGGACATAAAGTTTACAGGAAGCCAACGCACACCGACAGATATCTGCACAAAGCCTCCAATCATCATCCTAGGCAGAAGAGGGCGGTGCTGAAGACTCTGGTAGACCGGGCAAAAAGAATCTGTGAGCCCCAGTATCTCGAAGATGAGTATCGGCATCTCGAGGAAGCACTGCAGTCCAACGGCTATTCTGCTGCGGAGGTTAGGAGAGCTGCCCGGCCGAGAAGATCTGGTAGGCTGGACGAGTCGGTGTCGCCTGAGGTTGTTGGCTCTGCTGTCTTGCCCTACATCCGTGGCGTGACTGACCGCATCGGGAAGTTGCTGAGTAAGCGGGGCGTCAGGACGATCTTCAAGCCAACCAAAAAGATCCAACAGTTCCTGCGACCGGTAAAAGACGCCAGGGATCCACTCTCGTCGTGCGGGGTGTACAGTATTCCTTGTACGTGTGGCCAGGTCTACATAGGCACCACGAAACGTAGTGTCCGGACGCGCCTCTCTGAACACCGGAGATACTGCCGCCTGGGCCAGCCGGAAAAGTCCGCAGTTGCTGAACACGCTCTTTCCCACGACGATCACCGGGTGATGTTTGATGAAGCCCGCGTGTTGTCTTCTGTCCGGGGTTACTTCACTCGCCTGCATCTGGAGTCCATCCATATTCATAAGAATGCGTCCGTCGCTATGAACCGCCGAGGAGAAAGCATCTCCTTAAATAGTGTCTGGCATGGTCTATTCTCCATGGCCAATCAGAATCAAGAATGATGAGCTGGCTTCTCATTGGTCCGCGCGATACACCTGAAGCGGCCAAAAAGCTATAAATAGAGGCATCGTAGCCGTAACTCACTGTTGCTTGTTCCCAGTACATTGGGGACGTGTTCGGCGTACATCTATTCGAACAAGTTTTGCTACTGAAGATGGCCACCGGTGGTGCGGCCGAAACGTATAGCGCCAATGCATCAAGCAATCGACCACGGCCTTTCAGCCCGGAAGTTTTATCCAATCATATTGACACCGGCCGTGAAAGCCTACGTACTAAAATTAAGAACCTCTACGGGGAGGAGGTTTTGAAGAAAATTAAAAAGTTGGAGACGTTACGGAAGAAGAAAGCCAGTCTGCTGTGTTCCTTGGCCTTTTTACTTCGATGTAGAGACTCGGGAACCGTGCCCAGGTTCCTACGACAAAGACATATTTTTAACACGCCACAGGCCAATAGGATTTATAGAAGAACTGTAAATGCCATGCTGCGTGAGCGCATACACCATACGAGGAAAGAGTTGGCACTTAATGACCAAGAACTGTTAAAACTGCACTTACATCTTAGCAGTTCCCTCCAACAACATGATTGGGAGATGTTGGATGGGCTTACATATAATGCCTTCGAGTCGTGTTATGCCAGTACCAGCCAGAGACAGCGTGACAAATTCGAGCGGTTTGGTTCCCAGAACATCGGGGGAAGAGGATTAGATCGTGACAGGATGGACAGGATGGTTGTAAATCTATCGAACCGCCAGCTAACACCACATGAGACCTCGGTGTTAGCCAAAGGTGAGAAGTTTGCAGTTACCCCGAAGACAGTACCGGTGGAGGAAATAGTTGCGAGCGTGGAGGCAGGCATCCGAGGACTACCCCGAGACCAGGCAGATGAAATCCGTTTGGAAGCTTCTAGGGCCCTTAGAAGGGCCGCTCCGCCAAAATGCAATCTTCTGTCGGCGGAGTTGCGAGCCTTGAGAGAATTGAAGAGGGATGACTCCATTGTCATTGTGCCGGCGGACAAGGGGAGCGCCACTGTGGTCTTGAACACCGAAGACTACCAGCGGAAGATTGAAGGTTTGTTAGATCCAGCCACGTATCGGAGGCTGAACAAAGATCCGACTGCTACAGTTCTAAGAAAAACGGATTCTTTGGTTAAGCAATCTTCTCTGGCGCCTGATGTGAAGACGGCCGTCCGGTGTTCGGAGGCCCTTCCCCCTCGTCTCTATGGTTTACCGAAGATCCATAAGGAAGACGTTCCGCTACGGCCCATCGTCAGTGCTATTGGCTCGCCTACTTACAGCTTGGCAAAGCACCTCACGGGATTGCTCAAGCCGCACATCGGGCAGACGGATTCGTTCGTCCGGGACTCTTCTGATTTCCTCCGGAGGATCCGGGAGTTGGTGCTGGAGCCTGGCGATGTTCTCGTCAGTTTTGATGTGGTCTCTCTTTTCACCATGGTTCCTGTTCAGGAGGTCTTGGGGTATGTGGGTGACCTGTTCTCGGCGGACATCACTGCTTTGTTCCGGCAGGTCCTAACAACGACCTACTTCCAGTGGAATGGCGGCTTCTATGAACAGTTGGATGGCGTCGCGATGGGAAGTCCTCTCAGCCCTGTGGTTGCAAATTTCTATATGGAAAAATTTGAAGAGTTGGCAATTTCATCTGCGCCTCTCAAGCCGAAGTGTTGGTTGCGGTATGTGGACGACACTTTCGTGGTCTGGAGCCATGGGGACGAAGAGTTGGAACGATTCCTTGGACATCTGAATGCTGTGCACCCGCGCATACAGTTTACGATGGAGCGTGAGAGGGATGAACAATTGGCTTTTCTGGATGTGTTGGTCCTGAAAAGGACCGATGGCAGCTTGGGACATAAAGTTTACAGGAAGCCAACGCACACCGACAGATATCTGCACAAAGCCTCCAATCATCATCCTAGGCAGAAGAGGGCGGTGCTGAAGACTCTGGTAGACCGGGCAAAAAGAATCTGTGAGCCCCAGTATCTCGAAGATGAGTATCGGCATCTCGAGGAAGCACTGCAGTCCAACGGCTATTCTGCTGCGGAGGTTAGGAGAGCTGCCCGGCCGAGAAGATCTGGTAGGCTGGACGAGTCGGTGTCGCCTGAGGTTGTTGGCTCTGCTGTCTTGCCCTACATCCGTGGCGTGACTGACCGCATCGGGAAGTTGCTGAGTAAGCGGGGCGTCAGGACGATCTTCAAGCCAACCAAAAAGATCCAACAGTTCCTGCGACCGGTGAAAGACGCCAGGGATCCACTCTCGTCGTGCGGGGTGTACAGTATTCCTTGTACGTGTGGCCAGGTCTACATAGGCACCACGAAACGTAGTGTCCGGACGCGCCTCTCTGAACACCGGAGATACTGCCGCCTGGGCCAGCCGGAAAAGTCCGCAGTTGCTGAACACGCTCTTTCCCACGACGATCACCGGGTGATGTTTGATGAAGCCCGCGTGTTGTCTTCTGTCCGGGGTTACTTCACTCGCCTGCATCTGGAGTCCATCCATATTCATAAGAATGCGTCCGTCGCTATGAACCGCCGAGGAGAAAGCATCTCCTTAAATAGTGTCTGGCATGGTCTATTCTCCATGGCCAATCAGAATCAAGAATGATGAGCTGGCTTCTCATTGGTCCGCGCGATACACCTGAAGCGGCCAAAAAGCTATAAATAGAGGCATCGTAGCCGTAACTCACTGTTGCTTGTTCCCAGTACATTGGGGACGTGTTCGGCGTACATCTATTCGAACAAGTTTTGCTACTGAAGATGGCCACCGGTGGTGCGGCCGAAACGTATAGCGCCAATGCATCAAGCAATCGACCACGGCCTTTCAGCCCGGAAGTTTTATCCAATCATATTGACACCGGCCGTGAAAGCCTACGTACTAAAATTGATGCAAATTGATACATTAAATAATACAATGAATTGCTTCTTAAATTACACAATTTATAGTAAACTAGAGGCTAGTATAATTTAGTATTTTAGCAATTTTAGTATAACATAGTACACTTTTAGAAACTAAAACAATTTATTAAGAGGAAAGAATTTAATTCACGATACAGTTTTTCTAACGGTATAAATGAATTTATACGTATCACTAAAAACGCACATGGAATTAATAATAATAATAATATATCAATTTATTCACCATATAATATTTTAATAGCAAGAACAAATTAATATGTAGCACTAACAACCACCATTAAATATTGGATATTATGATTGTGACTATACTTTCTCAAATTATTAATGAAAGTATTTAAACTTGGTATACTTTAAGTAATTTAGTGCAGACACCCTTTGGTGATCATTCTGTATTGCCAAGGCATCTGGCCAACTATTGTAAAATACTTTAAATTGGCATCCCTACTTTTTGGCTTTCTCGGACTCATGACTTTGCGGCTCCTGTTGAAATTCTGAAACGCATCTGATGAAGGTGGATGTCCTCCCAGACTAGTAGATGCTGTTGCGGTATCATCTTGGTCAATCATGGGACCTGATAAATAGTTCTAAAACACTTCAGGCGCAGAACCTTATGTAAAACAACGCACACTAATACAGCACAGTCCACTTATGCAAGTGACACTTTAATGGTTGTATGGGATACTCAGAAACTATTAGCAAAAATGCCAAATGCGTTCTCTATAACTTCTGCGTCTTGATAAACGATAATTGTACACTCTTGCTTATATGTTAAGTACTTTTGTGAAAAGGTTGTAAAAAGTCTTTCAATAGAGCAAATCCGCCTATAAAGTCGAAGTTAAATCCTGGTATCCTTTACTCTTTTGTGAGTAAATTCAAAAGTCCGCTTCTCAATATTTGTAAAACATTATGTTGTCTGTTACAGCGCCGTCAGATATTTGACCATTTAGCAAACATCAACAAAGATAAAATTTAAATTATCGTTCATCACGGCTAGTAGGACAATACTTAAATAACATTTATAATTGTTAACGTATAACTTCCTGGTCCTTCTTCCTGCTTTCCCCGTGAAGGGTTGAAGCTTCTACCTATTTCAAAGTCTGTTTGTTCTCTCGTAAACAAGCTTTCCAATACAAACTGTATTATTTTATAAAGCAAACGTCCCATCTTTTTTCTGTAAGTCCGTGTACTCATCTCATTAGAGTCCTGCCTTAAGTCCTTTATCTTCAAATTCACGTTGCACAACAAACAGTTTTCTATCTCACTTCACTCGTATCGAAAAATAATGAGTATCATGCAGTATTGAAACTTTTCCCACCGCTGTATTAAGAGAGTTCTGTGTCTTGTTTGGAACATTTGCCAAAATTCTTTGTCATTGCCTATCTCGGATTAGTCGGGTTGGATATCCCAGTATCACCAAACGTTTGGTTCTTTCCACGCTAGCCCAACTTAATAATCCATTTAGCTATATAGCCCCAGACACTTTTCTCATTGAGAACTTAATCTCATTCTGAGAACTTCTCTCATTCGCGTACCACATGTGTACTACCATATGCCGTTATTCAAATTTACTTAATTTATTAAAGAAAGCATTTTTAAGGAAGAACGTTATGGAAGATTAAAAAAAGTCACGTCAAGAATAAACAGCTTTTTGAATACAGTTTTCCGTGAACATTTTTATAGGAGTGTAATGAATCTATGGTGAATATATTTTCCCGTCTGTTTTGTTAATCTTTACCACACTTTATTAAGGAAGGATGTGTAAGTTGTCATGAATATCGTTTTTGTTGAAAAACGTTTATACAAAACTTTTCTGTGAATAATTTATAATATACTTCAATTAGCTGTTTCCCGTCTGTTCTGTATCAGCAGACGGAAAATATAATTATTTTACGACGTTTCGTAACAAATGTCGTTTAAGTATATAGCTTTTATTGCATTTCTTCTTTGGAATTCCTTGGATAAGAACAAAGTTGTGATGTTTATAAAGTACAGTTGTTTAATCTACAATTTCTTTACAATGTTTAAACATTTTAAACCCAGATTTAAAATTTTAACTGAATCCACATTTTAGATGGCGTCCAGTTAATATCTTTTGGTAATTAAATTAAGTTGAACGTGTTAGCCCTGCGTTTTGTAGAGGTTTCAGATTACAATTTCATCTGTATAGTTATTGAAAACTTTCAAACTACTAAAAATACTTTGGAAAAATTATTTAAAACAGGGAGTGTAAAAAGGTTAATCATGTTTTCAGATAATCGCAGTAATAAAACACAATCCTTTTTGGTAGACATTTCTGTAAGTTTGAGAGTAGGCTTAAAGTTTTATAAAAATTCCTTACACCCAAAGCTTGCAAATGACACCGTATTTTGAAGAAAACCAGTAGGTGGAATGACTTTATTTCCACTTTCGACATTCCATTTTGTTCGTTGTTTAAAACTGTAAACTGCGCTCTTCTGTTGACTCACCTAAACTCATCTCAGTAATGGAATAACCTGCGCTCTCGTGCCAGTCATTACGGTAGAAACTGTCAACTTGATACACACTACTTTGTATTTTTAAAATTTACTTTTCCCTACAAATTGGTTTCTGGGAGAACTGAGCAATTAGTTTTAAAATTTAAATAATCATATCTCATTTGTCTGTACTTTTAGTATAGTTTACATTTTTCTCATTGTTGGATTTATATTATCCTCAAGCAGACTAAAGTAAATAATGCAAACTAAATAATGTAATTAAAATACCTGCATTTTCTGAGGGGTACTAATTTATAGTCGGAAGCAACTTTGGAACGGTAGGCCTTTTTCAGGCAAAGTAGATTTTTCCCTCACCATGAAGTTTGTGCGGACCGGTATGACTCGTTAAGTGATATATTGTCTGGAAACATTCCGATGGTCCAGATACAAGCTTGCACCTACTCATTTTACTGCGTTCCCGCAGATCGCCGGCAAGAGTTTTGCGTCGTGACTATCCACGGAGATAACACAATACTTTTACATGTTCTTGGATGAATTTGTACAAACGACGCTTGTGCGCCTGGTTTTGCCGGCAACATTCGCTGTCTTCCCCAAGGTGATCCACGATTGACTATCTCAGTACAGTTAAACAGTAGTCCAAAATAAATTGGAATATGAATGCAAACATTAAATTTTAGTTGTTTGCTAACATAACATCTGAACTGGGCTTATATGCTTTTAGACAGAGTATGTCACAAAAAAGATTGTAAGACTACTTCTGGCGTGTTCTAACTGCAGAAGCGTGGAGTAAGGTTTAGACCCGAATTTCAAAAAGGTTTAGTAAACAAACACACACATATATAATAATAACTTTTCAATTTTACATTTGCCCAACACACAAAATTACAACAAATAATACAAGTCACCAATTACCAATATTCTCACACAATACTTTAATACTTTACATTTAATAGTTTACATTTAATCACTGACAAATTGTATATGGCCGGACATATTACTATTTAAAACTTGCCAAGATTACGAGAAATCCACGATCTCATCGTTGACGCGTGAGACCAATCGCTGTGTCGAAGGCGCCTAGAAAACTACAAATTATTCCAAACTTTGACGTTTGCCGACCTTGTAAACATCGCTTCAGACTTTCGACCCACACATCCCAAACAAGTTCTCTATCTCGTAGGCATAAAACTATAGTAAGTTACCTGCATTTTATAAATTAGACCTATTTCTTAAACTTAAGACATTGTTTCTTTTTCTACATGCAATTTGCTAATCTAATTTTTTTACAAACAATTGATTGTGAGTCACTGTCTATTAAAATTGTTGTATTTATTATTTATTAAATATGTGTGTTATTTAAAAAATAATAATTTTATGATGTTCGATCTAATTTGAAATCTAAATTTACTAAGCCGTTAGAAATCTGAAATAATCGCAACCAAAAAATATTCAGTTAGTTATTAATTGACATAATTGCGGAAATGTATATATACATGTACTTCAATGGGTACAATATACACTAGTAATTCAACTATGAGCATATGGTAGCATGACGAAGTGAATATTTGAAGAAGTAAAGACTGCAGGCTTGGACATTTTATCCTAGGCAATAAGAGTCATGTTTAATTTGTTAGTTTTAAGTAAATTTTAAGTAAAATTTAAGTATAAAAAAGAATTAGTGTTTTTTAGTGATGCGAAAGTAAGCGTAGACATGTGTCGAGTGCGTGTGTGCGAGAATGTGTAATTATGTTACAAGATGTAGGAAACATTAAACTAAATAACTCTCGTTAACATAAAACTTTTGACATAAGAATTTTACTAGAAAACACCTAATAAAAAGATTTACATATATGATTTTTTTAATAACGAAAGTTTTATAACCCTGTAGAAAAATAATAAAATAAAACTAGTTTATTTGACAAGCTAAAATTTGATCTCTGAGAGTATTATACAAGAAAAAATTTATCATAACTTCAGACGCAGCGTTCCAGAAGTTGACCAAAATTCCATTTGATTTCTTATAACGAGGCAGTCTCTGAACTTTAAAACGTGTAGACGTACTGCTGGAGTATAGAAGCTTGGTCTACGAAAGCATACGAAAGTTCACCAACAGGTCAGAAAGTTTGCGAGTTGATGTTTAAATAGTGCTAATCTATGAAAGCACAAGATTGTCCATATGGGAATTAAAAACATCTGATGTTCGCTGGATCAATTGTGTACACTCAATACACAAAATAAATTACTGGTAAAATTAATTAACTACAATTTATAGAATTGCTCAACCCGAGAACGACCCTAAACGCCGGACAGCAGGAGGAGTTGGCAGTGGTATCCTGAACCTGTATCCAGAGTGAACGACTTACACCTGTCTTCCAGACTGGATCATCTCCATATTGAATAAAATTAGTCATAAAGAGAAGTAATTTTATTTTTTGTTATAAACTTAAAATTTGTAAATTGAAAAGATAAAAGAACTCATAACAAATATTATGTATTAGATTATATGTAGGGGAAAATAGTTTAAAATTTGTAAAAAGGTCAACAGAGCATAATTAATTTGTTTTATTCATAAACTGTATTAAATCAGCGTAGTGCAATTTGTATTATCATTAATAAATTCGATATCATTCTAATATACGGTTTAGCCGACTACTTATTCTATGCGATGCCTGTACAACGCAATACTGTAACGTCATATTACAGATAGCGACAGACTATGTACAAGAAAGGTTTGACTATTGAATTTTAATTAATTACTTAATAATTATTTATTTGCTAAATGTAAATGACAAAGACATCGTTTGTTTGATTAATGTTCCTAGCAAAACATTTTCAGTAGAAGATGTGTGTGATAGAAAAGAAATTATATTGACAAGAATGTGTGAGACTACAAACTACACTTTTATAGTCGTAATATGGGTGGTTGGAAAGTGTAGCAAAAATATTTGAAACTAATTAGGCCTACGTTATAATTATTTGTGATAATTTAGTTCTTAGCATAAATGAATTTTAATATAATTTTATTTACTTTGGTGTCTTTAGGCATTCCGTTATTACAGTCGGAATCTCTCTGCTTGTCCAACTTCACAGCGTCTGTAAGTCTTTACTTTCACCTGATCCTTATAATACTATTTCAGATTAATAGTGTTTACATAATGTTAATGTAATCATTTACTTTTCAAAATTAGTATTATGGATCACTTTTAGCTCTCACTAAATGACGAAATATTTCCAGTATTTGTCTTATACGAATGGAGTTAATACTCGCGAGTGATTTAATTTGTTTGACAATCTTGTGTCATCAATAACACCAAATTACTTTTTACGGAAATGACATACGAAAAGGCATTGCGTGAATTACATTAAGTTAACAACACCTAGTGTAAAAGAAACCTAGAAGACAGCAAACTACACGAACACAACCTACTCAGAGGAAACATGAGAGCGTGAAAAAGATAGAAGAGGCTTGTGAGAGGGGTTAGGGAGTAATTCATAGATGGTGAGGGGAAGGAAGGGAGAGAAAAATTAAAGAGTAAGACAGAGATGCAGACCTAGAAAGATAGTGTGACTGAGGTGCGTGTGTGTGTGTGTTTTATTAGGAGACGTGTGACGTTTGCCATCTAACTGCAGTTTTGGCCAGACCGCTACCAACTATTCCTGTATTTCTGCACGTTCTGAAAATCAACTGAAAGGATGATTTCCCGTCCACACTTACACATCCGATAAACGTTATCAGGAACGAGTTGTTTTTACGCCCGCTTACTCTACGTGTAGTCCAGTCGCCAGAGTAAAAATAACGGTAAAATTTCTTAAAAAATTGAGGCAAAGTGATATTTGGTATAGTTATTGAAAAAGGTCTAAATATCGGTTTAAAATCATCTTTGCATGTTTATAAGGTCAGGCTTTTTAAAAAAAAAACCCCTTATTTAAGGGCAGCGCGCGGTAAAATAGATAAAAACGTTTACATTCAGTGAATTTCTTTCCTTACTACTAAATAAACCATTGGATCATGATAAAGTCTTCATTCTTTTTGTTTAAAATAGTTCAAATTTTAATAGTAATAAAATCAAAATAACGATTTTGTTATTATTTCATCGTTAGGAGTATTAAATCGATAGACGGAATGGTCGATTTTAACAAATCTTCCTCTGTTGAATAATATTATTAAATATGTGTATCTTAATATACATAAAAGTCATTGTGTGTATTTATATTCCACACCTCCTACTAAACCACTGGACCGATTTCAACAAAACTTAGCACAAATATTTTATGCAACGGGAGAACCAACATAAGATAGGTGTTTTGAGCCCTGGGGGATGTCAAAAATGGAAAATATGAAAATACCGCATGTAGGGTATCAAATTAAAGGGAATTTCAATGCAAGTAACACTTTTTCATGCATATAAGCACTATTGAAAATTCTTGGGCCCTGGGGCATAATAAATGGGTGGTTTTGGGGGAGGTCAAAAATGGAAAATATGAAAAATCACTGGACCGATTTCCACCAAACTTGGCACAAATTTTTTACGCAACGGGAGAACCAACATAAGATAGGTGTTTTGGGCCCGGGGGGGGTGTCATAAATGAAAAATATGAAATATGAAAATACTGTGGAGTATCAAATTAAAGGGAATTTCAATGCAAGTAACAATTTTACATGCATATACGAACTATTGAAAATGTTTGGGCCCTGGGGCTCAATAAATGGGTTGTAATGGAGGGGTGTCAAAAATGGAAAATATGAAATACCGTATGTGACATGCATATACGCACTATTAAAAATTTTGGTCTCCGGGGCTCAATAAATTGGTGGAATTGGAGGAGGGGTGATGTCAAAAATGGAAAATATGAAAATACCGCACGTGGGGTATCAAATTAAAGGGAATTTCAATGTAAGTAACAATTTGACGTGCATATTAATTTGGATTATTATAAATATCCCCCCCTGCTTGGTGTATGTGAAAAAAACAGCATAAATGGTATCAAATTAAAGTGAATTTCCTAGCAAGTAAGAATATGACACCACTTTCTCCCAAGCAAACCCGGGCAAATCCTCCAGTAATAAATAAAATATTTCAAAGAAAAGCTCTCTTTTTAATAAAAGGTAAAACGAATACAAAGAATATATATATTTTTTTAAATTTGGAATTTTAAAAATTATTTATGTTGAGAATTTAGTTAGTGATTTCTTCTTCTTCTTCTTCTTCTAGGATTTTTTCCTCACTATCATCAAAGTCATTATCATCAAAATCAATCTCGTCAACAATTGGAAAGTTTTTGCAAGTTTCAGTTGAGCATGTACCAAAAACCGATGAACATAAAAGACCAGCGCTTCTGCATGTACACGATCCTTTTTTGCAGCCAGTTTTGCAATTACAAAAGATCATTTTTAATAAAGATTTTGTGGCAGCTGGCTGTGTCATTTTTATAGGCGTTAAAATTTCTCCAACATTCCAACCCCAGTCTTTTGGTATTAGATCATTGCCGAGCCATTGCTGGACTTGTAAATATACTCTGTAAAAGTGCTGCTTGGCAGCATCAGAAGTAGGTGGCAGACTTTCTAACTTTACAGGTTTTAAGCTTTTTTTATTTTTTGAAATCGCTTTAGTAAAACTTGTATGTCTGTATTTATCAACACATGTAATTTTTTTTGGTGCATTATACATATACAGGAGAATTAATAGACCATTTTTATATATAGATGTTTGATGTTGATTTTCCAGTTTAAATGCTTCGATCGCTTCTTTTAAATCTGAGTTTATTGATTTTTTTCAATCGAATTAAAAACCGATTTTTTACCTTTACCATAAAAGCATGATGTTGTGTCACAGCCGGTTAGAGCATGCAAAAATAGTATATTCTCTTTGCAAAATTTATGCTTTCTAAAGCTGTTATCAGAAGAAAATAGACTAGCACTCATGGTTCCTCTCGTGGGTTTTAAGAGATAAATTTTCTTATTACTAGGTGTAAGCGCAGTAATGAGCACCAAAATATCTACGTCCTCTGCAACAATAACTGGAGGTTTATCATATAATTCTAAGGCTGTTTTCACAATTAATAAGTCTGCATCATCGTCAGCTTGTTTAACGTTTATGTTTTCTTCTTCCAAATATCTCGTTAGAATTTCAATATATAGAGTTTTATTATTTTTATTCGAAAGAAATTGTTCTTGGGTCACTGTGACACACATATCTTCATGGAATAAAATATCTGGAGAGGAATTTTGATTGGTACGGCGATAACGCTCCATAGCTTTGATGCTGTTAGAATTGTTTGTATAGCCATCAAAAACTACAGTAACTTTTGATCCAAAGTGTCTCTTGACATAATTTACGTATCTTTGAAAAATACATTTGAACTTGTCATTTTTTGACCATACTACTCTATGCAGTAACATACCACCATCAATGACGTAAATGCAATCTTCAAGGTTAATCTCAGTGCGGTCTACTTCAAACATATCATATAGTTTAGACTTATCTGTTTTCCGAAATACACCTTCGTAAAACATAGATGTTGGGTACGGTGCAAGTTCATAACGCATGTAATCTTTTAATTCGTCGTCACTTTTTCTTGCTACACAAATGCGTTGAAATATAAACATTGGATCTATAGGGACAATTTCCTCTTGAATTTCCAGACTACTATTAACACTTTTTAATGACAGTACTCTATTTTTTCGTTTAAACGAAACTTTATGGAATTTTGTACCAGCAATTTCTTCTAATCCTGCTTTTCCAACCTCAAAAGCATTATGACAGTTAATATTATTACCGCCAGTAACTCCAGTAGATATAGACATTATTGAATCTTGATCAGGAAATGGCTCGTGACAATCAAACCAGGAGTTTATTTTGAGAATATCTTCAGTATCTCGTTTTATTTGAGAGAATCTCTAGCATCTACATGCTGATCGGAAGTAGAAAATGTTATACCACAAAATTTTTCTACTTCTTCGCAGATATCATGTGTATATGGCATCGCTAAAATCCATTTATTTGCAGTACTGGTAGTTACTCCCCGTCCAATCATACCACCATCAACTTTCATGACTCTCATTAAGTCCTGTTCGATTGTCATATCAGTATGAGTTCCTGACCAGAATTTCTCAGTTCGTCTTACAGTACAAAATCCGTTATTTATAAAATTTTGAAGTTCTTTAATTTTTAAAGCGGTAGTTTCTGGAATTACATCTTGGTTTTGCATTGAGGTGAAATGTTTTTCAGATTCTTTTATAAAATGATTCATATATTGTACATATAATAAGGCTGATTTCGTATAATTAAAATGTCCAGTTGCATAAAAATATGGCAACATTTGCTGAATAACTTGTAATTGAATTTTTAGTAAACCCATTTTTCAGAGCGCGCAAATGCTTTTGCAATAGAGATCATTCGTATGTATTGTATCCATAATTTTGCAGTTTTTCCGCGTTCCTCAATTTCAATCATTTTTTCTAGAAATTTACCATTTAAGATGTTTAAAAAATTATGATCTTGTACTTCTTTGTAAGTAAGATTGTCATCTAAAAATTCTTGTAGTAAAGATTTCATATTTGAATATTCAACTTCTGAAAGATTCATTTCCTCAATAATCTTTTTACACAAAACTATCCAAATTAATGTGTGGCCTCGTACTGCTCTAGCATAAGCGTGGCCATCTAACATCTTGTCTACAGTTCCTGGCGCATAGCAACAGCTTAATGCTTCTTTTAAACCGCTTCCTGCCATCACATAACCGATTGAACCAAGAAAAGACATAAGCAGATGAAATCCTCCAAGTCGAACAATTACATTATGTATATCATCATCAGGTGAGGATTGGACCATTTCAAACGCTTTCTGATACAAAGGTTGATCGAAAGTAACAAAACAATTAAATAGATTTAAGTTTTTCACTAGTTTTACAGCGTATTTTAAAACGGTGTATATTGTATTTTTGTCAGTTGGAGGAGAGTGTACAAAAGGCAAGCAAACAATTCTAGATAATGTATAAGTCATATTTTCCAAAAGCTTGGACATAAAGGCATTCCAGCCAGTAATGCCTGGTTTGGTCACTCCATAAATCCAAAGCAAGTCAGCATTAGAAAAATCTATATTATTAAAACTCGGATTATCTACTTTTTCAAAAACAATGTTTTGGAGTGCATGTGTATTAATATTTTCAAAAATTTGGAATGGTATTTTGTCAATTTTGCTGATTTCTTTTGCAGTAGGCTTAACAGTCAATCGTTTTAAGGAAACTTTGTTATAATAACAATCTCTTGGACTTACAATCATAATACCTCCCATACTATGAAAAGTATTTTTCCCGTCTATAGTATTGATATTAATATCTGAATTGTCAAATGCCAATTGTGCAAAACAGCCAGATCTAAATGGAGAACGTGGACTAAGCAATACACTATTCTCATAAAGTGCTGCTTCTTTGTATGATGAACACACTCCCAGATGCGACAATATATCTATAATTCGTTTTGAAGCAAATTTCCTGTGCAACATTACAGACAGACCAACTTGCAATGGTGATAGAAAGGTTCTAGGTCTTATGCAACTCATAATTGAATGAGTAATTGATGTGCATTTTGTTTCATATGAACTAATATCACCTTTTTTATTTTTTAAAATTATTTCTTCTATCAGAAACTGAAGGGATTCTGGGATATTCTCATTAATATTTTGGAATATATTATCACTTGGAGGATAAAATTCTGTATTACTTTTCTTCAGATTAACATCGTTTCGAATAATTGCTGCTGCAGATTTTAAGATTTTTCTTTTTTCTTCATTTTCATCTTTTTTTGAGGCTATCCATGCTTGACGCATGACATTGTATGCACGATCTACAAGACATATGAGGGTTGAGCCACCTTTTCTGGATATAATTCTTATACAATCGCCATAATTTTCTTTTAATTTAGCAATAATGGTATTTGGATGACAAGCATCATGTCCTGTTTAAGAAAATTAGATATTAAATAAAATAAACATGAAAATTTAATTTAAAAAATAGTATAATTATAATTTATAATTAAGCAATATATTTACCTAATAATGCAATTAATTCTGTGAGCGTAAACTGGGTATCATCACTGTCACTTAAATAATCAAAAATCAATTCCATTTGACGTGAGATTTTTACATCCTAGGGTCGACCTTTAGCATCACTTGTGTCACGAGTGTAACTGCTTAAAACTTTTTTGTGACAACTGCGGTGATATCTCGCTTGTACAGCTACCAAATCATCACAAGAAATTCGTCGTAGAATTGCTTTTCCTAATTCGTCATTATGTTCTGCAATCATTTCTGATAATTTTTCTTTAAAAGTAGGACTCTGAATTATGGAAATATTTTTGCGTTGATTAATACTTAATCTCGTATTACTTTTATCGGCATCTAATCCACAAATTATACAAAGTTTTTTGAAATTAAACAATTCTTTACTCTTTCTGACTTTACTCTTGACTGGGCTATATTTACTTTTTTCGACAAAGTGCCTAAATCCTTATAACACAAAACATCATTCCTTTTTAACGTATATTTTTCTCGACATTTCCTGTGTACTAAAATTGAATCAACTTTTTTTAACATTTCATATTTTCCATCGTTTCTCTCAGAGCTAACTCTTATTAAATTCGGTAGTCCTCGAGTCACTTTTTCTGTATCTTCAATACAAAGATCAGCATTACAAATAAAACATATTTCAGTATCACACTGGTCCATATTTAATACCTAAAAATCAAAAAACCTTATGTAGCACTAATGTTCAGTAAAAGTATTCTTTAAACCTTCACCACTAGTGAAGTCAAAATATCTCTTTTGAAAATTTTTTTATTTTCAATTTTAAATCCACAGTTTTTACCAAATTTGTTTTTTTAAATATGTGCCTTTTATAAACTTTTAATGTATGTAAAAAATGATCAGTACAAAAATTTTTTTTTTAGAAAAAATGCGTTCTTTACGTTTAATTTTTTTAAATGGTCAAAAAATGGTGTCAGAAAGGCCAAAAAATTTTGTTAATTAACCATCCGAAAGTATTTTTAATAAGCTTTAATTTAAGCCGTCGTACACCTTTGTGCCACAATCTTGCCATACTTTATGAGCCCTCAAAATTTTTTTGTGAATTGCGATTTTTTTGAGGTTATATTCAACATTTCAATATGAAATTTGTGGGGTTTATAGTACTCCACAAAGGTTACCTTTCCCTCAAGTTTTATCAACTTTCAATAATTTGTGTTAAAACAACAGCAATTTGTTTATAAACGCCATCGCCACTTTATTTATTGATAGCACATTAACAATAATAATAATATCGACTTCCGTATTAAGGCTAAAAATGTTATTCATTTATTATAGAATACTGAAAAAAATTCACATTAAAATCGGTTTGTTAGGTCCAAAGATATTTATAAAAACGCTATTTTGCAACTTAAATTGTTAATAAAAAAATAAACGGGTTGATTTTACACAAAACTTAACTATTAGCTCCACTTGATCCCATTAACCAATTTAGCATACAAAAAATGACTCCCATAACAATTCACATTTGATTTTTATTTTGACTCCACTACACGTGTTCACAAATAAATAAATATTAGCATGTATAAAAAGTGTAAATAAAAACTTTAAACTGCAATTTTTGTTACCTGTTTTATATGATAAAAACAAAAATATTTGTAATGTTTTGATTATAACCTTTGAAGAAATATCAACTGCGTTACTGCTCCGTTCTTGTATAGCAGATGTTTGTATGGCATACCACAACAATGGGTGTTGCGCGCGCAGCTACATTTACAGTTGCACACTCGAGGGGAATAGAACGCCGCGCCGTTTAAAAATTTTACCTGTTTTCTAGGGTCTTGTTTTTAGAGTATAGGTATAATCAGGTAAGAGAAATAACATGAATAGATAGATTTAGCATTGTAGTAGCTATAACGTTAATTTCAAGTACTCAAATAAACCCACTTAAAAAATACATGTATGTAACGCAAAGGAGGCACCTTTTTTTAGTATATACAATTTTTATTTATTTTTTTAATTTTGAAAATGATTATAATTTTCATGAGTGTAGTTTTTGATGCAGAACACTTGCAGCTTTCAAATACAATTTTTTGTATTTCGATATCTCTATTTTTAAGATTAATAAAGGCAGATAAACTCTGAATTTTAGAGTAAATTTAAAATACGTCGAAATACTCACTTTTGAAAAGGTTTTTTTTTTTAAATAACAACTTCAAAAGTAGTTTTCATTATTATAAAATAAAAAGTTTATCTCTTTTAAAGGTAAATTAGTAAAGAACTACTATTTTTTTTAAATTTTATTGTATAGTACTTGTAATTTTGTGGTTTCACTTCTTTTTGTATCTACAGTAAATATTTATACACTATATTCTTTATGTTCAAATAAAATATTTATGTAAAAATCAACAAATTTTGAAAGCTATACTGTTCCCCTTCAAAACTAGCCTTTATTTAACTGGCTACGCTTAGATTAAAGAAAGTTATGATATTTTTGAATAGACGCGCCTGGCTAATTTAGCGAATTACGCAGGATCGGGGGCAAACGCTCTTTTTAAAACGCAGCGCTAATCATTACCAATTTTCAGGAAAACAGTTCCATTAACGTAAAAATATGTAAGGAGACTTTCTGAAGGAAATTGTTTGCTCTTCAATATACACCTTTTTATTTCTTCCAACTGTACATATTTACGGAGTGCTTTAAGAAAATCTGTCTTTACGATTTTTCCAGACCATTTTCAGAAAACCCTAGAAAGGTAAACATGCAAAGATTTTTTTATATTAATTATTAACGTTTATTTAACACGTGCACCAAATATTGCTTTGCCCCAATTTTTTCTCAAGTCAAAATCTCTGGCGACTGGACTAGTGACCACATCATAGAACACAGGCTCATAAGTGATGCTACATGACGATTGTTACATCTGCCGTACTGTGGTGAACGTTATAGAATGGTCGGGTGTAAAGTCCTGGACCTGAGTATAAAAACAACACTTTTTAAATTAACTTGCATTTATTTCTTTGGATAATCAGAATTTAGTTGCACACAATTTCCTCAAGGATTATCTAAACCGATATGCATATTTGTTGATGTCCACAAATTAGCTGTTTACACCACCGGTGACTGGATTGTCGTCCCCAAATCTTTCTCTACCGAACGACTTTTTTCTCCCGAGCTAGAATTGTACTTAAGCCGTCCATAAAAAATATTTATTCACAGTACAAATTTATAATCTCTGCAGTATAATCAATGTGAGCGAAACTGAAGTAGGCCTACTGAAACAATTTTACATATTACTTGCCAGTAATTGTTTTTGTGTTTTCAAGAGAAACAATAAAGATTGTTTCAAGCGCTTTACAAAAGCAGTCGCCATAACGTGTCCAGCACGTGGAACTGGCTTTAGCTTTTATGAAATTGGTTTATATTTGTTTCGATTGTTATTTGGTCTTAAAGGTCTCGAATCAAACTAAAGTCTCATTACAGTACATTACAAAGACATTAAATTGTACTAATTTCCTAGTTCCCAGAAATGACACAACGTTCTCTCTTCCATTTTCGGACCAAGTCATGAATTTTCCTTTTATATCCATCATCATGTAGGATTTTCTGTTCTTACCTTGTTCATTTGGTGAAGTGAATTCTGCAGTTTATTTCTGGTTGTTTCATAAAAGAGCAATGTCATCTGCGAAGTGGATGGTTTTGTAACATACTCCATTAATTTAGTATTCTACTGTTGCTAGATTGCTTTAATAAAGTGTTTAATAATCGGTTGATGTATCCTTCTGACGTTGGTTTAACTAGGCTCCCTCCTGACGTAGGTGTAAGAAAATGTGGCTCCCTCCTAGCGTCCAGCTTATTATTAATAGGTATTAATTTACCTGGTATTATTTAGGTATTTTATTTACCAGCAGCATTTAATAACTCACTTACTTTTACTGTACGGTCTGCTAAAACTTTTTTATAATTTTTTAGATTTTTGGTAGCATCGTCAATTTAATGGATATCCTCCGAATGGTTCATCGGACGCTTTCGTCCAACCCAGTTTAAATTCTGCAATGTGTATAATTATTAAACATAATTTAATATTACTTAAAATGATCAACTGTTTAGATGTATATACGTGTTTAACAATTAAGCTTCGCCTTTTTTAATAGCAAAGAGTCTTCCAGCTCTGAATCTATCTCATTTGTTGTATCGGTTGTGCTTAATATTTTCAAAAGAATACTTAATCATGGCACGAATTCCCATTCCTCAATAAATGGCTTCATCTTTGCCATGATGTAGAGGAATGGTGTGGGACATGTAGAATAGTGTGGGACAGTATAACGCTGGACTGCCATTCGAGAGAATTGCCATAGACCTTTCCCAGTTACCGACGATGGAAACCGGTACATCATGGATATAGGTGACTATTTTACTAAATGGGTGGAAATTTATGCAGTTCCAAATCTGGAGATTACCACTGCCGCAAAGGCGTTAGTTCACTACTTCTGTTGCCGTTATGGATTCCCTATGGAAATCCATACGGATCAAGGGAGTAATTTCGAGTCAGGAGTGTTTAATGAATTATGAGCAGCATCTGTCAAAGGTTGTTGACGAAAACTAAACACACTGGGACTAGCGTATACTTTTGTTCATAATGGCATATAAGTCCACGACACAACCGGCATAACTTCAGCAAAATTGATGTTTGCGCGAGAGTTTCATCTTCCTGGTGACTTGATGTTAGGATCGCCTGAGACTCAGTCCCAAGAGCTACAGAACTATTCCTCGCGATTAAAAAACCAACTGCAAGAAATGAATCGCTTTATAAGAAGACGGCTAAAGATAGGCAGTGATAAAAAGAAAAACTCGGTATGACATTTGCAGCAAAAGTGTGGGTTTCCAAGATGGAGATCAGGTTTGTTTGTAAAACCCAAGAGCTGTCGTGGTCGCTCACCTAAACTGCAAACTATCTGGAAAGAACATTACACTGTGAAAAAGAGAATCAACAATGTGGTCTATTGGATTCAACAGGAAGGATAGCGGAAAGTCAAGGTCGCCCATCTAGATTTCCTGGCCAAATATTACCTCAGAGACGGTTTGCCATATCGTCGTATGGTACAGTGGAAACAAAATACAGACACCAATGAAGTCACTAATCACCAGTTTCAGTTAATCGCAAATAACAGTTTGTAATCAACTTGTACAATAATCTAAGTTAAATTTGTCCACAATCAATAATAATGTAAAATAATAGTTTCTCCACTAAATATAAAACAATAGCACTTCGCAACAGTACTTCGAACACCACTTGATCCGTACTAAGGAAAGTCGCTCATCGTAACTAATTGACAAAGCCAGTCTCTGTCCCTTTTATAGGCAGAACAGGTGATCGAGCGTAATTTTCCATCCCTACTGCACGCTATCTGTGTATTTCAAAAGTGTTTGTGCACTCTGGAACGTACTTTATTGCGGCATTGAATAAGGCGACACCTGCTTGACTAGTGGAAGGACGGGTGAAGGACGCTCTCGGCTGTTCGATAGGGTTCTATCGTTTCTATATACATTTATTTTTGCTTTCCTAGGTAAACAGTGTGCATGTTTTCGTTGCCGATAATGTGAAACAACAGTACACAATAGTACAATAACTAATAAGCTGGGGAGCAGACATTACCTGTTCAATTAAGAAGTAGGCAAATACGGTACGCACAGATATAACAATTTCAAACCATTTTTTTCATAATATTGCAACATGCTTAGTCTCTTAGTTTGGAGGTACTCTTTTTTTTAAATAATATGTTCCATGCTTCTCTACGCAGTTTTAAGTTTTCTTACTTGTTAAATAAAGACCGTACTATTGTGCAGTCTTCTACAAGCGCAAACATTCATTACAGCTTTCCATTTTATTAGGAAGGCAGTGTTTTATGTTTCGGAATATTGATTGCCATTAAACCTGCCAACCTTTAACGTCAAATATAACACACACACACACACACAGACACACACACACACACACACACAGAGGCAAATATGGAATGTGTGTGTGTGTGTTTATTTATTTGTTGTCTAAAAATCAATATGAAGACAGTTTGGAACTATTTTACAAACTTGCATCGTTAAAAGTTACAAAATTTGTTACCGACTTACAATTTCTGTTTAAAGTTTATAAATTTAGATTTTTGGTGTCAGCAAGCAATACCTGATGTTACCTTCAATAAACATTATATTCAAGAATTCGTAAGCACTTCTAACTATTAAAAATTTCTTATAATCCGAATAAATTCTTATTAAACTTAAATAACAATGTCGTTTTTAGCATTTGTCTTGCTACTGCTTACAAATGTCTTATAATATACATGTAAAAAAAGAATTTAATCACGATGGAAACGCAAGGATACGTTGTTGTATCTTGCTTACGCCTATTAGCTTCTAATGTATCTGTATTAATTTGGTAATTAATATGTCATTAATTACCATTATAATGATGCACACGGTCGGCAAGAATTTGCCTACAAAATTATACGACACCTAAACAAAACAGAGAAATACGTGGCAAGACTAAATGTAATACCAAAAGAGAAATGGGTTACACATTAGCAGCAGCTCTGGTATAACCCTACTAAAGAAGATATCTTCGGGAAATTAGATGCGACCGGTGTAGATCCTCTTGATATGACAGAAATGCAAAACGCATTGAAGAAAACAAAAAACAGAAAAGCACTCGGTCTAGACGATGTCAATTCCGAAATGATAAAATATGGAGCCCCTTCCTGCATCTACGAATGTTACACCTTTTTAACATGTGCAGGACTAGTTATGAAATTCCAGATGAATGGAAAACTGCTAAAGTCATATCTTTGTTTAAAACACCCCCCTAACAGACTAATAACAGACTAATACCCCTATAATTTTCTGTCTTGTTTCTTTCACCTTTTTTTAAACAGTCTGTTAAATGCTGATTACAAACTTTACAGCAGACTTATCAATGAAAGGCTTAGAACTATCTCTGAAACTATATTGTTTGAAGAGCAAGCAGGATTCCGTAAAGGACGATCATGCACTGACGATGTTTTCAGTTTAACGCAGATAATACAATAGCGTAGGGAATTCAATTTAGAGACGCACATAGCCTTCATAGATTAACTAAAAGCGTTTGATCGTATCCACCGGGACAAACTCTGGCACATAATGGAGAAACGAGGATATCCAAAGCATTTGATTAGAACGGTACAAGCCCTTTATAAAAACACTATTTTTATAATTGACACTGGAACCGGCAAAGAGCTAACATCAGAAATTATCACCAACCAAGGTGTCAGGCAGGGATGCACTTTATCTCCTACACTGTTCAATATATATAGATGACCTCGTGGGAGAATGGAAACAAAGTGCTCCTCTAGGTATACAGATTAGCCTACATGAGTTCCTAAACACTATGATGTTTGCCGATGATCAGTTTGTAATCCAAGATAGTGAGGATAAATTACACTTGGCTAATCAACAAACTAAATCTGTTATCAAAAGGTTATAAGCCAACCGGAAGAAGAAATGTTGGCAGACCGAGACGGAGATGGTGAAGCCGGAACAGGCAACCTGCCTAATTCTGGACAGATAGATGATGATGATGAATTACCATTACCACCACTTAATTCCATCGTTATGGTAAATAATATAAGTGTATATTGTAAGTGATATATTTTTGGTGTATAGCTATTTAATTGCCCTCTTCATTGTCTTCCACAAATATAGTTCAATTCGATTTTGATTTTTATCTTTCCTCAGGTTTTGCCATTATGGTGTTTGGTGCCCAGTCACTACTAAAATAATTGAACTGTTCGTTATCCAATCATAGAGTGATTTAATCTCTCAGTATTTAAAATTATTCAAAGTCTAACGGATTCAGCGTCTTTGTAAAGACTGTATTTCCATTAGTACTTACGCCTAAGTAGCTAGTCGAGGTAAACCGCATCCTTTTATTTATTAACGAAGTAAATCAAACCCATACCATACGTTAACAAAAATTTGTATATTTGTATATATGTAAAATACGACATATACACTAATATCATAAACATTATTTAAATATTATCAATCAGACAAACCGAAAATTTAATGCTTACTGTGTTTCAGCATGAGAACAGCACTAAATTAAATTTACATGTGTTTAAATATGTTTCATACATTTCTAGTAAGTAAGTCCTTTCTTGTTAATGACGTATTTTAATATATTAGTAAATTTGTAGTGCTCTTTAAAAGTTGGATTCAAAGTGAAACTTCGTGTGTACACTGTATTTGAAGTCCTGTAGTTTGAAGTGACAACGGTGCTTACAACAAGAGAACAAAGAGGAGCTTTGAAAACTAGGTTACGTATTCTGTAGCTACGGTACAACAAAGATGCTGTGGCGCGGTATCTCTAGGGATTCTGGCACTGACACAAAGATGTACGGCTTCTATACTATAAATTGAATGCCACTGTTAAGAAAATAGTGTTTTTGTGCTTGTCAGTTAACTGCATTAACTTATATTACTCTGTGGATACTGACATATGAACTCGTGTCCTACTACTTAGATAATTGAATACGTAGTTATCAATAATAAACCGTGGATGCTAAATTGTGCACGTTTGCAAAGACGCGTGATATAGCGAATTTCCAATACTATTAAGATTCGGTGTAACTCGTAAACGTCTAAACTGTGTGACTTAACTGAACTAGCAGACGATGATATAAAAGGAGACTACTGACGACTGAAAGATGGAGTGAGGTCGAAGATGCTGAGAGGAAACGCCACAAACAGAGATGCAGATAGTGATGGAGAAATCCGTGATTGACATCAGTAATCCCTGAAAATATGGATGTTATTAAAGTTTTGGTTAAGCTATTTCTGAAAAAAATAAATGATGCAAAACTGTATTTTCTTTCACTCCCAAATGCAAATTAAACTGCAGGTATATGTCACATCAGTATCACATATACTTAAACATGCGGTAAAAGTTTTCGTTTGACTATTCGTGTAAGTTGTCATATACTCAGTCTTGTGTAGTCTTCGGCATATACAGTATAAGTAGTTGTTTTTAAGTAGTTATTATTGAAAAACAAATCGTTTTCTCCAGTTTTGTTGGTTCATGTTTAAGGTGCAAAAATCAGACAATTGTATACCATAGTATCTACTATTGTTTTTCACTAAAAAACTTGTCAGTATATTCCCAGCAAACTCCAAAATATTAGGAGACTAGGACCAAAAAAAAAATTAGAAAATGCTAAAAAAAATGTGAGAGTCAATGTTGGATATCAGAAGTGAAGTAACCCAACTGTGAACGTAGTGTTCATACTGAAAAAATTTTAAATTTAAGGGCCGCACCGGTTAAAAATGGAAACCAAAATTTAAAAACATTGTAAAAGTCTATGTGGGAATGTCATTCTAAGAAGAATTTCATTCAAAACACAAATTATGTATCTTCAAAAATTTGAAAAAATTAAGATTTGTCATTATCCGTTGCAAATTTCGGACCGTTTTAAAATGTTTGTAAGCCATAATATTTGCAAAACTCTTTACATACCGTTATCACATATATTTTTGGAATTTATTTCATATAGGCTTAGACATATCTATGGAAACATATAACAAAAAGAAGACTCCATTGCTTTTTGTTTAGGATTAAAGTTATAAAGTTTACTAAAAAAGTGTACCGTTTACATAAAGTTGTATTGTGTTATTAGCATTTTTAATATGTTTATTTAGTGGTTATTTGTAACAATTTTATGCCGAAATTTGGTGTTCAAATATTAAGTGTTCATTATAATAAAAAATAATAATGATTCTTCGATTTACAGTAGTAAATCAATAGTGTTTTTGTTGTAAAAGTAGATTAGTCTTTATTTTTGTATCTTTAATTTTACTTTGTTACGTTTTAAAGTATAATTGTGGTAATATGGTCACCTCCTTGCGTTGTTGCTCGTCTACCGCTATGAATCACACTTAAAAAGCAATTTGCTCACGTTTTAAAAAATTAATCTATTACTTTGATGTTATTTATTTAATATTTATAATTATAGTATTTAATATTTCAAATACGTAAATTAATGTCTATAATATTAATGACATAAAATTGGAGTTTATGTAATAACCAATGTATTTTACTTAAAATAGTAGGCGAGTTTTGTAGGTGAGGGAAATTACTAGTTATTCTAAGAGTAAACGGAGTCACTGTTTCTCTAAATCCTTATATATTGCAACGGAACACAGGATGATAAGCTATGTTGTTTATATCAGAGCACATGGATGACGAGCATTTTTATGTTTAAATTGGTTTTATGTAATACTTTGTCTTTTAGCCGTAAGTTTTGTATTTAGAAATGGATAAGCATGTAGGGTATACCACATTCTTCATAAAAAGATGTTCTTTATTATCATGTACTTTTTGAGTGAATTTGTGCGCGTGTGCTGGTGTGATAACGTGTGATCGCTATACCTTCTGCAGTAATTAACCGATCGACGTGAAACTTTGACAATGAATTGTTTATGTAAATAACTTCAATTTATGTGTACTCTATGGTTCATAACTATTTTAGAAATATGGTTTTTTAAGTAAGAAAACTCAATTTGAAACACTTATCATTAATAGGGTCATAAAAATGTGTAGATAATTCAATGCAAGTTACTACATATTTATACAAACTCTTTCTGGAAAAGGTTATATCTGATGAAAGCATAAATCATGTGACTTGGGTTCAGCCAATCGGAAAACACTAAATTCAGTAACATTCATTCTCTGTTGAGTAAAGATCGACACAGTCTGTCTGTAGAAGTTGCAAGGTGAAGTTGTGCTCGTGCGTGAGAGAGTTGTTCTCGAACGAACATAGAAAAGTATACTATAACATAATCCTTGGTACTCTGTACGAAGTTTTGCGTACAGAGCCGAGTGGGTCAATTAGTTAAATAGAATTATAATATAGTATAGTGTTTTTCGTGTAAGTTTAAGATATCCGCTTAGGGAATTTAAAGACACTTCAAGATTACGTGGAAGGTGTACTACTTATACACCTTATTAAATTGATACCCATATTCACCCTGAGATTGATAAATTTACATATCAATTAATAATAAACTATTCTAGATAAATTAATAAGCATTGTGTGCTTAACATATTTGAGACGAAGACGACGGACGAAGAGAACGGCAGGACGAAGAGGACGCCAGGAAGGAGTGACGCTGAAGAAGAGGACGCCAGGACGGGAGTGGGAGTAGGAAGCGGAGGATTACACGTACTGAGGTCGTAGCATCAATCAAGTAAAACCGATATATTATCGAACATTATAAATTATTATTGCAAATTACAATATGTGACAATTTATAATACAATATACCTCTTTAAAAACTATATCTGTGTGTATAATAAAAAATTGTTCATCTCCTCCATAATAGACTTGTTTGTGATTTGTACACACTCACTATATCCTTATTAGTATAATTAAATTTGATCTGTTGCATAAGGATATTTGGCGCTGACCAAAGTTGGGCACGATTTTTTGCATTAGTTGTAAAAAAGAAAATATTATTTCAGTTTGTATAGAATAAATTCATTGAACTAATTGTGTGTGCCGTTCTATGTTATCAGGGAGGGTAAATAAAAGTTTGAATACGCTCTCTTATCAGATATTTGAACAATAGTAGTAAATTTTCTTTGTGGAGATTGAATTATTATTTATATTTGTGTTAGATTAAGCTTGTTTACATTTGATTGAGATACTGGACTATAATAATAAATAACATATAAACTGACAGTTATTAATAATAATAAGTATTAAAAGTAGTGCCCCTACGATAAATAAAGACTGTAATATTTGGTAAATTTATAAAAATAAATCATCAATATGGCCGAAGGACTCGAATTACAGAATACATGTGCGGCATTATTGGAAAATATGCAAAAGCTGTCCGAAGAAAATAAAGCAAATAAGGAAGAAAGTAAAGCAAATCTGCAGAAAATGGTGGAAGAAAATAAAGCCACGATGCAGAAAATGGCAGACGAAGCAGCAAAACAAAATAAATTACTTCATGATGAGAATAAAAGAATCTATACAGCCGTTCATGACCATGCAAAACAAAATAAACAACTTTTAGAGTCAACCGAAAAACGTATAGGCGAAAAGGTAGAAATAATTCGCAGCAATGTTGAGACCGCTTTAGAAGCGAACAATTCTCGCATCAGTGAATGTGAAGCTAAAATCACTGGGATAGAGGAAAGAGTAGTTCAACACACATATACGGTAAGTGAGCTCGTAGCTGAACAAGATCAGCAAAAACAAGAATTGAAACAACAGCTGACCCGACAACAGCGACTCCAGAGTACCTCGACAACAGCGAACCAGACCACATTCATTTATAGAACTTTAGAAGAAAACAATTCGCAAGTAAAATTCTTTGGTAGGGACACAGAGAACCCACTCCATTTTCTTAAGACCTGCCAGCGAGACCTAGAAGCAATAGGTGACAGCCTGAATGAGATGGATAAAATAAACTATGTAGTGAGAAGATTAAAGGGTACTGCAGCTGAGTGGTTCACGGTAGTACAAGATAAAATAGTTACATATCAAGATCTGGTACAACATTTTAGAGCGAGATTTTGGAACAGCGAGATACAGCGAAAAATACGCGTACAGCTGGAGTTTGGTACAGCTGGACTTTAGACAGTTTAAAAGTGTCTAAAGAAAATTATTTAATCCAACTCATATCTCGTGCGAAGTATCTAGAACCAGAAATGTCAGAGCCAGAGATGGTAGATAAATTAGCTCATCATTTCGGACGCGGTATTCAAGTCGATGTAATTACACAAGGTATTAAATCATTGGAGGAACTACTCCTATTGTTAACCAAATAGGATAATGTTGACAGCCAAAATAATAGTAATAATTATAGTGAACCGGCTCGGACACAATTTCAGCCACAACAACCACAAAAAGAATAACAACAACAACAAAAACAACTACAACAATTTAAAAACAAACCTAATTTCCAAAAGTTCAATCAAAGAAATGTACCGGCAATTACCGAAACGAGTACTAGCGAAGAGCAACCAAAAAACGAGTAGGGTTGCACGGCGTGAGTCCGTGCGATAAATAATAAAATATAAATAAAATTAGAAATAAACGTACCGTAACAAACAATAGTGTCAAAAATCTTATGTGAACAATACTAGGGGTAAGAATGTATACGTTGCTTCATCAGGACTATATCCTTTTGACATTAGAGATGAATTAATATATAATAATTGTGTTGATGTTGATTTGCAAAATGTTAGAAATAATAATGATAATGATATTGTTGTGAGTGCAAAAATTAATGGATGTGTCGGAAATGTATTATTCGATACTGGTGCGCAAATTTCTCTAATCAGCAAAAATTCATTAAGAAACATAGACACCAATTTAAAAAAACACCAATCTTACCTGTCAACAATACAGTCGTCACGACGCTCATAGGTTATTCACAAACTATCAATAAGCAAGCAGTTATCACAATAAATTCACAAGGGATGGAAATGGAAATACCCGTTCTTATAGTCAAAAATCTAGTGTACGACATTATAGTAGGCACTGACACATTAAGGAAAATACACGCTACAATTGATTTCACTAACAAAACGCTAGAATGCACAGTTAAAAATACAAAACGTAAAATTAATTTGGGTTATTCGCTCAGTAAGGGAAGTTAATATGACAATGCGGCTGACCGGTATAGGCCCGTTGACATACAGAAGCCACCCGTTAATCTCTTAGATAAGATAGCAGCTAACGGTGGTACGCCCGATAAGGAGATAATAGATGGTCAACGAAAGCAATTAAATAATATTTTAAATAAATATGAATCGATTTTCAAAACACAGCACACAATTACCAACGAGAATAAATTTATAAGAAATGCATATCCGATCCCATTACATTATCAGCAAAACGTTGAACAAGAAATAAATATAATGTTAGAGAATAATATTATTGAACGAGCAGATAGTAATTTTCTAAACCCGATGGTGGTCGTTAAGAAAAAAAATAACGACATATGCATCTGCTTAGATATGCGAAATCTTAATAATATAACACAAAAATATTACGATTGTGCTCCCAACGGGGAAAATTTGTTTGTAAAATGTCAAGGAGTAAAATACATGTCGCGTCTTGACCTAAAAAGTGGGTTTTGGCAGATCCCTTTAGCCAAAGAATGTCGGAAATTCACAACATTTTTATATAAAAATAAATGTTACCAGTTTAAGGTAGTACCTTTTGGTTTGGTTACCAGCCTAGCTGCTATGGTTAAGTGTCTTGAATTGGCATTAGGGCCGGAGGTCGACGATTTTGTAAGTGTGTTTGTTGACGACATACTTATTATATCGAAGTCGTTCGATGAACGTATGCAGCACCTGGATATCGTTTTCCGTGAGTTAAGAGATGCGAACCTTGCGCTCAACATAGAAAAATGCGAATTTGGAAAATCACAATTAAAGTACCTCGGGCATATTATTTCTGCGGATGGTGTTAGTGCTGACCCGAAGAAAATTCAGGCCATTACGGAATTTCCAAATCCAACAAAAGCGAAATATATCAGGGGGTTCCTTGGATTGACTCGATATTTTCGCCGTTTCACACCGGAATATTCTAAAACCATAGAACCGCTGCTGGAATTGTTAAGGAAAAACACCAAATGGAGATGGGAAGAGCGACATGAGGCAGCGTTCAACGCTACAAAAGAATTATACAGCAAGAAATTACACGTGTTCCACCCGGAAAAAGAAGGAACATATGTGCTCAACTGTGATGCTTCAGATTACGCGATCGGTGGTGTGTTGTATCAACGGAATAATAAAGGAGAACATAAGGTAATTGCACATGTAAGTAGAAATGTAAAAGGGGCAGAAAGAAATTATTTTACGTCTAAAAAAGAGATTCTTGCAATTGTGTATTGTATTAGTAAACTTAGATATTACCTGGTGGGTCAACACTTTGAAATTCTCTCAGATAATCAGGCGTTATCTTTCATGCTTAATTGTAAACTGGCCAATGCGCGGATATCGCGTTGGATCGTGGCGATCCAAGAATACGATTTCAGCATCGTAAAGCTAGGTTTTATTGTAAAGCCAGTGAGAATAAAACTGCTGATACTCTAAGTAGATATTCCCCCATCATCGAAGAACAGTACTCCGCGGCCAGGAATAAATTCAAATTCTAGCAGTCAAGTATACATTACCTGATGACGTAAGAAATAGATTAAAATTGGTAAATCTTGAACAACAGAAAGGTACAAAATTTAAAAAAATTTGTGAAGAAATACAAAGGGAAGACAACCCGAAATACACAATCGACAGGGATGTACTGTATAAAATAATCGATGGTCAATGGAAGATTATGGTTCCTGATGATTTCGTAGAAGATTTAACTTGGGCTTGTCATGAAAGTCTTGCTCATGCTGGAGTTATAAGTGTTATTTGGCGATGAAGGAAGACTTCGTATGGTTGAACATGGCAAGGAAATTTAAGTCTATTTTGCGAACATGTCACATATGCCAGACAGCTAAATACCCAAATCAACACAACTATGTAGAGATGGGTAACATCGTTACCAAGAATAAGAATGATCTACTGTGTATCGATTTTTTAGGTCCGCTACCACGTGCTGAAAGGGGTATGAAGAACCTGGTTGTTTACACAGATGCATTTTCTAAGAACGTAAGTTTATATGCAATTGGACGACCTACCACGATGTCAGTATTAAATGTTGTATTAAATAAATACATTCCAAAATATGGTCCGGTGAAGAAAATTCTATCTGACCAGGGTAAACAATTCACCAACAAGAAGTGGCAGTCTAAATTAGAGAAACACAATATACAGGCAGTGTTGACAGCAATCCGGAGACCGCAAGGTAACCTCGCCGAAAGGTTCAACAAGGAGTTAGGGCGTCTGTTCCGCACTTACTGTAATACCAACCAGAGTGGATGGCCGGATTATCTCGAGTTTTTCGAGGCGTCCATCAACGGGAATTACAGTGACACAACAGGATTTACACCTAACGAACTACAAACCGGAGAAATGCCAAAGCGTGTCTGGGATGGGTGCATCAGGAGAATTCCAACGCAGAATTTGCTTATTCCAAATTTGGTTAAAAAGATAGAGGCTAGGAGACGCATTAAAAAGTGTGCCGAAGAACGGGCGAAGAAATTTAATGCGGATCACAAACTGGTAACGTTCAAATCTGCAGAGAAGGTACTCTTGCCAGCTTTAAATATAGGCCACAGAGAAGATAATACTGCAGCCAAATTCTTTAGATTATACAACGGTCTATATATTTTACCGTAACAAGTGGGTAAAAATACATACATTGTCACTAACCCAAATACAAACTGGGTGATAGGGAAGTTCCATGCATCATCCTTAAGAAAATATTACTTTAAAAATAATTAAACCTAGAATGCCAGGATATAGGTGGAATGACTGGTAGGAAATTGTATAAAATTATGCATAATATAAGAATAATTGTGACCATGTTGGAAAAATGTATGGATGAACTGCAATATACACAGATATAGCCGAATGACGTCAGAGGTGTGATACGCTTAGCTGTGTGCAGGAAGGTTGTTGATATCTAGCCACATTCGTTTGTTTACATTAGGGCTGTCAAATTGACAGTTGAGGAATTTGTTTGATAGAAGCTATTTAATTATTATGATTTTTGAACTTATTATGTTATTATTTGGATGATTATGATTATTGGGAGGAAGTTATGTCAATTTAGGTTAGGAAGAGAGAAAAGAAATGTTAAATTCCATACAAAAAATTTTTTTTTACACGTGGAGGGGTTAATCCTGCAACAAAACACAGGATGATAAACTATGTTGTTTATATCAGACAACATGGACGACGAGAGTTTTCATGTTTAAATTGGTTTTATGTAATACTTTGTCTTTTAGCCGTAAGTTTTGTATTTAGAAATGGAAAAGCATGTAGGGTATACCAAATTCTTCATAAAAAGATGTTCTTTATTGTCATGTACTTTTTGAGTGAATTTGTGAGCGTGTGCGGGTGTGATAACGTGTGATCGCTATATCTTCCGCGGTAATTAACCGATCGACGTGAAACTTTGACAATGAATTGTTTATGTAAATAGTATCAATTTAAGTGTACTTTATGGTTCATAACTATTTTAGAAATATGGTTTTTTAAGTAGGAAAAACACTTATCATTAATATGGTCATAAAAAGTTTGCAGATAATGCAGTGCAAGTTAGTGCATATTGTAACGTCGCGGTTTTTCAAGAGGTAATAGCGAAAACTTTGTATGTGGTTTATTGGGTGTTCGTCTTATTTAATTAAGCTCCCAATGTTGTTATGCGCCAATTCTGTAACGTAGCGGTTTGAGATATTAAAGTTTCCGCCTCTCCGCAGTCGCCACTTATAAATTATGAACTGAAGTTTTAAAAAAAAATAAATAAAGTATTTTTTAATGTTACTCAATCTAAACAGAAATCGAGAGTGTGTGATTTGGGGTCAAGGAGGGAAGTTGTTCAGCCTTATGAGGAAGAGAGAGTAAGTACCAATTATTTACACTCGCTTTAGACGATTTCTGATTTTTTCAAATTGTTCGCTGTGATTTAAATCAGCTGATTGTGAGACAAGTTTCCACGCCTAGTTTAACCAGCCTACACTATAGCAAAATCTGATCCGATGTGTTGATCTCTTCTGTTTTTGTGCTGAAATCTATTACAACTACCCACTACAAAAATTATAACACACTTTATTATTCAATATCATTTTTCAATAATATCATTTATTTATATTATTGGTATTTGTTTCCTGCCACCAAAATACAAGTATCACAATTGATGTTTCCTTAAATAAAGCATAATCTCGACTTCATAGAGTAAACATGGAATGGTCTAAAGAAAAAACATATATGGTTTTGTTTACCAAATTTTACACTATTTTCAAAACATCAATTAATATATAATTCTTAATAATTCCCCAGGGTTCAGGGTAAGTCCTTTTTGTTATGAGATGGTCAGAAATGGATAATTACTAAGCTTTACAAATACCGAAAAAATATTAAATAAATTTGTTTATTTTTCGTTTAGTATGTAGTTCCAGGAATGTCCGTAAGAGAGCAGCGTGCTTTTGTTTACTTTAAAAAACATGTGATTAAATGACTAGTTTCGTGTTCTATATCAACGTTCGGAATGCGTTTTCTTCTTGAACTATTAAACGAAATGTTTATATTACCTCTCTTCGTATGGTTCTTACTGGAATGAAGCTTTTTCTCTGGTGAGGTCCGTCTTGAGTTATAATTTCTTTACCGTCTGGCTCATATTCTATCGTCAACTTGAACTATGGCGAAACCAGGTTGAATCATCAGAAGGTTTTCTTTCACTGTTTATTAAGGAGTATAACCATTTAATTTTGATAAATCATGTATGATTATATAGTGGTCATGTTGTTTTTTAATTTTGTACTAATTTTCACTCCTCCAAAGTTCCAGAAAGGTTATTTTTATTATAATTGTAGTAGCATCATTTCCTCAACTCTATGGTTTTATTCCAAATTTATTATTATTAACAATACTTGTTATTCTCGTCACTCTTAGTAACCCATAGTAATTTTATTATACAGGCAGTTTGTAATTATTATAAATTAATATTTTATTTACCGAAAAATAATTCTTTTCCATTCCGGTTTCTTTACCAATTTGGTTTAGATAATAAGTTTTTGTTTATTTTCTTATGACCTTGTATATAAGTATTTGATAATTTTATTATCTTTAAATAAATTTATATATATTATTTATTAGTCTCTCATAGTATTCCTACACTGCACTACTTCCTGCTGACATTTCCCTCATAGTATTATTTTAATTTTTTATTATCCTTTGATATCTAAATTTTTATGTTTTTTTTTTCTTTTTTAAAACTAACCCTGGGTTATCCTATATTATAACACAAATATTTAAAAAAAATATCACATTAACTTAGGTATAACAATTGGTGGTCCATACAATATAAATATTACAATAAATAAATAAAATACAGTATCGGTTAGTAGTATTATAGTCTACTCTCATAGTTTTATAATTCCCAAACCTACAGCACAATTCTGTAATAAGTTACCTTCACTTTCACCTTTTACCTCAATGGGTACACTATAACGCACTTGTCACTGTATATCACACGAATTGTTTATCATGTTTAGTGATATACTTTAATTTAGAGCTAGTTATAGGTTACCCATTTCTGACCTTTATGTTCTTACATGATTTAATTTATTGGGACCGGGTTATGTAACGTTACATAAAGCCCCCCCACTAGAACAAATTTATTTTAGTTTAACTCGTTTATAGAAAATAAATTGTTGATTGGTTCAATTCTCCTAATAGTCTTGGCTTCATCTTCATAATAGTGTTTCATTTATTTCAAACTGGTTGTAAACTGACTGGTAATTCAGACGTGTGGTAATTGCTGTTTTCTTACTCTACTCTCTCTCTCTTGGAGGCAAATTCATTAATTATTTATTTCTCTGGGTAGTGGTACTTCCACATTTTATTTGATAAGGACTGGTCACACTAATCATATTAAACTTGTTTTAACACTCATTTCTATTTACTTCTATAAATTATCTTCATCAATTAAGCTTCGGTCTGCTATCTTCCTTCTGTTTTCTTCATCTATACTTCTGGAATCTAATATCACTCTTTTCAGCTATTTTATAATTATTATCCCTTAAATATTCAATTTCCCTAACACTTTTCCCTATCTTGTGCGGTGGTACCAGTAGGGTGGCCACTCTGGGTCCATACTCCTCTGTCCAACCTTACACCTTCTGAGACCAGGGGAACTTCATCCCTGCTCATAAAAATTATTGCCGGAACATTTCTACGGTCAATACATAAAAATAAAAAATTATAAGTAGTAGTCAATTAGCGACTAGTACTAAACACTTTTGGGATTCTTCATACTGTAGCTGTTTGCATTTATTTATATATTTCTTCTTCTCCTTGATTCCTTCTTCTTTTCCATTAACTAATAGCATATAACATTATTGATAGGCCTTATGTTAAAATTCTTTTGACTTTACTTCTTGTGACATATTTCTCCGTATCATTTCTTCTTATATAATCTTCAATTCCGAGAAATTCTAATTATTGTATTAATTATCATCCTCCTTCAGTTTCATTGGAGTCATTAAATTATTCTTTATTCTTCTTATCTGAGCACATTACCATCAATTGTTTTTATTCATTTAATTTTCTTCTGTTTGTTACCATCAAAATATCATTTTACTATCATTCCATTTTAAATCAGTTCTTTATAAATATTATTTAATAATCTGTTCTGCCATTTTCTTGGTGTTTTGTCTTTTTATTTTAAATTATATTGTTTCGAAATATTTAGTAAGTTGTCCTTACGTGCTTTTTGAATTTTAGGGTTTTAGTCTCTTCATTCTAAATTATATGGTTTCAAAATAACTTGAGTAAGATGTCCTTACATGCTTTTAGAATTTTGGGGTTTTAGTCTTTCAATTCTTTTTCTCAATATTTCATTTAACATTAGTTTAACCGTTTTCGGTATCATTCACAACACGGATTGAACCACTCTTATATTTTTCCCGTGGATTCTGTTGATTAAACTTGTCAATAAAATTCGCTATTGGATTGCCCCATTGCGGATCACTACCATACATTTCAGTATTATCGTATGTATATAGCCTCTCATCTTTATTACTGGGACCAGGATCAGTCCCTTGATTTTTCCCACGGTCAACTCGTTTGTCCCGTTTTCTTTGTTGCTGTTCATCGGGTCTCCTCGAATCCCTCTCATCAGCCATTAGATAATTTACTTGGGCTAGATTAGTTCCCTGATTGTCATTTGGTGGATCTCCCGAAGGTATGTCCCTATTTCTATCTCCACTTCTGGACCTCCTATATTCGTCATGATCATTCCATTGTTGTCTGTTGTAGTTGTTTCTCTCATCTCTTCGATCATAATTTTGTCTCTGGTTAAAATACGGACGTCTTCCTTGGTAACTATTACTGTAATAATTGTTATTAGCATGTACATAATTGACTCTAGGTCGATTATCTCTAGGTGGTTCATTCTTCCGCTCCTCGGTATTCCCTGGCCTCCATCTACTTCTCCTATAATAAGATTCCTGTTCATAATTTTCTAGTAGCGTTTCCATGCCTCCAATAGTTTTTATTTGTCCACTTAAGCGTGCACTAATGATCTTCTCTTCGAAATGATACGCCATTTTGGTCACTAGACACTCTTCAGGTATCTTAGGGTCTAAATACTTTGCGATACACACCTTCCCTAAAAAGTAAGCAGTAGGTGTTTGTCCCACTGTACGGTCATACCTACCATGACAGATATCGTCCCTAATAATGTTTTGTACTGATTCTGACCAGTATTTAAGTTTGAACATAGTTTTGAAACCCCCATAATCACACACCTCGTTCCTAATTGCTGTCCACCAATTATCATTGATATTTTTGAACGATTCGTCTAATAGACCTTTTATCATATTCCATCTATTCTCCTTTGATCTGTTCAAAATTTCGTCTACTCTCCCTAAAAATTCAAGTGGGTTTCTGCGATAATCCCGAAAGTTTACACTTTCCTTACTATCTTGATAAACATGAGGACTGCTGCATGCAGATCTAGCACTTATTCTATCTACATCACATTGAAAATTGGTTTGTATTTGTTGCAAACTATCTAATTTCTCTGCTTGGCTATCACACTGATTTTTTACATTCTCTACTGTTTTATGAAACTCTGAAAATTTACAGTTTAGACTGCTTTTGATACTATCTAACTGGTCATTGTTTTCTTGTCGTATGGCCATTACACGAACTTGATTATCTTGTTCTTCTTTTCCATTCGTGCCTCGACTCCAGTTTTAATTAGTTCCATCTTCTCTCCAGTTTTATCTAATCTTTGGTTAGTTTCTATTAATTTCTTCTCTGCCTCATCCTTATATTCTCCTACTCTTTGGCTTAACCTATTACTGACCAGTTCAATTTTACCTTCTAGATTTTCTCTTAATTCCTTGTTGAAACTCTCCATTTTACCCTCAAATTGTTTTAAATTTTCTTCGTTTATTTTCTCCATTTGTTTTAAACTATCCCTCAAAGTTTCATTCTGTTTCCTTGAGTTCTCTTCCTGTTTCTTAAAATTCTCATCTATTTTGTCAAATTTCTCGCTCAAGGTTTCATTTTGTTTCCTTGAGTTCTCATCTATTTTATCAAATTTTTCCTCCTCTTTTCTAAATTGTTCTTTAGTTTGTTTATTCTGTTCCTTAAATTGTTCTGCCATAAATTTCATCATGTCTTGCCAATTAGGTTCTTCTCTGGCTACCGCTTTGTCTGGTTGGTCCCCTTGGGCATCTTCTTCAATTATTTCCGTTTCCGGGTCCATAACTACTTCGGTTTCTTCTTTATCACTTGTCAGTTGTTCCATTTCACTGTCCGTGACTAATTCTATTTCTTGTTCCTGTCCACCTTCTTCAATCTCCTTTTCTTCTGCCCTCTTCTTCGATTTGCCTCGGGTATTATGCATTTCTTGTTTCCTCATAACTGCCAACGATAATTAGATTTTTTGGTATATATTTTTATTAAATATCAAAATTCTTTTCTAATTACCGCCCTTTTACGTTGAGCGCGAATCTTGTAACGTCGCGGTTTTTCTAGAGGTAATAGAGAAAACTTTGTATGTGGCTTATTGGGTGTTCGTCTTATTTAATTAAGCTCCCAATGTTGTTATGCGCCAATTCTGTAACGTAGCGGTTTGAGATATTAAAGTTTCCGCCTCTCCGCAGTCGCCACTTATGAATTATAATAACTGAAGTTTTAAAAAAAAAATAAATAAAGTATTTTTTAATGTTACTCAATCTAAACAGAAATCGAGAGTGTGTGATTTGGGGTCAAGGAAGGAAGTTGTTCAGCCTTATGAGGAAAAGAGAGTAAGTACCAATTATTTACACTCGCTTTAGACGATTTCTGATTTTTTCAAATTGTTCGCTGTGATTTAAATCAGCTGATTGTGAGACAAGTTTCCACGCCTAGTTTAACCAGCCTACACTATAGCAAAATCTGATCCGATGTGTTGATCTCTTCTGTTTTTGTGCTGAAATCTATTACAACTACCCACTACAAAAATTATAACACACTTTATTATTCAATATCATTTTTCAATAATATCATTTATTTATATTATTGGTTTTTTGTTTCCTGCCACGAAAATACAAGTATCACAATTGATCTTTCCTTAAATAAAACATAATCTCGACTTCATAGAGTAAACATGGAATGGTCTAAAGAAAAATCATATATGGTTTTGTTTACCAAATTTACACTATTTTCAAAACATCAATTAATATATAATTCTTAATAATTCCCCAGGGTTCAGGGTAAGTTCTTTTTGTTATGAGATGGTCAGAAATGGATAATTACTAAGCTCTACAAATACCGAAAAAATATTAAATAAATTTGTTTATTTTTCGTTTAGTATGTAGTTCCAGGAATGGCCGTAAGAGAGCAGCGTGCTTTTGTTTACTTTAAAAAACATGTGAGTAAATGACTAGTTTCGTGTTCTATATCAACGTTCGGAATGCGTTTTCTTCTTGAACTATTAAACGAAATGTTTATATTACCTCTCTTCGTATGGTTCTTACTGGAATGACGCTTTTTCTCTGGTGAGGTCCGTCTTGAGTTATAATACCTTTACCGTCTGGCTCATATTCTATCGTCAACTTGAACTATGGCGAAACCAGGTTGAATCATCAGAAGGTTTTCTTTCACTGTTTATTAAGGAGTATAACCATTTAATTTTGATAAATCTTGTATGATTATATAGTGGTCATGTTGTTTTTTAATTTTGTACTAATTTTCACTCCTCCAAAGTTCCAGAAAGGTTATTTTTATTATAATTGTAGTAGCATCATTTTTTCAACTCTATGGTTTTATTCCAAATTTATTATTATTAACATTACTTGTTATTCTCGTCACTCTTAGTAACCCATAGTATTTTTATTATACAGGCAGTTTCTAATTATTATAAATTTATATTTTATTTACAGAAAAATAATTCTTTTCCATTCCGGTTTCTTTACCAATTTGGTTTAGATAATAAGTTTTTGTTCATTTTCTTATGACCTTGTATATAAGTATTTAATAATTTTATTATCTTTAAATAAATTTATATATATTATTTATTAGTCCCTCATAGTATTCCTACACTGCACTACTTCCTGCTGCCATTTCCCTCATAGTATTATTTTAATTTTTTATTATCCTTTGATATCTAAATTTTTATGTTTTTTTTTTCTTTTTTGAAACTAACCCTGGGTTAACCTATATTATAACACAAATATTTAAAAAAAATATAACATTAACTTAGGTATAACAATTGGTTGTTCATACAATATAAATATTACAATAAATAAATAAAATACAGTATCAGTTAGTAGTATTATAGTCTACTCTCATAGTTTTATAATTCCCAAACCTACAGAACAATTCTGTAATAAGTTACCTTCACTTCCACCTTTTACCTCAATGGGTACACTATAACGCACTTGTCACTGTATATCACTCGAATTGTTTATCATGTTTAGTGATATACTTTAATTTAGAGCTAGTTATAGGTTACCCATTTCTGACCTTTATGTTCTTACATGATTTAATTTATTGGGACCGGGTTATGTAACGTTACAATATTTATACAAACTCTTTCTGGAAAAAGTTATATCTGATGAAAGCATAAATCATGTGACTTGGGTGCAGTCAATCGGAAAACACTAAATTCAGTAACATTCATTCTTTGAAGAGTAAAGATCGACACAGTCTGTCTGCAGAAGTCGCAAGGTAAAGTTTTGTTCGTGCGTGAGAGAACACAGAAAAGTATAATATAACATAATCCTTGGTACTCTGTACGACGTTTTGCGTACAGAGCCGAGTGGTTCAAATAGTTAAACAGAATTATAATATAGTATAGTATTTTTCGTATAAGTCTAAGATATCCGCTTAGGGAATTTTAAGACACTTCAAGATTACGTGGAAGGTATAAGACTAATACACCTTATTAAATTGATACCCATATTAACCCTGAGATTGATAAAATTTACATGTCAATTAATAATAAACTATTCTAGATAAATTAAAAATCATTGTGTGTTTAACATATTTGAGACCAGGACGACGGACGAAGAGAACGCCAGGACGAAGAGGACGCCAGGAAGGATTGACGCTGAAGAAGAGGACGCCAGGACGGGAGTGGCAGTAGGAAGCGGAGGATTACACGTACTGAGGTCGTAGTATCAATCAAGTAAAACCGATATATTATCGAACATTATAAATTATTATTGCAACTTACAATACATGACAATTCGTAAACAATATACCTCTTTAAAAACTATATTTGTGTGTATAATAAAAAATTGTTCATCTCCTCCATAATAGACTTGTTTGTGATTTATACACACTCACTATATCCCTATTAGTATAATAAAATTTGATCTGTTGCAATATATATATAATATATATCAACGGTACAACCATTAACGGTACGGTGCATTGCCAAAATAAATGAAATAAATACTAAAAATAAGTAAATTAAACATGATTCAGATTGCTTAAGCTGTATCGTAGTTAAAAATAGGGAGCGCAGAATTCATGCATGGACTCAAGTTTGGCACCAAACATTAAGATAAAATGGAATTAAAACCATCCTAACAGCTATTAGACATCCACAAGGAAATATAGCAGAAAGGGTAAACAAGGAGTTAGGAAAATATCTACGGATTTACTGCTATAACCAACATAACAGATGGGCAGAATATTTATCATTCTTCGAAAAGTTTATGAACGAGAACTACAGTGAAGCAACAAGTTACACGCCAATTGAAATAGAAGAAGCTCGTAAACCCGAGAGATTTTGGAGAAAATATATACAAAAACCTGCCAATCAAAACATACAAATTCCAGTCAGCGTTAAAATAGAGAATGCGAAGAGAAGAATAAGAGAAAAGGTAACAAGAGAGTAGAGCAGTTCAACAGAACGCATAAGCTACAACAGTTTGCAATTGAAGAAAAACTATTATTAAAGACTAATCCAGTAAGAAAAAGAGTTGACAATACAGCTAAAACATTTTCCAGGTTGTATGATGAACCATATACACTGGGACGACAAGTTGGTAAACAGACATTCATAGTGTATGACGGCATGAGAGAAAACGAAATGGGTAAATACCATGCTAGCTCTTGAAAAAATTCCATTTATAAATAACTGGGTCACTAGAACGATTAAAGTGGAACAACGACTGAGCGGATATACCGAACACCACAGGCGACTCTACCTACAAGGGAGGGGAACTATTTGCTCAAAACCTCAAATAAGGGTACAAGTAAAAAAAATAAATAAAAAAATCGCATACTCATTATTAGTCGCACATAAAATAAATAAATGTGTCGGTAAATAAAAACAATACCATATTATTTGTCTAATAAGAAAAAAAAATTTAATTTGGTATTAAATTTTTTTTTACCAAGCAGGGTAGTATGCAATGGTACAACCATTAACGGTACGGTGCATTGCCAAAATAAATGAAATAAATAATAAAAATAAGTAACTATGAATTAATAAACATGGTTCAGATTGCATAAGCTGTATCGTAGTTAAAAATAGGGAGCGCAGAATTCATGCATGGACACGCATTCCCGACGCACCTGTCGCTAGCGTTGTATACACGCGTAATATGTTTGTATGTGTGAAGCCTGTCCGTTCCTGAAATGTAACCAACCCTTTTCAAGTAGAATAGTTTTATATTTAATTTTAATTATAAGGAAAATATGTAGGATAGTGTAAAACCAAAAACACCAAAGTGTATCGGAATTAAAAGGTGAACAAAGGGTTATAAGACGGTGCCGAAATGACGAAAAGTGCAATTACTATTAGTAAAAAGTGAATAGCTCTTTTTGTAATTACAATAAAGAAGTGTAATTTATGTATAGTAAACATATAAAAATTAGTAATCGATTGAGCATCGAGTGATATGAAACAAACTTCGTAGTTCGCGAAGATAAGCGAAAATAGTGAATTGAACCAGAGTGGGGGAAGTGACGTTTCGACAAAATCTAACAAGTTAAAAATTGTTCAGACATGAGTTTTTGCAAGACCTGACTATAGATACCAGGTCGCGCTAATAAAGTTTCTTCTTCTCGATTCAACCGTTGCCACAGGAGGCTATGTCATTCGACGACGCTAATTTTAAATTTATAGTAAGAGGCACAGGACAAACTGAAGTCCAACCAGAGGAGCAGATCACATACGGGGAGGTATATGGACACACACCCGCAGCATATGATATGAGGCTGACGACTCGTAAACCGTACATGCAATAGAATCCGACCAGAGGACTAAGAGGACACGGAGTACGCAGACTGAGGACCAAAGGAGGACGTACGGATGATTAACCACGTCAAACGAGGTGATGATAAACCAATGTAATTACAGACATTTGAAAGACACTAATTAAAGTTAGAATGCAAGACATTCAACCTGTATTAAAGTAACTAATTGTACATAAATCTAAAATCAGAGTAAAATTTAGAATAATATATCTTGTATAAAATTTAGTAATTGAGAGTAACATAAATGATAAGAGAAATATTTGATTTTTTGAGTTAACGTAATTAATAATGTCTTGGTTGATAAACGAGAATGAATATGCAGTAGAAAGGTTTAAAACTAATTAATATTAAAAAAATGGAATACAAGCAACTTCATTATTAAAGTAAATTAAACAGAAATTGCAAAAAGATGATCACACAAGGAGTAAGCCGTGAGCAAAATGAATATTCAATTAATTAAAATTAGATAATAAGATTATGTATAACCTGCGTATGTAAATTGTTAGCAATAAGTTGTGTACGAAGGAGTCGTACAAACGATATAATAATGAGTAGTGTTTCTATATGCGAAATGAAAAATTTTGTTTAATAAAAAAAATAAATGATGGAACAATTTCAAACTTAAATAACGTAGCACCTTCTTAGTACGATTACACCCATTATACGATTCAATACATTATATAATTTCTTAAGTTATATAAATTGGCCCTGAACTTGGGGCTACACAAATTAAATTATATATCAATGTTTGTGTTGTTATTATATATATATATTGTAGCGTGACAGATAATCCACACAAATGCATTACTCAATGATCATTAATAAAGCTCTAATATATGGAATATCCAGATGAGAATTAATTAAAATGCACTATTTAATAATATATTCACAAGAAAGGTTAAATAAAGAAAAATTCTGCAAATAATATAATATAATACAAATTTAAAAACCCAGAAGACTAAAAATAACAATAACAAAATTACCCAGGTAAGATAGAAGCAGGCAATTAATATACCCCGTCAAAGAAACCAGACCAGAAAAAACAAAGCTACTGAAGACAGAAGAAAGAAGAATAATTAGAACTACTATTACTGAAGAAGGAAGAAAGAAGAACTAATTAAAACTACTATTACTGAAGAAGAAAGAAAGAAGAACTAACTATAACTACTACTACAGAAGAAGGAAGAAAGAAGAACAAACAAAGCTACTGAAGACAGAAGAAAGAAGAATAATTAGAACTACTATTACTGAAGAAAGAAGAAAGAAGAACTAATTAAAACTACTATTACTGAAGAAAGAAGAAAGAAGAACTAATTAAAACTACTATTACTGAAGAAGGAAGAAAGAAGAACTAATTAAGACTACTATTACTGAAGAAAGAAGAAAGAAGAACTAATTAAAACTACTATTACTGAAGAAGGAAGAAAGAAGAACTAATTAAGACTACTATTACTGAAGAAGGAAGAAAGAAGAACTAATTAAAACTACTATTACTGAAGAAGGAAGAAAGAAGAACTAACTATAACTACTACTACAGAAGAAGGAAGAAGGAAGAACAAACAAAGCTACTGAAGACAGAAGAAAGAAGAATAATTAGAACTACTATTACTGAAGAAAGAAGAAAGAAGAACTAATTAAAACTACTATTACTGAAGAAGGAAGAAAGAAGAACTAACTATAACTATTACTACAGAAGAAGGAAGAAAGAAGAACAAACAAAGCTACCGAAGACAGAAGAAAGAAGAATAAATAGAACTACTATTACTGAAGAAAGAAGAAAGAAGAACTAATTAAAACTACTATTACTGAAGAAAGAAGAAAGAAGAACTAATTAAAACTACTATTACTGAAGAAGGAAGAAAGAAGAACTAATTAAGACTACTATTACTGAAGAAAGAAGAAAGAAGAACTAATTAAAAACTACTATTACTGAAGAAGGAAGAAAGAAGAACTAATTAAGACTACTATTACTGAAGAAGGAAGAAAGAAGAACTAATTAAAACTACTATTACTGAAGAAGGAAGAAAGGAGAACTAACTATAACTACTACTACAGAAGAAGGAAGAAGGAAGAACAAACAAAGCTACTGAAGACAGAAGAAAGAAGAATAATTAGAACTGCTATTACTGAAGAAAGAAGAAAGAAGAACTAATTAAAACTACTATTACTGAAGAAGGAAGAAAGAAGAACTAACTATAACTATTACTACAGAAGAAGGAAGAAAGAAGAACAAACAAAGCTACCGAAGACAGAAGAAAGAAGAATAATTAGAACTACTATTACTGAAGAAAGAAGAAAGAAGAACTAATTAAAACTACTATTACTGAAGACAGAAGACACAAAACTAATCAAAACTCAAAGAAGAAAGAAGAATAATCACAAACTAAATCTAAGGAAGAAAGAAGAACTAATTAAAACTACTATTACTGAAGAAGGAAGAAAGAAGAACTAACTATAACTACTACTACAGATGAAGGAAGAAAGAAGAACAATCAAAGCTACTGAAGACAGAAGAAAGAAGTATAATTAGAACTACTATTACTGAAGAAAGAAGAAAGAAGAACTAATTAAAACTACTATTACTGAAGAAGGAAGAAAGAAGAACTAACTATAACTACTACTACAGAAGAAGGAAGAAAGAAGAACAAACAAAGCTACTGAAGACAGAAGAAAGAAGAATAATTAGAACTACTATTACTGAAGAAAGAAGAAAGAAGAACTAATTAAAACTACTATTACTGAAGAAGGAAGAAAGAAGAACTAACTATAACTATTACTACAGAAGAAGGAAGAAAGGAGAACAAACAAAGCTACTGAAGACAGAAGAAAGAAGAATAATTAGAACTACTATTACTGAAGAAAGAAGAAAGAAGAACTAATTAAAACTACTATTACTGAAGACAGAAGACACAAAACTAATCAAAACTCAAAGAAGAAAGAAGAATAATCCCAAACTAAATCTAAGGAAGAAAGAAGAACTAATTAAAACTACTATTACTGAAGAAGGAAGAAAGAAGAACTAACTATAACTACTACTACAGAAGAAGGAAGAAAGAAGAACAATCAAAGCTACTGAAGACAGAAGAAAGAAGAATAATTAGAACTACTATTACTGAAGAAAGAAGAAAGAAGAACTAATTAAAACTACTATTACTGAAGAAGGAAGAAAGAAGAACTAACTATAACTACTACTACAAAAGAAGGAAGAAAGAAGAACAAACAAAGCTACTGAAGACAGAAGAAAGAAGAATAATTAGAACTACTATTACTGAAGAATGAAGAAAGAAGAACTAATTAAAACTACTATTACTGAAGAAGGAAGAAAGAAGAACTAACTATAACTACTACTACAGAAGAAGGAAGAAAGAAGAACTATCAAAGCTACTACGATCCATATAAAACAAAAACCCCATAGGGAAAGAACCCCTAAAACCCCAAAACCAATAAATGCCCAAAAAAGAAAGTATAACACATTAAAAAACCATATCACTGTAAAACTGACAAAAAACTAAAAGTGTTAGCAGTAGTAAATATTAGTGCATTCAAAAAGTTATTGTGTAATGTGTATGAACAAATCTTCACAGTTCCCCCATGGTTGAATATTTCATATTAAAAACTAGAAAAAGACTAGTAAATATAGTAATAATTCACCATGGAAAAGTGTAAGTGATCAAATTATAACTAATAAACTTTAAGAAAGGTGCATGAGTAGCAGTACAAAGTAACAAACTTTAAGTTTTGTGAACGGTGTCTACTTTGATAATGAAGTAGTAATTTTACTAATAAAAAGCTACTAAAACTGTATGAACATTCCATAGAATGGAATATAACTTAGATAGCCAGGGTTATACTTTAAGAGGGGGGCATAAATCTTATAAAATGGGGAATTACAGAACTAACTGTTTATGATGAAGTTGTAGAAGGTATTAACAATTATATATGGATCCAAATGTTGGGTTCCAATTAAATATAGCATTTAGATAAGTAAGGGTTAGTCATAAGAGATATTAGTATTATAATTGTTATTTTATTGTTCATGTTAATTTAGGAATGCATTATCTAAAATTAGATATCATTCCAATGTTGTAGAAATACTTTTTATTATGTTATTAGGTGATATACCAAAACAATGTTATTAAGAACACCAGTTTTATATATCTGGGTGTTATATTTTAATTGTATAATCTATAATTACTGTTATGCCAGATCAGAGAACTAATTTTTAATCAAATATATCAGAGTCAGAAGTCAGAGAAGGAAATAAAATAATTACATTAGTAAAACATTCTGCAAATAGCCACAATTCAAATCTAGGCAATATAATAAAGTTAAAATGCAGAATAATTAATAAACCTAATCTTATAAACCAGTCAAACTGACAATATTTAGGCAAGATACACCCAACATATTAAATACTATGTAAATAAGGCTTTCTAAAGATATGGTCATTCTATGAGTAAAATTATTTATTTGTATAATGAAATACCATTTGAAACTGAAATAGATTCACTAACATGATCATAAGGGGAGTCATATACAACTGAATTATATGAAAAAACCATCATTAATATACTAAATTGCCATAAAATAAGTGAGAATTGACAATTATAACAATTTCAGATTTTATAGAATAATAATTATATTAGGGAAAATGGCTATTATTTACATAGAAGATAGAAAGTATAATTTTAGGCCTACCTCCCAAAAAATTATAAGAAATATAATTTTCAGATAAAACTTTGTAATACTAACTTAATTACTATCAAAATAAGTAGAATAGAATAGTGAAAACGAATATGTATTTTATATTTCAAACCGTTAACTAATAACGAATTTATTTTATGAACATAATGTACATTTTTAAAGTATCGGAAGTTATGGCAATTTTAAACAATGTCTGAAAAATATTATATAGGCTAAGATTTTCATGAGATGAAGGAAATACAGACAGTTCATTATTATACATTGAAGAGAGCACTTGACATGAATATTTGATAAAACCAACCTTAATGGCGGTTACGTATAACAAGAGTTCGGAATCAGTTTTGGTGTAAAAATTAAATTTTTAACTATTCTAATCATTGTGAAGTGGTGAAGTTGCCATACGAACTACATAACACTAATAAACAGAACCACATATAATTATTTAAATGAAATAACACTGGAATCACACCAAATACCAAGTGAATATTCGAGGTTAAACGGACACACATAAACACCAATTGATATACTTAATTAACAACATTTTAACACCAAGTGAATTAGTCCATCTTACTACAGTGACATTAAACTATATACCCGAAGATAATATACGATTGCGAAGAAGATTTAACCGCAGAAGGGACATATTTATTCTACAAATACTTTGTCAGTGTTAGAAGGTGAACTCCGCGCATGCGCCAGGCGGCCATTTTGACCCAATCTCATCATCTCAACTAGACGACTGTTTGCTGAACTGTGGTGAATAAAAATTATATATAAACTTTTATTATTATTAACTATCATTATATTGTTTAATTTTAATACATTTTTAGAATTGTAAGTGTTATACTTTCTGACCCTGACCTTCTCTGGCTTTTTATATAATTAACCGTTCAAAGAACCTATTTTTGTAATACCAATAAAATTCATAGATCGACCGGCCCTGAGCGAGTCGATACGGCATTATAACATTGTTTTCAATTGAGCAAATTCCTTATTATGTTGAATAAACGTTTGTTATCTAGTAAATTGAATTTGATTTCTCTAATAAAAGGACATAACCATTAATTAATAAAGAAAACTCGACAACCTTTAAAGGCAGTATATGCGAACTACTACATTTCAAGAGTAAGAAGAAGAGAGCCGTTCGCGCCTAATTTGAAGTTAACTGGATTGTCTTTTTAATAAATTTACAGAAGGGAAGATTATTACTAGAATACACACCATACCATCCTATTTATAATTACAATCAACAATCTCAATGTATTTCTAAATTTGAAGAATATAAACACATCGAAAACAATTTTTTCAGAATTTTTTTTTTTTTGTATAAATATAAATTTTAAATTTATATCACCTTTCAAATTGCTGCAACAGCAACATACACCTAGAATATTTGATAACAACATTATCCAGGAACATTACCAAATCGACGTCTCCCAGAGCGGAACGTCACTACTACACATACGCACCATAAAAATTATTCTGGGTAATATTATACCAGAACACCATTACAATTACCATTATATATTACAAAAGTGAAGACCAGTAGTGAGAGCCGAACGAAGATTAGAAGACATTAGCTACCTTACTACACACAATAGTGAGAGTACAATTCTCATACATCAACTATTTATTTATTTTTATATTTAATATGTATCGTATTATTACAAAATTGGCCAGTCCAACTTGTGGGGCTCGATTACCGCAGAATACCAGAACAAGCAACACTTTATAAATTTAATTATAATTTGTAATAAATAAGTTATATTACAAAATTTGGCTTCCATCGCGGGGCTTGAAGAAATCAGGACTTCAATGATATTTATACAAAATTTGGCTAGCCCAACCAGTGGGGCTTACAGGTGAGCACAATCAACATACATCGATATTTATTTTATTATTACCACCATTCAAAAGTAATATTACAAATTTGTCGTCCAACTAAAGGGCTGTAATTAGGGGTTGAAATTACTATAATTACTTACCCAATTCCTAATTCAGCTTGGCAGCGGTTAGTCAGCCAGGGAATCAGGGAAGATGATGCGTCGTGCCACATCAAAGAAGAGAGCGGCGGAGGCCGAGAAAGAACTCGATATGGAGGATAAGGAGGCGACCCCAGTGGAGGACGTGGAAAAGATACTAGAACGGGTAGAACATCAACAACCAGCACCACCAGAGAAACAACCCGAAATACCCACTCAAACAGGGGACGTCCATGTCCAAGACCAGGAGAAATCCAAAACAACAGAAGAAAGTAAAATGGACAAATTAATGGAAATGTTCATGCAAATGAGAGAAGATTTGAAAAAGGACATAGGAGAGACCAGTAAGAAAATGGATTCAACAAAAGAAGAATTGAAGAAGGACAACCAAGCAACCAAGGAAGAATTAAGCAAGAAAATGGATTCTACTACAGAAGAAAATAATAAAAAATTAGAAGATTTGAAGAATGATAACCAGTCCACTAAGGAAAATTTGAGTGATACAAATAAAAACATAGAAGAATTGAAGAAGGACAACCAAGCAACAAAAGAAGAGTTGAAGAATGATAACCAATCTTTAAAGGAAGAATTGAAGAAGGACAACCAAGAAACAAAAGAAGAATTGGGCCGTAAAATCGAAAGGACCAATAAGAGAATTGGGGAAACCAGTAAAAAGGTGGAAAAGAAAATGGAAGAAAATAAGAAGAATTTGGAAGAAAAGATGGAAGAAACCAATAAGAAAATCGAAAGTGATCATCAACAATTAAGGGAAGAGTTAAGAGAAGATAACCAGCTGTTACGGGAAGAATTACGGGAAGTGAACCAAGAGAATTTAGACAAATTAGACGAACGAATGGAGCTATTAAGGAAGGAAATGAACCAGGAACTCAAGGAAAATAAGAAATCTATGACCAAAAGTCTGGAAGACGAAACCATAGCTATAAATCAACAGATAAGAGAAGTTGATGGAAGATGTCGAATGACGGAAGTGGAGGTACAAGAGTTCAAGGAAGTGGTGAACACCAAGGTCACAAATCTTGAAGAGTCTACTCGCAAGAAGGCAGAAGAAAACCGAAAGGAAAGCCAGGAAGAACTCAGCAAGGTACAAACTCAAATTACGGAAAGATGTGACGGAATGGAGGAAGCCATGACTAACATCACGGGTCAAGTGAGACAGAACCAGGAGGACATGGAAGCAATTCGGAGCCGACCAACCAGCTTTACTAATATCCCAATAAACGAGAACAGAGAATGGCTTAACTTTCGCCAGTATAAAAGGAAGCCAATGGAGTTCTTGGCCCGTATCGAAGAATATATGGCCAAACATAAAAGTAATCGATGGTCCAATAATCGTGAACTGTTAGACGAGTCATTCCGTGATATGACGGATAATTGGTGGATGGCGAACAGGAGCGAAATAACCGATTATCCGCAGTTCAAAGGTTTGTTCAAGTCTAAGTATTGGTCCGAGACCACTCAGAATTTAATAAGGGACAACATCTGCAATGGCCGATATAGAACTCAGATTGGCAGTACCATGACTGCGTACTTTCTTGGGAAGGTGTGCCTGGCCAAGCACCTGGAACCAGCCATACCAGAGGAATGCCTGGTGAACAAGCTCTCTTATCATTACGACGAGGAGGTCATAAGAGCTCGAAGAGGTAGTCAGATAAAGACCATACAGGCGATGACGGAGCTATTGGAGAACTATGAGAATGAAGAATATTACAGGCAGAGCAGAAGAAGAAACGAGCGGCCAGAAGTACGAAATAATCCGTCATCTAACAATAATAATCAACCGGTCAACAGTGGGTACCAAGGAAATAGATATAATCCGAATTACCACAATCAACACCCCACGAATGGTAATAACAACAATAATAACCACGGGAATATAAACCCAAATAATAACAGAAATAATAACGGGTTCTCCGGAAATCGAGGTAATTATTACCCGAATAATTACGTAAACAGACAAAGAAATACCAATCCTACCAATAACACCGAACGGTTTGACAATAACAATAGGGGTTACCCTAATCCTAATAACAACAACAACCGGTTCTCCCGACCACGGGTAAATTTTATACGGGCGGAAGGAAACAACCATCGCAGGTATAACCAGCAACGACGGAGCAGCGTACATGAGTACGAAGATCGAAACAGAAACCGAGAACGGGACAACTCGAGTTATAATCTGCCAAGGCGAAGTACTAGCCTAGATGACCCGGAACGGCGTACAAATAGGGAACCAACCTACGAACCGAGAACTGAAAGATTGGAACCTACTCAAGGTTTCTCCACTGATGCCTCTGTTGGTCCTATCAATAACCAAGATGAGGAGAATTTAAACGGGAGGAGGCAGTGATAAACCATAAGGACCTTTTGCTGCTTCTATCGCCTGGGTATGTAAAGGAATTGCCAATAATAAATAATCCCAATAAAATTACAATCATTCGATGTAATTATTTGAAAAATATTCGAAATGAATTACTGGAGGAGGACAACACTCGCCTCCCTATAATAAATAATGAAATAATATACATTAATGCAGAAGTCGAAGGAACATTCGCACAACTAATGATCGATACCGGTGCGAATGTATCCATAATTAACACTACAGAATTGGAGAGAATCCAAGGAAAATGTGGTAAGCTATTGCCAACCTTACCTATAAATAACATTATATTAATCGGTGCCACGGGTCGCCAAAACAAGACAATCAGAAAACAAGTATCATTGAATGTCGTTAGTAAGGGTATAGCTATCAACATGGTCTTCTTAATTGCAGCGGGATTACCCTTCAACATATTAGTGGGATGTGATGTACTGAGAAGGAACTCGGCCATTATTGACTTACGAATGGAGAAGGTATCACTCTTTACCGGAGATCTAACCTGGACGGCCGATTTAGTCGGTAGTGAGATGACACTTCCCAGCAGTATCCACCAGCAAATACGTAGCATAAATTATACCAATACTAACACCACTCCTAAAACTATTGTATATGAACTTACAGACGAGGATTTATGGTCCCAGAAAATACAGGAGATAAGGGATTTCCGAAGCGGAATTAATAGAGAAAAATTACCCAATACTCAAGCGAACCAGCTAATACAAATTTATGAAAGATACCGCTCAGTATTTTCCGATGAGCCAGGCAAGGTAAGAAATTATCAATGTACCCTTCAATTCCGAGATACAGTAGAGTTTAATAGGAAATCCTACCCTATCGCACATTCTCGAAAAGAGGCAGTAAGAGCGGAAATTAATCGAATGATTAATAACGATATTATAGAACCTAGTCAATCCCCATACACCAGCCCTATTGTCGCAATTCCCAAGAAAAACGGCGAAGTCCGGCTTTGTTTGGATGCTCGGGAAATAAACAAGAAAATCATTAATGATAGAACATCGCCCGGTGAGATTGAGGAAATCCTGAAACACTTCCATGGTACCCAATACTTCAGCACTTGGGATACGGTGTGCGGATACTGGCAGGTAGAGTTGCACCCACGGAGTCGCCAATATCTGGCTTTCATATTCGAAGGGCGCAATTACCAATTCAAAAGATTGCCCTTCGGATTGGTAAACTCAGTTGCCATCTTTGTGACCTGCATGGACCAGATATTGGGACAAGAAGCACTTCAGTTTACAACGGTGTACGTCGACGACTTACTGATAACATCTAAGACGTGGGAGGAACACTCTTACCGCGTGGAACATGTGCTAAAAAAATTATCTGCCAGTAACGTCACGCTGAAGTTGGAAAAATCCAAGTTTATTGCCAGAGAAGTGCAATTTTTAGGATTTAACTTGGACGATCAAGGAATCTCACCGTCGGCAGAAAAGGTAGAAGCCATCCAGAAATTCCCGGCACCCAAAAACAGGAAGCAATTGCAGTAATTCCTGGGACTCTGCAATTATTATAGAAAGTTCCAGGAACAATATTCAGAGTTAACTGCGAGGTTTCAACCTCAATTATCATCTAAAAACAAGTGGGTATGGCGTACGGAACAAGAGGGGATTTTTCAACAAATTAAGGACAAATTTCTGGCTACTATAATACTTCGCCACCCAAACTTTAAGTTACCGTTCTTCACGAATTGCGATGCCAGCGACATCAGTCTGGGAACGACACTATATCAAGAGGACGAGAAGGGTCAACCTCAAGTAATTAGCTTCGCAAGCAGGTCTTTGAACCAATGCGAAAGGAATTACACGGTGACGGAAAAAGAGTTACTGAGCGTGGTATTTGCTTGCGGTAAGTTCCGCACTTACATTTTGGGATACCCCGTTACTATCCGAACGGACCATAAATCAATTTCATTCTTAAAAAGCTGCAAACTGAACCATGGCAGACTAACGAGGTGGATACTTGCCCTTCAAGAATACCATCTACAATGGGAGTACATCCCTGGTAAAAAGAATATAGTAGCGGATGTGTTATCCCGGGTCAATGTGGAAGAACAAACTTTCGAAGGGGAGAAAGAAAGCGTGCTAAAAATATATCATCTTCTTAGCACCAGAGCCGATTTAACAACAATATTGACCAACATGAGCACCCACCAACAAGCGGACCCAAAATTGCAAAACCTCAAACTTCGGCTTGAAGAGGGAGATGAAACCGTTACTAAATATTACCAGATGAATAAACAAATACTGTTCGTTAAAACCTCCTTGAAGGAAGAGATCTGGAAGGTAATTGTTCCGACACAGATCGAAAAGGAATTGATAGTGAATTACCACATACGTTACGGGCATATGGGCGCCCTCAAGGTAATAAAAGCTCTGGAGGAGAGCTGCTATATAAAAAACATCAATAGAAAGGTCCAAGTGTATATAAAGAGTTGTAAAATCTGCCAGCTGGTGAAAACTAATAATGAGAAGAAGGAAGGTGTGATGATCCCAATCACTTCCCAAGCAAAATTGGAGAAGGTGTTCCTAGACATTTGCGGACCATTTCCCCGTAGTGGAGGTCGACACCGATATCGATACCTAACCATCATAATGGACCACTTCACCAAATATGTTAAGCTATACCCTACTAATCGAGCGACTACCCGGAAAATTCTGGGGATACTAACTGAACAGTATATCCCACACCTGGGGAAACCATCTTCGATCATCACTGATCATGGAACCCAGTTTAAGGGTGGAAAATAGCGGGATACATTATTATCAATGGGCATCCGTACATACAAGACCTCGGTCTACCATCCGAGCAGTAATCCGGCAGAGCGAGTGTTGCGAGAAGTGGGGAGGATCCTCAGGACTTATTGTCACCATCAACAAAAAAGGTGGCAAGACTATCTGGAAGCCACGGAGGAGTTCCTCAACCTAGCATACCATCCAGCTATAGGGATAACCCCATACTCTGCGATGTACGAGAAACCACCCCCACGAGAGATCACAGATATCCTCGAATTCCCCAGTAACCATGTATACAGATTTGATAAAGCTAAATTCTATAACAAAGTGGAAGAAGACCAATTGAAACGGCAAAATAAGTATCAAAAGGCCAGTGGTAAATTAATAATCTATGAAAAGGGAGAAAAAATTTTATTAAGAAATCGAGAATTACCCAGCACACTGGAAGGAATAACGAAGAAGTTATTGCTATTATACATCGGACCATATATAATATCCAATGTGAAAAATAATAATACCTATGAAATCAAAGAAATCGATTCAGAAAGGATAAAGGGAGTATATAACCAGGCTTCCATGAAAAAATATTAAGAGTAATTTAATGTATGGAAGAAAGAATTTAAAAGTCAAAATTCAAAAAAGAAGTAATGACTACTTACTTACCTATTATTTAGAAAACAATTTATGAATCAGAAAGAAAATGAATTTTGAATTAAATCTCCAAATTCAAAAGTGAAATTAATGAGAATTTGATGTCAAATAAACAGAGATATTAAACATATGGAATTAAAAATAAAGGAATGCATTTGGATAAAAAGCAAGAGCAGAATAAAATTTTGAAAAAAGGAAGGAAAAACTATATATAAATAAATCCATATGAAAAAGATGATCATACAATAAATGTCAGTTATTAGAAAGACAATTAAAAGAGTAATTGAAAAAACATAATACTAGTGGAACGATTCACAAGAATTAAGAAAGGAACAAAAATATAATACCAAAATATATGCTACCAATGACCAGAAGGAGGTTGTGATAACAGTCAAAAAATGACAGAGAATTAAAAACTTTACACTGAATAAGGAGTGATAATTATATTATACCAGCTTCCAATCACAAGGAGAAATAAAATGCCAGCAGAGCTAACGATGGAGAAAAATAACTGAGATAGAGATTCACTAAGATAGAAATATTAATAGATCTGTTCGTAAACGAAGTGAAATATCCAAAGATATTTAATTTTTTTTTAAATAGTCATAAGGTGGACTATTCTTATATAATTTTTATAAATAACTGGCCGAGATAAGTCCAGCAGTATTATTATGTATTTTTCAGAGATGATTTACCTCTGTTATCAATAAATGACGTAGCATGGCCAGCAGAGTGAGATGCCTACAGAGCCCCTCTGGACACTGCCCCAGCTAACGTATTAGGGAATTTTAGGGAATAAATATCCCAAGGATAAAGAAACAAGTTAAGAAGAAAATGGAAAAATAAAAAATAACGAACCTCAGATGACTATTACTATCAGTAAGAATCCAGTTAATAATGAAATATAGATAAGCTCAAAAATATGGGAGAAAAAATTTTTAGAAATGTGAAGGAAGTAAAGAAATATAATTTATAATATAATGTCAGAAGCAATTACTTCAGACAAACTAAGTATGATCTGAAATAATCACTTCTGGAAGAGAGCAATCTGTAGCGTGACAGATAATCCACACAAATGCATTACTCAATGATCATTAATAAAGCTCTAATATATGGAATATCCAGATGAGAATTAATTAAAATGCACTATTTAATAATATATTCACAAGAAAGGTTAAATAAAGAAAAATTCTGCAAATAATATAATATAATACAAATTTAAAAACCCAGAAGACTAAAAATAACAATAACAAAATTACCCAGGTAAGATAGAAACAGGCAATTAATATACCCCGTCAAAGAAACCAGACCAGAAAAAACAAAGCTACTGAAGACAGAAGAAAGAAGAATAATTAGAACTACTATTACTGAAGAAGGAAGAAAGAAGAACTAATTAAAACTACTATTACTGAAGAAGAAAGAAAGAAGAACTAACTATAACTACTACTACAGAAGAAGGAAGAAAGAAGAACAAACAAAGCTACTGAAGACAGAAGAAAGAAGAATAATTAGAACTACTATTACTGAAGAAAGAAGAAAGAAGAACTAATTAAAACTACTATTACTGAAGAAGGAAGAAAGAAGAACTAACTATAACTACTACTACAGAAGAAGGAAGAAAGAAAAACTATCAAAGCTACTACGATCCATATAAAACAAAAACCCCATAGGGAAAGAACCCCTAAAACCCCAAAACCAATAAATGCCCAAAAAAGAAAGTATAACACATTAAAAAACCATATCACTGTAAAACTGACAAAAAACTAAAAGTGTTAGCAGTAGTAAATATTAGTGCATTCAAAAAGTTATTGTGTAATGTGATGAACAAATCTTCACAGTTCCCCCATGGTTGAATATTTCATATTAAAAACTAGAAAAAGACTAGTAAATACAGTAATAATTCACCATGGAAAAGTGTAAGTGATCAAATTATAACTAATAAACTTTAAGAAAGGTGCATGAGTAGCAGTACAAAGTAACAAACTTTAAGTTTTGTGAACGGTGTCTACTTTGATAATGAAGTAGTAATTTTACTAATAAAAAGCTACTAAAACTGTATGAACATTCCATAGAATGGAATATAACTTAGATAGCCAGGGTTATACTTTAAGAGGGGGCATAAATCTTATAAAATGGGGAATTACAGAACTAACTGTTTATGATGAAGTTGTAGAAGGTATTAACAATTATATATGGATCCAAATGTTGGGTTCCAATTAAATATAGCATTTAGATAAGTAAGGGTTAGTCATAAGAGATATTAGTATTATAATTGTTATTTTATTGTTCATGTTAATTTAGGAATGCATTATCTAAAATTAGATATCATTCCAATGTTGTAGAAATACTTTTTATTATGTTATTAGGTGATATACCAAAACAATGTTATTAAGAACACCAGTTTTATATATCTGGGTGTTATATTTTAATTGTATAATCTATAATTACTGTTATGCCAGATCAGAGAACTAATTTTTAATCAAATATATCAGAGTCAGAAGTCAGAGAAGGAAATAAAATAATTACATTAGTAAAACATTCTGCAAATAGCCACAATTCAAATCTAGGCAATATAATAAAGTTAAAATGCAGAATAATTAATAAACCTAATCTTATAAACCAGTCAAACTGACAATATTTAGGCAAGATTCACCCAACATATTAAATACTATGTAAATAAGGCTTTCTAAAGATATGGTTATTCTATGAGTAAAATTATTTATTTGTATAATGAAATACCATTTGAAACTGAAATAGATTCACTAACATGATCATAAGGGGAGTCATATACAACTGAATTATATGAAAAAACCATCATTAATATACTAAATTGCCATAAAATAAGTGAGAATTGACAATTATAACAATTTCAGATTTTATAGAATAATAATTATATTAGGGAAAATGGCTATTATTTACATAGAAGATAGAAAGTATAATTTTAGGCCTACCTCCCAAAAAATTATAAGAAATATAATTTTCAGATAAAACTTTGTAATACTAACTTAATTACTATCAAAATAAGTAGAATAGAATAGTGAAAACGAATATGTATTTTATATTTCAAACAGTTAACTAATAACGAATTTATTTTATGAACATAATGTACATTTTTAAAGTATCGGAAGTTATGGCAATTTTAAACAATGTCTGAAAAATATTATATAGGCTAAGATTTTCATGAGATGAAGGAAATACAGACAGTTCATTATTATACATTGAAGAGAGCACTTGACATGAATATTTGATAAAACCAACCTTAATGGCGGTTACGTATAACAAGAGTTCGGAATCAGTTTTGGTGTAAAAATTAAATTTTTAACTATTCTAATCATTGTGAAGTGGTGAAGTTGCCATACGAACTACATAACACTAATAAACAGAACCACATATAATTATTTAAATGAAATAACACTGGAATCACACCAAATACCAAGTGAATATTCGAGGTTAAACGGACACACATAAACACCAATTGATATACTTAATTAACAACATTTTAACACCAAGTGAATTAGTCCATCTTACTACAGTGACATTAAACTATATACCCGAAGATAATATACGATTGCGAAGAAGATTTAACCGCAGAAGGGACATATTTATTCTACAAATACTTTGTCAGTGTTAGAAGGTGAACTCCGCGCATGCGCCAGGCGGCCATTTTGACCCAATCTCATCATCTCAACTAGACGACTGTTTGCTGAACTGTGGTGAATAAAAATTATATATAAACTTTTATTATTATTAACTATCATTATATTGTTTAATTTTAATACATTTTTAGAATTGTAAGTGTTATACTTTCTGACCCTGACCTTCTCTGGCTTTTTATATAATTAACCGTTCAAAGAACCTATTTTTGTAATACCAATAAAATTCATAGATCGACCGGCCCTGAGCGAGTCGATACGGCATTATAACATTGTTTTCAATTGAGCAAATTCCTTATTATGTTGAATAAACGTTTGTTATCTAGTAAATTGAATTTGATTTCTCTAATAAAAGGACATAACCATTAATTAATAAAGAAAACTCGACAACCTTTAAAGGCAGTATATGCGAACTACTACATTTCAAGAGTAAGAAGAAGAGAGCCGTTCGCGCCTAATTTGAAGTTAACTGGATTGTCTTTTTAATAAATTTACAGAAGGGAAGATTATTACTAGAATACACACCATACCATCCTATTTATAATTACAATCAACAATCTCAATGTATTTCTAAATTTGAAGAATATAAACACATCGAAAACAATTTTTTCAGAATTTATTTTTTTTTGTATAAATATAAATTTTAAATTTATATCACCTTTCAAATTGCTGCAACAGCAACATACACCTAGAATATTTGATAACAACATTATCCAGGAACATTACCAAATCGACGTCTCCCAGAGCGGAACGTCACTACTACACATACGCACCATAAAAATTATTCTGGGTAATATTATACCAGAACACCATTACAATTACCATTATATATTACAAAAGTGAAGACCAGTAGTGAGAGCCGAACGAAGATTAGAAGACATTAGCTACCTTACTACACACAATAGTGAGAGTACAATTCTCATACATCAACTATTTATTTATTTTTATATTTAATATGTATCGTATTATTACAAAATTGGCCAGTCCAACTTGTGGGGCTCGATTACCGCAGAATACCAGAACAAGCAACACTTTATAAATTTAATTATAATTTGTAATAAATAAGTTATATTACAAAATTTGGTTTCCATCGCGGGGCTTGAAGAAATCAGGACTTCAATGATATTTATACAAAATTTGGCTAGCCCAACCAGTGGGGCTTACAGGTGAGCACAATCAACATACATCGATATTTATTTTATTATTACCACCATTCAAAAGTAATATTACAATATATATATATATATATATATATATATATATATTGCAATGAAACACAGGATCTTGATATGCAGTGCAGGATAAGCTAAATACACGGACGATGAACATTCAGGTTTAAATGTTAGTTTTTTAGATATGGTTTTTTCGCTATAAGTTTTGTATCTTAGAACGAATAAGGAATTAAGATAAGACAAACTGTGTATTAGTTTATGTTCTATTTATTCATGTACTGTGTCAGTGGAAATGTGGGCGTATGCGCGAGTGATAAACGTTTTCCCTGCTGTGCGTGATATAATTATTCGATCGTATTGACACTTGAACTGGACATAAACTACAGTTTCCCAATATTTCCTGATCGTAATATGACATTAAAATATGATTTCTTTAAAGTATAAAACTCTTTATAAAATGCATTTCTACTTGAGATAAGACATTCATAGATAACCATCTATGCATGCCCTTGCAAATCCTATGCACTTCTCGGCATAAAACCACACTAGTGCCGTGTGCAAAATTAACCATGTGACTTCTTTCCACCAATAAGAAGCTTCGAAGGCCAGTCGGAATTTTCCTTAGCCGAGGGCTGAATGGGCAGTTTTTACTTGTCAGCTGTTGCGAAAGGAACGTGCGCTTCTCGTTTAAGATTTTTTGCTTGCGAGAATTCGTTAAGTCTATTCGATGGTAGTCATAAGTGCGAACTATCAAAACTGTCTAATAAATCCACATTCAGACACGTTCATTGTAACGTAACTAGTATAAAAGTGAACTTAAACTTGTCACTGTGCGAGGTATTCTACAGTACCAGAAGTATCATATAGTTTACTCTTTGTTAATTTAATCATCAGTAGTTTCCGTGTGAGTGGATGATTTCCGCTTAGGAAGGTCTGCTGACCGTGGCAGATCTTGTGTTACGTGGGAACACTTGAAGTTTTCGGATAGGTATAAGTTCAATATACCGTTTTAATTAAATACCCACTGTTACCTGAGATACTTGTGTATTCTAAATACTGTGTAAACTTCCATTAACAGTACACCTAGAATCAGTGTTCGAGTGTGAATCGTCTGTGTCAACGTATGAACTTCAGGACACTAGCCCAGCTGTAATCATCGCCAGGGTCAACAATCTGTCATCGTACGCCACGCCTGACGACTCCACTACAACAAAGCCCTCCGCCCCTTCAACATTGCCGTGGAAATCAGCGTATATGTAATGTACAACTAATGATATATGAACAGTATTTAACATATTAAAAGACTATATCTGCAAGCACTATTATTATTTATGCTTGTTAAATATATCACATAAACGATTTCATATGTCTTGTGTACAATAAATAATCTTAAATCCTACAATATAGACTTTTGTCTTAAAACACACGCACTACCATATCCTATGCGCCAATAGTTAAGTTATTTGTGTTGTCGCATAGAGATATTTGGAGCTTAGCAACGTAGGGCACGAAAAAATAGCGGTAACTGTACGCTATTCTACATATTTCAAATAATATAAAATTTGTTGGTTAAATCTGATGTATAAGTTTAGTTAATGTAGTATTTGTGTGTGAGTGGTTCATATCAATATATGAGGATATAAATTATAAGTTGTGCATAGTCTCTTGTACATCATATATGAAAAATTTTATCAGTATATTGGAGGTCGATTATTATTTGTTTGTGTGTTAGATAACGGTGTTTAAATTTTGGTAAATTGAACTGCTTATTGTGTGCATATAAACTGGGTTACATTACGATAATAATCTTGTGGTAATAATTTTCGTAGCGTTTAAGTCAGTGAATTTAAATTTTAATAAAATTGTAAATTAAATTTGATCAATATGGCGAATAAAGCATAAATACAGAATACTTTAGCTGCCTTATTAGCTAATATGAAAACCATGTCCGAAGAAAATAAAGCCAGTAAAAAAGAAGCTATTAAACAAAATAAAGCGCTCCATGATGAAAACAAAAAAAATATACGCGGCCGTGCAAGACCACTCCAAACAAAGCAAACAGATGTTAGAATCTACTGAAAAACGAACTAGCGATAAAGTAGAAATTATAAGATCTAACATAGAGCCGGTGTTAGAGGTTAACAATTCACGCATTAGTGAATGCGAGGCGAAAATCTCCGGGATTGAGGAGAAGGTAGTACAGCACGCGTCCACGGTGAGTGAATTAGTGGCCGAGCAAGACCTGCGGATCCAAGAGCTGCAACATCAGGTGTCACAACTGAAAAGTACGTCGTCGTCGCTCAACCAGACTACATATGTCTACAAGACCCTAGACGACGCTAATTCACAGCTGAAGTTCTTTGGACAGGAAAGTGAAAACCCCATGAACTTCATTAAAGTCTGCCAACGGGACCTGGAAGCGATTGGGGACACTTTAGGTGAGGCCGACAAAATTAACTTTGTAGTAAGACGCCTAAAGGGTACTGCGGCGGAGTGGTTCTCCGTTATCCAAGATAAGATCAACACATACGAAGATCTGGTAAAGCTTTTCAGTGCTAGATACTGGAATGAGGAGGTCCAGAGAAAGATCCGCGTGCAACTGGAATTTGGCAAATATTCTACTACCAAAAGTTCGAAAGAATCGTACTTAATTCAGTTGATATCGCGGGCTAAATACTTGGAACCTATGATAACTGAACCGGATATGGTCAATAGAATGGCAAAAAATTTCGGACGCGGCATACAAAGTGCTGTCATTACACAAGGGATTAAATCCTTAGAAGAGCTACTTCTATTGCTCACGAAATGGGAGGGTGTTGACAATCAAAATAGTAATATTAACAGTAATGAAACACCACGAAAACAGTTTCAATTTCAACCACAACAAAAGCAGCCACAATCACAACAACCACATAAAAACAATGTAACAACTCAGAAATTTGGTACCAACAGAGTAGCAGCGGTTACTGAAAGCGATTCAGTGGAAGAGCAGACAAAAAACGTGTAAGGGTGTAAGGCTGCACGACGTGGGTCCGTGCAACAAAATAAATATTACACATAAAAATACAAACAAAAATACACAAATCAGATACAACAATTAAAAGCAGTTCAATCAATCGAGTGTGACTAATGTTAGCTGTAAGAATAGGTTCGTTGTGTCTGGCCTATATCCTGCAGAAATTAGGGATAGTTTAGTTTGCAATATTGATAACAGTGAGTGTGATGAAAATATTAATGTTCAAAATTACACTAACCTTATCGTCAATGCCAAAATCAATATTGTGTTGGTGAAGTATTGTTCGACAGCGGCGCGGAAATCTCGCTGATGGACGAGCGGTTCCTATTAAAACACAAAAACCACTTCAAAGAATGCCGATTTTGCCTGTTAACCACAATATTATAAAATCAGTTACGGGTGAATCGCAGACAGTTGACAAACAAGCACTAGTAACAATATACGTACAGGGAGTAGAAATAGAAAGTACTTGTTATTAAAAAGCTCGTATATGATATTATTTTGCGAGTCGATACATTAAATAAACTGCACGCTACCATTGATTTTCCGAACAAAACATTGAAATGTACAATTAATAATAAACCACACATTATCAGATTGGGACGCGGGGAAGATAAGGAGAGGTCCATATCTAAGCCGCATACGTTCGTCCGACCGGCGGTCCAGCAAGCCGATAAGGTAACACATAACTCACTGACCCACAATGTTCAGATAACGGGGTGCGAGTAAAATCAACTACAGCGTATGTTAGATAAATTCAGATCTATATTTTCAAGTAAACTTGTAAGTTTCAAGACTGGGGAAAGTGTGCTCTTTCGTGCATTGAATGTTGGGAAGAGGGAGGACAACACAGCCGCGAAGTTTTTCAGGCTATACAACAGTCCTTATATCCTATCTGAGCAAGTTGGAAAGAATACTTTCATGTTAACCAACCCCAACACTAACCATGCGATTGGCAAATTTCATGCCTCGTCGCTGAGAAAATATTATATAAAAAATGCGTAAATAAATAAATGTCAGGATATGGGATGTACGAATGTGTAGCTGTATTTGAAATATGTCAATTTACGTACAAATGTCATATGTAGGTTAAATCAGAGAGTGAACGTTAATGAATTAGATATAAGGAATACAGTCTGATGTGTAGCACGTCATGGGTTGGATTTGTTTACATTGCGACCTCGCGCACTTGCTATCTGCTTGTCTAAACATGTGTATTTGTTATGGTTTAAAGGTCAGTGTAGCCACGTGTCTTTGTTTTATTTATTCTGTCAAGTCGACAGTCATGGGAGGCTAAAATTGCAAAGAAGTTGTTTATTTGATTTGACGTTTGAGATTATTGGTGTATTATTCATAGGTTTAGGAATTTGTTATGATGTAAAAAAAAAGTTTAATCCCGCAATGAAACACAGGATCTAGATAAGCAATGCAGGCTAAGCTAAATACACGGACGATGAACATTCAGGTTTTAAATAGTAGTTTGTTAGATTTGTTTTTCACTATAGGTTTTGTATCTTAGAACGGATAAGGAATTAAGATAAGTCAAACTGTGTATTATTTTATGTTCTATTTATTCATGTACTGTGTCAGTGGAAATGTGGGCGTATGCGCAAGTGATAAACGTTTTCCCTGCTGTGCGTGATATAATTATCCGATCGTATTGACACTTGAACTGGACATAAACTATTATATTAGCTACAGTTTCCCTATATTTCCTGATCGTAATATGACATTAAAATATTATTTCTTTAAAGTATAAAACTCTTTATAAAATACATTTCTACTTGAGAAAAGACATTCATAGATAACCATCTATGCATGCCCTTGCAAATCCTATGCACTTCTCGGCATGAAACCACACTAGTGCCGTGTGCAAAATTAACCATGTGACTTCTTTCCACCAATAAGAAGCTTCGAAGGCCAGTCGGAATTTTCCTCAGCCGAGGGCGTTATCTCTCTTTCTCGTCCCCTCGTCGTCTTTCCGTACTGCTGCAACACCTTTGTCATACGGTTTTGAAAAACGTTTACGATTAGACGACCACACAACGCCTCCTTTATAATTTTTTCCATAATGCAGTTCGGTTTTCATCAGCTGATTGCCTTCTCCTCGTTGTTTAGCCGTGTTCATTCGTTCGGTCTCTGTAGCTGTGCGCGTCGTTGTGTTGTGTATTGGTGGCGTATAATTAATTTTTTAATTATCGTGGTTTTGAGTAGTGTATTGGTGTTTTGTCACTACGGTGGTAATTATAGTGATACCTAGTGTGTGTTAGTTCCCAGTGTTGTGTGTTCTTACCTTTTTCTGATATTCTCCGACTGTGTCATAAGGATTAAAGTTCTTCTATGGTTTTAATTCCCTGCGTATAAACTGCTAACTGAATATCTCTCTGGAAATGGTAAGATATCTTTGAAACAATTTTGTACTCTCAGAATTTAGGTTTAAGATGCTTTACGCGTTCTATTTGCGCAATTGTATACTGTTCTATACTCTGTTGTCCGTGTGCGTTAAACTTTCCATACTCGAGTTGATCACGTACCTGTCGTTGAGTATGTATGTTCTCAAACGCCTCACGAAACTGCTGATATGTACTGATGTTATCTCTAATAATAGAGCACCATTGACTGGCTGAATCTTTAAGATGTCGCGTGACGAAGTCTATCTTCTTGTCGTCATTTATCGCACTGCCAATCTTTTCTATTCCTTTCTCCAATCTAGCTAGGAATTCCATACTGTTCTCCCATTTAGCACCTGCGAACTTTATTCTGCTCCTTTCTTCCATTGGTGTAGGACATATCATCATTATTTGATTCTGCCGTCTTCTCAATTCACCTCGTAGCTGGTTCATTTCCTCTTGGATCTCCTCTTTCATATGGGATACCTCTCCCGAACGGTCTTTCGTAGTCTCTTCAATTTTATTTTCAATAACTACGGTATGCGTTTCTATTTCTCTAATTTTACTGGTATTTTCTTGTGATATATTATTAACAGTTTGAATTTTATCATCCTGTTCTCGCGTTGTAGTAGTTAAATTATCATTTACTTGTTTATGTACTTCATTTATCTCTTCTCCACTCGAGACGTAATTCTTTTTGTTTATTTTCAATCCTTACGGCTTGCTCATGTAAGGCTTGTTTAAAAATTTTCTCAAGAGTGTCAATACGTGAGTTGGTATCAAAAATTTTTTCTGTTAATTCTTCTAGATTTACGATATTTTTATGGTGTCCTGTTTAAAATTTTCAGACTGGTGTTCTAATTTATTATTTAACTTTTCAGTTTGTTCCTCAAATTTAACAATTAAATTTTCTGTCTGTTTGGTGATTATTTCATCTACCCAAGCACGCATCATGGTTTGTTGTGCTTCCATGTTCAGGCTTTCTGGTGCTGCCATCACGAATACGATGTATTTAAATTTATTTTTAAAATTATTATTATTATACAACCGTTCGCTATTTTTTATTGATTTATTTGTTTATTTTTTTTATTAGTAACTATTATTATACTTTTGTTAAAATTACACATGTTATCATATACATCAATGTATTGGTGGGCGCCAGTTGTGTCATTACACAAAACAAAATAAACAACATACAAAAATATTCATAAATAAACATCAATTATTATACTTAAAATCCTATGCACACATTTAACAATAGAGCATACATTTATTTATTAAATGTAGGCGTGTCGTGCCACACGTTAACGGGCGACAAAATTATACAACGACACAATGTATTAATTAAATGTAATCTAAATTCTGTATATATGTATAATTGGAATTCAGGTGTAATCATAAAAAGAGTAGTCCTTTTATCAATTGTAACATGTTTTCATTTTTTATTCAAACGAAAATTAAATATAATATAATAATAATATTTACTTCGCCACAAAATATTCATTATCAATTGTTTCAATGTTTCTTTGTTGCCGTAGGCCTACATTCATCATAAAATAAATCTTATATTTTATATCTTATATTAGCAACTCTATGTTAAACATTTCTTCGTTACACTATAAATTCTCGACTACTCAGTCTGAATGTGTGCATTATAAATTTGTTCTTATTTACACTATTATTCTGTGCTTGGCATACATCTAAAGGTTTTATAACATTTTAAATAAACTAATCGAATCGTTAGTCTTCTTATATATTTCCAAATACTTTATTTTATACGTTTCCAATGAAAAATTAAAATTATTAAATCAATTGTTAATCCTCCAAGCAAGGATTTAAATTATCTTTAAATTAATTGATCATGATTAAAGAAAATTCTTGCTACAGTTAAATTACATACACTTATCTCTATCTACATAAATTTTCTTTAAATTAAAATTTTTTAATTAATGTCTTTTCAATGTCTCTATTCTTTTATAATTATAAATTGGTTTTTCGTCACCTCAATTCCGCAGATTGTACCCATGTCCTCCGGTCATCTGTCGGTCCTCCCCTACTTGATGTCTTCTTGCGTTTTCCGGTTCCACTGGTCGTCCTCCAGTCACTCGTTCTTCATGGTCCCATCTGCTGGCTGTACAATGGAATGATGTGTTGCTGTTGTTCTATTAACCGCCTCTATTGCTCTGCATATCGTTCCTCTGTTTGATATTCTCTCGCCATTTGTCGAGAGTGTTGATGTTTGTAGTTGTAGACTGTTTGTAGATGTCCGATAATTGTAGTTACTGTTTTTTTTTATAACTTGAACTAACGTATTGTCCGTTAGACTTTACAGTTTATAAACAAAAGATTTTCTGAAGTAATTAAAATTCGCATCCTGACGGACAGAGCTTACCGCTGCAATTGAAAACTGATTGAAGAGTAAATTTGGCTCTCCTGGGCTCGTATTTATATTCTCCAAAAAACCCACACCTGTCGTCACAGGATTCTACAGGTCAGAAGCTGTCAGTGGCGTCAGTTCCCCCACCATCCTCCAATTCCACATATTCGGACATTTTTGCCAATTGCCATGTCTAATGCGGATTTCAAAATGATCTAACATTGTCTGATTCAATTACACATATTATACGTAATTATCATAATGACCGCATCATTAGTGTAATTACTATGCTCTAAAAATCGCACAGAATTCGCACTCAACGTCATAATTACATAGAATTCGCACTGCACATGTGTCTGATTTTTATGCATTTTTAGAAGTCTTTACAATCTTTCTAATATTTACGGTTTGCTTATAATTAAATAAAACTGTAATTTAGTATCTATTTGTGGTGAGATTGCAAACTTTCCGGCATGAACAGGCCTCACGCACACACACTATATACTCGTGTACACGCTCTCAGCGGCAATCGCGTGATCTTTCCTGTTGATTCCTGTTCATAATTCAGCTTTCAATTTCACACCTGGTTATCTATTTCATATTACTAAAATTAATTTAAATATTTATTTTATTTAATACATGCACTACATGCATTTCATGCATTACAGCATATGCTTGTATAGTCGCAATATATATATTGCAACGTTACAAGTATTATAAAATAAATGATTGTCTTTCTGCCCATGTACCCAACGCAACTATAAAGTGTTAACCACCAGCCAGGTCGTAGAATTTTTGTGTTCGTTGCGTTACGAATATGCGGTTGCACAATAAACGTAATTTTACAAAAGGGAGTGAGACGTTGATGACATGAAATAATTAATTAAAGATATATTAAAATAATCAATCACCGATTTACAAAATTGCTTGAATATTGGAAATTGAAATCACATTTTAAAAATAATATCTTTTATAATTTTACACTCTGTAAAACATAACCTACCCTTGCTATTCAGTACACATCTAAAAAAACCTATACTCTTAATATCTAAACATGCTGAACAAATAATATACAATTACTTTATATTGCATTGATGTCTGACTTCGACTCATTTTAAAAATAGCAACACATTTATAAAAATACATTAACTTAATAAAAATAAAATTTAATTGTTGCTATTAACTTTTAAATAATAAAAAAATAACATTTACATGGAAAAATATTTATGGTTTCTAATGACACACCCAAATTTGTAAAATAGAACAAAAGAAAATTTTTATTTTTAATCACAATTTACAATTACGTTCATTATTTACATTTAAGTCTTTATTATCTCATATTCAGCGTTTACAATGAGTTCTTTACACAAAAATATAATTGTTCATTTGTCACCTGCGTGCTGCCGAAGTTACCGTTTGCTTGTGTACGTACGCGCGCGCGCGCGCGCGTGTGTGTTTGTGCGTCCTGAATGATGTCAATAACTGTGTTGATGATGCTGATGCGTTCTCGATACTCTATGGCTTGTTGTGGATGACGATCCTGTGCTCTTTCATCAACCTTGGTCTATTGCAGATGGTGGTGATGATGTTAGTGATGAATTCACGCCAATCGGCAGACTTACGTAGTGACGGCGTCTGTTGATTAGCAAACTGACATAGTGTCCACGTGTGAACATTCGTTGAGTCTGACTTCGCCCAAAATTTCCAAAGGTATATAGACGGCAAACTGACATGTTGGACTTTGTTTTTGACATGTTAAATTGTGTCGATTCGAATGTAGCGTCTCTTTTATTACGGGGGTTACCGTAACACGAGCGATTGCAATGTCTTAATAATTTTTCTCCCGTCACTTACATATAACTCACTTGTTAATAGCTAATTAATTATAGTAGTAATTAACATTAATTAACATGTCTTTATTATCACACTTTTCTGCAATAATTTTGTATCACTATATGCGTTTAAACGTCCTTAATCTAAAGATGTATTTAGAATTGTGATATGTATTTGGTAACAGGTAAAAAACATATTAAATAATTTATTTTACTACTGTCAAACCTGATTTAAGGATAAACCAACAATCCGCACGTGTCTCCCCCTCTCGTCGTTCCGGCGCTAGCACACACACACACACACACACACACACACACAAACGCTGTATTTACACTACTGGGGCAGGTGTCACATTCAACGGGCGACAGGTGTGTCCACGCTTGACCTTCCATGCACAAAATTTGCTAAATCTATTCCTCGTATTCTTTTTACACCAATTATTTTCAAAACATACCGCCCTGGGTAAATATGCAAATATATGTATTGTTGCAATATATATCCCAAGACATTGGTCGTTATGGGAAATTCCTATCGTTAATGGTGAAGAAATTAGTGCTTGTCAAATTGCAAGTAATGCGTAGTTACCCTTTAAATTACTATTAAACATCTTTGATGGTTTTGTATAGTTTATACTTTACTGGTAGTGTACGTTTTGTAGTTATATTATAAATGGTAAAGAAAACCCTTATTAAACTTATTAGTAAGAATGAAAGTTTAAAAATAAGAAACGTAGTAAGGCTAAAAGTAGTAGTAATTATATATAAAGGATATAGAAGTTATAAGAAAATAAATTCTCTATTTAATCATGACAAAAAATCCAAGTATTCAAAGGTTTTTTCAATATGCTTTGTTGCTGCTAGGTATGTTTTATATAAGCAAGTGCATAGACATACAGTCAGTGTTGGTAAGCTTTGAGCTCTCCAGTAAATTAGTTGTACGCATTGACTTGCGGTGCCGTTCTCACACAATATTGAGTTACAATGCTTCTTGCTCACGGTTGTTAATATACGTTTCAAGAGACCTCGTCAAGTTTGAATCAATTTATAAAAAAATAAAATTACTATAAAAAATGTATAAAAAAATTAAAACCACGGGTATCTAAGTTGTGTTTGTTTTTAAATAAACTGAGTTTACCGGTATCATTCACGTTACAATTTAACAGTTACTTTAAACTTTGTTAACTTGTAAATAGAAAAAATTGTTGTTAACCTTTCACGTACATACGTACAAGCATTCTGTCTTCAATTTTGCTTTGCTCTGCAATTAAATACAATTTTAAAGAAACTGAGGTTTGAAGCAACATATTACACTCATTTAACTTTACGCTTCAACCAAGTTTGGTAAGGTTTAAACAGAAAATATATATTCTAATACTAACTATGTTCTCCTCTTCTACAGTTGCGGTAATACGCTTTAGTTATGAAACTGTTGCCAACAAAATAAACTATAAAGTAAAGGACAAAGCATTCTACTATACTATAATGTAATACTATACTGTATTACTATACTATAATGTAAAGTCAATATTGCCTTCTCGTAAAAGCAATGCTTGTGCCAAACGTTCATAAGGAATAATCTAAAGTAATTAAGGAAATATTTAAATTACTTTTTTCCTTATTACATATCGTGTATATAAATTAAAATATATTCGAATGTAATTTCTTATTTACTTTTGCTTGTTCACAAAGCAAACTAAATAATTCTTAAATAATTACATACTAAGTAGTAATTAAATTTAATTCAATTTTAAACTTAGTTTATTTAGTATCACTAAAATATTAAAATTTGTACTGGAAAGAGTTACAATATTAAAAGAAAGTTTAATCTTGTACATTTTGTCTTGTACAAAAAGAAAGTGTGTGTCTCTCATTTTACAATCATAGGCGCTTTACAAAATTATATTTTAGTTTGCATATGTATTCTAGTTTTTTTGTTTTACTACTTTGCATAACAACAGATCCTATAAATTATATGTACACGTTGGACACCTCTCCAGATATCATCACTTTCATTGGCACCATCTCCTCACTTCAGAACGAATGCTTCAACTAGATTCTGTTTTTTCCAGAAACATTTTGTGCGAATACACAATATTCAAATTTTATGCAATACACAATCAAGTCAGCGCTCTCCATTTTACATTCACTGTCAATGTAGCCTTTTTGTTTTGTGTAATTTAATGTTTTATATTTTACTCTGGATGACATGAATTTTTAAACCATTTATGCAATCTGGCTGTCTATAATTCAGACTATGTATAATGAAATAGTCTAATTAAACAATTTCTACTTATTGACAATGGATTTAATATATACGTACGAAATACAGCTTTACTGTTAGAACATATAATGGTAATCATTTGAATCTGCAATCCCAATCAATTGACAAATTAAAATTTATTGCCTAGATCAAAGTACACGTAGTTAATAAAGTTTCTGATTTAAGAAAATGTATGAATAGCTTGGCAGTACCATATGTCTTTGACGAAATTTTATAAATCTCTCAACGAATTTTTAAAAAAATTTGTGATAAAGCACCAATAAGAAGGTGATTCACAAAAATACTCCTTTTTGTGACTCGCCATAATTAATCAATTTACTTATTGATACAGTCCAAAGTACGTGCTAATTTATTTCTTGGTAATGTGTAAATTTGAATGCAGGCATTGTGAAACGGTGAAGTGTGTTTGTACACTTAACAAACATTTGACAGCCGGTGGGTAAGCACCGGCCAAATACGTATTACGGTCAGTCGGAGGCCGTCATTCCCTGATTGCCATTACTGACAATATACACAGTGCAGGAACCTGAACAAACACTGGCTTTCTTGACATCTCTAATAAATTGTTTGCCGATGCCTATCGTGTATAACAATTGCAAATATATGTTCTGCCAGAGTTAATTTATCTTAGTTTAGAAGCAACACGAGTTAATACAATTTGTGAACGTGTTGTCTCAAATTTTTTTCGTTTCTCGATAATGCAATAACATTTGATATTTTTGTGTTCCCATAAGGTAAGTACCAGTTACATAGAGAAGAGCTCTGAACTTTTAAATACTTATATTACTTTTTAAGCTTCATTTGTTGTTTGCAATCCGCTATAGCAGCGCCTATTAACATTAAGCAAAATATTGTGAGTAAAAGGAAAGAAAAATGTATGTATAATTTGTGGTATTATTGCCATGTAGCACTCCTTTCTTGCTATAATCAAAAATAAAATTGAAAAGTCTGTTTGATATACCATTTCTCTGAGGCCCTTTAATCGTCCTGCGTTATCCTGCGTTGTCCTGCACTGGATAGCGCTGTTAATCTACTTCTGTATAAAGAATTTTTAGTGCTTACAAGCACACCTCTAGGTATTCCAGTCGGTGATTATTTAGTTTTTTACCTAAGACGCATTTCGGAACAGTTGTGTTCCATCTTCAATTGGATCGTTTAGTAAACTTACTACATAACATTTATAAAAATTTCCACTCAGGTGAGCGTCGTCGACACAGGTACATATATCACGCAACATAAAACACAACACTTTATAAAATTTAAAATAACGTTATTAATTTTATTAAAATTTAAAATTTAATATTAAAACTAAAACTGAATCCAAACGGACGATTTGAAAATCCAAGCTGTCCAGCACTTGTTGCCCGCACGTCATACGGAAGCCGACTAACGATAAACTACCCGACGCGCGACCTTTGTGTGTACTCTTCGAGGAAATCTAATATTTTAAATGTAACTAAATACCTATAATCCTCTTTTCTGTTAAGCAGTGTTTTTTCACCGGCTTTTCGTTTGTATTTGTAAATATGGTATTGCTCGTAAATTTTTGATGCTTTTTGTTCGAGCTATATCTTAATACGTCTAATGAGGTGTTGAAATTGGTGTTGTGTTGTGGGTGGCTTTTAGGTGTTGCGCCACAACTGACAAAGGTTTACGGTGATTTCTGCCAGCATGTTCACTGAAACTTTTACGAAAGGTGCGGTCAGAATAGCCGATGTACGTCTTATTGCAAACTTCTTCCCCTGCATTACAAGTAATCATATAAACGCCTTTGGCTTCTTCTTTTGGCGTAACTTGTGTTTTCTTGTTTAAGTTGTGCCTTTTGATTTTGTAGGCTGGATTAAAGCCAAATTTTTTGAAAATGTTTCCTACTTTTAAGAGATTTTTGTCTGTGTAGTGCAGTGAAAGGTGGTTTGTTTTTGTTCTATTGCAAATGGATTCTGAGCAGTTGTTAGTTATAGGACTATTGTTTTTATTTTTCATCCTTGTTACTAAATTAAGTATTGGTTATATACATTATTTCTGGCAAATGTTTTTATTGTGGCTATTTCTTTTATGTATTCTGTTTTGTCCAGTTTATAATTAAGTAGGCGGAAACCATGCTTCGAAAGGCTGCCAGTTTGTAACTATAAGGATGGTTTGAGTCATAAGGGATAACCAAATCTGAGTGGGCTTTCGGTATATTCCTGTTTTTATTTTCTCATTTGTTTTGGTGAAAGTAATATCTAGGAAGTTTATTGCATTGTTATTCTCAATTTCTTGTTTGAATTCAATTTTTGAGTGGCAGGAATTCAGATATTTCAAAAATGAATTAATATCTTCCGCTATACCCTTGATTATGACAATGGAATCATCCACGTATGGGCCATAAAAAACAATGTTATTTAGAAATGGATTTTTTTCTGAGAGTATATATTTCTGTTCATAATCTTCCATAAACAGCTCTGCTAACAACGCGGACATCACATCTCCCATGGGGAGGCCATGTTGATTGTAGTATGTGTTGTTATTGTATTGAAAATAACTTTGATTGATAATTATTTTGGTCAGTTTTATGATATCACCGATTTCGACTTTACTGAAACGTTTCGACTCACGTATTTTTCTTTCTAAAACTAGTAACACATCTGTACGTGGTATGTTACCATACATGTTGTCAACATCGAAAGATACCATCATGTATATGTCGTTTATGCGTAGCGATGTTATTTTATTTATTAAATCAACGGAATTTTTTATGGTGTGTTGATTTGTAAGTTCTATGTTTTGCTTTAATATGTTGCTTAAATATCTGGCCAGTTTATATGAAGGAGATGGGATGGCGTTAATGACAGGTCTTATTGGGTGGGTTGGGTTTGTGGGTTTTGATTAACGGTTGAAGGACTAAATGAAAGTTTACTAAATGATCCAATTGAAGATGGAACACAACTGTTCCGAAATGCATCTTGGGTAAAAAACTAAAACATCACCGACTGGAATCGTACCTAGTGGTGTACTTGTAAGTACTAAAAATTCTTTATACATTATTAAAGGTATTCTTTGACTGTTTCATAAAAAAAAAATCTACTTCTGTACCTAGTGCCATGTTGTACAATTTATTTTTGTACACAAAGTGTCTTAAATCCTTCTGTATGACCTAATTTGATACGTACCACGGGACACTGATTACTGTCTTTCTAACATTTTCTCCAAACAGTGTACGATCTCTATGTGTCCATTTCTTTCTGTCGCCAATAGATTAATGCCGTACGTTCAGATTGGGCTTATACAGCAGGATTTTATTCTGCAGGGATATTTGTGACCTCCTTCCTAGAAACTAATGTACATGCCTAACGCTATGCTAAAGCTGTTTACTGTCTATGTAAATAGACATAGACACCCAAAAAAAATTGGAACGCTTACGAGTGGCTGTACAGCTGGATCTGCTGAAACATGAAACCAATTCTTAAAAGAATTTCTTCCTAGAACTGATAAAACGTCATTAGCTATGTATGTCTTGAGAAGATGAAGAGACTTAAGTAACCAATCTAATACTACTTTGACATAGGAACTAAGTCGGACAATTTCAACGATTTCAATTGTCTGCAGTGCTTCCTAGACGGACGTTAACAGTTTAGCGAGTAGCACAGCTGAGTTGAGTTTAAGGCGAGGAAAGGAAACAGTTTTAAACGGAGCTACGCGCCTTTTGACATCGCTGAGTCGAACAGTAACATCATGACCCTTGTTATCAGAATGCAGGTAAATTACGGCGGCGTATCCTGATTGAGTTGCGTCAGAAAATCTTGGATAGATCCAGAAGGACTACTGCTCCAGAAAATATGCTCACAGTGACGATCTCCAGAACGCACGAGAATTTGTCTGTACGTCTAGCGACAATCGGCTTTAATTATATACTTGTGGAGTCGGAATGACATCAGAATCTGTGGCAGATCACACTGAAGTTTAGGTGCGGTGAGCAACCGTTGGATGAGAAAGAGTGTCTGGTGTTGTTGATGGCATTAGCATTGAAAACTACGCGTGTTTTCTTGTGAAGGTCATGTTTCTTAAAAACACAATAGTCTTTGTATGACATAAAAAGGACGGACGTACGGCAGGAGACATACGACCTAATTCTAAATATTACATTATAAAATCGTATTAACTTTGACAGACTTCTTCATCGGCGGATAGGTGACGCTTGAGAGCTAAAAAACCAATAATGTCTACCTTACTATTTGCATCTAAAGCGGAGACATTTTTTGGGAATGAGCAAAGGTACTCGATACCGTCCACCATGTTGCCTTGTAGTGTGATAGAAACGAACAAGTTCTCGCAGGACTCATCGTCAGGCGCGACACATTTCGGCACATCAATTTCGTCTGCATTCCAAAAACGTTTTAACAGTGCATCGGTAGATCCTGTAGTCCTGTAGTGGTTACAAAAAGCGTAGAAGGCCTGACAGTGTATGTGTCTACATTTTGTAAATGTTGTACAGTTCCAAAAATAACCCATCCGAATGCTGTTTTCATTTCTGAGGAATTTCCTCGAATATTCGTGTTGGACCACCGAGGATGGCATAAGAAACATTATCACTACCGATTAGCATTTAAACTTTTGACGAATGACGAAATTCATCATCTCCAAGAGGCAGATCAGCAAATCTAGAATGTACGTCTTGAGGCCTATATTCTGCAGGTAAGTGACTAGTGGCACAAGGCATTATTAGAGCTTGTACGTAAACAGGGCGTCATTTCCAGTCTGTAGGATAACTTTATAGATCAGCAGTGTGTTCAATTTTAGTTTGTTGGGAGTTAGCTCCATATAACCATAGTTCGATTCTATGTTGTTTAGTCTAAAATGTTCAACACACACAGAAGTGATAATACTGACTTCCTGAATCTAACACAGAACGAACAGTTTGTTCGAAAGTATCTTTAATTAGGATTGTGGTGGCACTCAAAAGAATTTTTTCGTTAACAGCAGGCAGTTGACATGACCAGATAAGGGTGCTGGTAACTGGCGAGGGTATTTAAACATCTGAAAGAGTATTTTGATCTGGCGGCGACGTGGACGAAGATTGGCTAACGTTTATTAAAGTTGAAAACGTTGACACCTTGGAATCTTCGTTGCACAATAATATATTGTGCCTTTTACTTCTACACTGACGGAATTGCTTGCTGACGGTTGTGTGCACCGAAACTAATCAAGAGAGTGGCAATTCTGATTTGATGATTTCGTATGACCTTTCTGAATTGATAAGAAAGTCGATTAAATTTTTGTTGGTTGGCAAAATTGATCACATTTTTGTTCGAAACCTAAACGTATGTCAGTAGAAGCTTTATGCAAAACTAGCTGAAAGAGTAAACAATTCTTGTAGGTCAATGTCTAAAAACCCAGAGGGCATTCACTAATGACTAAAAAGTAGGGGGAAAATGACAGTTCTAACGCGGAAGTGACGTCACACGGCGGGAAATTCAAAAATTGTGGTGGTGGGGGTAACCATGCGGCAGTAGTCTGTCGGCCATGTTGTCGTCGTCGCCGCCTAAAGTGGGGTAATGTGTGCGTTGATTGTCGGAGGCGTGGCTATGTTCGCAGTTCGCCGTTCGCCGTTCGCCGTTGACGTCGTCATCGTCGCTGGGCGGCGGCCTGGTGGTGGCTTGATGGCCGCCCGTCGTGGTGGGGGCGACGGGGGCCATGTTGGAAAAGGTGCGATGTTGTCGAGTGGTGTAAGAGAGTAGTGGTTAAGGTACGGCCTGGTTGTCGATTCGTGCGTGTGTTATAGTGTATGGTTATGTATATGTAAGGGGTTTTTCCGGAAGTTCGGCCATGTTGGAAAAGCGTCGTCGGTGTTGCCAACTGTTGTCGGCTCGGTGTTATAGTGTACGGGTTGAATGTATGTTTCGCCATTGTTGCCAACTCGGTGTTAAAGTGTACTGGTTTCGTATATATTTACCCTGCCGTGCCGATATCGTCGATGTTGTGTATAAACATGGTTACTCCCACCACCACAATTTTTGAATTTCTCGCCGTGTGACGGTCCACGTTAGAACTGTCATTTTCCCTGTAAGAAATACACATGATATTCAGTGTTCGATTCACTTATCTGAACGATTGCATTGTTGACAACTGTGTGTCTATGTGTTAAGTAAATTGTAGTATGCGAAAAGGATAGTTGAAAATAAACATAAAAATATTATACGATAAAAAAATCCATGCTTTTCACATGTGGAGTTATTTTTTACAACAGAATGCTGACAGACCACTCGTTATTACTGGTGTGTTGACGTCCAGGGTAGAACTGTCATTTTCCCTGTAAGAAACACACATGATATTCAGTGTTCGATTCACTTATCTGAACGATTGCATTGTTGACAACTGTGTGTCTATGTGTTAAGTAAATTGTAGTATGCGAAAAGGATAAATATAAACATAAAAGAAAAAAATATCTACAAGTTTATTTTACAACTATGTTTACACTGCCGCCATTGTTGCCAACTCGTGCATGTGTTATAGTGTACTGGTTTCGTATATATTTACACTGCCACGTCGATATCGTCGATGTTGTGTTTATGTGTTAAGTAAATATATAAACAGATTGAAAAAAATACGTTCGCAGCAACCTGTTGGTCTGCGGCTCGCTATGTCTAGCCCTACATTTGATGTTGTAAGAAACACACCGCTATGTCGAGCCCTACTTGAAAGAAACACACATGATATGCAGTTGTCAATTCACTTATATAAAACACATGCACACGCAATATTTATGTAATATCTGAATAATAGGACGTTGCAAATGATGTAATCGGCTCCCACCATGATTTTCACATGTGGAGTTATTTTTTACAACAGAATGCTGACAGACCATCTGTTATCATTGGTAGGTTTGTAATATTTAAATATTCTTTAATTTCTAAAGTATATTATAATCATGCAATTATTGTGATTTTTTTTAGAATATTGTTAATGTTCCAAGGAATTTTGAAATTAAAAAACAATAAAAAGGTTAAAGCAATACTGTTTAATTACAAATAATTAAAATACATGTAATCAAAATATATTACAATTTAAAATACATAATATGTAAACGCACACAGTAGTGAAAATTACAAAACTCAATTGCGCTAATAGTTGCAATTATACTTTCTGGCACGTCTCTCAACGAATGAACGAATAACGCACGTGCACAGCGGAATATATAGGGAGGTAGTTGTGGAGGTGGAAACCGGAGAGGGGGGAAACCACGCAACGCACAGTAAGCGTTTATTTTTAACCATGTGAACAGGACACGAGCTGATTTCTCACGGTTCGATGGGAAGGTGGGGAAGAGGGGTGTCGGTTATTTTTTATACGTCTAGACAGCACATGTGCTTGTTTGAACACGTCGTCGACGCTAATTTATTTTTAGACAGATGATGTAATAGATAGAAAGGCGACGACTGTTATTTTTTACGTAAGCGCTAAACAATAATGTTAGTAATTGATCAGAAACTTATTGATTATTCTAAAATCTGATACAACCCACTCGCGTAAAGCGTGTACTCTAGTATTTGTACATATTTCCGGAAATAAGCGGTGCGCGAGACAGGCTGTTCCATGTATTGATTGTAATTGATCAAGTTTGGGACAACCGAAATCTTCTAAATTTATAATATTAAAATGCACGATACGCTTCTGTAGAAATCTTTTTTTGCAATCATTTTACGAACACGAAGTTGTAAGGAAACGTATACTTTTCTAATATCGGTACAAGATGTTCGTACGATGTGTCCCCGTCCGTCAACGTTAGTCCATGATAATGGTCTGTTAACCATCTGTTTGTACTCACATGTTTGTGATTCGAAACAATCGTGTCTATTGGATGTGTAAATATCCAATGCCTGCTGGCAAATGCGGTGACGTCCATAACGGCTAGTTCCTTAACGAGTTCGCTTCCATCATTGTCGATGAAACAGTGAAAGTCAAGTTGTTGTCGGTATGTGCGTGACTATGTTGGAAAAGCGGCGATGTTGTCGGGTTGTGCATGTGTGCTGGTTAAGGTTCGGCCACGTTGCCGATCCGTGGTGTGTTATAGTGTATGGGTATGTATATGTAAGGGGTTTTTCCGGAAGGGTGTCCATGTTGGGAGAGCGTTGTCGGCGTTGTCAACTTGTGCTGGTTTAGCGACGTTGTCGGCTCGCGCGAGTGTTATAGTGTATGGGTTTAAGATATATTTACACTGCCACCGGATATCGTCGATGTGAAGAGGTGAATTGCATTGTTGCCAACGCGTCGACCACGTTGTCGGCTCGTGCATGTGTTACGTGGTGTGTTATAGTGTACGGTTATGTATATATACGGGGTTTTCCAGGAAGTGCGGCCATGTTGGAATGTTTACACTGCCGCCATTGTTGCCAACACGTTGTCAACTCGGTGTTATAGTGTACTGGTTCCGGATATATTTACACTGCTACAATTGTCTCGATATCGTCGATGTTGTGTCTATGTGTTAAGTAATTGCATTGTTGCCAACTCAGTCAAGTAGTGTAAGAGTGTGCTGGTTAAGGTTCGGCCACGTTGACGATTCGAGCGTGTGTTATAGTGTATGGGTTTGGATATATACTGTGTTTTCCGGAAGGGCGTCCACGTTGGAAAAGCGTCGACGTTGTCAACTTGTGCATGTGTGCTGGTTTAGCGTCGGCCACGTTGTCGGCTCGTGCATGTGTTATAGTGTACAGGTTTCAGATATATTTACACTGCCACCATTGTCCGTATATCGTCGATGTGAAGAGGTGAATTGCATTGTTGCCAACTGGAGAACTGTACTGGCATCGGTCACGTTGTCGACTCATGCATGTGTTATAGTGTACGGGTTTCAGATATATTTACACTGCCACCCCATTGTCCGGATATCGTCGATGTGAAGAGGTGAATTTCATTGTTGCCAACTCGAGAACTGTACTGGCGTTGGTCACGTTGTCAACTTGTGCATGTGTTATAGTGTATGGGTTTAGATATTTACACTGCTGCCGTTCGGATTTACTACTGCGGTGCAAAATTGAATATCATTTCACTTGTAAAAATTGATTATCGTGCATTTGTGCAATTGTTCTGATTGACATTTCACTTATGAAACATGCATGATGGAAGGAAAAAAGGATAGTTGAAAATAAACAACTAAGCAAAGCAAAATTTACATACACTGCCGCCATTGTTGCCAACACGTTGTCAACTCGGTGTTATAGTGTACTGGTTTCAGATATATTTACACTACCACAATTGTCTCGATATCGTCGATGTTGTGTCTATGTGTTAAGTAATTGCATTGTTGCCAACTCAGTCAAGTAGTGTAAGAGTGTGCTGGTTAAGGTTCGGCCACGTTGGCGATTCGAGCGTGTGTTATAGTGATGGGTTTGGATATATACTGTGTTTTCCGGAAGGGTGTCCACGTTGGAAAAGCGTCGACGTTGTCAACTTGTGCATGTGTGCTGGTTTAGCGTCGGCCACGTTGTCGGCTCGTGCATGTGTTATAGTGTACAGGTTTCAGATATATTTACACTGCCACCATTGTCCGGATATCGTCGATGTGAAGAGGTGAAATGCATTGTTGCCAACTGGAGAACTGTACTGGCATCGGTCACGTTGTCGACTCATGCATGTGTTATAGTGTACGGGTTTCAGATATATTTACACTGCCACCCCATTGTCCGGATATCGTCGATGTGAAGAGGTGAATTGCATTGTTGCAACTCGAGAACTGTACTGGCGTTGGTCACGTTGTCAACTTGTGCATGTGTTATAGTGTATGGGTTTAGATATTTACACTGCTGCCGTTCGGATTTACTACTGCGGTGCAAAAGTGAATATCATTTCACTTGTAAAAATTGATTATCGTGCATTTGTGCAATTGTTCTGCTTGACATTTCACTTATGAAACATGCATGATGGACGGAAAAAAGGATAGTTGAAAATAAACAACTAAGCAAAGCAAAATTTACATATATTGTAATCAAACACACATAAAAATATACAACACACTACACACACACACCACCGCCGCAAGAAGTTCGAACGATGTGTCCCCGTCCGTCCACTCTAATCTATAATAATGCTCCGTTAACCAACGGTTTGTCCTTACGTGATTGTGATCCGAAACGATTGTGTTTACTAGAGGTGCAAATATCAAATGCCTGGTGGCATATGCGATGATGTTCATAATGGCTAGTTACTTGCCGAGTTCGTTTCCATCGTCGTCAACAAAACAGTGAAAGTCGTCAAGTTCATTGAAAGCTGTCAGACTAAGGTGCCATGCCATAAACGCTCGTAACGATATACCCATAACCGCAATGTCAACCTGCCTATCGTTAACGAAAACATTGCCACGTTCATTGAAAGCTGTCAGACCAAGGTACTGCATGACATGCCACGTTCATTGAAAGCTGTCAGACCAAGGTACTGCATGCCATAACTGATCGTAACGATATACCCATAACCGCAATTTCAACATGCCTATCGTTAACGAAACCATTGCCACGTTCATTGCAAGCTGTTAGACCAAGGTACAGCATGCCATAACCGATCGTAACGATATACCAACAACCACAATGTTAACCTGTCTACTGTTAACGAAACAATTGTTACGTTCATTGAAAGCTGTCAGACCAAGGTACTGCATACCATAACCGATCGTAACGATATACCCAGAACTGCAATGTCAACCTGCCTATCGTTAACGAAATCATTGCTACGTTCATTGAAAGCTGTCAAACCAAGGTACTGCATGCCATAACCGAACATAACGATATAACCATAACCGCAATGTCAACCTGCCTATCGTTAACGAAATCACTGCAAAGTTCATTGAAAGCTGTCAGACCAAGGTATTGCATGTCATAACCGATCGTAACGATATACCCATAACCGCAATCTCAACCTGCCTACGGTTAAAGAAACCATTGCCAAGTTCATTGAAAGCTGTCAGACCAAGGTACTGCATGTCATAACCGATCGTAACGATATACTCATAACCGCAATCTCAACTTGCCTATCGCTAACGAAACAATTGCCAAGTCCATTGAAAGCCGCCAGAACAAGCTACTGCATGCCATAACCGATCGTAACGATATGCCCATAACCGCAATGACAACCTACCTATCGTTAACGAAACCATTGCCACGTTCATTGAAAGCTGTTAGACCAAGGTACTGCATGCCATAACCGATCGTAACGATATACCCATAACCGCAATCTCAACCTGCCTATCGTTAACGAAACCATCGCCAAGTTCATTGAAAGCTGTCAGACCAAGGTACTGCATGCCATAACAGATCGTAACGATATACCCATAACCGCACTTTCAACCTGCCTATCGTTAACGAAACCATTGCCAAGTTCATTGAAAGCTGTCAGACCAAGGTAGTGCATGCCATAACCGATCGTAACGATTAAAACATAACCGCAATCTCAACCAGCCTATCGTTAACGAAACCATTTAATTGACAGCTCTCCGACCAATGTACTACATGCCATAACCGATCGTAACGATATACCCATAACCGCAATGTCAACCTGCCTAACGTTAACGAAACCATTGCCAAGTTCATTGAAAGCTGTCAGACCAAGGTACTGCATGCCATAACCGATCGTAACGATATACCCATAACCGCAATGTCAACCTGCCTAACGTTAACGAAACCATTGCCAAGTTCATTGAAAGCTGTCAGACCAAGGTATTGCATGCCATAACCGATCGTAACGATATACCAATAACCGCAATATCAACCGGCCTATCGTTAACGAAACCATTGCCACGTTCATTGAAAGCTCTCAGACCAAGGTACTACATGCCATAACCGATAGTAACGATATACCCATAACCGAAATCTCAACCTGCCTATCGTTAACGAAACCATTGCCAAGTTCATTGTAAGCCGTCAGAACAAGGTATTGCATGCCATAACCGATCGTAATGATATACCGATAACCGCAATGTCAACCTGCCTATCGTTAACGAAACCGTTGCCAGTTCATGGAAAGCTGTCAGACCAAGGTATAGCATGCCATAACCGATCGTAACGATATACCCATAACCGCAATATCTACCTGCCTATCGTTAACGAAACCATTGTCACGTTCATTGAAACCTGTCAGACCAAGGTAGTGCATGCCATAACCGATCGTAATGATATACCTATACCCATTACCGCAATGTCAACCTGCCTATCGTTAACGAAACCATTGCCACGTTCATTGAAATTTGCCAAACCAAGATACTGCATGCCGATAACCGATCGTAACGATATACCCATAACCGCAATGTCAACTTGCCTATCGTTAACGAAACCATTGCCAATTTTATTGAAAGCCGCCAGACCAAGGTACTGCATGACATAACCAATAGTAACGATATAGCCATAACCGCAATGTCAACATTCCTATCGTTAACGAAATCATAGCCAAGTTCATTGAAAGCCGTCAGACCAAGTTACTGCATGCCGTAACCAATTGTAACAATACGCCCATAACGGCAATGTCAAATTGCCTATCGTTAACGTAACCATTGCTACGTTCATTAAAAGCTGCCAGACGAAGGTACTGCATGCCATAACCGATCGTAACGATATACCCACAACCGCAATGTCAACCTGCCTATCGTTAAAGATACCATTGCCAATTTCGTTGAATGCCGCCAGACCATGTTACTGCATGCCATAACCGATCGTAACGATATACCCATAACCGCAATGTCATCCTGCCTATCGTTAACGAAACCATTGCAAAGTTCGTTGAAAGCCGGCAGACCAAGTTACTGCATGTCGTAACCGTTCGTAACGATATACCCATAACCGCAACGTCATCCTGCCTATCGTTAACGAAAGCATTGACACGTTCATTGAAAGCTGTCAGACCAAAGTACTGCATGACATAACCGATTTTAACGGTATAACCACAACCGCAATGTCAACCTGCCTAGCGTTAACGAAACCATTGCCTCGTTCATTGAAATCTGTCAGACAAAGATACTGCATGCCATAACCGAGTTTAACGATATACCCACAAACGCAATGTCAACCTGCCTATCTTTAACGAAACCATTGCCACGTTCATTGAAAGGTGTCAGACCAAGATACTGCATGCCATAACCGATCGTAACGATATACCCACAATCGCAATGTCTACCTGCCTATCGTTAACGAAACCATTGCCACATTCATTGTAAGTTGTCAGACCAAGGTACTGCATGCCATAGCCGATCGTAACGATATAGCCATAAACGCAATATCAACCTGCCTATCGTTAACAAAACCACACCAATTTCATTGAAAGCTGTCAGACCAAGGTACTGCATGCCATAACCGATCGTATCGCTATACCCATAACCGCAATGTCAACCTGCCTATCGTTAACGAAACTATTGCCATGCCATAACCGATCGTAACGATATACCCATAACCGCAATGACAACCTGCCTATCGTTAACGAAACCATTGCAAAGTTCTTTTAAAGCCGTCAGACCAAGGTACTGCATGCCATAACCGATCGTAACGATATACACATAACCGCAATGTCAACCTGCCTTTCGTTAACGAAACCACGTCAAGTCCATTGAAATCTGTCAGACCAAGGTACTGCATGCCATTACCGATCGTAACGATATACCCATAACCGCAATGTCATCCTGCCTATCGTTAACGAAACCATTGCAAAGTTCGTTGAAAGCCGGCAGACCAAGTTACTGCATGTCGTAACCGTTCGTAACGATATACCCATAACCGCAACGTCATCCTGCCTATCGTTAACGAAAGCATTGACACGTTCATTGAAAGCTGTCAGACCAAAGTACTGCATGATATAACCGATTTTAACGATATAACCACAACCGCAATGTCAACCTGCCTAGCGTTAACGAAACCATTGCCTCGTTCATTGAAATCTGTCAGACAAAGATACTGCATGCCATAACCGAGTTTAACGATATACCCACAAACGCAATGTCAACCTGCCTATCTTTAACGAAACCATTGCCACGTTCATTGAAAGGTGTCAGACCAAGATACTGCATGCCATAACCGATCGTAACGATATACCCACAATCGCAATGTCAACCTGCCTATCGTTAACGAAACCATTGCCACATTCATTGTAAGTTGTCAGACCAAGGTACTGCATGCCATAGCCGATCGTAACGATATAGCCATAAACGCAATATCAACCTGCCTATCGTTAACAAAACCACACCAATTTCATTGAAAGCTGTCAGACCAAGGTACTGCATGCCATAACCGATCGTATCGCTATACCCATAACCGCAATGTCAACCTGCCTATCGTTAACGAAACCATTGCCATGCCATAACCGATCGTAACGATATACCCATAACCGCAATGACAACCTGCCTATCGTTAACGAAACCATTGCAAAGTTCTTTTAAAGCCGTTAGACCAAGGTACTGCACCCCATAACCGATCGTAACGATATACCCATATCCACAATGTCAACCTGCTTATCGTTAACGAAACCATTTCCACGTTCACTGAAAGCTGTCAGACCAAGGTATTACATGGCATAACCGATCGTAACGATATACCCATATCCGCAATGTCAACCTGCCTGTCGCTAATGAAACCATTGCCTCGTTAATTGAAAGTTGTCAGACCAATGTACTGCATGTCATAATCGATCGTAACGATATACCCATAACTTCAACGTCAACCTGCCTATCGCTAATGAAACCATTGCCAAGTTCATTGAAAGTTGTCAGACCAAGTTACTGCATTCCATAATAGATCGTAACGATATACCCATAACTGCAACGTCAACCTGCCTATCGTTAAGGAAACCATTGCCAAGTTCATTGAAAGCTGTCAGACCAAGTTACTGCATTCCATAACCGATCGTAATGATATACCCATATCCGCAATGTCTACCTGCTTATCGTTGACGGAACCTTTTCCACGTTCATTGAAATCTGTCAGACCAAGGTACTGCATGTCATTACCGATCGTAACGATTTACCCATAACAGCAATCTCACCCTACCAATCGTTAACGAAACCATTGCCAAGTTCATTGAAATCTGTCAGACCAAGGTACTGCATGGCATAACCGATCGTAACGATATACCCATAACCGCAATCTCAATCTACCAACCGTTAACGAAACCATTGCCAAGTTCATTGAAAGCTGTCAGACCAAGGTACTGCATGGCATAACCGATCGTAACGATATACACATATCCGAACGATATACCCATAACCGCAATGTCAACCTGTCTATCGTTAACGAAACCATTGCTACGTTCTTAGAAAATTGTCAGACCAAGGTACTGCATGCCATAACCGATCGTAACGATATACCCATAACCGCAATATCAACCTGCCTATCGTTAAAGAAACCATTACCAAGTTCGTTGAAAGTCGCTAGACCAAGGTACTGCAAGCTATAGCCGATCGTATTGATACACCCATAACCGCAATGTCAACCTGCCTATCGTTAACGAAACCATTGCCAGTTCATGGAAAGCTGTCAGACCAAGGTATTGCATGCCATAACCGATCGTAACGTTATACCCATAACCGCAATGCCAACCTGCCTATCGTTAACGAAACCATTGCCACGTTCATTGAAATCTGTCAGACCAAGGTACTGCATGCCATAACCGATCGTAACGATATACCCATAAACGCAATGTCAACCGGCCTATCTTTAACGAAACGATTGACACTTTTATTGAAACCTGTCAGACCAAGGTACTGCATGTCATAACCGATCGTAACGATATACCCATAACCGTAATATCAACCTTCTTATCGTTAACGAAACCATTGCCATGTTCATTGAAAGCTCTCAGACCAAGGTACTGCATGTCATAACCGATCTTAACGATATACCCATAACCTCAATCTCAACCTGTCTATCTTTAACGAACCCATTACCAATTTCATTGAAAGCCGCCAGACCAAGCTACTGCATGCACTGTCGGACCAAGGTATTTCATGTCTTAACCGATCGTAACAATATACCCATAACCGCAATGTAATCCTGCCTATCGTTAACGAAACCTTTGCCAAGTTCATTGAAAGCCGCTAGACCAAGGTACTGCATGCACTGTCAGACCAAGGTATTTCATGTCATAACAGATCGTAACGATATACCCTTTGTTATGGGGGTTCGAACCCACTATCTTCCCCATGAGTGCGAGTGAGAGCGAATGACATGTGCAATGAGTGCGAGTGAGATGGAAGATGACACCACTACCCCCCCATCCATCCCCACCCTCTACCGCAGAAGTGACGTCATACGACCATGTTGTCGTCGTCGCCGCCTAAAGTGGGGTAATGTGTGCGTTGATTGGCGGAGGCGTGGCTATGTTCGCCGTTCGCCGTTCGCCGTTGACGTCGTCGTTGACGTCGTCATCGTCGCTGGGCGGCGGCCTGGCCGCGGCCTGGTCGTGGCTTGATCGTCGCCCGTCGTGTTGGGTCGGCGGCGGCCATATTAGAAAAGCTGCGTGTATATTTTTGTGTGTTTGATTACAATATATGTAAATTTTGCTTTGCTTAGTTGTTTATTTTCAACTATCCTTTTTTCCTTCCATTATGCATGTTTCATAAGTGAAATGTCAATCAAAACAATTGCACAAATGCACGATAATCAATTTTTACAAGTGAAATGATATTCAATTTTGCACCGCAGTAGTAAATCCCAACGGCAGCAGTGTAAATATCTAAACCCATACAATATAACACATGCACAAGTTGACAACGTGACCAACGCCAGTACAGTTCTCGAGTTGGCAACAATGCAATTCAGCTCTTCACATCGACGATATCCGGACAATGGGGTGGCAGTGTAAATATATCTGAAACCCGTACACTATAACACATGCATGAGTCGACAACGTGACCGATGCCAGTACAGTTCTCCAGTTGGCAACAATGCAATTCACCTCTTCACATCGACGATATACGGACAATGGTGGCAGTGTAAATATATCTGAAACCTGTACACTATAACACATGCACGAGCCGACAACGTGGCAGACGCTAAACCAGCACACATGCACAAGTTGACAACGTCGACGCTTTTCCAACGTGGACGCCCTTCCGGAAAACACAGTATATATCCAAACCCATACACTATAACACACGCTCGAATCGCCAACGTGGCCGAACCTTAACCAGCACACTCTTACACTACTTGACTGAGTTGGCAACAATGCAATTACTTAACACATAGACACAACATCGACGATATCGAGACAATTGTGGCAGTGTAAATATATCCGGAACCAGTACACTATAACACCGAGTTGACAACGCGTTGGCAACAATGGCGGCAGTGTAAACATATATTCAACCCGTACACTATAACACCGAGCCGACAACGTCGATTAACCTCAACACAAGTTGGCAACACCGACGCTTTTCCAACATGGCCGAACTTCCGGAAAAACCCCTTACATATACATAACCATACACTATAACACATGCACGAATCGGCAACCTGGCCGTACCTTAACCACTACACACATCCACAATCCGACAACATCGCAGCTTTTCCAACATGGCCGCCGCCGACCCACCACGACGGGCGACGATCAAGCCACGACCAGGCCGCGGCCAGACCGCCGCCCAGCGACGATGACGACGTCAACGACGACGTCAACGGCGAACGGCGAACGGCGAACATAGCCACGCCTCCGCCAATCAACGCACACATTACCCCACTTTAGGCGGCGACGACGACAACATTTTTCGTATGACGTCACTTCTGCGGTAGAGGGTGGGGATGGATGGGGGGGTAATGGTGTCATCTTCCATCTCACTCGCACTCATTGCACATGTCATTCGCTCTCACTCGCACTCATGGGGAAGATAGTGGGTTCGAACCCCCATAACAAAGGGTATATCGTTACGATCTGTTATCACATGAAGTACCTTGGTCTGACAGTGCATGCAGTACCTTGGTCTGGCGGCTTTCAATGAACTTGGCAAAGGTTTCGTTAACGATAGGCAGGATTACATTGCGGTTATGGGTATATTGTTACGATCGGTTATGACATGAAATACCTTGGTCCGACAGTGCATGCAGTACCTTGGTCTGGCGGCTTTCAATGAAATTGGTAATGGGTTCGTTAAAGATAGACAGGTTGAGATTGAGGTTATGGGTATATCGTTAAGATCGGTTATGACATGCAGTACCTTGGTCTGAGAGCTTTCAATGAACATGGCAATGGTTTCGTTAACGGTTGGTAGATTGAGATTGCGGTTATGGGTATATCGTTACGATCGGTTATGCCATGCAGTACCTTGGTCTGACAGATTTCAATGAACTTGGCAATGGTTTCGTTAACGATTGGTAGGGTGAGATTGCTGTTATGGGTAAATCGTTACGATCGGTTATGACATGCAGTACCTTGGTCTGACAGATTTCAATGAACGTGGAAAAGGTTCCGTTAACGATAAGCAGGTAGACATTGCGGATATGGGTGTATCAATACGATCGGTTATAGCTTGCAGTACCTTGGTCTAGCGACTTTCAACGAACTTGGTAATGGTTTCGTTAACGATAGGCAGGTTGATATTGCGGTTATGGGTATATCGTTACGATCGGTTATGGCATGCAGTACCTTGGTCTGACAACTTTCTATGAACGTAGCAATGGTTTCGTTAACGATAGACAGGTTGACATTGCGGTAATGGGTATATCGTTCGGATATGTGTATATCGTTACGATCGGTTATGCCATGCAGTACCTTGGTCTGACAGCTTTCAATGAACTTGGCAATGGTTTCGTTAACGGTTGGTAGATTGAGATTGCGGTTATGGGTATATCGTTACGATCGGTTATGCCATGCAGTACCTTGGTCTGACAGATTTCAATGAACTTGGCAATGGTTTCGTTAACGATTGGTAGGGTGAGATTGCTGTTATGGGTAAATCGTTACGATCGGTTATGACATGCAGTACCTTGGTCTAACAGATTTCAATGAACGTGGAAAAGGTTCCGTTAACGATAAGCAGGTAGACATTGCGGATATGGGTATATCATTACGATCGGTTATGGAATGCAGTAACTTGGTCTGACAGCTTTCAATGAACTTGGCAATGGTTTCCTTAACGATAGGCAGGTTGACGTTGCAGTTATGGGTATATCGTTACGATCGATTATGGAATGCAGTAACTTGGTCTGACAACTTTCAATGAACTTGGCAATGGTTTCATTAGCGATAGGCAGGTTGACGTTGAAGTTATGGGTATATCGTTACGATCGATTATGACATGCAGTACATTGGTCTGAAAACTTTCAATGAACGAGGCAATGGTTTCATTAGCGACAGGCAGGTTGACATTGCGGATATGGGTATATCGTTACGATCGGTTATGCCATGTAATATCTTGGTCTGACAGCTTTCAGTGAACGTGGAAATGGTTTCGTTAACGATAAGCAGGTTGACATTGTGGATATGGGTATATCGTTACGATCGGTTATGGGGTGCAGTACCTCGGTCTGACAGCTTTCAGTGAACGTGGCAATGGTTACTTTAACGGTAGGCAGGTTTATATTGCGGTTATGGGTATATGGTTACGATCGGTAATGGCATGCAGTACCTTGGTCTGACAGATTTCAATGCACTTGACGTGGTTTCGTTAACGAAAGGCAGGTTGACATTGCGGTTATGTGTATATCGTTACGATCGGTTATGGCATGCAGTACCTTGGTCTGACGGCTTTAAAAGAACTTTGCAATGGTTTCGTTAACGATAGGCAGGTTGTCATTGCGGTTATGGGTATATCGTTACGATCGGTTATGGCATGGCAATGGTTTCGTTAACGATAGGCAGGTTGACATTGCGTTTATGGGTATATCGATACGATCGGTTATGGCATGCAGTACCTTGGTCTGACAGCTTTCAATGAAATTGGTGTGGTTTTGTTAACGATAGGCAGGTTGATATTGCGTTTATGGCTATATCGTTACGATCGGCTATGGCATGCAGTACCTTGGTCTGACAAATTACAATGAATGTGGCAATGGTTTCGTTAACGATAGGCAGGTTGACATTGCGATTATGGGTATATCATTACGATCGGTTATGGCATGCAGTATCTTGGTCTGACACCTTTCAATGAACGAGGCAATGGTTTCGTTAACGCTAGGCAGGTTGACATTGCGGTTGTGGTTATATCGTTAAAATCGGTTATGTCATGCAGTACTTTGGTCTGACAGCTTTCAATGAACGTGTCAATGCTTTCGTTAACGATAGGCAGGATGACGTTGCGGTTATGGGTATATCGTTACGAACGGTTACGACATGCAGTAACTTGGTCTGCCGGATTTCAACGAACTTTGCAATGGTTTCGTTAACGATAGGCAGGATGACATTGCGGTTATGGGTATATCGTTACGATCGGTTATGGCATGCAGTAACATGGTCTGGCGGCATTCAACGAAATTGGCAATGGTATCTTTAACGATAGGCAGGTTGACATTGCGGTTGTGGGTATATCGTTACGATCGGTTATGGCATGCAGTACCTTCGTCTGGCAGCTTTTAATGAACGTAGCAATGGTTACGTTAACGATAGGCCGGTTGACATTGCGGTTATGGGCGTATTGTTACAATTGGTTACGGCATGCAGTAACTTGGTCTGACGGCTTTCAATGAACTTGGCTATGATTTCGTTAACGATAGGAATGTTGACATTGCGGTTATGCCTATATCGTTACAATTGGTTATGTCATGCAGTACCTTGGTCTGGCGGCTTTCAATAAAATTGGCAATGGTTTCGTTAACGATAGGCAAGTTGACATTGCGGTTATGGGTATATCGTTACGATCGGTTACGGCATGCAGTATCTTGGTTTGGCAGATTTCAATGAACGTGGCAATGGTTTCGTTAACGATAGGCAGGTTGACATTGCGGTTATGGGTATAGTTATATCATTACGATCGGTTATGGCATGCACTACCTTGGTCTGACAGGTTTCAATGAACGTGACAATGGTTTCGTTAACGATAGGCAGGTAGATATTGCGGTTATGGGTATATCGTTACGATCGGTTATGGCATGCTATACCTTGGTCTGACAGCTTTCCATGAACTGGCGACGGTTTCGTTAACGATAGGCAGGTTGACATTGCGGTTATCGGTATATCATTACGATCGGTTATGGCATGCAATACCTTGTTCTGACGGCTTTCAATGAACTTGGCAATGGTTTCGTTAACGATAGGCAGGTTGAGATTTCGGTTATGGGTATATCGTTACTATCGGTTATGGCATGCAGTACCTTGGTCTGAGAGCTTTCAATGAACGTGGCAATGGTTTCGTTAACGATAGGCCGGTTGATATTGCGGTTATTGGTATATCGTTACGATCGGTTATGGCATGCAATACCTTGGTCTGACAGCTTTCAATGAACTTGGCAATGATTTCGTTAACGTTAGGCAGGTTGACATTGCGGTTATGGGTATATCGTTACGATCGGTTATGGCATGCAATACCTTGGTCTGACAGCTTTCAATGAACTTGGCAATGGTTTCGTTAACGTTAGGCAGGTTGACATTGCGGTTATGGGTATATCGTTACGATCGGTTATGGCATGTAGTACATTGGTCGGAGAGCTTTCAATGAACGTGGCAATGGTTTCGTTAACGATAGGCTGGTTGAGATTGCGGTTATGTTTTAATCGTTACGATCGGTTATGGCATGCACTACCTTGGTCTGACAGCTTTCAATGAACTTGGCAATGGTTTCGTTAACGATAGGCAGGTTGAAAGTGCGGTTATGGGTATATCGTTACGATCTGTTATGGCATGCAGTACCTTGGTCTGACAGCTTTCAATGAACTTGGCGATGGTTTCGTTAACGATAGGCAGGTTGAAATTGCGGTTATCGGTATATCGTAACAATCGGTTATGGCATGCAGTACCTTGGTCTAACAGCTTTCAATGAACGTGGCAATGGTTTCGTTAACGATAGGTAGGTTGTCGTTGCGGTTATGAGTATATCGTTACGATCGGTTATGGCATGCAGTACCTTGGTCTGACAGCTTTCAATGAACTTGGCAATAGTTTCTTTAACCGTAGGCGGTTGAGATTGCGGTTATGGGTATATCGTTACGATCGGTTATGACATGCAATACCTTGGTCTGACAGCTTTCAATGAACTTTGCAGTGATTTCGTTAACGATAGGCAGGTTGACATTGCGGTTATGGTTATATCGTTATGTTCGGTTATGGCATGCAGTACCTTGGTCTGACAGCTTTCAATGAACGTAGCAATGATTTCGTTAACGATAGGCAGGTTGACATTGCAGTTCTGGGTATATCGTTACGATCGGTTATGGTATGCAGTACCTTGGTCTGACAGCTTTCAATGAACGTGGCATGTCATGCAGTACCTTGGTCTGACAGCTTTCAATGAACGTGGCAATGTTTTCGTTAACGATAGGCAGGTTGACATTGCGGTTATGGGTATATCGTTACGAGCGGTTATGGCATGCTGTACCTTAGTCTGACAGCTTTCAATGAACTTGACGACTTTCACTGTTTTGTTGACGACGATGGAAACGAACTCGGCAAGTAACTAGCCATTATGGACATCATCGCATATGCCACCAGGCATTTGATATTTGCACCTCTAGTAAACACAATCGTTTCGGATCACAATCACGTAAGGACAAACCGTTGGTTAACGGAGCATTATTATAAATTAGAGTGGACGGACGGGGACACATCGTTCGAACATCTTGCGGCGGTGGTGTGTGTGTGTGTGTGTGTGTGTGTAGTGTATTGTATATTTTTATGTGTGTTTGATTACAATATATGTAAATTTTGCTTTGCTTAGTTCTTTATTTTCAACTATCCTTTCTTCCGTCCAGCATGCATGTTTCATAAGTGAAATGTCAAGCAGAACAATTGCACAAATGCACGATAATCAATTTTTACAAGTGAAATGATATTCAATTTTGCACCGCAGTAGTAAATCCGAACGGCAGCAGTGTAAATATCTAAACCCATACACTATAACACATGCACAAGTTGACAACGTGACCAACGCCAGTACAGTTCTCGAGTTGGCAACAATGCAATTCACCTCTTCACATCGACGATATCCGGACAATGGGGTGGCAGTGTAAATATATCTGAAACCCGTACACTATAACACATGCATGAGTCGACAACGTGACCGATGCCAGTACAGTTCTCCAGTTGGCAACAATGCATTTCACCTCTTCACATCGACGATATCCGGACAATGGTGGCAGTGTAAATATATCTGAAACCTGTACACTATAACACATGCACGAGCCGACAACGTGGCCGACGCTAAACCAGCACACATGCACAAGTTGACAACGTCGACGCTTTTCCAACGTGGACACCCTTCCGGAAAACACAGTATATATCCAAACCCATACACTATAACACACGCTCGAATCGCCAACGTGGCCGAACCTTAACCAGCACACTCTTACACTACTTGACTGAGTTGGCAACAATGCAATTACTTAACACATAGACACAACATCGACGATATCGAGACAATTGTGGTAGTGTAAATATATCTGAAACCAGTACACTATAACACCGAGTTGACAACGTGTTGGCAACAATGGCGGCAGTGTATGTAAATTTTGCTTTGCTTAGTTGTTTATTTTCAACTATCCTTTTTTCCTTCCATCATGCATGTTCCATAAGTGAAATGTCAATCAGAACAATTGCACAAATGCACGATAATCAATTTTTACACGTGAAATGATATTCAATTTTGCACCGCAGTAGTAAATCCGAACGGCAGCAGTGTAAATATCTAAACCCATACACTATAACACATGCACAAGTTGACAACGTGACCAACGCCAGTACAGTTCTCGAGTTGGCAACAATGAAATTCACCTCTTCACATCGACGATATCCGGACAATGGGGTGGCAGTGTAAATATATCTGAAACCCGTACACTATAACACATGCATGAGTCGACAACGTGACCGATGCCAGTACAGTTCTCCAGTTGGCAACAATGCAATTCACCTCTTCACATCGACGATATACGGACAATGGTGGCAGTGTAAATATATCTGAAACCTGTACACTATAACACATGCACGAGCCGACAACGTGGCCGACGCTAAACCAGCACACATACACAAGTTGACAACGTCGACGCTTTTCCAACGTGGACGCCCTTCCGGAAAACACAGTATATATCCAAACCCATACACTATAACACACGCTCGAATCGTCAACGTGGCCGAACCTTAACCAGCACACTCTTACACTACTTGACTGAGTTGGCAACAATGCAATTACTTAACACATAGACACAACATCGACGATATCGAGACAATTGTGGCAGTGTAAATATATCCGGAACCAGTACACTATAACACCGAGTTGACAACGTGTTGGCAACAATGGCGGCAGTGTAAACATTCCAACATGGCCGCACTTCCTGGAAAACCCCGTATATATACATAACCGTACACTATAACACACCACGTAACACATGCACGAGCCGACAACGTGGTCGACGCGTTGGCAACAATGCAATTCACCTCTTCACATCGACGATATCCGGTGGCAGTGTAAATATATCTTAAACCCATACACTATAACACTCGCGCGAGCCGACAACGTCGCTAAACCAGCACAAGTTGACAACGCCGACAACGCTTTCCCAACATGGACACCCTTCCGGAAAAACCCCTTACATATACATACCCATACACTATAACACACCACGGATCGGCAACGTGGCCGAACCTTAACCAGCACACATGCACAACCCGACAACATCGCCGCTTTTCCAACATAGTCACGCACATACCGACAACAACTTGACTTTCACTGTTTCATCGACAACGATGGAAGCGAACTCGTTAAGGAACTAGCCGTTATGGACGTCACCGCATTTGCCAGCAGGCATTGGATATTTACACATCCAATAGACACGATTGTTTCGAATCACAAACATGTGAGTACAAACAGATGGTTAACAGACCATTATCATGGACTAACGTTGACGGACGGGGACACATCGTACGAACATCTTGTACCGATATTAGAAAAGTATACGTTTCCTTACAACTTCGTGTTCGTAAAATGATTGCAAAAAAAGATTTCTACAGAAGCGTATCGTGCATTTTAATATTATAAATTTAGAAGATTTCGGTTGTCCCAAACTTGATCAATTACAATCAATACATGGAACAGCCTGTCTCGCGCACCGCTTATTTCCGGAAATATGTACAAATACTAGAGTACACGCTTTACGCGAGTGGGTTGTATCAGATTTTAGAATAATCAATAAGTTTCTGATCAATTACTAACATTATTGTTTAGCGCTTACGTAAAAAATAACAGTCGTCGCCTTTCTATCTATTACATCATCTGTCTAAAAATAAATTAGCGTCGACGACGTGTTCAAACAAGCACATGTGCTGTCTAGACGTATAAAAAATAACCGACACCCCTCTTCCCCACCTTCCCATCGAACCGTGAGAAATCAGCTCGTGTCCTGTTCACATGGTTAAAAATAAACGCTTACTGTGCGTTGCGTGGTTTCCCCCCTCTCCGGTTTCCACCTCCACAACTACCTCCCTATATATTCCGCTGTGCACGTGCGTTATTCGTTCATTCGTTGAGAGACGTGCCAGAAAGTATAATTGCAACTATTAGCGCAATTGAGTTTTGTAATTTTCACTACTGTGTGCGTTTACATATTATGTATTTTAAATTGTAATATATTTTGATTACATGTATTTTAATTATTTGTAATTAAACAGTATTGCTTTAACCTTTTTATTGTTTTTTAATTTCAAAATTCCTTGGAACATTAACAATATTCTAAAAAAAATCACAATAATTGCATGATTATAATATACTTTAGAAATTAAAGAATATTTAAATATTACATACCCACCAATGATAACAGATGGTCTGTCAGCATTCTGTTGTAAAAAATAACTCCACATGTGAAAATCATGGTGGGAGCCGATTACATCATTTGCAACGTCCTATTATTCAGATATTACATAAATATTGCGTGTGCATGTGTTTTATATAAGTGAATTGACAACTGCATATCATGTGTGTTTCTTTCAAGTAGGGCTCGACATAGCGGTGTGTTTCTTACAACATCAAATGTAGGGCTAGACATAGCGAGCCGCAGACCAACAGGTTGCTGCGAACGTATTTTTTTCAATCTGTTTATATATTTACTTAACACATAAACACAACATCGACGATATCAACGTGGCAGTGTAAATATATACGAAACCAGTACACTATAACACATGCACGAGTTGGCAACAATGGCGGCAGTGTAAACATAGTTGTAAAATAAACTTGTAGATATTTTTTTCTTTTATGTTTATATTTATCCTTTTCGCATACTACAATTTACTTAACACATAGACACACAGTTGTCAACAATGCAATCGTTCAGATAAGTGAATCGAACACTGAATATCATGTGTGTTTCTTACAGGGAAAATGACAGTTCTACCCTGGACGTCAACACACCAGTAATAACGAGTGGTCTGTCAGCATTCTGTTGTAAAAAATAACTCCACATGTGAAAAGCATGGATTTTTTTTATCGTATAATATTTTTATGTTTATTTTCAACTATCCTTTTCGCATACTACAATTTACTTAACACATAGACACACAGTTGTCAACAATGCAATCGTTCAGATAAGTGAATCGAACACTGAATATCATATGTATTTCTTACAGGGAAAATGACAGTTCTAACGTGGACCGTCACACGGCGAGAAATTCAAAAATTGTGGTGGTGGGAGTAACCATGTTTATACACAACATCGACGATATCGGCACGGCAGGGTAAATATATACGAAACCAGTACACTTTAACACCGAGTTGGCAACAATGGCGAAACATACATTCAACCCGTACACTATAACACCGAGCCGACAACAGTTGGCAACACCGACGCTTTTCCAACATGGCCGAACTTCCGGAAAAACCCCTTACATATACATAACCATACACTATAACACACGCACGAATCGGCAACCAGGCCGTACCTTAACCACTACTCTCTTACACCACTCGACAACATCGCACCTTTTCCAACATGGCCCCCGTCGCCCCCACCACGACGGGCGGCCATCAAGCCACCACCAGGCCGCCGCCCAGCGACGATGACGACGTCAACGACGACGTCAACGGCGAACGGCGAACGGCGAACGGCGAACATAGCCACGCCTCCGACAATCAACGCACACATTACCCCACTTTAGGCGGCGACGACGACAACATGGCCGACAGACTACTGCCGCATGGTTACCCCCACCACCACAATTTTTGAATTTCCCGCCGTGTGACGTCACTTCCGCGTTAGAACTGTCATTTTCCCCCTACTCTAAAATATGGCTAACAAATGGTTTACGGTTTGTCAGAAACGATATTAGGCAAAAATGAAATGTCCTTACTTACAAAAAAATAACATTATAAAATACCTAGCGTTTAAAGTACAAAAATTAGTAGATCCGTGCTATAAAAGAGACTTCTATCTACTCCGGTAACACTATGCTATAATCAAACTGACAGACTTTCAAAACGTAATGTGAATGTGTCACACAAAACGTTATTTGTTACCGACAGGACGGTAGCTATGTGCAAGGTGGCGAAAATACGGAAGTCCACGCAAGTGCTCCTTATTCACCTAACGAAATTAACGTACCTCTTTAATAAAAATGGGTCATCAAGTATAACTTAAACATTCAGTGTGATAGGAGGCGCTTATTCCCCTTTACGAAAATTTTGGCTTCCACCTGGATGACCACGAAAGTAGTCTAATTTCATTTAGAGGAATCTTTGTTTGAAGCTAGTGGGAAAGTACTTTCAGAAATGTGGAAACCATTACCATTAATGAGCATGCCAGAAGTAACTCGTTAAACTCGGCGAGCTGAACTTCCATGTCACCAGAAACTGAAATGTGTGCGGAACGCTTATGGAAAATTTGATTATTATTATGTACAACATACTAAATGGAAATATGTGATGTACACCATCATAAAGTGATATGTTTCTGTAGTCACAAACCACTTCGCCTCAGTTACAACAAAATTATTTTTATGTTTGATTTAAGAATAAAATTTTAAGTAATTTCATATAACTAATTTAATTTTTTGTGCAATTAATATAGTTAATAATAACAAAATTAGTAAAATCATAAAAATAATTAAATTTAGTTCAGATTATTGTCCATTATGCTTGTGTGTGTGTGTGTGTGTGTGTGTGTGTGTGTGTGTGTGTGTGTGTGTGTGTGTGTGTGTGTGTGTGTGTGTGTGTGTGTGTGTGTGTGTGTGTGTGTGTGTGTGTGTGTGTGTGTGTGTGTCTTTCTGTGTGTAAAGCTCATATCCAGTTGTTTTAATTGAAGTAATTTTACGTCGCTTGTGTATTATTATTACACTTAAAGGAAATGAAAAATGTTTGCCAACGAAATGAGGAAGTTAATGTCTCCCCGCTTTTGTTCGCAAATGAGGTGTAATAACAGGGTTGAAGTTTATAATATTAACGTTGCGAATTTACTATCCTTCGTTAGCATACCATTTATATGTAACAAGAAATGAGTAAATTAGATAAGTAAACTGAATCAAAGTGAAAACAAAATGTAAGTACATTATTATAGGCCCTAACATTAAGATTAAATCACTTTGTCCCGATAAATTTCTGCGTCATTACTGTCACTCAAATACGTTACCTTTATCGCTTTCTCCTTTTTTTTTTGCTTTACTCCGAACTTAAGAAACGTCCTTAAGGCATGTCATTCCACCCATAGTAGACTAAAAAGTTGAAATTTGGACAGCGTAAACACGGTTTTATTCATAAGTTTTAAAATATAGATTTTGGCTGTAAAAGATATGACTCTACTTCAATTGTCAACTTAGGATGTGACCTAAACAATTCAGAAAACCATCACACTTCTGAGCAATCCGGTGGCAAACATCTAACAGTTGGCAGATGTAAGTCTTATATTTTATAGTCTGTTGGGGAAAGTTGGAAAACTGAAAACTAAAGGCATCCTTCTGACTAACAATTTTAAATTTACAAACAACCCTTTAAAAGCATGTAAACTTTTAAAATTAGGTTATTAAGAAGAATACTATTGTGTAAAATTGTTACTACCAACAATTGTTTAGGCTACTTAAGCATCGTAAGTACTTTTATTTTATTATAACTTTACTATTGAAATACTTATCATTTTTGAGAAAGACATTTCTTTTTTCTAAACTAAATTAAATGTATATCCCGTGTCTTTGTCACAATGTAATAAGTGCGTCTTTATACTCTGGATCCTGATAATACTTTTCATTACGCTGTAAACGTCACCTCATACTGTTATTCATAAAACGCTTACTTACACAGAATCAACTTTAATTAGATTAACATTACATTAAAACGGAGACATTGAAGCACAATGTAGGTCAACCAGGCAAATCAACATCCGGCTGTTGGTTACCAGGATTATTTGTAATTCACTACGCGGCACCTTTCCGAGTTTTCTCCCTGTTCATTTACAGCTGGTTTCTCTACAGTTTACGTATCCCTTCCTTTACGGATTTTTTATTTCTTCATAATACACTAGTATGCGTCTGAGCTGCAGAATCCACTCAGTATTTTGAACGGATGTAATGTATTATTAAAAGAATGTTAATATTATTTACGTTTTCAGTAATGAGGAAAATTATAAAAATCTCCATTACTCTCCTACCTCTTTAGTATTATAACAATACATGTAGACCACACAATCGCACAACAAACACTACAAATTCCAAACATTCGGAATTGGAACACAATTCCCTTTCATCTGCCAGCCTACTACATTTTCATACTTTTTTCATATATTTTATTTCTTTTAGAGATTTTAGCGTCCCATAATTTTAAAAATTCTAAACCTTAACACTACGTTCAGAAGTCATTAAAATTATCTGTAATTTGATATTCTACATGAATGTTTACAGTTTTATCAAACTTTTTACATACTTTTCGGGCCTGGCATCCAACAGTATTGTAATTTTTTAAAAATAAATATTATTTCATGTCGTTGTTAAAATTTCTATAAATTTGACACACCACGTGGAGTTTCCCAAATTTCTCCCAATTTTACCTTTCTTTGCACATTTGTCTTTTAATCACTTGGACTGTTTTAAGGATTAACCTCGAAAGAATGGGTATAATATACCCACGTTTACGTTTTACGTTTATACGGAAATAGGTTCATGCGTTCAAAAGTTATCACGAGACATACGCGATACAGACATATAGACAGACAGACAAAGATAGACAGCCAGACATATGGCTAATATAGACAGACTGTCGCTCATTGAAAAACTCCGAAACATAATACATTTTGCAAATATATGGAATAATGAACAAAAGTGATAAACGAATACTAAATATGTAACTGCTATGAGTTATATACAACTCTTCTTTTATAATATCCATGTTCCAGAGATTCTCTAAGACATTCAAACTTAATGAAAACATGCAGGCCTATTCGTGATTATTGTAAAGTCTATTACGTTCCCTTTGACATCAAAAATTCATGGAAGCAAAAAATATTGTTTATTTACAATTAGCGTAAACTTCACCTTGAGTAATTTTTAAAAATTTGTAAATTTTTGAAATTTACTTGCGCATTTTTGCATACAAAATACACATATGTTACGATGGTCTTACTGGTCGTCGTATGATACAGTGGAAAACAAAATACAGACACCAAATCGTAACCAACTAGTACAATAATTCAACTTAAATTTGTCTACAAGCAATAATAATATCAACTATACAGAATTCCGCACTAATTATGACACAATAACCACTTGATATCACTTGACAAATCGCCCAACATAAACTGACTGACAAAGCCAGCTGCTGTTGTTTATGTAGGTAACACAAGTGTTCCAGAATAATCCATAATACGAGTTAACAGGCACTCGAAAACTCTAGAGCGTGTGTGAGTGCGCTTTGAAGAACTTGTCAATCGGAGGGACGGTGGGGGACGCTCGGCTGTTCGATGGGATTCTCGTTACAATATTATCGCTAATTCGTTTTTCCCAATAGTAATCACTAGCTATTATGCAATTCGGTAAATATTTTTTAAATGTATTGTTAAAAAAAGAAAAATTTTGAATAGTTTAAACATTTTTGTCTGTGTTAATGTCCACGGTTGTGACAGTATAAACAGATTGCAGACATGTAGATTAGAAGCATGGACTAATCAGAAAGAGACAACACAGATAGAAATATCTGTGTAGAGAAACACTGTACAAAACAACGAAAGAGAGACGCATAGACGGAGAGTAAAGAGAAGAAGTCAATTAAACTTCCATTGTAAAGCCCGGTATGTTCAGCAAACAAGTAAAAAGCTACACAAAATTTAAACAACTCTGTTTTGTTTTGTTTTAAAGAGTAATTAAACATTCCACGTTCGGCTAAGAATGACTGTTTTACAGTCAAATAAAGACTTGAAGGAACACATTTAGATCCATTTTACTGTGTGTTCTGTGTCACTTTGCGGTGGTTCGTCTTACTGTAACTTGTACATTTGACAATTAAACTCTACTGAATACACAAGCTCAAAGCAAAGAGAAAATTAAATATGAAAATAACGACGTAGACTAGTCTATTAGGAGAGATGTAAAAATGTGTATTTGTTAGATACTATATTTCATCAATTTTAACAATTTCAATAACTGAAGTTATAAAACGACATAAATAAGCGCAATTATTTATTGAAAATCTAGACTTGTTTTAGATATAAAGCCTTTTTGTATAAAATAAGCATAATAATATTATATTATACAATTGAGAGACATTTATTTGGTAACAAAGTTTCAAAATATTTTTATTCTATAGTTGGAATTACTTTTTCCAGGTTTTTGGAAAACTCGTTGGGCTAGTATTAACTACTAACGTGTATTATTTTCATCATGATATTAGTTAGAAGAAGACGAAAAACTGTGTAAAGTATATTACTAAAACAATTTAATTCATTCCGTTGTTTCTGTAAAGAGGTAAATAATGAAATTATTTAGTACAATGTACTATTTAATATGATCAGCAATAATGCAATAACTCTTGAAACAATATAGAATATATTTTAATAATATCAATTTCAATCAAATATTTTGTTGGAAGGTGTCAAAAGTATTTTAAAAGAACAGAATATCCAAATGAGAACAGGAATCATACTGCATATATATTTTAGTGCCTCTTTATTAATTAAAGTACAATTTTGCTTACACGTTCTACGTAGAGTTTTAAAAGTTATTATAATAGTCTTACAGCGTAATTAATTTACATATACAGTGTAACTAACTCCATATTTAGATTCATTTATTTTTTACTTCCATATTCCTTAAGGAATGGTAGTATGGTGATGGCAAATATCGGTATGGAGAACCATACATGACTTCCATATTCTAAGATTTATATTTAAAATCATTTTCAGCCAAACAGCCAGGCTGTGTCTTACCTGCCTTTTTATTGCCGTATTAAATGAAAAATACTATATTACATTAAAATTAAAAAATTTTAATTTTATTGCCTGGCAACAAAATTAACAATCACCATTGTTCCAAAAAGTTTAAATAATTTTCAAGTACTTTACCGTTGTTAAAACGTAAAAGGTTGCAGGTAAACTACCCCTTCCCATTAACTGATCTTCACCAAAATCGAAAGTCATTGAGTCCTCTACAATTCACTGAAGTATGCAAAAACATATTTGATTCTGTTTGAATTTGCGGCAGTTATCGTTTGCCATAGAAAATACGCTTGATAAAAAACGTTGCAGGTAAACTACCCCTTCCCCTCAACCGATCTTCACCAAAAACAAAACGTCTTGAGTACTCTACAAACCAGGGTAGTATGCAGAAAATTATTTGATTCTGTTTGAACTTGCGGCTGTTATCGTTTGCCATAGAAAATACCCTTGTTAAAAAAATGTTGTAGGTAAACTACCCCTTCCCCTTAACCGATCTTCACCAAAAACAATAGGTCTTGAGAATTCTACAATTTAGGGCTGTATGCAAATAATCTTTTGATTCTGTTTGAATTTGCGGCTGTTATCGTTTGCCATAGGAAATACCCTTGTTAAAACATAAAACGTTACTGGTAAACTACCCCTTTCCCTTAACCGATCTTCACCAAAAAAAATAGGTCTTGAGAACTCTACAATTCAGGGCTGTATGCGAAACATTATTTGATTCTGTTTGAATTTGCGGCTGTTATCGTTTGCCAAAACAAAATTTCCCTTGATAAAAAAAAACCGTTGCAGGTTAACTATCCCTTTCCCTCAACCGATCTTCACCAAAAACAACAGGTCGCGAGTACTCTACACATCAGGGCTGTATGCAAAACATTATTTGATTCTGTTTGAATTTGCGGCAGTTATCGTTTGCCATAGAAAAAAATCTACAGACACACAGACACACAGACACACAGACAGACACACACACAGACACTTTTCGGAAAACGACTTTTTTCATGTTTTGAGTGTAGTAGAATCAGAATCTGCAATAATCTCGAACACGATTTTTTTTGCCATCACCATACTTCCATTCCTTAAGGAATATGGAAGTAAAAAAATCGTGTTCGAGATTATTGCAGATTCTGATTCTACTACACTCAAAACATGAAAAATATCGGTATGGAGAACCATACATGACTTCCATATTCTAAGATTTATATTTAAAATCATTTTCAGCCAAACAGCCAGGCTGTGTCTTACCTGCCTTTTTGATCGATACCTGTCTTACCTGCAATAATCTCGAACACGATTTTTTTTGCCATCACCATACTTCCATTCCTTAAGGAATATGGAAGTAATACCTTTGATAAAAAACCGTTACCGGTAAACTACCCCTTTCCCTTAACCGATCACCACCAAAAACGACATGTCTTGAGAACTCTACAATTTAGGGTTGTATGCAAAATATTATATGATTTTGTGTGAATTTGCGGCTGTTATCGTTTGCCATAAAAAATACCCTTGATAAAACAAAAAACGTGGCAGGTAAATTACCCCTTTCCCTTAAACGATCTTCACCAAAAACAATAGGTCTGTAGTACTCAAGAAATCAGGGCTGTATGCAAAAACGTATTTGATTCTGTTTGAATTTGCGGCTCTTATCGTTTGCCATAGAAAATACCCTTAAAAACATAAAACGTTGCAGGTAAACTACCCCTTTCCCTTAACCGATCTTCACCAAAAAAAAAGGTCTTGAGAACTCTACAATTCAGGGCAGTATGCAAAACATTATTTGATTATGTTTGAATTTGCGGCTGTTATCGTTTGCCATATAAAATACCCTTGTTAAAACATAAAACGGTACAGGTAAACTACCCCTTTCCCTTAACCGATCTTTACCAAAATCAACAGATCGTGAGAAATCTACAATTCAGGGCAGTATGCGAAACATTATTTGATTCTGTTTGAATTTGCGGCTGTTATCGTTTGCCAAACAAACAAAATTACCCTTGATAAAAAAAACCGTTGCTGGTAAACTACCCCTTTCCCTCAACCGATCTTCACCAAAAACAATAGGTCGCGAGTACTCTACAAATCAGGGTTGTATGCAAAAAATTATTTGATTCTGTTTGAATTTGCGGCTGTTATCGTTTGCCATAGAAAAAAATCTACAGACACACAGAAGACAGACAGACACACAGACACACAGACAGACACACACACAGACACTTTTCGGAAAACGACTTTTTTTCATGTTTTGAGTGTAGTAGAATCAGAATCTGCAATAATCTCGAACACGATTTTTTTTGCCATCACCATACTTCCATTCCTTAAGGAATATGGAAGTAAAAGTCGTTTTCCGAAAAGTGTCTGTGTGTGTGTCTGTAAATTTTTTTTTATGGCAAACGATAACTGCTGCAAATTCAAACAGAATCAAATAATTTTTGCATACAGGCCTGATTTCTAGAGTACTCACGACCTATTGTTTCTGGTGAAGATCGGTTGATGGAAAGGGGTAGTTTACCTGCAACGGTTTTTTTTTATCAAGGGAAATTTTTTTTTTGGCAAACGATAACAGCCGTAAATTCAAACAGAATCAAATAATGTTTCGCATACAGCGCTGAATTGTAGGGTTCTCAAGACCTATTGTTTGTGGTGAAGATCGGTTAAGGGAAAGGGGTAGTTTACCTGTAACATTTTATGTTTTAACAAGGGTATTTCCTATGACAAACGATAACAGCCGCAAATTCAAACAGAATCAAAAGATTATTTGCATACAGCTCTAAATTGTAGAGTTCTCAGGATCTATTGTTTTTGGTGAAGATCGGTTAAGGGAAAGGGGTAGTTTACCTACAACGTTTTTTTAACAAGGTTATTTTCTATGGCAAACGATAACAGCCGCAAATTCAAACGGAATCAAATAATTTTCTGCATACTGCCCTGGTTTGTAGAGTACTCAAGACCTATTGTTTTTGGTGAAGATCGGTTGAGGGGAAGGGGTAGTTTACCAGCAACGTTTTTTATCAAGCGTATTTTATATGGCAAACGATAACTGCCGCAAATTGAAACAGAATCAAATAATTTTTTGCATACGTGAGTGAACTGTAGAGGACTCAAGGCCATTAGATTTTGGTGAAGATCGGTTAAGGGGAAGGGGTAGTTTACCTGCAACCTTTTACGTTTTAACAAGAGTAAAGTACTTGAAAATTCATTTAAACTTTTTCAAACAATCGTAATTGTTGAAAATAAAATAATTTTGTTGCCAGGCAATAAAATTATAATTTTTTCATTTTAATGTAAATTATGTATATATTAGAAAATATATCGTGCTTGGCAGGCAAGCATATTTCAGATTATAAATCTTAGAATATGGAAGTCATGTATGGTTCTCCATACCGATATTTTAATATTTTAATTATAACGTTTCCTAGGTGCTAAGAATAATATTTGTCTACATCAACTAGTGTACATTTTAGCCTGATATCTTTAGTAAATGTTTACCCAGCTAGGTGTCACAACATAATAGGAATATATTATTACCTAGGATTCTCGGAATACCTTATATTTTGCTGTAAACGTTCTCTCGTGTTGACAGAATTACCTACCCGGGGCTATCTTTGTAGACATGTGGAAAAATTACGTTAATAATACATTAAAACATATCGTACAAAGGATCTGTTTTTGTGAATGGAATACAAAAGTGTGTGGTTAAAAAGTACTTTCTGTGATACGCTCAGCGCTGTCTTTTACAATGTATTTCCTCTTTGTTTATCTAATCATACATTTCAGTTACGTTTCCGTTTTCACACACACACACACTCGCACAGCCCCATCCCTACACACACATCCCTACTACTTCATATATTACCAATGATGTAAAAGAGATGAATGTAATCAAAATGTAATTAAAAATATATATATATATATGTTATTATAAATGTTATCTAAGTTACCAGGCTACAATTTGAGTGATTGGCTAATGATTAAATCGTTATTATATTTGCAATTCAGAGTTAGTGTAGTACATTTATCGTGAGTTCAAATGAGTGTAAATTAGAATCTTGTGAAGATTAAATTCAAGGCGGATTAGATTGGAAAGCCTTCATGAGGTCTACAACGTCGGTTTGGAAGCAAGGACCAGAATGCGGGTGCTGTGTAGATCTATGTGAAGGTGGCTCTAAGAAAGAACAGACAGATGTAGAGCTTAGTGCTTACTAGCACTGGAGCTTGATTGGAAAAAGGGGAATAGTTCGTATTTCACGCTGCGGGCACGTTACAGTACGTTGGTCACATAGACTGAAGGTTAAACGTCGATCAAGAGTGACGCCTAAGTACTTCACAGTAAGTACGTTTCCAAGCGACTTCATCTTATTCAGCTACTCACCTGGCATACCCAACCATACGCAAATCAAACGAAGGCCGTTAGATCTCAAGTTCTTACAGATGTCCTGTCTCCGTGGGAGAAAGTCTAAGCTGTCACTAAATAATAACAGACTCCTACTTTAAGAAACCATGCAAAAATCTATATGGTCTTACGCACTCCAGCTAAGGGGATGCGCTTAACACACAAGATTAAGTATCATCTAAAGATTTCAGTCAGAAATGCTGCGACTTTTAATAGATTCCACATGGTAAATCAGAAATTAGACACTTGACACCGATCTGAAAATACCTCTCATAAAGGGCTGAGTTCAGAGAATTGCAGAAAAATACAGCCGTTATATAGTACAGTATAGTTGACGACTAAATGAGCTAATGGAGTAGCTATACAACGACTGTCGCAACGTGAGAAGACTCCGCAGAACTTGATCTCAAGATTTACTAGATCCTTAAAATAACACACTCTTCTATAACGAGTAACATCAGGAGATGTTTGCATTACAAACCTAACTCTTGCATCTGATTTACTTAATACTCTGTAATAGTTGTAGATTTTTAATTAAAAATTGTCAATTTAAAAAAAAACACGTATTGTAGGCCTATAGTGTGCTTAATATGGCATTGTCAATCTAAAATTTGAGTGATTTTAGTAAAGTCTTATGTTATGATAGTGATGACGTTTGTGCCTCAAACGACAAAAATATGTTTTTTTTTTTAATTTTAAAATTAATGTGGGAGTACGACCTTTTAGTGTTAATAAGACTCTGAGAGACCATAAAGTGTTACAAGTCTATTTTTTATATTAGTCTATTATTACCTTGAAAGTTTTATAACTACTGTTAACAGAATGAGAAATATATTGGAGGAAACACAAAAAGCAGTCGTTTTTTCTTACTAATTAATGAAGTATGAATGTAATCTAAATGACACTGAAGAGGAATATTAAGGAAATCAAGATTAGAAGATTACGAAACCGCTGCACGTTTTTAAGAATCCACTCAGCTTGTCGGGGGAAGGAGGTAAATAAACGAGAGACTACATTGACCAAAAATGTGATAAAAAATGAAAAATGTGAAAGAATGGCTGAGAACCTTTAAGCTTAAGAAGCAACCTTAAGTTAAATGAACTAATTCAGATTAAAAACAATGTCTTTCTTGAAACATTTTTTTTTTCTTTTGTTTTGCCACTTTATGCAATAAAAGTCCTTATTAATGTCAGAACAGATATTAAATTCAGATTTACGTAATTGTGAAAATTAAAGAACTTTCTGAACTTCCGACACTGATAACAACGATCATGTCCACTGACCTTGTCCGTTGTGGTGCGTTTGCATCTCACTGTGCAAACTCATTCTTTTTCTACAATTATGTGTCTACTGAAGAGAAATGGCATTGCATTCTTATAATTACACTTAGAAATAATTACCTACGTGCAGTATACAAAGAATGTCAAATAACTAAACATTTTCTTAACTAGTATTATGCTGTTATAACGTATTTACAGTTTTACGTTACCATGGCAACAGACTTCAACTAATGATAAATTCAGTAATACTTTTAACCATGTACACCATTTTGATCGTCTACATAATTTATTCACTTTTAGATCTTCAGTAACTTTGTACTTAATAAATTATACTGCTAATTGATAATCAATTATGCAACAAAATATATTTTTATCATTAGTTTAACTTATGGTTTTGAAACTCAGTATAATATTCATTTTAATAAACAGCCGAATTATTGATTCGTAATTAATTATTTGCTACCATAGAAAATTTACTTAACTTAATATTAAATTCAATCCTCCGAAAAAATGTAGGCCTATATATTACATTCTATGTAACATAATCTATATTATTCCCTGTAAGATTTTATTTATTAAAAATGGATTGTAATTAGTAATACGAAGTAAATTATTTTAGCTAAATTTAGATATATGATTTTCATTAATTCAGTAGATAAATATGTTTTATAGACATAACTGTAAATTTGACTAGTACAAATACCGTACGTAAGCGCTCACACGAGTAAATTATTAAACTCAAATTTGACATACACTCCTGTGTTCTTGGATATACACGACCATTGTGTAGTCTTTTGTACAGCTGGTCATGGCGTCTATCCGCTGTTAGAAGAGCCTGGAACCAGTCGCTGATATCAGCTGGTCCTAGAAATAAAATAATTGATTTAGTGTTAATAATATAAAAATAAATTTAAAAATTGAAATAAGATAAAATAAAATATACATTTTATATAATGAATATAACTGCAGTTTACAAATAGGGACAGTAACTTGTAGCATGCAAAAGACTATGAATCAGCTGCTTTGGTTGGGATTTCAGCTCAAGCGACATTATGTTGTGTATGGCGTTATGGAGAATCAGTCCTTACTGCATTCTCTCATGGATGCTGACTATGTCAATTGTTTCTATTACTGTTGTGAAAGTTTGGCGGTTCTAAATATTGTCAGTTGCAAAATATCAACTCTAATATCATACTATTCTGTGTCGTTCAGTTCGTAGGTTGCCAATTGCCTTTAGCGTTTTAGCGTTATTAATCTTCGTTTTGATTTAGGTAAATGAAGTTAATAGTGATAAAACATGATGGAAGCGAATTCTAATTTAAAAGTTGTTAAGTTAGGAGTGAAAACCTTGAGCAGGCATTTGAAATTGTAAATGTTTATACGTTCATGGAAGACTAACAAGTAACATATCTACAACAACGGATGGACAAATATGTGAACGAGTTTGCCAAAAAAAAAACAGTTCAAAGAAATTTTAAGGAGCAAAACTCTGATAATCTTACCACATTTTAGTACACTGAATAAAAAAACTGTAAGCAACAAGACATCCGAAGACTGATATCGATGATTTTGACAAGTATGACTATCGGGGATTATTAACAAATTTCCTTATAAACATGGTGAGCTGAAAAGTTTACTACTACAACAGACAGTTGAAGAACGCAACTATAGTAATGAAAAGTGGTGTAACTGTAATGAGATGCTACTGTTTTACAAAGTGCTTTTATCCAAATCACTTGATGTAAAGTGTACTCCGAACAAGCAAGATAAGAACACAGAGTAACAGTCCTGTTTTGTACTATTTTCATTTTATGTATATTATACTTATATAATATTAGTAACGTTATCAAGAGGAAGGAAAAACAAAATTATTGTTATTGTATCAATTTATTGAGTTTAAAAAATATCAAAATTTATGCACTAAAAGTCTCAGTATTCTAAACAGAAAATTATATCAGACTATTTTAAGAAACAAAATGAATAAGATCTGTTCAAAATATTTTTACTTCCATATTCCTTAAGGAAATGGAAGTATGGTGATGGCAAAAAAAATCGTGTTCGAGATTATTGCAGATTCTGATTGTACTACACTCAAAACATGAAAGAAAGTCGTTTTTCGAAAAGTGTCTGTGTGTGTGTCTGTGTGTCTGTCTGTAGATTTTTTTTATGGCAAACGATAACAGCCGCAAATTCAAACAGAATCAAATAATTTTTTGCATAGAGCCCTGATTTGTAGATTACTCACGGCCTATTGTTTTTGGTGAAGATCGGTTGAGGGAAAGGGGTACTTTACCTGCAACGGTTTTTTTTTATCAAGGGAAATTTTTTTTTGGCAAACGATAACAGCCGCAAATTCAAACAGAATCAAATAATGTTTCGCATACAGCCCTGAATTGTAGAGTTCTCAAAACCTATTGTTTTTGGTCAAGATCGGTTAAGGGAAAGGGGTAGTTTACCAGCAACGTTTTTTTAACAAGGGTATTTTATATGGCAAACGATAACAGCCGCAAATTCAAACAGAATCAAATAATTTTTTGCATACGGCCCTGATTTGTAGAGTGTTCAAGACGTTTTGTTTCTGGTGAAGATCGGTTAAGGGGAAGGGGTAGTTTATGTGGAACGTTTTTTTATCAAGCGTATTTTCTATGGCAAACGATAACAGCCGCAAATTCAAACAGAATCAAATAATTTTTGCATACGTCCCTCAATTGTAGAGATCTCAAGGACTTTCGATTTTGGTGAAGATCGGTTGAGGGGAAGGGGTAGTTTACCAGCAACCTTTTACGTTTTAACGACAGTAAAGTACTTCAAAATTCATTTAAACTTTTTCAAACAATGGTAATTGTTAAAAATAAAATAATTTTGTTGCCAGGCAATAAAATTATAATTTTTTCATTTTAATGTAAATTATGTATGAGTTAATATACATGTATAAAATAATATATCGTTCGTGGCAGGTAAGCATATCTCAGTTATGTAATGTTTACGTTTCCATTTTATTATTATGACTACAGCAATAAAAGGCAGGGAAGACACACACACACACACACACACACACACACACACACACACACACACACACACACACACACACACAAAATTCGCGTTATTTCTGGCCAAACTCATGTTTTTTCTTACATTTGCACGCTTTTTTAATGGAAAGTGCCGAAACCCACACCAACATAACGCGTGCAAGCCGAAAAAATGGACATCAATTTGTTTCCTGTGGATTGCTGGGCAGAGTAACTGCACGTGTTTACAGAGGAACGATTCATAGACAGACTTTTCGTCTTTATGGAATGAAACCTCTGCAAGATGCTGAGGGTCCATGAGTGACTTCGGAGCGCTCCTTCTTTTTCGCGTGTTTGTTCTGTGAAACATACACTGTAGATTCGCAGCTTTACTCTAAGCAACGCTCAATAGGAAATGTTGAAAATTTTAGTCCACGGTGTACCCTCATTCACACTAAACCTGCTCTGACGTTTTAATTACGGACATCATAATATTAAAACTTTGGAAACTTGAGTACTACTTAATGGAGATCAATCATTAACTTATACAAGCCATTAACTTTATGCCTATTTTTTATATATATGTGTACAACGTTATCGGCAAGAAAAAAGTAGTTTTTGTTAAAATTCCTTCCCGGGATATTTGGCCGTAGTCCAATGTTTTCTACAAAACCAGACGTTTTTGCAATGCCATCGACTTCCATCATCAGTGAAAATCGAGTGCGATAACGTGAGGTGGTATATGTTAGTGGCCACAGTACTGTGGTTAAGGCTGAAGCAGTAAGTAGAAAGAAGTAGTTTCTATGGTAATATTTCATTTCGAAAATGATTTTAAATATAAATCTTAGAATATGGAAGTCATGTATGGTTCTCCATACCGATATTTTAGTATTTTCTACGGTATTTGTGCACAATTGTAGTATTGCAAACAGTATTCAAAATGTATAATTCAAAATAATACAAAATATTATTGTACTCTGAACGAGTGCAGTGTACATCAGGTAACCTAAACTAGTCCACGATTAGTGGGTACAGTATATAGTGTAATATTGTATAAATAGTCTAGGCCTACATAATGACGTTTGTAAATAAGAAATATAATAATATATTGTAGTATAATTAATTTTAGAACGGTATAGTACCTGCATATATTGAAATGAAAGCTAAATTAATTATGTATAACTTGTTCCATAGAAATCAATCATAACGTATTGAAATAAGTATGTACACGCTTAAGTGGCGATAGAATATTAATTCTGTATATTCCACTCGTACCAGTTTCTGTACCGATTTTCCCAATGCACGTTCCTAAAACACGTTTTGCTGTAACGCGGATTTACCTATCACCCGCGACCCGCGCTATAACGTGCTTGATCTGTACTTCGCAGCACGTGCAGAATATGTCAATATAACCAACAAAACGCTTTGTGACTAAAGGGAGTGGTTCGCTGGGGCACTAAAATGTTCTTTACGACATGCAAGGGAGTATCGTCAAGATCACTGTGATGAAGTGATGTTCCTCTCTGGATGTGAATACATAGAGCTTGGAGCTTGTTTTCTAACCTTTATTTTTTGTAGAACTTAAAGTGCTGTAATACACGTTATTTTAATTACACATCTAAAATATCCTATGGCTTGAAAGTAATATTTGTACACCATTTGATAAAGCAAAAATGAAAAGAAAATTCCACAGAATTTTAAATCAATGTTGTGACGCTTGTTTAGTATTGCACAAATCATTACAATAAACTTTTTTATGATAACTAATTTTAATTTTGAAGACGTAAACATAAGGGTGCACGTGTACGCTTGTAAACACCTGTACTGATATGCTAGTTGTTGTTTTTCAGATTATTAGTTCGTGTCCTTGCAAGAACAAAACTCGAGACTTCAGAAACTCCATGGCCAGTGATGAACTGGCTGAAACTTTACGGAGCCATGGTAAAACATTGCTGACGACCTTCAAATTATCAGTCACTTCATAAACTCAATTGTAGACGACAATAACAGAAAACACGTCCACCTTTATTTATCACAACTGTTGTTGCAGTGGCACGTTCCTGGTGGTATGCTGTTCTTAATGAGACCTTTTTATTTTTCATTATTTTTCAGTATTATAAAATCTTTTTCTTCCATAACGCCATACTTGTTTGTTATTTTACAAACGTACATTACGTAAACGTGTTTGACAGCATACTTTTACGCTACTTTCTTCACTTTTATGCTACTGTAACAACATAGGTGTTATTATATTTTTTTACTAGTCTTATATTCATGTTCGTTGCTCGACCTCTGTCCTTTTTCTTGTGCTCTTTATAGTACTTTTCTATGGTAGCATTTTTCTTTTTTTGATTTTGCGGATCAGGATTACTTTTATCTTATTTGTGTTAAATACTTTGTAAATTATTTTTGAGAATACTGCTGCAGTTTGTTTTAAATAATATTGTATTCAACTTACAAAATTTAATTACGTACTACACTCTTGAGCACTCTCATCCTCTCATCTGGTAAACGTCCCTACCTCTTACTAACTTCTCAAACTACAAACTCTAAAGTTAAAACTGCATGTTTCATTTAATTAACGTAAAACTCTGTAATTTCGTGAAACCTGAATCGCTTAGTAGGCTACATTAATTTTTGCATTCAATGTTACTTATAAAAGATGTCAGTAAAGAAAATTATCGAAACATCGTATAAACTAATTAATACAAATATATCCTTGTGAATGATAATAAATGTTATTTATTCTTAATAAATATAATAAAAAAATATAATTGTGAGCAAATAGGGATATAACTTATAATATTGTTACGACATTACAGAACAATCTACGTGTTTGTCGAATGTGCCAGAAGAATCTCGCTCTAATGTATGTGGCATACGTGACTGTCAACGAATCCGCGAGAGTTTTTGATTTGTTGTAGTAGACTGTGTTGTTAATAACGAACTGTTAACTGTGAAAATTAAAGCTGCTTATTAGTGACTTAATTGGTGTCTTGTATTTTGTTTCCACTGTACCTACGACGATCAAGTAGACCGTCGTAACAGTGGTGTCAGAAGTGGGATAGAACGGTTAACAGTGGAAACAGTGGACAGTTTGTACAAGACGAGGTAATTCGTAATTAACCGGTAAACATGGATGCCAGCCAGATGATGGAAGCTTTCCAAACGCTGCTGTGGCAGACACAGGAAGAAGCAGAAAGACGACAAAAAGAAGAACGAAGGAAAGAAAGAGAAGAAGCAGAAAAACGACAAGACGAGAAAGCGGAAGCGAAACAGAAAACCCCCCTGCAGGAGGCAGAGGAACGGAAGCGTGAAACAGAAGACATCAAAACATTAATGCAATACATCAGAGCAGAAACAGATGCAAGAACATAGTACCGCAGAATTGGGACTCCTACGAGGTGAGCTTAATAAACAAGTTACTAAAATATCGTATGTATCAATGACATTAAAAATAGCTGAAGTAGAAAAATCAGTCACGAGTGTAGAAAAAGCTGTGTCAACAAAAATAGAATATTCGATTACAAATATAAAAGGGCAGATTAAAAAATGAAGTGGAGCAGTGCCTGAAGTTACAACCAAAACAACTTTGTGAACAGACTGTACCAATGATAAAGACAGAAAAAGACGCCGAACATAAGTTAATAGAGAAAGTCACCTCCCTGCGGTAGGGACAGTTCATGTCAAAGCTCCAACCTTTGACGGAAGCAGTCACTGGGCAACGTACATCCGCCAATTTGAAGCTGCTGCATGCGGAAATAATTGGACAGAGAAAGACAAGGCAGTCCCACTCGTTCTCGCATTAAAAGGACCCGCGGCAGAACTACTATAGAAAGTGCCACCTGACAGCCAGAACATCTATGCCGAATTGATAAAAGCTCTAGAATTACGCTGCGGTGATAAACATTTGCGAGATGTGTACTACGTTCAGTTAAGAAAAAGACGACAACGCTCCTGGGAGAGCCTTCAAGCGTTTGAAGCAAGTATCGACAGACTGATTAGATTGCCCTATCCTGAAGTACCAGAAGATTTTCGAATAAGGTTTGCGGTTACATACATTTATTGGTGGCATCGGAGATTGTGAACTTCAGCAAGTGTTACGAATGGCAAGACACCGAAATAGCTCAGAAGCTCCTGTTCACGCCCTAGAGTTTGAAGCTGGCAAGTCATTGCCCCACCAAATTAATGGGTTTGTGTCATCACATTGCAGTCAGAAGATCCCTGTATCACATTGCCGTTACGATGGGTGCAGAAAAACAATGTTGTCGGACAAACAATTTAGAAGTTGAAGAGCGCCGCAACGATTTGAACGATGGGAAAAAGACAGAAGACCGAAGATTTACAACTGTGGAAAACGTGGTCATCTACAGGTAGACTGTTGGGACAAGAAGATACCGAGAGAAGAGAATGATCGCACCAATTGGAGAAGTAAAGCCCCAGAACTGCACACAGTTTCCACGCTACATAAGACCAGTGGAAACTTGATTGTTAATGGTTTTGCGGAAGGTAAACCAAGATCATTTACAGTTGACACGGGCGCAACAGTGTCCATTGTGCGCCCCGACTTAGTCAGCAACCGTCAGCCTCTAATTAGCTCTTGTACAATACAGACTGTGACTGGAAACCCCGTCAAGGTGCAGGAAATGTAGACGTTGTTCCTGAGCTGATAGAAGCGCCCGAGGGTAAAGTGGCTGAAGATGAGGTTACGCAAGAGGTTGTTGACGAGAACCAAACAAACTTAGATCACCCAGTGGTGTTTAGGTTATCAGTACATAACGCAACGGGAGTGATTCCAGCAAACCTAGTGGTTGAGCGGAAGACTCGCATTCCTGGGAACGTGGTGTTCGGATCACACGAGACTGAATTCGAAGAACCGGAGAATTATCTTTCGCAAGGACGTCCCCCTAGATCGCCTGGTCGAGTATTACTTCAGAGACGGTTTGCCAGTTCGGGACGAACAGGCTTAAGGAGGAGGCAGTGTTACGACATTACAGAACATTCTACGTGTTTGTCGAATGTGCCAGAAGAATCTCGCTCTAATGTATGTGGCATACGTGACTGTCAACGCATCCACGAGGGTTTTCTCGAAGTCGCCAGCCGCGCGGACTGTGTCAAGGCCGCAGTTACGTAGTTCACACGCGCGTTAAGACGCAATTAGGAACGTTTTGGTATGTGAGCACAGGTATAAGTACATGGCGGCAGCGGCCTTAAGTTTCAGCATAGTGGCGATATATTTACAGAGTGGTTCGAGTTATTATCCGGGCGAGATTACTGTGTACGTTCAAGTAGTTATTAGTGAAGTGTTGCATTTTAAAATCAAGCGGTATAATTGTAATACAGTTGTGTTTAATATTAGTTGACATTTTATTTCGTGTGAACAATTTTTATTTGATTTGTTGTAAGAGACTGTAGTGTTAATTACGAACTGTTTAACTGTGAAAATTAAAGCTGGTGATTAGTGACTTAATTGGTGTCTTGTATTTTGTTTCCACTGTACCAACGACGATCAAGTAGACCGTCGTAATATATGAATTTTGATGTATTTACTGTAAACAAGTGTTTCTGAACTTATGACATGGATTGATATGTATAAATATGTAATTCACATTCCTTATATACACACGCACACACGTAATTCATACGGGAACAATTTGAATTATGTGTCTCTATTCAGTCTATACTAAAGTATCTAATGTAGAAGGTCTTATAACGTGTTACGTATAAATTTATTCTAACGTTAGACAGTCGTGTGTTTCTGACATAACCTGTTTGTTTGAAATATGGTGTTCGTCAATGTTCAGCATGAAATAATTTCAGTATACGAAACACTTTTCAATACTTGTCGGAGGATGATTTCAGCCCTTTCAAATGTAATTTTAGAGTTTTAGTCTTTGTTATTCTGTAGGCCTATATTGTAACATGTAGATTAGTAATTTTTCGACACACTATTTTGATTAATATAAAATACTAATTATATTTTGATTGATACATTTAAAAAAATACTGTTTGGGTGGACTGTTATATTGAATACAGAAGGAGAATATATGGAACAAAAAACATGACTTATGTATTCTGATTTTTAGAAGAATCCCCTTTATTTGTTTCTCTTCACACTAAAAATTATAGGACGTTAGACGGTATCATTATGGTTACTTAGAGTCACTACGTAAGAATTATACAAAATATGGAGCTCATTATATAACGTGTAAAATACCAATGAAATCAAGAGAAAACGTACAAAAAAAATTTAAACGTAATCAAGATTTTTATACCGGGATACCGTAACATAAATGTAAAGTAGTACATGGCGGTTAAGATAAACACTTTAATTTTCCTGTGTATCCTAAAGAAATATTACTCATTGTAATTACTACGTTGACAACATATAAAGCAGTAGGTTGAGTTGATAGTCAGTTGACCTTCACGTTTTTAATTATTGACGTCGGACAACTGCGAGATAATTTTTGTCAAAATACAAGCATTCCTTTAATTAAAAGAAAAATTATTTTTTGTTAATTTATAAGACATTGCGTGTTATGTCTTAGACTTTACACAAAGTTTAGTTTGATTTAAGTTCGATTTAAGTTTAGTCTTTACAATTAACTGGTAAGTTCAGTCGGACTTACCAACTCTACTTTATTCTCAAATGTGATTTCTACTCAATTCCCTTCCTTATTTGCTTTATTATAAACTATGTTTTTTTTAAATTAATATTTTTGACCAATCTTTAATCATTCTACTAGTAATAAGACTGTACTTACTATCTTATTCATGTTGTGTCAGTCTGATATTCACTAGTTATAACGCCAAAATCAAAATCTTACGTTGTATATTTGACTTAACATATTTTTGATATTACATTTGATTTCCCGTTATACCTGCATTTCCGTATTATTCAGTTACCTTACTCAAAATTACATTAGAGTAACAACAAATACAACAAAAAATACTGATTTTTACAGTGTAATTTATTATTGTGTTTTGTCATATTCAGGAAATACACTTTCTGTGTTTAACAATTTAACTTTATTATTGTGAAATATTGGAAAATAATTTACGGTTATTGTACGCTATTATATATAATATTGGAGTTTTTTGGAGATACCTCCATAAACAAAAATAATGATAAATGTACTATACATTACAGATACCTTGTTAGAAGCAGCACTGAAAGGCGACACTTATCCTTCTCCAAGCAGAGATTCTATGGCATAGTGACTGATTAAGTTCGCGACGTTTTGTGTTGTCTGAAAACAAAACAAATGAAACAGGCAGGCAATTATTGATCCATTTCTCCTTTATACAATAGGAAATTATAAGATCTTAGTAACTACTGCCGGGCGCGCGGTTGTGTGATGCGTATGCTGCATTCAGAAACAGTCAAATACTACTATGTCAGATGTATTACTGTCTTTGAGGGAACGAATGTGTTGAAATTTGCTGTTCTTACTGTTACAATGCATTATGATTAAATAGTACTGTGTGCTCTTTGTAAGAATATAAGAAAAAGTTTGTAAAACTTGTTTAAGGACAATTTCATATTATAGTCTTTGTTTGTTTTTCTTTTGTTTGTTTCATGAATCTACACGTAAAAGCTGTTCAGGTAAATGGAAAGTATCTGTTACTAGAAGCCACTACAGTGAATGTCCTGTCAAGATTGTATAACTGCGGAAGAAAATAGTATTTTTTTTTAATATTATTACGACGGTCAACTTGGTCGTCGAAGGTACACTGGAAAACAAAATACAAGACCCCAATTAAGTCACTAATCACCAGCTTTAATTTTCACAATTAAACAGTTCGTAATTAACACTACAGTCTCTTACAACAAATCAAATAAAAATTGTTCACACGCAATAAAATGTCAACTAATATTAAAACACAATTGTGTTACAATATACCGCCCGATTAAAAACACAGCACTTCAATAAAAACCACTTGAACGCACACAGTAATATCGCCCGATAATAAACTCGAACCGCACGTAATATATCGCAACTATAACTAACTACTAAGGCCGCTGACGCTTTGTATTTATACCTGTGCTCACAGAACAGAAGATCGCAAACTACCCATTAGCGCCAGTGTGGACGACGTAAATAATTGCGGCCTTGACACAGTCCGCGCAACTGTCGGCTTCCATAAAAGTCTCCCGAATGAGTCGAGAATCACGACGCCAACGGCTATACCACGCTGGATTCGTATGGAACATTCGATAAACACGTAGATTGTTCTGTGATATCGTAACAGTGCACCTCCTTAAGGCTGTTCGTCCCGAACTGGCAAACCGTCTCTAAAGTAATACTCGACCAGGCGATCTAGGGGGACGTCCTTGCGAAAGATAATTCTCCGGTTCCTCGAATTCAGTCTCGTGTGATCCGAACACCACGTTCCCAGGAATGCGAGTCTTCCGCTCAACCACTAGGTTTGCTGGAATCACTCCCGTTGCGTTTTGTACTGATAACCTAAACACCACTGGGTGATCTAAGTTTGTTTGGTTCTCGTCAACAACCTCTTGCGTAAACTCATCTTCACCCACTTTACCCTCGGGCGCTTCTATCAGCTCAGGAACAAGCAAGAGTTTTGTCTCGACACACATAGTTGGCTTTCCAATCACTTCCTTTGTCGTTACACTTATTTGTATTTCCAGTGGTAGTTCTTCCTCCATTTCCGCTTGCAATAGGGAGCGTTGCTCTTGAGCAGACCTGTTGACTTTTTCTTCGGCCAATGGCACTTGCTTAATTGAATGGTTGGTAGACCCTTGTCATTATAGCCATGCCAAGCTTTATCTTCTCTTGGCCGACCCTCAGGATATGCTCTCTTGAGTCCACAACGAATCCGTAGGCATTCGTAATGTCCGTGCGAAGAATCACTTCATCGACAATGTCTGCAACGAACATTTGGTGGCTAAACTCGAGAAGACCCAGGCGTACACGTACGTCTACCTTTCCTGGCACCTTGACGGGGCTTCCAGTCACAGTCTGTATTGTACAAGAGCTAATTAGAGGCTGGCGGTTGCTGAATAAGTCAGGGACACAATGGACACAATGTCAACTGTAATTGATGTTGGTTTACCTTCCGCAAAACCACTAACAATCAAGTTTCCACTGGTCTTGTGTAGCGTGGAAACTGTGTGCTGTTCTGGGGCTTTACTTCTCCAATTGGTGCGATCATTCTCTTCTCTCGGTATCTTCTTGTCCCAACAGTCTACCTGTAGATGACCACGTTTTCCACAGTTGTAAAACTTCGGTCTTCTGTCTTTTTTCCATCGTTCAAATCGTTGCGGCGCTCTCCAACTTCCAAATTGTTTGTCCGACAACATTGTTTTTCTGCACCCATTGTAACGGCAATGTGATACAGGGATCTCCTGACTGCAATGTGATGACACAAACACATTAATTTGGTGGGACGCTGACTTGGCAGCTTCAAACTCTAGGGCGTGAACAGGAGCTTCTGAGCTATTTCGGTGTTTTGCCATTCGTAACACTTGCTGAATTTCACAATCTCCGATGCCATCAATAAATGTTTGTAACCGCAAACCTTATTCGAAAATCTTCTGGTACTTCAGGATAGGCCAATCTAATCTGTCTGTCGATACTTGCTTCAAACTCTTGAAGGCTCTCCCCAGAGCGTTGTCGTCTTTTTCTTAACTGAACGTAGTACACATCTCGCAAATATTTATCACCGTAGCGTAATTATAGAGCTTTTATCACTTCGGCATAGACGTTCTGGCTGTCAGGTGGCACTTTCTGTAGTAATTCTGCCACAGGCCCTTTTAATTCGAGAACGAGTGAACTGCCTTTTCTTACTTTGTCCAATTATTTGCGCATGCAGCAGCTTCGAATTACCATTGACTGCTTCCGTCAAAAGTTGGAGCTTTGACATGAACTGTCCCTACTACAGGCAAAGTGACTTTTTCTCTATTAACTTAATTTCTGCGTCTTTTTCTGTCTTTATCATTGGTACAGTCTTTTCACAAAGTTGTTTTGGTTGTATCATCAGGCACTGCTCAATTTCTCTTTTAATTTGTTCTGTTATGTTTGCCATTGAGTTTTCTACTGCATATATCTTACTTGACACGGATTCTTCTATGACAGATATTTTTGTAGACATCGATTTTTCAACAATCGAGACAGATTTTTCTACTTCAGCTATTTTTAATGTAACTGATTCTTTATACCTCCAATATTTTAGTAAGTTGCTTGTTAAGCTCACCTCGTAAGAGTCCCAACTCTGCAACGGTTTGTTCTTGTGTCTGCTTTTGCTCCTGTATTAACTCTTTGATGTCTTCTGTCTCCTGCTTACGTTTTTCATCCTGTCGTCTTTTTGCTTCTTCCGCCTCCTGCCTGCGTTCTTCTTTTTGTCTTTCTTGTTTCTAGCATTAGTGCTTTCTGACGTTCCTCTGCCTCTTCTCTTTCTTGTCTTCGTTATTCTTTTGTCTCTTCCCGTGTCTGCCGCAGCAGCCCTTGGAAAGCTTTCATTATCTGACTGGCATCTATTGTTTACCGATTAATTATGAATTTCCTCGTCTTGTACAAACTGTCCACTGTTTCCACTGTTAGCCGTTCTATCCCACTTCTGACACTACTGTTACGACGGTCATCTTGATCGTCGTAGGTACAGTGAAAAACAAACTACAAGACACCAATTAAGCCACTAATCACCAGCTTTAATTTTCACAGTTAAACAGTTCGTAATTAACAACACAGTCTCTTACAACAAATCAACTAAAAAATTTTCTCACGCAATAAATTGTCAACTAATATTAAAACACAATTGTATTGCAACATACCGCCCGGTTATAAATCACAGCACTTCACTAATAACCAGTTGAACGCACACAGTAATATCGCCCGATAATAAACTCGAACCGCACGTAATATATCGCAACTATAACTAACTACTAAGGCCGCTGACGCCTTGTATTTATACCTGTGCTCACAGACCAGAAGACCACAAACTACACATTAGCGCCAGTGTGGACGACGTAAATAATTGCTGCCTTGACACAGTCCGCGCGGCTGGCGGCTTCCATAAAAGTCTCGCGAATGCGTCGAGAATCACGTACGCCAACGGCCATACCACGCTGGATTCATCTGGAAAATTAGATAAACACGTAGATTGTTCTGTGATGTCGTAATAATATTGAATATGTCAGGCTAAAGTCATTATATTAGTCGATTCATAATTAACAATTTAAGTGGTAAACAACTTTATACACTTAGGTTTTAATGATATCAGGACAGGAAGATTAAGTAAATTACAGTAAGATTAGCTTCAATACAAATAATTATCATACAATAAAAATTATGGGAACAACGAGCTATTTGAATTTTAGTGAAAGTAAGAGTACCTAGGAATTTGACAATACAAATTTTCACTAACATCCTGGTACTATGACGTTAGTTTTGGGAATTTTAAAACATAGACTTGTAGCTGCGATGAAGTCACAAAACAATCAGAGAGTTAAAATTGTTGGTCTTGCCTATATATTTTCAGAGTGTTTTGTGTGAAAAACAGAACATACTAAGTGGTTCAACATTAGTTAAACTGTAGAAGATATATACGTCATTATTATAGAAATTAGTCAGTCATAACTAAACTGCTTTTATCACATAACTAGAAAAACTTTCCGTGGAGGAAATTGGGGAACCAGCACGGCAGCTGAAGAATCATTTATTATAAATAAGGTAAATTATATAAACAAATCCTCCTTAAGACGGCTGAATAAACATAAAGTATTAGTGTGCACTTTAGACATTCAAATTACTAAGAAATACAGCTGCTCGACAGATTATGATAAAAAAATAAATATTGTTACAGTACCACGAAAGCGTCAGCAAAATAAAAGGTCAAAGGAAGAAGAAAATATATGAATAATCTGTTAACGTATCTTATGTTCATCGTTAAAGTTTTGGCAAAATCCGTTCGGTTTATGATTGTTTATAATATATACGTTAAAATTACGCAGAAAACATTTAACAGAAAAACAGAAGCAAGTTTGGTGAAAGAGAAAAATGAACAAACGTTTTTTTATAATAAACACGGAACACCAATATTTTTTTAGTTTTGCATAGAAATCTTTGTAAATAGCTAAACAGTACAAAAATCAATAGAATACCGAGAAAGCAAGTAATTAAAATATATAGAGGTAGAAAGATATTGGAATACCAAAATGAATTGTACGAAAGTAGAATAAGGTCGGAGAATATTCGCAGCTTGTCAATATTAAAGAAAACCACGCCTTCCATATTACATTCTAAGAACCATGAAATAGTTGTTCAAAGGTTATCAGCTCTGTATGAACGTAAGAGTAAGGTTTGACTGAGGTTTAGATATTAATCCTTTATTTTTAATATTTTATGACGACATCGGCGGAACCGTGATTTTATTGTTGTTGTGGATTTCCATCACAATAATTATTGCCTTGGAATAATCTCTGTAATCATTGTTCAATTTATTTTAAAAATTTTGTTCCTAAAAAATATATGTATACACTTTACATTCAAGTAATTAATTTTAAATACACACTTTGTATGATAAAATTGGACGTACATAATACCATCATCATCAGTAGTTCCACAGCCCATCGTGGGTCTTAGCTTCTTGTTTGGTTTTTCTCCAGACTTTCCTATCCTTAGCCATGTCAACTTTCACATCTTCTAGGATTCCATCAATCCGTCGTAGTCTAAGTCTTCTTCGTACTCTCTTTCCATGTGGTGTGCATTTCATATTCTTTTTAAAAACATCTCCGCATTCTTTCTCTGTACATGTCCTGCCATCATAGCCTAGATATCCTAATTTATGTCAAATATCAGGCGATCTATACAACTCATAGTGCTCTCTGCTGTACCTTACTCTCCACTCTCCACCTTTCCTAATGAGTCCATAAATTTTCTTAAGTATTTTTCATTTGAAAGATGTAAGTAGAAACAGGCAGCCCTGTCACTCTTACCTATCTTTCTATTCAGTACATTAGAACCGGTTTTACTAATGTTCTATATAGTCTAACTTTGGTTACACGGTGTAGAAGTTGTGATTTAAAGTACTTCGTCAGTCCATAGTAGCATCTTTTAGCATTCTGAATTATTTTACTTATTTCTTCATTTATATCATGGTTCTTATTTATCAGAGAGCCCAAAGACGAAAAACGTGAGACCCTTTCAAAGTAAAAAATCTTAATTTTTAAATGTGATGCTGATGGGTTACAAGCTCTCCTATTTTTACTTCCATGTTCCGCAAGGAATTGGAAGCATTGTGATGGGCGAAAAAACTCGTGTTCTAGATTAGGGCTGATTCTTATTGTACAACTCTCAAAACATGTAGAAAAGTCATTTTCTGAAACGTGTCTGTGTTTGTGTCTGTGCATCTGTGTGTAGAATATTTTTCTATGGAGAACGATAACTGCCGCAAATTCAAACAGAATCAAGTAATGTTTCGCATATGTGCCCGAGTTTTAGAGGACTCATTGATTTTGGTGAAGATCGGTTAAGGAAGAGGGGTAGTTTACCTGCAACGTTTTACGTTTTAACAAGAGTAAGGTACTTAATTTTGATAAATAATGTATCCTGAAAAGAAAGTCATAATAGTCCACTGTAGAAAGGTAGATGAAATATCTCTAAATGAAAAGCGTAGTTAAGATGGGAGGGGGTAATTTTTTTACGTTTGATTTAATGAGTTTGACAAAATTATATATAAATGCATTTAATCTTTTCCAAACAATGATAATTGTTAAAAATAAAATAATTTAGTTGCCTGGCAAACTAAATAATGTTATAATTTTTTTATTTTAATTTAAGTCTTTCCTGCGTGAACGTCCGCAACTAAGGCGCTCAGCAGGCCACAAAATAATTTGTAGCCACATAAGTAAATAATTATGTACATATGTAAATTAATGCGTGATTATCTCAGAAGTTCAGTTTCATTATACAAATAAAATACCATATTTTTATAGATAAAATGAATCGAAAATAACATTATATTAAACTACTATCCCGTAATAACAAAAATATCTATAAATAGTGAAAATAGTTCGAGGATAGGGAATTTTTTTTAGAAATTATCGAACTGAATTCAAGTATATGATTTTTAAAATAAATCTTAGTACATGGAAGTCATGTATGGTTTTCCATACCGATTTTTTACTATCATATATTTAGTTGTCTCCTCATTTTCCCTTAGATCTACTTCCTCAGCTGATTGATATAATACTGTAAATGTCATCTTTACATCATTCTCTAACTTTCCCATAATATTTATGTCATCGGCATGTGCTAAGAGTTGAAGAGATTTTAAGAATATTGTACTCCTTGTTTGGAAACCTACACCTCTAACAAACTTTTTCAACAAAAACACGAAAGTGAGTCGCCTTGCTTTAGCCCATTTGTAATTTGTAATATGAACGTGTTTGGGTTTTGACTCGACACTCGCTCCCTTCCATTGCAGTCATAACCAATTTAGTAAACTGTACTGGGATTCCAAATTCATTCATCGCAGTAAATAACTTTGCTCTATTTATGCTATTATATGCTGAACTAAAATCTTTAAACAGGTGATGAATCTTATTATTATGTATTCTCTAAAATTTGTCGTATAGCAAAAATTTGATTTATTGTAGATTTTCCAGGCTGAAACCCGTATTAATTTTATAATAACTGATTGTATTGATTTTATCTATAATATTATGTCTTTAGATTAAAAGTCTCAAATATAAAATTGTATAGTATACTTTATATGCCACTGGAAGTAACATAATTCCCCTGTGGTTTTTGCACTCCATCGGATTCGTTATTTTATTCAGTGGGCAAATTAATCCAGTTGTCCATTCCTCAGAAATTTTCTGGTTGTCCCATAATTAATTGAACAGCTTTTGTAAGGAGTATATTAATCCTTGTCTACCATATTTCAACTGTTCTTCCTGTATGTGGTTTCCTTCAGGAGTCTCATTATTCTTAAGTTCTCCTATGAAATGTCGGCAAGAAGCGGAGAAGTATCGAAAGACAGAAAGCGCGATGTAGGCTAGGTTAGTCTACTTAAGCGCTATTAGTCTAAGCCGGAGTAGACCAAAAATGAATATTGAAACTTAAAGAACGCTAGCGTCTTGTAGTTACTGTATCCTTGCTATTTAAATTTACATAGGGTAAAAATCAAGGCACAAATATTTATTATTTTTATTCAACTGGAAAAATTTCTGTAAAAGCTTCTAATTTTTTCTTGCAAGCTACTATTATTCTCCTACTACAATTGAGTTGCATGCATGCAGATTAAAAACAAGAGATACTTTAAAGAAACGCGTTGGGGCATATTTGTGTAGAGAGACAGCGCGTTTACAAAAGAGAGGAGCCATAAGGATGGAGAGTAAAGGGAAGAACACAGAGTTCTACTTTAAAGCGTGTACGTTCAGCAAGCAATTAAAACGGAATTTCAAGGGCTGTTATTTGCATTATGTTAAAGGGTAATTAAGCGTTTTACGTTTGGCTGGGACTAGTAACCTTACAGTTAAATATAAACTCAATCGAAGCATTTAAACTAATTTCCCTATGTTCATGTCAGTGAATGTTTATAGTAAGTTTTAATGTACTGGTAGACTATGACATTTAGATCCTTGAATACAAACTGCAGCACAAGGTCACAGTAAAGATGCAAATGAAATATCAGAATAACGGCATACAGAAATAAAATGACACAAGAGTCAAACATCTCTCATCCCAGTGTTTGCGGTGGCAAACACTCTTCCAACCTACGTACTAATTGTCCTGTTCTCTGTAAAAACAAGAGATAGCTATATAAGAATTGAAAACACTAAAGACAATCAGATAGTTAGAAGTCTGGGAGGTTGTTTGCCTAGGGAACCAGGTGAAAGTCAGTTACGCACACGCTGTTAAGGCTATAGTGACATCCACTTTAATAATGAAAGAGATAAAGAGAACTTCTGAAGTTACACGCTTTATCAACAGATATTTCGCTGAAATACATTCAGCATCAGACAGTAAGACAAGTCGCACGTAAGACAGTGTAGTTGTATTTGGCATGAGTATGAAAATTAACAGCTGGTTTGCTGCAAGACCTGCAATTCATCCGAAAACAAAAGAGGAATACAAAATAGTGGCTGAGATTGCAGCTACCTCTAGTAGTGACGTGACAACGACATGGTACCGCTGTTCATCGACCTATCCGTGCAAATACTCTAGGAAGGGCTACCTAAAAAAGAAATCAGGCTCACAGTATGTCCCCGACGTCCAGAAGATGAGCTTGGTTTAAGGTTCAGCTTCATTGCCGGCGCCAGTGTGCGCACTGGCCTCGGTGACCTGGCAGCTTAAAAAAGAAACGGAAGCTGGCCAAAAGGAAGGTACAGAAATAAGTATGGTCCATAGCAACTTATACTTTAACACCCAACATGGGAAACGTCCTTTATTGGAACATAAACAGTTGAACTTCACATTATTGCAAACTGAAGTTGCGCATGTCATTAGAAGCAATTCTGCAAGAATAAAAATATTACGTCTATTCATGGACACACACAAAGTTATATCAGAATTCCAATAATGATAAGTTAAAACTTACTTAAATAAAATATTTTTAATCCTAACTACGGGACAAAAGTAGCCATCATTTAATCATAATTATAACTACGTCGTTTTGAGTGTGTTGGAAATGATACGAGCGCACACATACCAATTTCACTTCTTCACTTAGTCTTCACTAACACGACAAATTTGCTTATGTTGTAAACGTCTCAATACTATATTAAATTTAAGCCCTTAACCTAATATCAGTATATGCTTAAAATAGCCTATTCGAAAATTTATGGAAAACTAGTATGTTCCCTGAGAACTCGTTCACTGTTTTGAACAAAGTACATTTATTACCTGTTACATATACTTCCTTGTTAGATAATTTTCCAATTATTGTAGAAATAACAAAACTAAATATGTCTTTACTAAAATTGGATTAAATATTTTTGTTGAAGTTTATATTTAACCATAAGATTATTATTCTCAGCCAGACCTGAAACGCTTAATTACTGTTTAAAGTGAAGGAAGAACGGGATTTATTCAAATAACTATTTCTTTAATAGTATAAGAATTGTAGAGCACACAATCATACAATAAACATTAACAATTCAAAACATTTGGATTTGGCTTACAGTTCCATATAGTCTAACACCCTGATCGATTTTGACAATTTTTTTTAAAATTTTTGATCTTTTTTAGGCTTTGTTGCCCAAAAATTTTGAAATTTCCAAAACATAACACTAAATTCAGATGTAAGTTAAATTTCATTTTATTTTATACCTACACTAATTTCTGCGATTTTTTTTAAATTTATCCACGAGCCCTGTAGTCCAAAAATTTTGTCAGAAACGATAAAATAAGCCTGCTGCGTTTAAGAAGGACATAGTTCTGTTTATCGCTACCTGTTCATTTCCGAGGTAGTGCTTATTTTTACTGTAATGCTAACTTTTACTCCGTATCTGAGTCTCAGTTCGGCAAGAACCTGAGGCTCAACCATCAAGCTACAATTGTAATACGGTTATGAACACGAGGAAAGAATTAACTGAAAAGAACTTTACAAATCAAGGAATGAGACAGGTCTGCAGTTGTCGTCAACCATATTTAATATTTATATAGACATAAATATATCTGTTAAAGAGTGGGACCGATAGCATAATTAAACGTATTATTTTTCCTACGACCAAATTTTAATAAAATGTAGTAATTATATAGTATGGTAATTAAACCAAACAGTACACAACTTCTAAATGCTAAGTGCAGAATACATAACAGGTAACGGAGGAAAAACAGGAGTTGTTCAAATTTTGTTTTACAATCTTTACTATGACGTTGTTTGTGCGGTTTGTATTCAACGATCTGTATACCATAGTCTACCAGTACAAAGGAACGTACTGAGACACATCGCACGCAGTAAAATTGGATCAAAAGTTTTATATCAAGTTTATAAAACTTTGCTGTGAGATTACTATTCGCAGCCAGACGTGAACGGCTTAAATACTGTTTAAAACGGAGGGAAAACGGGACTCGTTCAAATTTTATTTTACTTGTTTATTGAACGTACACGCTTTACAATGGAACTTTGTGTTCTTCCCAATAACCTCGGTCCTTTTGGCTCTGGCTTTCGTAAACACATTGTCTCTCTACAAAAATATGCTCTGAAGTCTTTCTGTAAAAAATATTTCTAGTTTCTAGTTGGCATGCATGGAATTCCTCAGTAGTAGATAAATAATTGTAAGCTCTAAAGAGAAATATAAAATCTGCAATAGAAATTTCATGTATTGAATACAAATAATTAATATTTGTGTTTTGAGTTTTACCCTTTTGTAGATTTAAATAACAAGGATACAGTTACTTACTGTAAAATGTTGGCTGCCCTTAAGTTTTAAGCTTGATCTTCTGCCTACCCAGAATCAGTCTAAGACTAGTAGCTTTTAAGTGGGCTATTCCGACCTAAATATCTCGATTTCTGTGTTTTGTTATTTCTTCTCGTCTTGTCAACAAATCGTTGACAGTTTCATAATTCTTTCAAAAACATACTATCTTCTACAAGACTTTTCAGATTTTCCTCAAATCCCTTCACAACTCTCACCATTTGTTTTATACCCTATCCTTTACGCATAGTTTTAATGTAACTCTGTCTTTTAAAGTACATCCGCTGGCAAAGTTTATAGAAACTTTGCCTCTGATATTTCCATTTGTCTTATATCCTTTATTCTTCTCGTCGAGCATCTGTACGTGTAAAATTGTTGGCACCCCTATCACATTATAAAATATTATATGTTTGTGTCCTTTCCATGGGGCATATAGTCGTCGTTATATATAATTCTGGACTTCCTATAGAAGTTATCAAAACCCAAATATTATAAGTGAGACTGATTCCATTGATTGGGCTCTTAGCAAGGGTACGTCCTATAAAGGCTATCCTTTCGGTATCCGTAATATTCTGCACCTAGCATTTAGTAGCCGTGTGCTGTTTTCTTAATAGTGGCTCACTACATTTGGTTATAATTTTATCGTAGGGGAAAATAGTATATTCAATTTTACTAGTAGCCACAGTCACTAACGAAACGTTTAACTGCCTTTCAGTTTCTTTATACGATCATTTATATAAACATTGTGTAAGGCAGATGATAACTGCAGCCCGGACTTATGCTTTGATTTAAGAAAGTTTTTGAAATTTATTTCTTCCCGGTGTCAGGATAAAACCGCATAAATAATACGAATTAACTTCTAACTGACGACATAAATTGCTGTTGATCAACCTGTTGCGTTAAGAATTGGCAGAATTCGTTTTGTGTTTAAAATATCTTAATTACAAAATTTGCAAGACTTTAATTAAAAACATTCAACGAGCCACACGATAGTGACTAATAGAATTTTCTATTGATTGAAACGTTCGAAAGGATATGGTTTACACTCAGCACAGTAGTAGAATAAAACCTGGCAACTATGACCGGAATAAAACCTGGCAACTCGACAAATAACAAACTCTGACATCGTTAGATTCAGAATTTTAAAATGGTATTTTCTTGTGAGAATAGTACTTGAAATCCTTTAAGAACTTTGCGCAAAACGTACTAATACCTGTCTTAAATGTGTTTAAGTATTTCCAAGGAAATCGATTAACCACTGCCCTTACCTAATATTAACCTGTTTTTCAAGTAAGCAATGGGTACTTCGTCAATAGAAGAGTAAACATAATGTACTAAACTGTATAGTACAAAACATGGAATGACACATAATACAATCTAATAAACACATAATCACTACAGGTACTTAATATCTATTACTTACTTACTTAGTGTCTATTTACTTCTGTATCATTTCTATATATAATTGTCTATATATTGAATAGCACACGATATTTAATGAAACTTTTTCATTTGAGATGGGTGCATATTAAGTCTTTAATATTTATTTCATGGAAGATTGTTTATACTAATCATTAGATTTTAAAATGCATATTGGTTCTTGGTATCCAACTCACGTAGGAATAGTAGATTATAGATAAATAAATCACCTTGTATCCGTCGTGTGACTTCGTTATACGTCGATTAAAATGACGCTTTTCGGAACATATGCTCTATCATCAGATTAAATCGCTCTATTGAGGTCGTTAACAGTTAAAATCACATGTTACACATAATTGTCAACTAACGTAACTCACTCGCTTTGTAAATGGTGCGCACCACAGCATGCATTTTAATAAATAATAAATTTAATAATACCATAAAACACCATAATTTTAACAACCATCCACCTCATGGTTTACAGAAACATATAAAATTTTCCAACGGGTTCAAGTTATTGAAACAAATCAAAGCTAAATTAGTTGATAATAATGCTCTCATTACTAAGGCGGATAAGGGGAATAATCTTGTTGTCATGGACTTCGATGTGTATGAAATAAAAATAAACGACTTTATTTCAAACAACAATATTAGAACCTTGAAATCTGATCCTACTGATATGTATGTCAAGATATTGAATAACAAAATCAATAAATGCGTAAATTTGTTTAGCGAATGCACACGTCGCTTCCTAAAGCCTATTAATGCAAAAGCTCCCGAACTCACTGGCCTACCCAAAATTCATAAACACGACATACCGGTCAGACCACTCGTTAATTTTATCACAGCGCCCGCATACAAAACAGCTAAGAAACTCGTCAAAATAATCAAAGAAAATGAATTTAAAGAACAATCATAGTGTCATAAAAAACACGGATTTTATTAATAAATGTAAAGGTGTCGATCTACTACCAAATTATAAGTTAGCTTCGTTTGATATAGTAAATTTGTATACCAACATACCAGTAAAGGAAACACTGAATATATTAAAAGAAAATTTATTAGACAATAATAAATTAAATACACAGACGATAAACGAGTTAATTGGTTTACCTGTAACTATTTTAGAACAAAATTACTTTGCTTTCAATAACCAATTTTTCATTCAGGATGATGGATTGGCCATGGGTTCACCTCTCTGGTTTATTGGCCGAAATTTACTTGAATTTTTATGAAAATTCTCATTTGCTCTCACATAAAAAATACAAAAATGATATAATATTTTATGCACGTTATGTAGACGATAACTTTCTAATTTTCAATGGTACTGTACGACAGATCGAAAACCTAAAACATTATATGAATAGTATCAATAAAAACATTCAATTCAAGCTGGAAACCGAAGTGGATAGTAAATTAAATTTTTTAGATTTGTCTGTCATTAAACACATAGATAAATTGAAATTTAATATTTATAGAAAACCGACCACCACTGATGTGACAGTACATGCTGTCTCTTATCATCCCTTTTCGCAAAAGTTGGCAGCTTATAATTACTTTATCCGCAGATTGTTGGCAGTGCCTCTCAGTGATGATGATTACCGTGAGGAGTTGAATACCAATGAACATATAGCCTTAGCTAATGGTTACAAAAACACGTTAATTGTTAATCTCATCAAGAAACATAAAATTCGAAAATCCAAGCCCCCAGTAGATAAGGATACAAAAATAACATTTATTTCTACCACATACACAAATATAATGCCAAAGATTCTAACCTCCACATTTAATAAAGTGAATACTACCGCTACCTTCAAAACAAACAATAGTCTATTAAAAATACTACGGCACAGAAAACCCATACCTTTAGAAAAGAAATCCGGCATATGTAAATTATCATGTAACGACTGCAACAGTTTTTTACATTGGTCAAACGGGGAGAGGTTTCCTCAAACGACTAAAAGAGCACAAACCAAAACGTCACCTAAATAATCTCATTTTGTTAAATAATATCGTCCAACTTTTCCCGCCACTTAATCTTACACAATCATAATTATACCGATTTAAAATCTAATTTTATACCCCTACATGTGTGCAACAAAGGCCGTTACATGGACGCAATAGAAGAGTTCTAAATATACAAAGCATATAATAACATAAACAGCCGAGACTTCATATTGAATGACCATTTAAATTTTAAATCCAACCCGCTATACGATACAGCATTGAACCTGCTTAGTCGTAATCACTCAAATAATAATTCAGTGTCCGATCGGCTTCGCTGTGGTGCGCACCATTTAGAAGGCGAGTGAGTTACGTTAGTTGACAATTATTTGTAACATGTGATTTTAACTGTTAACGACCTCAATAGAGTGATTTCATCTGATATGGAGCATATGTTCCGAAACGCGTCATTTTAATCGACGTATAACGAAGTCACACGACGGATAAAAGGTGATTTATTTATCTATAATCTACTATTAGGTTTTAGATAATATATTTTTAATTTTACTGAGTTCTGCGTACTTATTACATCCGATATGTTTTAAATTAAACTTTGTTTTCCGAAATAACGATCGCACAAATTATACTATTATAGTATACAGACGATCGTCTTCAAACAACGTTATCTAAAATATTCGATACGGTATTTCCGAAACAATTAATTTTTATGCAACACAGTTTATCACTGTCGACAATAGTGTGGACTTGTGACTCCGTTTAGGTGATATGGAAATTTAAACTAATTGTGTGCTTTTTTTAAATTTGGGGGCTATTTTTTCAGCATGGTTATTAAAATATGTGTGTTATCAATTTTTTGTTACCTGTCTTTGTGTGTTGTTTGTTTTGTATGAGTTTATTAATAATTCTTCAATTTTATCCATTGGCTTTTACTAGATATTTGATTGTGTTTAGTTCGTTCTGATAGTCTGTTTCTTCTAGTGGAATGATGTTTAATCTGTGTACGTGGTTGCGAAGAGTAATAGTTTGTGTTGGATTGGGTGATTGGAGGAGTTATATGTCAGTGTCATTTGTAATGCATTTTCTGTATATACTGAGTTTGGTGTTAAAACGTTAATCAATATTACATAGATATACTGTAGGAATTTGTAATACATGTTTCATAATACGAAGTCTAATAATATTATCTTTATAACAGTCTGTGACCAAAACATGTAGTAGGTCCAATGACAAGTTTTCATGATGGCTTTAATGCATTATTAAAATTTTATTTTTCGTAGGTAAACAAATGGTGTAACTAGATTAAATTATGATTATAAATCAATTTGTATATTACATTTTACTGATGTATTAAAAATATATCGCATCAATGAGGTTCGGACCTCCCTCTAGGCGTCAAACGGGCATGAGCCCGCATCAATGCTGCCTTAGTGACAAGTTGCTCTCCGGTTGTCCGGAAACGTTCCCTTGAACTAGTTTCAAAAAATCTATCGATTTCCACGTGTAGCCAACGTACAATAGGCATATCTTTTAACATGCCATTATTTCTTAACTAAAATTAAGAAATCATGTAAAAATGGGAACTGTATGTTTGCTTGATACGTATCGAAAATTTTAATTATTGTGTTACAGGATTAATTTTGTCTAAAACCTCCGGAAATATAATAATGCGATGATATTTGCGTTTTTGTTGGCCACGAGAAAAGAATATCCCTGGTAGGTCCTTATCTTCAAATACACATTCACAGGTATTTTCCAATTTGTTACCACTTGTTGGCGATAAACCTTCATACAGTTTAGGCCAACTGTAGGCCTACTTTGTAGATTCTTTGGCAACAACTGACATACGTATTCGTTGTAATGAAAACAAAGAAAGCGATAGTTTCAATCCTGGCAGACATTGTGGTTAATAATCCTTACGCACTAGCTTACAAGATCTCTTCTGAGGTTATCAAACATGAAGGAGCAGGAACGTCTTGAGGCCATTGCCTCCAAAAGCCACTAGCTATCTAATTATAGGACATACGTGAATTTAACTTGGCAGGTTTCCTAGTAACGGAAGGTGATACGCTTTAAGTTATTAAAGTTTTCATACCACACACAAAAATATAATTTTTACTACTTTTTTAGTGGGAATCGGTTTTATCCATATCATTAAAAACAAACAAGCGCTGCCACCTGAGTTAAAAAATGATTACAGTAGTTTAAACATACTGGTGAACACATTAACAAACGCATGAAAAAAACGTACGTACATAGAGAAAATTAGCTCTTAACGGTGAGTTAAAAAACTACGTATAAACACACATCAGTACTGCTGAGTATAAATTTATTATTATACTTATATATCTGTATACAATACATAGATTAGTTTTTAACTTTGTTACTTCACAACCAATCAACACACGTTCAAACAAATACTCACACACTCAACAAGGAAAAAATAAAACATTTACAATATACATATTCTTTATTTAGAATAAACTTATTCTCATAGCCATAACATGAGACAATGATAATGTAGAAAACAACAGTGAAAGACAAGTAGATAAAGGAAAGAAGCTGTATGGTAAGACAAAGGTTTAGAAGCAAACTAATAGGAAGGCATACAGACAGAGGAGGTTACAAAAGCGGCTCACAGTAGTGGAGAGTATCAGGGGAAATACAGTCAATTAAAAACATTGTAATGCGCGACAACAAATAAGACACTGCACGATATTTGAACGAATCTTACTTTCTTAGTTGCAAAAAGTAATTAAAAGTTTTATGTTCTGTTGAGAATTGTAATTTCACAGTTAGATGCAAAGTCTTACGAGTAATTTGGTTTGAAGTAATTTAACTCCGTGTGCTGTTCCCAGTACGATTGTTCGTCTTATTCCACGTGAATGTTTAAGTTTATGAGTTTAATAATGAGCTCTGGCAAGATCGAAGTTAAGAGTGAATGGAGTAATAACCGATTTTAGTAGAGAATTCAAGTGAGGTAAAACATAGTCACGAAAAATTTATAACTTCACACAATTCTGCGCTCCCTCATGAATAACTCGTGAATAACTGCAATTGGAAACAACGTAAATGATTTTAATTATTTATAAATTTAAAACCTCTTTTTATAAACTAAGAGAATGTACACAACTACAGCTACTATACGCAACTACATTTTATATGAATATACACGTCTTTTGTGTATACGAAGAATATTATACCAAGGGCAAAACAATTGTTAGTTGCACTTTCCCATATTATTTTTTCTAAAAGAAATCTTTTGATGAAAGTAGTTAGCAACACCGGTAAATCTCCTTTTCCGTTCGTTGCATTAACGTTTCCTACAAGGTAGTAACGGTAAGTCTGTTGTTAGCTGTGAAATATGTTGCGCCGTTTACAAGTAGCGTCCACATTAGTAGTACCCGCAGTGACTAGTCTTCTATTAGCAAGAAAGTGTAACCCAACTTAAATTCATTGTAAATTGAGGGACCTGAATGATGACACAGCATTCTACGCTAGGCCATCGAAAATGTTGGAAAATAGGCCTATGGATGTCGAGGATGATTACCAGAAGGGAAAACCGTCAACTCTGACAATCGATGACAACGTTGAAAAGCATTCACAACTTGTTGCTTATAAGTAAACGACTCACTCTGAAGAAAACTACGGTTTTATTGGGTATTTCGCATGGAAGTGTGCGGTAAATGCACCTTCTGAGCGTCTTCAATGTCAAAAATTTTATGCTTGTCACGACATGAACAAATTATTTGAAACGTTTGTGTGGAATGAGTAGAAACAGCCTCCTTATCGACTTGATGTTGTCCAATGTGATTTCTATGTGTTCGGACATATGACAGCGGCTCTTGTAAAGCGGCGATATTACACTAACGAAGTAGTCCAAAATGCAGCGCGGCAATATCTATCTGACGTTCAAAACAACAATTTTTCAGCAAGAGCATCGGAAAACTCAAGTCACGTTGCGGTAAATGTTGAAATAAACTTGGAGACTTTTTAGAAAAGTAAATATTTAATTGTACTTTCAGATAAATAAAAGATTTTTTTTAATATTTCACACGGTTTTTTTTTAGTGGGGGCAAGTGTGGTAATACCTCGTGTGGTATAAATTAGAAATATCTAACTTAATTTCTCATATTAAATATTTTCATTTTGTATTATAAGTGTGACGTCTATTGAAAATGTATACATGTTACTAAGACATGTTTATTTAATGTAGCTATTTACATTATTTAACCTCAAAACATCATAAGAACCCAATTATAAAAGCCACTCACCACTCAGTTACATAATAATTACAATAGTGGGAACAATAATAAATCTTTTCTTATTAAAAGATTTATTACGTTTCTGTCGAAACGATATCAAACGTGCAATCTATTTCCGGGAGCTCCCAATCCCAACTGGCTGAATAGCCGTCGCACAGCCTTATACAACAGCCAAGCAGTCACCTGTTATGTAATGTTAACAGCACAAAATTTCAGATGGCTGGACATTAATCGATCAGCATCTTGAATGTTGCAGGGTCAGTTAGAGTTTACCAAATTTTTATGAATTACTCACGCAACTGTTTACGCAATACGTGAAATAGTCACGTAGGCCCTACGCATGATGTTACCTCTATCGTTACGGAGTAACGATTCTGCTCTTTTGCACGTGGTGTACACTAATTTCAAAATTTATAAATGACACATTTAAATTTATTAAGTTCAATAAATTTTATAGTAAATTTTACTTTTTATACATGTTTGTTTTTTCATTGGTTTTCACATACAAATTCCCTCACTTTTGCTGGTTACAAGTAAGTAGTCTCCAACAAAAACGCTGACAGGGATATGTACAATTTTCTTACGCGTAGAATATTGTTTACTTTCTATGACACAAACTTGTTGGAAGCAAATACATAAGAAAAGACAGTTTACTTTTGCTGGTGTTATTAAATTCATTTATTGGTTAATTTTGAAAACTGTTAACTCGGTTAAACGGACACGTTTTTAAACTAGGCATATTCCTAAAATAAATAAAAACTGTACCTGTATATGCCAGCCTAATAAAGATATGTTTAGGTTTACATTAAGGATTTTGCGTTAATAGGCCGTTAAGAGTGACTAGTGGCGCCATTTCCGTTTCTCTAACGAAGCAGAGAGTTTTTGCAAGGAGTTTTATGTTGGTTGTTTCTACTTTCAAATGTAAGATTTGGTGGTAAGTAGGTGCTTGTTGGTGTTTATTGGTTCTGCTCGGCAGATTGCACTAGGGCAATACTCTTTTATCAGTTATTTTCTCTATGTTAGCAGTCTTCATAAAAACTTTGTCGAATTTTGTTACTTCTCTGCGATATACACTTTTCCCTCGAACGAGGCCTTTCGGTTTCGCAACCATTATCAAGTTCTTCTTACAACAGAAGAAGTTGTAGGAAGTTCTTCTTCCTAAGTTGTAGGAAGAACTTGATAATGGTTGCGAAACCGAAAGGCCTCGTTCGAGGGAAAAGTGTATATAGCAGAGAAGCAACAAAATACGACAAAGTCAATACTCTTTTGTTTATTATTTACGATATGTTTTATTTTAATGATTCGTTGTTAATACATATTTGGGGTTGATATCTAATTTGGTGTAACGATCGGCTCCCCTAACGTGTACGTGTTTTGCAAATGAGTTTCCTGATAAAGGGTGTGTTTGATAATTGATAAATCCGCTCATCAGGCTCTCAACTGTAAACGAAATGTTTGGATTTGTATAATTCGTATTTATTATTATTTATTACATAGAATTACTCATTTCTTCTCTTAATAGTGTAATGATTAAATTCGTACTGCTTTTGTAAAAATTATATGTATTATTAGTTTTAACTAAGAACAGGTTAAATTTTCATATCACTTGAAGACGTTTATAGATCTTTACTGTTATCTATAAAAAACAAAATATAGTTTTGACGATATTAATTGATGACTCGTTGGACACTTGGTGAAACATATTAATACAAAGTTTTGCAAAATATATCAAAACACTTGGTAAGTTTCATAAATTTTTTAATTAACTCTAACAGCTATTTCGACTAACTAAGCCATTGTCAAAGAGGCTCTTTAATTAAAAAATTTGTGAAACTTACCAAGTGTTTTTATATATTTTACAAAACCTTTGTACAAAATATAGTGTTCTTAGAACTGAATGATGTCGTTTTGAAAGCAACGAGACGATGTGGTTTAAACTTTCGTCTGAATACTAAGATGACGTACCGTCGGAAATTAGATTTAAAAATCGTACAAAACAACTAAATTCTTAATTAACTGATATTGTAGTTACGTTCCAGGTACATGGATATTAAAAATCATTACACCTTGTTTGTTTCAATATTCTTATTTTATGATCGAGAAACATAGATCAATTTAAAACTTGACTGACGTTCTTAACAAGTACACAAAAAATTATTATAAATTCACAAAATATAATGCACATAATTTCAAATGTTCACTGTAAATAATCAGTACCTTCCAAAAAAGGAATACTGAAAAGTTAATCATAAAACACATCTCTTCAAACAAGAAACAGACCAAGTCAATCAATATTACACTGCGTTAATTATAATCTGTTAAAAATGTTAGTAAGTTCAACAAGTTTCTACAGTTTTTGTATATTACATTACACTGCATTATGCGTTATTGTATAGTTCTGTCCGCTTATCCTGTTTAGTACAATACAATATATTGTGCTTATTTTCCCTTTTACGGCTTATCTAAGAAACTTCTTATTTCAGTAGAACAGTTAACATACGGTGCTGACAATGACTAATCGAGTTTCTTCAAAATGGGTAAATACAGGCACATGCTGTTGTGTAGGTCGTACAACTTTTGTAATGTACAACTTTTGCTACTCTCATTCTGACAAGAGAGTAGCCAACGATGTCTGGCAGGCTGCCGAGTTTTTCACTCCGGTCACACTTAAACACTCTAGGAAACAGAGATGTCCTAGAAAACGTACTCAGCGCTGACAAAACTAGAATCAATATAAGCAAGACAAATTCAGTTTAATTATTAAATTGTTAGGTCCTGTTTTATCCATAATATTGGAACCCCTTCTTATACCAGAAATATAGGCCTACAATTTGTATGGTGTGTCAAGCTGAGGTTCATCTAATACTGATTGGCGTACAACTGACTTTGCGTTCATAACTTGAGTTAGTAGCTTTTTATATAAATTATTATCACCTATTTCTACTTTCATGTAGTTACGTAGATTTGTTAGTAATAACGGATTGCCTGTTATGTGTGTTGTTATTATATAGATGTGTGTGTGTGTGTGTGTGTGTGTGTGTGTGTGTGTGTGTGATTTTAACGTGTGTCTAAAAACTTTTCTGTTAAAGTCAAACATTAGGGTACATAGAACTTTAACACCTATAAGTATCTCACAACTTTGTACAGTGCAATAGGTTGTGGAGGAATATTCAAACAAAAATGTGTAAATTATAAAATAGTATAAAATCACCAGAGTGGTCTTTGTCAGAACGTACATGATATCCTGCTTGTCTTCATGACAATTTTTAAAGAATCAAGAGAAATTAGAGAAAAACAATGTGTAAAAATAAAAGCGTGGAAAGAGGCAAGAAAACAACAGAATTCATACTTAAATGGTACCTTTATCATATTTTGTGTGCGTGTTGTTTATTTCAAACACGGTAAAACACCTCATAGGCAATGGAAAATCGTTGTTTAATATAATTAGCAAGTTAACGTTTCCTTTTTTGTTTATAAAAAGAACAGCAGAAAAAAGTGGAAAGGTTTAAAACATTACAAACTTTCTATTCGTAGATAAATGCCACTATGTACACCCAACAATGACTAAATCAGAGAAATAAAATTAATAAAGGTAATATATTTTGAAGGAAATACTGAGTCTCTATTATTAAGAAGAAAACATATATTTACAGTGCACTCTTCTAATAGCCTAAATTATCTTATTCTTTAATGCAATTGAAACAGATTTCCATAACCAAAACTCAAGGAGTAAGAATAAAGCTTCTTATTCGTTAATAAAAGAACAAAAATTGTTTATCGTTAATGCGGTAAACGTAGTGACTTCAGTTGAATCGTCATTGTAAGAGGGGACCTCAAAAATACAAAAACAAACGTACGTTGCCAAATGTTCGGACAACTCGGGTGGCACACATTTAATTGTTGAATCTGTTAGAAAACCTTATCGGGAAAGAGTCGCTTTTGATTGAAGATTTTTATTTTTTGAAAACAAACCTCTTAAAATATGTAAGCGTTTTAAAATTAAAATATGCAGGAAACTACTAGGTACTATGTATATAATTTATTGTTACTAATAATTCCACAAAACATACCATAATTGTTTCAAGTTTTGTTATGGTTTTACAAAAAATAGTTATTACTTTTTACGTGTTTTCTTATATAAGAGAAATATCTATTACCTGATAGGCCTACAAGTGTAGTTGTGTTAATAACTCGTTATCTAATCTAATGTTCTTTAACATTGTAATAAGGATGCCTGAATCACTTGGATCCTACTAATATTTTACATTATGTTCACACAGTTTATTGTATATAACTAACGTGTACTTTATATATGTATCGAAACACAGGTGTTTTCGCATAGAATAAGTAGACGATAAACCGTGTATTGGAATGATGTCGGATTTGTGAATGATTTTATTACAAATGACTTAGCTACTTTGATTTTAATACAGTTTATGTAAAAAGTAACAAAACTAATACTCTATCTCTCTCTCTCTCTCACACACTCTCTCTCTCTCTCTCTCTCTCTCTCTCTCTCTCTCTCTCTCTCTCTCTCTATCTCTCTCTCTCTCTGTTGACATGTACATAAATTAAAATAAATTCTTATCTTTCATGTAGTTAAGTTAACTATTTTTTTGTTTACTGCAATTCCAAATATTTAAGTTTTATTAATTATTCTACTGTTTTGTTTAATAAATTTTTATTAGAATTAATATATAAAACAAAATAAAGTTTACTTTCCTTTTATGATGAAGGTAGGTCGCCGAGATGTTGACGATCCAGTCTGCACACTGATGCGTGACGTTCAATCTGGATAAAGGTGTGGGTTGATACAATCTCTTTCTGTACTTTCCCACTTTAGCAATTTTCTTTAAATTTACAATTGAGCAGTAGCTAGTGGAACTGTTTAACATATGATCGTAACGACTAGGAGACAAAGAATCTGAATTAGTACAACACGTTCACACGTTTCCGATTGTACAGAAAGTCTCTCTGTTCAACGAGAAATTATAATTCAAAATGAAAATGTACCCTAATTCTCGTACGCTGTTTGGTTAACTCGTAACCCTTCCCTGCTTCCGAGTATAGATAAAACTATACTTGCATGAAACAACTAGACTGTATGAAAGCAATTCGCGGCCTTTCCAAAAAAAACAGTATAATGTTACAACATATGTAATGAGTTACAAATCTTTCATTATTAAAGAGCTCATAGTATATCGTATTCTAATAAGGATATCAATTATATTTTTTGAACCTTAATGACTAAGTTTTTATATAAATGCAATTTTGATTAAATTTTCTGCATACAGTTATAGATGTTAATAAATAATAGGGAGATCAATACTGTCATTAACTATAATTAAATACATAACTTGTTTTAGATTCTTAAATTACATTATTATTGTAAATATAATGTTTAAAATTTAAGTACTATACTAATTGTAATATTTATAATCATATTGCTAAGAGAAATATTCGTTACCTGAGCATAAATATGCTGTGTATACATATTAGCCTGTTATGTAGAATAAACTGTTTCTTTACTCTTTGTCTCAACACAATAAAAATGTATTAATCCTAAGTATTAATTCTCATAATATTTTATATTTCATCGTAAACGTCACCTCGTGTTGACACAATTCGTTCCCCGGGATTATGGTTTTACACATCTGGAACAAACTTTAATTACGTAAGCAATACTGTACCACAGATTCTGCAAAGACGCTATTTAGGTCACTGGAATAAAGAAGTGTGTTCGCGGTTAGCCAGGATTATTTGTAATCCGCTCGGTGCTGTGTTTTTATAATTTGTTTTCTCTTTGTTTATGTGTCAGTTCTTATCACTCATTTCTTTTTTGTTCACACACACACACAAACACACATGCTCACTCACTCGCTCACACAGAAAATATTATGCAACATTATAATTATTTAATGACGTTTAAGTGGTAATATACTCAACGCAGCTGAAATGTATTAATTACTGACAAGGTCGTAGTATTTTATGTGCGTCACTTTCAATATTAACTCTTGTCTCATAAGAAATCGTGTTGTTAATTGAGAGCAAAAGATTGTAGTGACATGAAATAACTACCTGAATATGTAAAAAAAAGTCATTGAAATATTAAAAAATAAGATTTAAAAATGTAAATATTGAACAAGAAAAATATAATCTTAAACATCTCTTTTAGTACGAAGCTGTTTACAAAGCATAAAGACAAATTACACATATTATAAATCACACATGAATAGTATGAAAACAACAAACATAAATCACGCACCTGAACATAAATATGAACAATTTTCATCTACTTTAGTGTCTGACATAAAATTTTTAATGTAGATAATTAATTTAAACTTTACAAATTACATATAACTATATCACTTGAGAGTTTAATAGATAAAAAAAATACTTGTAGTACTTAAATTAATGTAATATTTACTTCAGTCTAATAAACATTAATTATTTTGAATTAGTTTTAATTAAATAGAAAAATTATTATGAAATAAATAATAAAACTACAAGTCAACGCATAATTATATAAATTTTTGCATTTCCAGTAAATTGGCTACACCGTTTAGAGAGAATGGAGGATGGACGACTATTTAAGGTTGCATTTTTATATAGACCCTTTAGTACAAGAAACGTAGGAAGACCGACAACGAGATGGAGAAATACTCTGTGAAGACGGAACAGGCAAAATGTTTACTCCATGAGGTGCAGAAGAAGAAGAAGATTTACAGTATAGGCCTACTCATTTATATATAATGTACTCATGCTTCCTTTATTGCTAACATATTTATATTTATTTTTAGTCTATTCTTATAAAATAAATTCTTCAGTTTTCAGCTTCTTTCAAACGTTTTTACTGTAATGAAGTTACCATTGAGTGTGTGTGTGTGTGTGTGTGTGTGTGTGTGTGTGTGTTACTCCCTGGACGATGTTGATGAGGTTCTGGCGCTCCACGTCGACACTCAGAGTGGCGTAGTCACACCCTCGCCGTCTCTCTGCTATGCTTAAATTGCCCGTAGTAGCCTATTTATAATGTGGTGTGGTCTCATTCTGCTAGATGCCAAATTTTGTTACGTCTTCCTTACGCGTAGTTTTTAACAAACCATTTATATGACTGTTTTTGCACTACAATTAGTTGCACATGATGGTGATTTTTCATAGGTTTATATAAAACAATTGTTCATAACTTATTAACTAACAAAGTAAATACTTTAGGTTTGAATATTTTCTAGTTATTATACGGTAATATGCACTTGTTTTGTGTCTATGTTCCTGTCTTACATGACATTTTTTGTCTTGCATGAATCAGGTCTCACCTGGCTGCACGCATACAAACTAAATACATGGTGCACAAACGCACCCGCGTTTCCGTCGCTTACAATGTCGACAAATGTTTCTCCTACATGTGAATTCTACATTATACAGTAGTAGATAAATAATAAAAGTGCATTATATTAAATGTATAAAGAAAAGTACAGAGTGCATCTAAAAAATTTATAACCCAACTTAAAATTTAAGTATAACTATACCACGGTAACTTTTATATACATTTGTGAACTAAGTTTAGTACCATCACAGTATATAAACACTAACACTATTATAATTATTTTGTGTTTAACTATTATTTCGTTGTACTTAATATTTTAACTTGAATAACCTAGCCACCATTGGTTAACCTCAAAAGCGGACTCTGTACAATATACGAACTGTTCGTCACTTTAGATTTAAGTGTTATTTTGGGATTTTATACCTAATTTTGCATTGTAATGTTTTGTTCTTCAAAAAAGACATTTTTGTTAATCATTGTAGTCAAAAGAACCCAAAAGGTTATATTTTTATAACGTAAACCGTAACCTACATCTTTGAGATTGTGAGCTCATGCTACTGTTGAACTAGCAATACAACAAGCCTGGTCAACATATTACAAGAAATGTTATTCATTTTTATATCAGAAGAATAGAATAGAATTCTAAAAGAAAGTAAAAGAAAGGTGAAAGAAATTAATGGTGAATGAATTATCATTTTTAATAATTAACATTTTATTTGCAATTTATGAAAATTAGTGTTTACATCAACTCCAGAAGAATAAGTTGGCAGAACCTATTTTGGAACAACACGTGCTATTTAAATGATATAACTAGGTCAGTGAACTCTAAGAATGTAAAAAGAATAAACTAAATGAAACTTATGAATAACAATTAATACAATCTTTTAATATCTCAATTAATAATAATCAAATAAAAAACATCAGAGCAATCTAGTTTCATACCAGCGAGCACAAGGGAACCATTCCATTATAATTACAAACCAAACCAACCTGGATAATTTATAATTAAAATTAGCAAACTGATTTTACACCACGAAAATGAATTAACAATTAATAGAATAAAGTCAACTATATTGAACCGTAAGAAACAAACTACTTATAAGATTAGAAAATCATAATTTGATTTGTATTTGTAATCTTTTTTTAAAAATTGGTGCTTACAACGTGAGGCAAAATTAATGATTTTAATTAGTAATTTTGTAATATTTTATTAAAGTCTTTATAAAAAAGATTAGATACAGGTGTACAGATGTTATGGAAAGATATATATATATATACTTAAAACCAGTAGTAAATTATTTGTCGTTTAGGCGTTACGATTAAATTTAGCTAAGAAAACGAACGCAGTAGTTTTAACACTTGTATTATTTGCAGTAGTATTATTTGTACGATTGTCTGCTCTACAATTATTAGTTTTTTAAAACGGGTAGTAAAGTAGACTGGGTTTTTAGAATTTTTCTGTAAATTTAAAACATATCTAACATTGAAATTTAGCTAATGGTAAATATAATTTGTTCAAAATTGCAAGCGAAGTCTGCAGGTCAGGAAGTTAGCTTAAAACCCAGACACACATGTGCGCGCGTGAGCGGTTACACAAAAAGCATACACCAAAAAAATTAGTTTGTACAAAAATTATTACCCCCATAAACCACTTGGATTCAAAAAATGTTTAAACGTTCACTAACTAGAAGAAAGGGACAACATCTCTGGCAAACAGACAAGTTGTAAACTCATGATCTCACTGGCTACTTCCTTATCCGATTAAGACTTGAAATCCAGCACTACTTTACAAATGTTACGTGACCTACTTCACAGCATTTTCTTCTACGTAAGTGCTGTAAATCCCACTTAGGACTGAGCATTAAGCGTTGTCTTTGTATAAGAAATATTCTTCTGAATAAGCCACTCAATTGGTCTGTGACAAGTAACCACGCTAAAGCTTAGTGTAATAAACATTGTAACCCCTCTTTCAATCCCCCCCTTTTTTTTTTAATAAAAAAAATATAAATCCCTTTTTTTTTTGAAAGAGAGACCACTAGTTATTTAGAACTAGGCAAGAGCCTAGAGAAGCCAAAAATGCGCTGGGTCCAGTATGACGGGACTTGCAAATGAAACTCTGCTCTAAGATAACAATAACAAGATTTATTAGAGTTATGTTTTTTGTACAATCAATTCCCCCAGTATATGATATATGCGCCTTTGAATGATTAAGTTAATCTTACACAATCCATAGAATAGATCAAATTCATTAATAGAGTTCAATATTATACATATGCACATATTTGCATCTTCATACAATCAAATTAGGATTACAAGTGCTTTCGCTTCATAAAAATAGCTCAAAATGTTGTTATAATTCAACACTAAACATAGGCATCGCCAAATAATTGACCTTGATATCACTGAGCAGCATACAGTTACTTCTAAATAATGTAAGAATGGCGCATAGTATCGACCCTCCCAGTAAGTCACATAAACCATAAACATGATATATATATATATATATATTATAATACTTATAACTATTTTACCTCAAGATGTATTTTTTCTTTAGGGACATGTTTCGGGAGATCCTGTTCTCCCATCTTCAACCTTCGCCATCTTGCTTCTGGTGCAGTATTTGTGTGTTGGCTTCTGGATGTTATTATGGTAGTTTGTTGGTCTTTGGTCCTTCAATGTTGCATTATTGTGTGTGGTTGTGGTATCTGTTTTTGTATTTTGTGTATTTTCGATGTTGAGTGCTTTGAATATTGTGTCATGTTTTGTATTGATTTGTATTTGTTCTGGTATTAATTTGTTTTGTGTTTTATGTTTGTAAATCTGTAAATATTCCCAAATGTTCATTATGGTGCCTTTGTGTGGTATATGTTTTATTAGTGTTACATTGGTTATGTCTGGGAATTCATGTCCTGTGTTTATTGCATGTGTGGCTAAATTGGATTTATATATGTTTGGTTAGCCACCAAATTATATATATATTTAATTATAATTATAATTATACATATAATATATATATAAAACAAACAAACAAACAAACAAACATAAAACACAAAACAAATTAATACCAGAACAAATACAAATCAATACAAAACATGACACAATATTCAAAGCACTCAACATCGAAAATACACAAAACACAAAAACAGATACCACAACCACACACAATAATGCAACATTGAAGGACCAAAGACCAACAAACCACCATAATAACATCCAGAAGCCAACACACAAATACTGCACCAGAAGCAAGATAGCGAAGATTGAAGATGGGAGAACAGGATCTCCCGAAACATGTCCCTAAAGAAAAAATACATCTTGAGGTAAAATAGTTATAAGTATTATAGTATTACATACATCAAGAAACGGACTGTAGCAGAAAGTGATTGAAATATATATATATATATATATATATATATATATATATATATGCATAACAACGTAAGCAATCTAACAATCACATAAAGGCATGACACACAACATATAATTAACATAGATACACATTTACATATAAATACCACATACCACGTCCACCTGGTTAACAGCATATATATTGTCATCGTAACACCCTCAAACCCTCTTAATCAGATCAAGTATCCGGCCCCCCCCCCTTAAAACTTCTCAATTGACAAACCCAAAACCAAATAATAAGTCACAAAGACCAGAGTTGAAACACCCCAAAAATTTTAAGTATGTGAAAGGCCAAGGTGAAATTGGCAAAATAGTCACAGCGGCACACAAGTACCAAGCATAAAAAGTAATTATCAATTTCGTACCCCAAATAATAATAAATGTGCCATCACGAGGTCAACATGGCTGCCCGGTTGCACAAACTGCATATTCTCATTTCTTTTATTTTCTTACCAAAAAAAAAACAAATTTTTAAGCAAGATCAGTGGAACGTAACCACCCATAAATAGCTTGGAACTGCTATTAATTGTTTTACATTCTTTAACATTATCAATGAATTATTATTATGAATTATTAAAAAAAAGGAAAACTTAACAATTCTTGTGCTGGCTATGGCAAAAGTTTAGTGGTTATAAAATTATTTAAACAGTAGGAATGAATTTCATAAAGCAGAATCTAGACATTTAATTTGATAAAACATACTTGAGGTGTTCATAAAGAATCCACTTGACCTCAGGCACGGTCATGCGCCCGGACTAGATCCAACAAACTATGACATGTTATGGACCTGTGGAAAAAGGCACCAACAGGTGTCGTCCACAGGTTAAAGCACCTCCCCTAAACCCTTAATTAATAACCAAATCAAAACCTAATTATGAAAATGTATATAACCACGAAAATTCCCCTACAAGGTACCGAGACACCCGTGCATGCATACTTAACGCTAATATCACTTAGGGACAGTCAGTGCCGCCCACATTTACAGTAAAAATAATTAAAATCAATTCGGGTGATGCATGACCCTGGCTGAGTTTACAAATTCTCTGAGGCGTAAGCATTAATAAAAAAAAGGAAAAGCTAATATTTAACCCCAAATGTCCCGTTGGACTTGTGCACAACCAAGTTCTAAACTGGAGCGTTTCCGAAATATCTCAAGGTAAGGTGTTGCGGCCACAAACATTTTTTAAAAAGGCATAAATGTCACCTGGTTAACAGGAAAAGGTTTGAGGATCTTGTCGTGTGTGTCCGTCCATTCGTCCTGACAGCTAGACGGAAAGTGATTGGATTTACTTCATGGAAGGCCGGTGATCGGCCATCCTCTGGAGCGAGACAGATTGACGACTAATTCGGAAACCCGGAGAGTCGCGTAGCTTTTACTTATGCATAGTAAAAGATAGTAGACAAAATTCCAAGTCGAAGCTGTCAGGCGAATACAGACGCTACTACGCTGAACGCTGAGAGTGAACTGGTTATTACAACCCCTGAAAATTTTTACGAAGCTACAGACCCAGAGCGCGCGCGGATCGGCACAGCGGAAAGATAACAAGACGGACGCCGGCAATACTTAATTTATTAATTCGACGCTGCCCGTTCTCGTTAACATAAAAAAAAACAGCCGAGTTTTTCAAAACACGGCACAACATAAACAGCAAACAAACATTATCTAACATTTGATAGACATTGTGAAAAATTTGTAATCCATATTGCATATTATAAAAGCTTAATAATTGTTTTAGTGACTCACTGTCACACACTATATAGTAATAACGAGATTTGTTAATAAATTTTACTTTCTGTCGGTAGGCAAATGGTGAATTTAAATTTAAAGTAATTTTTTAAATAATATTATACTACTTTTTAACGGTGTAAAAATGTAGTCAATTTTTTGTGTGTGCATGGACAACATTTAATAAACTTATCTTCCAACTTGCTTTTGTTTTCTTATCTAAACATTAAGAAACCATGTAAAAGCAGAAAATTACTATTTATTTGAAATTTAACCAAAATTTTAAAGTTTAAATATATTAATAAATACAAGAACTTCATACCATATATTGAGTAACTATGTTAAAACCTCATTAAACTCATAAGCGCTTGTAGAATTATATACTAATTTAATTTGTCAGAGCTATTTGGAAATGAATTTCCTTATTTCAATTGTTATTGCTTAAGTACAGTAGTAGTAGCTTCTTTAGGACGACACATGAGGTAAAGTTCTTTGTTTCCATTTTACATATTGAAAAACATTACCGGCACAAAATAGGTGAATCCTAAGAAGAAGTTTTGAATTAGTAATGGAAGTGTTCGTTCATTACTACGAGCGGGCTCATATTGGTTGTGACAAGACTGGATATCATAAAACAAATGAGATTCATCGGTTCATTCTTAATGCAGGTTTCCATTAGCAACTTAAGAACAGAGACCAAACGGATCTTCTCCGTTTGTTTGTTCACTAATTTTCACTGTAGATCTGCATTGGCTATCGGAGAACAGAGGCTGCCTAAAGGTGGTTTAAGAAGGAAGTGGCATCTTCGAAACTTAGGTTCTGGTTACTTTGGAATAACGTCATGTTTGGAATACAAAAATAAAGACTGTTCGGGTTTGGATTAATTGTTCATGCATGCAATTATTGCAGAGAATAAATAATTAGCATACATCACAAGAAAATCTCCATGAATGAAAATTATAAGTATATATAACCATTGAAATAAGTGCTAATTAGTATTAAATGAAACAAACGGTTTAGTAAATATATTATTTAATCTCACCAGTAAAAAGAAAACTAAATACAAATTTATCGGTTCAGTTTATCTTCTTTCGTAGTTTTTATCCTTAGTTAATAAAATAAATTAACCAGAGATTACAAAATCTTTCAAATAGGAAAATGATAGGACGCGCGCGTATCTGTGTGTGTGTGTGTGTGTGTGTGTGTGTGTGTGTGTGTGTGTGTGTGTGTGTGTGTGTGTGTGTGTGTGTGTGTGGTTCGGCTGATACAGGTTACTGACATAGCGAATTCACACATTCCAATTACAAATAATTTTACATGTGTGACTTATAATAAGTGGGTCGTTGATAGATTACACTAGTATAATATCATAGTGTAAACCTGTACATACTTATGACAGAGCGTAAAAAATACTCTAGTGTTTAAAGAGCGTAAAAAGGAAACAGTACTGACGTACTTTCTGACACTATTTTCTATAGTATGTGTCATCATCATACGCGTAGTTAGTACAATATAAGAAATCTGGGATCCATTACTTAAGTACACTCGGTTGATTCATCGCAATGTAAAGCTGTACAGTCACGAGTATTGAAACCGGGAGATATGGCGTAAACTTCAGCACTGGAACGAGAGACGATTACGTTTCTGCCTAAACTTCGTTGAGTGATGGCTGTATCCAGTCTTCTATATGACTGTACATATTCGTGGTATAAGGATGTGAGGAGAATCTACCTCTCTCTCCTTCTCCGTGCCTACATCCTTCTCAATATTAGTTATCGTGACTACTACATCTCTGTTTCACTACACTGTCTTTGCTTTAAACTTAATTCTCATCATGCTTTCTAAAAATGAAAATCGTACACAAGACAACGTACTGTTATGAAATCATGTATTTGGTGTATTTGAAAACGAATTGTAAATTATTGCTGCTACTATTGCTACTGCTGCTGCTGCTTCTGCTGCTAATATTATTACTACTACTACTATTATTACTACTACTATTTATACTAATACTACTATCACAGTACCCACTAGTGATCAGCGACTGATGATTATATAATAAACTAATGATTTTTTAACAAATTCGCAAGCAATGTAAACTATCTGTCATGTCAGACAGTTCACAATGTAGCACGTTCAAACACACAATACTGCACTGTTAAAGTAGCACTGAACATGCATACTTGGATCGCTGTTCAAGTTGATTCTTGCCAGAAGAGGTATTTTATGGACTGTTGTGGAATCTGATATTAGTCCAACGAACAATAGATAATGATTTCAAATAGTCGAGCTTATTAGACAAATCAATACGCTCCTTGGTACTCACAGTACTCACAGTAGGAATGCACAACACGTAACTAGGAATTCGCAATAAATCACCAATACTACCGAAAAAATGGGATAGGCTTTCTAAACAATTTATCAAAACGTATATCTTGTATTAACTTAAACGTTTTCCATTCCTCTACAATATTTGAGAAAAATTGATTACTTATACTCAGTAATAACACAGTTAGCTTCCTTCCCAATTTGCAGTGATTTCATTCAATTTGACAGTGTGGACAAAAGAGGAACTGTTGTGTGAAGCAATTTGTTTCACTCGCACAACACATTAGTATGTATCGCGAGAATTCATTCAATACTGGTGTAACGACACCTTTTCGACCTACATTGAAATGTATAACAATGACATATTGTGGGTTTCTCGTTTCTACACCGGACATTGTTCAGCTCTTCTTGCTCACGGATCTGGGTTAACACACAAACACGCTTCTATGTACTACCCTTTCACAGGTAAAACCCTATAAACAGATTGTTTCCAAATAAGTGGTGTCAAACTTTGAGAAATGATTCTACTCATTAAACTGATGGAAACAGGTTCAATAAACCTATGTCAAAAAACTCATTTTCCATCTGTCTGTATGCGTCTAAAAGACTTAATTCTGCCAAACGAAATGAGATGTGGAGTTGAAATTTAATGTAACCGGTACGTTTACCACTTCTATAAGCAAAAAGCAAACCAAATATATTATTCTAAAATGTTTCCTAATGGCTGCCGATTAAAACTTTTAGCCCAAAATTTGCACATACATCAATATTTATAAAAAAAATGATCCATTACTTTTATTTGTAATCTAATCGTGTCATGTCTAGGATATTAGGATAAAAAATAATTGAGATATTACATTTGTTTTGAAACCAAACCGGCAAAAACACTATTAGGTAAATAAGCCAACTTTTTTTCAGTAGTTTTGTATTAGTAATACTAAGATGTATTATGCATAAGACATGGTATAAGATGTATAAAGAAGATACTCAGCATACACAAGCTGTTGAAAGGAATTTATTGAGATGAGCGAAAGTTTGTTCCCCCCATGATCAAAATAAGCAATATAGATATAAGGGCCTAATTGGGGATACACAGCATGAACGATGGGATTAGATGGTGTTTATTGCAAAGGAAACAGCATATGGGCAGGATGAAGGAGGAACCTCAAAGCAAAATGGGTAATCAGTTACGGACCCCAAGGAAGAACAGATGTAGGTAGACCCAGAAGACGATAGCAGGACTGAAAACGGAACAGGTCGTAAGTCTAAAACTTAAGGTGAACAGGAATAAGACGTTCTGATCTCAGCACTATTTCATTTTAGAAATTTCGTCATTTATGCTAACTATTTTCTGTAAGAACTCCTGCTTGCTTACTCATGTTTCAAATTCCAATCGCTACAATAGTAAACTTATACTTGAGTAGTGTGTGTGGGTGTAGGCGCGTGCGTGGAGATATTCATAACCATATTCTTCATATATTTTTTTCAAGGAAAAATGTAATTTATAAAATTTAGATATTAACAATCAAAAGACGTTTCCATGACAACAATTAAAATGTATTCACATAAAACCAATTTTTTTAGTTTAAATAGGAACAAGGTACGTATTGAATGTTTTTTCTTACTCTTAAGATAAATAAATGTTTTATATACTTGTTTAGATATCTCTTTACTGATAACTTATGCTGTAGTTTCCTCTACCTATTAACGTTTTCAGCAGTTATGTTTGATCTTCCTAATCACCGATAAAATGATAAATTGCTTATCAATGTTTATTGCAGACAACTTTTGCTGTTCAAACTATTTAAAAGTACAGAACTCACAATAAAATAAAACTATAAGAATCACATTAATATAGATTTTCTGTACTGTATTGCATTTATTTATATTTTTTATTAGTAAAAACTGTAGATACTTTAATTGTCTACTATACAAATTTACTTTTTATTACAAAATTATGTAATCTTTTTCTTATCTAAACATCTATTCTTTTCCTCTAATAACTGTATCTTTAATTAATTTTCCACATTTAAAGTTAATCTCCTCTTTATTAAGTTAAATTGCTTTTATCCCTTTCATATTTAAAATTGCTTGGCACGTTTTTTCTTAGTACATGTCTTAGTACAAATGAGTATATAACATTAATAGAAATGTCATCTTTTATCTTATTATTTAAATTAAAAATTAATGTTTAAATGTAAAAAATATTCTTGTAACTAATCGTTAAGTTTTTTAAATTCCTTTAAAAATTGTGTTTCATTAAATTTGTACAGACACTGAAACCACAAAGTAACAAGTAAATATTTATGAAATTGTTTTAATATGTATTCAATTGATTGTTATTTTTAGTAGGCTATATTAAACATTCTGAAAAATCTGTATTGGAGATATTGTATTTTCCTGCAACCAAACACACTCTACTTTATTTTATAAAAATGTGATACAGATGGTATGTATTTATAGCTTTTTACTGGCCACTTAATTGACAGCGTTTCGCTTTTCGTTAATTTTTATGACTTACGTGAGTGAACGTAATCACATTGTGTGTGCTTAACTATGACTGTATGTTATGACAGTGTGTTTCAGTATCATGTCTACGATATTAATTCATTAACTTTGTTTTTTACAGCAATCGTTCTACAAAAACATGGGTCTATTTAAGACTATTTTCAATTGTAAGTCACTACTTTTTTAATTTTTTTTATATTCACAATAACATAGTTAGGTCATGTTACATAATACTTTCTCCTGCACAGTTTTTAGAAGATTCAGTTATTCAGTTACTAATAACTACTGGCCTAGGATTGTCATAACATACTTAGGCTGGTTATATTGTTATATCTTGGCTGGTTATTTTGATTGAAACAATAAGCCAAGATTAATTTTCATATAAGATAATTAATTGCTCTAAATTAACTTTATAATTAACAGTGATTAATTTTTAATTTGCTTTCAAGCTTCCAAGTTGTAGTATCCTTTTTAATTCCGAGATCGCATATATCTTCTAAGAAACAAATAGCACAGCACTACTCAGGGTTAACACATTGCAGTCATATATTTAATTTGATATCCACAAATTATGAAGGGGCTATTTGTGAAGACAGTAGGTACTTCTAAAATTATATACGCAGAAAATATTAGGGAAACGATATCCACTGTGATTTCATCTCTACAATTATTGTAATATCACATTCCAAATAATAAAATCACCATTAACCAAAGTGGCTTGTTACCTTTAAATTTGTCCAGTATTTTGTTTATCTTAATACAAAGCAAAATAATAGTAAGCATAACACAACAGCGATATAAAATGTAACGAACAAGACAGTAGACTATTTGAGAACTACAATGTGTTTGCATACAGTACAGACTTTGTTTTTGTATATTTAACTTGGAAGTCAGTGTTCTAATTCAAAAATATTCAAGCAGTGTTTAAATGATACTGTATCATTAATTTTTTATTTAGATATCAAATACTGTTTATTTATTATCCAAACTTTGGTAATTCAAAATCATGTACCCTTCTTTATTAGACCCTGCTGTATGTGCATACGCATCACTGGGAAAAGTGAATGATAATGTCATTGAGGTAATTTCAAGGTGTCATAATATTTGTCTTTTTTGTTATTTGAAATATGAGCAGATTTACTTCTAGTTGATAAGAAACGTACACGATAACTTGAGTACACATACAATTAATAGTTTAATGGAACTGTATTCATTTAGCAGAACACACACAGACACACACTCACACTCACACACATACACACACGTTTCTCCCACTGTCTGACTGTTTCCCTTTACATTATATATGTATCCTGTCCATATATTAATTATTTATTCTAAAAATCATGAAATTATTATTATTATTATTATTATTATTATTATGTATTAGTTTATTTATTTATTATAATTATTTCTTGTAGTATTCCCTCTTTTATAACTAGCATCTTAGACAATACGTAAAATTCTCTTGTAGTTTAAGCAAAAGAATTACAATTTTAATCAGATTGTTGCTTTACATGGCACAATCCTGCAGAAACATTATAATTATTTTTACTACATTATTTCATTACAAGAGTATTGTCATTATTATCAAATTTAGTCAATACGCTCCTGTATATGTACGATGTGTACATATGGTAGAATGTGTGTTGCTATTACAATAAAACTCTTCTGATTTTAGTATTCACAACTGCGTTTCACAGATTATGACTTTATGTTAAAAAGCATATAAACTGCACTGCACAAGCCTGTCGGTTTTTTTTTATTATAAAGTACAGTATATGTTATTAAAATATTAAATGAATCTGCTTAAATTTGTTTCAGCCCTACTATGCTGTATTTGTCGCCGTAACAAGGGTAAGTTACTTACAACTAGAATATAAATATGAACAGTTAGGAAAATACTATTACATATATAGAATACATAATACGTTTGTGTGTGTGTGTGCGTGTGTGTTTTAAATATATCCACCTTACAAACATTTAGGTTAAACATAACAATTAACTATTACTTTTAAAGAACATATATAACTATTAAAAACAGTATAATAGGAATATCACAACATTATTTTTAGATGTTGCACACTACTCAACATTGGTGAAAAATTGGCATCTGAGAATGGCACATCACAGAACGGACTAAACGTGACAGTTTTAATCAAAATAACACACACACACACACACACACTCTCACACACACACACACACACACACACACACACACACACATTCGACCTACATGTAATGTAGTTTTAAAAAACCATGGAAGGGTATAACGAAGATGACACTTTTACATATCTATCCTCCCCACATACACACATACAGGGGAACTGAGATTCAAACATTAATGTATAGATGACCAAGTACACTTTACCCAAGGATGAGACTCGCTAAGCCATTACACGATGGTTACAAAATACAACATATTTTAAAATTAACTCTCCCCCTCTCTCTCTCTCTCTCCAACTCTCACTCTCTCTCTCTCTCTCTCTCTCTCTCTCTCTCTCCAACTCTCACTCTCTCTCTCTCTCTCTCTCTCTCTCTCTCTCTCTCTCTCTCTCTCTCTCTCTCTCTCTCTCTGTCACTCATTCACACACAAATTCTTAGGCATACAATCAATATCATCTCTGTTTCACTTGTTACAGTTCTCACCATCTTCATTCACTTAAATACCTTTTGCGTTTAGGAGTAACATAGTTTTACATCGTCCCAAGATGTTCATACTGTCTGAAATGATTTTACTTAATTTTCGCATACATTATGAATGTCTGAAGTTGTTCTTTTACTGCGTATTTTCTTATTCTGTCACTCAAATTACATAATTCACTTCGGGTGAAATCATCGGTTAGATCCTCCTTCCTTGTACTTTTAAAAGTCCTGGTTTCACCGCTACACACCCACGTTTTAGTACTGACAATGTCACGAGTAAATTTAACGTCCCGCGTTTAAACATACAGCAGCCATATCACCACAACAATGAAACAAAATCAGTGAAGTCCTAGAGGTCTAAAAACAGGCACAATGTCTGAACATCAGAGGCAGTGTATGAAACATACCCTAATTAATGAAACGTCTCCTCCCACCTATACACCAACACATGATAGTAAAAATGCTGATTAAACAACAGGTTTGAATTTGAAAACAAAAATTGTTATATCAGACAAACGCCACACTGCAGACGACATCTGAGAAGTGCCTCAAAACATCGATAACAAACACAGTCACATCTAGAAGAATAACAACACTAATAGACAACACAGAGCTACAAAGGCTACAAGAGCCCGCACATTCCTGCACATAAAACACACAGACACACACATAAAAGGATCAATTTCGACAGTGCTTGTGCCTACCTACTATAGAGTAATTTTTTCATACTTATAATTTTAGTTTTATTTATAATTAAACATTGATATCAGTTGATAAAGTGACATCAGTATATTATGAATAACTATACTAGTCTCAACTACATAATTTAGCCAACTTTTATGTTTTTTAGTATAATATAGTTTTTACAAAAACTGTAAAATATAAACTTTTTCTTTTAATCTTTAACTGTTTTGTTAACAGACTCTGCGAAGACAGAGGAACCGATTGGAGCGAATGACAGTAAGTACTGTAAAATATTACACTAAATTAGTAGAAAGGATTGAATATTAGAACAGCTTTAATAGTTAGAAATTGTTTAAATTTGTTAGTCACGTGAAAATAGTTAACAGATTCTAATATGCCAAAAGCATGCGCATGTTAGTAATGAACTTTGATTGAAATACTCAGCCAAGATTAGTTTTAATATAAGATAATTTTAATGAAAAAAGTTGTGTTAGTGGTTATAATCACAAACAGAATTATCACTGTTGCACACAAATTCCGATCTGACGATGATCTGAGAATCTTGAAAGCGCTAATCGGAACAATTTTTCTATAGTGGTGTGCAACAGTGATAATTCTGTTTGCATAAGATAATTAATTGCTCTAAATTAACTTTATAATTAATTTTATCTTTTATCGTTTTTAATATTTATTTATTTTTATCAAGTAAAAGTGAGCTGTTGTATTGTATATTCTCTGCTGTTTAATAAACATTTATACAATTTATACTTCAGTGTCATTATATTTTTTGTTTTTGTTAACAGCCTACACCAAAGTCAACATTTGGGTCCTGCCTGGACGCCACCTAGAGGCCACACCGGACAGTAAGTAAAGAAAAACAACACAAGTATATGAAACTTAAAAAATTTCACTTGTCAACTGTGTGTGTTCAAAATATGTAGTACTAATTTATCACTGTAGTTTTGTCTGTTGTTTTGTGTTTAAGTGAAATTAATCCAAAACACTAACAAACAGGAAAAAACTTATTGCACTCTTACTTCAATGTTTAATTTTTTTTCATACACATTTGGCGGTCTCATTCAAGTTTGAAGCATAACTTTTAGTGTACTCTAGTGAAAAATTAAACAAAGTTATTGGTATGGTTTACTTATAGTATTATTAAATAAAATTTGTCATATATTTATTACTAGATGACCCGGCAGACTTTGTCCTGCTGCTATTAATGCCCGTCGTACTTGAATTCGTTGTCGTTCTGCTAATAGATGAAGGCCTCTGTTTTCATTAGTTAAACGTTGACGTGCCTGTCTGTGTCGTAATCTGTCTGTTTCTAAACGTTAACTGCGCTGCTCTCCACTTTCTTGCGCGCGTGAACGTACATTTAAATTCCTAATATTTTCATTCTCCTGCGAGTGTTGTTCCTCCGTTCTTCTTTGTCGTCGCGCCTGCTCGTTTTGAGCATGTTGTGATTTTCGACCGATGTTTGCCCGCCCTCTACTTGGCATTTTTCTATCACAAATTTCACAAATGTATATATGAAAATAAAACGTTTTAATTGTAACAATTTTATAAATACATCACGTAGCATTGCGGTTATATTGAATTTCCTTAAATTGATTTGTTGTTTGCAGCACATTCCTAAACAAAATGTAAATAGAACCTACCATTGAGTTTATATTGAATTACCGGTAATTGATTTGTTGTTTGCAGCACATTCCTAAACAAAATGTAAGTAGAGTATTATATTCACCATTAAACAAAATGTAAATACAGTATTATATTTACTACTGTGTATTTCACTCCACCTCCCAACGTGGACCGAAACACCTATCCTATTGTTGCTTCTCCCGTTGCATACAATATTTCTGGCAAGTTGGTTGAAATCGGTCCTGCCGTTTTTCATATTTTCCATTTTTGACAACCTCCCCTCAAACAGCCCATTTATTAAGCCCAAGGGCCCAAAAATTTTCAATAGTGCATACATGCATGAAAAATTGTTACTTCCATCGAAATTCCCTTTAATTCGATACCCCAATGCTGTATTTTCATTTTTCCAATGTTTACCCCCTTGGCCAAACTGACACCCCCAAACGCCCAAAAATTTTCAATAGTGCATACATGCATGTAAAATTGTTACTTGCATGGAAATTCCCTTTAATTTTATACCCCATATGCGGTATTTTCATTTTTTCCAATTTATACCCCCCCCTTGCCAAATGGACACCCCCAAACGCCCAACAATTTTCAATAGTGCATACATGCATGTAAAATTGTTACTTGCATGGAAATTTCCTTTAATTTTATACCCCATATGCGATATTTTCATTTTTTCCAATTTTTACCCCCCCCTCGGGCCAACCTCACACTCGGCACATGCAAACCTTACTCTGAACCTAACGAACATATGGTGCGAATATGAGCTCTATCGGATAAGTGGTTCAAAAGTTTTAAGAACATGTGCAGACGTACACTGAATTTTTATATATAATGATAACGGTAGTGTCATAATTTATATTCTACTAATAATATTTAGTGTGAATATTTTTTAAAATTATAAAAAAATAGTTTTTGTTACATACAATAATTAAAATTAGTTTGAATATAGTTTAAAATGATTAATTATTTTTCCATGTAATAACAAATCTAAATTTGTAAATATTGTGTTTTGGTACTTAATAATAATATCATTACTGCATGACACTAATTAATTGTTATTTGTTATTAACACTGTAGCACAGAGTGTAACATTTAAGAGTTTCTGTAGCTGTTTTAATAAATTTAGCTTTGTCACTAAATTATTATTATTGTTGTTGTTGTTTACAATTAACGATTAATTTTAGTGTTAGCGTGTTGAAGTAGGCTGATAATGGTAAGCTGTGACGTGTGTACAGAAAACAACAACGGGTGTAAAGGTAATGAAAATGAGTAACCTTTGCTGAAGTTGGTACTCAAGTAACATAAAATCGTGTTTCTAAGTAGAAAAACTGATGTAGCAAAAATCGACTTCTCTTGTAACGTGTAAAAAAAATCAACCAAAAGTTAAAAATGTTTAGGTTTTTGGTATTAAACTAAGTATTTTTATATTACATTTTAAGTTGTAAAAGAAATAAATAAATTCATTTTAAAATATTTAATATTTGAGGGAAATTTAAGTTGCATGTAATATTGTTTAATAATTATAATTTGTTTGACTTATATGTTTTTATGTAATATTTTTTTGAAACAGACGCTCTGCAAGTTCCAGGCATTCCGGAAATGTTCCCGATTTTAGATGAGGTATGCACCACTGTTCATTCACGTTAAACTATATATTAGTAACATAGATAAACAGAATTTTACTTAAAATTTAATTCAAATATAAATAACGTTTAGGCAAGTAATTGAATTAAACTCTCGTTCTGTACGTTTTCTAACCTGTTATCTGTAATTTGTACCTATTCAAGGAGTCAACTAACAAGGGTCTCAGAGGCACTATTGAGTAGTAGCCTATATACACTTAGATGGCCACCAGAATCTTCCGTAGTTTTAACTCCACTAACTCCTAACACAAAACATGGAAGCCATGATTGTCATAAACATTAGTCTTGAAAAGTATCTCAAATAAATCTGCACACACTATCTAATTATATACTAATAAATAAGTACTCACATGGCAGATTGTTTTGCAATGCAAATAATAGTATAATACATTACTAAAGTTGCTCACGAAACTAGATGGTAAATGAATGATTTAGAATGTCTAGATTTAGAAAGCAGGTAAACTTCCAGATGGAAATGTGTTTCGCACAATCTGTAATTTTCAAATCACAAAAGTGTTTAGTAAAAATGAAATCAAGTTGAAAAGACACCGAGCTCTACCATTTGAGAATTAACATGGAAGTGATGACCATAATGTTTAAAGCAAATAAAAATACAGCTGAGGGGATAATGGTGTGCCTGCAACTTGTTTTTGAATCTGACATACTTGAATAACATACGCGTACAACAAACATACACCATAAATTATCACTTCAGTAAGAATACCTTTAGGAAGTTTAACAATATTATGAAGAATGAGACAATAAGAGCCTATTTTAATTTTGGTTAACAACTTAATTTAATCTGTTTTTCACCTGTAAGAAAATGAATCTTTGGTGTTTGTTGGATTATAATACAATAAAGTCGGAAACGAATTTCTAAACGTTGTTTGCTTAATCTATTTATTATGATTGAAACAACTTTAAGTAATAGAAGCCAAATTTTAGAAGTTTCAAAACATTTCTTATCTGTTATATATATTTTGAATATTAATCAAATGAAATGTTCATTTATAATGATTACTTTTTTAAATGTCTACTACAGTCAGCATGTATAAGTTTTGTTTATTCTTTACAGGCGACCACCGGCCATTACATCTGGCAGTACCGAGACAGTTACGTCTTCATTGTAAGTGATATGTTTAGTTCATGCATCTTTTAGATACGGTTTATTGATACACTGATTATTATTATCACTGGAATAACTATGTTTTCTTACAAAAAACCATGAAACTATATTAGTAAAACGTGTTGAACGGTACAAAGATGAACACATATTGTTGACGTATGATGTTAATATGTTTAGATTCTTAATAAAAATCAGACATAAAAAAATTCATGTAGGCCTCACATTGTGTCAGAGTTTATAAAAATTTTAATAATCAATTAAACACATAACTAACAACCATAGTTTGATATTGTGCTGTACTGACTCATTAGCACATCATACTGACAGACACTTTCAGATTAAGTGGTTTCTTACTCTTGATTCTTCTTATTGTTTCCCTAATACTGTAGTATTAAACACATTGCTTCAACATTTGGATACAATGTACAACTGCAATTTGTATTTCTAAATGTACTGCATGTTCCTTATTTTGCAGCCTCTGTGTAATATCAATATCCCTTGTATACGCAAAAACTCCTTAACTACAGCCAGTGACATAGACATAGAAAAATGTTTTAACTTCGTATGTCTAATTTAATTTAATTAGACATACTTCGTAATATAATTTAATTAGACATACTTCGTAATATAACTTAATTAGACATACTTCGCAATATAATTTAATTTCACTTGATTACTAATATTTTGACCAATAAAATAATATTTTTTGTCCGAGTATAATATCAGACTGTTTTGCTTCCACACATTTAAGATTCCTGTTATAGCTTGACGTCCAGACACATACTTAGACATTTTATTTATTCATTAAAAGCACTCATGATCTCTGCATAATATGGTTTATGTTGTTTTAAATTTATTTATTTACCTTATATATTGCCGCAAGCTTCAATGACTAGAATTTTTAATTTTCTGAAAACTATTTTCTATTAGTAGTAAAACAAAATTAATTGACACGTCCGAAAATTCTGCTCTCTGGTATGTCTCAATATTTTCTGCTTCTGAATACATTGGACTTACATTAACATAAATATTTTGCCTTTTAAATAAACTAAGATTTTCCTGTACACTCTTGGTAACAAATTATGTATTTGTATTCAATACCTTATCAGTTTCCACATATTTAGAAATAGTGCTGTAAAACGTTTGTTTATAAGAAAATTCTTCAAGAGCTTGCTCATTTCACTTATGTTGTCAGAAATTATAACAAGAACACTTTTTTCGGATGACAATCACTCTTTCTATTAAATGGGATCTAGATTGGTAAAGCAGAGAATTCACAGATGCCACACATCATAGACTGAGTGACAGTTTAGTATTATCAGTGATATAAATAAATATGTCAACCAAAAAAAGTATTATTAATAGATTGTTCAATTCCTAGGTTTTTATTTTTTAAATCTTTTTACTAATACAGAATAAAATTCTTTTATCACTGGTTTTAAACTTTACAATAATAATTTACTGCACACTTATTGTATTTACTTTTATATACAGAGGCTATATACAATACTTTCCACTCATCAAGAATTTCTAATACATTTAGTCACTTCTGAAACATCCTGGGACGCTTATGTCAGGTGACCATGCCATATAATATATAATGCTATATACAAATAGCTTTATGCCAGACACTATGTGTGTCATCAATTTTGACCAACACTCTTTTGGTTGTCAGAATATCATAGACATTCAAAATCGTAACTTCGAATGCTTCTTGTCCCAAGACAGTTTTTCAAACTTTCAAGGGAACTTTTAAATTTTGAACCTTTGTTAGACATAGTTGGCAATTCCTTGAATACAGACAATAATAGAAACATAGTTACAGTTACAAATTTATGTTTTCTAAAGTATGACGTTACTTTGTTTTAGTCTCAGGAAAATCTAAATTTAAATAAACGTCCGTTTGTTCTTGGAAAGCTGCACAAACTTGTTCACTACAATAGGCCACACTGCAAATATAATAATAGTACATTTGTTTATTTTGCAGGAAGAGACAGAAATTGAAACAGTCTACTACAGTCTGTTTCCACAACGCTTGGAATTCAAGAAGCAACTAGAAACTGTGGTACGATGTTTCCAATTCATTGGGCCAGTAAGTATTGAAGTAATACATAATTATTACATTCTCGCTATGTACATAGAATATTACATTCTTTCTAAAAATATTTACCTTATCTAAGGGACGTTTACATAAAAAAAAATTATTATTATGTATATATATATATATATATATAATTCTTCCTATCCTTCATGCATTGGCATTTTAATAACGAGTAAAACCAAAATTAGTCATATATGCTATGTGCATTCTCTTAAATGGTAGGCTTGAAAATGTGTTTGACAAAAAACAATCTCTCACTGCTTTGTATTATAAAGATCAAATTGGTTTTCAAATAAACGAAAATTAATTGTACTCTAGAAACTAAACTAGTTTTTCCAGTAATTTACACAGATTTATAATGTCGAGGTAAAATAAAAATACATTTTTTTAAAACATAATTATTTATTTTGAAAATGTTATAGGACTGACTTCCACAAACGTAGGATGCAGTTTAAAGAGGATATCTTCTGACCATTTAAATTATTGCCTTGTAGTCTCTAGGCTATTATGTATTAAAAGTTACAGTACATGTCTCTTCAAATTCTAGCAAAAATTTTTGCCATCACATTATGAAATGTAGTATCCATCCACTCTTACAATTCTAGATTATACATGTACAGTAAAACGTCACTAATTCGAAATCCAAGGGATTACAAAATATTTCGTATTAATGAAATTTCGAATTACAGAGATTTATGCATTAGTACGTATTGTGCACATATTATGTGCCCGACTTTCTTTTAATATAAATATTTAGATTAGCCGAGTATGTATTCAAACACTTATTAATCTAAATTGTAATACATGTAATCAGTGTTAGAACACATCGTTTAAAGTAGAAATGGGAAATATCTTAGCCTTTTTTTAAGAAGTAAGTATAGGCTGCTTGGTAATGACATTTTTCTGACCCACATACTTTTCCACCTACCAAAATTGTCACTCGTTCTTTTCTTTTTCCGGCGGCGGCGCATCAATCACCCGACAGTGAGATCATTCTTCAGGAGAATATTTGGGAAAATCTTCTCAACACTGAAAGTATCTTTACACCGCCATCTGTTGACATGTCTTTAAATTTTCGTTCACAGCTGGCTGTGTCCTTCGAAAACATTTAAGCTCTTTCCTCAAACATTGTTTCAGTAGTTCATTCTGGTCCGCAAATATTTCTTGCCAGTCTTCCCTTCTTTTAAATGACATGTTTTGCAACACTTTGGAAACTCCCCCTTTAGAGCTTCTCTACTATTTTAATGTTACGACTTCACATGTCTTTAAACCGTGTCAACTCGCATTCTCTAATATGCAGAAATTCTGGTTTCTAACACATCTTTTCTTTTCATGTGCATCATGTTTATTTACTTTTTTCCTTATTCAATAAGTGCGTTGATAGCTTTACCAGAGAAATATCGTTTGACATTTTCAATTTTTCTCCCTATCCTGGTCTTATAATTGCTGTTTTCGGTTTAAAAGTTAATGTTTTGTGTTTTTTACTTCTTACATTTTAAAACAAATTTAAATTATTTCTACTAGTAATTTTGTACAAACCACTATGTTGTATTTGGTATTGACGAGCGCTTTCGGCAGTCAAGCCATCTTCAGGTCATTTACCAACAGAGAAATATGAAACTGCTCACTTCTTTTACACCGTTCTACCGGAGCTATCTAGCCCCGCCCCCTGACGGAGTAACGTCTTACTTAGCTCCACCCATAGTGGGTTGTCTTATATTACCAATTTTCTAGCACAAGCAGAATGATCACTGTTGCACACGACTATAAAAAATTATCCCGATTAGCGGTTTCAAGCTTCACAGCTCATCGTCAGATCGGAACAGGCAGTTACAATTTTGTAGCAGTTACAATTCACGTTAACTCATCTGTAATGTAATGTAAGACAACCCACTATGGGTGGAGCTAAGTAAGACGTTACTCCGTCAGGGGGCGGGGCTAGCTAGATCCGGTAGAATGGTATATAAGAAGTGAACAGTTTCATATTTCTCTGTTGGTAAATGACCTGAAGATGGCTTGACTGCCGAAAGCGCTCGTCAGTACCAAAGACAACATAGTGGTTTGTACAAAATTACTAGTAGAAATATTTAAGACCACTAACACTCCAATACAACAATAAATTTAAATTACTATGCTCTACACAAACAAAAACGAATCACGTTTAATATAATTCACAATGTTTTGTAAACTATACTGTACTGTTCAGTGCACTCATAAACACTATCAATGGTATTTTTAAAACACTGTATCACATTTCACTGGTTGACTGAATGCGTCCTGAATCTGGGAAATCTGCACACAGGTAAATACGGTGTTTCACAGATTTGTGTACACTAGGCCTGTCGTTAAGGTAACATGAGGGCCCTGTCACCCCTCCCCCAATTATATGTATATTCTAGTATATAATTAATGCCAAATATAAACCACAAATGAAATAAAAAATTCAAATTAACAAATATGTTTATTTATAAATTTATAATTGTTAAATTTGATTTAACTCTACTTGTATACTAAACTAACAGGGACAAGTAATGCCTTTAAATCTTCAAATACACTGGTTGGAAATTAGCGAGGTTTCATTGTATTAGAAAATAGTTTATTTTATAAGTTTTTAATGGGACAATATTTATTTTTTTAGGATTTCGACTTATCCGCCGAGGAGGACGGCGTGTGTGGCGAAGCCTAAATATGGCCGGACGTAAGTTCTAAGCAGAACAGCACAATACTGGGGGGGGGCCCGCATACCATCTTAGGGCCCCAATGGGAGGGGGGTCCCCACCGTGTGGTTCCACCTTGGCGTGGTGGTGGGGCTTCGAAACTAAGAGAACCATCATCTCTTAGTTTCATCTGAAGATAACAAAATTCGACAAGATAAGAACGATGCAAACTCTATATCCCCTCCTCCTAAACGGAATTATCGCTCACATATCAGCCACTTTAACCGACGTCTGATGCAGACAGCAAAACTACACATATATTATCCACACATGTCAAAAAAAGGCAATTGATCGGATCTCGCTACAAGAATACAGAACCAGTTGACTCGATTCAGTTTTGAAAGAAAATACATACCACATGTAACAAGAGATACCAATCTTAAGTGCTCCCAACAATCACGGAACACAAATACAAGTACACATGTGAATTAATGGCCACTTTGAGGTGAAGAATATATACTGGATCATGTGTCAATATATACTTTATGTATCAATTAACAATCTGTATATTATATTAGCCTATAACGCCCTGTAAATAAATTTGCAACTTTTTTCATTACAATTCTGCACAAGACCTAATATTTGTTAGCTTAGTTATTTTTTATTTATGTTTATTACTCTCTAACAGATTTTTTATAGTTTTATATCTCAAGTGTTTAACGTTTGAAGGTGAATTAATCTTTTTAAGGAGCCGAACACATGCCAGTTAAGGGGTTGTAGAACACACTAAGAAACGTTTACTGTTTAGGAAACAATTCAAGGGTAAACTTTAGAGATTTTCAGCGACCTATATAATGCAAATATATCCTATATCTTTTTTTATAATTTTCTTTTAGTACATATAATAAAGTAACAGTCCTTGACTATTATTACTGCGCGTAATAATCGTCACAATCGAATGCAGTTCTTGGGTTGCCAGACCAGCCATACTGTAACCTTTATGCCATGAGACACTGCATATTGTTCCTAGTATCTTAGTTTTACAATGCTGGGTGGAAACAAGTAAATAAAGAATTACGTGCAGTAGTCGTCTGCATCGAGTGCTGAAGCCAGGTTGACCTAACAAGTTCCACTTGGACATCACAAGTTAGTTTATATTCTGCTGTTGCATTTATAAACCATACTAGTTGGACTGCATTTGGCCGTAATAACAAGATGCATGCTCATGGTAATACTATTCATTTAAAATGAATCAGTATTCATAAAAATTCTGTGGCACAAAAAACTCTGGGATACAAACGTTTATGGGCGTTCGTTTGCAGTCATAAAGTTAGAATCACTTTGCGAAAAAAATGGAGCTTTACATTAAATAAAAGCTTATTCATTTCTCTATTTTGTGAAGGAGTTATAATATGATTCCAGTAAACCTGTAAGAATGACGACAGATTATGCATGAAACCAACCCCTCTTTTTTCAGCCTGTTTGGCGGTTTATGTAAAGTCAACATTCCATAATTCCTGTAACACAGTACATAAAAACTGTGATTAATCTTTTTTTGTTTTAAGCGTTAAAGAATGAAATTTTAGTAACCGGATTCAAAATGGCGCTCATTAAAAAAACTGTTGCTAATTTTGTTCTTGGTGAAGGTAGGAAAATTTACGTTTTTCAACATTTTATTTACTTTAACTTAAAATAATAACAAAATGAAACAGGGTTGTCAATACCCTAAACGCCAGCCTATAACCTAAACGCCTAAACGGGCTTTAGTACAATACTCCTTAATAATGTAACCTAAATATTAGTTTATGTGAAACGGAAAATATTAGACAGCGTTTTCTTCTAAGTACGGTAGTGTTTTGGGTAACAAAACACACAATGGAGCCAAGGAGTAATCGGTGATGGATAATCAGGAAGTAGAAGAAGCACATCCGATATATACGCGACTATTAAGATTCTCGTGTTGTGTCGAGGCTAAATTCTTGTAGCTCCAAAAGGAAACTCAACACTCGGTTATCAATTGGGGAGAGTTGTCTCGACGCACCACAGCTACAATGGTGTTGTCACGTTGTCACTCCAAGGAACAGAGAGATATGGGTACGCCAGTGACGATAGCTCTCAGAAGTGTAGTCGAAACGTATGGTGCAATTTATCGTGAACGTTGGATTTCACCGGTGGCCTGAAATTTCCATGAAGTCATTTCCGGCCTTGACCATTATTTTGTTGTCATGAATGAAACCATAATCGGACAAATTTATAAGATGTAGTAATTACGTAGATAAGTAGTTGTAATTTTCAAATGTGTTTTATATTGCATGGTGGCGTTGAAAAAATACTTTATACCTAAATCTCATTACTTGAGACACAATGTAATCTAAAAATCTATATAAAACTTTCATTGTGTAAGTAACAAGTGACATCAGATCCTAAAAAGCCGTAATAAGGTCACTCTAATAAAATAAATGAGTTAATAGTATACCATAAGTTATTTAAATCCTATTAGGCGTCCGATGGTCGTATTATTTGCCTCTTTAATTATTTATTTTCTCTAAATATAACTGACTAAATATAATTTTATTTTTTCATCTATTCTTATTTTAAAGTACAATGTAACATTGTGCATAGTTTACACATAATCTGAAAATTGGTCCAAATTTTTATTAACTTGTTTGTAGTGGGGGAATGTGTGTGTATGCGTGCGCGTATTGTATGTCTTTGTGCAGTTATTATAAGCTTTAAATATAAGGAATGAATGAAAAATAAGAAATTGAAAAAATATAAAACTCAAAAAACAACATTCAGCCACAGTTATAGATTAAAATGATTTATACGCTTTAGAATCAATATTAAAAAGTTAAATGTTATAGTCAATAATAACGACATTGTTAAAGCCAAGAAAATATTGATAATATTGTAAAGAAAATTCTATGATTATGATCTAACATTCAAGAAAAATGTGATTAACCTTCCCAGAAATCAACGCTTACAAACTTTATTGAAATACCTCTAAAAAATAAAAATTGGGAATAGAAGAGTTTTCTATGAAAATTAATTGTCAATTACGAATTGAAAGAAACCAATTATAAAAGTAAATCACCAAGTTAAATACAGTAGTCTACACAATAATAAACATTTAAATACTCATAACTTTACGAAGAACACTGTCTAATATCAGTTTCTTTTTCGCTAAACCGATTTCAACAAATTATTTCCTGGCACTCAAAAATTTAACAGCCGATCCACGACACTATGTAATCAAGGAAGGAGGCACCTGTGATGCAGTGTTAACGGTATAACGTTTCAGATGACTAGTGAATAACAGTAAGCCGTTAGGGTTCCTAGTACGGTACATGATGTTTCTCAATTATATTTCACAATTAATCTTGTATTCTATATATTAATACGTGAAGAGAAAACTTTGTACCCCTTTTAAGCATATTGCGCGCACGGAGTAGTGTGAGATTTGGCATAGTTAAAGTTTATATGGAGAAGGAGTGCAGAAAGCTAAAATTTATATATAATATGTGTTACAAATACATTAAATAAAATAAAATAAAGCAAATCGCTATCCACGCTGGACACTTTTTCGGCTTGCATGCGTTATGTTGGTATGGGTTCGGCACTTTCGATTTAAAAACCGTGCAAATGTAAGAAAATAAACATGAATGAGGCCAGAAATAACGCGAATTGTGTGTGTGTGTGTGTGTGTGTGTGTGTGTGTGTGTGTGTGTGTGTGTGTCTTCCCTGCCTTTTTATTGCGGTAGTGATAATAATAAAATGGAAACGTAAACAGTACATAACAGAGATATGCTTGCCTGCCACGCACGATATATTTTCTCTTATACATGACTAGCAGAATACCTGTGCTTCGCTACGGAGTTTCACGTTGTACGTAATGAAAATGTTAGTTTAATTAATAAAATTTAATTAAAGTAGGCTTCTTAAAAATAAATAGCTGTTGCCCACAACTTCGTTCGCGTGGTCTTCAATTTAATGCGATAATATATTTAGAAAAGAATCTATTCTATTGGGTTGCCATAGTAAGCAGATCTAATAGTTTTTTAAGACCGCAAAGGACCCAGCAGAGGATCGTATCGAAAAAAACACCTGTCCTATGTTGGTTCTCCCGTTGCGTAAAATATTTGTGCCAAGTTTGGTTGAAATCGGTCCAATGGTTTAGCTGGAGACGTGGAAGACCCCAAAGGACCCCCCAAATGATCGTATCGAGAAAAACACTTGTCCTATGTTGGTTCTCCCTTTGCGTAAAATATTTGTGCCAAGTTTGGTTGAAATCGGTCCAGTGGTTTTGGAGGCGATGTGGAAGACCCCAAAGAACCCCCAAAACGACCCCATCGAAAAAACACCTATCCTATGTTGGTTCCCCCGTTGCGTAAAATATTTGTGCCAAGTTTGGTTGAAATCGGTACAGTGGTTTAGGAGGAGATGTGGAAGAAACCTTCGCGGACGTGCGCACAACAACTCACCGAAGTTTCATCGCAATCGGATGAATGGTATAGGAACGCATACGGGACAAACAAAGAAACATTCATTTTTATATATAAGATGTAAACTATACCACTTACTTGACATAAACTGTGATAGCTAAGCTAATGTACAACATATATGTATTAATTATACACATAAATGTTCCTCGATAGACACTCTATCTATTGGCGAAAACTTGAATAAAATCCGTTCAGTACTTCCTGAGATTAGCGATTTCAAACACAGAGAGAAAACGGACCGACTTTACTTTATACTATGTACAGATTTACATTAAAATGAAAAAATTGTAATTTTATTGCCTGGCAACAAAATTATTTTATTTTTAACAATTACCATTGTTTGAAAAAGTTTAAATGAATTTTCAAGTACTTTACTCTTGTTAAAACGTAAAAGGTTGCAGGTAAACTACCCGCTTAACTACTTGCTCTTAACCGATCTTCAGCAAAATCAAAATGCCTTGAGTCCTCTACAATTCACTGACGTATGCAAAAAATTACTTGATTCTGTTTGAATTTGCGGCAGTTATCGTTTGCCATAGAAAATACGCTTGATAAAAAACGTTGCAGGTAAACTACCCCTTCCCCTCAACCGATCTTCACCAAAAACAATACGTCTTGAGTACAAATCACGGCTGTGTGCAAAAAAGTATTTGATTCTGTTTGAATTTGCGGCTGCTATCGTTTGCCATAGAAAATACCCTTGATAAAAAAACGCTGCTGGTAAACTACCACTTTCCGTTAACCGATCTTCACAAAAAACAATAGGTCTTGAGAACTCTGCAATCTAGGGCTGTATGCAAATAATCTTTTGATTCTGTTTGAATTTGCGGCTGTTATCGTTTGCCATAGGAAATACCCTTGTTAAAACATAAAACGTTACAGGTAAACTACCCCTTTCCCTTAACCGATCTCCACCAAAAACAATAAGTCTTGAGAACTCTACAATTCAGGGCTGTATGCGAAACATTATTTGATTCTGTTTGAATTTGCGTCTGTTATCGTTTGCCAAAAAAAAATTCCCTTGATAAAAAAAACCGTTGCAGGGTAACTACCCCTTTCCCTCAAACGATCGTCACCAAAAACAATGGGTCGTGAGTACTCTACAAATCAGGGCTGTATGCAAAAAATTATTTGATTCTGTTTGAATTTGCGGCAGTTATCGTTTGCCATAGAAAAGAAATCTATAGATAGACACACAGACACACACACAGACACTTTTCGGAAAACGACTTTTTTACTTCCATATTCCTTAAGGATGGTGATGGCAAAAAAAATCGTGTTCCAGATTATTGCAGATTCTGATTGTACTACACTCAAAACATGAAAAAAAGTCGTTTTCCGAAAGGTGTCTGTGTGTGTGTCTGTCTGTCTGTCAGTCTATCTATCTGTGTGTCTGTCTGTCTATCTGTGTGTAGATTTTTTTTCTATGGCAAACGATAACTGCCGCAAATTCAAACAGAATCAAATATTTTTTTGCATACAGACCTGCTTTGTAGAGTACTCACGACCTATTGTTTTTGGTGAAGATCGGTTGAGGGAAAGGGGTAGTTTACCTGCAACGGTTTTTTTTATCAAGGGAAATTTTTTTTTGCAAACGATAACAGCCGCAAATTCAAACAGAATTAAATAATGTTTCGTATACAGCCCCTGAATTGTAGAGTTTTCAAGACCTATTGTTTTTGGTGAAGATCGGTTAAGGGAAAGGGGTAGTTTACCAGTAACGTTTTATGTTTTTACAAGGGTATTACCTATTAAAACGATAACAGCCGCAAATTCAAGCAGAATCAAAAGATTATTTGCATACAGCCCTAAATTCTAGAGTTCTCAATATCTGTTGTTTTTGGTGAAGATCGGTTAAGGGAAAGGGGTAGTTTACCTGCAACGTTTTTTTCACAAGGGTATTTTATATGCCAAACGATAACAGCCGCAAATTCAAACAGAATCAAATAATTTTTTGCATACAGCCCTGATTTGTAGAGGACTCAAGACCTATTGTCTTTGGTGAAGATCGGTTAAGGGGAAGGGGTAGTTTACCGGCAACAGTTTTTTTATCAAGCGTATTTTATATGGCAAACGATAACAGCCGCAAATTCAAACAGAATCAAATAATTTTTTGCATACAGCCCTGATGTTTAGAGTACTCAAGACCTATTGTTTTTGGTGAAGATCGGTTAAGGTGAAGGGGTAGTGTACCGGCAAAATTTTTTTATCAAGCGTATTTTCTATGGCAAACGATAACAGCCGCAAATTCAAACAGAATCAAATAATTTTTTGCATACGTCCCTGAATTGTAGAGGCCTCAAGGACTTTTGATTTTAGTGAAGATCGGTTAAGGGGAAGGGGTAGTTTACCGGCAACCTTTTACGTTTTAACAAGAGTAAAGTACTTGAAAATTCATTTAAATTTTTGAAACAATGGTAATTGTTAAAAATAAAATAATTTTGTTGCCAGGCAATAAAATTATAAATTTTTCATTTTAATGTAAATTATGTATGAGTTAATATCTTTATATATATAATTCTTCTGTACGTGTGTATATCACTGAACTCCTCCATGTATAAAATAATATATCGTTCGTGGCAGGTAAGCATATCTCAGTTATGTAATGTTTACGTTTCCATTTTATTATTATGCCTACAGCAATAAAAAGGCAGGTAAGACACACACACACACACACACACACACACACAATTCAAGTTATTTCTGGCCTCACTCATGTTTATTTTCTTACATTTGCACGCTTTTTAAATGGAAAGTGCCGAAACCCACACCAACATAACGCGTGCAAGCCGAAAAAATGGACATCAATTTGCTTACTGGCGAAGCTAGTAGTTAAAGAATGGGTAGGCAAAAATCTTATCTTAAATTTTTTTTAAGGAATCACTAAAAGGACGGTGGTTCAAATCGGACGCTGAGGTAGAGTTTGCTGTAACCGAATGGTTCCACAACCAGCCGTAAGAATTTTACTAGCAGGAAATCTACAGGTTAGCGCAACAGTGGAACTCATGTCTTAATGTTATTGGGGACTTCTTTTAAAATCGTTGAATAAAAAATGCTTTACAGCTCTATACGTGTTTCTATTGAACAATCTTGTATTAGTCATACACAATAGTACAACTGATTGAACTTCAAATTTTTAAACTTGATTAGTTTATATATATATATATATATATATATATATATATATATATATATATATATATTGTAGAGAAACGGGTTTCCTCTCCTTAAAACCCCACTGTTGAATTTGTCAATCTGTTTTGTATAACTTTAATTATATAAATCTCGGAGATATTTGGAGTTGTGGAATATAAGGATGTAATTAATTACTATTAACTTAACTCTTTAATAATTATCAGTGTTAGTGTGCCTAGAACTTAAACAACTGAATAGTTATTCTACAATTTCATCCAACCCTATTATACCTTGAAGAGAGATCTGTCTAATTTCGTAATTTTACGCTCCCTCTTTGGTGTCAGATAATTCCGCTATAAGCGTTGCAGTATCGGCTCAACGAAACTTATAGGTTATTTCGATGTTTATATTAACCATTTATTCTATACTTATTCAGTTACTTTTTGTTCCCAGTTCACTAAACCATACTAAAAATAACAAGATTTGACAAATACATAAAGATTCTTTATTTATTTACTTAATTCACATTAAATAAGATATGTGCTAATTAACATATGCTTGGACTGTAGACTTCAGGTATCGATTGTTGATTATTTTAATCCTTTATTTATATTTGTTTATATATTATGTTTTGATTTGTATTTAATTTATTTCAGGGTGTGAAGGTTCTTGTAACTGTGGGGAAGACTAAAAATACATAGATAAGAATGCAAGATTTACAATATTTATGTGTTGTGTATTTAGTATGATTAATATAATATAATTTACCAGACTCGAACGAAGCAAATCGTGTAGGCGGTTGATCGCTAAATTTAATGTTTGGATGATTATGCAGTACGGTTTTTCTTTCTTCGGTTTAATAAGAGTAATTCTTGTCCTGTCCACTTCGGAATAAAACTTCTGGATGATTTACAACCCGATTGATGTTTCTTCTGCACCGTCAGGATCCAAATAAGTTCTTCCTTCGGTTGAAGCAATTAGTGTTGTTCCGTGTATTTGCAAGGTTATAATTTCTGGTGTTGTGAATATTATGAGTTGTGTTACTGTTAATTCTTTCTATTTGATTAATGTTTCATCAATTCCCTTCGGATATGGGACAGTTCAAGTTCTTTCTTGTAGACTTCAATTATTTACTCTCTATTATCATTCATATTGTAGTGTTATATTTGTTTATCTGTATTGGTAGTAGACGTAAATATTGTCATTAGAATTTTGTATTTTTATAATCGTATATGTTAACTTCGAATATTACAATTAAAAAGATTATTCTTGGGTTTTTAATCTCATCACTTTTTTTCATTCAAAGCCATTCTTGTCTTGTCTAAATCAACAACTTCTTTTTCTTATTTGTCGTCCCTAGCAACATATAATAATTTCTGCCTTCCACATGTTTTGAATATATAGTGTTCTTTCATATATTTTTTATCTATTCTTTATCAATTTGCTGTCCTATCGGAATGTAACTTTACCGATAGTTGGTTTATTATTTTATACACATATTCTACTGGTTTTTTGATATAAGTCCGTTTTTTTTCTTTTTTATTATATTTAATCCACCTTCGATATTATATTTTACCAATCGATATTATGGCATTATGGTATTATTATAATTTGTATAAATTTTATTAAATATTATTATTAATTTAATGTTTTTTTTTTCTAGCTCTTCATAGCGTATTTATTAATTATTATTAATTGATGCACCTAATCTTTATGTTATGAGTGTTTATATAGTAGTTTTGCCTGTTAGGCCTTTTATTGTAAACTGATCTACCTGTGGTTATGTCTGTTAGGCATCTATAGTCCCTTTTATATAAATTCATACATACAATCAAATCTTAATTATTAGCACTTATATAAACAATTATTTTTCTATATCTAATAACAATTTTATCTTGATCTCTTGATCACATACAACAAAATTCGAATTTATGAACATTGATTAACTGCCTCACACTTCATTCTATGACAGTCATTGAATAATACAACTTGTTTCATTATTTTTCATTAACTCAACACATATTTGATATAACATCACATAAACTTTATCATAACATTTTTGTCATAAAATAATACTTCTTAACACAAAATTCTTATTTGTTATTACCATAAATTAAGTCATTGTTTCATTTTTTTGTTTTGCTTTTCATTAAACATATATCATTAGCTATTATTTATCTTACAGGTTCGTTTATTCTAGTCAACACTACCTTGCATCCTTATTTAATTTTGTCTATGATTATAATTGTAATTATTGGATCTCTGTTCTATTATGGGTTTAAATATCAATTTGTTTATTATTCTGTGAACCGTCTTTTATGTAACATGAATGCTAGCATTTCTGTTGCGTTACATATGCTTCCCCTCCTAAAAAAGTTTAGTTTACCTGAATGAAGTTTAGGTCAAATAAACTTGTCTTTTTCACATGCCTTTCTTCATTTCATTGTTAATGGTTGACGATGACATTCTCAATGTAACTTCATTAGACTAGTATTAATACTTTTTTTTATTTAATAACATTTCATCATTTTAATTAACATTCTTGATCATTTTTATTTCTGTAAACATTATTTGTTGGTAGTTGGCTACACTATTCACTGATACATTAGTTTTACATCTCTTCTATTTATAATTACTATAATTACTGTATTTTTCAATTATTCTTCTGTCAACTCACTTCTTTCTGTTTTCTTCGTCACATTCTTTTGGAAACTGAATTTATTCTTGCAACTATTCTAATATTCCTTAAATATTTAATTTCCCTAACAATCCCTAACACATGCGTTGGTACAGTTCAGACAGGCACTGTTTGGCTTCATACTCTGCTGCCCACACCACATTTTAATATAGTACTGCTGGAATTCATCTACAGTCAGCTATAAAATATAATAATAATCTCCTAATAATCTCTTTAATCATTTAATAATAAATATTTGGGAAAAGATTTTTTCTTTGTTGCATTTATATTTCTTCATTACTATTCTTCATATTTCGTAATACCATTTTAATTCCTTAAACATTCGTTGATATTGACTTTGACAGTTATCATTTGTAGTCATTTTTGTTTTCATTTTTGTTGAGATTGTAATGTTAAGTATCTTCTTCGTTTGTTTTTTTTTTCTCTGATCACAATATTTTCTAAATAGTTGTTGTGTAATGATCATTATAATTGTATTTTTGACTAAATACATTCCTTAGCCCCAACTATTCTTCTTCTTATCGTATTTCACTATTTTGGCTGTTTATTTTTCAATGAATTATGTTCATAAATACTCTTTCTTTCTTGTCTTCTTTAACATTATATTGGTTACATTCAATCGTTTACTGAAATTGTTCCATCATGTGGCAATGTAGTATATATTTTAGGTCATATGATTTTTTTTTCTTTCTTTATTTTGCATAAGTAGATTTGAGGTAATAACTTTTATCTTGGGGTTCCATTCTTCATTATTCACAATATTTCTTTATAAACATTCAATAATAATTCTCGCCTTTTTCTGTAATCTTGGGTTTGTTATTCATTATTCACACTATTTCTTTATAAACATTAATAATAATTATCGCTTTCTTCGGTAATCTTGGGGTTTGTTATTCACACTATTTCTTTATAAACATTTAATAATTATTCTCGCCTTTTTCTGTAATCTTTAATAAGTTGTTCTTATTATTTTTAGAATTTAGTGGTAGTATTCAACTCAAATTCTTTTTAAATTCCAAGTAATTTTCTTCAAGACTGGTAATAAGTTGTTCTTATTATTTTTAGAATTTATTCATTATATTTCTTTATGGACTCTTGGTTGTATGTTCCCTTAATACTTTTCGTGATAGGGTTCATTATTTCATACGTATTGTTATTATTATTTTTTGTTATCACATATGGCCCAGTATATAATAATAATAATTTTTTAGTTATTCCCTCTAGAGTGCTTGGTAGCTCCCTGTTTCTTATTAATACTTTCTCACCCACTTGGTACTTAATTGGTTTTGGGTTATTCTTTTCATATTTTCTTCTCTTCATTTCCGTCTTTTCCATAACTCGGTTATAAAATTTAACTGTTTCAAACTGATATTCGGGGTTATTTGGGAAGTTTATAATATCCTGGATTTCCCTAGGTGGAATCCTTTCAAGCATAACAGTATAAGGGGTATTTTCAATGGATTGATGGTAAGATATATTTAAAAACTCTTCGGTTAGTGACAAGTATTCGTACCACTTTCTCTGTTGGTCATGACAATAAGTTCGGAGTATTCTGCCAACTTCCCTCAGTACACGTTCTGCCGGATTACTGCTGGGGTGGTATACTGAAGTCTTATATGTTCTAATGTTGTGTTTCAAAAGATTATTTCTCCATCTATAGCCCTTAAATTGCGTACCATGATCGGTGATAATAGATGACGGTTTACCAACCTCTGCTATGTAACGTCCGATGACTATTTCTAGAATTTTCTTGGTAGTGGCTCTGCTAATAGCATAAAGTTTAGTGTATTTGGAAAAATGATCAAACATAATTATTATGAATTTGTATCTGTGATTTCCTCCACTGCGTGGGAAGGGCCCACATATATCTAGGAATACCTTCTCCAGCTTATATTTGGATGTTATCGGGATCATGACTCCCTCCTTCTTCTCATTATTATGTTTAACCATCTGGCAGATGTGACATGTCTGTATCGATTTTTGTACCTTCCTGGTCAAATTTGTTATGTACATTTGTTCTTCTAAGGCTTTGACGATTTTCATGGCTCCCATGTGTCCATATCGTTCATGGTAATCCAATATTAATTTGTTTTCCACAGCTGTGGGAATTACTAGTTTCCAGTTTATTTGTTTAGGAGTAACCTTAATAAATAATCGGTCATCATGTATACAGTAATATTTAGTAATAACTTCATCAGCATTTTGTATCTTCTGGCGTATGTTTATTAATTTTGGATCCAATTTTTGGTGTTGACTAATTTCATTGATAATAATCTCCAGATCCTTCCGACTCTTAATTACATGGTACACCTTCGCAATCTCTTCCTTTTCTCCTTCAAATGATTGTTCTTGTATGTTTATTCGGGACAAGATATCGGCTGCTATATTCTTTCTTCCAGGTATATATTCCCACTCAATGCAATACTCTTGCAATGCAAGGACGACCCATCTAGTTAGCCGGCCGTGACTAAGTTTACATCTTTTTAGAAATGAAATTGATTTATGGTCACTTCTTACGGTCACTGGGTATCCGAGTATATAGGTTCTAAATTTATTGCATGCGTACACTACGCTTAGCAGCTCTTTCTCGGTAACGTTGTAATTGCGTTCGCAGCTGTTAAGCACCCTGCTGGCGAAGCTGATTACCATATGATGTCCTTCTTTATCTTCTTGGTATAGGGTAGCCCCTAAGCTAACATTGCTTGCATCACAATTTAAATAAAAGCGTTTGTTAAAATCAGGGTGGTACAACATAACTGTTTCTAAAAATTTCTTCTTAATTAATCGCAAAATTTTATCTTGTTCTGGTCCCCATGCCCACTTGTCTTTGGATGATAATTGTTTCTGAAACTTGGCCGTTACTTCTGAATAGTTATCTTGGAATTTTCTATAATAGTTGCAAATTCCAAGAAAGGATTGTAGTTGTTTTCTATTTTTTGGAGTAGGGAACAGTTGGATTGCTTCTACTTTTTCTGTCGAAGGTGTGATACCCTCCTCAGACAAATTAAAACCTAAAAACTTTACTTGATTGGCGATAAATTTAGATTTATTCAGCTTAAGTGTTATGTTGTTTTCAGATAATTTTCTTAGTACCTGTTCCACCCGCTCGCAATGTTCATCCCAATGTGAAGAAGTTATAAGCAAATCATCTACATAGACCGTAGTGAACTGCAGTGTTTCTTGTCCCAATACCTGGTCCATACATTTCACAAATATTGCAACTGAATTAATTAGTCCGAAAGGTAGCCTTTTAAATTGATAGTTCCTTCCGTCAAAAAGGAATGCCATGTATTTTCTACTATCTGGGTGTAGTTCGACCTGCCAGTACCCACATACCGTATCCCAAGTGCTGATGTATTTAATACCGTGGAATTTCTTTAAAATTTCTTCTATTTCGCCTGGTGAAGTCCTATCATTGACGATCATTTTATTTATTTCCCTAGCGTCCAGGCAAATTCTCACCTTTCCGTTCTTTTTCGGGACTGCCACTATTGGACTGGTATATGGTGATTGACTATATTCTATTATGTCATCTTGAATCATACGGTTAATCTCGTTCCGGACCTCGTTTTTTATAGAATAAGAAAATTGGGTATGACTTTCTGCGAAAGTTCACTGGTTCTTTAAAATTTATTATACATTGATATCCTTTTACTTTACCTGGAGCATTGGAGAACACATGTCTGTATTTATTATATATCTGAATTAAATTTTCGGCCTGTACCTTACTTATTTGTTTATAAGTTTTTCCCTTTGGAATTCTCGAATCTCTTCCAACTTACTCTGCCACAGTTTGGGATCATCGTCCTCATATTGAATGACTTCTGGTAATTTATTCTTCTTACAAAAATAGCTTTTTATGGTTCTACATTTGGTGTTAACTGGAACGGTTTGATTAGTGTCAATTAACTCGGCTGTCCATAATCCTTCTTCGGATGTTAAAGATATTGTACCTTTATGCAAGTCAATTATTGCGGAATGCTGGCGCAACACATCGCATCCAATCAATACATTGAACGGTAATCCCGTTGCGACCAAGAATCCTATTGGTAGTGTCATATTGTTTTTGGTAACATCGAGTGATACTTGTTTTTTGACTGTTTTATTTTGTCTCCCAGTGGCTCCGATAATTATCACATTATTGACAGGTAAGGTCGGTATGGGTAACTGAACTTCTCGCTGGATTTTATCAAGTTCAATACTGTCTATTAATGATATGTTAGATCCAGTGTCTATCATTATGGTAGATTTTACCCCATTTCATTTTGCTCATATATATATGATTTCGTTATTACTATTACTGTTTACATGTTTCTGATCCTCTTCCAAAAAATCTTCCCTGATATTCTTTAAATAGTGGTTATTAATTATGGTTATTTTACGATTACACTTAATTTTATTTATTAGTCGTTGTTCCCCAAGATTACGGTTCAGTGACGGGTATTCATTAATTTTCACTGCCTCTATTAGTTTAAATGAGGGCTTACTCCCTCTTCTCTATTTTCATTTTGATTACTGTGTTGATTTTTTACTGTTTCAGTGCGATCCTCCGTATTATGTTCTGCTATCCTATAATTTCCATCATGTGGGTAGTTGACTTCATGCCGAGACTGGTCATAATGGTTGTCATATCGGTGACTCCTTGGGTAGTATCGTCGCTGATTACCTTGAGGTCTGGAGTAGATATAATTGACTTTATGTCTATAATTATTGGGTCGTCTGTCCCCATCTCCTCTATTATTGCGACTATCACGATAATTGTAATTGTTATTGCCGCGATAATTATAGTTTCTGGAATTATTATTCGCGTTTTCATTTAGTGTTCTATTAACGTTCTGCGCAGGTCGATTGCGATCGTTATTATGAGAATTGGTTGGTGGCGCGTTATTATCATACTTCTGATATTTATGATTTAGCATTCTATTTCTTTGGTATTGGTTCTCGTGTTCATAATTCTCCAAGAATTTGGCCATGGCTGGAAGCGTTTTGATTTGACTACACATACGCGCATTTTTTATCCCTTCCTCGTAATGATAGGATAGTTGTATCACCAAACATTCTTCGGGAATTCTGGGCTCTAAGTTCCCCGCCATACATACTTTTCCTAAAAAGTATGAAGTAGGGGACTGGCCTACATTTGTTTCGTATCGACCGTTACTCAAATTATTCCTAATCATGTTCTGGGTCGATTCAGACCAATACTTCTCCTTAAATTGTTTTTTGAACTCAGTCATGTCCAGTATATCCGGACGCACCGCTGTCCACCAATTATCATAAGTATCTTTAAACGTTTCATCAATCATGCTTCGTATAATACTCCAGCGATTCTCTCTATTTCTTATGATCACCTCTTCCAATCTCTTTAAAAATTCCATAGGATAGCGCTTGTAATTACGAAAATTAATCGATTCTCGGTTCTCATGGTTATTTATATGACTATTTTGGTATGTCCTATCCCGCCATGAATCTACTTCTTCCTGTAATTGTAATTCACGTCTACTAATTTCTTCTATTTTATTTTTATTGGTATTGATTTGACCTTCCATACTATTTAAATTGCCATAGACTCTTTCGAGTCGTTCGCCCATGTCTGTCTGTATTTGTGTAATACCTTCCTTATTCTCCTCCCGTACCTGATGTACTTCGTTTTTAATTTGCTCATATTTTTCGACAGTTTCCTTCTGGATTTCTTCAACCAATGTTTTATTCTCAATTTTTGTGTCATTAATTTTATTCTGTAATTCTACACGAACCTGTACTATTGTTTCGTTAGTTTTTTCTAACCCTTCATTTGTTTTGGCTATTTCTAATTTTCTTTCCTCATTAATTTGGTCCACCTTCTGGTTAATTGTCACATGAAGATTTTCAATTTTTTCATTAATTTGCCTTAAATTTTCTTCATGTATTTGTAAGATGTCTTCCTTCATTTGTTTTAAACCCTCATCATTCCTATCCAACCTTTCGTGAATTTGGTTTAATATTTCGTTCATTTGTTTTGAGTTTTCCTTATTTTCCTCATTTGTTTTCCTAAATTGTTCCCTTGAGTCTTCCTTAATTTCGTCTTTCATTTTCCTAAATTGTTCTCTTGAGTCTTCCTTATTTTCCTCATTTGTTTTCCTAAATTGTTCTGTCATAAATTTCATCATCTCCTACCAACTTGGTACTTCTCTGGCTCCAGTTTTATCTATTTGGTCCCCTTGGTCATCTTCTTCCATTACTCCCTTTTCCTTGTCCATAATAATTTCAGTTTCCGCTATTTCGTCTGTCTGTTGTTCCATTTCACTGTCTGTTATTAGTTCTATTTCCTGTTCTTGTGCATCTATTTCCTTCTCCGTTTCTCCTGCCCTAATCCTTGATCTACCTCTGGTATGCATGTTTACTCTCCCACAGTTGCCTGCTCTGGTTAAGTAATGTTATTATAATTATAGTTACTTAACTTAAGCCCTACACAAGTTGAGCGCCAATTTGTAAAGAAACGGGTTTCCTCTCCTTAAAACCCCACTGTTGTATTTGTCAATCTGTTTTGTATAACTTTAATTATATAAATCTCGGAGATATTTGGAGTTGTGGAATATATGGATGTAATTAATTACTATTAATTTAACTCTTTAATAATTATCAGTGTTAGTGTGCCTAGAACTTAAACAACTGAATAGTTATTCTACAATTTCATTCAACCCTATTATACCTTGAAGAGAGATCTGTCTAATTTCGTAATTTTACGCTCCCTCTTTGGTGTCAGATAATTCCGCTATAAGCGCTGCAGTATCGGCTCAACGAAACTTATAGGTTATTTCGATGTTTATATTAACCATTTATTCTATACTTATTCAGTTACTTTTTGTTCCCAGTTCACTAAACCATACTAAAAATAACAAGATTTGACAAATACATAAAGATTCTTTATTTATTTACTTAATTCACATTAAATAAGATATGTGCTAATTAACATATGCTTGGACTATAGACTTCAGGTATCGATTGTTGATTATTTTAATCCTTTATTTATATTTGTTTATATATTATGTTTTGATTTGTATTTAATTTATTTCAGGGTGTGAAGGTTCTTGTAACTGTGGGGAAGACTAAAAATACATAGATAAGAATGCAAGATTTACAATATTTATGTGTTGTGTATTTAGTATGATTAATATAATATAATTTACCAGACTCGAACGAAGCAAATCGTGTAGGCGGTTGATCGCTAAATTTAATGTTTGGATGATTATGCAGTACGGTTTTTCTTTCTTCGGTTTAATAAGAGTAATTCTTGTCCTGTCCACTTCGGAATAAAACTTCTGGATGATTTACAACCCGATTGATGTTTCTTCTGCACCGTCAGGATCCAAATAAGTTCTTCCTTCGGTTGAAGCAATTAGTGTTGTTCCGTGTATTTGCAAGGTTATAATTTCTGGTGTTGTGAATATTATGAGTTGTGTTACTGTTAATTCTTTCTATTTGATTAATGTTTCATCAATTCCCTTCGGATATGGGACAGTTCAAGTTCTTTCTTGTAGACTTCAATTATTTACTCTCTATTATCATTCATATTGTAGTGTTATTTTTGTTTATCTGTATTGGTAGTAGACGTAAATATTGTCATTAGAATTTTGTATTTATAATCGTATATGGTAACTTCGAATATTACAATTAAAAAGATTATTCTTGGGTTTTTAATCTCATCACTTTTTTTCATTCAAAGCCATTTTTGTCTTGTCTAAATCAACAACTCCTTTTTCTTATTTGTCGTCCCTAGCAACATATAATAATTTCTGCCTTCCACATGTTTTGAATATATAGTGTTCTTTCATATATTTTTTATCTATTCTTTATCAATTTGCTGTCCTATCGGAATGTAACTTTACCGATAGTTGGTTTATTATTTTATACACATATTCTACTGGTTTTTTGATATAAGTCCGTTTTTTTTCTTTTTTATTATATTTAATCCACCTTCGATATTATATTTTACCAATCGATATTATGGCATTATGGTATTATTATAATTTGTATAAATTTTATTAAATATTATTATTAATTTAATGTTTTTTTTCTAGCTCTTCATAGCGTATTTATTAATTATTATTAATTGATGCACCTAATCTTTATGTTATGAGTGTTTATATAGTAGTTTTGCCTGTTAGGCCTTTTATTGTAAACTGATCTACCTGTGGTTATGTCTGTTAGGCATCTATAGTCCCTTTTATATAAATTCATACATACAATCAAATCTTAATTATTAGCACTTATATAAACAATTATTTTTCTATATCTAATAACAATTTTATCTTGATCTCTTGATCACATACAACAAAATTCGAATTTATGAACATTGATTAACTGCCTCACACTTCATTCTATGACAGTCATTGAATAATACAACTTGTTTCATTATTTTTCATTAACTCAACACATATTTGATATAACATCACATAAACTTTATCATAACATTTTTGTCATAAAATAATACTTCTTAACACAAAATTCTTATTTGTTATTACCATAAATTAAGTCATTGTTTCATTTTTTTGTTTTGCTTTTCATTAAACATATATCATTAGCTATTATTTATCTTACAGGTTCGTTTATTCTAGTCAACACTACCTTGCATCCTTATTTAATTTTGTCTATGATTATAATTGTAATTATTGGATCTCTGTTCTATTATGGGTTTAAATATCAATTTGTTTATTATTCTGTGAACCGTCTTTTATGGAACATGAATGCTAGCATTTCTGTTGCGTTACAATATATATATATATATATATATATATATATATATGTTTAATGTTACAAATAATTCAAATAACAATCTTGATCATCTGTTAGTTGAGCAGAATAACAGTGACACTTTTAATAACCGCATAAAATAAACACTTAGAAACAACACAGGCTCTTTAACTTAACTGTTTGGACCACAGAAGTAGGGCATGCCTCAACGCTCTATGTGTACAGCGCGGGACAATCCCCCCTCCCTACACTTCCCTATCACACCACTACATTGCTTACATACGATGTATACAAAAAACGCTGAGGCAAGTTCAGGTTGCCTCGTTCGCTTTAAACGAACTATGCCGAATCTCACCTGTCACCATCTAGCGGTCGCTCAATAAAGCACGTTTCGGTTTAATAAATTTGACAGTCGCAGTAACAATGTATAATCTTTACGTTATGTAGTTCATACGTATTTATAATTTGTATTCTACAGAATTTTTTAGGGTAGGCATTGCCTCAATTGCCTCCATGTAACTTCGCCACTGATATATATGTGTACAACGTTATCGGCAACAAAGAAGTAGTTTTTGTTAAAATTCCTTCCCGGGATATTTGGCCGTAGTCCAATGTTTTCTACAAAACCAGACATTTCGGCAATGCCATCGACTTCCATCATCAGTGAAAATCGAGTGCGATAACGTGAGGTGGTATACGTTAGTGACCACAGTACTGTGGTTAAGGCTGAAGCAGTAAGTAGAAAGAAGTAGTTTCTATGGTAATATTTCATTTTGAAAATGATTTTAAATATAAGTCTTAGAATATGGAAGTCATGTATGGTTCTCCATAACGATATTTTCATGTTTTGAGTGTATTACAATCAGAATCTGCAATAATCTCGAACACGGTTTTTTTTGCCACCACCATACTTCCATTTCCTTAAGGAATATGGAAGTAAAATGACCCCTGATATAAAAACGTTACTGGTAAACTACTCCTTTCCCTTAACCGATCTTCACCAAAAACGATAGGTCTTGAGTACTCTACAGTTCAGAGCTGTATGCAAAAAAGTATTAGATTCTGTTTGAGTTTGTGGCTCTTATCGTTTGCCATAGGAAATACCCTTTTAAAAGATAAAACGTTGCTGGTAAACTACCCCATTCCCTTAACCGATCTTCAACAAAATCAACAGACCTTAGGTTCTGTATAATTCAAAAAGGTATGCAAAAGAGTAGTTGATTCTGTTTTAATTTACGGCAGTTATCGTTCGCCATAGAAAAAATTACCCTTGTAAAACATAAAATGTTGCTGGTAAACTACCCTATTCCCTCAACCGATCTTCACCAAAACCAACAGATCTTGAGAACTCTACAATTCTGCGCTGTATGCAAAACATTATTTGATTCTTTTTGAATTAGCGACTGTTATCGTTTACCATAAAAAAATTTACCCTTGATTAAAAAAACGTTGCAGGTAAACTACCCCTTTCCCTTAACCGATCTTCACCAAAAAAAATAGTCTTGAGTACTCTTCAAATCAGGGCTGTATGCAAAAAATTATTTGATTTTGTTTGAATTTGCGGCTGTTATTGTTTGCCATAGACAATACCCTTGTTAAAACATAAAATGTTGTAGGTAAACTACCCCTTTCCCATAACCGATCTTTACCAAGAACGAAAGGTCTTGAGAACTCTACAATTGAGGCCTATATGCAAATAATAATTTGATTCTGTTTGAATTTGCGGCTGTTATCGTTTGCCACATAAAATACCCTTTAAAAACAAAAAACGTTGCTGGTAAACTACCCCTTTTCCCTAACCGATCTTCACCAAAAACAATAGGTCTTGAGCACTCTACAATTCAGGGCTGCATGCAAAAAATTATTTGATTCTGTTTGAATTTGCGACTGTTATCGTTTGCCATAAAACAAAATCTACAAATAGACACACAGACAGACACACACACAGACACTTTTCGAAAAATGACTTTTTTTCATGTTTTGAGTGTAGTACAATCAGAATCTGCAATAATCTCGAACACGATTTTTTTGCCATCACCATACTTCCATTTCCTTAAAGAACATGGAAGTAAAAAAACCTAACGCTGTGCTAGAAGTTCAGAGTAGATACGAACGAAGCAAATAACTAAGTCTATACTGGTGGGATAAAGAAATAGAGAAAAGGTTTGAAGAGACAATATTTAAATAAAAGTAATACCTAAATTCCAAAGAAGAACGAAACCTGAAAAAGAAGATAGTTGAGGTAAACAGGTATTGGTAGGAAGGAGCAGCGCAGCAAGGTGTCAGGTTGTGATAAAAATCGTAAAGGAGAGGCCCAAAGATATCACTACACCAATAACGCCAGAAAAGTTGGAAGAATGTCTTAAGGACGCATTCCTAACAATACATAGGAAGGAGTTCGAAAATAATAAAAAGCAAGAATGCATGAGAACAACAGGTTACCACAAGACTAACAATAGAGGAAGTCGAAAACGTATGGTCTCTTTTTAAAAGAGGGAGAGTTTGTCATGTCTGCGGAGAACTTGTCGAGTACGAAACAAACTATATGGTCATCTATAAGAAGTCTTTCATAAAAGCTCTTAAATGGGTAAAAAGTACCAAGTGAATTGGTGGTGTTCTTCTTATCAGCGTACAAAGGAAAGGGAAAGAAATAACTGTGGAAAATACCGACGGATTGCGGGATATGTGTGGAATAAGTGGTAAACTCTCAAAATTAAAGTGAACATGGAACAGACGATGCAGAAGAACAAGAAAGTTTTAAGCAGGTTGGTCCACACTGATGACTTATTTTTGAATACCCCATTTAAAGGAAAGAATTTGGCGTATAAACAAGAAGTTTACCATCTGCTCGTCAACCTGAAAAATTCTTATGATGGTGTTACGCTTAAGAAATTGTGAGAACTTTGGAAAAGCCGATCAGTATAAAACTAATAATGGAATAAAAACTTAAGTGAACAATAACAAGCAAAAATAAAAATAAAAAATACCTACTCACAAGGATTCATAGTAACAAAAGCCTTGAAACATATCTATTTAAACGTTATTTGGAATGTGCATTAAACCAAAGGAAAAAGAAATGTGGACGTATTGGTATCCCGCTAAATGAGGGCGACTCTTTATAGGCCTACACGGTATGTTTTGCAGATGATCAGGTACTCATAATATAATATTACAAAGATATCAACTGTGTGACGCGCAAGCTTATAGAAGAATTTTAAAATTGTGGCTAGAGATGAATTGGAATGAAACTGGATACATCCAGCTGTACAAGCTGGCTATTATTGGAGAACACCAACAGGACTTAGCACATGACAATGTCTAGTGAACCAGTATATTATGGGATAAACGCATTACCAAAGATAATAGGAAGCAGATGTACCAATTATTAGCAATGATAAAGTCATCTAGAGCTTTTAGGTATAGGCACTTAAACTTGAGGCTGAAAAAATGTTGAAGGCGATGGTAGTAGACTTTATGAGAACAGCGTCAGGTATATTTAAAATGAAAAGAATTGCAAATGATAGGTAACACCAACAATAGTAGATGATACGAAAAACAATATATTTTGGGCATATTTCCAGGTAGCCAGAAGAATCCCTACCAAAACGGATTGTGCAATGGAAGCCGAGAAGATGGAAGTAGCAGAGGCGGCCGGAAAGAGGTGACATAATGGCATGGATGAACAGATAACACGGCATGGTTTGGAACATTTGAAGAGCACATGTAAAGAAATAGTGATAGATGGAAATTGTGTATCTGAAAGCATGGAATGCTACAAGCCGATATAAAGAAAAAATATCGGTATGGAGAACCATACATGACTTCCATATTCTAAGATTTATATTTAAAATCATTTTCGAAATGAAATATTACCATAGAAACTACTTCTTTCTACTTACTGCTTCAGCCTTAACCACAGTACTGTGGTCACTAACGTATACCACCTCACGTTATCGCACTCGATTTTCACTGATGATGGAAGTCGATGGCATTGCCGAAACGTCTGGTTTTGTAGAAAACATTGGACTACGGCCAAATATCCCGGGAAGGAATTTTAACAAAAACTACTTCTTTGTTGCCGATAACGTTGTACACATATATATAAAAAATATGCACAAAATTAATGGCTTGTATAAGTTAATGATTGATCTCCATTAAGTAGTGCTCAAGTTTCCAAAGTTTTAATATTATGATGTCCGTAATTAAAACATCAGAGCAGGTTTAGTGTGTATGAGGGTACACCGTGGACAAAAATTTTCAACATTTCCTATTGAGCGTTGCTTAGAGTAAAGCTGCGAATCTACAGTGTATGTTTCACAGAACAAACATGCGGAAAAGAAGGAGCGCTCCGAAGTCACTCATGGGCCTTCAGCACCTTGCAGAGGGTTCATTCCCTAAAGACGAAAATTCTGGCTATGAGTCTTTCCTCTGTAAACACGTGCAGTTACACTGCCCAGCAATCCACAGGAAGCAAATCGCTATCCACGCTGGACACTTTTTCAGCAAACAATTACCATTGTTTCAAAAAGATTAAATGAATTTTCAAGTACTTTACTGTTGTTAAAACGTAAAAGGTTGTCGGTAAACTACCCCTTCCCCTTAACCGATCTTCACCAAAATTGAAAGTCCTTGAGACCTCTACAATTCAGGGATGTATGCAAAACATTATTTGATTCTGTTTGAATTTGCGGCTGTTACCGTTTGCCATAGAAAACTACCCTTGATAAAAAAGTTGCCGGTAAACTACCCCTTCCCCTTAACCGATCTTCACCAAAAACAATAGGTCTTGAGTACTCTACAAATCAGGGCTGTATGCAAAAATTATTTGATTCTGTTTGAATTTGCGGCTGTTATCGTTTGCCATAGAAAATACCCTTGTTAAAACATAAAATGTTGCAGGTAAACTACCCCTTTCCCTTAACCGATCTTCACCAAAATCAATAGGTCTTGAGAACTCTACCATTCAGGGCTGTATGCGAAACATTATTTAATTCTGTTTGAATTTGCGGCTGTTATCGTTTGCCATAGAAAAAAAATTACCCTTGATAAAAAAAACTGTTGCCGGTAAACTACCCCTTTTACTCAACCGATCTTCACCAAAAACAATAGGTCGTGAGTACTCTACAAATCAGGGCTGGATGCAAAAAATTATTTCATTCTGTTTGAATTTGCGGCAGTTATCGTTTGCCATAAAAAAAATCTATAGACACACAGACAGTCACACAGACAGACACACACACAGACACTTTTCGAAAAACGACTTTTTTTCATGTTTTGAGTGTAGTACAATCAGAATCTGCAATAATCTCGAACACGATTTTTTTTGCCATCACCATACTTCCATTTCCTTAAGGAATATGGAAGTAAAAAGAGATGTTTTAATCCAAATATTTGTGTATATACACTGTATACATGGTGATTTATAATAAAAAATTATTTCATATCTGGAAGGCGTTGCTAACACATAATTTTAATATTAGTAAGACTTAAGTGTCTTTGTTAGCAAATTTAATAAACAAAATAAATTTATATCTATAAAATGGGTACACTTTCCAGGTATTTTACAGTGTGTGGAAATTAACCTAGAAAGTAAAGAAACTTCATTTTAATTTGTTTCTTAATGTGCCTTAATTCTAATTATTTTTAAGCTGACAGTTCAGATTCTTTAATAGATAAATAAAAATTCCGTTTCCATAAAAAACACTGTTTGTGGTTTCAAATAATCAAGTTGTTTAAAGTAAAAATAAAAAGTGGAAGCTTTAAAATGTAGGTTGTATCTTCTGTGTGTTAAAGCCACATAGAGGCAGTAATAAGGAAAGTTATCAACAAAAGGAGTGACCTAGATAGAACATCTGTTCTCAGATGATTCTGACGTTAATACCAAGGGGGTATGTTTATTTTGCTGTGACATGAATATAGAAGTATCTTGTGTTTGTCAATTTTAATAATTAAATTTATATTATTTTGTAGAATCTGAGATTTCTATAATTGTGTTGCAGGTGGTAAGGACATGAAATATTTCCTAACCTCAAGCAAAAAGTTTATTTTGTCAAATTTTGTTCCTTCCCTGCTATATACACTTTTTCCTCGAACGAGGCCTTTCGGTTTCACAAGCATTATCAAGTTCTTCCTACAACAACATTAAAATACCTACTTCCCTTATATATATACTAACCCTCCCACGCATCACCGGTTACATTCAACCAATAGGAGGCAGTACTTACCGCCCAGTCCTTGTTAGCCCCGCCCCTTACTCAGTCAACCTGACCTCGTCATATACATTATCCTCTAGAAATCTCCTACAGCTTTCTACCTTCTGAACCTATCCTGTAACCGTATTACACCTTTCATACACTACTCTTTCATAATATAGTAAAATATATCCTCATTACTAAATTTAGTCTTTATGTTCATCAGCGCATTACTATTCTTTTTCCTTACTTTTAATATTTCTAATTCTTCATACAATTTGTGTTTACTTATTTTATTCTCTAACCTTACTATTTAGACGTTCTCTGTTGGGTCTAAAAACCTATGCCCTGTTTCATTAAAATGTCTCGCATAGAGCGAATTCGTAGTTCTGTCTCCTTCTCCTCTCGCATGCTCTCTCAATCTAATTTCGAACTTAGGTCCTGTTTCACCCAGGTAAACCTTATCACACTGTTTACAGTTCAACTTATAAACACCGCTTTTCTGTAATTCAGGCGTTATTTCAGTACTACTATTCTTTATATAATCAAACACTGTCTTTGTCTTTTTTACCTCTACATCTATATTGTGTTTTTCAAAGCACTTGATTATGTTCCTCGTTTGAAATCCCAGATACGTTATTGTTCCTATGTATTTCTTTTCTTTCTTCTCTTCTTGTCTACTATTTTCTTCTATTCTTTTTACAATTTTCTCTACTATCCCCGGTTTATAATTATTATTTTTCGCTATTTTTTCTCTTCTTTTTAACTCTTCTGTTTTATATGAATCATCTTCTAAGTATTTTATTGCTCTATAACAAAATGAGTTTAGTGCAGCCATCTTGTGACTTACGGGATGGTATGATTCCTGAAGTATAATTAAGTCTGCATACGTTTCCTTTCTAAATACATCAAATTTAAAAACACCACACTATATCTTTATATTTAGATCTAGGTAATTTATTTTTACTCCACCTATTTCCTCTTTGAACTTAATTTTATTTTCAATTTGATTAATTTCATTCGTTAGTTCTGCGAATTCTTCATTTCTTCCCTCCCACACCACCAAAATGTCGTCTACGTACCTTACCCATTCCTTTATTTTACCCTTATATTTTGATTCCATTAGGACACGCCTCTCAAAACAATTCATATATATTTCCGCCATTACTTGTGACAACGGACAAACCATTGGTAGCCCCTCCTTTTGAATGTAATACTTATTATTATACCTAAAGTAGTTTTGGTGGTACGCACACTGTCAGAACTTTTATTTAATCACTTTAGTACTGATACTGTCCTAAATTGTTATTTTTAATAATTTCTACAGTATGTTCAACCGATATATTCGTAAACATATCTGACACGTCTAACGACATAAGTTTCGTATTTTCACTTACTACTTCATATTCCTTAAGGAATGGAAGTATGGTGATGGCAAAAAAAATCGTGTTCGAGATTATTGCAGATTCTGATTGTACTACACTCAAAACATGAAAAAAAGTCGTTTTCCGAAAAGTGTCTGTGTGTGTGTCTGTCTGTCTGTCTGTCTGTCTGTGTGTCTGTGTGTCTGTGTGTCTGTGTGTAGATTTTCTTCCTATGGCAAACGATAACTGCCGCAAATTCAAACAGAATCAAATAATTTTTTGCATACAGCCCTGATTTCTAGAGTACTCACGACCTATTGTTTTTGGTGAAGATCGGTTGAGGGAAAGCGGTAGTTTACCGGCAACGGTTTTTTTTTATCAAGGGAAATTTTTTTTTTTATTTGGCAAACGATAACAGCCGCAAATTCAAACAGAATCAAATAATGTTTCGTATACAGCCCTAAATTGTAGAGTTCTCAAGATCTGTTGTTTTTCGTGAAGATCGGTTAAGGAAAAGGGGTAGTTTACCTGTAACGTTTTATGTTTTAACAAGGGTATTTCCTATGGCAAACGATAACAGCCGCAAATTCAAACAGAATCAAAAGATTATTTGCAAACAGCCCTAAATTGTAGAGTGTTCAAGACCTGTTGTTTTTGTGAAGATCGGTTAAGGGAAAGGGGTAGTTTACCTACAACGTTTTGTTAACAAGGGTATTTTTTTGGCAAACGATAACAGCCGCAAATTCAAACAGAATCAAATAATTTTCTGCATACAGCCCTAATTTGTAGAGTACTCAAGGCCTATTGTTTTTGGTGAAGATCGGTTGAGGGGAAGGAGTAGTTTACCGGCAACGTTTTTTATCAAGCGTATTTTCTATGGCAAACGATAACTGCCGCAAATTCAAACAGAATCAAATAATTTTTTGCATACGTCTGTGATTTCTAGAGGACTCAAGGCCTTTAGATTTTGGTGAAGATCGGTTAAGGGGAAGGGGTAGTTTACCTGCAACCTTTTACGTTTTAACAAGAGTAAAGTACTTGAAAATTCATTTAAACTTTTTCAAACAATGGTAATTGTTGAAAATAAAATAATTTTTTTTGCCAGGCAATAAAATTATAATTTTTTCATTTTAATGTAAATCTGTACATAGTATAAAGTAAAGTCGGTCCGTTTTCTCTCTTTGTTTGAAATCGCTAATCTCAGGAAGTACTGAACGGATTTTATTCAAGTTTTCGCCAATAGATAGAGTGTCTATCGAGGAACATTTATGTGTATAATTAATACATATATGTTGTACATTAGCTTAGCTATCACGGTTTATGTCAAGTAAGTGGTATAGTTTACATCTTATATATAAAAATGAATGTTTCTTTGTTTGTCCCGTATGCGTTCCTATACCATTCATCCGATTGCGATGAAACTTCGGTGAGTTGTTGTGCGCACGTCCGCGAAGGTTTCTTCCACATCTCCTCCTAAACCACTGTACCGATTTCAACCAAACTTGGCACAAATATTTTACGCAACGGGAGAACCAACATAGGATAGGTGTTTTTTCGATGGGGTCCTTTTGTGGGTTATTTGGGGTCTTCCACGTCGCCTCCTAAACCACTAAACCGATTTCAACCAAACTTGGCACAAATATTTTACGCAAAGGGAGAACCAACATAGGACAAGTGTTTTTTTCGATACGATCCTTTGGGGGGTCCTTTGGGGTCTTCCACGTCTCCACCTAAACCATTGGACCGATTTCAACCAAACTTGGCACAAATATTTTACGCAACGGGAGAACCAACATAGGACAGGTGTTTTTTTCGATACGATCCTCTGGGGGGTCCTTTGCGGTCTTAAAAAACTATTAGATCTGGTTACTATGGCAACCCAATAGAATAGATTCTGTTCTAAATATATTATCGCATTAAATTGAAGACCACGCGAACGAAGTTGTGGGCAACAGCTATTTATTTTTAAGAAGCCTACTTTAATTAAACTTTATTAATTAAACTAACATTTTCATTACGTACAACGTGAAACTCCGTAGCGAAGCACGGGTATTCTGCTAGTCATGTATAAGAGAAAATATATCGTGCGTGGCAGGCAAGCATATCTCAGTTATGTACTGTTTACGTTTCAATTTTTTTATTATCACTACCGCAATAAAAAGGCAGGGAAGACACACACACACACACACACAATTTGCGTTATTTGTGGCCTCATTCATGTTTATTTTCTTACATTTGCACGGTTTTTAAATGAAAAGTGCCGAACCCATACCAACATAACGCATGCAAGCCGAAAAAGTGTCCAGCGTGGATAGCGATTTGCTTCCTGTGGATCGCTGGGCAGTGTAACTGCACGTGTTTACAGAGGAACGATTCATAGATAGACTTTTCGTCTTTAGGGAATGAACCCTCTGCAAGATGCTGAGGGTCCATGAGTGACTTCGGAGCGCTCCTTCTTTTCCGCGTGTTTGTTCTGTGAAACGTACACTGTAGATTCGCAGATTTATTCTAAGCAACGCTCAATAGGAAATGTTGAAAATTGACACACTAAACCTGTAGGAAATGAGGGATACACACTAAACCTGCTCTGATGTTTTAATTACGGACATCATAATATTAAAACTTTGGAAACTTGAGCACTACTTAATGGAGATCAATCATTAACTTATACAAGCCATTAATTTTGTGCATATTTTTTATATATATGTGTATAACGTTATCGGCAACAAAGAAAAAGTTTTTGTTAAAATTCCTTCCCGGGATATTTGGCCGTAGTCCAATGTTTTCTACAAAACCAGACGTTTCGGCAATGCCATTGACTTCCATCATCAGTGAAAATCGAGTGTGATAACGTGTGGTGTGGTGTATGTTAGTGACCACAGCACTGTGGTTAAGGCTGAAGCAGTAAGTAGAAAGAAGTAGTTTCTATGGTAATATTTCATTTGAAAATGATTTTAAAAATAAATCTTAGAATATGGAAGTCATGTATGGTTCTCCATACCGATATTTTAATACGTAATAATTTTGTCATTAACAGTTTTTCTTTACTTCTTTTAACTAACGAACGTAAATTTTAACTATTACATGCTGTGGATATTAATTAATATTAATGTGGCAGATTTACTGATAAAATATTTGCTGTCGAAATATTAATAACTGAATATAAAATTATTAATATTTTGTAAAAATCCACAAAGTATCGGTTTATATTTGTTTGCAAGTTAATTAATGTTAGCAAAATTAGGGCTTTATAATATATTTTTTCACATTCGCAACGTCCCTTACTTACACTATCAATAAATAAGTAATATGTATGGAAAATAATATTTAAGTAAAATCCTGGATATTGATGGTTGGATTGGCTATTTTCGTTAGTGTATTCGTTTTGTATAGATCAATAATATCGTCAATATTATTGGTGGTGTAAGCGTATAAGGTGCCCTTCGGTGTGCGGCCCTTGGAACTTTGGTGATCTCAAAAATGGCTCTTCATGAAATCCTAGTGAGTACCCCTGTTCTAGAGTGTCTAGTTTTTGGCCTTTTGTGTGTACATGTAGAATGTCCATGTTATTGTCGATGGTTTTGTATGTGTGGTTTTCTTCAATGAGGTGGTTTGCAAAGGTGGATTCTGTAGTGGAGTGTAGTGCCTTTGTGTGTTCAATGTACCTTAGTTTGAAGCTACGTCCTGTCTGGCCTATGTAGAATTTGTTGCAATCTGAGCAGTTTAGTTTGTAAACACCAGGTAGATCGAATTTTTGTTGTGCTTTGTGTGTGTGTTTTGATAGTGTGTGTTCTGTTTTGTTAGTAGTTTTGTATGCGATTCTGTATCCTGCTTTTTTGAATTTGTGGGCTATTTTTTCAGTTTGGTTATTGATGTAGGCCTATGTTAGTGTTATGAATTTGTTGTTTTCTGTCTTTGTCTGTTGTTTGTTTTGTGCAGGAGTTTATTGACTATTGTTCTGTTGTATCCGTTGGATTCTGCTAGATATTTTATCGTGTTTAGTTCATCTTTGTAGTCTTTTTCATCTAGTGGGATGTGGTTAAGTTTATGTATCATAGTTCTGAAGGTAGCTAGTTTGTGTTGCATTGGGTGATTGGAGGAATTGTGTGTCACTTGTAGTCGGTTTTCTGTGTATACTGCATTTGTGCCTGTGTTCAAATTTTGTGATGGAGAGGTCTAAGAAGTTTATGCTATTGTTGTGTTCGTATTCAGCAGTGAAGGTTATGTTTTTGTGTATTTTGTTTATGTGCGTAAGTAACTGTTCACATTGTCTTTTGTTGCCCCTGTATAGTATTAGAATGCCGTCAACTTATCTGTGCCAATATAGTATTTTATGTGAGTGTCTGTCATTGTTTGTGATGATTCTACACAAATTAGAATCCTTACGAACATATTAGATGCATATTAGATTGAACCTGTAAGACAGACTAAGCTCAAAAACCCAATTTTATTTTGTAGTTATCATTTGCTAGTTTTCTAGCTGTCTTGTCTTTCTTGCTGCTCTTGTTGAACTATTTAAATTCTTTTTGATGTTTCAACCTCATTTTTCTTATATTCTCAGAATTAAAAAGTTTTGCTGATATGCCATAAGTGTTAAATCTATTTTATTTTCTGGCCATATTTAAAATTTTAAATAGGTTGTACTAGAACTGTTAGGGCTGTTTTCCAACCCCCATTAAAGTAGAAATAAAAAAAACAAGAATAATTATGAAACATTTGTTATTATAGAAAATATAAGTACTGGTACATCTCTCAGAAACTCTTTTGCATAATTGCCATTTTGCCATTTTGATAAAATAATGCATGATGCATTATCACATGATGGCAAAAGACTTCCTTCATTACCCTCATCACAGAAGGCTGGCACCTGATCAATCAGTTCACTGTTCATATTGCCTTTAGCTCCTCGCCTCTTATAAACCACCGTCCTTCTGACACTGCTTTATTTATATTTACGTAAAAAGATAGAAATTGCTTGGTTCAGTAAATGTTTATGTAATTTCCATTTAAACTGCTACAGGAGATCCTGTATCTACGGTGCGATGTAAGAGCAAGTAATATTGTGTGAAGGAGGAAAATACCTGATGAGAATCAGGAAAAAAAGGATACTCTTCTTTTGTTCTGTATTGCTCTTTCTAGTTGTTGAAGCATGTCACAGTGCAATGATGAAATGCTGAAATTACTGTAATCCCATTCAGTGTAATCCCACTGAATTTAGAAAACAAAACACCTCTTCAGTCTCAAAAGACAGTATCCATCATTTCTTTTTCTTGGCAAATGTGTGCTTGAACTTGGAAAATGGTCTGCCTGAATGCTAACTGTGAATCCATTGTTTGAAGGATAAATTAAAAGTTTGAAGGAGTGAGCTGTGTGACCATGTCATTTCTAAGGCAGAGCAGGTATGTAATGAATTATGTCAGTATCACAAAAAGGATAAGAAAGAAGCGCACGATGCCAGGGGAGTATGCAGACGATTCTGCATTAACCGTTCAGCAAGAAATGTGACGTTCTCTAATACGAATTTTGGACAAACTGTCAGTTGAAATTACAAGCCATTTCTCTAACATAAAAGAGTTAGAAAAATGCTTTGGGTTCCTCTGTAAATTTGAGGTGTACGTAAATGATGGGGATATACATTTTAAGGAACAGCTTTTCCAAATCAATATTAAGTTCACAGTGTGATGGGGCAAAAAAGGGGGTCTTTATTTTTTATTAAAATTATTTAACTTCCAATTGCGATTCCCACCTGAAAAGGTTCTATTCAGACAATGAACGCTGAAATAAGCTTTTGGGCAGAGTGTACTTGAAGAATGCCAAACTCGCTGGTAAATCCAATGTTTGTCACGGACTAATACGCGCAACACCAGCATGTTCGCAGAGGCGATGCTTGCAGCCTCGACCCACGCCACGAAAAAATGGCTAAGCGGTAAGACTTTATTTCCATGTGCTTTTGAGATGACGGAAACCAGTAAAGGCTCCTCCCACCAAAGCCTCCTGTATCGTCCCCGTTTGACAACTCTAAAACACGTGGCCTATAGACAAATCCATATACTGTAAAAGATGACGAACAATTTGTCGCATGAAGGCAGTGCCTTCCTATTCAGCAACCAGACGTAGTGGGGAATTTGTTGGTGCTCTCCGCGCGAGTCGTCTGTCAGCTTTTTGCCCGGCCGGGTGGGACCACAAGACTCGTGGGCCCCAAGAAATCTTTTAAATTTTAACTGAAAGTAATAAACCTTCATAAATAACTGAAACAGTATTTCCGAATGAAGTAAATGTAGTGACAGAAGGAAAAAATCAACAATGTGGTGAGCGAACAAAACGTTTGGAAACACACTCGGTGCTGCATGTGTTGACGAGAGACGACGACCGTTAAGTAACCAACAACTAAATTTCAATATTTAAATAATTTTACTAAAAATTTTAAATCACGAGCTCTAAAATAATGGGGATGTAAAATTGTATGAATGAGTGAATGCGCAAGCTGGGTAGCCTTCCTTAAATTAAGAGTTAGCGTAAGTAATAATGTCTAAGTAAATGTTTCGTTTTGGTTCAGATTTAAAAGGAAAATAATTAAATGACAGTAACAGTTTGAGTAGGAAACATTGTAAAACAAGTAAAGTCAAAAGTAGTAAAAAGAAAAATGAAATAAAATTAGAGTTGTATTACATGAGAGTCGAGCATGTTATTGATATAACCCCAAACCTGACTTGTATTACGCCGTTCGTGTGACGGACTTTGGAACTGTAAGGTGAGTTATCCTGGGTAAATAATAATAATTTATGTGTTATAAGTCTCTGAGTAATTTGAGTTAACACAAATGGCGCACGAACTGAGGACAAGTTTTATAAAGTAAAATTTATATAAAACCGCATCTAAATACAAGTATGGTTTGGTGGTTGGGTAAGAATACATAAATTACGTACAGGGTAAGCGATGTGTGCTATAGTTAAGTAAAATATACAAGGTGAACAAGAATATTAAGTATATGTAAAATTAAAATTGTTTCAAGATTAAAAAATCTGACAAAAATATAAAAATGGCAAAAATTAATGAAAATAAGATAAAGGAGGTAATTAATTTTAACGAATCAGCTGTTATGAGCGGCCTTGAAGCCTATTCGACTCCAAATGTGGGTCAAGATAAAATAATTGAATTAAATATAACAGATCAAACAAATGTGACAGAGGATTCAGGGGTTCAAGTAACCCCAACCTCAACAGAATGTAATAAATTTGATGGTGATATGATGAGTATTTTACTCAGTCAATTCGATAAAATAAATAATCGTTTAGATAGTAATGAGGCAAAGTTTGATAATAAACTTGATAAATTAAGCAATGACTTTGATAATCGTTTTGATAAATTGAGCAGTGACTTTGAGAATCGTTTTGATATTAACGAAAATAATTTTTACGAAATTAGAAATGAAATAAAACAAGTTAATCAATATGTTGAAAAAACCAATGAAATATCTGAAAATAACTTTAACAAATTAGAACAGAATACAGTATTGAGAAAGTGGTAGAGTCAGTAGAGGAACAGATTAAAAATAAGGTAAATCAGATAGTTAATACAATGGTAGTAATGTGACGAAAATTAGTGAAGGAATAATTAACAAGGTGAGTAATAACGATAATTATAGTAATAAGGTAACAAGTGATAACAATGATATTAAAAATGGTGATGTAATTGAAAACGTGGTATCAGAGAGTGATACATTGAATAATGATAGTGGCGATGAGAGTTTAGTAGGAGTAGAAATTAGTGATGAGGTAGTAGTTGTTAATGAGAGTGAGAGAGAGCGTGGAGAGAGGTGAGGTGAATATGGATGGCAAAGGGCAAATTTTCCCTGTAGTATAAGTGGAGTAAAAACTCCACATGTGTTTTATGAGGACAAAGGTTCCTCCAGAGGTTATGTGGGAGACATGGTGTCTCCAAAGGGTCCCTTAAGTTGTTGTAGTAATGTATCTGGTAAAGCCAGGAAGTATTTTAGTGATTTTATGTTGCCCTTTGCATGGAAGGAGTTGGTTCAGGGGGGTAGTGACAGGTGTCATGATGTGGAGAGATATTTAGAGAGAGAGTTGTTTGTAGATGAGGAAATAGAGTTATTTACGTTAAGTGGGAGTTATAAAAATTTGAAAGAGAGGTTAGAATTGAAGGAAATAGATGATATAAAATACTTACCTTGTGAAATAGAGATGGATGATTATTTTGATAATACTGTTGTAAATGATAATAACTTACCTGATGTTGTGATTGATATAGTAAATGAATATGATGATACAAATGACATGGGAATAACCAAAAATACTAACGGAGACTGGACAAAAGTAAATAATGTAGGCAAGGTTTATGAAATAATAAAAAGGTACAATCCTATAAATTATAATGGTATAATGAAGGACATAGAGTTAATGGGTTATTATATTAATAATAATGAATTGAGTGTGAGTAAAGATGATAATTGTTATATAAAAATAAGACTATTATACGATGATGGGGGCTAGATAAAAACTCAGTGAATGGACATTTTAAATATTTTAGTTTATGGTAATGACCTGGCTAGATTATGAAATGAGGTGTGGTAAACAGAAAAATTAATGACGAAGAATTTGTAAATAAATTTATAGTGAAATTAATTGTGTCTATGTTGTAAGGTGTGCTTTATGTAAACAATGTGTATATGTAGTAGAAATTTATGTAATAATAATAATATTTTGGCAGACTAAATAAATAACAAGAATAATTATGAAGGTAATAAATGAATTGTAATTGTTTGGAAGAAAGTAATTAAAATAACTTGTGTTTTCAAGAATTGATTGAATTAAAGAATTTGAGATTAATTAATTAATTAATGTTGTATAATTGAATTTTGATAATGAATTTAAATGATTTTAGGAGATTGGAACTTGATAATAAATAATAAATGTAAAATGTATTTAGTTGTGGAATCATATGTTTGCTATAATGTTTCAGAAGATACATGGAGTTGTGTACATGATTTGGTGGTAACAAATGTTTATATTGTGTGTCTATGACAGTATATGAGTGTTGTATTGTAAGTATGAAGTTTATAATGCAATTTAAATACGGTAAAATGTTTAATGTTTGAATGGTTAAGTATGGATGAAGCTCACAGATGAAAAAATTAAATAATAATATAACCAAACATATAAGAGTTTACCATCCGAGAATTGTAGTAACGGTATCAGTGTGAACTTTATATGTCTTTTGGTAGTTTCCCCAATTTTCGGGCGGTCACGGCTTCACCGAACCCTGACCGTGGATTTATAATGTAAGTATATTCTAAATTGGTGAACATTGAAATTAACCGGTGGGTAACTCAGGGGAAACTACATAACTATGGAACAGCGGCTATCATCGAAGGTGGTGATAGTGCCATTTTAAGGGTGTGTGAATCATTATAGTATGAGTACTGGTGTCCTCGGACATCAGTAATGCCGAATTTTATATAACGTTGAACCAAGAACGGTATAGTCAGCGTCTATACCATATATATGTAAACTTCAGTTCTTGGGGATGCAAATGGGTGCCACAGTCCAACATCAGGAAACAATTGTGTGTGTGTGTGTGTGTGTGTGTGTGTGTGTGTGTGTGTGTGTGTGTGTGTGTGTGTGTGTGTGTGTGTGTGTGTGTGTGTGTGTGTGTGTGTGTGTGTGTGGAGAAAAGGAGCTGGCCGTTACAAGCCAGGGGCACAGATAACGCATCTGTGCATCAGGCAAACGCTCGATCCGGTTTATCCGGCGGGTGTTTACCTAATTGTAACTGGGTATAAGGGGGGAATTTAAGAAAATTGATGTAGTAGGAGGGTAACTGAGTAATCAGTGAGAGGGTGACGACATCTGTAAACAGCGGGCGATCAATTTCACTTCCTCTGTAGTGAGAGTTGGTGGTTGATGACCCAATTTCCTGTTCAGTAACAGTTGCTATAACTATGACTCGATGATTAGTGATATATTTCCCTTATGAGAGCAAACGATTTTAAGTACTAGATACAATGGTAATGATTTCAGATAACATTTTATGATGATAGCTATATAATTTTGTGTATTTGTGTTAATTGTATGCAGTATGTTAGGGGTAAGGATTATAAACATGTGTACTTTGTATAATTTTGAAATGTATCTAGAGAAAGGTCATTCACATGACAGTGAGACATCAGCTGACTGCTGGGGTTATATATGCAGTATGTCTTTTATAATTGATTTGCAGATTTTGTCAATATAATTAAATGTGTGAATAATAAATTTTAAATGTGTTCAAAGGTTAAAGTAAATGATTAAATTAATTGAAGGGAGTTATGAATTTTCTAGTGTGATTTTTCAATAAACATATAGATGTGAAATTTTGTAAAAGTTAGAGTTTGGGTGATAGATATTTAAATAAGGCATTTGAATTAGTCAGAGTTAATTCTAGATGGGTGTTAAACAGAAATAAGATTCTTGGGATAAAAGTAATATAGAAAACTGAGTATTAGTAGGGACACAGTAGCGATAGTGAGTAAATGTAGAGAAATGAGAGTAATTAGGGGATAGAGGAATTTTGTAAGGGGGGTGGTGTGATAAGGAGTCCTCAACGAAAAGCGTTGTAGCGGGAGGTGAACCGTATGTGCGTTGGCGGGGTTACCATGGGGAGTGCAGGAACCGATAAGGGGATGAGTATAGGGAGGGAACACACATCCTAAGTGCAAAGAGGGTAAAGGGTATTTTGTTATAAGGGTAGAATGATGTGAATGGAGTTAGAGAATTATTGGTAAATATTTTGAGAGTGGTGTCAGACTATGTAAATCTGTTAGTAAGTGTTAGAGTCAGAAGGGGGTTGAGGTTATATATTCAATCACCCATTTATAAGTTGAATTATTATGAATAAATAAGTCACCCAAAATAATTGATAATGAAAATGCTAAAGAGAAAATCATAGTTAAAAGGTAATAATAAACGAAACCAGTGAAAAATTTGATAGAATTTAAAAATAAAATAAAGCTGTAAGGTATGTAAATTTTGATCAAATTTAAATGTGAATTGTTTATTGTAAGGTAATAACAAGGTTAATTATGAGTGTTCTATGTTTTATTATGTTGTATTATGTGTGAATATAAAAATTATAAACATGGGATGTATTTTACCTTGTATAATTTTTGAGATGTACCTAGGGCAAGGTCATTCACTTGACCCAGAGAGATCAGCTGATGACTGATGTTTGATATATTGTGTTTTACTTCCATATTCCTTAAGGAATGGAAGTATGGTGATGGCAAAAAAAATCGTGTTCGAGATTATTGCAGATTCTGATTGTACTACACTCAAAACATGAAAAAAAGTCGTTTTCCGAAAAGTGTCTGTGTGTGTGTCTGTCTGTCTGTGTGTCTGTCTGTGTGTGTGTCTGTGTGTCTGTGTGTAGATTTTTTTTTTTTGGCAAACGATAACTGCCGCAAATTCAAACAGAATCAAATAATTTTTTGCATACAGCCCTGATTTGTAGAGTACGCACGACTTATTGTTTTTGGTGAAGATCGGTTGAGGGAAAGGGGTAGTTTACCGGCAACGGTTTTTTTTATCAAGGGAATTTTTTTTTCCAAACGATAACAGCCGCAAATTCAAACAGAATAAAATAATGATTCGTATACAGCCCTGAATTGTAGAGTTCTCAAGATCTATTGTTTTTGGTGAAGATCGGTTAAGGGAAAGGGGTAGTTTACCAGTAACGTTTTATGTTTTAACAAGGGTATTTCTTATGGCAAACGATAACAGCCGCAAATTCAAACAGAATAAAAGATTATTTGCATACAGCCCTAAATTGAAGAGTTCTCAAGACCTATTGTTTTTGGTGAAGATCGGTTAAGGGAAAGGGGTAGTTTACCTACAACGTTTTTTTAACAAGGGTATTTTCTATGGCAAACGATAACGCCGCAAATTCAAACAGAATCAAATAATTTTCTGCATACAGCCCTGATTTGTAGAGTACTCAAGACCTATTGTTTTTGGTGAAGATCGGTTGAGGAGAAGGGGTAGTTTACCAGCAACGTTTTTTATCAAGCGTATTTTCTATGGCAAACGATAACTGCCGCAAATTCAAACAGAATCAAATAATTTTTTGCATACGTCAGTGAATTGTAGAGGACTCAAGGTCTTTAGATTTTGGTGAAGATCGATTCAGGGGAAGGGGTAGTTTACCTGCAACCTTTTACGTTTTAACAAGAGTAAAGTACTTGAAAATTCATTTAAACTTTTTCAAACAATGGTAATTGTTGAAAATAAAATAATTTTGTTGCCAGGCAATAAAATTATAATTTTTTCATTTTAATGTAAATCTGTACATAGTATAAAGTAAAGTCGGTCCGTTTTCTCTCTGTGTTTGAAATCGCTAATCTCAGGAAGTACTGAACGGATTTTATTCAAGTTTTCGCCAATAGATAGAGTGTCTATCGAGGAACATTTATGTGTATAATTAATACATATATGTTGTACATTAGCTTAGCTATCACGGTTTATGTCAAGTAAGTGGTATAGTTTACATCTTATATATAAAAATGAATGTTTCTTTGTTTGTCCCGTATGCGTTCCTATACCATTCATCCGATTGCGATGAAACTTCGGTGAGTTGTTGTGCGCACGTCCGCGAAGGTTTCTTCCACATCTCCTCCTAAACCACTGTACCGATTTCAACCAAACTTGGCACAAATATTTTACGCAACGGGAGAACCAACATAGGATAGGTGTTTTTTCGATGGGGTCCTTTTGGGGGTTATTTGGGGTCTTCCACGTCGCCTCCTAAACCACTAAACCGATTTCAACCAAACTTGGCACAAATATTTTACGCAAAGGGAGAACCAACATAGGACAAGTGTTTTTTTCGATACGATCCTTTGGGGGGTCCTTTGGGGTCTTCCACGTCTCCACCTAAACCATTGGACCGATTTCAACCAAACTTGGCACAAATATTTTACGCAACGGGAGAACCAACATAGGACAGGTGTTTTTTTCGATACGATCCTCTGGGGGGTCCTTTGCGGTCTTAAAATCTATTAGATCTGGTTACTATGGCAACCCAATAGAATAGATTCTGTTCTAAATATATTATCGCATTAAATTGAAGACCACGCGAACGAAGTTGTGGGCAACAGCTATTTATTTTTAAGAAGCCTACTTTAATTAAATTTTATTAATTAAACTAACATTTTCATTACGTACAACGTGAAACTCCGTAGCGAAGCACGGGTATTCTGCTAGTCATGTATAAGAGAAAATATATCGTGCGTGGCAGGCAAGCATATCTCAGTTATGTACTGTTTACATTTCCATTTTATTATTATCACTACCGCAATAAAAAGGCAGGGAAGACACACACACACACACAATTCGCGTTATTTCTGGCCTCATTCATGTTTATTTTCTTACATTTGCACGGTTTTTAAATGGAAAGTGCCGAACCCATACCAACATAACGCATGCAAGCCGAAAAAGTGTCCAGCGTGGATAGCGATTTGCTTCCTGTGGATCGCTGGTCAGTGTAACTGCACGTGTTTACAGAGGAACGATTCATGGACAGACTTTTCGTCTTTAGGGAATGAACCCTCTGCAAGATGCTGAGGGTCCATGAGTGACTTCCGAGCGCTCCTTCTTTTCCGCGTGTTTGTTCTGTGAAACGTACACTGTAGATTCGCAGATTTATTCTAAGCAACGCTCAATAGGAAATGTTGAAAATTTTTTTCCACGGTGAACCCTCATACACACTAAACCTGCTCTGATGTTTTAATTACGGACATCATAATATTAAAACTTTGGAAACTTGAGCACTATTTAATGGAGATCAGTCATTAACTTATACAAGCCATTTCTTTTGTGCATATTTTTTATATATATGTGTTCAACGTTATCGGCAACAAAGAAGTAGTTTTTGTTAAAATTCCTTCCCGGGATATTTGGCCGTAGTCCAATGTTTTCTACAAAACCAGACGTTTCGGCAATGCCATTGACTTCCATCATCAGTGAAATTCGAGTGCGATAACGTGAGGTGGTATATGTTAGTGACCACAATACTGTGGTTAACGCTGAAGCAGTAAGTAGAAAGAAGTAGTTTCTATGGTAATATTTCATTTGAAAATGATTTTAAAAATAAATCTTAGAATATGGAAGTCATGTATTGTTCTCCATACCGATATTTTTTACTAACTTCAACCGTTCCATTACATTTCTACTATTTTCTACCCTATATGTTACCTCAAAATCGTATAACCTCCTAAGCAACTTGCTCACTTCTTTCGATATCTTATAACTAGGCGAATTAATAAACGAAACTATTGGCCTAAACGGCATAACTTCTTTATGTAATTTTGGTTGACACCTCAACCTTGGCGCTTCCGGGTTTGATTCTATAAGTAATTTCTTCTTCTTGTCGCTTAGGAATGTTATTTCTTTTAACACTTTTTTAATTTGAGCTTGGTATTTGCTTGTGTAATCATATTTTATACCTTGATATGGGCCTTCTTTTATAAAGTCTTCTGTCTTGTTTATGTACCAATCTTTCTTCATTACAACCGAAGTATTTCCTTTGTCTGCTTTAGTAACTAGTAGATTATTTTTCTTTTATTTTATTTTTCAATTTCTTTACATCTTTCGTGACCTGTTCTACCACCTTATTTCTTCTATTTGTACTTTTATTATACATTTTTTCAACGATTTCTTTTAACTCATACCTCATTCGTTTTTTAGTATCCTCATTTTCTAGTTTCTCTACTATTACATCACACTCCACTAATGCCTTTCCCCTATTTATGCCAACAGGCGGTGCATATTTTAAACACTTATCTAATAATTTTTGTTCCTCTTCTGTGAATGTAACTTCTGTAAGGTTAACCACTCGTTGGGCAAAACCTTCCTCACTACTCTTTTTGTTATCTACCCTTATATTTCATTTTTTTGGACAGTTTCTCTTATTTACCAAGTAATTTGTAGTTTAAATTCTTTAATTTCTTATTTACGTAATTCTCACCTAACCCGTATAATATTTCTTCCAATTCTATAAATGAGAATATTTTATATAATTCCAAGTGCGTTTTAAATAATTCTTTATTAAAAGTATTTAGTTTTCCGTAGAGGTGCCTAATTTCTAATTTATCCACAAATTTTCACTAAATTTGTTTTCACTTTTGTCGCTACTTCACCATTATTATTTATCTTAATTTTTGCATATTTCGGTATTATATTTCTATACTCGCACTGTTTATTAAACCATATTTTGCCAAGGGTTTTCTTCAATTTTACTTTAGTTTTCAAATATTTAAACACTAAACTTACCTTATTCAATTCTTCCGCTTGCAACGCGCGTCTATTATCAGTTATTGTCTCTGTTAGCAATCTTCATAACAACTTTATAACACAGTATTATATCATGTATAATACTTAGATAAGAGATTAAGTTAACAAGCAAATCTAGTAAAGGAATAATAATCTTTTGTAGTATTTTTTGGGTGTGTCAATATAAGTCCATAATAGGTTGGAAGTAAATGGTAGATTAATTTATTTTTGCTTATAGCAACAATAAATTCATTCTTGAAACTTAATCTTTTTTTGTTTGTAACTGAGTTGCTATCAGTATTTAGCTGATAAATTAGTTGAGTTAATTTTAGACACACAGAAATAAAAAGAATTTAAATAACTTGTTTAACATGTTGTTTAGTCAATAAGTTTATATGGGTATTTATTTTTTTGTGGTATGTTATGAATAGCATCGCAGGTTACAGTATATTTGTAACACTTATAAAGGTAAATATTTATGTGTCTAATGTTTGAAATTTTAATATTGAAATATTTTTTCTGTTAAATAATAAATCTTAGAATGATTATTTGAAACGATTTTTAAATGATATTTCATGTCAACAACATCTCACTCTTCTTTAAAAAACTATTCAATTATTGTGCAACTACATATACTTAACGCAACGAGAGAAACAAATCCTGCGACCTGGCCGGTGTAATACATATTTAGTTGCGTTGAGTACATGGTAATATATTTGTATAATTGTTGTAACGTTGCAGTATATTGTCTCTACAATAAATTCAACCCTAGCTGAATTTGCCCATTGCGAACATACTCTAGTTGCAAAATATTACTACTATGATTGCCACGACTAAAACAACGAACTAGTGTGTACACCGCAAGCGCACATGCGTGCTACGTACCAGAGTGCGAGCTGGAGTCAAACGCGCGCCTTGCATTCACCCCTAACACGCAGACTGCATCGCAGGACATGTGTCGGCTCAGTGGTACGGTGTGAGGCTCTACGCGCGTGCAACACATCCACACGCTTACCAGAGTGCGTGCTGAAGTCAATGCAAAGCGCGCGCTTGCACTGACTCCCAACACGCAGATTGCAACGCAGTACATGTGTCCGCAAAACGGGTGTGTGTGAGTATGATGCCCGTATCCTAATCATGACAGTCAGAGTAGCACAAATTCTACTACCTGGAGTATTTTACAGTGGGTAAAGGAGCCACAAGCTGAATTTATCAGCAGAGACACCAAGGCAACATATCCTACCGTTGCCGGTTTGAATTAAACTAAATTATTTCATTTAATTTCTATCAATTGCTTAGAAACGAACAACCTATTGTTATTAACAATTACAACAATGAAACATTTTTTAAATGCTTTTTTATTATACAAATAGTGAGAATTAACTGCTGTAGTTTGTGTTTTTAGGAATATAACATACTACAATATCCACTATGATGTAATTGAGGCTGTAGCTGCAATAAGGCCGTATAGGCCCATAGGCCTTTTTTGTGCAGAATGCTTTAATCAATTCTCCATACTGTAATCTGTATGTGTACCAAATTTCATCCCATAATTTTGATTTGTCCGGTTGGTATAAACTGTTTAGTCAGCTGATGTCATGGGCCCTTTTTTCATAGAACGGTTTCTTATTGTTCAATGTATATGGTGTGTCCAACGTTTTTCCAAACCTAGTGCTGGTTTATTGTGATTTTTCTTCTAAAAATGAGTGGAAATATTTTTAAGCAGTAAAAATTTAGTATTAGAAGCTTCTGATAGTAAAGGTACTAAACGAAAATTAGTGAATATTTCAAACTTGAAGAGGTCCATGAACAAAACAAAAAGACAGTGTGGTGAAGGTTATGTTTCAAAGTGTGGTAATAATGTTCCAAGTAAAATATTTATATTAATTATTAAGTGTTGTAAGAAAAACTGCTGCAAATCTTTTTCTTTAAGTCAACAGAGAGTAATTTTTGATTTACTTTTGGTGCAGCAAAACAAGAAATTCACAAGACACATTTTTAGCAGGTTCTTTGTGGATCTGTTAAAAAACGCAAAACTAGTGATCCTAAGGTAAAAAGAGAACACAACTGGCAATATACTTTAAAAAAAGATGGCGAGAATATGTTGGTTTGCCGCTCTTTCCTTATTACCCTGCTTAAATTGTCTGTTAAAAGAATAAGAATTATTCAAGAAAAAATTGTGCGTGGGGAAACATTTGAAGAAAAACGAGGTACCCACTCAAATCAGCCTAACAAGCTGAAGCCTATTTGTGGAATTTAGTAATAGAACATTTGAAATGTATTCCACATAGCCCTAGCCACTACAGTCAGTGTAAAAGTAACAGACTTTATTTTGACAATCCAGATTTGAATATTACGATTATTTTTGAGGCCTTCAAAGAATATTTTGAAGAACAAACTGGGAAAAATTTGAAAATGGCTTACAAAACGTACTTCAAGTTTTTCTGTTGAAACAAATTTTAAATTCAGGAAACCAAAATCAGATGTTTGTGACTTTTGTACAGAGTGCGAGAAGAAACTTTTAAAAACCCCGAATGATGAATGTTTATTAGATTATAAAGTTCATAAGAAAAGGGCAGACAAATATTATTCAGTTAAAAGTAGCTGCATAAGAAAAACTAAAACTTCCAATGATGTACTGGTACTTGAATTTGATTACAGTCAAAATCTTTCTCTACCAAAACTTAATATTACCAAACAATTTTATAAAAGACTTTGGTGGATGTTTGTGTTTAACATGCATTGCCATAATGATGACTCATCCATTTTTTACAGTTTCCTTGAATGACAATCGAAAAAGGGGCAACACAGCGTTGCATCCTTTTTATTTCACTGTGTTTCAAATAAGGTAAATGAGTATCCAAATCTGAAATCTATTGTCCTACTTTCTGATGCAGCAGGTTGGCAAAATAACAATTCTGTGATGTTGAGATTTTGTTTGTGGATGTCCATTACTTTTAGAGTGGAAGTTGTACATATGTTTCCTGTAAGAGGTCACAGTTTTGGACAATGTGATAGAAATTTCGGGCTAATAAAATGCAAACTAAAAAACAAGCCCCAGATTGAAACTCCAGAACTGCACCTTGAAAGCATAGTGGAATATCGTCAGAATCCTTCTCCATTTAAATCTGTGAATGACCCATCCCTTATTTACGATTGGGATAAAGCAATTTTGCAATATTCCTTGAAGACTCCTGTTTCAAGAGATAATGTTTCTAAAATACAATAGTATTCCATACTGAAATACAAACCTTGTGGAACTTTGTTGTGTTAAAAAAGTTACACTGAAATATTTCAGCCCTTCAAATATATAAAACCCATCCTACGGAGATTAGACTCGAACAAGTTCCTTGTGTACCTTTAACAGAAGCTAAAGTGAAAGATATTAAAGACCTTTCCCATATTTAAGTGATGAAGGTAATTCATTTTATGAAGCACTATTTAAGAGGAATGATGTTAGCGAAGCAGTTGTGGAAAATAAAGAGGAAGTAACTGACATGGAGTTAGAAGAAGAAGAGAAGAAGATAATGTAATTTTTATTATGAACTAGTACTGAAGATCCTAAAAAATATTTTTTTTTTAATATTACAAAGTTGTAGCATAGGCCTAAATAAAATTAGTAAGTTTTCTTTTTTTGTACATTTTGAAATATTAATAAGTGTTTTCAAACATTATTTTCTTTTTTTTTAACTTCTTATCACCTTCTATCTCTCTGTATATATACCGCAGGCCCTTCTTCAATAGAAGAGTGTTTTAACTGCAAAAAGTGTTCTGTTGATAAAGGGCTCATGACATTCTCTTGTTTACTTAGTATTTTAAAAAGCACACTTTTATAAATATTTAAAAAATTAATAGACCTACCAATATTAACAGCAAATTATAAGGATATTGGCTGTAGTAAAATTTAACCTGTAAATTATAAGCACTTGTAGGTGTGATGGTGTGAAAACTTCTCACCTCATTATCTCAAAACACTGTTTTGGCGTATGGGCCCTTATTGCAGCTACAGCCTTAATTCCTTTAATCATTTGTAAAAAATCTTTCTTAGAATGCAGTATCAGTCAGTGATACGGGTGACTTTAAATATTTAGTTGTGTTTTTATTTATGGATTGTAAAATTGACATTTACACTAAATTGAAAGTATACATAATAACATTTAACTAGACGCAGGAACTACAATTTTTTTAACACTACGCCCCGAATGTGTCGACAATTTCAACTCACACACTTTTGAAGTCGAGTTTTTATGTTATTCATTACACGGTATAACATGAGAACAGAAATTACACCAATTTTGAGTGTTTCGATGTTCATGGAGGTGGATTATTGTACGCCTTACTCTCAAAATATTCCCAGGTGGATAAATGGCATACTGGAAATTTCGCGGGCATTGCAATGTTGCCACTCCTGAAGGTAACTCGTTAAACTGCATCCATTAATCGCCTAGCCCTGTGGCTGGTTGTTCCCCATACTGTTTGGTGTGATTTTAGACTTTTCTGCGACTTGGGGAGATGAAAAGTCGTTAATCATTTGGACATATTGCTGTGATATGACAGTAATGGGATTTCCATTCTCTTCTTCAAAGAAGTGAGTACCGATTATTCCAAAGGAAGCTATTGCACTCCATACAGTAAATTTAGCAGAGTACAATGGTTCTCAAAGCAATTTTCGACGGTTATTTGGCTCTCAATACCGAAAGGTTTGTTTATTTACATATCCACTCACATAAAAATGCCTTTCATTACTCATTAGCGTATTGTGAATAACGTCTACGTTGTTATTTATGACATACGAGAACTGGCGGCAAAATATCACACGATTTACTGTATCACTGTCACTTAAGGTTTACAATATTTGAATGTTGTACGGCTGCATGTTTAAATCATTCTGAAGAATTTTTCGAACACTGGTATTCGACGAACCACGTGAAACTGTATGGCGTCAGGCGGAATGTTAACATAGGATAGAGTAGGATAGCAGCTCTTGTGCGCGCAATGTTTTCAGGCCTACATACAATTCTATATTACCTGGAGGTTCCTTTTAACTTCCATATTCCGTACGGAAATAGAAGAACAGTAGTCGGCAAAAAAATCATGTTCCAAGTAAGGGCTGATTCTGACTGTACTATACTATCCTCAACTCATGAAGAAAAGTCATTTTCCGAAAAGAGAGAGAGAGAGAGAGAGAGAGAGAGAGAGAGTGTGTGTGTTTTTTTTGAATGTTTTCTATGGAAAATCCTTAAATTCAATCAGAATCAAATAATTTTTTGTATATGCGCCCGAGTTTAGCAACTGTTTAACATTTTGTAGTTACTAGTTTTTCTACAACAATGTTAAATAGATATTAGCAATTAAGATACTGGTTTATAACCAAATATGTGTTAGGAATTTTGTAATTTACCTATTTCATAATTTGCACTTTTAAATACTGTGCTTACTCTATTGTCTTGGTCAGTTGTAGGTAAAAGAGGTGGTCATAGCTTGGTCGCTAGTACGAGTGTTCGCTTTACTCCCCTTTGGGACTATTGCGACTAATGCTTTTTCGTTTCAGTTATTTCGTTACACGTTGAATCAGTTTACTGGTCAATGAGCGAGAGCCAATAATAATTTGATAATCAAAAATAAAATTTGTTAAAATTATGAAATTAATCATTACAGTTTAACTACTTATTACTCTGTAATTCAATTTTTTGTTAAAAATCAATAACATTTTTTATTATGAGTAAACTTTAGCATTTTTATGAAGTAAATATAAATAGTACCTTACATATGATTTGCAACATTGAAACTAATAACTTGAATTCTATATAACATCAGACACTCAAGTAATTGAAACTTTTTTGTAATTGTTGTTATATATGTGTTTTATGTTTGTTATTTATATGTTCATATCAGTGTTTAATTTTTGTTGTCTTTAAATTATTTATGTGTAATTTATTATGTGTATGCTACGACTAAAGTTTGCACACCAGTCCTTTGAAAGGCGTCATTTACTACACATTTCTTTTCAATTTTAAAGAATTTGTTTTTTTATAAATCCACGTTTTTTAGTTTTTATTCCACGCCGCAAAATCTTCCTCCTCTCCTCTAACATAAAAATTTATTATGCAACAAAAGGGACTTCACGCAATGAACACAGGGATCTCCAACGTAGCTGGTAGTTTAATTTGATAGTTACATGAAATACTGTTCAGATAGGCTACACAAAGTGTAAATTGTAATGTTTCAGTGTATATATTGCGATATACAGGTACCGCATACAACAAGTAGACAGTTAAAACAAGAAACAAGTAAATCGTGTATTAGAATGCTATCGGATTTATTACTTCCATATTCCTTAAGGAATGGAAGTATGGTGATGGCAAAAAAAATCGTGTTCGAGATTATTGCAGATTCTGATTGTACTACACTCAAAACATGAAAAAAAGTCGTTTTCCGAAAAGTGTCTGTGTGTCTGTCTGTCTGTGTGTCTGTGTGTCTGTGTGTAGATTTTTTTTTTGCAAACGATAACTGCCGCAAATTCAAACAGAATCAAATAATTTTTTGCATACAGCCCTGCTTTGCAGAGTACCCACGACCTATTGTTTTGGGTGAAGATCGGTAGAGGGAAAGGGGTAGTTTACCAGCAACGGTTTTTTTTTTATCAAGGGAAATTTTTATTTTTGCAAACGATAACAGCCGCAAATTCAAACAGAATACAATAATGTTTCGTATAAAGCCCTGAATTGTAGAGTTCTCAAGAGCTGTTGTTTTTGGTGAAGATCGGTTAAGGGAAAGGGGTAGTTTACCTGTAACTTTTTATGTTTTAACAAGGGTATTTCCTATGGCAAACGATAACAGCCGCAAATTCAAACAGAATCAAAAGATTATTTGCATACAGCCCTAAATTGTAGATTTCTCAAGACCTATTGTTTTTGGTCAAGATCGGTTGAGGGAAAGGGGTAGTTTACCGGCAACGTTTTTTTAACAAGGGTATTTTTTATGGCAAACGATAACAGCCGCAAATTCAAACAGAATCAAATAATATTTTGTATACAGCCCTAATTTGTAGAGTAGTCACGACCCATTGTTTTTAGTGAAGATCGGTTAAGGGGAAGGGGTAGTTTACCAGCGACGTTTTTTGTCAAGCGTATTTTCTATGGCAAACGATAACAGCCGCAAATTCAAACAGAATCAAATAATTTTTTGCATACGTCCCTGAATTGTAGAGGTCTCAAGGACTTTCGATTTTGGTGAAGATCGGTTAAGGGGAAGGGATAGTTTACCAGCAACCTTTTACGTTTTAACAAGAGTAAAGTACTTGAAAATTTATTTAAACTTTTTGAAACAATGGTAATTGTTAATATCGGTATGGAGAACCATACATGACTTCTATATTCTAAGATCTATATTTAAAATCATTTTCGAAATGAAATATTACCATAGAAACTACTTCTTTCTACTTACTGCTTCAGCCTTAACCACAGTACTGTGGTCACTAACATATACCACCTCACGTTATCGCACTCGATTTTCACTGATGATGGAAGTCAATGGCATTGCCGAAACGTCTGGTTTTGTAGAAAACATTGGACTACGGCCAAATATCCCGGGAAGGAATTTTAACAAAAACTACTTCTTTGTTGCCGATAACGTTGTACACATATATATAAAATATATGCATAAAATTAATGGCTTGTATAAGTTAATGATTGATCTCCATTAAGTAGTGCTCAAGTTTCCAAAGTTTTAATATTATGATGTCCGTAATTAAAACATCAGAGCAGGTTTAGTGTGAATGAGGGTACACCGTGGATAAAATTTTTCAACATTTCCTATTGAGCGTTGCTTAGAGTAAAGCTGCGAATCTACAGTGTATGTTTCACAGAACAAACACGCGAAAAAGAAGGAGCGCTCCGAAGTCACTCATGGACCCTCAGCATCTTGCAGAGGGTTCATTCCCTAAAGACGAAAAGTCTGTCTATGAATCGTTCCTCTGTAAACACATGCAGTTACATTGCCCAGCGATCCACAGGAAGCAAATTGATGTCCATTTTTTCGGCTTGCACGCGTTATGTTGGTATGGGTTTCGGCACTTTCCATTTAAAAAGCGTGCAAATGTAAGAAAATAAACATGAGTGAGGCCAGAAATAACGTGAATTGTGTGTGTGTGTGTGTGTGTGTGTGTGTGTGTGTGTGTGTGTGTGTGTGTGTGTGTGTGTGTGTGTGTGTGTGTCTTACCTGCCTTTTTATTGCTGTAGGCATAATAATAAAATGGAAACGTAAACATTACATAACTGAGATATGCTTACCTGCCACGAACGATATATTATTTTATACATGGAGGAGTTCAGTGACATACACACGTACAGAAGTCATCTTCAAAAATACTAGAAGTCGTCCACGCCTTTATGTTGGCAGTGTAACTTACAGGAAGCTTTTTGATGTTTTTAAAACATCTAGGATGCAAGCTTTTCCCGATAACTAAAAGTTTCCTTTTTTCGGTTCCCGTCATGTTCGCACAAACAAAAACTGTAACTCTTTGTTTAGAGAGCTTCCCGCCAACGCACTTTTCATTTTTAAATTTGAAAGTCTTATCTGGAGTTAATTTATAAAAAATTCCGGCTTCATGTCCATTAAAGATGTCTTCATCTTTATATGATCGTCTAATTTCTGGCCAAGTATTACGCACCCAATCGCCTGTAACGTTCAGATCTACGCATTTTGCCTCACCACAAATTTTTGCAAAGGAAATCGAGTGTCGGGCCTTAAATCGATCTAGCCATCCGTTGGAGCACGTAAAATGGCTGGCGCCGGCAGTCCTGTTACAGTGCTTATCGCTTGCATACAATGTATGTCTGTAGCCATGGGCTAGCGCGCGCGCGCACATATATACGTTTATATGAAATTTAGAGTAAAATATTTGAGAAATATTTGACGCTATAATAGAGTAGTACAATATTTAGTGACGTTAAAACCGGGAATTTTTATAATGTTAAAGATATCAGTTTGACCGGACTTATGACAAAATAACGCTACACCCGAGTTGACGTAACAGTAGAGGCCGTAATAACCAAGTTCCACTGTATATATAAAGATATTAACTCAAACATAATTTACATTAAAATGAAAAAATTATAATTTTATTGCCTGGCAACAAAATTATTTTATTTTTAACAATTACCATTTTTTCAAAAAGTTTAAATGAATTTTCAAGTACTTTACTCTTGTTAAAACGTAAAAGGTTGCAGGTAAACTTCCCTTCCCCTTAACCGATCTTCACCAAAATATAAAGGCCTTGAGTCCTTTACAATTCACTGACGTATGCAAAAAATTATTTGATTCTGTTTGAAGTTGCGGCAGTTATCGTTTGCCATAGAAAATACGCTTGATAAAAAACGTTGCAGGTAAACTACCCCTTCCCCTCAACCGATCTTCACCAAAAACAATGTGTCGTGAGTACTCTACAAATTAGGGCAGCATACAAAATATTATTTGATTCTGTTTGAATTTACGGCTGTTATCGTTTGCCATAGAAAATACCCTTGTTAAAAAAACGTTGTAGGTAAACTACCCCTTTCCAGTAACCGATCTTCACCAAAACAATAGGTCTTGAGAACTCTACAATTTAGGGCTGTATGCAAATATTCTTTTGATTCTGTTTGAATTTGCGGCTGTTATCGTTTGCCATAGGAAATACCCTTGTTAAAACTTAAAACGTTACAGGTAAACTACCCCTTTCCCTTAACCGATCTTCACCAAAAACAACAGGTCTTGAGAACTCTACAATTCAGGGCTGTATGCGAAACATTATTTGATTCTGTTTGAATTTGCGGCTGTTATCGTTTGCCAAAAAAAAAAAAATTCCCTTGATAAAAAAAAACCGTTGCTGGTAAACTACCCCTTTCCCGCAACCGATCTTCACCAAAAACAATAGGTCGTGAGTACTCTACAAATCAGGGCTGTATGCAAAAAATTATTTGATTCTGTTTGAATTTGCGGCAGTTATCGTTTGCCATAGGAAAAAAATCTACACAGAGGCACACAGACACACAGACACACAGACAGACAGACAGACAGACACACATACACTTTTCGGAAAACGACTTTTTTCATGTTTTGAGTGTAGTACAATCAGAATCTGCAATAATCTCGAACACGATTTTTTTTGCCATCACCATACTTCCATTCCTTAAGGAATATGGAAGTAAAAATAAAATAATTTTGTTGCCAGGCAATAAAATTATAATTTTTTCATTTTAATGTAATATAATATTTTTCATTTAATACAGCAATAAAGGGCAGGTAGACACACACACACACACACACACAATTCACGTTATTTCTGGCCTCACTCATGTTTATTTTCTTACATTTGCACGCTTTTTAAATGGAAAGTGTCGAAACCCACACCAACATAACGCGTGCAAGCCGAAAAAATGGACATCAATTTGCTTACTGGCGAAGCTAGTAGTTAATGAATGGGTAGGCAAAAATCTTATCTTCAATTTTTTTTAAGGAATCACTAAAAGGACGGTGGTTCAAATCGGACGCTGAGGTAGAGTTTGCTGTAACCGAATGGTTCCACAAACAGCCGTAAGAATTTTACTAGCTGCGAATCTACAGGTTACCGCAACAGTGGAACTCATGTCTTAATGTTATTGGAGACTTCTTTTAAAATCGTTGAATAAAAAATGCTTTACAGCTCTATACGTGTTTCTATTGAACAATCCTTGTATTAGTCATACACAATAATACAACTGATTGAACTTCAAATTTTTAAACTTGATTAGTTTCTATATATATGTTTAATGTTACAAATAATTCAAATAACAATCTTGATCATCTGTTAGTTCAGCGGAATAACAGTGACACTTTTAATAACCGCATAAAATAAACACTTAGAAACAACACAGGCGCTTTAACTTAACTGTTTGGACCACAGAAGTGAGGCATGCCTCAACGCTCTATGTGTACAGCGCGGGACAATCCCCCCCTCCCTACACTTCCCTATCAAACCACTACATTGCTTACATACGATGTATACAAAAAACGCTGAGGCAAGTTCAAGTTGCCTCATTCGCTTTAAACGAACTCTGCCGAATCTCACCTGTCACCATCTAGCGGTCGCTCAATAAAGCACGTTTCGGTTTAATAAATTTGACAGTCGCAGTAACAATGTATAATCTTTACGTTATGTAGTTCATACGTATTTATAATTTTTATTCTACAGAATTTTTTAGGGTAGGCATTGCCTCAATTGCCTCCATGTAACTTCGCCACTGATATATATGTGTACAACATTATCGGCAACAAAGAAGTAGTTTTTGTTAAAATTCCTTCCCGGGATATTTGGCCGTAGTCCAATGTTTTCTACAAAACCAGACATTTCGGCAATGCCATCGACTTCCATCATCAGTGAAAATCGAGTGCGATAACGTGAGGTGGTATACGTTAGTGACCACAGTACTGTGGTTAAGGCTGAAGCAGTAAGTAGAAAGAAGTAGTTTCTATGGTAATATTTCATTTTGAAAATGATTTTAAATATAAGTCTTAGAATATGGAAGTCATGTATGGTTCTCCATACCGATATTTTTGATATAACTACAAAGTTGCACTATGTTGATTTAATACAATTATGGAAAAAACAAACTAATTGCTCTGTCTCTGTTGACCTGACTACAGTTAAAAGTAATTTTCATCTCTCATAATACACAACATCAAATCTTCCTTTATAAGTTGTTTTGTCTCTTTAGTTTGTAAGTTTATTCAAGTAAATCCACTTACCTTTATGATGAATGTAGGTCGAGATGTAGATGATCCAGTCTGGAATACAGCTGTGGGGCATTCACTCACACAGATCTTAGCTCCGGTACAGACGTAATCTTCTCCTGGTGTCCAGCGTTCAGGGTCGTTCTCTGTTTAAACGATTCTATAAATTGCAGTTGTCATTTTTAATAGGTATTTTTTTTTTAATTTTGTTGATTATGCTAACACATAATCCAGTCGACGTCAAGTGTCTTTGATTCCGATACGGACAATCTTCCAATTTCCAAATTTAAAAATTGACGATATTATCAACTAGCAACCTTTCTCACTTGTCTTCGTGACGCCCTAGCAGCCCGAACGTCTAAACTAGAACAATACGTCTACACGATTTCGAGTTTACAGAGAAACTGTCTAATTGACTAGAAATCAGGATCCGACTGAAAATTTGCCCTATTACGCGTATATACAGCATAAAACACAAGGTATTAAAATAAACACGAAGCTTTTCGGATTAAATTATATCATTTTGGTGTTAACGACAGACGTTACACGACGTTGGCCGTGCAATTGATTAATCCGTAACCCTTTTCCGGCGTCTGAAGCAAAAATAAAATTATACTTTTATTAAGCTGTTCGAAAGCAATTTGCTTATTGTCAAAAAACCAATATAATTTTACGACTTATTTAAAAAGGTTATAAATCTTTCTTTGTTAAAAACATATATATTCAGTTTTTAAGTTACTAATAATATTGAAGTTTGATAGGTCTTTTCATTAGGCCAATTCTGGTACAAGTCTCATCTCACAATCCCAATTCTAACGAGAGGTATTTAATTTAATATGTTTTTTATTACTATCCCGTAAAATAATTAGATATTCTTGCAACGTGCACTCCCCACACATCTATGCATCTTTTTGCACCATTACACAACACTAACAGTTTTTTTTTTTCAAAAATAATTAAAACTAACAATTTGAATATGTATTTTATCGACTAACATAATGTCCAGTTTTTACTTCTAAAAATTTTCATTTCAACATGCTATCATATGCTTCCAATGCTCAGAGTCCCAGTAATAATTTCTATGCATATCCTACTCATTGATATATATATATATATATTTTTTATTGTACTGTTTTTTTACACACATGGGGAGACACTGAGTTTACCAGGTGTATTGAAGGATTGAGTTTCTCGTAACAGGTTCATTTATTACAGGTTCATTTATTACAAGTTTATTATTTACTCTAATTATTGCTTGTCTATAAATACCTATAGCTTGTGAGACACGTTCTAGTAGACGACTACACGTGACCAGATTCTCCTTCTTGTCTCATAAATTTATGGAGGTTTCATAGCATTTCACGAGCCTGACTATGGAAGGTTGTATTTGATTATTCTGACGTGACCACAGACGTTTTTGAGGTAAAGCTACACAAAGGCACGTGCATTTTACAAGTCATTTATAGAAACAGACAGTAATCTAGAAACCCATAGAAGATTTTTAATGTTCCCGCAAACTGCATGAAACTGTTACAAACTAAAATAAACTAGTCTGTAAAATTTATGAAGAATAGAAGTATGTTGTAAGGATATATGTTCCCAGTGTTGTACATAAATTGTAAAACGTATGTTGTTTTTATTTGTTGATGTAAACCTTTGTTTTACAATCAATACAGTGTTCTGCTCTGTCTGTTGTCTACTGAATAATTCGGAGACCCGACGCCCTCACAACAATACTATTATACATCGTAATTCAATTATCCTGTACAGTGACTCACATTACCGGTTTGCTTTGGACACTAAACACAACAATAAACAGAATAATTTTTGTTTACTGATGTCCTGTGTAGCGTGTAATTGCGTTAGGTTCCTCTTGCTGATCACAGAGATTGACAAGAATCAAAATGAATTTCTAGTCAAAGTTTATTCTGACAGCAAATTTTAATCTGTATTTAAAAACTTATGTAGTGTTTCTAAATCTATAAAAGTACTACATATTGAAGATATAAAAATTTTCAAAAGTTTACCACCATGGGCTCAATAACATCTTATTCCTATTACACTGAACACGGCATGTGATGGCTGATTCTACTTGAAATGGAACTAGTTTGTTACAGACCACTTACACTTAGTTTATTTTTAATAAAATCACTTTTTAAAAATCACATTGTATCGGCTTTAACGTATAAACGTTCATGTTCCATAATTATGTGTTTAACGTTCTTTTCAATTCTTTTCTTTTAAATAATTAAATTTTAAAACCACCAGTCATTCAGCATCTAAAAATAATAGAAAGTGACCCTCTGCATAATTCGTTTATGTATAGGAACATTTATTATATTTCCAATTCCTTGGTTCGTGAATGTGACTCTCAGCTGTTCCCGTGATGGCAGTCGTGAGATCTCGTCTGGTCATAATCTTCGGCAAAACCAGTCTATTTCTCACAGTCCGTACACCACTGCAACGCCTCCTTGACACGCGCTCCTTCCCCCCATATTTTCGGAGCGAAAGTTATATGAGCAAATAAAAATTGTCCCTTCCACGGAGATCAGGACACGAGAGAGACAGAGCATGGCTCGGACTGAATACAGGTAGATGAATGGCCGAGAATTTTCCACTGTAGGTGCAAATGTATACCGGTATCCACCGTGATTCTGAAAGATCGATGCATCTGTATGAAGAAATTTTCCAATATCTAGCCGGATCTGTTAGTAGTGGCAGAACTATAAACGGACTGTGAGCATTAAAATCTCATCGTAAGGTAGTCAGCCGCTGCTTGATTAGACGTCCCAAGCAATTGTTCTTGGTTGTAATCAATGTTAACAACAAAATTTGTTAATAAAATCCATTACTTTTTCTGAGTACGGTGTATATGTTGTGAAACAAGGTCTTAAGACTCTAGTTATCGATTTCAACTATACAAAAACAATAATCATAACAACCTAAATTAAATCTTTATAAACTGATTAAGTTATTGGCTGACTATACGCAACTTTGGTGCGGTATTATGCAAATAATTAACTAATTAGTGGCATTTGTAATAATGATTCCGGGAATCAGAGAGTAATTAAAGTCTATTTGTACTATGTTTTATATAAAATTGCTTTGATTTTATGACACTGGAAACTAAAACTGAAATATAAGAAACAAAATTATTACCATTTATAATAATTTATAAATCATTATATGCATTATTAAATTCATTTATAAATTTCCAATTCTACACTTTTCGTGAGTGCTATGAAAAACGTCTGGTAGTAAGATCTCCTCCTGTGTCAATCCCCTTGTTAGGTCTGCTTAGGAATAACAATTACAGTCTTCTGTGATTGACTTTTTTTTAAAGGGACAAAATAATGTCTTTATACGATGGCAGTTTTTATGATGTTTGCTACTCTTAATAATTATAAACCAGTGTTTTTGATCGTCACGTAACTTTTAAGATGTTACTAAGCGACGTTAATAGTAACGCGTAGAATATTTTTGACCGGTTCTTCCCATGATTTTTATTTCGCTTACTTACCACTGCGCTTATATACCGTAGGTATTTAATAGTTTAATGATGTTACTATACAGGAATCTTTTATTTTCTAGTGAAAAACTAGATGTTTGCTGACTATTTAGTATAGTTTTTAAAACTTAGGTTTTATAACATTGTATTCTTCTTATCGTGAGAATATTGTTCGTCTGAGCGCGCGTTCAGTTACGCTAGTGACTATCAATAGAACGCATTACAGTTTCCAAGCTCTAAACATGTTAAGAACATAGAGTCAAACTGCTATATACACTAAGAAGTAAACACGCGTCTACTGGTGAGGAAGTTATTAGAAGCAGTATAATACGAAGCTGCATTAATTGGCCCTTCTATAGGTTAGGTTGTATCAATTGCAGCACTCTACTTACTTAACAGGAATAGACACTTAGTAGGACACATAGGAATAATGGCTAACCTTTCAGTACTACTGGCAAATTTTGTAGCCTAAAATCTACTTCACCGTTTTTATTGTCTAAACGTAAACTAAATCCCAAGCGATTGCTTACAGATTTGATCATAAATCGCTTTTCAATATAAACATTTGTAAAATTTTTTTACTTCCATGTACCATAAGGAAATGGAAGTATTATCATGGCGAAAAAATCGTGTTCCAGATAACGGCAGATTCTGATTGTACTACCATTAAAACATGAAAAAAAGACATTTTTCGAAATGTGTGTGTGTGTGTGTGTGTGTGTGTGTGTGTGTGTGTGTGGAATGTTTTCTATGGAAAACGATAACAGCTGCAAATTCAAACAGAATGAAATAATGTTTTGCATACAGCCATGAATTTTAGAGGGCTCAAGGCCTGTTGTTTCTGGTGAAGATCGGTTAAGGGAAAGGGGTAGTTTACCTGCAACGTTTTACGTTTTAACAAGAGTAAAGTGCTTAATTTTTATAAATAAAGTATCCTGAAAAGAAGGTCATAATAATCCACTGTAGAAAGGTAGATGAAATATCTATAAATGAAAAGAGTAGTTGAAGGGGGAGGGGGTAATTTTTTTACTTCCATGTTCCATAAGGAAATGGAAGTATGGTCATGGCGAAAAAAATCGTGTTCAAGATAATGGCAGATTCTGATTGTACTACCATCAAAATATCGGTATGGAGAACCATACATGACTTCCATATTCTAAGATTTATATTTAAAATCATTTTCAGCCAAACAGCCAGGGAAGGAATTTTAGCAAAAAAATACTTCTATCTTGCCGATAACGTAGTACACATATAAAAAATATTATCCCCTCCCCCTTCAACTATAATTTTGATTTATAGAAAATTACCCCCAGCCCGTTCAACTAGCCTCTTCATTTATAGATATTTCATCTACGTTTCTACAGTGGATTATTAAGATCTTATCAGGATACTTTATCAAAATTAAGTACTTTACTCATGTTACAACAAAAAATGTTTCAGGTAAACTGCCCTTTCCCCGTAACCGATCTTCACCAATATCAACAGACATTGAGTTCTCTATAGCTCAGGCACATATGTAAAAAATTATTTGATTCTGTTTGAATTTACGGCAGTTATGGTTCGTCATATAAAAAATTACCCATGTTAAAACATAAAACATGAGATTTATAAAACATATCTAAGACTTATATTTAAAATCATTTTTGAAATAAAATATTTTCATAGAACCTACTAACGCTGGGGAAATCTGAGGAGCCAATCAGAGTTGGGCCTACCTGTCACTCTGCTGAATTTGGTGGAAAGCCCTGTCACTGTCGTCAAAGTATCAGCCTTGACAGGATCCTCTTTTTCTGCAAAATGGGAGAGGAGGCTTGAGATGGAGTCAGTGACATGGTCCCCACCTCAATGAAGAACCCATTGTTTTATAAAAATATATTTAAATTTTGAAAACTGAAAATTCTTTTCTTGTTGTAAATATTTATATTTTATAATCAAAATGACTTTATCAAAAAACAAACATTATTTTTTTATAATAAGTACTTACATATGTTTCTTAATATGCTTACTTTTTCTTCAATGTTGATGATCATTTCCAAACATTCTGACAAAATTGTATCTACAGAACAGTTAACATTCCCCAGGTTTCCATTTCTGCTAATTTCTCATTACACCTTCCACTGACGTATTATTAACCATTTCATAAACTATCGTATAATCTTTTCAGATTTTGTGGTACAAAATCTGAAATTTTCAGATTGCCTGGCAACAAAATTATTTTATTTTCAACAATTACCATTGTTTGAAAAATGAAAAAAAGTCATTGTTCGAAAAGTGTCTGTCTGTGTGTAGAATTTTTTCTATGTCAAACGATAACAACCACAAATTCAAACAGAATCAAATATTTTTGCATCCAGCCCTGAATTGTAGAGGACTCAAGGCCTGTTGTTTTTGGTGAAGATCGATTAAGGGAAAGGGGTAGTTTACCTGCAACGTTTTACGATTTAACAAAAGTAAATTGCTTAATTTTGATAAATAAAGTATAATGAAAAGAATGTCATAATAATCAACTGTAGAAAGGTAGATGAAATATCTATAAATGAAAAGGATAGTTGAAGGGGGAGGGGGTAATTGTTTTAATAAATTAAAATGGTATTTGATGATGAAGGAAGTAAATTTTATAAGTTTTATATGTGTAATACGTTAATGACAACAAAGAAGTAGTTTCTATGGAAACATTTTATTTCACTTTAACAAAATTATATTTTTTACTTCCATATTCCTTAAGGAATGGAAGTATGGTGATGGCAAAAAAAATCGTGTTCGAGATTATTGCAGATTCTGATTCTACTACACTCAAAACATGAAAAAAAGTCGTTTTTCGAAAAGTGTCTGTGTGTCTGCCTGTCTGTCTGTCTGTGTGTCTATCTGTGTGTCTGTAGATTTTTTTCTATGGCAAACGATAACTGCCGCAAATTCAAACAGAATCAAATAATTTTTTGCATACAGCCCTGATTTGTAGAGTACTCACGACCTATTGTTTTTGGTGAAGATCGGTTGAGGGAAAGGGGTAGTTTACCAGCAACGGTTTTTTTTTATCAAGGGAAATTTTATTTTTTGGCAAACGATAACAGCCGCAAATTCAAACAGAATCAAATAATGTTTCGTATACAGCCCTGAATTGTAGAGTTCTCAGTTAAGGGAAAGGGGTAGTTTACCTGCAACGTTTTATGTTTTAACAAGGGTATTTTATATGGCAAACGATAACAGCCGCAAATTCAAACAGAATAAAAGATTATTTGCATACACCCCTAAATTGCAGACTTCTCAAGACCTATTGTTTTTGGTGAAGATCGGTTAAGGGAAAGGGGTAGTTTACCTGCAGAGTTTTTTTATCAAGGGTATTTTCTATGGCAAACGATAACAGCCGCAAATTCAAACAGAATCAAATAATTTTCTGCATAAAGCCGTGATTTGTAGAGTACTCAAGACCTATTGTTTTTGGTGAAGATCGGTTACGGGGAAGGGGTAGTTTACCAGCAACGTTTTTTTATCAAGCGTATTTTCTATGACTAACGGTAACTGCCGCAAATTCAAACAGAATAAAATAATTTTTTGCATACTTCAGTGAATTGTAGAGGACTCAAGGCCTTTTGATTTTGGTGAAGATCGGTTAAGGGGAAGGGGTAGTTTACCTGCAATATTTTACGTTTTAACAAGAGTAAAGTACTTGAAAATTCATTTAAACTTTTTCAAACAATGGTAATTGTTAAAAATAAAATAATTTTGTTGCCAGGCAATAAAATTATAAATTTTTCATTTTAATGTAAATCTGTACATAGTATAAAGTAAAGTCGGAGCGTTTTCTCTCTGTGTTTTAAATCGCTAATCTCAGGAAGTACTGAACGGATTTTATTCAAGTTTTCGCCAATAGATAGAGTGTCTATCGAGGAACATTTATGTGTATAATTAATACATATATGTTGTACATTAGCTTAGCTATCACGGTTTATGTCAAGTAAGTGGTATAGTTTACATCTTATATATAAAAATGAATGTTTCTTTGTTTGTCCCGTATGCGTTCCTATACCATTCATCCGATTGCGATGAAACTTCGGTGAGTTGTGCGCACGTCCGCGAAGGTTTCTTCCACATCTCCTCCTAAACCACTGTACCGATTTCAACCAAACTTGGCACAAATATTTTACGCAACGGGAGAACCAACATAGGATAGGTGTTTTTTCGATGGGGTCCTTTTGGGGGTTATTTGGGGTCTTCCACGTCGCCTCCTAAACCACTAAACCGATTTCAACCAAACTTGGCACAAATATTTTACGCAAAGGGAGAACCAACATAGGACAAGTGTTTTTTTCGATACGATCCTTTGGGGGGTTCTTTGGGGTCTTCCACGTCTCCACCTAAACCATTGGACCGATTTCAACCAAACTTGGCACAAATATTTTACGCAACGGGAGAACGAACATAGGACAGGTGTTTTTTTCGATACGATCCTCTGCTGGGTCCTTTGCGGTCTTAAAAAACTATTAGATCTGGTTACTATGGCAACCCAATAGAATAGATTCTGTTCTAAATATATTATCGCATTAAATTGAAGACCACGCGAACGAAGTTGTGGGCAACAGCTATTTATTTTTAAGAAGCCTACTTTAATTAAACTTTATTAATTAAACTAACATTTTCATTACGTACAACGTGAAACTCCGTAGCGAAGCACGGGTATTCTGCTAGTCATGTATAAGAGAAAATATATCGTGCGTGGCAGGCAAGCATATCTCAGTTATGTACTGTTTACGTTTCAATTTTTTTATTATCACTACCGCAATAAAAAGGCAGGGAAGACACACACACACACACAATTTGCGTTATTTCTGGCCTCATTCATGTTTATTTTCTTACATTTGCACGGTTTTTAAATGGAAAGTGCCGAACCCATACCAACATAACGCATGCAAGCCGAAAAAGTGTCCAGCGTGGATAGCGATTTGCTTCCTGTGGATCGCTGGGCAGTGTAACTACACGTGTTTACAGAGGAACGATTCATAGACAGACTTTTCGTCTTTAGGGAATGAACCCTCTGCAAGATGCTGAGGGTCCATGAGTGACTTCGGAGCGCTCCTTCTTTTCCGCTTGTTTGTTCTGTGAAACGTACACTGTAGATTCGCAGATTTATTCTAAGCAACGCTCAATAGGAAATGTTGAAAATTTTTGTCCACGGTGAACCCTCATACACACTAAACCTGCTCTGATGTTTTAATTACGGACATCATAATATTAAAACTTGGGAAACTTGAGCACTACTTAATGGAGATCAATCATTAACTTATACAAGCCATTAATTTTGTGCATATTTTTTATATATATGTGTACAACGTTATCGGCAACAAGGAAGTAGTTTTTGTTAAAATTCCTTCACGGGATATTTGGCCGTAGTCCAATGTTTTCTACAAAACCAGACGTTTCGGCAATGCCATTGACTTCCATCATCAGTGAAAATCGAGTGTGATAACGTGAGGTGTGATATATGTTAGTGACCACAGTACTGTGGTTAAGGCTGAAGCAGTAAGTAGAAAGAAGTAGTTTCTATGGTAATATTTCATTTCGAAAATGATTTTAAAAATAAATCTTAGAATATGGAAGTCATGTATAGTTCTCCATACCGATATTTTCATTTTAATTTAAATCTTATATGAGTGAAAACATACCTTTCCTGGCAGGCAAGCATATCTCAATTATGTAATGTTTACGTTCCCAAAGTTTTATTATTGTGATTACTGCAATAAAAAGGCAGGCAGGACACACACACACACACACACACACACACACACACAATTCGCGTTATTTCTGGCCTCACTCATTTTTAATTTCTTACGGTTGCAAGCTTTTTAAATGGAAAGTGTCGAAACCCACATCAACACAACGTGTGCAAGCCGAGAAGGTCTCCAGCGTGGACAGCGATTTGCTTCCTGTGGATCGCTCACCAGTGTGTTTGTTCTGTGAAACGTACACTGTAGATTCGCAGCTTTACCCTGAGCAACGCTCCATATGGAATGTTGAAAATTTTTGTCCACGGTGGACCCTTACACACACTAAAACCTGCTCTGATGTTTTGATTGCGGCGAACATAATCAGAATATATTAAAACTTTGGAAACTTGAGCACTACTTAATGGAGATCAAACATTAACTTTTACAAGCCATTAATTTTATGCATAATTTGAAGCAATAAATGTTTTAATAAATTAATACAATGTGTGTACTTATTTCTGTTATAATATAAGAATTACAAACTAATATGTGCATGTGTGTATGTATGAAAAATATATAAATATTTTTCTCCTCTGGAAAATTGTTTGCCCCTCCTGGAAAATATTTTGACCTCACTGATGACTAGTTATTTACTAGCCTGTGTGGAATATAGCGTTATGACATGGATCAGAATGGTGGGTGTTAAACATAAGACACAAACGTATTAAGGAAGAAATGTTTTGCTGAGAAATTTATAATTATACGGGGTAAAGAGAATCGTCGTTCTGGAATTCAGAAGAGGAATGGAAAGAAAGAAAGAAAGAAAGACTCTATTTTTAAAAAGAAAAAATGACTAGTTTGTATTAACAGGAAAGACTTTGATAACACTATAAACATCCCTCGACCCCTCGCAGCCAGAGTCCAATTTCATTACAGGAATCAGATTGCACCTACCTCTTCGTTAGACCTACAGACATTTTATCCAAACGTACAGTCCTTCCTGACGAAGGTTGAGGATAGTCTTAATCCACCTTACACGGTGGTACCATTTTAGCTGATACGTAATTTTTTCAGAACTCAAGCATCCACTTATTTAATTAATATTTAAATGATTTTAAATATAAATTTTAGGACATGGAAGTCATGTATGGTTCTCCATACCGATTTTTAATATTTGAAATAATGCATGTAGTGATAATGGGTAGAGTAGTAATAGAAGTGTATTTACTTGCTCGTCACAACTTAATATAAAGGAAGCATAAGTAATCAACAAGTATTTTTCTTACGTCAGTTCTTCAAGACATACAGAAAATTTAAAAACTTTGACAACTAATCTGTAGTACTACATTACTTTTAGAAAAAATTTCTCTAAACCTTTCACAATACGTTCAATATAAATGTCATAGGTAAATTATGGAAAAATGTTTTTACTAAATTTTGGGTAATACTACAAACGGTTTTAAGAAAAATAGTGCTGTCATTTTCATATTAATACAAGAGACATGATCAAATTTAAATTTTATTATAGTTTGAGCTTCAAATAGAAGAAACAATTTCAAAGTTGGTAGCACTACCTAATGCGCGAGAACAATTACTAATGTCTTTCAGTCGTTCAAGCTCCAGAATGATTTGCAAGTACGAGTAAAGTAAGATGTGTATTCAACGATAAAGCAACACATTAAATTCCTTAACAAAGAAAAAGAAAAACAATCACAAATTTTGAAAACTTAATAGACAATTTGGCGACAAAAATATTGTCCGACATAAGAGTCTATAGATCGAGTAAAACTTTCAAAAATGGTCGAGCAGTCTTGGGAATGAACAGCACCTAGTAGATATGGGCCGACAGGATCAGCACACTGATTCAAAATGATCATCAAATCATGGTGCGCCATATAGTTTCTACATTAAATATCAGTGTTAGTAGTGGAGGTAACAGTATCATAATTCAGCTTAATTATTAGAAAGTATTCGCACATTAGATTCCAGGAAGGATGACGGACTAACTCAAGCAGACGCAAGTGGAGGGGGCTCATTGACAGTTGTACACTACGAAGAAAACAGTATCATGTCACTACTGTTGAAATCTGGGTGCACCATTGGGTGTAGTAGCGACATCCTTTAATTCCAAAACAAAAAAAAAGGGATAAGTGCTTTTAGGCAGAAATATTATGGCTTAATTCTTTTACAACGTACCAGGTATCATACACTAGATTTTCCAACAGAACAGCAGAATATAAACACGGAGTATTATTCTAAACAGCCACCCGAAATAAGCATTCTGTCTGTTTCTTACAGGATATTCAGCGCCCTCAAGTTTGCTATTTATAAGATAAATACAATTATAAAACTAAAGTGGTCCGTTCTACCTCATCCGCCCTATAGTCCTGACCTCGCCCCCTCTGACTTCGATTAATTTGGACCTTAGGGGAGTTATATGTAGGAAATGTTTCGTTTCAATGAAGATGTTATCGAAGCTGTTCGAAAGCGGCTGCGTCCACTGACAGAAGAATTGTTTCTCAAGGCATATGTAAGCTACTCGAAAATTGGCACCAGTGCTTTGAAAAGAAGGGAAACTATTGGAAAATAACTATATGTAAATAACTGCTCTTATATTATTTTTTGAATAAATAATAATATATAATAAATAATTAATTTAAAAAAATAAATAATACATTATAATTTAAATTTGAACGCTCCTCTAGGAGTAAAGTTTTAAAAACCATTCATGGGGATCTGTGGTCAAGGCAAGCAATCAGATGTACAGACAAACATATTGTGTATTACAGTGGTTAGAGTTTAATCGGAATTTGCATAATAATTATGTCAATCCTGATGTAATTATAAATAAGTGCTAAAATGTTATTTTATTTTGTGACTACTGTTGTTTGCTTTATAGTGATTGATTGATTATTCTATTACTTATAATGATTATGAATGTGACGAAAGAGTAAACAAAAACTATCGTTTAGACTTCTCTGATATTCTATTTTCAATTGTATTACATACTATTATTTGTTATTGTTTAGCATAATGTCAATTATGCATAATGGTCCTAAATCTCTTAGAGATTAACGTTTTATTAAATTTGAGTACGTTTTTAAGGAGATGACAGGAAGTACACATTTAATTCTATGTTTTATATACTTTTTGTTTGAAAATCGAAAAAGGCAAAACAGTCGTTATTTGGTGTATTTTTATGAAAATTCATTTATTTACAATATTAAATATGATAGTATTTCAGACTTCTTTTGAACAAGTCATACTAGAACGTAGTAGAAATATCTGTATCGATCCGGGTAATTTGAGACTGGAACTGGAATCCCCGAACTGGAAACCGTAATTTGATAACACGAGACACTGATGCTGCTCTGTGTGCAGTAAACACAATTACATTGTTTACCCTGCTGTTCTCTGTAATACCGCAGACCAACAAATGCTAAACATTGTTACTAATTACATTAGTGTCACTGTGAACAGATCCATACTGTTCAATAAAAGCGATAAAAATACTGAACTGCAATACACATCAGTCACCTAAGAGTAGATGAAAAGGTATTTCCAAATTTTTGTTATTCTGCACGTAGTACAAATCTACAAAAGTGAAAAAAATATGCGTTATTAGCATCATTATTTAAAGTAGGCTATTCCTGGCTCACTGCACGGACGTGTTAAGATAAGAGCTGAGAAAAACCAGTCAGGTTAAAATTTACAAATGATCACACCTTAATGTGTACCACGTGTGTATTATCATATATTTATATTATCGTTAAAAAGTAACCTAATTTATTACACAAGGAACGAATTTTTAAGAAAGAGTAAAGGAAAACACGATCAAACAAACAGCTTTTATAATACTGCTGTTGTGTACATTTTTATGAGAGTATCATGAATATATGCTTAATATTCTTTCCCGTCTACATTATTAACATTTATAACATTTTTCTTGGATGATGTTTAAGTAATCAAGAACACTTAAAAATCTGTTTACAAACCCTTATAAGAAAATACTTTTATTGTGAATAATTTTTAATTTATCTCAATTAACTAGTGTGCTGTGTCAGTAGAGAAAAGATAGAATTATTATTTGAGGTTCAGTAAGAAGCTTTGTACACATATGTCACGTTTGTCAATTCCCTTCTTTTAATTATTTAAAGTAAAAACGGAGTTACGATTTTTTTAATGTGTATTTGTTTAATTTGTGATTTCTATAAAAATAATAAATATTAAATACACAATTTTGAAACTGATTTTGAATAGACTGATATTTTACTTTTGTTTGAAGTTATTTAAAGTAAATTACATTTATCGTACTAGCCGTACGTGTCTGTAGAGATCCCATATTGCACTCCCGTCCCTGTAGTCGTTAACTAACAACAAAATCGTTGTTGAAAATACAATTGATATATTATTTTAAACAGCGTGTGCAAGACTTGCAAATAATTTTTGATGAAAGCACAGTCATAAAATACAATCTTTATTGCTAGATCTGTTTGACAAGTTTAACAGTAGGATTAAAGCTTTAGACATATCCTTGACAGGAGTGTACGCACACAATGTTGTCTTTGAATGTCAGAAAAGTAAAGTAAAATTATTTCATTCCTACTTTTAAACATTTTTACCTTTGCACTTAGTATAATATTCTCTAGGAGCTTAGTATAATGTATATTAAGTTAATTAACGAAAAACGATAATTTGACAGTTGACAAAGTAAGTATGTGCTGTGACGTAATAATTTTAGACGTTATAGGAGAATAAGCAATGTTGTTTTATTACAATACCGGTACAGAAATAATTTTATAAATGTTCACTGAAATTCACATATTAATTGAAAATTACTTAAACATTTGTTAATCTAGGATATAATACTGTGAGTGACAGACATTTACTTGGTGTAACATGTCAAAGTTTAACTATTTGTAATTTTTATTATATATTGTTACGGTTGCATGGACTTTCATAAAAACAATGGTAATAAAAAATTGTACAACGGAGAATTCGATAATTACAATTTTGACGACAATTTAAGTAATCAGAACCCACCGATATATTATGTGTGTTATGTGTTAAATATTCTCCGAGCTGACAGTACTAACAGAGAATAAATACAACCTAACTCAACCGTCGCAATAAATGATAAGGGAACGTAGACCATTTTAAAAGAGGATGATTTTAAACGCATAACGAACGTTTAATTTGCGTACTTTTTAAAGTTTATTAACAAACAGATAAGTATTATAAATGAGTATGCCAAGTTGTAAATTATTCCGATAGAAAAAATATTAGCGTTTCATTTGTTGGTCTCGGAGTTCTCTCGTGAATGTTTCTTTAGTAATACTAGTTATAAATAATTCTTTCTACGTGGGCGGAAATTAAATTTAATTATATAAACCGCTTTTATTTGTTCAGAAATAATTATTTAAGTAATCAAAAATTATCTTTTATTTATGTAACTTATTTATTTCTGTAGTTTCATTGCCTCCACACTAGCAGCTGCTAGGGGTAACCATATGTCTTCACTGACACAAAAGCACTTGAAGATTAGTTACAAATTTCATTAAACCATTGATTTGATTTATTTTTTTAATAATTTATAAACGATGTGTTTTTATTACGTACTCATCAGATAATACTTTGAGAATATATAGAAATGATTATAAACTTAACACATTTTAGTGTAACTTCAGGAGTGGTTAATGTATTTAATGCTTTTTGAATTTTTGAATATTTCTCTGTGTACGTGGATAAAGAACTGGCCGTCGTTTGCGTTCGTAAATTAGTCTTATGGTTTAGTAGGAGCTGTGCAGAAGATTTACAAGAAAAAAGAACTAGTAGATTTTATAAAGGGAAAGTTGCTAATACGCCTCTGAGAGGACGCCAGAGTTTCATGTATTACACTTATTACACAAAAGCAACAATAATCTATGATCAGCAAGTCTGAAAATGACTATTTGGTAATCATTTGAAGTCTTATTTAATATCTGCATGATGGAAATATAAAGGAATAACTGCATAAAGTAAAAACTGTATAAAACAAAACCGTGTAACTATATAGCTGTATAACGCAAAATTCGTAGCTATACTAATAACGAGTAGAAAACAATATCAAATTTGTTTCTTTTACGTGAATCCGCCCGTAGATTACGTACATATAGGCTATATATCTCTGACTTTCAGTGAGTGCCGCGATTGCTGTTTTCTTTATTAAATCAACGAGTTCTTTCTTTCCCGTATATCTTCTGCACAGCCGCTACTAAACCAAACACAAAATATCGGTATGGAGAACCATACATGACTTCCATGTTCTAAGATTTATATTTAAAATCATATTCGAAATGAGCTATTTCCATAGAAATTACTTCTTTCTACTTATTGCTTCAGCCTTAACCACAGTACTGTGGTCAATAACGTATACCACCTCACGTTTTCGCACTCGATTTTCACTGATGATGGAAGTCGATGGCACTGCCGAAACGTCTGGTTTTGCAGAAAACATTGGACTACGGCTAGCCAGCCCGAGAAGTAATTTTTACAAAAAACTACTTCTTTGTTGCCGATAACGTAGTACACATAAAAAATTCTCCCCTCCCCCTTCAACTATAATTTTCATGAATAGAAAATTACCCCCACCCCGTTCACCTAACCTCTTCTTTTATAGATATTTCATCTACGTTTCTACAGTGGATTATTATGAGCTTCTTATCTCGACACATTATTTATCAAAATTAAGTTCTTTAATCTTGTTAAAACATAAAACTTTGCAGGTAAACTACCCCTTTCTCTTAACCGATCTTCACCAAAATCAATAGGCCTTCAGTCCTCTACAATTCAGGCTGCAGGCAAAAAAATATTTTAATCTCTTTAAATGTACGGCTGTTATCGTTCGTCATAAAAATTTACCCTTGTTAAAACATAAAACGTTGCTGGTAAACTACCCCTTTCCCTTAACCGATCTTCAACAAAATCAGCAGACCTTGAGTTCTCTATAATTGAAAAAGGTGTGCAAAAAAGTAGTTGATTCTGTTTGAATTTACGGCAGTTATCGTTCGTCATAGAAAAAATTACCATTGTTAAAACATAAAATGTTGCAGGTAAACTACCCATTTGCCTTAACCGATCTTCACCAACACCGAAAAGTCTTGAGTCCTCTATAATTCAGGGCTGTATGCAAAACATTACTTGATTCTGTTTGAATTTGCGGCTGTTATCGTTTGCCATAGAAAAAAATTACCCTTGTTAAAAAAAAAAATGTTGCAAGTAAACTACCCCTTTCCCTTAACCGACCTTCACCACAAACAACAGGTCTTGAGTACTCTACAATTCAGAGCTGTATACAAAATCTTATTTGATTCTGTTTGAATTTGCGGCTCTTATCGTTTGCCATAGAAAATACCCTTGTTAAGACATAAAACGTTGCTGGTAAACTACCCCTTTCCTTTAACCGATCTTCACCAAAAACAATAGGTCTTGAGAACTCTACAATTCAGGGCTGTATGCAAAACATTATTTGATTCTCTTTTAATTTCGGCAGTTATTGTTCGTCATAGAAAAAATTATCCTTGTTAAAACATAAAACGTTGCAGGTAAACTACCCCTTTCCCTTAACCGATCTTCAACAAAATCAGCAGTCCTTACGTTCTGTATAATTCAAAAGGTATGCAAAAAAGTAATTGATTCTGTTTGAATTTCCTGCAGTTATCGTTTGTTATGGTAGACACACTACTACTACTACTATTTTAGTACCGTATCACACGGAAACAGAAAATATCATACGCTTTATAAAACAAAGACTAGCATTCACATCGGTAGAATGAATCCATGCCGCACAATGAGATGTTATATTAGATCTTAATTGAAAAGAAACAGCGACAAGACAAAAATAAGTTGAGTCCATGAGTGCAGGATGTGTTGAGAGCGAGAGTGTTTATTTTTAACCTGTGAGACATTTGATTTATTATTGTCATAAGTGGAAGTTATTGTTTTTTGGATTTAGATGTATAAGAATTACGGAACAATATAGTAGCCTATATATTCCTAATTTTACCTGTATATACGTTTGTTTAAATTCAACTTTTGTAATTGCTGAAAGGTAGTATACAAAAATGTATGTAAAAATTGTGTGCGCCATTGCGACATATTGAAATACCAATTTTAAGCTTTGTACCTTTCAATATCTGCAATGTAACGGCGTGTGCGTGCAGTGACGTCATACCCCCCCACTAAACTGCTGCCAGCGTGTCCCACACGCTCGCAGAAGACTAGTGTAGTTAACTGTTAAACTCCGAACGGGCAACAAGCCTTCATTCGCCGCGGCTACGTAATTATTTCAATTCGGAATATTCCACTTCAAATTATTATTATGCTCTTCAGTGTTTAATTCATTAATACTTAGGCAATTTTAGCTTCAATTTATTATTATGACTTTCAATATTTAATTTAATTCTACTTCTCAGGCAATGCATGCCGCGCTACACTGCACGTGCCATGCAATAATTTTCATACAAACAGTTAATTCAAAAAAAAAAAAAAAATACAGTCCACTACTTTATTTCATATCGTACCAGCCAACTCATCACTTAACGTTGTAAGACCAACTCAAGATTATTTCGAGAGCGTCGAAGACGTAACATTTGGTCCTCCGCGCCGGATCAAGATTATGATCAATATTACATAATGGGCCCAAACAACATTTTCTTCAAGCCCGAATCTTCTCAAACGTAAGATTGCTGGCCGTGAGTATACACTCAATACTTTCAAAACAAAAAAAAAAAAAAAAAAAAAAAAAAAAAAACTTCATACTTGGCTGTACAAGACTCTACAGGAAATCATCTCTAAGACAGCAAGATATTACAATTCAAAACACTTGTCATACATCAGTGAAAATTAGAACTTCAAGCCTGAACAGAGAGCTGCAGCTTCAAGCATCACCCGACAAGCGGAAACAAGACTTGCGTCACCAATCCAAGGCCTGCCGGACAGGATCGCCAAGGAAACGACAGGCAACGGAGCCATCTTAAACCTGCCGAGGACTCTCATAATACAAGTGACTATGGACTTGTATTTCTCCTAGTTTTTCACTTATATAATTTTATGTCCAGTAAAAATCAGTAATATTTACAAAATAATTTTTATATAAACAGAAATTAGTTTCAAGTGACCATAGACCTGTATCTTCACATAAATTTTCACTTATACAATTTTACAAGAATTCAGTCAGAAACTTAAATAATGTGATGAAGCTATATGTATATTTTTACTTTTAAGTGATTCATATTTTCAAATAATTTTCATATAACTATTTTTAAAAAAATAAGTACCGGTACCTATTATAATAAGGAATTAGATTAAGTTATATACCGATCACTGGCTGCCGCATTATATCATAATTGGATAAACTACACACATTGCATTAATTGTTCACCTGTTCTATATTTATTTACCGGTTTCAGATCACAGCTTGCAGCTCAATCATGACTGATGTGAAAGCGTTAATTAAAAGAGGTGGCACAATTAAGGCCTCTATATCCCGTATAAACACCTTCGCGGACAATTTCGATCCTGAATTAAATGATCACCATGCTTTAAAAATTAAACTTCGTCACTTGATGGAGTTGTCCACGAAGTATGATGAAATTCAGACCCAAATTGAGGCTGATGAATCTGATTTCACATCGGTAAGTGACAAGGCACAGACAGAGGATGATCTCTGTACTATTGAGTGTAATCTGCACAATTTATTAGAACGTGTAGAAGAGGTGAACAAAAAACCATTAAATCAAGCGGAAGTTACGCCAATTAAAACATCCCCTATTCAGTTCGAGCCAATTAAATTGCCCTGCTTCTCAGGCAACATTATTGATTGGCAGCATTATTACAACATGTTCTTGGAGTTAGTACACGTCAGAACTGACCTGACGGACATCCAGAAATTGCATTATTTGCATTCGTCACTAAGGGACGAAGCTTTAAATATAATAAAGTCTCTCCCAATCACCCATGATAATTATGCGGTAGCTATTGAGCTATTGAAGGCCAGGTATGATAGTAAATTAATTGTCTCAGCGTATCATATAGGGAATGTCTTAAGCATGAAGGCCATTCAGCAAGAGTCCATGGTTGGCATTTCAAAATTTATTGACGAGATCACCGCAAAAATAAACGCTTTGAATTCATTGAGTTTACCTGTAAATAATTCTGATATTATTTTTGTTCAATATTTAACGCAGAAATTCGATAACCAGACATGCCGACTATGGAAGGAAAGTCTATCCGACGAGCGATTCCCTAATTTCAACAATTTTATTAAATTTTTAAATGGTAGAAGGCAATTAATGCTAAACGTCGGCGCCTTGACCAGTTCAGCAAACAGAATACAAGTTAGCGATAAGATTCCCTATCGCAAGACTATTAAACCCGTTGAGCTCACTAGGTCAACATTTCATACTCATATCAACAATAACATTTGTCAGCTGTGTCGCGGTAAACATAGACTCTCTGAATGCCCACAATTCGTGGCTATATCTCCCTTTGAGCGAAAAAACATTTTACTCAAATACAAACTTTGCTTAAATTGCATGCGCCCAGGCCATGAGCCCTCACACTGTCGTTCCAAATTTTCTTGTAGGATATATTCTAAACGACATCATACAATGATCCACATATCAGACAGTAACGCTTCAAGCAGGGGCAAAAATCAATTTTCCCTCAAATTACAAACAAACAAATCTATTCTATTATCCACCGCTGTCTGCATTACAACGGACGAAGCCGGTAGGAAGCATCCAGTAAGGATTTTATTAGATTCAGGATCTCAAGCAAACTTCTGTACCATGAGTTTCGCGCGCCGCATGGGTCTAAAATTAACCAAGCCTCAATTACCCATCACTGGTATAAACAATTCCTTATGTCAAGCTGACTTTAGTAAAATGGTAAGGCTGAATTCTCGTTACAAGGATTTCAATCTAAACGTGCATTGCGCTGTGCTTCCCAGTATTACGAATAATCTCCCTGCAGAATCGCTTGATATCTCATCCCTAAATATACCAAAAAACATATTCCTAGCTGACCCGCAACTGAAATTTTCTTCACAAATCGACATATCACTTGGTGCCCAGTACTATTTACAATTGATTGAACCGATCAAATTCATCCGCAGCCCACACTTTCCCATAATACAGGAGACAAAATTGGGATTCATCCTCGCTGGTAACCTGCCTTTTAATGTCGACATGACAAAACCTGTTTCATCATTTATAGCGTGCGAAGATAACAATGCCATTTCATCGCAATTAAAAGACTTATGGCAATTGGAGGACGTTACAGTCCGTACTCCCTCAGTTGAAGACTCAGAATGCGAAAGTCATTTTATCGCTAACACTTTCCGCAATAATAGTGGTAGATTTGTGGTGCCCCTTCCTCGCAGGGGATACAACTCTCATTTGGGCGATTCTCTTCCCGGAGCTATTCGCAGATTTCAATCACTGGAACTTAAGTTCAAGCAGAACCCTGCTCTGCATAAAGACTATAGTAAATTCATGCAGGAATATTTAACTCTGGGTCACATGTCTTTGCTTGATTCTTACGATTTGTCAGTCAATAAGTCAGACACCTTCTACTTGCCGCGCCATTCGGTTTTTAAAAGCTTTAGTATAACCACCAAATTGCGAGTTGTTTTCGACGGCTCTGCCAAAACAACAAATAATTTGTCCTTGAACGACACATTGATGGTTGGTCCCACGGTCCAGCAGTATCTTTTTTCGATTATGTCTCGGTTTCGTACGCACCGATACGTCCTCATTTCGGACATTAAAAAAATGTACCGTCAAATTTTAGTTACTCCCAGGGATTCTAATTTACAACGAATTGTTTGGCGCAACGCCCCCCATAGGGAACTTCAACACTACGCCTTGAGGACAGTCACATATGGGACTGCAAGCGCTTCATTTCTGGCAACAAGATGTTTGGCACAAATAGCCCAGGAAAACAAAACTCAACACCCTATAGCCTGTTCTGCTATCGCAAACGATTTCTATGTGGACGATCTCATGACCGGCTCAGATAATCCACACATGTTATCACAAAGGAAGTCCGACATTACAAATTTATTAAGTCAATACGGGTTTACTTTGCACAAGTGGTTTTCCAATGATCAAACCATTATAACTTCACACGAGAACTCTTCCCTTGACTTTAACAAGAATCAAACTATACGTACTTTGGGTATTCAATGGGACCTTAACGATGATAGTTTCGTATATAGCTTTCAAAGAAATTTCTAAGTGGAGGTATTTAACAAGAGAAGGGTATTATCAGTTACCGCCGGAATTTACGACCCATTAGTACTTATTGTCCCGGTTACATGTTGGTGCAAGCATTTCATGCAGATACTGTGGTTAACCGGAACAAGTTGGGACGACCCCTTGTCAGACTCATTATCTAATCAATGGGTAGAGCTTTATGCTCAGCTGATATCAGACACTTATTTTAAGATTCCAAGGTCCGTAAAGAATTTAAATAATTCCCAAATCATTTCATTTCAGCTCCATGGGTTTGCCGACGCGTCAGTAAAGGGTTACGCGTGCTGCATTTATGTGCGAACGGTGTATTCAAACCACAGCATTTCATCAAACTTGTGCTCTAAATCTAGAGTCGCTCCCTTAAAGCAGGTATCAGTACCCCGACTTAAACTTTGCGCCTGCCTCTTATTGGCTCAGTTGGTTTCCAAGGTTGTAAACGCTGTGAGTTATAAATTTGACAACTTGTATTTTTACTCCGACTCAATGATCGCCTTACACTGGATTCACCAGCAGTCTTCCAGATGGAAGGTATTTGTCTCCAACCGCGTTGCGGAGATACAGCGACTCACTGCAAAAGGTACCTGGCATCATGTCTCTTCACATGACAATCCTGCTGACATCCTATCGCGTGGTTGCCAAATCCCGTTTTTTACACGGTCACCCACAATGGTGGAATGGTCAATCCTGGTTGTCCATTGAGTCATCATCATGGCCCACCAGTGCTTTCGTTGCCCATTCACCCTACACTCATCCCGATCTTGAGCAAGAACAACGTAAACAAGTCCAAACCACACTGGTTGCTGCTTCATCTACGCCTAATTATTTTGAAAACTACTCTTCGCTTTCAAAACTCCTTCGTGTATTTTCTTACTGCCTTCGATTCATTCGGAACTCTAGGCTTCCCACAGCTGATACAAACGCTTCTTTTTTAATTTCCTATGAGTTACATGGTACACTTTTGACTTTTATTCGCCAGTCCCAGCGATCGCACTTTAACATCGATATCAAGGAATTTGAGGCACAACGCTCTATCCCTAATAATAGCAAAATTCTTTCACTTGACCCCTTTCTGGACAATACGGGGATGTTACGCGTGGGCGGACGCCTTCAGCACTCCCAGCTTACCTATGATAGAAAACACCAAATCATACTCCACCCGCATTCTCATCTCAGTAAACTAATCATAGAAGGCGAGCATCTTTGTCTACTCCATGCTGGGGTACAATTGACTCAGTACTCTCTACGGCAGAAATACTGGATAATTAATGATAAATCGTACATACGATCAGTAATACACAAATGCATCACTTGCTTTCGATTCCGTGCTAGGGGCTCAAGCCAATTATTAGGACAATTGCCCTCTTCCCGAGTTACTCCTGCTAAGCCATTTTCTCAATGTGCAGTCGACTACGCCGGTCCTGTATTTATACGTCAGGGCGGGCAGCGTTCCAAATCGATGTCGAAAGCTTATATTTCTCTATTTATATGCATGGCCACTAAGGCCATTCACCTTGAATTAGTTTCAGATCTCACCTCAGACGCTTTCATAGCAGCCTCACGACGTTTTATTGCTCGAAGAGGCATCCCTTCACAATGGTATTTTCTGACAATGGTACAAATTTTCGTCGTGCTAGCAGGACACTTCACGACTTATACAAACTTCTCCAATCAAACGAATTTGAACAGACTACCCAGGACTTTACCAGTGCCCAAGGTATTAAATGGTCCTTCATCCCCCCGTCGGCACCTTATTTCGGTGGCCTGTGTTGAGTCAAGAGCGTCAAGTTTCATTTGCGGCGCGTTGTCGGCAGAACCATTCTCACGTTTGAAGAGTATTACACCATTTTAACTCAAATAGAGTCTTGCCTTAACTCATGCCCCTCGTGCGCCATCTCAAATGACTCTAGGGATCCCGAGCCTTTGACTCCAGCGCACTTCTTGGTTGGTTCTCCACTCACTTCACTCCCGGAACCTGACTATTCCGAAGTCAAAATTGGGCGTTTGGGTAAATGGCAGCTGCTGCAAAGATTCACCCACTCTATATGGAAGAGGTGGTCAAGGGATTAATTTGCACCAGATGCAACAACGCAACAGATGGCGTCTCCAGTCAAAAAATTTGGTTCCCGGACAACTCGTTCTTATTTTGGAAGATAATTCCCCCCCCCTGCAGTGGAAACGCGGTGTAGTCACTCAGGTCCATTTGGGTCAGGATTCACTAGTGCGTGTAGCGGATGTTCGCACCGCAAACGGCATCCTACGTAGGCCCATTCACAAATTATGTCCACTTCCAGTGGCCTCAGATTAATTACATTAACGTTCAAACGACATGTATTATTGACTTGAAATTTTATCGCTCTCGTGCTTCATGCCCGGGACATACCCCGGGCGATCGCATGCTTGCCATTTGTTATTCTTATTATATTATTATTGTCTTTCTATTATCGCATTATTATGCATTATTGAATTTGTGTGTCATTATTCTGGTATTATGCATGTCAATTATTATGCTTTTTATTAATGTGTTATTATATATCCTTACCATATTATTTTGTATTATTGAATTTTTTGGTGTCATTATTCTAGTATTATGCATGTCAATTATTATGCCTTTTTTATTATTGTATTATTATGTATCCTTATCATATTATTATGTATTATTGAATTTTTGGGATCATTATTCTATTATTATGTACTGTCAAATATTATGTCTTTCGTATTCTTATATTATTATGTATTATTGAATTTTTGGGGTCATTATTCTACTCTTATGTAATGTCAATTATTATGCACTGTCAATTATTATGTCTATCTTATTCTCATATTATTATGTATTACTATGTCTTGACATTTATGATGCACGATTCATATAATAACTTAAACTGCAAAATCGCCCGATTTTGTGCGGGCAGTATGTTAAACTTTATACCTTTTAATATCTGCAATGTAACGGCGTGTGCGTGCAGTGACGTCATACACCCCGCTAAGCTGCTGCCAGCGTGTCCCACACGCTCGCAGAAGTCTAGTTTAGTTAACTGTTAAACTCCGAACGGGCAACAAGCCTTCATTCCCCGCGGCTACGTAATTATTTCAATTCGGAATAGTCCACTTCAAAGTATTATTATGCTCTTCAGTGTTTAATTCTTTAATACTTAGGCAATTTCAGCTTCAATTTATTATTATGACTTTCAATATTTTATTTAATTTCTCAGGCAATGTATGCCGCACTACACTGCACGTGCCATGCAATCATTTTCATACAAACTTTAATAAACAGTTAATTCAAAGGAAAAAATACAGTTCACTACTTTATTTCACATCATACCAGCCAACTCATCACCTAACATTGTAAGACCAACTCAAGATTATTTCGAGAGGGTCGAAGACGTAACAACCGAATTGTCTTTATTACTTATACCTTGAAAAAGAAATTCAGGTAGCTTTCTTTAAAATAGAAGCTGTTTGAAGAATTGTAGTTATTTTGACTACTAGTGAAGGCAGAAAAAATACGTCTGCCACTCTAATATGCGTTTTAGTAATAGTTTTACATAATATGCAGATGTGTAAAGTTTCACAACTCTGTAATTTAAATATGTTGTTAATTGGTTATTTGAACGTGGTTTATGTTTTTTTGGTTAATATGCCTTTAACGCGTACAAAAAACAAAAGTCTCATAATATTTACTATGAGAACATCAACGAATGTAATCCAAATTGACAGTCACAGAAAAAGAAAAGAATCAGATTTAATGTCATATTAAAATTATTATTTCTGTCAAGTAATTCTGACTTTGGAAATTATAAAATGGAAACGGATATGTTTCTTTCGTAAAATGTTGTAATCCATTTATTAATCTATAAATTTATAGTAGGAAATATTTTGTCTGCGAGTAAGCATTGAGTGAATGTTTGCTGGGTAAAACAGAGTGAGTAAACATTGAGACTTCCTCTATTCTTTCTGACAAAGAATGTTTCCTTTGTAGGTAAGTTAACTATGCTCATATATTTTCTGACCTTTTTCGTACCGATAATGTTTCAATTTATAGTTGCCGAATTTGATTTTGGTAACTCACTATAATTGTATGTCATCACAAAAAGGTATCATAATTAAGGTCACACTTCTTTGAGGATTCAAAAGTATTCAGCGTAATTTAAGCTCACATAATAGACTTATTGAATTACATTAAAGACAGACGTATTTTAAATAGTAAGATACCCCCTTATCTTATAATTTGTTGTGCTTCACTACTGAGCCAAGATAACTGAGAAAATAACGAAAACAGACTTACAGGGCGTGGGCTTGTATAAGGCCTTCAATACCATAGGAGGGAGTAATCTGGCAATCGACATAAGGAACTCCATAGGTCGAAAGAAATATATCGACTACTTAGTTTCAGTTCAAATACGCATGAAACGTTTACTAATTACATTTGCTAGGAAATTTGAATTTCAAATTATTTCAGTAAAATCAAACAGAAAGAAAGTTTAGTATCGATAATATATTTTTTACGAATACATTATTTCACTGTATTATTACAAAATATGTCATTACACTCTACGTTACTACTGTATTTTAATAGCAAAAATGTGAAAAACAATGTTCAATAGAAAGCAATGTTTCTATATTTTTGTATTTTTACAATCAAGTTAAATCAAGAAAGTAAAGAAACTAATTATATTAAAACAAAATAATTTATTTTAAGGAAAATGAGTTTTTCAATCTTAATGTTAAATCATTAGTTAGAACTACCACTTCTTAAATCTGTTATAAAAAGATAACTATTTTAATTTTGTACCATTAATTTACTAATAATTTCAATAAACTGCTTCAGTTTATTTATTATAACTGAAGTTGTTTTTTCGATAGTTGGTAGTGAAGTTTAAGTATAATTCTGTAAATTATTTTTTCATATAAACATACTTTCCTGCATACAGCAAATAAAGTTTTTTTAATTATCTGTGACTACAATAGAATTTGTTGTTGCTTAGGTTGTTAGCTATGTCCTGTTGTTATAACTACTTCATATAATTTTACCAAGACATAAAATTTCAAAAATTATCTTCAAATTTAAATCAATAGCAAGCTTAAAACGTATTAGTTTAATTAAAGTATTCTGTATAAACGTGTTTTAATGTAATTATCTCCAATTTGTATAATAAACTTATGGGTGTATATTACCTACGAGTATGGGCTTTTATCATTTAAAAACAAAACTCCCTCATAAAATAGTAAATAAATGTTCATAAATCAATTTATTATGTAAGTTCTTACATCATAATTACAATTGGACCCTAAGGAATGTTTGGTCTGTATAAACGCACATGTAATGTTCATCAATACTAAAATTTATGACAAAGTATAGACAAAAATGTTTTTTAATTAGATTATTATTTTCATTTATTCAGGAAGTTCGTTTGTTACTTACACTTATTTGAACTTACTTTCTAATGCTTATATTAGGTTTATACTATTAAAGTAACCTACGTTTTTCGCGGATGGTGCAAAGTGTTTAAAAAGAGTTTTTAGCTTAATCAAAATGTGGATAAGTTTAACTTTGTGTTCCTCGAGATTCGTGTGAAAAATTGTATTATACTTATCAAGAGTGGTTGCAGCACTTTTTCTTCCAAATAAGTTAATTTATGCATTAGTTTGATACTTGCATTGTTTTAGTTAGTAATTATAGTTATTGGATTAGATAATCAAGTTAAAACTAAGTAGGCCAATGATGTTTCTGCACAAATATAATGTTATATTTTTATTTGGAATGCCTTTGACAATCCTGCCACAGTGGATCCAACATTACAGCAGATAATGGCGGTATGCCATGCGTTAGAAGACCTTGGTTCATCTTTTACTTTTGTTTGTTGTCCGGGTCATCTAGCTATTGAAGGTAACGAGGGAGCTGAAGCTGTAGCGTGAAACACCGGGAATTGCCCATGCGTCGCGTCGATGCGATTGTCATACGACCTGACGATACTAAACGAGTTACCAGAAGCACCATTACTAACGTGTGGCAGCAGATATGGAGCATAATGCAAAGGGAACTTTCTGTAAATAAAGAACGTCCATAAATGGCAAGTAGGAGTTGTCGTGAACAAGTTTGCATCACAAGACTGCGCATTGGGTACAAGAACTTGACGTCGTCGTAACTCTTGCACCAACAAGAACGACCCGTCTGCACTTGTGGCGGAGCGCTTAGAGTAAAACACATAATCAAAGTCTTTAGTGCTGTTGCACAACCAAGGCAGAGACACAGAGTAAGGTAACCCGAAACAATACCTCGGAAACAAACAGTTAGGGATAGATAGAATTCTGTCCTTCCTAAAAGCAGCAAGGTTACTGTACAGACTTTTAATATGTCGTTTTGCGTCTTAGTGTGTACGATTGAGTTAATTAAAATGTAGTTGAGAAGAAAACATGCCGTCGAGCAATTTTCTTGTTAGACGTCGTTGAGCTGTAGGCCTTAGTTGCCGAGCACCAAAACATAAAGAAATATTTATCAAATACTCTTGTCTATTAAGAATTGATAAAAATTAATGAAACTGTTATTCTATATCTCGGTAAAATTTAGTAATGCGTTAGTATATTATAGCTTAGAAGAGGAACAATATCTAAAAACAGAAGGAAAGAATACAAATTTAAAAAATAGGTTATGCCTTATAAAAATTAAATTACAAAGAAATTTATCACGACCCGTTTTGAATTAGATTAACCTATTTCTGAACGAATGTGACAGTATTAGGAGTGGAGATGACAACCTGAATTTAGCTCATACAAGATGCAATTGCTTCCTCTGTCTGGCGAAGATTGATTAACGTCTCGTGTGTCAAGAGAGAATTATTAGATCTTGAGACACAGATTGATTTGCAATTACAGTAACCATTACAGTATATCACTGAACTGGTGAGATAAATTACATCACGTTACTTCCATTACATTACTGTAAACGACAATGGCATAGCTTGTCAGAGTCAATGTTTATGTATGTATCCTAAGTAATATACAGAATTACAGAATCATTACTACCGGTAACTACTACAGAGAATTATTAATGTTCGAGGTTCCACGGCGGGAGTTATTTGATGACAAAGTTGCGCTACCAAAATGCGACCCGTTTTCAAACATATCGGATATTTCGACTTCATCTATAGAAGTAATCTTCTGTAGCGTGATATTCTCTACTTTATTGGTTGATCTTTTTCTCAGTACACGTTTGTGTAATTTTAATATATAAATGTGGGCTTAATGTTAGCGAGGGATGTACGCTCACGTACATATGTGGTGTGTGGGCGCAGGCACAGGCACGTAATTATCACTGTTTCGGCAGTAATTAATATCAGCTTTCACAAAGCATCAGCTGTTCACTAATGGCCTGGACCGCCTTCGCTTTGAGAATATTACAATAAAATAACTTTTATTCTGTCTTGACACAAAGCATTTTATTTACAAAGCTTTATACAAATTGTAATATATTGTGTATTATATTCAGTTTTTAGACACTAACTGCTGAATATCAAAACGTTGAATAGCTGATTTATTTCCATTAATAAATCATTTAGGTTTACTGAGACTGATAATTATTATCATAAATGTTCTTACTTTGGAGGCACGTAGGCCTACAGTGATCTAACGGTACAATTGATTATTAGAAAAATTAATATTTTTATAAATTTTATTTACATATTTGAACTCTTACTTGTAACGTACGTATTTTTTAATTACTCTCTAAAGCAAGTTATTATATTCATTATGTCTATAAATGTACTATGCCGCATTTATGAGAAAGATAAACTTGCTTCAGCTGTAATAACCTTCTATGTTACTGTCACCACTACAATCGTTAAGGCAACTCGCTAATGTCTCAACTTTTTTGTCCTCTGTTTAATATAAACCATTAAATCTCACATGACACGAAACTGAAAGTAAGAGAATAATAGGCGCTACTTTCTTCAGTTTAATTTCTCACTGCAAAAATTGTGCTACTACAAAATATCCTAATACACGCTGTTTTATTTACAGTTGTTTAATCTTACATAATTAATCTGAGGTATCGTGAATCATGTGTTTAGTAACTTTGAATTACACGCCCGACTAAATGCCTTCTTGTGTACGTCCACTATCATAATATTTTTAACAGAAAGTTTATTTTAAAAGTAATACTTACAATATTTCAGAAGTTTTAATGAATTAACTTTATAAACACTTCATATGGTAAATCTATAAACTTAGACTATTGCAATAGAACTGCTTACTATAATAATACTACTCCACAATAAATAATTTTTTACTAGGGCAGATGGAAAAATTTCCTGTACAAACGACCAGAAGGGTGCATACTCCTGGGGTCTGTGTATTTGGGTATTACACCCAACCAACTAAAAAGACATCTCATTTTTCTCTTCTAGGATATTAACCTGGAACTGTTATATACATTACTTTGGGCTACGTCTATTCTTCAGTAGCCCTAGAGATTACATCTGACTTATTATTTTTCTATATTTCATTGTCCTAAGGCTCACATCTGACTTGTTATTCTTTTATATTTCATTGTCCAAATCTATCTTCTACGCCCGATAACCCTCTTTTGCGAAGCGTGGCACACAGTTCTAGGTGTCCTCCTCTCAAAGCATCCCTTCAACAATGTTATTCGGGGAGATTACCTGCCTAATATTTTCTCCCCGTCTAAAATGTTGCCCCCATCCTTCTCGGACGAAGAGTGATCGTCCGCAGCTTCAGGAATCACTTTGGTGACTCGGACTATTCAACTTTCAAATCTAAACATCAGGTTAGATAAAAACTACTCGTGTCCAATCAGAAACTGGTAATTGAAGTAGTGTCGATCTCCCTACGCTTCTTCTCCGCTTACGTCTGCACCTGCTTGATGAGCATTCTCGTCCAGCGAACTCACTTTTTTGCTTCCAACCAGCTTAATTACAACAAACGGAAAGAGGAAACAAATGAAAAAATTTAATAATGCCAAAGAATTAATATATAAATTGCATTATAATATTGTAAAATTGACTACACAATAATGAAGGTAAAACATGGAATAATATTTTCGATTGACGAACCAGATCGCCAATGGAATTTCAATAAAGTTCCAGTACTAAAAACGTTTACTTATAGAAGGTATACATAAAAGAATGCATTGCAGCTATTATTTAGCGATTTTACTTCGTTCTAAAGTACTTGACATGATTTTTAAATTTAAATATTTGTCTTAGTGTCGCTTTGTTTATTAGGTATGATTCTGTATTTATGATATTGTATACATTCACTTAATATACGTCCTGATTTTTTCGAAACATACTTTTGGTGATGTGTCTTATCATGTAGTCGTCTAAATGTTTTAATATAGCTCTTCAATTCCTCTATTTTGAGCCAACCTCTTCATTTCCTAATACCTACATCATCCCAGATCTTCAACAAATTATCTTCCTCAGAAACGTCTAGGCCTATATGTGCCTTCCTTGGAGTTTTCACATCACTTTACTGCACAATACATTAATCGCATCTCTTCTTCTCTCACACTTCTTCATAAATCTCTTCTTTTCTCATTATTTCCAGAACCCGCTTATGTTTCACTTTACGGTGGTAACTTGTACAGTTTGGCAGAAGGAATTAAAAAATATAATATGCATGTGGTAGCTTTTCAAGGAATAAGGTGGAAAGGTTAAAGCTGAATTCGAAAATCAAATTATACTCTGTACCACTATGGAGAATATGACAGACAAGAAATTAGGAAATATTATTTAATACATATATATTGACGAAGTTGTAAGCCAATGGAAACAACAAAATGGCCCTGGAATCTACTTACATCCCGACAATTTCTCCATGAACACTCTGCTGTTTGCTAACGCTCAAGTTATTCCACAAGAAAAAGAAAATTTATAAAAAAAATATTGTATCAACTTAGTAAAATTTGCCATAAGTATAATTTAAAAAATTCCACAACAAAGACTAAAATAATAGCCTTCAAAAAAAACTCCCAGTATGCTACAAAATACTAAGAGGCAATAAAATTATTGGATAAATATCCCACTACAGCTATCTAGGGTGCGACGTAAGCTATTAATATGAAAACGATATCGATAATCAAATAAACAGATACCAGAGGATGTGTGGCGCAATTCATAAGACTCTGGGAAAGAAAATACAAAAAGATACAGAACTGACATTTTATAAAATAATGGCGGCACCGGTATTGATTTACGTACGCACCCTTACACATACATACAAACATATTTATAGACACACGCACATACTTTGTATGCAATTTCTGCACAATGTACATTGTACATGAGGGGAGGTTTCTCACAGCCAGGAAATATCAATACACGTTATATGACAGTGACGCAATGAACTCAAATAAATCGTTATTAGTGAAACCAATAAATCAACATAACAGAAATGCCAAGGCAACGACAAGAAGCTTTATGTTCCTGATGGCAGCTGTTTAACCGGAGCTTTTGTGTGTGAACGACAGTCACCGGACCAGACAAAGTGTCCTGATACGTGCCTGCGATCGATTCTCCTTTGTGAAATAGAGACTACACAACAGGTAACCAAGTTTTGTAAAAATACATTGTAAGATAACGTTTTGATGATGTGTAATCTGTGTGTGTGGGTTCTGCCACACGTTGGATGCGTCAATTTGTAACGTGCCGTTTATCCGGTGTGTAAATTCTTTTAAATACTGGTTACAAAAAATGTTAATATGTTTAGTGACAATTTCACAATATGTTCTTTTGTGACAATTGGTAAATATTATTTATGTAATTATAGTGTGATAATTTTTATGGATAATATAATAATTGCTGGTCGGTAAATGAATGTAACCGTAGCGTCGATCTTGAAGTGGAACTCCTCTTCTTGGTTAAATGTCGTCAGTGTAAGTACTGTCAAGTATTGTGTGGACAAATAATTTAACATAAAAAACACTTTCACGTACCTGGTAGTAGTACTTGAAGCTCTGACGTTCTCCCAGAATAAACTGTCAAGATCCTCTTATGACCAGCTTATACTTTATAAACAAGGTTATACAACTCCTTGTATGTAATGTGGGCGCCACATGGGTTTACTTTATAAAAGGTTCCCATGAAAAAACAAATTGCTAAATTTTAAAATTGTAGGTGTTCACTTTATATCTCGTTTAAATGCTTAGGGCATTTAAAATAATTCAGATATAGTATTGTAATATTTTTGCTCAAAGTTATCTCAATGTACTCTATACTGAGTATTGCTTATCTAAATGAAATAATTGGAACCAAAGTTTATACTGTATAACATTACGGGTTTATTCTACCATTTAAAATCAACTCAAATAAAAAATACAATTATTACATTAATACAATCTGGATGGTAAGTTGCCCATCTACTATCTGGCCTAGCTCAATTTAGAACAATATAAAACTCTTATAATTATTAACAAATTCTAATTTTATTTTATTATTTACCTCACGGGTAGGTTCTCGGAAATACAAATAGAATGCTATTAATTGCCTTGACAGACATTACTGTGATGATAATTCATATTTGGCCTCTTTTAAAAAAAGCTCGCAATTATTTTTGAGGTTAACGATCGTTTGGTATGCTTATATCCTAACAAATATTATAACGCTTAATTCTAACACAAATGTTCTTACATTGGATTATTCAATCCTCTAAATAAATTGATACGGTGTTTACTATTAAACGTTTGGTTGTCTTTGCGTCAGTACAAGAATGTTGATAATTATGATCAGTGAAAACAGGTAAACAATAAAATTGGTCACTGTATTACCTTACTTCTTTTTAATCTTACAGATTAAAAATTAAACACTTCAGTGATCGGATTATAATGATCACTGTCTAACTGCACTTTATTCGCACTTGGAACGAGAAATATACCCTCTTTTTAATAAAACTGGGTAGATTACCTTATAGGTTAAAATGCTTTCGCTCGTTCCGAACACACGCACTAATTAAAAATATTCACTGTTACTTGTCGATGCACTTTCCGTGTGATGAATCGCTGTACTGTTGATTATTTTGATAAATTTTGAAGTATTTACTACTATTATATTGTATTAAGTCATTAAAATGTATGATACTGACGAGCGGCAACTAGATGGCTCGAGGTGAAGGTAGCGAATCTAACGAATTTCTCAGCGTCTCTGGTTATATACCTCTTCATCGCGTTTAGGGACAAAAGTCGCTATGTAAACTCTTTTTTGATTGGCACAGATAACCGTTACGATGACGTATTGTTTTTATTAACCGCCACCGGCGCTCTCGCTGTACTCGACTGTCGTTGTTGTCCGTATTCCTATGACAATTTCTTAATTTTGATAAAAAATGATGCTAACACTCACTATGCACTTATTATAATTCCGATCTCGAGGTTATTATTATGAAATTAAAGTATAGTCTCTGCTCTTTAATTTGATATGGCTTAATGCCGGTTTTAACCTTGCTTTCTCTGACAATACATACAAATAATGTTTTGAAACATGGTTTCTTATTGTCGTCTGCTAATAATGCACAGTACGACCATTTCCTATCTTTTACATTTTGTTATTTACACTGTGTTCTCTTTAGAACGTTATTATTTGAATACTAATACATACATGATAACCATTAAAAGATATTTATAGCTAAACAATATTAAATCTTAATATAATTATGATAATACGTTATTATAAAAATTCCTTATTCTCTAAATACATTTTGTCTGGCCTACTCAATTTAAAGGTATACAATAATAATTGAGTGATAGTATTTCACATCTCATTTAATTATATTTATTGTGCAGTAAATTTAATGTTCACTAGGAGTCCTGTTTCCCTATTAACTTACTGACATAAATTTCTTTAGGCATGGTCTAGACATATTCATAGCACCATGTTTATTCCTTAATTATTATTACTAATTACATTTCGTTTAATCAGGTAGTTGCTCATGCATATAAGACTTCCTTTTATAACTATGTTTATCCAATAGTGTTACATCTGGGTTTATAAAGCTAGTTTTTATATATATTGTGGCTATAGCTAGTCTAGTCATAGGCTTTGTTATTTATTTGTCATGGTTCTTCTAATTTCAGCCAAAATGCTGTTATTGTTATTACTTTATTTCAGTCATTAGTTAGTTAGTTTTACTTTTACATGACTCTACACATTAATGTCATGAACTGGCTCGTTTGACAGCTTATTGTGAACTTTGCATGTCCATTAGTTAAAGTCAGTCATTGTGTTTGTTGTAGTGTCATGCAGTGTATTCATCACTGCTTCTTGGGATCTTTCCTCTTCTTTCTTCTTTGCTGGTCCTTCTCTTCTTTGCTACATTCATTACAAATGATTCACTTCTATAACTTTAGTGTAATTATTTACCCTTCTGGTGTGTGTCTTGGTTATGTAACATTTTGTGGTGTTACAACATCTAAAAGGTCAATGGCCAATTTTCTCATTATTTGTTAGCATACAGCATGTAGCTTATACCACTGAATACAGTATTTTCCGTTTTAAGATTTACTTCTTATAAAAACAAATGTTTCGTCCATACTACGATGAGGAATCTTCAATACCTTGTCTGGGATATAGAACAAAGTATACAGTAATCTTTGTCCACAATTATGCATATAACAAACTTTTCCTCGTCCAATACCCCCCAAATCATTACAATAAATTAATTTATAAATTGAAATACAGGGTGTCCCGGGAGGAGAGGGAAATAATTTGAGAAATGGTTCTATAGTGTAAAAGAAGAAGAAAAGTTCATATAAACATATGTCCGGAAACGCTTTGTAAGCGAGTTACGGCTAGCGAAAGATTTCGCCCGGGTTTTGGTTCCCCCGGGTAAATGAAGACTTTCTGAAATTTTGGGAAGGGGCGAATTCTGTTGTTCCTTATGGTTTTTTACCTTAAAAATCGAATAAAACAGGTCGCAGAACTGTATCTTCCATAGGTTTCATGATATCCGACGTAAAATAGAAAAATCTTTGCCTAAAAACAAATTTTGGAAAATTGGACACAATTGAAATTTTTTGTTGATTTTTATTGACTTTATTTACACCATTTTTCTCATAATTAAAATCTTTACAAGTTTTGTTTTTAACTTTTATGCATTTATTAGTCATTTAACAAAGTTATTGTACTTCTTTTTAGGTTAGAAGTTGATTCAATGTTAGGTTAGCTCGCCAATGTATTCATCAACTCAATTGTACGTGGCATATCTTCACTGGTTGACTCTTTAGGATCATTGTTCAACCACAAGAGTATATGCGCATGTGGACTGCCGCGATGCTGGAACTCGATGCGCTTAAAGTAATCAACGACTCGATACCGATCACCAAATGGATTCGCCTTTGTCTTACTGCACAACATACTCATCAAAATGTCGACCAGTTTGTTAAACACAATGCAACACGTAACTGGATCTTCATTCACCAAATGACACCGCATGATCTGCTAAGTGCCTCAACATTTTGCACATCTTTATACGAATCACTTAGTCGATGCAACACCGACAGCAAACCTGGCCAACGAATTTCATTTGCACTCAACGTAAGAAACACAGTAGGCTTCCCAAGCTGGCGCATTATTGCAAACCAGTCACGCTTACGATCCTGCCAATACTGCATCGAATTTGGCATCGAATACGACAAATTCTTTTCCATGCAATCACGTATGAACTCCTTATCATTTAACATAGCACGAGTCACATTAACTGTGCTGGATGTTTTGAAAGTATGAAACATTCCCTCGACGACTCTCATTCTCAAGATTTTCATCGCCATATACAATATGTGTTGTGGGGTACACCTCGCCGCTCTTTACGTCTAATTTCACTCGTGGCCATCACAAAAGGAGTCACTCTTACACCATCTTTGTAGCGACGATTTATACCCAAGTAAATATTTGGAAACGACAATTCCTCGGCGTGTGTATCGTACACAATATTCAACGGCATACTGTGTTGGCCGGGCGCTATATCAAGACAGTTCTCCTCGTTCCACAGAAGTGTATGTTGCCTGGCCACAATGCAATCCGAGTCTAACACTGGTGCCTCTTCTACACAATCCCCATCATCGTCAATTCTGTCGACACATATATTGTCCAACAAAGTTCCATCGATGGTAATTCCATACATACGGTACAACGGCTGTTTCACCAAGTACTGCAGCCATTGCATTACATTGGATTTCCGAACATACCCGCTCAAATATGACGATTTGTGCATTAATTTCCTCTTGATGTTAACATTTATCGCATAATGGTCGTCCAACTGTCGAGGCAATTGTTTCACCATATTGTTCACATCAACTGCAACATTTATTACTTGACCAATGATGCCATAACTGCCCTCGTGTCGAAGTCGGCGAATTTGCATGAAAGGCAGCCTAGGTGATATCAAACGTTCCTCTACCGGACTCAACACTGGCAAAGTTTTAGGCCGATCAGGATATTTTAAACCGTTAGACACACTCATGGATGGGATTTTATTAGTATCCAAGCATCGACGGCAATTTACACATGCTACCATAGCCTCCACTACTTGGTCGGGGAACTCGCTGCGCAAAATGTTACAGTGTTTAACTTCAACGAGCTTAAGATCCTTCTTGAACCAAAGTCGATTACAAACATCACAACCAAGTCCAAATTCATTGTCAAAGAACATTTTCACAAAGTGGCGATCGCATGCAGCATACTTATATGTCAAATCGAGCGAAAGGTCTGAACGCGCCATTGACGGACCGTCCGTACGAGTCTCAGTATTGTCATCCTGCATATCAATGGAATCGTCGTTCCTTTCTACGTCTATTGGACCACTTTCCAAATCCATTCGACACGATGACGAAGTGCTAGGTTGCTCCAAACGTTGTAAGCACTCGCTACTTGTACTGGGCGCTCCACTTCCACCATCCAAATTCGAATTCTGGCGTCTTCTTTCCAATTCCTTTTGTTGCAATCGACGTAGCCGACAACGTTCTATATTTGTAAGTCGTGGTGCACGCATTTTGTTCGGAGTTCCAGATTTTACAGCCTTCTTTCTCTTCTAAGGACGCGGCATTTTCACAATATCTCAATATTTTCTGCTTTCCAATGTTAATTTTATATTTATTGTGTTATTAGCGTCTAACTCACGTTCTCAGCTCTTCGTAGACACCTCGATCACTAAAATCGACCGACTCGTTCCGGAGATACAACTGAACTGAGCGCGCGCCGTGCCCACACAAGCCAAATTTAGAACCCCACGCGCAGCGCTGTGACGTCACCGGGCAACCCCCCCCCGCTAGCAAAAAAAAAACCATTTCCAGTAGTCGACGAAACGGGCTATCCAGTCATATTTTTAGATATTCTGTAATCCTTATAGTTTTTGAACACGAGGCCCTCGAAAGTACACAAATATTGGTCGCGGCAAAACCTTACATGACACTGAGAACGAACCATAAGATGTTCATTCGCATTCACATCAAAAAGCCATCGATTGTCTTACTCGGCTTGCGTAGATGCAGAGTTGACTTCTGTTTCTGGGGGAGATTTATTACTGGGTTTTTGAGACTGCTTTATGAAAGCTTGCCTGATTTCTTTTTCGTTGTACCCATTACCACAAAGCACTTTCCTTAACACTTGTTCCGTAGTCTAGGTATTCTCTTCCGATATCTACATCTGTTTATTTATTAACACGTTTAGGAATTCTTGTTTTTGTGCCGGATTGTAATGTGATTTAACATTTGGGTAACGATTTGTGTGTATTAGCTTTCTATATACAGTCTAGCAGAAGATAAACAGAGCCATCCAGAAGTCTTTCTAGACAAGATGATGATGCGACACTACGTCAATATTATGGGAAAATGTTTACCAGGAAAGCCTATAAAGTCCAGCTGTAAGACAGCTATAAAATTTTGCTTCTATGTAGATCAAACAATTACATATACAAAATGTTTGCCAATTGTACAGATAAGACTGATATCAGGGAAGGACCTCTATCTTTGGGAGAAATTTCAAATCTTAAGAGTGCAATTCTTTACAATCATCCCGTTATAAGATTTTTGAAATAATTTCTTTACAAATGTAGATAAGCTGGTGATACTATAAAACTATAACTATCAAACGAACAGAAATTACGAGACGAAACTAGAGAAAACAATGACCTGCTATAACTACAAAGAAAGAGATCATAAAAAATTAAGAGAGAAATCTTTTCAATACAGATCTGATATAGCCAATAAAATTTGTACTGTCAAGTGGAAGAAGAATTTGCTATTAGATTCTGCTAAAAGGTAGCCGTATTCCACCAAAATAATAAACTTTGCATTTGCCACAGGGGCTTTCTAAATTTTGACCGTTGGCATTTTTGCCCTCTCTCCAAACTATATTGGCTGTATCAGTCTCAAAAACAATAGGACTTCCATTACAAATACTACGACGCACTGTTAGGATCTGCATCGTTGCGGTGGTTTAGACATTACTGTAATCTCCAAAGTAATTAGTGATTATAAAACTATCAGTGTTATAAAATATAAACCACTGACGTTATGATCACTTCGTTAAATAATCTTCCTTTATATCAAACGAGGTTAATAAATTTGTTATTAATTTTGAAGGTGTAAATAGGCATGAGCGGGCGCATATGCGCTTTCAATATAGTTGTAATATAATTATATGACAGTTTAATATAATTGTATGCATTTTAATTTCTTGCCCATTAGCATATTTCGCTGAAATTCTATACAATATCATCAGTGCTTTTAAATAAGAATGTTTTAATTACAATAAATTGTTCTCATAGAAATATATGCACACATATTTAAGGAACAAACTGACAAAAATTTAAACTTTTAAAGACGTTCAATTAAATTAATAAGTACGTGTGTGCATCATGTGTGTAATCCGAATGGTAAAATCAAAAATTTTTGTAATATCAGTAGTCACGTGATAAGGTGATGTAAATTTAGTAGAATACATTGAGCACTCAGTAATATAGAAAAAAGTCATTGTAATAAGCAAATGTAATTTTCGCGACCTGATAAACAAAACATACGGGGCCGTTTTTCAGTCCCTTCTGCATTCTGAATCGTTGACCGAATTCAGTTGTTTCTCTTATCGAGACAGTTTCATCATCTTGAATAGTAAATCCTGCCTTGGAATAATATCATATTTGTTGCCGCAAGGAGACCATTTGTACAAACAAGGAAAAAGTCACCCGATGGTGAAAATTTTATGATTAACCGTATGAAAGTTATCTAGGCCGACTGGATATACTTCGAACTGTATCACCTAAGCTTTAAGTAATTGTCCGTAAACAATTAGATGCAAAACAATAATTTATTATTGGAATATAATGTATTAAAACAAACTATAAAGTCTCACATTAGTAAAAGTGGAAATATATGCTTCGAGTACTCAATAACGGGCATGCAACAACACTTGAATAATTATAATTTGCTAAATGACTTTCATAATTCTTCCATTACTTAGTAATGTTACTTCGCCCTAGCGATAAATATGCATTATTAAGTTAATATCATAATATTATAGGGCAGATGAGCAACATCAGTTTATTTTCGTGTTTCTCAGACCGCTTTGCTCAAAAGTTTTGTTGAAATCTTACTTAACTGTCAAATTTAAAATAATTTCTTTTAGTGTGTACAGTACACTATTGCCCGTGCTGTATGTTGCACTGTGTTTGGCTTCTCTACGGCTCAGTTTGGCAGAAAAAAAATTGTTACGTAATCCGGAAAAAGTGTACGCCATTACAGAGACTTCTACGTGTTTCTCGGCTATCCCAGTGGAATCCGGCTGTAATGTTGTCTGCGTACGTGATTCTCAACGCGTTAGCTAGACTGTACCAGACTTCGCCAGCCGCGCGCATTGTGTCAAGCCCGCAATCAACTACGCTCTAGCGTTTTCCTTTATTGCTGATGCGTAGTATGTACTATTCTGGAACACTTGTGCTATCTATCTATTTAAACGAAGACAGCTGCGCTTAGCAGTCAGTTTTTAGTGGCGATATATTCCAGTTCAGTTCGAACTATTGTGGCAAAGTGATATGTGCTTTATAATTCTGCGGGACAATTGTAATAAAATTCTGTTTTATATTAGTTGACATTTTTATTGGATGTAAACAATATTTATTTGATTTGTTGTGAGGTACTATCTTGTTGATTACAAACTGTTTAATGTGATAATTAAAGCTGGTGATTGGTGAAATCTCGTATATGGTCTCGGGTGGAGAGACAACAGGACTCGCCGTCAGTGTCAGAAAAAAAAAACATATAGAAGCACCTAATACCAAATTACAAGTTTATAGTAAAATGTGATTTGGTCGGTGCTAAATATCATAATACCTTAAAGTGGTGAACAATTTGTAACTAATATTATGATATGAAACTCCTAATACAAAACAAATCTGTTATTTTCTAGGTTGCTAGATGTTGTTGTTCACGTAAATGCTCTTGCCGTGGTTCGGACAGTAAAGAGACTTGCAGTAAGATTTAGATTTGTCGATGTCTTAATAAAGTAACTGATTGTGTACTGCGACACTAAAGTTGATTTAAAAACCTCAAAAATCCTATTATTGCATTAATCTTAACGTACCTATATTTTATGAACAAATATTTTCAGTCCCGTTCTTGACGTTGTAAAAGGAATACTGTCAGCGATGATATCGAATAACACACTTAATACCACAAGTATTGCAAGGAAAAGCAAAAACAATAAAAGAAGGGATAATAATAACATAACATTAATCTGCTTAATAACAAAAATAGATACATACCTCCAAAATATAATTCAGTTTTCAATACATGACGATTTCCATCAACAAACTTGTACAGCTGGAAAACAAAACTAATGTACCGATGAGAGTTAACTTTATTTGGTCCGGAATAGGATAAATAATATCCTGTAATTACGTGTTTTCTGTTGCATCTACCAGAATGTAAATATTGCTCTATGTTTTTAAAATACAATATTAAGAATATTAGAATTTAGTGAAATTAGCCATTTGAACTATAAGCCTTGTTGGCAGTTCTGGTGAATGTTATAGTTATAACGGTACTACATACGTCAAACTAACTTGACATGTTTTGTAATGATGGGTCCAATGTGTTTCTTTTAGCGACTAAAAGGAGAAATATGGGATATGTGTGTGTGTGTGTGTGTGTGTGTGTTGCAACGTCACAAGTATTATACAATGAATACACTTCTGTCCATGTACCCAACGTTAGTCACCGGCTAGGTCGTAATTTTTTTGTGTGTTCGTTGCGTTCAATGTATGTGGTTGCTCAATAAACCTATTTTTAAATTGAGTAGTTAAACGTTGATGACATGAAATGATTAATTGAAACATTGGAAAAGAATCACTCAACGGTTTATTAAATATTGAAAAAAATTAATTGATTATTAAAAATTGAAAAGTAAAAATTCAGAATATTTTCTTTTATAAAGTTACACAATGAAAATGTGTCTTAGATATTCAAACCCTGAATATAAGAAATAATCTGAAAATAATCTCTATTTACATTATGTACACTTACGTATTTGTGTAAATATCAAAACAGTGGTTGCCATAAACTCATTTGACTCTATGAAGGTGGTCACCATGTACAGTGTGGTGCCGCCTCTCTTTCCTATTCATACGAAACAAAACGGGTTTGGTCAGGGGTATTTCGCCGAATTAAGACTGAACTTGAAATTACAGTCTCGCTACTAAAGAGTAAAAAGCGCGGGTCCAGACGGGAATACAAATGAGGTTCTGAGGTTCTCATACAACACAGCCCTGGCCTGCTGCTTAACATGTATAAAGTATGGCTGACGTCGGAGGCCTATCCTTCCTGCTGGAAGGGTGTAAGTTTCGTGCAAAGGAAAGAGCGACCCAGAACTTTCCTCCTTTTGTCGCCGTCTGTGCATGTCTGACACAACGTTAAATATGCTTGAGAGGCTTATTCGGACGAAGCTGACGACAGCGTTACAGGCCGCCAATTTTTCACCAAAGCACTACAGACTTAGAGCGGAGAAATCCTCTATCAATGCAATTGATAGAGGATCTTCTGTCCAGAGGATCAGAAGACTACGATCACTTCTCTCACTCAATAGTGCTCGTTTAAACGCTTGATATGAGAATAACTTTAACTGTTCGAGGTGGTGCGACATGTTGGAGACCCTCGCTCAGTTATTGAGCGTACCTGGATACCTCTTCCCTCTTGATTATCGGAAGGATAGAGCCATACTGTAGACAAACTGGAAAGTAGAATAAGGAACTAGTAGCGGTTACATCTACGGCAGCCTAGGAATCGGTTTTATGAACGGATCTCTGGCCTACGACAGTTTGCTGCATCTAGATATGCCCGAACAGACGTCTCTGGTTTGACACTCTGCGTTGTTCTACCACACAAAGCTTTTTGGTCCGTCAACCCGGCAGAGCTCAAACTGAATTTGGAAATTTGGATGAACGGCAGTTGAATGGAAGCGCACGGATTTTCGTTAGCTTTAAAGAAGTGTCTAAGATTGTAATCCTGAACATGAGGAGCATTCCAACCGTCTTGTATCTTCGAGTAGAGGAACACAGCCCTGGACGATTCGTATAAAGATGCGATACTTCAGGCTGCTAAAGATTATAAAGATAATTTCTTTCGTCAGATAGACATACGGCGGACAAGGCTGCTAAAACAGTCACTGCGCTCAGCAGATTGCAGAGTGATGTGACATATATTCTGGAAGACGGTAGCTCAGAAATTCCTCTTATACGGCGCAGAACTGCGGGGGGGGGGTCTGATGATCTGAACAAGACGATATACTGACTCGGGTTGGCCAGATACAGAGGTAATGAACGTTGATGGGCTAGCTGTGATGGTAATCGCTGGGGTATTCTCTATCGATCTTCTTGCCAAGAAACGGAGAGCTGTGAACCCTCGAAAACTCGAGGTGTGCAAGAAAAAGGTAAAACACGAAGAACACTTCACACCCTTGAGAAGCGGCAAAGAGGTTGTGGCGAGTAGATGAATGGACGCCGAACCTCGGTCCTGATCAAACACGTGAAGCTATAGAGATTGGTATATACCTGACGCAGCTTCTTAGCAGTCCCGAATATTTCTAAACCTACCTCATAAGGTGGGTAAAGCATTGTCTGCTTTTCCTTCAACTGTGATAGGTGGGACCACAAGAAAAGAATCTCTGTTTACAGATGTAGGAATGATAGTGCCACATAACCTCGTCAAAGCCATGGTATGGTAAGGACGTTTGGAACGCGTAACACATTACGCAAAGGCATCCTTGGTGCACTTGGTGTAAAGAAAAGAGATTTTGACCGTCATATAGTAGAACAATGGAGCTATGATCCCGTTGGGTGCAGTCAGAAGTACGTAGTGTGATAAAGGTCATAGTATGGTCCTCGATCGATGAAGGAGGGCTTTTAGTGGGTAGTTCACTTGAGATGGGAGTCCTACTCGTGTGCGCAAATGAATTTGTTTTCCCCACTCCTAAGAAAATAGTACTCGTACTTCAACCAATCCATTTCTTACTTATGAACGCAATATAAAAGCACGGTAATTACTAATTTAGCCCCAAAAATTTACTTACTACTTTTACTAAAACTTCTTGGAAACAACACAAGTGAAAACTATCTCGCAACTGCCCATAGCTCACAATTCCTGTTGCTTTATAAAATATATTTACAGTGTTCCAAAACCAACCAAATTCATGGTTTTTCAGGTGACAATGATTGGGACTGATAAAAGATGTGTTCCCAATATCAGAACAACGTATACTGGATTATTGGGTTATTCATGATTGTGGACACCTGTTATATTTATTATACGATGATGATAATGTTACTTTGTTGTTAACTTCACATTAGCATTATTATTATACTGTTGTAATAATGTATGGAACAACGTTAGATTGCATTTAAAAGGCTTTCTAATTTTCACTGTTACGTTTATGCGTGATCAGAGAAAACTCAGATTTTATCACTAAAGCTTCTCCATGGCGTCATGGGTCGTAAAACAGAATATAAAAGCCACAGTTAGGATGCTTGTATTCTTCGAAGTACGAACGTACAAAACATTTCTTGTAACTATTCCCTTGTTTATATGCTTTTTAGGTTTTAGTGCTTTCATTAAATATTATGGTTACAGTTCTCTTCTTTTGGTGTTAACACAACCGTAATCTTTATCTTTCAAGACAGTGGAGTTAGGAACATTTTTTAATTAATTCACACTGTTTTTCACAGTAAGAGTTAATACTAAATCATGTAATAAGCACAAATTAATTCTTTTTTTTTAATAAATTGTGTCTTAGACGTTTCTCACAGTTGATTTTAAACTTCGCTTAGTCTTGTTTCCCGGGTTTCCAGTCAAGTATTGTAGGTTTCAACATTTTCTGTAACCAGTCTTTTGGTAGGTAAACTGACCGTGTAACGGAATAGCCTTACACAAACTTCTGGTTTGCTTAGACAAAAACATGTTATTTCATTTATTCAAGCTCGAATCTGTATTTAATAATACAGCTTGTAATAAAATCTGCAAAAATTTAGTAATACTCGTTATTATCGGTATACATGAAAACCTGTTCTTCTCCTTATAGTATGTAAACACAAGACTATAATACACTGAAATAAACAGTAATATCACTGTGCGTTGCTAAAATACCTGGTAACACCAGATCTAAACAGTAACTGTTATAAACTTATCGTTGTGTTAGGAACTCATTTAGACTGAGCGTTGACCACGCTGCAAACAACAAAACTCTCATACGTTATTCAGTGATGTTGCCAATGACAGCTTGACTTCAATGAAAAATCATAACTACGTAAAGGTCAAATTGGATTACTTATACACGTTTCGATATTATTATAAATCCTAATTTTGTTTTCTCGTTTACAGTCCAAGGAAAGTTATTCTGCAGGAACAAGTTACTGTATCTGATTTTAAACGTCGATTCACCATTTGGCTATAAATTATTTTACGTAGTCATAAGCCTACTTGTTTGGACCATAAGTAGCTTCTGACGTAACAATTAGTAACCACTTAATTCCTAAAGCTTTCAGTAAAATAATATTAATTGCCTTTGTTGCCTTTGATAATAATTGTACTCGAATTCAACCACGTGACTGTGAGCGATAGAATGATGTTGCTTGTCTCAGCATACGTGCCCACAGAGACACCTACATTCGCGAAGTACACCCCATCCAAATTTACACAAGAACAGTATGATTTATATATATTTTATATATTACAATAGTTACACAGAAAGTTTTTATCTGAGGAAGGAACATGCACGGATTTTAATATCTGCATGTAGTTTGTTTTATGTAATTTTAACCTTAAATAGTCTCTTTTATTATAGACACAACCAGAATATTCAAACCGGTTATGTCGTTAAAACTGACAAAAATTCCGTTTCTAGGTGATTATTGTATATACAATTGTTCAAGTTTATACAATTTCCCTACGTGTGTTACTAAAACCTGAAACGTGTCTTCTAAATTCTTTGATAATAAAAATTCATTTTAAACATAGTCGAGACAAAAATTTGCTTATGACCACTAAAATATAAACTCAATACAAGTCTGTCCTCTTTTGTAAACAGCTGATTATCAAAACTAAATTAGTTCTAATTTAATTCGTTTTTAATAAATAAACGCCGACGTTCAATTAGTCGTTCAATTTATCAATAGCCAATATCGTTTACAATTGCATTTGAACGACGTGCTACGTACAATTATGTAGGTGACGTAGATACGAAATTTTGATTTTAAAACCAAAAAGTCACTACGCTTGTATAAAAACAATCATTATACACATACGAACGTAGTTATATTGGATGACACGTCCGCAAACGCGTCGAATACGTGTAAGTCGCATATACCTTAGGCAAGTTGTACAGTTAATTTTGTTTCTTTTATTAAGTAACACATTTGGTCGTGTATAATTCAATACGTTTTGTAATTTTGTTATTTTCTTTTTATGTTTCTGGTGTTGATTTTTCTGTGTAGAATATTCATTATTACGAGATACAATGCGTTTGGTACAAAGTAAAAGTTCTACTGCTAACGATGGACAATCGGGAAGGGCTTCTGAAGACGATACTTGATGCTACTTTTGATTTTTGATTAACCACCGCATCTCAGTTACTTATAGCGAATCGAAAACATTTTTTTAGTCGAACTTAAAAACACAGGGGACATATCTTTATGGTTAAGTTAAAAATGTATTTAAGAGTGTAATTTAAATCTTTAACGCCATGAGAATTTATCATAGTTATCGTGTTTGACTTCTTTAATACAACAGAGCATGTCTCGCGTTTTCTGGAGTTCTAATGTTTTCTAAAGTTTTTACATACATATTGGTTTCAAAAGGATACATCTTCATATAAAATGTGATGTATGCTATACTAGTAACTTCAAAAGAAACAAGAAGATGTTTTATATATGAATAATATACGTAAGGCAACAATCTTTCATATTGAGTAAATATTTAATAAAATAATTAAATAGCTTGTAACGTAAAAATTAGAATTAATTTATTATTGTGTCTGCGGTAACCTATAAGACAGTGATTAAATGATTATATATAGTGTCATATAAATTGGTATTTACAAGTTGAATATTAATCCTCTACTGACTGTAAATTTTATAGTTTTTTATTCACCTAGTAGTTAAAAAATATTTTCTCAAAATACACTAATAACTGTAAATTTATTTCTTCCAACATATTTAGTACTCATTTATATTTGGTATAAAAATGTTTCATTTAAAAATTTGTTGCCCGGATTATAGTTTCCTCTTTTGTTTATCTGTCTCCAATTTTCATATACAATCCTATATTAGTTCAAGAGCTTAATAAATTAGTGGAGCCATAAGCTTTTATTACAGTTTCTTTCTCATTAATTTCATGTTAACATCTTTCAGTACTTTTGCAGTTTAAACTTAAATGCAATAAAGAAGATTGCAAAGTTTAATTAAACATAATTTATCTCATAATTTATTTTCAATTTTAAATTTAATTTCTAATGACCATACACAATTTGTTTTTGTTAGTCGATGGTCAGTTCGCAGTTCTAACTTGTAGACGAGATGCTTCCGATTGGTGCAAAAATTACCACACTCCTGTAAAGATGGTCACGATGGTAACTAATATTCTGAAGTAAACTCGTTAGCTTACACAACAAAGCTGACATAAATTTGTAGCTTTCCAGGTATTTCCTACGGTACTGTGTTTAACGGTATTACCGTAAACCGTAGTTGAATAGCCGTAACCGTAATGAAATAGCTCACAGGAGACTCTGACAACACAAATAAAGTGAAATTCTGAAACAGACAGCAAGGTATCATATTAATTCCACCATGGGTTTAATCTACAAAAATTTACAGCGCTATTCTAATAGCAGTGTATTACCTTTAAAATTGGTAAAATTATTTACTGAATATTTCATTAAATATTTTATATTTGTGTTTGTGCTTTGTAATCGTGTGTTACAAGAAAAAGCACGTTGTAATCATTTATTTGTGTTCTAAGCATCTCCAAAGTCGGACAAAATTTATAACATGTGGCTACCATTAAAAATAAACAATAGCTGCTTGAACACCTACAAGATTAAGAATTACGTACTTCTAAACGTTAGCTTTTCTCGGCTTTGAATAAGCACATAATCTCTATAATTTTGCAAATGCTTACACGTTCTACTTAAACAGAATTATTAATAACATTTTTAAACAGTATCTAAAAAGCCGTAGTTTTAGTTTCCATTGTATGGTGACATTACAAAAATTATCTGTAACATTTCTTTCGTGGTGATTGGGTTTTTCTCAAAAATTTGATATTTACCATTATTCCACATTCACATAACACTGACACTTACACAAAATGTAAGTATGTCTATTTATATTCCTATAAAATGCAAACTTATTTTCGTGTTTGAAAAATGTCTTGCATTTAGAACTATAAAGTTTTAAAATTTCAATGAATTACGTAAACGAAGAAATCTTGTAACAGTGAAGCTTAGTGTCTACAATAATTCCTGAAGAGTGATGGTTTTGAAATAATTTAAAGCTGCTTAATTTTTTAAAAACACGTATTTTTATTATCTTAAAATACGACTGTATGTATTAAAATGGTAGAATATGTGTGTGTGTGTGTGTGTGTGTGTGTGTGTGTGTGTGTGTGTGTGTGTGTGTGTGTGTGTGTGTGTGTGTGTGTGGGTCTGCTTCCATATATTGCAACGTTACAAGTAATATTATTATGAATACATTCTGTGTGCAACTGTATTGTGTTTAAACCACCGGATAGATCGTAGGATTTTGTTTGTCGTTACGTCAAGTATAATGGTTGCATAATAAACTTTAGAGGATTACGACTTTGTGGCATGAAATAACTAGGTAAACAATTGAGAAATATAAATCATCAATGTATTAATTATATCTAATACGAAATTAATTAAATATTTATAAAATAAACGTATAAATTCAGAAGTCAATATATTATACCCCTTATGTGTATAACAGAATAACATATATAGATAGAAACATAGAACACATGTGACAAAGAAACAATTATAATATAATTGTAAGATTCTTGGTTGTCTGACAAGAATATCTGTGTATCTGAGTATCTCCTGGCTCCAATTCTGTATAAACTGTCAAGCATTGGTGCAAGACAGACAAGAAGGATGTCACAATTCATTGTTACCTCCCTGTTAATAAATATAATAAATGAATGGATGGAATATGGATGGAATTGACTGTGTGATCGACCTATTTGTTACCATCGCACTTACATGAGAACAGTAAAGTGGCCAGTTCATATTTTTGTCCCTCCTCCTCCCCAGGTAAAAATATGTACACACTCAGTACTTATAAGAAAAGAAACGTTCTTCCAGTGGTCTAAACAATTTAATTTATTTAGAAACGATAAGGCAGCAAAGCTCGCTCGAGAGTGGTGAATGATGGCTGTAGTATCCCAGTGTGGTAGCGCAGACGGCACTGTGTCGGTACGCCGTTATTGTGAATCAGGAAGGCGTTAATTGTTTAAAATTACACGGCCTAGAATATGTTTTGATAAAATTTCTGTCTGTTAAGTTGTTACCCATTAATTACAATGCCAACATTTTTTATTTCACTTGCGGAAGGTATCTTCAATTGGCACGTTCTTCCTTCTCCATAATCGACTTTTCCGTCTGCGTGAGGTTACCCATTTCAGTATGCGCCACGGTAGCGTGATCAAAAAGACAGTGTCTTTTTGTTAATTTTCTTTTATTGGATTTCGTATTTTGTTCATAACAGGCATGCATAATATGCGAGCATTTACGTATCATATATATTCCATAGATCTGCTACTTCGTACATAGGCCTATACAATATAAGGTACCAGTTTAGTTTCGCAAAGTATGCTGTTAAAAATATATATATCCTAAGAGTAAGAGAAAATGTTTCAATCTGTAGTTATTCCAACATTTACAAACGTAGTGACAAATAAGCTAGAAATTGAGATTTATAATGCAGCGTTTCTCGTTTCCTTCAGTTTTCTGTAAAAACTGATCGAGTTTTGATCGAGTCGATGAGTGCTCTACAGAAAGCTTCTCATCTTGAGTTAAAAATGGTTGTTGTAGTAAAATTATTTTTTGGGTGTCACTCCACTGTCAATTTTAGTTTATGAATAAATTGCTGAAAAACATTTAGATATTTTTCAAAATGGAAAAATTATTATTGAAATACACCTTTCTCATTAATCTGCACAAACAACATAAGCTAAAACTCTACTTTGACGACCAAAATTCAGTAAATAAGTGTACCCGTCGGTATATTATAAAACACCTAAACATTTTGTATGCACATAAATAGACAACACACATTTGACAACAATTAACTGAACAGTTCTGATCTGAGCAACTACTTCACCCTTAACATTAAAATTATTATTTGGTCAGTGATTAAATTTTCTATTTAGAATCGATATGTAAATAATATTAATCTCGTGTCTATTTTCACCGTTCCTGCAACTGCCAAGTTTAAACTAATGGCATTTAGCGTCTACCATGTAATAATACCCAATAGTACCGTGCTTGGTTCCTTTACATCTGAGTTAGACAACCAAAATATCTCTAAATTATTAAACAGTTACTGTATTAGCTGTGATATTTTTCACGTTTACCTTAGCGTTGTATGTTATTACACTGTGTAATATGGAAATTACTTTTGCAACCTTTAGGGATATGTTCTCGTGCGTATGAGACCGTCAGGAAGTCTCACATATTACCGTGTTAAGTTTGTGCTGTTCATCTAAGTTCCTAAAACCATTATAAACAGCTTGAATTGTGGGAACAAATTTTTTTCTCCATAGACGTTAAACAGTTTTACGTGAAAGATTTCATAACATGTTATGTACGTTATGAGTACATTCTAATAAGCGTAGCCAATCGTGCACTTATTACTTGCGTATTTTTACGTAACTTATTGTCTCCCAACGACGTCCAACAGGAAATAACGTTGGAGTACAAAACAGTTTTTGATAGTTATTGAAATATAATTTTGTAAGGTTCAAGTGCAGTTTTGGAATTTTAACTTTTTGTTGTTCTTTATATATGAAAGAGAAAGTTAATGACTTTCTGTCACATAATTGAGAAGTATAATTTTCTTAGCAACACAGTATAGTCAACTTGTAGTAGTAAGCTCGCAGAGAGATAAAGATTAGAGAACATTTTTAATTTGGCAGTAATCTGTATGCAGTATGTACACCCCTCATAGTGACTAACTATGAAACAAGAAAAATGTATAATTGTTATTTCTATATGGCAGGAAAATCACTTTTATTTGTTTCTTTCCCGAATAAATACCTTAATATTACAAGGGTTATCAATGTATTTATTTATTTAGATAACGCTAGAACCCTCTTATATAAAAAGCTCAATATATAATAGTGTATATATTACGAGAATCGTACGAGTCAGCTTCTAACTGGATACTTCTTCTCACTCTCTCTCAAACAGTACATTATTGTAGTTATTTGACGGTAAATATTTCGTTGTTTTATTTCGTGTTTTAATTTTGTATTATTTTTTCTGTTTTCAATGACACAACTACCTTTATATTCATGTGAGAGATGCATAACATTTTTCATTATGATACTGGTGATTTTGGTAGTCAGCATGGGTCTTCAGCATTGGCATTTCAGCATATTTACTTTCACTTTTCTATCATTTTGCGTGAACTTTAGTCAGATCTTCAGTAATATTCAGCTTTTGTTTTATCTTTAGACCTAAACATCCTGTCTATCTTTCACATTAATATTATCTGTTTTGTAATTTCTTTAAACAGGTGTAAACGTATAGTTTATGAGTTTATCAGTTTTTTTTTAACAAATATTCCAGTGTGTGTATCCAAATTATTGAGTAAGAGTAGAAAAGTGTGTCGTTGGTGATTATACAGTAAATATTATTAGATTAGTAAGTATTTTGAAATTTATATTTTAAATTTTATTTTTAATAAAATTTGATTTAATAAATAATTTTAACTATATAAATAATTAATAAATAATTTAGGCAGATCGTGCCCTCTAGGCATATCCCAGCCCCTCGTCATAACTTTCATCGATTTTCAAAAGATCTATGATTCAGTGGATTGCGAGACCCTTTTCCAGTGTCTGCAGGAATGCGGTGTCGATTCCAAAACTCTAAATTTTGTTAAATTAACTTTAACCGGTACAGTTTCCAAAATTACATTTCTAGGAGAACTTAGTGACTCCATCCCAATTCACACTAGGGGACGTAAAGAGAATGGACTCTCCCCTGTTCTCTTTAACTGAGTCCTAGATAAAGTCATGAAAACCATGCATGAAGTCAATTCCACAAGAGTTAGAATATGTAACAAATCCAAAGGCGTAGAACTAAGCTGTTTAGCTTTTGCGGATGATATTGCCACCTTGCCAAATTCATAAATCTACATTTTATTTGTTGCAATCATTCGTCTCCTGCCGAATGCAACAATCCGTGAATTGTACCTTGCCCGACGCACTGACGTCACGCCCTCCCTTTTACTAACCCTGTCGTTCGCTTTGTTAAATCTCGTCAGTCTCCCATCAAACGCTGTGAGCTGAGGGGCCCGTTGCTGGACTTTCGTCAAGTATGGGAGCCTCAATAACCAAGGTAACTATGATTGCTTTTGAGCTATCGTAAATCAATAGCATTGGCTAGTGGCTAATAATTTTGTGTATTACGTTTGTAACAAAAAAAAGAAAACTTGTAATAGATGTAAAAAATTGTTATCCGTAACCAACCTAGATGTATCTTGTCTGTAATGGTCAGCCTCGCCTAAATTTAAATTTCAGTCAGTCAACTTGATGAAAAGACCTAAGATATGTAAGGTTGAGTGTCAGTACTCGTTATATATGTAATTTAAAGTCATAACCTTGTAATTCTATTTTGTAGTATTGTAAATTGTAACACGCACTGTATGAATGCATGCGTGCGTGTTAATCGAACGATGTGGGTATAAAAGTGTACTAAAAGATGTGAAAACTTTCAGTTCGAAACTTGGTTCAACGTTCCGGACAGAAGACACGAGAACACGAACTTCGTACAGTTTAACACGATCTTCCAGCATAGACATAGCAGTGGTTCAAACCAGGTACTGAGGAACACGCAGCCGTAGCGACCAGATACAGCAGGTTGCAAAAGGACTTATCTGGATTGCCAAGTAACATTTTTACCTAATAACATACGGCGGTAGTTGCTGCATAATCACGAAGCAAAAGCGAGACAAACTAGTTACTCATCACAAGTGTCTGAAACAATTTTATAAACTTTTGCGATAGATAACAGTGTCAGAAATTTATAAGTAGATCACAGCGTGTACGCTGAACACCATTTTGTAAACTAGCATTGATCTATGCGACACCCCCATATTTGGCATTTAAAATTTTCTATATTAAGTTTAAAAAAAAAAAAAAAAAAAAAAAGCTCAGTACTGGCCGTTGCTGACTGGCACATAATTAAGTAAATTTTGGAGGCTGGTAATGTTTTAGAAATAAACGGGTCGCATCCGACTCAGCCCACAGATTGATGCTTTTAACAATTTCTTTTACTCGCACCTCCTCCTTTTATATAATTATGTTAATTATAGAAAGACTTGAGAAATAGGTTGTAACACATGAAAGGTGTCTTAAGCATTTTGATGTAGTTAGATATTATATTATGTTATTTGTGTGTATGCTGAACACTTCCGGGGCCTAGCAGCGGGAAGTGCTACATATTTCATCAGTAGCTCATTCCATTTTTCTATTTTTATCTATGTTTCTATAAATTTAGAATCCTTTATTACTCAGCAGTAGAATTTAAACACAATTATAGCTACCGTTTTCAACATAGTATTTGCAACATTCCGTTTTCACAACAATTATAGCTCTTCATTTAACATTAACACTTTCAACCTATACCACACAAAAATGTTTGAAATGCTATTATACCGTATAATAGTGTACAAAATATTGTTAATAATTGTTTTACTAGTTAACATTAATTCACACTCGAGACTCTTATTAAAATTATACTTTCTAATCTTACATTTATTTGTAAACTGAATTGTCTGTGAAATGAAATTTACTCTCAAAACTAATCCTGATCAATAAATGTTGATCTGTTTAAATTTCAGTACAGTTGAAAGCTGCTTTTTTATTCATACTCATGGGTATGCTATTGACTGCATGCGTATATGTCACTATGGAAAGTCACAATTATGTTTTCGTACCATCTAAGTACCTCTGGTTACAATACTTTCGCTGCTGCAGTCTTTTCCTTTGAATTCTAATTATATGTAAGAGCTCTGTAATTCTTATGTCACAATTTGTCTTGATTTATTATATTATATTGGCGGGGATCCCACAGCTACTGCAGCATCGCGCATCTCAGTTTCCATATCAACTTATTCTGTGTAACTACATTCTTCAGATTCTTTTCTTCCATACTCCTTTCGATCCCTTCTATCTATTTTAATCTAGGTCTGCCTCTTTTTCTTCTGTTGCTAGTCTGTATTTGAACACACTAACCGCCAAGTCCGCGGTATAACGCTTCGCCACCAACGGGGTGGGACCTCGCCGGTGATTCGGAGTATACCTTAAGACAGATGTACTCGGGGAGGCGTGCCCCGCGCCGCCAAACCAAACTGCCACGAATTAGGTGGGAGTCGTTTCTTAAAGCGGATTATACCTCCGCGAGTCGGACCGAATGGGTTCCGCAGGACTCCATTCATCATCTTCCGCCAAAATTGTATCACTTTCACCCGGTAACTTCACGGCAAACAGGCCTGTTCGATTCGCTGGAGAAGGCCCACGCCGCGCCGGCGAATAGGACCCCTATCCCCGCCGCCGCGCCGGCGGTCCGGCCCCTTTTCCCGTACCGCTACGCAGCGAACTGCCACATTATAACCAAGTTATAAAAAGCCCAGATGGGCGGCGGGTGTAACAATCTCTTTCTTAACGTAGCCAGATGCCCGGACAACCGATTAGTGACGCTCATCTATGGATTAACGAAATTCCCGCTGTCCCTATTCTTTTTACTAGCGTTATCTCCTGGCTTCGGAGTATGACTTTGACTATTCGCATTCAGCGGACTATGACTTTACCTATCCGTAAGCGTCGGATTCTTGCTTCACTCATTCTCATTAGGTGTCCATACCAGGAAAGCTGTTTACGTTTTATATCTTCCATTACAGTTTATTTTCTATTTGTTCTTTCCCTTATTACGTCATTCCTTACACGTTTCAGACGAGAAACTCTGGAAGCTCGTCTAAGATAGTCCATTTCTACAACTTCAATCTTCCTGCGGTTCTTTTCGTTGATTGTCTAACATTCTGACCCATAGGTGGTAATTGGTTCAACAATGGCTTTATTTATATTGTAATGCTACATAAATAGAGCCCCACATAACTAAGATTATAATGCAAATAATCAAAGAAATTATTTAAACACACCCAAAATGAGTAGGAAATAAACTGATAAAATGATAAAAGAAGTACAACACAGTCAGGTGTTATAAATAAAGCCCTGTACTGTAGTAAGTAAGAATTAAACTTTGTAAAAGTGCTAATTGTAACAAGTGACAAACAGTACCAGTCATTAAGCGACAGAGAGGACTGTGTGACTTAATGATTTCCACATACCTAAAACAATAAACTATTATAAATGAATTCCCTATGCGATTCACTAATGATGAATGCCATAAACTAAAGTGACAATAAAAGAAATCAGTAGAGTGTGATACCATTAAAAAACTAAAGGATAGGCATTGGTGTTAGTATTAAGTAAAAGACTCATGATTGAATTAGTAATAAGACCTATTTTATTGTTCAGTAATAACCTATAGGAAATTCTGTGTTACCACTTAATAATACAGCGGTACAGCAAATATTTTGTTATTGTTTGATAGATTGTAAGCATAATCCTAGCCACGAAGGCAATATTATGAGTTAGGATGTTAACATCTTTTATTAGTATTTTTATTAATGTTTAAGGCAATTTAAAATGTCAAAACATTTGTAACAATATTATAATCAGGCTAAAGGGTTCAAAGGAGGTGTTCGATTAATTAATAATATCATTTAAAACATAATGACAATTTAAGGCATAGGCCAGATAGGTAATATAGTGGAAAGTAAAGTCAGAAATGAATAAATAACGAGTTAACATTGGCAAACTAATAAAAAAGGACCAAAATTTAAGTAAGAAACAAGTTTTAGAATAATTGTGAACCAAATTAAATTAGTCAGACAAAAATTAAATATTGTATAAGAAAAGTTAGGGCAGTAATATGGTCCAGATTTAGAATTCTTGTAAAGGTGTAAAAACGCCTATTATAAAGTTAACCCATATAAAATTATGTACCAATTTGTAGATCTTTGTAATAGGAACAAAACTTATGTAAATTAATTTTAACTTAAACAAAAGGTAACAAAGGAGTATTTTTTGACATGAAAGGCAAGGATATGATTTTCAGTACTACATGCCGCTTGACCTCAAGTTCGTGCAAACTAACCAATCACAAGCCAGAGTTTACTCGTCAAAAAACCGTTACTAAGACGAGAAGAATTATTATTGTATTGTTGAACGCAAGACAGAAAGGGTCAAAACCGTATAGCTGACGCCTAAAGAGTGAAGATAAAAAATCAAACTTAAATTAAATTAATGACTTAAAACAAAACCACAGAAGAGGAGAACATACTAAAAAACTAATAGATAAAATAAACCAACTACCACTGACCGATGGAAGCTTAAATCTATACCAATATCGAAAATCCGAGAGAGCTGGCTTGCTGCATTATACAAGTGAAGTAAATATATTTCCGGAGTAATTTTGTAACAACACTACACCTAGATCAACTTCACTACACTATATAAACTATCTACAGTAATAATTAGGATAACCACTGAACATTAATACGGTGGTTAACAATAATAACATTTTATTTCAACAAAAACGCGGGAAGCACGTGTCTTTTAGTTAACTGACCAGGGCGGCCATCTTGTTGAGCAGCTATTTTCCAGTGCAGACAAAGTCTGTCGTTGACGCAGTTAGTTAAAAACATAACTTTTATATTTGTTAACATTAGTAATTAAGATTTCTTATTTTTATATATTTGTAATGTGTTGTACGCCTTTTTAAAACATTTCTGACTTCTTAACAGCCCAAAGAACTCAAGCTCTAAGATTATTAATTTGCATTATAATTATTTGAAACTTGTTGAAGGTCGGATTCAAGTAACGAATCGTTACGAATCTGTCAAGGTCGACCCAAGACCGAACCATTTACATTTTTTGAACCAGTAAGCAGAAAATAAAAATCAATAATTACCTATAAAAGAGTTATTATTTAATACTTGCAAATAGGCTAAGAGAGTGTTTACAGGTACTAGTGGGAGCGAACAGGTACATAGGCGAATATAGCCTTGCCGACGACGAGAAGAGAAAATAACCTACAATTGCCAGAGTACGGTTAGAGCTGACCGCTCATTAACCAGAAGTGCGGGAATATTCAAACCGACGATAATCTCTCCTCCTTTCTCTACACTGAAATACCAAAAAGATCAATTACACTAGACGCAGAACAACTACGGTTCAAAAACAAGAAGACTAACACATAATTAATAGTTAATATCATTAATAAACCACGATACAGCACTAATACATTATAGTATTAGTAGCGGTAGATACACGTAAATGGTTACAATATTGATCTTTGTCGGTAGCCCTATTTTGATGGACCATAAAAGTGGGTTTAATTGGCGTATGGTGCTTTTTCCTAAAACTAATCGATGACTTATATCTTCATCACAAATTCCATCATCGCTAATTATACTTCCTAAATATTTATACTCTTTACATTTCTTGATGGAAATATTATCTGATAACTGAAGATCTGATGTTCGACTTCCTGTGGCTAGGTACTCTGTTTGAAGTTTAGGTTTAATCCCCATCGATCGTATTCTTCTATTAGTTTTCTCATCATATAAGTGATATTTTGATGAGAAAATATCTCTCATCATTATCTTCATCATTGGCTGTCACCACTTGATCATCTGCGAATAAAAGAGTGTATAAACACTTCTCTTCTAATTCTATTCCCATTCTGCTGCACTTGATTTCCATGTCTCTAGTGCTCTTTGTGGGAGACAAACAACATCCTTGTTTCAGTCTCTTACTAATATTAAACGACTCGGACATTTCTCGTCCTATTTTCACTTTGGGTTGAACGATTTTGTAGATGTTATATACACTTCCTACGTATATAGGGTTAAACCCACTATTTTCTAATGTTTCAAATAATTTGACTAGTGGGATATTGTCTTAAGCCTTTTCGAGATCTATAAATACCAAATGCGTTTCTAAATTCCTTTCCGTTCGTGTCTCAATTATTTGTCGCAACGAAAATATGTTGTCGACACAGGACATTCCCGCTCTAAATCCACTCTGTTCTTCCACATTACCAATTTCTTCTTCAATTCTGTTTTTTAGGATTCGACCATACAGCCTTCCTATTGAACTAGTTACACTAATACCCCTGTAGTTATTACAATCTTGCTTATTCCCTTTTTTATATATAGAACTAATCAAAGAGGTGTTAAAATCTTGTGGTAATTTTTCTACTTTAATCATTAACTTATTAAAAATATTTGCTAATAGTTCCCACAAAATACTTAGTCCATATTTCACCAATTCAAAAGGAATGCCTCCAGGTCCAGTGAATTTATTGTTCTTCATTTCTTTAACTATATTTTCTACCTACCTTGATGAAATGGGTTCCACATTCTCTCTTCATTCCTCTCTTATTCGGTATATCATTTGTTTATATTCATTTCTGTTCTCAGTTAATAGTTTTTCATAGTGTTCTTTCCATTTACTCATGTTAATTATTGGAATATTGGCTTTTCCTTTTCTTTCTGTTCGAAGTTGTTTTATTAGTTTCCAGGCCTCTCGTACTTTTGTCCCTCACATTTTTTGTCCCATAATTCCTGCTTTGCTTTTGTAACTTCTCTTTTTACTTCTCTATTACTTCTTCTATAGCACTTTCGGTCTTCATTATCTCCTGAATATAGCCATTTCTGATGCAATTGTTTCTTTTCCTTCACTTTTCGTTCTATATCTTTTGTCCACCATTGTGGGTTCTTCCTTCTGTCTATAATTTGTTTACCTAATGCTTCTCTTGCTGCACTATGTATGCATTCTTTAATCATATTATAACAGTTTTCTGCCGTAGATGGACTGATATTTTCGTTGTCTTTCAATTTATTCCCTAATCTAATTTTATACAAAACTTTTACAGAGTCATGTCGTAAACTTTCTATGTTGTACTTAACGGTTTCCCATCACATCGTTCTTCTTGTCTACAATATCTACAATACTTAATCTTCTGTTTGTTTTATACTTTACCAGTACCGTAGCTTTCAACATGAAATGATCCGACCCACACTCCGCACTTCTGTACACCCGAACGTCTTGCGTCTGTAAGTTTGAGTTTTGCGGTTGGATCATGTAGTCAGTTATAGAGCTCAAGTTTCTTGTAGACTGTCTCCGATTATTCTTGTGAATTCTTTCGTGAGGAAAATACCCTTTCTGTATTCTAAGAGCATGTACTTTGCAAAAGACTATTAACCTTCGGCCACTCTCATTTATAGTTTCTTCCCCATATCGGCCTACAATTTTACTGTTGTTTGCACTCAGTGTTCGAGCATTAAAATCTCCCATAAGTTACATTTCTTTCTGCGGATTTATGTTGCTTATAACTTCTGTCAAACCGTTATAAAACTGATCTTTGATGTTACTATCTGCGTCGTCTGTTGGTGCATAGACCCCAATTATCACTGTGTCGTGGCCATTCTTCTGCAGTTCCAAGAACATAATCTGTTCATTCCCTTCTTACCACTTCTTTATTGCTTTCTTTAATCTCTGATGTATCACTGTTGATACACCCCTCTTGCTCTCTCACTCTTATTAACGCCATTATAGAAATGGCGTTAATACTGACCTATTACTTCCATTACCTGTCCCCTTTTTTTAGTTTCTGTAAGAACACCTATATCAATTTTCATTTTCTCCAACTCTTCAAACACTTCTTTCCGTTTTGTGTTTAAACCTTGTGTGTTCCAAGTTGCCAAGTTCATTATCCGTTTCCGTGGCTTTAGTCGTTTATTCCTAATTCTGTCCATATTCCGAGGCTTGTCATTGAGATCCTCAGTATATAAACGTTTTTTTCCAAGGGACGAGTTACTAGCCCATTGCCTCAACCCCCGACCTGGAGGACCAGGGACTCTTCTGTAGGGGGTTACCATTCCTTAGCCGATTTGTTCCAGTTTTCAGGCGCCGAAAACCCGCCTTTTACCCTCTTGCGTTTGCTAGACAACGTACACCCAGGAGTAACGTGAATTGTCCAGGTGTCTTCTTGGACGTGGAAGTAGGATTTGTTGGCAGAACTGATAGTTTCAGTGAGCATTTCCCGGGGTTTTAGCGTTATGGACTTAGTTATGTTATGTTATGTTCTTAGTTTCTGTAAGAACACCTACATCAATTTTAATTTTCTCAAACTCTTCAAATACTTCTTCCCGTTTTGTATTTAGACCTTGTATGTTCCAAGTTACCAAGTTTGCCTTGATACAAATGAAAATATAAATAGTTATTAACGTAGAGAACTACATTTCACGATGATGTTCTATTAGAATTCACATATATATGTGCATAAATATTATACATGTTTTAAAGAAAACAAAATTACCTAAGACAGGTGTTGCATTTCTTGCTGGTCGTTAGGCGTTTAAAAAATACAGAATGCACGAACACAACTAATTAAAATCAACTTTTTGTTAATCTTGCATCGTTTTTATCCTGGTAGTTTCACCGTTTTGTTCTGAACATAATATATTACACACCCTTGTAGGGCGTCTCAGATTTTCTTGTTTGTTTAATACAGACCATGTTTCTATGCAGCCTTCTGTAATGTCAAACATTCATTAAAGTTTACCTTTTTGAATATAAAAGCAATTTTTTAAGGTTCATGATATAATTTACCATTATAACCCGTCCCCACTAAACATTTATGTTAAAGTTACTCGTACACGTGTGAGAAAACAACAAATATATTTCAAAATAGGTAGACAGTTTAGAACTAGCTTACAAACTTGCACCGTTGAAAGTTACAAACTAGGTTACCAACTTACAAAATCAGTTAGCGTCGGCAACTTGCTTGTTGGCGTCAGCAAGCAAAATGTGTTGTTAATTATCAATAAAACGTCTACCATAAGTACTGCTAACTATCTAAAAAAAATTATAATGATTTTAAATGTTTATTACGAGTAGTACAGCAGCGTCGTTATCAGCATTTTTATTGCCTCGTATGTCAGCAAAAATCTCTCATATGTCGAAAAAGATTTCTTAAATTGTTTCTCTCCCATAATCAAAATTTTGTCGCGTTTACTTTACTACTCAAATCAGCCAAGGTAAAGCATAAGATAACGTGATTGTAGCCTATCTATGCCTTTGGCCTCTAAAGTGGCGGTATTAATTACCGCCCGCCATCTTCCAGACTCGATATAACATTTCCTTAGTATTTTAAGTGATGTAAATAGCAGTATTCAAATTTGTTATGTAGTCATTTAAATATCGTCTTGTTCGTCTTCCACAAACGTAGTTCAATTTGATTTTAGTTTTTTGTTTCTCCAGGTTTTGTAATACTAGTGATAGCTACCCAGTCACCACTACAATGATTTAATTATAAAGCGATGACTTGTCCAAGAATAGAGTGAAGTATATAATACTGCTCAAAACTGTCGGACACAGCGTCTTTAAAAACATTATATTCGCATTATTACTTGTACCTACTCAGATAGTTAAGGTAAACCACATCCCTTTGTAATCCATGCCCACTCTGTTTTGACATATTGAACATTTGATATTACTCTATTTCAGCACTGACACTGCACTAAATTAAATTTACATAAATTTGTAATCTGTATGCCTTTCGTTGTCAATGCAGTATTTTTAATATATTTTTCACCAGTGGTGATTTTTAAAGATGAATTCAATGTGAAACATTATAATGTACTGTGTATTGGAAGTCCTGTAGTTTGAAGTAGTTTACAATAGGAGAAATAAAAGAATAGCTTAGAAACTAGGTTACACGTTCTGTTGTTACGGCCCAACAAAGATGCTGTGGTGCGATGTCTCCAGGGATTCTGGCGCTGACACAAAGAGATACGCTTACTATACTATAAATTGAGTGACACAGTTATGAAAATTCAACTTTTTGTGCTTGTCAGTTAAATACATTAACTTAAACCCTGTGGGTACTAAGATCTGAACCTGTTGTGGCTTACTTCCTATAAAGTGGAATACGTAGGTAGCTATAATAAGCCGTTGACGCAAATTTGCGCACGTTTGCAAATATGCGCAATAAACACTTTACAAATAAACACTTAATGAAGCCTGTAATTTTTTAAACTGTCATTCAGCTGAAGTAGAGCACCATGATAGAAGAAGAGACTACTGACGACTAAATGATGGAGTGTGTTAAAAGATACTAGGAGAAAGTGATACAGACACAGATGTGAATAGTGATAGAGAAATAACTGAGGATACAAAAGTAATTAGAATTTTGTTAAAACGTATTCTGTTTAAACATTAATTATCCAAAACAACATTTTGTTTTAGTTTCCAATGCAATTTAGAACTATACCTTTGTAACTTTTTATATAGACTACTACTTAAATGTCACACATATAATACGTAAACATCCATAATCTATGTTCAGTTAACTACTCGTGCACGTTGTGCGTTGTTCAGTTTTTGTACGTTGGTTTAATTAGTATAAGCAGATATTTTTAGACAATTATTTTTTTTTTATCATTCCCTCTATGTTTGTTGCTTTAGGTTTAAGCTTCAAAAATTTCAAGACAATTTATATCGAATATTATGTACTATGTACATAATACCCAAACTGACAAGCCGAAATGAACGTCTACGCTAGGTCTAGGATAGAGGGATCACCAGACACTGAAAACTATCTACAGGCACAATTGAACACGACACAGACCGCACAGCACTCGGAAACGAAAACACTCCCGCACAGATTAAATAAAGCTGATTCGCACTGAACTGCTGGTGAAACTTGTAGTGATGATGATGCTGAATACGATGATGATAAGAAAAATGGTGAAAACTGAATATTTCCGCACAAATTGGAAAAATTTTGCAGAGCAAAAACAGTCACAGCCTACCCGGGCAAATGCTCTAGGTAGACTTATTGAATCGACGGGGCGAAAGCATCTCATTAAGTACATTATGGCATGGCACGATGCGAGCCTCTCACACACCTTCTTGTTTCTGATTGGCCGGTGATGTTTACTTACCTGTGCGGGGGTTGCAATTAGTAAACAATTAGCACAGGTAGCATCGCGGGAAATCAGCAGCCTTCCCCCACAGTATTTCTTGGAAAACAAGTGAGTCACATAATGGCGTATCTTGGTGCGAGCCAATCATATACCATCTCTGTTGTGATTGGTTGATGGTGTCATTTTTACCTGTACGTGGGACTTTGCCGAATTTATATGTACAGGTAGCATGGCAGGACAGCTTTAGTCTATACCACAGTACTGTGGGCCTGCACGCAGACACCTTAAGTGCAGAAATCTTATTCCACTGATGATGGCATCCAGTGGTGCTGCCGAAACGTTTGGTTTTGTTTTTAACCATGGACCACGGCCAAACAGCCCGGATATTTTTCACAATTCAAGCTTCTGATATCCGTTTCTCAAATCCTGTTATCGATGTTTACGTAAAATACAGTCGACTTTTCCATGAGTACGGTCAACATACAATCATTTATTAAAAAAAAAAATAATAATAATATAACCCATTTTACTGCTAAACATTTTAGAGTTAATCTGTAAAACGTTTTACAGCGTCACGCGAACAGGAACTGTTATTACATTTTTTTGTGGGACATGAGTAGGACGTGTGTAGTAAACATTATTATGTAATCAATGGATTATCTTAATATTTGTTTATTTCTCATTGTTTATTGTATTGGTTTTAAAACTGTATTTAGCCTTGTAATATGGGTGACATTGCCAGGTGCTTACTACGTATGTTGCTAGGATATTTTAAGCTTTGTGTAACATAGAGTTTACTAAACGTTTTATTAGGTGGTATAAAGTTATTTAAATTGCCTTTTGCACGTCTTGATACTACACGGAATTACATAGTAAATAGGGTGAATTCTGTCAAGCTTTAGTATTCCCAAATTGTACAATTGTCCCTCATTATATCCCTGTCTTTCTTAGAGACTATTCATTTTGCAAAACATATACATGACAGGTAACAGAAAATAAAATGTACATAGTAAGCGGATGCATATCCCAGGCAAGGGTACGCAAAGCGAATGCTGCTTTGAATCTCACGAGTCATTACTCTGCAAAAGGCTATATATTTCATGACACACGCCAGCCAACAGCTTTGGAGATTTCACAGTAAACGGATCCCACAATGAACGAATTATGCAGAGGCCATTAGTAACTTTCTAGCCTAATTAGCTTTAAGTAAAGTGATATTAATTGCTTTTGCTGGCTTTACCAATTAGATTATATACGCACACGTTGATGTTCTAGTGCTGTGCTCACGTATACTCCCCCTCCCATGCAAATGTGATTCCCCTGTGGAATATTCCTATTAGGCCTATACGTAGTGCTTAAATTATTTTCATGGTTATATGTACATTTTAATAGAAATGATCACACTATAAACATGTAGGCATGAAACTTCTTTTTCATTGTGTATCTCGTAGTTTTAATTTCTGAGCGCAAAAAACATCTAGTTACTCTTCTTATGAACGTGTTTTCATAGCAAATTGGAGAACGGGAAAAACAAACGTTGTCTCATAGTAGAGTACATTGCGGTGAATGATATCACAGACAAACCGTTTTATTGTTACGAGCTCAGTAATGTAATCCAGACTATCAAGAACTTTTGTAAAATATTAATAGTGAACCTAATCAGTATGGAAACTAGGCAGGGTTGGCTTCCCTGTGTCAGCAGCTTCGCTCACAGGCAGGGAAACACTACGCCTCAACCGTAAGCTTTACAATAAATGACCTAAATTTTGCGGTATTGGATTGCGTTATTGTAAGTGATAACGTTGATTGTGGCCTGCGAATATTTAGATTAGCCAATGTTTACATCAGTCAGTAAGATTTAGGAAATATTTGTAGTCTACTTTGCGATTTACACAAATTGATATTAAGAAGTTGTTTTTATTTTTATTCTAGTAACTTAACATAGTTAGTGTTCAATGTTTTTTGTGTGAACATTGGATAATATAGATTAATATTTCACATGCATTGTTGAGTTATAAATTATATCCTTAGAAGCAATTATAAAAACCTCTGAGTGTTATTATTGTCTCTGGTGTTGATTTGGTTCCATCACACTAAGAACCACAGACAAAAGAGGTACTATTTTATTGAATTGTATTATTATCTTCAAATAAATACACTGCAAGTAGGTTTATTTTCACCTGACGCACGTTTTACAGAAATTATTCTGTATCTTCAGAGGTATATTTGAATTGTAATTGAATGTTTCGCTTACAATACAGCTAACGGACAACCGAATTTACTTCCATTCTATTTTCGAATGTTTTAATGTGGTAGCTACTTATTGTATATTTAATGTTTATTTTATTATTTTTATAAATTTATGGGTTTAAATAAATCGTCTTGTTTTGTTTTTATTTGTATTTGTTCTTTAATTAGTAGATTATTATTATTGTGTTTGTAAATATTAAGAATTTTTCAGATATTCATTTTGTTACCTTTTTGAATGTTTTTAATTAATTTGACATTTTGCATGTCTGGAAATTTATGTTTATTGTTTAAACAGTGTGTAGGTAAATTAGATTTGTAATTATTAGGTTTTAGAAACACGTTGCAATGTTGAATACATCTCTGCGACAGTTTTTTCTTCGTCTGTTATAAGTAACATTTATTGCAATCTAGATATTGTATTTTGTAAACTCCATTTATAATATGTCAATTCTATTATTTCTATTATAAATGTCGATTTTAGTTTTAGATTTTATTTTATTAAAAAGAATGTTATCTATGTTGTAATATATTCTTGAGTTTTTATCTTTAAATTGTTTGCTTAGCTTACGAGTTATGATTCCGTGATTAGTAAAGTTGATATATTTTATATTATCATTAGTGGAAGGGTTTTTATACAAAGGTTTGTATGATATTCTTTAGTAAGTTTATGTTTTATTTTATTTTCTATTTTATTGATGTTTTATTTTGTATCCATTGTCTATTCCTATTTGTTTGATAATATTTCTTTCATTGTTTCTTTCTTGTTCATTTAATGGGATCCTGTATATACGGTACATATGTATCAGGTGAAAATAAACCTATTTGCAGTGTATTTATTTCAAGATATTACATAAAAAACCTGCAGGACACTTAACGACTTACTGAAACCCCTACTTCATTTTGAGTAGTTAAAACAAAAAGAATATTTCTTTTTGTAAAGAGGGGCTACAAGTTAATTAAAACTAGGCTAAGGCCTAGAGAAGCTAAAAATTGCGCTGGATCCAGTAAGACGGGACTTGCAATGAAAACTCAAGAATTAAATAATTAACAATCCCATTTTATTATTCTATCTCATAATAAAAATATAATGAACAAATAAATACAACAGTCATTTATAATTCCCCTTTAAATGGTTAAATAAAGAAGGATACTGTCTCAACAAGGCCACCTGAAAAATATTAACTGAAACCAAGAAAATAATTGCTATGTCACACCATCAATGAATTGAAAATTTAAAATAATCATTAACCTCAAAATAAAGCTCCCCTTAAACTATTTAATAAAATATAAAATTTATATTATGTGTTCCTTTTAAAATGCAGTATATAAATTAATGAAGATAAATGAATTCATTCCCAGTTATTATTAATAATTAAAATAATTACTCAACCAATTAAATGAACTTTAAAGGTGACACTTCCTATACTTGTTATACTGTTAAATAAAATAAATAATTTATTTAAAGAAATGATCAGCCACGATTTTTGAGATAGAACACCTCCATTAAAAAAAAAAAAAACTAAAAAGGATATATCCACATGCCTACATATGTTAACTTTCTGTAGTAAAAGACCCTGAATAATAAATCCCTATATCCCACCAAAAGTACAGTAATGCATAATATTTATATATATATATATATATATATATCAATCACTTTCTGCTTGTATTATAGTAATATATATATATATCCCTCAAAATGTACACAGAAATATACAGACATAACATGTTCCACAAGACAAATTACATTATACAATAGTATACAAAATACATAAAGGTCTCTTGCCACGCCCCTTTTTATATTACCCTTCTGGTGTATATAAATTCTAATAATAAATCCGAATTAGGATAAGAAATTTACATTTATAATAGTACCCACATGGTGTGGGTTAATTGCACTTCATGTGTATCATAATGTATTGCATACAAATGTCCCCCGGACCTAATAAAAATTCAAAAGAATTTTATTAAAGAAACCATGTGCCTAAGTGGCTAAGTGTTTAATTACTTAATTACGGTGAAAAATAAAAATTGTTTAAAATAATTAACGCCCCCCAGTTACCCTGATTAATATAAAGAATTTATATAGACTAAAATAGGGCCAATTAATGAAAAAAGAAAAATTGCACAATATTAGCACCTTATATAAAAAAATACATTTGTGTGTCAGAGACGGACATGTTCCTTCAACTTATGACCAGTCTCAACAAATTTGTCTCAACAACCTTGTTTCGACAAACAAGTTGAAAAGTGTTTCGACATGCATAGCTTGGTTGAAACTAATTAAAAATTTACCTACCTCCCCAGTAATCTTTTTATACAAATGACATAACCTGATTTTAAAAATAAGAGAAAATATATGTTTTTATGCATAGTAAATTAAACTTGAGAAAATTATTAATGACAAAACTGACTTTAAATCTGTAACGATAGCCCTATAAAGAAATGAGTGGAAATCTATGTTGGATGCTGTCTTGTAACCATGTCAGTCTCTGAACTGACAATTTACTATAAATGTATTGAAATTTTACAATTAATTCTTAGTGTTCACACTAAACTGTCCCATCAATTGGGGATCCAAATGAATGTTTATCTTGAAAGGTAAAAACTGATGATTATGTATAACTGGTGCCATGTTGATTCTACGTGTTAATTATAAATGGTTGTTTTTCACCTGCTTATGTGCCCAGAAGGATGATCTCTTATTTGTAACGTGGCGATCTTATGATTGGCATGTTGTTGTGGTCTTATTCTCTTCGGTGTCGAGTGTGGAGCTTTTAAGATGTCATTCTTTCAGTCATGTAGCAGGACTTGTCTCTGTTCGGCGAACCCTGATCACATATTATATTTTTTTTAGTGAGAGACCACACACAAATGCCCCCACTGTTTGGACACCCTCCAAAATCATATATAAAAACAACACCTAGTTATGTGTTACATAATAAAACTTGGTAACATTATTTTGGCCAACATGCCTTACTTAAAAAAACTCTCTAACAATGATTCTTTATAACCCTTTATAACCTGAACCTCACTGAATGTGAGTTGCTTTTGCAATATAATAATTTATCTTGGCTCTGTAACATCTTATGAACTTATTACTTTGAGTGAAATTGAGGTTACCACGTGGTGCAGAATTTATTTAAAACACATAGTTTTTTACTCCATAGAATCTGAGAATACTATTACTTTGAATGAGACATGATTTACGTTTAAAACGTGCCTGAGTAAGTTCCCATATATATATGTATAAAGTTTTACTGTCATTGTAGCAAAACTTTATACCACTTAATAATGACACATTGTGTAATAGGTTAAGTGCTCAACACAATCTCGTTACATCAGTGTTAATGAAAGTTCAAACTTAATTATTTTGTGGTTATTGTACTTTAGGTATTAAGGCCGAGATTCTGACACTCCAATAATCAAGTTTTATTGGTTTATAAAACTTTACAACAATTACGTATCTTGGAACGCATGCTTCGACAAGTGGGGGCTTACTCAAGCTTACTAAAAAAACGTTTTCTCCCGTGAAATTTAGTATATAATTAATATAATGAAATCAAAACTCACCGCAGTCGTTTAAGAAACTATCTCACCATAGTTATAAGAAGTTGAAGCTGGAATTCACACTTCTCTCCACCGAAGGAATTTAGCACGAGGCCATCAGCTAGACTTTCCTGTAGAGACAAAAAAAAAACGGTACGCCGTCCTCGTTTGGGCAACGAAAATCTCACCAGGCTGCAGCACTGTTTTAAAACTGCTGCAAAAACTCAGCAGATGGCGACACCGACCAAACAGTGTAAAATCAAAAACGGTAGTTTCTGCTCTTCCGGGTAGGGAGCAGCACTCATTATTACTTTAATTTTTGTACTGTCCTTAACTTTCGTACTGCCAATTACGTCAAAACTGCCAATAAAATGACTGAACTAGCGCTGAATCTTTTGACTCAGCACATTACTTACAAAGGAATAATGAATTGTGTTAATATATTCTAGGATTTTTTTTTTTTTTGTTACGGAGGTGTCTTGGATACTCATATTATACATTTATAATTTACTAGCGGAATCTTTTTTCCTTTGCTTCTGAGTAGATGTTTTACAGCGGATGTCTTGTAAACTCGTTACAGATGGTTTTCGTGGCAGCAGTTCCTTATACTATATGTTAAAGTAAATGCACAATATAAATTCTTCCACCACCGATAGAGTTACCGCTGTTATAGGCCTAAGTGAATCGTCTGATCGAATGTAACATCCAGAATTGGCTAATACTACAACAGACAGAAGATTGATCACCTACCATAAACACATAAATATTAAAATACACTGAGTTTTTTACAGAACCGTTTTTGTTACTCAACTGTCAGCAAACAAACTGGTGCTTTTAATTACGCAAACTAAACTAACAAATAAAGTAAATTGTTAATTCAACAATAGAGGCTGACTTTAAAATTTATTTTAATAATAATGCATAACTTGTTTTGACTTAGGCTACTGGTTGTGACAACACGATTTCACATGGTCAATCGGTGGAAAGAACTTGTACGTTAGATAGCTGTGTCAAATTTATGCTAATTGAAAACAATACCGTAATTTGTTTGAACATTGCAACATTTACTGCCCAAGTGTGTACAAAGTGTATCAAGACAAATATAACTTCTTAAAAAAGTGGCTGTGATAGATTGCAAACGTTTGAATTTGAAAGTACCTGACAGACGTTTGCCATCACAGAAAACGAATATAAATCCGACGTTTCAGCCACACAAACATTCGGCAACCATCTTTACAATAATTATAAACTAGTACATGTAAATCAATAAACGATAATCTATTAACTACTGATACAGAGCAAACAAAATAATACTAATTATAGTTCACATAATATATAATCAAAATCTTAAACAATACAAATAAACACCTGATATGGAAAAACACACAACAGTCACAAAATACAAGCACAATCCACACGAACACTTGCACATCAACGAAGTCAATAAAACAGGAATGCAACGAGCCTAAACTTTTTATAGTAAAAACAAAAGTAGGCGATAGAAATCGCCTACCAAAAACCGCTAATGCCACCCAACAACTAAGTGTTTTACAAAGGAACGAACGAACGAATGGAATTAAATGTTTGGAAATATATAAACTGCTAGGAAATATAAGCTGCTGACCTGAATAATACAAATATTATTTGCAATAATAAAAGAAGTTTCCTGAAATCTTTGTTCAAAACATTTCTTTATTTACTAATACATTTTTCTTCCTACCCTAAAACTTTATATTGCACCTTCCACACATGCTCAGCCTACCTTGATCGAAAAGTGTTACCTCTCTCCTGATTCACACGGACTTGCAAAAATTGATAAGAATCGACGATTATTCACAACCACACTCACACTACAAATAATAGTTTTGCTATCAAATGCAGCGACCGGTGGTTTTGTAACAGTTCATAATTGTGTTAAAGTAAGGCATGAGTAAAAAACAATGCACAACCGAAGCTCTCAGTGGCTAAATTTCTAAGTTTTTCAAACGTGCCTCTTATGTAAGGAATAACTATACTGCCTCTCACCTCTGGCTCCTGGTTATTAGAGCTTGCAACTTTTAATTCGCTTTTTTTTAGTAACCGTTAGCCTAAAAGTGATATAACAATGTTATTAATTTGGCATTTAATTTAGTTTTTTGAGGAACAATGGCTAGTTGCTCGATCATGTAAATAACGGGTAACAGTCAGCCATTATATGATAAAATTGGTTGAAAAGATCATGAATATATTGTTCTGTGTGAGTTGGTTTTCTGAATACTGCCCGTACTCACGATTAATCAGCTCATCAAAAAGTGGTATTCCTTATCTTTTTCCAATTCCACTGTAAATTTAATATCTCTCCTTCATTATTTAGCTGCTGCAAATACACATCCTAACATTCTCTTCCATACGTCTAAACAACAATAGTGTCATTAATATATTTCAATCATAACTTATGTTTCTTGAGCCTACAACCCACAGATAAGCCTTCTTTCTGGATTTAGATGAATCTTTATACTAAAAATACAAAGACCAAACGCAAATAATCAAAAGTTTTAAATCCCAGTAACCAAAAGAATAGTTCTATTAATTAAGCTGTGATCTTCAAAATTCCATCAGTTAGATTAAAATTCAAGATTTACAATTATAGTATTGCACTGTAGATCAGTAACTAGGTACCCAAATTTAAGGTTGTATACTACCTGCATACTTTTTGACGAAACGTAACAACTCTGCACTGCTTTCAAAGAGTTTGCTACACACTTATTTATTTGCCTCTTGGGTTTTGTGCATCCGATAACTAACAATTGTTAGTCACTGAGGAAAATGGTCACTAAATTTGTGGTTAGTTTGTATACTCTTTATCAAGCATTATCATACAATGTAGGTCACTTTAAACCTTTACTGAAATTACAAGGTCCTCTGTAAACTACAGTCTGTATAGTATGGTTCCTTCAAATACTACACTCATCGCATCTTCATTTCTTCCTCTACCTTCTGCCACTTCCTATATATTAATTTTGAATAGTTGTGTTGCAATACAACAAACCTGTCTGAGATTTTCCGTGACTCTTGTCTCTTTCGGCCACATTGCCCATGTTTTCCTACACCCATGTTCTGGTTTTATCACATACAAGCGTTTTTTCAGTAGTACGCTCTTATAGCGTTGAGGTGGAGTGAAAATACCATGAGTTACAAGGTTCTTGATTCACTTTTCCAATAATTTGCTTTAGGATTTATCTATGTATAACCAACCCAGACGAAATCCTGCCGGTTCATCTATGTATTTCGAACTACATTATATAAGTAGGCATGTATACACAAACTGTGTATTATGTCGTATTGTATTGTTATGAAAGTTTTATTCAAAAGAAATTTATGCTCTTTATAACAGAGTTAAGTTACCAGAGTAGGAGGCCAAACATAACTTCTGAATATCATACAGGTGTTAAAAGGCTACACTTTAACTACGAAGGCAAATCAATTCTTAGCCTCCATGTCTAAGTAGAGCTCAAAAAACAGAACCAATACCGGATGGCGTTTACCTCCATTCAACACAGCCCGGTGTTTAAAGAAGTCTAATCTCAATTAGAGCTTAGACTCTAATGGAATATTCCTAACAAAATTAATATGTGGTACTTTTCATACAAGTAATTTTTCGAAATATTTAAAATAAGAGGCGAAAACTCGTAATAATTACAGGTAGGTAAAAATAACTCAAAATATAATTTGTTTTTCAAATAGCAGTAGCTGAGTAATAATCCCAGTTACTGAGAATTAAAGACGTTGATTAACACACGATTATTATTTATGCTCAAGTAAGCACCTGATTAGGTATTATCATAATTAGAGTAAGGTACAGAAGAAATTAATATCATGTTACCTAAGTAATCAGGTTATGTGGAGGTCATTATGTAAAAGTACACTAATGATTGTTAGAGACAGTTATGTCGAGTATCCTCCATTCAAATGTCGAGTTTTGTCAAATAGTCTCCTCCATTCGAGGAGAGACGCCGCATTAGTATACACGTCCTTCTGAACAGTACAGTGTGAGCTGTGTATGTTGCAATGAATAAGAAATGTGTCTTATTTTTTCTGCGATATTCTAAAGAATAATTGAATTACTCAAGGAATTCAGGTAACTTTATATTTGTTTAATTAAAATATTGTTTCCTTATTGTTTACAATTAATATACATTAAATGATGTTCCCCTTTTGTGCATCTAGAAGGCTTATACAAAATCTACCTGTGATTAAATAATTTCCTAACACAAGGCAGGAATTTAAAATAAAATGAATGCAGACAAATTTGAACACTCTTTTGGCGGCTGCCATAATGATTCTCTATTTTTGGGGGGCTTATACCATTCAGCTTATTATCCCTGTTGTCTAATTTTTTGTGTTTTACACTTTAGTTATTTATAATCCGTAAAGTAAGAGAAATGCTGCCATTCTTAGGTTTTACTGTTGTCATAAATATGAATAGGTTCTTAACCCCACAGCGATACACTTCTGGGGCAATTGCTGGTCCCTCTAATGTGAACACTAGAATTTTGTTTAGCTTGCAAAAGATACAGTTAAGAAATTGTCAATTACGTTATATGAATGAATAAAGTATAACGCATACCTTGTGTCGGTAGAGTTTCTTTTAAAATGCTGAACTCACGTACACGCAGTATGTTGCTTGAGGTCGTGATGCTGGATGATGAGATGAAAGGGGTTAGGGGCGTTGTTAGGGAAGGCCTTCCCAAAGAGATGCTGTGGATGTTGCTGCAGATCCTTCACTAACGAGGCCACTAGATGTATTATAAAGCACTGAATTGATTTGAACGATTTGTACTCATGAAATACTCACGCGCACTGTTGTCGGCGAACTGAAGTTAATTGAATGTAAAAATTATATTAAATGAAAACGTAAAGTAAGGTGATGCCACAAATGTATTGTATAGGCATGCTTTGACCTACAACCTCTACGCATGAGATGTGAGTAAGTACTGACTTGCATTGTTCTGTCCTGTAAACTTAGCTTAGGGCCCACTAATGGGGTCATTGGTTTTGACCAATCAGGATGCATAAATTTAATTGTAAATTAAACTCATGTTCAAATAATGTCTTGTTACATTAATAATAGAAAATAAAAATATGATTATATATATTTTGTAACGTAACTTACAAAGTAATAAAAATAATTTAATAAATAAACATTTGTGTTTTCTGAAAAATATTTTTTTGTTTCGTGTTTTTTACTGTAGGTATTTAATAAACAATTTTTGTAATTGTATTATGTGAAAATTTTAATTCTTTTATAGTTGTTTCTGTTGTTGTATCACTTTTTTGGAATAACTCCTGCGTTAATATAGTTATCTCCAGCACTAGTCGATAGACGGTTCTTCTTCTTCATTCAATATTCTCCTTATTCCTTGATAATTACCGCCTTTCGGATAGTCCGTGATCTTGAATTACCTTATTTTTAATTGTATTTATTAAATTTATAAATAAATTTCAACCAATTTGCAGAATTAAATGATTTATTAACAATTATCGGAAATATTGATGGTTAATCGATTATTAACAACAGTATCGACTCGTCTTTCAGGGCCGGTCGATAAATTTTTTACATGAATATTGTATATTAATTATATGGTTCTTTTAACGGTTATTTTATAAATAGCCAGAGAAGGGTAAGCCATGGAAATATAACACTTACAGTTAAAAATCTTAAAATTAAAAATTACAAGGTTATTAAACAATATATAATGTGTATATTTGATAAAATTCGAACCAGTGATGTCTAGATGTTCATTTGGTCAAACTCGCATAGGATTCTGGGAAGACAAAGATGGCCGACTGCCGACTGCGTAGGTTAACTATAGTTGCCTCGACGAATATTTCTTGCAATAAATGATGCCTTTTCACCGATTCCTCGTCTCCGTAAATGTGAATATTCGTTTTGGTGTTAATTGAGTGTTCCTGGTTCAGTGTTTCGTAGTTCACTTTGTTTAAATGTGTGTGATAATGTCTAACTTCACTCTGATTAAATAGGTCGTAACTAACACTTCTCGTTTCGTTAGTAATAATTAATGGTTATTGTGTTAATTTAATAATTTAGTCATATATTGTTCCGTTTTACTGTAGTTTAATAGTGTTATGGTTTGTGCTCACTGATTCTAAAGTTTAAAGTCAAAATTTAAAAAGTTACAAATTTTCACTGAATACTAGGTTTATATACCGCATGCCATTTCTGCTTCTTATATAGGTTAATAGGAGCAAAACCTCGTTCAAGTGTTCTCTACAACGGATAATAATTAACTGTTCTCATTTCCTTCGTCTCCTGAAATTCTTAGCCAATTTAATATGTTTCAAATTCCTTTGGCTTCCGCTACATCTTTAAAAAGTACGTTATATCACCGAATATATTTTCGTTATTATTTAATATAATGAAATGCTAAATACATATTTGGATTCTTTAATTCATTTTGCTTAATTTGATACCAAATAATATCGTTTTACAAAGTTTTTTATTAAAAATGCTATATTTCTTTCATTTTGGAAAAGTAGGGTTACATTTTTATTTCCTGTTCTCCTTCAGATATTAGCCATTTTATCTGTTATAATTATGATTATACTGAATATCAGATTGATATAAATGTTTATCTTTTTTTAATTTCTTGCAATTTTATTCATTGATTATTGTTTTTAAATATAATTCATTAATCTATGACTCCCCCTCTGAAATTTTAGTTAATACATTTGCGTTTTTACTCATAATTTTACCTATCTTCTGACAATATCTTTTTAAAGTCTAATTTACATTATATTACTATGTGATGGGTTTATCTTGCATAAATGTCATCAGTTTAGTTGGTTTATTGAACTGGATTTATCAATTATAATGTAGTTTAGATTTACTATTTGGCCTATTTTTTATCTGATGTTACATACAAAGTTTTTAATAATACAGTTTGTTTATACCCTTTTCTGACTTTCTATTCTAAGATAATATTCATTAATAATTCCTTATTTTACTACAATAACATTTAGTATTGACATTAAACAATTAATACATAACAATTATTTGACATTAGAAGTGGTATTTAAATTCATATATTTAGTACTGATTATTTGTAGTAACTCATAAAAATATTTTATCATATAAGAATGGTATCCGCATTCAGACATTGCATTCCTGATTCAAACTATTAAACATAATAACATTTTATAATTATAAGAACTACTCTCTATTTCCAAACTTTAGGCATAGAGTTCATTTATTGTAATAGGAACCTAACATCTCTGTTCCTTCATTTTTTAAAACTTACTTAAAATTATTTGGGTGCAGTCTTATCTGTTTTTCTTTTATTTTAGGGATGTATCCCTTGTCACTTTATTGATTAACTCCCAACTCTCTATTTATCTTATTCACTCTATTGAATGTTATTACATAAATAGTGGCACTTTATTAGAAACATTAGTCCTTGTTCTTTCACCATACTATTTTATTAAATAGCACTCATGATACTAAATTAAAACTTTCAAAGTTATTTAAAGGTACAGTATTTAATGTACTTTCTCAAAGTTTATTTATTACAATATAATAACTTGCACTTGTCCCCTGTTATTTCTTGATACTATCACTAGTCAGTTTTATAGTTTTATTATCAAGATGTTTAATTATGGGGGGACTGTTAAGATTTGTTTTTATTAATTATACAATAACTTTTTTGGGTGCACTTTTACTTAGCACTTTAAACACATTTTTTTCATTTATTTTACATGAGTTTCTGTTTTTTTGGGGTGTTATACTTTCAATAGTGACATTTTATTTCTTTTAGGGTTTTTGTTTTCTCCCTACTGGGTTTCCTTAGGGTATTGGTCGTATTCTTCTCCCTCTACTATCTGGTATCTTCAAACTTGTCCCTGTTCATTAGGTATGTTGGTTTGTTCTGGATATCTTCCTTCTTCATTCTTGGTTTCTTCAGTACCATTTCGCTATTATTATTTTTATTTGTTCTGGGTATCTTCCCTTTTTTCGTTCTCGGTTTCTTCATTATTATGTCGTTATTTTGTCCGTTGATTTGTTCTGGGTATCTTCCTTACCTACTCCTATCCTACCTGGGTATTATCCTTATTTTATTTTAGTTTTTTGGGGTGTTTTTTGCTGTACATTTATTTTTGTTGCAGAGTTATTTCTTTATATTTACTTTCCAAGTTATGGTGGTATTTTATTTTGATATTTATTTGGTTCTCATTTGGATTTTTCTTGATATTCCATGTAATTGATTTTTACTTATGATCATATGGTAATCTTTATTAAGTGGATTATCTGTCATGCTACTATATATATATATATATATATATATATATATATATATATATTATAACAATATTATTTGCGTGTTGTTTTGTTGTGTGAATGTATGAGCACCTACCTGCTGTCCGATCTTGCGGTTTTCTTCCGACTAGGGCGTGTGGATTTTGGATTTGATTTCGCAAGTATATAAACTCAAGTGTATAACAACAGCACACTAAATAAGTTATTTTAAAAGTGAAGAGTTTTGTGAGGTTGGTAGGCTCCGTAGTACAGCAATAAAAAAATACAAGGTGGGGTAATAAAACGGTGTTTATTACTCCAATAACACACAAGAATGAAATGCTTATATGATCAAATGTTCTTACAAACTAAACAGTAAATAAATCTTGAATAATGTTTTCTGAATGATTAATAATTTTCAGAAGTTGAGCTCGTTATTTTGAAAGAGTTTATTTTAACTGAGAATTTAATTAATCAATTTAATTTAATTCAATTTAATTTCAATGTTTTTAAATTTGATTCTAATGAAATAAAGACTCTAAAGTTACTTGAAATATTTAAAAATAAACTATGCATGACAATCTAGTTCACGTCCCTTTATTTACTAGTGATCTGACTCACGTATACTGCAGTATGAGCAAATTATTTAATTCTTTGTTAAGATTTGTATAGCGCTTTCTGTTTTCTCTACTATTAATCCTTAACTAATGCTTATTAATTACTTATACTGGCTATACAGATTATCACACGTGAATAATTCTTATTTAACTAGAGTCTTTGATTTCTGGCATCCGAGTGATTTATATTACATTGATTTTAATTAAAAAAGAAAGAAAAATTGATCTGTTGAAAAATGAATAAAGTGATTTTGACTTTCCTGGTTCTGAAGTGGATTGTAGAGATGCTCCGGATGTCCCTGGCTGTCCTTGTCCAATCGGCTAGAGATAGTGATCTACTTGAGCGTCCTGGGTTTTGGCGGTGAACTCGGAAATCAGCAACATTCTGCTTTCCTGCTTTGGTGAAGCTTTACGTCTGTAGTTGCCTGCGAGAACTGCTTCACGTCCCTCGTCGATTCACGTTCCACGTCAGCGTGTGTGTGTGTCGTTTCGAGTTGTAGCTCTGCTTGTCAGCTGTTTCGCAAATGGTTTAGACTGCCTCTGTGTCGTATTCTTGAAGTAAGGTCTTGTAGTCTTGTAGATCTCTTGCGTGCATACGCCCACAGTTAATGTAGTGCACGGTACGCTTGTTTGTTGGTGTGGAAGAGTATCTTGACTGAACGCTGTAATTACGAGTCGTTACAGTTGATCTGTTTTATGATGATCGTAATTAGGCGTGTTGATCACGTAGAGTCTTCACAAAACTGTGGTTTTGAGACGATCGAAGATATACGTCTGTTCTTCTTGAATACTGGCAGTAGAGTGTTTAATCAGCCCCAAAACTCCGCGTTGGTTCCAATTTCTTCGAATGATTTGATTGGCTGACACACTCTCCCTATTACTGAAAATTTGAATCACCTCAACCCGTGAGAACGAAACTACTTTCCCACAGACTGAGAATTTATATTATTATTAATATTCTTACACAACGGAACTGAATTGTCGTTCCGGATTTCCTGTGGCACTTTTATATTGCAATTATCTTGGCTGGAAGCCAAGTTGTGCTAATTCTAAAACATACAATTTGTTGTAAATTCTTATAGCTATAACATATTAAAAGCTCTTTTATGTAGCTCAATTATTACGGAAGTTATTAACATAAAATTAATTAACTCTGTTATTATTTAATTATATTGCATAAAAGTCGCACACCCTATTATTAATATTTCGGCAAACATTTTGGCTATAATGGATTTCGCCTGAATTTACTGGTTTCCGAAATATTAATAATTGAAAGTTTGGGCGTTGTCGTATTCGTTACACAGTGAGTTGATTATGTAACAGCCGCGGACATAGGCGTGTGCGCCTTGTACAATGCATTATTATGATCGCTATAACATATGAGTGGAGTTTCGACTATTAAAATTTATTTAAACATCAATATAGTATACCCTTAACATATAACTCCAAATTAATGATATTTGGTCCTGTTATAATATATATATATATATATATATATATATATATATATATGACGCAAACTAAAATAAGTACTGTCCAATTCCTTTGCCTTTTTCAAATGTCTTCTGACCTTCTTACTATAGCCTCGTTATTAAGATAAAGTCACATTTATACAAAAATAGCTTGTATTATAGGAGTTGGATATGGGTAAGTACTGTGCCTGTATACATATATAGGTATGTGTGTCAATGGGTGAACACTGCAGTGACTGTCTCAATTGGCACTGTGTTAAAAAACACAGTGAACTTTACTACAAAAACGTTGCCCGTGATCATTTTGGTACATAACGGCAATGTATGTATGATCAGCGCTGGAATGCATAGGAGTTTTAGGAAGCCTTTTCTCAACCTGGGAAAGGGCGCATTATTATTCTCTTCAAGAGTGGCAGATACATTACAGATACATTAGAAAACTTACATAAACTTAGGCAAAATGATTGTCTTATAAATGCCTTATCAGGGATGTCAGATTTGTTAAAAAATTGAAGCTTACATACACACATTATGTCCACCTCACAGGCTTTCGGCGGAGCGTTTATGTCGAAAATTATTATAAAAAATATAAACTCACATACAAGTGTTCTTTTGATGCATATCAAGTTAGGATATACGTGTGTTTAATGTGGACGAAATACATGAGTTTCCAATGCCACGGTCTACTGCCTATTAGAGGTGGAATTCGTTAGCGATAAAGCCGCGACTACGTAAATTGATATTAATTACTGCCGTTAATGGTAATAACTACTTTAGCAGGCGCATCCACGCATTTATTGTATCCGCACAGCTGCCCATCATTCATAACTTCACTGATATTAATTTTGTAGTATTATATAATAAAGAAAAATGAATTTTGTTTTTATTCCTATAGAGTAGGGGAAACGTTATTGATCATATAACCAACGTAAAAAATTTATTTCAAGACGTATTACCATAAAAATATTATTCTTAAGCTGGGAGTCAAATTATGTTTTTATGTTTTTAACCAAATGAAAAAAAATTTAGTATTACCATTCTGGAAAAAAATATGAAACACATTCAACATGTCCAAAGGCTGTTTACCGTAATTAAGCAAAGTACGAACAAGTTCTGATAAAAATCAAATAACGAAGCAGATTCAATAATAAAGCAAAATAAACTTACGTTAACTGACGAACTGTACGATAAGCAGATCATCAGAAGAGAGCAGTGTCTTGGATTTCCTTTCATGAACCTTACAGACAGTATTAATCTCACATTTTGATAACTTTTTAAACAATACTTTACCAAACACGTTGAAGATTACCAAACTTTATGTGGCAAAACTAAACCAAGTGTGAAAAGATGTGACGATTTTACGTTTGTGCAAGGAGGAGAATATAGACCAAAATATTCTGTATCCTTGAATATAGTCAAATCGAGTTTTCTTACATTTTAAAATTGTAGCCGTTAGTACCAACACAATATTCTACATCTGTTAATTATCAGCAAGTTATTTAATTAAAAATTGATCATTTTGTAATAAAAATTATTTTTTAAGTCCACATTACAAATCATGGTGAATGACGGTACTTTCTTTCTTTACCACATAGAAGATAGATTTTAAATCCTATCTGAAAACATACTGATACTAACTTATTAAATACTCGTGAATTTATATTACGTGGTGTTTAGTGCTTAAAAAACAAGAAAAGACGGAAACATTAATCCGTTCCTGCTTACGTAAATTCATTGTGTCCTTTACAGGTTACTCACACATATTATATGATGCAAATGTAACAGTTTTTGGGTAGTCATATAGTACATTTCCTAAACGAACAAAATTAATTTTTAGTTCCAAGTTGACCGTTGGCATTTGTGTTCCTATTTTCTATTATGAGTCATGTTTCATGATGTTTCATCCCTTGAATGGATCATCCCATTTTCGTAAACATTGGCAAGTGTGTCCGTAATTTTATTTACGAATATGATCCTAATTTTACCCTATTTTGTTTTTGAGATTGACACCCCTAACTTAAGGAGCAGGAAGGAAACATATAATGTGCAAAATTTAGAATACTGCAGCAGCCATGTTGAAGTAAAGAGACATTAAACCTCAATTTTAATATTCCGTACGGTTTTTGGAAATTTAAATATGTTTCGCCACGGCCAAAACTATATAACAAAATTTTAATGCAATTTAAAAAGTCATGTAGAGTGTGAAATTACAATATTTTGACTAGTATCTGAATGAATATTTACGTTTGGAAATGCTGAAATATTAGGATACCGGGAAAAAATATTTAATGTCGGATGACAAGGAATTTAACAAAATTCCAAATCTACCGTTTACTGTGCAATTGTTTAAAGTTTATCGGCGGCGTGTGCCAAATATACAGGAATTACAATTTTATGAAAATTTTAAAATTTCGGGACGTCAAGTTACAAGAAAATTTGTTCAAAATTCAAACGGAATCTTTGACAGTTTTACAAAATTTACATCTCTTTCACACCTCTTGCAATTTTTGGACCTCCTTCAAAAGTTTGTAACCTATGTTAAAACGTTACATAATTTTAACATTTATGTAGCCTCCATTTATGTAAAGCATTATACATAAGCCCACATAAGTTTTACAAAAATTTAGACCTTTAAGTTTGAATGGAAGAAGAAAATTCTGTACGCCAAAGTGGCGTATTGTTTTAATACTTCAGTGGACGTGAATTTACAAACCTATGTAAAAAGAAAATTACTTACAAGATAAAGTAAAGATGTTTTGTATTTAAAGGACATGCAGCTATATTTAACATTTTCTCATATTCAATAAAATAATTAAATAAAACTGTAACTTATAATATATTAAATACTGATGTTAAATTATGTTAATAGGCCTAGTAATAATAACAGTATATTTGATATATGTAATAAAATATATGATATTATATATATATATATATATATAATAAAATACAATTATAATAGAAAAACTGTAAAATTCTGCCTTACCACGAAGCATAAGGACAACTGCTCTCACGGGCGTGAACTCCCCAAGCTCCATTTCCATTACCATCCCCTGTCTTTTGAATCTGCAGCACTTGAAAAACGTGTGCGATGTATCTTCATGGGGAGAGTCTCCATATTGGCTTGCTGGGCTTTGAATCTTTCCCATTCTATGGAGGTAGGCATTAAAATTTCCGTGGCCACTGAGCAACTGGGTCAGATGGTAGTTGACCTCACCGTGTTTGCGGTCGATCCATACCTTTAAGTTTGGAATAAGCCTTGCGGTCCATCTTCCTCTATCCTGTCTATCCCAACAAACTTGCCAGTGCCGGAGAAGTTCCCTGGTTTCATGCTTTGCGGCATCTCTTCCAATTTCCTCTTTTCTTTTGAATAAATGCTCCCGCTCTAGAGCCAAGAGGTCTATGAGGATCGCTCCCGCTATCACCAGGACTACTGGCTCTGGCCCTGTCCGGTAAGAGGATGCTACTCTGAGGGCTCCGCATCTCTGCACCGATACCATACGTTTTCTGTACTTCTCCATCTTTAGTGCATCGGCCCAGATTCCGTAACCGTACAGAAGGATGGATTCTGAGACAGCCATCAACAATCGCCTCTTGCTTGCAGTGAGACCTCCTACGTTGGCCATAAGTCTGTTGAGTTTGGTTGTAACGTTAGCCGCCTTATCAGCATAATTACTTTAATATTATTTTGAATTATATTATTACGCTGATTATTGATTAACATAACTTGAAGAATAATTATATTTAATTTTTCATTATTTATTTTCAACTTGTTAGTTTTATATTATCGTTTAAAGTTGACCAACCAACTCATACACATTAACAATTAGTTGTAAATTTAAATAAACACACAAATGCAAATTCTTTATTTACATTATATTTTGCGTGCACATGCAAAAATATTTTTTATTTATCTTTAGACTAAAGCTCAAGTTATACCTGTCATACTTACTTACTGATTAATAAGGTTATTTATATGTCTTATCTAGTTGCCGAAGTATACACAAAGTGTAAACATTTTTTTGTCAACTTACACTTTATTAAAATTTAAGGATATTAAGTAGTCGTCTCCATTTCTTGAGGAGAACTTCCAAATAGATAGCGTTCAAGCTTTGAACTTGTAAACTCTGTACTTTAAATAGTACAACGCGTCACGTGCAGATGACGTCACGTTCTTCTTATCTGCCGTATACAGCTTGCTCACAGCTGGGGTGCCTGTAGCGAAATTTACATTAGTTGATTTAAATACTCCGAGCTGAGCACTCGTAACATTTCCAGCCGCGGCTACTGGCTTTCATTATTTAACTATTTATTAAGTGCAACATGCACTGATTATACTTGGGCGATCTCTGCCTTATTTATTATGTCTTTCGACTTTTATTGCTAATTAATTTAACGGGCATCTTGTCGAGTCAACTTCTGCACGTGTCAGCAATAGTATCAAATTTCAACAATTTTCAATAAAATATCATTACATGAAAAATCATACAGTCCACTTCAATTTACTTTCGAACCAGCCCTCTTCATTTAGCGTTCTAGGAATAACTCAAGAACTTTCAAGAGCTTCCAAGACGCAACAGATAGATAGAAAAGATACACACAGCATCCCTTTTTAACGAAAAACAGCTTCTGAAAATTGATTGCCAGTTCTAATACTTCACTGTAAAATTTACTTGTTAAGAGATTTAGTAAAATTTAGTAACAACCGTTCGCATAATTTTGCAACGTTCTGTTACAGTCAACCACTTAACTTACCACTTAACATTACGCTGCTAAACCACAACGCTGGAGTATTTGTCAGTTCCCCCGACAATGGAACCACTCCTTTGTGTACATTTAACCCTTACTCGCCATACCTGAAAGTTTTTTTTCTCTTCAAGGGTAGTAAATTATTTTGTTGCCAGTAAACTTAGTTCTCACATCCACATCATAAAAATGATTAAATATAAAACAATAATTATAGTAAACTAGCTGTATACCGGTGTTTCTCTACGGTTTTTACTGAATAAACACATTGGTTAGGTGGTTTTTTTTTTAACCTTGGGTAACCAATCACATTGTATAAATGTAATATTTACAAATTTTTAAAAGCATAAATGGGTGCTAATACTAAGTCTACTGAAATCGTTTTGTGAAACGAAATACGGCACTTATAAAACTTCCTTGTAGACAACGTTCTTTGTTTGACCCTGTTGCTGAAGGATAGTTAAACTCTCAGAAGAGCTAACTCGTGAGCAAGCAACATACAACTGGCCATGGGAGAAGCAGTCTTCCCTCAGATCAACACCGGCCATTTTCAAAGACTGCCCTTGTGATTTATTTATTGTCATAGCAAAGGAGAGCTTGACAGGGAACTGGAGTCTTTTAAACTGAAAATGGTAATCCGATGGAATTAAGGGAATGCGTGGAATGAAGACTGCTTCCCCCTGACCACATCCAGTGAATATTGTTGCTTCTATGACGTTGTTGTGCAACGATTTACTCTGCAGCCTAGTACCGTTACAAAGCTTAGGCGGTACCAGGTTTCGTAGCAGCATTATTGGAGCTCCAACTTTAAGGCAAAGATTGTGCGGTGGAATGCCTGGAGGATTAAGCGTGTGCAAGAACTCTACTGGGTAATGGACCGCATCTTCTACTTCCACCACCGAGTCCACGGATTGGTACTGGACAATCTCAGTTGGCAGTTTTTCCAATAATGTGTTATTGATATTTGCAGCAGTGTCATTCTTTGGAGTAAGAAATTATTCATAGCTCTTTCTTTCAGCCAAGACACATCTTTCAAGTAAAAATTAGTTAAATCTGGGTAAATTTTTTCAGCCAACGTTGTCAAGTCGCATACAACTTCACATAAGTCTTTTGTAATACTGACTTTGCTATTTTCTTCAGGTAGATTTCCATTACCGATCTGTAAAAGTAAACTTGAAAACTCGTCTGCCTTTAAGATGCACCCGCATGTTGACTCTCAAGGAACGAACTTGGACTTTAGGCCACAGGACAGAACTCTTTAGACAGGCTTTAACTTCATCTGCTCGAGTTCCCCTAGGTACAACAGGTAAAGTCTGTCTGAAGTCTCCGGCCATTAGAAGTGTGACTCCACCCATCAGGTTTTTATTGCTTCGAATGTCCTGCAGAGTTCTATCCAAAGCTTCAATTCCTCCCTTGTGAGCCATGGTGCACTCGTCCCAAATTATCAACTTACAATCCTTAAGTACCTTCGCTGTGTCGCTTTGTTTTGATATGTTGCAAAATGGGGTCTCAGAGTGGTTTAAGTTGAGAGGCAGTTTGAAGGCAGAATGAGCTGTCCTCCCTCCATCCAACAACGTTGCTGCTATACCTGACGAAGCCACAGATATAGCAATTTTCCTATCTTGTCTTACCGTGGCTAATATTAAATTAATCAAAAAGGTTTTCCCTGTACCACCTGGTGCGTCAAGGAAAAATAGTCGACCAGCCTCTGATTCAATGCTCACAATTACTTCATTGTAGACATTTTTCTGCTCGTTGTTCAGTTTAGGCACGTTTTCAGCAACCAATTCAGATAGATGGACCGTGTTGTAAGAGAGTTCTTTCAGGTACTCGCGGTTGACTGCAGAACTGTTGGGCTCTTGACTTGGAGAAGGAAGACCGAGTTGTTGGAGGGATTGATTGGACATTGAAGAGACTAAGTTTTCTAATGAATGTAGGCATTTGTTGTAAATGGTGTTGTTCCGTATCTCAAGCTCTAAGCCCGGACATTCATACTCCATCTGCCTCTTGAAGTCCTCTGACATACTGTCTCTGTGTTTCTCCCACAGCAGTAAGGGATCCGCTGCTTGACAAAACACCAAAATGACAGCGAACAGTTGTCTGATTTTCTGTGGTGACTCCGACAGAGCAGCTTCCTCCAAGGTGATGTCCCAATGATTGTCATCTTGAAGTAAACCCAACGCTCTGCAGGCAGACTGATAAGTGGAGTGAACTATGCCAGATACCCTCTTAAGATCATTAAAACTCGTAGGCCCTTTAACTTCATGAAGGAGAAGACGTAGGTAGTAACATTATGCATTGCTAGGGTGTACAGTATGAACCCGACCGAGCACTTGATCTTTTTTCACTCCTGGATGTCCGGGAACGGCTTTGCCTTGTTTCCGCCGACTAAACTTATTGTTTTTCCAGGTGTAGTAAGCAGGGACTTCACTTTAGATTATGGTTCTGGCAAAATTGTCTGATTTGCATAGTTCAAAGAATGCCAGTAGAGTGGTTTTGGGTGGATTTTGATATTTGTCTTAAACGTTTCCCGGATTAAAATAAATTCTCTGGCCATTTTCAAGGTGTACAGCCAAATGCATTACGGGAGCATATCTTTCATGGATTGGGAAGCAAAATATACGCCATGCCGCTTCGGAACTACTTACGTAACGGCCTGCTTCATATTTGGACGCTTCGTCCCACTTATTTTCCAACACAAAAGCTGCTTGATCACTGCCCTTGTTCACGTATTTGCAAATATACTTTATCGATTTGACAGAGTTACACAACTCGACATTGATATGTGCCAAAAAGGTACGTGACAGAACAGGAATGTACGGTACCACCCACCGACTGTCTAGGTCTACTCCATTGATGTTGACTGTAAAACCACCATCAGCAGGAGACCTTCGACGGTACTGGGGGTAGCCATCGTCAGCAGGTTTCTTTAGATAAGGGACGTGGATATCTTTTGGAGCATGAGCCGTTAACCATGCAGGGCGAGTTCCTGTTTAAGCTTCCGCAAGGGCCATGAATCATTGTCGACTTAATAATTTCATGAAGTTCAGGGTCCGTTTCAGGGTCAGGTACCTCTGCGCTTATGACACTGTCAGTTTGGTCGGCCATGATCCTGTCCTGCAGCCATAGCAAGATGTGTGCGTGAGGCAAGCCACGCTTCTGCCACTCCACAGTATACATGTAACACCTACTTTGACCGAAAATGGAACCTTTAGTTAAAAGATGAATAAGTTTTTTAACTTTCCAATGAAACACTCGAGCTAAGATGTCATGTCTGTCTTGAGGCTTTTGTCTGTCTCTTAAGGCAGCTCCAATTTCAGACCATTTCGGGTTACACGTAAATGTGATAAACAATTCAGGACGACCATAGTGACGAACATATGTCATGGCGTCCTGAGTTCTCTCGTGCATATAGCGCTGCCCACCAGTAAAACTGGATGGTAACACGACCCTCTTTCCCATATCTGAAACGTTAGCATCCCCCTTACACATGACGTCTTTAAGATGAACATAGTTTTCCGCTCGCAGCTTACTCTGGTTGAATCTTATAAAGTTAAGCCTTTCTGCCTCTATCTTGGAATACATATCAACCAAAAACTGGTTGAAAAGACTACGATACAGCAATAGGTAACTTTCTTCACCTTGTCTTTCCATTATTCTGTAAGCGTAGAAGTCTGAAGCGGAAACTGTTTTCTTGAGAGATGCTTTAGACATTGGATCATATTGTGGAATATTGATAGAGTAGCCGTCTTCTCCACGGCAGAACATAAGAGGTATTGGAGAGCGTCGTATGCACGATGAGCTCCACTGATCCGTACCAACTTTGTGTCTCTGCTGTGAAGAATTATGTCTCTCTTTTCAAACTCCTGTCCCACAATAACCAAAGCTACCTCGCTTGTTGCTGGCGCGTTGTAACGACCCCTATGTTCAACAGCAGGCTTCCTGTCTGCATGAATAACAACTTTGAAATCCTGCCCCTCCGGAACATTTTCCATTGCGGTTTTAAAATCTCGTATGTAGGGATTGTTATCATGCAGACATTTTTGAAGTTGGCCAACTAACCAAGGCTTAACCACAGTAAAGAGGTTGGATCTGATTTCTGTTTCTTTTTCATCGTTTCCAACAAAATAAATTTGTAGAAAAGAGGGGTCTTGCTGGGGAGAAGGTAACAAACTTCCTATTCTATGGTAAACCTGCCCTTGGACCTTAAAAATTGGCATGAAATTTCCTTCGTGCACCTCTTTAGCTCCAAATGAAGTCATTAGAAAAACATCCGTTATACTTTCTGGTATTTGATAAAAAATGCTGCGACTGACGGTGACTGTAAGTAAGAAGACTATGGAGCGGCTCAGGAAGCTGTTGAGTAGAAGGAAGACGAACCTTGCCATTGCTGCAGCATCAGCCAGGGCTCTCTTCTTTCCACTTTTTCGCATGGCACCACTTGCATTCAATGTGGTGACCAAGAGAAACAACCTTGTCATTATTGTAGTCTGTACTACGGTCATATTTAAATCCTGATAAAGACTTTGTTTTCCATGGGATCAGTTGCCTCTTCTCAGTGTACCTTCGAACAGCTTCCTGATTAACTTCCGGATGTTTTTTGAGTATCTAGAAACTGAACCCCTGTTAACGTCAGGGTTTGAATTGTTGTATCTTTTAACAGCCTCTCTATGAACTTCAGGATTTTTCCTATAGTATTTTCTTACGGACTCCCTATTTTTGTGTCTTTTGATTCTGTCATTAACTCTTGAACGTCGATTTTATCTTCTTTTCTTCCCAACATTCGAATCAACTGTAGCACTGATCTCTGAGGAAGACGAAATTAAAGCAGTAGGGGGCGTCACACAACGGTTCTGGATATCACGTTTAGCAAATAAGTAAGTGGTATATCATCCTCGGATTGGTCCTGGGCAGTTTGCTCGACAACGAATTTTTCTAGGCTCTCAGTACCAAGCGAGGTGCAGATGGGACGGTTAACAATAGTTGATGTATGAGGAGGAATGTATTGAGGACTAAGAGGTTCAAAGTGGGCATTCATCATGGGTCCAGAACACTTGAATCGCAATATGGGCTTTCCCTCCTCATACTCATCAGGCTGTACAATCACCTCACCATCACGATACACCACCAGATGGTAAGGGTATATTTCGGCAGCAGCCTGAATTTCACAGTGGGTGGCATATGTGGTGTACAGAGACATGTGAGCACGGTATTCAGCCAAACTTCTATAAATGTTACCACACGCCATCATTGTATGCTCCTCAAACCGTTGCCAGTTGTTACAAATGTACTGTACAACGCTTGTTCGCACTTGAGACGCATGGGAGACAGTACCGTACATGAGGTAAGACAGGGAGTAAAAGAAGCACGACCCATCTGCACCCAAAGGCACAATACGGTGAGGTACCATGATCCCATCAACTTCAATTTGTTCCATCATGTATAAGGGATATAGAATTTATATAAAAAGTAGAAAATAAAGCCTATTTGAAAGAAACTAAAACAAAATTATTCTCTTCTTAACAAAAACTGTAAGAGCAACAACGGCGGTAGAACAAAAACCTATTGAATAAAGTGGAACCTACACTGCAAAAATAAGAAAAATAGTCAAACTTGACAAATAAACTAAAAAATAAGATACAAACTAATAAAACAAATAGAAAAAGTAGAAAAGAAAGCTTATTTAAAACAAACTAAACCAGAATTATTCTCTTCTTAACAAAAACTGTAAGAGCAACACGGCGGTAGAACAAAAACCTATTTAATAAATTGGAATCTACACTGCAAAAATAAGAAAATAGTCAAACTTGCAAACTTGACAAATAAACTAAAAAATAAGATACAAACTAATAAAAAATCAAGAATATCCAATGCTCAAACTAAAACTAACAAAATAATCGTCTTAAACAAAGTAGCAGGAGTGTGCAGTGGCAGTGTAGCGACTGAACTGAACTGAACAAAGCAGCATTCTGGCCTGTTATCAGTGGCCTTTAGACTGAACCCCACGACGCAAGTGTGTTTGAGTTGTGTCCAGACCAGACTAAACATAACAACTCTTTATGGACTACATTGCAACGTAAACAAATATGTTACGTACATTGTGTGATAGTACTTCTGGGAACATGTTCTTATCGCAGGAATGCATAAAATTCATGTGTTCATAAGTAATTAATATTTATTTAAGACAATAGTTAATATATCGTATAATATTGTTTTCTACCGACAAATGTTTTCTATATATTTATTACGCTCCTTTTACAACTTTGAATCAATTTACTCGGAAATATTTTCTTTGTAGGCCCTGTTGTTCTTGAGATACAGTGATGACTAAGTGAGTAAGTGGTATTTAGCAAATATATTATAGATTTCTTTAGGGTAGTTTTAATTAAAGTTATTTAAGATTGACCTTCGTGTACTTTAAAAGAGGGTTAAGTTAACTTGTAGAACAAATTTCATGTTTCTATCTCATCTAGAAGCTGCCTAACAGTTGTCACGTTTTAACTGTCATGTATTTCTTATGAGAATATTCGGTCATTTTGACCCCTCCAAAACCCCCCTTAAATTTTGAATTTTGTCAAACCCCGTCTTATTGCACATCTACAGTATTTAGTGAATATCTATGAAAAGTTTCATCTTTCTAGGCCTTGTCATTGTTGAGATACAGTGATGAGTCATTGAGTGGGCTTTGGCAAATATATTATAGATGAAGAGCGTAGGTCAAGATAACATAATCTAGGAAAAGTGAATAAACAATCCTAATCTCTTCATGATTGCTAGTGATCCAACTTGCAATTAAGCATTCATAAATCTCCACGCCCTTATGTTATTAAAAGCTTGTAAAAGTAAAATAAATCCACAAAAATATTGTTAAAGCTAAGTGTATAAATACTATAATATGCTTGAGAAAGGGGTTGAGTTTTACCTATTCATATCATACAAATGTACGAAACGTTTTGAATTGCTACAAAACGAGAGATTTGAAGTTCGGTGTCACCGTAGCTACTTATGTAGCTGGATTGTGTACAATATGAACTCCACCATGAAGTTTTGAAGTTAACAACAGATAGGTGTATCGTTAATAAGCCTTCAGAAGAGAAATTCATTTAATGAAGTCTTTTGTTGTTTATAAAACAATAATACAAAATCTGTCTGCCTACTTGTAAACTGGAATGTATGTAAGCTGAAGAATTATCAATTATAAACGCACAGGTATAATTCCCTGCAATTAAAAACAATTTTATACCTCTTAGAAGGGCGTAAAATATACAATTAATCCTCGTACATATTTGTGTACAGTATAGTCTAAAGAAACCATATAATAGAATATAGATACAGAGTAAAAGGGAATTATTTATATTCTTACAGGCATGGCAATATAAGACCTTGCAACATCCACAGCACTAACATCTTGTATTTCACTGTATGTAAAAAATACATCTCTGTAACCAGCTGTGGCTTTGTCACTAAAGCGAGTTGCTAGTAACGGCACTGCAGTGTGGCTTTACGACTTCCAAGGTAGTAGCGTCAGGACCATTAAAGAAAATGATGTTTCTGGTAGGATATGAGCTCATAAAGTTTCAAATTTGTTAGTTCTCCTCTACTTTTTGTAACACTTAACACACATCAAGAAATATTATCTTAATTATCGTGATATATATTGCGACAGTACAAATAAGTTATGTACTGAGCATGGAATATAAAAATTTAAATTTACCTAATAAACTGTAAATAATTAATAATATATTAGAAATAAGCATGTTAGGGATTGCAAGCTTGGCTCAGACAAAAATATGAACAGGTGTTCCGACCTGAATCGACGTGCACACACACACAAATGTAACTGAAAGTGTGTACACCAGTATTTTGCTAGTGTGTGTGAACGCAGGTCTCTGCAGGCGAGTTTGCCACCCCAAGATGAATAATTGCACAATTACTGTTTTTCCGTAATTATTCATAAACTATAATTAAGAATTAAAATCCAAAAGCACAATAAAATGTAATAAAATTTACTAAATACTGTGTACGAAAACCACGCGAAAGTGACACACCGTACGAGTGTAATAGTGAAATAACTGTGTACAAATCGAAAGGGTTAAGTTGCAATGTCCAAAATTACAGTGAACATGTGTTGTAAAAATAGTTATAAGATAAGTGTAAGAGTATACTTACAGGACTCTGCAATTCGCAGAAATATAAAAAATAGCGAATTTGACAAAGAGTGGGGGAACTGAATCCAGAGACAGTTTCTAACATGTCGATTTCGTACCACTGCAGGGTGTCGACCAAGACATGGGTATAAATAGGACACGCAAGCTACAGTGGTTCTCTTTCTTAATTCATCCACGGAGCAGCGGGAGCTTATGGCCGTCAGCACGGCGTATTTTTTTTTTTTTGTAAACAGTTTAAATTTTCCAGTTACGTACAACTATGTAACTAAGCTGTAAAGACAATCATTTTAATTAATAACAGCACTACATAAGAAGATCCATTAACGTCATAAACAGGACGAGAAGAGTTCCAGAGAATGATTCGACACTAGACAAGAGAGTGATACGACGCTGGACAAGAGGAGAGTTCCAGAGAGAGATACGACGCAGGACAAGAGGAGAGTTCCAGAGAGAGATACGACGCTGGACAAGAGGAGAAGAGAGACAGCCGACGCTGGAGGCGAGGCGAGGAAGAATACCGATGGATCAAAAAATGATCGAGTATGATTGACGACAATAAGGTGATAAACAACTTATTTATATCTTAATCATACAAAGAACTCAAAGACAATTAAAGACATTCCTATTTTATTTAAAAGTAAGAGCAATGTTTCTTGTAAAGTAGAATTAAAATCATAGATGTTTTAGAAATACGATTAACGTAACAAGAGCTCAAATTAATATGATATAAAATGATTACAAAGCATTTAAATGAAAATAATTAGTATTTGAGAAAACAGTACTGAGAAACAAAAGATAAATTCAATAACTATTAATATTTTGAGTACATTACAATATAGAAAAAGAGATTTAAATATTGATATTTGGAAACACATTAATTGACTGAGTAGTCTGAAAATGAGATTTTTCTTTTATACAATAATTAGTAGAATAGAATATTTAGTCAGTAAGGATGTATATAGCTTAAGCCTTACGGCATAATAACAAATAATAACGAATGTTTTAAATCGAAGTCAGTGCCATGTGCACATTTTTTAATAGTATCAAATACATTTTAATTACCGTTTCAAGTTACATAGAGTTCTTATTGCAGATACACCTGAAACCCAATTTAAATGTTATATTGGTATGTAATTTGTCAATCTTGAACGTGAGACCGGTCACGCCTATTTTATGTATATGTAACGTTGCATAAATTTGGCGCTCCGAGATTGTGGGGCTCCACAAATTTAAATTATATCAAATTTGCAATTTGTTACGTTGCATAAATTTGTCGCCCTGGACGTGGGGCACGACATGCCTAAATTTATGTACAAAAAATTGTTACATAAATTGTAGCCCATGAACGTATGGCCCGATCCCCATCATTTAACTATTAACATTTTTTATGTAGCTAAATGGTTGCTCTAAAAGATAAAGAGTGTGTTAAATGAAAACTGTATAATATGTAATTATTATTTATGTTAAACAGTAACTGAAATGTAATGTTAATTGTTGTGTAATCACACAGCTGGCGCCCACGAATAATATTATTTGTCTATGTAACAGGTGTAACTGTAATGAGTATTAATAATAACTATTAATAAAAATAAAGAAATAAATAAATATGTAGGGAACGGTTATCAAAAAGAATTGTTAAAGAATTACTACTTAATAAATATTTTAATAATTATTCAACATGGCAGAACCAGGAGGGTTGAATTTAGAAGCATTAAAAATTCGATACTCGCCATGATGGACGAATTAGTCATAAAACAAGCCAAAAAATTTAAAGAGGAATTGAAACAGGAGAATGTCAACCAATTAAGAAAAATAGATGAAATAAATACAAAACAAACAGAAAGTTTAGAAAATAAATTAGAGCTACAGTCCGAAAATTTTAGACAGGACACCATAAAAGTTACAGAGAGTCTAGAAGAGTTAAAAATTGATAATATTGAAATAAAACAAAGTATAATTGACAGTAATGCGCAGTTAACCGAAAAAATTAGTGACACCAACATAAGTATTGATACTCTAGAGAATAATTTTAAACAAGCCTTACATGAACAAGTTGTACGGATTGAAAATAAACAAAAAGAATTACGTCTCGAGTGGAGAAAAGATTTAAAAGAAACGCATAAACAAATAAATGATACTTTAACTACTATCACGCGAGAACAGGATGATAAAAGCCAAACTATTAATAATGTATCCCAAGTAAATACCAGTAAACTTAGAGAAATAGAAACACGTACTGTAGTTATTGAGAATAAAATTGAAGAAACTACGAAAGACCGTTCGGGAGACGTATCACATATGAAAGAAGAGATTCGAGAGGAAATGAACCAGCTACAAAGTGAGTTAAGAAGACGACAGGACCAAATGACCATATTTCCTACACCAACGGAAGGAAGGAGCAGACTTAAGTTCTCAGGTGGTAAAGGGGAGAACAGTATGGAATTCCTAGCAAGAGTAGAGAAGGAAATAGAAAAAATTGGGAGTGCAATAAATGACGACGAGAAGATAGACTTCGTCACGCGATATCTTAGAGATTAAGCCAGCCAATGGTACTCTATTATTAGAGATAACGTTTGTACGTATCAGCAGTTTCGTGAGGCATTCGAGAACCGATACTGGAATCTACATACCCAACGACAAGTACGGGATCAACTCGAATATGGAAAGTTCAATGGACAAGGACAGCAGAGTATTGAACAATATACAATTACGCAAATAGAACGTGTAAAGCATCTCAAACCTAAATTCTCAGAATATGAAATTGTTCAAAATTATCTTACCATTTTCAGCGAGATATCCAGTTAGCAGTTTATACACAAGGGATTAAAACCAAAGAAGAATTTTTAATCCGTGTAACACAGTCGGAGAATATCAATAAAGGTAAGGACACACAATACTGGGAACAAAAACACGCAAATCATCACCATAATTATCACAGAGATGACAAGAAAGCAATACAAAACACTACACCGCACCGTGATAATTATAAAATAAATTATTCGCCACCAATGTACAACACTACAACACGCACAGCTAAAGAAACTGAACAAAATAATACAGCTAGACGACAAGGAGACGTTATATGGGTATCCAATCGTAAACAGTTTTCAAAACCAGCTGACAAACGCGTTGCCGCAGTACGAGGGTACGACGAAAAAAAACTGAAGGGAGAAAGCCAAGGAATGAATGAGACAGAGACTGTAACATTCCACAGCCGACCGTCTACATCAAAGGAGTCACAATGACTGAATAAACGGAAGCAAAATTATAAAATAAACAACATATACCCCTGCGATATTAGGGAAGACTTATTAAGCACCGAACAGGATATAAAGCGAGACGCGCAGCAAACACAATGCCCTATTGTGACTGTGAACATAAACAGGTGTAAAATACGGATGCTAGTTGATACCGGCAGCCAGCTGTCTGTTCTTAACGCTGCATGGGTTCAACGCAACAAGAAATATTTTTAAAATACTGCAATTTTGCCCGTAAATAATTTAAATATTACAACAGCTACCAATAAAAAAGAAAGAGTTAAACAACAAGCATATGTAACTCTAACATATAAAAATCTAGAATTAGAACACCCTATGATAATTATGCATAAATTGATTTATGATGGAATTTTAGGTATCGATATACTAAATACAATAAATGCTAAGATTAATATTAATGATAATATAATTGTGTGTAATTATAAAAATGTTCAATATGAAGTAAACATGAACAGCGAGGAAGAAGAGTGCAAGGTAAGTGAAACACCTATTACTTTGTACAAGCCACAAATACAATATGGTCCAACTCGACATGTGAATGCGGTAGATGAAGGGATGACGACACAGGAAGAAGAGAAACTGCACGAATTAATAGAAGAATATAGTGATGTATTTAGTGAAGTACCGACGCAGACGACAGTATACGAGCACTCTATAGTTGTGTCAGACCCTACGAAAGTCATTAGGAAGACATACCCTATCCCAATGCGATATGAGGAAGAGGTTGAACTAGAAATTCGGCGTATGATCGAAACTGGAGTCATAGAGCGATCGAACAGCAACTTTCTGAATCCTCTAGTGGTAGTGAAGAAGAAAAATGGAGAGATACGTCTATGCCTTGACATGAGGGAGCTGAACAGCATTGTATTAAAGGAGTATGACTGTGCACCAACTGCGGACGAATTATTTACTAAGTGTGAAGGAGCAAGGTATCTGACGAAGCTAGATTTACGCTCAAGTTTCTGGCAGATTCCAATTCGTGAAGAGAATAGAAAGTACACTGCTTTCCTGTATAAAAATAAATGCTACCAACACAGGGTAGTACCCTTCGGATTAAGCACGAGTTTGGCAGCCATCGTAAAGTGTCTAGAAAGAGGCCTAGGACCTGAAGTGGAACCCTACACCATGATATTTGTAGATGATATCTTAGTTGTATCTAAAACGTTAGATGAACATACAAAACATCTAAGCACGATATTCCACAAGTTTAGTCAAGCGAACATATCCCTTAACCTAGACAAATGTGGATTTATCAAAACCTCTATCCAATTCCTAGGTCACATTATTTCATCCTCTGGTATTCAACCCGATCATATCAAAATTTCCAGCATAACTAATTTCTCTATACCCGGAAATCTCAAAGAGTTAAGAGCATTCTTAGGACTCACAGGATACTACAGAAGATTCTCACCGTTATATGCAAGATTTACGCAACCGCTTCTAGAGCTGACGAAGAAAGAAAAAAAATGGAAGTGGGAGAAGAAACATCAAGATGCCTTTAACCAAGTGAAAGAGTTGTTCATCGAAAATATTATGTTACATCATCCTCAACGAGAAGGAAAATTCGTAATATACTCCGATGCTAGTGACTACGCAGTAGGAAGTGTACTATATCAACAAGATACTATGGGAGAGCACCGAGTTATTGCCTACGCCAGTAGAGTCTTCAAAGGAGCTGAAAAACACTACTCCACATCAGAAAAAGAAATGCTTGCTATAGTATACGCTCTTAAGCAATTCAGATTAATATCTGAAACATAATTGTTTATGGTACTCATTTTGAGATACATACTGACCACCAAGCATTATCATTTTTATTGAAATGCAAAATAACAAATGCCCGATTATTAAGATGGATTTTAGCCATTAGCGAATACTCATTCACCATTAAATACTGTATAGGTAAAGATAATATTATAGCGGATACACTAAGCCGATACATCAAACAAGAATGTGAAGAAGTTTATGTGAGTGAAAAGAAAGAAGTACGATTGTTATCAATTAAATTCAAAGAGAATGATGAAATAAAACAAATGCTGAAAAACTTAGCACATCAACAAGATTTTGATGTGACGATAAGGGAGATGAAGGACCAAGAACAGCTACCAAATCATTATAAGGTATTAAATGGAATTCTTTTCAGGTTAGTAAGACAAGACTGGAAGATAGTACTAACGAATGACATGCTACAAAAATTAATTCAACCAGCACATGAGAGTTTAGCACATGCTGCCGCTCTGAAATGTTATTTGAGTCTACGAGAAGATTTTACGATTAATAATATGTATCGAAAGATAAAGAAGGAAGTAAAGAAGTGTTATGAGTGTCAAACGGCGAAAGGGCCGAATTTACGGACATATGTAGGAATGCAGAGTATACAGAAAGAGAACAAAGGAGAGCTAATTGCAGTGGATTTTCTGGGACCATTACCACGATCAAGTCGAGGTGTGAAGCACATATTGGTATGTATCGATGTGTTTTCCAAGGCAGTCCGACTGTACGCAATTATGCGACCCACAACCAAAGTTGTTCTAAAGATACTACTGCAGAAATATATTCCGTTATATGGAAAAATGAAGAAGGTACTCAGTGATCAAGGTGTACAATTCCAGAGTGAAAAATGGGAGAGGACGTTAAGGGAAAATGGAATACAACCAGTACTCACATCCATAAGACATCCTCAAGGAAACCTTACTGAGAGAGTTAACAAAGAATTAGGTAAATATTTACGAATATATTGCCATGATCAACACAATAAATGGGCAGAATATTTACCATTTCTTGAAAAAGCCATTAATGAAAATTATAGTGAAGCAACAGGATACACTCCAATGGAATTAGAAGAAGATAAGAAGCCAAACAGATTTTGGACTAACTATATAAACAAACCTAATAAGCAAAATGTACCTGTACCAATAAGTGTGAAAATTGGATACGCAAGGCAACGGATAATAGAAAGGAGTAACAAGAGAGTAGAGAGATTTAATCTAACTCACAAGCTACAACAATTCAACGTGGGAGAAAGTATACTACTCAAAGCAAATCCAGTGGGAAAACGGAGTGATAATACGGCGAAGAAATTCTTCAGACTATATAATGGACCGTATACGTTAAGACAGCGAGTAGGACAGAACACTTTCATCGTATATGATGAGATACAGAAGAAAGAAATTGGTAAATTCCACGCAACGTCATTTAGGAAGTTCTACACATGAAAACAACGAGGTCAATAAAACCAGTCAGATCAGCTGTTTGTTGAAGCCACCCTACTACAAGGTCACAAGCAGTGAGCGTGTAAAGAGGGGAGGTAAGACACATATATACACTCCAATTAAGGGTGAAATGATGAATATTATTCTTTATTATTTGTTACATTTTTTTGCAAATAATAATAATAATAAATAAATAAAAAAAATTATAATAAATAAATTTATTAAATTTTTTTTTGTTACCAAGCAGAGGAATAATGCGACAGTACAAATAAGTGATGTACTGAGCATGGGATATAAAAATTTAAATTTACCTAATAAACTGTAAATAATTAATAATATATTAGAAATAAGCATGTTAGGGATTGCAAGCTTGGCTCAGACAAAAATATGAACAGGTGTTTCGACCTGAATCGACGTGCACACACACACAAATGTAACTGAAAGTGTGTACACCAGTATTTTGCTAGTGTGTGTGAACGCAGGTCTCTGCAGGCGAGTTTGCCACCCCAAGATGAATAATTGCACAATTACTGTTTTTCCGTAATTATTCATAAACTATAATTAAGAATTAAAATCCAAAAGCACAATAAAATGTAATAAAATTTACTAAATACTGTGTACGAAAACCACGCGAAAGTGACACACCGTACGAGTGTAATAGTGAAATAACTGTGTACAAATCGAAAGGGTTAAGTTGCAATGTCCAAAATTACAGTGAACATGTGTTGTAAAAATAGTTATAAGATAAGTGTAAGAGTATACTTACAGGACTCTGCAATTCGCAGAAATATAAAAAATAGCGAATTTGACAAAGAGTGGGGGAACTGAATCCAGAGACAGTTTCTAACATGTCGATTTCGTACCACTGCAGGGTGTCGACCAAGACATGGGTATAAATAGGACACGCAAGCTACAGTGATTCTCTTTCTTAATTCATCCACGGTGCAGCAGGAGCTTATGCCCGTCAGCACGGCGTATTTATTTTTTTTTTGTAAACAGTTTAAATTTTCCAGTTACGTACAACTATGTAACTAAGCTGTAAAGACAATCATTTTAATTAATAACAGCACTACATAAGAAGATCCATTAACGTCAGAAACAGGACGAGGAGAGTTCCAGAGAATGATTCGACACTAGACAAGAGAGTGATACGACGCTGGACAAGAGGAGAGTTCCAGAGAGAGATACGACGCTGGACAAGAGGAGAGTTCCAGAGAGAGAGAGTGATACGACGCTGGACAAGAGGAGAAGAGAGATACGACGCTGGACAAGAGGAGAAGAGAGACAGCCGACGCTGGAGGCGAGACGAGGAAGAATACCGATGGATCAAAAAATGATCGAGTATGATTGACGACAATAAGGTGATAAACAACTTATTTATATCTTAATCATACAAAGAACTCAAAGACAATTAAAGACATTCCTATTTTATTTAAAAGTAAGAGCAATGTTTCTTGTAAAGTAGAATTAAAATCATAGATGTTTTAGAAATACGATTAACGTAACAAGAGCTCAAATTAATATGATATACAATGATTACAAAACATTTAAATGAAAACAATTAGTATTTGAGAAAACAGTACTGCGAAACAAAAGATAAATTCAATAACTATTAATATTTTGAGTACATTACAATATAGAAAAAGAGATTTAAATATTGATATTTGGAAACACATTAATTGACTGAGTAGTCTGAAAATGAGATTTTTCTTTTATACAATAACTAGTAGAATAGAATATTTAGTCAGTAAGGATGTATATAGCTTAAGCCTTACGGCATAATAACAAATAATAACGAATGTTTTAAATCGAAGTCAGTGCCATGTGCACCTTTTTTAATAGTATCAAATAAATTTTAATTACCGTTTCAAGTTACATAGAGTTCTTATTGCAGATACACCTGAAACCCAATTTAAATGTTATATTGGTATGTAATTTGTCAATCTTGAACGTGAGACCGGTCACGCCTATTTTATGTATATGTCACGTTGCATAAATTTGGCGCTCCGAAATTGTGGGGCTCCACAAATTTAAATTATATCAAATTTGCAATTTGTTACGTTGCAATACACACACACACACACACACACACACACACACACATATATTGCGACAGTACAAACAGATACGGTACTGTGTATTGCAAAAATAAATAAATAATTAATAAAAATAAATAAAACTATGTAATAGACATGATTCAGATTGCAAGCTGGATTGTTTAAAAAAATAGGGAACGCACAATTCATGCATGTACACGCACCTCTGGCCACCTGTCGCTAACGTTGTGTACACCTGTATTTGATTTGTGTGTGTGAAACCTGTCCGTGCATGGACGGTAACAACCCTTATTCAAATGATGTTAAATTTTAAGTAGTATTTTAATTATAAGAACACTAGATATAATAATGTAAAATAAAAGACACCAAATTGTGGAGGTTATAAAAATGCACAAAGGGTTAAAAAACCATTTGAAGTGACATAAAATAAAACTACAGTGAATTAAAAAGTGAATAACTCTCCAAATAATTACAATACAAAAGTGTAAGTTACGTATAATAAACATGTGAAAATTAGCGATCGATTGAGTATGCGTAGTGTAAAACAAACTTCGCAATTCACGAAGACAAGCGAAATAAGAGAATTGAACGAGAGTGGGGAAAGGACACTTTCGTCAAACTCTAACAGGACCAATATTGTTCAAACAGGAGTTTTGCACGATGTGGCTATAAATACCAGGTCGCGCTAATAAAATTCCTACTTCTATATTCAACCGTTGCCGTAGGAGGGTATGTCAGTCAACTACGCGATCGTAAATCTACAGTAAGCGTCACCTGACGACTTGTGAGGCAGAACAGAGGTTCGATGGACATACCGACAACCCATGATGTGAGCAGAGCCAACAACAACTAAGAAAGACAAGCAGTGGAAGCCTGGAAGAGGACCCGAGGACCGGAGCAAGGACTGGAAGAGGACCCGAGGACCCGAGGACACACTGAAGTTACCACATCAAACGAGGTGATAACAAACCATAATAATAAATAGGCAATTGAAAGACAATATTGGAACTAGAATGAAGACATTCCAACTGTTGCTAACAGAATTTAAATTGTACATATACTGTAAAGTCTTAGTGTAATTTAGAATAATGTCTCATGTTGAGAAAGTAATACTGGAATAACGTAAATGCTATGAGAGAGCTATGCTTGATTTTTAAATTGAAGTAAAATGGAATAATTAGTAGAGTCTTTAATTGCTAAAAGAATAATGCATATGCTATAAATTTAAAAGGGAATTAAATCCAAGTAAAAATTAAAGAAATAATTGAAACAACAGTAAAGTCATTGTAAATTGATAAGCAATTGCAAAAGATGGCCACACTAAATGAGTAAGCCGAGAGCAGAAATAGATAATTAAGAGTAGATAATAAGATTTGTGTATAAACTGTTTAGACATAAATTGTTCACATAAATCACATACATAAGATCGCACAAGCGATGAATAATGAATATTTGTTTGTATTGCCGAAATAAGTAAAGAGGTTGTTAATTAAATTATGTAAACATTTAAAAACTTTATAACATTGTCTTGTTATTACAATTACACCCAAACCAAACAAGTAAAAGTTGTTATGTTATATAACCTGTTGCTCCAAAAGCTTGGGGCTTCCCAAATTAAATAAATTTGGGGGCGTTATGTTACAATATATATATTGCAACGTTAAAAGTACTAAAAAATGAATACACTTTTGTCCATGTACGCAACGTAAGTAGATAGTGTTAAACACCAGCTAGGTCGTACGATGTTTTGTGTGTTACTTGCGTTAAGTATATGTGGTTACATAATAAACGTATTTTATAAACAGGAGTGAGACGTTGATGACATAAAATAATTAATTAAAACATAGTAAAGAATCAATCAACGGTTTATTAATTAGTGCATAGAAAATTAATTGATTATTAAAAATTTAATTTAAAAAATTCAAAATATTCTCTTTTGTAAGGTTACATTCTGAAAACGTAACATATCTTTGCTATTCAGCACACATTAATAACATATAGTCTTAAATATTCAAACATATATAATGAACAAATGATAAAATTCTTTTTTATTGCATGGGTGTGTAACTTTGAATCATTATTAAAAAAGCAACTCATTATAAAAATAATATTAACTCTATTAAATAGAAAGGGAATTGCTGGTATTTATATTTTAATAAAAATAATATTTACTTTAAAAATATTGTTACGACATCACAGAACAATCTACGTGTTTATCGAACGTTCCAGAAGGATCCGGAATGTAATGCGGTGGCGTACGTGATTTTCGACGCATTTGCTAGACTGTGTCAGAAGCCGGGCGAACTGTTCCAAGGCCGCAATTAATTATGTCATACACACTGGCGCTAACGCCCAGTATGGAATAATCTAGTAATTTGGGTGGGTATAAATACCAGTACTCAACGACGTTTAGTTCAGTTTATAGTCGGGCGATTACAAGTGATTATCGGGCGATATTACTGTGTGCGTTCAAGTGGTTATTAGTGAAGTGTTTAATAATCGGGCGGGATATTTGTAATACAATTGTGTTTAATATTAGTGGACATTTTATTATGTGTGAACAATTTTTTTAACGAATGTTTAACTGTGAAAATTACAGCTAGTAATTAGTGACCTTATTGGATTCCTGTATTTTGTTTCTACTGTCCCTACGACGATCAAATAAACCGTCGTAACAGTGGTGTCAGAAATGGGATAGAACGGTTAACAGAGGAAACAGTGGACACTTTGTACAAGACGAGGTAATTCCTAACTAATCGGTAAACAATGGATGCCAGTCAGATGATGGAAGCTTTCCAAGCGCTGCTGCGGAAGACACGGGAAGTGATAAAAGAAGAACGAAGACAAGAAAGAGAGGAAGCAGAGAAAAGACGCCGACAGGAGGCGGAAGAAGAAGAAAAACGAAAAGATGAAAAACGCAGACAGGAGACGGAAGAAACGGAAAAACGACAGGATGAAAAACGTAAGCAGGAAGCAGATGACATTAAAACGTTAATTTAATAGCAATAACAGATGCAAGAACATACTACAGCAGAATTAGGTCTCCTACGTAGTGACATACAGTAGGTGAATTTCGATGTGAGCTTAATAATCAGATTACCAGAATATCTGACGTAGAAGAATCCATGTCAAATAAAACAGCTGAAGTAGAAAATTCTGTCTTGAGTGTGTAAGAAGCTATGTCAACAAAAATATCTGCAGTATAAAACTCAATGGCAAATATAAAAGAGCAAATTAAAATTGAAGTTGAACAGTTCATGAAAATACAACTAAAACAAATTTCTGAACAGATTGTATCAATGATAAAGATAGAAAAACACATAAAATAAGTCAGTAGAGTAAGTCACTATGCCTGCAGTAGGGACATTTCATGTCAAAGCTCCAACCTTTGACAGAAGCAGTCACTGGGCAACGTACCTCCGCCAATTTGAAGCTGCTGCATACGCAAATAATTGGGACAGAGAAAGACAAGGCAGTTTCACTAGTTCTCGCATTAAAAGGACCAGCGGCCGAACTACTACAGAAAGTGCCACCTGACAGCCAGAACAACTAAGCCTAGTTGACAAAAGCTCTAGAATTACGGTATGGTGATAAACATTTGCGAAATGATTACTGCACCCAGTTGAGAGCAAGGCGACAGCATGCCGGGGAGAACCCTCATGAGTTTGAAGCAAGTATCGACAGACTATGTAGACTGGCCTATTCTGAAGCGCCAGAAGATTTTCGAACGAGTTTTGCGATGCAGACATTTACTGCCGGTGTCCGAGATAACGAACTACAGTTAGTGTTACGAATGGCAAGACACCAGAACAGTGCGGACGCTCTGGTACATACTTTGCAATTTGAGGCCGCCAAATCAGCGTCTGGTTGGAAAAGTCATAAAGTGCGCTGGCTAAAAGATCGCGACGGCACAGAAGATGAGAAAGAAGAACAAGGAACAGAGACTCGACGGTCGGCGCCACAGAATAAAATTAGAAAGAATGGAAGATCAAAATGTTATAAATGTGGGAAACCTGGACATCTACAACGAGATTGTCGGGTTAGAATTCAGCAGCAGAGAAACGAGCAATAGTCGGTACAACGGGGCGTGTGCTGACTAACTGGAGGAACGAAGCCCCTAGACAATACGCAATTTCTACACTTCAGAAAACAGCGAGAGCTTGGTGGTTACCGGATTAGTTTAAGAAAGGCCAACCTCGATTACAGTTGACACAGGCGCAAGTTTCCATTGTGCGGCCCGACGGGGTGAAAGATCTCAAGCCAATCTGGTGCTCTTGCAGCGTGCGAACAGCTACTGGACGGCCTGTAAAAGTGTTTCGAAAAGTGGAGATACACCTACGTCTCGGTTTAAGTTTAATCATCAAGTACTGGTTGCAGACATTGTGGATGAAGCAATTTTTGGTGTGGACGTTATGAACGCATACAGATTTATAGTCGACTTCAAAAACAATGTCTTGAGAATCGGAGGGGAAGAGGTAATGACGACAGCAGAAAAATCGATGGACGTCATAAACCAAGTGACCGTAACTGTTCCGCCAAACTCCGAAAAGATCATCATGGTAAGAACCGAGGTAGATACTAGGGGAAACCAGTGCTTTATATTCGAACACCAGGTAGTCAGCAAACCGGGCATACTAATTGCCAGAGGTTTAGTAAAACCTGACGAAACCGGAAATCTACCTATTAGAGTGGCGAATATTTTGGATCAAGCTGTCACTTTACAAAGCAATACGCTCCTAGGCAAATTGACTCCTGTGGCCTGCGTAGCCGGAATGACGCAACAAAGCTCCAGTGCTTCGGATAATTCCAAATTACCAGAGGAACTGCAGGAATTATTGAACATATCTTCTAACGACCTCTCAAGTGGTGAGGTAAAAGAACTCAGACGGTTTTTACATGAATTCAAGAATTCAAAGATTCTTTTAAAGTTCGGGGTCAGTCACTGGGATAAACCTCTCTTGTACAACATCGCATCAATACCGGGGACTCAACACCGATACGTCAAACTCCTGGAAGGCCTCCATTACCTAAGCAAGAGGAAATGTCTCGGTTAGTACAGGACATGTTGACAGAGGGAGTAATCGAACCTTCGTCAAGTGCTTGGTCTTCTCCTTTAGTGCCGGTAGCAAAGAAGGATGGTGGATTGCGTTTCTGCGTAGACTACCGGAAGTTAAATGACGTTACAAAGAAAGACTGCTATCCATTACCTCGCGTTGACGAAACACTCGACACGTTGTCTGGAGCACAGTGGTTTTCCACATTGGACCTGAAGAGTGGATATTGGCAAGTGGGTCTTCATCAAGAAGACAAGGAAAGACCGCATTCTCGACCCAAAGTGGCTTATTCCAATTTAACGTCATGCCATTTGGACTCTGTAATGCACCGGCAACCTTTAAGAGATTGATGGACCTGGTACACCGAAGACTGACATGGAAAACTTGCCTTGTTTATTTAGACGATGTCATAGCCATCGGGAAGACTTACAAAGACCATTTGGAAAATTTAAAGAGGTTATAACTAGAATTCACGGTGCCCAACTGAAGCTGAGCCCGAAGATGTGTTCTGTATTCCAGAAGGAAATACAGTATCTGGGCCATCTGGTTTCGGCAGCGGGTGTTAGCATGGATCCTAATAAAGTAAACACCGTAAGAGACTGGCCAATGCCGAAGAGTAAACACAAAGTTCGGAGTTTCCTGGGGTTATTACAGACGTATTGCGAAAGGCTTCGCTACTATTGCTAAGCCATTATATGAGCTAACGGAAAATAAACGAAACTTCCAGTGGTCGAGAGAGTGTGATCAAGCAATTAGGACTTTGAAAATTGCATTAGGTTTGCAGCCAATTCTCGCTTTCCCAGCTTCCGAAGGGACGTACATTGTGGACAAAGACGCAAGCAATACTGGTCTAGGAGCAGTTTTGTCTCAAATGCAAAACGGTGAGGAACGAGTAATAGCGTATTACAGCAAGACACTTTCTAAACCGGAGAGAAATTATTGCGTTACAAGGAGAGAGTTGCTGGCAATCGTCCGAGCGTTGGAGCACTTCCATAAAGACCTCTACGGAAGAGAGTTTTCACTACGTACCGACCATGCCGCGCTTGCATGTCTCTTGAGATTTAAAAATCCGGAAGAACAGTTGGCTAGGTGGGTCGAACGTCTGCAAAAATACAACTTCAAGGAACAACATCGACGGGGGCGCCTGCATGGTAATGCAGATGGCTTATCACGAAGACCGTGCCCGGAAGACTCCCGACATTGCCACAGAAAGGAAGAACAAAATTAAAGCGAACACGTTGAAGCTATCACTGTAGATTTCCTGGCAGACGGCTGGAAAAGACAAGACTGTCGACAAGAACAGATGACTGATGAAGACACTGGACCGTTCTTGACAGCAAAAGAGGAAGGTCGCCGCCCTGATTGGCAAGATATCTGCCATGGTTCCGAAATGCTGAAGGACTACTGGGCACAATGGGAATCTCTCACCTTAGAAAACCGATTGCTAGAAAGGGCTTGGGAAAGTGCAGATGGACGAGACGTGGTCATGCAGTTGACAGTTCCCCGAAGGAAAGTGCTGTCTGTTTTGAAGGAGATGCATGATGGAACATCTTGGCGTCAACAAAACCCTTGACAAAATACGGAAGCAGTTCTATTAGCTTCATCTTCGCCACGACGTAGAGGAATGGGTTTGGACGTGTGAAATATGTGCTGGAAGCAAGGGCCGACAAACCAGAAACAGGGGAAAAATGAGACAGAATAACGTTGGACTGCCTTTCGAGAGAATTGCCATAGACATTGCTGGACCATTCCCAGTTACTGACGATGGAATCCGGTATATCATGGTTGTAGGTGACCACTATACTACGTGGGTGGAAGCCTACGCAATTCCAAATAAGGAGGTTACCACTGTGGCAAAGGAGTTAGTTCATAACTTCTGTTGTCGTTACGGAGCCCCTATGGAAATCCATACTGATCGAGGGAGAAGTTTCGAATCAGGAGTGTTTAAAGAATTATGCCGTCTACTCGGAATTCGAAAGATTATGACAACGCCTCTGCATCCTCAGTCGGACGGGATGGTTGAAACTTTCAATAATACACTTGAGCAGCATATTTCTTAGGTTGTTGATGAGAACCAAACAGACTGAGACCAACGTATACCACTATTTCTCATGGCGTATAGATCATCAGTACATGACACAACCGGAATGACTCCTGCAAAATTGGTGTTTGGGCTGGAGATTCGTCTTCCTGGGGACTTAATTTTCTGCTCACCTGAGACTCAGTCCCAAGAGCCACAGAACTATTCCTCCCAATTAGAAAACCAACTGCGAGAAATGAATCGCTTGGTAAGAAGACGGCTTAAGATAGCCAGTGATAAAATGAAAACTCGGTATGACATTCGCATCAATAGTGTGGGTTTCCAAGAAGGAGATCAGGTCTGGTTGTTTAACCAAAAGCTCACCTAAGCTTCAGTCTAACTTCGAAGGACCCTACACTGTGAAAAAAAGAATCAACGCTGTTGTTTAACGGATTCAGCAGGAAGGACAGCGAATGTTCAAGGTCGTCCACCTAGATCGCCTGGCTAAGTACTACTTCAGAGAATGTTTGCCAGTTCGGGACCAACAGGTTTAAGGAGGGGGCAGTGTTACGACATCACAGAAAAATCTACGTGTTTATCGAACGTTCCAGAAGGATCCGGAATGTAATGAGGTGGCATGCGTGACCCTCGACGCATTTACTAGAATGTGCCAGAAGCCGGGCGAACTGTTTCAAGGCCGCAATTAATTATGTCATACACACTGGCGCTAACGCCCAGTATGGAATACTCTAGTAATTTGGGTGGGTATAAATACCAGTACTCAACGACGTTTAGTTCAGTTTATAGTCGGGCGATTACAAGTGATTATCGGGCGATATTACTGTGTGCGTTCAAGTGGTTATTAGTGAAGTGTTTAATAACCAGGCGGGATAATTGTAATACAATTGTGTTTAATATTAGTGGAAATTTTTTTGCGTGTGAACAATTTTTTTTGATTTGTTTTAAGAGACTGTGTTGCTAATTACGAACTGTTTAACTGTGAAAATTAAAGCTGGTAATTAGAGACCTAATTGGATTCTTGTATTTTGTTTCTACTGTACCTACGACGATCAAGTAGACCGTCGTAACAATATTTATGATTTCTTATCACACACCCACTTTTTAAAATTAAACAGAATAAGATTATTATTTTTAACAACAATTTACAATTACGTCTTTTACTCTGAAGAGTTACATTATTTACATTTAAGTATATACTATCGCATATTCTGTTCTTTATGAGTTCTTTGCACAAAAATATTATTGTCCATTTGTCACCTGAGTATTGTCGAAGTTACCGTTGCGTGTATACGTGTGTGTGCGTCTCCTGAATGATGACAATGACAATGATGATGACGCTGAAGTATCCTCGGTACTCTATAGCCTGTGGTTGATGGTGGTCCTGTGGTCCTGTGTTCCTCCAACAATCGTGATGTATTGCAGATGGTGGCGATGATGATGACGTTTAAGTTAATCCGCAGACGGACATAGTGACCGCGCATGAAGATTCTCGGTGTCTGATCTCGTCCAAAATTGCCGGATATTGGTAGTAGACGGCAAACTGACATGTCAGATATTCATGCAATATAAAAGGTTTTTATAATTCGTTCATCATGTGTGTTTAGATACTTAAGACTATATGTTATTAATGTGTGCTGAATAGTAAAGGTATGTTACGTTTTCATAGTGTAACCTTGTAAAAGAGAAAATTTTGAATTTTCTAAATTCAATTTTTAAGAAATAATTAATTTTCTTTGCAATATTTAATAAACCGTTGATTGATTCTTGTACTATGTTTTAAATTATTACGTATTGTATGTTATCAACATCTCACTCTTCTTCACAAAATACGTTTATTGTGCAACCACATATACTTAACCCAACGAGCACACAAAAAATCCTACGACCTAGCCGGTGTTTAACACTATATAGTTGCGTTGGGTATATGGACAAAAGTGTAGTCTATTCATTTCTTAATATACTTGTAACGTTGCATAATAAATTGCCGCAGCCAACATGTAGCTCGATAATGAATGTTGAGAAACATAGTAAATGGGCACGAGAATTACCAGATTGTATTATTATTATTTTTATTAATATTATTGTATTGTCTTCAAACATTGTGTTATAATTTTAATACTTTTCTGTATTTCACAACTGGCGCTCAACAAAAAATTAAAGAGCAGAGAAATTGTTGGCATGAGATAATCTATAATTATAAAAAACACATAAATAAATAGCATAAATAAAAAAATTTTATCACTGTTGCACACCACTATAGAAAAATTATTCCGATTAGCGCTTTCAAGCTTCTCCTTCATTAAATAAATAAAACTTTCTTCATTAAATAAATAAAAAAACAAAAGAGTCATGGTTTACTAAAAATCAGTAATATAAAACAACAAATTACAATTTTTACCTCCATCATCTGCAACATACCACGATTGATGGAGGAGCTCCGGATCATTATCCACAACAGGCTATAGAGTCCCAGGATGCATCAGCATCATCATCATTGTCATTGTCATCATTCAAGTGGCGCACACACACGTATACACGCAACGGTAACTTCGACAATACGCAGGTGACAAACGGACAATTATATTTTTGTGCAAAGAACTCATAAAGAACAGAATATGCGATAGTATATACTTAAATGTAAATAATGTAACTCTTCAGAGTAAAAGACGTAGGCTAATTGTAAATTGTTGTTAAAAATAATAATCTTATTCTGTTTAATTTTTAAAAGTGGGTGTGTGATAAGAAATCATAAATATTGTTACGACGGTCTACTTGATCGTCGTAGGTACAGTAGAAACAAAATACAAGACACCAATTAGGTCTTATTATTTGGGGTAATTTGTTTTTTATTCAGTTCTAGTATTTTTAAAGGTATTTTCTTTAGGAATATCTTGATTGGCACAAGTGTTATTTATCCATATGTACAGTGTGTTAATGTGTTTAAACGCATACTGTTCCGACTTCACTTTTATTCAACTTTGACAACAAAACCAATTCACATTGACAATCTTCCTTTAGACTGTCCTTATATTCTTATTTTTTCACTAGTAGAAGACACGTTTTATATTTGTATTCTTTTCTTTTATAACATTTTATTTTAAATCTTGGTTTGGCTTACAATTATTTGCTTCCTACTGTGTTAGTTACAATATAATTTATTTTGGATGATGCTGATACAGATGTTGCAAAACATCTCGCAAGTATCATACAAACTCTATGTACCAATTTTCGTGATTTTCCTTATCACCTCCCCTGATAAATATGCCACTCTTCCTTGATACTCAAATATTGCAGATAAATCAGCGGGTAATTTAAATAAAAAACAATACAAGGTAACTGCCCTGTGGATGGAAGTATGCGTCATTACCGCCTGGAGGGCTCGTAGATGCGATGACGGTACTAAAATGTAGGCCTACATATTGTCGTAAGCGTTCTGCAAGGATTACACTACTTTACACAAATTTTAATTTATTCTGTACTGTAGGTTTAAACTAAACATTTCGCTTCATTAATGTCAAAAGCGATGATTTTGTAAAATTGAATTTATTTCTGTATTAATGTTTGCGTTTCGCTTTACTTATAATAATAATATGTTGTTTAGTGTACGAATCGTGAACACAAGTTTGTGAATTTATGTTATTTATTTGAGTCTACAAATAAGCCTACTTGTTCATATGCCTATATTATGCAAGCAATAGCTAAATAAAAAACACATTATTGTTTCAACTTACTATGTGTTAGGGAAGGTAAGTAAATATAATTTGTAAACACCTGTAACTCAACACATACAGTTCTCATTTGCTAAAAGGTTATATCTTAACAGCAGGCCACGGTAAGACTTGTTTTCTTAACAAATTATATATCTTCTTAGTAACTTGAACGTATTCTGTATAATCAATTGTTGTACATTTATTTAATTATTTTGGTAGGGTATTCTAGACACAATTTTTAGTGATCAATAGCAATAACTTTATGTCGACTCAAGGTTACGTCTATTGGATAGTTTCATTTACAACGAACCTAAACCGTCCGGTAACTCCGACGTTACAACTACACTAAAAATGATTCTCAGCGTGTACAACACAGTATTACCAGTCTCAATACTGTGCACCGTGTTTGGCTTTTCTACATCTAAGTTCGGTAACAAATATATCAATGTGTTACAATACACTTATTGTATTATCATAACTGCGTTGATGGTAATTCTTGATGTAATGGCTCATATTTTTAAACTGTGCAATATGGAGGCGACATTAGTGAGTGTTATTTACCTTGTATGGGGTGTAGCTTGCACAACGACACTTACCTATTACCGACTAAAGTTTCTCAAAGACGGAAATATCACCACAGATATTATAAAAAATTTAAATTATGTGGATGAACATCTGTATTCAGTTGGTGCTAAAGTGTCTCATGTAAAAGACCTTATAATCTGTTACGCGTATATTGCTCTATCCTCAGCCAACCGTGTGTGTATGTCTTATCTGTTCTTTCGCAATTTGATGTCTCCCAATGTTCGGCATGAAATCATCTCAGAGTATGGAAATCTTTTCAATGCTTGTCGGAGGATGATTTCGTCTGTTTTAAGTGCTACGTAGAATTTTATGTCTTTGTTATTCTGTACATATTAAATAATAGGTTAATGGTTTTGCGCCAGTCAATTCTGACCTATTATAATTTGGAAAATACTGTTTGGATGGACGGTAATACTGAATCCAGAAGGCGAATGAATGTTACAGAAAAACATGACTTTTGCAAAAAGTTGTACTTAACATACAAATCTCTCATGCACATTAGCATATACACAAAAATGTTTTTCAAAAACTATTTTAGATTACAGTTTTTGTTAATTATTTTTATTCCTTCCTTATATTTACTATATTCTACTTCTCAGAAGAATCACCTACATTTGTTCTTTTTTACGGTACTAACTTTAGGACCTCAGACGGCATCAATATGGTTACCTGTAATCATTACCTTCGAGTTATACAAAATACAGATTTCATTGTATAAGGTACAAACTGAGAACCGTTTTAGTCAGCTTCAAACTACCCTTAAACACTGGACGCTTCGATCCATGTTGTCCTCTGTAACGTACGACTGCGGATACTTTGTGGTCAATATCTCGTTGTTGTATACGGCATTTAATTTTGTCACAATGTTTTTGTTTACTATGCTACAATAATAATCATTATACTCTTCGTGATTTTCAGTTTTTAAGTGATGTATATGTAGAGAAAATTACGAGATAGCAAATACAAATTGAAAATGACTGCAGTTAACTGAATTTGTTTGTTCGAATACTCTTCCTCATCACTTCTTACTAACCATGGAGATTACTCTAAGAATATTGTTAGAAAACATATTATATTTGCATGTAATGTAAAGATATTTATTTACTTTGTTTGTAACTCAATATATTCTTGTAGACGTACCTGATCATTCTTTGTATCTGTGACGCGAATTGAAGTAAATATTTAATGAAAAATAATTGCGAAACATTTCCATAAATTACCAACATTACAGCTTACGGACAAATAAATAATTAAGAATACATAAATGCACCTGGTTGAAAATTTTAAAGAGATGGGAAGTAAGTTGTTCAAACGAGTTTACTCAGTTTTTGTGTAAATATCGACACGCTAAGATCAAAATTTGTCTATTCTACATACCCCTGTACATGGATCTCTATAATTCATATAAGAATTGCCTTTTTCCTTCTTTACTTGACGGAGTAAGCGCACTGTCTTTTCCATCTTTACAGTGTATCTCGCTACCTTGCTTTTGGTCTTCCTACACTCGTTGTTCCAAAGGGTCCATATCTATATGTTACTTTAGGTAGCCGTCGATCCTCAAATTCTTTCCAAATGTTGCGACCATTCCAGGCGATATTTCTAGATTGTATGTTTACAGAAAATACCTGTTGTTCATTCCTATTGTTCTCGTTGCGCAAACGATGTTGGCTTGTACAACCTGTTCTTCGTCTTGCAAAACTTAATTATTAACATTTTAAACTTTGAATTTAATTTATAATCTTTCTTGTAGGCACCTATGATTCATACCCATACATAAACACAGTCATTTACATATAAGAATTGAAAAGCACGCAAGATAATCACGATTTTGCTTACAAACACATACGTATAATTTTTTAAATTATAAATTAGAGAAATAAATTGAAGTACATAAATTCAAAGCGATATTTGTAACAAAAATACACGTGCATACTAAATAAAGTCATAAATATTATTAACTGTGTTCTGTTTATGATTTTTTTGTACCTACTCACAAAACACAATTACTTTGTTGTTGCTATGATTGCGTTAGTCTGTTAACAAAGTTAGTATTAACAAATAAACACTTAAGTTAGTATTTTTAACAAATAACACAATAAATAATTAAAAGATTAACATCTTTAAATATGGAGAGAGATTTTTTTTTTGTTTTTAGCCAAACGGTCTTAAGAAAATGATACTACCTGTTGATACTGTAGCAGGTCTTGGTTTTATTATAGATTTTACAGGAATATATGTAAGAATTCCAACAAATTAGGCAACGATGTTTTGACTCTAATTGCACATTTTGTAGTTCATTGTTTATACGGTTGGAAAGGTTAGTTATTTAACTTCGTCTTTAGCCAAATATTAATATCTAATCTTATATACTTATAATTACTGCTTTTCTGAATATGTAAGTTCATCAAATAATTGAAAATTTTACAGACTTACAATTTCTAAAATCATACGAATCTCTGACGACATACCACTAATGTAATTCTATTATTACGATTCTTACCAAAGTCGTAACGTTTGAGATACGACATTCAGAACAAATATCAACAGACTGACTAAAAAACAAACACGAATAAAATCTCCTTACTTAGAAGAAGATAAAATCATAAATACTTAGGATTTAATAATACAAAAGTTGATGTAAGCATTAGATGTGCGCTATAAAGGATTCTCCCCTCTACTCTGGCAGTGTTTCCTATAATCTGTTAGGCCTATCTCAAAACATAATAAGAATATGTCACAAAAACCGACACTTTTTAGCAATTAAACGGTTGCTGTGTGTAGGAGGCTCAAAACAATTAGCAAAAAATTGCAAGAGATTCCTTGATTCCTCTCTTTTATTCAACTTACAAAATTGAAAAATCAGGAACGCATTTTACTTTACCATTTTAATACAAATGGGACGTAAAGTGTTACGTAAGCATTCAACGTGGTGTGAGAGATTCCAATACTTGCTTAAATTTGCTGACAATCGAGAGAGGGAACTACGTTGATTTGTACGTAAGTCAAACGTGAAAACCAGAAAATCTGTCATTCTTTTGTTGGAAATGATTGTAACAGTGATGCTAAGCAAAATATACAATCAATTAGTAATATAAAACTCTGAACAGAATAACACCTAAATGAAAGACAATCTGAGCCTACATCAGCGTAGTCATATCGTTGTTTACTCAATAGAAATTCCAGCTTTGCTCCTTGGATCCTTTGTACTTTGAAGACTTTTTCTTTTTAAATATGAGAGATCTAAGGTTCTTTTAGCCCTCACAGCGGCAAACAAACAAGTGTGTGCGTGCGTGTAAAGGTCAGATCCAGCAGTTTAATTTAAGTTATCTTACGTGGTGTGTATTTTATTACAGGTAATTAAAAATATTTGCCAGTGAAACGAGGAAGATAATGTCTTCCCGCTTTTGTTTGCAAATGGAAAGGTGTAATAAGAGAGATGAAGTGTATAATATTAATATTGTTAATTACTATCCTTTGTTAATTAGATAAATGAACTGAATAAAAGTGATAAAATGTATGCGCATTATTAAAAGCCCTAATATTAAGATGAAATCACCTTGTTCCGATAAATACGGAATGCTGCGTCATTACTGTCACTCAAACACGTTGTTTTATCGTTTTTCCCTTTTCTTGTTTTAATCCAGACTTAAGAAACGACCGTAAGACATATCATTATTTTACGAAGTCGAATGTTGGACAGTGTAAACACGGTGTCATTCATAAATTTGAAAATATAGATTTTGAGAAACTTGCAAGAAACCTTTAAATTGAGATGTGAGCTGAAAAGTGTATAAAACAAACAAACGTCCGTTATCAAACGTCCGAGCAATCCGGTGACACACATCTAACAGTCGAACAGGTATGTATGTGATTCTCATGTTTCGCAATATTTTGGGTAAGTCGGAAAAGTGAAAACTAAAGACTTACTTCTAACTTAACGATTTTAATTTTTTTTAACAACCTTTTTTAAGAATGTTAACTTTTTTTAATTAAACTATTGAGAAGAATACTACGGCGTAAAATTGTTACTACTAACAATGTTCATTTAAGTTTCGTTAAGTTCATTAACTTTATTACAAATTTACTGTTGAAATATTTTTCATTTTTGAAACAGACATTTACTTTTTCTTACCTACATTAATTTATATCCCGGCTGTTTGTCACAATGTAGTAATAATATATTATTAAGACGTGTAGTATTAATGTATTAAGACGTGCTTAATACCTTTGATCTTGTTAATATTTTTCAGTACGCTGTAAATGTCACCTCACACCGACACACACAGAACGCTTACTTACATAGAATCAACTTTAATTAGGTTAACGTTAAATTACAACAGTCAGTCAAGAAACAATTTAGGTCACCCAGACAAACAAAACTGTTGTTGGTTACCAGGATTATTTGTAATCCGTTCGACGGCACCTTTCCAAGTTTTCTCCCTGTGTCGATAACATTTTGGTTTTTCTACTGTTTAAATATCCGTACTTTTCAAAAATGTTTTATCTTTTCATAATACACTAGTATGCTTTTGAGCTGTAGAGTCCGCTCAGTATTTTGAACGGAGTAGATTTATTATTATTACAGAAATTTTAATAATATATACTTTTTCAATTACGAGGAAAATTAGAAAAATTCCGACTACTATACTATTTCTTAGTCCTGTGACAATTTTGTTAAACACAAAACCATACAACAAACACTAATAACTCTGCTTTTTCAAATTTGTTTGAATGATTCAAAAATTATAAAACAATATTTAATATGTAACTGTTTTTATTCACATATAAAATTTGTGTTACAATAGCCACGTTAATAGTGTTCCTGAAATTTTCTAAGAAAATTAGATTTTAATTTCCTAATGTACGTAATTCAAAAAAAAAATTTAAATGTATTATTAAAAAAAGAAAATTGTTTTAATAGTTTTATATTTTTATCTGTTTACTGTGCACGGCTGTAACAGTATAAATGGACTGCAGATATCTAGATTAGAAGCATGCCACGATCACAGAAAGACATCACAGATAGAAATATCTGTGTGGATAAACACTGCGTGGTTACGAAAGGGTGACGCAGAAGGACGGAGTGTAAAGAGAAGAAGTCAATAAGAGTTCCACTGTAAAGCAAGTATGTTCAGCAAACAAGCAAAACGCTGCTCGAAATTTAAACGACTCGGTTTTGTTTTGTTTTAAAAAGTAATTAAACATTCCACGTTCGGCTAAGTTTTACAGTTAAATATAACTCAAAGAAACACTTTGGATCCATTTTACTGTGTCTTCTGTGTCACTTTGCGGTTGTTCACCTTACAGTAACTTGTACGCCTACACTTGACAATTGAACTCTATTGAATACACAAGATCGAAGCAAAGAGCAAATTTAATATCAACGTAACGACGTAGACTAGTCAGTTAAGAGATATGTAAAAATTTTTAATAAATATTTATGGTATTTTCTTAGTTTTAAAAACTTACATAAGTGAAATAATGAAACGACATAAATAAAAACAATTATTTATTGAAAATGTAGACTTTTTTAGATATAAAGTTTTTTACTATAAAAAAGCCTAATAAGATTATATTACACAATTGAGAGACATTTTTTTGGTAACTAAGATTCAAAACATTTTTCTCTCTAGTTTGAATTATTTGTGCCTGTTCTTTAAAAACTCGGTGGCCTAGTATTAACTACTATCGTGTATCATTTTCATCGCAATCTTAGTTATAAAAAAGCGAAAAAACTTTTCATAGTATATTACGAAAACAATTTATTTCACTCTGTTGATTCCGTACCGAGGATAATAAAGAAAATATTTAGCTTATTGATAAAGTAAAATCTGAGGAAAACATTTACTAACGCTAGCTTACAGATTAGAAGCTTGGTAATAATTTAATAATAATAATTCTTTTTTAAGGATATAGACTAATTTCCATAATGTTAGTTTAAATGTAATGTCTTGAGAAGTTTCACAAATTTTTTAAGGGAACAGTTGTATAAATAAGAACAGGAATCATTATGCTTGTATGATGTAATGTCTATTTTTTAGATCAAATACGATTTTGCTTAAAATTTATAGATACGGGTGTAAAAAGTATCATAATAGTCTAATAGTGACATTAGTAATCAATTCACATTACACGTAAATGAAATCATGTAAATGAAATTACATTTACATACATTCATATTTACAACATAATATTGTAATTATGTAACGCTTCCTTGGTGCTAAGAAAAATATTTGTTACCTTGACCACAAAATATAACATGAACATATTTTAACGTAACACCTAAAATAATTTGTTTCTCAGCAAGATGTCACAACATAACCAGACGCTATTAATCCGTGGAATTGTCGTATTCTTGTATGTTTCACTGTAAATGTACAGAATCACTCATGTTATTCTCATGAGTAAATGTATATTTCTCATGTTGACAGAATCACTTCTCCGGAGTTATCGTTTTTCACGTCTAAAACAATTACGTAAATAATACAGTAAAACAGATTCTTCAAAGACATTATTTGGGTCACTAAAATAAAATAAAGTGTGTTTGTCGTTACCAAGGACTCCCTGTAATCCGCTCAGTGCTGTGTCTTTTACAATTTACTTCATCTTTCTTCATCTGTTGGTTCATTTCAGACACATTTTTTTTCACACACAGAGAATATACATTGACCACATCGTGGACATAAAAAAAATTTTATAAGTTTAGATAATTATATATTTAGATGTATCTATATCTAGTTTATTATAAATTACAAATATTAGTCCTTAAGTAAAGCCCGGCTACAATTCAGTGAATGACTATGGACTAAATTTTTAATATATTAAGAACTCAGAGTTAGTGTAGAATATTGTGGAACATTCAGCGTGACTTCAAATCAGTAGAAATTAATGTTCTGTAAAGTGTTAATTGATGACAGGTAATATAAGCACTTTATGGTGACACTTACAAGACAAATAAAATTAATATATCTTAAGTAGTACCATAAAAGACTTAATAATATTTGCACTGAGGATAATTAATATTTATTTTAAAAGGTTGTCATTTATAGTGAAGGTATTGATTAATGAATCACATTGCTCAATATCATAAATTGGATTCTGAAAATGCATTTGGCGAAGCACATGGTTTGTTAGATTCTTACGATGGAAAAAGTAAGTCGTTTCTACTGTTTTACAATAATTTAAATTAATCATCCAACAGAGTTACGTAAATGAAATGGATGTCACGAACTGAAAATCGTAGGGCAGTTACATAATGGAGATATCTGGTGCGGTTATTTGTTTTTTTTTTGTATAAAAGTAGTTAGAATTGTTCATTTATACTTGAAGTTTTCATTCAACGTTTCTTAAGCTGTATAATTATTACCAACTTTTTACAAAAATGTTGAAAGTGAACTAGTTCCTCCTGTTTAATACAAACAGGTGGCACTGGCTTTATTTTGCATAGCATAACATTATTTCAAAATAAACAGTACTTTTAGTTTCCGCCATGTTGTATCAAACCTCTTTTAAATTTACAAAATGTGCGTGTACCGTAAGGTCACTTGTAAATGGCAAAGTATACTCCATCGTGAAGTGAAATGAAAAGCAAGAAACATCTGAAAATAAGTCACGCTATAGAAGTTACTCCAAGCTTTTTCTGCGCACATAAATAAATTAGTGAAATTTATTTTCAAATAGAGCTGACGAATTTGTATGTAATTATTATATATTACTTTATACACTATTTTATCCAAAATACAAAATCTGAAATCTTCATGCTCATTAATGTTGGAGATGTAATCGGACGTTTCGCCCTCGCCTGTGGAGGTCATCTTACTGAGAAAGGCTGGTTGCCAAAGTACTGTCGATTACTGACACACATCTTGTCAGTAGTTTCTAAGATCTTTCACTAAAGATGCTATCAAGTAGTAAGGCCGAAACATCTGATTACATTTCCAACATTTATCATACATGAAACAGCATAAAAATTTCAAAAGACCATGGTCTTACACCCCGGATAATAATTTAAATAAATAGTTATTTTTTACGTGTTCTTAATCTTTAATTAAAAAACAAAAAAGAAAATTGTTTTGAAACGTAGGACTATAAAATGTTGGCCAAATCTAAAAACTCTACAACTTTTTCATTAATGAATACTGTAAAACGTAACATAAAATTATTTTAGACAATTTAAACTTATTTTTTTAATACAATTATCCCATATCTTTGGCGAAGGTAAATACAATTAAAATAATGGGTTATGCCCAGCGAAAATCTCATCATTATTAAATAATGAGTGGACAGTCTGACATTAAAATAATTTTTAAGGCTCTGAATTACGTAATATAAAAACTATAACTTGATAAACCACCGTCCATGTAATTTTTGTTAACGTTTTAACACGGTTATTTAATTAGGTTAACATTTCCTCTTTACTTTTATTATACTAAGCGTAATTATGGTTACTTCACATAGAACAAATGTGTGTTTTATTTAAGCACGACATATTTCTTGTGCAAAGAGAACGGTGATAAGGAAAGATTATGAAAGCCAAGTTTATTGTGATTTGGAAGGCAGGTCTTTTACTAATATTCAAAAGATCGGCCATCTCAACTCTTCGGCCAGTCAGTCGTGTATGTCACTGAACTCTGTCACGTACTATGCACTTAGTTATGTGAGTTGTGATCTTCGACGGGGGCCTTGTTCCCTCTTAATACATATCACTTGTAAAACAATTTTTGAATTTGTCAATCCTCTCGTAATCACCATTCCGATGTTATAAAACTCTGTTCCCTCATTGTGCTGAAAGTCGTCAATGGAGTTTGGCCCCAAATACACCTTCCGACTACAAAAATGGATAACGGAACGCTGCTTTTTTTTGTATAATGGTTAACGGCATTTAACGACAGGGCAGCAACAAAGTAACTGACATAGCGACTTTGAAACTGCGTAGTAGTGTTACTGAGCACCTGGTCAAACTGCCAATGTGTGTTGCTAAAACCATCGCGAAAAACCTTGAGTGTTGCTAAAAGATGAAAAATACAACCCCCTACATTGCGGATAATTCATTGTCATTGTCATCGTATAAGTTGTAACGTGATGGTTTCGCTTATATAAAACCGTTGATTTACCAATTTTAAAGTAAAGATATATGAATAAAAATTAATAACCTAACTACTTAGGAATCTAAGCCAACTGAAGTACAAAATGAAAAATAAAAAACATGTTTTATTTGAAAGATATGTTTACAATACCATGTTGTTTTAATACTATAAACTGCTATATGGCAGACTAAATATAATGAAAGAGATCTTTATAGTTTAATAATCAGTGTAGATACTTTGTTTCATATTTTATTAGAGTTCTTTAAGATCAACATCACATAATTTATAAGTAGTTAAGGTCATATATAATAATGTAAATAAAAAAATTGTTCATAATTATGTTTAAAAAACTAAATGTTTACAAGTCAAGTTAGATAATTTGTAATACTTGGTTTAATTAGTGAATAGGGTTTAAACATATTTAAGGCGGTCCAGGTCACTGTATGATAATTATATATAATTTACCTTGTAATTTCCGTCCAGTGACGTTGAGCGTAATTTGTATGGTTACGCGTTTCAGGCCATGTGGCCCATCCTCAGACCATCACTCCGAGAGGAGCTCGTTAAACAATAAAATCCACACAAAACAAACACATAATAAATAAATACATAAAATATATTAAATAAACATATAAAAGCGTTCTATTACCCGAACACGGTGCACCGCGTGTAGCATGTCTGAACTGCGTCAATGGAACCTGTTATCTATTATTATCTGTAATCGATCGCAGCGCGGTATCATACAGTGGGTTGGACCTGAAGTTAAGTTTATCATTAAGTATGTCGTCACACACACCAGGGTTATTATGACCTCTATATATCTCGAATTCCTCGAGTGCATCCATATAACGGCCTTTACCACAATAATGTAGGGGTATGAAGTTATTGTTGAAATTTGTATAAGAATGATTACACGAAATCAGATGCCTTGTAAAGTTAGATTTAATATTATCTATGGAAAAATCACTCCTGTTAAAATGGCTTTGTGGTGTGTGTTCACGGAATCTTTTGATGAACGGTCTACCCGTTTCCCCGAATAGGGTTTGTTTAATACTAATGGTTATGTCAACTGATAAGTTATAAATAAATGAAATACTGTTTAAAAGAATGTGTAACACAGTAAACATAAATTGATGACTGATCTTATGTTATTATTATGTTTCTATTTGGATGTATTTTAAAAGAATATAACTCTTATAAAATGAAAGTGATAAACTACGTATTCTAGTATTTAGTTTAATGTAATTGAAGATTACTGTTGACATTTTTATTTGGAATGCTTGATTTTTTGTTATGTAAAACCTATATTAATTTATTGTTGTAAATCTTAAACTAACTTTATTGATGTGACAGAGAATATGTGTGTATCATAATCACTGTATTGTAAAATAGCGATGTGTCTTAAAAAAACATAAAGAGTGTTATCTTAAATTTTACATAAAGAAGCTTATTGTAATTATGATAATTTAAGGAGAAATTTAAGAAAAAATGATGTTAACATTTCCAATAACAAATACTAGTATGTAAACTTGTTTAACCACCCATGTTATATTTAAGATGTTTGTAGCAACTGTTTTGTAATGTTGAGTATATTGGAGAAGACTCTTTAGGCATTAATACAGAATTTGGGTAAAAATCATAAACAAAACATTAAAAAAATACTTAACAAAACGTAGCTTGTAAGGTGTCAAATTAATCAGCATCAAACAAGGATTTCATTTATAGTCATGTAATTGAGATTGTATTTAGCATAAGATGAGAAATTTTTTTAACTGGGAATCAAATATTTCTTTTGACCAAAATGAAAGCCATTGCTGTAAACAATATATGCGATTTAGTCTAATCGGGATAATTTTGTACCGAGAAGGTAGAAAAATTCACGAAATCGACATAGACGATTGTTGAAATTCGAAGTATAAAGAAGCCCACTCTGTAACAGTTTGTATCACAAACTTAAGTTTGGCATCAGATCCTTGACAGATTATGTTCAACGAAGATACCTCAGTGAAAACTAATTAAGTGATAAACAAACACGGGTGAACCAAGAAGAACTAATTTGTTAATAAAGTGAAAATATTATACCACAAACCCGATGGTTATTGCAACTGCGTAAGATTAATCCAAGTTATTATTCCTTCAATGTAACTCCAAGCTGTGACACACGAAACTAAACTCACTAATTAACTGAATTAAACACTATAGCTCATTTGTGAAATTTACCAAGTGTTTTTATATATTTCACAAAACCTTTGTATTAATATGTTTCACCAAGTTTCTAACGAGTCATCACTTACTATAGCTCACTGCACACTATAAACTTATATAACCGTATTACTGTTATTCGTTAGTTATGTTATAATTTATTTGTTGTGTGTAGTAGGTAATAAATTTATTGTAATGTGTAAAAAACTGAGTAACATTTTGTCAGCCATTATGGTGTAGTCCAGCAGCCTATCTGCTGCATATCTATCACACATGCGAAGAAACTTTTATTGTTATTGAGTTGAGAATAATTTGGCGTTGTAAATTAATGTATTACAATATTTGTAATTATTTTGTACTTCCAAAAGACATTATCGTAAATTTAATTGTAGCCAAAAGGACCCATGTAAATTTGTTAAACTTATAATTAATTCTAAACTTGTTATTGAAAACCCTGAGATAGACATTGTGTTATCAAATTTCCAGCTGACCAAATTTGTATAGCCGAGGTACTTATCAATTTTTATTATTAAATTATTTTATGGAAAAAGACTTAAAAAAATAAATAAGGAAAATTTATTATTTACTTTGAAAGGAAATTGTGATTTATTTCGACTGTCGACCAATTACATACGTAACTCCATTCCACCTAACCTTGTGAATATAATTGATGCGACACCTAGTACACACATTATGAACTAAATTTAAGAAAAAAACAAATAATTGAACAGAATACCAGCCATCAACTCTAATCAATATTTTAAAGATAACATACAGTATATTAAAATAAACTCAAATCATGGTTACTCACAATTATTAATTTATATTACAGACTTGTCTCCCAAAAAACGTGAGGAAAAAACAAATTACGGTAATTAATTTTAACATCGATAAAGTTTTATAATTTCATATTTCATAATTGGCCCAATACCGTAAGGTTAGTCCTTTACGTTTTTTTTATATAAACGTAACTAACTAATTCTAATCTCGATTAAATAATAATATAACATAAATTGGCGCAAGAGCGTGAAGCCATTTAGTATACATTTTTACATTACATAAATTGGAAAAAAAGAGGGGTATCAAGAAAATCATTTAAGCTAATACATTACAAAAATTGACTCCCAAAAACGTGGGGAATTTCATCGATAATACTATTACATTATAACGTATAACCTCATGTCTAATAGAAAGAGAGGAAAACTTGTTAGAAGTCTGACGCCTCGACCTTGACAGAAGGTAGTACAGGATGTGAAACAATACTCTTGACGGCAGAAGTGGATGGGGAAAAAAAGAGATTTGCCTAGAAAAATATAAAAAGGATGTTAAAAATATAAAAGTAGAACAAGTTGACATCAAATTAATTTAATGAATAATATAGATATTATTTACATTTATTACTGCCAAAATATATTTTTCTCACTTTATATTCTACCTATAAATCCATCTTCTCTGGTAACCATTGACAATGTTCAAAATTTAAAATTAAATAGTTCTTTATATGTACTCTTAATGTTTATCCCGTTTTTATCTCTTACGTTTATGATCTCCTTCGTGTGTTTTCTTCCCAGTACATACACAATTAAGTATATAAAGAGACACGGGAATCTGTGTCAAAAAGTAGAATTACTTACATGATTTTTACCAACATCTTAGGCTCCCTGTGCAAGTTTAAAATTTAAAAAAAATATCAATAGATTCAGCATTCATGTACTAAGGAAAAAACTGCAGATGAATGTTGGTCTGAGTATGAAAAAAATATTTTTATTTCCGAACTGTATTAAAGCTTTTCATAAATGCAGAAATAAAACGCTTATGCAATACTGCAAGTAATATTATTCTTTCGATATTATATATATTTATAATGTAGGAAATACAATTACTGTGTTTGTATTTTAGTGCTACCGTACACCGTTTTGTATTAACAACTTTAAAACCGATAGTTCAAATTAAAAATATATTCATGAAGTTAAAATTTGTTAATTATTTACGAGTCTTGGATAATTTACCTAAAGATGTCGTTTCATTAATTACATCTATTTTTTAAGTAGAAACACTAACATGTCATTAATTGTAGATTTAACTTTTGATGTGGAATTACTTCTTCAACAAAATTTATTCAGCCTCTTTATTCCAAGTTTCTGAAATAATTGAGCCATACTACTAACGCAAGCAGACATCATTGTTGGCCTAAAAAAGTGTGGTTACTGCACAGTGCAAATACTATTGCAGTGAATCGCTTTAATTTTAATTTAATTAAAAATGTAGTATACACAAAATAAAACTTCTAGGAATCTTTTATAACATCCACAAAAGTAATCCAAGATTTAAAAATCTCTGGTCATATGCTCTACATGATGTAGTTTAAAAGCTACTTGTTTCTATAAAAATTATTTTTCTGTTAAGTTCTGTTAAAAATTATGAAGCCACAGAAACTACGTAACACTAAAAATTAAATTAAAAGTATTTTTAAACAAATAAGTTAACTTTATGTACTCGTGGTGTAAGTGTTAGACTTTAATAATTATATCTTTCATAACAATCTGCTTAATTGGGTAACAACTGCTACACATTTTTCAAATTATTCTCCTTCCTTTCTTTTTAAAGCTGTATATGTCTATATCCAGCGTTAGAGAATTCACTTAAAATTATAATAACATGTAACAAATAGGATATACACCAGATACTACATTATTAACCTCACATAAGGAGTGGTGGTATTTTTTGTAATAACTTATTAATCGTTTATTTAAGGTGTCATTTTATTTTCTTTCTTGAATTGCATTAATTTATGCTTCTTTTTCCTTCTCTCACCATACATTATTAAGTTATAATAAATAAATTAAATCAAATAATATGATACAATTTGTTAAGTTATTAGGTTCAATTTCAAAGATCAAATTTCAGAAGTATGACTCAACATTCTAGAGTCAGACTGCTAGATTAACGTGAAACGTTCTCGCAAAAATATTATACTACACAAGTGACGTTTCTTGCTATGTAAAAAAACGTAGCGGTTCTGAGGTCATTTTAATGTGAGGAATTTGAGGTTGTCAATTCAGATTCGTTTGGACATATTAAGCAGCAAAGCGGAATCATAGACGCTTGTGAATTACACTTTATTTGGGTTAAAGACTATTGTAATTATTTAGTTTTGTATTAATATTTGTTTATACTACGACAAGATAATGCTAGGAGAACTGCTTTAGTACAGACGGTTTTATTTCAAACAAGTGCAAAATAAATTTAAGAGTAGCAATTTCTCCGGCGTTCGTGCATTCAGGCCTAATTTAATATACTGTTGTGATCTTTCAAACACATTGTATAGGTCTACACAATATTGTATTTGAACGCTCAGCTTTTATTTAATATAAAATATTTTTAGTAAAAAAGAACAGTATGCTATTTTATTTTTGTCACATGAACAATTGCACATTTGAAATAAAGTTGAAAGAAAAATCTGATCAGTTGTATACTTTGTTATTTTTCCAAGTACTGAGCATAGATCTGGTTCCTAGTTAGACAGTTTTCTCGGTCATATTCAGCTCTAATCCGTCTAAAACCCGCTACTCTTTGAACATAATTACATCATCGTGCAATCAATCTTCATCGTGTTCTTAGCCCTTTCCATGGTTTCTATCCGATGATTCTACTACTCCGTTAAATGTCTTGAATTACGGTAGCGTGGCCAACATAAACAATATTAAATGACTTATTCTTTCCACGACGTCCGTAATGTTTGATTGATGTCGAATCAATAGATTTCAATTCAGTCTCTTAAAAAGACGCCGTCATTGACTTTTGATTGCACTATGCTTTGTTTTCAAGGTGTGCGTTTTTTTTTTGGGAGTACATGTTTTTGTGCCATACGTTACACTGATGCATGTTACAGTTATAACTAAAATGTAATAATATTAACAAACAACAACAATAATAAAAAAATAATAATAATGACATGTATTATAAGAAATTGTAATGTGCGTAACACAGAGTGTTAAACCTAAAAGTTTAGTCATTTCAGAAAAATTTTATGTGAAAGAAGTAATAATTTGTATGTCTCAAAGACCAGAAAATGTATAACTTTCAATTCTAAAATTAATAGAAAATTGCGATCTTTGAGAATTCATAACACCGTAAGGAAACATAAAATATTTAAGTCTATTTTTTATTTTAGTCAAAGATTACTTTGAAGGTTTTAGCACTCGTTTGAAGGTTACATAAAGAGCATTTTTTTCTTTAGAATTAATGGCGTTTCAAAGTGGAAAGTAATTTAAACGACACTGAAAAGTAATATTCTGGAACGAAGGTTTAGGAGATCACGAAACCGCCGCACGTTTTAAGAGTCCATACACAGTGTCCAGGGTGAATAAACAAGACATCTAGATTGAATATAAACGTCATAAAGAAGGCAAAATTTTAAAGATAATTTAGAACTCTTACGTTTAAGACGTAATCTCAAGTTATAGTAATATAATGTCGTTAGATAAATGTCTAGATAAATTCAGTCTAATGCTATTAAGAAAATTAATGAACATAACTTGAACTTCCGTCACTGATAATATGAAAAGCCTTGCAAGTTATGGTGCGTTTCCTCAGGTTATATCACCGCTCAAACTCAGTGTCTTTCCCTTATAAGTCAATTGTAGAAAATAATCAGTGCATTCTTATAATGAAAATTAGAAACAATTAACTGCGTACACTATCTTGTAAATGAAAATACCTAAGAAGATCTAAATTATAATTATGCTGTAAAAACGTACAGAATGTACGTGTACACCAAAAAATATTAGTGTATTCACAAGAACATTCTACATTGAGGTTATTATAACACGCTCTTTGTTCCTAGAATTACGAAATATTTTCCGTACCCCATTACAACATACTACAATTAATAATAAAGTCAGTTACACTTTAATAATGTACGCCATTTTGATCATCTACCTAATTTATTCACTTTTACATGTTCGATAATTCTGTACTAAATAAATTAGGCTGGCAATATATTTTTAATTATACAACAAAATATATAGTATAGTTTATGGTTTTGGAAAGTAATATATAGTTTAGATTATGGTTTTGGACCGTAATATAAAATTCATTTTAATGAACAGGTGAATTATCGATTCGTAATTAATTAATTGTTAACATGAAAAATACTTGCTAAATTAACTATGTTAATATTAATCATAATTCTCCGAGAAGTGAACATATTACGTTATAACACTCTTCAATTTATCTTTATTCAAAATTCATTATAAATTATTAGCAATAAAATATACTACTTTTACAAATTTAGATATATTTTCGTGTCTTGTTAATTCAGTGGATAGATGTGTTTTGTATACATTATGTAAATGTTACTACAAAATTGTTAGTGACATTTAAGTACCGTAACACGCGGTTACACTAATAAGTTATTAAATAGAGAATTGACAAACTCCTGCGATCTAAGGTGGACGTCCACTGTGTAGGGCAGAATACTGTAGAACTAGGCGTGGGCTGTATCCGCTTGTTAAAAGATTATTGAGACTCGGTACAGTCGCTGATATCAGCTGCCAATAGAAATGGAGCAAATTATTTAGTGTTAATGATACAAAAATTAATAGTAAAAAAAAACATCACCGACATTTTAAATAATAAATGTAACTGCAGATTACCAAAGGAGGTAGGAATATTTATCATGTGCGTGACTGTATGAATCAGCTGCTTTGATAGTGATGTCGAGTCGAGCGACGTTATGTTTTGCATGGTGTTCTGTAGACGTCACTCCTTGCTGCATTAAAGTCATTGATGTTGGCTATACAAAGTGTTTTGCGTTTCCGTTGTTAAGTTATGACGATACCAAGCATCATAAATTATGTAGTAAAAACTCTAATATCATATTTTTCAGTGTCGTTCAGTTCGTAGGTTGCCGGTTGCCTTTAACATTTTAGCGTTGTTAATTTTTCTTGTGAACTCATAAAATTAAATTAATTATATTAAAATGTAATGTGTGCTAGTTCCAATTTCAAAGTTACTGAGTTGTGAGTAAAAATAATTAGGCAGTCAGGCATGTGAATTTTTTACAATGTTTATACATTTATTAAACAAAGAAAGTGACAAACCAACAACAACGGACAAACAAATTTGTGAACAAGTTGCGGCAGCAACCGGTGTTTCTGAAGAAACAGTTCGACGAATCGTTAAGCATCAAAACGCTGATAGTATTACAACATTAAATACACCAAACGTAAAAACATTTAAGTAAAAATTCGTCAAAGACAGATATATTATTTGATAAGTATGTTATTGCAGTATTACTAATTTTCAGTTGTATAAAGATAAACGCAATGAAACAGGGAACTTACATCCACTGCACGCTTATAACACACACATTTTAAGCTACTTTCCTCTGCAGCTGTGTGTGTGTGTGTGTGTGTGTGTGTGTGTGTGTGTGTGTGTGTGTGTGTGTGTGTGTGTGTGTGTGTGTGTGTGTGTGTGTGTGTGTGTGTGTGTGTGTGTGTGTGTGTGCTGTAGCTTATTCAGAAAGACAAAATCCGCAATAAAAAATAGTCAAAAACTATGCTGTGTCATAAATATTATTATCTTTGAAGGAATTAATGTGTAGAAATTTGCTGTCTTTACTGTTACAATGTGCAGTGATTTAGGTCATGTCTTTACTATCAGCAAATGTTTCTAATTCTAGTTTAGAGACTATTACAAATTAAAATTATTGTTTAATATAATTTCTGTTTGTACATCTAACTACATAGAAACTACATCTAAAAACTATTCAGGTAAATGGAACATAGATTGTTACTAGAATGCAGTGAAAAAGTGTTGTTACGACGGTGTACTGATCGTCGTATGGTACCGTGGAAACAAAATACAAGATACCAATGATGTCACTAAAAACCAGCTTTAATTATAAAATATCCGTATGGAAAACCATACATGCCTTCCATGTTCTAAGATTTATATATAAAATCATATTCGAAATGAAATATTTCCATACAAACTACTTCTTTCTACTTATTGCTTCAGCCTTAAACCACAGTACTGTGGTAACTAACGTATACCACCTCACGTTTTCGCACTCGATTTCACTTAGATGGAAGTCGATAGCACTGCCGAAAAGTCTGGTTTTTGCAGAAAACATTGGACTACGGCTATACAGCCCGGGAAGGAATTTTAACAAAGAACTACTTCTTTGTTGCCGATAACGTACTACACATAAAAAATTCTCCCCTCCCACTTCAATTATAATTTTCATTTATAGAAAATTACCCCCACCCCGTTCACTTAACCTCTTCATTTATAGATATTTCATCTACCTTTCTACAGTGGATTATTATGAGCTTCTTATCAAGATACTTTATTTATCAAAATTAAGTACTTTACTCTTGTTAAAACATAAAACGTTGCAGGTACACTACCTCTTTCTCTAAACCGATCTTCACCAAAATCAATAGACCTTCAGTCCTCTAAAATGCAGGGATGCTTGCAAAAAAATATTTGATTCTGTTTCAATTTGGGGCAGTTATCGTTCGTCATGAAAACATTTCTCTTGTTACAACATAACATGTTTCAGTAAACTACCCCTTTCCCTTCACCGATCTTCACCAAAATCAACAGGCCTTGAGTTCTCTACAATTTAGGAACGTATGCAAAAAATTATTTGATTTTCTTTGATTTTACGGCAGTTATCGTTCGTCATAAAAAAAATTACGCTTGATAAGCATAAAAAGTTGCTGGTAAACTACCCCTTTTCTAAACCGATCTTCACCAAAATCAACAGACCTTTAGTCCTCCACAATTCAGGGCTGTATGCAAAACATTATTTGATTCTGTTTGAATTTGCGGCGCTTATCGTTTGCCATATTAAATACCCTTGTTAAAATATAAAACGTTGCCGGTAAACTACCCCTTTCCCTTAACGGATCTTCAACAAAATCAACAAACCTTGCGTTCTGTATAACTCAAACAGGTATGCAAAAGAGTAATTGATTCGGTTTGAATTTACGGCAGTTATCGTTCGTCATAGAAAACATTACCCTTGTTAAAACATAAAATGTTGCAGGTAAACTACCCTATTCCCTTAACCGATCTACACAAAAACCAGCAGGTCGTGAGCACTCTAGAATTCAGGGCTGTATGCAGAACATTATTGGTTTCTGTTTGAATTTGCGGCTGTTATAGTTTGCCATAAAAAAAAGGTCTGTAAAGTCTTGTCTGTAAAGCCGGTTTACGGACGATAGTTTTACGTGATAACGTCATAAAGAAACATTGATGAAAAATTGCATACTTTTATGACTCAGACGGAACGTGACACTTTTTCGTGCGTGCAGCCGGTGTTCATCAATTTATAAGACGTTATCACGTCAAAATAAAAACAACATAATTCGTTTTTCCCATAACCTGAGGAATTAATTGCTGTATTTTGTTGTCTAAACACATTGATTTACAAAGCTGATCCATTGAATTCTAATGTATTTCCCAGCACAGAGGACGAAATATATCAGATAATAACTACTCTGTGTGTGTGTGTTTTTTTTACTACAATTGTACTTCCAGTGAGGACATAACCACACACAACATTAAGTGTCTTATCTTGCTGACTGCTTTCCTCGGTGAGTCAGTAAAATTTTCTTTTTGTAATAAAAACTACCAAACAAATGGAAAAAAATATGTGTGTGTACCAGAGTACACAGGTAAGAAGTGAAACTTCTTTATGACATATCATTTTTCTACTATTTACAACTTCACAGAAATTGGGTAGCTAAGGCTTAAGAAATAATGTATTTTATCTATCTTACATATCAATTTAACCATACGACGCCCTATTTTTGTTTTAATTTAATTAAAGCATATATATTACATTATAGATCAACACAACCGCAACAATATTTAAAGTGATTTTAAGTTAACAGTACCTAACGATGTAAGTGTTCTGTAAAATTTGTTTTAATTCCATACTTTTTGTGTGTACACTGATATAGTCGGGAATAGGAATCAAAGCCGTGGCCTGCGTAACATCAGACGTGTGTACAGAGAAGAAGCTTTCAGATAGAATCTGTTCTCTCAGACGGAACGTGACACTTTTTCGTGCGTGCAGCCGGTGTTCATCAATTTATAAGACGTTATCACGTCAAAAATTACCCTTGATAAGAAAAACGTTGCCGGTAAACTACCCCTTCCCGTTAACCGATCTTCACCAAAAACGATTGGTCTTGAGCACTCTACAAATCAGAACTGTATGCAAAAAAATATTTGATTTTGTTTGAATTTGCGACTCTTATTGTTTGCCATAAAAAATACCCTTTTAAAACATAAAACGTTGCTGGTAAACTACCCCTTTCCCTTAACCGATCTTCACCAAAAACTGTAGATCCTGAGACTACTACAATTCAGGGCTGTATAGAAACAATTATTTGATTCTGTTTAAATTTGCGGCTTTTATCGTTTGCCATAGAAAATACCCTTGTTAAAATATAAATTGTTACTGGTAAACTACCCCTTGCCCTTCACCGATCTTCACCAAAATCAACAGGCCTTGAGTTCTCTACAATTTAGGAACGTATGCAAAAAATTATTTGATTTTCTTTGAATTTACGGCAGTTATCGTTCGTCATAAAAAAAATTACGCTTGATAAGCATAAAAAGTTGCTGGTAAACTACCCCTTTTCTAAACCGATCTTTACCAAAATCAACCGACCTTTAGTCCTCCACAATTCAGGGCTGTATGCAAAACATTATTTGATTCTGTTTGAATTTGCGGCGCTTATCGTTTGCCATATTAAATACCCTTGTTAAAATATAAAACGTTGCCGGTAAACTACCCCTTTCCCTTAACGGATCTTCAACAAAATCAACAAACCTTGCGTTCTGTATAACTCAAACAGGTATGCAAAAGAGTAATTGATTCGGTTTGAATTTACGGCAGTTATCGTTCGTCATAGAAAACATTACCCTTGTTAAAACATAAAATGTTGCAGGTAAACTACCCTATTCCCTTAACCGATCTACACAAAAACCAGCAGGTCGTGAGCACTTTAGAATTCAGGGCTGTATGCAGAACATTATTGGTTTGTGTTTGAATTTGCGGCTGTTATAGTTTGCCCTAAAAAAAATTACCCTTGATAAGAAAAACGTTGCCGGTAAACTACCCCTTCCCGTTAACCGATCTTCACCAAAAACAATTGGTTTTGAGCACTCTACAAATCAGAACTGTATGTAAAAAAATATTTGATTTTGTTTGAATTTGCGACTCTTATTGTTTGCCATAAAAAATACCCTTTTAAAACATAAAACGTTGCTGGTAAACTACCCCTTTCCCTTAACCGATCTTCACCAAAAACTGCAGATCCTGAGACCACTACAGTTCAGGGCTGTATACAAACAATTATTTGATTCTGTTTAAATTTGCGGCTTTTATCGTTTGCCATAGAAAATACCCTTGTTGTTAAAATATAAATTGTTACTGGTAAACTACCCCTTTTCCTTAACCGATCTTCACCAAAAACAAATAGATCTTGAGAAATCTATAATTAAGGGGTGTATGCAAAAGAGTAGTTGATTCTTTTTGAATTTGCTGCTGTTATCGTTTGCCATAGAAAAAAATTACCCTTGATTAAAAAAAACTGTTGCTGGTAAACTACCCCTTTTCCTTAACCGATCTTTACCAAAAAGAACAGGTCTTGAGTACTCTACAAAGCAGGGCTGTATGCAAATATTATTTGATTTTCTTTGAATTTACGGCAGTTATCTTTCGTCATAGAAAAAATTACCCTTGTTAAAACATAAAAAGTTGCTGGTAAACTACCCCTTTCTCTAAACCGATCTTCACCAAAATCAACAGACCTTCACTCCTCCACAATTCAGGGCTGTATGTAAAACATTATTTGATTCTGATTGAATTTGCGGTGCTTATCGTTTGCCATATTAAATACCCTTGTTAAAATATAAAACGCTGCTGGTAAACTAACCCTTTCCCTTAACCGATCTTCAACAAAATCAACAGACCTTGAGTTCTGTATAACTCAAAAAGGTGTGCAAAAGAGTAGTTGATTCTTTTTGAATTTGCGGCTGTTATCGTTTGCCATAGAAAAAAATTACCCTTGTTTAAATAAAACCGTTGCTGGTAAACTACCCCTTTCCCTTAACCGATCTTCACCAAAAACAATAGGTCTTGAGTACTCTACAAATCAGGGCAGTATGCCAAAAATTATTTGATTCTGTTTGAATTTGCGGACTTTTATCTTTTGCCAAAAAAAAATATACAGACAGACAGACACACACACACACACACACACACACAGACATACACACAGTCAATTTTCGAAAAATGACTTTTTTTCATGTTTTGAGTGTCGTACAATCAGAATCTGCAATAATCTCGAACACGATTTTTTTTGCCATCACCATACTTCCATTTCCTTAAGGAACATGGAAGTAAAAATAACGGTTTATAAGAAACTCGTACAATAATTTCAGTTAGATTTGTCCATACGCAATAATAATATCAAATATAAAGAATTCCGCGCTATAATCGCTTTTCACTAATACACCACTTGCGACGCACTGTGTAAATCGCCCGACATAACACTGAAAACTAAGCGGCAGGTATGGGCTATTTATAGTCTGCAGGGTCCCATAATATGCGTCTTTAACAAACACGTGAAAATTCTAGAGAATACTTCAGCGCCGTCATGGCAGAAACACACACCGTTGGGCTAGTCAAGAAGCTTCTACAACGGCCCATGGAACGCACGAGACGTTCCGCATTACGTAATATTCCCTCACATGTCAAGCGTCACGTACGCGTTACAGCTGCGGGAATAGCCGGGAAAAGTGTAGAACCACGTTCTGCAATGTACCAGAATGTTCCATAATGACGTAAGACTTTTTCCGCATACGTAACTGTATGATATTACAAGATTTTATAAGTGCGGTAGAAACTGAATTTTCAATATAGCCCATTTTAGTCCACTTCAAATTCATGATAGCCTAGCGATTCTGCAACAAGTAACAAGTTAAGTTGTTAACAAGTTTATATAATTAAAATTACAGTAAGGTTAGCTTTAATCCAAATAACTATTATACTAACAAAGATTTGGTAACAGTGACGTGTTTCAATTAAAGTAAATGTACCTAACAATCTGAAGTACAAAATTCCACTAAAGTCCTGACACTTTGATATTAGATTTTTACATTCTAAAACTTGGCAGCTGAGAGCAGATCACAAAGCAATCAGCGACTTTAAATTGTTGTTCTTGCTTACACATTCTCAGAGTCTTTTGTATTGAAACTAGAACGTATTAACTGCATCAGCATTACTAACATTCGTTTTAAAACATAGCTAGGAAAAGTTTCCGTTTAAAATAGAAAACCTGCACGATAGTTGAAGAAAAGTTATGATACATAAGGTAAATTATATAGAAGGAGTTCCCCCCTTAATATGGCTGAATAAACATAAATTAGTAGTGTGTACTCGTACAATTAGACATTTAAATTATTAAGCAGCACAGCTGGACGATAGATGATTATGAAAAAGCAATTAAACATTGAGTACCACGAAAGTGTCAACAAAATAAAAGTCAAAGAAGGAAAACAGTAAATTAATAATAAGTGTTAATATATTTCATGTTCATCATTAAAGGTTAAAGGTTCTCCAAAGTCAGTACATTTTATTATGTTATTCTTCTTCTCCAGGTCAAAGTATAGGCTTCCAGCCTGTTCCGCCTTCACAGAAGCCATCTCTTCCTTGGTGTACCTATATCTTGTCTTCCTTTAGTCTGTATCTTATTACTTGTTTAGGCAGTCTTCTATCTTCCATTCAAAGTAGAAAATATTTAATAGAAAAAGAGATAAAGATTGATGAAAGAGAGAAACTAACAAAGATTTTTTAGAATAAACACGGAACACCAATATTTTTTAGTTTTGCAAGAAAACCTTAGTCTGAACAGTAAGAAATTCAATATATCAGTAAGAGACAAGTAATTAAAAATATTATAAAGTCAGAATGATATTAGAGTACCGAAATGAATTCGACGACAGTGTAGCGGTTGGAGAATATCTGCAGCTGGTCAGTATAATTAAGAAAAAATACGTTTTACGTCTTTAATTTTACATTCTACTAACCACGCACTAGTTGTTCAAAAACTGTCAGCTGTGTAGAACGTAAGAGTAAAGTTTGACCTAGATTTAGTCTAAACAAAAAAACAAATTATTATGTTCAATAAAATTGAAACTTAGTATTTTTAACACTTTAATTATTTTGCTGGTGACGTAGGCGAAAACTTGATTTTATTGTTTTTGGGAATTTTAATCACAATAATCTCTGCCGTAAAAAGTCTTTGTATACGTCATTTAAATTATTTGTTGCTTTAATAAATATATTACTCTTTAATATTACTTTACTTGTGAAGTTGCATATAGGTTTTGTGGAAAATTATTACATGCAATTCAAAATTTTAACATATAATAAGATGTCTGATTAATACCACAAATTTTGTCTACACTTTACGTTCAATAAATTAACTTTAAATCTATAGTATGTGACAAAATTGTACGCACATTACAACTTGAATTACAATGTTTTATTAATGTTGTTCCTTATTACTGTAGATCACTAAATTTTATTACTTCAGAGGTACATTATATTTTGTGTAATTAAATCAAAATAGTAAAGTTCCACCATACTCTTTATATATATATATATATATATATATATATATATATATATAAACACTTTCACTGTGAACTTACTTTTAGGTTTCGATTTTCCAGACGTTTCGACGTAGTGTTCGTCTTCCTCAATGGGATTTAAAATACTGAAAGTCTATACATAATAACGGTTATGGGTTGTGGGTGTGTGTGGTGGGGGTTGCTGGTGGGAGGGAAGTGGCGCTGGGATTCAAAGCGTGTGTATGAATCAATGTATCGAAAAGTATTTGTGATCTGTAATGTAATTGTTCATTTAATATGTTGTTTGGTTGTAGTGTGTGATATCTGTAAATTTCAAATTGTTCTGCTGTGTTATGTTTCAAAACCTAAAAGTAAGTTCACAGTGAAAGTGTTAATATATATATAGTTTTCTCCCTCAATCATTTGTTGATTTTGCGGTTATTTTCTACCTTACAATGTGGCACAAAAAGAGCCACTTCTATTGTGGCTCTGTTGGGGGTGAGATCAACGAAGGATGGATAAATTCTTATATATACATTTCAGTGGCTGTATCTCAGTAAATCGTTTGTGGCTCCGGATATTTGTATATATATATATATAAAATATTCATCTGAAAGCAATTAACATTGATCACATTTTATACAAACCTTATTTTAATACAAAGTTAAAACGTCTTTAATAAAGTTTCTGTTTTATTTTTCTGAAAATTATTTTGCTTTTGGTTTTTTTTCATCGTCGAATGCACAAAAATTATTATTACTGAATAAATCTCTTCGAATTTGAGGTTAGACGTGTTATGTGAAGCGGGAAATCTGTCTACTAAGCTTGCTTGGCTACCTCTTATTACGATGTACTGCACGCTTTGTTTGGAGTGGTGTTCTTCAAATTTTACATTATCTTGTAAGTAAAACACCTTTTGTAACATATTTATACCTTATTTCTATGGAATCTATAATCTTAAGAGTGCTAAAATTATGTAACAATGAATGAAAGGTTTCAGAACTATCAAATGTCTATATAGCTTTTATTAATAGCAGTGTTGAAAATTTTTAAATTTTTTAAATTGAATTGCTTATTTAGTTTTGTTACAATCGTAATGAATATCACTTGGACTTTGTTAGGCTAAAACGTTTTAGGTTTTTTACGGTCACTGTTAATACTGTCAATTCACTTTTGCCTTGATTACATAACCTAATATTTCACATTTATGCTTAATGATAAAATAATGAATTTTCTAACTGTTTAATTAAGCATTTGTCGTGGTAACTTAATCCAAGTTTATTTTTGAAATTTATTTACGGTAATTTAACCTAGTGTTCTATGAATAAACAATTTCTTTATTTCCATCAATTTCCGACGAATTAAAATTCACTGCAGTTTAAATATCTGTGTGAATTACGATTGGTACACTGTTCATCTTTTAGTGTTAAATGAATAATCGAATCAATTTAAATTTTAATTTTTTGACAGGAAAATTGTATTTTATATAACATAACCTATTTCATTATATTGTTAGGATAATATGTTTACAGACCTAAATAAGCTTACTAATTGGTTTAATTTAAACTTTTCCAATTTAGAATAATTATTTTTATAATGAAAAACTGATTTCGCACATTGTTTTTTACAGTTTTCCTTTACTTGATTTTATAACAAATGACAGTTATTTTTCTGATTTTAACTGTCATTTTTATGGTTTTATATGGAAAGGAATGACTCCACACTTTGGTTAAAATCTGTTAATAAATCTGGCAAGGAATGAAATGCATACCTGTGATCTACGCATGTAACGACATGAGTTATGCTTTACTTTAGTTGGCCATGTCAAGAGTGTTTCTTTAGTTTATTATTGCTGGAACGAGCAAGGAACTATGTGGTAATTGATCCAGATAAACAGTAGAATCACTAAAACCTAATCAAAGAATAAGGTCCTCTTTAATCTGTTTCTTCGGTCTACGCAGATTATCGGGTCAATAGGCCCATCGCTCTCTTCGGCAAAATAAACTAATGAATCCCTCTTGTCATAACCAGCTTAATTAAAACATATCTCATTATATGTATAGATCACTGTTTTTCGTGTCATAGTACATAATAATGCTTTTCCAAGGTGCTGGGCTTATAATGGATTTAAACCCATGTTTTAATTGGTAAAGAAATAATAACAACAGAACTAAAAGTTTTGTAAAGATACCTCCATATAATTTTTTCTGTACATTTTCATAAAATGTGTTTTTGAAAAACATATAATTGTATAATGCACATCAAAATTATATTGTAGGAATCTCATGAATTTATATTTTCAGTCTTGAAGTCTTGATACATAGTAGATGAGCAGAATGTTTACATTTTTATAATCACTAAAATTATAAAAAGAAGCATTATTAAATTTTGATATTAGGTATTTATTACTTCTTTGTAAGTGAAAATTCTTTACTCCAACTAAGACATTTCATTACTTCCAGTGGGGTAAATTATTAAACACTACAGTAAAACCCTTTAGATATAGATTGGCTACTGTATGGGCTCAGTTCAAGGACCAACCAAACATCCACTCAAATTTCTAAATATAATTTTATATTAAAACAGAAAATAATGAAATTTTGTAATTAATTTTCATTTCTCCTAATATGTTCATTGTAAACATATTAGCAGTTGCCAGTGTTATTAAAGAGATTTCACTTATCACTTATTAGAGAAGGTCTACAAACACCATTAATAATTTTATTAAAATATTATTACAGGCGGTTAAATTTGAAACGTAATAATTAGACCCATAATCTCTTCCCAGTTCATGTTAATTCTTAATATTATAAATAATTAAAATGATAAGTTGTGAATTAAATTAAGTTAAGAGTGAAGTTTTAGCACTTTTAGCTTGTGCTGTAATAAAGGAGCTTTTACTATACACCTCTGTCTTTATTAAATTAACTTTTTTAAGTTTGTGAATACATTTTTTTTTTCAGATTCTTGCCGTAAAAAGTTGTTTCAAACATCAGCAAATGAAACTACCTAATCATCAGCCAATGAAACTGGAAGTTCTTTTGTAAATTGTGACAAACAATATGTCACTGAAAAATTTGTTATAGGACTTAAATAACTATTTTTCGTAAGTAAGAATTGTGTATTGATTTGATTTTTTGTATTTACTTTATTTTACATCGCATCAACTAATAAGTCATTAGCAGCGACATTAGATTTAGTGCATTGAGTTCTTGAACTGTATTTTTTTTTAATAAAAATGATACATGGAATTTTAACAGCCTACGGAAAGATGCCATGTCTTGACCAGGATGCGAACCCAGGACCACTGGGTTCCTGGGTTTAGCATTGCGCTACAGTGAATTGCTTTTAAATAATTATAAATTTTATTATTATGATATTTACAGATATATTTATTTTAGTGATCATATGTTAACAATACATCAATTTTGCTAGTTATCAGTTATAAGTAAATTCTCTTTCAAGAGTTGATAGTGGAGAATAACAAAAACTGACACTGTAAGGTTGGTATGCTTATTCCTTCCTTATCTCATACCCATACCTGGAGATCGTAGATTTTATAATCATACTGTACAAAGTTCATATTTTATATTTATAAAACGTTTTACAATTAGTTGTTGCCCACAACGTCTTTGATTTCATACCCATTACTGAACAGAACTAATAAGTTAAAGCAGTACATTACAAAATTTCAATAAAAACAGTTGTATATTAAACTTATAAAAAGGTATCAGTTTTAAATATGTTAATTAGAGTGCCATAAAGTGAGGTAGTATCATATATTGTTATATTGTTTCATTTTAGTTCTTATTGTTCTAATAGAAGTTATGATTAACGTCTGTGTATTTATCATTTATGTTTACTGCATGAAGTGAAATCAACTTGATGTTATTAAGTCTGTCGATACATTGGTGCTGAAATCTAAGAGCATAATATTTTATGAATGTTTCCTACATTTAACACAGTAGTTCCAAAATGCTCTAAGAATTTGCAAAGTAGTCAGTTGCATTATTCAAGTCAGGTAGAACGAGTCACTGAAATTATATTCTACGGAGTTAATTTTGTTCTCGTTAAGTTTCTAGGTGTTGTGTAGTTTAGCGAATGTAAATATTCAGTTCAGGGTAAAATTAATAGATTCTGTGGTAAAATTCATTTCTGAAATTTTGAACCAACTGTTTGGATAAAAATGTAGATTTGTTTCTCGAGTAGATTGTGCTAAATGAAAGCTCATTATCATGGCAAAAGCAGGTTGTTTTGTGACAGGGACTATTAACTCTTGTGAAACAAAGTATTACAGCCAAGAGTTATATGAAAATAGACAGAACAAGTTAAAAATATTCAGTAGTGTAACTTAACCAATTCAAAAGATAGAATACCTGTATTTATTATTTTACTGATTTACTAGAATGGCATAAAATTGTTTTTACATGTTCCTATTAAAAAAATAAACAGATAAATAACATGTGAAGCATTGGCACAACTTGCTCCTAGCTGTATTTTTAAGTTATTTTAATATTTCTATGAAAATATTGTATCATTCCATTAAGATTAGGTGGGTAATTGTAAACGAAATATGAAGGATTAACATATTTTTATTTATTAAAAATCATGTATAGGTCTCCAAAATTAAATTAACTGTAAATAATAGTTATTTCAGTCTTATCTTCTTATGTTGCATACAAAAAATTGTTTAAATGAAACCCTCTAAAATTCAATTTACAAGTACCCCAACATCTTAGGGATAATTATAAAACAAAATTGGAACAAATGTAAACTAATTGACACTGTACTATTTTGTGTTGCGTTTTTAATCCCAACTGCATGTTTACAATTATCCAATCTTGGCTTGTATGAAAAGTTAATGGAAACAAGATACTTCAGACATTATGGTTATTAAAAATCATAAAGAAATGTTGTTATGGTTACATAATACAACATGTAAGTAACAGCATAAAAGTTTATCATTTTTAAAACACAAAAACATTATAAAGAAATGACACTAGTAAATAATAAATAAAAATGTATCATTTTCAAAAACAGGAACACATCCAGGGTACTCGTAGAAAATGTGTCTATTAATTTCCTTCATTTATGGATTGGGTAAAACTGTCAATATTTGTTCAAATCTAATACTACTTTCATCATTTTCTTTTAATATAACTTTGTAAAAATTTAATTTTTCAGTCAAGTTAGTTTTATTAGCAGGCATCTTAACGCCAACTTTGTCACCACTTATTGCAAAACTGATAGTTGCTTCGCTCTCGACGAGGCCTTTCGGTGTTTTTACCATCTGCGGATCTTAAATGACCAAAGATGGTGGGAAACACTGAAAGGCTTCTTAAACGACCTAAGACCCAAAGATTGTGCAAACACTGAAAGGCCTCGTCGAGAGCAAAGCGAATAGCAGTTTTGGAATAAGTGGTGACAACGTTGTTGTTAATGTTTAATCTTTACGTTGACATCCTGTGACATAAATCTACATTCATCTTCTATCGTCATCATTCCAAACATACTTGTAGAGAGTTTTATTTCTTGGTCCCCCAATGAAATCAACAAGATAAATGTTCCTAGTTGAATTTTTTGCCACTTTAATATTTCATATGTTACTTCTGTGGTATTGTATTTCAAAAAACTTATTGCAAATGAATCTTTGTTTTGTTTTTCATGTTTTCAGTTTTTTATTTTTTTTTTATTTTTCAAGTCCCTTCTTAGATTTGTTTCTTTTATGTTCCTAGACATTTCTTCTTGATTTGTTCTAGCTTTCTTTCTTGATGCTGTCTTCAGCTTCTTTAACTTTTGTCAGGACTCTGCAGTTGTTAAAACTTCTCTGCAGTTTTGGAGAGAACTTCAACAGATGATGTAATGACATTGTAGCCAATAGTGATTGTCTGTAAACTAAAATTTCCCTAGCGTTTACGGTTACCCTACCTATCCCTACATAAATTTGAAACAGCATATTTTGAAATGGTTTTTATCTACCAACGTGAACTGCACCCTTCTGTATAAGGGCTATCATTTTTATGTCTTGACTTAAAGGTTTCTTCAACCCCAATTTACATCATCTGGAAAGATGGAACAGTGTCACTTTATAAAACTAACAGTACTGTACAAATTTAACAGAAAATATACATTTCTAAATTGAATTATCTTGACTTACAGGCCGGTCATAGTCAGAAATACTAAAGTGGATGATATGTCCTTGTTTTTTGTTTGAATTAAAACGAAATGTATATGTAATATATATATAACGTAATATATGTATATGCATACATATAATATCATTACGTTTCATGAATTTAAATTAAGTTTTTTATAAATTTAAATATTTTCAGTCCATTATTGGAAAATATTGTTTGTCTTAGCGGTTCAGCACCACTGTTAATTTGAGGGTAACCTGAATTAGGGTGGGGAGGGGGATTTTATTTTTCATTGTTCTGCAGATTATATTGTATTGTTATTAAATTATTAAATGTAACTACCGTTTTTGTGTCTGTTTCAGGAAAATAAAGCAGAAGTGGCAGTGGAAGTTGTAGATGAACATATCAATGTTGAAGGTGTAGATGAACATAACGATATTGAAGTTGTGGAAAGTGATGCATTCATTATTCTAAATTTTCGAAGTGATTATTGTACTCCTATTGTAGAGGAACCAAACTGTGCAGGGTGTTTGATATTGGCAGATATCCGTAAAAAAAAATAAAAATAAATTATTATTGACCAAGAAAATGCTGATTGTAGAAAAGAAACTATTAATGATAATAAGAAAAAAAGAAAATGGGATAGAAAACACTGTTACCCGTTTTGTCATATTTTAGTGACAAATTTTGCTAGAAACATTGTAAAACATCATCCATTTGAAGAAAAATTAAAAGAATATACTATGATTTTAGATGAAAATTTAAAGGAAATAAAAAGGAAAAGAATGGCTATTACTGACAAACTGAGAAAGAAAGGTAATTATGATTATAACTTGAAGGTAACCAACAAGGGAAACTGAAAAGCTCATACCAATGAAGAGACCAGCTAATTCAAAATACACAGTTAATTCAGTGACTCACGTTGTTTCCACAAAATGTCTTGGATTTTTCGAAAAAGAAAATATGTATCTACACTACAGGCACTGCAATAATAAAGGATTTGATGATAATAACTGCGAAAGAAGAAACAGAGTTACAAAAACGTGTTCATTAATGTTAATCCCAGATGTTCCTGAAGTTTCTGAGTCACTGAAAAAAGTCATATTTCCAACAATGTTGAAAGATAAATTTAGTTTCATTGCTCAAACTGATCCGTTAATTGTACGATTTGCTACAAAGTTTTTTTAAAAACCACAGAAGTAATCAGCATATAAAATATTACTAATTGTCAGCTAATTGTCTCAATTTATGTGTTTTACTTGAAGTAACTTTAACTAATTGTTTCTGGAAAAAATTGTGTTTTTTAAATTAATTTTGAGTGTAATCTACTACTTGTTATATTTTTTATTAGTATTTTAATGTCTTAAAAGACAAGAAGTTAATTTTTTGTATTATTGTTAATAATATTTGTAATTATTTACTTTCTAATTAGTCGTTAGTCTAATTAGTTTCCTCTTGTTGTGACATTTCTTTTTACAGTTATTGAGATGCTTAATTTAATTACTGTTAATTGTTAAAGTAATAATTATAATTTTTTTTGTTAGAATACAATTTTCCATGTCTAAATATGTATTTTATTTTTTTATCGTGTTAATATAACCTTAATTGAAATGAGGATTACAAGTGTTTAAAATTCAATAATAATATCTAAAAAGTTCAAAAGACTCCTGTATTTAAAAAATAGGTAATTGTAATTTTTAATGAATCCTTGTATATTCTTGTAATAAGAATCTGTACAGTGTGCAAAAGTCTGTGTGATTTATATTTAGTGCAAACTTTTTTACTTGGACGTAATTTTATATTATTTTTATTATTATTGTACTTTATTGTAAGACAAACAAATCTTTTCTTCTAAACTTTGTCTAGTACCACACTTAAAAAATTAGAGTGCAGCTAATTATCTCAATTTGTGTTTTACGTGAAGTAACTTTAAATAATTTTTTTGTTTTCTCATGTTTTTGAAATTAATTTTGCTTGTAATCTATTATTCATTGTATTTTTTATTAATTTTTAATGTCTTAAAAGACAAGAAGTTATTTTTTTTTATTATTGATAATAATAATTGCTAATTAGTAATGGAGTTTTCTCTTTTTTGTGAGATTTCATTTTAGAGTTTTGCTATGCTTAATTTAATTACTGTTATTTGTTAAAGTAATAATAATTTATTTTTGTTAGAATACAATTTTTTATGTTTCAAAATGTATTTTTTTATTTTTTTATCATGTTTATATAACCTTAATTGGAATGGTGATTACAAGTGTTCCAAATTCAATAATAATATCTAAAAAGTGCAAAAGACTCCTACATTTAAAAAAATAGGTAATTGTTATTTTTAATGCATCCTTGTAGATTCTTGTAATGAAAACTTGTACAGTGTGCCAAAGTCTGTGATTTATATTTAGTGTTAACTTTTTCCTTGGTGTAGGTTTATTGGCTATTGGATTTGTTTCCAGGATAGTGTGATAGTGTTTTGTTATCAGTGGTTCTCTTTGTCCCATCCGTAAAATTTATATTACTTAACATTCAATCATGCAAAATAGACTATATAACACATAGAGACTGTTCAAAGCAAGCTCAGAAAAAATAGGGAAACCAAAGTTTAGTAACTAAATTGAACCGTTTTATTTTATTCACAGGGTTTAACTTGTGATAGAAACTGATAAGCTTATTGAATCAAGTGAAATGTGACAAACAAGGGTTGGCTAAAGATTAGATTGGTGAGAATATATTGTGTTTCCACGAAATTTAGGTACATGATTTCTAATTTGATCAATCGTATGCAAAATTTTATTTAACTCACAAATAGGATACACCACCCCCTAGCTTTTTGTCAATAATCTAATCAGCTTATTTCTTTTTATTAAAGACCCTCTTAAGTTGAAAGTTTCTGTAAAAAGATCCGAATTTCAGCTTTGACAGGAAAAGAGAAAATATCACACAATGGGGAATCAACCGTTTTGTTATATTAGTTACTGTAATGAAAGGAACAGTGATCGTTGTAAAATTAACATTTTACTCTACCATACTTTTTCCACTTGAATGAAGTAACTATTATTTTATTCACTTCTATTCAAATTCTGTTTGCAGGAACCATTAATATTAAACTATAAAATGAGATATTCTTTATGGAATGTCTCTTAATTTTTCTTTAACAATGAAATGGGTAAAAAATACAATAGAAGTTTCAGCTGTAATAAACATTGTTGTAATAACAGAGACAAAGAAGAAACTTTAAAGTACAAAAGATTGTTTGATGTTGCACAGCGCCATAGACTCAGCAACAGAGCTCAGAGTGGAGTGGCAGTTACGACTGATAAGAGATGGAGAAATAAAATACAAAACTATATTTATTTCAATCGTAGAATAATACTAGTAAGATTTAAGAAAGAGAGAAGGTATCTTGTGGTAGGTGTATATACACCAGAAGAAGGAAGAAAGGATTGTATTAAAATACGGCAATATTTTATGAGGAATTGCAGAAGCAAATTAATAAAGTCAATCCCAACAATTACTTGGTAATAAATGGAGATTTAAACCCCAGAATAGGAGATTCGCCAATTCAATTCAAGGAGTTGTGGGCAAGTTTGGAGAGCAGACTTTAAACTCTAATGGACATGAGCTGAGGTGCTTTTGATTCCTATAATGAATTAAAAATAACAAACAGCTTTTTAGAAAAAAGGACATACATAAGTATTCGTGGTGTGCGAGAGCGCAAAGATGAATAATAGATTATATTAGGGTCAATAAGAAACAGAACACACACGTACAAGTGTACAACACGTTAGACTTTTCAGAGGTAGTGACAGGTTCTGACAAATTTTTAGTAATTAGGAAAACACACCAAGACTTCGGGGATGTACTGACATCTAACATAGAAGCAGACGTTCATGGAAGACAAGAAGTAACATAATAACTTCTGAAACAGCCTAACAAAACTGAGAAAGATAATCACAATTTCACATGACAAATGAGGAGGTAAATAATACAGGAAGACAAGATATAACCATCACTTCCGTTTGTTAATAGCAATATATATCTTGGGGATAACATAACAATATCGGGGGACCGTGCTTTGCTCGGTTTTGATATTTATTTATATATATACAGATTATTTTTACATTAAATTGACTAGGATTTGTAAACATAAGCAGAAATTTGTAAGCATAAACAGAAACTATACGTGTATTGTATAAACATTTAAAATAATAGCAATTGCATTATACACATATAAAAAATAAAGTAAACAGAACAATACAAAATACAGTATAATACAAAAATAATACAAAATTATTGGAAAGTTACTTTTTATTAAGTTACAAACTTTTAAGCTGCTTTGTCTTTTTACTCTAGAAAATGCTACATACAACGTTCCATGCATAAAAACTGTAATAAGTAAGTAGATACCAACGGATTCAAATGTTTATCCTTGAGCTGTGTGGATGGTCAAGCAAAAGCAGGTCTTATGGGGAACTGATGTCGTTGCATAGTACATCCAAGTTGATTTTTGCTAGAATCTAATGTGATTCTTGGGATATGGACTTCTCGGCCTGCATTCCCTCCAGTGATAATCTTTGATTTAATAATATTATAACACAACTCAGTAACTATTAACCTTGTTCCATTGCATAGTCCTTCGGAGACATCCAAGTTTCGCAAGAGCATTATTATTGTATTTTTTACAAGTTTCAGTTCATGTGATGGTAGATCAGCCATTTCAACGGAATTCAGAAGTAAATTCGAGACCTCCTTCTGGTTGGTCTTTGACAGAATCATTACTGTTGTAAACTTTGCACTCTCCAGGAAGCTTTTCAATAATTTGTGCATTAATTTTATTAACATCTTTATTATTGGTTCTAGTATAGCCCTGTCCTTTGTATTTTCATATCTGTTTTTAGCCAGACAGTCTCTGAATACTTCTTCAGTAAGATTGCCGTTGGAAAGAATATTCTCTGGTAGTTCAATCTCATGCATAGCATTTACTGGCAAGACTCCATTGCCAACTTTTAATAAATATTCAGCAAAGTCTCTTTGCTCTGGATTCACACGCATATTTTCTGTCAGTGAAAAGAAGTTAAAATGATGCCAAAGTCTGTTTTCCTTAATCGAAAGGTCTACCAACTCACTGCGGTTAGCACGAGGTTGAACGGGCAAACATTGCCGGAAATCTCCTCCAAAGACAACAATCTTTCCAGCAAAGGCTATATTAGGATTTCCTATAGAACGACGTATTTGATCCATATTGTGTAGTCCATATTTAGGTAACATACCCCATGCACCAACCGAGCGTTTTACTCTCTAATAAAACGTACCTTTCTGTTGTAAGTCACAAAGAAGCAAAAGCAACAGTTTCAAAAAACTCATAAATTATTATTAACTTTAGCTTACTAACAACCTTTTTCGAATGTTTCAATGCAATCCTTTAATTTTTTGTTCATGACGTGTCCGTGTATTAATGCTTACCTCAGAGAACACAGAAAACACAACAGCGTACAGGGAACACGTTATAAATTAAATACGTTATTGCTTGCTTAATATAATTAGGTAGGGTAAACAATAATTATTGCTCGTCTCAGCTCTTATTTTGTTTATTTACATTGATTGGAACAGCTAATTATTCTTTTTTATATACGTATATACATATCAATACTGCGCAGTTTGCATTTTTCGACGGTTTCTGTAATTTATTTATCTGTAGGTTAAGAAAGCTGGTTAGAAATTACGGTTGCCTAGCAATAATTAATTGTTACGCGGTATCGGTCCCGCGATATTTTAAAATAAAGGCCCTCAGATGTGGCCCTGAAGAATTTTGCGGAGAATGAGACCAAGTCCAATCAATTCCTGGTATCAAAACACCCTTAAGTACCAACTTCCGAGAAAATCGTTAGAGCCGTTTTCGAGAAAGAAAAACATAGCTACATACAATTATATTGCTCTCTTAGTAGTGTAGGTTTAGAAGAATTAACAAAAGTTCTAGACCAAATGAAGAATAAGACCGGATGGAATGAACACAGAAATCTTAAAAGGTGATGGACTGCTATTAAAACTACAACTTTGGCATTTGATTAATGCATGCTGGAAAACAAACACTATTCCAGATTTTTGGAGAACAGCAGAGGCTGTTTAAAAAGGGATAGAAATGACTGTGGAAATTATCAAGAAATAAGCCTTTTGAATACGGCCTACAAATTATATACATGGATAATTAATAACAGACTGAAGAATACTGCAAACGCTCTCCTTCTTGAACAATCTGGATTTAGAAAAGGAAGATCCTGTGGTAACAATGTCACAATTATACGCCAATTGATCGAAAAAAGAAGAGATTCAATCTAGAGCCACATATTGCCTACATAGACTGTGAAAAAGCATTTGATCATGAGAATAGAGGTATATTGTGGAAAATATTAGAGCAAAGAGGATACCCACATCATATAATAGAAGTAATAAGAACCCTATATGAAAGAACGAACATTACTATAAACACTGAGAAGGAGAAAAGAGAATCTATTACTCTTAACAAAGGCATTAGACAAGGGTGCAGTTTCTTTGTCAATCACTTTATTTAACATACGGCTATATATTGACGATGTAAGGCAACGGAAACAACGAACTGGTCCTAGAATCTACTTACTTCCCGATAATTTCTCCATTAATATTATTTTGTTTGCTGACGATCAAGTCATCCTACAAGAAAAGGAAAGTGGATTACAAAAATCAGTGTACCAACTCAGCAAAATTTGCCATGAATGTAATTTAAAAACTTCCACGACAAAGACTAAAATAATGGCATTTAAATAGTAATAGAAAATAAAATTATTGGAAAAATATCTCACTTCAGCTATCTAGGGTGCAACGTAAGCTATGATTATGAAGACGATATCGATAATAAAAAAACAGATACCACAATGCGTAAGACTCTGGGAAAGAAAGTACGAAAAGATACAGAAATGAAATTGTATGGCTGCACCAGTATTGATGTACGGGAGTGAATTGTAGACACTCACCCAAAATCAGAAAAAAACGAATTGAAGCTGCCGAAATAAAATTTTTAAGGGAGTCAACGTGTCCAGCCTGAGATATCACATAAGAAATGCAGACGTAAGGCAAGAGCTGGATATATACTCAATAAACGACAAAATTAAAAAAAAAAGAAAGAAAACTGGATAAAACACATAAATAGAATGGGTGACTCGATAATACCAAAAAAGATAATCCAGTATAAGCCTCTTGGAGAACGAGATAGAGGCAGACCAAGAAAACGGTGGTTGTGAAGACGGAACAGGCTGAAAGCCTAATCCTTGAAATGAAGAAGAAGAAGAAATTTGGCCCAATCATGCAACTTTGTTTGACAATATTTCTATATATTTGGTTGTAACGGTATTACGAATAAATAAATTTTGTGCTAATTGAGTGCAAACTATTTAGGAATTGCGAGGAATATCGGGAAACGGATTTCATTCTAGACTTAATAGAAAAAAACTTCAGTTACCAGGAAAATATTCGAAGCTTTATGATTAGTCTTTTTTTTTTGTAGTACTGTACTGTGTTCATAAGGTATGATATTTTGTACGAATGGATTTTCTGTGTGTTAAAGAACCGCGGTGGCAAAACCGACTAACCCTCTGTCAGTTGATGTATTGGCTAACATCGCCTGTCATTGTGTGTTAGACCCGCGGTATAGCAGAACTAAACAAAACCGGCTCGTATTCACTGGTAAGTGTTTACGTTACTTCCAATGTTCTGAATCTACGTAAAAATTAAATGTCCACAGCCCGGTGGTTGTGCTCTTGTGTATTGGTTATTTCAGATGGCTGAAATAAAAATAAACAAATAATATAGCGTAGTAAAAAGTCTTAGATCAACGGACGCCTTGATTGATGGCTCAGTCGGTTGATCGCCATTCATTAATACGTTGAAGGTCTCGGGTTGCGATTACCTCTTTAGGCTGGAAATTTTTTTAACTAGCAAAGCTATTGTAACAGCTCCAAATGGGCTCCAGACTGTAATGACCATTGTAGCTGATGCAACTTTACGTACATATTCTAAAAAAAAATTAATAATAATAATAGATACCAATCCCTTGTTTCGTGCGGTTAATTCGTTCCCAAACATTTGCGCACGAAATGAAACTGCACTGAACGAGAACGTATTTTTCATAAACAAATATGGGTTTCATGGTTATTAGGTTCTGAAAGTCTTATATTATTTATTCAACAACCTGAAACCTTATGTTAGTTTACATAGCATTCACAATCGTGTAAACCTATTACCCTATTACCGTAAAGTGGTGGCGTAAAATATTTGTGTATAAATATACAATACGAACTCGATAATGTGTCTCGTGTTTGGTTCTAGAGCAAGTAAAGAATTATCATAATAGGGTATAATAGAAAACACAGAAAATATATGTAACTCTAAGACGAAAATATAACAATGAAAAATTTTCCTGTGTTACGCACGTAGGGTCGGAATTTTGGAAAATATGACTATTGGCCCTGTTTACATTTAAAACGAGTTGACACGGTTCTAGTACGTTCTGTAATTATGCTGTCTGTGTTAAACACGATAAAGTTTGTAGACACAAGACAAAAAGGTTCACTGAAGAAGACGTGACATACATACTAAAGTTTGTTAAAAGTTTTTATTTCATAGACCTAATTGTTTAGCCTTTTAAGTGATATAAATAAGACGATTACCTTACGATGCAACACGAAACGGGCTAATATTAATGACATTCATTCTACTGACATTTTTTGAAAAATAATTCAATCTTAGTTTGAACTCTGCATTCTGTCAGTGCGTTTTGATGATTTTAAAGTAGTGAACACTATTTCCTAACAAGCAAACCAGTCACGAACTCCTTTCATTATCTGAGTTGTGTTCTTTAATACAAGCACAAGAGCATTTGAAGTGAAGAACCTCATCCATCCCCTTTGCAGTATAGCTGCGCTTTCACTACAACTGGTCAAATTACTCCTACCCCATACCCCCATTATCATCACTTTCACTTCGGGAGACGTAGAGACAGATGAAGAATTTTATTTCACTAAAATGGGAAACTTTATTAATAACAAGTACAAAAGTTTGTACCGCACTGAATCGAATCTGGCCCTGCGTTATAAAGAGGGATAGGTCATAAAACAATATCCGTACTAAACCGAAACCGCACCAAATGAAATTTTCTGAACCGGGGATTGGTGTAAAAGAATTAAAGTACTTGCTGATTTGGGGGGGGGGCAGAGTTCTTTTTGAGCAAAACGAAACAGGCAAAGCCCCCTTAGGGCAGCTACATGCAATTGAACTCCTTTAAAATTAGGCTATCGTCTAGAATTTTGTGACATTCAAAATAATATATGTTTGAAATACGTTAAAGGGTCCACAGCCGGAGTTTTAAACTATCGTCTCGAAATATATTACCAAATGTGTAGGCCTACAGGCCTACATCTATGTACATGATCGTATCTACAACATGCTTTTTGTTCGGCTTGTTATTCCGTTGTCATGGAGAATAATTTAATTGATTCAAAAAATATTTTAAAACGTTTGTTGTAAGTACACAATTGAGTGGTGTACCGTGCGTATGTGATTTTCATTGGCGACTATTTGGTATTTGGTGGGAAAAATATAATTTTACTTCTGTAGTGAATTAAACAAAATTGTACAACCGACGGTAGAATATCGTTTTCAATTTGTGCTAGCTCATTACACAGTCCACAACTATGAGACAGTTCATTATATGTTGTTTTGATATTCACATGTATTTCAGTTTTTATTACAAATACGTTTATAGAAAAAACGCCATAAAAAGGAAGAGCAGCACAAATAGGTCGTCAGACATCGTTACAACGTTAAAATGCGATCACGTCTTCATATTGAAAATGGTGAAAACAGCGTTGACTATAATAAATGATAATAAGTTGGCACTGAAACGCGCATAAATACAATTTGAAAATGAATTACAGATCCCTCAAATTTTTTAATGCAGTAATTGATCTAGATTTATGGAAAACATTTTGATGAAGTCTATTCCTACAATGAAATTAAGGGAAAAAAAAAAACCAAAACAAAAATACGGCGGCAAACAAAACACACGCAAGGGTGTAAAGCATTTGAGCTTTAAGGACTGACATCTATAAAACAGATTGTAACTATGAAAATTCAACCAATAATGCATGTGTACAGAATGAATGACAGGGTCTTCCATGTCAGCATGCTTATAAAGGTAATAACTGTAATATTGGCCAAGGTATAGGCGAGATTGTCATTTGTTAACCCCGTACACCAGCTACGCTAAGAAATTGTGTGATGTCAATAGGTAACGTGATTTCATGTTAGGTAGTGTTGTTCACGGCAATAAGGGTTTATTGTTACTCTTAAATTTTGAAAATAAATAATAATACAAAATACAGTATAATACAAAAATAATACAAAATTATTGGAAAGTTACTTTTTATTAAGTTACAAACTTTTAAGCTGCTTTGTCTTTTTACTCTAGAAAATGCTACATACAACGTTCCATGCATAAAAACTGTATATAAGTAAGTAGATACCAACGGATTCAAATGTTTATCCTTGAGCTGTGTGGATGGTAAAGCAAAAGCAGGTCTTATGGGGAACTGATGTCGTTGCATTGTACATCCAAGTTGATTTTTGCTAGAATCTAATGTGATTCTTGGGATATGGACTTCTCGGCCTGCATTCCCTCCAGTGATAATCTTTGATTTATTAATGTTGTAACACAACTCAGTAACTATTAACCTTGTTCCATTGGATAGTCCTTCGGAGACATCCAAGTTTCGCAAGAGCATTATTATTGTATTTTTTACAAGTTTCAGTTCATGTGATGGTAGATCAGCCATTTCAACGGAATTCAGAAGTAAATTCGAGACCTCCTTCTGGTTGGTCTTTGACAGAATCATTACTGTTGTAAACTTTGCACTCTCCAGGAAGCTTTTCAATAATTTGTGCATTAATTTTATTAACATCTTTATTATTGGTTCTAGTATAGCCCTGTCCTTCGTATTTTCATATCTGTTTTTAGCCAGACAGTCTCTGAATACTTCTTCAGTAAGATTGCCGTTGGAAAGAATATCCTCTGGTAGTTCAATCTCATGCATAGCATTTACTGGCAAGACTCCATTGCCAACTTTTAATAAATATTCAGCAAAGTCTCTTTGCTCTGGATTCACACGCATATTTTCTGTCAGTGAAAAGAAGTTAAAATGATGCCAAAGTCTGTTTTCCTTAATCGAAGGTCTACCAACTCACTGCGGTTAGCACGAGGTTGAACGGGCAAACATTGCCGGAAATCTCCTCCAAAGACAACAATCTTTCCAACAAAGGCTATATTAGGATTTCCTATAGAACGACGTATTTGATCCATATTGTGTAGTCCATATTTAGGTAACATACCCCATGCACCAACCGAGCGTTTTACTCTCTAATAAAACGTACCTTTCTGTTGTAAGTCACAAAGAAGCAAAAGCAACAGTTTCAAAAACTCATAAATTATTATTAACTTTAGCTTACTAACAACCTTTTTCGAATGTTTCAATGCAATCCTTTAATTTTTTGTTCATGACGTGTCCGTGTATTAATGCTTACCTCAGAGAACACAGAAAACACAACAGCGTACAGGGAACACGTTATAAATTAAATACGTTATTGCTTGCTTAATATAACTAGGTAGGGTAAACAATAATTATTGCTCGTCTCAGCTCTTATTTTGTTTATTTACATTGATTGGAACAGCTAATTATTCTTTTTTATATACGTATATACATATCAATACTGCGCAGTTTGCATTTTTCGACGGTTTCTGTAATTTATTTATCTGTAGGTTAAGAAAGCTGGTTAGAAATTACGGTTGCCTAGCAATAATTAATTGTTACGCGGTATCGGTCCCGCGATATTTTTAAATAAAGGCCCTCAGATGTGGCCCTGAAGAATTTTGCGGAGAATGAGACCAAGTCCAATCAATTCCTGGTATCAAAACACCCTTAAGTACCAACTTCCGAGAAAATCGTTAGAGCCGTTTTCGAGAAAGAAAAACATAGCTACATACAATTATATTGCTCTCTTAGTAGTGTAGGTTTAGAAGAATTAACAAAAGTTCTAGACCAAATGAAGAATAAGACCGGATGGAATGAACACAGAAATCTTAAAAGGTGATGGACTGCTATTAAAACTACAACTTTGGCATTTGATTAATGCATGCTGGAAAACAAACACTATTCCAGATTTTTGGAGAACAGCAGAGGCTGTTTAAAAAGGGATAGAAATGACTGTGGAAATTATCAAGAAATAAGCCTTTTGAATACGGCCTACAAATTATATACATGGATAATTAATAACAGACTGAAGAATACTGCAAACGCTCTCCTTCTTGAACAATCTGGATTTAGAAAAGGAAGATCCTGTGGTAACAATGTCACAATTATACGCCAATTGATCGAAAAAAGAAGAGATTCAATCTAGAGCCACATATTGCCTACATAGACTGTGAAAAAGCATTTGATCATGAGAATAGAGGTATATTGTGGAAAATATTAGAGCAAAGAGGATACCCACATCATATAATAGAAGTAATAAGAACCCTATATGAAAGAACGAACATTACTATAAACACTGAGAAGGAGAAAAGAGAATCTATTACTCTTAACAAAGGCATTAGACAAGGGTGCAGTTTCTTTGTCAATCACTTTATTTAACATACGGCTATATATTGACGATGTAAGGCAACGGAAACAACGAACTGGTCCTAGAATCTACTTACTTCCCGATAATTTCTCCATTAATATTATTTTGTTTGCTGACGATCAAGTCATCCTACAAGAAAAGGAAAGTGGATTACAAAAATCAGTGTACCAACTCAGCAAAATTTGCCATGAATGTAATTTAAAAACTTCCACGACAAAGACTAAAATAATGCCATTTAAATAGTAATAGAAAATAAAATTATTGGAAAAATATCTCACTTCAGCTATCTAGGGTGCAACGTAAGCTATGATTATGAAGACGATATCGATAATAAAAAAACAGATACCACAATGCGTAAGACTCTGGGAAAGAAAGTACGAAAAGATACAGAAATGAAATTGTATGGCTGCACCAGTATTGATGTACGGGAGTGAATTGTAGACACTCACCCAAAATCAGAAAAAAACGAATTGAAGCTGCCGAAATAAAATTTTTAAGGGAGTCAACGTGTCCAGCCTGAGATATCACATAAGAAATGCAGACGTAAGGCAAGAGCTGGATATATACTCAATAAACGACAAAATTAAAAAAAAAAGAAAGAAAACTGGATAAAACACATAAATAGAATGGGTGACTCGATAATACCAAAAAAGATAATCCTGTATAAGCCTCTTGGAGAACGAGATAGAGGCAGACCAAGAAAACGGTGGTTGTGAAGACGGAACAGGCTGAAAGCCTAATCCTTGAAATGAAGAAGAAGAAGAAATTTGGCCCAATCATGCAACTTTGTTTGACAATATTTCTATATATTTGGTTGTAACGGTATTACGAATAAATAAATTTTGTGCTAATTGAGTGCAAACTATTTAGGAATTACGAGGAATATCGGGAAACGGATTTCATTCTAGACTTAATAGAAAAAAACTTCAGTTACCAGGAAAATATTCGAAGCTTTATGATTAGTCTTTTTTTTTTGTAGTACTGTACTGTGTTCATAAGGTATGATATTTTGTACGAATGGATTTTCTGTGTGTTAAAGAACCGCGGTGGCAAAACCGACTAACCCTCTGTCAGTTGATGTATTGGCTAACATCGCCTGTCATTGTGTGTTAGACCCGCGGTATAGCAGAACTAAACAAAACCGGCTCGTATTCACTGGTAAGTGTTTACGTTACTTCCAATGTTCTGAATCTACGTAAAAATTAAATGTCCACAGCCCGGTGGTTGTGCTCTTGTGTATTGGTTATTTCAGATGGCTGAAATAAAAATAAACAAATAATATAGCGTAGTAAAAAGTCTTAGATCAACGGACGCCTTGATTGATGGCTCAGTCGGTTGATCGCCATTCATTAATACGTTGAAGGTCTCGGGTTGCGATTACCTCTTTAGGCTGGAAATTTTTTTAACTAGCAAAGCTATTGTAACAGCTCCAAATGGGCTCCAGACTGTAATGACCATTGTAGCTGATGCAACTTTACGTACATATTCTAAAAAAAAATTAATAATAATAATAGATACCAATCCCTTGTTTCGTGCGGTTAATTCGTTCCCAAACATTTGCGCACGAAATGAAACTGCACTGAACGAGAACGTATTTTTCATAAACAAATATGGGTCTCATGGTTATTAGGTTCTGAAAGTCTTATATTATTTATTCAACAACCTGAAACCTTATGTTAGTTTACATAGCATTCACAATCGTGTAAACCTATTACCCTATTACCGTAAAGTGGTGGCGTAAAATATTTGTGTATAAATATACAATACGAACTCGATAATGTGTCTCGTGTTTGGTTCTAGAGCAAGTAAAGAATTATCATAATAGGGTATAATAGAAAACACAGAAAATATATGTAACTCTAAGACGAAAATATAACAATGAAAAATTTTCCTGTGTTACGCACGTAGGGTCGGAATTTTGGAAAATATGACTATTGGCCCTGTTTACATTTAAAACGAGTTGACACGGTTCTAGTACGTTCTGTAATTATGCTGTCTGTGTTAAACACGATAAAGTTTGTAGACACAAGACAAAAAGGTTCACTGAAGAAGACGTGACATACATACTAAAGTTTGTTAAAAGTTTTTATTTCATAGACCTAATTGTTTAGCCTTTTAAGTGATATAAATAAGACGATTACCTTACGATGCAACACGAAACGGGCTAATATTAATGACATTCATTCTACTGACATTTTTTGAAAAATAATTCAATCTTAGTTTGAACTCTGCATTCTGTCAGTGCGTTTTGATGATTTTAAAGTAGTGAACACTATTTCCTAACAAGCAAACCAGTCACGAACTCCTTTCATTATCTGAGTTGTGTTCTTTAATACAAGCACAAGAGCATTTGAAGTGAAGAACCTCATCCATCCCCTTTGCAGTATAGCTGCGCTTTCACTACAACTGGTCAAATTACTCCTACCCCATACCCCCATTATCATCACTTTCACTTCGGGAGACGTAGAGACAGATGAAGAATTTTATTTCACTAAAATGGGAAACTTTATTAATAACAAGTACAAAAGTTTGTACCGCACTGAATCGAATCTGGCCCTGCGTTATAAAGAGGGATAGGTCATAAAACAATATCCGTACTAAACCGAAACCGCACCAAATGAAATTTTCTGAACCGGGGATTGGTGTAAAAGAATTAAAGTACTTGCTGATTTGGGGGGGGGCAGAGTTCTTTTTGAGCAAAACGAAACAGGCAAAGCCCCCTTAGGGCAGCTACATGCAATTGAACTCCTTTAAAATTAGGCTATCGTCTAGAATTTTGTGACATTCAAAATAATATATGTTTGAAATACGTTAAAGGGTCCACAGCCGGAGTTTTAAACTATCGTCTCGAAATATATTACCAAATGTGTAGGCCTACAGGCCTACATCTATGTACATGATCGTATCTACAACATGCTTTTTGTTCGGCTTGTTATTCCGTTGTCATGGAGAATAATTTAATTGATTCAAAAAATATTTTAAAACGTTTGTTGTAAGTACACAATTGAGTGGTGTACCGTGCGTATGTGATTTTCATTGGCGACTATTTGGTATTTGGTGGGAAAAATATAATTTTCCTTCTGTAGTGAATTAAACAAAATTGTACAACCGATGGTAGAATATCGTTTTCAATTTGTGCTAGCTCATTACACAGTCCACAACTATGAGACAGTTCATTATATGTTGTTTTGATATTCACATGTATTTCAGTTTTTATTACAAATACGTTTATAGAAAAAACGCCATAAAAAGGAAGAGCAGCACAAATAGGTCGTCAGACATCGTTACAACGTTAAAATGCGATCACGTCTTCATATTGAAAATGGTGAAAACAGCGTTGACTATAATAAATTATAATAAGTTGGCACTGAAACGCGCATAAATACAATTTGAAAATGAATTACAGATCCCTCAAATTTTTTAATGCAGTAACTGATCTAGATTTATGGAAAACATTTTGATGAAGTCTATTCCTACAATGAAATTAAGCAAAAAAAAAACAAAAACAAAAATACGGCGGCAAACAAAATACACGCAAGGGTGTACCATTTGAGCTTTAAGGACTGACATCTATAAAACAGATTGTAACTATGAAAATTCAACCAATAATGCATGTGTACAGAATGAATGACAGGGTCTTCCATGTCAGCATGCTTATAAAGGTAATAACTGTAATATTGGCCAAGGTATAGGCGAGATTGTCATTTGTTAACCCCGTACACCAGCTACGCTAAGAAATTGTGTGATGTCAATAGGTAACGTGATTTCATGTTAGGTCGTGTTGTTCACGGCAATAAGGGTTTATTGTTACTCTTAAATTTTGAAAATAAATAATCTTTTCTGTTCTGATATAACACCTGATGTGATATCAGCCTGATAACGAATTTATGACTTTTCTCCAGATTATAATATTTTTTATTTTATTAAATGCCATCGGTTGAAATATCAAGACGATCTGTCCTCTGACGCATACTAAAGTGTTTTGCCAAAAAATATCAAATTACCGAAAGTTGTCCTAATGCAATCTGTTTGAACAATACTATTTTCCGACAATAAAACACAAGTGTTATTAAAGAGTTTTCATGTTAAGATTAAGTAAGCAACTATATAAGTGTATGCAGTTTTTCCAGCGTTATTCTTTACGGGTAGCTTATTTTTACATTTCTGACCCTAACAAAATTACACTAACAAAGTTTTATCATTTCTAGTGTTTACGACAATAAAACGACTGACGTTTAGCTGAAGACAGAAAAATCCGCTAAATAGAAAAAATTAAGTAAACATTTACATATTACAAAAATATCTCCGCCTCACTTCTGTCAGAAATCGGTATGCATATGTCACCCCATTTATGAAATCATCTACGAGGATATTAGCGTGCACGGTTGATATGGAACATCATTTGGAATATTACAGTTTTCTCTAAACGTTTTATTTAATAACAATGACAGCTGAAATTTGTTAGCGTGTGAAAAACGCCGAGCCTGACCGAGTTTCAAACGCTGGACCATAGCACCATATGAAAGGCAGACGCTAACCACTCTGCTACGTGATAGGAATGAACTTCCTTTTTTTATTAATGTAGTACATTAATTATTATTGTGAGGTTATTCTAAATTTTATTAATAACCTAAACAAAAATTAATAATAATCAACTATCGGTTAATGTTTTTGCACTTTACCGCATGATCAACAATAACTGACTGTTGCGGCCCGACCTGAATTTATACAACTGTGCGAAAACTGTAGAGAGCGAACAATATGAATCGTCAACTACTCAGGCAAGGAAAAAAGTTTTCCTGGCAACGCTGTCAAGTCTTGGCAACGCTGTCAGTTCCGTTTGTCTACATCACATTTGTTTTGGTTTGAAGGCGCGACCTTGCAGTCTTGTATATCTGGCTGTCGCTTTGGGAATGTTCAGCCAAAAAGCATACTTGGTTGATCCAAGATGAATTTTGTACAGAGCCACAAAATGGTTCCCGCGTTTTTAAGGTTTGAGGTTATGTTCGCTCACCCAGATCAACATATCTGATCAACAATATCGTTTTATATGTGATCAACAATCAATCGTTAAAAATATTTAATTATTTTTAATATTATTAAAAAATGTTATGCTTTTCTTTTACGGTTTTTGCCACTGAATTCATTAATGTAATAACGAAAGTTGTAGCACTAAAACCTAATGAGAAATAAGCTTTATACAAAAATCAACATTCATGGAAATTTTCTGCGTGATCAACAATGATCCCAAAAAGATAAATATATATATATAATAAGTGAATGAAGAGGATGTACCAACAAGATAATCATACTCTTTATCTTTAAATTTTACATTATATACAATTGTAGTTTAACAGAATTCCTACTGATCATAGTTATATACGCAAAAAATGTACTAAAGACTAAAGACTCAAGTAGTGCACATTTTACATCTGTTGATTAGAATCACAAATTGCCTTAACATTTCAAATCTAAACCAATACAATAAGAATTTGTAGGCCATAGTAATATTGTTCGACATGTAATTAAATATTCAGAATATTTTTAATTCGTTTACCGTTTCATTGTCATATTACAATAAAGACAATTGTAACATTCCATGGATTCAATTATACATGACAACCTAAGCCCATGTTGATGTAGTACTTTCGTTGTGATTATCTTTTCATATGTCCCAATGCAACTTTACTTACCATGTTACTACAGTATAACCGATTCGTTAGAGATAAGTCTACCATTTAGATTATGTAGGAAAAGAAATATTTTGTAGATTACCAAGATTATTTCATTCAATTTGGTGTTAGACTACCATTTGGTGTAGATCCATAGTTTATTTTGTGAGGTGAAGTTTTTTCGTTTCACTGGAATTTTTCTTCTTTAGACTTATAAATTTATATAAATATTTTTAAAAGCAAATTGTTTATTTTTGAAAGCAGTAAATAAAAACAAAAAGCTAATCTCCTTACTGAGACAAAAATAAAGTAAATAATAGGGGTTTTCAGTAATAAATTTGTTTCTGAAGTAAATAATACATTTCTTTTTTAGAAAAAACAGTTGGTTTCTTTTAACCAATGCTTCTTAAAATAACATTTGTCTTTCTAAATTTTATCAAAAATAAAACGAATATATATTACAAAATTTTATTTATTAGGGACCAAAAGTTAGTTTGTATACTTTTTCCAACTGTATGGATTAACATTTTTGAAATATTATATAGTAACAAATTCAAAATAAATTAATAGACGGTCCCCGGCCCAGGAAAGTTGTTAAGCGAGTAAGATTAAAATATCTTTAAAAATATTAAAGGGCAAACCTTTAGTTGCTGTTTTTAATTATAGCAACATCAGTTGACTCTTTTGAAGATGTGCGCGTACTGGGCTTCGGTCCGAGAGCGTCAAAATATATTTCTTATTATATTATGTCTTATTACTTTATTAAAAACCAGTCTCGTCTTTACAATAAAACAGTGAAAATTAACTTACAAAGATATTAAACAAGTCAGAATAATTAAATATTTTCTGATTAGGAAATGTCTTATGAAAAACAGGTTTTTAAAATTCAATGAGCTCTTTGTCTGTGTTCTGAGACCATCAACTTTACTGTACAACAAATATTACAACGTATTCTGTGGTATATAGCAATTACTTCATTATTTATGTAGTTATAATAGGATACGTCAATTATTCACATTTTCTAAACGTTAATTAAATGCATACGAAAATAATTAAGTTAAATACTATTATATTTACACTAGATTTGTTGTAAATAATTGTTTGTTTATTTGGCAGTTCTCAATCATATTACAATTTTTTTTATTAACAACATATTCATATTCAGTTGCACTATTTGAACCTAAAAGTAACCATTGCCATCGACAATTAAGTGCTAATATAATTAATTTAGTTTTATATGTAGTCGTACTGAACCAGTAACATATAATTTTAAGTTAATCAAAGTAAAGTTAATTTTATGGTTATTTAAAAGTAATGGAAGTAAGTAAAACTAAATGAAAGATGTAAAAAAAAATCTGTATAGAATTTTCTAATAAGAGATATATTCATGAATATTAATGTATTTTGGGGCTAACTGAATTCATCAGTAAAAATAATCTAAAACAAACAAACAAAAATATACGCTTTTACTATCATTTGAATATGTTTCCCAAGAATGGAAGTGAAGGTTGCTATCTTCAAGCATTATTAGTTATGATTACAGATAAAGACAATGTTTATCCAGGAGCACAGAAGACATGGTTATGAATCTTGATTAAATGGAAAAAGTTATAAGAAACTAGTAGAGACTACGGTGGACAGAAGAGTGCAGACAATTTGAAGAACGAATTGACAGAGCATTGACATGAAGACTATACAGAGAAAAATACTGTAGACAAGCTTTGTAAGAAGGGAACATCAATGGGGGGATTGAGCACACGAACTATACGAGTATTATATAAAGAGGAAAGGGTGATGGAAAAAACGCTGAAGGAAACCCAGGGAAGAGGTACATAGACAACATGGTTGCCGAACATAGTTTTAAAATAAATTCCAGTAGTTAGTTGTTATTACTGTTATTAACTTTTTTTTTTTTTTTTGCTTTCCAAAGATTGTTATTCCGCTTCAACCGACTACGCTATCAAAGGTGCATGTTTCTAAAACAAATATAAAACTGTAGGTGTAAACACCTGCTAATAAAGATGTTTCTGGGACTACATGAAGCGAAAGAGGAATACGTAGTCCGCTGTGAGCGTTGATTAACCATGGCGTGTGACTGCGACGCCAGTCCCACCCCCGAACCACGCGGACAAAATTTGGATTCTGTATTCAAACCTCGCCGAGGAAGGTGTACACCACACCGAAACGTTCGAGGACAATAAGAAACGTAAGTTTTCACAAGTGAAAGTACAGTTAATCACTGATATAAAGAGGATCCCGTTCAATAATTGATTACCTTTTAGTTAATTGGAAATTAGGAAATTTAGTGGAGGTTACTAGGGTTTTTAGAGGATGTGACGTTGAGTCTGACCATTTTCTGCTCACATCAAAAATTAGTATTCCAGGTAGGCCAGTGCTCCCAACAAACTTTTAAGGTACACCTGCTCCAAGATGAAAGTATTAGATACCTGTATGAGGCCCGGTTGAATCAGTTTGCACAACAAAAACCCATGAGTAGTATTTGTGTGGTATGTGTTTTATTAGTGTCATGTTGGTTATGTCTGGGAATTCATGTAAAGTGTTTATTGCATGTGTGGCCAAATTAGATTTATATATTTCTGGTCACACACAAAGGCACCATAATGAACATTTGGAAAATTTACAAACATACAAACGCAAAACACAAAACAAGCTAATATCTAAACAAATACAAATCAATACAAAACATGATACAATTTTCAAAGCACTCAAATCGAAAATACACAAAATACTAATATATACACCACAATCGCACACAATAATAACAATTTAAAAATATCGGTATGGAGAACTGATGCGGAGTCTTGATATGACCACTTGACTTCTTCTGTAGTCTGTAGCAAGTGAGTGCTGCTCGTAAATATTTTTCCTCACTCGGAATGGCTTGGCGGGTGGTGACTTAAGCCATTCATCATTCCAGTGCTCCAGAAGTTTTAAATGTAGATATTTCTTAAAGTCATTGTGGAATAGTTTGTGAGGATGACATTGACTCGACGTAGCAGTTTTTGCAGCCCTATCAGCCATCTCGTTGCCCTTAATTCCGATGTGCGATGGTATCCAACTGAAAATAATTTCCTTGCACTGTATAGTTGAGATATCAAGAGTTGTGTTACTTATGTCTTGAATAATGGGTTCTTTGCTGTCCTCCTGCTGCAGACTATCTAAAACACTTCGAGAATCTGAGAAGATAATATACTTGGAACCCATGGAATCTTTTGTTATTTCCAGTGCTAAATGAATTGCATATGCTTCGCAGAAAAAACGGAGCAAACCCCGTCCAACCTGACAATATACCTGATAATATCTGGATATTTATGTCCAGATAATATTACTGCACATCCATTGTTTTCGTCTGTGCGAGAACAATCCGTGAACACATGAGTGTACTCTGTGTATTTATCAAGTTTTTCGTAGAACTTAGACAAGTAAACGTACGGGGTTGTAATAGCTTTTAGGGATTCTGAGATTATGTTATAAAATTTGAGTGGTTTACGACACCAAGGAGGCTCTGGTGGATATTGCTGGGTGAAAACAGAAGGAAAATGAGTGTTTAATTTGCGTAGGTAGATATTAATAAGTTCATAAAATGGTTTGGGTAGGGTTGGGCGTTTAGCAAATTTGTCGCTGTTCTTATCTGAGAAAACATTAAGACTTACTTAAGACTTTGCGGCTGTTATTGTTTGCCATAGAAAAAATTCTACACACAGACACACACAAAGACACTTTTTGAAAAGTGACTTTTCTTCATGTTTTGAGGGTAGTACAATCAGAATCAGCCGTTATCTCGAACACGATTTTTTCGCCATCACCATACCTCCATATCCTTAAGGAACATGGAAGTAAAACACTCCACAAGTCGAAAATTGGGACGGCTGATGATGGGCACACTAAGGGTCCCGAAACAAGTTCCAAATAAAGAAAAAATAACATCTTGAGTTAAAGTAAATATACATTTTTAAATATATTATATACATCAAGAAATAGACTGCAGCAAAAGGTGTTTGAATTAACACACACACACACACACACACACACACACACAAATCGTTCTACAATTATTATTGTAGTTAGCCACGTAAATAAAAAAACCACTTGTTCAGATGTTCACTGACTAGAGCACGATGAACACCTGGCAAAAAAAGAAAGTGGGAAAATTACTGGATATCGGATTGGGAACTGAAATCCTGTACTACTTTACAACACTTAACGTGACCTTATGCGCAGCATTTTCTTCTACTTAATTGTTTTAATAAAAATTAATATCATTTTGGATCGAGCATTCATAGTTCTCTTTAGTAACAAAATCTTTATGGATAAGTTATTCAATTTCCCTGACAGAGTAAACGTTCTGGCGCTTAGTGTGATGAACATAAACAGCAAACGGTTGTTTAATAAATAAGGAGTTAGAGCATTAACTAATATTGCATAGATACGATGTAGAAATTTATAATTCATATTACATAATAGAGTATAATAATATTGTCTTAACAACAGTCCGTAACCACAACATGTGTTTAGCCTGATTATAAGCTTTATTGTTGGCTGTAGTGTATTGTTAGTATTTTATTTTTCGTTATTTAACTAATGGTTTAGATTAAATATTAATGTATTAATATTTGCTAATGTATTAAAAATCCGTCGATTCCACGTGTGCACAACGTACAATAAATCTGTCAAGTTGCCATTATTTTCTTAAACTAAAATTAAAAAATGTTTGCGTAATACAAGTCGCAAATATATTTTGATTATTATGTTTAAAAAAAAATTTTTTTTTAAATACAAATTCTTAGTGTATATTGCTCGACGGGGTTATAAATATTTCCAAAATTATATAAACCTCAGTCAGGGCTAATTGAAAATAAATATTGTTAATTAAATTGTGTTTCTGTGGCAACTGTATTAGCTTTTTGAAATCCACAGCTTGTTCTGCAATCGGACAGCAAATGTTAAAACAACCATAGATTGTATTCAATCGTCTTAAAACAAGAAATAGTTAATGATTAGTTGAGGTCAATTATTCAACCTATACAACACACAGTTATTAATAACAAACTAACAAATGTTTTTAATGAACTATATTCAACGTAAATGATTATTACCAATTATTATTATTATTTATTATTATTATTATTATTATTATTATTATTATTAGTAGTAGTAGTAGTAGTAGTAGTAGTAGTAGTAGTAGTAGTAGTAGTAGTAGTAGTAGTAGTAGTAGTAGTAGTAGTAGTAGTAGTATTCATTATTATTATTATTATTATTATTATTTTTTATTATTATTGATTATTATTCAATTCATATCACCAAGTTTGAATTGTAGAATACTACAAAATGTAATACTACAGTGCCAAAATATCTTTGAAGATGGCATAAGTGAATCGCAATTCAAATTAGTTCCTGTCAACTTGAGACGTTCTGTAACTTACTAACTTATTATTTGATTAACAAACAATAGTGGTGATTTCAAATATCCGCTCTTGTTCGGACAACGTCGGTATCCACAGTATGCATTCACAACCACGTAACTTGCCTTTTGCAATAACTCAACCAGTTGTGTCGTCCAAAAAATTGTGAATAAACTTTTTAAACGATTCAAAAAATTACGTTCCTTTTATAAAGTTAAACATTTGCATCGCTTTTCAATGTCTTCATCAAAGATGATATAAATAGTGTAACTAATTAATCTCAATGACGACAAAATTGCTTTCCTATTCGAGTCACAGTGACTTTATTCAACTGGACAGTGTCAACGGAAACAGGAATTGCTGTGCAAAGACATTCATCAACACATGTATCGTGAGAGTTCATTGAATAATGGGAGAACGATACCTTTTCTACCCACACTGTACGTCAGTGACAAATTGTGTGTGTGTGTGTGTGTGTGTGTGTGTGTGTGTGTGTGTGTGTGTGTGTGTGTGTGTGTGTGTGTGTGTGTGTGTGTGTGTGTGTGTGTGTGTGTGTGTGTGTGTGTGTTTTGATAGAGATTGATCATTTTTCAGCTGCTACGGGTTACTGACAGACTTAGTGTAACACATGCACAAGTTTTGTGCATGTTTCTACCCACAACACAACACAAATAAATAAGTATATATTGAGAGCGCGATAATTTCTCATTAATGTACGCATTACTCTAGTATAATGTTAAACGTAGATCTGTATAGGCCTATTAGGATATTGTAAAACTCTATACGTTCCATTCTCAGTAAGGAGAGTCATCTTTTACCTACACATCTAGGAGAGGATTTCTAAAATATCATATTCATCGAATATAAATCTTTAAAGTCAGTAGAATTTTTATTAAGTTTTTTCTTTACTTACATTTACGTACCGACTAATGTTCTTAGTCTACTTTGCTGTATACTGTTTTGAATGTGTAGACAGCTTAATAGTAACATTTAAGAAATCTTTCAGTAGCATCAGAATAACTAAAGGAAAGCAGATATTTTATTTTACTTTCCATCATTGTTATTGAAGTTTTATATTTAGAGCGCTTTAAATAGACTCACTGATATCTTGAATACTATTTAGTGTTTTTATAATTCTGGTAAACTGCTTTGTCAACCACTGTACCATATTATACAACTAATTTCATGTACAGACTTCTTTAATTATAATGTAATGGGTTATACAGCTAAACTTCGCTGCAATATGTAGAATCTGGTTTTGAACAAAGCAGCAGACACTAACTGACTAGTAATATACCTGTAAGTTTCAATTGCTTTTTAGCCGTTTACCGCGTTTGAAATAAATTCATGCAAAGTGTTACATAATTTGAATTCTTCGTATTGTTTAAATTAGCAGCCATCCTTACTTTTCTTTTATAAAATTGCTAAACTGCTATAATTGTTTTTATTATTTAGACATAATAATAATAATTAATAATAATAATAATAATAAAAACAATTATAGCAGTTTAGCAATTTTATAAAAGAAAAATAATTTGAATTGACAGACTGGAATTTAATTTGAAACTTTCTCTCTCTCTCCCTCCCGTCCTCTCTCAATCGCTTTCTTTCATTCACATGTACAAAAATATGGTAAGTTTACAATTTAATTAATTACGAATTTCGTTGCCTTATTGACGCTTTGTATGCCTTTATTTGTTTAGATTATTTTTGTTAAATTTCTCCCGATTCTTCATAAATTTGAATGAAGACTTGCAAGATATTACGTAAGATTAGCCAAAAACAGTCAAATTGATTTTACGTTATTTTAATATAGAATATGTCTTCCTTTCAAGTCCAACAGTAACCCTCACATGCACAATTTCGAGCGATAATAAATCTCATCATGAAAGAAATTGCAATATCTTCTACACGTGAAAACATGCACGCTTCTCTAAAATATTCCATTCGAAAGGCTCGGAAACAAAGTCTATAAACAACACTGACTCAGCGTTGTATGTTATCAGACATCGCTGGGAGGGGGTGAGAAACCGTCCATGTTTCGCTCCGTTTGGCGCGCTGTAAAATTAGTGTAGTTCAGGACTCCAAAGTGATACAGCGCCCTACACGCGTGTCAATGAATTCGCCTAATCGCTGACTATCTATTTTGTAGAAGTAACAGCAGTTGACAGTAACGAGAGTGGTAGATAATCGTGTGTGAAGTGACGAAAATTGTGTGTTTGGGAAAAATATCGCGGTATATGGACGCTAGATGAGCTCAGAATTATCGTGAACGTGGAGAGTATCGACGGATCCAAGAAGTCCGCATTGTCCAATGCCGAGCGTCAGAGGTCTTTACCGCCAACGCAACCGAGTACGTCTGCCGCTGCTGGAGTCTGTATAGAAGAGGACAACGCGTCTGTCTGTGAGAACGTGGTGAACACCGAGAAAAATGAAGTAGAGTTGATGGAAGTAGATACCGAGGTCAATATGGGCGAGGAGAAGCCACGGGTGTCTCAGTCGACTGATTTAGCTAAGACGTGGGAGCTAGGTACAAACCACGTTCTTTAGTAATGAGTTTGGATGCTCGTGTGATGCTTGTGACCGACTCTGGTTCCACAAGGACGTAAAGACAGTGACAGATAAAGTAGTCCCGTTGCTTAATCCCGTGTTCCCAAAAGGAGACGTTCCAAACCTTTGACTATGTAGTTACTGCCGCACGAATCTGTCTAAGGGTAAAATACCGTCAATGACGAGATCAAACGGGTTTGAATATCCGCCGAAGCCAGACTTACCGCCCATAGACCGGATAACTGAGTCACTCGTATCGTCACGACTACCGTCTATGCAGAGTCTGTACGCGTGGGCGACACATGCGTATGCGCGCGAGATGTGTGCTAGAGTCACTCCAAGGCGCACGCTTGAATTGGGCCCCAAAACGAAATCTGCGCGCCCCCATGTGTCCGTCATAAGGATGTGTGTGAGTGTAATGCCCGTGACCTAATCGAAGCAAACAAAACAGTAAAATTTCCATATATCTCCAGTATTTTACAGTAGATAAACACTCCACGAGATAAATTTTTCTGCAGACACCAACAGGATACTTCCGTAATCGTTGCCGGTTTGAATTAAACTAATTAAATTAGGTAATTTCAGAGATATGCCTAGAAACAGAAAAAGATTTGTTATTAAAAATTACAAAAATACAAAAAATTTTAATATTTTTCTGTGTGGCTCACTCCTGTGAGCGGAAATAATTTTTATCACATTATTCATCGGTCATAATATTTCTGCTTCTAACCATATTTCACGAGACTAACCAAGGACCGGGGCGGGTTACCACCACCCCAGGTTCTCAGATGCAGTTTCATTATCGTGTAGATATATATTTTATAGATTTTATTAGTAGGCCACCATGTCAAAATATTAAACTCGCTATTTATAGGTTTTAACGAAACAGAAACAGGAAGACACACAAAAACGATGATATTAAAGTTTCATATAAATCAAGTCACAAATTAACTTGCGTAGAAATTAAATTACGACAAATGTTTTCAAGGCTTTTGTAATTAAATTTATTTTTTTATAATTCAAGAAAATTCATTGTTTCTTTTTATAAACAAAAGTGTTAAGTTTTGGGGTGTTTTCTCACTCATCTGTGACCTACGATTGTTTTTTATTAATTTAAGTTTTTAAAACTTCTTTCACTCTGAAACATTTGAGGTCACAGACAAACAAATCGTTAAGAAAATCCTGTAGGATTTGGCAGAGGTTGGTAAAGTATTCACTAAAGTCCCATTTGACAATACACTGACTGACATCTTTAGATGTCCATGTAACTGCTACTTCTACGATGGCATTAATACCGTTATATGTCGAAATATTTTCATGTAGCACTCGTTACTTATGATAATCATCATATACTTGGTTGAGCTTTTCATGGTAGCACACAATAAACAGCAGCACTCATGCTTGCAATGAAAATGATCATAGAACCTCTGTACGGTAGCGCGATAATTTCACTTTGTAGGTTGGCTAATCTGCTTACTGCTTTTTTCCAATTATTCATGTTGGAACTTTGTACAGTTCGTCTAAAACGCTCGCTGCGGTCGGTCCGCCCAGCTGTCTTGCTGTCATTCATTCTTATCGACATTCAATGTAGGCTTTAGGCCGGCATATTTCACTTATGGCCAACTAGGCCCGCTATTACTTTAGTTTAAAATTTTAATACTTTTTTTGACAACACGCTCATTAGCCAACCTTATTTCAATAACTTTAATCATATAATGTAACCTTGGAAAATTCATTAAAATGAATTTAATACAGTCCACAATTTTCGTCATTTCTTATACCTACTGAATCAATGTAGGCATTACAAGCTATTTTTACAAACGTTTTTGGTACACGCCGACAGGATTCACCACATTTGTTGGATCACTCACGTCACAAAACATTTTTTAGCCCACTTGGGCCTGATACTCAACATTTTTGGTCCACCGTGCCTGGATTCTTCTCATACCATTTTTGGTCCTCACGGTACGGATCATCAACATTTTTTGGTCACTCCGGACCTGGATTTTCCATTTAATATTTTTCTGCCACTATTTCTGGCCATCACGGGCGAATTAGCACATCAGTTGATACGACCGTGGCGTGATTGTCATCAGCATTTCGCTCGTCATCTTGCAGCTTTCTGATAACATCTTAGCAAGAGCCTGCTAGCTACAGTGCTTTACACAAGGCGGTCATCTCTACGAGCTGTGTTTGCCATCTTCACCAAGGCGTCGACGCTGCAGGACATCGCCAACAAGGTATCATCAACAACAGTGTAACAAGGTGCGTACAATGGCTCAGGAAGACCTCAAAGTGTTGACCAGAAAGAGAGGCGGCTTAAAGTCCGCAATAGTGCGGATACAATCTGCTGTAAATAACTTTGATGTAACTTTAAATACAAAATATTTTTTAACTGTAAGGGTGGAAAGTCTCAAAAGCTTGGCCTCGAAATACGACGAGGTGCAGTCTGAAATAGAACTCATTAGTAAAGACACGAGCGTTGCTCAAGAAGACCGAGTTGAGGTCGAAGAAATGTTATATTCGACTGAAGCAAACATTTTGCAATTACTTGATATATTTAATGCTCAGACTGTACCTCCCGTATTATCGACGCACATGCAATTAAAACCAATAAGTTTGCCCTGCTTCTCAGGCAACATATTCGAATGGTAACATTTTTACTCAATTTTTACAGATTTAGTGCATTCAAGATCCGATTTAACACCAGTGCAAAAATTACATATTTACATTCTTCTTTGAAGTGTAAACCTTTAGATTTAATTAAGTCATTACCTATCTGTAAAGAAAATTATCCAATAGCGTTGAGTTTGCTGTCCGAAAGGTATGACAACCCATTCATACTAGCTAAATACTATGTGCAAAACTTACTTCAAGTTAAGTCGACAATAAAGGACTCGGTCCAAAGTTTGGCAGAGTTCACTAACACAATAACATCTTCCGTTAATTCACTGGCAGCAATGAAGCTGTCAGTGAATTCATTTGAATTTATCACTATACAGTTACTATCCACTAAACTCGACCCTATTACTTTCAAACTATGGAAGGAGTCAATAGACCCTGACAATTTACCTAGCTTTCAAGATGTCACGCTTTTTTTAAACTCACGTAGACAGCTGTTAGAAAATACACTCCCTATCGAACCCGGACAGCAACTCAACAAACTTAATGTAAGACCTAACAATAAATATGATAAATGTAACTCAAGAAACACTGCTGGCAGCACTACATTTAAGAGCTATCACGCAGCGGCAAACCATTATTCATGCGTGTGTTGTAAATCCAATCACCCGCTTTACATATGTAATAAATTTCGTACATTAAGCACCGCTGAGCGTGGACAATTTGTTTCAAATCATAAATGTTGTAGCAATTGCCTTAGATCAGGTCATCTTATAGCTAGCTGTAAGAATAAACAGGTGTGTAAAATCTGTTCAAAACGACACCACACATTGCTGCACGCAAATTACGTGCCGAACTCAATAGCTGCCAGCAGCAATTACTGCTCGCTTAAATTACAATGCAAGAACAATGTTCTCTTATCAACAGCAGTTGTATCTGTCATTGACCAGGCTGGCAACAGACATAGGGCTAGAGTTCTTCTAGACGCCGGTTCACAAATAAATTTCTGTACAAAATCATTTGAAAAGAAATTACAGCTTAAATTAACTAAATCCAACATACCAATCACAGGCATAAACAATACAGCGTTTTACGCAACTGATATTGCTTCTATACGCATTATTTCTCGCTATCAAAGATATAGCTTCGAGGCGAAATGTGCCGTCTTGTCTACTTTAACTCACAATCTGCCTGCAAATTCGTTTGATATCAATCAGTTCCACATTCCAAACAAGATCTTCCTGGCTGACCCTGATTTTAATATATCGTCGCAAATCGACATACTATTAGGGGCACAATTTTATCTGGACTTGATCTCAACCAATAAATACATACGCGGCCCTAATTTTCCCATCATTCAGGAAACAAAGGTGGGCTACATTTTGGCTGGCAACTTGTCCAAACACTGCCGCAACGAGGGTCCTGCTGTTTCGTTCCTAGCAAGGAACAACGACAGTCAAATTCTGCAATCTCTCGAAAGATTTTGGGAAGCAGAAACTATCCCTGACAACACCCCTAATAACGAGTCAACCTGTGAAAAGCATTTCGTGCGCTCTACCCAGCGCAACCACGAGGGTAGATTTGTGGTTTCACTTCCATTTAAGCCCGATAGTCTCCACTTGGGGGAATCTTACACTAGTGCTGAATCAAGATTCTTAAGCTTAGAGCGTCGATTTAGGCGAGATGCTAAGCTCGCTCGCGACTACGCGGAATTTATCAAAGAATATAAGGTTCTTGGGCACATGACACTCATCGATGATGGCGCTATCAATTCAGGAGCGTCAAATACTTACTATATATACTTATATATATACTTATATATACTCATATACTTACTCTGGCTTTGCAAGATTGGTTGGGATGAACCGATCTCCTGCCAATCACGTTCGGATTGGCATTCTTTGTGTGACAAATTGGGTCTGATTGGCAAAATTGTGGTCCCACGATCTATTCGTTGCAAGCGTGAGGCAACTACAGTTGAATTGCATGGTTTTTCGGATGCTTCTGAAAGAGGGTTTGGCTGTTGTATGTATGTCAGAGTCATTTATCAAGATTCTACTGCCTCCTGTCACCTCTTGTGTTCCAAATCTCGCGTGGCTCCCCTACGACAGGTGTCATTACCTCGAATCGAACTCTGCGCTTGCTTGTTGTTATCGCGACTCATATCTAAGGTATTCCTGCTCTTTATTCGTTTATTGATAATGTGCATTTGTATTCTGACTCTATGGTGGCTCTTTACTGGATTCATGCCCAGTCTACGCGGTGAAAACATACGTCGCTAATCGGGTTGCTGAAATTCAGCGTCTTACGCAAACTTATACTTGGCATCACATTAATTCACGACACAATCCTACTGATATTATCTCAAGGGGGTGTCTCCCTGACGTTTTGCGCGATTGTTCGCTTTGGTGGCACGGTCCTAGCTGTCTGTCTCAATCGTCAGAGTCTGATCCCTTCCCATCCTTCGTACCGGCTACTCCGTCGTCTTCTGAAGTCACTGCGGAAGGGAAACATACACATAACCTTTCTCTAATGTCTACCCTGGCTGTCGACCTCTCTTTGGACTTTTCCTCGTTGCAGCGTCTAACGCGCGTATACGCTTACTGTTTTCGGTTCATCAGAAATATTAGACACTCAAGTGCTGACAAAAGTACGGGCGATCTTACCCCTGTAGAAATTCATCAGGCTCTCAATTTCTTCATAAAACAATCTCAGTCGATCCACTTCGCAGCCGAAATTAATTGTCTTCGTAACGGATCTTCTGTTTCCATTAGGAGTAAGTTGGCTTCTCTCGACCCGTTTCTTGATGACTCTGGAGTGATACGCGTAGGCGGACGATTACAGCATTCCCAATTACTTTACAACATCTTAACTTGTGTTATAACTTAGGGAACCCGCAATAATTGGTTCTGCCAATTATACAGGCTGCCTTAGTTGTGATGAGCTGAAAATTAATCACAACAACAAACCAATTAATATAAAAGGATTCTGGGAAGGGGAGACTGTTGATTTATGCACTCAGTTTCGTCGGTACTACTGATGACATCTCTTTATTACATATGGTATTAATTGCTCTACTTAAAATTCTCAACATATATGGTTCAACAGCTTACAGTTTATAAGATGATTAAATATTTTATTCTTTCATGAGGCCCCTCAAAATAAGATGTACATCAATTTAATTAATTCCACGGATCCGGGATTGATTATATTATGTTAATAATGGTCACCTCGCCATATACAATCTTTAAAATTGTGCCATTTGAAGAATGGACTTTATTAATCTTTTTAAAACAATAAAGCTTTCAGTTTAAACTTTTACTCTTTTACTACAAATAAGAATACAATTACTGTCAGTACTTAAAATGTCTTAATGTTGTTAATTTAATTGTCTTTGGTTGGATATAATATTTAGTATTTCATAACCACGGAAGGCTTGCCTCCGTGTCACCTTTTGGATGTCCTCCAGCTCCTCGTTATTCCAGTCCTCGGTCCTCGGTTGCAGCATGCTTGATGTAGGTCAGATATCTCTCGTTACCTTCGTATCCGGTGATGGTGTAGTTCTGAAGTCTTTTAGATCATTGTGTGTCCTGGTTCTCTGCTCTTGGCTAACTGGTAGTAATAGCTCGTTGATTTGAATGATTAACACAAAAGTTTCATTCACCTGTATCCACTTCACATGATTGTTTATTTGTTGCACTTCACTGTATGGGCTTACCACAGTTTTAATTACATAAGTTTTATATTTTAAGATTTTTGTAGAGATGTCATAGGCGCTAAATTTTCATTATTCTTTCTTACTCGTTTACAACATATTTATATGAATCGCGGTTTAACTATATTAACGCAACACATTGTTTAATAGTATAAAGAATGCCTCTGTGTCTTAACTGACGGAATAATCACTTTAGGAAACAAACTATTTTTAACGTTCCACATATCTGCTGTGCGCAGCTTACGGGTTGACCGCTCCATTGCAAGTGGGTGAAAATAGTTTAGGCGTGAGAGTAGTAATCTCGCGACATTTACCAATCAACATAAAAGTAGTTCCATGTTTCTTCTTTATTTAAAGGATTAAAGTTTGACTATTTAATTAAGCAGAGATATTCTTAGTTACAGACGTTATTAAAATACATTACCGTGGTCTTTTTTAATTATTTAAATAATGTCAAAATTTACAAGTATATTTAGTTTGTTAAGGGGTCGGAAAACAAGTTAATTCTGGTTAGTGCCTGTCTATGCAGGATTAATTAACAAGCTTTACCCTTTCTGTACAATCGTATTTCTTTTATTTTATTATTAGACTTTTTATTAAATATTATTATTATTAATGATAGCAATAAGATTTAGTTTAAATGTGCGATTTTATTAAAACTTTAAATTTCTGAGCCTACACATTACCTATTTATTAATTACCATATTTTTATTAATGAAATCGTCACATTACCCTACGACTCTAAACATCCTATTGTATTATCCCCATCGGCGCATATTACACGCCTTATCATTGAACGTGAACACATTCGTTTACTTCACGCTGGTGCTCAACTCGTGCATCATTCACTGCGTCAACGTTGGTGGATTGTTAATGCCAGGTTAGTCATTCGCTCCATCATTCGAAAATGTGTAAGGTGTATCAGGTTTAGTGCCAAACAGCAGGGACAGAGGCTTGGTATTTTACCATCCCCTAGAGTCACTCCTTCTAGGCCGTTTCTATTTTGCGCGGTTGATTATGGTGGTCCCTTCATGATTCGTCATGGGGGGCAGAAGTCTAGAACTCTTTCTAAGGCATACGTATCTTTGTTTATTTACTTGGCGACTAGGGCTATTCACATGGAATTGGTTTCCGACCTTACGGCCAGTGCGTTTATAGCCGCATTACGTCGTTTCATGGCCCGTAGGGGCATACCCAGTCAACTATACTCCGACAATGGCACAAACTTTAGGAAGGCCCGCACTATCTTACATGATATCTACAACTTTTGGCATAATAAGGATGCCATCTCATCGATCAAGTCATTCACGTCCTCTCAGGGGATATCATGGTCATTTATTCCGCCCTCCTCACCTCATTTCGGTGGCCTTTGGGAGAGCGGCATAAAGAGTTTGAAATTTCATCTGCGCCGCGTGGTAGGCAAATCTATACTCACCTTCGAAGAGTTCACGACCGTTTTATCTCAGATAGAGGCATGTCTGAACTCTCGACCTTTATTTGCTATTTCTTCAGATGTTAACGACCCGGTGCCACTAACACCTGGCCATTTTTTGATTTGCACACCCTTAACGGCGATACCGGACCCAGACCTTTCTCACATTCCTGTTTCTCGTCTTGGGCGTTGGCAACTTCTTCAGAGGTTTTGTCCAAGGCATATGGAAGTCTTGGTCTCGCGATTATTTACACCAGTTGCAGCAGCGTCACAAGTGGAATTTCGCCAAGGATAATGTTTCCATTGGTGACTTAGTTTTGCTTATTGAGAATAATTTACCTCCATTAGCCTCGAAATTTGGCGTAATTATCGCCACATTTCCCGGCCCAGATAACTTGGTTCGTGTCGTGGACATTCGCACGCCTATGGGTGTTTTGCAGAGACCAATACATAAGTTATGTCTGTTCCCAGCGCGAGACGAGATTTGACAAGATTATGATTACTTAGCACAATGCTAGTTTACTTAGCCATTGGCTTATTACTTATTACGACCATTTGGTCAACCTAATTGTGATGACTTATCACAATATTTTCTTATCAATTTTGCGCCATTGCATGCTTCTATAATTATCATAGTTTTTGGTGGTATATTACTATTTTGTATTTGTATGTTAATTTTGTGTGGCATACTATGTCTTACACATTTACATTTGATGTTTTGGAGTATATTTCTTGTTTTTGGTGGTCTCATTTTATAAAATGTTGTTACATAATATTTGCATGTCTTGCAGCTGAGCAATCATGCATTAATTTCTTTATACTGTTGCTAATAAATGTGTGTATTATTCTGTGAATGTCTTTAAATTGTTCAACTCATGTACTACGTTTGTAATCACAGTATTGTATCTGTTATTTGACATTGCAATTATTCATATTGTAATTATCTAAATTGTTGTTATTGTATTCACATAACTTGCGTTTATGTAAAACCTATCGTTATGCGTCTGCCACATGTAACTGCCACGTCTAGATTTATTTTATATTGTATTTTATATCGTATTTTATATTGTATTTATTTTGCGATTATGCATGCACAATTATTTTACTTAAATTATGACATACATGTCATATTTGGGCTTGCATTCAGTCAGCATCTAGCTTGTTCATACATTATTACATATTGTAAGTTCCTGAAACTTCAGGAACAGCATGACTTGGTCAATATATGCCGCCCTGCTGAATATACGCTTGTTCAATAACAATTTTGTTCATGTAATTAATTCTCTGTACAGGTCTACGGGCCTCAACTAATTTTACAGTAACCATCTATGACATGCATAGGGTTACAAACTATCGGTCCGTCATTTGATGAGCTTCCGATCATACATTATTAAACATTGTATAATTATGTACTTTTTCATGTTTTGTAATGTTCTATACTGTGCACATATACTATGTGACGGTAATATTTGTCAAACCAGACATTCATATTCATGTCTGAAAACAGCTGTTCGCCAACCTTGGCTTACAAACGCTTATCTTTAGGCTTATCTTATGCATGCTTATCTCTAAGCTATTAACGGACTGCCGTTATCTAATCTCATAACTCAAGGTTCAACTTAGCCTTGAAACTAACTCTTATTATTAAGAAAACTGTATCCTTTTAAATTAAGTTATAAGATGCATCATAATTTATTAAAAAATGTTTTAAAAAATCAGTTGATTTTTGACGTGCACCTTATGTACGGTAGCGCGATAGTTTCACTTTGTAGGTTGGCTAATCTGCTTACTGCTTTTTTCCAATTATTCATGTTGGAACTTTGTACAGTTCGTCTAAAACGCTCGCGGCGGTCGGTCCGCCCAGCTGTCTTGCTGTCATTCATTCTTGTCGACATTTAATACGCTCGCGGCGGTCGGTCCGCCCAGCTGTCTTGCTGTCATTCATTCTTGTCGACATTCAATGTAGGCTTTAGGCCGGCATATTTCACTTATGGCCAACTAGGCCCGCTATTATTTTAATTTAAATTTTTAATACTTTTTTTGACAACACGCTCATTAGCCAACCTTATTTCAATAACTTTAATCATATAATGTAACCTTGGAAAATTCATTAAAATGAATTTAATACAGTCCACAATTTTCGTCATTTCTTATACCTACTGAATCAATGTAGGCATTACAAGCTATTTTTTACAAACGTTTTTGGTACACGCCGACAGGATTCACCACATTTGTTGGATCACTCACGTCACAAAACATTTTTTAGCCCACTTGGGCCTGATACTCAACATTTTTGGTCCACCGTGCCTGGATTCTTCTCATACCATTTTTTGGTCCTCACGGTACGGATCATCAACAACCTCCTTCAGTGGCAATAAGGACTCTTACCTGTCGTTTGACTATTTCCCCAATAATACGTTCCTCTTTAAACTACAGAAAGATCTTAGTACGTAGGCTTTCACGGCCGGTGTCATTATGATTATCTAAAACTTCCGGGCTGAAAGGCCGTGGTCGAGTGCTTGATGTTCTACAGCTAGACGTTGACCACCGGTGGCCATCTTCAGTAGCAAAAAAGTGTTCGAATAGATTGCACGCCGAACACGTCTCCCAATGAACTGGGAACAAGCATGGCCACCGGTGGTGTGGCCGAAACGTCTAGCTGTAGAACATCAAGCACTCGACCACGGCCTTTCAGCCCGAAAGTTTTAGATAATCATACAGAAAGATCTGTTTCATCCATATTAAACAGGCAACTAACCGAAAAATTAAACTTTCTATAAAGTTCTAGCAAATCAGGACATTTATTAACTTATCTTTTCTAAAACTTATAATTTTTAGATGGCGGCTCAGTAGACCAGTGGGTATGGCAGCTGGCTAAAAATCTAGAGGTCCCGGGTTCGATTCCACGGCCCGCACCATAAAATCAAGGTGCGTTTTTCAGCCCCCAGGTCGACTCAGCCTGTTGAAAATGAGTACCTGGGATAACATTCTGGGGATAATAATGGGCGGCTGAAGCGTAGTGCTGGCCACACTGCTTTCCTTGTATGTCGTACGGCTCACATAAGGCAGCCTACCCTGCCTTCTCCTACGCTACTTCGGTGGTATACATGGGAGCCATTATTATTATTATAATTCTTAGATATGATGTTCAAGTGGGTTTTGGTATTGATAACACATCGTCATGCTTGTGTCTGTTAAAGAATGCATTTACCAATTCCTACTGGGTTGACCATTTCCAAAAGGATGGTTAATTATTTTCTAGTAGTCAACTCATGTAGGCCTATCGTCTTTCTAAAACCTAATAGTGGAATACCATAATATAATGATTTCATTTCTAAAATATAGCTTACTAATTCTTCTTCTTCTAGTTCAGGGCTGAATACTGGTTTGCGACCCAATGACTTTCATATCGCAGCACTAGGTTTACTAAACGTATCAACAACTAGCCAAAATACAGCACTCTAAAAGTTATAGCGGCGTTTAAGAATTCAATTTGGTTGTCGCGGACCTCTTGTGTAGCCAACTTTAAACTCCGTATCTTTTGAGTCTCAATATTTTCTTATATTTAGTCGGTTTCTTATTCACTTGTCACGAAAACACAAAAATTTCATTGAGTTTGTAAATCTTAATGTTTTAATAAATATTTTACTTAACCAATTACCTGTTGCAATTATAAGCCTTAAAAAATGAGAGTTATAAAACCTTATGTTTTCTGCTAATAAGCAGATACTAAAACAACGTCAGCAGCTTAAACATTAATTGATACAGCTGACTAATTTCAGTTACTTTGTCATACAGGTTGAGATGGACTTTTACGCATTAATATTGGTTAGAATTTAAGGATTAATATTTGCTTATTAAATTTTACAATTTGCTTATTTGTTTTTTTAATTGATAGCGGTAATTTAAGACCAATGTAAAATATACGTACGGGCAATACGGAATACCACTATTCCATATTGTCCGACTCGCCATCTTGGTAAAGACTTATGCTTGTCAGGTTACAATACATTCGAATAATTGTTACAACCCAAAAGTAAACAAGAATGAATGTCAAAATAAGACATTAAGTTGAGTAGAGTTGATAGAAACTCTATAAGAAATGCAAACTTAATTGTTAACGCTTATCTCTAAAGTTTCTGTAAACACCAAAACAGACAAGCTTTTTCTCAACACCATTCGGTCTGTTGGCGTCAAAGTAACACTAACGGTTTCTAGTTACTTCCTGTAGTGGGCCTACTTGCAGTACGTTACAAGAGAATAAAATTTTCAAAATAACCGAAACAACGGTATTCCATATTGCCCGCCTATTCCATAGTACCCGCATTACTTCTATACACCTACAGAAGAGAAAAATTAAAAAAAATGTGTTTTATTAAATAAAGTTACTTATTTCTTGTTTTAAAATTTCTGTGAGGATTAAAAACGTTATAATGAACAATGGGATTACGTGTATCATCAGTACCATCCTAAACACGATAGAACATTTATTACAAAATGTCTTAGAATTTAGTAAAACAAAATTTTTAGTAAAGAAGTTATAGTTACTAGCCACAAATTACAAAATAAAGTAGAGACAAAGGCAACCAAATTATTTTTATGAAAATCATAAGAACAGCTCTTTTCTACAGAAATTCACAGACTAACTTGAAATTTATCACATGTAAGGTTTTGCTTGATATTCTACGTTCTTGCGACTCCTAGTACATTTCTGGTCAGAAAAAAGCAATAGATGGTTAACTGTATCATACCTTGTTTTATTATGTGCTTGGATGATTTATAGTTATTTAGTAGGTGTAGAAGGTTAATCGAGTTGTAGGCGTATCGCACAACTTTAAGGGTGGCCCCTTTTTTCAATGTTTACTGTCCTCTAAAAATTAGTACCTCAGCTACGTTAATCTTGAAAGGTATTAGGTCCATTATTTTACATTGAAGATACACACTCCACTAGATCTAGGTGTACACTCTGGCCACAGATTTCTAACAATCATATCAAGAGCATGAGTGACTAAGTGGACCGTATTGATAGAGTGATTGAGTGGTTCTTTATTTGAACTTATACATATCCTATAGAGAAGACGATTTTTTTCATTTGGTCATAACTCATTTGACAGGCTAGGAAACTAATAATACAAGCTTTTCCTGATGAGTTTCAATCATGCTTTAATGCTTTAATAATATTTACTTTTACAAACAGTATCATACATAGAAAATCTTACATAAAAGCTCTTATTGAGGAAGTCAATGATTTCTAAATATTATAAAATTTTTCAACTTCAAAGTTCAAAGGGACTCCATGCTCTATTATTTTTGGCTAGAGACTTGAGAGGCAAATTTAACATTGCAGCAACGTTCCCTTCAATGTAGAGAATTATTGATAATAATACATTGAAGGCTCTGAAAAATTAAATAAGGAATCAAACTGACCGCCCTCTGTGGAGGACAAGTCCACTGAGAGGGCTAGATGACATCCATACTAAGACAAATTATATGAGCAATATATGCAACGTAAGAAGGACACTAAGGGAAACGCTCTCAGCAACAATTATCAAACGCTTTCAGTATAACAAGATTATACAAAGTGATAGCAATGCTCACACTGTTGTATAAGTCCATATTTTAGACACCATGAGTAAATGATATGAGGCAGACAGAAGTAAAGCAGATACAGTTTCTGTAAGTCAGTCAAAAAATATTGCCTGGAAAACAGAATCACAAATAAAGCTATGGAAAATCATAGGCTATAAAACGATGGCTTCAGTTTTAAAGAAATTAAAGGAAATTAGAGAAACCCTTATTGAAGGAATAGCTCTTGGAAGAATTTCGTAGCTAACCATGAACAATCAGTAAGAAGCCATGAAGCATCAAAAGACCAAAGGCCAGATGATAATCTGATATTGTCTATAAGGCTCACACCTTGATGAATAGAGGAATTTAAGTTGAAGAATAAAATTGCAAGGAAGATATTGTTTAGTCGCTAAATACTCAAGAGTTTCTAGTTTCTAGCCATAGAAAAGTGTGTCTTCCTCATGTAAAATTTGGAAAGCGTTTAAGTGTTTAATAGCGGAAGGTATTATGTTCTCTGACCACAAAAATAACCATACATAGGGCAAATCCAGTACTGTACATATTGTTGTACAGCACGAATACTGTACTAAATCGTTCGTCTCCGCATTGCTCGTAAGTAGTAACTCTGCCTCTTCGGCACCGAGTGAAGTACGCGTTGCGTGCGTATGCAATTTATAGATATACTATACCAATCTCTCCCAACGACGTTGAAACACTTTTGCGAGTTTGTACATTTCGCACTTCGCGTACCGCCTCGTGTCGTACAATTGACGCGCGTTCACTGCGTCCGTGGGCCGTGCGCCACCGTCACCGACGTTCATAATAGTCTTTCCTTGTGCGTTGAAATAAGTGTCGTTTACCACGGTGATCGTGTGTCGGTTCAAAAATTTCAAGTTCACCGCGTCCTTGTTGACGGGCGGCGCTAACTGCGTTATCCGCACGTTGCCGACCATTAGGTTAGAGTTCGTATCCTTCGGTATGATCATCGAGTCCACGTATACTTTAGTCGCAGCGTCTCTCGCACGAATCGGTTCCCTCAGAGACTGTATGCGATGTTCCTGTTCTTTATGTCGACGACTTTATGTCGACGACGGCTCCGTTCTTCTTGTTCGGTGCCAGATGTGTGAAACGCAAGCACGAGTAGTCTACGTACTGCTTGTTGACAGCGTCCCCGAGATCGGTGGGAGCGGCGACGTTGACGAGCTTACGACCTTTCACGTCTATTCCTTGTGTCGTCGACGGATCGGCTAACAGACAGTGTTCGCGCATGAAGCGCAGTGGAACGGCATCGTTACCATCGTGCGGTTCGCCCAAGTTGTGAATTTTTTCCCCGCTACGTCGAAGTGCCCGTCCTCGGTCATCGCGATACCGATATCCTCCCGCAGACTGCGTCTCCCTTCGCGCTCTGGTGTCTGCCGAACTTGTCAACGCTCATCTCGTGAATGATGCACGTCGTCCGCCATGCACGGCATTTATACGTACTCGCGTAATAAATCGATTAGTTTTGATAAGATTGTACCGTCTATGCATTTTATTCCGACAACGGAGAGTCCGTCGGTATTTTTCCCTTTTACAATCGTATTTAGAAACTCATCGTACACGTATACGCGTCCGTCCTTGAAGAAATAAATCTTTCCATCGATGTATCGGAACGCGCTATCGACGGCTTCTGGCAAGCCGACAAAACGATCTTTAACATATCCGTGTTTCTTGATCATGAACGTGCACTCGTCTATCTCACCGTAATACATATCGTTGTACCACAGAAGGGTTCGACCTGTGTAGGTGTGTATCGCCGCGTTTATTTTCATTATCGTGCGAACACCGAGCGTCGTGATCGGACGCGGATACCCGTTCACCGGCTGCAGACTGTGTATATCGATCATGTATACGCAGTTATCTATGAAGAAAACCACTTCTTTGGTGCGCGGTCTCTGGTACATCGCCGAAACTTTGGTGAACGTCGGCGGTAGGAATGTCAACCAATCCGTCAACAGAAGTGGACTCCCGCTCGGACGCTTCGACTCGAGATCCAGTGTCCACAAAAAGTTATCGTGCACTATATACATGTGCCTGTTGATTATTAAAAATTGATTAACTTTCTTTAGGCGACATAAATCCGTCGTCGCCCGGACGGTGTCGTTCGTCGTCGGCGTCGTCGTCGTCGTCGTCGTCGTAACTGGCGGTGGCGGCGGCTTCCCGTACAAGGGTTGAATACCTCTTATATCATCGTCTCTAAGGTCGAACAGACCGTCCGACCGCGGCACGTAGGAAGGGTACTTGATCGAATCTCTCTCGAGGAAATGAGACAGCCATAACGCATGTCCGATTTCGTGCGTCAGCACCTGAAGAAAACTGGTCTGATCGTCCGGGATTTCGGTTGCGTTCGTATAATTCCACGATTCGTAGTAGTCCATGTGTATCTCGGTAGTGTTATACGCTAAATCGGGCGGGTAGTAAGCGTGAGCAAGTATACCTCCTCGTCCGTCCAAATCATACCCGCAGATCGTACACCTGGAGGTCAGACACCTGTGTTTAAAATATTTCATAGCGATGACCATGTCAGCGTTTATGTCGTTGGGTCAATAGTCGAATTCCAGATTCGAATGTTTCCGCCATACAGCGAACGCTTGTCGCGATGCTTCTATAGCGCTGGCGGTACCGTGAAAGAACCGTCACGACAGTCGTGTCTTGGTCCACGGTGTTCGTAAGGTGTACGACACGAAATCTTCGTTACCGCATCTCCGCGCTCGCATCAGATTCATCGTTTCGTTGTTCAAATCTCCATTTACGGTTAAATTATAATTAACTTCAAACGTCCGAAGGTAGGCGTCCACATCGATGGTGGTGTTTTCCGTGAGTCGTAAACTATCGCCGGGCACGTATCCGTATCGCACCAAGTAATCTTAAGCGAAATCTACATCGTTCGCGTTAGCGATGCCGAGCGCAATAATAAACACTAGCGTGGTGTACATCGTGTCTCGACACTGACGGATGTTGTTGTATAGCGGTCATATTTATACGATGATGTCGGCTTCACGTAGTTCTTCTACTATGGAAACGATTTCGTTCGTGTGCCCACCGTTTCCAGCGCGCTGTGTACGCCATCAACAGTCGCAATCTGTCCACCAGTTCGTTCGGATCGTCCCAATGCACGTAATCGATTTTGTCTTTTTTTCTCAATGCCACCATATACGTTCGGTCGGTATTATGTCCGTGTCCCGTACGTTTCGGAGGGAACAGTTGTGATATTTCCCGTTTATACTTTACACCTCTGTTCGAGTTCACCTGTGCGCTCGCTAAATAATAATGCTTGTGCGCATTCGTGGTGCGTAATATATCTTTGTACGCCTTTAGATCCGCATCGCCGTAAACGTTTTCGTTAGGGTTTTTCATGAACACGAGTTCATATAGACCCGGTGTACCTTTGTATCGCCTTTTACCGTCGATGAGGATAGTATCGTCCGTTTCGATTTCAAACAGCGAATCATCGATCATCCATTTTCCGTTCGCGTGTCTTAAACCGTAAGTATAGTCCATCAGACGATCACGTTCAGAAGATACAATCATACCCATGTACTTGTTCGCTAACGATTCACTTTCGTATATGGTCAGCAGATATCTACGCGCTTCGCGCCTTCCTTCCGGTGTGGCTAACATTTTTTCGATGTTGATACTAGGATCGGTCTCGTCGTCATCGTCCGATGTTTCGGCTAACGTAGACATTTTCAGGAAACGCGTTGTTCCCACGTCGAACTTACTACTAGAATCCTCCTCCTCCTCCTCCTCTTCCACCTCCTCCTCACGTTTCATCTTTTTCGTCGGCTTTTCATTTGTTGTTTTTCGTTTTTTTTCAACCGACGCTTGCGAAATACTTTGTAACGGTTCCAGAATCGGTTTGTAACTTTTGGATAACGTTGCTTCCTCTTCACGGATTCCATGTTTTAACGCACGGTATTTCTTCCGTATGTCATCGCTCATCGTGTCGATATAGCGGGCTAGACGTTTCTTCTTCTCGTCCATCTCGATAAACGACGGTGCGTCGACTAACGTCGCTGACACCGGAACATGTGTATTTACACACAGTGAACAGCTGTTACTTGCGAACGGTCGGGGAATTTTAATCGATGACTATGAAACGGTCGAAACCGGCTCTGTACCTGCCACCGTCGATAGAAGAATCCTTGTCCACGACGAGGAAGCCGTATTGATCTTTCCACGCTTCGGTGCAAATGTTCTTAAACGTCTAGTATTTCATGTCCCTGTTGACGTGATCGTTGTACGCGTGCTTCAAGTTGAGATCGTCCTGTTTGAACAACACTATTAGATTGGCGTTATCGCGAACCAACTGTTTCGGCACTTGAGTGTACGTCTGACACAGGTAAAATGCATCCACACCACTGTGTCGTCCCATAGCGAAATACTTGCGATGTTGTGTTGCCTTTCGCAAGACACATCGTCGAACACCATAATAGAATTGGGATCGATCTCGTCGGGAGGTGGTACCTCGTCGTTATCGTTGAACGCGTGATAACCCATTCCTTCGTCAGAAAGTCGTGTCGTCAGGGTCTCCAGCATCCGATATTTGGGTTGAAACAATTATTTAGAAAACACGTATAGGTTTGCGAATCTCAACCCGTTCACATCGAACAACAGATTTAACATGACATTAGTCTCTCTGCATGCGGCAGGTCCGCAGATGATCGAACGTACGGTATCAGGCAGAAGACGCCCATGTTTACGATTTTTTCTGCCACAACCACCGCCACCACCATCGCCACACAATTTCGAATAGTCCACGTCCTTTATTTTTAGTCTGTGCGCTTGTTGCAATATTTTCATGTTTTCGTTCTGTCAACAGTCTATTTAATAGTCGCACTATGTTGGTACAATCGACGGATATGTAACTGCACACGCAAGTGTCCGGACCCATTTCACAGTTCGGATTCGACCAAACACATTCTTTGTAGCGATCGAGTCCAGTGCCACTAGGTACTATTTCGCTGAGTCGAAACCTCGACACACGATTGCTAACCCTCTGCCAATACTCGTGTACCGTTAAGATCCTGCGCATGCGTTCGACGTAGTCAGCGGGCGTGTTCACGACGTACTCGTCGTAGCCTGGATGCGACACAACGTTTTTCACACTGTACACAGCGCGCATGTTGACATCGTAACGCACCAACGCACGATTCTATTTCCACGAATCGATTCGTTGTTGAAGCAATTTCTTCTTGTGTATCCACGAATCGTGTTTACCATCGAATCCTAACCACCTGACTTTCACGCGATCACCTTTACGTTGCATGATCTTTTCTACCAAGTACACGTCACCGACGGTCGATTTACTGATTTCGTGTTCGTAAAAACCGCCTTTCAACACTTCTCCCGTACGATCCTTTAGCGAATAAGTGACGGGTACGCTGCCGGTACGTACCGCGTGAACAAGGAATATCTCGATTGTCCAATTGGGGGTGTATCCTTTGGCGAACGTCATTTTGTGTTTGCGTATACGCACACGATCGCCTACTTTGAACTTTGGTCGTTTATAGTCGATGCTCATTGCTGTTTTCACACGAATCCGTTGTAGCACCGTACGTTCGTTGGATTAGTTCACCTGACGCGGTTTCATTCCGATCGTTCTGTGCACACTGTCGTTGTACGACCTGACCAGTTCCTGTAACATATCTAACCAACGGTAATGACCTTGTTCGTTGAACGCACGATACATGTGCGTTTTCAACGTACGGTTGAAGCGTTCCGCAATGGACGCCTTTTCCTCACTATACGTAGAATAGAGTGCGACACCGTATCTGCTCAGCAACGTTTGTACGGCGTTGTTGTAGTACTCTTTCCCGTTGTCCGTCTGCAGATATTTCATTTTATTAGCACGCAGAATCGGTTCCAGAACTCGTGCGACCTCTACACCCGTCTTCGTTTTCAACGGAACGGCGTACGCGTACTTGCTAAACGCGTTAATCATCGTCATGAGGTACTTGAATCCCTTGTTCACATTCGCGTGCGGTATCATCTCTACCAGGTCCGCTTGGTACAAATCGTGAAGTCCCTTCAACTTGATTGCACGTCTCGGAAAATTCCTTCGTACCGGTCTGTGCAACTCCGTCGCGATAGTCTTGCGAACGCTCTGCTGTATGTTCTTCACCTGCCGTTTCATTCTCACGTCGTGCGAACTGTGATTCACAATACGCTGGAATGTAGTAAACCGTCAGCTCAGTGCTGGACGTAACTCTCGTTCTGGTACGTGCGCCTTCCATCACGAGACTGTCGCGATGTCTTGGCTCCACATCCAGTTATATCATTTCGACTGAACGGAAGAACAGCGATTGCGCAAGTACGTTAAAACGTGATCTAAACTGATTTTCATGCACCCATTACGCACGAGGCTCGTACCGCTGTAATATCTCATGAGCGTGTGTTGTTCCTTGCCCAACGCTCTTACGGTCTTGACAGAATTCATGTCTTTGAACATAACGCTACGTATAACGTTGTCGCGGTACTCGTGCATTTCCGCGACTATGACGTTATCGTCCACAGGTAGGCGCTCGCACATGTGTTTAGCTTTGTGTTCAGCGATCGGACGCTGACTTCCCGACTTCATGTGCATGTGTATCAGATACGAGTTCAACAACCAAAATTCGTCCGCCATAGCGCCCGTGCACTGCTGCCACTGTTCGTACAAACGTCGGTTTTCACCGTGTACCCTTGTTCGTGCGAATAGCGTAGACCGAAGTATTCGTAATTCTCGCGGAGTGTAGGCAACGGCTCCTTCAGAAAGAGTACCGAAAACAATCCCTGCGCCTTGTTGTTCATCAACGTGAACTGTTTACCTCTCGCTAGTGTTGGTAACGAGGACGGTGGACAGTGCACGTCAAAACTTACGTTGTAGCTGGGATCCTGTGCGCACTTTGGCGCTATCGCCACCGCGCTTCTGTATATTTCAATCGGTGTACGTATCGGAATAGTGCGCTTCGTAAGGACGATGCAACAAGAAACGTGTGGTATCGAAATTCCGTAGGCGAGCATGTCCGTGTACACCGTCGCGTAGTTCGTCTGTCCGTGTGAATCGTGTAAGCCGTGCACGCGTTGAACGACGTGATACAGTTCGGGAATCGGACGGAAACGTGAAAGAAAATTCCATCCGTGACGTACGGTACACTTGAACATATTCTATTCGTAAACCACGAGTTCTATCGATACGTTGTTTCGTTCACACTCTTCGATAAATTTAAGCCAACGTGATTTGTTGTGTATACGATCGGAGACTATCATCAACAGACGATCGGTGGCAGATCACCGTTACGTTTTTTTATGTGACGCCAACAACTTCCGTGATATCTGGCAACACCGAACTTGTAACGTGTACAGTAGTTGCCGCAAAATCGTCTTTTCTTCACAAAATACACAGAACATAAGTTGGACCATATCGGGCTTCGTAACGGTTTTGTTATCGCGAAATGTTTCCCATCGTCGTGTAACCCCTCTTTAAAATTTTTATGACCTTATACAAAAATTTCAATTTTTTTTTTTAAGAGGGGTCACCAAATATTTTAAACTAGGCAGAGGGCCTAGAGAAGCCAAAAATGCGCTGGGTCCAGTGAGACGGGACTTGCAATTAAACTCGGCTGTTAAACAACAATAACAATTTTTATTTTATTTTCTAAGTTGCCGTGCAAGTTAGTTACAAATCCAATAATTCCACCTTACTACAAAATCTGAATTTTAAATTTTAATAAACCAATTGCAATACACAGTGTGACCTTAAACTTGAGTTCAATGTTAATACAAAATACCAATTTTAGATTTTCCATCATTCAGTTTTAATATAAAATAAAACCTTTGAATTTTAGTTCAATGCGAATACAAGTATGAGGTTTAGATTCTCCATAGTTCAACTCTAACTTCTGTAAAATATCACTTTTAAATTCTTACAATGTTGAAACTTAAATTTAAGGTTTAGATTTTCATTATTTTGATTTCAAACGTAAAATGCAAATTTCAAAATTTTAATTCCTCATCATTCTAAAAGCTTCTTAACATTTGTACATAGGTATAACCTCATAATGATTTATATATTCACAACATCATAACCACAAATATCTACATCATTTACATAATACCACAATCATCCGAGTTCCTTAAACCTATCATATAATTTATATAAATGACCCTTTACACATACTCAATATTACAACACATACCTTCACATAAATACAGATATAAATACACATACAGATATACATAAATACATATCACAGATACAGCATGATATCATACATCACGTTAATTCAGGAAGCCAGCCTGAACATCCCCCACGTACCCATGCGTGAAAGGAGAGACATATGGACGGATCATCCGGACCCCCTTAACTCAGTAATCAGTTAAAAGAAATTAAGAAAAAACGACTGAATAAACTTCAGGATAAGAGATTACAAAAACGAAATTCTGGAATAGTCCCCTCTTATTAGGATACCGTTTCAAGGTTAACAAGACTGAAATGAATTATAAGATAGTAACATTTGTTACCTCCCTTTGTACCTTTGTGACAAACGGTACAACATTTTAATGAAGTTCTCAGTGGAACTGACAACCAGCAAACTTAATAAAAAAAACAGAAGCTAAAGTTCTAACCCTAGAAACTTAGAGTGAAGTGATAAGTAAAAATTACTCTTATAAATGTATATGAAAATCTAACACATCCGGAAGTGACAATGGCAGTAAAAATATTTACGTCACGGTACCTGCTGAATAAATTAATAAAACTGCTAAATTACTTTAATTGAACCGTGCAAAGTATATATATCTGCATCTATATAAATTTATAGACATTTGCAGCAACCTGAATTGATCTGGCTGATGACACGTGTCCGGCCTGATCTGACACTACACAACACGTCCGGTACTTGTATAAAACTGCCCCGCCCAGGTACCTGAATCAGTTAAAAAGTAAGAAAACAATATAATCCCTTAAGACTCCTAAACCCCTATTAGAACGAACTCTTATTAATGAATATTAAATAATAACCAACCCACCTACCTGACAAGAATTCAGATTTGTATACTTTTACTGCTTTAACTTTTAATCTTGAATATATATATATATATATATATTAAAAAAACTGCTAGCCGGACACGAGCTCCTCGGCCAGATCTACAATTACATTGGGACGTATTACATACTGAATTCCTTGTAAATAAAATTGATCACCCTCCCCTAAATTATGTCTAGATAGACGCGAGCACTTGTTAACTATCGTAGAACTTGTTAACTTCCGACATTGTCACGCACTGGAGATTTGTTGAAGTGGCCTAATGAGAATAAAAAGTTTAAATATCACCTTCAATTGTCCGGGGTATGTCTCGTGGGCATCGTTGGCAGCATATGTGGACGCTCCTCCAGCGGCAGCCAACATCGGGTCTGGTTGTTCGTTGCATTATGGCAGGTTGACAGCCATGCGCTGAAACGGGTTGAGACCCCGGCTGGACGAAAACCCTAAACAATTATAGGAGAAATTACTATCGTCATTCATCATTCTCAACACCCACGTACCACAACCTAAAACTCACTCAACATATCATGACCGGTATTAACCCCTTTTTGCATAATTCTTTTGAAATCTTAAAGCACACTCGCGGCCACAAAACTTTAATATTATGTGAATAACTCCCATTAACGAATATAATGTATTGTGTTAATGATGACTGTATACAGAAAATGATGATTGTACACAGCCAGAAAATATCTGACAAACCCAAACAGGTGCAAGTGTTAGGCACCACGTGCTCGTTCTCAATGATATAATTAAGTTTCGCCTTTCCACAATTACAATTCATTTTTATTTTACGTCCCAATTTTATGATTACAATAGTTACTGAAAAATGCAATTCATCATGATTCACTAGAGCCAAAAAACATAATCAGACATTCAACGATGAACGCACGCATTCACTTACCGCCACGCGGTAACACACACATTTTCATCTGATTTGCAAGCAAGTTAATATCAATTTACGTTTTCAAACCTTTACAAAATAAGTGACAATATATACATATTAAATTGATTCACCGGGGATCACTGTACCCTTTACTCAATCATAGTAGATAGCAAATACAGCAACTTAGAACTGTAGGCGGCCGGGAAGGGCGTCCGATCTGTGCACAATAGCAGGCTAGTACAGAATGCCACGCCAGCATAGAAACCACATGTCGAAAGCGTAACTCCACGCTGCGCCGTCAGGTAGCGACAGCATTCAGCGCAAACCCTTACTCTTAATCACCATACGCGCGCGTACGCGTAATTACTTAAACAAATTATTTCGGCAGTTCGGGCTGCTTTTTATTTTATTCACGCTTATAGGCGGCCGGGTTTTCACCAAAACACGGCACAGTTGTATCGATAGACGTCCATCGTGTCATCGATCAGTGATGCAAGTGATACCATTTTTCCACTGACACGATACTTAAAGTGTATACGTATAATGTTTGAGGAATTTTTTTATATATTTTATTTTTTTTATCATGGGCACCATCGCTCAGACTTTGAACTGATTACACTCATTTAGTAGTAGTAGTACTACACATAGTACTACTAGTACTAGTAATAGTACTAACACATAGTACTACTACTACCCAAACGGGTATGTATGTGAGTTTATGCCGGCTCTAAAAAGAGCCGTTTTTGCGTGCGTCGATAGTAAAAGTACTAACACATAGTACTACTACTACCCAAACGGGTATGTATGTGAGTTTATGCCGACTCTAAAAAGAGCCGTTTTTGCGTGCGTCGACTTCTACAAGTGCTCGCGGACGAAATCACATGTAGGCATTGACGCCTTATGGACTTGGACGGGATCATCACCCGCCGTCCAATCCATAACTCGTACTTTGTACACACAGCATCTCACAACATCAGCGTCGCCTTCGTAAATAAACCCGGCTTTGGCCAGATCAAATAATTTCACATTCGCATTCGGATATTTCCGTACGTAAAATTTAATATTACCTCGACGACGGATGTTGTAAAAGCTTCCTAGTCATTGTGCAAAAGGATATGTGCACATGTCCATATTTGAAGCAACAATGCTCGTTTGCTACGATACATTCCACCTCTTCGGAGATAGCTGCGCGCGCAACCGGTAGTGGGAGGGGGGAGGATCGTTGTCGACGGAAACCATAGTGGAGGGGAGCGGATAGCTGCGTGCGCAGCCGGTAGTGTAAGCGGAGAGGGGATCGCTGCAGGCGTTCATTTCGTAGTTACCTCGAGTCTAGTGCAGGCTAACTTTCGCATAGCGCATATAAAACATCGATTATTTTCCAATTTCACGTCAGTCTTCCATTGTTGCTCAAGCGTGCAATAAATTGTAGTTTCACGTTTTGTTGTTCTTGTTGTTGTTGTGATAGTTCCAACAATGCAGTCTTTTTCTGTTGAATGTAAACATTCGTTGCGTGGCGCGTTGGTCTCGTACGTTTACACACCGGTTACGGAGGACGAAGAATGTGTCAACGATGTTATAATCTTTATTGATGAATTGCACGATACGTTATGTACGGACATTCTAAACGAACTAAGACGTTTGCTTAGTATAAAGTGGTATATAACGGTTAAAGCGAGATTTGTCAAGTACATCGTAAACGCTGACACGGACGAGGACGAAGAAGTGACTACTGAAGCCAATTTTCACGGACGATGTCATACAACGCTGATCGGTGACCAAGATCGTTTAGAAGCTTCGTACGAAAAAAATCATCCAGTCAATTTATAAATTCACCCGCGAGGGTAGCGGTTGGGCGTTGGACCACATCGTCTCCTTAGAACTCGTTCTCTCATGGTACCAACCGCTGGCCGCCTCCAGTTTCATCCGTACCCCCACCCCCGAATTGTCTCGTACTAAATCCGTCATCAACGTGAACAATACAGGCGATCAAATGTGTTTCGTATGGTCGGTGTTGGCCGCACTGTTTCCACAACACAGAGACAGCGAGCGTGTATCTAAATACAGATCACATTTCCACAGTATCATCACTTCTGGTATAACTTATCCCACCCGTCTATGCGACATTGTGAAGTTTGAACGAGACAATACTGACGTTTCCATAATTGTTTTCGGTTACGAAGAAAATGATATTTACCCGTTAAGAATAACACCTTCCAACGGCAGACAACATCACGTTAATGTATTACTTCTTACCACTGTCTATCGAAAACATTACTGTTTAATAAAAAATACAAGTCGCTTATTCTCTTCACTAACCAAACACAACGGCCGTTCTTTCTATTGTAATTACTGTCTGCACAGGTTCTGCGAAGAACGACTCCTTACCGGACACGTCCCCCATTGTTCACCGTACGGCGAACAGAGAATTTGTTTGCCAACAAAAGAGAAGGAGAAGGTTATGTACTTCAAAAATTACACTTACTGTCAAAAAGTCCCTTTCGCTATATATGCAGACTTTGAATCGTTCATTGTGCCTTGTCATCGTTGCGACGCTCCTCCGCACACATCGTCCACCACAACGGAGTCGTTACATCTTCCTTCAGGTTTCTCCTACCTCATAGTCGAACACGAACGTAATATTTTCAAACCTCAGGTCGTTTATCGCGGTGAGAACGTGATAGAAACCTTTCTCGATAGACAAATCGTTGAAGAGCGTGAACTGTACACGATCATGCGTACCAATGTCCCCATGACTATGAGTGATAGTGACGTATTATCTTTCACGAATGCCGTCGTATGCCATCTCTGTGAAAAACCACTGACCGATGACGACAAGGTGCGCAACCATTGTCATCTGAAAGGACGATACCTTGGCGCAGCTCACAACGTATGTAACCTCAACTGCAAGACTGCCCAACATATTCCCGTCTTTTTCCATAACTTACGAGGTTACGACGCACATCACTTGATACAAGGGTTGGGTAAATACAACGATGAAAATCTCACTTGTATCGCTACCACTAGCGAACGCTTCGTATCGGTCACGTTGGGTGCCCTGCGTTTCGTAGACACGCTTCAATTTCTCAACACGTCCTTGGACACACTTGTTGGAAACTATCGCGCGAGCGGAGCGGATTTCGCTTTAACGAAGCAATGTTTCGAAGAACACTTCGAGCTACTCTTACGTAAGGGGGTGTACCCTTACGATTACATGACGGGTAGCGAGAAGTTCGACAAAACACGTCTGCCCGCACGCGAACACTTTTTCAACAGGCTGAGTGAATCGCCCGTGTCGGACGAAGATTACGCACACGCGCAGAAAGTGTGGCGGACTTTCGGAATCCGTACGCTGGGCGATTATCACGATCTGTATCTTAAAACAGACGTACTGCTGCTGGCCGACGTCTTCGAGGCGTTCCGTGAGATGGCCATGCGGTACTACCAGATCGATCCGGCTCATCTTTACTCGCTTCCTGGCGTCGGTTGGCACGCGATGTTAAAGATAACCGGAGTGCGACTGGAGCTGTTGACGGATATAGATCAGCATCTTTTTATTGAATCAGCCGTTCGCGGCGGCGTTAGCATAGTACCCAACCGCTATGTCAAGGCCAACAACCCGCTAATCGCTGATTAGTATGATGCTTCAAAGCCGACCTCTTTCATATTGTACACCGACTGCAACAACTTTTACGGTGCAGCCATGTCACAGCCGCTCCCTTACGGCGACTTTAGATGGCTCGGTCGTAACGAGATCGACTCACTAGACGTACGTACTCTGAGTGATGACAGAGACATGGGCTACATACTTGAGGTCGACCTACACTATCCATCTGGACTTCATGACATTCACTCCGATTATCCGCTGGCCCCCGTCCGTTCCTGCGTCAATCCTGACATACTTTCACCGTACTCTCAACGACAGCACACACGACTACACTATACAAAAGGGTATAGCGGATCGGAAACGCCTTCGTCGTCCGTTCCCAAGCTGCTAACGGCTTTGGACGACAAGCAAAAATACGTTCTTCATTTTAGAAATTTAAAGTTTTATCTGAGTCTTGGTCTGGAATTGAAAGCAATCCATAGGGTGTTGAGTTTTAAACAGAGAGCGTGGTTGAAACCGTTTATCGATTTCAACACGCAAAAGAGAGCAGCAGTCACCAACAGCTTTGAAAAGGATTTTTTCAAACTGATGGTCAACGCCGTCTATGGCAAATCGCTGGAGAACGTGAGGAAACGAATAAACTTCCAACTAGTCTCTACCAAAGGACGGCTGCAGAAACTGGTTTCCAATCCACGGCTAAAGCGTATGATTCGTTACACCGATGACTTGGTCGGACTGGCCTTACGAAACAGAACGATACTCCTTTGCCGTCCGGTGTATGTCGGCTTCACAGTACTCGATGTCAGTAAATTGATAATGTACGATTTTCATTATCGGTACGCTGTCGCCAAGTACGGTCGACGATTGACATTACTAATGACTGACACGGACAGTATGCTTTACAGCATACAGACTGACGACGTGTACGCGGATATGAAAGAGGATCTCCACCTTTTCGACACGTCGGACTATCCCGTGGATCATCCTCGTCATTGCGACGACAACAAAAAAGTCGTGGGGAAGTTCAAGGATGACACCAATGGAAAACCCATCAGGGAATTTGTCGGACACAGAGCAAAATGTTACTCGCTCCTGTTGTCCGACTGCACCGACAAAAAGGTGGCGAAAGGTGTACCAAGGACAGCAATAAAAAAAAGTTTACGTCATCGATTGTACAGCGAGTGTCTTTTCGACAGTCGTACGGTTTTCACCTCTGCCGAGTGTATACGAAGCGATCGTCATAAGCTGTACACGCAACGTGTAACAAAACTTTTCCTGTCACCTTATGACGATACGAGGTACGTACTGGACGACGGTGTAACTACACTCGCGTACGGACACTTCAGAACGCGTAAACGTGCGCTATCCGACGACGCTGCTGGTCCTAACGCGAAGAGACAGAGGTACACGGACCAGTAACTAACGGTAAGAATAAACTCGTATTTCATGTATAAAAAGTACTCTATTCGATAAAGCATCACTGGGTAGGGGGGTAGGCGACTAGACGGCAACAGTTAATTTGTGATACAGGATGTAATTGACTCCCGCTGAGACATTCACACGCTATGTACACGTGCAGTTATTTTTTTATTCACTTACATCAAGATGCTGACTACCCATATGTTATCGTTGCGTGTGAACGTTGTGAGGGTAGAGGGTTTCATTCATGTGTACAAAAATTTGATTAACCTTGTGAAACAGGACGCCAGTCTTTGGTGATGTAATCGACGAGAGCTTTGCGAGGGAGGGGGAATATGTGTTTAATTTTAAACAAGATGTTGTCTGACCTCGCAACGTGTGTGAGGGTGGGGGCACTCTGTCTGTAGCAGACTCCCGTCGAGAATATCCATATATATGTCTTTTGTTGTGTTGATTCAGTTTGTTTTACATCTTGCATGTAAGTACTTACATTGATGCTCAGCATTACACACACACACAATTATGTTCTTTACCTAATTATTTTACAACTTTCATTACGTTTTATAGAATGAACAACAACAACAAAGTGAACAAACGACTGCCGGAGGAGCAACGAGTACGACGGTAAATACAAAATTTGTTCTTTACTTAATGTGTACAAACAGAATATTCCATTCGACTGACTTACTGTTTTTTTTTATAGTTCACAACGGTTACGTCGTGCACTGCTGGGGGGCATATCTCCACAAGTCGGCTCGAGTCGGTAAGTCCGTTTTCATTAACAATATTTTGTACTATTGCGTTTACCTCCTGTGTTCAATTTATACTTTTCTTTCAGTGATGCTGACGGTCCACCTCCACCTGCTGCTGCTACGAGTTCCCCCCTATCACCGTATATTACGCAGCGGTTACAGCGTGCTATATTGGAGCTCGCACGTCTACGTCGGGAAGTCCGTTTTCATTAACAATCTCTTGTACTATTGCGTTTACCTCCGGTGTTCAATTTACACTTTTTTTTCAGTGATGCTGACGAAAACCATCTGCTGCTGCAGATCCTTCCTGATCTCCACAACCCAGCACGAGTCGGTACATTCGGTTTCATTAACAATCTCTTGTACTATCACGTTTACATCGTGTTCAATTTATTCTTTTCTTTTCAGCGATGCTGACGGACCAGATCCTGTGCTGAGAGGGGTATACCTGCTGTGGCCCCGGACCCCATCTCCACAACCCGGCACGAGTCGGTACGTTCGTTTTCATTAACATTTACTATTACTATTGTGTTTACACCTGGTATTAAATTTGTACTTTTTTTCAGCAATGATGAAGATATTATGGAGTGGGACGGTAACAGTGATATCTCAACGGTGGTGTTGAATGATGATTCGATGGATTACATCGATGATAGCGATGACGATTACGTTTCATCGACAGCATCGTTGCCGGTTATCGATGTAACTATGTAAGTCTTCTTCTTATGCGTACATACTTTCTTTTTTTCACGACTGTACATGATTTTTAGGTCTTTCTTTTTCCCCCCAGTGACATTCAGCCGCAGCCACAGTCGATGCCTCAACCGGCACAGTCTAGAACACCGATGCCACTTACACCACCGCAGTTACCACCACCGCCTCAACCACAGCCTCAGCCGCAACCGCAGCCTCAACCACAGCCTTAGCCGCAACAACCGCAGCCTCAGCTTCAGCCACAACCTCAGCCGCAACAACCGCAGCCTCAGCCTTAACCACAGCCTCAGCCGCAACAGCTGCACCTTCTGCCGCTGCAGCTACAAAGAGATCCACGTTTGAGACCCCCTCCAGAAGACGCATCGGACTTCTTTGATATTTTGGAAACCGTCGAACCCAGGATGCACGGTGAGCCAACCACGATGAGGCTTCTTATGCGCAGAAACCTACCGACTTGGTGTTGGCACCGAGGAGAACTCTGTCCTGTCCAGGGTATAGTGCCCCATACCTCATGCAGTATACGTATTACACCGACGGACAGAGGCTCCTCGGTTTGGCGTGTGGACACGCCTATCACTATCGATGCATATTGTAACGAACCCAATTTATTTCGTTTACAAAAATATATAATAATAATTGTATAATTTAAATTTTGAAAAAAAAAAATTTTAAATGTTTGTTTTGATGTTTAATATTTAGTAAATAATTCTTGTAATGGTGTAGTGTTAAAATTTTAAGTTTGTTTGAGTTAAGTTTGTCAATAATCTTGCTTATGGTTTACTGGAATAAAATTCCAGTTAACAGGATTTTCTCAATTCACTAATCGATTGGCGATATTTCTTCTTTTTCGTATATATTACTTCCAATTGAGTAATGGCCGCCTTCCTTGTAGTCCTGTTAATAACTAAAACTCTATTTATTAAATTTATAAATAAATTTAAAACCAAATTGTTGAATGACTATATTTTATTGACAATTGTTTAAAAGATCCATTTAAAATCGATTATCATTTATTGCTCGGCTCGTTCACAGGGCGATCAATTGTTGATACATATGTTATATAATATAAATATTTTCAGGTTCTTTTAACGGTTATAGTTAATAGTCAGAGAAGGGGAAAAACTAGAAAGTATAACATTCACAATAAAAAAGCTTAATAGTTAATAAATACAAAGTTAGTTGATAATATATAATGTTTATAAAGTGAAAAAGTTTATACCAATGACGAGCTGACGGATACTAATCGTCGTGTGCGCTATGCATGACGGGAGTCAAAATGGCCGCTTCGTAGCTGCTGATGTTAAACAGGAATGGTTTCGCTGGAATTTTCTTTCAATAAAGCTGCCTTCTCAATGGTTCCTCGTCTCCGCAGTAGTGATTAATATTTCTAGTGTTGTTGTAGTATCTCTCGTTCAATGTTCTGTTGTTCACTCGAGTAAAAATGTGTGTGATAATGTTAAGTTACTGGTGTCGTAAAGTTCGTTTGAGTTATTCTGAATTATTAGTGTTAGCGGTTCAAATTGTTAATTCACTAGTTTATGTTTTGTATTCACTTGCTTCCATGTGTGTAGTTGTTAATTTTCACTGAATTTATTGTTTAAAATTGTTTTGTTGAAATTCTCAAAATTGTAATGTAGGCTAGGTTCAATTTTATACGCCATTAATGGTTCCGATATATATGGTAACATAGCGAGAGCTTAATCAACCGTACACTACGAATGTTAAATAAGAACTGTCTTACTTTCTCCGTTTTCTGAAATATCTTAACCAATATAATATTAGAAAAGTATTGTTTCAATTTTTAATCGCTTCCGATACATGTAAAAAAAGTACATTATTATCACAGAATATATTTTGGTTATTATTTACTTTCACGCAATAGTAAATACATAATCGCTTTCTTTTATTCATTCTGCTTAATTTGATACCCAATAATCTATTTTTACAAAGTTTTTTATTAAAATTGTTATATTGCTTTCATTTTGGAAAAGTAGGCTCAACTTTTTATTTCCTGTTCTTCTCCAAATATTAGCCATTTTATATGTTATAAGTATGACTATAAAAAATCTCAGATTGACATAAATGTTTATCTTTCCTTAATTTCTTGCAATTTTATCAATTGATTATCCTTTTAAATATAATTCATGAATTTATGACTCCCCACTCTGAAATTTTAGTTATTACATTTGCAAATTTTTCAATAATTTTATATATCTTTTTACACTATCCTTTTAAAGTATAGTTTTAGTCATAGTATTTGGTGACTGATTCACCTTATATAAATTCCATCAGTTTACTTGATTTATTTAACTTAATTAATCAATTATAATGTTGTTGGAATTTCCTATTTGGCCTAGATTTTTCTGGTTTTACATATAATGTTTTCGAATAATACTGTGTCTATACCCCTTCTGACTTTCTTATTTTAATACAATATTAATTAAAATCTCCTTAATTAACTAATAGAACATGTAGTATCGTATTCATACTCATAATACATAAACAATATTTAAAATTAACAATATGGTCTTCAAAGTCAGACATTTAATTTTAACTACTACTAGTACCATATAATAAACATTTTATAAAAAGAGTATGGTATCCATACTTCGACATTATAGTCTGGATTAACACTGTTAGACATATTAAACATCTTAATAATAATAACAAAATCTTATATTCTATTCACCACATTGAATTATGGAGTTTATTGGCTTTAACATAAACATAACAAGCCATTTATTTTTATTCACTTCCTAAACTTATTTTGGTTGCAGTCTTTTCTGTTTTTATTTTGGTATTACATTTTCATCCCCTGTCACTTTATTTATCCACCACCTGCTCTCAATTTATCCTTAAGATTTTAATGAAGGTTTTTAGAGAGAAAGTGGCACCTTCTTAGAAACATTAGTAATGTTTTCATAATCAAATTTTATAAAATTTTATTTCTGTAGTCATAGAAAACATTAAAGTTGTTTAGTGGTACACATGTACTTAGGTGAAGTATTAGTTACACTTCTACTTGAAGTTTATTTAATATACTGAAATAACTTGCACTGGTTCACTTATATTTTTGGATGTTATCTCTAATTGAGTTTTACAATATTCCAAGACCAAAATCTTAGTTATGAGGTATTATGAAGATTTGTTTATTCCATTACACAATAACTTTAGTGGGTGCACTTCTACTTACAACACTAAACACTTTTGTTTACAACTATTTTACATTAATATCAGGTTTTGGGTGTTACACTTTCTTTGGTGATATTTAATTTTTTTAGGGGTTGGTTATATTCTTTTTAGTAGGTTTCCCTTGGGTATATCTAGTAGTCCTTCCACCCTATAATTTTGGTTTCTTTAAAATTCTTCCTTCTTGGTTTCTCCAAGGTAATATTGTTTTCTCATGTCCGTTGGTTTGTTCGGGGTATCTTCCTTACCTACTCCTATCCTACCTGGGTAGTATCCTTATTTTAATATAGTTTTTTGGGGTTTATAGTTCTTTATACATTTTTGTTGCATTGTGGTTCTTTAGTTTTACTTTTTCCATTTATGGTGGTATTTTATTTTGATATTCATTTGTTTTCATTTGAATTTTTCTTGATATTTAATGTAATTGATATTTAATTATGATCATATTGTAATCTTTATTAAGTGGATTATCTGTCATGCTACAGATTGCTCTCCTCCAGAAGTGAGTAGTTTAGACCATACTCTGTTTGTCTGAAATAATTGCTTATGATACTTATTATATATTATTATAATTCTTGACTTCCTTTCCATTTCTATTTTTGCTTCTTCATATTCGAGCTTACGTATATTTTATTTTTAATTGATCTTCCTTGATAGTAATAGTCATCTGAGGTTTATTATTTTATTTTCATTTTTTCTTAACTTGGTGTTTTATCCCTGGGATATTTATTCCCTAGCATTCCCTAACACGTGAGCTGGGGCAGTTTAGAGGTACACTGTAGGCTACCTACTCTACTGGCCATGCTAAACTTCTCATTGATTACAGAGGCAAATCATCTCTGCTCAAAACATAATAATACTGCTGGACTTATCTACAGACAGTTATTATAAAGTTATATAAGACTAGTCTACCTTATGACTATTAAAAAATATCTTTCGATATCTCACTTCGTATTTGCTCAGATCTGTTAATATTTCTATCTCAGTGATTTTCCTTCTCAGTTATTCTTCTGACTTGTTAGCTCTACTGTTATCTTATTTCGTATTATGGTGGGAAGCTCTTTTATTAATATAATTATCACTATTTATTAAGTATAAAGTTTTTTGTGTTAGTTCTCTATTCTTCCTTTGTTGTTATTGCAATCTGCTTCTGGTCATTGGTAGCATATGTTTTATGATATTTTTGTTTGTATCTTAGTTCTCATGAATTGTTCCACTAGTTCCATGTTCTAGCACTTCTTTTAATTGTCTTTATTACAATCGACATTTATTTTATGATCATACTTATTATTGATTTATTTACATATATATATATATTTTTTTTCACAAAAAATTATTTCGCTCTTGTTTCTTTTCCAAATGAATTTGTCAATTATCATATATTTATGTGGTCATTGTTTCTCTTGGTAATGCGTAAAGTTTTTATTACTTTTATTTCAACACAAGTTTATTCATCTAATTGTATCAGTGGTTCTTACTTCCTTTTCTTTCTCTTTAAAATTGTTTCATAATTTGTTTGTGGTAAGTTGCTCTTGTTATATTTTATAATTTGTTAGAATTTCTTTAACTTCCAAATTCTTTTCTTTAATTTCATAATTAGTTCATAAATTATTGTTGGTAAGATGATCTTACTTTTTTTTTAAATTTTGATAACCTTTATTCCACATCACAAATTCTTTTTCTTCTTATTTTCCTTAAATAATTTTCATAAATAATTGTTTGTAAGGTGATCTTACGATATATTTGAATTCTGTTAATTATATTTCAAAATTCTTTTTCTTTTTTTCCATAATATGTTTCATAAATAGTTGTTTGTAATTTGATATTACAATATATTTGAATTTTGGTGATTATATTTTCAAAATTCTTTTTCTTTATAATTCCATAAAATGTTTTCATAAATACTTGGTTGTAAGATGTGCTTACTATATATTGTAGAATTTAGTTGATTTTTTCTTTTTTTTCCAAATTCTTTTTATTTTTATATTCCATAATATTTTTCATAAATAGTTGGTTGTAATTTGATATTACACAATATATTTGACTTTTGGTGATTATATTTTTCAAAATTCTTTTTCTTTAACTCCAAAATTGTCTTCATAAATAGTTTGTTGTAAGATGTGCTTACTATGTTTTTGAATTTTGTTAATTTTTCACAAAATTCCTTTTATTTATTTCCATAATAGTTTCATAAATAGTTGTTTGTAAGGTGTTCTTACGATATATTTAAATTTCTACTCCTCATAATATTTTTTCATGGAAGCCTGGTTATATACACCTTTGATTCTCTCAGAACCCATCTCCTTTATTTCATACGTATTATTGTTTTTTATTATGGAGACTATATATGGTCCAGTGTATAGTAGCAACAACTTCTTTGTTATTCCTTCCAGTGTGCTGGGTAATTCACGACTTTTCAATAATATTTTTTCTCCACTTTTATATGTTATGATTTTACCACTATTCTTTTGATACTTGTTTCGCCGTTTCTCCTGGTCTTCGGCCACCTTGTTGTAGAATTTTATCTTGTCGAACGTATAAACATTATTTCTAGGGAACTCTAGTATTTCTTCGAACTCTCGTGGGGGTGGTTTTCGTACATGGCGGAGTATGGGGTAACTCCTATGGCTGGGTGGTATGCCAAGTTGAGGAATTCTTCTGTGGCTTCTAGATAGTCTTGCCACCTCCTCTGTTGATGGTGACAATAGGTTCTTAATATCCTCCCCACTTCTCGTAACACCCTCTCTGCCGAATTACTGTTCGGGTGGTAGACCGATGTTTTGTATGTACGAACACCCATAGATAGTAGGGTATCCCGCCATTTTTTCCCCTTAAACTGGGTTCCATGATCCGTGATGATCGAAACTGGTTTCCTGATGTTTGGGAAATACTGGTCTCTTAATATTCCCAGACTTTTCCTAGTAGTTGCCCGATTAGCTGGGTATAGCTTAACGAACTTAGTGATATGGTCCATTACGATTATCAGGTACCTATATCGGTGACGACCGCCACTACGGGGAAATGGTCCGCAGATATCCAAGAATACCTTCTCCAATTTCGCATGTGATGTTATAGGAGTCATCATGACTTCTTTCTTCTCATTATTTGATTAAACTAGTTGGCAGATACGGCAACATCTGATATACATCCGGACCTTCCGGTTGACGTTTTTTATGTGGCAGCTCTCCTCCAGAGCCTTAATCACCTTTAAGGCGCCCATATGCCCATATCGTATTTTTCGTAGTCCTTCAGTCTTAAGACTGGTTTGTACCCTCCCCGCATATACCCGTGGTGCGTGTGGTACTGAGTCTCTCACAGGTATATGTGACCTACAGTTTAACGCCGGATCCGAACGACCTAGTTGGGGAAGGTTTATACTAAGCAGGATACCTCTCGCTGGTTTGCCATTGCCTTGCGAGGGGGAACGGTCGTATCTAAATCAGATGGCCCCCGGCTGGAATTGAACCCGCGCCGACAGGGCGAAGGGATGACGTCACTTCCGCGTTAGAACTCTCATAACACCCCTACTATCATAAATATAATTTTTGCAAAATATTAAAAAAGTACATTTTAAAGGTGGTGGATTCCTTGACGGTGAAAAAGTTACTAGCAATAGGAGCTGGACAAACTTAGGCCTACGGGCATAGTTGTGCCTTGTGATCTGTGTAAAATGCGTAAGCTTTATTTTTTTAATTTACAGTGTGTATTTAATTTACTTTATAATTTTAGCGCCTAATTTTTACCTCTGTAAATTATGCGTAATTGGACATTGCAATTACATGTGAGGAGTGTCAATCAAATGCGATTTCCATTAAATTAGTGAAATAACATTTCATTGTTCATCTTATTCAGCTGTCAGTTTCATTCCGTCATTACAATTGATCACTGTGTACAAATATAACGATACAATGCGTAAAACGTAATACATAATAAGTGAGGAAAAGGAATAAAAACCTCTCTAATGTAGTGCGTCATACCACATAAGCCTTTGGGAATCGTTTCCAACTTTCAACTTTCTGCTACACATATTAGCGAGCGGTTATGAAATGGACGCCGTTATATAAAAGTTAAATATATAGAAGCCTGAAACGTCGTTCAGTGAATTAATAATGTTATATATTACAGTATGTTTTAATTAATATTGTGCTTTAATTTCATTAATTTGTCTGTAATTTAAAAATCAGGAACATAACTGAAATGTTTCGAATTATAAAACCTGCTGTTCGATGTACAGTATATTAAAATTGCTATTCTAATTACCTGCAGGCTCCAATAAGTTGGTCACCACGTCTGTTGTATGTTAAACAAAGTTGGCAATTTAAAATCGACCATTTACAAAAATTTGAAACCATTGTTCAAATTTATTTTTACAATTACATTTTTGTAAGCAGGTAAACGTTTACTATTACAACACAGTTATTTAAAGTAAACAAAATGTTATACTTTTTTTATTAAAGCCACTTTAGACTTTGTTATATATATCTTATTCTTTTGTCTTTTTAGAAGCTTTAAAATTCATTCAATTTTAATCTTTCTCTCTTCTTCCATGATTTCACATTCCTTCTCTTCTCTTCTCTTCTCTTCTCTTTATCTTCTCTCCCAGCTCGAAGTCGTCTATTATTTCTGTTTGTACCTATTCCTATCCTCAAACATTTCTTCGTCTATATTTGGAATCAATTCGAAATCTTTCTGTACTGCCTTGTGCTAATCTATTTTTTTTCATGTTTCTTAATTACTACAATATGTGTTTCGTTGTTATTTTACTTTCTTTTCCTAATAAGTGCCTTTAAAATTTGTATCTTCTATTCCACATTTTTGTAAAACGTTTAGAGAAATATTTGTAAATTTAATTATTTGAACTTCAACTACATTAAAATTTGTACATTTATTATGAGATACACATTTGTCTTAGTATTCTTGTTTATATTTTTAATATATATTCCGCGGAAAAGACTCCCAACAATTTATACGTAAATAAAAGGGGTTTGGATATAGTACTGTTTCGAAATCTCTTAATTTTGCGTTTTTCCTTATGTTTTTTTCTGTTACAAGTGTTTGCTGATAGATGGTATATGATTTCTATATTTTGTACCCTTTTTTTTAAATATTTATTTTCTATTGCTGTAGACGTTATCGTTTCCCGTTGGTATTAAAATTATGGACTTTGTTTATTCTATTGTTTCCAAAGTAAATCTGCTTTTTTGTAATTTTTAATTTTATAAGAATATACTTTTTTATACAAAAACTCTTACTAGCCCGTTTTTAAAACACATTTTTTTAAATTGTAGTGTAGTTTTTGCTTCTTCTCAATTTTGTGTTAAAACAGTTAATAATCTACAAACACTAACGGTTATCCCCTAAATTATCCTATTTTGTTTCAAAATAAATTGAGTTTCGGATAATCTCTTTTTTGAACAATATTTTTATACTCTTAAATTTTTTTTAAAAGCACATTTAACGAGCAACAGTAAGATAATATTTTAATTTCCTAATATCGGTCCTTATCTGGAACGAGTCCGAGAGATTTCCTAATAATTTGGCCTTGTAGTATGAATCTGTTAGTATTCATTAGATCACTGCTAAAAGTTTATGATCCACTCCAAATTTTTGAGTGTTTTAAAGAAATCTTCTCTGTTAATGGCCTTCATTAAATCAACTAACACAGGAACAAATTGTTTTGCATTTCTGGTTCTACTGAGTATTAGAGCTTTTGAATATATATAATTTGTCCAGCACAAGACCTGCCCGGTCTGAATCAGTCCTGATATTCACCAAGGGTTTTCCTACTAGATTTTAAATTCTGTTTTATAAGCATCTAAGTTACTTAAAATTTTATATATATCCGCTGTCAGTGAGATGTACCAATGTGTCTTTTTCATGTCGGTTTTATGCCCTTTTTTGTAAAGAGGGTGAATTATGGCATTTGTACCTCTGAAAATATTTCCTGTTCGCCGTATGGGTTTGAAGAGATTTAGGGATTTTCTAGATGATGTAACATATTTTAGGAACAGTTTGGAAATATCTTTATTTTTTAAGTAAATTTTTTTTAAACAAAATCTGCTATACGTAACTTATATTTAAACTTTTGTGTTAAATACACCATAAATTTTTGACGGAACAAATTTATATATTTATTTTTTCACGTGCATTAAGCAAATAAAGTATGACACGCTGACACCAGTGTTAAGTAAAAACAAATACGGCTTACGGCTGTCCCGTTTCTATTAGCGGATTACCCCAGTAAAATATGCAGATTAACATCAAAATTTTTTGAAGTGAACATTTTATAAAATTGACTTTAGATTTTCCGTAAAATTTTCGAATGTTTTGATTTGGAAAGAATCTTGTTCCTTGTGATACTTCTCTATTATATTCATGTTTACGTTGATCAACGGAGCTAAATAGACCAATTTTTACGATGTTTACATACTAGCTTAGGGCCCATAGATTCGCTAGAGCCATAAAATTAAGCTGTTTCATGTCCACTCAGTTCTTGTAAATAAATAACGGGATTCTGCTTGGTAGAGTTATATTAGGCAGCAGAAGCTTTTCTTGACGACGTGTGACTTAAACATACAGTGGAATCTGCCTGACTCTTCTGCTGCTTCGATAATAAACAAGAAGCCACTTTTATATGTTGATTAGAGGTATATAAGAATTTGTTTGAAGAAATTATAACAACTTATATAATTATAGTTTGCGTTGATTTCGGGGGTTTTTATAACAAAAGCTGATTATATATATTTTACGATTGTTCAAGTGATGTATTGTACCGGGAGTATTTGTGTGATTTGAACGCGTTTTTATATAATTTCTTTACCCATTTAGGCCTACCCTTTAAAAATTGCTTACGTAGATATGGTTTGTAGGTTGTCTGTAAATGCGGCGATAATTTTTGATGTTGTCAGATATAAACTCAAATAATGAAAATAATTCTAATTCCAGGGACCATCGGGATAACTGTAGTATCAAAGGTATGGAAAAACACGTTTGACGTTCATGGCCGTTTCACAAACTTCTCTGTGGGTCTAAGAATTTAACTTTAACGAAATCCCAGGCCTATCGTATTCAAGCGGGCAAATAGGATTTCTTAGATACGTGCCAGGATGTACTCTTCAAGATCTAAAATAATTGGAACATCTTAACCGCATAGATGATTGCCCGATCCCCAAATGACTATTGAATTGAATTATAAGCCGAAAGGAAGGAGAGGCGTGGGGCGACCGAAGAAGCGTTGGAGTGACCAGTTCTGGTATATCTACTTGTGACCGGAACAAATCATTTTTGGTTTAATCCTTGCTGAAGATGATGATGATAATGATTCCAACTCCATCTTTCATTTCCTTTATTGGGTGAAGTGAACAAAATGATGGCTGTTTCGCTTAGACCCATTGTGTAATATTGCATTTCTCTACTGAGGTTGCTACGTTATATAATATTTCTTCTTATTCTTCTTAGTCATCCTCTTCTACCCGTCGGGTGTCAAGGTTCTCGAGAGAGCTCTCTATCTTGCCGCACTGGTACATGCTTTGCAATTTGAAGCCACCAAATCAGCGTCTGGTTGGACAAGTCATAAAGTGCGCGCGCTAAAAGATCACGACGGGACAGACGATGAAGAAGAAGAACAAAGAACGACGGTCGGCGCCACAGAATAAAGTAAGAAAGAATCGAAGACCGAAGTGTTATCGATGTGCGAAACCTGGACATCTACAACGGGATTGTCGGGTTAGAGTTCAGCAGGAGGGAAACGAGCAGTAATCGGTACAACGGGGCGTGTGCTGACTAACTGGAGGAACGAAGCCCTTAGATAATACGCAATTTCTACACTTCAGGAAAACAGCGGGAGCTTGGTAGTTACCGGATTTGTTCAAGGGCCAACCTCGATTACAGTTGACAAAGGCGCAACAGTTTCTATTGTGCACCCCGACGTGGTGAAAGATCTCAAGCCAATCTGGTGCTCTTGCAGCTTGCGAACAGCTACTGGACGGCCTGTAAAAGATTATGGAAAAGTGGAGATACACCTACGCCTTGTTCGACTTGAGTTTAATCATCAAGTACTTGTTGCAGACATTATGGATGAATGAATTCTTGGTGTGGATGTTATGAACGCATACGGATTCATAGTCGACTTCAAAAACAATATCTTGAGAATCGGAGGAGAAGAGGTAATGCTGACGACATCAGAAAAATAGATGGACGTCATAAACCAAGTGGCCGTAACTGTTCCGCCAAACACCGAAACGATCATCATGGTTAGAACCGAGGTAGATACTAGGGGCAACCAGTGCTCTATATTCGATCCCCAGTTAGTTAGCACACCGGGCATACTAATTGCCAGAAGTTTAGTAAAGCCTGACGAAACCGGAAATGTACCTATTAGAGTGGCGTATATTCTGGATCATGCTGTCACTTTAAGAAGCAATACGCTTCTAGGCAAATTGACCCCTGTGGCCTGGGTAGCCGGAATGACGCAACGAAGATCCAGTGCTTCGGATAATTCCAAATTACCAGAGGAACTGCAGGAATTATAGAACAGATCTTCTAACGACCTCTCAAGTGGTGAGGTAAAAGAACTCGGACTGTTTTTACTGAATGCAAAGATTCTTTTACAGTTCGGTGACAGTCACTGGGAAGAACCTCTCTTGTACAACATAGCATCAATACCGGGGACACAACGCCGATACGCCAGCCTCCTTGAAGGCCTCCATTATATAAGCAAGAGGAAATGTCTCGCTTAATACAGGATATGTTGACACAGGGAATAATCGAACCTTCGTCAAGTGCTTGGTCTTGTCTTGGTCTTTCGTAGTTCGTTCTTGCCAAGAAGAGAGTATACATGAAGAGTAGAAACTACACATTTCATTACTAACGTTTGTAATTTTAAATCGAAGCCACTAACAGAATTCAAAATGATTGCAACGAAGATCGGAGAACCGTAAGAAAAATGTGGTGACCAATATTTTAAAATTAAAAATATCTTATTCGTGGAGAATCTCATATCTCAAACATACAGCATATACAGCATAGCCGGAGCCCACTTTATTGATGCCGGTTTATTGTTTTTACCGTTATTGCGCTGCGCTTCACTACGTCACTGTTTCAAAACCACTTCCGTTTTAAACTCTTATAGCCATGTGTTTTTTCAATTCCATTGTATTACAAATACCTGCTACTTTATTTGACTTTTTTATTGATGCAAACAAATGATTAAAATAATGTTTATACTTATATGTTAAAATTGTCACAGTGCTGTAAAGATTAGATAACCTACAAATATCATATATCTGGGTGAAAGAAACATTTGAAATTTCAACAGAATATTTATATTGTAAAGAAGGAGTACGCCTCAGATGGTCATTGCGGCTTTACAGAATGTACATACAGACTGCCTATTCTGTTACACATTCCGCGGTACGTGTAACGGCAAACGTTACTTGAAGTTATTAGGCCTACTAATAAAACAGAAAGTGACTTATTAAAATATTATTAGTGAACCAATCTATAAAACTACCTTGCTGAATTATATGCTTAAGTTCTAAATAATCAAAACCTGAATCACAGTCTTATAACAAATCGGATAAATATGGGTCAGAAACATTCTGCTACTACATTAAATAAAGTATATTTACTTCTCTAGCTAGGTAAACAAATGCAATGTCCTTTATACAACTAATTTAAAAATGAGTAACGGAAACCTAGTGATTGTAAATGTGTATTAGAAACATTGATAAACTTTATTACAAATAAAATTTAAACCTTATGATGATTGTATTTAAACAAAGTTATTGTAGTTAAACAAAAATTATATAGAGAATGAAAAAATATCAAATGCAAGTTTAGCACTTTGGTGGCAATCTGTCAATAACCCGAACTTTAGGAAGTCTGTGCTCACAATGCAGAGACGTTATATAAATAATATTAAGTGATCAAAAAAATGCTTCTGTGTAGGAAAGGTGGCTCTTCTGTAAATTTAGAAGGGGAAAACCTTTTCTGTTTTTAAGAACATAATTTTTCCTGAGGGTATGTTAGCTTACTTTCAAAAAAGTACATGAATTGAAAAAACGTAAGCCGGTAGGTTTAAACATTACTTCAGAGCTCGACGACAAAATTGACTTTGTATAATGTCGCATCTACTTACAGATACATTACTGGCTGTGAGAAGGACTGGCAGGGGGAGAATGGGTGAGAGAGAAGGGTGATTGTAGACACATACATAAATTACATTATTCTATAGTACTCTTGACTATTTTTTACAATATGATTACAATTATTATCCAAGTTTACCTGTCAGTAAAATTTACCAGAAACTTTTGTTTGTAACCTTTGTCAACTATCTGATTTAAGTCGTAATGTTTTACAGTATTATGTAAATTGTATGTTTCTAAATTATGATTGTTTGTTAACACGAGTAGGAAGTGAAACATGGTAGAAAAATAACTTTTAATAATTAAAAGTGAACATCCCCTAATCTGTTTTAGTTATAGGTAATATATTACTTTGCTATATGTTGACTGTTGTAGGTATAAACAATTTATGTACTAATCTAATATCCAATTGTTGATTACTGTTTGTTTAATTAATTAAAATAACATTACATTTAGTAATTTAAATTGTAAAACTGTATAAATTAAGTTCTCTCATACTATAATTTGCTCGCTTTCTTAAAGATAATTTGAAGATGTAAACAAACTATCATAAGTCTTCACATATAAAATGATACATACATACGCACGCACACACTCACATCACCAACACGTTCACCCAAATATTTAATTGTTTCGTTATGTTTGATATTTCTATTGTATTTCATACACATGTCCTGAAGATGACAATAAATATTGTCGAAACGTCGACGCAAATAACTAAAATTTGTATTATTGACCGATCCTCACTAACTATCCACTAAGACATTCATTGATTGACGGTCACTAAAAATTTAAGGATTTAATTGTATGTATGGTCTTTCATGAAGTTTGTGAAACTTTGGTAAGAAATATTATTAGCGGAAAAAAAAACTTATACTTCTTTTTATGCTTACGACATTTGAAAACAAGTAAATCAAGTAGAATTCAGAAATTTTGGGAAATAGAATTCAACGTAAAGCAATTGGCTAAAAAAGTGGAACAGTTCATACAGTGGTTTACGTATGTGAGATCTCACAGAAAACAACAACTGTAATTAGAAGCATTTCACTTAGCCACTATTATAGACAATTGCATTTTACAAACATAAGTATCATGAAAATTTCAAACAAGTGTCCATTTTAAAACTCTTCGTAAGTTAAACAATTGCAATCTAAACAGCTGCAAAACATATAAAAATGAGATATATATATATATATATATATATATAAGGCCTACTCTAATACAACATTCTTCATCTCTTAGAAAATAAATATACTACACATATATTTCCATCAAATTTTATTTCATTTCATGCGAAATTGGCAGTTACATTACTTACTTAGTGTGTACAAAGCCAATTTTCAAGAAATCATGTTATACAAACATTTTGCGCATTTTATAAAGCACACGCCGATGTAGAACGTACAATCCGGATTAACACACTGTATATTGCAGAGCACGTGCCGAGCAGGGATGAAACGTGATTCGTACACACAGAGCACTTCCTTAAGATTGTGTAGTCTGTTGTACTTTACAGAAGGAGAGCCTGAGTGTCATCCCATTTGCGTAGTTCAGAGCTACCCTACTTATATTCAAGTTCTTCAAACATGTACATTTAGGAAGAATTATTATTTATTTGGTAACAAAATACTGGTTTAATAAAGTTTAATATTATCAATACTTTTTCCCACAAAACCATTTATCCTTAACAATTCCCAGCTACTAGTGTCCATCATTACTCTTAATATAATCAGTTACAGAGAGTAATTTGTTAATTATTATTGTTATTAATAATAAAAATGATAACAATATAAAGTTATTGGTAGCGACAAAGTTACTAGTAGAAGTAGCAATAATCTTCGGTAGATATCAATTGTTACACTAGAACAGAAAGTGATCACGCCAAGAAATACCATCTCACTTATAATATAATCTTTGTAGTTTTACAGAAACAATTACAGCTTATAGTTTTGTTTCGTCTTCCTAGTGCATGGAAGATCGTTCAGTAGTTTCTGTTTCAAGTGAATATACAGTATGTTGTAAATTATTTTATGCGTTATCAATATTACTTGTGTTTGTTTCTACCAATTAGGGACCTTCAAACGTTTCTTTAATTTCTAGTTTCTGAAACAGCATTGAGCAGAATCGTGGCAATACGAGTGCTCACTGTAAGACCAAAGAGAATTGAGACGAGGGGAACTAGGTAGGAAATCAACAAAGTGTAATTTATGTAGAAAACTGTTGAACATTGATGCTTGCTCGTACGTATAAGACTGCGTCCTACCGCTTTATGCTTGTTCCTCAGCGGTGTGTCTTGGCGCGGTACGTACTCTTGGTGTTCGGCTCTCCGTGTGTACTGTGATGTCTTATTATTGCTGTCGGTTCCAAAACCACTTTCCGTTTCCTGTGTTGTGTCGGCGGTGTAGGCTTCATTCACTTCCATATCTTAAATATTTAACTAATTTATGACCATTTCTGTTAATCAACCGAGTTTAAATTAGCGGCAGTGTAACATCACCGATTTTTAACGTTTATCGTTTGTTAATCATTGCTGAAAAGAATGTAGCTAGAGGTTTCCGTTTGCATAACTTTTAACACTTGTGAATTTTTATAAAAAAAATGAAACTGTACAAGCTTGAATTTTTTTTACATAAGATTTATAGTTTGACGCATAGTTTGTTATTTCTAAAATCAAATGTAAACATTAGTAGTCGTTAGATTCTTAATGTCAGTTAATTCCATCTTAAAATTTGTGTACTGAAATAATTAAGTTTAAAATCTGAAGAAAGTAATTTTTACTGACTAGTTTAATAGACAGACGATAGACTGTGGTATACATTTGTATCCTAGTCATAAAAATTACAATACTAGATTTGAATTACAAGCGCCAATTGCAATATTATGTTTACTAACAACGTTAAGAGTTGTTAGACGTGTACGCCTCCATGCTCTGTTGAGAAGTTTAGATATTTTATAGTTCACATCACATCACTTAAGTTTAAAATATTTAACTGATTTTGTAAATAAATAAATAAATAAATATATATTGCAATGAAACAAATATAAGGCATAGTAAATTACAACAAATAATATCAGAGTCTTTTATCTGGAGTTAGGTATTTATTTTAAAACAAATTTAATATGGTCTGTGATATGAACATAAATTATTTATTCTTAAATTTTAATAGAGTCTGTAAAATGGTTTGAATGTTTTTCTCTCTTATAGTCTATTTTACTTGTTCGACGAAATCCCTTGATGAACCGTTGAACTGCTCCACTGCTATTCGCCGACTGCTGAATCCACTGCAATGATGACACGTAGAACTCTCGCGACACACGCACGCACGCCGTTTCACCGATAGAATTTCTCTCAGTTCTCGATAATGTGTTTAACTATTATTAATTCGATTTCGGTGTGTTTTACGTACACCTTCCAGTATCTTGACGTGTCCTCGCGTTCACCCAGGTGTATTTCGGTAAATACACCCGATTCCTATGCGGAAAAATATTGACTATCGCGAGATAGCACTGTTTAATTTAAAATTAAATTATTTTATTTTCTAATACCCAATCGATCTAGCAAACGGGCAACTCGTCGCTAAGACCTCTCGTAACTCTCAACTCGTAACCCTTATGTAGAACGTATACTGATACGACAACCTCGCACAGAGACAACTTCTGTTAAGGCCGAGCTGCTAGGTTGAACTGAGCGAAGCTTCTTTCGCGAGGAACCAATCTGAATGAAAATTGGAGCCTCCGATTGGTTAAAACTCATAGCACGTGATTGATGGGTTAGATAGATAGACATATGCCCTGATCAATTTTGCTGAAGACTGCAAAAGCATGTATAGATTTTATCTAAACGTTTTATGACTTTAAGAAGATAACGATTCTTTAGAAACGTGAATTCTGTTAAAAAATACATATTAAAATAATATGTTTTGAGTATTTGACATATGGAAAATGTAGCGCTAATTCAGAAGTGTGAGCTGTCCAAGTTTCAATTCGATACGTTAATTTACACCAGAGTTATTCATGTAAATACGAATAACACGCGCACACGCGCACTTGCGCACTTGCGCACTAAATTCGCACATGGCATGACAGAAAATAAATTTATGGGCATTTTGACATACAACAGTTAATTACCCATCTCTTATTTCAAAGCTTATATAGCTGTTTTACAAAATTTTAACAAAATCAATTTTCAACATGTCTATAACGTCATAAATTGTATAAAAGCATGTAGTCATAGCTATAAAGACCCTTTCTGGGATGTTCCATTGCAGGAATATCTCCTCCACGTATAAAAAAAAATTTGTTTACATGTCCACAAGTTTTTTTTTCTTTTCATAACATAAAATAATATTACCTTCATTTTATAACAATATAATAAAACTCAAAACAAATAAATAATACTTTTCAAACTAAACATTCTCTCTTCTCCGATAAGTTTGACATCGGTCACTTTGAATGTAAACAAATACATACAAGTGGTTGATATCTCGGTTATCATTTGACCCACAAAGATCAGCTAATATAAACAGTTCATGACGTCATACTACCTACTCCCAGACACCAAAGCTCATCTCATCTTTACTGAGATTTTTTCCAATCATACATGAATTTACAGATTTTCATTTAATTTAACAATTAGTTTATTACATTCATTCTTTATATACCCAGATATACGTGAACACATTAATTTTTGACATAATATTTTCGTAATGACGACGCATGGAACTTCCCAATAGTTTTGTTTGTAACACGATTCGTAACAATATAAGTATGTTTTCCCACCTGTTCAGATAACATGAATGGACCATTATATAATCTATGGAACTTTGCTGTAGTATTTTCAATACTACGACCAACGTTTAAAGCTCTGAGCAATATTAATTCACCGACTCTAAATGATTGGAGCTTATGGTCGGAATTGAATTTTTCTGTACGCTGTTCTGCAAACATCTTTATGCGCTCTTTCGCATCCAAACACTTAATCTCGTTCGGAGCAGGCAAATTCTGAGTGGCTATACGTTTTACACACTCACTCAAAGACGCTTTGGTTGAACATCCGATTGCAGCTCTAACGGTGTATATCCAGTAGTGGTATTGTAACTACCATTTATGGCGATCCCGAAGAACTCAAGATACTCCGGCCATTTACTTTGGTTTGTGTTACAATACGTTCTGAATAATCTACCGAGCTCTCTATTGACTCTCTCGGCAAGATTTCCTTGAGATCTCCTAATGGATGTCAATACCGCTTGTATATTCCTCTTCTCCAATTCAGCTTTCCATTTCTTATTTTGGAATTGTTTGCCTTGATCGGATAGGATCTTCTTGACATGGCTATACATAGGGATGTATTTTTCCAGAATTATTTTAAGTACAGCATCCGTCGGGGTCTACCTATGGCATACAGACTTACATTTTTGGTGAAAGCATCAGTGCACACAACCAGATTTCTCATACCTCGAGACGCACGTGGTAATGGACCAAGTAAATCGATACACAGTAATTCATTAATACCATGCATCACTATGTTTCCCATTTTTCGACATACGTGTGTTGGTTTGGGTATTTGGCTGTCTGGCAGATGTGGCAGGTACGTAGAATTGACTTGACCTTCCTGCTCATGTTCTTCCATATGAAGTCCTCACGCAGCGTCAAGGAACACTTGTATGCTCCTGCATGCGCAAGACTTTCATGGCACGCCCAGGTCAGGTCCTCTATGAGATGGTCTGGAATCATTACCTTCCATTGTCCGTCTACGAGTTTGTGCAGAACGTTGTTAAAAATTTGAAATTTGGGATTTCCTTTAGTTTGAATTTCATTTATAATTTTTTTACTTTATCGTTTCGTTGTTGCTCATTATTAATGTTCTTAGGTAAAAATTCTAGCTCGTTAGGTAACGCATGTTTAACAGCTAAGATTTGAATTTAATTTTTATCAGACGTAAAAGTTTCCTGCTGCACAGGTGGATAACGACTTAGAGTATCCGTCATTTTGTTGTCACTGGCTTTACAATATTTAATACTGAAATAATACTCTTGCATAGCCATTATCCAGCGTGACATATGGGCATTAGCAAGTTTACATTTTAATAAAAACGGCAAAGCTAGGTTATCAGACAGAATTTCAAAATGTTTACCTACTAAATAATATCTAAATTTACTAACACAATACACAATTGCTAAAATTTCTTTCTCTGACGTAAAATAATTTTGTTCAGCGCCTTTCAATGAACGATTGACATGCACGATAACTTTATGCTCCCCGTTATTATTCCGCTGATACAGAATTCCGCCAATGACATAGTCGGACGCATCGCAGTTCAGTACATATGACCCCTCCTTTTCGGGATGAAACACGTGTAGGTTTTCCTTAAATAACTCATTTACTGCATTAAATGCCTCTTCATGTCTTACCTCCCATCGTATTTGGTATTTTTCCTAAGCAGTTCCAGCAGTGGTTCAATTGTTTTAGCATATGCAGGTGCGAACCGACGGTGACATCCGGCAAGTCCTAGAAAGCTCTGATATCCTTTGTTTTTTTGGGCGTTGGAAATCTCGTGATGGATTGTATCTCCTCAAGGTCCGTACTAACACCCTGCGCTGATATTATGTGACCTAAAACTTTATTTCGGATTTCCCAAACTTGCACTTTTCGTAGTTTAGCACCAGGTTGGTCTGACGGAGTTTGCTGAACACTATGTCGAGATGTTTTAAGTGTTCGTCAAACGATTTTGATATCACCAAGATGTCGTCAACAAATACACTAACGAAATCCTCAACCTCTGGACCAAGTGCTAACTCCAAACATTTCACCATTACCGCGAGGCTGGTTACTAATCCAAATGGATGTACCTTAAATTGATAGCATTTGTTCTTATGTAAGAACGCAGTAAATTTTCTGCTATCTTCAGCTAACGGTGTCTGCCAAAATCCACTCTTAAGATCTAAACGAGTCATATATTTAACACCTTGGCATTTTGTAAACAAGTTCTCGGCATTAGGCGCACAATCGAAACATTTTTTTGTTATGCTATTTAAATTACGCATATCTAAACATATCCTTATTTGATTATTTTTCTTCTTTACAATCACCATAGGATTCAGAAAATTACTGTTGGAACGTTCAATGACTTTATCATCCAAAATTCTTTTAATTTCCTCATCCACAAGTTTTTAGTAGTGAAGTGGAATCGGATATGTTTTACCCACGAATTTATTTTCGTCAGTAACTTGTATTTCATGTGTGTATACGTGCGTTGCTTTCAAATGTTGCCGTAAGTTTATTTATCAGCTGGTTTGTTTGTCACGCTGTATTGAGGTTAATTTATCTGTATTATTATTATTATTATTATTATTATTACTATGCTTACTATTGTTTTTGTTTACCACTAGCTTAGCCGTTGGTTTGGTTATGTGGATGTAATTCGTCTCCGACTCATTATCAATGTCAACATTACCTAACTCTACACTATGCTCCTTATTAATAACAGTACACATTAATTTATTCTTTTTAAAATCGATAATTGCATTTATTTTTTTAAGAGCGTCTGTTCCTATAATAACATCATAAATTAAATTTTTAACAACTAATGCAGGCGTTTCCAGTTCCATACATTTAGAAGAAATGTTTATACGTATAAGCTTGTTTATTTACTTATTGTAACTCATCAGTGGCGGTTTTAATGGTGGTACTGTTTATAGGTAAGATTGATACCTTTTTAAATTGCACTGTGTTTTTTTATAAAATTCTCATTAATTATATTTGTGCACCACTGTCTATTAGCACATTACCTATACAATTATTTATTCTCGCTCTTAACACACTACATCTACTTGCTAACTTATCACTATCTCTAGGTATATTATTCACATCGTCATTACTGTCACTTACTAGTTCACTACGTATATCGTCTGGGTATACACCGGATACGCAGTAGGTCATAACCATGTTGTTATTTTTTATGCTTTCACTGGATTTCTGATTCTGACAGGTGTACAATTTATTTCTTTTGTTTATTTTGCACGGACACCCGGCGTGCAACCTTAGGCGTTTTTTGGACCGTCTTCATTATTGTGGTTATCTTCAGCTACGGACGCGACTTTATGCTTTTTAAACTTCGACGAATTTTGCTCACGATCAGGTTTTTCCATTATTTACTTTTATAGTCATTTTGTTTTTGTGTGTTACTTGTGTTTATTGGTTTATTTATAGTGTAACTATCTACATTGCCATCAACATTTTCCCATTTAGTAAGTAGCAACAGCAGCTCTTCTAAAGTTTTAATCCCTTGGGTAATTACTGCTACCTGTACACCTCTACTGAAGTGGTGGGCCAGCGTGTTGACGATTTCAGCTTCCGACATCTCAGGCTCTAGATGTTTTGCCTTCGCTACCAGTTGGAGTAGGTATTTTTCCTTGGTACCTTTACTCGGTGTATACTTACCGAGTTCAAGCTGCACACGTAACTTACGCTGGATATCCTCATTCCAGTAGCGTGCCTTAAAATGGTCAACAAGATCTTCTTATACAATATCTTGTCTTGGATGATGGAAACCCATTCTGCAGCTGTACCCTTAATATGTCGAACTACCCAGTTTATTTGTCAACATCGCCAAGATTATCCTTGACATTTTCCATACTACGCTGGCACTGGTTAAGAAACTGGATGGGATTTTCGTTGACAAGGCTATAAAATTTCATTTGAGTGTTTATGTCATCGATAGTTTTATATACATAAGTGATCTGGTTCGCGGGTATAGTAGTTTGCTGTATTTTCTTCATTTGTTGTTCCAAAAACTCTAACTTGTTTTCATGAATATTGATAAATTTATTTATCGGGGTCGTCTGCGGTTGCACCCGCTCCTCTACTGATAACATGCGCGTTTCACATTCAGTTATTCGCGAATTATTTACTTCAAGGGCGGCTTCAAAATCAGCACGGATGGACTCAACTTTCTCAGTGATTTTCTTTTCGGCCGCTTCAATAATACTTTTGTTTTGTTTAGCATGTTCGTGAACGGCAGGGAATATATTTTTATTTTCTTCGTGAATACTTCTATTCTGTTGTTTACTGTCGTCGCTTACAGATTTTAAATTTTGTTGTAGTTGTTTAGTATCGTCGCGAACCGCCTGTATATTTTAATATTCTCTTCGCGTACGGACTGTATATTTGCTAAGATCGCATTTAGCGTGGACTGCAGATCAGCTGATATTTGCATTGGTTCTGCCATATTTACTAGCGATAACTAACCACAACGACGTTTATCTTTTAGTATTGATTTACGCACGAGCATACTTATTCTTACGTTGTTAACGTTTAATGTCTAACTGTTCGTATATATTATTGAAATGCACGGTAGTCAGTCAGATATCATACAAATTCAATGTCCACACAAATACTTAAAATAACATGTATACAAATTAAATATTACAATCCAGATAATTACCCTAAAATATTATTCTACAGTTATAACCTAAAAACAGTCTTCCAGAGCATATGCAAAATATACCCACTCTGCTAAAGACAAATTAAACACAGTTCAAAATAATAATACATTATTACAATATAATACTATTTACTCGTGCCAATCAGGTTGGGGCGCCATTTATTACTATGCATTGCAGTTCCATTGCAATATATATACATATATTGCGACAGTACAAATAGACTGAGTACTGTGCATTGCACCAAGTAATTTAAATAAGTGATTAGAAGACATAAATAACGCATTTTGGTAATAATAATTATTCAGCGTGCAATATAAACTGTAATATAACTTGCATGTTGAGACAGGGAGTAGAGCCAGCTGCCTTCTGCATGTGTGTACACACGTAAAAGGTTTGTGTGTGTGCGGCTAGTTTATTCATGAAAAGCGCTACCCTTACAATAACGATATAAATTATTGTATTTAAATTAAATTATAATGCTTGGGTGCATGGTAGCGAAAAACTAAATACACCAAAAGTGTGGTTAACAATAACAAACAAGTGTGTAAAAAATAGTGAATAACATACAAAAAGTGTTAGTGTAGGAAGTTAAAAATCAATAGTAATTAGAGTAATTAAGATAGAGAAAAACGGTTTATGCATGATAAACGCCTAAAAAATTACCGATCGAATGAATATCGGATAATGTGCTAAAGACATCGCAATTCGCGAAGACGAGCAAATTAAGTGTCATTAGAAAGCGTGAGTAAGAGTGACAATCTTAACAATTTCAAACATGCAGAATATTGTCGAGACACGATTTTTGGCGCTCTGGGTGTAAATACGAGGACGCGCAAACATCGTTCTCTTTCTCGTCAGACCATCTTAGCGGCCGGAGTCTCTGCTCAAGAACTACAACTTTTCTTCGTTCGACTACTGATGTAATCGGAGGCTATGTCCAACAACTAGAACTTCTAGAGTTGATCGACGACCATGGCAGCCAAAGAATCTACTTAGAAACAACAACCACAGTAGATCAACCACAAACAGAGTATGAGAATCCATTGTAGCTGAGTACGAGCATCCAATGATCGAGAGTACGAGCATCCAGCGGACGGGGGACGACTAGACTCCTAGAATACCCGACTCCAAGACTTCTAGGACCGAAGAGGATCATCCGTATCCAGAACCGAAGAGGACACGCTTAAGATGTACCACACAATAACAAGGTGACAAATAACCATGCATTTATAAGAAACCGAGACCGAATAAAAAGACTTTAAATATTAAAGAAAATAACGAATAAACAATTCGATTCTAAGATGAGTCAAGTAACTGTATAGTTGTAGATATGTTTTTGTTTCTATATTAAGTACAGTAATATGAAAGGCTGTGTAACGATAAGAGTTAGCAGTAACTGTAATTTAAAATTAAATTGTTAGTAGTAAATGACGAACTTGTCAGATAAATTAATAGAAAGCAATGCATATGCCATAACAAAAAGAAATTAATATAAACAAATTAAAAGAGTAGATAATCAGTAAGATAATTGAGCTAGCTGAGGGCAGCATAGAAAATTAATAACAATGTGTTAGCAAATAAGATTTTATAATATGTATTTTTGGTCAAATAAGGCTACGAACTATACGTAGTAGGTACGTATAAATACGAATCATTTGGAATCGTAAAATAAATAAGACATTAACTTGTAATCTGAGATTGCAAATTATACGTAATAAAAATGTCAAAATAATAATGAGTTTCTAAACCGCAAAACAAATAAAAAAAGTGTTAATAAAAATTGAAATGATTTATAAACAAATCAAATAGCATAATTATTATTATGATTACAACCTTCATTCTTGCACACACGAATTTAATGCAATGTAATGTACCTAAAAATATGTCACACATTAATTATTTGTGTTGTTGTAATATATATATATATTGCAACATTACAATTATTTCAAAAATTCACACAAATACATTACCATGTACGCAACGCAACTATGAAGTGTATTACACCGGCCAGGTCGCAGGATTTTTTTTTACTCTCGTTGCGTCAAGTATAAGAAGTTGCACAATAATTAAATAATTTTTAAAGAGGAGTGAGATGTAGTTGACATAAAATAATTAATTAAAACCGTTTCAAAATAATCATTCTATGATTTATTATTATTAATAGAAAACATTAGCAAATATTAAAATTTTGAATTATAAAAATAAAAAAATATTCTATTTTATAAGTTTACAAAAATACAATACAACCTTCTATGCTGTTCATGACATATAAAAATAAACAACCATATAATCTTACTAGCTAAACAGACATGTTAAATAAATTATCTAAACATTCTTTATTTCAGTGTGTCTGACTTTGACTCAAATTTTAAATAATAATAGCAACTCATTTACAAACAAAAATAATATTAAAACTCAAGAACAAAATTAATTGTTGCTGTAAACAATATAAAAATTATAACATTTACTTCCAACCTCGTTATTATTTATTTCTATTGACACACCCAAATTTTAACGTATAACAGAAGATTAGTATTTTTAAATTTTCTTGTTAAATTAAATTATTTTCTTTAACAACTATTTAAATTTAAAACTTTAAGTCTTTACTGTTCATATATAAGTTTCTTTTTGAGAGTTCTTTTCACAAACAAAAATATAATTGTTTATTCATCACCTGCGTACTGCCGACGTTACCGTTGCGTGTACGTCTGCTTGTCCGTGTGCGTGCGTGCGCGCGCGCGCGCGCGTGTGTGTGTGTGTGTGTCCTGAATCCTGAGAATTTGATGATGATGATGATTATCCTGATGCTGTGTTCTCTGTCTCTACGGGTTGTTTGTGATGGTCCAGAATTCCTACATAAGTCTTGGCTTGTGTGGTAAAGATGTCGATCGGTCGGCAGACCAGCAGCATGACGTTGTGTGAAGATATCTTGAGTCTCTGAGACCGCCCCAAAATTGCCGGTGGTATACTGGACGGCAATCTGACAAGTCCAGGACTGTTTCCGACCTGTTAGATATTGTCACTTCGTGCAAAGCGTCCTTTTAATTACAAATCATTTTTTGGTTCATTTTCGCAATTTCGTAAACATCCTCGTAGCACGAGCGATATCATCGTATGCGTAATTTTTTCCTGGTCACTCACGTATAACACACGTATTAATTTCTATTTAATTACTCTAGTAATTAACATTAAATTTCCTGGCGTCGTTATTATTGCAAATTTCTGCACTACTTTTACATCATTATATTCGTTAAAAATTCCTTAATATAATGGTGTTTTTATAATTGGGGTAATTCTTTGTTCACAGGTTTAAAACGTATTAATTAGTTTATTTTTATCCGGTTAAAACCTGATTACAGAGAATTCGTACACATCACCCTATCGTAGACTCTTGCCTGTCGTAGCTTGCGTTCACACACAAAACACACAAGCGCTGTATTCACTCGCAGGGGCAGGTGTACGCTTTCTGACAATTCTTACCCTGCATAATATTGTTAAAAACTCTTCATCATATATTTTCTATGCTAAATATTTACAAACATACCGCCCTGGGCAAGTATGCAAATATGTATTGTTGCAATATATATATATATATATGTGTGTGTGTGTGTGTGTGTGTGCGTGTGTGCGTGTGCGCGCGTGTGTCTGTCTGTCTGTGTATTATTACTTTGTATGTAACTCGTTGAGTTTCTGGAGGTCTCCCATGTAATATCTATAACTATAACTTTAACTATAAGTACTTCTGCAAGTAGGTTTATTTACACCTGACACACGTTTCACAGAAATATTATTATGTTATCTTCAGAGTTTTCTATAAATTAACGTGTAATTGTTTCGATTATAGTAGAGTTAACGGATAATCGATTTTATTTTGATTAAAATTTTTGATTTTTGCAATTTATATTTGACTATTACGTAGTCAGCTATTTATTAATTTTTTAATGTTTAATTTTTATTTTAATAAATGTACGATATTAAAAGAATTATCTTGTTTTGTATTTATTAGAAATTGTTCTTTAATTAGTAGATAATTATTATTATGGTTGTTAATATTAAGATTTTCCTAGATATTGATTTTGTTACATTTTGTACGTTCTTAATTAGTTTGACATTTACAATATCTTGAAATTTATGTTTATTACTTAAACAGTGTGTGGCTAAATTAGACTTAACATTTACAAGTCTATATTATTGTAACAAGAATTGTATCGAACAGCCTAGAACGTCCCCCACAAATGTAGCCTTAGTCGAGGCCGCGATGAGGTACGTTTCAGAGTCCTCTAGAGAACACTTGAATTACGCATTAAGAAGCGTAAAGTTAAGAATGGAAAGATTGCAGAACCCGTGCGCTACGTATATAAGGAATCTGGAATCACTGTCCGCTGGCTTTGTGATTCAGTCGTTAGTGAGCGATTTACTTAGGGCGTATCAAGTGTCTGTCGAAGTATTGAAGTGTTATTGTTTTATAGTTAGTGTGTGTAATTCTAATATTTGACATTATTATTGCGTCTCTACAAATTTAACTTGAATTATTGTACGAGACTGATCTTGTCGGGTAACTTGTTGATTACAAATTATTGATTGTGATAATTAAAGCCAGTAATTATTGAATCCGTTGGTGCCTGTGTTTTGTTTTCCACTGTATCATACGACGATTAGTTAGATTGACGGCATCGGAGATTGTGAACATTAGCAAGTGTTACGAATGGCAAGACACCGAAATAGCTCAGAAGCTCTTGTTCACGCTCTCAAGTTTAAGCTGCCCAATGTTGCCGAACAAACAATTGAGAAGTTCAAGAGCGCCACAACGATTTGAACAATGAGAAAAGACAGAAGACCAAAGTGTTACAACTGTGGGAAACGTGGTCATCTACAGGTAGACTGTTGAGAGAAGAAAATACACAGAGAAGAAAGTGATCCCGCCCGTTGGAGAAATGAAGCTCCAGAACCGCACACAGTACCCACGCTACATAAGATCAGTGGAAACTTGATCGTTAATGGATTTGCGGACCAACATCATTTACAGTTGACACGGGCGCAACAGTGTCCATTGTGCGCCCTGGCTTAATCAGCAACCGACAGCCTCAATTTAGCTCTTGTACAATACATACTGTGGCTGAAAACCCCGACAAAGTATTAGGTCGAGTAGACGTACGTGTACGCCTCGGTCTCCTTACGTTTGGTTACCAAAGGCTTGCTGCAGACATTGCCGATGAAGTGATTCTTGGCACGGACATTATGAATGCCTATGGATTCGTTGTGGACTTAAGAGAGATAGTCCTGAAGATTGGCCAATAGAAGATAAAGCTTAGGATGGCTAAAACGACAGGGTCCGCCAACCATTCGATCAAGCGAATGACATTAACCGAAGAAGAAGTCAACAGATGTGGTCAAAATGAACCTGACCATTACCCTTTCTATTGCAAGCAGAAATGGTAGAAGAACTAGCAGAGGCAGTACCACTATGTGTTACGACAAAAGAAGTGATTGGAAAGCCAACTGTGGTTGTCGAGGGAAATCACTTATTTGTTCTTGAGTTAATGGAAAGGCCCAGGGGAAAAGTTGCTGAAGATGAAGTTACGGAACAGGCTGCTACGAAAACCAAACAGACTTGGACCAGCTGACGCCGAATAGCTCAATAAGCAAATGACGCAATGGGAGCGATTCCAGCAAAACTAGTGGTTGAGGAGAAGACTTGTATTCCTGGGGACTTGATGTTCGGATCACACGAAACTAAATTCGAAGAGCCGGAGAATTATCATTTGCAAGTAGACTAACTATGTAGATCGCATGGTCAAATATTACTTCGGAGAGAGTTTGCCAGTTCGGAACGAACAAGCTTAAGGAGGGGCGAACAGTATCGAACAGCCTACAAACGTCAAACAGGTCTACACCGACCTTAGTCGAGGCCTCGCTTAGATACGTTCCAGACTCTTCTGGAGAACACTTGCACTACGCATTAAGTAGCAAATTTAACTGAATTATTTACGAAACTAATCTTGTTGAATAACTTGTTGATTACAAAATATTAATGGTGATAATTAAAGCTGGTAATTATTGAATTCATTGGTGTCTGTATTTTGTTTTCGACTGTACCATACGACGATCGTCAGGTGGACAGTCGTAAAAACACAAGCACACTCGCGCGCACAAACGCGCATATTGTGTGTGTGTGTGTGTGTGTGTGTGTGTGTGTGTGTGTGTGTGTGTGTGTGTGTGTGTGTGTGTGTGTCAACAAAATATTGCAGTAGAAAACCATAATAAATGATTGTTACACATTTATCACGTTAATTGATTAGCAATGGTGTTGTTAGTGGCAATTACACTCAATGTTTGAATCACTTATACGTAATACTTAGCGTAGACAGCAAACATTCATTAAATTGGTTTTAGTAATTTAGAAAGCCTAGAACTGTTTTCTTTGTCTTTCGAAAAGAAATGGCGTATCGGTGTATTGACTGAATGAGATTAGACTTTCAGAATCCTTCCTTACAAAGTCTACACTCTTTGTAGTTTGTGTACGAAATATTTTTACAAAATCCGTTTGATTTCAAGCAGGAACTGAGAAGTTATTTCCTACTATTTTTATTAAAATCTGTATAATCCAATGTCATTTCTCTTTAATTTATAAAGAAAACGTTATATAGCCGTTAAAAGTCGCATAACATTTGAAAGTTTACTTTTCTAAACTTAAATTGTTCTGTTTGAAAAAACGGTAATGACAATGTTACATAAACGAATGCAACAACAGCAGTAAAGACAAAGATAACACTCAACAGTGGAAGTTCGATACGATAAAATTGTTTTATTCTTATAGTGATGCGCTGTAAATTAGATGCGTGCCTGCAATCGGCGGTGTACTATGGATCATCAGTCGTCTATGGGTTAACAAGCACACACAGTGTTCCAGTATGGTCAACAATCACATATTGTATATTAAAGAAACTTGCTATCACATTGTGTGACCCTACTGTAATTTTATATTTCCCAATTGCATTATTGTTATTGTGTGTTGTGTATAGACAATATTCGATGTCTGTTTAACCCAGGAATTTAAATAATTTGATTCAACTGTCATTATTTGCACAGATGAGCTATAAAATAGTCTCTATAGATTACGATTTATTTGTTGTTCTAAAAGTACGACCCATGATATTCGTCTAATATTATCTACAAATAAAATATCGGCCACAATATAAAAGTAACCAACTTGCATAGTTCGTGAAAGTGTTCATTCGATTATTAATTATTGGGACACCAAGTATGTAATAAAATGAAATAATATCAATTAATTGTTTCTTCAAGCCAGTGTTTTTATTACAAAAAGTTGGTTACTAAGAAAAAATTGCGGACATTGAGCAAACAAGATTATGATAATTCATTGTACCAGATACCGTTAATATTCAATGCTTACAACCGAAAGCGTTTAGTTGTGTATGTATATATTTTCAGAGAACCGTAAGTTACTCTCCAATTCTGTAAGCTTGTATGATCCGAAACTTTCAGCTAATAGTTATTAGATGACAAACGTGTAATATTTTATACTGAGAATTTGTTAATTGTGTGCTTTAATTAAAATTTGGAAAAATGCTCTCAAGTAAAAGTAGTGACTGAAGCCAAATCAAATATGCAAAAAAATTATAGAAAGTATTACCACTTACGAAACTCAAGCAAATATAGAAAGAAAATTAAACTTAAAAAGGCATCGGGATTAGGTGCAGATTTGTCAATGTCAGGTGAAAAATACGACAGATGGAAAATACTTTCTACGCTGACAGCTTTCACATTTCTCCATTAGTCAGCGCGTAGTAGCTGATAAAGGGACAACTGTCGTCAAATTTCAGAAAGTTTTGTTTCTGTATACAGCAGTAATTAAAATTTTGATAATTAGAAAACTGTAACTCTTTTATCAAGCTAAATTAATTAAATTATTTTTTAATTATTAATAATAATTTAAGAATAATTATTTATTCGACACCGTTATGTCTGTGTAAAAAGAAACGTAAAGCAAATATTATTCCAGGCACTGAGGAAACATTATTTTTAAACAATGAGTTCTAAATCTTACAATTTCCTACTGTTAAATCCGATTTATGATTAATCTACTACAAAAAAGCGGGTTATATAATTTTTGGTTAATTTTCTACTCCCTCATGCATACACGTTGAAAAATACATTCTTTGAACTCTACATTTCTTCACTAGAAATAGGAACAGAAACATGGTTTTATATTTGCCTCTTTTGTTTAACAAATTGCGTCTGTGCTGCACCTAGATTAAACAAAATAGTATTGCTTGAACATATTCGTTTAACTATATTTTCACGTAGGTTTCTGCGGCCTGTATCCATTATGTTTTTGAAGTTCTTCCGGTATGGGCCGCGTCAAAATTGTCATGTATGACAACGTTTCACTCTTATTATAATGAGTATCCTCAGGTCTAAGTGACAAAAACGCCGGCAAGCGGTGGGTGGTCCGGTAAGTGGACCCTGCCCTGTAGGCGTTACGCTGTGTGCATTATTTGTGCGGTCAGTCAACCCGCGTGCACTCAAACCAGAAAGTAAAGGGTACCAAGTCGTACTAAGCGTGGCGGTTTCTCTGTTGATGTTATCCTTGGGTTTATTAATTTCTATTGCTTCTAGGATCAATCTGTCATAATACCTATTACATGACCTTATTACAGATGTGCCTTCGAAGATTACCATGTGATTAGTTAAGGCTGAATGGTCAGCAATTGCAGACTTTTCAACTGCCGAGTTCTTCGTATGTCTGACATGTTCTTCGACATTTGTAGAAATCAGGCGGCCCGTGTGGCCAATGTAAACCTTTCCGCAACTGCATAGAATTTTGTAGATACCTTCAATGTTGAACGGGATTCTCTCTTTGCTTGTTTTTAAAAACTGTGCCAGCTTCTTATGTGATTGAAACACGGTTTTAATTTCCTCAAAATACTTCTAATTTTTTCTGTGGTACCTTTTACGTACGGAAAGAATGGTCTATGGTTATTATAGTCTGCTGTAGGTGTTTCTGAAGGTTTCGCGGTTTCGTTAAGTGCTTTACATATGGCATCCCTTTTATACCCGTTCCTTTTAAGAGCGTCCGTTAGGTGCTTTTTCTCCTCCAGGAAATTTTTGTCATCAGATACACTCTTCGCTCAGTGAAAAAGTGTGTTGAGAACGGCTTGCTTTTGTGCAGGGTGATGATGTGAAGTTGCATGAAGGTATCTACCAGTGTGCGTAGGTTTCCTGTACACTCGATGATCTAGAGATCAGTCCGGTTTTCGTGATATTAATACAACAAAGAAAGGAATTTCACCATTCGCTTCCACTTCTATGGCAAACTGAATTGAATTATGTATTAAGATTGTAGCATAACAGAATTATCACATTAAAATTTTAACTTAATACAACATAAATAAAGAAGAAAATGTCCATAGTTAGTGAGAATAATAAATGGTTAAATATTAAACCAAGAAACTGTACATTAAGTCAATAAAATGGTAATAAAATCACACTAAATAACAAAGAAAACTCTTGGTCAATATACAAATAACACACTATATAAAAACCCAATAAAACAGCAGTATACCCAGTAGGTTGGGAGAGCAGTAAAAAGGAAAGAAAAAAGATAAAAGGTAAACACAATTTTAATAAGGGAAATGTAAATTTAAGAAGCAGAGAAACCCCAAGACACGAAACCGATAACAAGTTGACCATATTCAAATAAGATGCATTGAATTAATGCCACAAAGACTTGAAAACACAAGAGGAGGAATTTACTTATATAATAAGAAGGAAGAGACAAACTATGTCAAGGTTCCTAAAAAGAACATAGAAATAAGAAGAGCTATTCCCAAAATGTTGATAAAGGAATATATACCCAATTGAAACTAAATTAAAACCCATATATGTTAGACCCAGTAACTCAAGTTACAAGATACAACGCAATTAAAATAAATTGTAAACTAAATGTAAGCCTAATTTAAGAGCAGAGTAAAAACAAACAAATGACTACCATTAGTGTAGGAAATATAAGGTGAAATACCATAATAAATACAATAAAAGTTAGAGACTACAGTGACTGTAGAGAATAACAAGTGACACACTATAATAAAAAATAGTGTAGGAAATAAAAATTATTTAAAAAAAAGACTACCATCAGTGTAGAGAGATACAATATAAAAAAACGTAAGAATAAAAGGCAGTCTAATGACAGAATAGTTTTAGTAATAAAAGTGTTTTAAGGATTAGGCATAATAAAAAATTAATAGATATAAGATGTTTTTATCACAGTTAAGTTGTTACCAGAAGAAAAAAACAAATATAAAAGACAGTTAATGACTGAAAGTATTGTTAGTAATAAGATGTTTTAGTATAATTCAATATGTTACAAAGGGAAACATAAAAACACAAAAACAAAGGACAGTTAATGACTGAAGGTATTGTTAGTAATAAGATGTTTCCATTATAGTTAAATGATATTATATAAAAATTAATAGGCATAAGATATTTTTGTTATGATTAAGTGATATAAAAATTAGTAGATATTTGATGTTCTGTTGTATTCAAAATAATGTTAAATAATTTTCAAGTTTGTCAAGGCAGAGAAGGCAAGTAGGTAATAGGAATGTTGTATATTTCATTTATTAAGTTGTAAACCATATAAAAAGTATAAGTCAAACTAACTAACACCCCACAATAGAAAAACAAACCAGTATTGTGAATCAAAATCATCTATCATAGAGTCAAACTCAAATAAATAAATTCAATCAAACTACATAATATAATGAATAGAATCTAGTCTATACAACACAAAAATATGAAAATGTAATCAGTACAGATACAAATAATAACAAATGTAATGACAAAAGAAGAAAATTAACATTATTTGGAAATAGGTAAAACTAGGCCTAAGGAGTACTCAACTCAAATAAAAAGTAAATTAATCAATATTGGTGTATTATAACGACAAATTATTAACAACCAGCAATAATTATAGAGTGAGTAATATTATTTCATGGAAATATTAACAGAAAAACACTTGTAAACCATTTAAATACTAAATTTGTAAAAAATATGAGGCCTACAATAAATATCAAAAATTGTAAATTTTAGGCTTATCTGAACTTAAAACAGACCCAGGTATATATCAAATTATGTAAAATTAACTTAAGAATATTGCTGAATAGTTAGATTTTCGTAAAATTAATAAATAATTGATTTACAGCAATAAAACAGGAAAATTTGTTATGAATATTTAGGAATTGAAATCAGATCCAAGACATGCAAATTTATAAAAAGACAATGGAAAGAGGAAAAAGACATTTTATAAATTACCCCAAAACGACGACTTTCAGTCATCAGTCTATTGTTGATCGTTAATGTGAATAGTTCAGAAATTACTGACAGAAGACCAAAAGTATGAATTAGTGAAAAAACATGGAGTGCAACCTCAAAAAGTGTAACAGAGGTTATCAAATGAAATCTAACACCAACATTTGATAATTAACACCAAACTAATCCAGAACAACTACAATAATAACACCAGTTACTAGAACGAGAAAGCAACCACCATTTTGAGGAATTTTTAAACCATATTAGCAGAACACAAATCCAACACATTTGAACACCGAACACTGCACCAACAAACAATCACAGAACAACATCGCCGAAGACAGAAGAACACTCCATACTATTTTCAAGGAATACTACAACTTAGCAGAGAAAGGAATTCTCATTTATTTCTGAGGGAGAAGATCCAACATCTTGTCGGCATTACATCGCAGAAGTCGAGGTGACGGCGGCCATACTTGAATTACTAACCAGCGACTGACCACAGCCTTATCGAGTCAGTGACGTCATTCTACGGATGGTTCGATTTCATTTTAATAATTGACAATTTGCATAATACTGTTATTTTTTTTCAGCAATAATAATTTATTTTAAAATAGTTGTAAGCATTGTATCTTGTTCCTTGCCCTCTCTGACCATTTCGACAGTTAAAAGAATCCGAAATATTTAATTTTGTAAGCATTATACTTTGTCATTTTGTTCACTAGCGACCCTAGCGGAGCTCAACTAAAACCTGGTCCACGCGCATCAGTGCGGCGCATAATTTTAAATGTTAATAAATGAACATAATTATTCAGTTACAAGAGTTTATATTCATTTGTATAGTAAATATTAGTTAGATATTTCTTCTAAAAATTATTTAGAGCCGTTCAAGAAATATATCAGAAGGAAGAAGAAGAACAGCAAAGTTAGAAGAGAGGATAATAAATCCGACAACATAAATAGATAGTCTATAGAAACAAATATTTTCAAAACGCAAAATCTCACCTATTTAATCAGAAGTAATTGAAAAGCATATAATTAATTAATTATTAATTAATTAATTAAACAAAAAAATTTATACTTATCAACTCATTACACTTTTATTATATTATTTATTATCTATATATATTTAAAAGAGAATTTGTAGCTTTACTACAAATTGGCGTCCAACTGAGGGGCTGAAAATAGGAGTTAATAGATTTATAAAATAAGGACAATTCGTCCAGTTTCCTATTTTAGCTCGGCAGCTGTCAACAGGTCAGAAAAAGAAACAAGATGCACAGGAGGGCGACATCAAAGAAAAGCGCTGAGGAGGCCGAACAGGAAATAGATATGGAGGATAAAGAAGCAACACCCGTGGAAGATGTGGAGTCGATGTTACCGCCAACAGAACCAAACAAGCCTGCACCGCAGGAGGAAGAGTCAAAGAAATCCACCACGAAAGAAGATACAAAATTAGATCAAATGATGGAGATGTTACTCAGAGAATTTAAAAAGACGAAGGAAGAATTAAAGGAAGAATTGTGTAATAAAATTGGAGATACCAATAAGAAAATCGAAGAAAATAGTAAGGAAATGAAAAGTGATAACCAACGATTGAAGAAAGAATTAAGAGAAAATAGTAAGAAGATGGAGGAGAAGATGGAAGAAAATAGTAAGAAGATGGAGGAGAAGATGGAAGAGAATATTAAGGAAATGAAGGAAGAATTGGTTAATAAGATTGGAGATACCAGTAAGAAGATGGAGGAGAAGATGGAAGAAAATAGTAAGAAGATGGAGGAGAAAATGGAGGAAATAAAAACTGACAATAAACAGTCGAAGGAGGAATTAACCCAGATAAGCCAGAAACCAATAAACTGGAAGAAACCAATAAGAAGATGGAAAGCAATAATTAACAATTAAGAGAAGAATTGAAGGAGATGAACCAAGAGAATATGAACCGATTAGATGGAAAGATGGAAGCATTGAAGGAAGAATTGGGTCAAAAGATAGCTGAAAACAACGAAACAATCAGCAAGAAAGTAGAAGAGGAAATAACGGTGATCGAACAATAGATTACGAGGGCTGACGAAAGATGGAGTCAGACCGAACGAGAAGTACAGAGTACCAAGACCGAAATAAATACTAAGGTCGCCAACATCGAAGTAACGAATAGGAAGACTTTAGAGAAAAAACTAAAGGAAACACGTGACGACTGGGAGCGAGTGCAGGACCGATTCACAGAAAAGTGGGACGGCATTGAAGCTGCTGTGACCAGTATCAACAGTCAGGTGCGACAGAATCAAACAGATATAGACCTGTTCCATAGTCGACCAACAAGCATCACCAATTGTCCTAATAACGAGAATCGTGAAGGTATTAACTTCAGGTTTTATAAAAATAAACTTTTGGAGTTTCTAGCCAGAATCGAAGAGTACTTCACTAAACACAGAGGCAATCGCTGGAGGGAGAATAAAGAAGTACTGGACGAATCATTCAAGGAGATAGCTGATAATTGGTTGACGGCGATAAGAGGTGAAGTGACCGACTACCAACAATTCAAAAGACTATTCAAGGCCAAATATTGGTCTGAATCGACACAAAATATCGCCAGAGATATCGCCAAAGACAAAATATCTGTCATGGAAAATACAACCCGTATGGAAACCAGACTCTAACGGCGTATTTCTTGGGAAAGGTGTGTGTGGCCAAACATTTAGAGCCCCGAATACCGGAAGAATGCCTGGTCAGCAAGCTCTCATACCACTATGAGGAATATATTATAAGAGCTAGAAGAAACAGTCAGATAAAGACTGTACAAGCAATGACCGAACTATTAGAAATGTACGAGCACGAGGATTACTACCGCCAAAGTCGCAGGAGATAAGAGAGGTCGGAGACAAGGAGTAATGCGAATAATACAAATAATAATAATCGGCACAACGGTAGCAACAACAATAATTATAATTTCGCAAACCGGAATAATGCCGAATACAATGATAACCCTCGTGGTAACAATAATGTTACTAGATATAATCACCATAATAATAATAATAATAATGTTCCCAGAAATAATAATAATGAGGGTAACAATAATAATAATAATAATAACCGTCCACCAAACAACAACGGTTATTATAACAACCGTAACTATGTTCCAAATGGTCAGAGAAACCCCAACCCCCCTAATAACAATTATCATGGTAATTATAACAGAAATTACCCGAATGGAGGTAACAATAATAATTACAGGACATATCGACCCCATATTAACTACATCAGAGCGGAAGGCAGTGGACAGAGGAGGTACCAGCCTCAACCAAGGAGCCGATATTATGAGTATGAAACCTTTCAAGGAAGTCAGGGAAGTAATCGTTACAGAGAGTATGAACCCAGACGTAGTTCCAGCCTGGACAATCAACGAAGACTACCTGTAACGGAAGCCCAACAGGACGATCGTGCTGAACCAAACGAAGCAGTTTCAGGACTCCAAGTTGATGCTGCTAATGGCCTAATCCGTAATGATGCGGAGCATTTAAACGAACGGAGGCAAAAACCCCAATAACCCTTTACTGCTCCAATCTGCTGGGTTTGGCCAAGCGATAAAATCGAGAGAAGAAGAGAAAAATTTTACAATAACATACAATAATTATTTGAAAGGTATCCGTAAGGACTTGCTAGAAGAAAACGAAATTAACATTAATAATAATGACAACGAAATCATATATATAATTGCAGAAATTGAGGGTATTTCTGTTCCCATAATGATAGAGACTGGAGCAAATGTCTCTATAATAAATCATAATGAATTGGACCGGATACAGCAGGAATGCCACAAAAACTTACCAGTACTATCTATTAATAATATTGTGCTTGTAGGAGCTACCGGCCGACAGAACAAAACCATAAGGAAACAGGTATCCCTAAGTGTCAACAGTCAGGGCATTAGTGTGGATATGATATTTCTTGTTGCAGCCGGATTACCTTTCAACATCATGATAGGGTGTGACCTATTGCGTAGGAACTCAGCAGTTATCGACTTGTGCCGAGGGAAAGTATCACTCTTTTCTGAAAGTTCGACCTGGGTAGCCAATTTAACTAACAACAAGATGTTAGACTCCAAACAACTTACCGACCACAAGAATAAAGTGAATTACTTGTCAAACTACTCGTCAAACAACAAGCCAGTACATCAGAATACGGAGGATGACCTATGGCCACAAAAGATTCAGGAGATACGTGACTTCCGGTGCCAAAATACCAACGAGCAATTAGATGAAAACCAGCTGAATCAGTAAGTCGACATATATGAAAAATATCGAGCTGTATTTTCGGACGAACCTGGAAAGATCAGGAACTACCAATGTTCCATACGATCCAGAGAACCGGTAGAATCCAATCGAAAGTCATATCCCATAGCACAATCTTTGAAGGAAGCCGTACGCACAGAGATCCAGAACATGATCAGTAAAGATATTATCGAAGGCAGTCAGTCGCCATGCACTAGTCCAATTGTGGCTATACAAAAAAGAATGGGAAGGTAAGACTTTGCCTTGACGCACGTGAGATAAATAAAATGATTATTAACGATCGAACTTCACCTGGCGAAATTGATGAGATATTGAAGAGATTCCACGGAACGAAGTTTATTACTACGTGGGATACCGTGTGCGGGTTTTGGCAGGTGGAGTTGCAGCCAACAAGCCGGCAATACATGGCGTTCATCTTCGAAGGGCGCAACTATCAGTTTAAGAGGTTGCCCTTCGGGTTAGTGAACTCAGTAGCTGTTTTTGTCGCCTGTATGGATCAAATACTCGGACCAGAAGCGCTCCAATTCACGACTGTCTACGTTGATGATCTCCTAATAACATCCCTAATAATCTCCTAATTTTTGTTTAATTAAGTTAATTAATTAAACAAAAAAAAGTTTATAATTAACAAAAAAAATTTTTACTTATCTACTCATTACACTTTTATTCTTCGTATTGTTTACAGTAAAATAAATAAATATAACAAAGAAATGTATCAATTACATCAAAAATTATATACAAGTTACAATTATATAGAAATAGAAGAAATGAGAAAAGAGTTTGGTGAAAAATACATAGAAAAGAAAATAAGAAAAATGGAAGAGAGATTAAATAAGAAACTCAAGGAATTAATAGAAGGAACAAGAAATAAAAATAAAGAAAAAGATAAAGAAATAAAATTTGCTGAAAAAGTATTAAATTTAACAGAAACAAAGTTTACAGAAAATGAACATAAATTATTAGGGAAAAGTTTAAAATATGCAACAAAAACAAACTTAGATAAAGAAAATACAATAATAGAATGTGAAGAAATAATCGATAAAATAAAAAATGAAGAAACTAAAAAACAATTAAGAAGTGAAGTAAAAGAAATAGTAGAAAAAATATGTAAGAAAAACAAAAATGTAAGAAATAAAAACGAAACACAAATATAAAGAAATATAAGAGAATTAAAAAAGAAAATCACGGAGAACAATTTGATAGTTATAAAGCCGATAAAGGTAACACAGCAGTGGTAATGAACAAAAGAGATTTTATCGAAAAAGCAGAACAATTTATACAAAAAGGACCATATAAAGAAATAAAATATGATTACACAAGTAAATTTCAAGCACAAACAAAGAAATTGATAAAAAAGACAACATATTTAACAGAATGGCAAAAGAAACAAAAAATAGAACATAATCCTGAAGCTCCAAAATTTAGATGTCAAATTAAGTTACATAAAAAAGAAATGCCATTAAGACTTATAGTATCATTTATAAATTCGCCAACATACAAAATATCGAAAGAAATAAGTAAAAGAATCAAAATGGCATATGAAAAAGAAGAAATCCACAGCATAGAAAATAGTAAAAAGGTAATAGAAAGATTAAAAGAAATTACCATAACAAATAAGACAAAATTAATGTCATTAGATATAAAAGATATGTACACCAACATACCAATAGCAAAAACAGTAGAAATAATAAAGAAAAACAAATTAAGTAATGTAGAATGGAAAAACGAAATAATAGAACGATTAGAATTATGCCTAAGCCAGAACCACTTCAGATTTAATAACAAATTTTACATACAAGACAATGGATTACCAATGGGATCACCGCTTTCACCATTAATGGCAGAGATATTCATGAATAGCTTTGAAATCAAACTTTTAAAAGATATAGATAAAGAAAGAAGAATTAATAAATGGATCAGGTATGTAGATGACATACTAATAGTTTGGGAAGGTGAAGTAAATGAATTTAAAAAATTTACGGAACAACTAAATAACATAGAAAAAACAATAAAATTTCAAGAAGAAATTGGAGGATTATAAATTAATTTCCTGGATATCAATATAAAAATTGAAGATAACAAACTTAAATTCGATATATATAGGAAAGAAACATACTCAGATTTAATAATTCCACAAGAATCATATCATCCAGTCAATTATAAAATGGCAGCACTAAATTCATTTTGCTATAGAGCTATAAATTATCTAGAAAATGAAGAACTCAAACAAAAAGAATTAAAGAAAATACAACAAATGGCAAAAAATAATAATTACAACCCTAAAATAATTAATAGAATAGTTAAGAAAATAGAGGAAAATAAAGAAATAGAAAATAACAAAAAAGAAAAAACAAACGAAGAAAAGAAATATAAAGGAGCAATAACATACATAGGATATCAAACAAAAATGTTACAAAAATGTTTCGAAAAATATGAAATACAGATAGGAATAAAGAAAACGAAAAATGTATTCGAATATATAAAAAATGATAAAACAGAAGAAATTCCATTAACAGAAAAAAGCGGCGTATACAAATTAAAATGTGGGGAATGTAATAAGATATATCTGGGCGAAACTGGAAGAAAATTTAAAATTAGAATGAATGAACACGCAAAAGGAGAAGGGGTTAGAGTAACGAACTCACTATATGCAAGACATTTCAACGAATCAGGCCATAAATTCATAAATCCCAATGAAAATATGGAAATAATCAAAATAGAAAACAATCCGCAAAAAAGAAAATTAATAGAAGAACTAGAAATAATTAAAGTTAAAAAAGAAGATAAAAATAAATTAATGAATATAAAAGTGGATTTTACAAATGAAGAAATATTTTATTATATATTAAACAATAAACAAAAATAAATTAAAATAATTAGAATAACACACTAAAAAATGACGAAATGTAAAAGGTTACAAAAAATTATAAGTTAAGAATGAAGAAATTAACGGGAGATTCTTAAAACAATTTGACGGACGTTAGAAAAATGCCTAACGGAAAAAGGTAGACAAAGTTCCCGTGAAGAGCGGTAGCAGCTAGAACCAATAGGAGGGGCGATGACATAAGGGGAGGGGCCTAAAGTATAAAAGCCTACAACGTACAGTTGATAGACGTTGTTTAAGACCTGAAGATGTCAGTAATGACGAAAAGCTTAGTCGAACAATAAAAAATTATAGCAGTTAGCAAATTCATAAAAGAAACATTACACTTTTATTATATTATTTATTATCTATATATAAATTAACAGAGAATTTGTAGCTTTACTACAAGATTAGACGCTGGAAAAAAGCATGTAGTTCTTCATGACGTGATGCTAGATAACAAAGGTATCGTCCAGATATCGGTAAAAGTGTGTGGGTTTAGTCTTGCTGAATCCAACGCACGTCTTTCAAACTCATCCAAGTAAATATTGGCTACGACTGGTGACAACGGCGATCCCATAGATGCTCCCTTTAATTGTTTGTAATATTTTCCATCCCAGTAAAAATATGTTGACTTGAGACACGCTAAAGCTAAGCGGAACAAATCAGTCGGCAATAGTGGTTCAATAACCTTTAAGTCTAGGTACACACGCGACGTTATCGGTCGGCCAACGTTGAGCGTTAGTTCACACGAGCGGTGATAGAGCACCGTCACCGCGACGTTTGTATCCTCTCCACAGCTCGAATCCAGGGGCATCCCGGCAGGTACCATCCTTCAAGTGCAATGGAGTTACCAAGTGTACCAAAAACCGAAGGTGGCATTTGCATATATTGTTAATAGATACTTTACGAGAAAAAGTTATTGCTGGTAAGTGCTACGCTTTTGAAAAGTGCATTCACATGCCTATTCGTTGATTGGTACAACGATGAAGACAAATTTTGCTACTACTTTCGTATGAGTAGAAGATCATTTGATGAACTCTCCAGCAGCATTGGAGAATAATACGCTACGAACATGAGACTTCCAGTCAATCCGGTGGAAATGTGTGCTGTAACACTCAGGGAAGTACAATTTTTTATTGTTTCTTCTTCCCTACAATATGCATACCTGTGTATCATCTTTATTCGAACAAACAAAGTTAAAAACGTATTTTATATATTTGGATATTTTGTTATATTTCTCACTTCTATGTAATCCCTAACCTTGGGTTGTGCCATACCATTTTATAAACTTACACGCATGCCTGTAAATAATGCTAAATTGTATAGATCATGAGCGGATTAGAGCTAGAAATATCCACAAATTTACTGCAAACATAGATAATACATGTACAACTGATCATCAGTTATAATCAGTTAATAACTAACTGAAGTTATGTTTTTGAAGTCTTCTTCCAGTATGGACCGCATGAAAAATATCTTATATGACAACGTTTCACTCATATTACAATGAGTATCGTCAGGTCTAAGTGACAATAATATTCCATTAATTGTTCTTGTTCTTACAACAATTTTAGAAAGTATATATTTTTAATATGGAAATTAATTTTAATGTCAGAAGCTTGAATTTAGTTTAATGTCAGTAACAATCCATCAAAGGTAAAACAACCATGAATATTAGATAGCAAGGAAAATATGCTTCTAAAATGATAAGACTACTGATTCTTGACAATTTCGATTCACTTAAGTAATAACATCAGACGGTTAAATTAATTATAGTTGAAGCAGGTGAAAACTGACATTGTATACGTGATATTTAATGTTAAAATTACATTATGGGAATGAAATCATTTTGTTAATAAGACGTTATTTGATTTCGTTATAAAAGGATCTTTACAAATCGGAAACATAGATTTGATTGACTAGATTGATTCTTTTTAACACGTTTTTAATGTCTGAAGAAAAATAGTGTGGACAAAATGTTATCAGTTGGAATAGCAAATCATTAAGGTAAACATTCACAGAAGTGTTCTCTTATTATTGTACAAATGTCTTGGCTTTCGTTTTTATTAGTTTGTATGGTTTACGGTACTATTTTCTTCCGTAAAGACTAGAGTGGTCTTTTTAGGATCACCGTATGTACGATCCTGTTTACGGTTAATGCGGGATTCGTGAAGAGAAGAACTTTATTAACTGTCGCCACAGAAAACTTCAAGCGTGTACCAAAATTATAAAAACGTAATTATACCTCTTTCGATTTTAGCCTCCTACATCATAGAACGGATATTCCTATTTACTAATGAACTAATAAATAAAAATACTGAATATAATAATGAAATATTATTGCTATTTCTTAGTAATATTCTAGTGTAAAAACTACTTTTAATATTAATAAGGTAATAAAGTAGGTAAAATTGTTAAAGTATTAAAAAGTTATTAAAATAATTTACGGTAATGTTAATACAAAAGAAAAAACATGCTGTTTCAATAGGGAAATAAGAAATAAATTTATAATTTAATTTTTGCAATAATAAGGGTTTTGGCGTTTTCAATTAGACTGTCAATATTGTTTATATAAATACTTTATATTTTACCTTTATATTTTACTCATTATGTAGTTAAATATATTTCTTAACATACAAAACATAATTCTATATTTCTCTCATCAGTAGGAATGACAGGAGTTCGTAGTTGATGTACGTTGACAAGGTGCAAGACATTTTAGTGATATAACTGTAATTTATTAATAACGATGGTAATGAAAAGACGACTTTGACGACGACGACGACGACGATGATGATGATAATGATGATGATGATGGTTGTGGCGGTGGTAATGTCGGTAAATTGTAGTGCCAGTTGTAATAGTAGTGTTCTGGAACATGTTGAAAGTTAATAATGTAGGTGAAATATATTTTCTGGAAAAACGAGTAATTACACCGACTCCCAGAAGCAACTGTGCTTCTGGTTAACCAACTTCAAACTATAAGTCAGTTTGTAACCGACTCCAACAGTCAGTGTTTAGTGTAATGTACACCACTAAATTGCAAGGCAATTGCTCTCTGAATATGGTCGCTGTTGACCGCTTGTCGTCTAGTCTGCAGCGCTTCTAAACAACAAAGTTCACTGACAGCTTTTGAACATGATTCCTGCCCGATGCCTGTTGTCTTGTTTCAGTGTTGACTACACCAGAGATGCTGTACTCTACATCTATAATTATTATTATACATTTTAAACTGTGTGTAGGTAAACCAAATACTGCCAAAACATACTACATTTTACAGTAGAAAAGATTTTAATATTAATTTAATAATGTATTATTAATTATTATTAATAATTTGCTGTTACATTATTTATTGTTTAATTAATAATAATTGGTAAGATTTGAAAAATTTGACTTGGCTATATAAATCACTTACTACAAAAGTATATATGTAAATTACTTATTATAATAAAGTATATAAAGTATTATATTAATTATAATAAAGTGTATAAATCGCTTGGCTATAAATTACTTATTAAATCACATATAATAGTCCAGTCGCCAGAGATTTTGACTTGATAAAAAATTGGGGCAAAGCAATATTTGGTGCACGTGTTAAATAAACGTTAATAATTAATATAAAAAAATCTTTGCATGTTTACCTTTCTAGGGTTTTCTGAAAATGGTCTGGAAAAATCGTAAAGACAGATTTTCTTAAAGCACTCCGTAAATATGTACAGTTGGAAGAAATAAAAAGGTGTATATTGAAGAGCAAACAATTTCCTTCAGAAAGTCTCCTTACATATTTTTACGTTAATGGAACTGTTTTCCTGAAAATTGGTAATGATGAGCGCTGCGTTTTAAAAAGAGCGTTTGCCCCCGATCTTGCGTAATTCGCTAAATTAGCCAGGCGCGTCTATTCAAAAATATCATAACTTTCTTTAATCTAAGCATAGCCAGTTAAATAAAGGCTAGTTTTGAAGGGGAACAGTATAGCTTTCAAAATTTGTTGATTTTTACGTAAATATTTTATTTTTACATAAAGACTATAGTGTATAAATATTTACTGTAGATACAAAAAGAAGTGAAACCACAAAATTACAAGTACTATACAATAAAATTTAAAAAAATAGTAGTTCTTTACTAATTTACCTTTAAAAGAGATAAACTTTTTATTTTATAATAATGAAAAATACTTTTGAAGTTGTTATTTAAAAAAAAACACCTTCTCAAAAGTGAGTATTTCGACGTATTTTAAATTTACTGGAAAATTCAGAGTTTATCTGCCTTTATTAATCTTAAAAATAGAGATATCGAAATACAAAAAATTGTATTTGAAAGCTGCAAGTGTTCTGCATCAAAAACTATACTCATGAAAATTAAAATCATTTTCGAAATTAAAAAAAATAAATAAAAATTGTGTATACTAAAAAAAGGTGCCTCCTTTGCGTTACATACATGTATCTTTTAAGTGGGTTTATTTGAGTACTTGAAATTAACGTTACAGCTACTACAATACTAAATCTATCTATTCATGTTATTTCTCTTATCTGATTATACCTATACTCTAAAAACAAGACCCTAGAAAACAGGTAAAATTTTTAAACGGCGCGGCGTTCTATTCCCCTCGAGTGTGAACTGTAAATGTAGCTGCGCGCGCAACACCCATTGTTGTGGTGTGCCATACAAACATCTGCTATACAAGAACGGAGCAGTAACGCAGTTGATATTTCTTCAAAGGTTATAATCAAAACATTACAAATATTTTTGTTTTTATCATATAAAACAGGTAAAAAAATTGCAGTTTAAAGTTTTTATTTACACTTTTTATACATGCTAATATTTAATTATTTGTGAGCACGTGTAGTGGAGTCAAAATAAAAATCAAATGTGAATTGTTTTGGGAGTCGATTTTTTGTGTGCCAAATTGGTTAATGGGATCAAGTTGAGCTAATAGTTAAGTTTTGTGTAAAAACAACCCGTTTATTTTTTTATTAACAATTTAAGTTGCAAAATAGCGTTTTTATAAATATCTTTGGACCTAACAAGCCGATTTTAATGTGATTTTTTTTCAGTATTCTATAATAAATTAAGAACATTTCTAGCCTTAATACGGAAGTCGATGTTATTATTATTGTTAATAAATAAATAAAGTGGCGATGGCGTTTATAAACAAATTGCTGTTGTTTTAACGCAAATTAATGAAAGTTGATAAAACTTGAGGGAAAGGTAACCTTTGTGGAGTACTATAAACCCCAAAAATTTCATATTGAAATGTCGAATATTACCTCAAAAAAATCGCAATTCACAAAAAAAGTTTGAGTGTTCATAAAGTACGGCAAGATTGTGGCACAAAGGTGTACGACGGCTTAAATTAAAGCTTATTAAAAATACTTTCGGGTGGTTAATTAACAAAATTTTTTGGCCTTTCTGACACCATTTTTTGACCATTAAAAAAAATTAAACGTAGACATGGATAGCCTCAAAAAAAGATGAAAATGAAGAAAAAAGAAAAATCTTAAAATCTGCAGCAGCAATTATTCGAAACGATGTTAATCTGAAGAAAAGTAATACAGAATTTTATCCTCCAAGTGATAATATATTCCAAAATATTAATGAGAATATCCCAGAATCCCTTCAGTTTCTGATAGAAGAAATAATTTTAAAAAATAAAAAAGGTGATATTAGTTCATATGAAACAAAATGCACAGCAATTACTCATTCAATTATGAGTTGCATAAGACCTAGAACCTTTCTATCACCATTGCAAGTTGGTCTGTCTGTAATGTTGCACAGGAAATTTGCTTCAAAACGAATTATAGATATATTGTCGCATCTGGGAGTGTGTTCATCATACACTTTATGAGGATAGTGTATTGCTTAGTCCACGTTCTCCATTTAGATCTGGTTGTTTTGCACAATTGGCATTTGACAATTCAGATATTAACATCAATACTATAGACGGGAAAAATACTTTTCATAGTATGGGAGGTATTATGATTGTAAGTCCCAGAGATTTTTATTATAACAAAGTTCCCTTAAAACGATTGACAGTTAAGCCTACTGCAAAAGAAATTAGCAAAATTGACAAAATACCATTCCAAATTTTTGAAAATATTAATACACATGCACTCCAAAACATTGTTTTTGAAAAAGTAGATAACCCGAGTTTTAATAATATAGATTTTTCTAATGCTGACTTGCTTTGGATTTATGGAGTGACCAAACCAGGCATTACTGGCTGGAATGCCTTTATGTCCAAGCTTTTGGAAAATATGACGTATACATTATCTAGAATTGTTTGCTTGCCTTTTGTACACTCTCCTCCAACTGACAAAAATACAATATACACCGTTTTAAAATACGCTGTAAAACTAGTGAAAACTTAAATCTATTTAATTGTTTTGTTACTTTCGATCAACCTTCGTATCAGAAAGCGTTTAAAATGGTCCAATCCTCACCTGATGATGATATACATAATGTAATTGTTCGACTTGGAGGATTTCATCTGCTTATGTCTTTTCTTGGTTCAATCGGTTATGTGATGGCAGGAAGCGGTTTAAAAGAAGCATTAAGCTGTTACTATGCGCCAGGAACTGTAGATAAGATGTTAGATGGCCATGCTTATGCTAGAGCAGTACGAGGCCACACATTAATTTGGATAGTTTTGTGTAAAAAGATTATTGAGAAAATGAATCTTTCAGAAGTTGAATATTCAAATATGAAATTTTTACTACAAGAATTTTTAGATGATCATCTTACTTACAAAGAAGTACAAGATCATAATTTTGTTAACATCTTAAATGGTAAATTTCTAGAAAAAATTATTGAAATTGAGGAATGCGGTAAAACTGCAAAATTATGGATACAATACATACGAATGATCTCTATTGCAAAAGCATTTGCGCGCTCTGAAAAAATGGGTAATATAAAAATTCAATTACAAGTTATTCAGCAAATGTTGCCATAGTTTTATGCGACTGGACATTTTAATTATACGAAATCAGCCTTATTATATGTACAATATATGAATCAATTTATAAAAGAATCTGAAAAACTTTTCACCTCAATGCAAAACCAAAATGTAATTCCAGAAACTACCTCTTTAAAAATTAAAGAACTTCAAAATTTTATAAATAACAGATTTTGTACTGTAAGACGAACTGAGAAATTCTGGTCAGGAACTCATACTGATATGACAATCGAACAGGACTTAATGAGAGTCATGAAAGTTGATGGTGGTATGATTGGACGGGGAGTAACTACCAGTACTGCAAATAAATGGATTTTAGCGATGCCATATACACATGATATCTGCGAAGAAGTAGAAAATTTTTGTGGTATACAATTTTCTACTTCCGATCAGCATGTAGATGCTAGAGATTCTCGAATAAAACGAGATACTGAAGATATTCTCAAAATAAAATCCTGGTTTGATTGTCACGAGACATTTCCTTATCAAGATTCAATAATGTCTATATCTACTGGCGTTACTGGCGGTAATAATATTAACTGTCATAATGCTTTTGAGGTTGGAAAAGCAGGGTTAGAAGAAATTGCTGGTACAAACTTCCATAAAGTTTCGTTTAAACGAAAAAATAGAGTACTGTCATTAAAAAGTGTTAATAGTAGTCTAAAAATTCAAGAGGAAATTGTCCCTATAGATCCAATGTTTATATTTCAACGCATTTGTGTAGCAAGAAAAAGTGACGACGAATTAAAAGATTACATGCGTTATGAACTTGCACCGTACCCAACATCTATGTTTTACGAAGGTGTATTTCGGAAAACAGATAAGTCTAAACTATATGATATGTTTGAAGTGGACCGCACTGAGATTAACCTTGAAGATTGCATTTACGTCATTGATGGTGGTATGTTACTGCATAGAGTAGTATGGTCAAAAAATGACAAGTTCAAATGTATTTTTCAAAGATACGTAAATTATGTCAAGAGACACTTTGGATCAAAAGTTACTGTAGTTTTTGATGGCTATACAAACAATTCTAACAGCATCAAAGCTATGGAGCGTTATCGCCGTACCAATCAAAATTCCTCTTTAGATATTTTATTCTATGAAGATATGTGTGTCACAGTGACCCAAGAACAATTTCTTTCGAATAAAACTAATAAAACTCGATTTATTGAAATTCTAACGATATATTTGGAAGAAGAAAGCTAACGTTAAACAAGCTGACGATGATGCAGACTTATTAATTGTGAAAACAGCCTTAGAATTATATGATAAATTATATGCACGTCAAATTGTTACTTACATTGAATTTCCCTTTAATTTGATACCCCACGTGCGGTATTTTCATATTTTCCATTTTTGACATCACCCCTCCGCCAATTCCACTAATTTATTGAGCCCAAAATTTTTAAAAACCAAAATTTTTAATAGTGCGTATATGCATGTCACATATGATATTTCATATTTTCCATTTTTTACACCCCTCCATTACAACCCATTTATTGAGCCCCAGGGCCCAAATGTATTCAATAGTACGTATATGCATGTAAAATTGTTACTTGCATTGAAATTCCCTTTAATTTGATACCCCACAGTATTTTCATATTTCATATTTTTCATTTTTGACATCCCCCCGGGCCCAAAACACCTATCTTATGTTGGTTCTCCCATTGCGTAAAAAATTTGTGCCAAGTTTGGTGGAAATCGGTCCAGTTTCATATTTTCCATTTTTACCTCCCCCAAAACCACCCATTTATTGAGCCCCAGGGCCCAAGAATTTTCAATAGTGCTTATATGCATGAAAAATTGTTACTTGCATTGAAATCCCCTTTAATTTGATATCCTACATGCGGTATTTTCATATTTTCCATTTTTGACATCCCCCAGGGCCCAAAACACCTATCTTATGTTGGTTCTCCCGTTGCATAAAATATTTGTGCTAAGTTTTGTTGAAATCGGTCCAGTGGTTTAGTAGGAGGTGTGAAATATAAATACACACAATGACTTTTATGTATATTAAGATACACATATTTAATAATATTATTCAACAGAGGAAGATTTGTTAAAATTGACCATTCCGTCTATCGATTTAATACTCCTAACGATGAAATAATAACAAAATCGTTATTTTGATTTTATTACTATTAATATTTGAACTATTTTAAACAAAAATAATGAAGACTTTATCATGATCCAATGGTTTATTTAGTAGTAAGAAAAGAAATTCACGGAATGTAAACGTTTTTATCGATTTTACCGCGCGCTGCCCTTAAATAAGGTTTTTTTTAAAGCCTGACCTTATAAACATGCAAAGATGATTTTAAACCGATATTTAGACCTTTTTCAATAACTATACCAAATATCACTTTGCCTCAATTTTTTACGAAATTTTACCATTATTTTTACTCTGGCGACTGGACTATAACTCCAATATAGCAAAATATGAAATAATGTACAAGACTAGCGTACATTATTGCCAATGACAGCTTTAAGTTTCAGAGTAACATGAAAGTAACAGATGGTTACCGCCTGTAGACGTCTTCAGTTTTCAACTAGTATTATCAGTCGGCTCAGAAATATAATATCGTAAAATTACTCAAGATTTTATAATAAAAGAAGTAGACCTCCCTAAACTTTATATCTTAAAAACTACAAGGTGCCAGTAGAAACTGAGGCTCACTGTAATTGTACATAAGGCGTTACTGCTAACTCAACATTAGTGTACTGAAAACTAAATAAAAAGTTTTAATTAGTATAGTAAAACCCTATTACTTTTAAGCCATAAAACCGTTATTGCGGTTGTGTCATTTTCCGATATGTGTCACTGGGCCTGTTTCGCTTCACAAACGTTTCAGTGGACGGCGTTCCTAAAACATTTTGGTAGGTGTTCACATACATTCTGATCAGGTATTCTTTGCAATTCTGCTCATACGTACCTATCAATTTCACTTCTAGTGACTCTACACCTAACTCATTCTGTTTCTTATGGTACCTATGTTAGTATGTCCTTTAACCCTTCTGAGGAATTTCGTCTCTGATGTTTGAACTTTTTATTCATTTGTTTTCACTGATGTGCAGGTTTTATTCCCGTACAGTCTGTTACGTCCAGCAAGTGCTGCTCTCTGTGTTAGCGTTCTGTTCATTAGCAAACTACATGTAACGCGTCACTCTTAAGTTGGAATCCGTACTGAGTGTACGTTTTATTTTTGTAGTCTTCATGTATAAGTGTTCTGATTAATAAAAGTGTTTTCAAAAACTACCAGAGTTTTATTTACAGTACGCGCTCGCTCTCACGTTAACGGTGTGTTAACTTAACATAGTTTTTGGTCTTCCACGGGGCCGGATGAATAGTATTCGAGATCGCTCTCATGTTAACTGTGTGTTAATATAATTGTTTGGTGTTCCGCGTGGCCAGAAGGGAATGTTCTTTATTCAAATAACATGGTGCGGCAGTAATGTAGTGTCGTGATATGTACGTCAAATTTAATGGCTTCATTTTGTGCCATATTACGATAAACAATAATTTATACTGTACTACAATACTTAGGCAGTATACTAAATGTTCGCACAACGTCCATTGACATTATGGATAATACAGCAATCAACAGTTATTAAAAACCATACGAGTGTTCGTAATGGAAGTTTGCAGTGAAAACGTTGATGGAATGTGCTCTCCGCTTATCGCTGATAAGCAAAGATCGTGCAGGCCAACTAAAGCCCATACTATACGGACCGAAAACCCGCGACCGAAAAAGTCGACTCTTCCCGGTCGACTTTGACGTGACTATACGAGCAGATTTTTTCGGCGCCTAATCGGTGACTAATTTCGGCGTGTCAAACTATACGAGCGTTTTTTAGGCAAACGGAACGCTTGGTGGTGACATTTTGTTTAAAAGTCGGTATCAAAATGGATGAGCCAGAGATTGTTTGTGTCGGTGTATTGCATTTGCTGAGTTGTCTGCATGATGTGATGTTTAGCGATAAGGAGCGGGAAAGGCGTTGGTCAACCCATCCACTGTTAGCACATCGGTTGACTACTGGGCAGTTCCACATTATGTTTAGTGATCATAGGAAATACCCAGATAAGTTTTTCCAGTACTACAGGACGTCTGTAAGTTCCTTTGATGAACTGCTCTTTTTTATTTGTGATAAATTGACGAAACAGAACACAAATATGAAAAGAAGCATAGAAGTTGCTGAAAGGCTCGTCATAACCTTGAGGTAAGTTTTGCCACAAATTTGGGCTCGACACTACTATTATTATAAAAAATGTAGTAAAAAAAGTTTGCCATGTTGAACCTGTGAACGGTTACAATCTTATTGTGAATTGCGATATTGCAATAATAACTCCTATATTGGTTTTTGCTTGATCTAAGATTTCTGTTAATATGCTACTGGCCAGATTGTAAACATTTGAAACATCTACCCAAAATGTACCAAATAATAATAATAAATTACCCAATTTCTATATAAGATATGAATTATTTATTGAACAGATTTATAATTATAATAAGACATTCAACTATTAAGCCCTATATTTTTTTTACGTGTTCAATTTCATCTAGTTGTCTAATATTTCAACCACTTGTAGTTAGGATGAAATGAATTGTAAGGTTATGAATGATTATCAATATTTTATTATAAACCCTGAAAGTTACATTGAAATTCAGTGATATCTGAATGTTAAGGTAAACTCATTACAAGAAATATTTCATTGATTGTTCAAAATGCACAGTATGATTTACTTTAAAGTTGTAAATAAGAAGATAAGTTGAACTCGCTGTCCTCCACATTAAATTCTTGCTGTGGAGTTGGTGGTGATGAGATGGATGATGGTAAATGAGATGTGGTCAGAGATGGATTTGTGCTGGAGCTGCTGCTCGATGGTCCTGGTAGGTTCAAAGGGGGTGAAGCAAGACCCTCATATTTGCGAGTTTATGGAACAGCTCAGAAATTTTCATTCTTGCATATATAGCGACATTTGGAGGCAAGTTGTCCATTAGTGGAACAAAGGAGAATAGAAAAGCTTTGTTTCCATATTTATCAGAGGTCATTTCATCTTTCCTCATCTGGATACTCTGTGTTAGAATGTCAGTCAAAGATTTGGATGTAGATGTTATATTTTTTTCAATGTCATTCCGATTACTTTTGGCTTTGGTTTGTCTCTTCTGCCGTTCAGCGGTATCACTTGCGGATTGTTGTCGTACGACTGGAATGTTGACAATTCCATCCACTACTGCAGATTGCTCACCGTGAGTTTCGTCTAAGCCTTCCTCTGGTACATCTTCAGCGGGTATATTGGTGCTTGTACGTGTATTCCCTTTAAACATGTGGAATGAGAAAAGTTAGCTGATCATAATAAGCATACTTCTTTTTACTTGCTGGTACTGCAGTTTCGCATTTCTTTTCATTTCTATATTCCTTAACGAAGTAGTCCCGAATTGCTTTCCATTTTTTCATCAATTCTTTAGCTGAAAATAAACAACTGTATAAATGGACTGCTTTACGTGTTTCGTATCCCTATATACAATTAAATATCTTCGTTTCAAAAGGCACAAGAGGTTTTTTTTTATAAAAGTGGTTTTGTCACACATTTGTACTTTATGAAATGTAATTAGTTTTTCTCCGTTTATAATCAAAGTACGTACATCCTTTTTACAAGAAATGTAAATAAACAATTTAGTTGTTAGTTGTTATATTTCACTACATATTGTGGTAATTTGTTATAGGTATTTGTCGTCAGGGATGACATTTGGGGATTTGGAGTACGATTTCCACGTCTCTAGGAAAACAGTACGTGTAATAGTAAAAGAAACTTGTGAAACAATTTGGGAAGAACTACAACCTAAAGAAATGCCACCGCCAACTAAGGATATGTGGTTACAGATAACCAAAGACTTTGACAGTTTGACTAACTACCATAACTGCATTGGTGCAATCGATGGCAAGCATATCAGGCTGAATTGTCACCAAACTCTGGATCACAATGCTACAACTACAAGAAGTTTTTTTCGCTTGTGTTACTAGCTGTCAGTGATGCCAAGTTCAACTTTACTGCGATTGACGTTGGCGCATTTGGACGTGAAGGGGATTCTAGTGTTTTCAAGAACTCGATTTGTTATCAAAGGGGCAAAAATGGTACTCTTGATATACCTGAAGACCGACCATTGCCGTTACCTGAGAATGCAACCTCAGAAACTACCAATGCACTCCCCTTGGTTCTGTTGGGAGACGAGGCCTTTGGAGTAACTAGACAAGTTATGCGTCCCTACCCTAACAAAAACCTAACTGCTGAGAAAAGAATATACAATTACCGACACTGCAGGGGAAGAAGGGTCGTGGAGTGTTCGTTTGGAATCCTAAGTAATAAATGGCGCGTCTTACATTCCTGCATTTTGGTTGACATTGATTTTGCGACTACTATAGTACAGAGCTGCTGTATGTTGCATAATTTTGTAAAGAAAAGGGACGGTTATATTTTTGAAGACACGGTGAATTGTGAATTGGAAACCTTGTCAGATCAAGTTGTTGTAGGCGGACGTTCAAGTGGAATTGAAATTCGAGTTATGTTTTCTGCTTATTTCAACGGGCCTGGTGCACTGCCTTGGCAAGGAAGCTATGCATAAGCATTCTGGGTACAAACCTAAACATAAAACTTGTTATGTTTCAAATACTGAAATAATGTAATTTCAAAAGAAATGTGAAAAAATTAAAACTATTTGAAAATTAAAAATTGTATATTGTACGCAGGTCGATTAAGAAAACAGAGTAGCCTTTGCTTATCTTTTGAATCTTTCAACTTCTTTGAGAGGTTAGCCCAGTCTTCCTCCATTGCCTCGCAAACTTCACTTTGCCTTTATATTTTTATTGCTATACTCCTTACAGCTGACATCGTAAAGAGCTGGACGTTGATCTATTTCCACAATAAACTTTTCTGTATCTAACATATTCATAAACCCAAAACTAAAACGCAGAATACACTACAAACCAGCTAGACACAGCAATCAAAATCATCCACTTGTAGTTATTGTTTTGACACGTGGTTCAACCCAAAGCTGCCAGGCGCGTTGTTTTGTGCCCGTATAGTCAGACACGCGGAATTTCAGCTCGCCGAATTAGCGCATCGCTTGGCGTAAATTCCGCCTCTCCGCTTGTTAACGGGTATGTCGCCGCGGAAATTTCTGTTCGTATAGTATGCGCTATAAGGTAACATGGGTTCTAATAGCCACGCTTTTCTGCCGCCGACATTCGGTCGCGGTTTTTCGGTCCGTATAGTATGGGCCTAACACACAATGGCGTCTATTGTAACGACTGTTATGTATAGAAATACATGACTCAAGGTACAAAGAATGCGTCTTCTTCAAGCGTTTCAACCAACATTCACAACAACAGATAAGAATACTTCAGTAGTTTAATATTACATCTATTATTGAACAACATAATTTTAAAATATTTCTCCTTTAATATTTTTAATTTTACGATTCAGTTTTTAGTTATAGAAAATTAATTTAATTTAGTCAAAATGGATTACAAATCTCCAGTTAAAAAAAGAGGTATTATTAAGGGTAGCATAACCAAATTAAGAAACAATATAGATAGATTTGTAGTAGAATCAAGTGTTTATGATCTTTTAAAAATTTAATTTAATAAGATCTTACAATATGAGAAAAGTTTTTATGACATTCAGTCAAAATTAGAATTACACGAACAAGCTTCTACAGAGGATTTAGAAGATAGAGAAACTTATGATGACATTTTTGACAATATAAAATTTAAATACCAAAAGTTATCTCAGCTGTTTGAGAAGTCAAACATAGATTGTTGTCAGTCAACAAAAACTAATCAGATTCTATTAAAGCCAACAGAAATAGAACCATATTGTGGTGATGTAAAAGCTTGGCCTAAGTTTATAGATTTATTTATTAATTTAGTACATAATCGTAAAGATTTGTCAGAAATCGAGAAGTTTTACTACCTTAATGGTTTCCTTAAAGGCAATGCGCTAGACGTAATTAAGAATTTAGCAATATCATCAGAGAATTATGAGACTGCATTGCACCTATTGAAAGCCCGTTTTGACAACACGCGAATAATAGCTAAACATGCTACATCAATTATCAATTTGAAAGCACCCAAACGGGAAAACGCAGACAGTCTTTCTAATTTAATTGATCAGATTAATTCTAACATTAATGCTTTAAAAAATTTAGGTATCAATTATTTTGAATTTATTGTTATTCAATTAATTACACAAAATTTAAGTCACAATACACTGAAGGAGTTGGAAGCTACTCTAAAAGAGAATCAATTTCCAAACTTAGAACAACTGATTACCTTCTTGGAATCTAAGCGTAGATTGTTAGAGTCTACTGATGCAATTCAAATTCCTGACAAGAGTGAAATACATAATAGTAATTATACTACTAAGAAATATGATAATGTCAAACCAAATGCTGAAAAACGCAACAAAACCTCATTTCACGTGAATACTATTAACAATAATGTTTGTGGTTCTTGTAATGATAATCACCATATAACGCGATGTGACAGTTTTTTGAAACTAGATGTAAAACAAAGAAAAAGGATTGTATATCAAGAAATATTATGTCTTAACTGTTATGTAAACAACATGTACTTAAGAACTGTTCAAATATTCACAGATGTAAGAAATGTTCTCAAAAGCACCACACTCTTATTCACTTAGGTAAGACAATGCAAGATTCAGAGAATACTAAATATTCCAAACAAAACGAAGTTGAACCAATTAACAGTTCATACTTTACTTTGAAATCTGAGCCTAACAGATCAATTTTGTTATCTACCGTAGTGGTAAATGTTAAAGATTGCTATGGTCATTTTAAACAAGCAAGAGCCTTACTTGATTCAGCTTCCATGATATCATTCTGTACAGAAAGCTTTGCAGCTGGCCTGAATCTTCAAACAAATTCTAATGTAATGCCAATATCAGGTATTAATAACGGAGTCTCCCAGTCTAGACTAAGTGTTAACCTGAACATTAATTCAAATTATGAAGATTTCAATTTTAATTTACAATGCCACCTACTGCCATCAATAACTGGTTTGTTACCTAATCAATTTGTAGATGTTACTGACTGGGAAATTCCTTCTAACATTTACCTAGCCGATACAGGGTTCAATGTTCCAGATCATATAGATATTCTTATCGGCGCTCAATATTATTTGGCTTTGCTAAAACCTGCTCAATTAATTCGTAAGTACAATCACACTATCCTCCAGGAAACGCGTCTAGGTTTTGTAGTGTCTGGGCAAATTCCGTCCAAACGCAAGTCTGTAAAATCAGATCCTGTGTCTCTTTTCGTCAGTAATAATCAACTCTCTTCACAGCTAGAGTCGTTTTGGAAAACTGAAGAATTAAATGATCATATACTCAACAAGGAAGAATCATTTTGTGAAAAACAATTCATTGAACATACTTTTCGTGATGACGACGGAAGATTTGTTGTAAGTTTACCTCGTACAGAAAATGTTTCTTTAGGAGACTCGTACAGTAATGCAATGCACAGACTCAAGTTGTTAGAAAGACGATTTCAGAAAGACGAAAATATCAAAGAAGTTTATTTTCAATTCATAAAATAGTATCATGAATTAGATCATATGCAGCCTGTAGTTTCAACTAACAGTCCTGACAGAATTTCACACATATACTATTTACCTCATCACACTGTACTCAAAGAATCTTCAACTACCACTAGGACTAGAGTAGTTTTCGATGGTAGCGCTAAAACCTCAAATGGTAACTCCCTTAACTCAATTCTTGCTACTGGCCCAGTAGTTCAACCAGATTTATTTACAATTGTCCTTAGGTTTAGAACGCATGCTTATGTTTTAGCAGGTGACATTCCGAAAATGTATCGTCAAGTTCGCATTAATCCAAGGGATTAACTCATTGCAAAGGATTCTATGATATGATGATAAAATGTCCAAGGTCATTTTGTATAATTTATAAACTGTGACTTATGGTTTAGTTTCTTCTAGTTTTTTAGCTACTAGATGTCTAGTTGAACTCTCCAATCAGAATTGTGTATCTTACCCTGAAGCATGTATGTTAAGAGTTAACGTTGCAAATTGATTTTGCCAGGATGCTGAAAACAATGATGAGCTAGTGGACTGTAGTTTAATACATTTATTGATATTTACTATTAAAATTTAAATTTGAATTGTAAGGTCAGCTAATTCTTGTACGCATTATAAAATGAAAACCACGTTAGGTTAAAAATGTTGCATTGTGAGATGAGGCGCAATTACGCCACACTCGAATCTACAGTAGTGAGTACTGTAGGGCCTAAGGCCTACATAAATATCGCGACAATAAAGAAAAATGAATAAATGACAGACCGAAGCAACAAACGCAATTACGTCTGCTGCCTTCGGCCGCACGTAGCACTGTGTCTAGGCCTGTTCGCAAGCGAGAGTGAGGCCGTAGCATGTACAGATTAGCCAACCTTTGATTATGAAATTCCCACATTACTGTCCATAGCTGCCCGCAAAAAAATTGAACGATTTTTTATAATACATTTTAGTTATAAGAGAACTCAATGTACGTTCTTAATAATAGATATCAGCCTCAGTAGGTTGTATTGAACATTGAGATTGAAATGTTAGATAACAGTTATAACATTAAACTGCTCAGAGAAGAAACCTCAATAATGATGATAACAGTTGAACAGGCCACAGTTGGCTTACAAATTGATTGATACATGAGTATAAATGTGCATGAATTAGCAAGAATGTATACAATATAATACAATATAAAACCTGAATAATGAATAGTTTGACAATGTTTGATGATGAATAATCGGTGACTCATCACATGATGGGTCCGATACAAATTGCAAATATTTTATGCAAGTCATGATTGACAGTCTGAACCAGACAAGGCCAGTTGACTTATACAATAGTATTAAGTATAAAATGAATAGACAAATTATTACAAAATTATGCACGTAAAAACATAGATTTAGCATAACGCTGTAATATAATAATTAAATAGTGCATGCTATACCCAACAGTTGCAGGAATGCACAATAAATTGACATGTGAAAACAGACTATACATTGTTGAATAGTTGCAAGTACATAAGCTTAATGACATGTATGTCATAATTAAAAGCATGAATAATAGTATATGTGCAATACGTGATCGCAAAACACAAATACAAAATATAAGAATATGTGCGTGGCGCACAATCATAGACAGTAAATGCGGGTAGAATAATGTGTTTTACATAGATACAAGTACATAATAAAATACAATAGAAATGTGTTTGCATAATTACAAATACATGAATACAAGGCATGATAGCGTAAGTGACAAGTACAGCAAATGTGTTTATACAAATGTAATGCATGTGTTGAACAATTACAAGTAACACATAAAATTTATAGAATAATAAAATTGCAAAGCACACATATTAACAAAAAATGTGCAGCCAATATGCATACATGGTTTGTATAGCTCCAAATCCATGTGAATATTATATAACAAAATTTATGACATAGGAATAAATACCACAAATGACATGACACATAAACCAAATGTTGTATACAAGAAAATACAAAAAATAATTGAAACCTTGCATCTTAAATAAATTGACACTTGCTTAAGTAAAACAAAGAGTTTCTGAGTTGAAAAGATGTAAACTAAAGCTCATGCTAAAAATAAAAGGGCTTATAACTAACACAATCTTCTTAGAACATTAACACATGTTTGACAAATATATACATTTAATTTTAAAAGGAAAATAAACGACATCTTAAGTTTATAAAGAAAATATCCTCCTATTTACTGTTCGTCCCTCGCAGGCACCAAACATAACTTATGAATTTGTCTGCGAAAGGTGCCAGTAGGCGTACGAACGTCAACTACTCTGATTAAATTATCTGGTCCGGGAAATGTGGCTGTAATTACCCCAAATTTTTATGCTAATGGAGGCAAGTTATCCTCGATCAGCAAAACCAGGTCACCAATGGAAACGTTTTCCTTTGCGAATTTCCATTTGTGAAGTTGTTGCAGTTGGTGTAGGTAGTCGCGAGACCATGATTTCCAAATAGCTTGGACAAACTTCTGGAGAAGTTGCCAACGTCCAAGACGAGAGATGGAAACGTGAGATAAGTCAGGATCGGGTATAGCCGTTAAAGGTGCACAAATTAAAAAATGGCCAGGGGTAAGTGGCACTGGATCGTTTACATTCGATGAAACGGCAAATAATGGACGTGAGTTTAGACAGGCCTCTACCTGTGACAAAACCGTAGTAAACTCCCCGAAAGTGAGTAGGGACTTGCCGACAACGCGGCATATACCGCTCTCCCAAAGGCCACAAAAATGAGGTGACGAGGGAGGAATAAATGACCACTTAATACCATGAGAAGTTGCAAAGGATTGGATTGATGAGGTGGCATCTTTTTTATGCCAAAGATTGTAAAGGTCATGCAAAACGTTGCGGGCCTTCCTAAAGTTCGTGCCATTGTCAGAATATAATTGGCTAGGTATGCCCCTACGGGCCATGAAGCGACGTAAGGCAGCTATAAACGCGTTGGCCTTAAGGTCGGAAACCAATTCCAAATGAATGGCCCTGGTGGCTAAGCAAATGAATAAAGACACGTATGATTTGGACAGTGTCCTAGATCTCTGCCCGCCATGACGAATCATGAAGGGACCACCATAATCCACTGCGCAGAATAAAAACCGCCGCGAAGGAGTAACCCTAGGAGATGGCAAAATACCAAGGCTTTGAATGTGGGCCGATGGATGCAAGACAGTAGGATGCTTATTGTCATAGGGTAGTTGCGACTGCTGTAAGCGTCCGCCGACACGTATGACGCCAAACTCATCAAGAAACGGGTCCAGAGAAGACAGCTTACTCCTAACAGAGACAGAAGCCCCATCACGAAGGCAACTAAGCTCAGCAGCGAAGTGGATCGACTGGGATTGCTTTATGAAGAAATTAAGAGTAGAATGAATTTTGGTGGGGGTAAGAACTCCCAAGATTTTCTCTGCCCTAGAGGGTCTAGTATTTTTGATGAATCGAAAGCAATAAGCGTACACGCGAGTCAGTCGGTGCAATGAGGAAAAGTCCTTCGAGAGATCAATAGGTAGGGTAGAAATTGAAGAAAGTTTGGGGGTTTGTTTCTCCTCAGCAGAGCATTCAGGAAGCGACACATTAGAAGGTGAGAAAGGTGAAAAGGGATTGGGCTCAGAAGATTGAGGCAGACTAGCGGGACCATGCCACCAAAGCGAACAATCGCGCAAAACGTCAGGGTGACATCCCCTAGAAATAATGTCAGCAGTATTATGTTGTGAATTAATATGATGCCATTTGTAGGTTTCAGTGAGACGCTGAATCTCAGCAACACGATTAGCGACGTAGGTCTTCCACCTAGAAGACTGAGCATGAATCCAATAGAGAGATACCATGGAGTCGGAGTACAGGTGAACGCTATTGACAAAGGAATGGAGAGCAGGGGTGACTTTGAATAGAAGTCGCGATAACAACAAGCAAGCACCAGAGTTCAATGCGGGGTAATGACACCTGTCGTAGTGGAGCCACGCGAGATTTGGAACACAAAAGGTGACAAGAGGCCGTTAAATCTTGATAAATAACTCTAACGTAAATACAACATCCATACCCCTTTTCAGAGGCATCCGCAAAACCATGTAATTCAACTATCTTTGCCTCAGACTTGCTGCGTATAGAGCGTGGGACAATGACTTTACCAATTAAATACAACTTATCGCATAATGAACGCCAATACAATAATAAGTGCTCAGAAATTGGCTCATCCCAACCAAGATTGCACAGCCACAGTTGCTGCATAAACTGTTTATAAAGAAAAACAATTGGACCAACGAGTCCCAATGGGTCGTAGATACCCGCTATAATTGACAGGATTTACTTCTTAGAGATGCTTGACTCAACTGGAAATGACTTGATGTCAAACAAGAACGAATCTGTGGAGTTGTTCCAAAGAATGACCAACGTACGCACATTGCCTTGTTTGTTTAATGGAAGTGATAAATTATTATGCTCTGTGACCACATTTGGTTCATTTGATGCCCATTTATGTAGAGTAAAGCCATATTGACTCAACAACGTACCTAAGTCAGATTTCAACTTGATTAGATTAGAAATGGTGTCTGCACCGGTTAACAAATCATCGACTTAAAAATCATTAATTATAGCCGAAGCAGCGTCAGGAAAGGAAGCTTCATGATCCTTACCAATCTGAATAAGGCAGCGAGTAGCCAAAAACGAAGCACTAGCAGTACCGTATGTTACAGTTCGCAGCACAAAATGTTTAAACTGTTCAAGCGAAGAGTTACGCCACAGAATACGTTGGTAATGACAATCGTTATCAGACACTAGAATTTGTCTATACATCTTCTCGATGTCAGTGATCAGAACATAGTTGTGTATGCGAAGTCGGAAAAGAATAGAGAAAAGATCTTGTTGGATATTTGGGCCTGCTAACAAAATATCATTAAGAGAAAGACCATTGGTAGTTTTGGCCGAGCCATCAAAAACGACGCGAAGTTTTATCGTGGAACTAGAATCTTTGAAAACGGCATGGTGAGGCAAATAGTAAGTATTTGAAACCCTGGAATTAACAGAACAATCATCAATCAGCGCCATGTGGCCAAGATCCCTATATTCTGGAATAAAATTTGCGTATTTACGCGCAAGCTCAGAATCACGCTTAAACCTGCGTTCTAAACTTAAAAATCTCACTTCAACGGTAGCATAGGACTCACCCAACTGGGGACTATCAGACCCGAATTGTAATGAGACAACGAACCTACCTTCATCATTACGATGGGTGGACTTAACAAAATGTTCCTCGCAAACTGAATCGTTAAACGGGGGTGCATTATCAAGGATGGTTTCGGTCTCCCAAAATTTTTCAAGAGACGCTAAAATTTGATTATCGTTGTTTCTTGCCAAGAACGAAACAGCAGGACCCTTAGAATGATAATGTTTGGGCAGATTGCCTGCTAGAATGTAGCCTAACTTTGTTTCTTGTATAATAGGAAAGTTAGGACCACGTACATATTTGTTAGCTAGAATCAAATCTAAATAAAACTGCACTCCTAAAAGTATATCTATGTCAGCTGATTCGTTGAAATGTGGGTCAGCAAGGAAAATGTTATCTGGGATATTAAAATGATTTATGTCGAAAGATTGTGCTGGAAGTTTATGCGTCAAGGCAGATAAGACCGCACACGGAGCGTTAAAGCTGAACCTTTGATAGCGATAAACAATACGAATTGATGCCAAATTAGTGGCGCAACATGTCGCATTATTAATACCTGAAATTGGTATATTAGATTTAGTCAAGTTAAGTTGCAATTTTTTAGCAAATTATTCAGTACAAAAGTTTACTTGTGACCCTGCGTCTAACAAAATTCGTGCAAGTTGTCTGTTACCAGCACGGTCGATGACGAACACAACAGCTGTAGATAAAATAACATTGTTTGCTGATTGAAGCTTAAATGAACAGTAATTACTGCTGCTGGCAGAGCCTTGTTTTGACACATTATTTATATGCAGCAACGTATGGTGTCGTCTGGAACAGATCTTACATGATTGTTTGACCTTACAATTAGGTGAAAAATGATCTGGTCTTAAACAATTAGTGCAGCATTTATGCTTTAATATAAATTGCCCTCGTTCCGATATGCTTAATTCGCGAAATTTGTCACACATATAAATTGGGTGACTGGCCTTGCAGCATGGGCATAAATAATTATTTGAAGTTGAATGATAACTTTTAAATGCAGTGCTGCCAGCAGAGTTTCGTAATTTATGTTTTTCAGATTTATTATTAAATTTTAAAGTTGGTTTGTTAAGCTGCTGTCCGGCGTCTATCGGTAATGTGTTTTCTAATAATTGTCTACGGGCGTTTAAAAACTGTGTAAAGCTCTGAAAGTTAGGAAGATTTTCGGGATCTATAGACTATTTCCATAATTTAAATGTGGAATGATCAAGTTTTGCTGACAATAGCTGTACAGTAATGAGTTCAAATGAATCCACTGACAATTGAATAGCTGCCAGCGGATGGACAGAAGACGTTATTGTATTTATAAATTCTGCTAAGCTCTGTACAGAGTCTTTGATTGTAGACTTCATTTCTAGTAAATTTTGAATGTAATATTTAGCTAATATGAATTTGTTATCATATCTAGCGGACAGCAAACTTAACGCTATTGAATAGTTCTCATTACAAATAGGCAAGGCCTTAATTAGATCTAATGGCTCATTTTTGAGAGATGAATATAAATAATGTAGTTTTTGCACTGAAGTTAGATCAGATCTGGCATGTACCAAGTCCAGAAATATTGAATAAAAGTGCTGCCATTCTAGAATGTTGCCTGTGAAGCAGGGCAAACTTATAGGTTTTAATAGAATATTACTTGTTGATACTTGAGATTCAGTCTGAATGTTGAAAGTTTCTATTAATTGCAAAATGTTAGCTTCGGTTGAATATAAAAGTTCTTCAACCTCGATTCTATCCTCTTGGGCGGCGTTTATGTCCTTAGAAATTAATTCAATTTCAGACTGTACCTTTTTGTTGCTAAGCTCTTTAGACTTTCTAGTCTAACAGTTAAAAAATGTTTAGTGTTACTGTTTTTGTCAAAATTAATTATTGCGGAATTGATTCGCATTATGGCAACCAACACTCTTAGGCCTTCTTCCGTTATTTTACGCACCTTTTACTGATGTCGTTGATGTCGTACCTTCTGTGAGATGTCCTGCAGCGTTGAGGCTGTGGAATAGATGGCAGAGACGCACGGACTGGATGGATGACTGCTCAATCTGGTGTGTAGGCGTTAACACGTGGATGGTCTTGTATTGGTGTTGTCTACGGCTCAATGACGACGACGAAAGAAATGCTGAATAACTCCCGACACGGTCGGATCAGCGAACATACTGAGTCGCCCGTGATGGCCAGAAATTGAAGTGGAGAAAAAAAATGATGAGAAGCCGCTCGATATGGTATAAGTTTGAATGAAGGTGAAAAATGATGAATCCAGGCGCGGAGTGACCAAAAAAATATTAAGAGTTAATGTTGCAAATTGATTTTGCCAGGATGCTGAAAATAATGATGAGCGAGTGGACTGTAGTTTAATACATTTATTGATATTTACTGTTACAATTTAAATTTGAATTGCAAGGTCAGCTAATTCTTGTACGCATTATAAAATGAAAACCACGTTAGGTTAAAAATGTTGCATTGTGAGATGAGGCGCAATTACGCCACACTCGAATCTACAGTAGTGAGTACTGTAGGGCCTAAGGCCTACATAAATATCGCGACAATAAAGAAAAATGAATAAATGGCAGACCGAAGCAACAAACGCAATTACGTCTGCTGCCTTCGGACGCACGTAGCACTGTGTCTAGGCCTGTTCGCAAGCGAGCGCGAGGCCGTAGAATGTACAGATTAGCCAAACTTTGACTATGAAATTCCCACATTACTGTCCATGTAAGTCGATAAAATGTGATTTTTTTTTTATGTAGTCTCTACCTCGAGCAAATAGTGTTGCTCTTTTTAGAACTACAACCGGTCATGACTACCTGGCCTCCCACCTGCACCGCATCGGCGTGTTGTCGTCTCCTGAGTGTGTTCTCTGGGGATACGCTTCCATGAATGCAGATCACCTAATTACATGTCCAGCCTTGCTCTCAGACACGCAGGTCCAAGACGAAGATAATACGGCAAGGCTCTCACGTCTCTACTGGTCATCGCGCCGCCTATTGGCCCAACAGCAAAGGGTGGGCGTTGGCTAGTAAGTAAGTAAGTAAGTGATTTTTATGTAGATGATTTACTCACTGGATGTGATGATATTGACCAACTGAAGAAGTTGTACCAAGACATTTCTTTCCTGTTGAGTCAGTATGGGTTTTCGCTACACAAATTTCATTCCAATATTGCTCACTTGTTTGAAAATTCCAATTCATATGTTAAATTGGATAAAGATGAACACATCAAGACATTAGGTTTTTTCTTGGGATCCTCATAGTGATAATTTCGTTTATCAAATGATACTTGACGACAAGGATATTGTTTACACTAAACGCTCTATAATATCAATAATTTCTTCGTTATTCAATCCTTTGGGTCTACTTACTCCAATAATAGTGACGTTAAAACTTTCATTCAAGAACTATGGTGTTCCAATTTGCAGTGGGATCAAGAACTTCCTAGTTCTCTTGGTGACAAATGGAATTTGTTGTATTCTCAGCTTAAGTTAGCAATTAGTTTGAAGATTCCTCGTTTTGTTAAGATTAGTGACAGTGTTGTCAGTGTACAATTGCATGGCTTTTGTGATGCCACCATCACAGAATATGGTGCTTGTCTCTTCATCAGATCTACAAATGCTAACGGCGATGTAGCGGTTCATTTGTTATGCTCCAAATCCAGAGTAACTCCTATCAAGCAGATTTCTATCCCCAAACTTGAGCTCTGTTATTATCTCGTTTAGTCAGTAAGGTTAGTGGTACTTTAGATTTAAGCTTGAATGCAATTTACCTTTGGTCAGACTCAAGATTAGTTCTGTACTGGTTATCTTTGCTTCCTAATAGATGGAAAACTTTGTCGCAAATTGGAGTTTGTGAAATCCAAGAAGTAACTCAAGGTTGTATTTGGCAACATGTACCTTCTAAAGACAACCCAGGTGATATTGTATCACGTGGTTGCTCTCCATCTGTATTAACAACTTCACGTCTTTGGTGGTGTTGCATGCTCAACGCTCTCGAGAATTTCTAGAGTTAGTATTGCAATGCGAAGTGCTGCTGGTATAGGAATCGGAACTGTGTTTTTGAATGATGAAGCGGACTGTATGGTAATTGAGTTAAATAGCCATTTATTGAAAATTATATAAAGAAGCGCAGGCCCATGTAATTACGTGTGGCGTACATTGCCAAGATACAATTACGTGTGGCGTAGATTGCCAAGATACATAACGAATAGAAGAGAGAAAAATTGTAACGGGAAGTTACATTATTAAAATTTACATTGCCGCGGCTAGCAAATGGAAGAGTGTAGTGAACAGATGAAAGGCTGAGTTTTAACTAACTATCGTAGCACCTGGCCGAAGCGAGCTGTAATTTAAACGAATGACGGAAGTGCGTGGGCTGATTGCGCGCGAGCATGTAAACAGATACAAAGGTTGAACAGGTGGCATGGTCCAAAATTTCTGAAGGAAGAAAAGGAGTATTGACCTTCTATCAAGTGTAACATCTCAAATATTCCAGCAGAATCTCTTAACGAAGAAAAGAAGCAAGATGCTAGTCATACCTTTCTAGCATCTCAGAACATGACTGAACTTACCGAACCGTTTTCATCTCTCTCCAGAGCTCTACGTGTACTTGCGTATTGTCGTCGCTTCATATACAACGCAAGAAATCCTGATGTTCGTATTACTTCAAGTCTTTCACTTGAAGAAATCAATTCCACCATGAAGGTTCTTATTCGTCAGACTCACTTGATGTACTTCACTCATGATATCCATGAACTTAAAGAAAAAAAATATGTATCAACTAAGAGCAAATTCGTCTTTTTGAATCCTTTCTTAGATGAAGAGGAACTCATTCGAGTAGGCGGTAGATTAGACCTCTCTAACTTACCATCAGAAGTTAAGCATCCTATAGTATTAAGTCCTAATTCACATCTAACCAGATTGATTGTTAGAAAGGAACATCGTAAATTATTGCATGGCGGACTGCAGCTCGTACATTCTTCTCTCAGACAAAGGTTTTGGGTCTTGAATGCTAAAAAGTTATTCGGTCTGTTATATATATATGTGTAATTTGTTTTCGCTATAAAGCTCAACCTCAATCGCAATTACTTGGACAGCTACCTAAATAAAGAGTAACAATGTCAAGGCCGTTTCAGTCTAGGGCATTGATTTTGCTGGTCCGATATACATCCGACATGGTGGGGCCGTTCACGCTCAGCTAATTCTGTTTCAGCCAAGTCTTATATAGCATAGTTTGTTTGCCTAATTACTAAAGCGGTACATATTGAACTTGTTACTGATTTATCTACTGATTGTTTTTTGGCTGCGCTTAGACGATTCATAGGACGTCGTGGGTTATCATGTCATATCTTTTCCGACAATGGAAGTACCTTTTATTCTGCAGATCGTCACATTCAAGAAATGTATGATTTTCTGAAAACTGATCAAGTCAAATCCAAAACCCAATCTTTTGCAATATCTAATGGTAGTAAGTGGTCTTTTATCCCTCCTTATTCACCAAGTTTGGGCGGCTTATGGGAAGCTGGAGTAAAACGTTTAAAGTTTCATCTAAGGCGAGTTATGGGAAATTCTGTACTAACATAAGAATATATATTCTGTACTAACTAACAACGAAGAACTATCCACTTTGTTGATCCAGATTGAAGCTTGTTTAAATTCGAGACCATTGTATCTGCCTTCTTCGGATTCCTCTGATCCATCTCCAATTACTCCTGGTCATTTTCTTACAATCCCACCTTTGATGTCTTTGCCTGATCCTGATTTCTCAGATATAAGTATCAACAGACTTTCAAGATGGCAGTTAAGGCAAAAAATATTAAGAGCCTTTTGGAAAAGATGGTCTGTTGATTATCTCCACTCTATGCAGCAAAGAAATATATGTAAATTTTCAAATTATAATTTGAATATTGGAGACATTGTAATTGTAAAAGAGAATAATCTCTCTCCACTGATGTGGAAGATGGGTATTATCGTCAAGGTTTACCCAGGTCCAGATAAGTTGATACGTGTAGCAGATGTGAAAACTAACAATGTAATTGAAAAACGCTCAATAAATAAATTAATCCTTATCCCTACTTCTAACATATGTAATGTTAATGATAAAAAAATGTAATTAGAAATTAAGGTAATTTAAGTTTACAAGTTATAACAAAACGGGTTTTACCCTATTTATTCCTCACGTTGTAGTCATCAATTTGTAACACTTTTTAAAATGTGTATTGTTTTTTAATTAAGCCCAAGGGGTTGGCACCCATTTGTAATATACTTATTAATTCTATTTTTATTATAAACAAAACACATGAATGGTATCTGGTAATAATAATAATAATATTGTAAATTTTATTCAAAATTTATATAGTCCATTTACTGTAACTAATATGACTCAGGAAATCTCAGGGTCGATTCTCTTCCCTTTTATATTAATATTATTTTAATGTCCTTTTGGCTGATATAAAAGGTTCAGTTATTATAAAGAAAAAAACGAGTACAGAAAGTACATTACATTACAAAACATGATAATAATGAAATAATATAAAATTAATATTAATTATAATAATATATATACGTTACACAATGTTTATCAATTCAGTTCAGTTTCACACAGCCTCCTGGTATCAGTGATGAAAATTTCCAATGTCTTCAGTTTGTTTATATTATTCAAATGAAGAAATCCACTTCTTTTGTGATCAATAAATGTTACATCTTGTCATTTCATTTATCTGAAACCTTCTGGTGGAATATAATGATTGAAGTCCAGTGTTTCTGTTATTAAGTTAATTTAAGTGTAGTTGTTCTTCAATTGTAAATTCTTTTCATTTAAAGGTTAGTTTTTTCCATAACTTCATTCGTTTTTTTTTTTAATTTAATGTTCTTTTCTGGTTGTTGGCTCAGTAATGTTTAAAGGCTGATTTGTTTATGCTGTTTCTTTATTTACTCAAATTTTACATTCTGTTATAGGTTGATATAGTGTTTCTTGCTTTGTATTATATTGTGTTTTAATAGGATTCATATTTTTCCTTGTATAAATATTTAGCTTTTTTCAAAATTCAACTCAACCCTCCTTTCTGTTTTTTTTACAATAATAATCATACATTTTTTTCTTTCTTTTTGTTTCCTAGGTACACATAAATTACTCTGGCCATATTTGTTCAAATTGAGATTTAGTTGTCATAGGATATAATTTTTATTATAATTTTTATATAATACATTATTTTTCCTTTTATGTGCAAGTTGCTTTTTAGTTATTACATCATAATACTTAATACAATTTACATATTTTTTTATCTGACAAAACTATGAACAATTTTAATACCAAATATTAAAGTTATTTGTAATTTGACAAATATTTTGAAGAATTTATTATTTACAGAACATAATGGATCTAGGCCTATGTGTGACTGATTATATTTTTATGTTGGAAGACTCATAATCGATCCTGCTTACACTTGTTTTCTATTAATTAACTTCTTTAAATGTAAACAAACTATTAATTAACAATTATATTCAAATTACTATATTCCCCTTTAGGGCTTAACTGAATGCACACTTTTAAACTATTGTCTGTGTGATTAATACCTATTAAACTTATATAACACAAACACTAATAAAGAAAAAACTAAATGTTAATGTCTGTATCATCCGCTACTATGGATTAGTAATTCATTTCTTTAAATAATTGTTTATAATTACTACCCACTCACAGTTATTCTTACTTGAACACCAACGTATTTCACAACCTCTTACCAAGTAATCACACTTGTCTTATATTACATTTGTATCACATCTTAATTACATTTTACATTTATCTCTAAATCTGTATTGCACTTTATGTGCCGTTCTATTTGATTTATTCATTATTTATTAAATTTATCGTCATTAGTTATTTGTTTACGCTGTTTCTTCTTTCAAATTACTTTGATTTTGATTTGTTTAGATAAATTGTTGTTATTGCTTGCTGATGTCTTCAATAGTTGAGGTGTATGATATTATGGTATTAATATTGCTTGGTGATAAGATTTATATTCATTAAACAAATTCTTCATTATTATAGGCAAATTGAAACCTACCTTTCTTATCAATACCAATTATGTTCTTCTTCATCTCTGGGGTTTATTTATTTGTATTGGTGGCTTTAACGAATTGTAATTCTTGAGTTTTCTCTTGGTTCATTGTATATTTTATTTATATATTCCATTCTTTTATTAAAATTGATTTCATACTAATGTTAAATGATTCCCCCAATATTAACATGGTATTATGAATGAATATCGGCGTTGAGTGGCCCTTTTACGTCCAATTGCTCATCCGAACATTCACATACCTGGTACAGTGCACTTTGGCTGCTGCCCATAAAATAATACTAGAGTGACGCCTTAGCTTTCTACACTCTATAAATAAAATAATTATAAATCTTATATCATTATACACACCATTGGAATCTTTTATCTTCTGAATACTTTTTCTTATTCTACCTTGCCTTCCAATAACTCCATTTATTTATATTATATTCAATATTACTGTTAGTATATTTCTTAAGTAGATGACTTTCTCTTTTATATAACTTCACTTCACAGTTCAATGATTTATTAGCCTTAATGTCATTCACGTTTGTTACAGTCTATTCAATATCTCTTGTAAAATAGTAGTTTTAATTATCCTTCTATTATTCTATGTTTTTATACTGCAACTCTTCTTCAGCAAGTTCATTTTTTATTAGTTAATTAAATTTCTCTTAGGCCTATTGTCATTAATATTGCCCCCCATTATTATTATTATACTACTAAATGTATTATTTATGCTTGATTTAAATACGATGTGCCATTTCTTTTAGAATTTTGGTATTATTTATTTAGTTTGAACATCATGATTCTTTTTTCTTTCTTTAATATTCATGTTTAATATGGTAACCAAATCACTTGTACGAATTAATAAATTATTTACCTTAAATTACCCGCCTTGTGATTTCTTGTAACTTCGTCTATTACGCGTTTCAGAGCTTATGCTCCATCATCAGATATTAAAAAGATAAAACTATCACTCTTTCGAGATCGTTAAGTAGTAAAATATGTCAAAATTTGCATGTGAACCATACGCGGATTTGTTTGGCTTCGTTCGACATAACTAATTTATACACGAACATCCCAGTCCTAGGTACATTACAGATTTTGAGAAACAATTTATCTGACAATAGTTGCATGAACACACAGACGATAAATGAGTTAATTAATTTACTCGAGGTTGTTTTGAAACAAAACTATTTCACTTTTAATTGCTCGTTTTACATTCAAGATGATGACCTAGCTATGGGCTCACCCCTCTCCGGCCTACTAGCCGATATTTATTTGAATTATTATGAGAATACTCACTTGTTGAACAATAATATATATGTAAATAAAATAATATTTTCTTCACGGTATGTAGACGATACGTTTTTAATATTTGATGGTACTATAAGACAAATCGAATTATTTAATAACTGTTTAAATAAAATAAATAGAAACATCCAGTTTACTCTTGAAACAGAGGTTGATAACAAGATAAACTTTCTAGATTTAACCATCACTCGACAGATGAATAAACTAAAGTTCAACATTTATAGGAAACCGACTACCACTGACACCACAATACACGCAGACTCTCATCATCCTTTTTCACATAAAATGGCAGCGTACAATAGTTTCATTCATAGATTATTGACAATTACTTTGGATGATAATGACTTTCGTGATGAGCTAAATGTCATAAAATATATCGCGGTTGCCAATGGTTACAATAGTCTAACCATTGACAAACTGTTGAGAAAACATGAAAAAAGAATGTTTAAACCCCGAATAACCAGTAACACGCAAACAATTTTTATATCTACTAATTACACTAGCTGTATGCCTAAGATTTTGTCTCCTATATTGAACAATAATAGTTTCACTATTTCAATCAGGACTAATAATAAGTTACTGGATATTCTCAAACCGAAAGAACACACGCCTCCAGAAGGAAAAACTGGCATATATATAAGTTAACATGCAATGATTGCGAGTGCTTCTACATTGGACAGACTGGGAGAGGTTTCCTTATACGATTTCGAGAACATTTACCTAAGAAAATAAGAAACATTGACAACATCAAATCAAATTACGCCCGAAACCTGACTTCACACAATCATAATTACACAGATTTTTGTTCCAATTTAATACCGTTATATGTGTGTAAGAAGGGCCGTTTCATGAATGCCTTGGAGGAATTTGAAATTTACAGTGCATATGCAAACCCAAGGAGTTGCGATATCGTGTTAAATGACCACCTGAACTTTGTATCCAACCGATTGTACGATACCGCCTTGAGTCTGCTCGCTGGGGCTACGATAAGGTAGCAACCGCTCAGTGGCAGAATGAACTTGAACGGGTGCGCACCCAAATCCGCGTATGGTTCACATGCAAATTTTGACATTTTTTACTACTTAACGATCTCGCAAGAGTGATAGTCTTATCTTTTTAATATCTGATGATGGAGCATAAGCTCTGAAACGCGTAATAGACGAAGTTACAAGAAATCACACGGCGGATAATTTAAGGTAAATAATTTATTTTTCTTTCTTTTCCAAAATCACTTTCCATAATTATTTGATAAGATGTACGTATTACTTTTAGAATTTTGGTGTCGTTACAAAGTTTATAATTAGCATCAATTTATAGAATTACAATTGGAATTATAATTGGTGGGCGGTATGTTATGTCCAGCAAGTGCTGCTCTCTGTGTTAGCGTTCTGTTCATTAGCAAACTACATGTAACGCGTCATTCTTAAGTTGGAATCCGTACTGAGTGTACGCATTATTTTTGTAGTCTTCATGTATAAGTGTTCTGATTAATAAAAGTGTTTTCAAAAACTACCAGAGTTTTATTTACAGTACGCGCTCGCTCTCACGTTAACGGTGTGTTAACTTAACACAGTCAACAAAGAAAAAACTCAGCGTACTGTATAAACGTACTTGTTTCCACTTTAGCTTATTTCTAAATTTACTAGGCTACTTATAAAATTTAGAAAAATGTAGCCTTGTTATAAAATGCGTGCATTGGTACAACCTTTCAGATTTTCAAAGAATAAATTAATTGAATTAAGTAAGTGGTTTTAATGTTTCACAGTATTAACAGTTACAAAATATTACAATTTTTAAGAAGATGAGTTTAGTGACAAGCTTTTAGCGATAATAAATATTAACCTACTTACAGTAAATATTTTGGTCATAAATATTAACTTACTGCACTTGAATACAATATTGTATGCGAGAAAAGATAATAATTTAACAAAATAAACTTGCAAAAGTGTTTATTATATGAACACACACCCACACACACACACACACTCACACACACCCACAGACATGAATACATACATTATACACACATATACATTTATATATATATACAACCGTAAATACTCATCGTCAGCGTTAAGATTATTTATTGTTATTTCAGTATTGTTCAATACTGTTTCTCTTCGTTCTTGATTATTTTAAAATACAAAAATATTAGTCTAGAGGTTATATAAATATTTTTATTCAAGTACAAAGCAAATATTAATACAGATAAATTTTCAATGCAAAATATCAGATTCCATTTCACCATTCTCATCAACTACTCTGTTTCTATTTTATCAACTTGAGTCTCTGCTACAGCCAGCAAATATTTACACACAAATGTGTACAACATAAATGCAAAATACATTTTCACTTCAATGTCTAAAACGTTTTTGAAATATATCAAAGTGTTTCCTTTGACAATATTCTGTACTATACGCACGTGACATCGCTGTAGTGTCAAAGACAAAAACTACATTAGAAGACATTATAATTAAAAGAAGAAGAATACCGACTTATTCAACCACCCCCAAGAATTTTGGGGAATATTTTCTCTCTTCTGTGCATACACCTCTTGGTCAACATTTTTAAACTTACCAATTTTTGGATTCCATGGAAAAAAAACATTATAAACTCTGCTCTTTAGAAAGTACACCACATGTTCAAATTAAATAATCACATACTTATTTTAAACAACCAATTTTTAGAAGAGACAAATGCGTAAGTGTTAGATAATTTTTTAGTGGATGGTTAGTGAGGATCGGTCAAAAATAACACAAATTTTAACTATTTTGCGTCGACGTTTCGACAATATTTATTGTCATCTTCAGGACCTGTGTATGAAATACAAAAGAAATGTAAAACACAACGGAACAATTAAATATTTGGGTGAATGTGTCACTAAAAATTAAGGATATAACTTAGACAATTTGTTATTATTTTAAATAAGCATTTGAGTATATGGATACAATTTTAATTAATTTTTGCTTGACTAGTAAATACGTCTTGAGGACTCTGCGGAGAACTTTTGAGCACTGTAGTAAGATCTTTATGGTATCCGTATTTATATTCCGGTGATATACAAGTAGGCTACATTACTTTATTATGTTATATGTGGGATTCTAAGTGCAAATGGAAACTTAAAAAATAACAATATTTCATCTACATTACACCACTTACATATGCATGTATATTAAAATATCTCGTTTAAACATATAAAACGTATGCAACTAAAATAACTCTATTAACTGAAATATTATTCTTAAATAGGTACTTGTGAACAGAAGTAACCTAAAATTTATTTATTTTATAAACTTTTTACGTGGAAATGTTATCGTTTTATGTGTTATCACTTTATATTAGTAATTTTATGCAGCTACTGTAATTCCAAATTTGTCGTATTTTATTGTTAAAACTCTAATTGTTATGTACTTATGTTATAATCTTCTTCTAGTTGCTTATTGGGCTTGCTTAACGTTGTTGAGGATTCCATAACGGTGGAGACACCAAAATATCTCCGTCCAGTAAGAAATGGTTGGCGATTTACCAGTAATCTGCCGTAAAATTCAAAAATTTTCCAGTTGAATTATTTACTCGATAATGTCAAATTTATATTGTAGTATGTTAATTGGAACACAATTTCACCTAAAATTAATGCTGAAATTATGATAAACGAATCTGTTTAATTCCAGACATAGGATTGCAGTTCATCAACACATAAAACTTGTTTAATCTTGTAAAGCTTTCTATGAGATGCTAAAGACGAGTTCTGTGTCAATATCTCGGTGATGGACAAACGTTGACGGCTTCTCCGTATTGATAGCATTATCTTTCTCCAAAGTAAGGAAGGACAATTTACGATTTTGTGGTCTCAGAATGGTATTCTGTTAGCCTTGAAATCAATGGTAATCACTTTGCGCTGTAATTAATTTCAAACTGAAAGGTAGGTTGATTAAAAATATCCGCTTATAAAAGTGCAAGAGAATTTTAAATGGGCCAAAAATACTATGTAAACGATTACATTATTTTCGAATCCTGTTAACTTTACCTAGACATTTCAATTGTTCAGAATTACCTAATTTTTAAAGGTAAGCTTAATTTGTTTGTAGCAATAATAATTATCAACAAATGTAAGTTTAAATAACTACTGCTTTTACTAAAAATGAATGTATCTACACCGCAAATTTCATCTTCAATAAAATCAGGTTTTATACTGGAAAACAGGAGAAATGATAAAGCTGCAGCAATAAAGTGGCTTCTGCTGCTGCCTCTGCAAAGTAAGCACTCATATGCGGTCGATGTGGAGAGGCTTTTTAATAAGATACTTTTTCATTTCAACATACTGAAACGTTTCCTTATTTATGATCCGAAACGACTGAACCATAATGGATTTAGTTTATTCTTCTAATGCAGAAGTGAACAAATTTAACTATTTATTTAACTTTTTTTGGTAAAAATTTCGTCCCGTCTACTCTTGAATCATGGACTTTGAACAGCTCATATCAAGATGTAATTGCCCCTTTAAGTAGTTTTTCGTCCCTTCACATAAATGTGTATCTTTAGGTGCAAGAAAGTTAAGAAGATAACGTGAGAGGAACATAGCACGAGAGGAAATATACATGAGTTATGGGGTTTGTATGTGAAGTGACATCAGTACAAAGTACAAATTGGTTAAACCTGACCACTAATAGCAATGGATGTTAATCTACAATGTAATTCTTTGTACATTAGATTAGTGACTCTCTTACGTAAAGAATTACGTACCAAAAATATATAATATATTTTCTTACATTAGATGACAGTCAGCTATAATATTTTAATAAGAAATTTAGTCACTGAAACATATTCTTGCATCTGTGAGATAGGCAACTTGTCCAGCAGATATGGCACATGGTTAGTAGTTATGTCTGCAAGGTCAGTTAGCGACAAAATTGCTAAAGCTCTAGTCTTTGTTTGTATCCCGAATCTGGTTGTATATTCTATTTGCACCTAGTTAAATCTTGTATCGGACTAAACCAAAGCAGTGTTGTGAAATGCGTATAGTATATCGCAACGGTAAGACGTATTAACAGATGGTCTTTGTAGCTTTTGATCGCGCAGTTCCCCTTATCACCAGTAATAGGGGAAGGCGTTTGTAATTTACATGCGCAGCACGCCTACACGCAAGTAAGGTTTCTTCGAAAAAATTATCTTATTTAAAAGTATAACATACGGTGCTAAAGAGAAAAGTACACGGCAACGATTATTTTCTCATTCGCACAATATCTCTCCCTGTTACATGCTGTCGCCGCAGACAGACACCCATGCTTCTAATATTTTAACCGATGTTCACACTGTGGAACACTGTGTTTTTTGCGTTTGTGAGAAATGATTGAAAATAATGAAATTTGTTTGCCTCGGAACGAGGTGTTTGTGCACCGCGCATTCAAGCCTGGTGTTCAACAACCGACATTAGGCCTGTTACGATAACTTGTACAAACTGTTACAATTGTCACATTGTGTAAATCAAAGACTAGATAAATCGGGAGGCGGAGTACCAACTTTTTGACAGCTGTTTCTTATGTCTAATATTGTGTGAAGACGAGATCGTCTCGTTTTTAAATAATATATTTATTAGTCTCAGGGTTATTTATTTAATATGGGGTTTTATAATTTGTTTATTATTATTATTCAAAGGTCGTACCTTATTATTAATTCGTTGGTTAGTGATTTATTCCACCCAATTCAACCTATTGTTGAATCCGATAGTGAATAAATCGGTTACTTACACGTTTTATCGTCGTTTTAAATGTCAGTTTATTTGGTTTAAAAATGTTTTTTCATTCACTTCTTAGAGTTGATTCACTTGAAGTTCCGTTTGCTAATTTATAATGTGTAATAATATATATAGGTCGGTGCGGTTGGAAAAAATCATTCCATTTGAATGATTCGCTCTGGAAGTCTGGTACCAACCGTCTCGTTTTTCTCACTAAGCTGTATCTACTGATTACAATAAAAACCAACTCTTTCAAAGTTTCAAATGACAATAATGATTTATTCAACTCTAGAACAATAAAATTTAGTACAATAATATAATTTACTTTCTTTTGGGTTAACAGTCAAATTCGAACATGGACTCTAAAACATTTAACAGGTTGGTATGACTGCATTTTGCTAGTCGAATAATTTTGTTGGTAAACAAATATGTTATGAAGTGTTATTAAACTTGGAATGTTATTAATATTATTAGTGGTAGTAGGAATAATAGTAGTAGGTTCTTAGAGTCTGCAAAATACACATATTTAATAAAATTGCTACGGTTATAATAAGTAGATAAAATATAAACTCTTTGATTATTAATTTGAAAGAATATAAAGTATGAACAACAGTTCATGGTTAAACATTGAAGTTGAGATAGGTTTGTGCAACCTTGTTTGATTAAAAGTTATTAATTATTTGTTAACAAGTGATAATAATTATTAGAATTCAGTGTCATGGATTATAAACGTCTCCTAGACTGGATGTACATAACTCAGGTATTTGTAATTCATTGGATATATTTATGCCACCCTCTGGTGTAACTCTTAATTAATTATTGAAATAAAATATTGAACATTCTTATCTTACTAATGGTTAGGGCACATAATCCGTTCATTGGTTATACAATGTCTTTGCTTGTACTAATACATTGAATCATGTAAATAGTTAAAATTGTCGTTAATGAAAGCGTTCAATTTTGACATTGTTTATCTGTATTACAGAGTTCCCTTCCTTTTGGAATTGGGTATTTAATTGATTAACTGATGTTAATTCAATACGCTATTAGCGTTCTGTTACGTATATATTACTATACAATCATAATATAATAGTTGTGCGTATTTGATACTTGCGTAACTGGTCGTTCGTAGGGATTACACTTTTTGTAAATTTTTTTAATTAATTAAAATTCCTTAATTAATTAATTAAACTTTTAAAACTGCACTATTCTCACTCCTATGCGCATGTACTCCGAATTATTTTCACTTAAAAATATACTGCACTATTTTTCTTCAGTAGACATAACCTCCACTCATGATTTGAGGTTAGCGTATGTTTACATCTGGCCGCTGTCAAACGCACGTTTTTTCTGGATGAACGGCGTGCAGGTAGCTCGTCTCGTTGCTGGTAAAAGACTGTCTTCGCTTCCTCTGTCGGAATGATGCATTTCGTATTTTTTATAGGATCTGATTGGTCAACATATTTTAATTCGTCTATTTTCGGCGGGCTTCGTCAAAACAGACGCTTACAAACGCGTCACTTTTTGGTGTCGAGATTAAAAATTTGTGGTCAACATACCCACGCGCAAGGGCTCAGCATAATACAATTATTTTTATAAGTCCAATATCTTACTTATAACTGCACTGATGTCGTTTTAATTACCCTCATTGTTTCTAATTTTTTATGACGATTATTGTGAATACCATCATCATATATTTCGGAATGGGGGTTGCTGAAATCGCACTTGGTATATATACTTAGTCTCCATTAAGCTATTAACTATTTTTAATACATTATTTCCATTCCATATTCGATGGTAATAAAGTATTCTTATCCTACTGTACAATTATCCCTTAAAACTATGCCTTAATATTAATACTATGTCCGTTTTCATAGATTCAATCCTAGGTCTATGACTATCCATATTTGTTTTTCTTATATTTTAATAATACTAACATTTAACTAATTTTTAAAAGGGCCTATATACACACTAATGGGCTTAGTCACTATTGACAGTGTTCTTTTTCCCTACATTATGAGTTTATTGCCTTAATTATAGTTTGTTAAGTTGGCTTGTCGTGGAGTTACTTCATGGAGTTAGTTAAATTCATGGAGTTACCTTATTGTATGCTTGGTACTCTTTACATATTATTCTTATTGTTATTCAAATGATAATTATAATGGTCTCAATGACATTGTTATCAATGTGTTGCAGTTCATTCTGCATTTGTAAGGGTTATCACCTTGGTTTAGTAGTTATCAAGATTGCTTGCAGCTAGTTGTTACTACAGTTTTTTTGTCATTATTGTTATTTTGATTATTTAGATAGTTATCTTGGTTGAATTTATTCACTTGAACAGTATTCTGTCCCACTTCAAGTTGTTAGTTGAGTTACTACTTTTGTACAGTAAGTTTATAACGTAATTTGGTTGCATCATGCATCTTTGTTATTACAAGCATATAGTTATATTGGATTACATTAATAAAGCTTTTATATTTAGTTATTATATCATCTATTGTGTACAAAACGTTCCTTATCTCATCTAGTTACTTCCTAGCTCAATACATTCTGGTTTGATATTATTTTGGCTTTGTTTTTCTTAAGTTTTAGTGAAAACTGGTTGCCCAGATTAGGTTATGTTGCAGGTTTGGTAAGCAGTAATGTGTTGCTGCTGGCTGTGTATTTCTGCATTAATCTGGTTGATTGGCTTTCATTCAATGTTTGTACATTGGTTATTGGTTATTATTATTGTACCTTTGCTTTACTCTTTTATTGTCTTAATTATTGTTAATTAGTGGGTTTTTACTAACATCAATCCCACTGTACAACTGATCATTTATATTTTGGAACCTATTCTTCTTTAAACGTCTACACACCATTTAGCTAAACTAAATTTATCCTATATTTATTCAGTTTGTTGGTGATTCTTTATTTACAATACTTAGTCCTTATTGATTACAGTTTATTCTACATGGACAAGGAATGTATTCATCAAATGAGTTGTGGTCAGTGTTGGCTTTACCAAACAGCTTAGGGATTTATATCATGTAATTAATTAACATTTCTTCTTTCTTCTTAGTACCATTATTCCTTCATAGGTTTATGTTAGTTCGTTATATTTAAATTTCTATCCCTTTTTTCTGGTGTCTGGTCTGGATATCTTCCTTCTTCTTTCTTCACTGATCACTTTCTCACTCTTATTTATTTTGTACATGATGTTGTTTTCACTTGTCTCCTTCGCATTGTTTCTTCTTTCTTCTTTCTTGAGGCCGTTATCGTTGTGTTCTTCAAACTGATTCTTCATTCTTCTTTTGTTGGGTTTTCATTGTGTTCTTCTCACTGATTCTTCATTCTTCTTTTGTTTCCATTGTGTTCTTCTCACTGATTCTTCATTCTCCTTTTCTTTCCATTGTGTTCTTCTCACTGATTCTTCATTCTTCTTTTCTTACCATTGTGTTCTTCTCACTGATTTATTTCTCTTCTTTGTTTCCGTTGTCCTTTTCAGTGACCTATTGGGTAAGGTATGTTAGTCGTCTCCTCTTTAGTCTTCTTTTCTTCTTTATTGGTACATTTACTAGTAATTTATTTTTCATGATACTTCACTTATTTTAACATATGATACTTTCTCTTTCTGTATCCATGGTGGTATTCTTGACCTTTTATGTATTCTTAACAGTAGTGGCTTTCAAATTAGTTTTCGGTACGTTGGTGGATGTAGTGTTATATGTACCGTTACACATTGCCTCCTTATTAGAATTGATTATTTCTGATATCCTTATTTTATGATTGAAGAAATTATCAATTTTTTTTCATTTCACTTTTAAGTCACACATGATGTTTTTATATTTTGCATTTACTTTTACACTTGTCTTCAGTTCATTATATTTTCTACATTTCCTCCTTCTTAATAATTCGATATTCTTCTGGCCGTCTTCCTTCAATTCTTCTTTTAATGATTCTATATATCTCTGGCCGTCTTCCTTCAACGATTCCATCTTTTTGTTAAACGAATCTATATTTTTATTGGCCTCTTTCGCTTTTTTCTGGCTGTCTTCCTTCAACTCTTCTTTTAATGCCTTCATTGCCTTCAATATTTCCAAGAGGTTTGCGTCCCCTGTTTGTGTAGGTCTGGGTCTTTCGGGTAGTTCCTCTGGTTGTACGGGTCGGTTAGGTTCTGTAGGAGATAATATTTCTTCTAGATCCTCGACTGGCGTCGCCTCCTTAACATACATGTTTATTACTTTATCCATTTCCGCCGCACGTTTCTTAGAGGTTGCTCTCCGTTGTATTTTTGGTTCTGTTTATTGCAGCTGCCTCGAAAGTTAGGTTGATGATTATTTTATTAATTAGGCTGAATATTTCTTCACCCAATTCGCCCCACGTTGGGCGCCAATTTGTGTGAAGACGAGATCGTCACGTTTTTAAATATTATATTTATTAGTCTCAGGGTTATTTATTTAATATGAGGTTATATAATTTGTTTATTATTATTATTTAAAGCTCGTACTTTATTATTAATTCGTTGGTTAGTGAATTATTCCACCCAATTCAACCTATTGTTGATCCGATAGTGAATAAATCGGTTACTTACACTTTTTATCGTCGTTTTAAATGTCAGTTTATTTGGTTTAAAAATGTTTTTTAATTCACTTCTTCGAGTTGATTCACTTGAAGTTCCGTTGGCTTTCCGTTGATCGACGGTGGTGAGATAATCAGTAATGTCCTGCCTATACACTAACATAAACATACACAAACATGATATTTACGATAATTTATACTGTGTAATAATATATATAGGTCGGTGCGGTTGGAAAAAAATCATTCCATTTGAATGATTCGCTCTGGAAGTCTGGTACCAACCGTCTCGTTTTTCTCACTAAGCTGTATCTACTGATTACAATAAAAACCAACTCTTTCAAAGTTTCAAATGACAATAATGATTTATTCAACTCTAGAACAATAAAATTTAGTACAATAATATAATTTACTTTCTTTTTGGTTAACAGTCAAATTCGAACATGGACTCTAAAACATTTAACAGGTTGGTATGACTGCATTTTGCTAGTCGAATAATTTTGTTGTTAAACAAATAGGTTATGAAGTGTTATTAAACTTGGAAAGTTATTAATATTATTAATGGTAGTAGGATTAATAGTAGTAGGTTCTTTGAGTCAGCAAAATACACACATTTAATAAAATTGCTACGGTTTTAATAAGTAGATGAAATATAAACTCATTGATTATTAATTTGGAAGAATATAAAGTATGAACAACAGTTCATGGTTAAACATTGAAGTTGAGATAGGTTTGTGCAACCTTGTTTGATTAAAAGTTATTAATTATTTGTTAACAAGTAATAATAATTATTAGAATTCAGTGTCATGGATTATAAACGTCTCCTAGACTGGATGTACATAACTCAGGTCTTTGTAATTCATTGGATATATTTATGCCACCCTCTGGTGTAACTCTTAATTAGTTATTGAAATAAAATATTGAACATTCTTATCTTACTAATGGTTAGGGCACATACTCCGTTCATTGGTTATACAATGTCTTTGCTTGTACTAATACATTGAATCATGTAAATAGTTATAATTGTCGTTAATGAAAGCGTTCAATTTTGACATTGTTTATCTGTATTACAGAGTTCCCTTCCTTTTGGAATTGGGTATTTAATTGATTAACTGATGTTAATTCAATACGCTATTAGCGTTCTGTTACGTATATATTACTATACAATCATAATATAATAGTTGTGCGTATTTGATACTTGCGTAACTGGTCGTTCGTAGGGATTACACTTTTTGTAAATTTTTTTAATTAATTAAAATTCCTTAATTAATTAATTAAACTTTTAAAACTGCACTATTCTCACTCCTATGCGCATGTACTCCGAATTATTTTCACTTAAAAATATACTGCACTATTTTTCTTCAGTAGACATAACCTCCACTCATGATTTGAGGTTAGCGTATGTTTACATCTGGCCGCTGTCAAACGCACGTTTTTTCTGGATGAACGGCGTGCAGGTAGCTCGTCTCGTTGCTGGTAAAAGACTGTCTTCGCTTCCTCTGTCGGAATGATGCATTTCGTATTTTTTATAGGATCTGATTGGTCAACATATTTTAATTCGTCTATTTTCGGCGGGCTTCGTCAAAACAGACGCTTACAAACGCGTCACTTTTTGGTGTCGAGATTAAAAATTTGTGGTCAACATACCCACGCGCAAGGGCTCAGCATAATACAATTATTTTTATAAGTCCAATATCTTACTTATAACTGCACTGATGTCATTTTAATTACCCTCATTGTTTCTATTTTTTTATGACGATTATTGTGAATCCCCTCATCATATATTTCGGAATGGGGGTTGCTGAAATCGCACTTGGTATATATACTTAGTCTCCATTAAGCTATTAACTATTTTTAATACATTATTTCCATTCCATATTCGATGGTAATAAAGTATTCTTATCCTACTGTACAATTATCCCTTAAAACTATGCCTTAATATTAATACTATGTCCGTTTTCATAGATTCAATCCTAGGTCTATGACTATCCATACTTGTTTTTCTTATATTTTAATAATACTAACATTTAACTAATTTTTAAAAGGGCCTATATACACAATAATGGGCTTAGTCACTATTGACAGTGTTCTTTTTCCCTACATTATGAGTTTATTGCCTTAATTATAGTTTGTTAAGTTGGCTTGTCGTGGAGTTACTTCATGGAGTTAGTTAAATTCATGGAGTTACCTTATTGTATGCTTGGTACTCTTTACATATTATTCTTATTGATATTCAAATGATAATTATAATGGTCTCAATGACATTGTTATCAATGTGTTGCAGTTCATTCTGCATTTGTAAGGGTTATCACCTTGGTTTAGTAGTTATCAAGATTGCTTGCAGCTAGTTGTTACTACAGTTTTTTTTGTCATTATTGTTATTTTGATTATTTAGATAGTTATCTTGGTTGAATTTATTCACTTGAACAGTATTCTGTCCCACTTCAAGTTGTTAGTTGAGTTACTACTTTTGTACAGTAAGTTTATAACGTAATTTGGTTGCATCATGCATCTTTGTTATTACAAGCATATAGTTATATTGGATTACATTAATAAAGCTTTTATATTTAGTTATTATATCATCTATTGTGTACAAAACGTTCCTTATCTCATCTAGTTACTTCCTAGCTCAATACATTCTGGTTTGATATTATTTTGGCTTTGTTTTTCTTAAGTTTTAGTGAAAACTGGTTGCCCAGATTAGGTTATGTTGCAGGTTTGGTAAGCAGTAATGTGTTGCTGCTGGCTGTGTATTTCTGCATTAATCTGGTTGATTGGCTTTCATTCAATGTTTGTACATTGGTTATTTATTATTATTATTGTACCTTTGCTTTACTCTTTTATTGTCTTAATTATTGTTAATTAGTGGGTTTTTACTAACATCAATCCCACTGTACAACTGATCATTTATGTTTTGGAACCTATTCTTCTTTAAACGTCTACACACCATTTAGCTAAAATAAACTTATCCTATATTTATTCAGTTTGTTGGTGATTCTTTATTTACAATACTTAGTCCTTATTGATTATAGTTTATTCTACATGGACAAGGAATGTATTCATCAAATGAGTTGTGGTCAGTGTTGGCTTTACCAAACAGCTTAGGGATTTATATCATGTAATTAATTAACATTTCTTCTTTCTTCTTAGTACCATTATTCCTTCATAGGTTTATGTTAGTTCGTTATATTTAAATTTCTATCCCTTTTTTCTTGTGTCTGGTCTGGATATCTTCCTTCTTCTTTCTTCACTGATCACTTTCTCACTCTTATTTATTTTGTACATGATGTTGTTTTCACTTGTCTCCTTCGCATTGTTTCTTCTTTCTTCTTTCTTGAGGCCGTTATCGTTGTGTTCTTCAAACTGATTCTTCATTCTTCTTTTGTTGGGTTTTCATTGTGTTCTTCTCACTGATTCTTCATTCTTCTTTTGTTGCCATTGTGTTCTTCTCACTGATTCTTCATTCTTCTTTTCTTTCCATTGTGTTCTTCTCACTGATTCTTCATTCTTCTTTTCTTACCATTGTGTTCTTCTCACTGATTTATTTCTCTTCTTTTGTTTCCGTTGTCCTTCTCAGTGACCTATTGGGTAAGGTATGTTAGTCGTCTCCTCTTTAGTCTTCTTTTCTTCTTTATTGGTACATTTACTAGGAATTTATTTTTCATGATACTTCACTTATTTTAACATATGATACTTTCTCTTTCTGTATCCATGGTGGTATTCTTGACCTTTTATGTATTCTTAACAGTAGTGGCTTTCAAATTAGTTTTCGGTACGTTGGTGGATGTAGTGTTATATGTACCGTTACACATTGCCTCCTTATTAAAATTGATTATTTCTGATATCCTTATTTTATGATTGAAGAAATTATCAATTTTTTTTCATTTCACTTTTAAGCCACACATGATGTTTTTATATTTTGCATTTACTTTTACACTTGTCTTCAGTTCATTATATTTTCTACATTTCCTCCTTCTTAATAATTCTGGAATCTTGTTTATTTATATTCTTGGCTGTTGTGTTTTTCCCTTAAATATTTAATTTCCCTAACATTTTTTCCCTACTTTGTAGCTGAAATCGATCCGGATGGGCACTATTGGCTTACCTAACTCCGTCGTTCAAAACTATACTTTTTCTGAGATCAGGGGAACATCATCCCTGCTCAGTTAAATGATTGCTGGAACATTTCTACAGTCAATTCATTAAATAGTAATACTTATAAGTATAGTCTCTTTCGACTAATAATAAGCACTCTAGGGGTTATTCACTCTTTTGCCTTTTATTTTTTATTATACACTCTCTTCTGGATCCCTTCTTCTCTTCTGCAGATCTTTACTAGTTAATACTGTTGACAAATAGCACATTAAACTTTCTTCATTTTTCTTCTCTTCTTATTGTGACAAAATGTTCTTCATATTGATTTTTTTTTCTTTCTTCTTCTTCTCGATCAATTCTCCTTCTCACTATCTCCTCTACATAATACTGTCTTTAATGGTCTTCTCCTCTCTTCTATTAAATGTCATGTTTTTTAGCATTTTATTCTGGATAATACAACATTTTTCTCAAAGTGATAGTAAACATTGTTTAAAATATCTTAAATACGTTCACTAGTTGCTTGTTTTGTCATGGTTTATGTATTAGACAAACTTTTTTTTGTGGTATACAATATTCATTTGATAAACATTCTTCTTTCTCTTCTTTCCTTTATAATAACTTCTCTTGTATTACCCGCTTTGGTGGTTTGCTCCTCTACTCCTTCAAGTGTTTGATTTTTGAACACTTATTCTGGATTGTTTTTCTTGTGGTATATAATATTCATAAGATAATCATTTTTGTTTCTCTTCTTTCCTTTATAATAATAGCCTTCTCTTGTATTTCTCGCTTTGTTGTTCTTCGCCTCTACTCCTTCAAGTGATAGTTGTTTACCACTTATTCCAGATTGTTATAAATTTTTTCTTGTTTTTGGGGTATACAATATTCATTTGATAAACATTCTCCTTTCTCTTCTTTCCTTTATAATAATAGCCTTCTCTTGTATTATTATCTTTGTTGTTATTCTCCTCTGCTCCTTCAAGTGTTTGATTTTTGAACACTTATTCTGGATGGTTTTTCTTGTGGTATATAATATTCATACGATAATCATTTTTCTTTCTCTTCTTTCCTTTATAATAATAATCTCCTCTTGTATTACTCGCTTTGTTGCTCTTCTCCTCTACTCCTTCAAATGATAGTTGTTTAAATCATTTATTCTGGATGGTTATAAATTTTTCTTTTTTTGGGGTATACAATATTCATTTGATAAAAATTTTTCTTTCTCTTCTTTCCTTTATAATAATATTCGTCGTTATACCCAATAGTCGTAGGTCTCATTTTTATTTATTTATTATTGTTGTACACTCATATATTGCATTTGGTAAACAATTTTGTTTGTTTGTTTGGTTATGCGTTCCATCTGTCGGCCGTTTCCTCTTCTTCATCTATTTCGTGTCTCCCTCCCTGAGGTGTGTTGGATTGGTTTCCATTGCTTCTTAAGGGAAGCCAGCGTTCTGGTGGGTTACGTTTATTGTATGCTATTATGAAGTTCTCTACAGGATCGTCGCTGAACGGTATCCAGTCATAGTTTTCTTCTTCTGGTCGGTTACTTCCGGATGGTGCGTCCCTTCACTGGTTATTGCTTCCGGATCAGACTCCTTCAATATTATGAATCCGTCGTACATTTTCGGTATCCTCCCTTCCATCGGGTCTATTTGCATTGCTACTCTGAGGTCCATTATTACGGTTTCTATTTGTATCTTCGCTACTGCGGCTCCTTCGTGAGTCATACCCGGACTCCCTACCCCTTACGTCCTGGCTATACCGATTACTATGTCCATTAAATCTGTGACGTCCCTGATAGAAGTATCTCCCTCCATTTCTGTCGTCAGCACGGGTATAATTCACTCTCCTAATATCGCTTTGGTTTTGGTTGTTCCCGTTGTTCGGTCGGTACTGGTGATTATTATTATTTGACCGATATGGAGTGTTACCATTTGTTGGGCGGTACTGATTTCCGCCGTTATAATTAGGACGGTGGTTGTTGTTAGGAGGATTCTGATTATAATTATTATTATAATTCGGTCTGTAATTCTGATTGTTCCTATTTGGTGGATAATGATTTCCATTAATATTTGGTTTCGGATTTTGGTCGGCATTATCAATGTTCCTGTTATAATAATTTCCTCGATAATTATTCCGGTATCCGGTCTGACCGTTTCTGTCAAAGTATGGGTCCTGTCTCTGTCGACTCCTCCGATAATAATTCTCCTGTTCATATCATAGTTTTCTAATAACGCGGACATAGTTTGGATTGTGCGTATCTGTCCGTTCAGTCTCGCTCTAGCCACGCCCTCTTCGAAATGGTATGCCAATTTAGTAACAAGGCATTCTTCAGGTATTTTCGGTTCGAGATTTCTGGCGATGCACACTTTGCCCAGGAAATACGCTGTGAGTGTTGCTCCTCTACTACGGTCATACTTTCCGTTACAGATGTCGTCGCGTACTATATTCTGTGTCGATTCGGACCAGTATTTTGTTTTAAATAGTGTCTTGAAGTCGGCATAATTTTGTACCTCGTGTCGGGTAACCGTCCACCAATTATCGTACACATCTTTAAAAAATTCGTCTAACATGCTTCTGATAGTTGACCATCTTGTTTCACGGGTACGGGCGATATTTTCTTCCACTCTTTCGATGAACTCCATGGGATTCTTCTTATAATATTTGAAATTTATTATTTCACTGTTCTCCACGTTCGTTACTCCTGTCACTGGTATTGGTTGACTTCGGAATAAATTGATTACTTCCCTAAAATTATTGAGTTCTCGCCGTTGCACCTCGGCCATTTTCTCTTTGTCGGTGTGTACTTGTTCCCGAACATCGTTCACTTTGGCGGTGATTTCCTCACACCTCGTTCCCAAGTGTACTTGTGCTTGTGACAAGTCTTCTTGTCTCTTCGTAATGGATTCAAATTTATTTAAGTTAGATTCTTCAACGTTATTGATTCGGGTTTGAAGTGTATCCTTCGTTTTCTGTATTCCTTGTTGGTTTTCCTCGGACCTTTCGCTAATTTCAGAAACTTCTCGTCTGACTTCGGTTATTTCCTCTTCTATCTTCGTGTTTAATTTTTCATGACTGTCTTCGATTCTTTGGCTGATAATTTCAATCTTCTTGTTACTATCTTCTATGATGTCATCAATCTTCTTACTCAGTTCTTCTTTATTTTTCGTTAACTGTTCCATCAAACTTCTCTGAAAATCTTCTTTTAATGAGTCAATACTTTCCTGGCTGTTGTCCATTTTCTTGTTTAACGATTCCTTATTTTTAGTGAAGGATTCGTTATTTTTATTTAATTTCTCATTAAAATGTTCCTTTAATAATTCGATATTCTTCTGGCCGTCTTCCTTCAATTCTTCTTTTAATGATTCTATATATCTCTGGCCGTCTTCCTTCAACGATTCCATCTTTTTGTTAAACGAATCTATATTTTTATTGGCCTCTTTCGCTTTTTTCTGGCTGTCTTCCTTCAACTCTTCTTTTAATGCCTTCATTGTCTTCAATATTTCCAAGAGGTTTGCGTCCCCTGTTTGTGTAGGTCTGGGTCTTTCGGGTAGTTCCTCTGGTTGTACGGGTCGGTTAGGTTCTGTAGGAGGTAATATTTCTTCTAGATCCTCGACTGGCGTCGCCTCCTTAACATACATGTTTATTACTTTATCCATTTCCGCCGCACGTTTCTTAGAGGTTGCTCTCCGTTGTATTTTTGGTTCTGTGTATTGCAGCTGCCTCGAAAATTAGGTTGATGATTATTTTATTAATTAGGCTGAATATTTCTTCACCCAATTCGCCCCACGTTGGGCGCCAATTTGTGTGAAGACGAGATCGTCACGTTTTTAAATATTATATTTATTAGTCTCAGGGTTATTAATTTAATATGAGGTTACATAATTTGTTTATTATTATTATTTAAAGCTCGTACTTTATTATTAATTCGTTGGTTAGTGATTTATTCCACCCAATTCAACCTATTGTTGATCCGATAGTGAATAAATCGGTTACTTACACTTTTTATCGTCGTTTTAAATGTCAGTTTATTTGGTTTAAAAATGTTTTTTAATTCACTTCTTCGAGTTGATTCACTTGAAGTTCCGTTGGCTCTCCGTTGATCGACGGTGGTGAGATAATCAGTAATGTCCTGCCTATACACTAACATAAACATACACAAACATGATATTTACGATAATTTATACAGTGTAATAATATATATAGGTCGGTGCGGTTGGAAAAAAATTCATTCCATTTGAATGATTCGCTCTGGAAGTCTGGTACCAACCGTCTCGTTTTTCTCACTAAGCTGTATCTACTGATTACAATAAAAGCCAATTCTTTCAAAGTTTCAAATGACAATAATGATTTATTCAACTCTAGAACAATAAAATTTAGTACAATAATATAATTTACTTTCCTTTTGGTTAACAGTCAAATTCGAACATGGACTCTAAAACATTTAACAGGTTGGTATGACTGCATTTTGCTAGTCGAATAATTTTGTTGTTAAACAAATAGGTTATGAAGTGTTATTAAACTTGGAAAGTTATTAATATTATTAATGGTAGTAGGATTAATAGTAGTAGGTTCTTTGAGTCAGCAAAATACACATATTTAATAAAATTGCTACGGTTTTAGTAAGTAGATGAAATATAAACTCATTGATTATTAATTTGGAAGAATATAAAGTATGAACAACAGTTCATGGTTAAACATTGAAGTTGAGATAGGTTTGTGCAACCTTGTTTGATTAAAAGTTATTAATTATTTGTTAACAAGTAATAATAATTATTAGAATTCAGTGTCATGGATTATAAACGTCTCCTAGACTGGATGTACATAACTCAGGTATTTGTAATTCATTGGATAGATTTATGCCACCCTCTGGTGTAACTCTTAATTAGTTATTGAAATAAAATATTGAACATTCTTATCTTACTAATGGTTAGGGCACATACTCCGTTCATTGGTTATACAATGTCTTTGCTTGTACTAATACATTGAAACATATAAATAGTTAAAATTGTCGTTAATGAAAGCGTTCAATTTTGACATTGTTTATCTGTATTACAGAGTTCCCTTCCTTTTGGAATTGGGTATTTAATTGATTAACTGATGTTAATTCAATACGCTATTAGCGTTCTGTTACGTATATATTACTATACAATCATAATATAATAGTTGTGCGTATTTGATACTTGCGTAACTGGTCGTTCGTAGGGATTACACTTTTTGTAAATTTTTTTAATTAATTAAAATTCCTTAATTAATTAATTAAACTTTTAAAATTGCACTATACTCACTCCTATGCGCATGTACTCCGAATTATTTTCACTTAAAAATACACTGCACTATTTTTCTTCAGTAGACATAACCTCCACTCATGATTTGAGAGTAGCGTATGTTTACATCTGGCCGCTGTCAAACGCACGTTTATTCTGGATGAACGGCGTGGAGGTAGCTCGTCTCGTTGCTGGTAAAAGACTGTCTTCGCTTCCTCTGTCGGAATGATGCATTTCGAATTTTTTATAGGATCTGATTGGTCAACATATTTTAATTCGTCTATTTTCGGCGGGCTTCGTCAAAACAGACGCTTACAAACGCGTCACTTTTTGGTGTCGAGATTAAAAATTTGTGGTCAACATACCCACGCGCAAGGGCACAGCATCATACAATTATTTTTATAAGTCGAATATCTTACTTATAACTGCACTGATATCATTTTAATTACCCTCATTGTTTCTAATTTTTTATGACGATTATTGTGAATACCATCAAGATATATTTCGGTTTCGGCGTTGCTGAAATCGCACTTGGTATATATACTTAGTCTCCATTAAGCTATATATATTATTAATACATTATTTCTATTCCATATTCGATGGTAATAACGTATAATAACGTATTCTTATCCTACTGTACAATTATCCCTTAAAACTATGCCTTAATATTAATACTATGTCCGTTTTCATAGATTCAATCCTAGGTCTATGACTATACATATTTGTTTTTCTTATATTTTAATAATACTAACATTTAACTAATTTTTAATAGGGCCTATATACACATTAATGGGCTTAGTCACTATTGACAGTGTTCTTTTTCCCTACATTATGAGTTTATTGCCTTAATTATAGTTTGTTAAGTAGGCTTGTCGTGGAGTTACTTCATGGAGTTAGTTAACTTCATGGAGTTACCTTATTGTATGCTTGGTACTCTTTACATATTATTCTTATTGTTATTCAAATGATAATTATAATGGTCTCAATGACATTGCTATCAATGTGTTGCAGTTCATTCTGCATTTGTAAGGGTTATCACCTTGGTTTAGTAGTTATCAAGATTGCTTGCAGCTATTTGTTACTACAGTTTTTTTGTCATTATTGTTATTTTGATTATTTAGATAGTTATCTTGGTTGAATTTATTCACTTGAACAGTATTCTGTCCCACTTCAAGTTGTTAGTTGAGTTACTACTTTTGTACAGTAAGTTTATAACATAATTTGGTTGCATCATTCATCTTTGTTATTACAAGCATATAGTTATATTAGATTACATTAATATAGCTTTTATATTTAGTTATTATATCACCTATTGTGTACAAAACGTTCCTTATCTCATCTAGTTACTTCCTAGCTCAATACATTCTGGTTTGATATTATTTTGGCTTTGTTTTTCTTAAGTTTTTGTGAAAACTGGTTGCCCAGATTAGGTTATGTTGCAGGTTTGGTAAGCAGTAATGTGTTGCTGCTGGCTGTGTATTTCTGCATTAATCTGGTTGATTGGCTTTCATTCAATGTTTGTACATTGGTTATTATTATTGTACCTTTGCTTTACTCTTTTATTGTCTTAATTATTGTTAATTAGTGGGTTTTTACTAACATCAATCCCACTGTAAAATTGGTCATTTATATTTTGGAACCTATTCTTTTTAAACGTCTACACATTATTTAGCTAAAATAAAATTAGCCTATTCTTATTCAGTTTGTTGGTGATTCTTTATTTACAATACTTAGTCCTTATTGATTACAGTTTATTCTACATGGACAAGGAATATATTCATCAAATGAGTTGTGGTCAGTGTTGACTTTACCAAACAGCTTAGGGATTTATATCATATAATTAATTAACATTTCTTCTTTCTTCTTAGTACAATTATTCCTTCATAGGTTTATGTTAGTTCGTTATATTTCAATTTCTATCCCTTTTTTCTTGTGTCTGGTCTGGATATCTTCCTTCTTCTTTCTTCACTGACCTCTTTCTCACTCTTATTTATTTTGTACATGATGTTGTTTTCACTAGTCTCCTTCGCATTGTTTCTTGTTTCTTCTTACTTGAGGTCGTTATCGTTGTGTTCTTCCCACTGATTCTTCATTCTTCTTTTGTTGGGTTTTCTTTGTGTTCTTCTCACTTATTCTTCATTCTTCTTTTCTTTCCATTGTGTTCTTCTCACTGATTCTTCATTCTTCTTTTCTTTCCATTGTGTTCTTCTCACTGATTTATTTCTCTTCTTTTGTTTCCGTTGTCCTTCTCAGTGATCTATTGGGTAAGTTATGTTAGTCGTCTCCTCTTTAGTCTTCTTTTCTTCTTTATTGGTACATTTACTAGTAATTTATTTTTCATGATACTTCACTAGTTTTAACATATGATACTTTCTCTTTCTGTATCCATGGTGGTATACTTGACCTTTTATGTATTCTTAACAGTAGTGGCTTTCAAATTAATTTTCGGTACGTTGGTGGATGTAGTGTTATATGTACCGTTACACATTGCCTCCTTATTAGAATTGATTATTTCTGATATCCTTCTTTTATGATTGAAGAAATTATCAATTTTTTTTCATTTCACTTTTAAGTCACACTCGATGTTTTTATATTTTGCATTTACTTTTACACTTGTCTTCAGTTCATTATATTTTCTACATTTCCTCCTTCTTCATAATTCTGGAATCTTGTTTATTTATATTCTTGGCTGTTGTGTTTTTCCCTTAAATATTTAATTTCCCTAACATTTTTTCCCTACTTTGTAGCTGAAATCGATCCGGATGGGCAGTATCGGCTTACCTAACTCCGTCGTTCAAAACTATACTTTTTCTGAGATCAGGGTAACATCATCCATGCTCAGTTAAATGATTGCTGGAACATTTCTACAGTCAATTCATTAAATAACAATACTTATAAGTAGTCTCTTTCGACTAATAATAAGCACTCTGGGGGTTATTCACTCTTTTGCCTTTTATTTTTTATTATACACTCTCTTCTGGATTCCTTCTTCTCTTCTGCAGATCTTTACTAGTTAATACTGTTGACAAATAGCACGTATAAACATTCTTCATTTTTGTTCTCTTCTTATTGTGACAAAATGTTCTTCATATTGATTTTTTTTCTTTCTTCTTCTCCTCGATCAATTCTCCTTCTCACTATCTCCTCTAAATAATACTCTCTTCAATGGTCTTCTCCTCTCTTCTATTAAATGTCAGGTTTTTTAGCTTTTTATTCTGAATAATACAAAATATTTCTCAAAGTGATAGTAAACATTGTTTAAAATATCTTAAATGCGTTCACTAGTTGCTTGTTTTGTCATGGTTTATGTATTAGACAAAAACATTCTTCTTTCTCTTTTTCCTTTCTAATAATCTTCTCTTGTATTACTCGCTTTGGTGGTTGGCTCCTCTACTCCTTCAAGTGTTTGATTTTTGAACACTTATTCTGGATTGTTTTTCTTGTTGTATATCATATTCATACGATAATCATTTTTGTTTCTCTTCTTTGCTTTGTAATAATACCCTTCTCTTATATTACTCGCTTTGTTGTTCTTCGCCTCTACTCCTTCAAGTAATAGTTGTTTACTACTTATTCAAATTGTTATAAATTTTTTCTTGTTTTTGGGGTATACAATATTAATTTGATAAACATTCTTCTTTCTCTTCTTTCCTTTATAATAATAGCCTTCACTTGTATTATTCTCTTTGTTGTTATTCTCCTCTGCACCTTCAAGTGTTTGATTTTTGAACACTTATTCTGGATGGTTTTTCTTGTGGTATATAATATTCATACGATAATCATTTTTCTTTCTCTTCTTTCTTTTATAATAATAGCCTTCTCTTGTATTACTCGTTTTGTTGTTATTCGCCTCTACTCCTTCAAGTAATAGTTGTTTACCACTTATTCTAGTTTGTTATAAATTTTTTCTTGTTTTTGGGGTATACAATATTCATTTGATAAACATTCTTCTTTCTCGTCTTTCTTTATATTAATAGCCTTCTCTTGTATTACTCGCTTTATTGTTCTTCTCCTCTACTCTTTCACATGATAGTTGTTTAAATCATTTATTCTGGATGGTTATAAATTTTTCTTGTTTTTGGGGTATACAATATTCATTTGATAAACATTTTTATTTCTCTTCTTTCCTTTATAATAATATTCGTCGTTATACCCAATAGTCGTTGGTCTCATTTTTAATTATTTATTATTGTTGTACACTCATATATTGCATTTGGTAAAAAATTGTGTTTGTTTGTTTTGGTTATGTGTTCCATCGGTCGGCAGTTTCCTCTTCTTCATCTATTTCGTGTCTCCCTCCCTGAGGTGTGTTGGATTGGTTTCCATTGCTTCTTAAGGGAAGACAGCGTTCTGGTGGGTTACGTTTATTGTATGCTTTCCTGAAGTTCTCTACAGGATCGTCGCTGAACGGTATCCAGTCAGTATTTTCTTCTTCTGGTCGGTTACTTCCGGATGGTGCGTCCCTTCACTGGTTATTGCTTCCGGAACGGACTCCTTCAATATTATGAATCCGTCGTACATTTTCGGTATCCTCCCTTCCATCGGGTCTATTTGCAGTGTTACTCTGAGGTCCATTATTACGGTTTCTATTTGTATCTTCGCTACTGCGGCTCCTTCGTGAGTCATACCCGGACTCCCTACTCCTTACGTCCTGGCAATACCGATTACTATGTCCATTAAAACTGTGACGTCCCTGATAGAAGTATCTCCCTCCATTTCTGTCGTCAGCCCGGATATAATTCGATCTCCTAAAATCGCTTTGGTTTTGGTTGTTCCCGTTGTTCGGTCGGTACTGGTGATTATTATTATTTGACCGATATGGAGTGTTACCATTTGTTGGCCGGTACTGTTTTCCGCCGTCATAATTAGGTCGGTGGTTGTTGTTAGGAGGATTCTGATTATAATTATTATTATAATTCGGTCTGTAATTCTGGTTGTTCCTATTTGGTGGATAATGATTTCCATTAATATTTGGTTTCGGATTTTGGTCGGCATTATCTCTGTTCCTGTTATTATAATTTCCTCGATAATTATTCCGGTATCCGGTCTGACCGTTTCTGTCAAAGTATGGGTCCTGTCTCTGTCGACTCCTCCGATAATAATTCTCCTGTTCATATCATAGTTTTCTAATAACGCGGACATAGTTTGGATTGTGCGTATCTGTCCGTTCAGTCTCGCTCTAGCCACGCCCTCTTCGAAATGGTATGCCAATTTAGTAACAAGGCATTCTTCAGGTATTTTCGGTTCGAGATTTCTGGCGATGCACACTTTGCCCAGGAAATACGCTGTGAGTGTTGCTCCTCTACTACGGTCATACTTTCCGTTACAGATGTCGTCGCGTACTATATTCTGTGTCGATTCGGACCAGTATTTTGTTTTAAATAGTATCTTGAAGTCGGCATAATTTTGTACCTCGTGTCGGGTAACCGTCCACCAATTATCGTACACATCTTTAAAATATTCGTCTAACATGCTTCTGATAGTTGACCATCTTGTTTCACGGGTACGGGCGATATTTCCTTCCACTCTTTCGATGAACTCCATGGGATTCTTCTTATAATATTTGAAATTTATTATTTCACTGTTCTCCACGTTCGTTACTCCTGTCACTGGTATTGGTTGACTTCGGAATAAATTGATTTCTTCCCTAAAATTATTGAGTTCTCGCCGTTGCACCTCGGCCATTTTCTCTTTGTCGGTGTGTACTTGTTCCCGAACATCGTTCACTGTGGCGGTGATTTCCTCGCACCTCGTTCCCAAGTGTACTTGTGCTTGTGACAAGTCTTCTTGTCTCTTCGTAATGGATTCAAATGTATTTAAGTTAGATTCTTCAACGTTATTGATTCGGGTTTGAAGTGTCTCCATCGTTTTCTGTATTCCTTGTTGGTTTTCCTCGCACCTTTCGCTAATTTCAGAAACTTCTCGTCTGACTTCGGTTATTTCGTCTTCTATCTTCGTGTTTAATTTTTCATGACTGTCTTCGATTCTTTGGCTGATAATTTCAATCTTCTTGTTACTATCTTCGATGCTGTCATCAATTACTCAGTTCTTCTTTATTTTTCGTTAACTGTTCCATCAAACTTCTCTGAAAATCTTCTTTTAATGAGTCAATACTTTTCTGGCTGTCGTCCATTTTCTTGTTTAACTATTCCATATTTTTAGTGGAGGATTCGTTATTTTTATTTAATTTCTCATTAAAATGTTTCTTTAATAATTCGATATTCTTCTGGCCGTCTTCCTTCAATTCTTCTTTTAATGATTCTATATATCCCTGGCCGTCTTCCTTCAACGATTCCATCTTTTTGTTAATCGACTCTTTATTTTTATTGGTCTCTTTCGCCTTTTTCTGGCTGTCTTCCTTCAACTCTTCTTTTAATGCCTTCATTGTCTTCAATATTTCTAAGAGTTTTGCGTCCCCTGTTTGTGTGGGTCTGGGTCTTTCGGGTAGTTCCTCTGGTTGTACTGGTCGGTTAGGTTCCGCAGGAGGTAATATTTCTTCTAGATCCTCGACTGGCGTCGCCTCCTTATCATACATGTTTATTTCTTTATACATTTCCGCCGCACGTTTCTTAGAGGTTGCTCTCCGTTGTATTTTTGGTTCTGTGTATTGCAGCTGCCTCGAAAATTAGGTTGATGATTATTTTATTAATTAGGTTGAATATTTCTTCACCTAATTCTCCCCACGTTGGGCGCCAATTTGTGTGAAGACGAGATCGTCATGTTTTTAAATATTATATTTATTAGTCTCAGGGTTATTTATTTAATATGGTGTTTTATAGTTTGTTTATTATTATTATTCAAAGCTCGTACTTTATTATTAATTCGTTGGTTAGTGATTTATTCCACCCAATTCAACCTATTATTGAATTCGATAGTGAATAAATCGGTTACTTACACTTTTTATCGTCGTTTTAAATGTCAGTTTCGTTGGTTTAAAAATGTTTTATAATTCACTTCTTCGAGTTGATTCACTTGAAGTTCCGTTGGCTCTCCGTTGATCGACGGTGGTGAGATGATCAGTAATGTCCTGCCTATACACTATCATAAACATACACAAACATGATATTTACGATAATTCATACTGTGTAATAATATATATATAGGTCGTTGCGGTTGGAAAAAAATCATTCCATTTGAATGATTCGCTCTGGAAGTCTGGTACCAACCGTCTCGTTTTTCTCACTAAGCTGTATCTACTGATTACAATAAAAGCCAACTCTTTCAGAGGTTCATATGACAATAATGATTTATTCAACTCTAGAATAATAAAATTTAGTACAATAATATAATTTACTTTCATTCTGGTTAACAGTTAAATTCGAACATGGACTCTAAAACACTTAAAAATCTCAGGTTGGTATGACTGCATTTGGCTAGTAGAATAATTTTGTTGGTAAACAAATATGTTATGAAGTGTTATTAAACTTGGAATGCTATTAATATTATTAATGGTAGTAGGAATAATAGTAGTAGGTTCTTTGAGTTTGCAAAATACACATATTTAATAAAATTGCTACGGTTATAATAAGTAGATAAAATATAAAATCATTGATTGTTAATTTGAAAGTATATAAAGTATGAACAACTGTTCATGTTTAAACATTGAAGTTGAGATAGGTTTGTGCAACCTTGTTTGTTTAAAAGTTTTAATTACTTGTTAACAAGTGATAATAATTATTAGAATTCAGTGTCATGGATTATAAACGTCTCCTAGACTGGATGTACATAACTCAGGTATTTGTAATTCATTGGATAGATTTATGCCACCCTCTGGTGTAACTCTTAATTAGTTATTGAAATAAAATATTGAACATTCTTATCTTACTAATGGTTAGGGCACATACTCCGTTCATTGGTTATACAATGTCTTTGCTTGTACTAATACATTGAAACATATAAATAGTTAAAATTGTCGTTAATGAAAGCGTTCAATTTTGACATTGTTTATCTGTATTACAGAGTTCCCTTCCTTTTGGAATTGGGTATTTAATTGATTAACTGATGTTAATTCAATACGCTATTAGCGTTCTGTTACGTATATATTACTATACAATCATAATATAATAGTTGTGCGTATTTGATACTTGCGTAACTGGTCGTTCGTAGGGATTACACTTTTTGTAAATTTTTTTAATTAATTAAAATTCCTTAATTAATTAATTAAACTTTTAAAACTGCACTATTCTCACTCCTATGCGCATGTACTCCGAATTATTTTCACTTAAAAATATACTGCACTATTTTTCTTCAGTAAACATAACCTCCACTCATGATTTGAGGTTAGCGTATGTTTACATCTGGCCGCTGTCAAACGCACGTTTTTTCTGGATGAACGGCGTGCAAGTAGCTCGTCTCGTTGCTGGTAAAAGACTGTCTTCGCTTCCTCTGTCGGAATGATGCATTTCGTATTTTTTATAGGATCTGATTGGTCAACATACTTTAATTCGTCTATTTTCGGCGGGCTTCGTCAAAACAGACGCTTACAAACGCGTCACTTTTTGGTGTCGAGATTAAAAATTTGTGGCCAACATACCCACGCCCAAGGGCTCAGCATCATACAAGTATTTTTATAAGTCCAATATCTTACTTATAACTGCACTGATGTCATTTTAATTACCCTCATTGTTTCTATTTTTTTATGACGATTATTGTGAATCCCCTCATCATATATTTCGGAATGGGGGTTGCTGAAATCGCACTTGGTATATATACTTAGTCTCCATTAAGCTATTAATTATAATTAATACATTGTTTTTATTCCATATTCGATGTTAATAACGTATTCTTGTCCTACTGTACAATTTTCCCATAAAACTATGCCTTAATATTAACACTATGTCCGTTTTCATAGATTCAATCCTAGGTCTATGACTATACATATATGTTTTTTCTTATATTTTAATAATACTAACATTTAACTAATTTATAATAGGGCATATTTACACATTAATGGGCTTAGTCACTATTGACAGTGTTCTTTTTCCTACATTATGTGTTTATGGCTTTAATTATAGTTTGTTATGTAGGCTTGTCGTACTTCATGGAGTTACCTTATTGTATGCTTGGTACTCTTTACATATTATTCTTATTGTTATTCAAATGATAATTATAATGGCCTCAATGACATTTTTATCAATGTGTTGCAGTTCGTTCTGCATTTGTAAGGGTTATCACCTTGGTTTAGTAGTTATCAAGATTGCTTGCAGCTAGTTGTTACTACAGTTTTTTTGTCTTTATTGTTATTTTGATTATTTAGATAGTTATCTTGGTTGAATTTATTCACTTGAACAGTATTCTGTCCCACTTCAAGTTGTTAGTTGAGTTACTACTTTTGTACAGTAAGTTTGTAACATAATTTGGTTGCATCATGCATCTTTGTTATTACAAGCATATAGTTATATTGGATTACATTAATATAGCTTTTATATTTAGTTATTATATCATCTATTGTGTACAAAACATTCCTTAACTCATCTAGTTGCTTCCTAGCTCAATACATTCTGGTTTGGTATTATTTTGGCTTTGTTTTTCTTAAGTTTTAGTGAAAACTGGTTGCCCAGATTAGGTTATGTTGCAGGTTTGGTAAGCAGTAATGTGTTGCTGCTGGCTGTGTATTTCTGCATTAATCTGGTTGATTGGCTTTCATTTAATGTTTGTACATTGGTTATTGGTTATTATTATTGTACCTTTGCTTTACTCTTTTATTGTCTTAATTATTGTTAATTAGTGGGTTTTTACTAACATCAATCCCACTGTACAACTGATCATTTATATTTTGGAACCTATTCTTCTTTAAACGTCTACACACCATTTAGCTAAAATAAACTTATCCTATATTTATTCAGTTTGTTGGTGATTCTTTATTTACAATGCTTAGTCCTTATTGATTACAGTTTATTCTACATGGACAAGGAATATATTCATCAAATGAGTTGTGGTCAGTGTTGACTTTACCATATAGCTTAGGGATTTATATCATATAAATAATTAACATTTCTTCTTTCTTCTTAGTACAATTATTCCTTCATAGGTTTATGTTAGTTCGTTATATTTCAATTTCTTTCCCTTTTTTCTTGTGTCTGGTCTTGATATCTTCCTTCTTCTTTCTTCACTGATCTCTTTCTCACTCTTATTTATTTTGTACATGATGTTGTTTTCACTTGTCTCCTTCGCATTGTTTCTTCTTTCTTCTTTCTTGAGGTCGTTATCATTGTGTTCTTCCCACTGATTCTTCATTCTTCTCTTGTTGGGTTTTCGTTGTGTTCTTCTCACTGATTGTTCATTCTTCTTTTGTTTCCATTGTGTTCTTCTCACTGAATCTTCATTCTTCTTTTGTTTCCATTGTGTTCTTCTCACTGATTTATTTCTCTTCTTTCGTTTCCGTTGTCCTTCTCAGTGATCTATTGGGTAAGGTATGTTAGTCGTCTCCTCTTTAGTCTTCTTTTCTGCTTTATTGGTACATTTACTAGTAATTTCTTTTTCATGTTACTTCACTTATTTTAACATATGATACTTTCTCTTTCTGTATCCATGGTGGTATTCTTGACCTTTTATGTATTCTTAACAGTAGTGGCTTTCAAATTAATTTTCGGTACGTTGGTGGATATAGTGTTAGATGTACCGTTACAATATATGTGTCCAATGTTGAACAGAAATTATTCACTTCATGTGTTTGAACGTTTCTGTGGATGTACATTCTACAATACAGGCAGTAGCCAGGAACACAACGGTAGGATTATACTAATTTAAGTTCCTATATCTTATTACCAAGAGATAATAAAAGAGTTATGACGTCATAATCTTGTTTCTCGCTATACTTGTTGGAATTGACTGTTTCGACAAAGGAGAGAGTCCATTTTTATTTATTTTTTTTTTACTCAGTTTTATCAGTGGCTTGCAGAAATGGATGGCACTCCAGATGCTTAAATTTCCTAACTATAATCCAAAAAGAACAAAGGTGCAAATGTATAAGAGCATATTATTATTAGATTAATTTCTTATATTTAATGTTCCGTAATGAAAAATCGATGGTCGCTTTAGCTATTTTTAAGTTAAATAAAGAGATGGTAATCCGACGTGATGAGATCGGGGCTGTCTGTGGGTTGCTCTAATACCCGCTGCATGTCTAAAAAAAAACTAAGACGAGGAAGACTAGTAAAAAATTAATATATTTGATACAGGAACCCGTTGTATTTCTATGTTGGTTCTGACTAAAAGATTAAGTAAATCTTCCTGATTCTTCTCTTCTTACATGTAGATACTTCAGCCGGAGTGTCTTTTATGTTCTGCTGCACGTGTTTATATACTTGATGGGCATTATAGTGGGTCTCGATAGTTACGCTGCGAGTACTGTTGTTTGTGTCCGCCTCTCGGTGTCTGGTTTTATATTGTTAGTATATAATGTTATTATATTGTATATAACGCTTAGACGTTCCTGTGTTTCTATAGCGTAAATGTCATAGTAATTTACTACTGCTGCTGTTAACTGCCTAATTAAATTAATGCCTTTATAGCATCAAAATTTTAAACATTTTATTAATCTGTTCTTCTATTAAACATTCAGGAAACCTGTTAATCTAAAAACGTCATGATAGTTTGCAGTTTTTTACAGTAGTTTGCAGGTTGATTTACAGTCGCCAACAAAGCAATGCAGCCAGTTTTGAGAATTATTTTACAGCGATTTAAGGGCGGTTAGTGCTAATGTTAAGAGTAGGATGTGCTATTGTATTTTCGTCTTAAGTTAGCTAATTTCCTCGCTGTTGTTGACTGCTGTGTTTGGAGAATATTTGATATCCGTTTCACGCAGAGTATTAACAAGTTACTTTAATTTCAATTACTTGTGTGGATAGTGATTATGGATATATTGATATTTAATGGATGGAGATTTATTGTATGGCTAGTTAATAAAATAGTGAGTATGGATTACGATTTTTCCATAGTTTTAAAAAACAATCCGCGATTTCTCTGTAATATTATTTATAAATAACATAAGTACCACAACATAATAATAACGGTTTTGCACTCTTTGTGAAAGTATTCATTAAATTTTTAACCAATAGAAGAAAGGATAAGTATAAAATCAAGTAATATCAATTACATTTTTCTTTAATTTGTTATTTTTTACTACAAAAATCTGATTAACGACAATTGATTGCTTACATTGAGCAGAATGATTATGAGCTTTTTAATAGAACAGATACCGTTAATTTGAAATCCGTGTAACTCAAAACGATTCATTGTTTTTATGTGTATTTTTTGACAACCTCAATTCTTTGATCTGTTTTTCAAACGTATGCATCAGCTACTGGCTTTAAAGATGGCAAGTGTGTGTCATTTTGTACTCAGATTATTTAAATTTTAATTTTATAATTTGTTAAAATACGTCTCAACGAAAAATATCAGCCAAATCCAAAATTAATATGGTAAAAATATTGTTGAAAGTATTATGACGAATGAAACACAAATAACATGAGATAGAGAATAATTTGAAAGAAAGGTAGAGGGATTAGGTGTAGATTTATCAACGTCAGCTGGAACATACGACAGATGGAAAACTTTCTCTGCGCTGACAGGTTTTACGTTCGTAGTAGTTGGTAAAGTCACGACTGTCGCCAACTTTCTGAAAATTTTGTTTCTGTGTACACCATTACTTTAGATTTTATTAATTATAAAGTAAGTATTAATTAGCGCTAAATAAATTAATTAAAATTACAGGTGTTTTTTCTGAAAGAAGAACACCATATATAAACATATTGAATGTTGTACAAATACTGTAATATTTATACGTACTTACTACACATTTAATTGAATTAATTATTTAAAAATTTATTTAATATTGTTTATTACCTTTATTTAAATTTATAATTTTTAAAATTGAAAATAAAACGTTTCAGTTATATATCCAGTTTACAAATTATTATACCTTCAGTTTCTGAAATAAATATAACATTTTTCAGCTTGAAATAACGTTGTTAAAAGATACTGACATCTTTAATTTATTACGTTTTATAGCCCGCCTTTTACAGCGATAAAAATATAATTACACTTTCTTGGTTTATCTGTTGTCCTTAGTCAATAATATATTATACGATTAAACTTGGTTTAGCTTACACTTTGTATTATATGAAGAAATTATATTTTCCGATGAGACATAACGCATATTCTCCTTTGATATTCCTTCACCGCTAGTAGCGCTGGTATTGCCTCGGTTGCATTTTTACTACGGATAAATCATGCATACAGAGCTTTACGCTGTATGTTTTCTTAGGTCTCTATTACACTAGGCAACTATTTGCAGAAAAAATCGTTCAAATGAGACCTATTACACTTTCTGCAATACATTCCATGACAATACATGGTCCATGACATTACATTCTATTACATGGTCTGCAATGGATTCCAAGACATACAACTGCCCGTGGAACTATTAGTTTCACGCGCTTCATGTGGACAATTGATTCAAATGTAGCCTTTTACAGTGTGTAGCCGACTGAATGCAATTTTCCTGCGCGCTAATTTTGCGGAAGTCTCAGGAGACCTGTCTCGTCGACATAACCTAAAAGTGTTGTGAGCACTGCGTGCTTGCGTTATTTGGTCGGTTGTGCTGTTTGGTGTTTATTGTCATGGAGTAAGAAGTGGAACATACAGTAAACAGTACGAAGAGAGATGATATGACAAAAAATCACCAAGCGTTTTGAGAGAAAAGTAAACACAGTTTCAATTTTTTCAATTTAGCATCTATGCAAATAGTCTTGCTTTATGTTACTCAGTATTTGTTAAAAAAAATTGGCCATACGGAAATAATAAAAAAATTGTTTTCGTCCACATATATGTAGTACGGTCCTTTATTGTGTTATTCTTTCTCCTGCATAACATTCGACGAACATAGAATTTTGTGGCATTCTTCTTCTTTTCATTGTATTAATTAACGAGGATAGTAGAAGCAGCTACGACAAGATTGCAGTTACTCTATTACTACACTATGAGCTGAACAACTGATCACCGAAATAACTGAATTAACTCTTCAATTGCCAACTCGACACTGAAGTAAAAACTGACTAGCGGCACTCGTGCGTTTCGCTATTCGTGCCAATCGCAGCGAGTTTTCTAGAAAAAAAGTTCAACAGTAAGTGCACTTTACCAATGGAATGGAATGCATTAGTGAAGCATACAGAACAAAAGTTAGTTGACATAGTGAAAGCAACGTTTTTTAATACTAATACTACCAACTGCCAATCAACAAACCAAATTTTTAAGAAACCGCCAACACATCGAAAAAGAAAAGGAGAATTTGAGAGAGATAAAAATAAAAACATAAAATTTTGAACTTTCCCTAAACTTCACTCGCTGACACCAAATAGCTTATAGAACTAAAGTTGTCGCATGCCAAAAATTTCACTATACTTGCATTAACAAAGAATACTCATGATATGGGACCGTTTTAAAACTCTGTACTTGAAAATTAGTAAAGATACACGTTCAAATTTATGTCCATACAACTGCTAGGACCACGTTGGTGAAACTTATTTTTCAAATGGTTCAGTAATTTCTGAACCTTAGCATCGACTGATTACAGATCAATTGCAGCCTGTTGTTATTACTCTGCAACTAGTTTCATGTAGCCTTGCAATCTGTTGCGCAGTGTAATAGAGGGCTCTGAGGGTAGTTTTACCATGATATACCACGCGGTTTGGCTTCGATTCTTGGTGCTGACAAAATGTAAACTATTTTTTAGACGTTTACATTCTATTTACAAGACTATGGAAAACCAGCGAGTTCCAACCCCGCCTGTCTTTCTATGCACACCTGTGGGCATATTTAGCCTCTACCGCACAGTCACCACGGGTAGTAACAGACATAAAGACTCAAATACGGAATTCAAATTTATGCGTTTAGAATTATGGTTAACGTTTCTCTAGTCTAATAGCGGAGCAGTGTGTCGTGGTGTACTTATGTATGGCTTATGTATGCAGTAAGTACGGCTTCCGAAAACACGTATTTATATTGAACAGTTTTTTGTTGAAATGTTAAAGTGTTATGATTAAAGTGTTACAACAAAATGGGTTGTAAAATGTTTAATTTTACAACACAAACTTAAATAACTATTCATCCCTTCCAGACAGGTTGAAAAATATAGTAGGGCTACACTGCATAACTTCTAACTTATAACGTCTAAGACAAAAACAAAACATAAAGTTTTTTAATTGTCTCTGTTGTTTTAAGATTTGTGTCTATTCAGTAGGGAGATTGAACAAATTACTTTTGCGTAAAAATAACCTTTCAGTTAGGTTTTGCTTCCAATTATTTTATAAAATTTACTTTTTTAATATAGGAATTAATTTTAATGTCAGTAGCTTCAAATGAAAAATTGCTATAACTTCCATTCATCCCATTGGAAGCAACAAAATAATCCATCAATGGAAAACAACAATAAATATTCAATTATAAAGGAAGATATGCTCGTGATATAACTATTGTTCTCATGTTACTGATAAGAATATTGATAATATTGTTAATAATTTTAATTCATCTAAGGAAAAAACGCACGATTAAATCAACTAAAGCTTAAGTATTGTAAAAAGTGACATTGAATGTAAGTGTTATATTATGAAATGAGTATCATTTTATAACCAAAACGTAATTTGATTTCGTTATGAAGGAATCATTAGAGAACGGAAACACGGTTGTTATTAATTAGGCTGTTAAATTTTGTTTTCCCGATTAAAATGTCTGAAGAAATATTGTGTAGACAAATTTCAAGTTTTTGAACAAAAATTCTAAACAGCAATATTCACAGACGTGTTTTCCGATTGTTGTAGAAATGTCTTGAGTGTTGTATTCAGCAGCTTGTATGGCGTACAGTATTATTTTTTTCTGTTTACTGATAATGCGCAATACGTGAAATGATGATCTTTATTAACTGTAATCGCAGGAAAACGGTAACCGATGTACGAAAATTTATAGTTTCCACTTTCGGTTTTTGTTTTTTACATCAAAGAAACAAAGGTGGTAATATTCTAGGCTGTTTTGGAGAAGTAATTTAAATTAATAGGTTAGTATAGTAGCCAAATTGCTAAAATATTAAAAGATCTTAAAAACGTTTAGAATATGGTTGTTAAAATGGACACAAAATGCTGTTCCAATAGGTAAACGGCAACTAAATTCATAATTTTTTTCTGAATAGTAAGGCCCATTGCCGTCTTAATTAGAATGTAAAGTTACTAATAATAGTGTAGAGAAAACAGAATAGTTTCATTAACATTTCAGGTTTACTTACTATCCTGAACTTCAACGTATCAGATTCCAAGTTGGTAAACGGAGATCGTTCTAACTCTTACGTCAAAATATATATCAAATGTTTTAAAAGTTTAAAGGATATTTTTTTCAACAATTTCATAAATATGTATTTTTTCCAAGACGTTTTGTATACTCACGAGATAAATCTGAAAACAAGCGTAACCTTGTGCCCGGGTGTCGCAGCTTTGCCAAGTAATTCTTCTCTCTTACTGTGTGACTCAAAAATTATTAATGAAGACAATGTTAAATAATATCATTATTAAATTAAGAAGAAATAGCTTAAAGCTTTCTTTTCGGATAACTTAGACCACAGTACTTTTTAGAGGTCAACGTAGGTTACAGACACATGACAAAAAAGGCAATATGGCTGCAGATACGCTTTTAAATTCCTACGCTAGTTACCTATTATAGTTAGTCGAGCATGGAGTTTATGGGAAACAATTCACTTTCAGGCAAATGGGGTTTTCAGATTCACTTTCATCTGAAACGGGTTTGAAAGACGATATTTTGCTATATAATTCAACAGTCCTTCAGCAGTGAAAAGGGCAAGACTTTATAGTTTATGAAACTCTAAATGAAGATTGAAGAAGTTCAGAGGATTCGCAAAATTTGTCACAGAATGACCGAAAATTATTACTAACGATGATAGTGTCAAGATGATGACGATGATGACTGTAAATTGTACTGCTTGTGGTAATCGTAGTGTTGTAGTAATGTTAGTAACGAAAACGTTAAATATTAGTGGTGTCAAACAGAGCCGGTGAAATACATTTATTGTTGGGAAAACGGAGTAATTACGCGACGATTCCAGAAGTAACTGAGCTGCTTGGCAACCAACTTCAAACCATAGTCTGTTCGTAACAAACTCCAACAGTTATTGTTTAGTAATGTGCACACAACATAATTGCAAGGAAATTGCTCTCTGAATACGATCGGTGCCGACCGCTTGTTGTATAGCCTGCAGCACTCCACTGACAGATTTTCAACACTAGTTCCTATCCGACGCCCGTTCTCCTGTTTCTGTCTTGACTACACCAGAGCTCTTGTGCGATACATTTTTAATTAATATCATACATTTAAACTCTGATTAGGCAAAGTACCTACTGTCGACAGAACCTACATTTTTCAATAGAAAGGATTTTTAAAATTAATAGTACTGTCAAATTTGAAAAACTTTGAATAGGCCATATTAATCACTACAGTTACAAAAGTAATATATTACATAGCAAAATGTGTAATAATATACGAAGGGTAGCGTATGCTAATGAAAATTTTAGGTTTCACTGTTACGTAAAAACAAAAGTTGGTTTCCGCTTGTTTCCGCTTCAGTCAGTTTATATAGTCTACAGCTCAAAAATATTATTTGGTAAAAAACACATTATTTTGTAATAAAGTCGTACATAAACTTTAGATCTACAAGGTGACAGCAAAACCTGAGGCTCACTGGAATTATACTTCCGTCTTTGCTCAAGTATTCGAAATTAAATTGAGTTTTAGCCTTACTAGTTTTAATCAATTTAAAAAGTTACCATCTTTGTGTCGTTTTCCGGATTTGTCACTGGACATGTTTCGCTTTCACCAGCGTTCTAGGAGACGTCTCATATTGACGTCTTTAAAGCTTAAATCACACAAAGTTTATTGTTTTACATTAATTTTGATTAGATGTTCTTTCCAATTTGCCTTATATTTTTGTACGTTCTCTTCGCCATCTAACTCATTCTTTTCTTTATTCTCTTTTGTATAACCTTTATTTTTCTGAAGAATTTTATATCTTCAGGTTCTTTATTCCTCTGCCTTTCTTGATGTCCACGTTTCACTCCCTTACAGCATCAGAGTCGGAGACAATATATATATTAAATTGTATGATTTACGTTTCCACTCTAGCTAATTTATACATTTTATAAATTAAATATTTTATTTATAAATGTATATGCTTGCTTTAAAGTGATTATATCCATACAATTTTTCAAATTTCAAAAAAAAATTAATTGTATTTTGTAAGTGGTTATAGTTTTTCCAATATAAGCAGTTACTAATAATTTTAAATGTCTATGAGACGAGTTTAATTACAAGCTTTTAAAAATAGGAAGTGAACATAAATTCTAACTTAGTATACACGAGTAGGTACAAACTCTTGTGTATTCCAGTTCCAATAAGAGAACTGGTGAGGAAAAGCTATTAAGAATACATTATTACTAAAGGGAATATTGAACGTTTGTAGGAAGAAAACTTGTCTACTTCGTTCATATACATTGTGAAAATCAGTACCAGAAACCATGAAGTACATTCAACAGCAAACAAGTAATCATAAGAAATTAATTTCGGTACTTTGTACAATCAATTTTAAAATTAAATAAAATTATTAATTAAAACTAACCAGTTTTGTTAAAAGTAATAAATTGTTAAGACTTCTGTGTTATTAAATTAGTATAAACCTCCTGTTTCCAGAGAATCTAGCTGCTTTGCCTTAGCCGTTATTGCAGAGCAAACAGTTTAATGCTTTATCAAGTTTGATTCTTAGCCATAACCATCAGAAAGTTTCACTGTACTGAAAGATGTGTATTTACTAAAGACAATGATACTTCCGTGTAGAGACAGTAGGTCTTTAATGCAAGAATATATTGGCATATTTTTATTACAAAATAAGTAAATTTTCACGAGTCTTAGAAAGATAGAGTAGGACCATGTAAGCCTTAAACTTTGTTTATAAGACTAAATTCATGTTGAATCAGATGTTGTTGAAATTACCAAAAGAAAGGGACAAGTGAAATATTACTAAGAAAGAGAGAAGATATCTAATGTGCAAATACGGTATGAGCACTTGCAAGCAATTGTAGTAGGTGTTTATGCCACCAGGAAAGATAAATTAGGAGAAACTGGAAACCCATACAGAATAATTATAAGGTAATTCCACAAAATCAGAAGCTACGAATTATTGTTACATGGAAGTTTGCCGCAGAGAGAAAATTTTGTTCTCAAAATGCAAGAAGAATCTGAAGAAAAATCGATATATATGACAAACTGTTCTAATGAATTACATTACTTTATATTCGTATATATATGTACGTAAATTGCAATGTAATGGAGAGGCGTAGATAAATTAATATTGCTGAGATAAATATGTGAAATTGTGTTTAACCTTTAACTTAAACAATGGCTGAATTTAAAGGTTTGTACTCTGTAAATAAAATAAATCATTTTTTAAGTATTTTATATATATATATATATATATATATATATATAAACTTTCACATATGAACTTACTTTGGTTATCACTTTCCCATACGTTTCAAGGTGATGTGCCTCTTCCTCAGTGGGAGTAAATACTGAATGTCGTTTTACAGAATAACGGATATGGACTATAGGTGTGTATGGAGGGGGTTGATGGTGGGAGGGCTGATGGCGCAGAGGTTCAAATTGTGTGTTTGGATCAGTGTATCGAATAGTGTATGTGATCTATAATGTAATTGTTCACTTAATATGTTGTTTGGTTGCAGTGCGTGATATCTGTATATTTCGAATTGTTCAGCTGTGTTTAGTTTTCTACTTTCAGGTAAGTAGTGTAATATTTCCATGTTGTGTTCTATGTGTTCTATGTTTGTGTAACTGTGGTTTTCGTTTTGTAAATGTGTGGCAAATGTGGAATGTATGTAATTTGTGGTGAGGGCTTTTAAATGTTCTGAAAATCTGGAGGAAAAAGATCTTCCCGTCTGGCCGATTTAGAATTGGTGACAATCATTACAATTTAATTTATAAACCCCTGTTTTGCTGTATGTGTCTGTGTCTTTGTTAATATTATTTATGTGTTTCCTAATGGTGTTGTTGGTTCTATAGGCTACTTTATAATTGTGTTTCCTAAATGTGTTAGCAATTTTGTGTGTATTGGAATTGTAGTATGTTAGTGTTATGTATTGACTGGGTTGTGTGATGTTGGTCTGATGTGTTTTCCTTTTTGTGCTTAGGATGCGTTTGTGTATTTTATTTATCAAATCGGGGTTGTATCCATTTTTGACTGCTATCTATTTGATTGTGTCATTTTTTAAGAGTTTGGTCGGTCTTGTGTTTCTAGCAGAAGGCCTTTCTGTCGCACCTCGGCTTTCTCATTTTATCATTTTCTGCTTCTTCTATTTCCCGTTGGCGTTCCTCATCCTCCCGTTCTTATGCTTCTCCTGCTTCCCTCTAAAGTTTTCTCTTTGTCATTCCTGTATTTGCAGCAGCAGCGCTTGTAAAAATCTTTCATTATAGTTTGGTATCCATTTCTGTAAATCAATTACCACGCACAATAACATCTTCTGGTTTTCATTGTTAAAGGTCATATAACCAATTCTGACACCAACGTTACGATAGTCGCAATGATCAATGTTGCACAGTGGAAAGCGAATAAGATTTGTCCAATATACAGTAACGTAACAAACAAAAAATATAACTTTTCCACTACACATACTGCATAGTTATAGTCAATCAGATTTCACTTATGTAAAATACACACGTGCGCAGAGGTCTCCCCTACACGTTACACAAAATCCTGTTACAGCCGGTGGAACACACACACACACACACAGAGTTTACAATCTACAGATGTTCACAACGAAAGGTTATAGACTGTTACCTTTTTCCTGTGCTTTCCTCCTTACACCCATAAAATTATTTATTTATAAGAGTTCCTATATACTAATATTATATACGTCTTTTTATATAATTTTTATATAGGTCGAGATATGTTTTATTTGAAAAAAGTGGATTTACTAATGATATCATTATTTTCGGACAATCTAATATGCTTTTAATACAGTTTATAATCAATAATTAATCTGTCTCTGTTTACCATTGTACCACAAATTAAATTTAATTCCTGTACAATGAAATAAATTAATATTTAAAATTGTCTTTTTGTCTTATATAGAGACTTCACTGATATAACTTGTCTTAGAGTCTTTATTTTAAATACGTTTTTATAAGTGTATGTAAATAATACAACTTCACTTCCCGTCGACTGCAGATTCTTCAGATGACGAGTTGATCCTATCTAGATAATTACATAGGTTAATTCACTATGTCCGACTTCAGGGTCGCTTTCAGGCGTGTAGATATCTTTCCTGGTTACGGTTACATAACATGTTAATACTGTGAACCGGTAATGTTACTGCTTAACTGGTGTTTTATGCACCTTTGTGTCAGCTTCAAGTGTCCAAACGGAATATCTTGCATTTTGACTAAATAATTCTCGCAGAAGCTCAACAGGAATTTGCTCACTTCTGTTCATCACGACTGACAGACCAAACATCCAAATACCAGTGCAGCGATGACTCGTTATCGATTCCTAAGAGAAGCTCATCTATATGTTCAAAGTCATTTACTTTAACTGAATTTCTCGTTATCTGATTAGTTCTTCAGTAACCTCTTTTCATGTTTTTCTAACAGATAATAAATGTTCTTGTTTAGGAACTTATTCTAAAGAATAATTCATGTTTATTTGAAAAAACTTGAAATATTTCACGCTTGATTTTATGGCGTATAAAACCTTTTATTTAAAAAACGCATATAATCAGTTAGTTAATACATTTTAAAATATCTACTATCATCAAGTAGGATTTTTATGACGTATTTCACATTTAAGTCTCATATTGTCCCCTATTAAGATAATTATACAAATTGTAGTGTTTTTTAATACAATCTTGTAAAATCATTACGTACCATGGCACACGGGCATTACACGCGGCTAAGTATCCTTACGCACCATTTCACTGCAATTATAGTTGTTTTACAAGTTTAAAAATACCTAAAACTAACATTTATTCAATGTCCCTTATAAAATAATTTACCTTCAATCTCTACTTATTTATACATCTTTATATGGATATCATATATTTTATTATATGCTACAATCCACATGCAATTTGAATGTTAATTTCAATTAGAATGTTAACTTTTTTAACATATTTAGGTACATTCGGGATGCTAATTGCAAAAGCAACTTAAAAAACAAACAGTAATACATATATATTACATCAGCTACATATCTGAAGTATCTTCTTTAGGTTGGAAAAACGTACCTAACTACAATAACTGGATTAGCTGAAAATTGTTTTTTCAATATCTGTGAATAATAATAAACAAAACCTTTTACGTGTATAAGTTTTCGTTTCAGAGGTTATAAGTTTAATTAACAATTTTTTTGCATACGACTATTTTGTTATTAAATTTTGCCAGTGTTTTTTGATAAACCCCTAATTTTTTTCTACATCTGTTACAATCGCCTTTCAGTGTCACCGCCGTTATCAAGCAATAAAGGATGACATATCACTCTGTGATTTCTAAAGAAAAGTGCAATGGCTATTCCTCTGTGATGGGTAAAAGTTTACGGTCTATGCATCTCACGTTGTTATTCTTCTCCAAATATGTAAGGACAGTTACAATCTTGTTATTTCAGAATGATAGAGTCTTTGTTTTAAAAGCAGTGCAGTGTTAATCACATAACACTGCAATTATTTTGACCTAAGAGATATTTTAATTTTTTAAAATACCCGCTTACGAAATTGCAAGATAATTTTAAAAAGATTAAAATAATTTTTGGAATAATTATATTTGAATACTTTTATGTATATCTGAACATTTTAAGTTTTTTAATACACCTAAATTTTAAACGTAAGGTAATTAAATTATTTGCAGCAACAGGAGTTATCAACAAATATTATGTTTTGCATAATTTCTAATTAAGTAAATACAAAGAAATTATTTTACATAGAATGCTACAAGCCTTCAACGAAACCAGGTTTCAAACCGGAAAACAGAAGAACGTAATAACAGGAGAAATGATAAAGCTGCAGCAATAAAGTGGTGTCTGCTGCTGGCTGTGCTACGTAAGCACTCAGATGCGGTCGATGTGGAGAGGCTTAATAAGATACTTTTTCATTTCAACATATTGAAACTTTTTCTTATTTATGATCTAAAACTGCTCAGTGTAACACGAATAAACACGAAACACGAAAAAACACGAATTGAGTGTTTTATTTTTTACTGCAAAATTAAACCTATTAAGTTGTTTGCCATGTTTTGGGAAATCAATTCATCCTATATAATGAAATTTCGGCCCTTTATGTCAAAACATAATTACCCGTGTTAAGTAGTTTTCTACTAATTTACATAAAGAAATGTCTTTAGGAACGAGAAAGAAAGCGATAATGTGAGATACAAAAAGCATGAAAAGAAATAAACATTGAGTGATGAGGTCAGTATGCAACTAACATCAATACGGAGCATAAATTGATTAAATCTGATCATTAGGCCTACTAGCAGTAGCAGATATCCTGAAAATGCAATTATTTATACATTAAGTGAGGGGATACTTGTGTGTAATCTCTTACGTATTCGAAGCATTTCATATAGTTTCTTACATTTCTAACATATTCATGAGTCCAGAAGGGAGTCAATATCTCCGTCAGGTACCTCACATGTCTGGCAGTCATGTTTCAAGATCGGCTAGCGACGCAATTCCAAACCTTCTAGACCTTTGCAGGCTGAGAACAAATGATCTGGTCATTTGTAGTTGTAAGCCGCGTGTAATGAATCAAAAAGATAAGAAGAATTGTCTGTCGGTGCGGTCTGTCTTAAGTTAGTTTCGCGTAGTTCCGAGGACAATTTGTGATGCTTAGAGTCCCCTGGTTTCCTGTAGGTATTAATCGATGGCGTTTACGATTGACGTACGCATAGAAACAAGTTTACTGCTGAAGGTGATGTGTATAATGTGCACGTATGCGAATGGAGAAAACTATTAAAAATTTTTGTCTTACCACTAGATTAAACCCATGCTGTGTATCAAATAAAACCACACTATGTGAGCTTTGAAAAAATATTTCTATTATCATAAAAATTGCGTAAATTTGTGTTATTTGAGAAAGGAAACGTGTGAAGTGTCAACTTTATATTATTCTGAACGAAAATTTATAACTGGTGACTTATATTATCTATCGCAAAAGTGTTAATTAGGTAATGTTTATTATTTTTTCCAACAGTGCATGTTGGGCAATTGTTAATTTTGTTGTGTGTGATTTTTAGCGTCTTCTTTAAAAAACACCTGCTAAAGTCGAAAGAAAGAAATCATTTTTTGTTCAACTATCCAACTATTAAAAGTACAATTCGTACAGTCTTCGTAAAAATACATAGGCTTTAAATTAGGTTGACTTGGAAATTGGCATTAAGTCAGTTACGCTTAACTGTGAAGTCAGATGAAACCGTTCATTTCTTATTTAGAGATCAATTTTAGTCCATCCTGAAGAATAATTTTAATACATCAATCTTAAAACGCAGGTATAAAGTTTCTTCATATTTGTTTTTCGCAGAAGACAATATTATAAATAAAGTGCTGATATTTTTAGTTACTGGGTTAACATTTGATTGTATCATTTAAAGCACAACGTTTCGACTAGTGGGAATCATTACCGTTTTCATTTATATTTATACTAAGTCCTTAGTACTGAGCAAGAATAGTATAAGAAACTTGTTCCTAAGGCCTTCTTAGAAAATATTATAAGTTTCTAAGTTAAATTATCATAAGAAAAGGAGCAGCAGTCTCATGCTGACTTTCCTTTAGATTATCTGTTTAACCCTTTAGTAGTTACAGTATTAATAATTGTAATGTATTATTAGAGTAAAATTAATGCTTTAGACAAATTTGTCTAAAATATTAATTTTCTTTACATCTAGATTAGTGGTGTAACCAAACTGAAGAACGGAAAATGCAGGGCATACAGTTCAACACTTGTACAAAACGTAGAATCTAAATTTCTTTGTGCTGTCACCATCCTGCTACATGGTAAAATTTGTCTGTCTTCTGACAGACAAAAAGTTAACTTAGTCAGTCTGAACTTTGCTATCTATTACGAAACGCCATACAGTAATTCCATGCTGTGTGTATATGATTTTCGTTTTTTGAATTATTATTTACTTCACGAGTTATTATTATTATTTATTATTATCGATTTCTATAATTAAGGCTCATACCATTCTTTCAGCTGTAAAGTGACCGTAGAATAGTTGCGCTGATTAGGGAAGCCGTTTTAAATGAAAACATGTACAAAATGTAGTTTTTTCTGCAGTATACTCTAAGTGCAATAAAATAAGAATCACACTTAACGCTTGATAAGAGTGCTTTGGGTGGATTAGCAAATTGTCTATTATTTCTCCACACAACTTTCACAGTTTGTATTCCAGGAGAATCCAATAAGCCTACGTAAAATTCCGAAGTCATTAATAATTAATCAATTGTTCTACTATTACTATTCTTCTTATTATTACTATAATTCTATTATTCCATTAATGACTTGTGTGTAATCTCTTACGTATTCGAAGCATTTCATATAGTTTCTTACATTTCTAACATATTCATGAGTCCAGAAGGGAGTCAATATCTCCGTCAGGTACCTCACATGTCTGGCAGTCATGTTTCAAGATCGGCTAGCGACGCAATTCCAAACCTTCTAGACCTTTGCAGGCTGAGAACAAATGACCTGGTCATTTGTAGTTGTAAGCCGCGTGTAATGAATCAAAAAGATAAGAAGAATTGTCGGTGCGGTTTGTCTTAAGTTAGTTTCGCGTAGTTCCGAGGACAATTTGTGATGCTTAGAGTCGCCTGGTTTCCTGTAGGTATTAATCGATGGCGTTTACGATTGACATACGCATAGAAACAAGTTTACTGCTGAAGGTGATGTGTATAATGTGCACGTGTGCGAATGGAGAAAACTATTAAAATATTTAGTCTTACCACTAGATTAAACCCATGCTGTGTATCAAATAAACCACCCTATGTGAGCTTTGAAAAAATATTGCTATTATCATAAAAATTGCGTAAATTTGTGTTATTTGAGAGAGGAAACGTGTAAAGTGTCAATTTTAAATTATTCTTTCACAGTTTGTATTCCAGGAGAATTCCAATAAGCCTACGTAAAATTCTGAAGTCATTAATAATTAATCAATTGTTCTACTATTACTATTCTTCTTATTATTACTATAATTCTATTATTCCATTAATGACTTATTACAGTAGAATTATTTTACTGTAGGTCTACAGTTCCATATTTTGTTCCCGAAAACCTGAACGTATTAAATTGAAAACATTGACTCAGGAAAGAGAATGTTTAAAAAGTAAATGTTTTGTGTATTTTAAAAAGTAAATTTTCTTTTACCGTTAATTTCAATTCATAAAAAGACACATTACCTGGTTTTTTGTTTTCAAAAGATAGTAAATACATGAGAAATAAAACATTTTTAATTGTTTTAATTATAAGTTTACTGTATCTTTAATCAGCTTTCAATATTAAAGCATTATAGTGATTAAAACATCTTTTACTACCTTATTTTCAATGTTTGACAAAATGTTATTTTATATAACAAATTGCATTTAAATTGCTCTTCATTAAAAATAATAGCCTTATTTATTTGTTTCAACATTAACTAATGTGTATCAGTTGTAACACAATCAGAACAATTCCTTTTACTTTTACTCCAAACATCTACTAAAATGGCCAGGAAGTAAAATTTGTTTTCACCACCTAGATGTTCTTCCAATTCTTACATAAATTCGGAAAAATATATATCAACTCTACTTTGTTTAATAAATCTTTCTTATAATCGAATTATAAAAGTCAACACTTTCTAGTTTGAAATTCAACTTACTATTTTAACGTCCTCAAAGAATATAACAATTCTTTTAATTAGAGTTAAAAAATATTCATTTTCAATTAAACCCGTTTATTATTAAACTAGCAGGTACCCGTGGCTTCGCACCCGAATATCTGTATATGATTGTTGTGGTAACTGTCGAATTGGTAAATTCCTAATGGTACATCTATATTAATAATATTCTTAGATTGTAAGTTATGAATATCCAAAAAGTGAGAAGCAATAGATCCATCATTCATGTTTCCTCGATATGTAAAATTAAAATTTGATAATTTAGTAGATATTTACAAACATGCAGTAACACAATTAAATATAATTTTTATTCGTATAGAATAATACAAATAATGAATACGTAAGTATATTGATATGAGTTAGTCGAAATCTTACGTGCTAAGTCAGTCTTAAACTTTTTGGTAGAATCCTTATATAAGTAAATGTATCACAGTCCAGTATACTCAGTTTTTATATACATTTTTACATCAGAGCCTCGTTATGAACTACATTTTTGGTTGTGCCGTTATCAGAGCAAATAATGAGCTCGCTGCTTCTGCTTACTCAAGAACATGCCACATACAGTTGTCCGTGAGAAAAGCAAGCAGCTCTTAAATCCACACCAGCTGTACGTAAAGTTTGCCCTTGTGACTTATTGATAGTCATTGCAAAGCATAAATTAACCGGAAACTGAAGTCTTTTAAATTGAAATGGAAAGTTATTGGGTGTGATTGGAATTCTTGGGATAAATACTGTTTCTCCTTTGCCGCCGCCTGTTAAGATAGTTCCTTCGATGATATGTTTTTTTAGCGACCTAACTTTCAATCGTGTTCCATTGCATAACTGTGGTGGCTTCAGATTTCTCATGAGTATAATAGGAACACCTAATTTTAATTTCAATGTGTGAGCTGGTAATCCTGATGCAGATAAAGTATTCAAAAACCCAGTTGGGTAATGTACTGCCCAACTGTCCTCTTCGTTCAAAACTGTATTAATGGAGTGATATGTTTTTTCGTCTCCTGGAAATTTATGAAATATGCAGCTATTTATGGCAATTATTTGTTCGTTTCTTGGTGCTAGTATCACACGCTCACATAACCACACATCATCGTGCAAATTTATAGACTCAATATGTTCATATGATCATTCTGCCAGTGAAGAAACTGTAAGACATAATGATAGCGGTAAACATATCGCACCGTCTGTCTCTGGTATCATACCATCTCCAAGGTTTAATAAAGTAGTAGAAAATTCGTGAATATGTGCATCACCTCCAAGTTGGACTCTCATGTTTATTGTGAGCGATACTGTTTGAACGGTACGCCATATATTCGATCGTTTGACACAAGTGTTTACTTCATCAGCTCTGGTACCTCGCGTAACTACGGGCAATGTGTGTGTGAAATCTCCGGCAAAGAGAAAAGTTATTCCACCCATTAACCTGCTGTCATTGCCCAAATCTCGTAGAGTTGTATCGAGAGCTTCTACTGATTTTTTAGGGGGCCATAGTGCACCCATCCCAAACAATCAAGGCTGCATTTCTAATCAATTCTGCTTTAGCACTATTTTTGGAAATATTGTACACTGGAAATTCGCTGCAATTCAAATCTATTGGTATTTTAAATAAGGAATGAGCCGTTTTTCCGCTAGGTAATAATGTATTAGCGATTCCCGAGGAAGCTGCTGCTAATGCGGTCTTGCCTTCGCTTCTTAACTTCGAAAGAGTCAATTTGATTCCTCCTGGTCCATAAAGGAAAAATGCATTTCCAGATTTACAGTAAACACTTTGAAGAATGAGTTGACATATATTTCTTTGTTCGTCTGTCAGTAATATTTCATTCTCTTCAACTGTAGAAAGTAGCTGTTGTCTGTCTTGCACGGTAGATTGTGGATTTGGTAATCCGTATTGAGCTATCGCATTACCACCGACAGAAGTAACAAAATCTTGTAAAAACAGTAAACAACAATTTTCAATGCTTTCCTTGTATAAACTCAAATCAGCATCAGTAATTCGACGCATAATATCTGGAATCAAGTCTTCAGAGAAATGGTCTTTGTATTTAATCCACAATGCACTCGGGTTTGAAATACTGCAGAACACCAACATTATTGCATAAAGTTCTCTCATTTTTTCAGGGCTAGCAAATAAACTTGCCTCTGACAATGTATCGTTCCAATGATTGTCATTCTCTAGAAGATCAAGAGCTTGGAATGCAGCTTGAAACGTTGGATGAATTACATTGTCGACAGTCTTGATATTTTCAAATGAAGTTGGGCCAGCTATATTGTGCAGAAGTAAACGAAGAAAATAACATTCGATTGTTTGGATGAACTGCATACACTCGACCCAATACGTGTTCACGATATACGTTCTCGCTCCCTTCTAATAAGAACCCTCGACGTCTACGATGAAATTTTCCTGTGTGCCTATTGAAAGTGTAATATACTGGCACTTCTTCGTACAACAAAGTTTTGGCAAAGTCAACTTCCCGACATAGATATAAAAATGCCATGAGAGTTGTGTTTCTTGGGTATTCTATTCTTCCGCGCAAATTATCTTCACGAAAATAAACTCTCTGCCCATTTTCGAGATGTACGTCTAGATGAATAATAGGTGGAAAACGCTAATGTATAGGGAAAGAGAAGATTCTCCATATAGCTTCAGATGTGCTTATGTATCGACCATTTTGAAAATGTAATACCTCATCGTAAGAATCTTGTATACCAATCGTAGCTATATCGGAGCCTTTATTGACGTATTTACATATATATTTAATGGATTTTACACTACTACACAATTCAACATTGATGTGAGCACCAACAGCTCGTGAAAGTACCGGTGAGTATGGAACTACCCATCTATTGTCAACTATCAAAATCTCATCTCTCAAACGGATTTCACACTGAAAATCTCCATCTTCAGGAATTAGTCGGCGGTAATTAGGGTAGCTGTTATCATTTATCGTCGTTTCTTTTGTAAGCGATTTAGGATATCGCTTAGTACATTGACCCTCCTTCATACATGGTGACTGTGCATATGAATCATATGTGTTTTAACTATATCATAAAGCTCTGGAACTTTATCAGGGACCGGAAGCTCTGCACTAATCACAGAATCTGTCTGATCTGGTCGTATTTTTTCTTCTAACCAGAGCAAAATATGCGCATTCGGCAAACCTCTTTGTTGCCACTCTACGCTGTAAATGTAACAGACAACTGAGCCAAAAATTTTATCTTTCGCTAAGAAATCCATTAATTTTTTTCAATTTCAGATCAAATACGCGTGCTACTAAGTCGTGTCGATCTTCAGCTGAAAAGCCTTGATGCAACTCCTGGACGATCTCTCTCCACTTAGGATTTGTAGTGGACGTAATAAATAAATCATGCCGTGAGTATTTGCGTACGTAGCAAAAAGCGTCTTGCGATCGCTCATGCATATATTGTGGACCTCCTGTGAAACTTGAAGGTAAAATGACCAAGAGGCCTAAATTATCCAAACTTTCATTATTTCGTAATGCATCTTCCAAATCTATGTCATTCTCAGCCCGTAACTGAGTTATATGAGTACGGATGTATAAAAGCCTTTCCGTCTCTATCTTAGCATGCATATTGTAACAAACGTAAGTGTTTGTTCCCAACTAAAAAATTCTTGTTGTTTGTAAAAAAAAAATTTTTTTTTTCTAATTAATTTAGTATTAATTATTTTAGACTGTTTTGTTGTATCTGGAACTTCTTATCGATTGTTTTTGTCAAATTATATCCTTTTGTATAATTAGAATTCTTGTATTATGTTAATAGGGTTGTCTCCAGGAACAATCGATTTGTGATCTTTCCTTATTTGAAGTTTGTCCTCCTTTAAAGTTGTTAAACTCAGCTGTTCTGGTGGTTATGTCTCAACTAATGTGTTATATTATTTTATTTGTAAGTTAGGAATAAGTAGGATTCAAAATTATAATATTGGGTCTTTGTTATTCTTTCACTGGTTATTTTTACTTTCTTTTGGGGTTCCGTTTTGATTTCTTTTAAGAGCATTCCTTCTTATCGTGGATGTTCTCTTGTTCGGGTTTCTTCCTTACTTACTCCTACCCTACCTGTTTATTTCCTAACTTTATTTTTAGTTTTTTGGTTTATTTTTCTTACTCATCATTCATTGTATATCTGGTTTTAATGAAATTCTTACTTCAAACAATGATTGTGCTTTACGGTGGTTCTTAATTAATTTTTAATGTTGCTTTCTTGGATTTAAATTTGTTTTTATTTTATTTTATGATATTTCTTTCTATTCAGAACTATGGGCATTATCTGTCATGCTACAGATTGCTCTCCTCCAGAAGTGATTATTTCAGACTATACCTTGAGTATTGATGAAATAATTGCTTATGATAGCTTTTTATTTATTATTCTTTTTCTTCCTCCCCATTTCTATATCGGCTTCTTCATACTTGAGCTTATTAAACTTCACAGTCTTTTATCTGACTTTGATTCTTCCTGGATAGTTAGTGTTCTCTGAGATTTATTATTATTATTATATTTTTCCTTTTCTTAACTTTGTGTTTTATCCATGGGATATTGATTCCCTAACATTCCCTAACACGTGAGCTGGAACAGTTCAGAGAGGCACTGTTGGCTACATACTCTGCTGGCCATACTACACTTCTCATTGAGATCAGAGGAAATTCATCTCTGCTCAAAACATAATGCTGCTGGAATTATTTACAGACAGTCATCAAATAAAAATTATACATAGAATAGTCTATTTTTCGACTAATAAAAACATCTTTGGATACATCACTTCGTTGTTTCTCAGATTTTCTCACATTTTCTATCTCAGTTATTCTTCTTAATATTTATTATTCTCAATATTTATTCTCCTAATCTTTTAGCTCGGCTGATATATTCATTTATATCATGGTTGGAAACTCTGTTAATATGTTTATTACTAATTATGGTGTAACTTTTTCCTTTTTCATCTGAATTCTCTTTAATTCTTCTTCTGGTTATTGATATTAATAGCATATATTTTATATATTTTTTTTTAGTTCTTATTAATTGTTCGAATTGTATTATTTTATGACAGTTCGTTTTTTCGATGGATTTCATTATAATTGACATCCAAGTTGTTATTATGATTGTATTATATAAATATATTTTTCTTTCTTTTTTTCTCAGAAATTTATTATTGCACTTTTGTTTTTATTAAAATTAATTCATTAATATTATATTTTCCAGGTGGTCCTTATTTCTTTTTGCTTTCAAAAATGTTTTATCATTTACTTTCTAAGACTATTTTCTTCATATGATTGGTATGAGTTGTCCTTCTTTTTTTTTCTCCAAGTCGTGCTCTAATACAAAGGTATTAGAAAGTTCAGAACAGCTGTTTTAATAATGCTGTTTATTAAAACAGCATTCAGAAGTTCCTCAGCCAGAAGAGCACCGTACCAAATAAAGAAAGAACCAGCGTATATAAAATGACTTGCAGCTCATGCGATATATTCTACCTGGGCCAGACGGGCAGACCGTTCGAAGAACGTTATAAAGAACATCTCGCTAGGAGGGATTTACAGAAAACAACATCAAATTTTGCCCGACACCTGATGATGAGTAATCATATATATGTCGATTTCGAAACAAATTTTGTGCCTATGCACTACTGCAAGAAGGGGATATACATGGACGCACTGGAGGAGTATGAAATATATAAAGCAGCTCAAATTAACTGTGGTTGTGTTTTGAACGATAAGCTTGCGTTTTCGTCTAATGTATTGTATGATACGGCTATACGTGTGCGCGGATAACAATAAATAGATACGTACAGAGTTTGGTAAACAAACAGTTTTATCAGCGTACATTCTTACATAAACACTAATTCTAGTCGACCGTTAATACTCGCGTGTATAGCACTGGCCTGCTCATGTTCGCGTATGTTGAAAGTGCACTTTTGACTTTAAGTTTTAGTGGTTTAATAAATTATTTTACTTTTTAACGACCTCGTTTTGAGTGAGTGTTTCACCTGAGGATGGCAACTTATTGCCGAAACGCGTAGTGAATAAATAAAATATACGAAGTCCCACGACGGAAAATAAAAATAGGTAAGTTTGTACCTTTGTAAATTTTGATGATTTACAAAATCCAAATTCTTCTTTTTCATTCCAAATTATTTCCTTTTAAATTATTTTGTGTAAGTTGGTCTTACTTATTTTTTTAAATTTTGTCGATTTTATTATAATAACAAATTCTTCTTCTTAATTAATCACAAATTATTTTCTTCAAATCATTTATAAGTGGATCGTATTATTTTTTAGAATTTAGACAATTTCACTAAATTCTAATTCTATTCTTCTTCTAATTCCATATTATTTTCTTTCAAATCACTTGTAAGTTGAACTTAATATTTTTTAGATTTTGACAATTTCACTAAATTCTAATTATATTCTTCTTCTAATTCGAAATTATTTTCTTTCAAATACAATTATATTAATTATCGATATATTCGCACCGGTATCAATCATGATATTGGCGGGGATTCCTTCGATTTCATGGTATTACCATATCACTATGTGTTCGAGCCATAGTGGATCAGTCCCATACCTTTCGATGTCGTCGTTTGAATAATTTCTTTCATTCTCATTGTTGGGACCAGTATTAGGTTCTTGGCTGTCCTCTGCCATGATATGGTTTATTCGAACTATCCGGTCTCCCTGGTTGTTACTTGGTTGGTTATTGTCCGTTGCTTGCGGTATAACAATCGGATCGTCATTGTTAAATGTCACCGTATTTCGATATTTTCTATCATCCTCATTGCTTCTGCTTCGTCTATCTTGATTGTACCTTAGACTATCACGTTCTCCGCTCCTCCGCCGATGATCTCCATCGTGGAAACTGTTCCTTCGCTGACGGTTATACCTTCTTGGCCCACTATCTTCATCTCTTATGAAATTTACCCGTGGTCGGGAAACCCTGTTGTTATTATTGTAGTTATTGGAATTGTAATTCCTATTATTTTGGTAATAAGGTTCAGTATTACCGGGGTGGGGGTTTCTCTGACTACAAGAATTATTAGGGTGCTGATAATAGTTATTTCGGTTATTTGGGTAGTGGTTGTTATTCCTATTATTATTCGGATTATTTTTGAAGTTATTATTATTATTATTATTCTGAGGGTTATTATTACCATTAAAATTATTCTGATGGTTACGGTTCCCTTCGTAGTTATTACCATTCTGGTTGTTACTATTACTGTTGTACTGATTACTTCTTATTTCCGGCCGATCGTTCCTCCTTCTACTCTGACGGTAGTATTCCTCTTTCTCTTAACTCTCCAGTAATTCGGTCATGGCTTGCACCGTCTTTATCTGGCTACCCCTTCTTGCTCTGATTATGTCTTCATCATAGTGGTAGGACAACTTGTTCATCAGGCATTCCTCGGGTATTGCCGGTTCTAAATGTTTCGCCAGACACACCTTTCCTAGGAAATAGGCCGTCATGGTGTTACCTACTTGTGCCTTATATTGTCCATGGCAAATATTGTCCCGTATCAAGTTCTGCGTTGTTTCTGACCAGTACTTCGCTTTGAATATGTTTTTGAACTGTTGGTAGTCCGCGATCTCACTTCGATTCGCCATCCAATAATTTTGTCGGTCATTTCCCTGAACGACTCGTCCAATATCTCCCGGTTGTTATTCCACCTACTCTATGTTTGGCAAAGTATTCCTCAATCCGGGCCAGGAACTCCATCGGTTTTCTTTTGTATTGTCGGAAACTTAACCATTCCCGATTTTCATTCATTGGTATCCCAGTAAAGTTAGTGGGTCTATTTCTGATGACTTCCTTTTCTTCTTGGCTCTGCCGTACTTGACCCGTTACATTCGTCATAGCCTCTTCCATTCCGTCACACCTTTCCGCGACTTGGTTCCGCACCTTCCCTAATTCTTCCTGGGTTTCTCTTCGGTTTTCGTCCATCTTCCTTCTTCTGTACTCTTCGATATTAGTGAACTTGGTGTTTACCTCTTCTTTGAAACCCCGTACGTCTCTCTACGTCTGGCTACACCTTTCGTCCACTTCCTTAATTTGTTGTTTAATTCCTATGGTTTCTTCTTCTAATTTCCTAGTTGTGGATTCATTATTATCGCTGATTTCCTTGCTCAACTCTTCCTTTAACAACTCTTCTCTTCTAATCTGTCCAGATTTTCTTGGTTAACCTCCCTTAATTCTTCTCTTAATAGTTGGTTATCCTCCTTCAATTCTTCCAAATTCTCCTCCATATTCTCTTCCATTTTCTTGTTATTTTCCCTTAACTCTTCCCTCAACTGTTGGTTGTCACCTTCCATCTTCCTACTATTCTCCCTTAATTCTTCCCTTAACTGTTGGTAGTCACCTGCCATCTTCTTACTGTTTTCTTCCATCTTCTCTTCCATTTTCTTACTGTTCTCTTCAATTTTATTACCCAATTCTTCCTTGGTTGTTTTGAACTCTTCCTTTAAAGACTGGTTGTCCTCCTTCCTTTCAATACTCAATTCTTCCATTGTGGATCTGATTTCTTCCTTTGTGGAATCCATTTTCTTACTCATTTCCATCATCAGCCTGAACATCTCTTTCATGTCCCCATTCTCTGTTCGTGTGGACTTTTCTACCTGTTTCTCGGTGATATTGACGTCCCCTGTATGCGTGGATACTCGGGTAGTTCCCTTTGTAACATCGGTTTGGTTGGTTCGATCGGAGGCAATATCATTCCATGTCTTCCACCGGCGTCGCCTCCTTGTCTTCCATGTCTTTCCTTTATTCACTTTTTCGGCTTCTTCTGCCCTTTTCTTTGATACTGCTCGTTTCTTAATTTTTCTTCCTTTCTGGACTTGATAACAGCTGCCAAGCTCGAATTATGAATTGGACAAATTATAGTAGCCTGTCAATCGCTGATTAAAGCCCCTTAGTTGGTCGCCAATTTCTAACAAACATAAGTGTTTGTTCCCAATTAAAAAATTCTTGTTGTTTGTAAAAAATAATATATTTTTTTTAATTTCTAATTAATTTAGTTTTAATTATTTTAGAGTGTTTCGTTGTATTTGGAACTTCTTATCGATAGTTTTTGTCAAATTATATCCTTCTGTGTAATTGGAATTCTTGTATTATGTTAATAGGATTGTCTCCAGGAACAATCGATTTGTGATCTTTCCTTATTTGAAGTTTGTCCTCCTTTAAAGTTGTTAAACTCAGCTGTTCTGGTGGTTATGTCTCAACTAATGTGTTATATTATTCTATTTATAAGTTAGGAATAAATAGGATTCAAAATTATAATATTCAATAGTTTTTATTGACAATTAGTAAAATAATCGATTTTATATCGATTGATGAATCGACTCTCTTAGGGCAAAGTAATAGATTATAAAAATTATTAATTCTCGTGTTCTTTGAACTGTTATTTTATATAGTCAGAGAAAGGGCAAAGTATAGAAAGTATAACATTACAAATTACAAGCTTCTTAATTGAAATACAAACATATTATTCAATATATAATGGTTAGTAAAGAAAATGTTTCGAACCATTCGAAGGCATGTTGGCTGTGGCGCATAGAATTTTTGAAACTCAAAGATGGCCGCTTCGTATTCAGATGTAGTAGACGACTGCACCTCGAAGAATCTGATTCAAATAAATGTTGATTTTCCAATGGTTTCTCGTCCCAGCGATAGTGATTCGTTCCTCTGTAGTGTTAGTGTGGTTGTCCTGGATCAGTTGTTAGAGATTCCCTTCGATAAACTGTGTTCGTTAATGTTTTATTTCACTCCCGTCAATAAGGTAGAGAATGGCACGTTCGTCTCGATATTAGGAATTACCGTTTATAAGTGTTTAAATGGTTATTATCGGTTTACTGTTCAATAGTGGTTCACTTTTATTGTTTAACTGGTTTAAATCACTGACTTTAATCGTTATTGAACGTTTTTCCCAAAATTCGCGAGTTTAAATTTTATTGGTTTGGGCTGATGTACGCCATGCTTCTTCCTTCACTATATATTAATATTTTGGAGAGAGCTCGTTTGATGTGTACTGCTCAACGTATAATAATCAACTCCTCCATTTTCTTCTTCATTCGAAAACGTCTTAGCCCAGTTAATATTAGCAAGACATTGTTTTAAAATCTTATCGTTTCCGTTACATGGTCGACACTTACATTATATTACTTAATTCATTTTTATTATTATTTGATTTTATCAAACAGTAGTTACATAATCTTTCTCCTTAGTTACTTCTGCGTGATTTGATACCAAATAAGATATTCTTACAAAGTTTTTATCTCAAAATGCCATATTTACGTTATTCTGAAAATGTAGGCTCTAAAATTTTGCTTCCTGTCATTAAACTGTTTGCCATTTTTATTATGTCATAATTATGATTGAACAAAATCTTTGATTGAAATAAAATGTTTATTTTGCCTTAATTCCTTTTAATTTTATGAACTGGTTGTCTAAATTAATTATTAACTTTAAATTAAATAATTCCCCTTATGTTCTACTGTTAATACATTTACAATTTTTCTATTAATACTTCATATGTTGCTTCACTATCTTTATAAAGTATTGGTATAGTTGTAATACTCTGTGTTGGATTTATATTATATCAATTTCATCCGGTTTATCAATTTACTTCTCTTATTTATTAATTTTAATGTTGTTGAAATTTGCCATTTGGCCTAGATTTCACATGTTTTAGTATACTTGGTTTTTGAATATTACACCCTGTTTATACCCTTTCTGACTTTCTTTTCTTATACAATCTTAATTACAATTTCTTTACTTAGTTATATTAACATTTAACATTGATCAATTCGATTAACTCATAACAAATATTTTATAACATAAAATGGTATTCAAGCCTAGACATTTCAGCCTTGATTAATACTATTAACAAATAATAAAAGTTTTATACTGAAATAATTTTACGCAACTCTGACCTTTCAGTCTTGAGTTATTTGAACTTATTATAAATAAAACATATCTGTCCTTCCATCATTTAAACTATTTCTTATAACTAATTTTATTTGCAGTCTTAGCTGTTTTTGTTTGATATTTGGGTATTTATTCTTGGTCACTTCAATTTTTTATGGCCTGCTCTTGTTTTATCACTGCCATTCTAATGAATGTTGTTAGCTAAAGAGTGGCAGTTATTTAGAAACACTTGTATCCTATTTGTCATTATAACATTCTATTAAATATTATTTCTTTACACAATATAAAAACTTTAATGTTGTATAAATGCACAATTTACTTAGTTTATGAACTTAAACATTGACACATTAAGTTTATTTAATATAATATAATAACTTGCACTGGTCCCATTTTATTCTTTGATTTTATTTCTAATCAGTTTTATAGTCTTATTAAAATCAAGAATTTTATTTATAGAGGATAATGAAGGTTTGTTTTTTCCATTATATAACTAATTCCCATTGGTTCACATTTAATTTTCTACTTTATACACTTTTGTTTATATCTATTTTACATGGTTTTCTAAATTTGGGTCTTTGTTATTCTTTCATTGGTTATTTTTACTTTCTTTGGGGGTTTCGTTTTGATTTCTTTTAAGAGCATTCCTTCTTATCGTGGATGTTCTCTTGTTCGGATTTCTTCCTTACTTACTCCTACCCTACCTGTTTATTTCCTAACTTTATTTTTAGTTTTTTGGTTTATTTTTCTTACTCATCATTCATTGTATACCTGGTTTTAATGAAATTCTTACTTCAAACAATGATTGTGCTTTACGGTGGTTCTTAATTAATTTTTAATGTTGCTTTCTTGGATTTAAATTTGTTTTTATTTTATTTTATGATATTTCTTTCTATTCTGAACTATGGGCATTATCTGTCATGCTACAGATTGCTCTCCTCCAGAAGTGATTATATCACACTATACCTTGAGTATTGATGAAATAATTGCTTACGATAGCTTTTTATTTATTATTCTTTTTCTTCCTCCCCATTTCTATATCGGCTTCTTCATACTTGAGCTTATTAAACTTCATAGTCTTTAATCTGACTTTGATTCTTCCTGGATAGTTAGTGTTCTCTGAGATTTATTATTATTATTATTATATTTTTCCTTTTCTTAATTTTGTGTTTTATCCATGGGATATTGATTCCCTAACATTCCCTAACACGTGAGCTGGAACAGTTCAGAGACGCACTGTTGGCTATATACTCTGCTGGCCATACTACACTTCTCATTGAGATCAGAGGAAATTCATCTCTGCTCAAAACATAATGCTGCAGGAATTATTTACAGACAGTCATCAAATAAAAATTATAAATAGAATAGTCTATTTTTCGGCTAATAAAAACATCTTTGGATACTTCAGTTCGTTGTTTCTCAGATTTTCTCAGATTTTCTATCTCAGTTATTCTTCTTAATATTTATTATTCTCATTATTTATTCTCCTAATCTTTAAGCTCGGTTGATATATTCATTTACATCATGGTTGGAAACTCTGTTAATATGTTTATTACTAATTATGGTGTAACATTTTCCTTTTTAAGCTGAATTCTCTTTAATTCTTCTTCTGGTTATTGATATTAATAGCATATGTTTTATATATTTTTTTCTTAGATCTTATTAATTGTTCGAATTGTATTATTTTATGACAGTTCGTTTTTTCGATGGATTTCATTATAATTGACATCCAAGTTGTTATTATGATTGTATTATATAAATATATTTTTCTTTCTTTTTTTCTCAGAAATTTATTATTGCACTTTTGTTTTTATTAAAATTAATTCATTAATATTATATTTTCCAGGTGGTCTTTATTTCTCTTTGCCTTTCATAAATGTTTTATCATTTACTTTCTAAGACTATTTTCTTCATATGATTGGTATGAGTTGTCCTTCTTTTTTTTTCTCCAAGTCGTGCTCTAATACAAAGGTATTAGAAAGTTCAGAACAGCTGTTTTAATAATGCTGTTTATTAAAACAGCATTCAGAAGTTCCTCAGCCAGAAGAGCACCGTACCAAATAAAGAAAGAACCAGCGTATATAAAATGACTTGCAGCTCATGCGATATATTCTACCTGGGCCAGACGGGCAGACCGTTCGAAGAACGTTATAAAGAACATCTCGCTAGGAGGGATTTACAGAAAACAACATCAAATTTTGCCCGACACCTGATGATGAGTAATCATATATATGTCGATTTCGAAACAAATTTTGTGCCTATGCACTACTGCAAGAAGGGGATATACATGGACGCACTGGAGGAGTATGAAATATATAAAGCAGCTCAAATTAACTGTGGTTGTGTTTTGAACGATAAGCTTGCGTTTTCGTCTAATGTATTGTATGATACGGCTATACGTGTGCGCGGATAACAATAAATAGATACGTACAGAGTTTGGTAAACAAACAGTTTTATCAGCGTACATTCTTACATAAACACTAATTCTAGTCGACCGTTAATACTCGCGTGTATAGCACTGGCCTGCTCATGTTCGCGTATGTTGAAAGTGCACTTTTGACTTTAAGTTTTAGTGGTTTAATAAATTATTTTACTTTTTAACGACCTCGTTTTGAGTGAGTGTTTCACCTGAGGATGGCAACTTATTGCCGAAACGCGTAGTGAATAAATAAAATATACGAAGTCCCACGACGGAAAATAAAAATAGGTAAGTTTGTACCTTTGTAAATTTTGATGATTTACAAAATCCAAATTCTTCTTTTTCATTCCAAATTATTTCCTTTTAAATTATTTTGTGTAAGTTGGTCTTACTTATTTTTTTAAATTTTGTCGATTTTATTATAATAACAAATTCTTCTTCTTAATTAATCACAAATTATTTTCTTCAAATCATTTATAAGTGGATCGTATTATTTTTTAGAATTTAGACAATTTCACTAAATTCTAATTCTATTCTTCTTCTAATTCCATATTATTTTCTTTCAAATCACTTGTAAGTTGAACTTAATATTTTTTAGATTTTGACAATTTCACTAAATTCTAATTATATTCTTCTTCTAATTCGAAATTATTTTCTTTCAAATACAATTATATTAATTATCGATATATTCGCACCGGTATCAATCATGATATTGGCGGGGATTCCTTCGATTTCATGGTATTACCATATCACTATGTGTTCGAGCCATAGTGGATCAGTCCCATACCTTTCGATGTCGTCGTTTGAATAATTTCTTTCATTCTCATTGCTGGGACCAGTATTAGGTTCTTGGCTGTCCTCCGCCATGATATGGTTTATTCGAACTATCCGGTCTCCCTGGTTGTTACTTGGTTGGTTATTGTCCGTTGCTTGCGGTATAACAATCGGATCGTCATTGTTAAATGTCACCGTATTTCGATATTTTCTATCATCCTCATTGCTTCTGCTTCGTCTATCTTGATTGTACCTTAGACTATCACGTTCTCCGCTCCTCCGCCGATGATCTCCATCGTGGAAACTGTTCCTTCGCTGACGGTTATACCTTCTTGGCCCACTATCTTCATCTCTTATGAAATTTACCCGTGGTCGGGAAACCCTGTTGTTATTATTGTAGTTATTGGAATTGTAATTCCTATTATTTTGGTAATAAGGTTCAGTATTACCGGGGTGGGGGTTTCTCTGACTACAAGAATTATTAGGGTGCTGATAATAGTTATTTCGGTTATTTGGGTAGTGGTTGTTATTCCTATTATTATTCGGATTATTTTTGAAGTTATTATTATTATTATTATTCTGAGGGTTATTATTACCATTAAAATTATTCTGATGGTTACGGTTCCCTTCGTAGTTATTACCATTCTGGTTGTTACTATTACTGTTGTACTGATTACTTCTTATTTCCGGCCGATCGTTCCTCCTTCTACTCTGACGGTAGTATTCCTCTTTCTCTTAACTCTCCAGTAATTCGGTCATGGCTTGCACCGTCTTTATCTGGCTACCCCTTCTTGCTCTGATTATGTCTTCATCATAGTGGTAGGACAACTTGTTCATCAGGCATTCCTCGGGTATTGCCGGTTCTAAATGTTTCGCCAGACACACCTTTCCTAGGAAATAGGCCGTCATGGTGTTACCTACTTGTGCCTTATATTGTCCATGGCAAATATTGTCCCGTATCAAGTTCTGCGTTGTTTCTGACCAGTACTTCGCTTTGAATATGTTTTTGAACTGTTGGTAGTCCGCGATCTCACTTCGATTCGCCATCCAATAATTTTGTCGGTCATTTCCCTGAACGACTCGTCCAATATCTCCCGGTTGTTATTCCACCTACTCTATGTTTGGCAAAGTATTCCTCAATCCGGGCCAGGAACTCCATCGGTTTTCTTTTGTATTGTCGGAAACTTAACCATTCCCGATTTTCATTCATTGGTATCCCAGTAAAGTTAGTGGGTCTATTTCTGATGACTTCCTTTTCTTCTTGGCTCTGCCGTACTTGACCCGTTACATTCGTCATAGCCTCTTCCATTCCGTCACACCTTTCCGCGACTTGGTTCCGCACCTTCCCTAATTCTTCCTGGGTTTCTCTTCGGTTTTCGTCCATCTTCCTTCTTCTGTACTCTTCGATATTAGTGAACTTGGTGTTTACCTCTTCTTTGAAACCCCGTACGTCTCTCTACGTCTGGCTACACCTTTCGTCCACTTCCTTAATTTGTTGTTTAATTCCTATGGTTTCTTCTTCTAATTTCCTAGTTGTGGATTCATTATTATCGCTGATTTCCTTGCTCTCAACTCTTCCTTTAACAACTCTTCTCTTCTAATCTGTCCTGATTTTCTTGGTTAACCTCCCTTAATTCTTCTCTTAATAGTTGGTTATCCTCCTTCAATTCTTCCAAATTCTCCTCCATATTCTCTTCCATTTTCTTGTTATTTTCCCTTAACTCTTCCCTCAACTGTTGGTTGTCACCTTCCATCTTCCTACTATTCTCCCTTAATTCTTCCTTTAACTGTTGGTAGTCACCTGCCATCTTCTTACTGTTTTCTTCCATCTTCTCTTCCATTTTCTTACTGTTCTCTTCAATTTTATTACCCAATTCTTCCTTGGTTGTTTTGAACTCTTCCTTTAAAGACTGGTTGTCCTCCTTCCTTTCAATACTCAATTCTTCCATTGTGGATCTGATTTCTTCCTTTGTGGAATCCATTTTCTTACTCATTTCCATCATCAGCCTGAACATCTCTTTCATGTCCCCATTCTCTGTTCGTGTGGACTTTTCTACCTGTTTCTCGGTGATATTTACGTCCCCTGTATGCGTGGATACTCGGGTAGTTCCCTTTGTAACATCGGTTTGGTTGGTTCGATCGGAGGCAATATCATTCCATGTCTTCCACCGGCGTCGCCTCCTTGTCTTCCATGTCTTTCCTTTATTCACTTTTTCGGCTTCTTCTGCCCTTTTCTTTGATACTGCTGGTTTCTTAATTTTTCTTCCTTTCTGGACTTGATAACAGCTGCCAAGCTCGAATTATGAATTGGACAAATTATAGTAGCCTGTCAATCGCTGATTAAAGCCCCTTAGTTGGTCGCCAATTTCTAACAAACATAAGTGTTTGTTCCCAATTAAAAAATTCTTGTTGTTTGTAAAAAATAATATATATTTTTTAATTTCTAATTAATTTAGTTTTAATTATTTTAGAGTGTTTCGTTGTATTTGGAACTTCTTATCGATAGTTTTTGTCAAATTATATCCTTCTGTGTAATTGGAATTCTTGTATTATGTTAATAGGATTGTCTCCAGGAACAATCGATTTGTGATCTTTCCTTATTTGAAGTTTGTCCTCCTTTAAAGTTGTTAAACTCAGCTGTTCTGGTGGTTATGTCTCAACTAATGTGTTATATTATTCTATTTATAAGTTAGGAATAAATAGGATTCAAAATTATAATATTCAATAGTTTTTATTGACAATTAGTAAAATAATCGATTTTATATCGATTGATGAATCGACTCTCTTAGGGCAAAGTAATAGATTATAAAAATTATTAATTCTCGTGTTCTTTGAACTGTTATTTTATATAGTCAGAGAAAGGGCAAAGTATAGAAAGTATAACATTACAAATTACAAGCTTCTTAATTGAAATACAAACATATTATTCAATATATAATGGTTAGTAAAGAAAATGTTTCGAACCATTCGAAGGCATGTTGGCTGTGGCGCATAGAATTTTTGAAACTCAAAGATGGCCGCTTCGTATTCAGATGTAGTAGACGACTGCACCTCGAAGAATCTGCTTCAAATAAATGTTGATTTTCCAATGGTTTCTCGTCCCAGCGATAGTGATTCGTTCCTCTGTAGTGTTAGTGTGGTTGTCCTGGATCAGTTGTTAGTGATTCCCTTCGATAAACTGTGTTCGTTAATGTTTTATTTCACTCCCGTCAATAAGGTAGAGAATGGCACGTTCGTCTCGATATTAGGAATTACCGTTTATAAGTGTTTAAATGGTTATTATCGGTTTACTGTTCAATAGTGGTTCACTTTTATTGTTTAACTGGTTTAAATCACTGACTTTAATCGTTATTGAACGTTTTTCCCAAAATTCGCGAGTTTAAATTTTATTGGTTTGGGCTGATGTACGCCATGCTTCTTCCTTCACTATATATTAATATTTTGGAGAGAGCTCGTTTGATGTGTACTGCTCAACGTATAATAATCAACTCCTCCATTTTCTTCTTCATTCGAAAACGTCTTAGCCCAGTTAATATTAGCAAGACATTGTTTTAAAATCTTATCGTTTCCGTTACATGGTCGACACTTACATTATATTACTTAATTCATTTTTATTATTATTTGATTTTATCAAACAGTAGTTACATAATCTTTCTCCTTAGTTACTTCTGCGTGATTTGATACCAAATAAGATATTCTTACAAAGTTTTTATCTCAAAATGCCATATTTACGTTATTTTGAAAATGTAGGCTCTAAAATTTTGCTTCCTGTCATTAAACTGTTTGCCATTTTTATTATGTCATAATTATGATTGAACAAAATCTTTGATTGAAATAAAATGTTTATTTTGCCTTAATTCCTTTTAATTTTATGAACTGGTTGTCTAAATTAATTATTAACTTTAAATTAAATAATTCCCCTTATGTTCTACTGTTAATACATTTACAATTTTTCTATTAATACTTCATATGTTGCTTCACTATCTTTATAAAGTATTGGTATAGTTGTAATACTCTGTGTTGGATTTATATTATATCAATTTCATCCGGTTTATCAATTTACTTCTCTTATTTATTAATTTTAATGTTGTTGAAATTTGCCATTTGGCCTAGATTTCACATGTTTTAGTATACTTGGTTTTTGAATATTACACCCTGTTTATACCCTTTCTGACTTTCTTTTCTTATACAATCTTAATTACAATTCCTTTACTTAGTTATATTAACATTTAACATTGATCAATTCGATTAACTCATAACAAATATTTTATAACATAAAATGGTATTCAAGCCTAGACATTTCAGCCTTGATTAATACTATTAACAAATAATAAAAGTTTTATACTGAAAGAATTTTACGCAACTCTGACCTTTCAGTCTTGAGTTATTTGAACTTATTATAAATAAAACATATCTGTCCTTCCATCATTTAAACTATTTCTTATAACTAATTTTATTTGCAGTCTTAGCTGTTTTTGTTTGATATTTGGGTATTTATTCTTGGTCACTTCAATTTTTTATGGCCTGCTCTTGTTTTATCACTGCCATTCTAATGAATGTTGTTAGCTAAAGAGTGGCAGTTATTTAGAAACACTTGTATCCTATTTGTCATTATAACATTCTATTAAATATTATTTCTTTACACAATATAAAAACTTTAATGTTGTATAAATGCACAATTTACTTAGTTTATGAACTTAAACATTGACACATTAAGTTTATTTAATATAATATAATAACTTGCACTGGTCCCATTTTATTCTTTGATTTTATTTCTAATCAGTTTTATAGTCTTATTAAAATCAAGAATTTTATTTATAGAGGATAATGAAGGTTTGTTTTTTCCATTATATAACTAATTCCCATTGGTTCACATTTAATTTTCTACTTTATACACTTTTGTTTATATCTATTTTACATGGTTTTCTAAATTTGGGTCTTTGTTATTCTTTCATTGGTTATTTTTACTTTCTTTGGGGGTTTCGTTTTGATTTCTTTTAAGAGCATTCCTTCTTATCGTGGATGTTCTCTTGTTCGGATTTCTTCCTTACTTACTCCTACCCTACCTGTTTATTTCCTAACTTTATTTTTAGTTTTTTGGTTTATTTTTCTTACTCATCATTCATTGTATACCTGGTTTTAATGAAATTCTTACTTCAAACAATGATTGTGCTTTACGGTGGTTCTTAATTAATTTTTAATGTTGCTTTCTTGGATTTAAATTTGTTTTTATTTTATTTTATGATATTTCTTTCTATTCTGAACTATGGGCATTATCTGTCATGCTACAGATTGCTCTCCTCCAGAAGTGATTATATCACACTATACCTTGAGTATTGATGAAATAATTGCTTACGATAGCTTTTTATTTATTATTCTTTTTCTTCCTCCCCATTTCTATATCGGCTTCTTCATACTTGAGCTTATTAAACTTCATAGTCTTTAATCTGACTTTGATTCTTCCTGGATAGTTAGTGTTCTCTGAGATTTATTATTATTATTATTATATTTTTCCTTTTCTTAATTTTGTGTTTTATCCATGGGATATTGATTCCCTAACATTCCCTAACACGTGAGCTGGAACAGTTCAGAGACGCACTGTTGGCTATATACTCTGCTGGCCATACTACACTTCTCATTGAGATCAGAGGAAATTCATCTCTGCTCAAAACATAATGCTGCAGGAATTATTTACAGACAGTCATCAAATAAAAATTATAAATAGAATAGTCTATTTTTCGGCTAATAAAAACATCTTTGGATACTTCAGTTCGTTGTTTCTCAGATTTTCTCAGATTTTCTATCTCAGTTATTCTTCTTAATATTTATTATTCTCATTATTTATTCTCCTAATCTTTAAGCTCGGTTGATATATTCATTTACATCATGGTTGGAAACTCTGTTAATATGTTTATTACTAATTATGGTGTAACATTTTCCTTTTTAAGCTGAATTCTCTTTAATTCTTCTTCTGGTTATTGATATTAATAGCATATGTTTTATATATTTTTTTCTTAGATCTTATTAATTGTTCGAATTGTATTATTTTATGACAGTTCGTTTTTTCGATGGATTTCATTATAATTGACATCCAAGTTGTTATTATGATTGTATTATATAAATATATTTTTCTTTCTTTTTTTCTCAGAAATTTATTATTGCACTTTTGTTTTTATTAAAATTAATTCATTAATATTATATTTTCCAGGTGGTCTTTATTTCTCTTTGCCTTTCATAAATGTTTTATCATTTACTTTCCAAGACTATTTTCTTCATATGTTTTGTATGAGTTGTCCTTCTTTTTTTCTCCAAGTCGCGCTCTAATACAAAGGTATTAGAAAGTTCAGAACAGCTGTTTTAATAATGCTGTTTATTAAAACAGCATTCAGAAGTTCCTCAGCCAGAAGAGCACCGTACCAAATAAAGAAAGAACCGGCGTATATAAAATGACTTGCAGCTCATGCGATATGTTCTACCTGGGCCAGACGGGCAGACCGTTCGAAGAATGTTATAAAGAACATCTCGCTAGGAGGGATCTACAGAAAACAACATCAAATTTTGCCCGACACCTGATGATGAGTAATCATATATATGTCGATTTCGAAACAAATTTTGTGCCTATGCAGTACTGCAAGAAGGGGAAATACATGGACGCACTGGAGGAGTATGAAATATATAAAGCAGCTCAAATTAACAGTGGTTGTGTTTTGAACGATAAGCTTGCGTTTTCATCTAATGCATTGTATGATACGGCTATACGTGTGCGCGGACAACAATAAATAGATACTTACAGAGTTTTGCAAACAATCATTTTTATCAGCGTACATTCTTACATAAACACTAATTCTAGTCGACCGTTAATACCCGCGTGTATAGCACTGGCCTGCTCATGTTCGCGTATGTTGAAAGTGCACTTTCGACTTTAAGTTTTATTGTTTTAATAAATTATTTTACTTTTTAACGACCTCGTTTTAAGTGAGTGTTTCACCTGAGGATGGCAACTTGTTGCCGAAACGCGTAGTGAATAAATAAAATATACGAAGTCGCACGACGGAAAATAAAAATAGGTAAGTTTGTACCTTTGTAAATTTTGATGATTTACAAAATTCAAATTCTTCTTTTTCATACCAAATTATTTCCTTTTAAATTATTTGTGTAAGTTGGTCTTACTTATTTTTTTAAATTTTGTCGATTTTATTTTAATAACAAATTCTTCTTCTTAATTAATCACAAATTATTTTCTTCAAATCATTTATAAGTGGATCTTATTATTTTTTAGAATTCAGACAATTTCACTAAATTCTAATTCTATTCTTCTTCTAATTCCATATTATTTTCTTTCAAATCACTTGTATGTTGATCTTACTATTTTTTTGATTTTGACAATGTCACTAAATTCTAATTATATTCTTCTTCTAATTCCAAATTATTTTCTTTCAAATCCAATTATATTAATTATCGATATATTCGCACCGGTATCAATCATGATCTTGGCGGGGATTCCTTCGATTTCATGGTATTACCATCTCTCTATGTGTTCGGGCCATAGTGGATCAGTCCCATACCTTTCGATGTCGTCGTTTGAATAATTTCTTTCATTCTCATTGCTGGGACCAGTATTAGGTTCTTGGCTGTCCTCCGCCATGATATGGTTAATTCGATCTATCCGGTCTCCCTGGTTGTTACTTGGTTGGTTATTGTCCGTTGCTTGCGGTATAACAACCGGATCGTTATTGTTAAATGTCACCGTATTTCGATTTTCTCTATCATCCTCATTGCTTCTGCTTCGTCTATCTTGATTGTACCTTAGACCATCACGTTCTCCGCTCCTCCGCCGATGATCTCCATCGTGGAAACTGTTCCTTCGCTGACGGTTATACCTTCTTGGCCCCATTATATTCAGCTCTTATGAAATTTACCCGTGGTCGGGAAACCCTGTTGTTTTTATTGTAGTTATTGGAATTGTAATTCCTATTATTTTGGTAATAACGTTAAGTATTAACGTGGGGGGTTTTTCTCTGACTATAAGTATTATTAGGGTGCTGATAATAGTTATTTCGGTTATTTGGGTAGTGGTTGTTATTCCTATTATTATTCGGATTATTGTTGAAGTTATTATTATTATTATTCTGAGGGTTATTATTACCATTATAATTATTCTGATGGTTACGGTTCCCTTGGTAGTTATTACCATTCTGGTTGTTACTGTTACTGTTGTACTGATTAATTCTTATTTCCGGCCGATCGTTCCTCCTTCTACTCTGACGGTAGTATTCCTCTTTCTCTTAACTCTCCAGTAATTCGGTCATGGCTTGCACCGTCTTTATCTGGCTACCCCTTCTTGCTCTGATTATGTCTTCATCATAATGGTAGGACAACTTGTTCATCAGGCATTCCTCGGGTATTGCCGGTTCTAAATGTTTCGCCAGACACACCTTTCCTAGGAAATAGGCCGTCATGGTGTTACCTACTTGTGCCTTATATTGTCCATGGCAGATATTGTTCCGTATCAAGTCCTGCGTTGTTTCTGACCAGTACTTCGCTTTGAATATGTTTTTGAACTGTTGGTAGTCCGCGATCTCACTTCGATTCGCCATCCAATAATTTTGTCGGTCATTTCCCTGAACGACTCGTCCAATATCTCCCGGTTGTTATTCCACCTACTCTATGTTTGGCAAAGTATACCTCAATCCGGGCCAGGAACTCCATCGGTTTTCTTTTGTATTGTCGGAAACTTAACCATTCCCGATTTTCATTCATTGGTATCCCAGTAAAGTTAGTGGGTCTATTTCTGATGACTTCCTTTTCTTCTAGGCTCTGCCGTACTTGACCCGTTATATTCGTCATAGCCTCTTCCATTCCGTCACACCTTTCCGCGACTTGGTTCCGCACCTTCCCTAATTCTTCCTGGGTTTCTCTTCGGTTTTCTTCCATCTTCCTTCTACTGTACTCTACGATATTAGTGAATTTGGTGTTTACCTCTTCTTTGAAACCCCGTACTTCTCTCTCCGTCTGGCTACACCTTTCGTCCACTTCCTTAATTTGTTGTTTGATTCCCATGGTTTCTTCTTCTAATTTCTTAGTTGTGGATTCATTATTATCGTTGATTTCCTTGCTCAACTCTTCCTTTAACAACTCTTCTCCTCTAATTTGTCCAGATTTTCTTGGTTAACCTCCCTTAATTCTTCTCTTAATAGTTGGTTACCCACCTTCAATTCTTCCAACTTCTCCTCCATATTCTCTTCCATTTTCTTGTTATTTTCCCTTAACTCTTCCCTCAACTGTTGGTTGTCACCTTCCATCTTCCTACTATTCTCCCTTAATTCTTCCCTTAACTGTTGGTAGTCACCTGCCATCTTCTTACTGTTTTCTTCCATCTTCTCTTCCATTTTCTTACTGTTCACTTCAATTTTATTACCCAATTCTTCCTTGGTTGTTTTGAACACTTCCTTTAAAGACTGGTTGTCCTCCTTCCTTTCATTAATCTATTCTTCCATTGTGGATTTGTTTTCTTCCTTTGTGGATTTGATCTCTTCCTTTGTGGAATCCATTTTCTTACTCATTTCCATCATCAGCCTGAACATCTCTTTCATGTCCCCATTCTCTGTTCGTGTGGACTTTTCTACCTGTTTCTCGGTGATATTTACGTCCCCTGTTTGCGTGGATACTCGGGTAGTTCCCTTTGTAACATCGGTTTGGTTGGTTCGATCGGAGGTAGTATCATTCCATGTCTTCCACCGGCGTCGCCTCCTTGTCTTCCATATCTATTCCTTTATTCACTTTTTCGGCTTCTTCTGCCCTTTTCTTTGATACGGCTCGTTTTTTCATGTTTCTTCCTTTCTCGACTTGATAACAGCTGCCAAGCTCTAATTATGAATTGGACAAATTATAGTAGCCTGTCAATCGCTGATTAAAGCCCCTTAGTTGGTCGCCAATTTCTAACAAACAAGTGTTTTTCCCAATTAAAAAATTCTTGTTGTTTGTAAAAAATAATATATTTTTTTATTTCTAATTAATTTAGTTTTAATTATTTTAAAGTGTTTTGTTGTATTTGGAACTTCTTATCGAATGTTTTTGTCCAATTATATCCCTCTGTGTAATTAGAATTCTTGTATTATGTTAATAGGATTGTCTCCAGGAACAATCGATTTGTGATCTTTCCTTATTTGAAGTTTGTCCTCCTTTAAAGTTGTTAAACTCAGCTGTCCTGGTGGTTATGTCTCAACTAATGTGTTATATTATTCTATTTATAAGTTAGGAATAAATAGGATTCAAAATTATAATATTTAATGCTTTTTATTGACAATTAGTAAATAATCGGTTTTATATCGATTGATGAATCGACTCTCTCAGGGCAAAGTAATAGATTATAAAAATTATTAATTCTCGTGTTCTTTGAACTGTTATTTTATATAGTCAGAGAAAGGGCAAACTATAGAAAGTATAACATTACAAATTACAAGCTTATTAATTGAAATACAAACATATTATTCAATATATAATGGTTAGTAAAGAAAATGTTTCGAACCATGCGAAGGTATGTTGGCTGTGGCGCATAGAATTTTTGGAACTCAAAGATGGCCGCTTCGTATTCAGATGTAGTAGACGACTGCACCTCGAAGTATCTGCTTCAAATAAATTTTGATTTTCCAATGGTTTCTCGTCCCAGCGATAGTGATTCGTTCCTCTAGTGTTAGTGATGTTGTCCTGGATCAGTTGTTAGTGATTCCCTTCGATAAACTGTGTTCGTTAATGTTTTATTTCACTCCCGTCAATAAGGTAGAGAATGGCACGTTCGTCTCGATATTAGGAATTACCGTTTATAAGTGTTTAAATGGTTATTATCGGTTTACTGTTCAATAGTGGTTCACTTTTATTGTTTAACTGGTTTAAATCACTGACTTTAATCGTTATTGAACGTTTTTCCCAAAATTCGCGAGTTTAAATTTTATTGGTTTGGGCTGATGTACGCCATGCTTCTTCCTTCACTATATATTAATATTTTGGAGAGAGCTCGTTTGATGTGTACTGCTCAACGTATAATAATCAACTCCTCCATTTTCTTCTTCATTCGAAAACGTCTTAGCCCAGTTAATATTAGCAAGACATTGTTTTAAAATCTTATCGTTTCCGTTACATGGTCGACACTTACATTATATTACTTAATTCATTTTTATTATTATTTGATTTTATCAAACAGTAGTTACATAATCTTTCTCCTTAGTTACTTCTGCGTGATTTGATACCAAATAAGATATTCTTACAAAGTTTTTATCTCAAAATGCCATATTTACGTTATTTTGAAAATGTAGGCTCTAAAATTTTGCTTCCTGTCATTAAACTGTTTGCCATTTTTATTATGTCATAATTATGATTGAACAAAATCTTTGATTGAAATAAAATGTTTATTTTGCCTTAATTCCTTTTAATTTTATGAACTGGTTGTCTAAATTAATTATTAACTTTAAATTAAATAATTCCCCTTATGTTCTACTGTTAATACATTTACAATTTTTCTATTAATACTTCATATGTTGCTTCACTATCTTTATAAAGTATTGGTATAGTTGTAATACTCTGTGTTGGATTTATATTATATCAATTTCATCCGGTTTATCAATTTACTTCTCTTATTTATTAATTTTAATGTTGTTGAAATTTGCCATTTGGCCTAGATTTCACATGTTTTAGTATACTTGGTTTTTGAATATTACACCCTGTTTATACCCTTTCTGACTTTCTTTTCTTATACAATCTTAATTACAATTCCTTTACTTAGTTACATTAACATTTAACATTGATCAATTCGATTAACTCATAACAAATATTTTATAACATAAAATGGTATTCAAGCCTAGACATTTCAGCCTTGATTAATAATATTAACAAATAATAAAAGTTTAATACTGAAAGAATTTTACGCAACTCTGACTTTCAGTCTTGAGTTATTTGAACTTACTATAAATAAAACTTATCTGTCCTTTCATCTTTTAAACTATTTCTTATAACTAATTTTATTTGCAGTCTTATCTGTTTTTGTTTGATATTTGGGTATTTATTCTTGGTCACTTCAATTTTTTATGGCCTGCTCTTGTTTTATCACTGTCATTCTAATGAATGCTGTTAGCTATAGAGTGGCAGTTATTTAGAAACACTTGTATCCTATTTGTCATTATAACATTCTATTAAATATTATTTCTCTACACAATATAAAACCTTTAAAGTTGTATAAATGCACAATTTACTTAGTTTATGAACTTAAACATTGACACATTAAGTTTATTTAATATAATATAATAACTTGCACTGGTCCCATTTTATTCTTTGATTTTATTTCTAATCAGTTTTATAGTCTTATTAAAATCAAGAATTTAATTATAGAGGATAATGAAGGTTTGTTTTTTCCATTATATAACTAATTCCCATTGGTTCACATTTAATTCTACTTTATACACATTTGTTTATATCTATTTTACATGGTTTTCTAAATTTGGGTCTTTGTTATTCTTTCATTGGTTATTTTTACTTTCTTTTGGGGTTTCGTTTTGATTTCTTTTAAGAGCATTCCTTCTTATCGTGGATGTTCTCTTGTTCGGATTTCTTCCTTACTTACTCCTACCCTACCTGTTTATTTCCTAACTTTATTTTTAGTTTTTTGGTTTATTTTTCTTACTCATCATTCATTGTATATCTGGTTTTAATGAAATTCTTACTTCAAACAATGATTGTGCTTTACGGTGGTTCTTAATTAATTTTTAATGTTGCTTTCTTGGATTTAAATTTGTTTTTATTTTATTTTATGATATTTCTTTCTATTCTGAACTATGGGCATTATCTGTCATGCTACAGATTGCTCTCCTCCAGAAGTGATTATTTCACACTATACCTTGAGTATTGATGAAATAATTGCTTACGATAGCTTTTTATTTATTATTCTTTTTCTTCCTCCCCTTTTCTATATCGGCTTCTTCATACTTGAGCTTATTAAACTTCATAGTCTTTTATCTGACTTTGATTCTTCCTGGATAGTTAGTGTTCTCTGAGATTTATTATTATTATTATATTTTTCCTTTTCTTAACTTTGTGTTTTATCCATGGGATATTGATTCCCTAAAATTCCCTAACACGTGAGCTGGAACAGTACAGAGAGGCACTGTTGGCTATATACTCTGCTCGCCATAATACACTTCTCATTGAAATCAGAGGAAATTCATCTCTGCTCGAAACATAATGCTGCTGGAATTATTTACATACAGTCATCAAATAAAAATTATATATAGAATAGTCTATTTTTCGACTAATAAAAATATCTTTGGATACTACTCTTCGTTGTTTCTCAGATTTTCTCACATTTTCTATCTCAGTTATTCTTCTTCATATTTATTATTCTCATTATTTATTCTCCTAATCTTTAAGCTCGGCTGATATATTCATTTATATCATGGTTGGAAACTCTGTTAATATGTTTATTACTAATTATGGTGTAACTTTTTCCTTTTTCATCTGAATTCTCTTTAATTCTTCTTCTGGTTATTGATATTAATAGCATGTATTTTATATATTTTTTTTTCTTAGTTTTTATTAATTGTTCGAATTGTATTATTTTATGACAGTTCGTTTTTTCGATGGATTTCATTATAATTGGCATCCAATTTGTTATTCTGATTATATTATATAAATATATTTTTCTTTCTTTTCTTTCTCAGAAATTTATTATTTCACTTTTGTCTTTATTAAAATTAATTCATTAATATTATATTTGCCATGTGGTCCTTGTTTTTCTTTGCCTTTCATAAATGTTTTATCATTTTTTCCAAGACTATTTTCTTTATAAGATTGTTATGAGTTGTCCTTCTTTTTTTTTCTCCAAGTCGCGATCTAATACCAAAGTTTTAGAAAGTTCGGAACAGCTGTTTTAATAATGCTGTTTATTAAAACAGCATTCAGAAGTTCCTCAGCCAGAAGAGCACCGTACTAAATAAAGAAAGAACCGGCGTATATAAAATGACTTGCAGCTCATGCGATATGTTCTACCTGGGCCAGACGGGCAGACCGTTCGAAGAACGTTATAAAGAACATCTCGCTAGGAGGGATCTACAGAAAACAACATCAAATTTTGCCCGACACCTGATGATGAGTAATCATATATATGTCGATTTCGAAACAAATTTTGTGCCTATGCAGTACTGCAAGAAGGGGAAATACATGGACGCACTGGAGGAGTATGAAATATATAAAGCAGCTCAAATTAACAGTGGTTGTGTTTTGAACGATAAGCTTGCGTTTTCGTCTAATGTATTGTATGATACGGCTATACGTGTGCGCGGACAACAATAAATAGATACGTACAGAGGATGGCAACTTGTTGCCGAAACGCGTAGTGAATCGGCAACAATAACAGACGAAGTCGCACGACGGAAAATAAAAATAGGTAAGTTTGTGCTAAAAACAATGATTGTGCTTTACGGTGTTTCTTAATTAATTTTTAATGTTGCTTTCTTGGATTTAAATTTGTTTTTATTTTTTTTTATGATATTTCTTTCCATTCAGAACTATGGGCATTATCTGTCATGCTACAATATTAACAATATATTGATTCAGATGCTGTTTGTAATAAATTAAATGATTATACTCGTCTTTTCTCATTATGAGTCTGTAAGAATAAAATTGTAGAGCTGAAACTTCCTTAGTAGTTTGTAACCCAGTCTGAGGATCGACTAATTTTAATGTAAAATGATAACCATCTTCTCCTCTGCAAAACATTAAAAAGCACTGTAAAGCATCATAAGCTCGATGTGTTTCTGCAATTCGATGTAGCGTATGAACTCTCGCACGGATTATTATATCGAGTTTATCACATTCCTGGTTAACTAAAACTACTGCTACCTCATTAGTTTTCGGTGCATAGTAGCGACCCCTGTGCTCTTCATTATTTTCTTTTTGATCAGCATGAATCATAATTTTGTACTGATTATTATTCGCAGATGTTACAAATTCAAACACAGTTTTCAGTTTACTGACATATGGGTTAATTGCGTGAAGTAAATTTTGAAGTTCAGTTGCTAATGTCTTATCAAAGTTACGAATATCATCCATTCTTGTTTCAGCTTGCTATGAAATACACCCGTAGAAATTTTGGTACATCGTTTTGTGTGGGGAGTTCTGATCCCATGAGGTGATATAATTGCCCTTGAATTTTGAAAGTAGGCATGAAGCTCCCTTCGACTATTTCATTGGCTCGGAATGATTTAAATTAAAAAGCTCAAGTGTACGATCTTAATTCATTCAAAAATTATTTCAGTAAAAGATGTTCTCCATTTAATAATGATTTTAACGGTTCTGGAGGAGGAAGTATGGGAAATAATCGCACTTATCCTGCAGAGCAACATAATCTATGTGATTCATTTTTCCACTTTAAAGCTTCGCAATGAGGGTAAACCATACTCGGTAACCCGACATCTGTTTCATTAGCGTAGTTAATAACTGGATTATAATTTAAACCACTATTTAATTTTGCATTCCATCGTAAAGTAGGACCTCGTAATCTGGGAGTCGCTTGCCTGCGTCTTCGTGCCGCTAATCTATTTTCACGAATCGTAGGACTTTCAACCCGTGAGATTTCTTCTAATCCAGATCTTTCTGAAGAGTTTCCAGGAGCTGATCGCATTTCGACTCCTTCGACGTCATTTTTAAATGCTCTAAGACGCCTCTTTCTTTTCGCAGCAGCAGTAGATCTTCCTAAACATGATCGTCTTTTTGGCATTTTAAAGCTAAAAAAAGAGAAATGTATTTATTTAATCTATACTAATAAATCTCTAGGGGGGCAATTAATAATTTATGCAATACAATACATATTGCACATATTATTTACCGATGACGTAAAATTAACGGAAAAAGCCACTGATGCTACTTCACTGACGCTCATCACATAATTCCGATGAAGTAGGTTAAGTATAATTCTCGACAATTAATTATTCCTACTGCACATAGGCCTACTGAATATTCAAATGTCGAAGAGTATGGTTTGTCAGAATCAACGTGTACTGTATAATCAATGTTACAATAAAATCAAACAATGAATTATTGTATTGTTTATATGAAATCCATATGCTGATAAGAATTCCATATCCCTACTAAAATGTAAATAATTAAATGGACTAACTGATATCAATATACTTATGTATACACTACTTGTATTATTCTGTACGAATAAACATTTCATCTAATTGTGTTACTGCATGTTTGTAAATATCTACTAAATTATCAAATTTTGATCTTACGTATCGAGGAAACATGAATGATGGATCTATTGCTTCGCACTTTTGGATATTTATAACTTACAATATAAGAATATTATTAATATAGATGTACCATTACCAATTTAGCAACTCGGCAGTTACCACAACAATCATATACAATTATTCGCGATCGAAGCCGCGGGTTTAAGAAAATGAGTTTTTTGCAATAACTTCGGTTCTTTTTAACCTATCGTTATTCGCGATCCAAGCCGCGAGTTTAAAAAATGCGTTTTTTGCAATAACTTCGGTTCTTTTTAAGCTATCGTTATCAAATAAAGTGGAAAACATTCCGTTGGGTACCTGCTATCAGCGTGCAACTTTTCATTGAAATCGGTTCTGTAGATTCTGAGATTACCGCGGACAAACGTAGACCCCCCTAGAGATTTATTATATAGATAATAATAAATAATATAGAAGATGGAGAACAAAAACGTACCTGTAGTAGTATCTGTGCGAATTTTGAAATTTTGAAAAATATTGAATAACATACCAGTCAATGGTAATCTTGGATATTTCCCAGGACATAACGCAAAATACGGGATTGTTCGCACGCAGTAAAAGCGGACATTTGGTAATCATACCTATGTGCTTGCAAACGTACACCACCTTGGCACCATTTTCAATAGAACACAAAATATATTTAAACTGGAAAACACATTAAAATATTAAATATATTTTGTTGTGCATCATTTTCTGTGTTAAGATTTTTAATTCGTCTCTGAAAAGTTCCATGTTCTAGCAGGCAAAAGTTCTCCTTGTGTCTTCCAAAATCGCTTTTATATGGTTTATTTCTACTGATTGTTTTACAAATTTTCTGTGACACGTACTGATCGCTTGGACACAAATTTCAAAGTACGTTTTACCTTTTATTTTTATAATTTTTCAACAAATGTATATTTTATTGTTCGAATAAAGAGGAAATTAAATTTAATTTACATTGGGCACTTATCTTTTACACCCAATAATTTTCAACAGACCTAAGCCCTTATTTTACTATAGTTTTGTCGCCGCCATGAGACATACTGACTTTTACCATAATACAACCCCGAATTTTGAGCTGTTGTTGATTTAAGCCTACCATATTTAGAAGATGGTGTATGGGTTTTAGATTATACATATAGATTAAGGTATTGGTGATATTCTACGAGAGAGAAACGACCTCCAATTGATACATAACAGAAGGCAATAACAAAAGAAACTAGGAACATATTGGTTTTAGAGTGGTTTTAGATGTATTCGAGATCTGGTGCGAGAAATGTTTCCTTGTATCCGTATCAAAAACCAGGTTTTCAATGTAGGTAGTGTTGGATCAGAAAAATTAAATAACAAATATTTCCGAGATACGCATGTAATATGAAGAAATGCCGAATATATATGGAATTCACCGTGTACTATATTTTATATTTAATAAAGTGCATACATTGATCTGTCTAATTCAGTTTCGTGGATCAAATTTTCATCGACAGATCAATTAAAATTACTTTACTTTTATTAGCGCTTTTAAAGTCGTTAAATAACTTTTCTTACTGCTCGTGTTCTTAGCCGTCTTGTTTCCTAAAATCAACGTTTACCTACCTATAAAAATAAAATATGATGATGTTTATTTACAAGAAGTACAAATGTTTTTACATTTTTTGTATAAAAAATATTATAACATATAATACTATTACATTGATGAACGGGTAGAGGATAATATAACAGATACTGTATCTTATTTATTGGGTTAAAATTTCATTTAAGGAACACAATAGTGTTAATTTCCTTAAACTAATTTACTCATTTGTGAAAGTAAAGGTAGATTGTTTACAATTATATACATAAAATATATAATGCTACAACCATATAAGTGGGCCTACATGCCCATATGTAATGTAATGTAATGTAATAGACACATAACTGTCTCCTGTTACTAGCGTTTAGACAAAATTAATTTCACTTGCATTTGTGGTTCTAGTTAAGTAGTCAAGAAGTTACCACTAGCTTAATAATGGCAGTGATTTAATAAATGTTTTGTTAAGTTTTGTTATTAAACAGACAAAATTTTAAAACATTTTGGTCGACGTTCCAACGAGATTAGTTGTCATCACTAGGACCTGTATACAAAAAACACAAAACAAAAACTTAGGCTTGCATGGAAAATAACTGATTTTTGTATGAATTTGCTTGTGTTCATGTCAGATAAAGATTAATTATAAATATTACATAATTACTGTTATTTTCATAAAACAGACTTAAAATAATAGTAAAGTTACAATTTGGACTCCATATTAATACTAGTAATGTGTCTCTTAATTATTTCTGTATTGTATGTACACAGGAACCGACGATGCCAAAAAAGGGTATCGAAACACAAATGTTTTAAATTTAGTAACGCTGGGATACACATTGCATTATGTGAGCGGTTTATGCAATGTTACAATTTGTTTTATTTACGTAGTTTTTGTAACGTTTTTGTAGCCTTACTGGAAAATTTCAAATGCTCATTAAAATTGGATTGATTAAATGAATTTATGAAAAAAATCATTACGATTTTAAATTTATCCAAAACCCCAAAACTACTTCACCTCTTCAAAAATTCCATTTCAAGAGAAATGTTTCATTTCATTTTGTGGGAAAAGCGTAGTTGCTCTAATATTTTTGTAATAAAGGTGTATTAATGTTTTTAAAAACATTTACAATGTTACCACACAGACCTGGAAGTTTTTATTTGAAAACATTAACGTAACATTTGCATTACGTAAAATGTAATAATTCTAAGCGCTTAGTGAGATTAAGTGTTCCCTTTGTTGAGCACGAACATTTAAAGTAAAAAGTATGTCAAGTGTTTGCAGAACTGTGAGGCTGTGAGAAGTGCTGCTAACTCTCTACGCAAAAGATTATTGCGTACTTTTGTGATTATAGTGAATACGTATGTGCTAATTATTTTAAATGTGCTGTGTGGATTCAGGTTAAATTAAATTATAATAACTCCATCTCATTATCTCTCTTTCTATGTAAATTTGCATAACTTACCCAAACTAGTTTAACACCGACACCGGGCACTATACGAAAATACGAACTCTTCGTCACTTTAGATTTTAAGTTATTGTTTCATAATATCATATTTAATTTTAAATTGTAATGTTTTGTTCTTCAAAAAAGGCATTTTTTGTTAATTGTTGTGGTAAAAAGAACTCATAAGGGTTATATTTCCAAAATGTAAACATAGCCTACATCTCTGAGTTTGTGAACTCATGCTACCAACTGTTGAGCTATCAATACGACAAGCCTGGTTAATTTATATTATGAGAAATGTTCCTCATTTTAATGGTAAAAGAATACAATTTTAAAAGAAAAATAAAATAAAATCTGCAAAGAATTAATGGTGTATCACGTATTATTTTATCATAATTAACATTTTATAATCAACTTTGAACATTAGTGTTTACTTTAACTCCAGAAGAATAAGTTGGCAGCCCCTATGTGGGCAGTGCTATTTAAACGAGTTAACTACGTCAGTGAACTCAAATAAGATAAAGAGAATAGATTAGATGAAACTGACAAATGATCATTAATACAAACTTTTAATATCTCAAGTAATTAAAAATAAAATAAGAGAAAGTTAGAACATCCTAGATACATACCAGTGAACACAGGGCATGATTCTAATTATTTTAATAAACTGAACAACCTATTTAATTTATAATTAATCTTAGTGAATCGTATTACCCAACCGAAGAAGAAGTAACCAGAAAACCATTTAATAAGTAAATCATTAATTAACCAAACAATTACCAGCAAGTAATTACAATTACAACACAATAAATATATTTGTAATCGTTATTACAAATTGGCGCCTAAGCAATCAACGATTTTAACCAAATAATACCAAGTTTTATTACATAACGTCAGCAATATTGAAGAAAATATAAATAATGCGGCAGAGATAACATACTAAACGATAACACAGAGTAAGCAGGTGTTTCATAATTGGCACCAACAATGAGGAGCTTTAAATAAACAAAAATTAAATAAACAAGAAACGCGTGTGGTTACAATATTTATATACTTTTTGCATACTAATCCTGTTTCAAGAGTTTCAAATTGTCATCGTTATAATATTGTTAAATAACTTAATAACTGGTGTGTTGTGGTTACAAATTCTCTTAATCTCGTTCTGTTCTTTTCCTTTTTAATTTAATTCCCACTGTTGAGCTGTCCAAATTGTAACTAACGTGGTTATAGTGTTAAATTTGTATTGGTGTAGTGTTACAAAAATCTAAATGTGTTCTAAAAAAAAATTTTTAATTTTTTGTTTTAAAAAAAAAATTCTAATTAAATTTTTTTTTATTTATTAATTAATTAAAAACAATTAATTAATTGTGTTTCGTGAAGTTCCGAAACGTGTCTCACTTGTCTAGAAAATTTTATTAGCTATTCTGTATTTTTCAATAAACTCCAACCACTTATAAGATTGTCTCCAGATACAATCGATCTTTGTTTATTTTCAGTTTTGGAGGTTATCTTCCTTCTGATGTGGTGAAATTCTTGTAGTGTGTTGTTTAAATTATATTAAGTGTAAATTGCTAGGTTTAGTAAAGAAAGAACTATTTTGATGTGAAAAGTATAAATTATTTATTGGACATTTGGTTAAAAAGACTCTTGTCGATTTTTTAAAATCGACTCTCAGGGTATCGAATGTTACAAGTTTTTTATATAAAATACAATCAGGTTCTTTTAACAGCTATTTATGGGAAAAGTCAGAGAAATCGGGCAAAGATTAAAAGAGTATAACGTTACAATAATAATTCTTAATACTAAAGTACATATATTTAATTGAAAAGATTGAAATAAACAAGTTGATTGCGAACCGTGTCGCTGACAAACTAGATGGCCGTGTTCAGCTGAGTAGTGATGAAAAAGCAAATGGCTGCCGTCGAGATCGTCAAACGTCCCTCGTAGATTTGGCGTTCCAATAAAGATATTTTCTTGCAGAATTAACGTCCTGGTGTCAGCAAATCTTCCTTCTGATGTTGGTGCAGTGTCTCTGGTTAAGTTTGTGTGTTGTATTTTGAATAGTGGTGTATTTATAAGTCAGTTCACTTTCTGTCGATCAGGCACTATTTGATGGTTATGATATATACTGTTTTATGGTGTTTAATAATGTTATTTAAGTAGTTTCGTGCTATACAATGTTATTTAGTCTCTTGTAATTATTTATGTCACTGTGTCGATGTTGTGAAATTTTTTTTTTTTGTAGCCACTCGCGATTTTCAAATCCGTATCATACACTGATTCGCCATTATGGTACTAGAAATTAGGTTAACTCGATTTAAATACTCTTGTCAAGTGTACCGTACAACGTTCAATAATCAACTCTCTCTACTTCCTTCACTTTCGACTGAAATCTTAGCCAAAGCAATATTATTCCTTACATTGTTCGAATTTTACTTTGCATCCTGTGCATGTATTAAAGTTACATTATATAACTGCTTAAACTTTGGTTATTATTCAAATTTATTAGCTAGTTGTTACTTAATTTTATTCTTCAGTTCATTCGGCGTATTTTGGTATAGAATAATGCCGTTTTATTATGTTTTTTATCTAAAATTGGTAATTTTACCTTCATTTTGTTTCTGGTAAATTTTCACGATCAGCTTCCTGTCATTATGCAAATTCTGCCATTTTTAAGTTATATTTATGATTAATAATCTCATATTGTAATAAAAGGTTTATATTCCCTTAGTTTCTTACAATTATTTGAATTGGTTAAGTTTTAAAATATTATGTTGGAATATATGACTCCCCTCTCCAAATTTTTGAGTTCTGTCATTTCCATTTTTATTTATAATCCTGGCTATAATTTTACAAAATCTTTCTAAGTTGTATTTCTAATTATATGGCTTCATTTCTTGTTTATGTTATCTAAATCCCTTCAGTTTAAATGTATTTAAGTGCTTAATTTCTCAGTTTAGATGAGGTTTAGTTTTCATCATTTTGCCTAGATTCTTAACAAGTTTTTCATACAAATTTTTATATAAACAATACATACTGTGTTATACCCTCTCTGACATTTTAACATGGTAATATAAATTAAACATTTTTTCAATTAAACATAACAACAATTAGTATCTGTTTCAATACTATAAACAGATAAGTAATATTGTCAAATAATGGTTGTCTTCAACTAATTAGACATTTTTTATAATCAAAACTTAATACTAAAACAGAAATATTATTTACAAAGAATGTTTTTTCCCATCTAACATCTTATTTAATTATTACTATCAGTACTAGTAATAAACGTTTTTACAATGGGATGTTAGTGGTTCTAAACTTGTTAAATGTTCTTATCCCTAATACATTTTTTAAAATTCTTATTTTATATTCACAAAACCTTCTTCCTATATTCTTATTTACTATTTCTTATATTAAATTGAATCATGCAGTTTTTAACTGTTTTTAAGATGGTTTAGGGTAATTGTACCCTGTCACTTTATGTTTAAATCTGTTTTTATTCATTTTTTAAAGAAGTGTCATTTCAAACAGATTGACAGCTTGATATTATTACATGTATCACATTCACCTCGTACAAATCATATGTCACTCAAAGTTGTATTTTTCATTATCTACACAGTTTGTGGATGCCAAGGATGAAACATAAGGTTTATTTTTTACAATACACAAACTAGCACTGGTTCACTTTACACTTTTTGATGCTATTTCTAAATGGTTGTTTAGTCTTATTAACATCAATAAATTGGTTTGTGGGTTACAATGAAGATTTGTTCTTTGGGTATTATATTATTGTTTCACCTTGGTCCACTGGCAACTCTTACTCTATACACTTTTATTCTTAATTTTATAGTACATATGGTTTCTTTTCATGACTATTTCGTTATACTTTTTATTATTGTGGTTTTTATTTAGATTGGGATATGGGTATATGGGTGTTTTTTATAAGAGCATTCTTTCTTCTTCTGGATGCTGTCTTCTTCTTCTTTCTTCAATGATGTCTTCTTTTCTTCTGGCTTCTTTGAATTGTATGTTCTTCATCTTCTTCTGGATGCCATCGGGTTTCTTGGGGTTACTTCATCTTCTTCTGGTTTCTTGAAATACGTCACCCTTTATGGTGGATCTTGCGTTATTCAGGGTTTCTTTTCCGTTTATTTATCCTCGTTGTGGGTTTAGTAATACTCTGTGTTGCTTCTTTATATACTTCTTACCTTCCTGGGTTATATTTTAAAAAACCTTGGGTTATTTCACTGGTTTTGGTGATTCATCACTAGTAACATTGCTTTTATTCGAAATTATACTTTTAATATCCATGATTGTTCTGCACAGTTGCTCTAAATTTATTCTTTATATTATTTTAATGTTTTCTTCGGATTTAATGTTATAATCTTATATTATTCTAATGATCAATGCCATTCATTATTATGTGTTTATCTGTCACGCTACAATATATATATATATATATATTATATACATTTCTTTAAATTATAAATTGTCTTACAAAAACATAACTTGAGCTGAATTACCGTTGATAATTATGTGTAAATTTTGTATCTGTGGAGCTGTCAACGAAGTGTCTAAACGTAATAATATGTCAATGTTATTTATTGTAGTTAATATTAGTACTCCATGACGTCACACTTTATTATGAAAGGCTTACTTCTGGCAGTCTCTATTTTGTCCACATAGCCTGTATATCAAATAACCCTACAAACATTACGTTACAAAGGGTAGATATTTTTTTTTAATTTATTCGCTAAATATTTTTTTGATTTGAAATCGAATTTATACTACACAGAAATGGAAAACAGTATATATACAACAGCGCGACCATTGACAATACTTTGTACCCTATGTTGTTTACCGTGGCATCTTGTAAAGGGACAAAGGAGTACAGTGTACTATACGTATATGGATGGATGGCAACTGTACTCTCCATTTCAACCTCAGGTCTGTGTACAACCGTTACACTCTATTTCCTATGTTGCACTTACCCAAGAATCATAACTCTAGTTGCCTATGTGTTGGCTGTAGTAATTTCTGTACAGTACCGTTTAAAATTTTATTTACATCAACACAAATACAATTACAACGTTGATTTTATCAAATGCGTAGATATGTCTTTTCAAACACTGCAAATAGCTGTTCCACACAGACGCAAAAAACTTGTTTGTTTAATTTACGTACTGGTTCGTGTATGTCTAGTTACGATTCTCGCCTATCTAGGAGTGTCACATATAATGACTTACTCGACTTTTGGAACTAACAGTGTGATACATAAGTTTGGTGTAATAGAGTTGAATGCTACAGTTTTATTTGTATGCTACATTTTAAGAGCGGTTTTTCATTGATCTAGTGTCGTGATTTTGCAGGCGCATTTTGATTTTATGCTTTACATGGTACTTCAAAGATTGAGACTTCTTTTCAGCGTTCTTCAAACGTTTGAAGTGCTTATTGAAGGGAATGTGGCTTGGCAACAAGGTGTGTCTGTAATCTTCAGGAGAAGAAACTTCTTGTTTGAGTCAGTGAAATACTGTAAGAAACTGCTAGCCATTTACTGTATACTTCTAGACGTTCTGCGTGCCGTAAAAGAATTTTACTCTAGTTATCTATACCTATATTTTGCGCTAGGAGTCACGTCGCTAACGATGATCTTTACATTCAACGTTCTTTTGAAGGATAACTTCATGTATACGATACTCTCACTACTCAATCTATTCTACGTTGTTCTGCATCCTCTTTTGTATTGTGCCATAACTCGTCAGTTAAACAAAATATTTCCTGTTATACATTATTATTATTACCTTAAGAAGACACTAAAAAGTTTAAAAATTGATGTAAAAAAGAAATTATATATGTACTCTGAAGAAGAACCGTCATTAGATTACAACATTTTTTCTACAGTAAATTCAACAAACAATATCTTATTTGTTTGATTTTGTTACGTTGTTTCTATTTCTATATTAATGACCTTAGATTGACACATAAATGTTTCTTCTAATGGTAATATTACACAATGTAGCATGCTGGTTATGAATTTTTAAAAATTATATCAACGTTGATTTTATATGTTTTACAGAAACAGTGAGCAAAAAATTTAAACGAAGTCTATACTTTAAACGCATTTTTTTTTAATTTAATAGTTCTTAAAATAGTATTTCAACCAGTAAGTAGTAGGAAAGTGGGCGTTCGTGCACGAAGGTAGGTCATGGTTTGTTTTCATATGTGGTACCTGTAGACCGTTATGTATGACGTCACTGCGTGCGGAGTGAGGTGGTGTAATTAGGTCACTGTGCACCGACACCAACCATGACCTACCGTTGTGCACGAACGCCCACTTGTGTGTGTGTGTATATATATCTGCATGTAGGTCACTGTGCCAACCATGACCTACCGTTGTGCATGAATGTTCACTTGTATGTGTGTGTGTGAAGGTTGTGCATCTACGTCAAAGTCGTTGGTTTCTGCATGTGGTTTAATTAGGTCACTGTGCTATGTGTGCATCATTCCCCGACCATATGTCTGCATGTGGTTTAATTAGGTCACCGACACCAACCATAACCTACCGTTGTGCATAAATGTCCACTTGTATGTGTGTGTGTGTGTGTGTGTGTGTGTGTGTGTGTGTGTGTGTGTGTGTGTGTAGCGTCTGCATGTGGTTTAATTAGGTCACTGTGCACCTAAGGTTGTGCATCTACGTCAAGGTCGTGTGATAGTTGGTTTCTGCATGTGGTTTAATTAGGTCACTGTGCTATGCGTGCATCATTCACTGACCATCGAGCCCCCCCCCCGTGTGTGTGTCTGCATGTCGTTTAATTAGGTCACTGGGCACCGATCACGACCTACCGTTGTGCATGAATGTCCACTTGTATGTGTGTGTGTATGACGTCTGCATGTGGTTTAATTAGGTCACTGTGCACCTAAGGTTGTGCATCTACGTCAAGGTCGTGTGATAGTTGGTTTCTGCATTTGGTTTAATTAGGTCACAGTGCTATGTGTGCATCATTCCCCCCCCTGTGTTCCTACTACAAGATAAAACAATGCGTCTTGCTCTCATCACTCCCTAGCGGCTTGAGGCGGATGAGATTCTCCAATTTTACGGAGTCGTAAAACAGGCCTAGTCCACGTTAATTAACACTGCTGGAAGAACAATGATAGATAAGAACTACATACACTAAATATGATTTTTATTTATTTTATTTTTTCCCTTCACCAAGCTGGAGGCTCTCTGACACCTGCCTCGGCTACTGTACCTCCCCCCCTTTCTTCACTGTATGTGATATGTAATTGTTTTGACATGTATGTATATGTATTCAAGTATCATATAACAATATAATGTACCCCGGTAACTGACCATCGAGCCCCCCCCCCATAAAACAATGCATCTTGCACTCATCGCTGCCTGAGGCGGATGAGATTCCGCTACGCTTCTTTTTAACGTGGTTTCCCCAATTTTACGGAGTCGTAAAACAGGCCTAGTCCACGTTATTTGACACTGATGGAAGAACAATGATACTATGTGTGCATCATTGTATGTAGACACTTCACTTGACATTTACCAGGCGTTGAGAACATATAAATTTTTTCTGGTCCTCTGACACCTGCCTCGGCAACTGTACCCCCACTTGTAATCACTGTATGATATGATTTGTTTTGACATGTGTGTATAGGTATCATATAACAATATAATGTATTATGTTAAAAGTACGGCGGTGTTTCGTATATGTATACGTACTTATTTAAAAAATGCAGATCAAAAAAGTGATAAAATTACAGCTCATGACAAGTCTCAAGGGGCATAGACCGATTAAACTTCCAAGTCTGTGCAGCTGCTCTTCTTGTTGTACTTGAACTTTATTCAACGCACTGAGGTGCGTTGACGCTGATTTCTTGCTATATACACAAGTGCAAAATCGCATACCCAGTTGTGAACTAACTACAGGTTGTGGTCAGTCACACGGAGGTAAGGTGTATTTTGTTACACTTTATTTAATACATTATTATTTAATGTTATTATACTACAAGTGTATGCATACATATTTATATATTTCATGCGTGCTAAAACTATACCTATACTCTTATTCTGACAATATGTTACAGGTTTTTATATAATACAATTAAAATTATTGTTGTATGTTACCGATCGGTATAATGGTGATATGCTCGTAGTCCTACAACTATTATTATATGTGTTATTTAATTTGTGTATGTGTTTCTACATTCGATTTGAATAACTGTGTATTGAAATGTAAGCACTATTTTATGTGTGTGTGTGTGTGTGTGTGTGTGTGTGTGTGTGTGTGTGTGTGTGTGTGTGTGTGTGTGTGTGTGTGTGTGTGTGTGTGTTGCAATGAAACACAGGATCCTGATAAGCAGTACAGGCTTGTGTAATACACAGACGATAAACATTCAGGTCTAAGTTGGTAGTTTGTTAAATTTGTTTTTTTTTTGTATGAGTTTTGTATTTTAGGAAGGATAAGGAATGAGGCTTAGTCAAACTGTGTATTGTTTTATATGTTATTTATTCATGTACTATGTCTGCGGAAATGTGAGCGCGTGCGCGAGTGATAAACGTTTCTCCGGCTGTGCGTGATATAATTGTCATATCGTTGTGACACTTGAATTAAACATAAGCTTCTGTATTAGTTACAGTTCCTGTATTTTCCTATTTATTAAATGACGTTAAAATATGATTTCTATAAAATATAAAGTTGTTGTAAAACGCATTTCTGCGTAGGATTAAGGTATTCAGAGATTACCATCTATGCATGCTCTTGCAAAGTCGGTGCATTTTACGGCATGAAAAATTGGCGAGTCATGTTCAAAGTAACCATTATAACGTGTCGTCGTTATAATATCGGGAACCTGCTTAATTGGCTCAGGTCAATTAAACAGGCTGCCATAATCTAAACAAACTCATAAATAACTGGAATGTAAACAAATGTTAAATAGGATCCCGTGAATTGAGGAATATCGACAGGGGTTTGTAGATTTATTCACTCACCATTTTGGACCATGACATCTCTTTATTACATAATGTTTTAACATCTGCGAAGAAATTTAGTAATGAGTATATTAAAAATAAAAACATTTGCACCTCTTGTACAAATAGAATTAGTGTAATTAATGAGTTAACATAGCTTGTACTGCCCTCGGATCCGAGTAGTTTGTGTCAGTATATCATATTAAAATTATAAACTTAATTTTATGCCATCTGAAGAATGAGCTTATTTAACTTTAACGTGTTATATTCATAAAAACCTTAAACTTAACACATATTATTACTAAGCATGAAATTACAATTTTATGGTAATTAAGTCAGTCTTTCGTGTTTTACTTTACTTTCATTGGTTAATTAAGTGTCTATCATGTATTATATTAAGTTCTGAACCACGGAAGTTGAACTTCCGTGTCACCTGTGTGTAACATCGTCGGCGAATCGGCGCTTCTATCGGTTGTGCAGGGTGTCTTGGAGATCTTCTGGCTATCGTGTTTTGGTAAAATCTGATGTCATTCCTAAAGATGAGTCGTCTGTAGGGTCTGTAGATTCTTGTGGTAGGTCTTGGGTTGTAACTTCCACTGGTATTCACATTGTTGTACGGCACATATTACTTACGGTTAACAGTTATATGTTAAAAGTTTAACATCACATTTAGGTGATGTTAGTTTGTTACAGAGATGTCATTGTCATACACTCACGTCATTTTCGATATTTTTACATCATCCGGCTATCTCACACAAGCTTCTCCTCGTTTATTGGTTTTTATATTGACTACATACTTTTGTACGCTGTTTCAGCAGCGGAGTCTGAGTTACAACTGAACTGGCTAACTATAGGGGTGAAGAGGCTGTCCGCGCGCGGGTAGCTTCTCAGCGTAAAAATAGTTCTCACTTATTATTAATTATTTTCCTTTATTTCGCTTACAACTTAATGACATCGCTCTTTACTTTGATTAAACTTTTATGTGACTAGGGGTAGTTACTGATTTATTTAGTTTCTCAAATCTAATTTTATTAACTGCTACATTGGCAAATCGGCAGGTTACTATCGGTTTGGGGCATGGAGAAGCGTTCATTTATTACATTATTATTAAAGCTAATATTAGTATTATAAATTTTTTTTGTGGATTTAGGCTTACTAAATTGTCACATACTCTTCCACTGAAAATAAGACACAGGGTCAGTGACCGATGAGTTTTCAACGGGGAAATAGATCAGAATTGCACTGGGAGTATCCTCGGAATTTCTGTGTGAAATACCTTTCTCTCTTTTAACAACTTCCTCATGAGGTACATGAATCACTCTCAATTCACTATTTACTATTAGCAAGAAATACAATACCTTATTAACTAATACTTAAAATACATAAAACTCAAAGTTCATAAAATATATAAAATACACAAAATTCATCTTAATTCTACTACTTAAGACTAATACCGGTTTTCTCTTTAGCTTTTTCTTACTCTTGTTATGGAGTTACTCTTCACAGAGTAGGATTCACATCCTTACTGTGTTTCATTTTCTCTTTCAAGGATTTCGTTGAATCGCGGTTGACGAATCATTTTATTAAAATACTTGTAAAGTAATTGTAAAGTAACGTTACTTATATTCTGTGTCAGCTGACTTCTCACTTTTCTTATTCTCGATGAATATCTAGATGAACAGGATCTAAGGTTGATTAAGCCTCATTCCTATTTGTACGATTTGTTAATTAACTAGTGACTCAATTACAATATAGCAAATATACGTTTTAATACATCTATCCTTTTCTACTTCATTTATTTTCTTGCTCACTAGCATTTTTCTTTCCGTGATAATATTTTATATGGGAAACATGACTTCTACGTACATATTTATTCGTAGTGGGTTCATACAGTGCTACGGTTACGGGAGTTAAGTATCTGTAAATTTCGTAAGGGCCACACCATCGATAAGATAGTTTGGAGGTGGTCTTATCAACTGCACTACTCGTAGGGTGAGTGTTGTACATCACTATGTCTCCGACTTGATACTTTACTTCTTTACTATCCCGCTCGTGATATTTTCGAGATTTTCTCAAGTTCACTCTTAAGTTAGCGCGAGCTTCGTTCCATATCTTTTTTATATTTTTACCACTAATTTCGTGGGGTAGTAATTCATGTATTTTCCACTTTGTGGATAATGGGTGATTCGGTTTATATTTATACATCAAATCAAAGGGAGTCGATTTATGTCCTTAATGATATGCTGAGTCTTATACACTCCTTATTCTCCTTATACTAAACACTCTATTTTACTATCTTTAGTTTTTTTTTAAATTTAACTACATGAGAGATATTTACAAATAGGTGATACGAGAGAATCGAATCTCGCCTCAGAGAGAGAGAGAGAGACAAGAGAAATCTCACACAGCCATATTTTACATTTCAACATATGGTTAAAATCTGTTGTTACTGTACAAAGGGGGTCAAACACTTTGTATTAGACAATAGAGGGAGGTGGTGTATTGTCTAACTCGACTTTGTAGCTTGTAACAATGGGATTGTTTTCTACAAGCGGTAACAGGTATTTTACTGTCCGAGATTGTCGTCAAACCGACAAATTAGGGAATGAATATTTGAACAGGAAAAAACCTGGGCTTACTACATTTAAATATTTAAATATCCTTACCTATATTATGTATAATTATTAATTATAACTACATTATAATACATTAATTAATTAATGTATAACCTTACTTAATAGTTATTATAATTTTCTGTATATCCTAATTTATGATTTTACTTATTGTAATTCTAGTTCTTATTTTGATTAAATTAGTTTTTTTTTTTTTACTTACTATTAAATATTAAGGGTTAATAATAAAGACTTCTTATTTCACTACACGCCAAAGTGAGAGTTGCCTATTTTAATTTAACACGGTAGTTGAACTAACAGTGTGAATAATTCTACAAAATATTAAATGACAACAGCAGGGTAACGTATTTTATGTTGCTAATGTCACTGGCGCATTAAAACCAAAACAAGCAGAGTGGCGCATTTTATAACGTCTCGTCGTTATAATATCGGGAACGTTAATTGGCTCAGGTCAATTAAACAGGCTGCCGTAATCTTAACAAACTCATAAATAACTGGAATGTAAACAAATGTTAAATAGGATCCCGTGAATTGAGGAATATTGACAGGGGTTTGTAGATTTATTCTCTCACCTTTTTGGACGATGAAATCTCTTTATTACATAACGTTTTAACATCTGCGAAGAAATTTAGTAATGAGTATATTAAAAATGAAAACATTTGCACCTCTTGTACAAATAGAATTAGAGTAATTAATGAGTTAACATAGCTTGTACTGCCCTCTGATCCGAGTAGTTTGTTCCAGTATGATATTAAAATTATAATCTTTATTTTGTGCCATCTGAAGAATGGGCTTATTTAACTTTAACGTGTTATATTGTGCCGATTGAATAAAATCGGCGCTTATACAAAAATCTTATACTGCATTTAACGAATATGCTAAGAAAAATAGGTTTCTGTATTTAGCGGCGGGCGTTCAGCCATACTGTGGTTAACGGTTACCTCTGAATCTACATGAGGTAACAAAACGGTGCTTGCTTGGTGCTGCTCACGTGCGGACGCCTTTAAGCGCGAGTTGAAAAATGTGTAGAATAAACGGTTCTGTTCTTGTCTGATTTTGCTGGTTGAACTAAACACCTCGCCACGTCTCCGACAGAGAAATTTTTTTAATTGTACCATCTTCCACCTATGGCAGGCTAAACTAAAACAGATCTGTGGTAAGTGAGTGCAGTATACTTATATATATTAATTTGAAGTAACGTAAAAGGGGTTTTGTTTAATATACGTGCAAGAATGAATGAAACTTGTTAACCTATTACACGCACGCCGCGTGGCGAATTAGAGTATGCAAAATTAGTTAATTGTATAACAGTAATTGAAGTCTTAACTAAGGCCCCGTAATTGATCTATGTTAACGCAAAATAATATGTACTTTAGCCAAACTTATTGTTTTCAAAGATAGGGCCACATGCCTGTATAACCTGTTGTAGAGTGTGTCAAACTTTCATTTCAAGTAGGCCTAAAGCAGTGTTTAAAATTATAAATGGATTTTGGTGCGTGTGAGAGTAACCTGGTGGAAGAAGTGTTGGAGCATCTCGCTGATAATATTTGTATGCTTAGGGTCCCTCGCTTCACGCCGAGGACCAGCCCCAACCTGAACAACTGAACATCCAAGGCTCTCAGCTTCATCTGCCAGAGGAGAACAGCGAGGACAGGCCACACCAACACTAAAATGCTTTAGACCAGGACGTCAAACTTCACACCAGGGAATAAATCAGGTGACACCAACCCAATATTACGTTTTCACACAAGGGAATGTAACCCACTAGAACTCGTGGGCATATAGCGACACACCCTAAAATGACTTTAAGTTTTACACATTTTAATTGGGTCCCCGGTTAACGGGACAGAATAGTGCACGGACTTGGGGGGGGGGGAATCTTTTGTACATTTTGTAATACTATTTATATTAAATGTGAGCCCAGAGGTTGGCATGTATCCGTGGCTGATTACCATTCAGACATGTAAATTTCTTTCTAGTTTTCAGTAAAATGGTTACCTTAGTGCTAGTAATTCTATCATTCATCATGTAATTTCCCAGGTTAAATTTAGTTTTCAGTTGATTCATTAATTTCACATATTTATATTCAGTTTGGGTCCTATAATGGATTGGAGTTTCTTCTGTTAGTTTCAGTCGGGTGCCCAGTTTAATCCTGTATAGGCGGATTTTTCATGCAGACTTGAACATGCTCCTGGGACAGGTTTAGTTATGCACGATCTTGCCTCAGAACATGTCGGCCTTTGGGCCAAATTAAGTCTTAAATGTTATAAAGCATCATGGCACATTACTGTTATTAATATTTCACAAAATTGATCATGCCTAAATTCTTTTTAATTTATTATGGTCACTTGTATTTTAACTGAATTAGGATTATATTTCCTCCAAGTCTAAGTGCTCAGTGTGGGAGCACCTTGTAGTAGTATCAGGCATTATGCCAACCCCTGAATTTTAGTATGCCCTGGGGGCACTGGTGTTACACACACATATATATATGGGTTATTATGTATTAAGATCTTGCAATAGGTGTTGCGTTCAATAATATTTATGAATTGTGAATTATGTACCTTCTGGGGTGAAAGAGAGGTGGCAATATATTAATGTTGAAAGTTGTAATTGTCCTGTGATGTGGAACGTGTGTATGTGTTGTAGTTGTAGACATATATATTTATATGTCCATTTATATGTATTGTATATTCATGTGTTATTTCTGGGGGTTAGGTATAGGGCTAAGTGGGGAAAAGTAACCCCAATTGTAAAAGAAATCATGATCTTAAGTTCATTTAAATTTTATAATTATTTTTAAAACAAAAAAAATTAATCAAAAATATTTTAAGGAGAATACACTGATTTTGTTGGGAGATAGAGGTATAACGTTTGGTTATAATAAAAATTTATTGGTTGTTAATTTTTTGAGTTCTAATTGCAAGTCCCGTCTGACTGGATCCAGCGCATTTTTGGCTTCTCTAGGCTTTTGGCCTAGTTTTAATTATCTTGTAGCCCCTCTTTACTAAAAAAAAAAAAAAAATTATAAGTCAATAAAAGACAAAAGAGGGGTTACATTTGGTAGCAGAGCGTGGTTGAGATTAGGGTCAACCTTGGGTCCTTAGGCTGTGACTGGGCTTGCAAACTCAGGAAACATTTTGGGGTTCGAATCGGTCTTGGAATAATTACTAGAAGTCCCTATATCTATAAGTACCTATGTCTTGTTATGTTTAAGGTTTTGTTAATTATATGTGTGTATCATTGCCCGCTTGTTGGTATTGTTGAACTGTAGGTCGCCACGGGGTGTGAAATTTTAGGGGGGAACTCGAAATATCGCAGATCTGGGCCGAGGTGGAGAAATGGTTTTCGCGTATTACCTTGCCAATAATAGGGAAGGCGTTTTTATTTATGCGGTATGGCCCAATCGGCAGTCGGTCTCCTCCGAGATACGGGAGCCGAAGTTACTGCAAATATTTATGAGAATTTGTTGTTGTTCGTTGGTCGGTAATTTTGTCATGTCGTGTATTAGTGTGTGTGTTGCGTTCCTTCGTGTGTAGTGTTGTTGAGAGCTAGTTTAGGTAAGTGGGCTGGGTCCTCGCAACGGTAGGGGGACCCGCAGTCTGCTTGAAGGAAGGACAGTACTCAAGTATTCCTGTGTTCTTGATTGTCAATTTTTGTAGGGTGTTAGGTGTTTTGTGGGAATTTATGTTTTGTTGATTTGTGTTGTGAATTGTGCAATTCTGGCGGCGGTATGCTATCAGAAATTGCCCCACCCCCTTTCAGGAGTTCTCCAGAAACTTTCGGTGGTAGATGGAATAGATGAGGACGGGTTACTGGTCTTCTTGGATCTTGTCCTAAATTTGGCAGATTTCCCGGGTGTGTCCGATGGGGAGGTATTGGTCCCTTATATGGGTATATATACGGGTGTATTGCCGGGGTTCATTGGCAGGGTTGGTCACCAACACTCTGCGTCGGGGCGGCAGTGTCGACGCTTTTCATGGGGAAGTGTTGGATTTCTTCATACCCCATCGACGACGTTCCCAGCTTAAGTTAGATTTATTCTATCGCCTACAGGCCAACGGAGAGGCGTTGGGGGACTTCGTGCACGACATACGGAAAGCTGCCCGGGTATTAAGATTAAGGTTGCCCGAGACGGAAGTGATACAAGCAATCCTAGAAAGACTGAATCCCCAAGAGAGATCTCGTTTGATATTCGCAGACCGTTCCCGTTGTTTTGCGGATCTGTACCGGTTGTGTGTGGTTTCTAATACTGTCCAGGCAGGGGACGAGTCCCGGGGAAGAGCTGCTACGGATGTCCAATACTCCAGTGGTCTGTTAGGAAGAGCTAAAAAGGACAAACATGGCGGTTGGAGAAGAACACAAGAGACTGTCAGAAAAACTGAATATTCCGGAAGTAATGGAGGCTACAAGGGGGTGACAAGTGAAAAGACGGTAGCAACGGTTACCGTAGAGAAAAGAAATAAGTATGAAATTAACAGGGAAAGAAGAAGTTGTATTAGAGAACAAATATCGGCAAGTAGGGATCCTGTAGGAAGTCTTTATTCCTATTTGGAGAGAAAGGAAACTTTAAAGCTTCCAGAGGAATTACCAGTGCCTAATAGAGTAGTGGATGAAGAAGGTGAGGAGAAAGAAGAAAAGCGAAGTAACTTCTGTGGATCAATACAAGACGACAAGGACACGTCTGTTGATATTGAATTACAGGACTCTGAGAGGACGTCATGGTTGAATCCAGATGCCGCAGAATTTGTTCCGGTATCTCCATCTCGGTTCATGACGGATCCAGATCCGGTAACATCATCATCGCCTACGCCGGGAGATGAGAAGTCACTTGATGGTGGAGCTTTACCATCGTCAGTAGAATTTAATTTAGACATTGCACATGGACCTAGACAGCTGGATTCCAGGTTGGGAAATGTTGAGGAAGTTGTAGTTGCTGAGAGTGGTGAAGAAGAGGGATCAAAGGAAGAGGCAGAAGAGCGGTCTGCACATGCTGCGCAGGGGAGTATGGTTGTGAGTGTTAGGGAGACTGAAGAGTCGGAGTTTGCGGATGGACAAGGGGATGTCCATGCTGCAAGAGTGGTAGAAGTAGATGAGGTAGAAGTTGAGGAGAAAGTGGGTGGCAGCGTTGTGGAGTGTGTGAGTGAGGATGATGTAGTGTGTGCAGATTTGCGGATGGCTTCTGTAAGTAGTGTTGAGGATTCCGTTAATTTTTTGAGTTTTAATTGCAAGTCCCGTCTGACTGGATCCAGCTCATTTTTGGCTTCTCTAGGCATTTGGCCTAGTTTTAATTATCGTGTGGCCTCTCTTTACTAAAAAAAAAAAAAAAAAAAAAAAAAAAAAAATTTATAAGTCAATAAAAGACAAAAAAGGTGTTACAATATTCATAAAAGCCTTAAACTTAACACATATTATTACTAAGCATGAAATTACAATTTTATGGTAATTAAGTCAGTCTTTCGTGTTTTACTTTACTTTCATTGGTTAATTAAGTGCCTATCATGTATTATATTAAGTTCTGAACCACGGAAGTTGAACTTCCGTGTCACCTGTTTGTAACATCGTCGGCGAATCGGCGCTTCTATCGGTTGTGCAGGGTGTCTTGGAGATCTTCTGGCTATCGTGTTTTGGTAAACTCTGATGTCATTCCTAAAGATGAGTCGTCTGTCGGGTCTGTAGATTCTTATGGTAGGTCTTGGGTTGTAACTTTCACTGGTATTCACATTGTTGTACCGCACATATTACTTACGGTTAACAGTTACATGTTAAAAGTTTAACATCACATTTAGGTGATGTTAGTTTGTTACAGAGATGTCATTGTCATACACTCACGTAATTTTCGACATTTTTACATCATCCGGCTATCTCACACAAGCTTCTCCTCGTTTATAGGTTTTTATATTGACTACATACTTTTGTACGCTGTATCAACAGCGGAGTCTGAGATACAACTGAACTGGCTAACTATAGGGGTGAAGATGCTGTCCGCGCGCGGGTAGCTTCTCAGCGTAAAAATAGTTCTCACTTATTATTAATTATTTTCCTTTATTTCGCTTACAACTTAATGACATCGCTCTTTACTTTGATTACTCTTTTATGTGACTAGGGGTAGTTACGGATTTATTTAGTTTCTCAAATCTAATTTTATTAACTGCTACATTGGCAAATCGGCAGATTACTATCGGTTTGGGGCATGGAGAAGCGTTCATTTATTACCTTATTATAAAAGCTAATCTTAGTATTATAATTTTTCTTTGTGGGATTTAGGCTTATTAAATCGTCACATACTCTTCCACTTAAAGAAGACACAGGGTCAGTGACCGATGTGTTTTCAACGGGGAAATATTTCAGAATTGCACTGGGAGTATGCTCGGAATTTCTGTGTGAAATACCTTTCTCTCTTTTAACAACTTCCTCATGAGGTACATGAATCACTCTCAATTCACTATTTACTCTTAGCAAGAAATACAATAGCTTATTAACTAATACTTAAAATACATAAAACTCAAAGTTCATAAAATATATAAAATACACAAAATTCATCTTTATTCTACTACTTAAGACTAATACCGGTTTTTTTTTTAGCTTTTTCTTACTCTTGTTATGGAGTTACTCTTCACAGAGTAGGATTCACATACTTACTGTGTTTCATTTTCTCTTTCAAGGATTTCGTTGAATCGCGGTTGACGAATCATTTTATTAAAATACTTGTAAAGTAATTGTAAAGTAACGTTACTTATATTCTGTGTCAGCTGACTTCTCACTTTTCTTATTCTCGATGAATATCTAGATGAACAGGATCTAAGGTTGATCAAGCCTCATTCCTATTTATACGATTTGGTAATTAACTAGTGACTCAATTACAATATAGCAAATATACGTTTTAATACATCTATCCTTTTCTACTTCATTTATTTTCTTGCTCACTAGCATTTTTCTTTCCGTGATAATATTTTATATGGGAAACATGACTTCTACGTACATATTTATTCGTAGTGGGTTCATACAGTGCTACGGTTACGGGAGTTAAGTATCTGTAAATTTCGTAAGGGCCACACCATCGATAAGATAGTTTGGAGGTGGTCTTATCAACTGCACTACTCGTAGGGTGAGTGTTGTACATCACTAAGTCTCCGACTTGATACTTTACTTCTTTACTATCCCGCTCGTGATATTTTCGCGATTAAGGAATAAGGAGTGCCTTATTCTACTTATATTAAACACTCTATTTTACTACCTTTAGTTTTTTTTTTTTAATTTAACTACATGAGAGATATTTACAAATAGGTGATACGAGAGAATCGAATCTCACCTCAGACGGAGAGAGACAAGAGAAATCTCACACAGCCATATTTTACATTTCAACATTTGTTTAAAATCTGTTGTTACTGTACAAAGGGGTCAAACACTTTGTATTAGACAATAGAGGGAGGTGGTGTATTGTCTAACTCGACTTTGCAGCTTGTAACAAATGGGATTGCTTCCTACAAGCGGTAACAGGTATTTTACTGTCCGAGATTGTCGTCAAACCGTCAAGTTAAGGAATGAATTTTTGAACAGGAAAAAACCTGGGATTACTACATTTAAATATTTAAATATCCTTACCTTTATTACGTAACGTAATATATTATAATTTTCTCTATATCCTAATTTATGATTTTACTTATTGTAATACTAGATCTTATTTTGATTAAAATAACTTTTTTTTTAATTACTATTAAATATTTAGGGTTAATAATAAAGACTTCTTATTTCACTACACGCCAAAGGGAGAGTTGCGTATTATAATTTAACACGGTAGTTAAACTAACAGAGTGAATAATTCTACAAAATATTAAATGACGACAGCAGAGTAACGTATTTTATGTTGCTATTGTCATTGGCGCATTAAAACAAAAACAAGCAGAGTGGCGCATTTTATAACGTCTCGTCGTTATAATATCGGGAACCTGGTTAATTGGCTCAGGTCAATTATACAGGCTGCCGTAATCTTAGCAAACTCATAAATAACTGCAATGTAAATAAATGTTAAATAGGATCCCGTGAATTGAGGAATATTGACAGGTGTTTGTAGATTTATTCTCACCTTTTTGGACCATGACATCTCTTTATTACATAATGTTTTAACATCTGCGAAGAAATTTAGTAATGAGTATATTAAAAATAAAAATATTTGCACCTCTTGTACAAATAGAATTAGAGTAATTAATGAGTTAACATAGATTGTACTGCCCTCGGATCCGAGTAGTTTGTTACAGTATAAAAATAAAATTATAATCTTTATTTTGTGCCATCTGAAGAATGGGCTTATTTAACTTTAACGTGTTATATTCATAAAAGCCTTAAACTTAACACATATTATTACTAAGCATGAAATTACAATTTTATGGTAATTAAGTCAGTCTTTCGTGTTTTACTTTACTTTCATTGGTTAATTAAGTGTCTATCATGTATTATATTAAGTTCTGAACCACGGAAGTTGAACTTCCGTGTCACCTGTGTGTAACATCGTCGGCGAATCGGCGCTTCTATCGGTTGTGCAGGGTGTCTTGGAGATCTTCTGGCTATCGTGTTTTGGTAAACTCTGATGTCATTCCTAAAGATGAGTCGTCTGTCGGGTCTGTAGATTCTTGTGGTAGGTCTTGGGTTGTAACTTCCACTGGTATTCACATTGTTGTACCGCACATATTAATTACGGTTAACAGTTACATGTTAAAAGTTTAACATCACATTTAGGTGATGTTAGTTTGTTACAGAGATGTCATTGTCATACACTCACGTAATTTTCGACATTTTTACATCATCCGGCTATCTCACACAAGCTTCTCCTCGTTTATAGGTTTTTATATTGACTACATACTTTTGTACTCTGTATCAACAGCGGAGTCTGAGATACAACTGAACTGGCTAACTATAGGGGTGAAGAGGCTGTCCGCGCGCGGGTAGCTTCTCAGCGTAAAAATAGTTCTCACTTATTATTAATTATTTTCCTTTATTTCGCTTACAACTTAATGACATCGCTCTTTACTTTGATTACTCTTTTATGTGACTAGGGGTAGTTACGGATTTATTTAGTTTCTCAAATCTAATTTTATTAACTGCTACATTGGCAAATCGGCAGATTACTATCGGTTTGGGGCATGGAGAAGCGTTCATTTATTACCTTATTATAAAAGCTATTCTTAGTATTATAATTTTTCTTTGTGGGATTTAGGCTTATTAAATCGTCACATACTCATCCATTTAAAGAAGACACAGGGTCAGTGACCGATGTGTTTTCAACGGGGAAATAGATCAGAATTGCACTGGGAGTATGCTTGGAATTTCTGTGTGAAATATTTTTCTCTCTTTTAACAACTTCCTCATGAGGTACATGAATCACTCTCAATTCACTATTTACTATTAGCAAGAAATACAATACCTTATTAACTAATACTTAAAATACATAAAACTCAAATTTCATAAAATGTATAAAATACACAAAATTCATCTTAATTCTACTACTTAAGACTAATACCGGTTTTTTCTTTAGCTTTTTCTTACTCTTGTTATGGAGTTACTCTTCACAGAGTAGGATTCACATCCTTACTGTGTTTCCTTTTCTCTTTCAAGGATTTCGTTGAATCGCGGTTGACGAATAATTTTATTAAAATACTTGTAAAGTAATTGTAAAGTAACGTTACTTATATTCTGTGTCAGCTGAATTCTCACTTTTCTTATTCTCGATGAACATCTAGATGAACAGGATCTAAAGTTGATCAGGCCTCATTCCTATTTATACGATTTGGTAATTAAGTAGTGACTCAATTACAATATAGCAAATATACGTTTTAATACATCTATCCTTTTCTACTTCATTTATTTTCTTGCTCACTAGCATTTTTCTTTCCGTGATAATATTTTATCTGGGAAACATGACTTCTACGTACATATTTATTCGTAGTGGGTTCATACAGTGCTACGGTTACGGGAGTTAAGTATCTGTAAATTTTGTAAGGGCCACACCATCGATAAGATAGTTTGGAGATGGTCTTATCAACTGCACTACTCGTAGGGTGAGTGTTGTACATCACTAAGTCTCCGACTTGATACTTTACTTCTTTACTATCCCGCTCGTGATATTTTCGCGATTTTCTCAAGTTCACTCTTAAGTTAGTGCGAGCTCCGTTCCATGTCTTTTTTATATTTTTACCACTAATTTCGTAGGGTAGTAATTCATGTATTTTCCACTTTGTGGATAATGGGTGATTCGGTTTATATTTATACATCAAATCAAAGGGAGTCGATTTATGTCGTTCATTATATGCTGAGTCTTATACACTCCTTATTCTACTTATACTAAACACTCTATTTTACTATCCTTCGATTTTTTTTTAATTTTAACTACATTAGAGATATTTACAAATAGGTGATACGAGAGAATCGAATCTCGCCTCAGAGAGAGAGAGGCAAGAGAAATCTCACACAGCCATATTTTACATTTCAACATATGGTTAAAATCTGTTGTTACTGTACAAAGGGGGTCAAACACTTTGTATTAGACAATAGAGGGAGGTGGTGTATTGTCTAACTCGACTTTGCAGCTTGTAACAAAGTGGATTGTTTCCTACAAGCGGTAACAGGTATTTTACTCTCCGAGATTGTCGTCAAACCGTCAAGTTAGGGAATGAATTTTTGAACAGGAAAAAACCTGGGCTTACTGCATTTAAATATTTAAATATCCTTACCTTTATTATGTAGCGTAATAATTATTATAATTTTCTCTATATCCTAATTTATGATTTTACTTATTGTAATACTAGTTCTTATTTTGATTAAAATAATTTTTTTTTTTACTTACTATTTATTAAGGGTTAATAATAAAGACTTCTTATTTCACTACACGCCAAAGGGAGAGTTGCGTATTTTAATTTAACACTGTAGTTAAACTAACAGAGTGAATAATTCTACAAAATATTAAATGACAACAGCAGCATAACGTATTTTATATTGTTATTGTCACTGGCGCATTCAAACAAAAACAAGCAGAGTGGCGCATTTTATAACGTCTCGTCGTTATAATATCGGGAACCTGGTTAATTGGCTCAGGTCAATTAAACAGGCTCCCATAATCTTAGCAAACTCATAAATAACTGGAATGTAAAGAAATGTTAAATAGGATCTCGTGAATTGAGGAATATTGACAGGGGTTTGTAGATTTATTCACTCACCTTTTTGGACCATGACATATCTTTATTACATAATGTTTAACATCTGCGAAGAAATTTAGTAATGAGTATATTAAAAATAAAAACATTTGCACCTCTTGTACAAATAGAATTAAAGTAATTAATGAGTTAACATAGCTTGTACTGCCCTCGTATCCGAGTAGTTTGTTTCAGTATGATATTAAAATTATAATCTTTATTTTGTGCCATCTGAAGAATGGGCTTATTTAACTTTAACGTGTTATATTCATAAAAGCTTTAAACTTAACACATATTATTACTAAGCATGAAATTACAATTTTATGGTAATTAAGTCAGTCTTTCGTGTTTTACTTTACTTTCATTGGTTAATTAAATGTCTATCATGTTTTATTTTAAGTTCTGAACCACGGAAGGTGAACTTCCTTGACACCTGTGTGTAACATCGTCGGTGAATCGGCGCTTCTATCGGTTGTGCAGGGTGTCTTGGAGATCTTCTGGCTATCGTGTTTTGGTAAAATCTGCTTTCATTCCTAAAGATGAGTCGTCTGTCTGGTCTGTAGATTCTTGTGGTAGGTTTTGGGTTGTAACTTTCACTGGTATTCACATTGTTGTACCGCACATATTACTTACGGTTAACAGTTACATGTTAAAAGTTGAACATCACATTTAGGTGATGTTAGTTTGTTACAGAGATGTCATGTCATTGAGCGTCCAGGTGGTCTAGTGGCTAACGCGGGCGATTGATGCGCTCGTGGTCCCGGGTTCAATTCCCGGCGGCGGTTCCGTACGGCGTGCACTCAGCGTCGTGAGGCAACCTGAGTAGGCGCTGAGATAACAGCGCCGCCTCCTGGCTGTGAATACCGCAACTAGCGGCTGGTGGCGCGTAGTACTAGCCATACACCGTCACACTAACACAAAAGCCGCGCGGTACGCCTTGGTCCTTAACGGACTGTTGAGCGGAGGTTTATTTATTTAGTTTGTTTCAGAGATGTCACTGTCATGCACTCACGTCATTTTCGACATTTTTACAGCATCCGGCTATCTCACACAAGCTTCTCCTCGTTTATAGGTTTTTATATTGAATACATACTTTTGTTCGTTGTATCAGCAGCGGAGTCTGAGATACAACTGAACTGGCTAACTATAGGGGTGAAGAGGCTGTCCGCGCGCGCGTAGCTTCTCAGCGTAAAAGTAGTTCTCACTTATTATTACTTATTTTCCTTTATTTCGCTTACAGCTTAATGGCATCGCTCTTTACTTTGATTAATCTTTTATGTGACTAGGGGTAGTTACGGATTTATTTAGTTTCTCAAATATAATTTTATTAACTGCTACATTGGCAAATCGGCAGGTTACTACCGGTTTAGGGCATGGAGAAGGGTTCATTCGTACCTTATTAAAGCTAATATTAGTATTATACATTTTTTTTTATTTTTGTGGTATTTAGGCTTATTAAATCGTCACAGCGTTAAGTCACGAAATTTAAATTTTATTAAAAGTTTAAATTAATTTTTGATCAATAAGGCGGAGTTAGCAAAAATAAAGAATGCTTTTTGCGGACTTAATAGTTAGTATGAAAACCAAGTCTGAGGAAAATAAAGCCTGGTATGCGAAGATGGATGCGAATATGCAGAGAAATTGGGAAGAACTTGATGCCAGTATGCAGAAATTTTCGGAAGACATGGAAGCCGGTAGAGAAGAAATGATAGCGAATCTACAGGAAATTTCAGTTGCTACTGAATTAGACTTAACTTTTGAGAATAATGTACTTTGTTATAATTTTGAAGTACCAAATGTTCTTGTGGAACATACTCTTAAAGAAAGTAATATGAAAGTTAACCAAGATGTTACAACTAAAGGATTAACGGAGAACAGTAGCATAGTAGATGAAATTGAAAGTGATTACACAGAAACAACCCAATTAGGGCCTAGTAACTCATTTCACTGCAAAGTCATGTATCTAGATTCTGCATCAAATGATAGTGAAGATAATGAAAGTGAAATTAGAAGTAACAACACTATTAGTCCATAACATACTTCAGGTAATTGCCGTAATGAGGTGATAGTTTATAATGTAACAGATATAGCGTACGAGAGCCGTGAACGGATAGTAAAATCTGAAGCTATTATTGATTCGGACAGTTTATGCATAACACATAAAAATCCCGAACCAGTAGTAGAGCCTGGACCTGGTATTGGTACAAACTGTGCAGGTATTTATAACACAGTTCATACTGGTGAGGTTCGAAATGAATCTAAGTCAGATACTAAGGTGTTTATGAAGGACGAAGAGGTGAATGATACTGATGACTATAAGGTGGAAACAATCGTAGTAAACAGTAATGAACCACCGCGTAATCAGTTTCAAGTTCAACCACCACAAAATCAGCCACAATCACAACAACATAAAAAAACAACTCAGGAATTTAATACCAACTTAGTAGCAACAGTTACTGAAAATGATACAGTTAAAAAGCAGTTCAATCAATCGAATGTGAATAATGTTAGTTGTAAGAATACATTTGTTGTGTCTGGCATATCCTGCAGAAATATCGCTGATGGACGAGCGGTTACTATTGAGGCATAAAAACCACTTTATAAGAATTCCGATTCTGCCGGTAAGTCACACAATTATAAAATCAGCGACGGGTGAGTCGCGGATAGTTGAAAAACAGGCACTAATAACAAGGTACGTACAGGGAACGGAAATAGAGATCACTGTACTTGTAGTTAGAAAACTCGGACATGATATTATTTTGGAAGTCGACAAGTTGAATACACTGCACGCTACAATTGAATTTCCGAATGAAACAATGCAAGGTAAAGTTGATAGTGGACAGCACATTCTCAGACTGGGACACTCGAACGATAAGGTAACGCATAACTCACTGACCCACAATGTTCAGATAACGGACTGCGAGAGAATTCAAATACAGCGTATATTAGATAAATTCAAATCTGTATTTCCAAGTAAACGTGTGCGTTCAAAGCTGAAAAAATATTATAAAAAAAATCCATAAATAAACGTAAATAAATGTCAGGATATAGGATGTAAGAATATGTAGTTTATTTAAAATATGTCAGCTCAGGTATAAATGTTATATGTAGGGTAATTCTGTGAATGAGCGATAATCTAGTAAAGATAAGGAATGCAGTCTGTTGTACCTTGTGACCTTGCTTAATTGCTATCTGCTTGTCAAGAACATGTGTATTTGTTATGGTTTAAAGGTTGCCACGTGTCTTTGGTTTGTTGGTTCTGTCAAGTTGACAGTTGTGAAATGTTAGTATTGCAAAGAAGGTGTTTATTTGATTTTATGTTTGAGGGTATTAGTATTACTATTCATAGGGTTAGGAAATTGTTTTGGATGTATCAAAGGAAAAAAAAGAAAAAAAATGTTTTATTTAGTCAGCTACAAAAAAAAACAGATAACGATAAACATTCAGACGATACACAGACGATAAACATTCAGGTCTAAGGTGGTAGTTTGTTAAATTTTTTTTTTTTTTTGTATGAGTTTTGTATTTTAGGAAGGATAAGGAATTAGGCTTAGTCAAACTGTGTATTGTTTTATATGTTATTTATTCATGTACTATGTCTGCGGAAATGTGAGCGCGTGTGCGAGTGATAAACGTTTCTCCGGCTGTGCGTGATATAATTGTCATATCGTTGTGACACTTGAACTGAACATAAGCTTCTGTATTAGTTACAGTTCCTGTATTTTCCTATTTATTAAATGACGTTAAAATATGATTTCATTAAAATATAAAGTTGTTGTAAAACGCATTTCTGCGTGGGATTAAGGTATTCAGAGATTACCATCTATGCATGCTCTTGCAAAGTCGATGCACTGAAAATTGGCGAGTCATGTTCAAAGTAACCATGTGACTTCCTTCCACCAATAAAATGCAGGAAGGCAGTCGGAATTTTCTTAAGCCTGTTGCTACACGGTTAGTTCGTCTCTTCTAGCTATCTCGATCGGAGCGTGCAATTCTTGTTCAAGAATTTGTTAAGTCTTTTCGGCCGTAGTAACGAGTGAGAAGGCTCAGAACTGTTGGTGTAATACATCGCTACACACAGTATTGTTATTAGAATTTTGCGTGTGTAAATAAGTGAACTTGAACTGTGCTACTGTGTGAGGTATTCTGCAGTACCAGTAATATTTCATAATTACTTAGTAATAAAATTTTGTCTTCATTGGTTTCCGCGTGAGTGGAAGATTTCCGCATAGGGAGGTCTGCTGATCGCGGTAGACCCAGTGGTACGCGTGAACACTTGAAGAGTCCGGATTGGTATAAGCCTAATATACCGTTTCTAAGTAAAACTCACTGTGACCTGGGATACTTATAAATTATAAATTCTGTATGAAGTTTTAGAAGTAGTAGCAATAGAACCGTTGTGGTGTGCGAAGCGTCAGTGTCAACGTTGGAACTCCAGAACACCAGCCCAGCTGGAAGCGTTACCAGGGTGAACCGTCTGTCATCATACGCCGCGCCTGACGACTCAACGACACAGCAATGCCCCCCTTTTTCATCAACATCGCCGTGGGAATCATCATCATCACATATGTAATGTACCACATCACGTATATGAACAATAATTAACACTTTAAAAAACTAAAAAAACTATATCTGAAACACTACCATTATTATGCTTGTCAAATATAGCATACAAACAATTACATATGTCTTGTGTGCAATAAATAATCTTAAACCCTCCAATATAGACTTTTGCATTAAGATACACATACTACCATATCCTATGCGCCAATAATTAAGTTATTTCTGTTGTCGCAATATATATATTGTAACGAGTAAAACAGGTGTGTGTGTAGAGTTGACTTGTGAAGTCCCACGTTGCAGGCGTCAATATGTAACGAGTAAACGAGGTCGTACCTGTTAAAATGTATCACACTTGTTTATATGGTGTATTAGTGTGAATGTAGTGTGTTTGCCTCACACTGGTCGTTACATAAATCGACGTCACTACTGGAGTCCGTAGCGTTGTCAATACCCCAGTACAACCTACCTGTTACTTCATAGGGATTACGATTCCCGGGTGGCGCCAAATTGTTTTGTTAAAACAATTAAAACATTTAATTTTTAAAGTAATATGTGGTATTAGCATGGACAGCTGTGGCGTTCGAATTATTCCCGCTGCTACACAGGTTGTCGACTCGGCCGCTCGTGGTGAGCGCTAGTTGGCTGCTGCTTAGACTTCGCTACACACATATATTTACAAAAAATAAATCCTATGAAATAACAAGAGAATATTGTGCTGTACTGTATCTTTTAATACAAATTTAATTATTAATAAATATGACAATTGAATCATAAACAAATTTATAATATTACGCTCCGGCTTAGAGCTTGAAACATTAACATCTCAAGGTTGGCAAATTTCGATTTTAAAACACCATCGTTCCGTTCTGTCAACAAATTATTATGTTTTTAAAATCTAGAGTTCTTTTGATCATGAAAATAGACATAAACGTTGATTACATGAAAAGAAAGTACACTATTATACCTTATAGGTACTTAGGATTTATTATGTGTTTGTACAATTTGTTCTGCAGTGTCGTGTTTCTGTTACAGTAGTTATGTTCACAAATAAGGTTATCTTGATAAAGGTTTTTTTAATATAAGTAAGTAACTTATGCCTTTACCTTTGAAAGAAAATACTATTTTTTAAATAGTGAGAAATTTCATCATTTACTAATAATTTAAGTGATTTGGGGTTTTAGGAGTAAGAAATTATTCGGTACTTATCAATTCGTTTCACGTTGAAAGGTCGTCATCAGTATAGGCGTTTATTTTTCGAATTTGGTCTGGTTGAAAGCTTCCAGGATCTTCTTCAAACGGGTCTGAGTTTTTTTCGTTAATTAATTCCTTTAATTTCGTTCTTGGTCATCATTAAGCCTGTATAGATCGACGTCTCTTCATATTGGATCATCTGAATTCACTATTTCAATTTGTTATCACTGTTTAAATTAAAGTTTAGTTTGTCCAATTTCTTGTGTGGGTTACCCACGCTTCATTTCTTGGCGTCTATATAATTTAACGGAAAAATAAGCCTCAAAATGACTCGTTGTCATAGTAACTAATAATTCAATGCTGGTTTAATTTCTCATTACATACATTGTTAGAGATATTTGAATTTTTATTCAAATTTATTAAGTATTTTCCCAATGATTTTACTCCCTTATAATTCCCTTGGGATATTAAATGACATCACTATTATTTTTCTTTCCTTTCAAAGTTTACAATGTATAAGGTCATATTTTGTTACACTTTAACTATAGTCTAATTATTTGACATTTAATAAATAACATATCTTTCTTGAATTAAATTATTACCATATTATTTCTGTTTTAAAATAACTGATATATTAATACTGTCCCTTCACTGTTCTTAGATTAGTAAGATTTTTTGTGAAATTGATACAATTTGCATCTGAAAGTTCTTGGCAGTCAACTGTTTTCATAGTTACAAACAGCCATGATTGTTTTCTAGTGTATCTCCTTTTTAAATTACATTCTGAATTCAGCCTGATGGGCTTCACTTATTTGTTTGTGTTTTAATTATTATTCAACATAAATTTTTATTACTTTTCATTTAACATATAATAGTTAGGTTTATGGACTGTAAGTCCCTTTTCAGTCATATTCCTTCTTTAACATTGAATCAACTATTCTTTGCAAATTATAAATTATTCTTAATACTAACATTGATTTCTATCTTGTCTTATAAAGTATGGTGTTAAACATTGTCACTTTCTCTAATATTATTAAGGTTGATTCCCCTTTCAACATGGGGTGTTGTATTCTTTATAAATGTAATCTTTAATAACAAACTTTCCTTCTATCCTATCGTGCCATGTTAACACAAGTTATGGTACTGGGCTTTCTCCCTGATATGTCACATGCTTTCCTTATATTAATTCTAAATACTATTTTTAATTACTTCTAGGTATACAATTAATTTTAATTCCACTCTAATCATTGGTATTTTATCAATGTTTTCAAGAGTGTCTACTTCCTTAGCATTCTAACTTGAATGTTTCACATTCACTTTCACTATTTTTATTTAGGGCATTCACTTCACTAAAACACTTCACTTTGGTTCACTGTTTTGTACTTAGTGTTATTTAATGGGTAACCCCTATATCTACTCCTACCATTTCTCACTATTTTGTTCTAGTATTATGTTTACTATAAACAACATTGGGCTAGTTGAGTTTTGGTTGAAATCTAACCTTTCTGACAGGGTTAGTGTACTCTTCCTATACTACTTTGCTTTATAATTGTGTTGTCTTAAAAATGGTTACATATGTTAAATCAATAATAATAATAACATTGTTTTTATTAATATATAATTATTTAAGGTTTATTGACCGTATTCTATCTTTAACATACAATCTTTCCCTTTTATATATGTGTGTTAGTTTCCCCTTGGGTTTTATCTGTCTCCTCTTCATTCTTCCTCTTCTTCTTCTTCAATAATCTTCATCTTCTTTCTTCATCTTCTTCACTTCAGGTTTAAATTCTATTTACTTGTATCGATCTGTCCTCTTCTTCTGGTTCTTCTTTAGTTCTGTGTCCATCATTGTTTTGTCAATCACATTTTCTTAAGTATGTTTGGGTTGTCGGCTTAATCATGTCAAAATATTTACATTTTAATAAGTATGTTATGTGGTTCCCTTCTTTATGTTTATGTTTTTTGGCTCAATCACTTGGGTTGGGTAATATCGTGGTACGTCATGTCAAAGTATTTACATTTTAATCATTTTTTACACATTTTATTTCATATGAAGTAGCTTTTATATTAAGAATTATCTTTTTGATTACTGGTACGAGATTTGGCTTAATTGTATCGTTACAATATATATATATATATATATATATATATATATATATATTTCAATCACTTTCTGCTACAGTCCATTTCTTGATGTATATAATATATAATACTTATAACTATTTTACCTCAAGATGTATTTTTTCTTTAGGGACATGTTTCGGGAGATCCTGTTCTCCCATCTTCAACCTTCGCCATCTTGCTTCTGGTGCACGATGCTGGTGCCACGCACCAGAAGCAAGATGGCGAAGGTTGAAGATGGGAGAACAGGATCTCCCGAAACATGTCCCTAAAGAAAAAATACATCTTGAGGTAAAATAGTTATAAGTATTATATAATATATATATATATATATATATTGTAACCTTACGACTTTGATGTGTGTATTGATGTTTTATTATTATTCTTATTTATTCATGAACTGTTTGTTCAAAAGTTTTAAAACGCTGAAAAGTAATGTTTTAATTCTCTCTTGGGGCACTGGTAGATTTACCTTTCACTTACCACTTATTATTGTTGTCAATCTTCCAAAATAGGTCCTGTAATACACTAAAATGACACAACACAATTTATAAAATATTTCACAAGTGTATATGTGTATGCACAGTAAATAAAATTATTTTGTATTTTTGAGACTGTTTTGAAGTTTCAAATATTGGCCGCAAGTTCCCTGTACTGCCACTTTGTAAAATAATTGCTCTGTTAATGTTGTCGTTATTATTTACTTTGAAATGAAAGACTGATTCAAGTGTAAGTAAATTTGTAGTTTATTAACAATACGTTAATTCCAAATAAAACCCTTTAAAACAATTTTTAAACATCAAAAAATAATTCAACTCGTCACCGAGATTCTTAAAGCTCAGGGCTGGTAACTGATTATTTATATTGTATGGTGTTAACCTTGTTTGGTTAGGTTTTTGTTTACAATTACCAAAAGTCGTCAATTCTTTTAGTTTACAAAATATAGGATACAAAAATGCTAAAATACAACAATAACGTGTTATAGAGAGTGATTAAAAAGTCAAGAAAACAAGTTTAATTATAATATTGAAAATTATCGTATCTGGTCCACCTGCTATCAACCTCGCAGGTTATGTTGTGGAATGTACGACACGATTGAAATTGCTGTGTGTCGGAACAATATTCCTTGAATGGTTATTAACAACAAAAATATAATAATTAATTCATAAACTCATTTCAATTGAGTATATTCAAGCTTGTCTAATTATAAAGCAAAGCTCGATATGGTTGTTACACCCTTTCCTAACTAGTAGGTTAGGTTGCCATTTACTCTAAGTGAATTAGTAAAATATTTAAATTGATTGCATTGACATCGTATAACTATACATAATATTTATTCATGGTAAGTTCATTATTCATTAACTGCATTGATAGTTCTCTGTTATTATTTATAAGTGAATTGACTTTCGTATTTCATAGTCAAGTTAGCACCTAGGTTTAACCTTGTTTACATCAATGTTGGTTAAAATATTAAATTCGGTTGTCATCTCTTTCTAAAATCAATAATATTTTATTTAAATAATTGAAATTGAGAACTTCTGTTCAATTACTGGTTAATTGATAATTATTATTTAGTTTAGCCATGTACAACTGTACAGAATCCGGTCCGCGTGGACCAAAAAATGTACAGAATCCAGTCCGCGTGGACCAAAAAATGTTTAGTAAGATGAGTGATCCGTACTGTGAGGACCAAAAATGTTGAGTAAAAGACTGTAGCTTGTGTAAATTCGTTCTTAGTTGAATCACCAGGAAGCAGAAATGATGAAGAGTGTGGACTGTATTTAATTCATTTATTTGAAGTTCAAAATTACATTAAATATGTAGTTGGCAGTTGTTTTTGAATGACAGGTTGGCTAATGAGCATGCCGTATATAGAACGTATCAAAATTTTAAATTACGATGAAAGGGCCTAATGGGCTATATAAATGTGGCCTAAGGCCTACGATAAAGGTCGTAACGAATACGACCCGCGATAGTACGCGGAAATAAAATACTTTAGTACAAGTATTTAAAGACAGTAAGGCTGCAAGCGAGCCGACCGCCGCTACGAGCGTTTGAGACGTACTGTACAGAGCTTCGACATGAGTAATCAGATTAGAACTAAAAGTAAGAAGCAGATTAGCCAACCTATAAAGTAAAATTATCGCGCTACTGCACATAAGCTGCCCGTCAAAATCAATCGATTTTTTACCACCTTTTTAGTAAATTATTATACATTTTGTAACTTAGTTTAAAACATACAGTGTTCTTAATAATGAGAGTTAGTTTCAAGGCTAAGTTGAACCTTGAGTTATAATATTAGTTAACAGCTGTACGTTAATGGTTTAGAGATTAGCCTGAATAAGATAAGCCTTAAAGATAAGCGTTTGTAAGCCAAGGTTGGCGAACAGCTGATTTCAAACATAAACAAATGTATGCGTTGGCAAATGTTGCCGTCAAATATTGTCTGTGTACAATATCGAACGTTATAAAACATGAAAAAATACATAATTAGACAATGCTTAATAATGTATGATCGGAAGCTCATCACATGATGGCCCGATAGTTTGTAACCCTATGCATGTCATAAATGGTTACCGTAAAATAGTTGAGGCCAGTAGACCTGTACAGAGAATTATTTACATGAACAAAATTGCCACAAATTACATGTTTAAGCGTAGATTTAGCATGGCGTCATGTATTGACCAAGTCATGCTGTTCCTGAAGTTTCAGGAACTTACAATATGTAATTATGTAAGAACAAGCTAGATAGCTGACTGAATGCAAGCACAAGTATGATGACATGTATGTCATAATTTAAACAGAAATAATAATTGTGCAATGCTTAATCACAAAATATAAATACAATATAACAATACAATATAAAATAAATCTAGACGTGGCATGGTTACATGCAGTAGACGCAAAAAACGATAGGGTTTACATAAACGCAAGTTATATAATGAATACAATAAACAACAATTTAGTTAATTACAATATGAATAATTGCAATGGCATAAGTAACAAATACGATACTGTGATTACAAACGTAGTACATGAGTTAAACAATTGAAAATAAGTTCAGAAAATAACAAAATTTTTACACAATAGTGAGTAAGACATGAGGCATAAATCAAATGTTGCATATACGAAAACACAAAATAATAATGAAAACCTTGAATATTAACTAAACTAACACTTGCTTGAGTAAAACAAACAGTTGCTGACTCAAAAATGTAATTAAAGCTTATGCTAAAACAAAGTGCTTATAACTAACAAGTCTTCTTGAACATTTGACTTATGTGTCTTTTAAAAATTATACAAAGGGAATAAATCCTTTTTCTTTATTGTTCGTCCCTTGTAGGGACCAAACATAATTTGTGGATTGGTCTTCGCAGAACACCAGTAGGTGTGCGAATGTCTACGACTCGAATTAAGTTATCTGGGCCGGGAAATGTGGCGGTAATTACACCAAATTTCCAGGCTAATGGAGGTAGATTATCCTCAATAAGCAAAACTAGGTCACCAATGGAAAAATTATCCTTAGCGAATTTCCATTTGTGACGCTGTTGCAACTGGTGCAAATAGTCGCGAGACCATGCCTTCCAAATTCCTTGGACAAACCTTTGTAGAAGTTGCCAACGCCCAAGACGAGAAGTAGGAATGTGAGATAAGTCTGGGACCGGTATCGCCGTTAAGCGTGCGCAAATCAAAAAATGGCCAGGTGTGAGTGGCACAGGATCATTTACATCCGAAGAGATGGCAAATAAAGGTCGAGAGTTCAGATATGCCTCTATCTGAGACAAAACTGTCGTAAACTCCTCGAAGGTGAGTATAGATTTGCCTACCACGCGGCGCAGATGAAACTTCAAACTCTTTATGCCGCTCTCCCAGAGGCCACCGAAATGAGGTGAGGAGGGCGAAATAAATAACCATGATATCCCCTGAGAGGATCGATGAGATGGCATCCTTATTATGCCAAACGTTGTAGAGATCATGTAAGATATTGCGGGCCTTCCTAAAGTTTGTGCCATTATCGGAGTATAATTGACTGGGTATGCCCCTACGGGCCATGAAACGACGTAATGCAGCTATAAATGCACTGGCAGTAAGGTCGGAAACCAATTGCAGGTGAATGGCCCTAGTCGCTAAGCAAATAAACAAAGACACGTATGCCTTAGAAAGAGTTCTGGATTTCTGCCCGCCATGACGGATCATGAAGGGACCACCATAATCAACCGCGCAGAATAGAAACGGCCTTGAAGGAGTGACTCTAGGAGATGGCAAAATACCAAGCCTCTGAACCTGCTGTTTGGCACTAAACCTGAGACACTTGACACATTTTCGAATGATGGAGCGAATGACTATCTTGGCATTAACAATCCACCAACGTTGACGCAGTGAGTGATGCACGAGTTGAGCACCAGCGTGAAGTAAACGAATGTGTTTGCGTTCAATGATGAGGCGTGTAATATGCGCCGATGTGGGTAAGACAATAGGATGTTTAGCGTCGTACGGTAATTGCGACTGCTGTAATCGCCCGCCCACGCGTATCACTCCAGAATCATCAAGAAACGGGTCGAGAGAAGCCAACTTACTCCTAATGGAAACAGAAGATCCGTTACGAAGACAATTAATTTCGGCTGCGAAGTGGGTCGACTGAGCTTGTTTTGTGAATAAATTGAGAGCATGATGAATTTTGACAGGGGTAAGATCGCCAGTACATTTGTCAGCACTTGAGAGTCTAATATTTCTGATGAACCGAAAACAGTAAGCGTATACGCGCGTTAGACGATGCAACGAGGAAAAGTCCAAAGAAAGGTCGATAGCCAGGGTAGACATTAGAGAAAGGTTATGGGTATGTTTCTCTTCCGCAGTGACTTCAGAGGACGACGGATTAGAAGGTACAAAGGGTGGAAAAGGATTGGACTCTGACGATTGAGACAAACAAGTGGGACCGTTCCACCAAAGCGAACAATCGCGCAAAACGTCAGGGGGACACCCCCTGGAGATAATATCAGCAGGATTGTGTCTAGAATTGACGTGATGCCAAGTATAAGTTTGCGTAAGACGCTGAATTTCAGCAACACGATTAGCGACGTATGTTTTCCTCCGCGTAGACTGGGCATGAATCCAGTAAAGAGACACCATAGAGTCAGAATACAAATGAACACTATCAATGAACGAATAAAGGGCAGGAACGACATTAAATACGAGTCGCGATAACATCAAGCAAGCGCAGAGTTCGATGCGAGGTAATGAGACCTGTCGTAAGGGAGCTACGCGAGATTTAGAACACAGGAGATGACAGGAGGCCGATGAATCTTGATAAATGACTCTGACATAAATACAACAGCCAAACCCCCTTTCAGAAGCATCCGAAAAACCATGTAATTCAACTGTACTTGCCTCACGCTTGCAACGAATAGACCGTGGGACCAAAATTTTGCTAATCAGACCCAATTTCTCGCACAAAGAATGCCAATCCGAACGTGATTGACCGGAGATCGCTTCATCCCAACCAAGCTTGCAAAGCCAGAGTTGCTGCATGACCTGTTTGTACAAAAAGACAACGGGACCGATTAATCCAAGAGGATCGTATATGCCTGCAATAATCGAGAGAATTCTCCTCTTGGAGATGCTTGATTCAACTGGGAATGATTTAATTTCGAACAGAAATGAATCGGCAGTATTATTCCAGAGAATGCCTAGGGTACGCACATTGTCCTGTTTGTTTAGGGGGCATGAAAAATTGTCATGATTTGCGACCACTGTGGGTTCATTAGATGCCCATTTATGCAACGTGAAACCATATTGACTTAATAACGCACCTAGATCAGATTTCAGCTTGGTCAGATCAGAGATGGTGTCCGAACCGGTAAGCAGATCGTCAACATAGAAATCGTTCGTTATAGCTAACGCCGCTTCAGGAAAGGAAGCTTGATGGTCCCTACCAATTTGTACAAGACAGCGAGTGGCCAAAAACGAAGCACTACCCGTGCCGTAGGTTACCGTTCGCAATGCAAAATGTTTAAATGGTTCGAGAGGAGAATCACGCCACAGAATGCGTTGATAGTGACAATCCCTTTCAGCTACGCGAATTTGTCGATACATCTTCTCGATGTCGGCGATGAGAAAGGTCTTGTTGAACATTCGGGCCTACCAACAATATGTCATTTAGAGAAAAGCCATTGGTAGTCTTGGACGAACCATCAAAAACGACGCGCAGTTTTGTGGTCAAGCTAGACTGTTTAAATACGGCATGGTGAGGCAGGTAGTAAGTATTTGACGCTCCTGAATTGATAGCGCAATTACCGATAAGCGTCATGTGTCCAAGATCCTTATATTCTTTAATAAAGTCTGCGTAGTCGCGTGCGAGCTTAGCATCACGCCTAAATCGTCGCTATAAGTTCAAGAATCTTGCTTTAGCATTGGTGTAAGATCCCCCCAACTGGAGATTATCGGGCTTAAGTGGAAGTGAAACCACGAATCTACCCTCGTGGTTGCGCTGGGTACAGCGCACGAAATGCTCTTCACAGTCTGGCTCGTTATCAGGGGTGTTGTCAGGGATAGTTTCTGCTTCCCAAAATCTGTCGAGAGACTGTCGTTGTTCCTAGCTAGGAACGAAACAGCAGGACCCTCGTTCCGGCAGTGTTTGGGCAAGTTGCCAGCCAAAATGTAGCCTAGCTTTGTTCCCTGAATGATGGGAAAATTAGGGCCGCGTATGTATTTATTAGCTAAGATCAAATCCAGGTAAATTTGTGCCCCTAAGAGTATGTCGATTTGCGACGATATGTTGAAATCTGGGTCAGCCAGAAAAATGTTGCTCGGAATGTGGAATTGATTTATGTCAAACGAATTTGCAGGCAGATTGTGGGTTAACGTAGATAAGATAGCACATTTCGCCTCGAAGCTATATCTCTGATAACGAGAAATAATGCGTATAGACGCAAGATCAGTTGCGTAACACGCTGTATTGTTTATACCCGAAATTGGTATGTTGGATTTAGTTAAATTAAGCTGTAATTTCCTTGCAAATGATTTTGTGCAAAAATTTATTTGTGACCCTGCGTCTAGAACTCTTGCCCTATGTCTGTTGCCAGCCTGGTCAATGACAAATACAACTGCTGTTGATAAGAGAACATTGTTCGTGGATTGTAATTTGAGCGAGCAATAGTTACTGCTGGCAGATATTGATTTCGGCACGTTGTTCGCGTGCAACAATGTGTGGTGTCGTTTTGAACAGATTTTACACACCTGCTTATTCTTATAGCTAGATACAAGATGATCTGATCTAAGACAATTGATACAACATTTATGACTTGATACAAATTGTCCCCGCTCAGCGGTGCTTAATTTACCAAATTTATCACATGAATAAAGCGGGTGATTAGATTTACAACACAAACATAAATAATTGCTTGCCGCTGAGTGATAACTCTTAAATGTAGTACTGCCAGCAGTGTTCCTTGATTTATGTTTATCATATTTATTGTTAAATCTTACATTAGGTTGTTGAGTTGCTGTCCGGCTTCGATAGGCTAACAGCTGTCTACGTGAGTTTAAAAAATGCGTGAAATCTTGAAAGTTAGGTAAATTGTCAGGGTCTATTGACTCCTTCCATAGTTTAAAAGTAATAGGGTCGAGTTTAGTTGATAGTAATTGTATAATAATAAATTCAAATGAATTCACTGACAGTTGCATTGCCGCCAGTGAATTAACGGAAGACGTTATTGTGTTTGTGAATTCTGCCAAACTTTGGACAGAGTCCTTAATTGTCGACTTGACTTGAAGTAAGTTTTGAACATAGTATTTTGCTGGTATGAGCTTGTCATACCTTTCGGACAGCAAACTCAACGCTATTGAATAATTTTCCTTACAGACGGGTAGTGACTTAATTAAATCTAAAGGTTCATTTTTTTAAAGAAGAATGTAAGTAATGTAACTTCTGCACTGGCGTCAAATCGGATCTTGTATGCACTAAGTCCGTAAAAATTGAATGAAAATGCTGCCATTCCAATATGTTGCCTGAGAAGGAGGGCAAACTTATTGGTTTTAATTGCATGTGTGTCGATAATACGGGAGGTACAGTCTGAACATTAAATGTATCAAGTAATTGCAAAATATTTGCTTCAGTCGAATATAGCATTTCTTCGACCTCAACTCGGTCTTCTTGAGCCGCGCTCATGTCTTTACTACCCACGGCCGGTAGCAGGCCACACCCTCAATCCATAATATCAGTAGTCCCTACGGCAGGAGCTCTTCTGAAGCTCGGAACGTAGTGCACGAGCGGGCGACGGGCAAGCCCTTCGTCCCGCACAGCCCCTGACCCTGCTGTCTTTACTAATAAGTTCTATTTCAGACTGCACCTCGTCGTACTTCGATGCCAAGCTTTTCAGACTTTCTAGCCTTACCGTTAAAAAATGTATTGTGTTTGAAATTATCTCAAAGTTATTTACGGCAGATTGTATTCGCACTATTGCGGACTTTAAGCCGCCTCTCTTTCTGGTTAACACTTTGAGGCCTTCTTCAGCCATTGTACGCACCTTGTTACGCTGTTATTGAGGTGATACCTTGTAGGCGATGTCCTGCAGCGTCGACGCCTTGGTGAAGATGGCAAACACAGCTCGGAGAGATGACCGCCTTGTTTGAAGCACTGTAGCTAGCAGGCTCTTGCGAAGATGTTATCAGGAGGCTCAAAGGTGACGAGCAAAATGCCGATGGAAATCACGCCACGGTCGTATCAGCGGATATGCTAATTCGCCCGTGATGGCCAGAAATAGTGGCAGAAAAATATTAAATTGGAATGATGCATCGAAAATCCAGGTCCGGAGTGACCAAAAAATGTACAGAATCCGGTCCGCGTGGACCAAAAAATGTACAGAATCCGGTCCGCGTGGACCAAAAAATGTACAGAATCCGGTTCGCGTGGACCAAAAAATATTTAGTAAGATGAGTGATCCGTACTGTGAGGACCAAAAATGTTGAGTAAAAGACTGTAGCTTGTGTAAATTCGTTCTTAGTTGAATCACCAGGAAGCAGAAATGATGAAGAGTGTGGACTGTATTTAATTCATTTATTTGAAGTTCAAAATTACATTAAATATGTAGTTGGCAGTTGTTTTTGAATGACAGGTTGGCTAATGAGCATGACGTATATAGAACGTATCAAAATTTTAAATTACGATGAAAGGGCCTAATGGGCCATATAAGTGTGGCCTAAGGCCTACGAAAAGGTCGTAAAGAATACGACCCGCGATAGTACGCGGAAATAAAATACTTTAGTACAATTATTTAAAGACAGTAAGGCTGCAAGCGAGCTGACCGCCGCTACGAGCGTTTGAGACGTACTGTACAGAGCTTCGACATGAGTAATCAGATTAGAACAAAAAGTAAGAAGCAGATTAGCCAACCTATAAAGTAAAATTATCGCGCTACTGCACAACAACTGTACTTGACTAAAGTAGTACCAACGTAAAAATTTATTATTTGGAAGTCGCTCTCGGCGTCTGTTGAAATCAGCTCTTCTTATTGGTTGAAAATCTGTTAATCTCGTACCCATATGCCTTAATAAGTTAAGACATTTTATTTCTAAGCATCGAGTTTTGGGTTTGAGAGTACGGCGATGATGGTATCAATTCTTTTGGAATTGAAGGAAACTTATTATCGTTTATAACTTTTTTAGTACATTTCGGATTAAGAAATTAATGGTATCACTATTTTCCGGATGCTTGGCTCTTTATTTTGAGTCCACTCAAGCTATAAATCCGTCCATGATTAACCTAATTAACATTTGGATGATGCACTTTTCGTGGTTCTTAATTATACATAAGTTTTTTCCACTTTATTATAATACATGTTATTTCTAACAGTCAGTGTAGATATTTAGAGTCATTATCTCTTAGTAACTACTCCTTAAATACTAAATTATGTACAATTTTTCCAAATGCATTTGCAGGCGTGTAGGCCTTACATGTCCTTGCATTAATACTTATTAATTCTAATATACATCTTATAATAATACATTTCCTTGGGGTTTATCTTGTACATTAAATATTCATATATCTTTTGTGAAGCTTTGTTTCCATTAATGTTTCTTCAATTATTTACGCTGTATGATTTTAATACACCATGTCATAGATTTGTCATATTGATATTCATGTTTTATTATTATTTGTGCATTATGGATGTATTTTCATCCATTAAGGTGTCCTTAGACTTTGTCTACTGTTTGTCTTTTGTATATAATACTCCCTGCTGTGTTAATTATTCATAATTCTCTGTAGGTGTGCTATTTACATCTAGTCCCATTTGACATGTATAATTCTTTATTATTATTTTCATATAAATTTATGTATTTAATGTCTGTTAACTGTTCTCAAAGAGGTACTGAGTATTCTAGTTACTACTGTCATGCTACTTTCCTCTCCTTTATTAAGTTTAAGTGAGTATTTTATGTAATTCTGATAGTCACCTTTTTTTTTGGTAATTTGGCTATGGTTTGTTTAAACAATATAGAGTATATATTTGTGTTTCTTAATTTATACTGGGTTCATTATGTTACACATTTATTCTAGTTTGGTTGTTGACTCAAATAAATACTTTTGTCTGCATTTTTCTAATTGTTATTTGTGATTCTGTGTTGCAGATTCTGTTCAGTTGAGGTTATGTGTATCCTACTGAATTGACAACAATGCTTATTTGGATTTGTTTAGTTTCTTGCTTAATTCTTATATTTTTACTATGATATGTTATTACTATTATCTGGTACAATATTTTCCTTATTTTATTTGTATTATATACTATTTGTTCACACCTTATTATTTAATTCTAACTTGTTATTGTCATACATATTATGTGTTTACATTTGTGTTTGGGTAAACTTTTTTTTTTCTACTACAGGTTGCCTTATCTTTAATACATTAATAATTATATTCTGTACTGATTTTACCCTTCACTCTCTTGATATTTAAACATATATTTTATTAAGGATTTTTCATTCAATTCAGTCATTATTGAGCAATTATTTCTCTCTTTATTATAAGTACATTTGTGGTCTTTTTTACGTCTTATTTTATTATATTCTTGTCTCATAAATAATACATTAATTTTTTGTGTTGTTTATTTGAGGTTGTTATCTATCTTTGTTAACATTTCTTATCTTCATCTTCCATAAACATTGCACTTTCATTGTTTGTGTTGTTTAGTTTGGGATTGCAATATTTTGGTATTAAACGATGCACTTATAAGTCACTCACTATTATTGTTTGTGGCTGCTTATTATTTTGTCGACATCTTGTTCTTGGTCACATTGTTTTTTCTTCAAGTTCTTCCTTGTTGGGGTATCATGATTCCCTTATCTGGTATTCTTCATACTTCCATTATTATCTTCTTATTAGTTGGGTATTTGCTCCATCTAAAAATACTTTCCTTATTTATTGTGTCTTCCTCACACTGGTAATGCTATTGTCTTGTTCCTTGTTAAATATTTGTCATTGTTTATTACACATTTTTCCTCTTCTTAATTATATAAACGTTCCCTCTTCTTATATACAGATTTCTTCCTCTTCTTATGTACAGGTTTCTTCTTCTTCTTATATGTAGGTTCCTCACCTATTGGGTATTTTCCCTCACTTATATGATATGTTCCCTCACTTATGTGATATGTTGTCTCACTTGTATGATATGTTCCCTCACTTATATGATCTATTGGGTCCTGGTTGCTAACGTAGTAGTTCGGTTTATTTTTCCTCTTCTGATAATATTGATGATGCATTCAATTATAATTCTTCCTTCTACGGTGTTTGTTTACTTCGACATTATTTATCCATGGATATACGACTGATTTCGGTATTTTAGAGTTTTTTGGTCATTTTAGCTTAGACATGCACATGGTAGATACTTATTCTAGGTATTTGATATTATTTATATGTAACGACAATTTTGATACGTTACAATATATATATTGTAACATTACATAAACAGTGATCGACACTGATAAGAAATAAAGGAGTATTAGTATAATAATAATAATAATAATAAAAAAATCAGTAGTTGCCCATTCCGAAAGTCAGAAATGAGGGATTAAGTATCATGCTATGAAAACATTTGTACCATAAAACACTGTAGCAATTAAAAACAATGTACTAAGTGTTATCATAAAAGTGTGGTGTGTACAAATTGCAACATAGTGTGATAGGTGTAAATGTTAAAAACTGAAAAAGACATCAATCACAAATAAGTGAAGATGCAGTACTATAATAATAAACTATAAGTTTAATAATAAGTTGTTGTAGTTTTGTGATGTTAGGCCACAAAGGCAATATCAATGTAATTAAAATATTATTTTTGTTTATGTTTAAGGAATCCAGGGTTATATAAGAAATTAATAATTACTAATTAGAATAAAGTAATGAGATGGTAAAAAGGAAAATAGTGCCAGAGTAATAATATATTTACAGAAGTATAAGTCGAAATAAACCAAGTTAAAAATTATTAAATTATAAAATACAAGTAGCTAAGCTTATGTAAAGATGTGAAGAAAAACCTTGTATAAATAAAATTTAATTATAGTTAAAAATAATAAAGGATTATTTTTCCTAAAAGAAGGGAAGAAATAAAAATAATTAATACTAACCTATTTACTAAAACCGTAGCTAGGTTAGCTAATAAAAAATCATCAATTTCTTGGTTACTAAAAGTAACTAATCAACAAGAAATTGTTAAGTGATATTCCAAGTGAGTAGATGAAAAAGAATAATGTCCAGCAAATTTTAAAAATTAAGTAACTACTGTAACGTTTTGCTGCGTTACAAATCCAGGGAACCCATCTTAACTGACCTCTGCCAATTATATGGGCTGCCTACGTTGTAACGAACTGTATTCAAAACAAATTAACTGAACAAATTACTTACTATCTGTGTAAGGAAGCAAGGGAAGGTATTTTACTGATTTACGCACTCATTTTTATGTGTAACAAGACGACTTCTCTTTATTTAATAACAGTTACTGACAGATCCCATGACATCATTAATTACTAAAATATTCAAATGATTTCATAAAACTTTGGGATCAAATTGATTCTATATCGCTATACCTCGGATCCGAGTTAACTTTCTGTATTTTAATAGTAAGACTTTTAATTATTTTCAATTCATTATATTAGCTTGCAAGACTTCTTTAACCATTTGAAGAATGGTACTAATACTTGGTACGATAATAAGTTATATTAACATTTAAAGCGTTACAACGTATGAAAATTAAATTTTTACAGTAAATACTTAGATTTTCTCTTTTACAATGTTTACATAAGATTAATCGTCTTTGAAAAGTCTCTTTTAGAATTGTGTAGTGTAACATATATTATTAACCCTCAATAGACAGGCTATCGAGTTACCTTTACAATGGAATGTAGAAACCTCGTCCTGGGGCTGTCCGTCTTGGGAGTCCTTGTAGTCGGCGTCATCATCCGGTCGAATCTTTGTCAAGAAAAGCTAGGATGTTCACAGAGGAGATTGCAGCTTCTTTGGTGTATGGATTGCAGATTCTCATATGTCCTAAACAGCGTTTTATGCCTGGTATTCGTGTCTCTATGAAGTTCCTGTAGATCACATCTTCAGGAATAATGTTGAAAGTGTAGTTACTTCTTGTAGGGAGCCGTCATCTTGTTTAACACTATTTCTGTCTTTGGTGTTACATATTACGTGTTCTTGTTATCACATATTTATACTTATTGGTACATAACACACGCTTTTAGTAGTAGTATCTAGTATAATATATTTAAATTAAACAAATAAATTAGTAACATTTTTGTCGGAGCTTTCGCTCGTACGTCTGCACTCCGTGAAGTCAACATAGAAAGAGAGCGTTTTACTGCTCGCTTCGACAGGTACTTAAAAAAAGGGAGAGGGGCAACTACTCCGCGAGAATATAGTCCCTATCTCTATTTAAGTTATAATTGTTTAATTACAAAACTATGCCTTAATAAACATATATAATTTAAGTGAGTTATTCTAACGACTATTTGTGTCTTCATATTTTTTAATTATTGACATTATGATTTTTATATTATTCTAAATTACAGACGACTCGGTAGACACGTCGAGTCTGGAATCAACAGGTCACCGCATGATAACAAGCAAAGGGTTACATATGAAAATAATAACTTTTTTCAAATTTTCCCTTTTTATTAGTGTTTCTTGGGACCTCTTAATTACTTCTTATTCACATACTGAGTACATACAAGGGTTTTAAGCATTATAGTGAGATTTAAAGTGGCTTAATCGCTCGCAAACATAATTTTTAATTTTTTTTTTTTTACGATTATTGTTACAATTTAAATCGTCACACTACCATTCGGAAAGAACCACATCATAAATGAATGAAACGATTCAGCACAAGCCACTACATATGAGACATCCGTTGAACAACCATAATTGACACCAGAATATCGAAGAACATCAGACGTTAAGAAAACAAATATTAAATTGTAAAGTGTGATACGATTAACTAAACATTTCTGACTTTCTTATAGTTCAAAAAATCCTTAAAATAACCCTGAGATACATAATTAATTAAAAAAAACTGTAATTGAATACATCTGTTGTGTTATATAAAAAAAACTTATATCGAAAAAATGTTGTGATTTTCGAAAAATAATCGATTTGTAAACATATGATTTTGGAGGTAATAATTTCCAGAAAAATTAAACTAAATTCAATCAATAAATACCTTTTTTTAGGTAATTGACTTTGCATTACTTCTTGTAGATAGCAGCTTTGTTACAGGAAAGAGGTTAATACCAGTGAAGAGGAAGAAAATTAACTCCGACATCAGAACGTATGAAAGACGCCGGACAACATAACCTTTCAATTGGTAGAAAGTGCAAAACAGCTGATGCCACGCGCGAAAAAATAAAACGATTAAATCGTATACAAAGAGAGGAATTCTCTCGCTCTCTCTCTCTCTCTCTCTCTCTCTCTCTCTCTCTCTCTCCCTCCTACCCATTTTCAAACAACTGAACCGATATAATACCTACAAAAGAATACTGTGGTCAATAATTTCATGATCACACACTCCCAATTAAAAATAAATAACACTATCAGAATAAAAACATTGTAACAAGAAAAGGCGATCGTAGAGACGAAACTACTCGCGAGACGTTACAAATGGCGCTCAACTTAGAGGGCTCAAATTAGGAAAGAATTTCGAAATATACAAGTAAATAATAACGAAAAACCTAATTTTTGTCGGCAACTGTAAGAAGCCAAAAAATGCATAATACCAGAGGCAAGTCAAAGAAGAGGGCAGAAGACACGGGGAAGGAAGAAGGGTGACAGGAACAAGAAATAGAAGTAGTCACGGACAGTAAAATGGAACAACAGACAGGCGATAAAGAAGAAACCGAAAGTAGTTATGGACACGGAAAAAGAGCAACAGGCGGGTGACAATGAGGAAGCCAGAGGAGGCATGGATTTATTAAAACTATGGGAATTAATTAAAGAAGATTCTAAGAAACAGAAGGAAGAAATAAATGAAAATTTTAGGAAACAGGAGGAAAATAACAAGCAAACCAATGAGAAAATAGACAGTATTCAAGAAAGTTTAGTAAAACAACTAAACGAAAAAATTGAGACCATTCATGGAGATATCAGACAAACCATGAATGAACAATACCACGAATTGAGAGAAATTATTGACGGACAAAGGGAAGATATGAACACAAAATTTGAAGAAAATGATGAAAATTTAAAACAAATTGAGGGTAAGATGGAGAATTTCAACAAGGAGTTAAGGAAAACTCTCGAGGGTAAGATTTAAAATGTTAACAAAACGCTTAACCAAAAAGTAGAGGAATACAAGGAGATGACATAAAAGGAAATAATAGAAACCAACCAAAGATTAGATAAAACCGAAGAAACGATCGGACAAATCAGAACAGGAATTGATGCCCGAATGGATCGAGAGGAACAAAGTAATCAAGTTCGAATAATGGCAACACGCCAGGAAAATAATGATCAATTGAACAGTATGAAAAGCAACATAACCAGTAAATTCACCGATTTCAATGATACAATAGAACATGTAAAGAACCAGTTTAATAATCAGGGAGAGAAACTAGAAAATTTACAACATATACAAACCAACCTACAAGGGGAGATAGATAGAATAGGTATAAGATCAACATGTAACGCTCAACATACTGTCCAAGATAGTAGAGAAAGTGTAAACTTTCGGGACTATCGAAGGAACCCACTAGAAATTTTAGGAAGAGTGGACGAAATATTAAACCGGTCGAAAGAAAACCGATGGAATATGATCAAAGGTACACTAGATGAGTATTTTAAAAACATGAATGGCAACTGGTGGACTGTCATTAGAAATGTAGTGTGTGATTATGAAAATTTTAAAAAGTTGTACAAGCTGAAGTACTGGTCTGAATCCGTACAAAATATTATTCGAGACGATATCTGTCATGGGAGGTATGACAGCATTAAAGACCGACAACTACTGCTTATTTTTTGGGAAAAGTATGTGTGGCAAAGTATTTAGACCCGAAAATTCCAGAAGAGTGTCTGGTAACTCAGATAGCGTATCATTTTGAGGAGAAGATTATCAGTGCTCGATTAAGCGGACAAATAAAGACAATCGGAGGTATGGAAACTCTCTTAGAGAATTATGAGCAAGAATCGTATTACAGGAGGAGTAGATGGAGATCCGGAAATACAGAGGATCGAAGAAATGAACAACCCAGAGACACTCGACAAAGAGTAACCTATGTAAGGGCCAACAATTATTATTACAATAACCGTTACCAAGGAAGACGCCAAAAGTTTAATAACAGAAACTATCAAAACAATTCGTATCAAAGAGAAGAAGTTCCGCCAAGAAGTAGGAGCGAAGAACAACCAAGATCCAGAACCAGTGAGGGAGAAATAAGGCATTCAAACGAACATCAACCCAGTGAGAATGTTGAACAATCTACTAATAATGACGGAAGTCGGGGAAACGGGTACCAGCAATGAGAAGATGTGACAGCCCGTCACTGCTAGAGACAACCGGGCACAGAATTTACAAAAGTCCTCATAATAAATTAAAGAAACCAATAACAATTATCAGAAACAATTATTTAAAAAATTTACAGGCGGAATTACTGGAAGAAAGAGCAATTAATGAGTCACCATTAAATAATGATATAGTTTATATACAAATAAAATTAAATGGAGTATTAGCAGAAGCTATGATTGATACGGGAGCAAATGTTTCAATTATTGACCAATTAGAGCTTGACAGGATTACGGAATTAACCACCGAAAGAATACCTACATTACCAATTAACAACTTGACAATTATTGGCGCCACCGGGAAACAAAATAAGACAATTAGAAAACAAGTATCTCTGAATGTTACCAACAGTGGGATAGGAATACCTATGGGATTTTTAGTAGCCAAAGGGTTACCTTTTAGGATATTAATAGGGTGTGATATGCTACGGCGACACACTGCAGTTATAAATCTGGCCAGTGGTAAGGTTACACTGAGTACAGAAGAAGGTGAGTTATCGGCTGAGATAATTGGTTGCCAGAGCCCCTCAGTGTCTTAGCTCATTCTATATTGGGGAGAATAATAGGTTAACCATAGGTAAAAATACTAAAGTAACAGAGTCAGAGACGTGGCAGAGGAAGATAGAAGAGATCATAGAGTTTGAAGATAGGCAGGCCCAGGAAACAATCAGTGTAGAAGAAATACATCAACTTATAGAAACTTATGATAGATACAGAACGGTATTTTCGAAATCACCAGGAAAAGCTAAAAACTTCCTGTGTGAGTTAAAGTTCAAGGACAATGTCAATTTTAATAAAAGATCTTATCCCATCGCTCAAGCTTTGAAAGAAGCAGCACTTAAAGAAATTCAAAGGATGATAATGGAAGACATAATCGAAAGAAGCAACTCCCCATATACCAGTCCATTGGTAGCTATACCAAAGAAAGATAGATTATGCCTCGATGCTCGAGAGCTAAATAAGATGCTCAATAATGACCGCACGTCTGCAGGTGAGATTGATAAGTTAATGAAGAAATTTTATGGATGTAAGTACATGAGTACTTGGGATGCCGTTTGGGGCTATTGGCAGATAGAATTGCTAATTGTTAATTGGCAGATAGAATTGCAAATTGTTAATTGTTAAATGGTATTCCAATTGAGTAGATAAAACAGAATAATGTCCAGCAAATTTTAAAAATTAGGTAACTACCATTCGGAAAGAACCACATCATAAATGAATGAAACGATTCAGCACAAGCCACTACATATGAGACATCCGTTGAACAACCATAATTGATGTCAGAATATCGAAGAACATAGAAAATCTCATCTAACCATATTGGTCTGGGAATTTTGAATAGTCACTTCTTGGGTGAGATCGCCTACCTTAATAAACTAAAAAATTACACATCACCAACAAGTAACGAACACTAAAAACAATGTAACATCTTCTAATTAGTAAGAAAAACTTAGTGTGAACATAATAAACTTTATTTATTTAACCAAAAATAGTATAAACGTAGATTCATCAGAAATCGGCAGCCATCTTCCTTTCTTGTCTTCTGTGGGAATACGTAGTCTGCGCTCTGGCGTTTAAAAATCGAACTTATTGAATCAGACATTAAAAAAACAAATATTAAATTGTAAAGTGTGATACGATTGACTAAACATTTCTGATTTTCTTATAGTTCAAAAATCCTCAAAATAACCGTGAGATATATAATTAATTAAAAAGAAAAAACTATAATTGAGTACATCTGTTGTGTTATATAAAAAATCTTATGTCGAATAAATGTTGTGATTTTCGAAAAATAATCGATTTGTAAACATTTGATTTTGGAGGTAATAATTTCCAGAAAAATTAAACTAAATTCAATCAATAAATACCTTTCTTTTAGGTAATTGACTGTATATTATTTCTTGTAGATGGCAGCTTAGTTGCAGGAAAGATGTTAATAGCAGAGAAGAGGAAGAAAATTAACTCCGACATCAGAACGTATGAAAGACGCCGGACAACATAACCTTTCAATTGGTTAGAAAGTGCAAAACAGCTGATGCCACGCGCGAAAAAATGAAACGATTAAATCGTATACAAAGAGAGAAATTCTCTCGCTCTCTCTCTCTCTCTCTCTCCCTCTCTCTCTCTCTCTCTCTCTCTCTCTCTCTCTCTCTCTCTCTCTCTCTCTCTCTCTCTCTCTCTCTCTCTCTCTTTCTCTCTTACCCATTTTCAAACAACTGAACCGATGTAATACCTACTAAAGGATACTGTGGTCAATAATCTCATAATCACACACTCCCAATTAAAAATAAATAACACTATCAGAATAAAAACATTGTAACTAGAAAAGGCGATCGTAGAGACGAAACTACTCGCGAGACGTTACACTATATATATATGTATATATATTGTATATATGTATTTAAAATTTATAATTATATTACCTCAATATGTTCTTTTCCTTATTTGGAACATGTTTCGAGAGTTCCTGTTCTCTCATCTTCAGCCTTCGCCATCTTGTTTCTGGTTAAGTATTTGTGTGTTGAACAGTTAAGTATTTTGAACAGCTTAAGTATTTTGAACAACTAAACGCATACAAAAAAACAGAAATATATAAATCCAATTTAGCCACATATGCAGTAAACACAGGACACGAATTCCCAAACATAACTAAATGTATCACTAATAAAACATATCACACAAAGCACTAAAATGAACATTTGGGAAAATTTACAAATATACGAACACAAAACACAAAACAAACTAATACCAGAACAAATACAAATCAATACAAAACATAACACAATATTCAAAGCACTCAATATCGAAAATACACAAAATACAAAAACTTATACCACAACCACACACAATAATACAACTTTAAAAGACCAAAAACCCAACAAACTACCTTAAAAACATCCAGCAGCCAACACACAAATACTTAACGAGAAACAAGATGGCGAAGGCTGAAAATGAGAGAACAGAAACTCTCGAAACATACTCCAAACAAGGAAAAGAACATCTTGAGGTAATATAATTATAAATTTTAAATATTTAATATATATCAAGAAACGAACTGTAGTAGAAAGTGATTGAATGATAATACCATACAAGGTAAATAAGCCTACAGTGAAAGGAGAAAATAATGAAAAGTGAGGTTATCAAAAAAAAGTGTATTGTGAAAAAAAAATAGTGCAGTGAACATCAATATTAAGTGAATTCAACAACTAAATAACGGAAAATAAATATAAAACAAATTATCTCTCACATAAATATACATTAACATGCACACAAACAACATAACCACAACTCCATATAACCTCATTACCAAATTATTAAACAAATTTCAAACACGAAAAAACAACTAAAGAACACAAACATGAATATATACTTCAATAGACAATGCCAAAAACATAAATTAACACGTAAATACATCAACATAATCACAAACAACAAAAACCTGACTGCACAAAAAACAATAAAGCAATCACAAAGGTTATAGATACAAAACGAAATTAATCAAATATACAGTAAGAAAAATAGCATAACACTAGACATATACAAACTACACTTAGAGTTAACAAGTTTATTACATCCAATCATTTGGAATAGTAAATACAATAACATAGAAAATAAAATAAGATTTGAAAAAAACCAAAAAACTATTACAAACAACAAAATACTCAACACATTAATACAACAAAACAAAAATCAAGAAAAAAACTAAACACAATTTTTACCTTCGAACCATTAACCTTAGCAATACAGAATTTAACGAAAACGAAACAGAATATTTAAACTATATGTCAAAACTAAGATAACTCAAAATGCAAACAAAAATCTAGAAAATTTAATAGTTGAAACAGAATTTGCCATCAACCTAATAAAAGACAATATACAAGAAGAAAAAAGAACAGAAGCAACATATATAATTAAAAAAATAATCGCTAGCGAAATGAAAAACAAAGAAATACAAAAGAAAGAAAATAAAACAATAAAAGAAAATAAAAATAAAGTAAAGAATAATAATTTGATAATAACTAAAGCAGACAAAAGTCAAGCAACAGTAATCATTGATAAAGCAGACTACATTGAAAAAACCGAAGACTTCATCAACAATAATAATTGCATACAACTAAACAAAATCCCAACAGAAAACTATCTTAAACAAACAATAAAACTAAGAAAAACAACTAAAAACATTTTCAACATGAAAAATACAGACATATATATAAATAAAAATCCAGAACCACCTAAAATGAATAGCCTAATAAAAATACACAAATTAAAAAACCCAATACGTCCTTTAATCAACTTCAAAAAGCTCCTACATACAAAATAGCAAAAATAATAGCACAAAAACTAAAAAATAACCATCTAACAAATAACCATCATAACATAAAAAATACATACCAATTAATAGACAAACCAAAAACAATAAATATAAATGAAAATACATTTTTCACATCATATGACATCACAAACATGTACACCAACATCCCTGTAGAAGAAACAATAGACATAAAAATAAATAAACTTAAAGAACAAAATGAAAACAAACAATATATAACCGAAATAAAAAATAGCCTCCAATTAATACTAAAACAAAATTACGTTGAATTTAATAGCAAAATTTATCAACAGCAAGAAGGTTTAGCAATGGGATCACCATTATCAAGCATAATAGCAGAAATATTCCTACAACACGTAGACACAAAAATACAAAATATTATAAAGTCACAGGACCGAAATGCCATATGGATAAGATATGTAGACGATGGACTATATGTATCAAATAACAAAAACACAAATGCAGAGAACATACTGAAACAAATCAATAACATACATCCTAAAATACAATTCACAGAAGAAAAAGAAAAACATAACAAAATAAACTATTTAGACGTAACCATCACAAGATACAACAACTACATACAATATGCAATATATAGAAACCAACTTTCACTAACATCATTATACCTAGCCATTCTGACCATCCACCACAACATAAAATGGCAGCATTCTATTCACTATTTAACAGGATGTACAAAATTCCCCTAAACAAACAAGAAACTAACAAAGAAACAAAATATTATATTCCAAATAAGTTATGAAAATGGATACAGTAAATATACTGTGAACAAAATAGAAAATAAATTCAAATATAAAATAAAAACTGAACAATTATGAATCAATCAAAATGAACAACACATAAATAATAACAACAACAACAACAAATGGGCCACATTCACATACATAAATAATAAAATGACAAAACTAACAAAACTATTTAAAAACACAAATATAAAAATAACATACAAAACTAATAAAAATAAATTTCAAATTCTAAATAGCTCACACAACAAAGATAATACAACAACTAACGGTATATACAAAATTGAATGCCAAGATTGCAATAAATGTTACATAGGACAAACAAAAAAACAGCTGAAAAAACGTTATTTTGAACACCTAAACGCATACAAAAAACCAGAAATATATAAATCCAATTTAGCCAAACATGCAATAAACACAGGACACGAATTCCCAAACATAACCAATGTATCACTAATAAAACATATACCACACAGAGGCACCATAATGAACATTTGGGAAAATTTACAAATATACAAACATAAAACACAAAACAAACTAATACCAGAACAAATACAAATCAATACAAAACATGACACAATATTCAAAGCAGTCAACATCGAAAATACACAAAATACAAAAACATATACCACAACCACACACAATAATACAACTTTAAAAGACCAAAGACCAACAAACTACGTTAATAACATCCAGCAGCCAACACACAAATACTTAACCAGAAACAAGATGGCGAAGGCTGAAGATGAGAGAACGAACTCTCGAAACAGGTTCCAAATAAGGAAACCAACATCTTGAGGTAATATAGTTATAAATTTTAAATACTTTATATATATCAAGAAACGAACTGTAGCATAAAGTGATTGAATATATATATACATATATATATATATATATATATATATATATATATATTGTAACGTACCAAAATAGCAGTTACATAAAATAACTATCTAATACGTCAAATAAAAGGATATCATGAAAATATTTCATCGAGCATAGAAGAAGGAACAGGAGAATACAAATAAAATGTGTATCTACGAATGAATAATATTGAACCAACCCAACGAAGAAGAAAGAAGAGTAATAAGAGTATCATCGAGAATAACAAAGAGAGAGAAAATACCAACGAGCCAATATAATACGTTAGCATCCAGGCCCAATAGATCAAAATAGTGAGGGGATATGCCGAAAATAATTATCAACATAAAAAGGAGACGAATCAAGTACAATCACAATAGTTATAAAACAAACTAATTTGTTTATGAGTGTGAAAAAATATGGCACAATGATTACCATAATCATGAATAAAAATATGGAAGAGTATGACAATACTCAGGGGACATGGATTATTATAAATAATGTGTAACCAAGGAGAACACCGACAGTGAGAAACAACTAACCAGAAGAAGAAAAGAAGAAGAAGAGGAAAAGACATGTACCATGAAGAATGAAGATTATGTATAAACAGTACAAGACATCAACATTCACAAGAGAGACAAGGAATTAAAATCATTATAGTGACCAGAAGAAGTGTAATGATTATTTGAATACCAATAACAAAGAAAACCAGTGTTTAGCATCAATAAGTGATCACGAACAATGACAGTGAATACTAAATATAAGTGTAACAACATGTGATATGATAACCTTTTTACCCCAAGTAAACAGCACAAACAATACCAGTGAAAATGTTTATAACGGAGAGAAGTGATTAACCATTGTAAATGAAAGAATCCACGATTAACTAGTGAAATGCACAGATAATTAATGTAACAAGTTTAATCCAAGATTGTAAAATCACATAGATAATCAGTAAGACCACCAAAAAATATGAGACAGAACAGTGAATTAATTGTTCATAGGGATTAATAATAAAAGCTTTGTAATCCTTGACATGAAATGTGCCTGAGTGCCATAGCAAGAAAGGACAAAAAGTAAATGAATACCAGAACAAATAGTAGCAAATAACTAATTTGTTGAGTATAAACCAATCAATGTTCCAAAGACTAGGTACAACCCACCAAAATATGTAACATAATTAGTCTATGAATACCAGTATTATTGTATCAACAAATAGAGTAAAAATGTGTACAAAATATGTAAAATTTAATAATAAATCATTGTAGTAGAATGCCATAATGAGATGGCAATAGTTGAGTTAAATACTGTAAAAAACTAGGTAGCACATTGTTGTCAGACAACTGACACATAACCTCACAAGAGTTGAACCTATAACATAAAATAATATACATTAGTTAAACCAAGTAATTATCCACAATTGTTTCAAACAGAGACTAAATAAGAATAAAAATGCAAAACAATGAATACCGTATGAACTGAAGGACACAACAAATGAATCAAATTGAATACAATATCATTAAGTTAAATAGACAGAACCCCAATGTGACAAGAGAGTTAGTCAAAAAACATTATCAAAACATATCAGGAGAGTGTAACAAATGTTACCAGTAGTTAGAGAAATGTTGAATACTGCTATGAGAACATCTCACAAATATAATACTAGTAGTTTAATACTTGAAATATTATAAACTAACTAACTGCAATCATAGAACCAGGTGTAAATAACCACCATACTATAACTCAGAGAGCTTTCAAATGACAAAAAGTTGATGAATACATTGAACTAATCATGTACAACAACTGTACACAACTTTAATTACTAACAATATATCCCATGTGTACTAAAATAACTAAATAAGTGACAAAATGACGAGATGAGAGCAGAATGTATTTTGCTCTACACTATTATACACTATATGTGTGTACAAAATAATATTTTTCCAAAATAAGGTATGAACAAATGTATATAGATATACCTATTAGTATTATGATGTCAAGAATATGTAGTAGAATAAGGAATAATAGCGATAGAAATAAATGTAAACAATCGGACATAGGTGGCATAGACGCCATTGACAGATTTTGTTTAAACTATAAATATAACCATTTTATGTACTAACATGAAGGAGAAATGGACTCAAAATGTTTAGTAATAAGTATTAAAGTGTAATTACGACGAAATATGGTGAAAAAGACTTATTTGTATTAAGAACCACCATATGAGTTTTCAAGAAGATCAAGTGAATTATTAATGAACGGAATTAGTGCTTGTTTAGACTTAAAATAAAGCCGCAAGTGTCCGCGATTTAATGCCACTATCCAAATGACGATATGACAAAAAATAAGAAACTTATAGCCATTATAAGTTTTTCAGTCATTTTTGAATGTCCATGTATACGTCAGAGATAATCTCGAACCCATGCTTAGTGACGCTAAAAATTAAAATTTGTATTTAACCAGAGTGTTTGGGGTTGAGAGTATGACCTTTTAAGCCAATCAAATAGCTTAATTCGACCAGACGAAAAGAGACGCTTTAGCGAAATGTTTTAATCGTTCACCAACACCCAAGGCGACAGGACTGTGTCAAAGTTAGCAAGATATTTTTTGAAATGTGCGCGTCGCCTCCAAGTTACACAAACAGACATTAACCTATACGAAACACCACATTACCGAGTGTCAGTGAATTAAGTGAATAGTGAATTAACATGACCAGTGTGTAATAGGGGTCATGTTCAGTGTATTTAACCAGGGAGTACAATATTTTAATAATTTTAAATAAAATGATAAAAGGAATAATTCTCGTTGATTAACGAAAGTTATTGTTTTGACTGCACTAGTCAAGTAACGCTTGAGTGCTTTAATAAATAACGATGAACAATTATCAGAATTTTATGAACGGAGTTGTAGCACAATATAATGGCAATAATTAATTAAAAAATAATTATTTAATATTTAAAGAATAATTGAGAACGGCGGAATTAAAGTTAAATACCGCTCAGTAGTATGTGAATATAGTCGCTTACTTGACTATAACTTTTTAATTAATGAATAATAATTTTCTTGTGCGAATATTTTCATGACTGATAATTACACATCATATGAATAATAAATAAAGTGTTTGTAACTATAATATAAAGAATCTTATAAATAACATTACTTATTATAAATAACCACTTACTTGTTCCTAGGCAAACTAACCTAGAACCAAAACGTATACTTTGTCACAAAGAAACAATTCTGTCCTCAAAGATTTTCATAAAATGAAAGCGATCATGAGAGTTTTTTTTCAATTTTTTCTCTTTCCAGTACATAGTAATGATAACTAATGAATTAACAATAATATTTTAACAGTGCAACGTTCAAAGCACGTGTTGACATCAGCTTCTCTAGACCTCAAAATACCATACGATAGTACGATATTATCGACTATCGTATCAAGATTAATAATTTTAAATTTTGTTCTTTTTTATAGTAGTAGATAAGTAAACATTGTTATGCAACACCACATCTTTATATCTTGTATCATGTGTCTTAAAAGAATTCACGCAAATTGGTAATATAGTTAACAAAAGTGAACATAACCAAGTTCACAATATTATTGTACATTACAACAGTGTTACCAGCCTTGAGCTGCAGAGATCTCAAAATTTGTTTAATTTGTTGTTGTTTATACAGATACCATATTCATTGTTTTAAAAGAGTTTTGCTGAATTTAATCATTGTCAATAAATCCTCAGTTTATTATCAGTGGACACAGAGTTTTAATTTCTATAAAATAGAAGCAACAGTTTATTTTTTTAGAAACAATTATCTCATAAGGTGGCGGTAATATTTAAATTACTGAGATCATATTATTCAACTTACCATTGAATACCTGAATTATTTCATTTATGTGCATTTTTTCGATATTCAAAAGCAATATCTGTGTATGTCAAGTGTGTTTATAGTAAGAGAAGTCGCCACCGAGAAGAGTGAAGTTATCCACGGATGGTAAGTGGGGAGGTAAATACAGTGAACTAATAGCGAATCTAGTAATCTTTTAAACGTGAACATTAATTTCAATCATCCATTGTTAAATAATCATACTGAATTTTAAACACATCGTACGCGAGGGTCTACAACAACAACAAGACAATTCTAACAACGACAATAATAATAATAAACACTAAACAAATCGATACGTTGTTATATTACAATATATATATATATATATATGTATATATTGCAATTAAACACAGGATCCTGATAAGCAGGGCAAGCTTGTATAATACACAGACTATGAACATTCATGTTTTAATTGGTAGTGTGTTAGATTTGGTTGTGATATCAGTTGTATTTTAGTAAGGATAAGGAGTTAAGTTTAGTAAAACTGTGTATTATTTATTTGTTGTTTATTCATGTACTATGTCTGTGGAAATGTGCGCGCGTGCGCGAGTGATAAACGTTTCCCCGGCTGTGCGTGAATTAATTATCGTTGTGTTATGACACTGAACTGAAAATAGACTAATGTATTAGCTACAGTCCCTGTATATTTCTGTCTATTAGTTGACATTCAAATATGATCTTATTAAAGTATGCAGTTATGCATGAGATAAGGGTATTCTGTGATTACCAGCTATGCATGCTCCTACAAAGTTGATGCACTTTACGGCATGAAAAGTTGCATGTCATGTTGTATGTAACCATGTGACTTCCTTCCACCAATTAAATGCTGGAAGGCAGTCGGAAATTTTCTTAAGCCTGTTGTTACACAGGCAGGTCTTCTCAGCCAGCTATCGCGATCGGGACGTGCAATTCTTGTTCAAGATTTTCCGCTTGCAAGAATCTGTAAAGACTATTCGGCGGTAGTGACGCGTGTCGAACTGTTCGTGTATTACATCTACACACAGTATTGTTATTAAAACATTGCGTGCATAATTACGAGAGTTCTTCTCAGCCAGCTATCGCGATCGGGACGTGCAATTCTTGTTCAAGATTTTCCGCTTGCAAGAATCTGTAAAGACTATTCGGCGGTAGTAACGCGTGTGAAGGCTCAGAACTATTTGTGTGTTACATCTACACACAGTATTATTATTAAAACATAGCTTGCATAATTACGTCAGTTCTTCTCTGGCAGCTATCACGATCGGGACGTGCAATTCTTGTTCAAGATTTTTCCGCTTGCAAGAATTTGTAAAGACTATTCGGCGGTAGTAACGCGTGCGAAGACTCAGAACAGTTGAATATTACCTCTTTACACACAGCATTATTACTAAGGTATTACATGTGTAATAAGTGAGCTTGAACTGTGCCACTGTGTGAGATTTTCTGCAGTGCCAGTAAAATTTAATAATTACGTAATAGTAAATTTTATCATCAAGAAGTTTCCGCGTTAGTGGAAGATTTCCGCATAGGGAGGTCTGCTGATCGCGGTAGACCCAGGTTTACGCGTGGACACTTGAAGAGTCCGGAGTGGTATAAGTTTAATATACCGTTGTTATATAAAACTCACTGTTACCTGAGATACTTGTAAGTTATAAACTCTATATGAAATTTAACCAATAATATCCATAGAACCGTTGTGGTGTGCGAAGCGTCAGTGTCATCGTGGGAACTACAGGACACCAGCCCAGCTGAAAGCGTTTCCAGAGTGAACCGTCTGTCATCAATAAGCCACGCCGGACAACTCAACGACACAGCAAAGCCCCCCCCTTTCATTTTCAGCAACATCGTCGTGGGAATCATCACTTATGTAATGTATCACATCATGTGTATGAACAGTGATTAACACTTTAAAAGACTATATATCAAACACTACCATTATTATACTTATCAAATATACCATATAAACAATTACATATGTCTTGTGCAATAAATAATCTTAAACCCTCCAATATAGACTTTTGCTTTAAGATACACATACTTCCATATCCTATGCGCCAATAGTTTAGTAATTTGTGTTGTCGCATAGTGATATTTGGCGCTTAGCAACGTAGGGCACGTAAAATAGAGGTAATTTTACGCTATTCTATATATGTCTATGAGTATAAAATTTGTTGGTAACATCCGACGTATTATTATAATTAATGTAATATTTGTGTGTGTATGGTTCATATGAAAATCTGAGGATATAATTTATCGATTGTGCATATTCTCTTGTGTGTCATATATGAACAATTTTATCAGTATATTGGAGGTAGATTATTAGTTGTTTTGTGTATTAGATAAGGTTTGTTTGCATTTTGATATATTGAACTGCTTACTGTGTGCGTATAAACTGTTTACACTACGTTAATAATCTTGTAGTAATAATAATTTTTTTAGCGTATAAATCAGTAGAATTAAAGTTTATTAAATTTTAAATTAAATTTTGATCACTATGGCGGAGTCAAAAGGGATAGAGAATTCTTTAGCCGCCATATTAGTTAATATGAAAACCATGGAAGCGAAGATAGAAGCGAGTATGCAGAAGACTGCAGAAGAAAGTCAAGCCAGTATACAGAAACTTTCAGCAGAAGCCGAGAAACGAAATAAATCGCTCCATGACGAGAACAAAAAAATATACGGGGCCATCCAGGAACAATCCAAACAAAGTAAACAAATGTTAGAAGCTGCGGAAAAGCGAATTAGCGAATCAGTAGAAGCTATGAGAGCTAACATAGAATCGAGTTTGGAAGCTAATAATTCACGTGTTAGTGAATGTGAAGCGAAACTCTCTGGGATTGAAGAGAAAGTAATACAACACACATCCACGGTGAATGAATTAGTGGCCGAGCAAGACCTGCGTATCAAGAGCTGCAACATCAAATGTCACGGCTGCAAAGTACATCATCACCGCTAAATTGTACCACATATGTCTATAAGACTTTGGATGACGTCAATTAGCAGCTAAAGTTCTTTGGACGTGAAAATGAAAACCCCATGAATTTCATTAAGGTTTGCCAACGGGATCTGGAAGCGATTGGTGACAATTTAAGTGAGGCCGATAAAATTAATTTCATAGTGCGGCGACTTAAGGGTACTGCGGCGGAGTGGTTCGCTGTTGTCCAGGATAAGATCAGCACGTATGAAGACCTGGTAAGGCATTTCAGGGCTAGATACTGGAATGAGGAGATCCAGAGGAAGATCCGTGTGCAGCTGGAGTTTGGAAAATATTCCAGTACCAAAGGTTCCAAAGAATCATATGTGATTCAGTTAATATCAAGAGCTAAGGACCTAGAGCCTAACTTAACTGAACCGGACATAGTAAATAAACTTGCACACCATTTTGGACGTGGCATACAGGTGGCCGTCATTACGCAAGGGGTAAAGTCTTTGGAAGAGCTACTCATATTGCTCACAAAATGGGAAGGTATTGACAATCCGAGTAACGGTGGTAACAATAATGAAACAACGCGTAAAAATTTTCAATATCAACCTCAAACAAAGCAAACACAATCACCGCAACAACAACGTAAAATGCCAAATAGAAATACAAATCAGAAATTTAATACCAACAAAGTAGCAGTAGTGACGGAAAATGATTCAGATGTAGAGCAGTCAAAAAACGTGTAAGGCTGCACGGCGTGAGTCCTTGCAACAAAGTAACTAGTACACATAAAAATATAAGTGAAATTTCAAAAACCCGTTATAACAGTAAAAAGCAGTTCAATCAATCGAGTGTGAAAAATGTTAGTTGTAAGAATAAATTTGTGGTATCTGACCTATATCCTGCAGAAATTAGAGATAGCTTAGTTTGCAATGATAATAATAATGAATGTGAGAAAAATATTAGTATTGAAAATGACACTGACCTCATTGTCAATGCGAAAATTAACGGGTGTGTCGGTGAGGTTTTGTTCGACAGCGGCGCAGAAATCTCGTTAATGGACGAGCGGTTCCTAGAGAGGCACAAGAAACACTTTAAAAAAATCCCGATTCTGCCAGTAAATCACAAAATTATAAAATCAGCGACGGGTGAGTCACAGATGGTTGACAGACAAGCACTCATAACAATATCCATTCAGGGAGTAGAAATAGAAATCACGGTACTTATTATTAAAAAAACTTGTGTATGATATTATTTTGGGAGTGGACGCATTAAATAAACTGCACGCGACCATTGATTTCCCTAACAAAATGTTGAAATGTACGGTTAATAATAGTCGACACAATATCAGATTAGGACGCAGGAGGGGTAAGACGGGTTCGGTATGTAAGCCGTCTACATTAGCCCGACCAGCTGTTCAACTAGCTGATAAGATAACGCATAACCTGCTGACACACAGTAGGCAAATAACGAGCAGCGAGCAAGATAAACTACAACGTGTGCTTGATAAATTCGGATCGGTATTTTCAAATAAACCTACCACAACAAACGTATATGAGCACAACATTCAAGTCACTGATGAGAATAAATTTGTGCGGAAGACTTGCCCCATCCCCCTACACTATCAACAACAGGTTGATGCTGAAGTCAGGAACATGCTTGAGAGTGGCGTGATAGAACGCACAGATAGCAATTTTCTGAACCCTATGGTTGTTGTTAAGAAAAAAAATAACGACATTAGATTATGTCTCGACATGAGATATCTTAACACCATTACCAAAATATGCTACGACTGTGCTCCGAATGCGGAGAACCTGTTCATTAAATGCCAAGGGGTTAAATACATGTCCCGCCTCGATCTTAAAAGTGGATTCTGGCAGATCCCCCTTGCTAAAGAATCAAGAAAGTACACAGCATTTCTGTATCGCAATAAATGCTACCAGTTCAAAGTAGTTCCCTTTGGATTAGTTACAAGTTTAGCGGCCATGGTCAGGTGTTTGGAATTAGCTTTGGGTCCCAAAGTGGAAGATTTTGTTAGCATATTTGTCGATGATATTTTGATTATATCTAAATCTTTTGAGGAACATATCGAACATCTCAAGATTGTATTTCGGAAATTAAAAGACGCTTACCTGACCCTCAACCTTGAAAAGTGCGAGTTTGGAAAATCGCAGATTAAATTTTTAGGACATATAATTTCAGCGGAGGGTATAACAACGTATCCGGAAAAAAATACGTGCAATCATGGAGTTCCCAAACCCCACAAAACCTAGGGATATCAGAGCGTTCCTCGGACTGACGGGTTATTTTCGACGTTTTACTCCGGAATATTCTGGAACAATTGAGCCGTTATTGGAGCTGCTACGTAAGGGTACTAAATGGAGATGGGAGGAGCGTCATGAGCATGCCTTAAACGCGACCAAAAACTTGTACAGCAGAAACCTTCACGTATTCCATCCTGAGAAGGAGGGCACGTATGTCTTAAATTGCGACGCCTCAGATTATGCCATCGGGGGTGTACTCTACCAACGGAATGAGAAGGGTGAGCACAAAGTCATCGCTCACAGCAGTAGGTCACTAAAAGGGGCCGAACGCAACTACTTCACCTCGGAGAAGGAAATATTGGCCATTGTATACTCCATCAGCAAGTTTCGTTATTACCTGGTTGGGCAACATTTCGAAATCCTTTCGGACAACCAGGCCTTATCGTTCATGCTGCGCTGCAAGTTGGCTAATGCTCGCATATCCCGTTGGATCATGGCCATCCAGGAGTATGACTTCACGATTAAGTACTGCAAGGCCAGCGAGAACAAAACGGCGGACACGTTAAGCCGATACCCTCCGGTGATGGAAGAGCGTCATACTTCAAGTAACCAAAAAGTACAAATTCTGGCTGTCAAATATAAAATAGAGGACAATCTTAAGAATAAATTAAAAAATATTGGTATGGAACAGCAACGGGACACCAAATTGAACCAGATCAGTGACGCGATCCGGATCCAAGAAAACCCCAGATACAGAATATATAAAAATGTGTTGTATAAAATTGTTAATGGTGGTTGGAAGATCATGGTGCCTTACGCGATGGTGGAAGACCTCACCTGGATGTGTCATGAGAGCTTGGGCCATGCGGGGCCTTATAAATGTTACCTGGCAATGCGGGAGGATTTTGTGTGGCTCAATATGGCCAGGAAAATAAAGGCCATACTCCGCACATGCCACGCCTGCCAAACAGCGAAGTATCCAAACCAACATACCCAGGTAGAAATGGGTAACATTGTGGCAAGAAATAAAAATGACCTTGTCTGCATTGACTTTTTAGGTCCACTTCCGCGGGCGGCGCGTGGAATGAAGAACCTTGTGGTTGTTACGGATGCATTCACCAAGCATGTCAGCCTGTACGCTATTGGTAGACCGACAACATCGGCGGTCGTAAACATTATACTAAATAGATACATGCCGAAAAATGGACCCATAAGGAAAATACTATCAGATCAGGGTAAGCAGTTTACTAACACCAAGTGGTACTCCGAGCTTGAGAAACACGGTGTTCAGACTGTCCTGACGGCGATCCGGAGACCGCAAGGTAACCTGGCCGAACGCGTCAATAAGGAGTTGGGACGATTATTCCGGACATATTGTAATACTAACCAGAGTAAGTGGCCGGAATTCCTGGAATTTTTTGAATCGGCCATAAATGGGAATTATAATTCAACTACTGGATATACCCCAAATGAACCCCAAACCGGAGAAATGCCAGGACGGGTCTGGGAAAGGCACATTGAAAGGATAGCGACTCAGAATGTGCCAATACCTGTCGAAATAAAGAAACTCGAGGCGAGGCGACGCATTAAAAGTGCGCAGAGGAGCGCACGGAAAAATTGAATGCTGAACATAAGCTGGTGAGTTTCAAGACTGGGGAGAGAGTGCTTTTGCGAGCGTTGAATGTTGGTAGAAGGGAGGACAACACAGACGCGAAGTTTTTTAGACTTTATAATGGTCCTTATACCCTATCGGAGCAGGTTTGAAAAAATACATTTATATTAACCAACCCCAATACCAACCGTGCGATTGGTAAATTTCATGCTTCCTCGTTGAGAAAGTATTATACGAAGGATCCATAAATCACCATAAGTAAATGTCAGGATATAGGGTGTAAGAATGTGTAGGTATTTAAATATGTCAGTTCAGGTATAAATGTTATATGTAGGATAATTCTGTGAATGAGCGATAATCTAGTAAAGATAAGGAATGCAGTCTGTTGTACCTTGTGACCATGCGTAATTTTCTATCTGCTTGTCAAGAACATGTGTATTTGTTTTGGTTTAAAGGTTACTACGGGTCTTTGGTTTGTTGTTTCTGTCAAGGTGACAGTTTTGAAATGTTAGTATTGCTATGAGGATGTTTATTTGATTTTGTGTTTGAGGGTATTAGTATTATTATTGTTAGGATTAGGAAATTGTTTTGGTTATATAAAAAAAAAAAAATTGTTGTTAGTCGAAAAAAAAAAAATTTTTTTTTTATGTGGGAAGGGGTTAATCCTGCAATGAAACACAGGATCCTGATAAGCAGGGCAAGCTTGTATAATACACAGACTATGAACATTCATGTTTTAATTTGTAGTTTGTTAGATTTGTTTGTGATATCAGTTGTATTTTAGTAAGGATAAGGAGTTAAGTTTAGTAAAACTGTGTATTATTTATTTGTTGTTTATTCATGTACTATGTCTGTGGAAATGTGCGCGCGTGCGCGAGTGATAAACGTTTCCCCGGCTGTGCGTGAATTAATTATCGTTGTGTTATGACACTGAACTGAAAATAGACTAATGTATTAGCTACAGTCCCTGTATATTTCTGTCTATTAGTTGACATTCAAATGTGATCTTATTAAAGTATGCAGTTATGCATGAGATAAGGGTATTCTGTGATTACAAGCTATGCATGCTCCTACAAAGTTGATGCACTTTACGGCATGAAAAGTTGCATGTCATGTTGTATGTAACCATGTAACTTCCTTCCACCAATTAAATGCTGGAAGGCAGTCGGAAATTTTCTTAAGCCTGTTGTTACACAGGCAGTTCTTCTCAGCCAGCTATCGCGATCGGGACGAGCAATTCTTGTTCAAGATTTTCCGCATGCAAGAATCTGTAAAGACTATTCGGCGGTAGTAACGCGTGTGAAGACTCAGAACTGTTCGTGTATTACATCTACACACAGTATTATTATTAAAACATAGCGTGCTTAATTACGTCAGTTCTTCTCAGCCAGCTATCGCGATCGGGACGTGCAATTCTTGTTTAAGATTTTCCGCTTGCAAGAATCTGTAAAGACGATTCGGCGGTAGTAACGCGTGTGAAGACTCAGAGCTGTTCGTGTATTACATCTACACACAGTATTGTTATTAAAGCATTGCGTGCATAATTACGAGAGTTCTTCTCAGCCAGCTATCGCGATCGGGACGTGCAATTCTTGTTCAAGATTTTCCGCTTGCAAGAATCTGTAAAGACTATTCGGCGGTAGTAACGCGTGTGAAGGCTCAGAACTATTTGTGTATTACATCTACACACAGTATTATTATTAAAACATAGCTTGCATAATTACGTCAGTTCTTCTCTGGCAGCTATCACGATCGGGACGTCCAATTCTTGTTCAAGATTTTCCGCTTGCAAGAATCTGTAAAGGCTATTCGGCGGTAGTAACGCGTGTGAAGGCTCAGAACTATTTGTGTATTACATCTACACACAGTATTATTATTAAAACATAGCTTGCATAATTACGTCAGTTCTTCTCTGGCAGCTATCACGATCGGGACGTGCAATTCTTGTTCAAGATTTTTCCGCTTGCAAGAATTTGTAAAGACTATTCGGCGGTAGTAACGCGTGCGAAGACTCAGAACAGTTGAATATTACCTCTTTACACACAGCATTATTACTAAGGTATTACATGTGTAATAAGTGAGCTTGAACTGTGCCACTGTGTGAGATTTTCTGCAGTGCCAGTAAAATTTAATAATTACGTAATAGTAAATTTTATCATCAAGAAGTTTCCGCGTTAGTGGAAGATTTCCGCATAGGGAGATCTGCTGATCGCGGTAGACCCAGGGTTACGCGTGGACACTTGAAGAGTCCGGAGTGGTATAAGTTTAATATACCGTTGTTATATAAACCTCACTGTTACCTGAGATACTTGTAAGTTATAAACTCTATATGAAATTTAACCAATAATATCCATAGAACCGTTGTGGTGTGCGAAGCGTCAGTGTCATCGTGGGAACTACAGGACACCAGCCCAGCTGAAAGCGTTTCCAGAGTGAACCGTCTGTCATCAATAAGCCACGCCGGACAACTCAACGACACAGCAAAGCCCCCCCCCTTTCATTTTCAGCAACATCGTCGTGGGAATCATCACTTATGTAATGTATCACATCATGTGTATGAACAGTGATTAACACTTTAAAAGACTATATATCAAACACTACCATTATTATACTTATCAAATATACCATATAAACAATTACATATGTCTTGTGCAATAAATAATCTTAAACCCTCCAATATAGACTTTTGCTTTAAGATACACATACTACCATATCCTATGCGCCAATAGTTTAGTAATTTGTGTTGTCGCATCGCAATATATTGTAATAAAACACAAAATTGCTTTATTACAATTAATGTAGATTATTTATTTAATTACATCAAAATTTTCTTCCTCAGTATTAATCTTCAGCCCCACTGTTGGGCTACCCAATTTTGTAACAAAATTATTAAAGTTTGGTTGTGTTCGGAGTTACAAAATATTATAATGGAATAAAAAATTGTATTTGAAAAAATAAAAAAAAATATATTTTATTTATTTATTTAATTATTTCTATGTTTATTTATTTATTTATTATTAATTCCTTTAATTATTTAATTATTAAATAATTAAATTAGTATCTTAGAATATCTAGAATTGTTTTTCTGCGTGAACTAGATTATAAATGTAACAATCGATTAGTGATCTTCCATTATTTAATGAGTGTACTCCTTCAATGATGTTTTTCTCTTCTTTTCTTGGAGTCCAGGTGTCGAATATTATCTGAAATTCTTTTATCTAAGTGTTTACAAATAAATAAAACACAAAATTCTAATATTCAATGAATTTTGTAACGTTATAGACATTAATCGGTTTTGAATCGATTAGTTAATCGACTGCTCGCAACTCATATCTCAGGGCGATTGACTTCAGTATATAAATTAGTAATGTTAAATTACGGGTTCTTTTAGCTGTTAATTACAATAGTCAGAGAAAGAGCAAAGCTGAAAAGTACTACACTTACAGAAAAAACTTCTTAATTATAAAAAATAGAAATATTATCTAAAATATAAATGTTAATAAATTAGATTTCTCGAACCAAAACTCCGGATGATGATATGACGTCACGACAGAGGATGCCGGGAGTATTCCAAAATGGCTGCCCACGTGCTGCCAATGTAAACGAAGTGTTCACAACGGGATTTCTTCAAATAAATGGGGATTATTGGTGTGTTCCTCTTCCTAGCAGTAGTGATTAATTCCTCTTCCTTCCAGTGTCATTATTCGGGATTAGTGGTCAGTTGTTCGGCACGGCAATCATTGTTCAAATGTGTTCTTGTTTCAATGGTTGTGAGGTTTTACAGTGTCCAATTTTGTGTCGATAAAATTTTGAATTCACGTTTATATAGTTCTATTATCTGGATGACGACTTCAAATCTTCATAAATCGCTTAATTTGGTTTATTCAACGTTAACTCAGTGTTGACTACTCATTTTTTAAAGTTATTCTTTTATATTTTTATAGGTTTATCTGTTCATAATTATATCTTCTACCTTTTAGAATGAATTCATTTGACTGAGATCGTTTCGAAGTGTACGTCTCAACGTGTAACAATCAACTAACTCTCTTTCTTCTCCATAAAATAGGTCCTGGCTGAATTAATATTAAATTAACATCGTTTTAACCAGATGGCATTTCCGCCTAAATAATTGACTTTTACATAATAAGATTAATTACATTTTGCTTATTACTTAATTTTATTAAATACTAATTACATAATCAATTTCTTTATTTAATTCTGCGTTATTTAATATCAAACTTGATGTACTTTATAGTATTTTTAACTCAAACAATTATATTTACAGTATATTTGAATGTAGGCCTTAACTGTACTTCCTGTCACCTTAAATGGTTTACAATTTCTATTATGTTCTAATTATCATTGAACAAGGTCACTGATTAAATTAAAATGGTTATTTTTCTTTAATTCTTTGTAATTTTATGATTTGGTTAACTAATTTACATATTATCTTTAATTTAGACTTTCCCCTTAGATTCCAGTGTTATTACACTTGCATTTTTTCTAGTAACATTTTATACATTTCTTCAATACCTTTACTAAGTATTGTTACAGTTATAATACACAGTGATTGATTTACAGTATATAATTTTCGTCAATTTAATTAATTTCCTTTACTTATTTACTAATTACAAGGTTTGTGAGATTTAACATTTGGCCTAGATTTTATGTTAGTTCATTTACAATGTTTATTATTATTCCAGCTTGCTAACACCCTATCTGACCTACAATTCTTATAACATCTTAACTAAATTACTCTTGTTTAATTACAGTAAGGTTTATTATTAATTAATATCATTAAAACATGATCAATATTTTATAACAAAAAAATGTATACTCAATCTCAAACATTCAAGCCTTGAGTTCAATGAACTGTTAATATAAACAAAACACATCTGTTCCTTCTTCATTTAAATTATTCATTAAAATTAATTTTTTAAGCAGTCCTTTGCTGTTTTTGGTTTTAGTTTAGGGATTTCCCCTTGTTCACTTCACTACTGATTACACACTCTTATATTATTTATTGTCATTTTGTCTGGTATTGTATGATAAAATATATCACTTGTATGAGATTATCAGGATTCGCTTTTCATTATAAAATTAAATTGCACTGGTACATTTTTACATTAATATCTAGAACCTTTACTTACACATAGTTTACATTTACTCTTATTTTATTGCATTGTACTTTTCTTATTTATTTTCATCTTTTTTGGGGGTTTCTAATTTTATTACATGTTGTTGGTTTTCCAATAGTCATTCTTTTTATTATACAGGTTTGTTTACCCTGGGCATTTCCTGACCTGCTCCTACACTACATGGGTATAATTACTTTATACATTTGCCTATCATTATTTTTCTATAATTTCTTATATATTGCATGGTTGGTTTTAATTTATTTTATCTCTTCGAACTATGATTTCACTTCACTGTGGTCCTTGATTAATTTTTATAGTAGTTTTCCGTTTTATTTTTAATTTATACATGATTATTTTTTAAATTAGAACAATGTGGATAATCTGTCATGCTACAAATTGCTCTCCTCCAGAAGTGATTAGTTCATATCATACTTTGAGTATGTATGAAATAATTGCTTATAATATTTATTATTTATTACTTTCTTTGTCTTCCTACCCATTTCTATATCTGCGTCTTCGTACTTAAGCTTAGTTTTTTTTTTAAATTGATTCTTATTTGATAGTTATTGTTATCTGAGGTTTATTATTATAATTATTATCTTTATTTCTTCGTTAACGTAGTGCTTTATCTATGATATTCATTCCCTAACAGTCCCTAACACGTGAGCTGGGGCAGTCCAGAGAGGCACTTGTGGCTACATATCCTCTGCTGGCCACACTACACTTCTAATTGAGATCAGAGGAACATCATCTCTGCTCAAAATATAATATCGCTGGAATTATTTACAGACAGTCATTAAATAAAAATTATGTAAGAATAGTCTATTTTTTGACTAATAATAACATCCTTGGATACCTCACTTCGTAGTTGTTCAGATTTACTAATACTTTCTACCTTAGTTATTCTTCTTATTATTTATTCTTATAATGTTTTTAGCTCTGCTGGTATATTTATTCTTATCTTGTTTGGAAGCTCTGTTGAGATATCTATTTTTCTCATGGTTGGAAGTTCTGTTGATATATTTATCACTAGTTATTGGGTGTAAATTTTTTCATCTGAATTCTCTTTAATTCTTCTATTGTTCGCACAATCTTCTTCTGGTTATCAATATTAATAGCATATATATATATATATTTTTTTTTCTCTTGGTTTTAATTATTTGTTCTAATGGTTTTATGTTATGACAGTCATTCTACCAATTGTTCTTATTATAATTATAATTAAAGTAGTGATCATAGTTATATTATTATATATTTTTTGTCTTCTTTCCAAAATTATTATTTCGCTCTGGGTTTCATCCAAATTATTTCATTAACATTATATTATTTAAATGATCCTTACTTCCTTTTGCATTTCGTAACTCCTTTAATATTTCCTTTCCAAAACTAGTTTATTCATAATATTGGTATAAGTTGTTCTTATCTTTCCTTCAGAATTTTATTGATCTTTTTATTTCAACATTAATTCCTGTAAATTGTTGATATAAGTTGATCTTATTTAGTTTTAGAATTTAGTAATTATATTTCCATTCAAAATTAAATTCTGTAAATTATTATTGTAAGTTGATCTTTCGTTCTTTTGAATTTTTATGTAATTAACTTTTATTCTTCAATACAAAATTAAGTCCCATAAATAATTGGTGTAAGTTGACCTTACGTTCTTTTTGAATTTATTTAATTCTAATCCTCGTAATATTTTTTCATTGAGGCCTGGTTATACACGCCTTTGATTTTTCCTGAAATTATCTCTCTTAGTTCATAAGTGTTATTGTTATTTGTTTTTGTGACTATAAATGGTCCGGTATATAGTAGTAATAACTTCTTAGTGATCCCTTCTAGGGCACTTGGTAATTCGCGGTTTTTCAGCAGTACTTTTTCTCCTATTTTATGTTATTATTTTTCCCATTGCTTTCTGATACTTGTTTTGACGCTTCTCCTGGTCTTCGGCCACCTTATTATAAAATTTTATTTTATCAAATTTATATCCATCATTAAAAGGGAACGCTATGATTTCCTTGATCTCTCGTGGGGGTGGTTTCTCGTACATGGCGGAGTATGGGGTAATCCCTATAGCTGGATGATGAGCTAATTGAGGAATTCCTCCATGGCTGCCAGATAACCCTTTCGTGGTTGGTGGGACGTAAGTGTACCACTTATTGTTTTCAATCCCTGGCTGACTGGTGCACGTTTATCCCACCTTTGGATAGTGGTGCTATCTTGTGAGAAGACTAGTAAACATAAAAAAAAATATTGTACTGTTGTGTAGTTACGATGTTGGTAGCAGTGGCCATATTTGTTGACAAAGTGCATCGTTTTGGAGGCATAACCTCTTCAAATTGTGTAATGTTGTGTTTATTTTTCTACTACATCAATATACAATGAGTAAAGTAAGTGATCGTGTTTTTAGCCATTTTATTATTATATTTAGGTCATACCTACACCCATTTCTTGAGTTTTAGATAAGTATATAAATTTACTGGTGCACATAAATTAGTGGGACACATGTGTCCCAACAGCCTAGGCGTCTACCAGATTCATATAGTAGCAGCCAAATAAAAACTTGATATTCACTGAAAGTTTTGATATTTTTAAAGTTTTTATAGTAATTTATAATTAGGTTATAAGCATATATTTATCTCTAGTATTATAACCTATACTTGTGCATTGTCAAGTGCTATTATATAACCCATAGACCTACTTGCAGCTTCTATCTGAACATTATTGATACTAATATTACCTCTATTTGCTTCTGAAACATATTATTATATCTATTCCAGTTCTTGACTGAAGAAGAAATTTTAGATTTGATTTACTCAACTCCTATTGATCCAGAAACATCGGACATTGAAGGAGATGACGATGCGTTAGATGAGTTTGACAGCACAACCTCTTGTGCACCACAACAAGATGACAGTTTTGATTTCCTCAATTCATTGAATAATGGGTCTGTTAGTAATCATCATGATAATACAGAAAATGTGTTTTTACCTCAAAATCAATTACAAGATACATCGTACTCTAATGGTGGTAGCAATATAAATTCTGTGCAGATAGAAGAAGAAAGTGATAGTGAGGACTGGGATTATGATGTAACAGAATTTGAAGGACAGTGTAGTAGTGTTCATGAGATGCTACCAAAATCAACATACGAGTTTTCTAAAACTGATGCTGAATTAGTATACTTGGAACAGTTTCTAGATGAAGAGATAGTTAGCAAAATATGCTATGAAACAAATTTGTATGCTTTTCAAAACAAAAGTAAGAACTGGAAAGATATAACAGTTAGTGAGCTAAAAGCATTTCTTGGGGTTAACATTATAATGGGAATACATGTATTACCAGCAGCTTGTAATTACTGGAGTTCAGATCCAATATTGAATGTCCACAGTGTATCAAATTTTATGACTGTATCGCGGTACAAAAAGATAGTTGAAAATCTTCACTGTAATGACAATTCTAAATTTCCATCCAAAAATCATCCACAATATGACAGACTTTATAAATTAAGACCGATAATTACAATGCTGAATGCTAAATGCCAGAAATGTTATGTACCGCCATATACGCTTTCAGTTGATGAATCTATGGTGCCATTCAAAGGGCGCACAACACTAAAACAGTACATGCCGCTGAAACCCGTGAAACGAGGGTACAAAATATGGTGCTTAGCAGATTCTGCAACTGGTTACATTACAAATTTACAAGTGTACACTGGAAAAACTGCTGTTTCTGTTGGAAATTTTACGAATTTTCAAATGTGTGAACGTGTTGTTCTCGATCTGTGTGAACCATACTTTTCAACAAATAGGCTTGTCGCATTTGACAATTTCTTTACCACATATAAATTAATGAAGACACTACGAAAAAATGGTCTGTACAGCTGCGGTACAGTAATGGGAAATAGGAAAGGTCTGCCTTCAATTTTATCTGATACAAAAATTAAGCTAAATCGTGGTGAGTTCACATTTTTAGTCAAATCCTGTGTTGCAGCTGTGAAGTGGCAAGATAATAAAGCCGTTTCATTACTTTCAAATTTGCATAATCCAAAAGACGTTCTTTTTATCCAGAGAAAACAAAAGGATGGGTCTCGAATTGACATTTCTTGCCCTGAAGTTGTAAGAACCTCTAATAATATTATGGGTGGAGTAGATAGGTTCGACCAACTGGGAGAACGCTATGCGATTGGGAGGAGATCTGTAAAGTGGTGGCACAGACTGTTCTATTTCTTTATTGATTTGGCAGTAATTAATTCATTTCAGTTAAAAAAACTAGTATGTGGAAAAACTGACCAACTATCTTTTCGTCTTCGATTGGCAAGACAGCTAATTGGTAGTTTTTCATCAAGAATAAAGAGAGGACCCGTTCCAGTTTTCATGCCAGCAAAAAGGGGTGTCACAGGAGTTTCAGATGAGGTCCGATGTACTAATGTAGGAAGACACATCCCAAAGTCATCTGAAACTAGGAGGAGATGCAGATATTGCAGTACAAAGAGGGAAGACAAACGGACCAAAATAATATGTTCATCATGCAATGTTCCACTGTGCGTTACACCATGCTTCTCAAAATTTCATGAAAAGTGAAAGACTCATGGATCTCTATACATATTTTTTACATTTAACATTTTGTGTTTATCTTATGTTCTTTTTTTGGTAAAACTGAGTGTTTATGTTTATAGTGTTTTAATAGAAATTGTGCGGACTATTTTTATTTTATAAAACATACCTCATAAAAGGTGAGTTTTCAAAGAAGTAAAATGTATAGACTTTGTGTTATTAAAAGTAATTTTTTACTCAAATGTTTTACTTTATTAAAATATAATAAAAAAACTTTTATTGTAAAAATTACATACACAAAACATACGACACTTAAAAAAAAATTGTGTAATTGACGTGGTCAGTGGAACATATATGTCCCACTAATTATTTTGGACAAAAGACAAAATGCAAAATTATGTCATATACTCCATGTTATTAATAGTATTTTTAAGGTTCTGAAACCAAGTTTTCAAACAAATATTGCAACCCACAAATTTTAACCATGAAAGGGATAATCTTGCCATTTTTTCTGTTGGTGGTGACAGTACGTCCTCAGTATTCTTCCCACCTCTCTTAACACCCTCTTTGCCGGATTACTACTTGGGTGGTAAACCGATGTTTTGTAAGTTTTAACCCCAAGTGATAACAAGGTATTCCTCCATCCTCTCCCCTTAAATTGCGTACCATGATCAGTTATGATTGATGAGGGTTTTCCTATTTCTGGAATATATAGTTCAGTTATCACTCCCAGAATTTTCAGAGTAGTTGCACGATTAACAGGGTATAGCACTATAAATTTTGTGAAATGATACATTATGATTATCAGATATTAATATCGGAGTCGACCGCCACTACGGGGAAACGGCCCGCATATGTCTAAGAACACCTTTTCTAACATCCCTTTCGATGTGATTGGTATCATAATGCCTTCCTTCTTCTCGTTAGTAGTCTCCACCAGTTGTCAAATATGACAGGTTTTGATGTAATTTCTCACTTTCCGATTAACGTTTTTGATGTGACAGCTTTCTTCTAGTGCCTTTATCACTTTCAAGGCTCCCATATGGCCATATCGTATATGGTAGTCTGTTATTATGTCCTTTTCGATATTTGTCGGAATAATAACATTCCAGGTTTCCTGATTTACAGAAGTTTTAATAAATAAGATTCCGTGGTTAACATAGTAAAATATGGATACAGTGTCATCTTTTTCTGCTAATTGATCATTGATATTTCTTAACTTTGGGTCAGATTGCTGGTGGATGCTGATGTCCATCAATAATGCCTCTAAATCTGATCTGATTGTGATTATAACCACTAACACAACTTATTTCATTATAATACAGATTGATTTTCTAGACAGCAGACAGGATCGCGAAATGAAATAATTAAGACGAATTAGAAAAAATTAAAATTGCATGGCAATGAATGAGGAAAAACTCAACTTACTCTCAATCCTGCATGTTGAGGCAGAACTTTTAAACAGTAAACAAATGAACTTTGAAGGCCTAATTGAAGAATTTTCACTAATCAAAGCAAGACGAAACCCAATGTAAAATCAAGCCATTTGTGTAACTTAGGATCTTATTAAATCACAATTAAATTATTTGTTCTATTTATCCACTTTACATCATTTTCATTGATTTTACTATGTTTGGTGATAAAACCAAACCACGTAGGTCTATAAATAAACCTATAAAAAGAAAGTAGGCCTACGTAGGCCTATATTACTTGTCATAAAACTATAGATTTAAGATCAAATGAGATATTTGCAATAGGGATATTTGAAATTACTATTTTCAGCAACTTTTTTTCAGCAATCAAGGAGAATTGAATATATTGAAGTTACTTGTTGGGTGGGGGGCGTTAACAATAGTACCTAGGGGCGGCAGCACACCTAAATCCGGACCTGTGTTGGAGGACAGTAACCGCGTCGCCAAAGTTGAAATGTGTATCGTCAGTATAGTCAGTAATTGACTACTTTTGGCTGGTTGTGGCTCACATCATATTCTAGTAGATATATATTAAAATTTGCATCCCACCCATTGGATTAGAAGAATTGACACAGGATGTGAAACCACCAATTTAAAAGCTTAGAACATGTCAGTATCATTTATTTACATAAAAAAAGCCAAATATCATCAAAGTTAAGGAACTAGTAAAAATGAGAAATATATTTGATGATGTATTTAGAAATAACTTCAAAACATTATTCCCGGTGGTAAAACAAATATCTCTCTGCAAGTACCACAGAATAGAATACCTTCATGCAGAAAAAAAATTATTTTCAAAAATATCGTTTTTTGGATAAGAATATTAGCCCTATATGAAACAGAGTTTTAACATAATTACGTTAAGGACTAGCTAACATGGATATATATGTATGTATGTAAGTGTCTGTAAAACATGTACTGTTATGAATTATTTGTTTGTCATTGATGTAACGAAAGTAGATTAACTGTTTAATGTCACTACAAAAGGTTTTTGTGCAAGTGAAAAATAATTTGAGGAGGAGGGTAGTGAAAGAATATATCATAAAATTTCATTCAAAAATAGTTTTATTTCGCAAGCTAATAACTTTTTTTATTTTTTCAGAATAAAAAAAGATATCAGGATATGACAAAAGAAATATAACATTGAAAATTGTTAAGCGAGAAGTTGGCGTGCTTAATACACTATTTTGTCAGTGCGAGTACATAAACTTTCATAGTACAGTACTATTAAAAAGAAAGGTTTAATGAACCATTATCTCGGTACACTAGACTTAAAAAATGGAAATGTGTTGTACAAATAGAAAAAAGAAGTCGTACATTTGATGATGTCTTTAAAAATAACTTCAACACATTATTTCCTATGACAAAACAAATATCTCAAATATATAAATCCAATTTAGCCACACATGCAATAAACACAGGACGCGAATTCCCAAACATAACCAATGTATCACTAATAAAACATATACCACACAAAGGCACCATAATAAACATCTGGGAAAATTTACAAATATACAAACATAAAACACAAAACAAACTAATACCAGAACAAATACAAATCAATACAAAACATGACACAATATTCAAAGCACTCAAAATCGAAAATACACAAAATACAAAACATATACCACAACCACACACAATAATACAACTTTAAAAGACCAAAGACCAACAAACTATCTTAATAACATCCAGCAGCCCACACACAAATACTTCACCAAAAACAAGATGGCGAAGGCTGAAGATGAGAGAACAGGAACTCTCGAAACATGTTCCAAATAAGGAAAAGAAAATCTTGAGGTAATATATTTATAAATTTTAAATAAAATATATATGTATGTATGTAAGTGTTTGTAAAACATGTACTGTTATGAATTATTTGTTTGTCATTGATGTAACTGTTTAATTTCACTACAAAGGCTTTTCTGTGCAAGGGAAAAAATAATTTGACTGTTGTTTGGAGGACGGTAGTGAAAGAATATATCATGAAAGTTCATACAAAAATGGTTTTATTACGTAAGCTAATAACTTTTTTTATTTTTTCAGAATAAAAGTAATACAACAGGATACGATAAAAGAAATATAACATTGAAAATTGTTAAGCGAGAAGTTGGCGTGCTTAATAATAAGAGACTATTTTGTCAGTGCGAGTACATAAAATTTCATAGTACTATTAAAAAAGAAAGGTTTACTGAACCATTACGTCGATACACTACACTTAAAAAATGGAAATGTGTTGTACAACTAGAAAAAAGAAGTCGTAGATTTGATGATGTATTTAAAAATAACTTCAACACATTATTTCCGATGACAAAACAAATATCTCTTTGCAATTACCACAGAATAGAATACCTTCATACAAAAAAACATGTATTTCCAAAAATAACTTTTTTGGGGAGATTGTTTTATATGATGTACTCTTTTAGCATTAATGCATTATATAACGAGTTACGACAATGTGACTGGTTACTTATTGATTGGTTACATCATAAGTCAACTAGTTGTTCATTTTGTCGTTACTGTTCCTTGTGTATAGCACGTAAAAACCATAGATACTTTTAATTTTTACTTAAGGACTTGGTATACATCATATATCTTGTACCACACGATATAAGTCGTGTAATAATGTATCCCGATTGTGTCCTCTCATAACAGTGATATATCACTATCACTGTATGTTATTTTACGAGTCGTATTGATGAACGTAGATTTATCTGTTTCACTGATATAACTATGACACTGTAAAGTATATATATAATATAACCTATGTGTGTATTGCGTTAATAAAATAACAGTGTTTTCATATATGTAATTTTTTGCAATTATAGTTAACTATACTGTATTAATAAAATTATTATATTTTCATGTGCTATTTTTTGTATTGTGTGTGTATATATGTTTTAAAATAACCCTAATAAAGTTATACAAATAATGTGTTAATAAATTAAATTATATAATTATATTTTCATGTGCTATTTTTGTATTGCGTGTGTTGTAAAATAACACGAACAAAGTTATAAAAAATAATGTATTAATAAATGCATAAGATGTTTTAAATAAAATGTTTTCATATTTCATACGATTTCTGTAATTTCTTATAGCATAACCCTTACCAACAACAGTGCGCGTATTAAACACGTAAACATTGTGAGATGAGAACTAAAATGTTGTTTCAGCAAACAAACATTTGTACGCTCGCTTTTTATAAAAAACTTGACACTGAATGCGGCAGCGATTACAAACCTGTTTTAGAGTTCAATGCGTCTCTCTAAGATGCATTTACCGATCTGTTAATTTCAACACAAAATAAAAACATCAATTTCCGTTACATATAACAACTTGAAATGTATACCTACATGTTTCTATAGTATACAAAATACGGTACCATATAATGTTGGTTTTAATTATACACACAAAAACGTAAAGCGCATCACACACATACACAAGATATATTTATTTAATCAATTTTAAACAACAACAGCTTCTTGGTTGCATGCCGGTTTCGGGTACTGGAGATGCAGGGTTCAAATTCCGGTGGGGGGGGCCATAATTTATATTCACAATCTCTACATAAATTGTCAGTCTACACTTAACTATATAAAACTCGAAATGTAAAGCAGACAGCAGACAGGATCGCGAAATGAAATAATTAAGATAAATTAGAAAAAATTAAAATTGTGTTTTATTTAAAATGAAAACTAGAAATTTATTAGATGTTTTCCCATTTGCTATTGGATATGCGTTAGAATGGGCTGTTAATTTTTCTATATTTCAAAGTTTTAATGATCTGCCAAGTTTCTTAGTTTCTTGTAACTCCTGTTCGTTGACATATGTATATTTCTTATTTCTATATTTCAAGTTTTTCTTATTCATTGCCTCACTTTCCTATTTATTCTTCCGATTTTTTTTTGTTACTCTTGTTACTGCCCTCATGAAATCTTTTCTGGTGCAATTATTTATTTCTTTGTATTCTAATTTCATTATTTAATTCCTTCGATACTGTTTGTTATCCATGTCCTTCTACTTGTATGCTAAAGCTTCCTGTGCAGCTCCCTTTATGCATGTTCCGATATTCTTCGCTCTTCTTCTGTCTGAACGAGTTTTATTTCAGGCTTTTTTTATGTAAATAAATGATACTGACATGTTCTAAGCTTTAAAATTGGTGGTTTCACATCCTGTGTCAGTTCTTCTAATCCAATGGGAGGGATGCAAATTTTAATATATATCTACTAGAATATGATGTGAGCCACAACCAGCCAAAAGTAGTCAATTACTGACTATACTGACGATACACATTTCAACTTTGGCGACGCGGTTACTGTCCTCCAACACAGGTCCGGATTTAGGTGTGCTGCCGCCCCTAGGCACTATTGTTAGCGCCCCCCCCACCCAACAAGTAACTTCTATATATTCAATTCTCCTTGACTGCTGAAAAAAAGTTGCTGAAAATAGTAATTTCAAATATCCCTATTGCAAATATCTCATTTGATCTTAAATCTAAATTTTTATAACAAGTAATATAGGCCTACGTGTAGGCCTACTTTCCTTTTATAGGTTTATTTATAGACCTACGTGGTTTGGTTTTATCACCAAACATAGTAAAATCAATGAAAGTGATGTAAATTGGATAAATAGAACAAATAATTTAAGTGTGATTTAATAAGATCCTAAATTACACAAATGGCTTGATTTTACATTGGGTTTCGTCTTGCTTTGATCAGTGAAAATTCTTCAATAAGGCCTTCAAAGTTCAATTGTTCACTGTTTAAAAGTTCTGCCTCAATATGCAGGATTGAGAGTGAGTTGAGTTTTTCCTCATTCATTATGGATCTAACACATGATTTAATTCTTTTTAAAACAGAAAACGTACGTTTGTTGAACAGTTAAAGATAGCTGTCACAAATCCATACGAAGAGTTATTTCAATATTTGGAAATGTTGATTGAACAACATGTTCTTTCATGTTCTTTTCCTTTCCTGTTCCTTTCCAAACATAAGAAAGGACATAGCAACATTATCGGACGTAAAACACGCGAAAATACAACACGCAAATATATTGCAACACCGTACACATACTTTATGCCACAGATCTTTGGGTCAATTTTTGGTAAAACCAGTAATATCAAGGTCACTTATAAGACCACTAATAGTATTATGAATAATCTTCGTGTCCGCAGAACCACCAGCCTTGAACACAAAACTGGTGTTTACAAATTGATATGTGACGATTGCGACGCTTTTTATGTGGGCCAGACAGGACGTGGTTTATTAAAAAGATTTTTAGAACATAGGCCGCCTACACATTTTCACAGTTTGGACAGTGTCAAGTCAAAATTTGCAGAACACCTCATTTCCGAAAATCATAGCTACACAAATTTTAAAACTAATTTGAAATCCCTTCACATATGTAAGAAAGGGCGATATTTGAACGCTCTTGAAGAATACGAAATTTATAAAGCACACAATAATATTGGTACCAAGCCGCATGTTTTAAATGATAAATTGGTCTTCAAATCAAATGTATTGTACAACACTGCCTTGCGCTACTGTCGTGGTGGGAGCGAGACATAGATTAGTGCGCGGTCGGTTTTCATACGATGTACATCGGTAACCTTCGTACTCGTTGTAAATATTATAATATGTTATATTAAGTTATTTTATATTAGATTTTAATATTTTAAGTGTTTGACAAGTGTATCATATTTAAATGATACACAATTACTTTTAAATTCTGATGATGGGACAAGGGTCCCGAAACATGTAAATTTATAAAGACTCTGTTTCTGGAAAGCCGCAGACGGTAAGTTCCAATATATTTGATTGAACAACACGTGGCTTGGTACTAAACATTTGGGATTTATTCCTTTTAAACAGAAATTTTTACTTCTATTATGAAATTTTACTATATGTAAACTTATTTTAACCGATTTAAATTACACACTAAGATAGATTGTTCTGAAGACGATATGCAAATGGTAAAGAAATATGTATTAGGAAACGAATATTACTAATTTTTTCCTTTCGTTACGGACAGGGGCGGATCCAGCAAGCAGTTTGGGGTGGATATGAAAGTTGTAACAAATTTTAATGATCTATATTGTAAACGATCGGAATGAGTGAAAATACAAATACAGTGTGTTATGATCAACACAATACGTTCAATAACGTGCAAGCATAAAATCATATCTGTGTTTGTCAGTTCATTAGTTTAAAAAAAATAATGTTTACTTCCAGTTTAAAATACATACTACTCATTTATGGTATATATCAAATAAAAATTAACATTGTCGTAATTTACAGTTACAATTTAAAGTAATTTTAAAGTAAACCCATCATAACTGATATAAATTTTGTATCATATTCACAATCGCAAACCATTCTACAATCACAAGACAACGTAAAAAGTTTTTTTGTGGTGACCAATTCGGGGAGGGGGTTATTTACCTTATTCGCCCCGTGCATTCGCTCTTGGTTGCGGTTGAAATTTTTAGTCACAACACCTCTTCAGTGTGTGCACTTACAATAAAACAGTTGCAATCAAACATGTGTGTTTTACCCAGTTTTATAGTTATTACATGTAAATTTTATGTAAAACTAGCGAGTACCCGGCATGCGTTGCAATGCCACACAAAGAAAGAAAGTGTTTGTATATATATAATATATAAAGACTTCGTTCGCGTGGTCTTCAATTTAATGCGATAATATATTTAGAACAGAATCTATTCCATTGGGTTGCCATAGTAACCAGATCTAATAAGTTAGTTTTTTAAGACTCCAAAGGACCCCCCCCAGAGGATCGTATCGAAAAAAACACCTGTCCTATGTTGGTTCTCCCGTTGCGTAAAATATTTGTGCCAAGTTTGGTTGAAATCGGTCCAGTGGTTTAGGAGGAGATGTGGAAGACCCCAAAGGACCCCCCGAAGTATCATATCGAAAAAACACATATCCTATGTTGGTTCTCCCGTTGCGTAAAATATTTGTGCCAAGTTTGGTTGAAATCGGTCCAGTGGTTTAGGAGAAGATGTGGAAGACCCCAAAGGACCCCCAAAGGACCCCATCGAAAAAACACCTATCCTATGTTGGTTCTCCCTTTGCGTAAAATATTTGTGCCACGTTTGGTTGAAATCGGTCCAGTGGTTTAGGAGGAGATGTGAAAGACCCCAAAGGACCCCCCGAAGGATCATATCGAAAAAACACATATCCTATGTTGGTTCTCCCATTGCGTAAAATATTTGTGCCAAGTTTGGTTGAAATCGGTCCAGTGGTTTAGGAGAAGAAGTGGAAGACCCCAAAGGACCCCCCAAAGGACCCCATCGAAAAAACACCTATCCTATGTTGGTTCTCCCTTTGCGTAAAATATTTGCGCCAAGTTTGGTTGAAATCGGTCCAGTGGTTTAGGAGGAGATGTGGAAGACCCCAAAGGACCCCCCGAAGTATCATATCGAAAAAACACATATCCTATGTTGGTTTTCCCGTTGCGTAAAATATTTGTGCCAAGTTTGGTTGAAATCGGTCCAGTGGTTTAGGAGAGATGTGGAAGACCCCAAAGAACCCCCAAAAGAACCCCATTGAAAAAACACCTATCCTATGTTGGTTCTCCCTTTGCGTAAAATATTTGTGCCACGTTTGGTTGAAATCGGTCCAGTGGTTTAGGAGGAGATGTGAAAGACCCCAAAGGACCCCCCGAAGGATCATATCGAAAAAACACATATCCTATGTTGGTTCTCCCGTTGCGTAAAATATTTGTGCCAAGTTTGGTTGAAATCGGTCCAGTGGTTTAGGAGGAGATGTGGAAGACCCCAAAGGACCCCCCAATGGACCCCGTCGAAAAAAACACCTATCCTATGTTGGTTCTCCCGTTGCGTAAAATATTTTTGCCAAGTTTGGTTGAAATCGGTCCAGTGGTTTAGGAGGAGATGTGGAAGACCCCAAGAACCCCCCATAGGACCCCATCGAAAAAAATTCATAAACCTTCGCGGGCGTGCGCACAACAACTCACCGAAGTTTCATCGCAATCGGATGAATGGTATAGGAACGCATACGGGACAAAGAAAGAAAGAAAGAAACAAACATTCATTTTTATAGATATAGATTCATGTGACCTGGCAAGTGCTTTTCGGTCGACACTTGGCGGTAAGATCTATGACCGTTACCCACCAACATATTAGTCTTGTTCTTACCCCTTTACTTTTTACGACTCTTCGTAGACGACATCCACCTGTCTCCTCATCTTAAAAAAGAGTTGGCCCTATGCTCCCCTCATTTTTTTGTTTGCATCAGCAATCGGAAATTGAAGTGTGGTGTACACATGCGCATTTGTGGTTGCGTCATCTTCAGCATTAAATAATAAAAGTCAGATAAACATTTATTATTGTAATATGCCTTACTGTGCCTTCGTCATTAATTCTTTCTCCAATCTCCTGAGCTCTGAGCCAGCCCGTGTTACCTCTTAGAGTCTTCCGTCAAAGGCTTTCACATCCTCATCCACACGTGTCTCTGCTGTCTGTACTACCAATGGACATATTATTGTTTCACGAAGTATCATTTTTGTATGTATATTCAACTTGTTACCTCTTATCAAATTTTTATTTTTGTGTCAGATATTCCATCAGTCTTATACAGAGTGTTTCACAGAGCACAGAGACACTGTGACGATTTAAATAAAAGAAATAATCAAGAAAATAAAAATTTTAAAAATTAAGGTTGCGAGCTCTTAAGCCATTTAAATCTCACTATATTAATATAAAATACCTGTATGTACTCAGTATGAGAGGAAGCAGTAATTAATTAGTTATAAGATACTCTAATAAAAAGGATAAATTGTAAAGAGTTATTAATATCGTATTTAACCCTTTGCTTGTAAGCAGGCGCTGTCCTGTTGATTCCAGACTCGACATGTTTTCCGAGTCTTGTGTGAGTAAGAATAAGATAAAAAAAACTAATGTTAATAATTAAAAATCTGAAGACATAAATAGTCGCTAAAACAACTGATTTAAATTATGTATATTTGTTTAGGGATAGTTTGTATAAATAAAAATGTTAACTTAAATATAGTTAGGAACTATATTCTCGCGCGGAAATTGTCCCACTAACTTTTGCCCAGTACCAGGAGAAGGGAGCGGAATTTCTCTCTCTTGCAATGGTGACTTCGTACAGTATAGACGTAGGAGCTGTGCGCTTAAAATATGTTAACGATATTTTGCTTCACCTTAAGATGGTGCACCAGATGTAGTTGTTTAAAACATCTGGATGTGTTAATTAATATAGTCATGTAAATAGACAAGAAATTTAAAGTAAAGTAAAAAATCGAAACGTAAAAAAGGAGTGTAACACAAGATGACTTAGTGCTTCAACAAATAACAACAATTCCAAAGTCATACCCGGAGATGTGAACTATCAGAAGCCACAAACTCTACTGCACGTGACAGAATATGCAGATCATGACATCAGAGAATCTACAAGATCATCGTAGATATCTACACGACATATTGTTCAACCTGCGAACTTTTGGAGCCCTTTACAGAGGAAGGCCAGACCGAGATGACGACGTAGCTGTTCCTGTTTCCCAAGACGGATACCCCAGGACGAGTCTTCTGCATACCAATTAAAAGGTGACTCGATAGCCTGTCTATCGAGGGTTACTAATATTTGTTACACAACACATCTTGAAAGAGACTTTTCAGAAACTATTAACTTTGTAAAGACTTGTAAATTAAATCTAAGAATTTCATGTAACTATTCTAACTTCATACGTTGTAACAATTTATATGCTAATGTAGAGTAATATAATTCAAGCAATAATACCATTCTTCCAATGGTTGAATAAAAGAAAGTCTTGCAAGCTAATCTCATGAAATGAGTATAATTAAAAGTCTTAATTACAGAAATACAGAAAGTTGACCCGGATCCGAGGTATAGCTATATAAAATCAAGTTTGATCTCAAAGTTTAAAGAAACATTTCAAATAACTTAATAATTGAATTAGTAATGTCATGGGATCTGTCAGTATATGTTTTTTAAATGTTAAATAAAAGAGAAGTCTTCTTGTTACACACATATGAGGAGTGATTAAATCAATTGTATACCTTGCCATTGTTTCCTTACACAGTTAGTAAGTCATTTGTTACATTAATTATTTGTGATCAATTCTGTTACAACGTAGGCAGCCCATCTAATTAACGGAGTTTAATTACGAGGGGTTCCCTGGATTTGTAACGCGGCGAAAATCAGTTACAAAAGTGCGCGACTCTGCTAATTTATGTAAATAAAAGGGTAATTGTTTACAGAGTGTCACAAAAGTGACATTTAAAACAAAATTGCGTCATTAAAAAAAAAAAAACCTAAGTTGGATATTTACAATGTTAGTATGTAAAGAATTAGGACCTGATTTAATATTGGGTGCAGATTTTATTAGTAAGACAGGAATTATTCTTGACATCTACGAGCGAGAATTTTATTTCAGATTTGACCGTGCAAGAAAACATAAATTTGATAGTAATGAAGAAAAACGTGGTTCATCTACTGCACATGTAATACACCAAGATTCAGATTTATCTCACCTAGAACGAAGAGATAGAGTCAAAATAGTAAAACTAATAAAAGAATTTTCCTCGGTTCTTACACCAAAACTAGGACTGACGGACCTAATAGAGTATAAAATTAATCTGAGTGATCAGAAAGTAATACGACTACCCCCGTACAAGTTGTCGCCTCCCAAGATGGAAGTCATGCGAAACCATATCAATAAGTTATTGGATCAAGGAGTCATAGAACCCTCTACGTCCCCATATTCTTCACCCTCCTTTTTAGTACCGAAAGGACCAGATAAACACCGACTAGTTGTAGACTACAGGCAATTAAATAAAAGAATAGAATTTGAATCAATCCCTCTTCCAGACATCCATAGTGCGTTACATTATTTTACTAAAGCAATGGTTTTTACGGTAATGGATCTAAATCAAGCTTTTCACCAAATACCTCTTTCAGAAGAATCCAAACGTCTAACCGCGTTTGCAGTTCCTTTTAACTTGTACCAATTTACTAGGGTACCCTTTGGAATATCTCAAGGAAGTTCCGTATGTAGTAGACTATTGGAGAAGATATTTCATGACATTAAATTTAAATATGTGTACCACTATTTGGACGACATCGTAATATACAGCGAATCAATGGAACAACATCTCAGACATTTGCGTGAAGTGTTATCTCGTTTACTAAGAGCAGGATTAACGGTGAACCCAAATAAGGTAAGTTTTGCTGTCCCTCAGTTTTCTTTCTTAGGACACGTAGTGAAAGCGAATGGAAAGGTAAGCATTGACCCCGAACGTACCCGTGCTATTAGAGAATTTGCACCCCCACGAGATGCAAAAGGTATAGCCCGATTTTTAGGTATGGTGAATTATTTCCACAAATACATTCCCCATCTTGCCGAAATAGCAGCACCCCTAAACTCCTTACGAAAGAAGGGAACAAAGTTCGAATGGAGCTCAATACATCAAAACGCGTTTGAGAAACTTAAAGAAAGCATTATATCTCCCCCAGTTTTGCAATTAGCTGATTTCACAAAACCATTCGTCGTGCAAACCGACAGTTCCAGTGTAGCATTAGGTGCAGTGATATACCAAGAGATAGATAACTGTAGACTACCCATTAGTTATGCATCACGAACACTGAGCGATCAAGAAAGAAAGTATTCTGCATATGAATTGGAATGTTTAGCAATTGTTTTTGCATTCGAAAAGTTTAAACCCTTCCTAGAACATAAAGAATTTCTTTTAGAAACCGACAATCAGGCGTTATCATGGTTATTGAATCACCCTAAACAATTAGGACGAATTGGCAGATGGATATTGAAATTAAACTGCTACAAATTCAGAGTGCAGCATATTAAAGGTACTCAAAATGTAGTCGCCGATACCCTGTCCCGTATGTTCCAGTCACCCACTAATACTTCCGAAAACGTAGTGAAGCCGGAAATAGCAAGTGCGAACGCCGTAATTACTGAATTCCCCCTTGCCTTTACAAACATTGCCCTATATCAACAACAAGACCCCTTACTGAAGCCTATTATAGAACAACTTACCCAAGGTATTAAATCCGAGAAGTACGTATTGGGTAAGAATGTACTGTGTCTCAAAATAAGAGACGGAAAGGAATTAAGAATAATAGCCCCGGATGTAATTAAGCCCATGCTAATGGAATACTTCCATTCATCTACCATAGGAGCCCATATGGGAATCAATAAGACGATACATCGTATTCGAAAGGAATATCATTGGAACAATATGAACTGCGAAATAGCTACCTTCGTAAAGAAATGTTCATTATGCGCCCTTAGCAAACCCGCCAGAAATACTCAAGTAAGCCAATTGATATCAGAAATCCCAAAGACCCCTTTTTCGAAACTTTATCTAGATTTCTCATGTCCGTATCCACGATCCAAATCAGGAAATACCATGTTACTGATATGTGTAGATTCGTTCACCAAATTTGTTTGGATGTATCCTATGCGACGAGCATTAGCGTCGACAACAGTTAAAATACTACAGGAAAGATTATTTAAAGGTTACGGTACTCCAGTACGTATAGTATCTCATAACGGTCCGCAGTTTAAAGCAAAAGAATTTAGGAATATGTGTTTCAAGTTAGGGATAGACCATATAACCACTACAGAGTATCGACCGCAAGGCAATATTGCTGAAAGGTATCTACGAAACCTCAAATCTGCGCTAATTGCCTATCATGCGAACGATCACACGTCGTGGGACCAAAATCTATCCTGGATTCAATATGCTTTTAATTCAGCTTACCACGAAGGTCACAAGTCGACCCCGTTCGAGTTACTATACAAGTATCGACCAAACCACCCTTTGTCCACAAGATGGAATATACACGATCTGCTGCCTCCGCAAATAACGGATAAGCAGATAAAGAGAATATGGAACAAAGCCCGCTCTAACTTGAGAGCAAGCTTTGAAAAATCCAGAAGATACCACGAGAAAGGTAATCATAGCAACTCAGTCAGGTACCAAGTAGGTGACTTAGTAATGTACAAGACTCACCCCATTAGTAGTGCGATTGATAAGACCACCTCGAAACTATCATTCAGATGGTGTGGCCCTTACCAAATCCAAAAGTACCTAACTCCAGTTACAGTAGCCCTGTGCGAACCTGCAACTCAGATATATGTGCGGAGAACGCATATTTCGCAACTAAAGTTGTATAAGAAGAAGTGACGGTATAGTATAACCCCAAAAAGAAAAGGGAATACTAGGCAGTAAAGAAAATTATATTTCTGAATCCACGTAAGAAATGTAAAACGTAGAGTTTGGAAACGAGGCCTGATCAACCTGAGTTCCAGTTCTGCGAAGCATGCATTAATGAATAATGCATTGTGTAAAGTGTCTCCCCTCCCGCATAGTTTGTTTAAGTATTGTAAAAAGAGATAAAAGAGAATCATATTCGTGAGATTCCGCTTCTCTCAAACCAGTGATCTAAAGTGGAGTATGGGATCCTCTTTAGATCACATTAGAAATAAGTTTATGAGATATAATCAAGTAGTGATTATACATGTAACGTAACAGGTCACAACGGCGCCGACTGAAAGGGTAATGATTGGGCAGAAATGTGCCAAAGATCATTAATAAATGCTGAAAGATAACTTCCTTAGTTAGAGTAAGCTGGTGTCAGTCGGGCCGGGATGTTGTGAGTTACGGATAAGTAGGGATCATTCCAATCTAAGGTTTGGAAATTAGTATTAAGATTAAAATGTAAGTTAGTACTTAAGAAATAAGAAAAAGGGAATTTCACGAAGGCGATCATTTAAATGAACAATGTCATTTAAAGAGAATTAAAAAAAAAAAAAAAACGAACTGTGCACTAATAATAAGTAACTACACACACTAACCCCATTCAATACTCCCAGTCCCCAATAGTGAGTTAGACTGAAAAAGCTTAACCGTAGCGTGCAATTTAAGGGGTGGAGTATGTGACGATTTAAATAAAAGAAATAATCAAGAAAATAAAAATTTAAAAAATTAAGGTTGCGAGCTCTTAAGCCATTTAAATCTCACTATATTAATATAAAATACCTGTATGTACTCAGTATGAGAGGAAGCAGTAATTAATTAGTTATAAGATACTCTAATAAAAAGGATAAATTGTAAAGAGTTATTAATATCGTATTTAACCCTTTGCTTGTAAGCAGGCGCTGTCCTGTTGATTCCAGACTCGACATGTTTTCCGAGTCTTGTGTGAGTAAGAATAAGATAAAAAAAACTAATGTTAATAATTAAAAATCTGAAGACATAAATAGTCGCTAAAACAACTGATTTAAATTATGTATATTTGTTTAGGGATAGTTTGTATAAATAAAAATGTTAACTTAAATATAGTTAGGAACTATATTCTCGCGCGGAAATTGTCCCACTAACTTTTGCCCAGTACCAGGAGAAGGGAGCGGAATTTCTCTCTCTTGCAATGGTGACTTCGTACAGTATAGACGTAGGAGCTGTGCGCTTAAAATATGTTAACGATATTTTGCTTCACCTTAAGATGGTGCACCAGATGTAGTTGTTTAAAACATCTGGATGTGTTAATTAATATAGTCATGTAAATAGACAAGAAATTTAAAGTAAAGTAAAAAATCGAAACGTAAAAAAGGAGTGTAACACAAGATGACTTAGTGCTTCAACAAATAACAACAATTCCAAAGTCATACCCGGAGATGTGAACTATCAGAAGCCACAAACTCTACTGCACGTGACAGAATATGCAGATCATGACATCAGAGAATCTACAAGATCATCGTAGATATCTACACGACATATTGTTCAACCTGCGAACTTTTGGAGCCCTTTACAGAGGAAGGCCAGACCGAGATGACGACGTAGCTGTTCCTGTTTCCCAAGACGGATACCCCAGGACGAGTCTTCTGCATACCAATTAAAAGGTGACTCGATAGCCTGTCTATCGAGGGTTACTAATATTTGTTACACAACACATCTTGAAAGAGACTTTTCAGAAACTATTAACTTTGTAAAGACTTGTAAATTAAATCTAAGAATTTCATGTAACTATTCTAACTTCATACGTTGTAACAATTTATATGCTAATGTAGAGTAATATAATTCAAGCAATAATACCATTCTTCCAATGGTTGAATAAAAGAAAGTCTTGCAAGCTAATCTCATGAAATGAGTATAATTAAAAGTCTTAATTACAGAAATACAGAAAGTTGACCCGGATCCGAGGTATAGCTATATAAAATCAAGTTTGATCTCAAAGTTTAAAGAAACATTTCAAATAACTTAATAATTGAATTAGTAATGTCATGGGATCTGTCAGTATATGTTTTTTAAATGTTAAATAAAAGAGAAGTCTTCTTGTTACACACATATGAGGAGTGATTAAATCAATTGTATACCTTGCCATTGTTTCCTTACACAGTTAGTAAGTCATTTGTTACATTAATTATTTGTGATCAATTCTGTTACAACGTAGGCAGCCCATCTAATTAACGGAGTTTAATTACGAGGGGTTCCCTGGATTTGTAACGCGGCGAAAATCAGTTACAAAAGTGCGCGACTCTGCTAATTTATGTAAATAAAAGGGTAATTGTTTACAGAGTGTCACAAAAGTGACATTTAAAACAAAATTGCGTCATTAAAAAAAAAAAACCTAAGTTGGATATTTACAATGTTAGTATGTAAAGAATTAGGACCTGATTTAATATTGGGTGCAGATTTTATTAGTAAGACAGGAATTATTCTTGACATCTACGAGCGAGAATTTTATTTCAGATTTGACCGTGCAAGAAAACATAAATTTGATAGTAATGAAGAAAAACGTGGTTCATCTACTGCACATGTAATACACCAAGATTCAGATTTATCTCACCTAGAACGAAGAGATAGAGTCAAAATAGTAAAACTAATAAAAGAATTTTCCTCGGTTCTTACACCAAAACTAGGACTGACGGACCTAATAGAGTATAAAATTAATCTGAGTGATCAGAAAGTAATACGACTACCCCCGTACAAGTTGTCGCCTCCCAAGATGGAAGTCATGCGAAACCATATCAATAAGTTATTGGATCAAGGAGTCATAGAACCCTCTACGTCCCCATATTCTTCACCCTCCTTTTTAGTACCGAAAGGACCAGATAAACACCGACTAGTTGTAGACTACAGGCAATTAAATAAAAGAATAGAATTTGAATCAATCCCTCTTCCAGACATCCATAGTGCGTTACATTATTTTACTAAAGCAATGGTTTTTACGGTAATGGATCTAAATCAAGCTTTTCACCAAATACCTCTTTCAGAAGAATCCAAACGTCTAACCGCGTTTGCAGTTCCTTTTAACTTGTACCAATTTACTAGGGTACCCTTTGGAATATCTCAAGGAAGTTCCGTATGTAGTAGACTATTGGAGAAGATATTTCATGACATTAAATTTAAATATGTGTACCACTATTTGGACGACATCGTAATATACAGCGAATCAATGGAACAACATCTCAGACATTTGCGTGAAGTGTTATCTCGTTTACTAAGAGCAGGATTAACGGTGAACCCAAATAAGGTAAGTTTTGCTGTCCCTCAGTTTTCTTTCTTAGGACACGTAGTGAAAGCGAATGGAAAGGTAAGCATTGACCCCGAACGTACCCGTGCTATTAGAGAATTTGCACCCCCACGAGATGCAAAAGGTATAGCCCGATTTTTAGGTATGGTGAATTATTTCCACAAATACATTCCCCATCTTGCCGAAATAGCAGCACCCCTAAACTCCTTACGAAAGAAGGGAACAAAGTTCGAATGGAGCTCAATACATCAAAACGCGTTTGAGAAACTTAAAGAAAGCATTATATCTCCCCCAGTTTTGCAATTAGCTGATTTCACAAAACCATTCGTCGTGCAAACCGACAGTTCCAGTGTAGCATTAGGTGCAGTGATATACCAAGAGATAGATAACTGTAGACTACCCATTAGTTATGCATCACGAACACTGAGCGATCAAGAAAGAAAGTATTCTGCATATGAATTGGAATGTTTAGCAATTGTTTTTGCATTCGAAAAGTTTAAACCCTTCCTAGAACATAAAGAATTTCTTTTAGAAACCGACAATCAGGCGTTATCATGGTTATTGAATCACCCTAAACAATTAGGACGAATTGGCAGATGGATATTGAAATTAAACTGCTACAAATTCAGAGTGCAGCATATTAAAGGTACTCAAAATGTAGTCGCCGATACCCTGTCCCGTATGTTCCAGTCACCCACTAATACTTCCGAAAACGTAGTGAAGCCGGAAATAGCAAGTGCGAACGCCGTAATTACTGAATTCCCCCTTGCCTTTACAAACATTGCCCTATATCAACAACAAGACCCCTTACTGAAGCCTATTATAGAACAACTTACCCAAGGTATTAAATCCGAGAAGTACGTATTGAGTAAGAATGTACTGTGTCTCAAAATAAGAGACGGAAAGGAATTAAGAATAATAGCCCCGGATGTAATTAAGCCCATGCTAATGGAATACTTCCATTCATCTACCATAGGAGCCCATATGGGAATCAATAAGACGATACATCGTATTCGAAAGGAATATCATTGGAACAATATGAACTGCGAAATAGCTACCTTCGTAAAGAAATGTTCATTATGCGCCCTTAGCAAACCCGCCAGAAATACTCAAGTAAGCCAATTGATATCAGAAATCCCAAAGACCCCTTTTTCGAAACTTTATCTAGATTTCTCAGGTCCGTATCCACGATCCAAATCAGGAAATACCATGTTACTGATATGTGTAGATTCGTTCACCAAATTTGTTTGGATGTATCCTATGCGACGAGCATTAGCGTCGACAACAGTTAAAATACTACAGGAAAGATTATTTAAAGGTTACGGTACTCCAGTACGTATAGTATCTCATAACGGTCCGCAGTTTAAAGCAAAAGAATTTAGGAATATGTGTTTCAAGTTAGGGATAGACCATATAACCACTACAGAGTATCGACCGCAAGGCAATATTGCTGAAAGGTATCTACGAAACCTCAAATCTGCGCTAATTGCCTATCATGCGAACGATCACACGTCGTGGGACCAAAATCTATCCTGGATTCAATATGCTTTTAATTCAGCTTACCACGAAGGTCACAAGTCGACCCCGTTCGAGTTACTATACAAGTATCGACCAAACCACCCTTTGTCCACAAGATGGAATATACACGATCTGCTGCCTCCGCAAATAACGGATAAGCAGATAAAGAGAATATGGAACAAAGCCCGCTCTAACTTGAGAGCAAGCTTTGAAAAATCCAGAAGATACCACGAGAAAGGTAATCATAGCAACTCAGTCAGGTACCAAGTAGGTGACTTAGTAATGTACAAGACTCACCCCATTAGTAGTGCGATTGATAAGACCACCTCGAAACTATCATTCAGATGGTGTGGCCCTTACCAAATCCAAAAGTACCTAACTCCAGTTACAGTAGCCCTGTGCGAACCTGCAACTCAGATATATGTGCGGAGAACGCATATTTCGCAACTAAAGTTGTATAAGAAGAAGTGACGGTATAGTATAACCCCAAAAAGAAAAGGGAATACTAGGCAGTAAAGAAAATTATATTTCTGAATCCACGTAAGAAATGTAAAACGTAGAGTTTGGAAACGAGGCCTGATCAACCTGAGTTCCAGTTCTGCGAAGCATGCATTAATGAATAATGCATTGTGTAAAGTGTCTCCCCTCCCGCATAGTTTGTTTAAGTATTGTAAAAAGAGATAAAAGAGAATCATATTCGTGAGATTCCGCTTCTCTCAAACCAGTGATCTAAAGTGGAGTATGGGATCCTCTTTAGATCACATTAGAAATAAGTTTATGAGATATAATCAAGTAGTGATTATACATGTAACGTAACAGGTCACAACGGCGCCGACTGAAAGGGTAATGATTGGGCAGAAATGTGCCAAAGATCATTAATAAATGCTGAAAGATAACTTCCTTAGTTAGAGTAAGCTGGTGTCAGTCGGGCCGGGATGTTGTGAGTTACGGATAAGTAGGGATCATTCCAATCTAAGGTTTGGAAATTAGTATTAAGATTAAAATGTAAGTTAGTACTTAAGAAATAAGAAAAAGGGAATTTCACGAAGGCGATCATTTAAATGAACAATGTCATTTAAAGAGAATTAAAAAAAAAAAAAAACGAACTGTGCACTAATAATAAGTAACTACACACACTAACCCCATTCAATACTCCCAGTCCCCAATAGTGAGTTAGACTGAAAAAGCTTAACCGTAGCGTGCAATTTAAGGGGTGGAGTATGTGACGATTTAAATAAAAGAAATAATCAAGAAAATAAAAATTTAAAAAATTAAGGTTGCGAGCTCTTAAGCCATTTAAATCTCACTATATTAATATAAAATACCTGTATGTACTCAGTATTAGAGGAAGCAGTAATTAATTAGTTATAAGATACTCTAATAAAAAGGATAAATTGTAAAGAGTTATTAATATCGTATTTAACCCTTTGCTTGTAAGCAGGCGCTGTCCTGTTGATTCCAGACTCGACATGTTTTCCGAGTCTTGTGTGAGTAAGAATAAGATAAAAAAAACTAATGTTAATAATTAAAAATCTGAAGACATAAATAGTCGCTAAAACAACTGATTTAAATTATGTATATTTGTTTAGGGATAGTTTGTATAAATAAAAATGTTAACTTAAATATAGTTAGGAACTATATTCTCGCGCGGAAATTGTCCCACTAACTTTTGCCCAGTACCAGGAGAAGGGAGCGGAATTTCTCTCTCTTGCAATGGTGACTTCGTACAGTATAGACGTAGGAGCTGTGCGCTTAAAATATGTTAACGATATTTTGCTTCACCTTAAGATGGTGCACCAGATGTAGTTGTTTAAAACATCTGGATGTGTTAATTAATATAGTCATGTAAATAGACAAGAAATTTAAAGTAAAGTAAAAAATCGAAACGTAAAAAAGGAGTGTAACACAAGATGACTTAGTGCTTCAACAAATAACAACAATTCCAAAGTCATACCCGGAGATGTGAACTATCAGAAGCCACAAACTCTACTGCACGTGACAGAATATGCAGATCATGACATCAGAGAATCTACAAGATCATCGTAGATATCTACACGACATATTGTTCAACCTGCGAACTTTTGGAGCCCTTTACAGAGGAAGGCCAGACCGAGATGACGACGTAGCTGTTCCTGTTTCCCAAGACGGATACCCCAGGACGAGTCTTCTGCATACCAATTAAAAGGTGACTCGATAGCCTGTCTATCGAGGGTTACTAATATTTGTTACACAACACATCTTGAAAGAGACTTTTCAGAAACTATTAACTTTGTAAAGACTTGTAAATTAAATCTAAGAATTTCATGTAACTATTCTAACTTCATACGTTGTAACAATTTATATGCTAATGTAGAGTAATATAATTCAAGCAATAATACCATTCTTCCAATGGTTGAATAAAAGAAAGTCTTGCAAGCTAATCTCATGAAATGAGTATAATTAAAAGTCTTAATTACAGAAATACAGAAAGTTGACCCGGATCCGAGGTATAGCTATATAAAATCAAGTTTGATCTCAAAGTTTAAAGAAACATTTCAAATAACTTAATAATTGAATTAGTAATGTCATGGGATCTGTCAGTATATGTTTTTTAAATGTTAAATAAAAGAGAAGTCTTCTTGTTACACACATATGAGGAGTGATTAAATCAATTGTATACCTTGCCATTGTTTCCTTACACAGTTAGTAAGTCATTTGTTACATTAATTATTTGTGATCAATTCTGTTACAACGTAGGCAGCCCATCTAATTAACGGAGTTTAATTACGAGGGGTTCCCTGGATTTGTAACGCGGCGAAAATCAGTTACAACACACAGTGTATACAGGTATTACCCTCAGAGGCTCAGACGCGTCGAAGGTGGTACCTAACTTCAGGAAATAATTCTACTCATTAAACTGAAGGATAACGTCCAGTACACATATTTAAACAATGCTACCTTTTCCGTCTGTATGTCTCTGTGTGGTGTTTAAAGAAAAATAATTAGTGCCTAATGGGATGCGATCTGAAGTTGAAATATATGATATAATACAGTAACTATGCCATTTCTTATAAGTACAAAACAACTTATAAAAAATTTTTAATTTAATGAAGAAAGTTGTGTTAGTGGCTATAATCACAAACAGAATTATCACTGTTGCACACCACTATAGAAAAATTATTCCGATTAGCGCTTTCAAGCTTCTCAGCTCATCGTCAGATCAGAATAACACTAATACATTGTGAAATAAAACGTTATTGTAAACTTTTGTACTCATAATGGTAACATTAAAAAAAACATACCTGTACATTACAGAGAATATATATAAATTACACACTTTGTGACACATATATTCAAAGTTACATACATGTGAAACACTCATCGAGAATTTCTTTTATTAGTCGAACAAAACTTTCAACACCAAATTGTGATTTGACACTAATACACTGTAAAGTAAAACACTTCTTGAAGGTTTGATAAATTGTAAAGTTAAAAATGATACAAATTACACACTATATAGGTCTAACACCCACCCTCAAAGAACATATGTGAAACGCGCATCTCGACTTTGTTTAATTAGTCAACACATATTTAAACATTATATGCTGATTCGATACTACCCACTCACATAACACTCTGACTCTGTGATTTGTACAAACGATGTGAAAGTCATAATGTGAAAGACATGCATTTCCCGATACGTAATGAAATGTCTGTAGTTTAGGACAACCATGGTCTTCTAAGTTGATAACGTGAAAATGAATTACGTGTTTCATTAATATTTTTTTTTCTGCAAACCTTTAACAAATATATATTTATATCCGGAAACACATCTTCTTAATATTACTCCCACCTGACTGTATGGTGTCTCCCCCGCATGCCAACTTATCTCGTGCATATTTTTCCTCAGCCATTCATTTGTTGTCCTGTGTTTAGAATTCGTGTTGTGGTTTAAGGGCGGCGGTGCAAAGATCCAATGTCGACTAGTAAATTTCGTCACGTCCATGATGGAAAGTTCTTTTATAATATTATTTCCATCATTGTCCAAGAAACAGTGAAAATCAACAATCAGTGCTACACATTTTGACATAGTTATCTTCTACTGGCGTACAGAACGTGGGTTAAATGTATAGTGTATGTCCTTGTTTAGACTTGTACAGTCAGCACGTTTATTCCAATCCGCTCCGTAGTTGTTCAGTATTTAGTGTTGACACGCATCAAAGCAATATGTTTAATTAGCTACATCTCACAAGACTTAGCGTGCGTTGGTGGTGAAAGCTGTCAAAAGGCTGACCCTTACCTGTCCGTACGAAAGTGAAAGAATGGAGTGCGAATGTACACATAATACTTTATTTTGATACATTTATTAATAGTAAACACATACAAATAAAGTGTCACAATAAAGCAACCTTCTAACACAACCTAATTACATAAATTATGTCTATATATAAAAACAATTTACTTTTAGTGAGTGAAAGTGAGTGAATCAGTCTCAGTTAACCCTTTCAAAAGAAAAGTGTTTAATGATGCCACAAATTTCCATACTGTCCACTGTTCAAAAAGTGCTTGAATTGTTTACTGTGATGTACATACAAACTAATATGAAACAACGCATTGACTTGAAACATTTAAATTCAGCCTACAAAGAATGAAATCATACAACATGATCAAAATAATGAGCATAGTAGCGCAGTCTCAGTGTCAGGCCTGGAACATTTTACCCTACCCTCGTATTGTTCACAGTGGATAATATTGTTAAAAGGCGTTCATATTGTAGAAATATTTAATTTAATCAAACACACACAGAGTAAGTTAAAAGGTAATATAATTTAAGGTCAGATAATATACGATATTATATTGCGTGTGTGTGTGTGTACAGACACACACATAATACTGAAGCAGGTACTGTTATTATAGGAACAAGAAGATGAATATGCGTACTTCTCAGAACATTGAATTTAAAAGGTTAACTGTAGCTAAACATGCTGCCAGTAAACGAGAGGGACATGAGCAGAAGGCTAACTGCAATAATTTCAAGAAATTCCGCAAAATATGTCTTTCCTCTTATTTGTCAAGCGTAAGCAATTATACAGTATTTTAAATTAAGTAATTAGTGATAGCCATGTCTCTTCTTGGAAATCATGATTTTAGAAACTACATTCTTTTCCATTCCCAAGTCACGCGCAAAAATTCCATGCAGTCCAATGTTTTGTTTCATACATGGAAATTTGCATTTGTATTATGCTGAGTATAACGTCCCATTACAATTTGCAACATAATAGAGAAGAATAACTATATGTAATTCTGTGTATAGTATTTATTTAATGTAAAATATTTATTTCATTTATCTGTATACATCTTTGTGGATTGAAGTCTATGTATGAATCAAATGTGTAGGCTGCTGAATGTCTGTGACAATCTGCAGACTTCTGTGCACCCAGTCACTTATTATATCAGGTCCATGCTACTTAACTTATGTTCTAGTTTACCCCCAACTAAGCAAACTCTGTTCTGATGCATATTACATTGGTTTTCTCTGGCTGATTTGAGTCAGTGAGTAGTTTCAGGTGGTTTACGTAAAGCATGCCTCTGTCGTTTTTATTTAGGAGTGATAAAATCACTGTAATAATTTGAACCATTCCACATTCACATGACGACTGCTTAACTGGAGTCGATTCTTTAATAGTGAATTATTTTCCCAGTTTAGATACTGTTATTAATCAGTGATATTTGTATCATTAATGCTGATTGCATGTTTCATTTAATGCTTTGTCTTAGGTTTTGCCACTGAACAGAAGTATTGAACCACGAATTATTGGCGGTAGTGATCTTTATGTTTATGAAGTCTCCATAAAAGTAAAGTCTGAGGAATAGCTTAATGAAGTACCAAATGAAGAAGAGGATATTGAAGATTGGTAGTGACGAAGTTTTTTTAGGTCACTAATAATTTTAATCTACTTAGGTCTTTTTTATTAATAATTTTTACAATATTTTTTTTTAATTATACAGTAATACCATCATTTGTATTTGAAAATGGTTTCATTATAAATATTACTTATTATTATCACTACTACAATTTATATGTTGATAAATAGATAAGTGGAGATAAATATATACCGTACTTACATAAAATGTAAGCCATCTATTATTAAAATATTACGTTATGAAAAACTAAGGTAAACTCTAATATGCATGATTATTCCTGTTTCATATATTAAAATATAACTTTTGTATAAACACTGTAATGAAATGTAGAGATAGTATTGAAATGAAAGTTAATAGTTGGTGATGACATTTATTTATTTTTCGTACATAAAATAACATGTAGCCGTATTTTGAAATTAAAAATTCTCACATAACAGTGTGTACCATACTAATTGTATCAAAGTTTATGCAGTGAAGCAGCTTTGCAGTATTAATCTAGTTACTAAAATCATAACAAATATTACATCCTAAGCATGTATTTCTGTTTAGTATGATTACAAGCCAACAAAGGGATCCAGTTTGATGCTTTATGATTTTTGTACAAATTATGAGCTATGTAAAATGTCTATAACTTATGTACAAACAATATTATGAAAATAAAATTGTCTATGTACATGAATTTACAGGTTTTTATGTACACCTTATTCCATATAAAGATTTTTTCAAACTGATGGCTAACACTGTCTATGGTAAATCGCTGGAGAACGTTAGGAAGCGCATAGACTTTCAACTAGTCTCAAATGAACGACGGCTGCAAAAAATTGCTTCCACTCCACGGCTGAAGCATATGATCCGCTACACTGATGACTTGGTTGGAGGGGCGTTATTCCTTTCCCGTCCGCTGTACGTTGGATTTACTGTTCTTGACATTAGCAAATTGATAATGTACGATTTTCATTATCGATATGCTGTTGCCAAGTACGGCTCCTGTTTCACTGAACATCCATAATTATATAATCGATTGCAGAGACCGATAAAACCATTAACCTCGAGACTCATCTTCGTCTGATATAAACTTTCTACGATGACTGAGCCCAATCGGAAATCAGAACGTACACGCAAACGTTCTGATTACACACAAAGACGCGCGGTCGTGTCGGTACTGTATTGCTTCCCACGAACAGGATTCATAATGTTTATCGGTTCGTTTGTTTTCCAAATTTCGGCTAATGTACGAAAATACTTTCTGTATCGCTGAGAGATGCTAACTTCTTAAAGCTTAAAGCAGTGGAGAAAGCTTTCCACCATGGACATATCATTGTTCTAACCCCTTGGGTTAAGCCCGGTGTTGTAATCACGTATCGTTTGCAACTCTGTTCCACTTTCGAAAACTATTTTCAGCAAGGTAAATATACCCAATTTGACAATGTCAGTATTAGATTCTTAAACCGTAATACACGCACGCACGCGCGCACACACACACACACATATAAATATGTTACTCATTGTATACCATCAAGGACAGTAGAGTTCCATATTATCTTTCCATAAACGACTTACTGACAGGATAAGTGTGTGAACAAACATGACAACTCATTTCAGTATCATGAAAATGTAAGCACGAATGATCGTAACCAGCTTGGTGAAGGGAAAAAAAATAAAAAATTAAAAATCATATTTAGTGTATGTAGTTCTTACCTATCATTGTTCTTCCAGCAGTGTTAAATAACCTGGACTAGGCCTGTTTTACGACTCCGTAAAATTGGAGAATCTCATCCGCCTCAGGCCGCTAGGGGGTGATGAGAGCAAGATGCATTGTTTTATCTTGTAGTAGGAGCACAGGGGGGGATGATGCACACATAGCACTGTGACCTAATTAAACCACATGCAGAAACCAACTATCACACGACCTTGACGTAGATGCACAACCTTAGGTGCACAGTGACCTAATTAAACTACATGCAGACGTCATACACACACACATACAAGTGGATATTCATGCACAACGGTAGGTTATGGTCGGTGCCCAGTGACCTAATTAAACGACATGCAGACACACACACGGGGGGGGGGCTCGATGGTAAGTGAATGATGCACACATAGCACAGTGACCTAATTAAACCACATGCAGAAACCAACTATCACTCGACCTTGACGTAGATGCACAACCTTAGGTGCACAGTGACCTAATTAAACCACATGCAGACGTCACACACACACACACACACACACACAAGTGGACATTCATGCACAACGGTAGGTCATGGTTGGTGTCGGTGACCTAATTAAACCACATGGAGACATATACACAGGGGGGGAGGCTCGATGGTCGGGGAATGATGCACACATAGCACAGTGACCTAATTAAACCACATGCAGAAACCAACGACCTTGACGTAGATGCACAACCTTCACACACACACATACAAGTGGGCATTCATGCACAACGGTAGGTCATGTTTGGCACAGTGACCTACATGCAGACATACACACACACACACACACACACACACACACACACACACACACAAGTGGGCGTTCGTGCACAACGGTAGGTCATGGTTGGTGTCGGTGCACAGTGGCCTAATTACACCACCTCACCTGCACCCAGTGACGTCATACATAACGGTCTACAGGTACCGCATATGTAAACAAACCACATGACCTACCCTTGTGCACGAACGCCCACTTTCCTACTACTCCAGTAACATTTGCAATATTATTGTCACTTCTATTCCGGACACATACCTTAAAACTGTTTATTTTTTAAACACACACAGACGCACGCGCGCGCGCACAGACACACGCACACACACACTCATAACCTTTTCACATGCGGGTGTGTTATTGAGCTTACTTACTTAAACAAATTACGATACGAGTGAATACTGATTTATCATTACATATTTCAAAAAAGATGCTCTTTGTGGGTATCTAGACTCGCTTTAGAGATTTAGGATATGTATAAGGATAACCAACAGGTACGTACAAGCTTATATGTCAGGTGATATGGCTCAAAATACCAAGTCATTTACAATTGCTTAGCGAAGATCGGTCAATACGTAGGGCCTATAGACAAAGTATTTACGCTTTTGTGTGTGTCGCTGTTTTGACAATATTTATTGTCTTTATCAGGATTTCTGTATCGACATTAGAGAAATAATCAACGTAAACAGAACCTAAGCAGATCAATTAATTGGGAGAATGTGTGCTGTACACATACATTATAGTGCATATTAATTAGGTGTGGGACGTCCGAAGAAGTGCTGGAGTGACCTGGATTAGTCTGCTTCAGACTGAAAGCCACTTTTGGTTTATTTTTGTAGAAAATGAAAATAATGATAAGAAAAAAATGTTGTTTATTTTACTGTAACAATGTTTTTAATTTTACAAACATTATTTTATGTCAGAATTGGATGGACATCATGCAATCACACTGACTTTCACTGTGACATACTGTTCAAACTTAACTAAACCTGCCATAATTAGGACATACTTATATAATATACAGCCTTATCTGTTATATTATATATACAGATGAGGGTATCGGTTACATTCAGTAAGAGAGAAACTGCGCCGATTTGATATGTAACGCATGGAAATAACAAAGAACACAAGGGCACATTGTGAGTAAAATGGTTCTACATGTGTTCAGCCCTGGCGTAAAAGACATGTTGTTGTATCCGTATACAAAAAAGAATATTTTCATGTTGGCTGTACTGATCAGAGCGAGAAGATGAATCCTTTTTATGTGGTACACGCAGTGTGTATAAATGTCCAATAAGATGCAATACAACGTGTAACAAGTATTACGTTCATCCATTTGTTCAATTCACACTTGTTGTGTCAATTTCTCATTGGCAGATTAACAACTGTTAACTTATTTACATAGTCAGGTAATTATATTTTACAACCGTTAAATAATTTTAATTCTTTTGGTATTCTTAACAGTAACATTGATATATGTTATACAAATACAACTGTGATGGCATATTAGTGTGAAAAGTATAAAATATTTTTACGTGCTTGTGTAGGCTATAAAAAACTTTAAAAAATCTAATCTTTACTATTGTTGAAGGTAGTAAGATAGATAATATTATTAATTTTACTCCGTATTGCACACAAATATTTAAATAATTTCAATTACTTAAATTAACCTCCTATAACTGGAACTAGAATTAGGTTTCTTTACAATTACGTACAACAAATGGGCCTATTTATGGCCACATTTATAGAAGTACATATAGACACTTCTGAAACTACATACAATAATGAAATTCAATATGATTCACTTAAATCTACACTCGTAAAATATTATGGAGTCGTCACACTTAATCTAATAGGCAAATGTTCGAAGTATGTTTCAGATATTTTATAAAACGTTTGAAAATTATTATATTTTGACTAACAATTTATGGAAATCTGTTGTTTGTACATGTAAAATAGTAGTTTCTTTAGGTTTTGTACCTGCAATGTACATATCTTCGACTTTTGTATACCAGTAGTAATATCTCTTTGTGAATTTGAACATTCTGTAAAAATTATATAAACCAAATTAATTGTTCTCTGAACTCAAAATAAAACGTCAAATTTTAACAAGAGATTAGAAGCGAATATACAGTGATAGTCTGGCTGATTTTGTATTGCCTTCTGATAAGGTAACCATTTCCGCAGACGCAGATTGTACTTCTGCTTTCTGTAAGAATCTAACTTATGCAGCGTACCACAGAAACCCAGATTCCACAAGTTCCAGATGGTTAAACGACATTTCATATTCTTATTTTTTAGTATGCGTGCTGAATACATTCAGATCATCCAAAGTGCTTTACTTCTGAATCCATCTACATTGCAAAATTAATATTATCGCACAGCCCTTATATAATCTCATTTGCCTAATGGGGAGTTAAAGATATGAAAATTACTCTCATTATTATCATTTATCAGTTGAAGATTTAGAAATATTTGATAATAAGAAGTTTATAAGAACGCTGGCATATACAAGGACTGAAGATATCAAAGTGAAAAAGGTACGTTGCCCAGTGCCTGCTTCCGTGGAAGGTTGGAGCTTTGACATGAACTGTCCCTACTGCAGACAAAGTGACTTTCTCAATTAACTTATTTTCTGCGTCTTTTTCTGTCTTTATCATTGGTACAGTCTGTTCACAAAGTTGTTTGGTTGTATCTTCAGGCACTGCACAACTTCACTTTTAAATGTTTCTCATGTTGTCTTTGCCATTGAGTTTTCTACTGCAGATATTTTATTTGACGTCGATTCTTCTATGACAGATATTTTTGTTGACATCCATTCTTCAATAATCGAGACAGATTATTCTTCTTCAGTTAATTTTAATGTCATTGATTCTTGTACCTCCTATATTTTAGTAGCTTGCTTATTTAGCTCACCTCGTAGGATACCCAATTCTGCGGTACTGTGTTCTTGCAACTGTTTCTGCATAGCTTCAAAGAGAGCTTCCATTTTATCTGCTTCTTGCTTACGTTTTTCATACTGTCGTTTTTCTGCTTCTGCTCTTTCTTGCCTTCGTTCTTCTTTTTGTCGTCTTTCTGCTTCTTCCGCTTCCTGCCTGCGTTTCTCATCCTGTCGTTTCTCCGTCTGTAACAGCAGCGCCTGTAAATTTTCCATCATCTGACTGGCATCCATTGTTTACCGATTAATTACGAATTACACTCGTCTTGTACAAAGTGTCTACTGTTTCCACTGTTAACCGTTCTATCCCAGTTCTGACACCACTGTTACGACGGTCTACTTGATCGTCGTAGGTACAGTGGAAACAAAATAGAAGACACCAGTTAAGTCACTAATCACCAGCTTTAATTTTCACAGATAAACAGTTCGTAATTAACAAAACTGTCTCTTAAAAATCAAATAAAAATTTGCACACCCAAATAAATGTCAACTAATATTAAAACACAATTGTATTACAATATACCGTCCGATTATAAAACACAACATAACTTCACTAACTTCACAACAAAACAAAATAAAACTTCACTAATAAACACTTGAACGCACACAGTAATATTGCTTGTAATCGCGCGACAATAACACAAAACTAAGCAGCAGGTATGGGCTATTTATAGTCTACTGTGTTCCATAACATGCGTCCTTAACCAGCCATCGAAAATTCTAGAGGAACTTCAGCGCGACCTTCGCAGAAACACGCACCGCTGGGCTAATTGATATGGTTCCAGAACGCACGAGACGTGCCGCATTACGTAATACTGCCTCACATGTCACGTGTCACCTAGGCCACCGCATTACTTCCGGATCCCTCTGGAACGTTCGATAAACAAGTAGATTGTTCTGTGATGTCGTAACAATATTAACGAAGGAAAGTTCCTGAAATAATGAAATGTACACTGGGCTTAATATAAAACACTGAAACTGAAGTCCAGAAGAATTATAACAAGAAAATAATCTGTAAAACTAAACCGCAATCTGGTGAAAGTGTTCTATGTATATACGATTAGGCTAAGACATACATTTGTTCACTCATTATTAAATTTAAAGTAACTAGAACAGTGAACTGATGTAACACAAACACTATAAACATTATGAACAGTGAAGTACACACTAATTTACTATAAACTAAAGTGGAAAACTGTGTATTTTATTGAAAATAAGCTTTGAACTAGTCTTATAGATAGATCCAACATGGCTGTAGTGTTGAATTAGAAATAGTAACAAACCAATGAGTGGGAGTGAAACCCAATGCATATATAATGAGTGCGAGTGGAGAATGCAATAAACTCACTTAACAAGATTATATTGTTTTTAATTATGAATGAGTATTAACAGATTCAGTGTTCAAATTGTTTTTATTTTGTTATTTTTGTTAATTTGATTTTCTCATTTTACTCTTTTAGTTTATTCTGATTAGATTAAGTTGTTTCTTTTGTATAATCCAAAGAAGCCATGACACAACACACATACCCAACATAACATTAATGAAACTGATTTATTATTTTTATATTTCCTATTATTTTCTAAAATATGTATAACATGTTGTTATGTATGAATTTGACTGTATACCGATCTTAGTTTTTTATTAACACTGAGAAAGAGTTCTTATTTTATTAAATCTAAAGGAGCTACCGGATGAAGAGACAGGCATTCCATGTCGATGAATTTTAATGTATGTTAAAAAGTAAAGAATAATCACTTATATTGTAATAATACAGTTTTAAGAAGTCTAACTGTTATTATTCATTTATTTATGAAATGAAAATTAGTTTCACTCCACTAACGGTGTTTGCCAATTGGTAAAGATTTAGTTTGTTGTTTAGTTATTGTTTTATAAGTTCGAGTAAAAAATTATTTAACTTTGTGTTTCGTTTTATCACTTTTAATCTAAGTCGACGATAAATCCGCACTTCACTGACGAGGTACACCGGTGCACTATCTTGCAGGCGTTGATAATCACTGGGGTCGGTTAACAGCGGACATGTAACTGTAAAAAGTAGCAAGTTAGGTGATATACTTACTGCTGCATTCAGTCTCTTCGACTAACTGGAATGTCAATCGGTTCTTTAATAACTCAGGTTATTAGTTTAGAGTTAGTCGGTGCCACCTGTAGAATGCTTAATAAGTACCTGTAATATTCGTCTAGTCTACTAATAGTTGCTCGTCAACTCGATTATGATTTGTAACAAACAATGGTTTATTCACAATTTAGTTTAGTTGAAATATTCACAAATTAATTTGATTATTTAACTGATGGCCTTTCTTTAACAAATTTTCATTTAAAATTAATGAGTTGTCATAATCTCAGGGTATTTCAGACAGTTTAGTTTCATAAAACAATTTAACATAACATAATTAGTCATTTAACAATTCATATATTCAGGGTCCTTGTAGACTGCAAGATACAAATCAAATACATATGACAGGGCTACAAATTATATACAACACATTGTAATTCCTTAATAAGATAATAAACACTTAATGAACCATTAGAAAAAAACTCGGGTTAACTAAGTTTTATAAACTTTGAGATCATAAAATAAATTGATTAGGATTCGTAAAAAAAATATTTGGGGTATTGTAATTTCGGTTAATGCCGAAATAAACTATCTCCTTTTTAATCATTGAGAAAAAACTTTCATTGAATTAAATTCGCTTGTTCAGGTAAAATTATTAAAGTCAAGGTACTATGTCCCTTGCTATTCTTGTTCTGTGTTGTTAATCAACATTGATAAGCGTATTCGCCTTATTACACAAGTAGTTACACATTTGAATAAAAATCTTAATAATATTTACAAAAGTAATATTCAATAATAGTTGCGAGATTCGTTGCCTCTATTGTTTTTTGTTCATTTTGTGTTATGGCCACACATGGCAGTATTATGTATCATTGTCTCATGCTTTGCGATAATAACAAACACCATACTTCCCTTTGTTCACTTTCAATTAATTCAAAAAAATAACTTCCCGAGATTATATGGGATTGTACACTATGTAATCTGGTTCGCACTGGTGTGTCACTGTTTATCCTTTGGATATAACGAACAATTCGCACTTAGAAAAATTTGAGGGTTACTTAATCTCAACTTATTTTTATCGCGAAAAGCTGATGTCGCGAGTTCCATGTACTCCGCACACGCCCCGTCAGTAGTTATATCTCTCACGGTCCAGGCAATAATAATAAATTCCGCTCTGGCTTGGCTGTTCCTTTTTTCTCGAGCGTTCTGCCTCCCCAATGGTTTGTGCAAATTTGATTGGATAAAAATTACGTCAGCCGATCTATGTCGTGTAGTTACTCCCTTCCGTAAACAATTAATTTCTTAAAATCCGATCGAATATGGGTTCGAGAGTAGCGTTATGACGCGCTGGCTTTGTTCACACAATGAACAGAATTCCTTAAATATAGTTTTACAAACTTATGCTACTATTTACACTAAATATGAATACACTATGTGCTTGCATTTGCTTTGCTTGTAATTTTAAGTCCTTGCAAGACATGTCTAGCTATTATATTAACGAAGTTAGAAATTTCGTTAACATTTTCACATAATTCTGTCATAATAAGTATTTAAATATTGTTCATTGACAATTACGAGTTGTATATCAACTGTATGTGACACTTTAAATACTTTTATCTCAGTTACAATCGTTATTATTTATTTAAAACAACAAATTACCAAGATTAGGCCTAGGCTGGCTATGGCCTGGAATAGGGCTTGTTTAATTTATATAATTTTTATACAATTCTCCCTCTCTGGGTATTTTTTTTGTTAGATGGTTCTTTTGAGATGTTCATTACAAGTTTTGTACACCTCAGATTTCGTGTACACTCAATTTATTTCCTATTTTAAGCATTTTTAGCTCAGTAGATCATTGACCTAACATGGGTCATTGATATAATTTTAAATAATTAACTTAATATCGACTTTTATTGACTTATATTTGACAGGTATTACTAATGATTGATACTGAATGTTGTATCAAGCTTAGAGGTTTTCTAATTACAGGTTTTACTTTGATTTATGTGTCTACACTTCTTACATCTAGTGTAGTTAGACACTTGCGTTCAATTTTGTTTATTTTGCCTTAATTGTTAGCTTATACTTCTAGTGTTATACAGTAATAATAGTAACAGGAGTTGTATTACCCCTTTATGCAATAGTTTCATCATGGTTTACAAAATTAAAGTGTTTTTGTAGTTTGTGAAGTGTGTACACTTTTGCTGTCTCTATCAGTCCCATGTATTTACACTTAATACTCACTATATCACTTTTAATCGCTCGCACTTAGTATTAGTTTTACCTCTATAATGTCCTTTATCATTATGTTAAGTTATATACTAATTTACATGCGTTTACTTCTAATTAAATGTATTTATTTATGGTTTTGTACCATTTGTCAGGTTATGATGCCCATGTTGTTTGACAACAATGCTTTCATGTAAAATTGCTTTTTATGTCAATTTTACCTCTAACCTTCAAGTTTTACTAACAATTATCTGCACATCACTCTTACTTTAGTATTATTTACCATTTTATTCACTCTTTATCTGTTTATACATGTAATTATCAAGTATTAGGCCTAATCCTGGTTTATTCAACATGTCTATTGCTATTAATAAATGGCTTTATTCTGATTTCTTCAGTTTGCTATTAATTATATTCTATGTAATAACAAGTTCCTTCAATATTTTTATTATCAATTAACATTTTTATATATCGAGTGGTGAATGTCAAGTCTTTTGTCATACTCTGGTTTATGTATGTCATTACTTTAGGTACTCATTTGCTGGCACATTTCCTAACTTGTCTTCTCTTCTTATTCTGGTAATATTGGTTCCTGTTTCTTCATATTCTTCTGTCTTCTTCTTCCTTGTTGTGGTTATAATTATTGGTGGGTTTGTGTCCTCTCACTTACCATCTATTAGGTTATTTGTGTTAAATCGTATCGTACTGTTGTTTTCCAAGTTTTGCTCTGTTGATTGCTACTTTTCTTCTTTCATATGTCACTTTTATTATTACATTTAGTTGTTTGACCGGATAATCGTATTAAATACACATTTCTTTATACATTATTCGTCCCTTCTAATTTACAGTGTTAATTATTTAGTACCCTATCTTTCTTATGTTGCTTCTTAAATGTATGGTGAAGATATGTACACTTACAACATATATATATTGTAACGATTATTTTATGAGGGATGAGTTATATCAATTATTAGTATAAATAAATTCTTCGATCTTAAGCCCCACTGTTGAAAGCGTCAATTTGTAACGATTATTTTAATGTTACGTATATTATATTAAACCCCACTGTTGTGTTCGTCAATTTGTAACAAATGTAATATGTATGTTGAACGATAGATTATTATTCTACGGTTGTATTTTGCCGCTCGCTCCCACTATGCATGCAGTCCCAATGACGTCACTCGGAGTTGCCAACAGTTGCTCCGTCCACTGTGCTATGTTAACGTAATTCTTAATTGAAACAGTATAATAATGCAAAGATAACACCAAATAGATATATTCCTTTCAACGATCATTATTCAGATGAAGTATTGATTAATTACTTCTCGTTTTCTTTACTGTAATTACAAATTATGACAAAATTATGCCTCTTCTTTCCTAAGTAGCTAAAAATAATGTGCTCTATGCTGGATTTCGACAAGCAAAAGAATGATGCAGTTTGTTAATATTTCTATTAAAATAAATTATCTCAGGGCGTATCTGGTTCGGAAATTATGGTTAAACAAATAATACAACTCTTAAAATCAAAATACAAAATTCACAATATAAGGATATTACAAGGTTTTGATGTGTAAAGTGCAAACTGGCAGTCGTGTGTTGGTTACTCACTATTATAGGTTATGAACAGTTTTGATGCTTATTAGTTATCGTTAAAGTTTTTATGGTGTTCAAAAAAGGTGTAATACTCAATTGGTGTTATTTTCAAGTGTTCTTTATTGTTGGTGTAGAATAGTGTCTGTAGTTATATTTATTGTTTAAATCCTAAATAGTTGTGTAGACAAGTGTAGGTGTTGTCACATAAGATGATAAATTGTTCAGATTCACCAGATCCTCTTCTTTTTTCTTCCAGGACGAAGATAGGGTCCAAGTCTTCTTTGCTTCTTCTTCCCGGATCTCAATTCTTCTGACTTAAATTCTGGATGTTCTTTTTTTTTATTATAATATTTTGTATTGACTATACCAATTCGTTTCACAAAGTCTGGTATGTGTTTTCACTATTTAAAATATAATTATCTGAGACGTTTTATTAACGCGTCTGTCTTCAATGACGGTTGTTAAAGAAGTCCTATTTTATTTATCTGAATTTTTGGTTGCTAAAGTAAAACTTGAAATCTGGTTGGTTGATTCAGATATACATTGTCATACAAATTCATTATTTCAATGTCTGAATTTGGTCAAAACTTTTAAATTAGTATAGCTTTTTCGTACTGATTGGGAATTTAAAACTACTAGAATCATTATTTTGGTCTTAATATTTGTGACATATAGACACCAAACATGCCTATTTTTGCTTAAGAAGTACTGATGTTACATTTTTTGTTATCAGAATTTTTCTTAAATAACTTAAAACTGATTATTCGATTCCATATTTGTTGTGTATACTATTAATTATAAACCTATTCATATTATAACATTTGTTTTATAAAATTCTAACTGTTTTTCCTAAAATTTACAAAATTCCAAAGTTTGTATGGGCCTATGTCTTGACATGTTAAATTTCTATTTTCTGTTATTGTAGCACCTATTAATTATGCAACTACCATTAAAATTACTCCTTATAACTCTATTAGTATTATCATTTAAAAATATAACAATAATTATTACAGTAACAACATAAAAAAACATAATTCACTTTTGTGATTAAACAATTTGTATATGCCTGGTTACATACATCCTGCATAAGGCATATCATACATATATTATTTAATAAAGCTATAACTAACATCGACACAACTTTAAACGTGTTTTAAGAACATAAAAGGGAAAGTTTAATCATTTAATAATGATTTTATATTTTTCCATTCTTCCTAGGTAGTTCAGCCACTGCTGTAGCCTACTAGATACTTTTTCTGTTTCTTTTTATACATTTGACAATTATTATGTGATTATACATTATTTTCTTGACAACATTATGTCCACTATTATTTACAGTTAGTTGCATGTTTCCATGTACCTATAATAATTGTTTTGTTGCATTATTTCATTATATCATTTAATTAACAATTTACTAATATATTATTTTACATTATATTGTATATTTGGGCCTATTATCCCTCAATTTGTATTTTGATTATTTTTATATTTTGATACATTTAATGTTTACTTATAGTAATGGTACATAATGCTGCCTGTCTTTATAAGTATTATTCTTATCATTATTTGAAATTCATGTCATCATCGGGGTATTTTGCATCACTTTACCTAAACATTAATTTGGGTACGGTCAGTTATAGTCCAAGTCAGTCTAAAGTAGTTATTTGTTCATCTTCACTATCATTTTTAAAAGATATTTTTCTTCTTGTTCAGTTTCTTATCCATGATCTTCATTAAATCTGGTACGATATCAAGCTATGCCAATTGTAATGTTACATAACACCCTGCCACCAAATTTGATTATTTTAATAAAATAGTATATTTTGTTGAAATTATTAATTATCCTATCTTTCATATTATCACTTCTTATCCTTTTTATGATCTGGTATACTTGTCTTTAATTATAAGTGTTCTATCCCTGGAACATGTTACCTCCCTAACAAATTAATCACCATCACATATATTTTGGAATCAGACGGGGGGCTCTCTTGCCCTAATACCCCGCTGTCCTTATAATACAAAATACATAAGTAATATCGATTGCTGGAGCTATCTCATCAGTCAATCACATTTAATAATCACTAGTCTATTCACGACTAAATCAAATAAAAATAATATAATAATATATTCTTGGGATGGTTCACTCAGTTTAACTTCTCATATCTAAATATTTCTTCCCATTGATTCATTCAGATGTTCATTTTCTTGTGGCGATATTAATAACATTTTTATTTTTAATTGGTACTATCTTTTTCCCTTCTTTGTCAGTACTGCTTAATCTTCATTTTTCATTCACTATCTTTATTCAATTAAAACGTAACAAGTATCTGTATCTATAGTTGTTGTTGATTCTCTCACAATCATGATAGGTTATTCGTAGTAAATTTGTTTCTAGTCTCGTCTTATTTTCATCGTCGATTGTCTACATTTGTCTTTTCTTATTCATTTTGTAGTACTTTGGTTTCTCTTGATTCAAGGATGTTGCATCTTACTTTAATATTCGAATAATAAGTTCATAATTATAGTTAATAAGAGGTGCTTATTTTGTTTAGAATTTTGAAATTTATTGAAATTTGTTTACGTCACTTGGTTCAAAATAACATTATCAAAATGAACTGTAAGTTGTCCTTACTATTTGTTTGAATTTTGAGATTTATTCAAATTCATTTATTCACTTGGTTCAAAATAACATTATCAAAATGTACTGTAAGTTGTCCTTACTATTTGTTTGAATTTTGAGGTTTATTCAAATTCGTTTATTGGGTTCATAATACATTTTTAAGGAAACTTGGTTGTATGTTCCCTTAATCTTCTTCGTTCCGGTGGCTTCAATTAAAATTATATTCTGGATTGGTAGAGTCGTTAAGATGATCTTACTTAATTTTTGAATTTTGTGGTATTCGTTGTTATCGATTAACGACACGTTTGCGCCCGCATCTATCATGAATCTTGTGTCTAGTCCATTCACTTGGGCGATAATATAGCCAATCTCATTATTCGAACTATTGTGCGTCATCGTATCTTCGTTTAGCATTTCTTCTCTCACATTTTTTAAAAAATGGTTATGTACTATGGTAATGGTATTGTCAGTCGTTTTGTCTCGTCCTAGTGTGCCGGTTCGAAGCCGGCGATTGCAAAATAGGAATTCTAGAAAGTTTTCATGGTTGTAATATGCGTGAGTGAGGCGCGGAGCCGGCTTTTACAAAATATTTTAAAACAAGTCAGTTTACGGTAACTTAACGTGATACACTCGCGGACTTTGGTCGACGGTATGAGGGGAGCGGTGCGGTGTGCGGTTGCGCGCGCAGCTCGGCCAGTGAGGTGGAAATTGTTCTCTGCCGGATTCAGTCAACGCTCGTCCTTGCTCACAGAGTTCTTCCCCCTTCGTCTCTGCTCTTCGATTCGTTTCTGCGCAGTTTGGTATCTTCTACATGATTGAGTAGAGAATATACGACACCCCGGGTTCTTGCCCTAAGTCGGGTTCCTGGCTGGCTGTGAGCCGATCACCTGTTCAAGCTGTGAACCATATCAAGACCGCCTACGAAGAGGGAGATGGAGACGGGAGCACCACGTTGCACTCACCAGCACTTATGAGGTGACATTTATGCTTTTCTTTTTTTTGGGGGGCCGAACCGGCAGTGTGCCTGTTTTATGAGAATAACTTAGATGCCCGGGGACCACGTGTCCAGACTCTATTTGGGAAGTGAACTGTGATCATGACTCTGAACACTTTAACTTAAAATTTCATATACCTTTTATAACTCAGTTAAGTAACACTAAATGCTATGTCTGTAAGTGCGTGCTGCACTGCGAGAGCGCGCCATAGAGAGATTTTAATCTTGTACCATTTTTATTGTTGCATCTGATTTACTCTTTCAAAATTTAATTATTGCTCAGTAGTTCTGTTCCGGCTGGAACAGCTGCGTATAAATTTTTAATTTGACTAGGGATTTCATATTTAAGGGCTGGGGACTTTCCGGGGGTTTTTCTTGGGGACTTTTCTGGGTTTACTATATGGGACTTAGTTTTCTGACACGCTGGTACAACTTCAGACAGGTTGATTGCCTGTCAACTTTTGTCAACTACATGTGGGCGCGCTCCCGCAGATGCCAGAGCACAACCACCTTATTGTATTCTTTTTCTAATTATTTTATACAGTTATCTGAGGCTCATCGAAACGATTTATTAATGTTCTTAAAATATCTTAGCCGATTTTGCCCCTTGCACAAGGGCTAAGCTGATTGTTTTCTTAACTGGCAAACACATATGGGTTGACTTCACACGTAGAGAAGTTACTGTTTAATTTTGAATATAAAACTGGTTTTCATCCTCTTCTTTTTGGGTAAATTAAATAGATATACATATTGTCAAAATCTTCTGAAATTGTAAAGCCTCAATCAATTAATTTCTGCTATTAAAGTACATAAGGATTTAATTCCTTTTTGGGAATTTTGTGAAGTCAATACTGTCTAGAATTTTATAAACACTGTCTGGAAGTAGGTGAGGAGTTTGTTAACATTACCTGGTGCTGTGAACGGAACAAAGGTTCACACACTCATCATGGGTCATTAATAAACGGAATGCTAGACAAATGGGTGGTCCAGTTTCATTTATGCTTCATGAATTATTCGTCTTTAAAGGGGTTAGAGTTTATGTTATCCTACTGAACGGGTGGCCGACGGGCGTATATTTTGTCACTGCCGGGACATAAAATGATAGTTGCTTAACTCAGTGGGTGGGTGCGTTACAGGGGCATGCGTGCTGAAAGTAAATGACTGTGAGTTGTGTACCTTGTGTTCTGTGTGTGTGTTGTATGTGTCTAGCTAGCCACACGACGGGGAGAATTTTACATGTGTTTGTGCATTTTATATTTTATTTATGTATGTACATTTAACTTATATGCTGTTATATACACTTGTTCTGATGTAATTCTATTCTATTATATACACTTGTTCTTAGGTAAACTGGAATTATATATGCTAGTTGTGATTCAAATTTTTCTATTATATATATGTATACACATTTACTTTGTGCACACTTATGATGATGTACACTTAATTTATACATGCTTGCCATGATGTACCTTTTGGTAGTTTTTATATAGATACATATTTATCTTGTACACATGTATGAATTCCAGAGACATAATAAATCTGTTATTGTTATATTATGGCTGAGTTCATTGCAAGTCCCGTCATACTGGACCCAGCATAATTTTTGCTTCTCTAGGCTCCTGCCTAGTTCTAAATAACTTGTAACCTCTCTTTGAAAGCCAATGAGCAAGGCAATAGAAATTTAAAAGGAAATAAAATAAATACTAAAAAGCATAGAGAGGTTACAAATGGTAGCAGAGCGTGGTTCATTTTAGGCCTGAACCCTGGGGTCCTGGTGTGTGACGGGGCTTGCAGACTCGGGAATATTAAGGCAGTTGTAAATTAATGATTGTTGTAAAATAGTGGATAGATGCCAGTGTAGGCTAATTGTAAGTTGTTTAAAATTGTGAGTCGGGTCGCACCACTGAGGCGGTTAATAGTGTTAAAAAATTTTGATAGCTTGTATTGCCGGGGAGTCTTAAATGTGGCCTGGAATATGGAATGTTCATTGGGGTCGGTGTTGAGCGTAGTATATTGACGGGATGCGGTATGGCCCGATCGGAAATCGGTACCGGAACCGATTTGCGTCCTGTTGATGTTGAATGATTCTGTATTCCCGAATTAGGATTTGTACTTGATTGTTAGTGGGTTGTTGTGATTTATGTGTTGGTACGGCGTGTGTGTCGAGTTGCTGGTTGATGTTATGTGTGTGTAGTTTTGTTGTTTGTCTTTTGTCTCCTTCCGTCGTGGAGTGCATGGTTCTGAATAGGCCAGGTTTCCGCAGCGCTAGAGAACCCGGGGGTCTACTCAAAGGAAGGACAGTACTTGAGTTTTTCCGTTTCTTGTAAATATGTTTTTGTAGGTTATGTTTGTGTTAGGTGTTTAGTGGGATTTGTTTTATGATTGTTTGTTTTGAATTGTGTAATTCTGGCGGGGATATGCTACGAGAAATTGCCCCACCCTCTTACAGGCGTTCTCCAGAAATTTCCGGTGGTGGATGGATTTGATGAGGATCAGCTGTTGGTTTTCTTGGACCTGGTCTTGCAGGTGGCAGATTTCCCAGGGGTGTCCGATGGGGAGGTCTTGTTTCTTATATACCCGTATTGCCGGAGTACGTTGGCTAATCTGGTCACCAAGGCTCTGCGTCGGGGTGACAGTGTTGATGCTTTCCATGGGGAGGTGTTGAACTTCTTCATACCCACTCGACGACGCTTCAAGCTTGAGTTGGAAAGATTCTATCGCCCACAGGCCTACGGAGAGGCGTCAGGAGATTTCGTGCGCGATATAAGGAAAGCTGCCCGGGTGTTAAGATTGGGGTTGCCCGAGACAGAAGTTATCCAAGCAATTCTGCAAGGACTGACTCCCCACAAGAGATCTCGTTTGGCATTTGCAGATCGTCCACGTTGTTTTGCGGACCTTGAGCGACTGTGTGTGCTTTCAGGAACGGTCCAGGCGGCTGACGAGTCCCGAGGAAGAGATGCCACAGATGTCCAATCCTCCAGTGGTTCATCAGGAAGAGCCAAAAGGGACAAACATGGAGGTTGGAGGAAAACCCAAGAGACGCTTAGAAAGCCTGTATATTCCGGAAGTGATGGAGGCTACAAGGGGGTGGCAAGTGTGAAGACGGTAACAACAGCTACAGCACAGAAAACAAAGAAACATGAAATTAACAGGGGAAAAAGAAATTATGTTAGGGAACAGCCATCGGCAAGTAGGGAACCTGCAGTTAGGCGTTATTCCTATTTGCAGAAAAGTGAGAGAGTAAAAGTTCCAGAGGAAGTACAAGGGCCTAATAGAGTAGTAGATGAAGAAAAGGAAGCAGAAGTAGAGGAGCGAAATGACTTCGTGGGATCAACACAAGAAGACAAGAACGCGTCAGTTAATACTGAATTACCGGACTCGAAGAGGACGTCATGGTTGAATCCAGAGGCCGCAGAATTTGTTCCGGTATTTACATCTCGGTTCGTGAGGGATCCAGATCCGGTAATATCGTCATTGTCTACGCAGGGATATGAGAAGTCACTTGAGAGTGTCGCTTTACCATCGCCAGTAGAAATTAATTCAGTCATTGCACATGAACCTGGACAGCTGGATTCCAGGGTGGAAGATGTTGAGGACGTTGTGGTTGCTGAAGGTGGTCAAGGAGTGGAATCGACAGAAGAGTCAGAAGAGCGGTCTGCAGATGCTGCGCAGGTGAGTATAGTTGTAGGTGTTAGGGAGACTGTAGAGTCTGAAGTTGCAGATGGACACAGGGATGTCCGGGCTGCAAGTGTTTCTGAGGTTGTGGATGGACAAGGGGATGTCCATGCCGCAAGTGTAGTAGAAGTAGATGAGGTAGAAGTTGAGGAGAAATTTGGTGGCAGCGTTGTAGAGTTTGTGAGTGAGAGTGATGTAGTGTGTGAGGATGTGCAGACGCCTTCTGTAAGTATTGTTGAGGATTCCGAGGAACGGGAAGAAGTTGCAGGTGGACCAGGTGAGCAACTAGAGGAGGATGAGGATGTGCAGTGTTCAGATGGTGGTAGTGGAAGTGATGGCGATGATGTTGATGATAAATGTGTTGGGGAAAACGAGATCGGAGAAGAGGTTAGAGAAGAGGTTTGTGAAGCGGCTGGCGATGAGTGTCATGCAGAAATTGGTGAGGAGCTGCGGGAAGATGCGGTTGAAGACGGATCAGAGGAGCAACTGGGAGATGCTGAGGAGGTGCAGTGCCATGATGTTGATTTGGATTATGTGGACGAAGAAGGGGAAATTGTAGATAAGGAAGAAATTGTAGCAGAGGAGTTAGACGGCAAGCATAATCCAAGGCGGAGTGAAAGTAGTGAGGTAAGTTGCCTTGATTCTGATTCGGAGGAAATCAGCCAGTATAGCTCAACACGAAATAATTTCTTAGAGAGTGGTGTCCGAAAGGAACGGGCACCCGAGGTACGTCATAGAAAGGTAAGAAGTAGAGGTTAACGGGTAGCGGGTAGATGTTCCCCACATTCCCAGTGGTGTTCATCTATTTCAGGGTTGCGCCCCTGCCCACGCGAGCCTTGGTTTCCTCCATTCTTCCTTATTTCCGGAGGTAGCCAGGTCCTTGCCCTCAGTCCTAGCTATTGCCCTTTAATGATCCTTGCCCCATTTCATCTTCCCAATTTTCCTACCACTCCCCTTAGCAAAAAAAAAAAAAAAAAAAAAAAAAATCTGTCAAACGGAGTTAGAGAGAGACTTAGCTTGTGGTCCTCGAGATCGTCAGTTTCCCCTGTGTTAAAGGTTAGATGGAGTGATGATGTGCTGTTGTTGTTTGTTAATAGGTCTTGATGTTGATGTTGTTCATTATAGGGTCCGAGCCATGCCGCATTCTCCGGTTTTCCTGGTGTTATTTTTGTTGCGAGAGAAAGTTGTGTAGTAGGTACGGTAGAAAGGTAAACCCCCTCTAGTTATGGTGTATTTGAATGAGTAATGATGGGATTAATGTTCGTGTGCCCTTGGTGCGGTCCTCTCTGTCCGGCTGAGCGGGGCCGTCCGCCCTTGTGTAGGGAGTGGGCCAGCCATATGGCAAGGTTGGAGATGCCTTGTAGGTGCATGTGGCTGGTCGGTCCGAGAGACGGACGGGAGTAGTACGGTCACTCACATATCAAGGTGGGAGATACCTTGTTTGGTCGTATGACGAATATGTGAGTGGGACCGGTGGGAGTAATTGGTGGTCACCGGAGAGGGTGACGTGTTGGGGCGGTCCCGTATGGTTGGCGTGGTGGAGAGGGTCGCATGGGGATTGGTGGTGTTCTCCTGAGAGCAAATGCCATCGGGCCACCTTACCCACGATGACCACCGGATTGTCAGTTGGGAGTACACTGCAGGGTACTTTCCCGAGTTTCAGAGCGGGGCAACCGGGTTGCCCTTTCGGGGTGGGGGTGTGCCGGTTCGAAGCCGGCGATTGCAAAATAGGAATTCTAGAAAGTTTTCATGGTTGTAATATGCGTGAGTGAGGCGCGGAGCCGGCTTTTACAAAATATTTTAAAACAAGTCAGTTTACGGTAACTTAACGTGATACACTCGCGGACTTTGGTCGACGGTATGAGGGGAGCGGTGCGGTGTGCGGTTGCGCGCGCAGCTCGGCCAGTGAGGTGGAAATTGTTCTCTGCCGGATTCAGTCAACGCTCGTCCTTGCTCACAGAGTTCTTCCCCCTTCGTCTCTGCTCTTCGATTCGTTTCTGCGCAGTTTGGTATCTTCTACATGATTGAGTAGAGAATATACGACACCCCGGGTTCTTGCCCTAAGTCGGGTTCCTGGCTGGCTGTGAGCCGATCACCTGTTCAAGCTGTGAACCATATCAAGACCGCCTACGAAGAGGGAGATGGAGACGGGAGCACCACGTTGCACTCACCAGCACTTATGAGGTGACATTTATGCTTTTCTTTTTTTTGGGGGGCCGAACCGGCAGTGTGCCTGTTTTATGAGAATAACTTAGATGCCCGGGGACCACGTGTCCAGACTCTATTTGGGAAGTGAACTGTGATCATGACTCTGAACACTTTAACTTAAAATTTCATATACCTTTTATAACTCAGTTAAGTAACACTAAATGCTATGTCTGTAAGTGCGTGCTGCACTGCGAGAGCGCGCCATAGAGAGATTTTAATCTTGTACCATTTTTATTGTTGCATCTGATTTACTCTTTCAAAATTTAATTATTGCTCAGTAGTTCTGTTCCGGCTGGAACAGCTGCGTATAAATTTTTAATTTGACTAGGGATTTCATATTTAAGGGCTGGGGACTTTCCGGGGGTTTTTCTTGGGGACTTTTCTGGGTTTACTATATGGGACTTAGTTTTCTGACACGCTGGTACAACTTCAGACAGGTTGATTGCCTGTCAACTTTTGTCAACTACATGTGGGCGCGCTCCCGCAGATGCCAGAGCACAACCACCTTATTGTATTCTTTTTCTAATTATTTTATACAGTTATCTGAGGCTCATCGAAACGATTTATTAATGTTCTTAAAATATCTTAGCCGATTTTGCCCCTTGCACAAGGGCTAAGCTGATTGTTTTCTTAACTGGCAAACACATATGGGTTGACTTCACACGTAGAGAAGTTACTGTTTAATTTTGAATATAAAACTGGTTTTCATCCTCTTCTTTTTGGGTAAATTAAATAGATATACATATTGTCAAAATCTTCTGAAATTGTAAAGCCTCAATCAATTAATTTCTGCTATTAAAGTACATAAGGATTTAATTCCTTTTTGGGAATTTTGTGAAGTCAATACTGTCTAGAATTTTATAAACACTGTCTGGAAGTAGGTGAGGAGTTTGTTAACATTACCTGGTGCTGTGAACGGAACAAAGGTTCACACACTCATCATGGGTCATTAATAAACGGAATGCTAGACAAATGGGTGGTCCAGTTTCATTTATGCTTCATGAATTATTCGTCTTTAAAGGGGTTAGAGTTTATGTTATCCTACTGAACGGGTGGCCGACGGGCGTATATTTTGTCACTGCCGGGACATAAAATGATAGTTGCTTAACTCAGTGGGTGGGTGCGTTACAGGGGCATGCGTGCTGAAAGTAAATGACTGTGAGTTGTGTACCTTGTGTTCTGTGTGTGTGTTGTATGTGTCTAGCTAGCCACACGACGGGGAGAATTTTACATGTGTTTGTGCATTTTATATTTTATTTATGTATGTACATTTAACTTATATGCTGTTATATACACTTGTTCTGATGTAATTCTATTCTATTATATACACTTGTTCTTAGGTAAACTGGAATTATATATGCTAGTTGTGATTCAAATTTTTCTATTATATATATGTATACACATTTACTTTGTGCACACTTATGATGATGTACACTTAATTTATACATGCTTGCCATGATGTACCTTTTGGTAGTTTTTATATAGATACATATTTATCTTGTACACATGTATGAATTCCAGAGACATAATAAATCTGTTATTGTTATATTATGGCTGAGTTCATTGCAAGTCCCGTCATACTGGACCCAGCATAATTTTTGCTTCTCTAGGCTCCTGCCTAGTTCTAAATAACTTGTAACCTCTCTTTGAAAGCCAATGAGCAAGGCAATAGAAATTTAAAAGGAAATAAAATAAATACTAAAAATCATAGAGAGGTTACACTAGTATGTACCCAAATTGTCGGTTCAGTGATGGGACCTGTTGGTTTTTCACTGCCGCGGTCCGTTTAAATCAGGGCTGATCTCCTCGGTCCTGTTGTCTGGTTGAACGGGTCTGTCTCTATTCTGTAATTCTTGTACGTCAATGGCGTTATTATTGAACGTCACTGAGTTTCTGTTATTCCTGTCATCGTTGCAGCTCCTACTTCGTCTATGTTCATCCCGGTAGCGCTGATTATTCTCCTCCTGAAAACTTCTCTCACGGTTCCCATTATAATTCGTTCGTCCCTGGTACGAACGTCTTCCCACATCTCTATCGTCGTTGCTCACATAATTCACATGTCTTCGATATGTTTGGTTTTGGTTGTTATAATTGCCATCATTATTCTGTCTGTAACGGTTATCGTAATTGTTTTGATAACCTCGGTTGTTCTGGCAATGGTTGTCTCTATCATTGGCACGCTGGTATCCGTTATTATTATTCGTAGGAGAGCTACGGTAATAGTGGTTGTTGTTATTGTTGTTATTTGTCGCATTGTTTCGTGGATAGTTGTTATTGTTATTGTTATTTTGGTAACTACGTTGATAGTGGTTACCGTTGTTGTTGTTGTAATTGTTATTATTTGATCTATTCCCGTTGTTTTCATATCAAGCGTCGCGGCGACCATTATTTCTGTCCACTTCATCGCTCCTTCGTCTGTATTGGAGGAAGCTCTTCTCTTGTTCCATTTCCGCTAACAATGCCGAGATCTCCTCAATGGTTTGTATTCGTCCGTTTATTCGGCCTCTCGTAATTTCCCCACCATAGTGATAAGCTAATAGCCTCACTAAAGGTAGTAATGGCAGGCTCTAAATGTCTGGCTATGTTGATCTTACCCAGAAAGTATGCGGTCGGAGTTTGTTTGCCGTGTAGATCATATCGGCCCAATCCTATGTCACTCCTTATCATATGTTGTGTGGCATCAGACCAGTACTTGGATTTAAATTGTTTTTAAATTCTTGGAAATTTTGTATATTCGGCCGCATCGCCGTCCACCAATTGTGATAGAATTTTCTGAACATTTCGTCCAGCATACTTCTAATTACAAACCATCTGTCTTCTCCGATTTTTGCTATTTTTTCTTCTACCCGTTCTAGGAATAGCATGGGGTTTCTTCTATAATTCTGGAAGTCGATAACTTCTCGGTTTTCCTCACATGTGGTATGGGCACCGGTACATTGTCTGTTTCTTAGAGAGTTGATTTCATCCCTATGGGCAGTTGTTTGGTCTTGTACTGTAACCCCTCTTTCCTTCTATGCCTTTTATATATAGAAAACAAACTTCTTTTTTTTTATTTTTTTTTATTTTTATATATATATATTTTTTTTTTGGAAGAGAGGCCACTAGTTATTTAGAACTAGGCAAGAGCCTAGAGAAGCCAAAAATGCGCTGGGTCCAGTATGATGGGACTGGCAAATGAAACTCTGCTCTAAGATAACAATAACAGAATTTATTGTATTCATGCTTTTGTACAATTAACTCCCCTAGTGTAGGCCTACAACATATGCGCCTTTGAAAGAGTAAGAGAATATTACAAGTGTTTCATAATCGAGAATAGCCCAACTTCAAACCACAATCGTTATTATACTTAAATTCATTATTATAATTCCATTAGACATAGGCATCGCAAATAATTTAACTTGATATTACTGAGCAGAATCCAATTACTTTAAATAATGTAAAATGGCGCATAGTCTCGACCCTCCCAGTAATTTACATAAATCATAACATGGTATATATATATATATATATGCATAATAACGTTTAAAAATCACATAAGACATAACACACAATATATAATTAACACAGATACACATTTACATATAAATGGCACACCACATGTTCACCTGGTTAACAGCGTATATTTTGTCATCATACACCCTCAACCCTCTTATTCAGATCAAGTATCCGACCCACCATAAATTTTCAATTAATAAACTCAAACCCAACTAATAAATCCCAAAAGAGTAAAGTAGACATGCCCCAAAATTCTAAGTATATGAGCAGCCAAGGTCAATTTGGCTAAACAGTCCGAACGGCACACAAGTGCCAAGCAAAAGTTAATTATTAATTTCGGATCTCAATAATGATAATGATAATAAGTGCCATCACGAGGTCAACATGGATGCCCGGTTGCATAACTGTATTTCTCATTTCCTTATTTTTCTGACAAAAAATTTGCAAAGGCAGTGGAACGTGATCACCCATAAATACTTATAACTGGTACTGATTTGTCTTGTATTCTTTAACATTTATTAATTAATTGGTATTATGAGCAATAAAAGTTTAACAATTATTGTGCTGGCTATGGCAAAATTTAATGGTTACAAAATTAGCTGAACAGTAAAATTGAATTTCGAAAAGGAGAATCTATGTAATGAATGTACTAAAACATGCTTAAAGTGTTCATAAAAACTTGGGCTCAGGCACGGTCATGCGCCCGGACGAGATCCAGCAAAATAGGACATGATACAGTCCTGTAGTGAACGGCACCTACAGGTGTCGTCCACTTGTTAAAACACCTCCCCGACCTTTAAATTAATAATCCAATACACAACCCAATTAACTGAAAAAAAAAAATTAACTACAAAATTTCCCAACGGGGACAGATACATCCGTGCATGCATGCTTAACACAGAACTAATTTAGTGGCCGGGAATGCCGAACATATTTACAGAAAACTCACATCAACTCGGGTGATGCATGACCCTGGCTGAGTTTACAATTCTCTGAACGTGATATACACTAATATGTTAATGAGGCGTAAGCCTTAATAAAATAAAACAATGACAAAGTAACATGTAAACTCAATTGTCCCCAAACCCATGTGAACTAAGTCCCCAAACTGGAGCATCTCCACAAGTGTCTCAAAAGGAGTTTATCGGCCACAAACATTTTGTTCAAAAAAGCTTAAATGTCACCTGGTTAGCAGCATATGGGTAGAGGATCTGGTCGAGTGTGTGTCCGTCCATCCAGGCTGACAGCTGACGGAAGTGTTTGAATCTATATCATGGAAAGCAGGTATTCGGCCATCCTCTGGAGCGAGACAGATTATCGTCTACATCGGAAACCCTGCACAATTATATCGATAATTACTTACAGGTTTAATAAACCACACTACCACATTTACCCAGCTGCCCACATTTCGTAACAAGCCTAGTTTACAATCTCCGAAAATTCACTTATGTATTGAACCCCATTGAATCAAATAAATCACTTCAATATAACACCTTTAAATATTATAATCTATAATATATCCAAATATAATCATTCAACATAATAATCATTCCAAATAAATAGTTATTCACAAGTTTTCGTGAAGCACTTAACTCCCCCTGACAGGAACTAGCAAACTTTAACAAGTTCGTGATGTACAATCATTTCAGAAAAATAACTAACTTACGCCCCATTCTAATTTAATGAATTGAATATTCTTATTATTACATTATTAATGAGATAATGGATGAATATCTGTTAGCCAGCGTTAAGATTGAAACATACATAAAACAATTTAACCTGTTGCCTGCCACGTGCTGATAAAATACTGCAATACCTATCGCACTGCATCTGCGTTAATATTAAGTAAATACAATTTATTTTTATGAATTATTAAGTTATATATCTTAACACACTTACCGGGAGGTCGCGTAGACTTCTACTTATACATAGTAGCAGATAGTAGACAAGTTTTACATCGATGCTGTCAGCCGGATATAGACGCTGCTACGCTGAACGACAGAATTGGACTGAAGAGTCCTGCTGCTGAAAAAATGGTATGAAGCGCCGGGCCCAGAGCGCGCGCGGACGGCCCGGTGGAAAGATAACGCAGCAACGTAATTCATTACGACAGCAAACTCCGATAATACGTACGTAAATTCTTACGTAAACACTTATGTTAATAAATACGTAAATTAATAATTCAAATTACGAGCAGGCCGTTCCCGTTAAAAAAAACCACCGCCGAGTTTTTCTAAACACGGCACAGTACCGGATTAAGACTAGTACCTATGCTTTCTAATCTTTCTCCCATCACTGCTTGGTTGGTTTTTATATTTTCTATTCGTCCATTCGTTTCTTCCCGGACGCTCAGCATCTCTTGGTTCATCCGCTCACACTTTTCCTTGGTCTCGGATTCTACCCTTTTACTTTCGGTCACCGGTTCTTCTAGCCTCTTGTCCCATTCTTCCTGCAAATGCCGGTTATTAATTTCCATCTTGTTATTCCACTCTTCTTTTAATGACTCTCTGTGTTTATTCAATTTTTTCATGGTTTCCTGGTAATTTCCTTTCAATTCTTCCCTCAATGGTCTATTATTTTCGTCTATTTTCTCCTCCATATTCCTGCTATTCTCTTCCAATTCTCCCATTTTTCTTCCATTTTCTTATTAGTCTCTTCCAATTTTCGGCTTAATTCCTCCTTTGTCTGTTTATTATCACTCTTTATTTCCTCTATAGATTGTTTATTGTACTTTTTTATTTCCTCCGTCAATTTTTCTAAATTCTTATTACTATTCTCATTTAATTCTTCCTTCAATTCGTCCATTAGTTTCTTATTACTCTCCTCCGTTTTCTTACCAGTTTCGTGCATTAATTCCATCATACGTTTAATCATTTCTTGCGTCTTCTCGCTTTCTCTTTGTGTGGGTTCTTCTGGTTGTTTCTCCTGAGCCTTCCTTATTATGGTTCCTACTTCCTCAACCGGTGTTGTTTCCTTGTCTTGCATGTTTAATTCGCTTTCCTTCTCGGTTTCAGCCGCTCGTTTGCGCGATGTTTCTCGCTTCCTCATTTTCGTTTATTTTATGCTGCTCGATTATAAATTATATCTTAATTTATCGCCTCACACGTTGCTTCTCCAATTTGCAACGATTATTTTATGAGGGATGAGTTATATCAATTATTAGTATAAATAAATTCTTCGATCTTAAGCCCCACTGTTGGAAGCGTCAATTTGTAACGATTATTTTAATGTTACGTATATTATATTAAACCCCACTGTTGTGTTCGTCAATTTGTAACAAATGTAATACGTATGTTGAACGATACATTATTATTCTACGGTTGTATTTTGCCGCTCGCTCGCACTATGCATGCAGTCCCAATGACGTCACTCGGAGTTGCCAACAGTTGCTCCGTCCGCTGTGCTATGTTAACGTAATTCTTAATTGAAACAGTATAATAATGCAAAGATAACACAAAACATATATATTCCTTTCAACAATCTTTATTCAGATGAAATATTGATTAATTACTTCTCGCTTTTCTTTACTGTAATTACAAATGATAACAAAATTATGCCTCTTCTTTCCTAAGTTGGTAGTAGCTAAAAATAATGTGCTCTATGCTGGATTTCGACAAGCAAAAGAATGATGCAGTTTGTTATTATTTCTATTAAAATAAATTATCTCAGGGCGTATCTGGTTCGGAAATTATGGTTAAACAAATAATACAACTCTTAAAATCAAAATACAAACTTCAAAATATAAGGATATTACAAGGTTTTGATGTGTAAAGTGCAAACTGGCAGTCGTGTATTGGTTACTCACTATTATAGGTTATGAACAGTTTTGATGCTTATTAGTTATCGTTAAAGTTTTTATGGTGTTCAAAAAAGGTGTAATACTCAATTGGTGTTATTTTCAAGTGTTCTTTATTGTTGGTGTAGAATTGTGTCTGCAGTTATATTTATTGTTTAAATTGTAAATAGTTGTGTAGACAAGTGTAGGTGTTGCCACATAAGATGATAAATTGTTCAGATTCACCAGATCCTCTTCTTTTTTCGTCCAGGACGAAGATAGGGTAGAAGTCTTCTTTGCTTCTTCTCCCCGGATCTCAATTCTTCTGAATTAAATTCTGGATGTTCTTTTTTTTACTATAATATTTTGTATTGACTATACCAATTCGTTTTACAAAGTCTGGTATGTGTTTTCACTATTTAAAATATAATTATCTGAGACGTTTTATTAACGCGTCTGTCTTCAATGACGGTTGTTAAAGAAGTCCTATTTTATTTATCTGAATTTTTGGTCGCTAAGGTAAAACTTGAAATCTGGTTGGTTGATTCAGATATACATTGTCATACAAATTCATTATTTCAATGTCTGAATTTGGTCAAAACTTTTGAATTAGTATAGCTTCTTCGTACTGTTTGGGAATTTAAAACTACTAGCATCATTATATTGGTCTTAATATTTGTGACATATAGACACCAAACATGCCCATTTTTGCTTAAGAAGTACTGATGTTACATTTTTTGTTATCAGAATTTTCTTAAATAACTTAAAACTGATTATTTCGATTCCATATTTGTTGTGTATACTATGAATTATAAACCTATTCATATTATAACATTTGTTTTATAAAATTCTAACTGTATTTCCTAAAATTTACAAAATTCCAAAGTTTGTATAGGCCTATGTCTTGACATGTTAAATTTCTATTTTCTGTTGTTGTAGCACCTATTAATTATGCAACTACCATTAAAATTACTCCTTATAACTCTATTAGTATTATCATTTAAAAATATAACAATAATTATTACAGTAACAACATAAAAAAACATAATTCACTTTTGTGATTAAACAATTTGTATATGCCTGGTTACATACATCCTGCATAAGGCATATCATACATATATTATTTAATAAAGCTATAACTAACATCAACACAACTTTAAACGTGTTTTAAGAACATAAAAGGGAAAGTTTAATCATTTAATAATGATTTTCTATTTTTTCCATTCTTCCTAGGCAGTTCAGCCACTGCTGGTGCCTACTAGGTACTTTTTCTGTTTCTTTTTATACATTTGACAATTATTATGTAATTATACATTATTTTCTTGACAACATTATGTCCACTATTATTTACAGTTAGTTGCATGTTTCCATGTACCTATAATAATTATTTGGTTGTATTATTTCATTATATCATTTAATTAACAATTTACTAATATATTATTTTACATTATATTGTATATTTGGGCCTATTATCCCTCAATTTGTATTTTGATTATTTTTATATTTTAATACATTTAATAAAATTATTTGTTTACTTATAGTAATTATAGATAGTGCTGTCTGTCTTTATAAGTATTATTCTTATCATTATTTGAAATTCATGTCATCATCGGGGTATTTTGCATCACTTTACCTAAACATTAATTTGGGTACGGTCAGTTATAGTCCAAGTCAGTCTAAAGTAGTTATTTGTTCATATTCACTATCATTTTTAAAAGATATTTTTCTTCTTGTTCAGTTTCCTATCCATGATCTTCATTAAATCTGGTACGATATCAAGCTGTGCCAAATGTAATGTTAATATATATATATATATATATATATATATATATATATATTCAATATCTTTCTGCTACAGTCCGTTTCTTGATGTATATAATACATTTAATATTTATAATTATATTTACCTCAAGATGTTATTTTTCTATTTGGTACATGTTTCGAGAGTTCCTGTTCTCCCTTCTTCAGCCTTTGCGATCTTGTTTCTGGTGAAGTATTTGTGTGTTGGCTGCTGGATGCAATTAATGTTGTTTGTTGGTCTTTGGTATTTTAACTTTGTATTATTGTGTGTGATTGTGGTATGTTTTTGTATTTTGTGTATTTTCGATTTTGAGTGCTTTGAATATTGTGTCATGTTTTGTATTGATTTGTATTTGTTCTGGTATTAGTTTGTTTTGTGTTTTATGTTTGTATATTTGTAAATTTTCCCAAATGTTCATTATGGTGCCTTTGTGTGGTATATGTTTTATTAGTGATATATTGGTTATGTCTGGGAATTCGTGCCCTGTGTTTATTGAATGCGTGGCTAAATTGGATTTACATATTTCTGTTTTTTTGTATGCGTTTAGGTGTTCAAAATAACGTTTTTTCAGCTGTTTTTTCCTACATGGATAAGATATTTAGACGATGGGCTATATGTATTAAATAACAAAAACACAAATCCAGAGAACATACTGAAACAAATCAATAACATACATCCTAAAATACAATTCACAGAAGAAAAAGAAAAACATAACAAAATCAACTATGTAGACATAATCATCACAAGATACAACAACCACATACAATATGCAATATATAGAAAACCAACTTCCACTAACATCATTATACCTAACCATTCTGACCACCCACCACAACATAAAATGGCAGCATTCTATTCACTATTTAACAGAATGTACAAAATTCCCCTAAACAAACAAGAAACTGACAAAGAAAGAAATATAATATACCAAATAGGTTATGAAAATGGATACAATAAAAATACTGTGAACAAAATAGAAAATAAAATCAAATATAAAATAAAAACTGAACAATTAAGAATTAATCAAAATGAAAAACACATAAATAACAACAACAACAAAAATGGGCCACATTCATATACTTAAATAATAAAATGACAAAACTAACAAAACTATTTAAAAACACAGATATAAAAATAGCATACAAAACTAATAAAAATAAATTACAAATTCTAAATAGCTCACACAACAAAGATAATACAACTAACGGTATATACAAAATTGAATGCCAAGATTGCAATAAATGTTACATAGGACAAAGAAAAAAACAGCTGAGAAAACGTTATTTTTAACACCTAAACGCATACAAAAAACCAGAAATATATAAATCCAATTTAGCCACACATGCAATAAACACAGGACACGAATTCCCAGACATAACCAATGTATCACTAATAAAACATATACCACACAAAGGCACCACAATGAATGTTTGGGAAAATTTACAAATATACAAACATAAAACACAAAACACAAAACAAATAAATACCAGAACAAATAAAAATCAATACAAAACATGACACAATATTCAAAGCACTCAACATCGAAAATACCAAAACATATACCACAATCACACACAATAATACAAATTTAAAATACCAAAGACCAACAAACAATCTTAATTGTATCCAGCAGCCAACACACAAATACTTCACCAGAAACAAGATGGCGAAGGCTGAAGATGAGAGAACAGGAACTCTCGAAACATGTACCAAATAGAAAAATAACATCTTAAGGTAAATTTAATTATAAATATTAAATGTAAAAAATATATATATATATTGTAACAGTACATATGTCACCACATCCACCTAAGTACTGAAAATTAATTTAAAGGTCACCACTAGAAAAAATACATTAAAAGGTCTAGAATACCACCAAGTATACTAAAGAAAAGTACCATAAGTTTGAATAAGTGAAGCATCATTGAAAGGAATTCACTAGTAAATGCACCAAGAAAGAAGAAAAGAAGAATAAAGACGAGACGACCGACATACTATACCCAATAGATCAGTAAGAAGGACGCAACACAACAAGAGAGAAAAGAAAAATCAGTAAGAAGGACACAACACAACAAAAGAAAAAAGAAAAATCAGTGAGAAGGACACAAGACAACAAAAGAAGAAAGAAGAGTCAGGGAGAAGGATACAACAAGGACAACTTCAAGAAAGAAGAAGGAAGAAACAGTGTGAAGAAGACAAGTGAAAACCTCATCATGTATAAAATGAACAATAGTGAGGAGGAGATCAGTGAAGAAAGAAGGAAGAAGAAGGAAGATAACCAGACCAAACACAAGAATAAGGGAAGAAAATTGAAGTATAACAAACTAACATAAACATTGAAAGAATAATTGTATTAAGAAGAAGGAAGGAGTGTTAAATAATTATGTGATATAAATCCCAAAGCTGTATAGTAAAGTCAACACTGACAACAACTCATTTAATGAACACATTTATTGTTTATGTGAAACACATTATTGTAAATAAGGATTAAATATTGTAAATAAAGAGTCACAAGCAACCTGAATGAGGACAAGATGAGTTTATGATAGCTAAATGATGTGTAGTTATAGAATAACCAGAGGAATATGCAACCAATATAGTGAATGACCAATTGTACAGTGGGAATGATGTACATACAAACTCACTAATTAACAACAAATAAGATAATACAGGAGTAAACTAAAGGTGAACTATTGATAACCAATAACCAATGTACAAACATGAAACGAAAACCAGTGGAATAGACTAAGATAGAAATACACAGCCATAAACAACACACTAATGTTTACTGAACCTATGACATAACCTAATCTGGGCATTCAGTTTCCAATAAAACTTGATAAAAAATGAATCAAAACAATGTTAGACCAAAATGTAATGAGCTAGGAAGTAAATAGAGCATATAAGGAATGTTTTGTATACGATAGCTAATAGTATAACAGGATATAAAAGCTATATTTATGTAATACAAATATGACAGAATGCTTGTAATGGCAAAGTGACACTATGCAACCAAAATTATGTAATAAACACATTGTACAAAGAAAGTAACCCAATTAATGATTTGATGTCAGACAGAATATTATTCATATGAGCAATTGCAACCAAAATAACCATTTAAATCGTTTATATAAATGTAATTATAACTAAACCATTATGACAAGTAGCTGCAAGTAAAGTTTACAGCAACCAAACTTTGCTAATAACAGAGTCAAATGCAGAGTGAACTGCATCACAATAACGATAAGGTCCTAGTGACTATTTCAGTTATCAATTAGAAAACAATATAACTAAAATGTCTATGATATTAAGCATACTACCAAGTAACGCCATATAGGCATAACAAGCCTGATTCATAACTGATAGTTAAGGCATTAAACAAATAATGTAGGGAAAAGGAACACTGTCAGTAGTGACTTAACCCATCAATACTTAATTACAACATGTTAAAAGCTAATTAAATACTCTTATTACTCAGTAATAAGCAAAATAAAAATGTATGACAGTAAGTTTAAGTGTGAATCTATGAAAACGGACATAGTATTAATATTAGGACATAGTTTTAAGGGAAAATTGTACAGTAGCTTAAGAATGAGACATTACAATAGAAAATAAAATAAAAACCATGAAATATTAATAATTAATGGTTTAATGGACAATAAGCATAAATGCTAAGTGCTAAGTCAGCTAACCCTAATCAGAAACATATGATAAGGGGACTCAAATTAATCGTCTTTCAAAAACACGAACAATGAGAGTAAGCACAACACCCTCAGTACAACTATAAGAAAGATATTAGACTTTCAAAAATAATTGTATTGTGCTTAGCCCTTCCGCGTGGGCGTGTGAACCAGAATTTGTTAATCTTGTTCCCAAAGACTGACGCTTATGATAGCGTCTATTTTGACGAAGTCTACCGTAAATAAACGAATTGGAAAAAACTGACCAATCAGAGCCTATAAAAAATCCGAAATTCATCATTCCAACCGAGGAACCACATACAGTCTTTTAACAACAACGAAGCGGACTACACGCTCGCCGTCGCCTCAGAAAAACGTGCGTTTGACAGCAACACAGCGTCAACCATATTAACCTCAAAGTGAGACATAGATTACCTACATTGAAGAATCAGTGCAGTATATTTACAAGTGTACTCTATTCGGAGTTTATGCGCATAGGAGTGTGTGCAGTGTTGTGATCAAGTTTAAATAATTAATTAATAAATTTTAATTAATTAAATAAGTGTTCATAATTAAAAAAGTGTAACCCTTCGAACGACGAGAGACGCAAGTATTCATAACCACAAATATAATGTTATGATTAGTTTATAAGCATAATAACTGAACGCTAAAAGCGATAAAAATTGAAATATAGAGACAATTAAATTCCCTATCCTTAACAGAAGGGAACTGATAAAATACAAATGAACAATGTTGAAATTGAACGTTCTGAGTAATGACAGTTTTAACAATTTGTATACAATAAATACCTAGGATAAGTAAAGACATTGTAACATCAATGAAGTGTATATGTGCTCTTATGCTATCAGTAGACTAGAGTATGAAATATTTTGTTCCTAAATTCAATTAATAGTTTTCGCCGGAGTGCGATAACTATAATAAGTAAATTACCATTACCTGAAATAGGAATATCCAATTTCACAGATGATTGTAGTACCTAATACAGGGTTATCACAATACTATTAATTAATAATAAATAATTCACTACTTTTAACCAAATAAGGTTGCACTACACCATACATAAAGCATGTGCCTAACTATGAACAGTGGTTCATATTTTATCTTTTTTCATTAATAATCAATGAATTTTTATTTTATATGTTTGTTCTAACCGTAGCTATTATTTCAAATAAGTGTATTTTGCAGGCTAAAAGAACCTACTACTTTTATTATTATAATCATTATTAAATTTTCAAGTCGAACCATCCGACATAACCTATATGTTTGTCTAAACACATTGTATTACTAACCAGAGGCAGTCATGCCAAATCGAGCTCATCATTTGTTTTAGAGTCAATGTTCACTTTTAAAATATTAATTGTTAAACAAAAAGAAGAGCAAAACGCCTTATTGTATTGAATTTCACTGTGTGTTATTTGAATAAATTACCATTATTATTTTTTACCGGTGAAAGAGTTGACTTTTATTGTATCAGTACAAATACAGCTTAGAGGAGAACAACGAGGCGGTTGGTACCATGCTGAGAATGCGAATTATTCAAATTGAATGATTCCATGTTTTGTTTACAACCGCTCAGAGCAATATATTTACAATCTTATACAATAATACTATACATGAGTTATTATGTGTACCATGCCTATGTTTGTGTATGTTAATGTATAGGAAGAAACAACTGATCTCCTCACAACCGCTGATCAACAAAGTGTCAACGGAACGTCAAGTGGACATCCTAACAGTGAATATAATACATAAAATTAAACTATTTAAACAGACAGCTAATCCGACGAAAAAAAAAGAGTAAGTACCGACTTATTCAATCCTGGATTCAACAATAGGTTGAATTGAGGGGAATAAGTCATTAAACGGTAGAATAATAATAAAATTGATATTAAATAATAACGATTAGCCGAGAGCACGACCCATTAACAGTAAAAGAACCCTGAGACTACTAATAATAATCATAATTAAACTATAAAAATTTAGACGGATACATCGTCAACTAACAAATTGGCGCACAATGTTCGAGCAAAATTAGGCGGAAAAAATATCCAACCTAATTTACAAAACAAACATCAACCTAATATTCGAGGCAGCTGCAATACACAGGACCAAAAATGCAACGGAGAGCAACCTCTAAGAGACGTGCGGCGGAGGCAGATAAAGAAATAGACATGGATGATAAGGAGGCGACGCCGGTCGAAGATCTAGAAGAAATATTACCTCCTATAGAACCCAGCCGACCTATACAAACAGAGGAACCATACGAGGGACCCGCAATAACGGGGGACATTAATATCATGGAGATGCTGAAGAATATGATGGAAGAAAACAGAAAAAGTGTGGAATCGACGAATAAAAATATTGAATCATTAAAGGAAAATTTTAATGAAAAATTAAATAAAAATAATGAGTCTTTGGAATTACTAAAAGAATAACTGAAGGAAGACGGCCAGAAGAAAATTGCATTATTGAAAGAAGATTTTAACGAGAAATTAATTAAAAATAACGAGTCCCTGACCAAAAATATGGAGTCGATTCACAAGAAGATGGATGACAACCAGGAAAATAATGAGTTGTTAACCAAAAATATAGAATCGTTGAAGGACGATTTCAAAGGGGAGTTAAACAAGAAGACGGAAGAAACAAATAAAATCATAGCTTCATTGAAAGAAGACACCCAAGGATTGAGCAAGAAGATTGATGACAGCATAGAAGATAGTAACAAGAAGATTGAAATCATCAGCCAGAGACTCGAAGACAGTCACGAAAATTGAATACGAAAATAGGAGAGGAGATAACCGAAGTTAGACGGGAAGTTTCTGAAATCGGCGAGAGGTGTGAAGAGAACCAACAAGAAATACAGAGAGCGAAAGAGACACTTCAAACCCGAGTAAATAACATCGAAGGATCCCATTTAAATAAATTCGAAATCTTGACTAAGAAACAAGAAGACTCGGGGACGAGATGTGAAGAAATCACCGCTACCGTGAATGACGTTCGGGAGCAAGTACACACTGACAAGGAGAAGATGGCTGAACTTCAACGACGAGATCTCAATAATTTTAGGGAAGAAATTAATTCACTCAGAAGTCAACCAATCCAAGTGACCGGAATAACGAACATAGAGAATCGTGAACTGATAAATTTCCAACATTATAAAAGGAATCCCATGGAGTTCATCGAAAGAGTGGAAGAAAATATCGCTCGTACACGCGAAACTAGATGGCCTACTATCAGAAACATGTTAGACGAGTACTTTAAGGACGTGCGCGATAATTGGTGGACGGCTACCCGGCATGATATACAGAAAATATCGCTCGTACACGCGAAACTAGATGGCCTACTATCAGAAACATGTTAGACGAGTACTTTAAGGACGTGCGCGATAATTGGTGGACGGCTACCCGGCATGATATACAGAATTATGCGGAATTCAAGGCGCTGTTTAAAACGAAATACTGGTCCGAATCGGCACAGAACATAGTGCGGGACGACATCTGCAACGGGAAGTATGACCGCAGTAAAGGGGCATCACTCACCGCGTACTTCTTGGTCAAAGTGTGTATGGCCAGAAATCTTGAGCCGAGGATACCTGAAGAATGCCTCGTCACTAAATTGGCGTATCATTTCGAAGAGGGCGTGGCCAGAGCGAGACTGAACGGACAAATAAGAACAATCCAAACTATGTCCGCGTTATTAGAAAACTATGAGCAGGAGAAGTATTATCGGAGGAGTCGGCAGGGACCAGACCCATACTTTGATAGAAACGGTCAGGCCGGATACCGAAATAATTATCGAGGTAATTATAATAATTCAAACCGAGATAATACTGACCAGAATCCGAGGCCAAATAGTAACGGGAATAATCATCCGCCAGATAGAAATAGCCCGAATTATAGGCCAAATTATAATAATAATTATAATCAGAATCCTCCTAATAACAACCACCGTCCTAATTATAATAGTGGAAATCAACATCGGCCAAACAATGGTAACCACCCCTACCGTCCAAATAATAACAATCGCCAGTACCGACCGAACAACGGGAATAACCACAACCCGAGCAATTTCAGAAGAGCTAATTACGTTCGCGCTGACGACAGAAACGAAGGGAGACGCTTCTATCAGGGACGACGAAGCTTCAATGAAGATAATAACCCGTATAGTGAGGACGTAAGGAGTAGCGAATCCGGGTACGACTAACGAAGGACCCGCAGTAGCGAAGATATAAACAGAAATAATAATAACGGACGTCAATACAACCATCCGACTAGACCCGAAGGAAGGGAGGATGCCGAAAATGTACGGCGGGTTCATCATATTGAAGGAGTCAGATCCGGACGCGGGAACCAAGGACAGGACGATCCATCTACGAGGGTCCGGATGACTTACAATCAACAAAACCCACCAGAACGCTGGCTTCCCTGAAGAGGCACGGGATTCCAATCCAACACACCTCAGAGAGGGGGAGTCGAAATAGATGAAGAAGTGGAAACGGCCGACCGATGGAACGCCTAATCCGAAATAAACAAACCAAAACTCTTTACCAAATACAATATGAGTGCACTACAATAATAACTAAATGAGAATGAGGCCAACGACTATTGGGTAAACGACAAGTACTAAAGAAAAATATTTATCAAGCAACCCTACCTACTACACTAAAAACGAAGAAATATAACCATCCAGAATAAGTGAAAACCAGCATCACTTGAAAGAGTAGAGAGGCAGAAGATCAAAGAGAGTAACATGAATGAAGGATATTATTATGGAAAGAAGAGAAAAAGAAAAATATTTATTAAGTGAACCATGTAACCCCAAGAGTGTCTATAAAATCAATTATTAATATGTTATTATTATGTTATCACATTATATCATAACTATCAAATATTGTATACACTAAAAACGAAGAAATATAATCATCCAGAATAAGTGAAAACCAGCATCACTTGGAGGAGTAGAGAGGAAGAATATCAAAGAGTGTAACATGAGAGAAGGATCTTATTATTAAGGAAAGAAGAGGAAAAGAAAAATGTTTATTAAATGAACCATATAACCCCAAGAGTGTCTATAAAATCAAATATTAATATGTTGTTATTATGTTATCACATTATATCATAACATATTGAACGAAAAATGTTTGTCAAATGAATGTTATAAGTAACACGAGAAAAAGAAGACTAGTATGTGATGACTAAACCATAACGAAAACAAGCAACTAGTGAACACACTTAAGATATTTTAAACAATGTTTACTATCACTTTGAGAAAAATTGTGTACTATTCAAAATAAAATACTAAAAAAAAAATTATGACATTTGCTAGAGGAGAAAAGGAGACCATTAATGAGAATATTATGTAGAAAAGATAGTGAAAAGGAGAATTGACCAAGAAAAAAGACGAAAGAACCAATCAATGTGAAGAATAATTTTGTCACGATAAGGAGAGAAGAAAAAATGAAGAATATTTACAAATGCTATTTGTCAACAACATTAACTAATGAAGATCTGGAGAAGCGAAGAAGGAATCCAGAAGAGAGTGTATAATAAAATATAAAAGGCAAGAAAATGAATAACCCCAAGAGTGTTTATTATTATTAGTCGAAAGAGACTGCTTATGAGTATTATTATTTGATGAATTGACTGTAGAAAAGTTCCAGCAATCATTTAACTGGGCAGGGATGAGGTACCCCTGATCTCAGAAAGAGTGTAGTTATGAACGACGGAGTTAGGTAAGCCATAGAGCCCACCCGAATCGATTCCAGCTACCAAGTTAGGAAAAAATGTTAGGGAAATTAAATATTTAAGGGAAAAAACAATACAAGCCAAGAATATAATTAAACAAGATTCCAAGAGTATGAGGAAGAAGGAGATGTAGAGAATATAGTGAACTGAAGACCAGTGTAAGAGTAAATACAAGATATGAAAACATTATATGTGACTTAAGAGTGAAATAAAATATTGATAATTTCTTCAATCATAAAACGAAGATATCAGAAATGATCAATTCTAATAAGGAGGCAATATGTAACAGTACATATGTCACCACATCCACCTAAGTACTGAAAATTAATTTAAAGGCCACCACTAGAAAAAATACATTAAAAGGTCTAGAATACCACCAAGTATACTAAAAAAAAGTACCATAAGTTTGAATAAGTGAAGCATCATTGAAAGGAATTCACTAGTAAATGCACCAAGAAAGAAGAAAAGAAGAATAAAGACGAGACGACCGACATACTATACCCAATAGATCAGTAAGAAGGACGCAACACAACAAGAGAGAAAAGAAAAATCAGTAAGAAGGACACAACACAACAAAAGAAAAAAGAAAAATCAGTGAGAAGGACACAAGACAACAAAAGAAGAAAGAAGAGTCAGGGAGAAGGATACAACAAGGACAACTTCAAGAAAGAAGAAGGAAGAAACAGTGTGAAGAAGACAAGTGAAAACCTCATCATGTATAAAATGAACAATAGTGAGGAGGAGATCAGTGAAGAAAGAAGGAAGAAGAAGGAAGATAACCAGACCAAACACAAGAATAAGGGAAGAAAATTGAAGTATAACAAACTAACATAAACATTGAAAGAATAATTGTATTAAGAAGAAGGAAGGAGTGTTAAATAATTATGTGATATAAATCCCTAAGCTGTATAGTAAAGTCAACACTGACAACAACTCATTTAATGAACACATTTATTGTTTATGTGAAACACATTATTGTAAATAAGGATTAAATATTGTAAATAAAGAGTCACAAGCAACCTGAATGAGGACAAGATGAGTTTGTGATAGCTAAATGATGTGTAGTTATAGAATAACCAGAGGAATATGCAACCAAAATAGTGAATGACCAATTGTACAGTGGGAATGATGTACATACAAACTCACTAATTAACAACAAATAAGATAATACAGGAGTAAACTAAAGGTGAACTATTGATAACCAATAACCAATGTACAAACATGAAACGAAAACCAGTCGAATAGACTAAGATAGAAATACACAGCCATAAACAACACACTAATGTTTACTGAACCTATGACATAACCTAATCTGGGCATTCAGTTTCCAATAAAACTTGATAAAAAATGAATCAAAACAATGTTAGACCAAAATGTAATGAGCTAGGAAGTAAATAGAGCATATAAGGAATGTTTTGTATACGATAGCTAATAGTATAACAGGATATAAAAGCTATATTTATGTAATACAAATATGACAGAATGCTTGTAATGGCAAAGTGACACTATGCAACCAAAATTATGTAATAAACACATTGTACAAAGAAAGTAACCCAATTAATGATGTGATGTCAGACAGAATATTATTCATATGAGCAATTGCAACCAAAATAACCATTTATATCGTTTACATAAATGTAATTATAACTAAACCATTATGACAAGTAGCTGCAAGTAAAGTTTACAGCAACCAAACTTTGCTAATAACAGAGTCAAATGCAGAGTGAACTGCATCACAATAACGGTAAAGTGCCTAGTGACTATTTCAGTTATCAATTAGAAAACAATACAACTAAAATGTCTATGATATTAAGCATACTACCAAGTAACGCCATATAGGCATAACAAGCCTGATTCATAAGTGATAGTTAAGGCATTAAACAAATAATGTAGGGAAAAGGAACACTGTCAGTAGTGACTTAACCCATCAATATTTAATTACAACATGTTAAAAGCTAATTAAATACTCTTATTACTGAGTAATAAGCAAAACAAAAATGTATGACAATAAGTTTAAGTGTGAATCTATGAAAACGGACATAGTATTAATATTAGGACATAGTTTTAAGGGAAAATTGTACAGTAGCTTAAGAATGAGACATTACAATAGAAAATAAAATAAAACCATGAGATATTAATAATTAATGGTTTAATGGACAATAAGCATAAATGCTAAGTGCTAAGTCAGCTAACCCTAATCAGAAACATATGATAAGGGGACTCAAATTAATCGTCTTTCAAAAACACGAACAATGAGAGTAAGCACAACATCCTCAGTACAATTATAAGAAAGATATTAGACTTTTAAAAATAATTGTATTGTGCTTAGCCCTTCCGCGTGGGCGTGTGAACCAGAATTTGTTAATCTTTTTCCCAAAGACTGACGCTTATGATAGCGTCTATTTTGACGAAGTCTACCGTAAATAAACGAATTGGAAAAAACTGACCAATCAGAGCCTATAAAAAATCCGAAATTCATCATTCCAACCGAGGAACCACATACAGTCTTTTAACAACAACGAAGCGGACTACACGCTCGCCGACGCCTCAGAAAAACGTGCGTTTGACAGCAACACAGCGTCAACCATATTAACCTCAAAGTGAGACATAGATTACCTACATTGAAGAATCAGTGCAGTATATTTACAAGTGTACTCTATTCGGAGTTTATGCGCATAGGAGTGTGTGCAGTGTTGTGATCAAGTTTAAATAATTAATTAATAAATTTTAATTAATTAAATAAGTGTTCATAATTAAAAAAGTGTAACCCTTCGAACGACGAGAGACGCAAGTATTCATAACCACAAATATAATGTTATGATTAGTTTATAAGCATAATAACTGAACGCTAAAAGCGATAAAAATTGAAATATAGAGACAATTAAATTCCCTATCCTTAACAGAAGGGAACTGATAAAATACAAATGAACAATGTTGAAATTGAACGTTCTGAGTAATGACAGTTTTAACAATTTGTATACAATAAATACCTAGGATAAGTAAAGACATTGTAACATCAATGGAGAGTATATGTGCTCTTATGCTATCAGTAGACTAGAGTATGAAATATTTTGTTCCTAAATTCAATTAATAGTTTTCGCCGGAGTGCGATAACTATAATAAAAAAATTACCATTACCTGAAATAGGAATATCCAATTTCACAGATGATTGTAGTACCTAATACTGGGTTATCACAATTACTATTAATTAATAATAAATAATTCACTACTTTTAACCAAATAAGGTTGCACTACACCATACATAAAGCATGTGCCTAACTATGAACAGTGGTTCATATTTTATTTTTTTCATCAATAATCAATGAATTTTTATTTTATATGTTTGTTCTAACCGTAGCTATTATTTCAAATAAGTGTATTTTGCAGGCTAAAAGAACCTACTACTTTTATTATTATAATCATTATTAAATTTTCAAGTCGAACCATCCGACATAACCTATATGTTTGTCTAAACACATTGTATTACTAACCAGAGGCAGTCATGCCAACTCGAGCTCATCATTTGTTTTAGAGTCAATGTTCACTTTTAAAATATTAATTGTTAAACAAAAAGAAGAGCAAAACGCCTTATTGTATTGAATTTCACTGTGTGTTATTTGAATAAATTACCATTATTATTTTTTCCGGTGAAAGAGTTGACTTTTATTGTATCAGTAAAAATACAGCTTAGAGGAGAACAACGAGGCGGTTGGTACCATGCTGAGAATGCGAATTATTCAAATTGAATGATTCCATGTTTTGTTTACAACCGCTCAGAGCAATATATTTACAATCTTATACAATAATACTATACATGAGTTATTATGTGTACCATGCCTATGTTTGTGTATGTTAATGTATAGGAAGAAACAACTGATCTCCTCACAACCGGTGATCAACAAAGTGTCAACGGAACGTCAAGTGGACATCCTAACAGTGAATATAATACATAAAATTAAACTATTTAAACAGACAGCTAATCCGACGAAAAAAGAGTAAGTACCGACTTATTCAATCCTGGGATCAACAATAGGTTGAATTGAGGGGAATAAGTCATTAAACGGTAAAATAATAATAAAATTGATATTAAATAATAACGATTAGCCGAGAGCACGACCCATTAACAGTAAAAGAACCCTGAGGCTACTAATAATAATCATAATTAAACTATAAAAATTTAGACGGATACATCGTCAACTAACAAATTGGCGCACAACGTTCGAGCAAAAATTAGGCGGAAAAAATATCCAACCTAATTTACAAAACAAACATCAACCTAATATTCGAGGCAGCTGCAATACACAGGACCAAAAATGCAACGGAGAGCAACCTCTAAGAGACGTGCGGCGGAGGCAGATAAAGAAATAGACGTGGATGATAAGGAGGCGACGCCGGTCGAAGATCTAGAAGAAATATTACCTCCTATAGAACCCAGCCGACCTATACAAACAGAGGAACCATACGAGGGACCCGCAATAACGGGGGACATTAATATCATGGAGATGATGAAGAATATGATGGAAGAAAACAGAAAAAGTGTGGAATCGACGAATAAAAATATTGAATCATTAAAGGAAAATTTTAATGAAAAATTAAATAAAAATAATGAGTCTTTGGAATTACTAAAAGAAGAACTGAAGGAAGACGGCCAGAAGAATATTGCATTATTGAAAGAAGATTTTAACGAGAAATTAATTAAAAATAACGAGTCCATGACCAAAAATATGGAGTCGATTCACAAGAAGATGGATGACAACCAGAAAAATAATGAATTGTTAACCAAAAATATAGAATCGTTGAAGGACGTTTTCAAAGGGGAGTTAAACAAGAAGACGGAAGAAACAAATAAAATCGTAGCTTCATTGAAAGAAGACACCCAAGAATTGAGCAAGAAGATTGATGACAGCATAGAAGATAGTAACAAGAAGATTGAAATCATCAGCCAGAGACTCGAAGACAGTCACGAAAAATTGAATACGAAAATAGGAGAGGAGATAACCGAAGTTAGACGGGAAGTTTCTGAAATCGGCGAGAGGTGTGAAGAGAACCAACAAGAAATACAGAGAGCGAAAGAGACACTTCAAACCCGAGTAAATAACATCGAAGAATCCCATTTAAATAAATTCGAAAAATTGACTAAGAAACAAGAAGACTCGGGGACGAGATGTGAAGAAATCACCGCTACCGTGAATGACGTTCGGGAGCAAGTACACACTGACAAGGAGAAGATGGCTGAACTTCAACGACGAAAACTCAATAATTTTAGGGAAGAAATTATTTCATTCAGAAGTCAACCAATCCAAGTGACCGGAATAACGAACATAGAGAATCGTGAACTGATAAATTTCCAACATTATAAAAGGAATCCCATGGAGTTCATCGAAAGAGTGGAAGAAAATATCGCTCGTACACGCGAAACTAGATGGCCTACTATCAGAAACATGTTAGACGAGTACTTTAAGGACGTGCGCGATAATTGGTGGACGGCTACCCGGCATGATATACAGAATTATGCGGAATTCAAGGCGCTGTTTAAAACGAAATACCGGTCCGAATCGGCACAGAACATAGTGCGGGACGACATCTGCAACGGGAAGTATGACCGCAGTAAAGGGGCATAGTGTGTATGGCCAGAAATCTTGAGCCGAGGATACTTGAAGAATGCCTCGTCACTAAATTGGCGTATCATTTCGAAGAGGGCGTGGCCAGAGCGAGACTGAACGGACAAATAAGAACAATCCAAACTATGTCCGCGTTATTAGAAAACTATGAGCAGGAGAAGTATTATCGGAGGAGTCGGCAGGGACCAGACCCATACTTTGATAGAAACGGTCAGGCCGGATACCGTAATAATTATCGAGGTAATTATAATAATTCAAACCGAGATAATACTGACCAGAATCCGAGGCCAAATAGTAACGGGAATAATCATCCGCCAGATAGAAATAGCCCGAATTATAGGCCAAATTATAATAATAATTATAATCAGAATCCTCCTAATAACAACCACCGTCCTAATTATAATAGTGGAAATCAACATCGGCCAAACAATGGTAACCACCCCTACCGTCCAAATAATAACAATCGCCAGTACCGACCGAACAACGGGAATAACCACAACCCGAGCAATTTCAGAAGAGCTAATTACGTTCGCGCTGACGACAGAAACGAAGGGAGACGCTTCTATCAGGGACAACGAAGCTTCAATGAAGATAATAACCCGTATAGTGAGGACGTAAGGAGTAGCGAATCCGGGTACGACACACGAAGGAGCCGCAGTAGCGAAGATATAAACAGAAATAATAATAGCGGACGTCAATACAACCATCCGACTAGACCCGAAGGAAGGGAGGATGCCGAAAATGTACGGCGGGTTCATCATATTGAAGGAGTCAGATCCAGACGCGGGAACCAAGGACAGGACGATCCATCTACGAGGGTCCGGATGGCTTACAATCAACAAAACCCACCAGAACGCTGGCTTCCCTTAAGAGGCACGGGATTCCAATCCAACAAACCTCAGAGAGGGGGAGACGAAATAGATGAAGAAGAGGAAACGGCCGACCGATGGAACGCCTAATCCGAAATAAACAAACCAAAACTCTTTACCAAATACAATATGAGTGCACTACAATAATAACTAAATGAGAATGAGGCCAACGACTATTGGGTAAACGACAAGTACTAAAGAAAAATATTTATCAAACAACCCTACCTACTACACTAAAAACGAAGAAATATAACCATCCAGAATAAGTGAAAACCAGCATCACTTGAAGGAGTAGAGAGGCAGAAGATCAAAGAGAGTAACATGAATGAAGGATATTATTATGGAAAGAAGAGAAAAAGAAAAATATTTATTAAGTGAACCATGTAACCCCAAGAGTGTCTATAAAATCAATTATTAATATGTTATTATTATGTTATCGCATTATATCATAACTATCAAATATTGTATACACTGAAAACGAAGAAATATAATCATCCAGAATAAGTGAAAACCAGCATCACTTCAAGGAGTAGAGAGGAAGAATATCAAAGAGTGTAACATGAGAGAAGGATCTTATTATTAAGGAAAGAAGAGGAAAAGAAAAATGTGTATTAAATGAACCATATAACCCCAAGAGTGTCTATAAAATCAAATAATAATATGTTGTTATTATGTTATCACATCATATCATAACATATTGAACGAAAAATGTTTGTCAAATGAATGTTATAAGTAACACGAGAAAAAGAAGACTAGTATGTGATGACTAAACCATAACGAAAACAAGCAACTAGTGAACACACTTAAGATATTTTAAACAATGTTTACTATCACTTTGAGAAAAATTGTGTACTATTCAAAATAAAATATTAAAAAAAAAATTATGACATTTACTAGAGGAGAAAAGGAGACCATTAATGAGAATATTATGTAGCAAAGATAGTGAAAAGGAGAATTGACCAAGAAAAAAGAAGAAAGAACCAATCAATATGAAGAACAATTTTGTCACGATAAGGAGAGAAGAAAAAATGAAGAATATTTACAAATGCTATTTGTCAACAACATTAACTATTGAAGATCTGCAGAAGCGAAGAAGGAATCCAGAAGAGAGTGTATAATAAAATATAAAAGGCAAGAAAATGAATAACCCCAAGAGTGTTTATTATTATTAGTCGAAAGAGACTGCTTATGAGTATTATTATTTGATGAATTGACTGTAGAAAAGTTCCACCAATCATTTAACTGGGCAGGGATGAGGTACCCCTGATCTCAGAAAGAGTGTAGTTATGAACGACGGAGTTAGATAAGCCATAGAGCCCACCCGAATCGATTCCAGCTACCAAGTTAGGAAAAAATGTTAGGGAAATTAAATATTTAAGGGAAAAAACATGACAAGCCAAGAATATAATTAAACAAGATTCCAAGAGTATGAGGAAGATGGAGATGTAGAGAATATAGTGAACTGAAGACCAGTGTAAGAGTAAATTAAAGATATGAAAACATTATATGTGACTTAAGAGTGAAATAAAATATTGATAATTTCTTCAATCATAAAACGAAGATATCAGAAATGATCAATTCTAATAAGGAGGCAATATGTAACAGTACATATGTCACCACATCCACCTAAGTACTGAAAATTAATTTAAAGGCCACCACTAGAAAAAATACATTAAAAGGTCTAGAATACCACCAAGTATACTAAAGAAAAGTACCATAAGTTTGAATAAGTGAAGCATCATTGAAAGGAATTCACTAGTAAATGCACCAAGAAAGAAGAAAAGAAGAATAAAGACGAGACGACCGACATACTATACCCAATAGATCAGTAAGAAGGACGCAACACAACAAGAGAGAAAAGAAAAATCAGTAAGAAGGACACAACACAACAAAAGAAAAAAGAAAAATCAGTGAGAAGGACACAAGACAACAAAAGAAGAAAGAAGAGTCAGGGAGAAGGATACAACAAGGACAACTTCAAGAAAGAAGAAGGAAGAAACAGTGTGAAGAAGACAAGTGAAAACCTCATCATGTATAAAATGAACAATAGTGAGGAGGAGATCAGTGAAGAAAGAAGGAAGAAGAAGGAAGATAACCAGACCAAACACAAGAATAAGGGAAGAAAATTGAAGTATAACAAACTAACATAAACATTGAAAGAATAATTGTATTAAGAAGAAGGAAGGAGTGTTAAATAATTATGTGATATAAATCCCTAAGCTGTATAGTAAAGTCAACCCTGACAACAACTCATTTAATGAACACATTTATTGTTTATGTGAAACACATTATTGTAAATAAGGATTAAATATTGTAAATAAAGAGTCACAAGCAACCTGAATGAGGACAAGATGAGTTTGTGATAGCTAAATGATGTGTAGTTATAGAATAACCAGAGGAATATGCAACCAAAATAGTGAATGACCAATTGTACAGTGGGAATGATGTACATACAAACTCACTAATTAACAACAAATAAGATAATACAGGAGTAAACTAAAGGTGAACTATTGATAACCAATAACCAATGTACAAACATGAAACGAAAACCAGTCGAATAGACTAAGATAGAAATACACAGCCATAAACAACACACTAATGTTTACTGAACCTATGACATAACCTAATCTGGGCATTCAGTTTCCAATAAAACTTGATAAAAAATGAATCAAAACAATGTTAGACCAAAATGTAATGAGCTAGGAAGTAAATAGAGCATATAAGGAATGTTTTGTATACGATAGCTAATAGTATAACAGGATATAAAAGCTATATTTATGTAATACAAATATGACAGAATGCTTGTAATGGCAAAGTGACACTATGCAACCAAAATTATGTAATAAACACATTGTACAAAGAAAGTAACCCAATTAATGATGTGATGTCAGACAGAATATTATTCATATGAGCAATTGCAACCAAAATAACCATTTATATCGTTTACATAAATGTAATTATAACTAAACCATTATGACAAGTAGCTGCAAGTAAAGTTTACAGCAACCAAACTTTGCTAATAACAGAGTCAAATGCAGAGTGAACTGCATCACAATAACGGTAAAGTGCCTAGTGACTATTTCAGTTATCAATTAGAAAACAATACAACTAAAATGTCTATGATATTAAGCATACTACCAAGTAACGCCATATAGGCATAACAAGCCTGATTCATAAGTGATAGTTAAGGCATTAAACAAATAATGTAGGGAAAAGGAACACTGTCAGTAGTGACTTAACCCATCAATATTTAATTACAACATGTTAAAAGCTAATTAAATACTCTTATTACTGAGTAATAAGCAAAACAAAAATGTATGACAATAAGTTTAAGTGTGAATCTATGAAAACGGACATAGTATTAATATTAGGACATAGTTTTAAGGGAAAATTGTACAGTAGCTTAAGAATGAGACATTACAATAGAAAATAAAATAAAACCATGAGATATTAATAATTAATGGTTTAATGGACAATAAGCATAAATGCTAAGTGCTAAGTCAGCTAACCCTAATCAGAAACATATGATAAGGGGACTCAAATTAATCGTCTTTCAAAAACACGAACAATGAGAGTAAGCACAACATCCTCAGTACAATTATAAGAAAGATATTAGACTTTTAAAAATAATTGTATTGTGCTTAGCCCTTCCGCGTGGGCGTGTGAACCAGAATTTGTTAATCTTTTTCCCAAAGACTGACGCTTATGATAGCGTCTATTTTGACGAAGTCTACCGTAAATAAACGAATTGGAAAAAACTGACCAATCAGAGCCTATAAAAAATCCGAAATTCATCATTCCAACCGAGGAACCACATACAGTCTTTTAACAACAACGAAGCGGACTACACGCTCGCCGACGCCTCAGAAAAACGTGCGTTTGACAGCAACACAGCGTCAACCATATTAACCTCAAAGTGAGACATAGATTACCTACATTGAAGAATCAGTGCAGTATATTTACAAGTGTACTCTATTCGGAGTTTATGCGCATAGGAGCGTGTGCAGTGTTGTGATCAAGTTTAAATAATTAATTAATAAATTTTAATTAATTAAAAAAAGTGTTTATAATTAAAAAAGTGTAACCCTTCGAACGACGAGAGACGCAAGTATTCATAACCACAAATATAATGTTATGATTAGTTTATAAGCATAATAACTGAACGCTAAAAGCGATAAAAATTGAAATATAGAGACAATTAAATTCCCTATCCTTAACAGAAGGGAACTGATAAAATACAAATGAACAATGTTGAAATTGAACGTTCTGAGTAATGACAGTTTTAACAATTTGTATACAATAAATACCTAGGATAAGTAAAGACATTGTAACATCAATGAAGAGTATATGTGCTCTTATGCTATCAGTAGACTAGAGTATGAAATATTTTGTTCCTAAATTCAATTAATAGTTTTCGCCGGAGTGCGATAACTATAATAAATAAATTACCATTACCTGAAATAGGAATATCCAATTTCACAGATGATTGTAGTACCTAATACTGGGTTATCACAATTACTATTAATTAATAATAAATAATTCACTACTTTTAACCAAATAAGGTTGCACTACACCATACATAAAGCATGTGCCTAACTATGAACAGTGGTTCATATTTTATTTTTTTCATTAATAATCAATGAATTTTTATTTTATATGTTTGTTCTAACCGTAGCTATTATTTCAAATAAGTGTATTTTGCAGGCTAAAAGAACCTACTACTTTTATTATTATTATCATTATTAAATTTTCAAGTCGAACCATCCGACATAACCTATATGTTTGTCTAAACACATTGTATTACTAACCAGAGGCAGTCATGCCAACTCGAGCTCATCATTTGTTTTAGACTCAATGTTCACTTTTAAAATATTAATTGTTAACCAAAAAGAAGAGCAAAACGCCTTATTGTATTGAATTTCACTGTGTGTTATTTGAATAAATTACCATTATTATTTTTTACCGGTGAAAGAGTTGACTTTTATTGTATCAGTAAAAATACAGCTTAGAGGAGAACAACGAGGCGGTTGGTACCATGCTGAGAATGCAAATTATTCAAATTGAATGATTCCATGTTTTGTTTACAACCGCTCAGAGCAATATATTTACAATCTTATACAATAATACTATACATGAGTTATTATGTGTACCATGCCTATGTTTGTGTATGTTAATGTATAGGAAGAAACAACTGATCTCCTCACAACCGCTGATCAACAAAGTGTCAACGGAACGTCAAGTGTACATCCTAACAGTGAATATAATACATAAAATTAAACTATTTAAACAGACAGCTAATCCGACGAAAAAAGAGTAAGTACCGACATATTCAATCCTGGATTCAACAATTCAACAATAGGTTGAATTGAGGGGAATAAGTCATTAAACGGTAAAATAATAATAAAATTGATATTAAATAATAACGATTAGCCGAGAGCACGACCCATTAACAGTAAAAGAACCCTGAGACTACTAATAATAATCATAATTAAACTATAAAAATTTAGACGGATACATCGTCTATTAACAATATATATTGCGACAATACAAGCATAGGCTGTAATGCGCATATATAAAATAAAATAAATATTTAAGTTAATTTCAATAATATATAATAGACGACCAGGTGTGGGATTGGAAGCTGGCTTTCAAGCAGGAACCAACAGGTAAACATCACGCTATTACCACTGCATGTGTGTATACAAGTAAATAGTGTGTGTGCGTGAAGCCTGTTTGATCCTGAAAGTTTGCAACCCCTCCACAAGTCAATGCTAAATTAAGAATATATTTAATATTAAGCAAACCATAAATGTCAGCGACAAGGTAAAAACCTCTAAAAATGTGTAAAAATCAGACACAAGTGCAGTGCGAATTTTACGTAATTCGGACAATCAGTGCGAATCCAGTGCGATTTTTAAAGCATTATAATTACACTAGTGGTGCGAGCATCATGATAATTGCACATCACATAGGTCATTAAATTAGACAAAATTTTATCGCCGTGAAATCCGCGTTAAAAGTGCCATTGGCGAAAAAGTGCAATTATGTGAAATAGGACGAGAGTGGGGGCTATCATGCCATGGTTCAACTGTCGACAGGCTGATTCCTGAATCGACAGCTGCAGTTTTCTTTGTGAATATAAATAGAAGCCCAGGAGAGCTGACCTCTCTCTTCTAACAGTATTCATTCGTGGCGGTACGCTATGTCCGTCAGAGACGCGAAAATTGAATTACTTTGGACAGAGTTAGACAATATGTCTAACACCAATAAGACTTTGTGTTAATCGTAACTTGCAAAGTAATACGATAAATATTTCGATTTAACATAATAATGGAAAAACAGTAATTAAAACTAACGTAACAAACAAATTGTCAGAGGTCTACAAGTGATCTACATCTAGGTGCACTACTCCAGACCGAAGACGAGAGCACTACATGGCATAATTTTCAGACGTAAAGGACGAGTCATCGGACTTCCGAGAGGACCCGGAGGACGAGGAAAGGATCCAGGACTTCCGAGAGGACCCGGAGGAAGAGGAAAGGATCCAGGACTTCCGAGAGGAGCTGGAAGACGAGGAGAGAATCCAGGACTTCAAGACTACGCAGGAGTCACAATATCAGGGGCTCAGGACCAGGACAGGGTATGCTGAGGAACCGCTACAATTAAGGTGAAAGAAAGCCATGTATTCCTCATAACAAAAGACTTATTCAAAGAGTGATAAACTTTGTCAAAAGGAAGACAATAATTTCAAAAAGTGTAATTTATAACTTATACATGTAAGTGTCTTGTATAAAAATTATAGTATAATTTTTGAAGTAATAATTTTTTAAAAATACGTAAATTTAAAATTGTAGAGTAATTATGAAAGCACTGTAGAGAAATTATGAAAGCATAATTTTTGCAGTAATATTTTATAAAAAAATATTTAAATTTAAAATTGTAGAGTAATTATGAAAGCATAATTCTAAAATTGATAATTTATTGAAAATATTTTAATGTACATTTGAAAGAATCAATTAGATTTGTTCATAAAATGAACAAATAGTTAACTTGGTTAAATATTTTTATATTGAAAGCACACATTCAGACTGAGTAGTCCAGACAGTATAACACTATGAAGAAATGTTTAATTAAAATTAATATTATTATAGAAATGAATAATATTATATAAGATTTATGTTTGTAACGAGATTACAGCAAACATAGAAATTTTGTAACCATATATAATGAATATCATATAACGAATTAATAATTATTTGTATATTATTATTTCCTGACATGTTTGTTTAAATTAATAAATGGGAACATTTCCTAAAAAGGCTACCATTATTATAATTACACCTAAAACCACTAATTATACACGTACACGTTGTTAGAATTGTTATTTACTGTTGTATAAGTTTATCGCACATGAGCGTGCGCCCGACACACTTACATTTAATAACGTTGTACCGTTGTATAAAATTGTTGCTTCCAACGTGTGGCTCGATACATTTAGCAATGTGCACTGTTGTAATATATACATCTTGAGGTAAAATAGTTATAAGTATTATAGTAATATATATATATATTGTAATAAACTATGTGGACGTCCTCGTTTTCGTTTAAGCCCCACGTTGCAAGCGGCAATTTGTCATACTGTCTAAATTCCAGTGATGAATGTTTTTATAAGCTCCACGTTGTTTTGCGTCAGTTTGTAATAAACTACGTATGGTGAGTCCTTCTTCGATCAGTCCCCACGTAGGAGTCGTCAATTTGTTATGGAATAAGTATGTTAGGTACTAGCGGTGAATCGTCCGTCTTATTCAAACCCCACTGTTGTAACAAATTTTGTAGAGAACTACTTGTTAATTATGTGAGGACGTATGTTATAGTGTATGATACCAGCTGGAGACGTCAAATTGTAAAGAAATCTTGTCTATGGGTGTAATTAGTTATAAGAGACTCCTGTGTAACAAATGCCAAGTAATACGTTGTACGTGGCGATTCGTAACAATTAAAATGCTGTTACCTGGTTTAATTAATATGTTATTAACTAATATACCTTTCGGTTGTGACCGGTGAAACCCTCAGAACATAGATTATTAAGTCAACAAAATTAGAATTATGTTCCTGAATTTATAATGGTATTATTCTATAGACTTAACTTAGTTCTCAGTGGTTGTTTAATATGAGCAATATATATGGAGTATTTACTGAATGTAAGTGATATTTGTTTCAACCCTAGTCACTCAGTGATAAAAATTTCATTCAAATTTAGTATTAAAAAACCAGTTAGTTCAGCAATCTCCCGTCCCACCAGCTGCAAATTTTAAGCGCTGTTACTAGAAATAAGTGTACTTATAGGTTAGTTATTCGGAGTGTTTGTATCAATCTGTTTATAAATTATTACACCAACTACATATAGTATTTTCTCTGCAATGACTAAAACGTTATCTCATACAACAAATGTACTTTATTTATTTTTCTCTGATATTTAACAAGTTACGTTGTCTCAGACAAACCATAAGACGATCCAATCGACTATCCCAACATATATCGATTCTTAATTATTCAAACTCTAAAAACATATACTCTTGAAAATAATGACAAATAATTCTTATCCCAGGGTTCGTATAGTTCTTTGAACCATTAGTAAGGCCAGGTAAAATACATAATTAAGGTTGTTCAATTTACAAAATAATATTATTTACTTAAAATACAGTGGAATGAAAATAAGTTGTTTTTTACCAAACCGACGAAACTTCGTCTGGCGGTGAACGTTTGTCAACAGCGGCCAAAATCCAGTTTATATCGTCTTCATCCAGTGAAACTGCTCTGGTTTTCAATAAAATTGATGATGGTGTGTACTGGTAAACCCACAGGAAATCTTCTGGCTTCTATTCTTCTCTTGCGGTCTTCACAAGTCTTGGTCCCAATGAATTGGAATTAGGATCTCAGCTTCTGCTGCCAATGAAGGTTATTTCGTCCAACCGAGTCTTCTGTATTTCCAATAATCCCGTTAATTTAGGTTTTAACTCTTTACTGGTCTTCGATTTATAGCATGAAATGGTTTAATACCAAATTCAGCGGAATTATTTAGTGAATGAGGTGAGATGCTTTCAATTCTCTTTTATTGTATTCATTGATAATTTAGAGGGTTATTTAATTTGTATGATTCATTAACATTCAAGTATAATTGTTTTGCAAAAATGCTTTTTCAATTTGGATATATATTTTCTTTATATTTATTCATATATTTTTAAACATATCGGTCCATCTCAATCTAATAGCTTGTAACAATCAGAACCAATTCATTCAAAATCAACAACTTCTTATATATCAGTCGCCTTAACAACCACGTTTTCTATATATCCTTGAGCCGGCATTATAGAATATTACTACTCCTTTCCAATAAAATACTCCATGCTTGGATTAATCTTGAATCACATAAAATTCTCCCCTAACCTTCCTTACTAAACAGTAAATGTTTTACCAGAGTTTCGTTGGACTGGGTTTACTAAAAAGATATTAATTTCCTTTCACTAATATGGAATTTAGGCCTATAGATTCATTTACAACCATTATAACATTATTTGGTTTTTTTAACTTAATTTTCTTTTTTACCTGACCTACTGTACAATTAATTATTGGTTACATAGTTAATTACATGAATTTTAATTTGCTGGTGGTTATTTGTTTTTATATTAATTAATTGGTTCTGGAACCCTTTATTAATTTATGACATAATTGTCAGAACTACTTGTTAGACTTGAAACACTGGTCACACTCCTGATCCAGTTTATAAACATTAATTAGAATAACAGTATTTTTCAATTTTATACAATACTGACAACTTAGTACAGGGCCTAACATTGGTAACTATACTGGGCTGTATAAAAACAAATCTAATATAAATATAAACATAATTATTGATTAAGTATTATTACCAAACAACATCATTTCATTTTTTAACATATTCAACATACAATATAAATACTCTGTAGACCTTAACATGTCACAGTACAAAACAAACATTTCATTACATCCAATCATTCATTGGTCTGGCTCTTTTACATTTAATATTAGTCATTGACCCCTTTTTACTTGAGGTACTTCTCAAACACATGAACTATTGAACAACCTTAAGTCAGGGTATGGTCCTTGACCATATTTCATTCAATCTTTTATGTAATGTTGGGGAACCTCAACTATGTTACGTTACAATATATAAGCAAGAGAGAGAGGGTATAATCACAGCTATCTCTGTCTAACATCGCCACTGCTACGAAGGTTGCCGGCACAGACATGAATTTTTATTCACTTATTTTATTAGTTAAAACTGCAACATCTTCAAAACTAATAAATATACAGCAATTCTGGAACCTGCATAGTGTTCAAAAATTAAAGCTCGATAAGTAGCCAAAATATCAACCAATATAATTAACATTTACAGAAGTTATACAGAAGAAGAACGCCAAAGAAATAACTAGAGAATTAGTCTCGGTACGAATTAGGTGTTTTCACACACTTACAGAGAAAGACCTAAGCAATAATATTCTGTGGTCAGATCTGTGAAATCACGTTTCCAAACAAACGATAATCAAACGATTTGCAAACAGAGGAAGTATGAAATTAACCAGTAATTCTCTACCATCTCAAACCTGTTAAGGGGCGTTTGGTCGACTTGTTCGATATTGTTTCAAATGGAAAACGCATGATTTATTTGGAACAACCAATCACAAAGCTGTATTCAGAAGAGACGCCAACTCAGACTTGGGGAATCGAGCACTCTTCGTTCGAACATTAAATAGGCAAGACGTGTGTTAGATACGAGCCAAATTTCGCAAACCACTCAAAGTTGTATTTAAATAACAGTTCGAGAAGTGGTCCGCAGTAGCAGAGGAACTAGTAAAGTTCATTAATAAATACTCTCGCTGTGTAACAACCAATTAATTTATTAAAAAACTAATTAATGAAATAATTAATTAATTGTGATGTGACCTGTGCACCAGAGTAGCTACAGCATCTGTAAGCGCCCAGGGTCATCGGTCAACGATATTGGTCAACAACAATTTCTTCTGAGCCGAACTATCAAAAGGAGGATCTCTACGGAATCCTATCTACGGTCGACGCATCAATCAGTAAGAAATATATTCATTGATCAATGAAATAAGTAACAAAATAAATAATAAAATCAATAAACAATTTAAAAGACACTAAGTAAATTCATATTTGTATTTAAATAGTAAGATTAGTAATAACGTAATATAGGAGTGTTGAATGGAGAGTGAGGTGTAGTATTGAACGTGCAAATTATTGCAGACCCGTTCTTTAGCACTGGTTTGGGAGATATAAATTTTCCTAAATAGACCAGATAAGAACAATTGGTCGTTTGAACGTTTTAATCTTCACTTTTCACGTACACTCATTAATAATAAGAGTTAGGTTAGCAATAAGTCCTTAACTTAGCTTTGTAAGAACATTAATAAGATAACATTTAATCGTTATTAAACAAACTTCAACAAATTTTAAAGTGTTATTTGTAACGATTCCCCTTGAATTCCACATTCACTGAACGAATCCTGAGATAGTGTGTCTCTATGCTCTGAGCTAAGCTGAATCCGTGTCATTTGTATCTGGGATTTGTTCTGGCGCCCAGGTAAAGTAAAACGTCACGGGTAAGTAACATTTTTCTATCATTATATTTATAGAAAGTAGAGTAATAGTGAAACAAAAGTCTTTATATAATTTGTCGCCGCAACTAAGAGGCGTATGTAAATTGACAAATAAATTATATAAAGAGAAGGTGTTATATGAATTTGGCGCCGAAACTATATGGGCACGATGAAACACACAAACTTAGGTATAAATAATTAAGTTATATATAAATTTGGCTGTGCAACTATTAGGCCCGAGTAAACTCGATTAAAACAAGATAAACCCAAGTGACTAGTTAGAATTGTAATAATATTTAATTTGAAACGAAGTGGAATTTAAGGTTACAAAAATCTGTTGAAGGGTTAAATATTAAAATAAAATTTGTTAAATAATAATAACAAAAAAAAATGCTAAATCACAAGCAGTAGATATGGCAGCAATTGAACAGATGTTTAAGCAGTTGACCATTAAAATGGATGAAACTAATAGTAAAATTGAAAGTACAAAGGGTCAATTATCTAGTAAAATTGAAAAAACAAATAGTAAAATAGATGAAAATAATCAAAATTTATAAGAAAGTAATAAAAAATTAATAAATGATGTTAATAATAAAATCGAGCAAACTAATAAATACTTGTCTAGCGAAATGAAACAAATAAATGAGAAGTTAACTAGTCAAATAGAACAAAGTAGTAAAGAAACTACATTTAAAATAGATGAAGAAATACCTCATTTAGCTGGTAAATTGATGAAAGTAATCTTAAGTTTGATAAGCATACCGAAGAGGTTAAAGCTACCATAGAGGAATTTAAGAAACAAGTAAATACTAATTTTCGCCGCCAAGACGAAAAACTAAATAAATTTAGAAACGAAATTCATGAACGGTGTAATAATATAATAATATGAGTGTGTGTTGATGATAAGAGATTGTGAAGTGTGAGACTCCGATGTAATCAAGCCCCACTGTTTGGGGCTAGCCAATTTGTAATAAAATAAATATAAGTTGTAATGTAATATGTTTAATTGGTGTTTAATTGGTGTGGCTCTCGACGTCTTACTGGCCTGAAACACTTCCTTACGTTTCCCAGCTGGTCGAGTCTCAATGGTAGCAAGACCGGTCGAGTAGCGTAATGTTGATGAAGAAATATATGTTCAGCTTCACAGAAAGTTTCAAAACAAAAATTATTTTTTTGAAGAAAATTTAAAAAAAATTATGTTTATAAAAAAAAAATTAAAAATTTTTTTTTTAATTTTATTAATTAATTAATTACACTCAATTAATTAATATAGGGCTGTGAAGTTGTAAAAAGTGTAATGCTCTTCTGAAAATTTTTATTAAAGTTTGGTATATTTTAAGTAAACTATCACCACTCATAAGATTGTCTTCAAACCAATCGATACTTGTTTACCTTTTTATTTTTTTTTTAGGTTATCTTCACTTATAGGTGGTAAAGTACTGACAGATTATTAATTATAATGATATTAATGATAACTAGTAATATTTATGAAATGAAGAACTATTTAGTGTTGAAGAATATTAATGTTTTATTAATTAATAGCAATTTGACTCTTATCGATTATTATCGACTCTCAGGTTATCGAAAAAGTTACAAAGTATATTATATAAAAATTATACAGGGTTCTTTAAACAGCCAATTATTATCAAAGTCAGAGAAATCGGGCTAATATTTAAAAAGTATAACGTTACAATCAAATTAATAATTATTACTAAACACAAACATTGAATAATAATTTGAAAATAAAATAATTGTTTTCACCAAACAGCTGTGTTGAACTAGGAGAGGCATTGGAATTGTCAAAGAAAAATGGCTGCCGTCAAGTTGATCAAAATGTCGCTCGTTCCTGCTGCATTCCAAATAATGTATTTTCTGGCAATATTCCTGTTCTGGTGTCTGTAAATCTCTTGTTAAATGTTGTGTAGTGACTGGTATAATGTTTCTGGGTTGTATTTAGTATATCTGTGTAATTATAAGTCAAAACACTTTTCCCAATTCCGACACTAAATTGGTTAAGGTATTATACAGTTTTCTGGTGTTTTGTGGTGTTTTTCGGAGTAGATATGTATTGTTTAGTGTTAATTAGTGTTTCTTGATTGTTTTTGCCACAATGTATATGTTCTGGAAGGATTTTATAAGTCACTCTCGATTTCACAGTAACGTACTATTCGCCGCTTAACTTCACCGTTGTAAGATAGGTTAGATCGTCACAAAACTCTCGTTTATGTTAACCGTTCGAATACCAATAATCAACTAACTGTTTCCTTCAGTTTCAATTAAACTCTTAGCCCATATAATATTATTCTTAACATTGTTCAAATATATTTTCATATCCTGTGCACACTTTAATATTTCACTATATAAATACCTAAACTTGGGTTATTTATCAATTTTATTCACTAGATGTTATTTAAATTAATCTTTCAGTTCATTCAGCTTATTTTCAGATTTAATAATGCCGTTTTATAGTGTTTTCTGTCCAAAAAATAGTAATTTTACTTTCAGTTTGGTATACTCTGAAAAGTCAAAACATCAAAATTTACTTCCTGTCATTATATAAATTCAGCCATTTTATCAGTTATATTTAATATTAATAATCCTATATTGTATTAAAAGGTTCATATTCCCTTATTTTTTGGTAATTAATTGAATTAGTTGTATTCTGAAACATTATTCTGGAATATATGACTCCCATGTCTAAATTTCTGAGTTTATTCATTTTCATTTTTATTTATAATTCTGAATATAATTTATTAAAATCTTTCTAAATGGTATGTGCAATTATATGGCTTGATCTCAAGTTTATTTTGTCTAAATCCCTTTTGTTTATTTGCTTTTAAATGATAAATTTCTCTGTTTTGATGAAGTTTGGTTTCCATTCCTTTGGCCTATGATTTTTTAACAATTTTTCTTACAAAAACTTTACAAACAATATATGATGTGTGATACCCTCTCTGACTTTTACATACAGTATTATAAATTAAACATGTTTTCAAATTACACAAAAACAATTAGTATTGGTTACAATACAAATAATAGTTAAACAAAATAAAGAATTTTTTTTTTTTTTAAATAAATGGTTGTCTTCAAGTCAGACATTTTGCAACAAAATCCTTATTTTTAAACATGGAAATATGGCTTACAAAAAAGGTTTTTTACTAACTAACATCTTAATTACTCTCTACTATTTACAAGTAGTAACTATTTTTATAGTTCTGATGTTAGTTGTATCAGACCCAAACAAATGGCCTTATATCTAAAACATTTTTAAACATTCTTGTACTATATACATTTAAACCTTATATTTATATTCTTATTTCTAACTATTATTATAAGTAGGATTCTACAGTTTTTATACCGTCTTTTATACATTGTCTTTGGGGAATTGTACCCTGTCCTTAATAAATAAATAGTATGAATTGTTCAAAAAGTATTAAGAAATCTGTTTTTTTTTTCTTTTTTCATGTAAAACAAAAATGTTATTTTAAACAGATTCATGTCTCATGAACAACATATTGTCACAGTACACATTTCAAGTCATTGAAAGATGTATATTTCATTGCATTCAATGTTTGTGATTGCCAAGAATGAAACACAAGGTTCATTTTTTATAATACCCAAAACTATCACTGGTTCACTTTGCACTTATATATTATGTTAATGCTAAATGGTCGTATAGTCTTATCAACATAATAAATTGGTTAGCGTTTTTTCAATGGAGATTTGTTCCATGGGTACTATATTATTGTTTCATCTTAGTTCACAGGCAACTTTTACTTTATACACTTCTCTCTCTTAAATTTATATACATGTGGTTTTCTTTTCGTTATACTTTTATTTTTAAATATTTATTTTGGGGATATAGGGATTTGGGTGTCTTTTATAAGAGCATGACATCTTCTTCAGGATGCTGCCTTCTTCTTCTTTCATCAGTCTTCTTTTCTCCTGCCTTCTGGGACTGGTATCTTCTCCATCTCCTTCTTGATGCCATTAGGTTTCTTGGGATCTTCTCCATCTTCTTCTTTATTTCAGAAATACACCACCTGTATTGGTTGATCTTGGCTTATTTTAGGGTTTCTATTCTATTTATTCTCCCTCGTTTTGGGTTTGGTCATATTCAGTACTGCTTTGTTATTTACTTTTTTACCTTCCTGGGTTATACCTTGAAAACCTTTGGTTATGAGACTGGTCTTGGATGACTCATCACTAGTAACTCCTTTTATTTGAACTTGTATTTTCTTTATAATAATGATTTCTTTCCACAGTTGCTATGAATTAATCTATTTATATTAAACTTAATGCTTTCTTCCAAATTTAAATATTATAATTTCATTATTCTAATGATCAATTGCCATTCAATATTATGCATACATCTGTCACGCTACAGATTGCTCTCCTCCAGAAGTAATTATTTCAGACATGTTTATGGATGAAATAATTTCTTATGATAACTTCATCATTTCTTATAATTCATTTTCTTCTCCATTTTTATATCGACTTTTTTATAATTAGAGTTTAATTAATTTTATATATATAATTATTTGTTTTACTACTGATCCTTTTCGGATAGTTAGTGTCTTCTGAGATATATTATTATTGTAATACATTTTCTTCCTTTATCAACTTCGTGTTGCATCCTTGGGATATTAATTCCCTAACATTCCCTATCACGTGGGCTGGGGCAGATCAGAGGGGCACTGTACGCTACTTCTCTGCTGGCCATACACCACTTCTATAAATTGAGTACAGAGGCATATCCATCCCTGCTCAAAAACATAATGCTGCTGGAATTATCTTCAGTCAGTCATCGAATAAATAAATAAAAAGTAGTCTCATTTTCGACTAATAAAAATATCTTTGGATTCTCCACTTCGTAGTCTCTCAGATTATCTCACATTTTCTATCTTAATAAATCTTCATAATCATTATTATACTCATCATATATATTTTTTCAAAACTCTTAACTTGTCTGATATATTTAATTTAATTATGGTTGAAAACCTTTCTTTTAATAATTCTGGTTACTGTTTACAGTGTAACTCTCTCCATCTGAATTCTCTTTATATTTTCTTCTGGTTACTCATAGTATTAGTATGGTCTTTATATATAGTCTTTCTTATTCATTATTTGAATGGTCTTAATATATTATATTTAATTTTTTAAACTTTGTATCTTTACATTAGATATACAGGTTGTTATATTGATCATTTTATTTAAACATTTTGGTTCTTTCCTTTCTCTTAGAAAGTTATTAAGCCGCCTTCGCATTCATTAACATTAATTCATTTATATTATATTTCATGTGGTATTTCTTCTCTTTGCATTTCATAGAGGTTTTATTATTATCATTGGTTCAAAATCACCTTCTCCATATGTTTGGTATGAGTTGTTCTTCTTTGCTCTTAATTAACTGTTTTCATTATCGTTTCATAGGTAATTAGTCTCTTTGCTTCCAAATTTTTTCCTTCTCTGGCATATTACACTCTTTTTTGTTAGTCTTCTCTACTCCTTCAAATGCTATTGTGAATGTCTAGCATTTATTCTGGATTAAAGTTAATTCACTTTCCTGAATTAATCCCTTTATTTTCTTCTCAATTCAATTATAATTGACACATAATTATTTTTTGGAACTTGGTTAGTTTTAATGTAAAATTCAAACTATTCTTTTTATTTAATTAAAAAATATTTCTCATAAATCCTTGTAATATGTTGATCTTATCTTGTTTCAAAGTTCTGACGTTCTATCAACATTCAAATTCTGTTTAATTCATTTATTCCCAGAATTGTTTCATTCAGAATTGTTTATAGTAATGTGATCTTACTATTATTTCTGAATGTTTCGGTATTTCTCCAAATTCAAATTCTTCTTAATTATTTACCATAAAGTTTTTTTCATAAACTTAGTTATAGTAAGTTGGTCTTACTTTATTTTTAAATTTTTTGTAAAATTAAGTTCAAAATTCTCTCTCTTTCTCTTTCTTCCATAAAGTTTTGTTCTAAATTATCAGGTTGTAGTAAGAAGTACTTACTCAATTTTAAATTTTTATAATTAATACGTACAAAATTCTCTCTCTTTCTCTTTCTTCCATAAAGTTTTTTCTTCAAATTATTAGGTTGTAAGTTGTTCTTACATATTTTAGAATTTTTTCAAATATAAATTCTAAATTCCTTCTTCTTATAATTCTCCAGAATGTTCTTTTCAAAATATTAGGTTGTAAGATGTACTTACATTATTTTAGAATTTTTTAAATAAAAATTCTAAATTCCTTCTTCTTATAATTCTCCAAAATGTTCTTCTCAAAATATTAGGTTGTAAGATGTACTTACATTATTTTCGAATTTTTATAAAATAAAAATTCTAAATTCCTTCTTCTTATTATTCTCCAGAATGTTCTTCTCAAAATATTAGGTTGTAAGATGTACTTACATTATTTTCGAATTTTTATAAAATAAAATTCAAAATTCTAAATCTCACAACTCATTCTTCATAATATTTCTTCATAGAAGCTTGATTGTACACTCCTTTGATTTTTCCTGAAACGATTTCCTTCAACTCATATGTATTGTTATGCTTATCATTTACCACAACATATGGGCATATATTGTACTCTACACTGGACCATATTATATATAGTTTTGTAAGTTGATCTTTTCTTTTTCTTTCCTTATAAATGCCTTCTCTTCTAAATGTCGCTCTTTGATGGTTAGCTCCTCTTACTCCTTCAAATGTTAGGTTTTTCCACATTTATTCTGGATTCTCTCTAACTCATTGGAGTTTATTATTGAAATATTAGCTCCTGTGTCTATCATTATTTTAGCGGGAACTCCTTCCACCTCCGCTGTTATATAAATTATCTCATTATTACTGTTGCTGAGACTCTTCTCGTTCTCTTCCAAAAGTTCAGTTCGTATGTCTTTCAGATAATGGTTACTTATGATAGTGATATTCTTATTATTGTTTGCTTGTGGCAAATCATCCTTTTCTAACCCAGGAAGTATAAGCAGTAACGGGTCATCGTTGTTGATTACTGCCTCCTCTCGTTTAAAGTATTTTGGTCAGTGTTTATGTTATTATTGACCGAGGCATCGTTCGGGAAACTCTGGTTTGTTTCCTGACGTTCTGTACCCTGGTTGATGTTTAACGCCCTGTTCTGTTGTCTGCCAAGATCTTCCAGGCTGGTACTTCGTCTTTCCTGTTCGTGTCTTGGGCCGTCTCGTTCCGCACTCCTCCATCTTCGGTCGGCGCCGTGGAAGCTGCTCCTCCTCGGTTGATAATATCTCCTGGGTCCGCGATCTTCTGCTCTTATAAAATTTACCCTAGGGCGCGACACTCGGTTATTACTATTGCTATTATTGTTATTATTAAAATTGTTATTATAGTAATTTCGGTTAGGTGGGTAAGGTCTGTCACCATTATTGTTGGGATATGGATTTCTCTGACTGTATGGGACATTATTATTTTGTTGATAAAAATTGTTTCTATTGTTTGGGTAGGGGTTGTTATTCCTAACGCCGTTAAAATTACTGTTAAACTGGTTATTACGCGGCGGGTTGTTATGGCCGTCGTAATTACTGGGCTGGTTCCGGTTACTTGTATGGTTATTGCCGTTATTGGGGTAGGTAGTCGGCCTTACTTCTGGTCTCTCATTTCTCTTTCTGCTCTGCCGATAATACTCTTCGTTCTCGTATCCCTCCAATAACTCGGTCATTCCCTGGATCGTCTTGATCTGGCTACCTCTCCGGGCCCTGATAATGTCCTCATCATAGTGATACGATACCTTGTTCACTAAACATTCTTCTGGGATTGCTGGCTCAAGGTGTTTTGCCATACACACCTTCCCCAAGAAATATGCCGTCATACTGCTACCTAATTGTGACCTGTATCTTCCATTACAAATATTGTCACGGATCAAGTTCTGGGTGGTCTCAGACCAGTATTTTGTCTTAAACATTTTCCGGAACTGTTGGTAGTCGGAAATTTCACTCCGGTTGGCCATCCACCAATTATCTGTTATGTCTCGAAAAGACTCGTCGAATATCTCCCTGCTATGGCTCCATTGAGTAATTTTATGCTTGGTCAAATATTCTTCTACCCTGGCCAGGAACTCCATCGGCTTGCGTTTGTATTGCCGGAAGTTGAGCCACTCTCGGCTTTCGTTGACGGGTAATCCGGTGAAATGAGTCGGTCTGTTTCTTATTGCTTCCATCTCCTCTCGGCTTTGTCGCACCTGACCGGTAATATTGGCCATGGTCTCTTGTATATCATTACATCGTTCTGTGACCTGGTTGCGTACTTTTCCGAATTCTTCTTGATTTTCCTTCCTCTGTTCTTCTACCTTCCTACGACTATGTTCTTCGATATTTGTGAACTTGATGTTCACCACTTCTTTAAACTCATTCACCTCCTTTTCGGTCTGGTTGCACTTTCCATCAATCTCTCGAATCTGTCGATTGACCATTATATTTTCTTCTTCCATCTTCTTGTCCATCGCTTTTTTGTTAACCTTGATTTCCTTATTCATTTCTTCTCGCAACAATTCCATTCTTTCGTCCAGTTTGTCCAAATTCTCCTGATTTACCTCCCTTAACTCTTCTCTTAGAATTTGATTGTCCTCTCTCAATTCTTCCAATTTCTCCCCCATCTTCTCTTCCAACTTCCTGTTGTCTTCCTTCAACTCTTCCTTCAATTGTCGGTTGTTCTTCTCTATCTTCTTCCTGGTTTCATCGATTTTCTGATTAGTATTCTCAATTTTATTAATCAATTCTTCTTTAGTCGACTTGAATTCTTCCTTGAACGATTGGTTGTCTTCCTTCAAATCTTCTATGTTCTTGTTCATCCCAGTCAACTCTTCTTTTGTGGATTGATTATCCTTCTTCAATTCTTCTAACTTTCCTTCCATCTTCTTGCTGTTTTCTTCCATCTTCTCTTCCATTTTCTTGCTGTTTTCTTCCATCTTCTTGTTTGTTGTTTCGATTTTATTTCCTAAATCTTCTTTCAAGGACTGGTTATCACTCCCTATTTTCTTACTCATTTCCATTATCATTCTCATCACATCTTGTATACTCCCCTCCTCCGTTCGTGTCGGCTTTTCCAATGGTTCCTTCTGGGCATTGACTTCCCCTGTTTGCGTGGGTATCTCCGGTTGTTCAGTTTGTTTGGACAACACCGATAGTAATACCTCTTCCACCTCTACTGGCGTTGCCTCTTTGTTATCCCTATCGATTTCTATTTCTTTTTCGGCCTCCGCCGCCCGTTTCTTAGATGTTGCACGTCGTTGCATTTTCCCTTGAAATTCTCTGGCTTTGTAGCTGTTGCCTAGCTCCAACTAGTGATTGGGCAGAATGTATTGGCCTTCCAATCGCTAATTAAAGCCCCTAAAGTTGTGCACCAATTTGTAATAATATAATAATATGAGTGTGTGTTGATGATAAGAGATTGTGAAGTGTGAGACTCCGATGTAATCAAGCCCCACTGTTTGGGGCTAGCCAATTTGTAATAAAATAAATATAAGTTGTAATGTAATATGTTTAATTGGTGTTTAATTGGTGTGGCTCTCGACGTCTTACTAGCCTGAAACACTTCCTTACGTTTCCCAGCTGGTCGAGTCTCAATGGTAGCAAGACCGGTCGAGTAGCGTAATGTTGATGAAGAAATATATGTTCAGCTTCACAGAAAGCTTCAAAACAAAAATTATTGTTTTGAAGAAAATTTAAAAAAAATTATGTTTATAAAAAAAATAATTAAAAAAAAAATTTTTAATTTTATTAATTAATTAATTACAATCAATTAATTAATATAAGGCTGTGAAGTTTTAAAAAGTGTAATGCTCTTCTGAAAATTTTTATTAAAGTTTTGGTATATTTTAAATAAACTATCACCACTCATAAGATTGTCTTCAAACCAATCGATACTTGTTTACCTTTTTATTTTTTTTTTAGGTTATCTTCTCTTATAGGTGGTAAAGTACTGATAGATTATTAATTATAATGATATTAATGATAACTAGTAATATTTATGAAATGAAGAACTATTTAGTGTTGAAGAATATTAATGTTTTATTAATTAATAGCAATTTGACTCTTATCGATTATTATCGACTCTCAGGTTATCGAAAAAGTTACAAAGTATATTATATAAAAATTATACAGGGTTCTTTAAACAGCCAATTATTATCAAAGTCAGAGAAATCGGGCTAATATTTAAAAAGTATAACGTTACAATCAAATTAATAATTATTACTAAACACAAACATTGAATAATAATTTGAAAATAAAATAATTGTTTTCACCAAACAGCTGTGTTGAACTAGGAGAGGCATTGGAATTGTCAAAGAAAAATGGCTGCCGTCAAGTTGATCAAAATGTCGCTCGTTCCTGCTGCATTCCAAATAATATATTTTCTGGCAATATTCCTGTTCTGGTGTCTGTAAATCTCTTGTTAAATGTTGTGTAGTGACTGGTATAATGTTTCTGGGTTGTATTTAGTATATCTGTGTAATTATAAGTCAAAACACTTTTCCCAATTCCGACACTAAATTGGTTAAGGTATTATACAGTTTTCTGGTGTTTTGTGGTGTTTTTCGGAGTAGATATGTATTGTTTAGTGTTAATTAGTGTTTCTTGATTGTTTTTGCCACAATGTATATGTTCTGGAAGGATTTTATAAGTCACTCTCGATTTCACAGTAACGTACTATTCGCCGCTTAACTTCACCGTTGTAAGATAGGTTAGATCGTCACAAAACTCTCGTTTATGTTAACCGTTCGAATACCAATAATCAACTAACTGTTTCCTTCAGTTTCAATTAAACTCTTAGCCCATATAATATTATTCTTAACATTGTTCAAATATATTTTCATATCCTGTGCACACTTTAATATTTCACTATATAAATACCTAAACTTGGGTTATTTATCAATTTTATTCACTAGATGTTATTTAAATTAATCTTTCAGTTCATTCAGCTTATTTTCAGATTTAATAATGCCGTTTTATAGTGTTTTCTGTCCAAAAAATAGTAATTTTACTTTCAGTTTGGTATACTCTGAAAAGTCAAAACATCAAAATTTACTTCCTGTCATTATATAAATTCAGAAATTTTATCAGTTATATTTAATATTAATAATCCTATATTGTATTAAAAGGTTCATATTCCCTTATTTTCTGGTAATTAATTGAATTAGTTGTATTCTGAAACATTATTCTGGAATATATGACTCCCATGTCTAAATTTCTGAGTTTAGTCATTTTCATTTTTATTTATAATTCTGAATATAATTTATAAAAATCTTTCTAAATGGTATGTGCAATTATATGGCTTGATCTCAAGTTCATTTTGTCTAAACCCCTTTTGTTTATTTGCTTTTAAATGATTAATTTCTCTGTTTTGATGAAGTTTGGTTTCCATTCTTTTGGCCTATGATTTTTTAACAATTTTTCTTACAAAAACTTTACAAACAATATATGATGTGTGATACCCTCTCTGACTTTTACATACAGTATTATAAATTAAACATGTTTTCAAATTACACAAAAACAATTAGTATTGGTTACAATACAAACAATAGTTAAACAAAATAAAGAATTTTTTTTTTTTTTAAATAAATGGTTGTCTTCAAGTCAGACATTTTGCAACAAAATCCTTATTTTTAAACATGGAAATATGGCTTACAAAAAAGGTTTTTTACTAACTAACATCTTAATTACTCTCTACTATTTACAAGTAGTAACTATTTTTATAGTTCTGATGTTAGTTGTATCAGACCCAAACAAATGGCCTTATATCTAAAACATTTTTAAACATTCTTGTACTATATACATAAAAACCTTATATTTATATTCTTATTTCTAACTATTATTATAAGTAGGATTCTACAGTTTTTATACCGTCTTTTATACATTGTCTTTGGGGAATTGTACCCTGTCCTTAATAAATAAATAGTATGAATTGTTCAAAAAGTATTAAGAAATCTGTTTTTTTTTCTTTTTTCATGTAAAACAAAAATATTATTTTAAACAGATTCATGTCTCATGAACAACATATTGTCACAGTACACATTTCAAGTCACTGAAAGATGTATATTTCATTGCATTCAATGTTTGTGATTGCCAAGAATGAAACACAAGGTTCATTTTTTATAATACCCAAAACTATCACTGGTTCACTTTGCACTTATATATTATGTTAATGCTAAATGGTCGTATAGTCTTATCAACATAATAAATTGGTTAGCGTTTTTTCAATGGAGATTTGTTCCATGGGTACTATATTATTGTTTCATCTTAGTTCACAGGCAACTTTTACTTTATACACTTCTCTCTCTTAAATTTATATACATGTGGTTTTCTTTTCGTTATACTTTTATTTTTAAATATTTATTTTGGGGATATAGAGATTTGGGTGTCTTTTATAAGAGCATGACATCTTCTTCAGGATGCTGCCTTCTTCTTCTTTCATCAGTCTTCTTTTCTCCTGCCTTCTGGGACTGGTATCTTCTCCATCTTCTTCTTGATGCCATTAGGTTTCTTGGGATCTTCTCCATCTTCTTCTTTATTTCAGAAATACACCACCTGTATTGGTTGATCTTGGTTTATTTTAGGGTTTCTATTCTATTTATTCTCCCTCGTTGTGGGTTTGGTCATATTCAGTACTGCTTTGTTATTTACTTTTTTACCTTCCTGGGTTATACCTTGAAAATCTTTGGTTATGAGACTGGTCTTGGATGACTCATCACTAGTAACTCCTTTTATTTGAACTTGTATTTTCTTTATAATAATGATTTCTTTCCACAGTTGCTATGAATTAATCTATTTATATTAAACTTAATGCTTTCTTCCAAATTTAAATATTATAACTTCATTATTCTAATGATCAATTGCCATTCAATATTATGCATATATCTGTCACGCTACAACGGTTAGAACAGAAAGTAACCCTTATTAATCAACAATTCAGCGAAGTAACTGCTGAGTTAAAAACACAAACGCTTCTAAATAAAGAAGAAATCCAGAGTACTAGGGTAGAGTGCACCCAACTGGGTGAAAATATTAAGGAGGTTAAGAAACAAGTAGAGAGTAAGGCTGACCGAGACGAAGTTTATCCAAACGTAGAACAGTAATTAAAGGTAATGCGGGAAGATCTGACTAAGGCAATGAAGTCACAGAAAAACATAGCCGTGAGGTGTGGCAGCTATAAGGAAGAACCGGAAAACCTTGTATTCTCAGGAAACCCACATGTGAATCCTGTGGAATTTCTAAGGCTGTTTGAGGCTTATGTAACTCGCGTAAATCCAATGATGGACGACGAGGATAAGAAGGACATGTTAGGCCGATTTCTCAAGAATTGGGCAGGTACGTGGTGGAAAGTCATCTCGGGCAGAGTCCAAACCTACGCCGACTTTAGAGAAAAATTCCTTGCTCAATACTGGAACGTACAGATTAAAAGAAGGGTGCGTGATCACCTGGAATTTGGTAATTATCACCCGTCCATGAATATGACGACCACCAACTATGTGCTAAACGTAATGGCACAAGTAAAGCATTTAACACCACCAATAGGGAGAGAGACCTAGTGTATAAGCTAGCGCGTCATTTTTCGGAAACCACTAGAGTAGCAACCACTACTAGAGGAGTGGATACTCTAGAAAAGTTTATAATGGTCGTGGATGAATGCCAAGACCTAGAGAGGGACCTGAAGCGTGTAAATAATCAGCTGAGTAACCACTCTAGAGGCGATCATCAGGAACCAACTTTCTACCCAACGAAAAGAAGAGACATTGAGCGCCCAAAAGAAAAAATGTTTACCCCATATCCGGGTAACAAACCCCAAAGGAGGGTGGAAAACCGACGAAATAAAGTGTTTAAGGTATGTAAAACAGCCATAACACCTACCGAGCCACAACCGTCTACTAGTAAAACGAATACGGGAAACGGGAAGGCACTGCAGGTAGAAAAGAAACAAAACTAAATCTACCATTACCTGCAGTGAAACAACCCAAGAAAACAGGTAAAAAGAAAGTAACAAATAATATAAAACAAGTCAGTGATACGGAGTTCTTGTTAAAAGAAGAGCAAGAAGTGGGTAGAAGCCATTATCCTGAATGTCCGGAAATAATTTGTAAAATCAGTAATCTACTAGTACGAGCGCTAGTAGACACCGGCAGTGAGGTAACCTGTGTCAGCTCAGAGTTTGTAGAAAATAATAGACAGTTGCGTAATTGTCCCAGACTACCCGTAAAATATTGTAATTTACAGGGAGCCACTGGAGCCAAAATGCAAAAGATAAGTGAACAAATTTATTTACCTGTCAATATAAATGGTACCCAAACCCAAATTGTAGCTCTTATAGTCCCGAAACTCGTTCATGATTGTATTATTGGGGTAGGTACGTTACTTGAATTGAAGGCAGAAATAAATTTCAAAAGAAATACTATCACGATGGAAATTGATACTAATAAAATCAATGTAGACATTAAAGAATTTAACCATTGGAAGTCGGTAAGTGTCATAAAAGGATATAGAGAGAAACCGGTAGTTGACGTTAGGAGTGAACAGCACTGTATTGATGATACTCCAGAAATCAACATCGGGACTGAATTGAACAACGAGCAACAGAACCAAATTCAGCAACTCGTCTGTGAGTATAGGGATGTTTTTAGAACAGAGCCTGGAAGAGCTAAGTTCTATGAACATCAGTTAACACTTACTGAAAACGCATCATTTATGCAAAGGACTTATCCAATCCCTTTACACTATAGAGAAGAAGTGGTAAAAGAGGTCCAACAGATGTTAGCGAATGGAGTTATAGAGAGGGCAAGAAGTCACTATATTAACCCTTTAGTAGTTGTCACCAAGCAGAACGGGAGTATCCGCCTATGCCTTGATGCCAGGAAATTAAATTCTTTATTAATACCTGATTACGAGTGCGCAAGGAGTGTAGAAGAATTGTTCAAAAAATGTAATGGAGTTAAGTACATGACCAAACTGGACTTAACATCAGGATTTTGGAGAAAATTCCAATCTGCAAATGTGATAGACAGTATACGGCATTTTTGTATAAAAACAAGTGCTACCAATTTAAAGTGGTACCTTTTGGCCTGAGCACCAGCTTAGCTGCAATGGTAAGGTGTTTAGACAGTGCCTTAGGTAATGAGGTAGAGAAGTATACACTAGTGTTCGTAGATGATATTCTGTGTGTGTCACAAACATTCGAAGAGCACTTACAACATTTAAGAAATATTTTTGCATAATTAAGATCAGCAAACATGACGCTGAATCTACGGAAATCAGAGCTTGGTAAGGAGGAAATTAAGTTTTTAGGTCACCGAATCTCAGTGGAAGGAATAACCACGGACCCAGAAAAGGTAAAAGCCATACAAGAATTTCCAACTCCAAAGAACTGCAAGCAGCTAAAGTCATTTCTAGGTTTAGCTAACTACTATCAGAGGTTTACAAGTAAATACGCGGAAAAGTTGTTAAACAAAGGGATTAAATGGAGGTGGACAAAGGACCACGATGAAGCGCTACAACAAGTAAAAAGTCTTTTTATAAATACTGTTGTATTACATCATCCGAGGGTAGGAGAAAGATTTTATTTGCAAACAGACGCCAGCAATATTTCTATAGGAGCGCACTTGTAATCAGATAGATGAGTTTTTACGACAGAAAAAGAGCTATTAGCGATAGTGCATAGCCTGTCAAAGTTTAGAAGTTATATTCTGGGTGCTAAACTTACTATAATCACCGACAATAAGGCGTTAGTATTTTTATTAAAGTGTAAATTGCTAGGTGCTCGTCTGACTCGTTGGATCTTGGCTATACAAGAGTACCAGTTTGAAATACAGTATTGTAAAGCGAAAGACAACTTGGTAGCAGATGTACTCAGTAGAAATCCACCATCAGAAAACAACATGGATACAGTTATCAGTAAAAATAATAGCACCGATATAGGTATTTACGCGGTAAAGCATGTAGCAAAACCTGAAGTAGTTAGACGACTTAAGGAAATAGGGACCCATCAACAAGAAGACCCTAGGATTAGTGTAGCTTGGAGAAGTGCGGTTACCAACATCAAACCAGGATTTTCCATATATGACGGTAAGCTATATAAGCTATGTTCCCATAGGTGGAAATTATTATTACCAAGCTGTATGATGAAGGAACTTATTTTGGAATGCCATTATTTTGGAATGCCACTTGTCGTTGGGCCACGCTGGATTTAAGAATTGCCATCAAGTCTTAACAGAAAGCTTCATTGGAAAGGGGTTGGCAAAACGCATGAAAAGATTATTGTCTACTTGTGACCTGTGCCAGAAGTGTAAACACCCGACCTTATCTACCAGAATAGAGATGCAAACAATCCAAGCAAAGGAGAAAGGAGAGTTATTAGCTACGGATTATTACGGGCCTCTACCAAAAGCAAAAGGAGGGGTGAAGCACATTCTAGTAACAGTAGATTTCTTTTCTAAATTTGTCAAGCTATACCGAGTCCAAAGAGCCACGACAAAAGCAACACTTAGAGCGTTAACAACGTTCTACATCCCACAGTATGGTAAACCTAGGAAAATATTGTCCGACCAAGGAAAACAGTTCACCCATAACCTATGGAGAGAAACCTTGGAGGAACTCAATATAAAACCAATTCTTACATCAATACGTCACCATCAAGCGAATTTAGCTGAGCGAATAAATAGAGAATTAGGTAGATATTTTAGGCTATTATGCCATCAGAACCATTCTGCATGGGTAGATTACTTGAGTTTTATTTCGGATTGTATTAATAATACATGTAATGAAACAACGGGGTATACACCTTCAGAATTATTTATCAAAAAGAACCAGTACATGTTTGGACCAAAACCATAAAAAGTCCACCCAACTACAATCTAGCTATTCCATATGAGGTAAAAACCAGAATAGCAGAAGAAAGAATAAAGAGAGAAGGCCAAAAGAGGGTAGAACGATATAATCGTACTCACAAGTTGGTAAGGTTTGTGGAAGGAGAGGAAGTGCTAGTGAAAGCGAATCCTGTATCCTCTGCCATAGATAATACCACGGCCAAGTTCTTTCCGATATTCGTGGGACCTTATAGAATAGAAAAGCAGATTGCAAGGTACACATACATATTAAAAGATGTTGAAAAAAACAAAGTTATAGGAAAGTACCATGGGGATGGTTTGAGGAAATACAGACAAAATATAAAGAAATAAAGAAACAATGGTTTGAGCCAATGAGGTATGTGAATCAAACGCGGTCAAACAAATATTTATAAATGTCTTTGAAGCAATGTCAATGTTAATAAGTAGTAGTAAAATAAATGTTAGTATTGTATTTTTGATCATTGCCATCAATTAAATCAAACTTGTAATTAAAGCATTAATGTTCATATAAATCTCTAATATGTGTATGCCATGTTAGGATTAGTAACCTAATGTAATATTAGTTATAAGGTAGAAGTAAGCAAAATTGTAATAGTGCAAAATGTGTGCCAGCAAAACAAACAGTGCAAGTTTTAAATTTTAAAGAAAGTGCGTAACTTTACAAGAAGAAAAAAAATTAAATGTATTTCTTAAATAATCAATTTTATTATAACAAGTGGGTGTATATATAACGATTCATAAAGCCGACCCATCAGATCGTAATATGAAAGTGTCATACTGTGCGAGTATACCGGCGTAAGCAAGAGAGAGAGGGTATAATCACAGCTATCTCTGTCTAACATCGCCACTGCTACGAATGTTGCCGGCACAGACATGAATTTTTATTCAATTATTTTATTAGTTAAAACTGCAACATCTTCAAAACTAATAAATATACAGCAATTCTGGAACCTGCATAGTGTTCAACAATTAAAGCTCGATAAGTAGCCAAAATATCAACCAATATAATTAACATTTACAGAAGTTATACAGAAGAAGAACGCCAAGAGAAATAACTAGAGAATTAGTCTCGGTACGAATTAGGTGTTTTCACACACTTACAGAGAAAGACCTAAGCAATAATATTCTGTAGTCAGATCTGTGAAATCACGTTTCCAAACAAACGATAATCAAACGATTTGCAAACAGAGGAAGTATGAAATTAACCAGTAATTCTCTACCATCTCAAACCTGTTAAGGGGCGTTTGGTCGACTTGTTCGATATTGTTTCAAATGGAAAACGCATGATTTATTTGGAACAACCAATCACAAAGCTGTATTCAGAAGAGACGCCAACTCAGACTTGGGGAATCGAGCACTCTTCGTTCGAACATTAAATAGGCAAGACGTGTGTTAGATACGAGCCAAATTTCGCAAACCACTCAAAGTTGTATTTAAATAACAGTTCGAGAAGTGGTCCGCAGTAGCAGAGGAACTAGTAAAGTTCATTAATAAATACTCTCGCTGTGTAACAACCAATTAATTTATTAAAAAACTAATTAATGAAATAATTAATTAATTGTGATGTGACCTGTGCACCAGAGTAGCTACAGCATCTGTAAGCGCCCAGGGTCATCGGTCAACGATATTGGTCAACTACAATTTCTTCTGAGCCGAACTATCAAAAGGAGGATCTCTACGGAATCCTATCTACGGTCGACGCATCAATCAGTAAGAAATATATTCATTGATCAATGAAATAAGTAACAAAATAAATAATAAAATCAATAAACAATTTAAAAGAAACTAAGTAAATTCATATTTGTATTTAAATAGTAAGATTAGTAATAACGTAATATAGGAGTGTTGAATGGAGAGTGAGGTGTAGTATTGAACGTGCAAATTATTGCAGACCCGTTCTTTAGCACTGGTTTGGGAGATATAAATTTTCCTAAATAGACCAGATAAGAACAATTGGTCGTTTGAACGTTTTAATCTTCACTTTTCACGCACACTCATTAATAATAAGAGTTAGGTTAGCAATAAGTCCTTAACTTAGCTTTGTAAGAACATTAATAAGATAACATTTAATCGTTATTAAACAAACTTCAACAAATTTTAAAGTGTTATTTGTAACGGTTCCCCTTGAATTCCATATTCACTGAACGAATCCTGTGATAGTGTGTCTCTATGCTTTGAGCTAAGCTGAATCCGTGTCATTTGTATCTGGGATTTGTTCTGGCGCCCAGGTAAAGTAAAACGTCACGGGTAAGTAACATTTTTCTATCATTATATTTATAGAAAGTAGAGTAATAGTGAAACAAAAGTCTTTATATAATTTGTCGCCGCAACTAAGAGGCGTATGTAAATTGACAAATAAATTATATAAAGAGAAGGTGTTATATGAATTTGGCGCCGCAACTATATGGGCACGATGAAACACACAAACTTAGGTATAAATAATTAAGTTATATATACATTTGGCTGTGCAACTATTAGGCCCGAGTAAACTCGATTAAAACAAGATAAACCCAAGTGACTAGTTAGAATTGTAATAATATTTAATTTGAAACGAAGTGGAATTTAAGGTTACAAAAATCTGTTGAAGGGTTAAATATTAAAATAAAATTTGTTAAATAATAATAACAATAAAAAATGGCTAAATCACAAGCAGTAGATATGGCAGCAATTGAACAGATGTTTAAGCAGTTGACCATTAAAATGGATGAAACTAATAGTAAAATTGAAAGTACAAAGAGTCAATTATCTAGTAAAATTGAAAAAACAAGTAGTAAAATAGATGAAAATAATCAAAATTTATAAGAAAGTAATAAAAAATTAATAAATGATGTTAATAATAAAATCGAGCAAACTAATAAATACTTGTCTAGCGAAATGAAACAAATAAATGAGAAGTTAACTAGTCAAATAGAACAAAGTAGTAAAGAAACTACATTTAAAATAGATGAAGAAATACCTCATTTAGCTAGTAAAATAGATGAAAGTAATCTTAAGTTTGATAAGCATACCGAAGAGGTTAAAGCTACCATAGAGGAATTTAAGAAACAAGTAAATACTAATTTTCGCCGCCAAGACGAAAAACTAAATAAATTTAGAAACGAAATTCATGAACGGTTAGAACAGAAAGTAACCCTTATTAATCAACAATTCAGCGAAGTAACTGCTGAGTTAAAAACACAAACGCTTCTAAATAAAGAAGAAATCCAGAGTACTAGGGTAGAGTGCACCCAACTGGGTGAAAATATTAAGGAGTTTAAGAAACAAGTAGAGAGTAAGGCTGACCGAGACGAAGTTTATCCAAACGTAGAACAGTAATTAAAGGTAATGCGGGAAGATCTGACTAAGGCAATGAAGTCACAGAAAACCATAACCGTGAGGTGTGGCAGCTATAAGGAAGAACCGGAAAACCTTGTATTCTCAGGAAACCCACATGTGAATCCAGTGGAATTTCTAAGGCTGTTTGAGGCTTATGTAACTCGCGTAAATCCAATGATGGACGACGAGGATAAGAAGGACATGTTAGGCCGATTTCTCAAGAATTGGGCAGGTACGTGGTGGAAAGTCATCTCGGACAGAGTCCAAACCTACGCCGACTTTAGAGAGAAATTCCTTGCTCAATACTGGAACGTACAGATTAAAAGAAGGGTGCGTGATCACCTGGAATTTGGTAATTATCACCCGTCCATGAATATGACGACCACCAACTATGTGCTAAACGTAATGGCACAAGTAAAGCATTTAACACCACCAATAGGGAGAGAGACGTAGTGTATAAGCTAGCGCGTCATTTTTCGGAAACCACTAGAGTAGCAACCACTACTAGAGGAGTGGATACTCTAGAAAAGTTTATAATGGTCGTGGATGAATGCCAAGACCTAGAGAGGGACCTGAAGCGTGTAAATAATCAGCTGAGTAACCACTCTAGAGGCGATCATCAGGAACCAACTTTCTACCCAACGAAAAGAAGAGACATTGAGCGCCCAAAAGAAAAAAGGTTTACCCCATATCCGGGTAACAAACCCCAAAATCGGCAGGAATTGGAAGAAAAGGGTAGAAGTAGGAGCGTGGAAAACCGACGAAATAAAGTGTTTAAGGTATGTAAAACAGCCATAACATCTACCGAGCCCCAACCGTCTACTAGTAAAACGAATACGGGAAACGGGAAGCCACTGCAGGTAGAAAAGAAACAAAACTAAATCTACCATTACCTGCAGTGAAACAACCCAAGAAAACAGGTAAAAAGAATGTAACAAATAATATAAAACAAGTTAGTGATACGGAGTTCTTTTTAAAAGAAGAGTAAGAAGTGGGTAGAAGCCATTATCCTGAATGTCCGGAAATAATTTGTAAAATCAGTAATCTACTAGTACGAGCGCTAGTAGACACTGGCAGTGAGGTAACCTGTGTCAGCTCAGAGTTTGTAGAAAATAATAGACAGTTGCGTAATTGTCCCAGACTACCCGTAAAAAATTGTAATGTACAGGGAGCCACTGGAGCCAAAATGCAAAAGATAAGTGAACAAATTTATTTACCTGTCAATATAAATGGTACCTAAACCCAAATTGTAGCTCTTATAGTCCCGAAACTCGTTCATGATTGTATTATTGGGGTAGGTACGTTACTTGAATTGAAGGCAGAAATAAATTTCAAAAGAAATACTATCACGATGGAAATTGATACTAATAAAATCAATGTAGACATTAAAGAATTTAAGCATTGGAAGTCGGTAAGTGTCATAAAAGGATATAGAGAGAAACCGGTAGTTGACGTTAGGAGTGACCAGCACTGTATTGATGATACTCCAGAAATCAACATCGGGACTGAATTGAACAACGAGCAACAGAACCAAATTCAGCAACTCGTCTGTGAGTATAGGGATGTTTTTAGAACAGAGCCTGGAAGAGCTAAGTTCTATGAACATCAGTTAACACTTACTGAAAACGCATCATTTATGCAAAGGACTTATCCAATCCCTTTACACTATAGAGAAGAACTGGAAAAAGAGGTCCAACAGATGTTAGCGAATGGAGTTATAGAGAGGGCAAGAAGTCACTATATTAACCCTTTAGTAGTTGTCACCAAGCAGAACGGGAGTATCCGCCTATGCCTTGATGCCAGGAAATTAAATTCTTTATTAATACCTGATTACGAGTGCGCAAGGAGTGTGGAAGAATTGTTCAAAAAATGTAATGGAGTTAAGTACCTGACCAAACTGGACTTAACATTAGGATTTTGGAGAAAATTCCAATCTGCAAATGTGATAGACAGTATACGGCATTTTTGTATAAAAACAAGTGCTACCAATTTAAAGTGGTACCTTTTGGCCTGAGCACCAGCTTAGCTGCAATGGTAAGGTGTTTAGACAGTGCCTTAGGTAATGAGGTAGAGAAGTATACACTAGTGTTCGTAGATGATATTCTGTGTGTGTCACAAACATTCGAAGAGCACTTACAACATTTAAGAAATATTTTTGCATAATTAAGATCAGCAAACATGACGCTGAATCTACGGAAATCAGAGCTTGGTAAGGAGGAAATTAAGTTTTTAGGTCACCGAATCTCAGTGGAAGGAATAACCACGGACCCAGAAAAGGTAAAAGCCATACAAGAATTATCAACTCCAAAGAACTGCAAGCAGCTAAATTCATTTCTAGGTTTAGCTAACTACTATCAGAGGTTTACAAGTAAATACGCGGAAAAGTTGTTAAACAAAGGGATTAAATGGAGGTGGACAAAGGACCACGATGAAGCGCTACAACAAGTAAAAAGTCTTTTTATAAATACTGTTGTATTACATCATCCGAGGGTAGGAGAAAGATTTTATTTGCAAACAGACGTCAGCAATATTGCTATAGGAGCACACTTGTAATCAGATAGATGAGTTTTTACGACAGAAAAAGAGCTATTAGCGATAGTGCATAGCCTGTCAAAGTTTAGAAGTTATATTCTGGGTGCTAAACTTACTATAATCACCGACAATAAGGCGTTAGTATTTTTATTAAAGTGTAAATTGCTAGGTGCTCGTCTGACTCGTTGGATCTTGGCTATACAAGAGTACCAGTTTGAAATACAGTATTGTAAAGCGAAAGACAACTTGGTAGCAGATGTACTCAGTAGAAATCCACCATCAGAAAACAACATGGATACAGTTATCAGTAAAAATAATAGCACCGATATAGGTATTTACGCGGTAAAGCATGTAGCAAAACCTGAAGTAGTTAGACGACTTAAGGAAATAGGGACCCATCAACAAGAAGACCCTAGGATTAGTGTAGCTTGGAGAAGTGCGGTTACCAACATCAAACCAGGATTTTCCATATATGACGGTAAGCTATATAAGCTATGTTCCCATAGGTGGAAATTATTATTACCAAGCTGTATGATGAAGGAACTTATTTTGGAATGCCACTTGTCGTTGGGCCACGCTGGATTTAAGAATTGCCATCAAGTCTTAACAGAAAGCTTCATTGGAAAGGGGTTGGCAAAACGCATGAAAAGATTATTGTCTACTTGTGACCTGTGCCAGAAGTGTAAACACCCGACCTTATCTACCAGAATAGAGATGCAAACAATCCAAGCAAAGGAGAAAGGAGAGTTATTAGCTACGGATTATTACGGTCCTCTACCAAAAGCAAAAGGAGGGGTGAAGCACATTCTAGTAACAGTAGATTTCTTTTCTAAATTTGTCAAGCTATACCGAGTCCAAAGAGCCACGACAAAAGCAACACTTAGAGCGTTAACAACGTTCTACATCCCACAGTATGGTAAACCTAGGAAAATATTGTCCGACCAAGGAAAACAGTTCACCCATAACCTATGGAGAGAAACCTTGGAGGAACTCAATATAAAACCAATTCTTACATCAATACGTCACCATCAAGCGAATTTAGCTGAGCGAATAAATAGAGAATTAGGTAGATATTTTAGGCTATTATGCCATCAGAACCATTCTGCATGGGTAGATTACTTGAGTTTTATTTCGGATTGTATTAATAATACATGTAATGAAACAACGGGGTACACACCTTCAGAATTATTTATCAAAAAGAACCAGTACATGTTTGGACCAAAACCATAAAAAGTCCACCCAACTACAATCTAGCTATTCCATATGAGGTAAAAACCAGAATAGCAGAAGAAAGAATAAAGAGAGAAGACCAAAAGAGGGTAGAACGATATAATCGTACTCACAAGTTGGTAAGGTTTGTGGAAGGAGAGGAAGTGCTAGTGAAAGCGAATCCTGTATCCTCTGCCATAGATAATACCACGGCCAAGTTCTTTCCGATATTCGTGGGACCTTATAGAATAGAAAAGCAGATTGCAAGGTACACATACATATTAAAAGATGTTGAAAAAAACAAAGTTATAGGAAAGTACCATGGGGATGGTTTGAGGAAATACAGACAAAATATAGAGAAATAAAGAAACAATGGTTTGAGCCAATGAGGTATGTGAATCAAACGCGGTCAAACAAATATTTATAAATGTCTTTGAAGCAATGTCAATGTTAATAAGTAGTAGTAAAATAAATGTTAGTATTGTATTTTTGATCATTGCCATCAATTAAATCAAACTTTTAATTAAAGCATTAATGTTCATATAAATCTCTAATATGTGTATGCCATGTTAGGATTAGTAACCTAATGTAATATTAGTTATAAGGTAGAAGTAAGCAAATTTGTAATAGTGCAAAATGTGTGCCAGCAAAACAAACAGTGCAAGTTTTAAATTTTAAAGAAAGTGCGTAACTTTACAAGAAGAAAAAAAATTAAATGTATTTCTTAAATAATCAATTTTATTATACCAAGTGGGTGTATATATAACGATTCATAAAGCCGACCCATCAGATCGTAATATGAAAGTGTCATACTGTGCGAGTATACCGGCGTAAGCAAGAGAGAGAGGGTATAATCACAGCTATCTCTGTCTAACATCGCCACTGCTACGAAGGTTGCCGGCACAGACATGAATTTTTATTCAATTATTTTATTAGTTCAAACTGCAACATCTTCAAAACTAATAAATATACAGCAATTCTGGAACCTGCATAGTGTTCAACAATTAAAGCTCGATAAGTAGCCAAAATATCAACCAATATAATTAACATTTACAGAAGTTATACAGAAGAAGAACGCCAAGAGAAATAACTAGAGAATTAGTCTCGGTACGAATTAGGTGTTTTCACACACTTACAGAGAAAGACCTAAGCAATAATATTCTGTGGTCAGATCTGTGAAATCACGTTTCCAAACAAACGATAATCAAACGATTTGCAAACAGAGGAAGTATGAAATTAACCAGTAATTCTCTACCATCTCAAACCTGTTAAGGGGCGTTTGGTCGACTTGTTCGATATTGTTTCAAATGGAAAACGCATGATTTATTTGGAACAACCAATCACAAAGCTGTATTCAGAAGAGACGCCAACTCAGACTTGGGGAATCGAGCACTCTTCGTTCGAACATTAAATAGGCAAGACGTGTGTTAGATACGAGCCAAATTTCGCAAACCACTCAAAGTTGTATTTAAATAACAGTTCGAGAAGTGGTCCGCAGTAGCAGAGGAACTAGTAAAGTTCATTAATAAATACTCTCGCTGTGTAACAACCAATTAATTTATTAAAAAACTAATTAATGAAATAATTAATTAATTGTGATGTGACCTGTGCACCAGAGTAGCTACAGCATCTGTAAGCGCCCAGGGTCATCGGTCAACGATATTGGTCAACAACAATTTCTTCTGAGCCGAACTATCAAAAGGAGGATCTCTACGGAATCCTATCTACGGTCGACGCATCAATCAGTAAGAAATATATTCATTGATCAATGAAATAAGTAACAAAATAAATAATAAAATCAATAAACAATTTAAAAGACACTAAGTAAATTCATATTTGTATTTAAATAGTAAGATTAGTAATAACGTAATATAGGAGTGTTGAATGGAGAGTGAGGTGTAGTATTGAACGTGCAAATTATTGCAGACCCGTTCTTTAGCACTGGTTTGGGAGATATAAATTTTCCTAAATAGACCAGATAAGAACAATTGGTCGTTTGAACGTTTTAATCTTCACTTTTCACGCACACTCATTAATAATAAGAGTTAGGTTAGCAATAAGTCCTTAACTTAGCTTTGTAAGAACATTAATAAGATAACATTTAATCGTTATTAAACAAACTTCAACAAATTTTAAAGTGTTATTTGTAACGGTTCCCCTTGAATTCCATATTCACTGAACGAATCCTGTGATAGTGTGTCTCTATGCTTTGAGCTAAGCTGAATCCGTGTCATTTGTATCTGGGATTTGTTCTGGCGCCCAGGTAAAGTAAAACGTCACGGGTAAGTAACATTTTTCTATCATTATATTTATAGAAAGTAGAGTAATAGTGAAACAAAAGTCTTTATATAATTTGTCGCCGCAACTAAGAGGCGTATGTAAATTGACAAATAAATTATATAAAGAGAAGGTGTTATATGAATTTGGCGCCGCAACTATATGGGCACGATGAGACACACAAACTTAGGTATAAATAATTAAGTTATATATAAATTTGGCTGTGCAACTATTAGGCCCGAGTAAACTCGATTAAAACAAGATAAACCCAAGTGACTAGTTAGAATTGTAATAATATTTAATTTGAAACGAAGTGGAATTTAAGGTTACAAAAATCTGTTGAAGGGTTAAATATTAAAATAAAATTTGTTAAATAATAATAACAATAAAAAATGGCTAAATCACAAGCAGTAGATATGGCAGCAATTGAACAGATGTTTAAGCAGTTGACCATTAAAATGGATGAAACTAATAGTAAAATTGAAAGTACAAAGAGTCAATTATCTAGTAAAATTGAAAAAACAAGTAGTAAAATAGATGAAAATAATCAAAATTTATAAGAAAGTAATAAAAAATTAATAAATGATGTTAATAATAAAATCGAGCAAACTAATAAATACTTGTCTAGCGAAATGAAACAAATAAATGAGAAGTTAACTAGTCAAATAGAACAAAGTAGTAAAGAAACTACATTTAAAATAGATGAAGAAATACCTCATTTAGCTAGTAAAATAGATGAAAGTAATCTTAAGTTTGATAAGCATACCGAAGAGGTTAAAGCTACCATAGAGGAATTTAAGAAACAAGTAAATACTAATTTTCGCCGCCAAGACGAAAAACTAAATAAATTTAGAAACGAAATTCATGAACGGTTAGAACAGAAAGTAACCCTTATTAATCAACAATTCAGCGAAGTAACTGCTGAGTTAAAAACACAAACGCTTCTAAATAAAGAAGAAATCCAGAGTACTAGGGTAGAGTGCACCCAACTGGGTGAAAATATTAAGGAGTTTAAGAAACAAGTAGAGAGTAAGGCTGACCGAGACGAAGTTTATCCAAACGTAGAACAGTAATTAAAGGTAATGCGGGAAGATCTGACTAAGGCAATGAAGTCAAAGAAAACCATAACCGTGAGGTGTGGCAGCTATAAGGAAGAACCGGAAAACCTTGTATTCTCAGGAAACCCACATGTGAATCCAGTGGAATTTCTAAGGCTGTTTGAGGCTTATGTAACTCGCGTAAATCCAATGATGGACGACGAGGATAAGAAGGACATGTTAGGCCGATTTCTCAAGAATTGGGCAGGTACGTGGTGGAAAGTCATCTCGGACAGAGTCCAAACCTACGCCGACTTTAGAGAGAAATTCCTTGCTCAATACTGGAACGTACAGATTAAAAGAAGGGTGCGTGATCACCTGGAATTTGGTAATTATCACCCGTCCATGAATATGACGACCACCAACTATGTGCTAAACGTAATGGCACAAGTAAAGCATTTAACACCACCAATAGGGAGAGAGACGTAGTGTATAAGCTAGCGCGTCATTTTTCGGAAACCACTAGAGTAGCAACCACTACTAGAGGAGTGGATACTCTAGAAAAGTTTATAATGGTCGTGGATGAATGCCAAGACCTAGAGAGGGACCTGAAGCGTGTAAATAATCAGCTGAGTAACCACTCTAGAGGCGATCATCAGGAACCAACTTTCTACCCAACGAAAAGAAGAGACATTGAGCGCCCAAAAGAAAAAAGGTTTACCCCATATCCGGGTAACAAACCCCAAAATCGGCAGGAATTGGAAGAAAAGGGTAGAAGTAGGAGCGTGGAAAACCGACGAAATAAAGTGTTTAAGGTATGTAAAACAGCCATAACATCTACCGAGCCCCAACCGTCTACTAGTAAAACGAATACGGGAAACGGGAAGCCACTGCAGGTAGAAAAGAAACAAAACTAAATCTACCATTACCTGCAGTGAAACAACCCAAGAAAACAGGTAAAAAGAATGTAACAAATAATATAAAACAAGTTAGTGATACGGAGTTCTTTTTAAAAGAAGAGTAAGAAGTGGGTAGAAGCCATTATCCTGAATGTCCGGAAATAATTTGTAAAATCAGTAATCTACTAGTACGAGCGCTAGTAGACACTGGCAGTGAGGTAACCTGTGTCAGCTCAGAGTTTGTAGAAAATAATAGACAGTTGCGTAATTGTCCCAGACTACCCGTAAAAAATTGTAATGTACAGGGAGCCACTGGAGCCAAAATGCAAAAGATAAGTGAACAAATTTATTTACCTGTCAATATAAATGGTACCTAAACCCAAATTGTAGCTCTTATAGTCCCGAAACTCGTTCATGATTGTATTATTGGGGTAGGTACGTTACTTGAATTGAAGGCAGAAATAAATTTCAAAAGAAATACTATCACGATGGAAATTGATACTAATAAAATCAATGTAGACATTAAAGAATTTAAGCATTGGAAGTCGGTAAGTGTCATAAAAGGATATAGAGAGAAACCGGTAGTTGACGTTAGGAGTGACCAGCACTGTATTGATGATACTCCAGAAATCAACATCGGGACTGAATTGAACAACGAGCAACAGAACCAAATTCAGCAACTCGTCTGTGAGTATAGGGATGTTTTTAGAACAGAGCATGGAAGAGCTAAGTTCTATGAACATCAGTTAACACTTACTGAAAACGCATCATTTATGCAAAGGACTTATCCAATCCCTTTACACTATAGAGAAGAACTGGAAAAAGAGGTCCAACAGATGTTAGCGAATGGAGTTATAGAGAGGGCAAGAAGTCACTATATTAACCCTTTAGTAGTTGTCACCAAGCAGAACGGGAGTATCCGCCTATGCCTTGATGCCAGGAAATTAAATTCTTTATTAATACCTGATTACGAGTGCGCAAGGAGTGTGGAAGAATTGTTCAAAAAATGTAATGGAGTTAAGTACCTGACCAAACTGTACTTAACATTAGGATTTTGGAGAAAATTCCAATCTGCAAATGTGATAGACAGTATACGGCATTTTTGTATAAAAACAAGTGCTACCAATTTAAAGTGGTACCTTTTGGCCTGAGCACCAGCTTAGCTGCAATGGTAAGGTGTTTAGACAGTGCCTTAGGTAATGAGGTAGAGAAGTATACACTAGTGTTCGTAGATGATATTCTGTGTGTGTCACAAACATTCGAAGAGCACTTACAACATTTAAGAAATATTTTTGCATAATTAAGATCAGCAAACATGACGCTGAATCTACGGAAATCAGAGCTTGGTAAGGAGGAAATTAAGTTTTTAGGTCACCGAATCTCAGTGGAAGGAATAACCACGGACCCAGAAAAGGTAAAAGCCATACAAGAATTATCAACTCCAAAGAACTGCAAGCAGCTAAATTCATTTCTAGGTTTAGCTAACTACTATCAGAGGTTTACAAGTAAATACGCGGAAAAGTTGTTAAACAAAGGGATTAAATGGAGGTGGACAAAGGACCACGATGAAGCGCTACAACAAGTAAAAAGTTTTTTTATAAATACTGTTGTATTACATCATCCGAGGGTAGGAGAAAGATTTTATTTGCAAACAGACGTCAGCAATATTGCTATAGGAGCACACTTGTAATCAGATAGATGAGTTTTTACGACAGAAAAAGAGCTATTAGCGATAGTGCATAGCCTGTCAAAGTTTAGAAGTTATATTCTGGGTGCTAAACTTACTATAATCACCGACAATAAGGTGTTAGTATTTTTATTAAAGTGTAAATTGCTAGGTGCTCGTCTGACTCGTTGGATCTTGGCTATACAAGAGTACCAGTTTGAAATACAGTATTGTAAAGCGAAAGACAACTTGGTAGCAGATGTACTCAGTAGAAATCCACCATCAGAAAACAACATGGATACAGTTATCAGTAAAAATAATAGCACCGATATAGGTATTTACGCGGTAAAGCATGTAGCAAAACCTGAAGTAGTTAGACGACTTAAGGAAATAGGGACCCATCAACAAGAAGACCCTAGGATTAGTGTAGCTTGGAGAAGTGCGGTTACCAACATCAAACCAGGATTTTCCATATATGACGGTAAGCTATATAAGCTATGTTCCCATAGGTGGAAATTATTATTACCAAGCTGTATGATGAAGGAACTTATTTTGGAATGCCACTTGTCGTTGGGCCACGCTGGATTTAAGAATTGCCATCAAGTCTTAACAGAAAGCTTCATTGGAAAGGGGTTGGCAAAACGCATGAAAAGATTATTGTCTACTTGTGACCTGTGCCAGAAGTGTAAACACCCGACCTTATCTACCAGAATAGAGATGCAAACAATCCAAGCAAAGGAGAAAGGAGAGTTATTAGCTACGGATTATTACGGTCCTCTACCAAAAGCAAAAGGAGGGGTGAAGCACATTCTAGTAACAGTAGATTTCTTTTCTAAATTTGTCAAGCTATACCGAGTCCAAAGAGCCACGACAAAAGCAACACTTAGAGCGTTAACAACGTTCTACATCCCACAGTATGGTAAACCTAGGAAAATATTGTCCGACCAAGGAAAACAGTTCACCCATAACCTATGGAGAGAAACCTTGGAGGAACTCAATATAAAACCAATTCTTACATCAATACGTCACCATCAAGCGAATTTAGCTGAGCGAATAAATAGAGAATTAGGTAGATATTTTAGGCTATTATGCCATCAGAACCATTCTGCATGGGTAGATTACTTGAGTTTTATTTCGGATTGTATTAATAATACATGTAATGAAACAACGGGGTACACACCTTCAGAATTATTTATCAAAAAGAACCAGTACATGTTTGGACCAAAACCATAAAAAGTCCACCCAACTACAATCTAGCTATTCCATATGAGGTAAAAACCAGAATAGCAGAAGAAAGAATAAAGAGAGAAGACCAAAAGAGGGTAGAACGATATAATCGTACTCACAAGTTGGTAAGGTTTGTGGAAGGAGAGGAAGTGCTAGTGAAAGCGAATCCTGTATCCTCTGCCATAGATAATACCACGGCCAAGTTCTTTCCGATATTCGTGGGACCTTATAGAATAGAAAAGCAGATTGCAAGGTACACATACATATTAAAAGATGTTGAAAAAAACAAAGTTATAGGAAAGTACCATGGGGATGGTTTGAGGAAATACAGACAAAATATAGAGAAATAAAGAAACAATGGTTTGAGCCAATGAGGTATGTGAATCAAACGCGGTCAAACAAATATTTATAAATGTCTTTGAAGCAATGTCAATGTTAATAAGTAGTAGTAAAATAAATGTTAGTATTGTATTTTTGATCATTGCCATCAATTAAATCAAACTTTTAATTAAAGCATTAATGTTCATATAAATCTCTAATATGTGTATGCCATGTTAGGATTAGTAACCTAATGTAATATTAGTTATAAGGTAGAAGTAAGCAAATTTGTAATAGTGCAAAATGTGTGCCAGCAAAACAAACAGTGCAAGTTTTAAATTTTAAAGAAAGTGCGTAACTTTACAAGAAGAAAAAAAATTAAATGTATTTCTCAAATAATCAATTTTATTATACCAAGTGGGTGTATATATAACGATTCATAAAGCCGACCCATCAGATCGTAATATGAAAGTGTCATACTGTGCGAGTATACCGGCGTAAGCAAGAGAGAGAGGGTATAATCACAGCTATCTCTGTCTAACATCGCCACTGCTACGAAGGTTGCCGGCACAGACATGAATTTTTATTCAATTATTTTATTAGTTAAAACTGCAACATCTTCAAAACTAATAAATATACAGCAATTCTGGAACCTGCATAGTGTTCAACAATTAAAGCTCGATAAGTAGCCAAAATATCAACCAATATAATTAACATTTACAGAAGTTATACAGAAGAAGAACGCCAAGAGAAATAACTAGAGAATTAGTCTCGGTACGAATTAGGTGTTTTCACACACTTACAGAGAAAGACCTAAGCAATAATATTCTGTGGTCAGATCTGTGAAATCACGTTTCCAAACAAAGGATAATCAAACGATTTGCAAACAGAGGAAGTATGAAATTAACCAGTAATTCTCTACCATCTCAAACCTGTTAAGGGGCGTTTGGTCGACTTGTTCGATATTGTTTCAAATGGAAAACGCATGATTTATTTGGAACAACCAATCACAAAGCTGTATTCAGAAGAGACGCCAACTCAGACTTGGGGAATCGAGCACTCTTCGTTCGAACATTAAATAGGCAAGACGTGTGTTAGATACGAGCCAAATTTCGCAAACCACTCAAAGTTGTATTTAAATAACAGTTCGAGAAGTGGTCCGCAGTAGCAGAGGAACTAGTAAAGTTTATTAATAAATACTCTCGCTGTGTAACAACCAATTAATTTATTAAAAAACTAATTAATGAAATAATTAATTAATTGTGATGTGACCTGTGCACCAGAGTAGCTACAGCATCTGTAAGCGCCCAGGGTCATCGGTCAACGATATTGGTCAACAACAATTTCTTCTGAGCCGAACTATCAAAAGGAGGATCTCTACGGAATCCTATCTACGGTCGACGCATCAATCAGTAAGAAATATATTCATTGATCAATGAAATAAGTAACAAAATAAATAATAAAATCAATAAACAATTTAAAAGACACTAAGTAAATTCATATTTGTATTTAAATAGTAAGATTAGTAATAACGTAATATAGGAGTGTTGAATGGAGAGTGAGGTGTAGTATTGAACGTGCAAATTATTGCAGACCCGTTCTTTAGCACTGGTTTGGGAGATATAAATTTTCCTAAATAGACCAGATAAGAACAATTGGTCGTTTGAACGTTTTAATCTTCACTTTTCACGCACACTCATTAATAATAAGAGTTAGGTTAGCAATAAGTCCTTAACTTAGCTTTGTAAGAACATTAATAAGATAACATTTAATCGTTATTAAACAAACTTCAACAAATTTTAAAGTGTTATTTGTAACGATTCCCCTTGAATTCCACATTCACTGAACGAATCCTGTGATAGTGTGTCTCTATGCTTTGAGCTAAGCTGAATCCGTGTCATTTGTATCTGGGATTTGTTCTGGCGCCCAGGTAAAGTAAAACGTCACGGGTAAGTAACATTTTTCTATCATTATATTTATAGAAAGTAGAGTAATAGTGAAACAAAAGTCTTTATATAATTTGTCGCCGCAACTAAGAGGCGTATGTAAATTGACAAATAAATTATATAAAGAGAAGGTGTTATATGAATTTGGCGCCGCAACTATATGGGCACGATGAAACACACAAACTTAGGTATAAATAATTAAGTTATATATAAATTTGGCTGTGCAACTATTAGGCCCGAGTAAACTCGATTAAAACAAGATAAACCCAAGTGACTAGTTAGAATTGTAATAATATTTAATTTGAAACGAAGTGGAATTTAAGGTTACAAAAATCTGTTGAAGGGTTAAATATTAAAATAAAATTTGTTAAATAATAATAACAATAAAAAATGGCTAAATCACAAGCAGTAGATATGGCAGCAATTGAACAGATGTTTAAGCAGTTGACCATTAAAATGGATGAAACTAATAGTAAAATTGAAAGTACAAAGGGTCAATTATCTAGTAAAATTGAAAAAACAAGTAGTAAAATAGATGAAAATAATCAAAATTTATAATAAAGTAATAAAAAATTAATAAATGATGTTAATAATAAAATCGAGCAAACTAAGAAATACTTGTCTAGCGAAATGAAACAAATAAATGAGAAGTTAACTAGTCAAATAGAACAAAGTAGTAAAGAAACTACATTTAAAATAGATGAAGAAATACCTCATTTAGCTAGTAAAATAGATGAAAGTAATCTTAAGTTTGATAAGCATACCGAAGAGGTTAAAGCTACCATAGAGGAATTTAAGAAACAAGTAAATACTAATTTTCGCCGCCAAGACGAAAAACTAAATAAATTTAGAAACGAAATTCATGAACGGTTAGAACAGAAAGTAACCCTTATTAATCAACAATTCAGCGAAGTAACTGCTGAGTTAAAAACACAAACGCTTCTAAATAAAGAAGAAATCCAGAGTACTAGGGTAGAGTGCACCCAACTGGGTGAAAATATTAAGGAGTTTAAGAAACAAGTAGAGAGTAAGGCTGACCGAGACGAAGTTTATCCAAACGTAGAACAGTAATTAAAGGTAATGCGGGAAGATCTGACTAAGGCAATGAAGTCACAGAAAACCATAACCGTGAGGTGTGGCAGCTATAAGGAAGAACCGGAAAACCTTGTATTCTCAGGAAACCCACATGTGAATCCTGTGGAATTTCTAAGGCTGTTTGAGGCTTATGTAACTCGCGTAAATCCAATGATGGACGACGAGGATAAGAAGGACATGTTAGGCCGATTTCTCAAGAATTGGGCAGGTACGTGGTGGAAAGTCATCTCGGACAGAGTCCAAACCTACGCCGACTTTAGAGAGAAATTCCTTGCTCAATACTGGAACGTACAGATTAAAAGAAGGGTGCGTGATCACCTGGAATTTGGTAATTATCACCCGTTAATGAATATGACGACCACCAACTATGTGCTAAACGTAATGGCACAAGTAAAGCATTTGACACCACCAATAGGGAGAGAGACCTAGTGTATAAGCTAGCGCGTCATTTTTCGGAAACCACTAGAGTAGCAACCACTACTAGAGGAGTGGATACTCTAGAAAAGTTTATAATGGTCGTGGATGAATGCCAAGACCTAGAGAGGGACCTGAAGCGTGTAAATAATCAGCTGAGTAACCACTCTAGAGGCGATCATCAGGAACCAACTTTCTACCCAACGAAAAGAAGAGACATTGAGCGCCCAAAAGAAAAAAGGTTTACCCCATATCCGGGTAACAAACCCCAAAATCGGCAGGAATTGGAAGAAAAGGGTAGAAGTAGGAGGGTGGAAAACCGACGATATAAAGTGTTTAAGGTATGTAAAACAGCCATAACATCTACCGAGCCCCAACCGTCTACTAGTAAAACGAATACGGGAAACGGGAAGCCACTGCAGGTAGAAAAGAAACAAAACTAAATCTACCATTACCTGCAGTGAAACAACCCAAGAAAACAGGTAAAAAGAATGTAACAAATAATATAAAACAAGTTAGTGATACGGAGTTCTTTTTAAAAGAAGAGCAAGAAGTGGGTAGAAGCCATTATCCTGAATGTCCGGAAATAATTTGTAAAATCAGTAACCTACTAGTACGAGCGCTAGTAGACACTGGCAGTGAGGTAACCTGTGTCAGCTCAGAGTTTGTAGAAAATAATAGACAGTTGCGTAATTGTCCCAGACTACCCGTAAAAAATTGTAATGTACAGGGAGCCACTGGAGCCAAAATGCAAAAGATAAGTGAACAAATTTATTTACCTGTCAATATAAATGGTACCCAAACCCAAATTGTAGCTCTTATAGTCCCGAAACTCGTTCATGATTGTATTATTGGGGTAGGTACGTTACTTGAATTGAAGGCAGAAATAAATTTCAAAAGAAATACTATCACGATGGAAATTGATACTAATAAAATCAATGTAGACATTAAAGAATTTAAGCATTGGAAGTCGGTAAGTGTCATAAAAGGATATAGAGAGAAACCGGTAGTTGACGTTAGGAGTGACCAGCACTGTATTGATGATACTCCAGAAATCAACATCGGGACTGAATTGAACAACGAGCAACAGAACCAAATTCAGCAACTCGTCTGTGAGTATAGGGATGTTTTTAGAACAGAGCCTGGAAGAGCTAAGTTCTATGAACATCAGTTAACACTTACTGAAAACGCATCATTTATGCAAAGGACTTATCCAATCCCTTTACACTATAGAGAAGAAGTGGAAAAAGAGGTCCAACAGATGTTAGCGAATGGAGTTATAGAGAGGGCAAGAAGTCACTATATTAACCCTTTAGTAGTTGTCACCAAGCAGAACGGGAGTATCCGCCTATGCCTTGATGCCAGGAAATTAAATTCTTTATTAATACCTGATTACGAGTGCGCAAGGAGTGTGGAAGAATTGTTCAAAAAATGTAATGGAGTTAAGTACATGACCAAACTGGACTTAACATTAGGATTTTGGAGAAAATTCCAATCTGCAAATGTGATAGACAGTATACGGCATTTTTGTATAAAAACAAGTGCTACCAATTTAAAGTGGTACCTTTTGGCCTGAGCACCAGCTTAGCTGCAATGGTAAGGTGTTTAGACAGTGCCTTAGGTAATGAGGTAGAGAAGTATACACTAGTGTTCGTAGATGATATTCTGTGTGTGTCACAAACATTCGAAGAGCACTTACAACATTTAAGAAATATTTTTGCATAATTAAGATCAGCAAACATGACGCTGAATCTACGGAAATCAGAGCTTGGTAAGGAGGAAATTAAGTTTTTAGGTCACCGAATCTCAGTGGAAGGAATAACCACGGACCCAGAAAAGGTAAAAGCCATACAAGAATTATCAACTCCAAAGAACTGCAAGCAGCTAAAGTCATTTCTAGGTTTAGCTAACTACTATCAGAGGTTTACAAGTAAATACGCGGAAAAGTTGTTAAACAAAGGGATTAAATGGAGGTGGACAAAGGACCACGATGAAGCGCTACAACAAGTAAAAAGTCTTTTTATAAATACTGTTGTATTACATCATCCGAGGGTAGGAGAAAGATTTTATTTGCAAACAGACGTCAGCAATATTGCTATAGGAGCACACTTGTAATCAGATAGATGAGTTTTTACGACAGAAAAAGAGCTATTAGCGATAGTGCATAGCCTGTCAAAGTTTAGAAGTTATATTCTGGGTGCTAAACTTACTATAATCACCGACAATAAGGCGTTAGTATTTTTATTAAAGTGTAAATTGCTAGGTGCTCGTCTGACTCGTTGGATCTTGGGTATACAAGAGTACCAGTTTGAAATACAGTATTGTAAAGCGAAAGACAACTTGGTAGCAGATGTACTCAGTAGAAATCCACCATCAGAAAACAACATGGATACAGTTATCAGTAAAAATAATAGCACCGATATAGGTATTTACGCGGTAAAGCATGTAGCAAAACCTGAAGTAGTTAGACGACTTAAGGAAATAGGGACCCATCAACAAGAAGACCCTAGGATTAGTGTAGCTTGGAGAAGTGCGGTTACCAACATCAAACCAGGATTTTCCATATATGACGGTAAGCTATATAAGCTATGTTCCCATAGGTGGAAATTATTATTACCAAGCTGTATGATGAAGGAACTTATTTTGGAATGCCACTTGTCGTTGGGCCACGCTGGATTTAAGAAATGCCATCAAGTCTTAACAGAAAGCTTCATTGGAAAGGGGTTGGCAAAACGCATGAAAAGATTATTGTCTACTTGTGACCTGTGCCAGAAGTGTAAACACCCGACCTTATCTACCAGAATAGAGATGCAAACAATCCAAGCAAAGGAGAAAGGAGAGTTATTAGCTACGGATTATTACGGTCCTCTACCAAAAGCAAAAGGAGGGGTGAAGCACATTCTAGTAACAGTAGATTTCTTTTCTAAATTTGTCAAGCTATACCGAGTCCAAAGAGCCACGACAAAAGCAACACTTAGAGCGTTAACAACGTTCTACATCCCACAGTATGGTAAACCTAGGAAAATATTGTCCGACCAAGGAAAACAGTTCACCCATAACCTATGGAGAGAAACCTTGGAGGAACTCAATATAAAACCAATTCTTACATCAATACGTCACCATCAAGCGAATGTAGCTGAGCGAATAAATAGAGAATTAGGTAGATATTTTAGGCTATTATGCCATCAGAACCATTCTGCATGGGTAGATTACTTGAGTTTTATTTCGGATTGTATTAATAATACATGTAATGAAACAACGGGGTACACACCTTCAGAATTATTTATCAAAAAGAACCAGTACATGTTTGGACCAAAACCATAAAAAGTCCACCCAACTACAATCTACCTATTCCATATGAGGTAAAAACCAGAATAGCAGAAGAAAGAATAAAGAGAGAAGGCCAAAAGAGGGTAGAACGATATAATCGTACTCACAAGTTGGTAAGGTTTGTGGAAGGAGAGGAAGTGCTAGTGAAAGCGAATCCTGTATCCTCTGCCATAGATAATACCACGGCCAAGTTCTTTCCGATATTCGTGGGACCTTATAGAATAGAAAAGCAGATTGCAAGGTACACATACATATTAAAAGATGTTGAAAAAAACAAAGTTATAGGAAAGTACCATGGGGATGGTTTGAGGAAATACAGACAAAATATAGAGAAATAAAGAAACAATGGTTTGAGCCAATGAGGTACGTGAATCAAACGCGGTCAAACAAATATTTATAAATGTCTTTGAAGCAATGTCAATGTTAATAAGTAGTAGTAAAATAAATGTTAGTATTGTATTTTTGATCATTGCCATCAATTAAATCAAACTTGTAATTAAAGCATTAATGTTCATATAAATCTCTAATATGTGTATGCCATGTTAGGATTAGTAACCTAATGTAATATTAGTTATAAGGTAGAAGTAAGCAAAATTGTAATAGTGCAAAATGTGTGCCAGCAAAACAAACAGTGCAAGTTTTATATTTTAAAGAAAGTGCGTAACTTTACAAGAAGAAAAAAAATTAAATGTATTTCTTAAATAATCAATTTTATTATACCAAGTGGGTGTATATATAACGATTCATAAAGCCGACCCATCAGATCGTAATATGAAAGTGTCATACTGTGCGAGTATACCGGCGTAAGCAAGAGAGAGAGGGTATAATCACAGCTATCTCTGTCTAACATCGCCACTGCTACGAATGTTGCCGGCACAGACATGAATTTTTATTCAATTATTTTATTAGTTAAAACTGCAACATCTTCAAAACTAATAAATATACAGCAATTCTGGAACCTGCATAGTGTTCAACAATTAAAGCTCGATAAGTAGCCAAAATATCAACCAATATAATTAACATTTACAGAAGTTATACAGAAGAAGAACGCTAAGAGAAATAACTAGAGAATTAGTCTCGGTACGAATTAGGTGTTTTCACACACTTACAGAGAAAGACCTAAGCAATAATATTCTGTGGTCAGATCTGTGAAATCACGTTTCCAAACAAAGGATAATCAAACGATTTGCAAACAGAGGAAGTATGAAATTAACCAGTAATTCTCTACCATCTCAAACCTGTTAAGGGGCGTTTGGTCGACTTGTTCGATATTGTCTCAAATGGAAAACGCATGATTTATTTGGAACAACCAATCACAAAGCTGTATTCAGAAGAGACGCCAACTCAGACTTGGGGAATCGAGCACTCTTCGTTCGAACATTAAATAGGCAAGACGTGTGTTAGATACGAGCCAAATTTCGCAAACCACTCAAAGTTGTATTTAAATAACAGTTCGAGAAGTGGTCCGCAGTAGCAGATGAACTAGTAAAGTTCATTAATAAATACTCTCGCTGTGTAACAACCAATTAATATATTAAAAAACTAATTAATGAAATAATTAATTAATTGTGATGTGACCTGTGCACCAGAGTAGCTACAGCATCTGTAAGCGCCCAGGGTCATCGGTCAACGATATTGGTCAACAACAATTTCTTCTGAGCCGAACTATCAAAAGGAGGATCTCTACGGAATCCTATCTACGGTCGACGCATCAATCAGTAAGAAATATATTAATTGATCAATGAAATAAGTAACAAAATAAATAATAAAATCAATAAACAATTTAAAAGACACTAAGTAAATTCATATTTGTATTTAAATAGTAAGATTAGTAATAACGTAATATAGGAGTGTTGAATGGAGAGTGAGGTGTAGTATTGAACGTGCAAATTATTGCAGACCCGTTCTTTAGCACTGGTTTGGGAGATATAAATTTTCCTAAATAGACCAGATAAGAACAATTGGTCGTTTGAACGTTTTAATCTTCACTTTTCACGCACACTCATTAATAATAAGAGTTAGGTTAGCAATAAGTCCTTAACTTAGCTTTGTAAGAACATTAATAAGATAACATTTAATCGTTATTAAACAAACTTCAACAAATTTTAAAGTGTTATTTGTAACGATTCCCCTTGAATTCCATATTCACTGAACGAATCCTGTGATAGTGTGTCTCTATGCTTTGAGCTAAGCTGAATCCGTGTCATTTGTATCTGGGATTTGTTCTGGCGCCCAGGTAAAGTAAAACGTCACGGGTAAGTAACATTTTTCTATCATTATATTTATAGAAAGTAGAGTAATAGTGAAACAAAAGTCTTTATATAATTTGTCGCCGCAACTAAGAGGCGTATGTAAATTGACAAATAAATTATATAAAGAGAAGGTGTTATATGAATTTGGCGCCGCAACTATATGGGCACGATGAAACACACAAACTTAGGTATAAATAATTAAGTTATATATAAATTTGGCTGTGCAACTATTAGGCCCGAGTAAACTCGATTAAAACAAGATAAACCCAAGTGACTAGTTAGAATTGTAATAATATTTAATTTGAAACGAAGTGGAATTTAAGGTTACAAAAATCTGTTGAAGGGTTAAATATTAAAATAAAATTTGTTAAATAATAATAACAATAAAAAATGGCTAAATCACAAGCAGTAGATATGGCAGCAATTGAACAGATGTTTAAGCAGTTGACCATTAAAATGGATGAAACTAATAGTAAAATTGAAATACAAAGGGTCAATTATCTAGTAAAATTGAAAAAACAAGTAGTAAAATAGACGAAAATAATCAAAATTTATAAGAAAGTAATAAAAAATTAATAAATGATGTTAATAATAAAATCGAGCAAACTAATAAATACTTGTCTAGCGAAATGAAACAAATAAATGAGAAGTTAACTAGTCAAATAGAACAAAGTAGTAAAGAAACTACATTTAAAATAGATGAAGAAATACCTCATTTAGCTAGTAAAATAGATGAAAGTAATCTTAAGTTTGATAAGCATACCGAAGAGGTTAAAGCTACCATAGAGGAATTTAAGAAACAAGTAAATACTAATTTTCGCCGCCAAGACGAAAAACTAAATAAATTTAGAAACGAAATTCATGAACGGTTAGAACAGAAAGTAACCCTTATTAATCAAAAATTCAGCGAAGTAACTGAGTTAAAAACACAAACGCTTCTAAATAAAGAAGAAATCCAGAGTACTAGGGTAGAGTGCACCCAACTGGGTGAAAATATTAAGGAGTTTAAGAAACAAGTAGAGAGTAAGGCTGACCGAGACGAAGTTTATCCAAACGTAGAACAGTAATTAAAGGTAATGCGGGAAGATCTGACTAAGGCAATGAAGTCACAGAAAACCATAACCGTGAGGTGTGGCAGCTATAAGGAAGAACCGGAAAACCTTGTATTCTCAGGAAACCCACATGTGAATCCTGTGGAATTTCTAAGGCTGTTTGAGGCTTATGTAACTCGCGTAAATCCAATGATGGACGACGAGGATAAGAAGGACATGTTAGGCCGATTTCTCAAGAATTGGGCAGGTACGTGGTGGAAAGTCATCTCGGACAGAGTCCAAACCTACGCCGACTTTAGAGAGAAATTCCTTGCTCAATACTGGAACGTACAGATTAAAAGAAGGGTGCGTGATCACCTGGAATTTGGTAATTATCACCCGTCCATGAATATGACGACCACCAACTATGTGCTAAACGTAATGGCACAAGTAAAGCATTTAACACCACCAATAGGGAGAGAGACGTAGTGTATAAGCTAGCGCGTCATTTTTCGGAAACCACTAGAGTAGCAACCACTACTAGAGGAGTGGATACTCTAGAAAAGTTTATAATGGTCGTGGATGAATGCCAAGACCTAGAGAGGGACCTGAAGCGTGTAAATAATCAGCTGAGTAACCACTCTAGAGGCGATCATCAGGAACCAACTTTCTACCCAACGAAAAGAAGAGACATTGAGCGCCCAAAAGAAAAAAGGTTTACCCCATATCCGGGTAACAAACCCCAAAATCGGCAGGAATTGGAAGAAAAGGGTAGAAGTAGGAGGGTGGAAAACCGACGAAATAAAGTGTTTAAGGTATGTAAAACAGCCATAACATCTACCGAGCCCCAACCGTCTACTAGTAAAACGAATACGGGAAACGGGAAGCCACTGCAGGTAGAAAAGAAACAAAACTAAATCTACCATTACCTGCAGTGAAACAACCCAAGAAAACAGGTAAAAAGAATGTAACAAATAATATAAAACAAGTTAGTGATACGGAGTTCTTTTTAAAAGAAGAGCAAGAAGTGGGTAGAAGCCATTATCCTGAATGTCCGGAAATAATTTGTAAAATCAGTAATCTACTAGTACGAGCGCTAGTAGACACTGGCAGTGAGGTAACCTGTGTCAGCTCAGAGTTTGTAGAAAATAATAGACAGTTGCGTAATTGTCCCAGACTACCCGTAAAAAATTGTAATGTACAGGGAGCCACTGGAGCCAAAATGCAAAAGATAAGTGAACAAATTTATTTACCTGTCAATATAAATGGCACCCAAACCCAAATTGTAGCTCTTATAGTCCCGAAACTCGTTCATGATTGTATTATTGGGGTAGGTACGTTACTTGAATTGAAGTCAGAAATAAATTTCAAAAGAAATACTATCACGATGGAAATTGATACTAATAAAATCAATGTAGACATTAAAGAATTTAAGCATTGGAAGTCGGTAAGTGTCATAAAAGGATATAGAGAGAAACCGGTAGTTGACGTTAGGAGTGACCAGCACTGTATTGATGATACTCCAGAAATCAACAGCGGGACTGAATTGAACAACGAGCAACAGAACCAAATTCAGCAACTCGTCTGTGAGTATAGGGATGTTTTTAGAACAGAGCCTGGAAGAGCTAAGTTCTATGAACATCAGTTAACACTTACTGAAAACGCATCATTTATGCAAAGGACTTATCCAATCCCTTTACACTATAGAGAAGAAGTGGAAAAAGAGGTCCAACAGATGTTAGCGAATGGAGTTATAGAGAGGGCAAGAAGTCACTATATTAACCCTTTAGTAGTTGTCACCAAGCAGAACGGGAGTATCCGCCTATGCCTTGATGCCAGGAAATTAAATTCTTTATTAATACCTGATTACGAGTGCGCAAGGAGTGTGGAAGAATTGTTCAAAAAATGTAATGGAGTTAAGTACATGACCAAACTGGACTTAACATTAGGATTTTGGAGAAAATTCCAATCTGCAAATGTGATAGACAGTATACGGCATTTTTGTATAAAAACAAGTGCTACCAATTTAAAGTGGTACCTTTTGGCCTGAGCACCAGCTTAGCTGCAATGGTAAGGTGTTTAGACAGTGCCTTAGGTAATGAGGTAGAGAAGTATACACTAGTGTTCGTAGATGATATTCTGTGTGTGTCACAAACATTCGAAGAGCACTTACAACATATAAGAAATATTTTTGCATAATTAAGATCAGCAAACATGACGCTGAATCTACGGAAATCAGAGCTTGGTAAGGAGGAAATTAAGTTTTTAGGTCACCGAATCTCAGTGGAAGGAATAACCACGGACCCAGAAAAGGTAAAAGCCATACAAGAATTTCCAACTCCAAAGAACTGCAAGCAGCTAAAGTCATTTCTAGGTTTAGCTAACTACTATCAGAGGTTTACAAGTAAATACGCGGAAAAGTTGTTAAACAAAGGGATTAAATGGAGGTGGACAAAGGACCACGATGAAGCGCTACAACAAGTAAAAAGTCTTTTTATAAATACTGTTGTAATACATCATCCGAGGGTAGGAGAAAGATTTTATTTGCAAACAGACGTCAGCAATATTGCTATAGGAGCACACTTGTAATCAGATAGATGAGTTTTTACGACAGAAAAAGAGCTATTAGCGATAGTGCATAGCCTGTCAAAGTTTAGAAGTTATATTCTGGGTGCTAAACTTACTATAATCACCGACAATAAGGCGTTAGTATTTTTATTAAAGTGTAAATTGCTAGGTGCTCGTCTGACTCGTTGGATCTTGGGTATACAAGAGTACCAGTTTGAAATACAGTATTGTAAAGCGAAAGACAACTTGGTAGCAGATGTACTCAGTAGAAATCCACCATCAGAAAACAACATGGATACAGTTATCAGTAAAAATAATAGCACCGATATAGGTATTTACGCGGTAAAGCATGTAGCAAAACCTGAAGTAGTTAGACGACTTAAGGAAATAGGGACCCATCAACAAGAAGACCCTAGGATTAGTGTAGCTTGGAGAAGTGCGGTTACCAACATCAAACCAGGATTTTCCATATATGACGGTAAGCTATATAAGCTATGTTCCCATAGGTGGAAATTATTATTACCAAGCTGTATGATGAAGGAACTTATTTTGGAATGCCACTTGTCGTTGGGCCACGCTGGATTTAAGAAATGCCATCAAGTCTTAACAGAAAGCTTCATTGGAAAGGGGTTGGCAAAACGCATGAAAAGATTATTGTCTACTTGTGACCTGTGCCAGAAGTGTAAACACCCGACCTTATCTACCAGAATAGAGATGCAAACAATCCAAGCAAAGGAGAAAGGAGAGTTATTAGCTACGGATTATTACGGTCCTCTACCAAAAGCAAAAGGAGGGGTGAAGCACATTCTAGTAACAGTAGATTTCTTTTCTAAATTTGTCAAGCTATACCGAGTCCAAAGAGCCACGACAAAAGCAACACTTAGAGCGTTAACAACGTTCTACATCCCACAGTATGGTAAACCTAGGAAAATATTGTCCGACCAAGGAAAACAGTTCACCCATAACCTATGGAGAGAAACCTTGGAGGAACTCAATATAAAACCAATTCTTACATCAATACGTCACCATCAAGCGAATTTAGCTGAGCGAATAAATAGAGAATTAGGTAGATATTTTAGGCTATTATGCCATCAGAACCATTCTGCATGGGTAGATTACTTGAGTTTTATTTCGGATTGTATTAATAATACATGTAATGAAACAACGGGGTACACACCTTCAGAATTATTTATCAAAAAGAACCAGTACATGTTTGGACCAAAACCATAAAAAGTCCACCCAACTACAATCTACCTATTCCATATGAGGTAAAAACCAGAATAGCAGAAGAAAGAATAAAGAGAGAAGGCCAAAAGAGAGTAGAACGATATAATCGTACTCACAAGTTGGTAAGGTTTGTGGAAGGAGAGGAAGTGCTAGTGAAAGCGAATCCTGTATCCTCTGCCATAGATAATACCACGGCCAAGTTCTTTCCGATATTCGTGGGACCTTATAGAATAGAAAAGCAGATTGCAAGGTACACATACATATTAAAAGATGTTGAAAAAAACAAAGTTATAGGAAAGTACCATGGGGATGGTTTGAGGAAATACAGACAAAATATAGAGAAATAAAGAAACAATGGTTTGAGCCAATGAGGTATGTGAATCAAACGCGGTCAAACAAATATTTATAAATGTCTTTGAAGCAATGTCAATGTTAATAAGTAGTAGTAAAATAAATGTTAGTATTGTATTTTTGATCATTGCCATCAATTAAATCAAACTTGTAATTAAAGCATTAATGTTCATATAAATCTCTAATATGTGTATGCCATGTTAGGATTAGTAACCTAATGTAATATTAGTTATAAGGTAGAAGTAAGCAAAATTGTAATAGTGCAAAATGTGTGCCAGCAAAACAAACAGTGCAAGTTTTAAATTTTAAAGAAAGTGCGTAACTTTACAAGAAGAAAAAAAATTAAATGTATTTCTTAAATAATCAATTTTATTATACCAAGTGGGTGTATATATAACGATTCATAAAGCCGACCCATCAGATCGTAATATGAAAGTGTCATACTGTGCGAGTATACCGGCGTAAGCAAGAGAGAGAGGGTATAATCACAGCTATCTCTGTCTAACATCGCCACTGCTACGAAGGTTGCCGGCACAGACATGAATTTTTATTCAATTATTTTATTAGTTAAAACTGCAACATCTTCAAAACTAATAAATATACAGCAATTCTGGAACCTGCATAGTGTTCAACAATTAAAGCTCGATAAGTAGCCAAAATATCAACCAATATAATTAACATTTACAGAAGTTATACAGAAGAAGAACGCCAAGAGAAATAACTAGAGAATTAGTCTCGGTACGAATTAGGTGTTTTCACACACTTACAGAGAAAGATCTAAGCAATAATATTCTGTGGTCAGATCTGTGAAATCACGTTTCCAAACAAACGATAATCAAACGATTTGCAAACAGAGGAAGTATGAAATTAACCAGTAATTCTCTACCATCTCAAACCTGTTAAGGGGCGTTTGGTCGACTTGTTCGATATTGTTTCAAATGGAAAACGCATGATTTATTTGGAACAACCAATCACAAAGCTGTATTCAGAAGAGACGCCAACTCAGACTTGGGGAATCGAGCACTCTTCGTTCGAACATTAAATAGGCAAGACGTGTGTTAGATACGAGCCAAATTTCGCAAACCACTCAAAGTTGTATTTAAATAACAGTTCGAGAAGTGGTCCGCAGTAGCAGAGGAACTAGTAAAGTTCATTAATAAATACTCTCGCTGTGTAACAACCAATTAATTTATTAAAAAACTAATTAATGAAATAATTAATTAATTGTGATGTGACCTGTGCACCAGAGTAGCTACAGCATCTGTAAGCGCCCAGGGTCATCGGTCAACGATATTGGTCAACAACAATTTCTTCTGAGCCGAACTATCAAAAGGAGGATCTCTACGGAATCCTATCTACGGTCGACGCATCAATCAGTAAGAAATATATTAATTGATCAATGAAATAAGTAACAAAATAAATAATAAAATCAATAAACAATTTAAAAGACACTAAGTAAATTCATATTTGTATTTAAATAGTAAGATTAGTAATAACGTAATATAGGAGTGTTGAATGGAGAGTGAGGTGTAGTATTGAACGTGCAAATTATTGCAGACCCGTTCTTTAGCACTGGTTTGGGAGATATAAATTTTCCTAAATAGACCAGATAAGAACAATTGGTCGTTTGAACGTTTTAATCTTCACTTTTCACGCACACTCATTAATAATAAGAGTTAGGTTAGCAATAAGTCCTTAACTTAGCTTTGTAAGAACATTAATAAGATAACATTTAATCGTTATTAAACAAACTTCAACAAATTTTAAAGTGTTATTTGTAACGATTCCCCTTGAATTCCATATTCACTGAACGAATCCTGTGATAGTGTGTCTCTATGCTTTGAGCTAAGCTGAATCCGTGTCATTTGTATCTGGGATTTGTTCTGGCGCCCAGGTAAAGTAAAACGTCACGGGTAAGTAACATTTTTCTATCATTATATTTATAGAAAGTAGAGTAATAGTGAAACAAAAGTCTTTATATAATTTGTCGCCGCAACTAAGAGGCGTATGTAAATTGACAAATAAATTATATAAAGAGAAGGTGTTATATGAATTTGGCGCAGCAACTATATGGGCACGATGAAACACACAAACTTAGGTATAAATAATTAAGTTATATATAAATTTGGCTGTGCAACTATTAGGCCCGAGTAAACTCGATTAAAACAAGATAAACCCAAGTGACTAGTTAGAATTGTAATAATATTTAATTTGAAACGAAGTGGAATTTAAGGTTACAAAAATCTGTTGAAGGGTTAAATATTAAAATAAAATTTGTTAAATAATAATAACAATAAAAAATGGCTAAATCACAAGCAGTAGATATGGCAGCAATTGAACAGATGTTTAAGCAGTTGACCATTAAAATGGATGAAACTAATAGTAAAATTGAAAGTACAAAGGGTCAATTATCTAGTAAAATTGAAAAAACAAGTAGTAAAATAGATGAAAATAATCAAAATTTATAAGAAAGTAATAAAAAATTAATAAATGATGTTAATAATAAAATCGAGCAAACTAATAAATACTTGTCTAGCGAAATGAAACAAATAAATGAGAAGTTAACTAGTCAAATAGAACAAAGTAGTAAAGAAACTACATTTAAAATAGATGAAGAAATACCTCATTTAGCTAGTAAAATAGATGAAAGTAATCTTAAGTTTGATAAGCATACCGAAGAGGTTAAAGCTACCATAGAGGAATTTAAGAAACAAGTAAATACTAATTTTCGCCGCCAAGACGAAAAACTAAATAAATTTAGAAACGAAATTCATGAACGGTTAGAACAGAAAGTAACCCTTATTAATCAACAATTCAGCGAAGTAACTGCTGAGTTAAAAACACAAACGCTTCTAAATAAAGAAGAAATCCAGAGTACTAGGGTAGAGTGCACCCAACTGGGTGAAAATATTAAGGAGTTTAAGAAACAAGTAGAGAGTAAGGCTGACCGAGACGAAGTTTATCCAAACGTAGAACAGTAATTAAAGGTAATGCGGGAAGATCTGACTAAGGCAATGAAGTCACTGAAAACCATAACCGTGAGGTGTGGCAGCTATAAGGAAGAACCGGAAAACCTTGTATTCTCAGGAAACCCACATGTGAATCCTGTGGAATTTCTAAGGCTGTTTGAGGCTTATGTAACTCGCGTAAATCCAATGATGGACGACGAGGATAAGAAGGACATGTTAGGCCGATTTCTCAAGAATTGGGCAGGTACGTGGTGGAAAGTCATCTCGGACAGAGTCCAAACCTACGCCGACTTTAGAGAGAAATTCCTTGCTCAATACTGGAACGTACAGATTAAAAGAAGGGTGCGTGATCACCTGGAATTTGGTAATTATCACCCGTCCATGAATATGACGACCACCAACTATGTGCTAAACGTAATGGCACAAGTAAAGCATTTAACACCACCAATAGGGAGAGAGACCTAGTGTATAAGCTAGCGCGTCATTTTTCGGAAACCACTAGAGTAGCAACCACTACTAGAGGAGTGGATACTCTAGAAAAGTTTATAATGGTCGTGGATGAATGCCAAGACCTAGAGAGGGACCTGAAGCGTGTAAATAATCAGCTGAGTAACCACTCTAGAGGCGATCATCAGGAACCAACTTTCTACCCAACGAAAAGAAGAGGCATTGAGCGCCCAAAAGAAAAAAGGTTTACCCCATATCCGGGTAACAAACCCCAAAATCGGCAGGAATTGGAAGAAAAGGGTAGAAGTAGGAGCGTGGAAAACCGACGAAATAAAGTGTTTAAGGTATGTAAAACAGCCATAACATCTACCGAGCCCCAACCGTCTACTAGTAAAACGAATACGGGAAACGGGAAGCCACTGCAGGTAGAAAAGAAACAAAACTAAATCTACCATTACCTGCAGTGAAACAACCCAAGAAAACAGGTAAAAAGAATGTAACAAATAATATAAAACAAGTTAGTGATACGGAGTTCTTTTTAAAAGAAGAGCAAGAAGTGGGTAGAAGCCATTATCCTGAATGTCCGGAAATAATTTGTAAAATCAGTAATCTACTAGTACGAGCGCTAGTAGACACTGGCAGTGAGGTAACCTGTGTCAGCTCAGAGTTTGTAGAAAATAATAGACAGTTGCGTAATTGTCCCAGACTACCCGTAAAAAATTGTAATGTACAGGGAGCCACTGGAGCCAAAATGCAAAAGATAAGTGAACAAATTTATTTACCTGTCAATATAAATGGTACCCAAACCCAAATTGTAGCTCTTATAGTCCCGAAACTCGTTCATGATTGTATTATTGGGGTAGGTACGTTACTTGAATTGAAGGCAGAAATAAATTTCAAAAGAAATACTATCACGATGGAAATTGATACTAATAAAATCAATGTAGACATTAAAGAATTTAAGCATTGGAAGTCGGTAAGTGTCATAAAAGGATATAGAGAGAAACCGGTAGTTGACGTTAGGAGTGACCAGCACTGTATTGATGATACTCCAGAAATCAACATCGGGACTGAATTGAACAACGAGCAACAGAACCAAATTCAGCAACTCGTCTGTGAGTATAGGGATGTTTTTAGAACAGAGCCTGGAAGAGCTAAGTTCTATGAACATCAGTTAACACTTACTGAAAACGCATCATTTATGCAAAGGACTTATCCAATCCCTTTACACTATAGAGAAGAAGTGGAAAAAGAGGTCCAACAGATGTTAGCGAATGGAGTTATAGAGAGGGCAAGAAGTCACTATATTAACCCTTTAGTAGTTGTCACCAAGCAGAACGGGAGTATCCGCCTATGCCTTGATGCCAGGAAATTAAATTCTTTATTAATACCTGATTACGAGTGCGCAAGGAGTGTGGAAGAATTGTTCAAAAAATGTAATGGAGTTAAGTACATGACCAAACTGGACTTAACATTAGGATTTTGGAGAAAATTCCAATCTGCAAATGTGACAGACAGTATACGGCATTTTTGTATAAAAACAAGTGCTACCAATTTAAAGTGGTACCTTTTGGCCTGAGCACCAGCTTAGCTGCAATGGTAAGGTGTTTAGACAGTGCCTTAGGTAATGAGGTAGAGAAGTATACACTAGTGTTCGTAGATGATATTCTGTGTGTGTCACAAACATTCGAAGAGCACTTACAACATATAAGAAATATTTTTGCATAATTAAGATCAGCAAACATGACGCTGAATCTACGGAAATCAGAGCTTGGTAAGGAGGAAATTAAGTTTTTAGGTCACCGAATCTCAGTGGAAGGAATAACCACGGACCCCGAAAAGGTAAAAGCCATACAAGAATTTCCAACTCCAAAGAACTGCAAGCAGCTAAAGTCATTTCTAGGTTTAGCTAACTACTATCAGAGGTTTACAAGTAAATACGCGGAAAAGTTGTTAAACAAAGGGATTAAATGGAGGTGGACAAAGGACCACGATGAAGCGCTACAACAAGTAAAATGTCTTTTTATAAATACTGTTGTATTACATCATCCGAGGGTAGGAGAAAGATTTTATTTGCAAACAGACGTCAGCAATATTGCTATAGGAGCACACTTGTAATCAGATAGATGAGTTTTTACGACAGAAAAAGAGCTATTAGCGATAGTGCATAGCCTGTCAAAGTTTAGAAGTTATATTCTGGGTGCTAAACTTACTATAATCACCGACAATAAGGCGTTAGTATTTTTATTAAAGTGTAAATTGCTAGGTGCTCATCTGACTCGTTGGATCTTGGCTATACAAGAGTACCAGTTTGAAATACAGTATTGTAAAGCGAAAGACAACTTGGTAGCAGATGTACTCAGTAGAAATCCACCATCAGAAAACAACATGGATACAGTTATCAGTAAAAATAATAGCACCGATATAGGTATTTACGCGGTAAAGCATGTAGCAAAACCTGAAGTAGTTAGACGACTTAAGGAAATAGGGACCCATCAACAAGAAGACCCTAGGATTAGTGTAGCTTGGAGAAGTGCGGTTACTAACATCAAACCAGGATTTTCCATATATGACGGTAAGCTATATAAGCTATGTTCCCATAGGTGGAAATTATTATTACCAAGCTGTATGATGAAGGAACTTATTTTGGAATGCCACTTGTCGTTGGGCCACGCTGGATTTAAGAAATGCCATCAAGTCTTAACAGAAAGCTTCATTGGAAAGGGGTTGGCAAAACGCATGAAAAGATTATTGTCTACTTGTGACCTGTGCCAGAAGTGTAAACACCCGACCTTATCTACCAGAATAGAGATGCAAACAATCCAAGCAAAGGAGAAAGGAGAGTTATTAGCTACGGATTATTACGGTCCTCTACCAAAAGCAAAAGGAGGGGTGAAGCACATTCTAGTAACAGTAGATTTCTTTTCTAAATTTGTCAAGCTATACCGAGTCCAAAGAGCCACGACAAAAGCAACACTTAGAGCGTTAACAACGTTCTACATCCCACAGTATGGTAAACCTAGGAAAATATTGTCCGACCAAGGAAAACAGTTCACCCATAACCTATGGAGAGAAACCTTGGAGGAACTCAATATAAAACCAATTCTTACATCAATACGTCACCATCAAGCGAATGTAGCTGAGCGAATAAATAGAGAATTAGGTAGATATTTTAGGCTATTATGCCATCAGAACCATTCTGCATGGGTAGATTACTTGAGTTTTATTTCGGATTGTATTAATAATACATGTAATGAAACAACGGGGTACACACCTTCAGAATTATTTATCAAAAAGAACCAGTACATGTTTGGACCAAAACCATAAAAAGTCCACCCAACTACAATCTAGCTATTCCATATGAGGTAAAAACCAGAATAGCAGAAGAAAGAATAAAGAGAGAAGGCCAAAAGAGGGTAGAACGATATAATCGTACTCACAAGTTGGTAAGGTTTGTGGAAGGAGAGGAAGTGCTAGTGAAAGCGAATCCTGTATCCTCTGCCATAGATAATACCACGGCCAAGTTCTTTCCGATATTCGTGGGACCTTATAGAATAGAAAAGCAGATTGCAAGGTACACATACATATTAAAAGATGTTGAAAAAAACAAAGTTATAGGAAAGTACCATGGGGATGGTTTGAGGAAATACAGACAAAATATAGAGAAATAAAGAAACAATGGTTTGAGCCAATGAGGTATGTGAATCAAACGCGGTCAAACAAATATTTATAAATGTCTTTGAAGCAATGTCAATGTTAATAAGTAGTAGTAAAATAAATGTTAGTATTGTATTTTTGATCATTGCCATCAATTAAATCAAACTTGTAATTAAAGCATTAATGTTCATATAAATCTCTAATATGTGTATGCCATGTTAGGATTAGTAACCTAATGTAATATTAGTTATAAGGTAGAAGTAAGCAAAATTGTAATAGTGCAAAATGTGTGCCAGCAAAACAAACAGTGCAAGTTTTAAATTTTAAAGAAATTGCGTAAATTTACAAGAAAAAAAAAATTAAATGTATTTCTTAAATAATCAATTTTATTATACCAAGTGGGTGTATATATAACGATTCATAAAGCCGACCCATCAGATCGTAATATGAAAGTGTCATACTGTGCGAGTATACCGGCGTAAGCAAGAGAGAGAGGGTATAATCACAGCTATCTCTGTCTAACATCGCCACTGCTACGAATGTTGCCGGCACAGACATGAATTTTTATTCAATTATTTTATTAGTTAAAACTGCAACATCTTCAAAACTAATAAATATACAGCAATTCTGGAACCTGCATAGTGTTCAACAATTAAAGCTCGATAAGTAGCCAAAATATCAACCAATATAATTAACATTTACAGAAGTTATACAGAAGAAGAACGCCAAGAGAAATAACTAGAGAATTAGTCTCGGTACGAATTAGGTGTTTTCACACACTTACAGAGAAAGACCTAAGCAATAATATTCTGTGGTCAGATCTGTGAAATCACGTTTCCAAACAAACGATAATCAAACGATTTGCAAACAGAGGAAGTATGAAATTAACCAGTAATTCTCTACCATCTCAAACCTGTTAAGGGGCGTTTGGTCGACTTGTTCGATATTGTTTCAAATGGAAAACGCATGATTTATTTGGAACAACCAATCACAAAGCTGTATTCAGAAGAGACGCCAACTCAGACTTGGGGAATCGAGCACTCTTCGTTCGAACATTAAATAGGCAAGACGTGTGTTAGATACGAGCCAAATTTCGCAAACCACTCAAAGTTGTATTTAAATAACAGTTCGAGAAGTGGTCCGCAGTAGCAGAGGAACTAGTAAAGTTCATTAATAAATACTCTCGCTGTGTAACAACCAATTAATTTATTAAAAAACTAATTAATGAAATAATTAATTAATTGTGATGTGACCTGTGCACCAGAGTAGCTACAGCATCTGTAAGCGCCCAGGGTCATCGGTCAACGATATTGGTCAACAACAATTTCTTCTGAGCCGAACTATCAAAAGGAGGATCTCTACGGAATCCTATCTACGGTCGACGCATCAATCAGTAAGAAATATATTCATTGATCAATGAAATAAGTAACAAAATAAATAATAAAATCAATAAACAATTTAAAAGACACTAAGTAAATTCATATTTGTATTTAAATAGTAAGATTAGTAATAACGTAATATAGGAGTGTTGAATGGAGAGTGAGGTGTAGTATTGAACGTGCAAATTATTGCAGACCCGTTCTTTAGCACTGGTTTGGGAGATATAAATTTTCCTAAATAGACCAGATAAGAACAATTGGTCGTTTGAACGTTTTAATCTTCACTTTTCACGCACACTCATTAATAATAAGAGTTAGGTTAGCAATAAGTCCTTAACTTAGCTTTGTAAGAACATTAATAAGATAACATTTAATCGTTATTAAACAAACTTCAACAAATTTTAAAGTGTTATTTGTAACGATTCCCCTTGAATTCCACATTCACTGAACGAATCCTGTGATAGTGTGTCTCTATGCTTTGAGCTAAGCTGAATCCGTGTCATTTGTATCTGGGATTTGTTCTGGCGCCCAGGTAAAGTAAAACGTCACGGGTAAGTAACATTTTTCTATCATTATATTTATAGAAAGTAGAGTAATAGTGAAACAAAAGTCTTTATATAATTTGTCGCCGCAACTAAGAGGCGTATGTAAATTGACAAATAAATTATATAAAGAGAAGGTGTTATATGAATTTGGCGCCGCAACTATATGGGCACGATGAAACACACAAACTTAGGTATAAATAATTAAGTTATATATAAATTTGGCTGTGCAACTATTAGGCCCGAGTAAACTCGATTAAAACAAGATAAACCCAAGTGACTAGTTAGAATTGTAATAATATTTAATTTGAAACGAAGTGGAATTTAAGGTTACAAAAATCTGTTGAAGGGTTAAATATTAAAATAAAATTTGTTAAATAATAATAACAATAAAAAATGGCTAAATCACAAGCAGTAGATATGGCAGCAATTGAACAGATGTTTAAGCAGTTGACCATTAAAATGGATGAAACTAATAGTAAAATTGAAAGTACAAAGGGTCAATTATCTAGTAAAATTGAAAAAACAAGTAGTAAAATAGATGAAAATAATCAAAATTTATAAGAAAGTAATAAAAAATTAATAAATGATGTTAATAATAAAATCGAGCAAACTAATAAATACTTGTCTAGCGAAATGAAACAAATAAATGAGAAGTTAACTAGTCAAATAGAACAAAGTAGTAAAGAAACTACATTTAAAATAGATGAAGAAATACCTCATTTAGCTAGTAAAATAGATGAAAGTAATCTTAAGTTTGATAAGCATACCGAAGAGGTTAAAGCTACCATAGAGGAATTTAAGAAACAAGTAAATACTAATTTTCGCCGCCAAGACGAAAAACTAAATAAATTTAGAAACGAAATTCATGAACGGTTAGAACAGAAAGTAACCCTTATTAATCAACAATTCAGCGAAGTAACTGCTGAGTTAAAAACACAAACGCTTCTAAATAAAGAAGAAATCCAGAGTACTAGGGTAGAGTGCACCCAACTGGGTGAAAATATTAAGGAGTTTAAGAAACAAGTAGAGAGTAAGGCTGACCGAGACGAAGTTTATCCAAACGTAGAACAGTAATTAAAGGTAATGCGGGAAGATCTGACTAAGGCAATGAAGTCACAGAAAACCATAGCCGTGAGGTGTGGCAGCTATAAGGAAGAACCGGAAAACCTTGTATTCTCAGGAAACCCACATGTGAATCCTGTGGAATTTCTAAGGCTGTTTGAGGCTTATGTAACTCGCGTAAATCCAATGATGGACGATGAGGATAAGAAGGACATGTTAGGCCGATTTCTCAAGAATTGGGCAGGTACGTGGTGGAAAGTCATCTCGGACAGAGTCCAAACCTACGCCGACTTTAGAGAAAAATTCCTTGCTCAATACTGGAACGTACAGATTAAAAGAATGGTGCGTGATCACCTGGAATTTGGTAATTATCACCCGTCCATGAATATGACGACCACCAACTATGTGCTAAACGTAATGGCACAAGTAAAGCATTTAACACCACCAATAGGGAGAGAGACCTAGTGTATAAGCTAGCGCGTCATTTTTCGGAAACCACTAGAGTAGCAACCACTACTAGAGGAGTGGATACTCTAGAAAAGTTTATAATGGTCGTGGATGAATGCCAAGACCTAGAGAGGGACCTGAAGCGTGTAAATAATCAGCTGAGTAACCACTCTAGAGGCGATCATCAGGAACCAACTTTCTACCCAACGAAAAGAAGAGACATTGAGCGCCCAAAAGAAAAAAGGTTTACCCCATATCCGGGTAACAAACCCCAAAATCGGCAGGAATTGAAAGAAAAGGGTAGAAGTAGGAGCGTGGAAAACCGACGATATAAAGTGTTTAAGGTATGTAAAACAGCCATAACATCTACCGAGCCCCAACCGTCTACTAGTAAAACGAATACGGGAAACGGGAAGCCACTGCAGGTAGAAAAGAAACAAAACTAAATCTACCATTACCTGCAGTGAAACAACCCAAGAAAACAGGTAAAAAGAAAGTAACAAATAATATAAAACAAGTTAGTGATACGGAGTTCTTTTTAAAAGAAGAGCAAGAAGTGGGTAGAAGCCATTATCCTGAATGTCCGGAAATAATTTGTAAAATCAGTAATCTACTAGTACGAGCGCTAGTAGACACCGGCAGTGAGGTAACCTGTGTCAGCTCAGAGTTTGTAGAAAATAATAGACAGTTGCGTAATTGTCCCAGACTACCCGTAAAAAATTGTAATGTACAGGGAGCCACTGGAGCCAAAATGCAAAAGATAAGTGAACAAATTTATTTACCTGTCAATATAAATGGTACCCAAACCCAAATTGTAGCTCTTATAGTCCCGAAACTCGTTCATGATTGTATTATTGGGGTAGGTACGTTACTTGAATTGAAGGCAGAAATAAATTTCAAAAGAAATACTATCACGATGGAAATTGATACTAATAAAATCAATGTAGACATTAAAGAATTTAAGCATTGGAAGTCGGTAAGTGTCTTAAACGGATATAGAGATAAACCGGTAGTTGACGTTAGGAGTGACCAGCACTGTATTGATGATACTCCAGAAATCAACAGCGGGACTGAATTGAACAACGAGCAACAGAACCAAATTCAGCAACTCGTCTGTGAGTATAGGGATGTTTTTAGAACAGAGCCTGGAAGAGCTAAGTTCTATGAACATCAGTTAACACTTACTGAAAACGCATCATTTATGCAAAGGACTTATCCAATCCCTTTACACTATAGAGAAGAAGTGGAAAAAGAGGTCCAACAGATGTTAGCGAATGGAGTTATAGAGAGGGCAAGAAGTCACTATATTAACCCTTTAGTAGTTGTCACCAAGCAGAACGGGAGTATCCGCCTATGCCCTGATGCCAGGAAATTAAATTCTTTATTAATACCTGATTACGAGTGCGCAAGGAGTGTGGAAGAATTGTTCAAAAAATGTAATGGAGTTAAGTACATGAAAAAAAACTGGATTTAACATCAGGTTTTTGGAGAAAATTCCAATCTGCAAATGTGATAGACAGTATACGGCATTTTTGTATAAAAACAAGTGCTACCAATTTAAAGTGGTACCTTTTGGCCTGAGCACCAGCTTAGCTGCAATGGTAAGGTGTTTAGACAGTGCCTTAGGTAATGAGGTAGAGAAGTATACACTAGTGTTCGTAGATGATATTCTGTGTGTGTCACAAACATTCGAAGAGCACTTACAACATATAAGAAATATTTTTGCATAATTAAGATCAGCAAACATGACGCTGAATCTACGGAAATCAGAGCTTGGTAAGGAGGAAATTAAGTTTTTAGGTCACCGAATCTCAGTGGAAGGAATAACCACGGACCCAGAAAAGGTAAAAGCCATACAAGAATTTCCAACTCCAAAGAACTGCAAGCAGCTAAAGTCATTTCTAGGTTTAGCTAACTACTATCAGAGGTTTACAAGTAAATACGCGGAAAAGTTGTTAAACAAAGGGATTAAATGGAGGTGGACAAAGGACCACGATGAAGCGCTACAACAAGTAAAAAGTCTTTTTATAAATACTGTTGTATTACATCATCCGAGGGTAGGAGAAAGATTTTATTTGCAAACAGACGCCAGCAATATTGCTATAGAAGCACACTTGTAATCAGATAGATGAGTTTTTACGACAGAAAAAGAGCTATTAGCGATAGTGCATAGCCTGTCAAAGTTTAGAAGTTATATTCTGAGTGCTAAACTTACTATAATCACCGACAATAAGGCGTTAGTATTTTTATTAAAGTGTAAATTCTAGGTGCTCTTCTGACTCGTTGGATCTTGGCTATACAAGAGTACCAGTTTGAAATACAGTATTGTAAAGCGAAAGACAACTTGGTAGCAGATGTACTCAGTAGAAATCCACCATCAGAAAACAACATGGATACAGTTATCAGTAAAAATAATAGCACCGATATAGGTATTTACGCGGTAAAGCATGTAGCAAAACCTGAAGTAGTTAGACGACTTAAGGAAATAGGGACCCATCAACAAGAAGACCCTAGGATTAGTGTAGCTTGGAGAAGTGCGTTACCAACATCAAACCAGGATTTTCCATATATGACGTTAAGCTATATAAGCTATGTTGCCATAGGTGGAAATTATTATTACCAAGCTGTATGATGAAGGAACTTATTTTGGAATGCCACTTGTCGTTGGGCCACGCTGGATTTAAGAAATGCCATCAAGTCTTAACAGAAAGCTTCATTGGAAAGGGGTTGGCAAAACGCATGAAAAGATTATTGTCTACTTGTGACCTGTGCCAGAAGTGTAAACACCTGACCTTATCTACCAGAATAGAGATGCAAACAATCCAAGCAAAGGAGAAAGGAGAGTTATTAGCTACGGATTATTACGGGCCTCTACCAAAAGCAAAAGGAGGGGTGAAGCACATTCTAGTAACAGTAGATTTCTTTTCTAAATTTGTCAAGCTATACCGAGTCCAAAGAGCCACGACAAAAGCAACACTTAGAGCGTTAACAACGTTCTACATCCCACAGTATGGTAAACCTAGGAAAATATTGTCCGACCAAGGAAAACAGTTCACCCATAACCTATGGAGAGAAACCTTGGAGGAACTCAATATAAAACCAATTCTTACATCAATACGTCACCATCAAGCGGATTTAGCTGAGCGAATAAATAGAGAATTAGGTAGATATTTTAGGCTATTATGCCATCAGAACCATTCTGCATGGGTAGATTACTTGAGTTTTATTTCGGATTGTATTAATAATACATGTAATGAAACAACGGGGTACACACCTTCAGAATTATTTATCAAAAAGAACCAGTACATGTTTGGACCAAAACCATAAAAAGTCCACCCAACTACAATCTAGCTATTCCATATGAGGTAAAAACCGGAATAGCAGAAGAAAGAATAAAGAGAGAAGGCCAAAAGAGGGTAGAACGATATAATCGTACTCACAAGTTGGTAAGGTTTGTGGAAGGAGAGGAAGTGCTAGTGAAAGCGAATCCTGTATCCTCTGCCATAGATAATACCACGGCCAAGTTCTTTCCGATATTCGTGGGACCTTATAGAATAGAAAAGCAGATTGCAAGGTACACATACATATTAAAAGATGTTGAAAAAAACAAAGTTATAGGAAAGTACCATGGGGATGGTTTGAGGAAATACAGACAAAATATAGAGAAATAAAGAAACAATGGTTTGAGCCAATGAGGTATGTGAATCAAACGCGGTCAAACAAATATTTATAAATGTCTTTGAAGCAATGTCAATGTTAATAAGTAGTAGTAAAATAAATGTTAGTATTGTATTTTTGATCATTGCCATCAATTAAATCAAACTTGTAATTAAAGCATTAATGTTCATATAAATCTCTAATATGTGTATGCCATGTTAGGATTAGTAACCTAATGTAATATTAGTTATAAGGTAGAAGTAAGCAAAATTGTAATAGTGCAAAATGTGTGCCAGCAAAACAAACAGTGCAAGTTTTAAATTTTAAAGAAAGTGCGTAACTTTACAAGAAGAAAAAAAATTAAATGTATTTCTTAAATAATCAATTTTATTATACCAAGTGGGTGTATATATAACGATTCATAAAGCCGACCCATCAGATCGTAATATGAAAGTGTCATACTGTGCGAGTATACCGGCGTAAGCAAGACAGAGAGGGTATAATCACAGCTATCTCTGTCTAACATCGCCACTGCTACGAAGGTTGCCGGCACAGACATGAATTTTTATTCAATTATTTTATTAGTTAAAACTGCAACATCTTCAAAACTAATAAATATACAGCAATTCTGAAACCTGCATAGTGTTCAACAATTAAAGCTCGATAAGTAGCCAAAATATCAACCAATATAATTAACATTTACAGAAGTTATACAGAAGAAGAACGCCAAGAGAAATAACTAGAGAATTAGTCTCGGTACGAATTAGGTGTTTTCACACACTTACAGAGAAAGACCTAAGCAATAATATTCTGTGGTCAGATCTGTGAAATCACGTTTCCAAACAAACGATAATCAAACGATTTGCAAACAGAGGAAGTATGAAATTAACCAGTAATTCTCTACCATCTCAAACCTGTTAAGGGGCGTTTGGTCGACTTGTTCGATATTGTTTCAAATGGAAAACGCATGATTTATTTGGAACAACCAATCACAAAGCTGTATTCAGAAGAGACGCCAACTCAGACTTGGGGAATCGAGCACTCTTCGTTCGAACATTAAATAGGCAAGACGTGTGTTAGATACGAGCCAAATTTCGCAAACCACTCAAAGTTGTATTTAAATAACAGTTCGAGAAGTGGTCCGCAGTAGCAGAGGAACTAGTAAAGTTCATTAATAAATACTCTCGCTGTGTAACAACCAATTAATTTATTAAAAAACTAATTAATGAAATAATTAATTAATTGTGATGTGACCTGTGCACCAGAGTAGCTACAGCATCTGTAAGCGCCCAGGGTCATCGGTCAACGATATTGGTCAACAACAATTTCTTCTGAGCCGAACTATCAAAAGGAGGATCTCTACGGAATCCTATCTACGGTCGACGCATCAATCAGTAAGAAATATATTCATTGATCAATGAAATAAGTAACAAAATAAATAATAAAATCAATAAGCAATTTAAAAGACACTAAGTAAATTCATATTTGTATTTAAATAGTAAGATTAGTAATAACGTAATATAGGAGTGTTGAATGGAGAGTGAGGTGTAGTATTGAACGTTCAAATTATTGCAGACCCGTTCTTTAGCACTGGTTTGGGAGATATAAATTTTCCTAAATAGACCAGATAAGAACAATTGGTCGTTTGAACGTTTTAATCTTCACTTTTCACGTACACTCATTAATAATAAGAGTTAGGTTAGCAATAAGTCCTTAACTTAGCTTTGTAAGAACATTAATAAGATAACATTTAATCATTATTAAACAAACTTCAACAAATTTTAAAGTGTTATTTGTAACGATTCCCCTTGAATTCCACATTCACTGAACGAATCCTGAGATAGTGTGTCTCTATGCTCTGAGCTAAGCTGAATCCGTGTCATTTGTATCTGGGATTTGTTCTGGCGCCCAGGTAAAGTAAAACGTCACGGGTAAGTAACATTTTTCTATCATTATATTTATAGTATATATATATATATATATATATTGTAACGTAACGAAACTAAGGCCCCCTACGTTACCTAAAAATTTTATAATTATCAAAATAAAACAACATTAATTGTCCGTTATAAGAAAGGTCAGAAAAGTAAACCATCGTAAAATAAACAAATCAATAATACAAAGTAAGGTTACTAGGTAATAAGAAAAAATAGAAATGTTTATAAATACACACTATGAAGTGGTCAGTGGAAAGTGTAAGCGATAAACACAGTGTCAAACAATGTGAAAGTGCTATAGATAGATTAATTAATTGTCTACAGATAATTAGTATAATTATATACTAAAGAGTAGACTAATTAATTGGTATTTAATATTTTATAATAATGTGCATGTTATTATATTTTGTCATGTTATTTTGTTTGCATGGTAGTTATTTTGTCTTTTGTATGTAGCAGGATGGAAGCAATTGCTTTGAGAAAGCATCAATTCATGGATGTTAATTTCATTTATGTTAAACTTTATAATAGTAAATATTTGGATACTTACTTTGAATAAATAATAGCGATATTATTAGATTATATTGTAAACTTGGCCATGAAGGCAATAATTGTTGATAAACTGCCAAAGGGTTACTGTAATTATGGTATAAACAGATGAAGGGTTCAATACTAAAATAAATAATAATAAATTGAAATCAGGATTAAATAAAATCAGAATGATTGGCCGTAAGCCAGTGACACATTGTACAGTAGGTCAGATCAGAAAATTAAATAACTAAAAAATGTAAAAACATGCAAGGTAATAGAATAAAGTAAAGGAAGGCAGTAGTATTAATTAATAAAAGTATAAGTGACTTAAAATACAAAAAAATTATAACACATGTAATAAAACAAATAGGCCTAAAATTAGTATTTTGTAAAGGGAAGATAATACGTATTAGATTAGGACAATCAAGAAGAAAATGTAGCAAAATTTATATAGTTTAATAACACAGATTATTTAAAAGTTGTATATGATGTAATGTAATTTTAATAAGGGAGTATTTTATTAAGTAAGTGCAAGAACATTTTTCTAATTACGGCTCTAGGATAACAAATATTATCCAATAACAGAACGAAGAATGGTTGTCATGGACGACGAAATACGAGATATCTTGTTGATTCAGGACTCAATTGTTATATATGAACGAGGACAGTTCAGTTGTTATAAATCTCGAAAAAACCAAGAAACCTAATGAATAAATTTACTATCAATCAAAATTAATACATAGGCACTGATTAAAAAGACGGTTGATCGACTTCCGAGGCTCTCACTCAGAGAATATAATTCTACCTATCAATGAAACGAAAACCAAATTTTCTAAAGAATAAATTAACTAATTCGAAACAGTCAAATGAGTAATAATGAAAAATAATAAATAAATGAAGACAACCCAATACCTGGAGAAGTCAAAGTAAATAAATACCTTAAAACGAAAATAAAGAAAATTAAAATTACGTCCAGAACCTCACTTTCTACAACGGAGCGAAGACTTAATACTACACAAATTCCATTGGGACCTGTGACCACCAGAAACATAAAAATTAGCGAAGATCAAGAACTGAACCTTCCACTACATCCTGGGACACCAACACCAAGCTTTTATTGATAAGCTGGAGGTTGATATATTCCAGACATTTGTCATCATTCTGCTCTCCGTCACCGTTCAGTCGAATACCGCCATAACGAGTATCTTGTAAACGTACGGTAAAAAACCAGCTCATGTTTATATTTTATTTAATAAGATTTTAACTAAATTGTAATACCTTGTAACCTTAACTTGCATTTTCTGACCTTACTAATAGTCACAAGAACTCCATGTACCTTGAGATTAAGAACAAATTAAAAATATAATTAAACTTAAAAAACATCTAAACCCGAATTCAATAAATAATCGATTCAGTCTTGTGTGATCGATGTGTTGTATCTGTGCCCTGAGAAACCATCTGTTTTGAAAAGAATATAAACAAATAAAGGATCTTTCCTGAACTTGATGAGTAATTATTATTTGCTAATAACCATTTAGTGTAGTTTAAGGAACTTACAGTGTATAAAGGGAGAAACGAGAGAAACACCAGGCTCAAACAACTTAACCTATAATAAACCGTCGACAATACACCACAGCGCTAGCTTGCGTACAGTTCTCTAAGTTGGATGTAGACTAGGATTGAATAATAACGATAGAATTACCCAATATATTAACTGATGTGGAAAGTTATTCTTTCATAAAATACGTAATTACTATATACTATTGAGATATTATCCTTAATTGAATAATATCACGCATATTGTAGCGTGACAGAAATTCCACTAATAATTAATTCAATTAAGATAATAAACAATAATTACATAACATATACTAATATAATATCGAATGAAATTTAATGAATTCAAAGGAAAAAACCACAATAAATTAAAGACCATCATTACATTATAACAAAAACCACTATTAAAAATCAAAGAAATAATTAAGAGTAACTCATATTATAAAATCAGGAATTTACCCAGGACGTTAGGAGCAGTAAACAAACTAGATACCACAAAATCACGAAGAAAGAATCAGTTTAGGAGTGGTGAAACAACGAAATACCCCAAAAACAAGAAGAAGGAAGAATAGAGTTTATTATCAGGAAGTAAACAATACCCTGAAACCAAGAAAGAAGAGCCAAGTCAGTATCAGAAAATAAATTAGATACTCCAAACCAAACATCAGTCAAGATAACACGAAGTACCTTGGTTTACCCAAGAGTGAAGACAAGAAGAAAGACAAGAGTGAAGACAAGAAAGAAGACAAGAAGAAAGGAAGAATTAGTATGGAAGAAACACCATTATAAAACCTATTATTAACTACCATAAACCCCAAACCCATAGAGACAATTAAAGAAAGTATAACATCCCGAAACCCTATAAAATTGTAATTATTGATAAACCAAAAGTGTTGTATAGTATTATAAGAAGTGAGCCAACTAAAGTTTTTGTGTGATAAAAAAAATAAACAAGTCTCCACAGTCCATGATGACTAAAGGTCTGGTCTGAGATAATAAGACTCAGTATATCAGAGCAACAAGTGAAAGTGAACTACTGTAAGTGTTTTTGGAAATATAATATACTTAAAGTTGTAGTGTCGCTATAACTTAACAATGTGCTATAAAACAACTTTTATATTTAATAATTCACAATTCATAAAATAATAAAATGGAATATTTCCAATATTTTATTATTTTAATGTCACTTTGTTATTACAAGACATTTGTAGAAATAACAGTAACTAAAGTATGGGTGGAAATGTTTATACAATAAGGGGATAATAAATAATAATGGTTATACCAGAAAGGACTGTAATTAATTTAAGTGTTCATAGGATTAAAATGTTTAAAATGGCTATTTGTTCATAGCCATAAACTTCATATGTTTGAAGGAGTCCTTAGTCAATAAGATTTATATGTGTTTAGAATAAATTATGTTTGTTAAATAACAGCATACATACCATTTAAAATGTTTCAGTAGGTATATTGTGTTAATTAAAAAAAAGAGTTAAAGGTATGTTTAAAAACAATGTCAGCACTATGTCCAATTTTTTAGAATGCTGAGTAATGTTAATTCTTATTTTTATAAAAGTAGTATGATTTAGATGCTACACATCACCATAAGTTTATAAATAATTTTATTTTTTATGTCATAATAACTGTTTAAGGTCAGAGAAGGAGTAAAAATAAATTTATTAGAAAAAACCAGACATGTAAAATTCTAAACTCTAGGCCAAATAATAAACTAGGCCAAACTCAAAATAAACCAGTTAATTCACATACGAATCCTGTAAACTGGCAAGATTTAGGTAACGTAAATCAGTTAACAACTACTGGACATGAACCGATGAGTTAAAATGGTAATATAAAAATATACCTTAAATTATTGAAAAATTGTGAAATGTATAAATTAGTTATTTTTAAAGAGGAATGTTAAATTCAGAGATTATCACTAAAAACCTGGCCAAATGTTCAATTTATATGTAATTAAGGAAAGGAAGGGAATTATGACCATTTGAAATTTATTATAATGGTATTAATAACACTTAAAATGGCAGAAAAAACAGATGAAGGCGGAAACCAGTTTTTGAGCCTAGATTTCCAAAAAGAAAGAAATTTGGTAATTTTGACAATAATCTTAACAGATATGGATGGACTATGTCATATCAATTTAAATAGAATGAGATAAATAAACCAATTATATGGTTAATAATTCATGAAAGTGAATAATAAACTAAAATTATGCCATATATAATGTATTTTGAAAACATGTACATGCGAAGTCGAAATTATTTTAACAATACTTTTCAAAGATTAACTGGGCCAGATTTTGACTAACGTGGAGGAAGTTAGTTAGTTCTTTGTTAATGATCAAGCTGAACAGTTTAAGTAAGATTGCGTTCCTTAAAACCGAGAAAATGGAGTACTAAGGTTACCTAATAAATTCAGTGAAACGAGAGTTACGTAAATTAAACACTTTTCCAGAAAAAACGAATAAAACATTAACGACAACAGTGAAAACAACACCAACACTACATAATACCAGTGCATAAAAACAGTAAAACGACATATTTGTTATAATTCGATCTACAACAGTATAACGGTTTTTTGCGTAGCGAACAAAGAGAAGTGACACACATAATATAACATAATTAACACCAGTGAACTCCGAACATTCTTCCAGAATACACCAAACAACATATTAGACAGGTTACACAAGTTCGGGGACATTTAAAACATATATAAAGTTGATTTTGCGGAGAGATTTTCTCGCGACGACATTGCAGTTAACCTCGTCATCTTTTTGAGCGGCCATCTTGGAAATGCCAACCAGTGCCAACAACATCGCCTGACTACAGAGCTTGCAGAATTGGTTTGACAACTCAAATATTTAAACATTATATAAAATTTATTCACATTTTGTTAGATAATAATTATTGAAAATACTTAATGTAACTTACATTTAATGTAAATGTTATACTTTCTCGTCTACCCTTCTCTGACTATTTATAATATAATTAATCCAAGAACCTTTTATAATACTTGTAATAATTTTTAACCTGTATGAACAAATCGATTATTTCCTGAGACGGATTCGACAATTGCTCAAAATCGATTAAATATCGATCATTCTTTAATTTTGTTAATAAATCAATTTATTTCAATTGTTTGGATCAATAACTTATTTCACATGCTAGTTTAAGGTTTTATTATTGCAACGAGACTTCCTGAAGAAGAAAATATTTATAGAAAGTGAGATATTGGACCAGCACAGAAAACCATAAATCGATTGCTGACCGGAGTTAATCTTATTAACGCCGGACTTTGTTAAGATCTCCAAGAAGTGCGATATAATTAATAATTACCTTATTAAAAGTTATAATTTCCATCAAAACAATAAAACTGAATTTATTTTCAATCATAAACATTATCAACAAACATAAAATTTTTGTTTGAAATTTTTTTTTAAATAAAATTTTTTCTTTCTTATCGTTATTTGTAACGACAGCATATAGGGCCTTGTTACAATATAAAAATATTAATTCTTTATAAATAGATTGATATTGCGGTGCTTAACAGAGACCACTCACAACTTCATTAATAAGAAAAACACACATCGAAATAATTCATTATTTGTTACAAACTGACGTTTCCAACGTGGAGCGTATTTAAGCATTATTATACAAACATACATAAGATATATAAATTACTAATTGGGGAACCCAACAGTGAGGCTTAACGTTGATACGAAGAGGGAGGAAAGATTACAAATTGACGTCGATAACGTTGGGGCTTTTAAACATTCTCAGATTTAAGTAATAACGTAATCTATTTTATTACAAATTGTCGCTCAACTGGTAGGGCTTGAGTTAAGTAAAAAATCGACTACATCGCTATTACTTAACTTGAGCAGGCGACTATTAGAGGCACAGGAATGCATACGAGAGGTGTTTCTAAAAGGATGGCGAAGGACCAAGAAACGGAAGAAGATAGACGGGAAGAAGAAACAGAGGTAGTTACAGACACCGAAATGGAACAACAGGCGGCGATAAAGAGGAAGCCAGAGGAGGACTAAATTGGGAAAAATTAATGAAATTAACGAGTAGCATGAAGAAGGATTATACGGAATTAATGAGTAGCATGAAGAAGGATAATAAGGAATTAATGAGTAGCATGAAGGAGGATAATAAACAAACTAACGAGAAAAACAAACAAATGTTAGAAAGGCTTGAAGAAAACTCAGAAAAGCTAGAAAATAAAATAGACAGTATCAAAGAATATAATAGACAAACTAATGAAAAAATAGACAGTATTAACGAAAACTCACAGAAACAAAACGAAATTTTGAATGAAAACTTAATAAAACTAATGAACGAGAAGTTTGATAAGAATAAAGAGGAAACTGATGAGAATAACCGACAAATAAATGAAAGCTTAAACCAAATTAATGAAAGGTTTGACAGGAATGACGAGAGCTTAAGGCAGATTCAAGAAAATAACAAAAAAGAGACGAAAAAATTGAAAACAGTAATAAGGATTTGCGGCAAATTATAAATGAACAAAATCAAGCGTTGAGAGAAGTCACAAACGAAAGGATTGCAAATATCAGTGAAACACTTAGCAAAAGGGTGGATGATTACAAAGAGGAAGTAAGACAGCAAATAGTTGAAACCAAGATAGGTCTAGAAAAGACTGATGAAACCATCATACAACTCGGAGTGGAAGTAGAGGCCAAAATAAACCAAGTAGAAAACAATAACGAAACTAGAATAAAGGAGGTACGACTAGAAACCCAAGAAAAATTAGACGAAGTACAAATTAACATAGCTGGAAGAATAGAGCTAGTTAACAATGAAATAACACAAATAAAAACTCAAGTAGATCATAATAAAGGGACCTTTGAAAATATACAAAATCAAGAGTTGATTAATATGAAGGAATCAATCGAAAATTTACAAAATAGACCAATGTACCTGGCACACCACATAGCCCCGGATCAAAAGGAAATAATTAATTTCAAAATTTATAGAGGAAACCCTATTAAACGTAATCTATTTTATTACAATATATATATATATATATATATATTTTAGTAAACCTACTAGATCTGTGCGTTTATTAAGTTACACATTGAATGTGTCAATTTGTTATTATTCTTCTTGTAGTATGATTTATTTGTGATGAAGCTGTCGCTGATGATAATGATAGCGATCGCTCTAATAGCCGTCCCGAATCTTGTTGTTGTCTGATAGTCCTTACCTGTCCTTACTCACTGGTTTTTTCTTCCCGATAGGCGCCAAATTGTTTTCCAAAAAAACAGTTAAAAGATTCTGTATCAGTTTGTCTGTTTACGGTACTGTGATGAAGAATTCGAATTATTCCCCAACAGGCGGGAACTCAAATTTCGCTTGTCTGGGGAGACGTGTTGCCAACATAAAATTTTGGTCAAATAAAACTATTCACTGCTACAGAACACAACATACACAATACATTTGAAATAATTACAGGACAGCTAGTAACGATTCACACTTATTTATTTGGCTTGATAGCTCATTAATTTTCAATAATTATCGTACAATTGAAATTATTGTAATAACTTTTAGCCTCGGCAATAAATTAATTTTTTACTCAGCAGAGAGCAGGGTGGCAGCACACGTTAGTTGGCGACGTAATGGTCGCCGTGTATTCTTGTTTATACAAATTAAATTGCCAATGAATTCTTTTCAGTACGAAAAAATGTTTAGAACAGGATATTTAAATAAAGTACACCACCTTACAATTGTGGTAATTAAATATGAAAGAGGTTTACATTAAATTCGACTCTGTGGTGTTAAAAGTGTGTGTCAGTGTTATCGTTTAATACATAGGTTATCTTCTAGTTACCTCAGGTGTTAATAATATTTTTTATTAATCTTTGAAAGAAATAGGAGTTCCAAGTTCATAGTGAGAGTTTTCTACTGTGAGAAAAGTGGATCAGTTTTAGTTTTTTAATTAATTATAATTTAATTTATACTTAACACAATCACGGTTTAGTGTTATCAATCATCAATGGTTTCTTCGCTGTTGTTAATGCATGCAATTAGTCTCAATGATAGGGTTGCCGTCTTAGTTGGCGTCTGTTTCTTTTATTATAATTTTTTGTTATATATTAATTTTGTAACTTCGTTATTCTTCTTCCTGGTGTTGCTGGAACTCCTGTTTACTTCGGGTATTCAATTTGGGTTCATTCCTTTTTGATCTTCTTACTTAATTGCTTTTTAAAAGGTCCGCATCAGTAAAGCGTCTATACTCTGAATTGTTAATAATGGAATGCCGTTACCTATCGGTCAAAATTATAATAACGTTCCGTTTCTGTGGTAACCGGCTTGGCTCTGATTGGTTAAGTACATTTGAAACTATTGTTATAAATCCTGGCTTTCTGTTCAAAATAAATAAATATTTTATAATGACTATTTTTCCTTGGGGATATTTCCAATGTTTGAAATATTCATATAGATGTTCCTATTTTCTTTCAATGATCAATATTTGATATCTCATAAGGCTGGTCTAGGCCCTGTACTAATGTTTTTGTACAAAATGGATAATTCTATTTTAATACATATTTCACTTTTTATATTATTTATCACAATTCTTACATGTTATTCTGGTTACTTAATTGTAATTACATAATTTATTTAGTCATATCATCCAATTATTGTATTCAATTGTTTATTATTGGTTTTCTGAACTTATACAGCTATGTCATTGATAGGCCTAAACTGTAACATCTTAGAATTTCTTAATTTGCTCAATTCAAACATTATTTACCAAGCACATATGGTTTGCTTGTTTGCATTCGTTCTTGCTGGCTTTTGAAATACATTGAACTGTTTTACAATTTATTCATTTCATTATACCTTTACCAAATTATTTCCTATCTGATACTTTACTTTCTATTTATATTATATTTATTAATTTGTTGTTTGTTATTTTTTATGTCATTATTAGTTTTACTCCTACTCTCATTTCTCACATATTTATTTTACTTAAATCTATTAACAAAACATACAATATAAATAACTTGATGGTATGTATATGGTTCAGCCATGTTTCTTATCATTAAACATAATTATTATATTGCATGTCATTACTCAAAATGTTCATACTCTTCATAACATAAAAATAACTCCTTCTTATTAAAAATACAATTATTATCTTGTATGCCATTAATTAAAATGATCATACTATTCATCTCCTTATACCTTCCTTACTTATATATAAATACAAACATATTATTGTAAACTTCTGCCTTATGGATTTACACTTCCTTAAACATCAAAAAAACAAATTACTTTTCATTTACTTAATAACATAACAATTTTGTGGGTATTGCCTTGATACTCTATATTCTATATAGATAAACTTTCTATTCAATCTTTTGGTAAAAGAATATGTTTTTATATTTTCGTACCCTCACACCTACGCTGTTTCTTACAGTTTAACACAATTCACTTACTTTCTTAAAATTATAAGTTGTTTGTTTTAATATTACCACCACTTCAATGTTTATGGTTACCACTTCCTACCTATCTCTCACTCTTGGATCGGGTTTTAAAACATAGTTTTATAGTCATTTTTCTATATTTTTATGTTCTATTTTTTCTCTCCCTATGGGTTATTAATAATACATACATTCTGTTAACAAATGTCTTCTCTTAATTACTATTGGTAATGTACTTTTTGTTTAAATACTCTATATTATACTTGTTACTATTTTTTGCTGTATTATTTGTGTTCTGGTATTGTTTGTCTACCTTTGATTATTTTATTTGTCTTGATATGTCCTATCACTGGTGTTGGGGCTTGTTCTACCTACTCACATACCATATCTATTGTGTTATTTTGGTTAAATCGCATTGTACTATCGTTTCTTCACGTTTTGTTTCGTTGCTTGCTACATTTCTCTTATCAGAGGTTACTTTTATTATTACCTTTATTTGTTTGATCGCATAATTATGTTAACTACCCATTCCTATATCTCTGACTCATCCCTTTTAATTCATAGTGTTAATCATTTAATATTTTATTCTTATCATGTTACTTCATAAATGTATGTTGAAGATATGTACCCTTACAATATATATAAAGAAAATAATAATACAATAAAGCTGAGAATTAAGACAAGACTTAACAAGAGTTAATTTTTATTTCACTTTACATAAAATTGTTACCAACAACTTGGGGCTCTGAAAGATATTAATTACATTGAACGTTAAGATTTACATTTATAAAAAAAAATATTACATTATAATATTCTGCTAACTTCCTTTGATAATTTATAATTAGATGCATTAATAAAAGAAACAATCGGTCTAATTGGTTTTCCTTCTTTATGTATTTTAACCTGACTTTTAAAAGTTGGTGCTCTTGGATTACTTTCCATTAAATACTTTTTCTTATTTTCTTCTATAAATGTTATTTCTTTCATCATTTGTTTTATCCTTGACTGGTACTTACTTGTATAATCATCCTTTATTTCTTCATATGTTCCTTCACTTATAAATGCATTCGTTTTCTTTATGTATTCGTCCTTTTTCAGTAGCACCATTGTGTTTACTTTGTCTGCCTTCGTAACTATAATATTTTTTTATTTATTTTTTCGTTTAGTTACAGTTGATCTGATTTTTTGTTCATTTTTGAGTTATACTAATGAAGAAAGTTGTGTTAGTTGTTGTAATCACAAACAGAATTATCACTGTGCACACCACTATAGAAAAATTATTTCGATTAGCGCTTTTAAGCTTCTCAGCTCATCGTCAGATCGGTATTAACAAGAAGAAGGTAAAACAAAACCCTACACACCCCCACCCCCCACTGTCCACACACAACAAGCTGTTGTATGTATAAATAAATTACATATTTTATTTATTGAGTTAATAGTTTTATCTAAAAAAAATGGTTTATTGGTAATTTTTAAATAATCAACCTTCTGCTATGTTTATGGTATTAGTGAAATGGATGGGGAGTCACGGCTTTTAACTTCAATAAATATACCTTTTATTCAGTGGTAGAAAAAATAGAATATAACGTTGAGATGAGACATCTATCCACTAAATGAATCTATCTAATTCCAGTTTTCTGTACATATTAAAAATATATAATTAACATTTTCTTTACTAATTTCGAGGATGACGAGTCACCCAATTTGACTGTTGATGAACAGTAATTGCGTACTTCAGGCACTAGTTTGTCAGTTTCATGTCAGCTAGAATTTCCACATCATTAAGAAGCAGAACTTTGTTAAATAAATTTTATTTCTTGAAAGTATAATTGACTTAAAAATGGAATATTATTGCATGTAGCTACCAATTTAGACAATAATCTAAGAGACAAGTTAGCAAGTTAGACAGGTTTAGTGCACTGAACACACGAGTATCGTATAGAATCTAATACATTTATTACTAATTAGGCGATGAGTGAGGCATTCCAGTCGGAACGCGTAGGCAGCAAAATTTCAAAGTGAATTACAAAACACTTTCAAGGAAAGTTCAACAAAGTGTTTGTCGTCTTCTGATGAATGATCCTTTCATTTTAAATTAGTGATCCTGAGATGAGAGTGATGTATTAAAATAACGTGTGGAAGTTGTGAAAACTTGTGACGGATTGTTGGTAATTATGATAGATGCTATCTCGGTTTAAAAAAACAAATTCGTTAAGTTACTCCAAACACTAGCATATGATAGTAATTCCAAATAACTATTACTATAATTGCAAAGTAATTACAAAACAATCACTGATGTAATCACATTCAATCTTAAAATTTATTAAATCTCATTTAATGGATACTAGTAGATGATTCTATTAGTTTACAATTTCTACCTATTTAGAAATTTTAAATATTTACAATATTTACTTTGAATAAAGTAAACATTCTTGCTAAGAGAAATATTAATAGAACAGTAAAATCATATTCATGTAACGTTTATTCTAACGATGCCTATTTGAAGAAGTGGAACAAATAAATTAGACAAATGAAATGGAGTATTGTTAGTTAATTTCATAAGAACGTTATAGTTTACGTTTTGTTAACAATAGTTTTTGCCACGAGAAATACCACTAATAATGTAAACGACGGAAATGTGAGGGATAGGCTAGTTATTTCACCTTTGTTTTATTCATCGGAAAGAAGTCTGCAAAGAAATGTGGATTGTGTACTGCGGTTTACTCCCACAGACACTACATTACATTGGAAAAAAAATTTGAGAGCTCCTGTTGGAAACGGTTTACTTCTTGCAGAACACAGGGAATCACTAACGGACAGAGTATAACTATTTCTAAATTTGTTGTACATGTCTGCAATAAATAACACAACAATGTGTGGTAGAAACTGATGAGATAAGCGTAAAGTAATTTAGGTGTCTTTTATAGCTGTAAGGTGCTTAGTAAAGTAGTGGCTAAGAGTTGGTTAAGCAATTTACGGGGGTATGTAAATTGGACTGAGCAGGAGTGGTACTGAGATACGTCCAGTGGTCTGGCTCCCTCTCCTGCAGCGTGGAATTGGGTATACAAAGAGATTTAGTGCTGTTCGTTGTGTGAACCTGTGTGAATGTTACTGCACTTTCCGTTCCTGCTGAGCGGACGCCGAGGGTAAGAAGGGTTACCCTCTGTTTAGCTATTTTGGGCTTCGCTTTACTTTTGTTTTATAGTTTAGAGTTGTTTTCTTAATATTAATTTTCCGACGGTTTTTACTGGTCGATGGAAATATTGTATGTAAATATTTTAAAATAGTTAGATAAAATTCAGATGTCGACTCCATATTATTAATACTTGGAATTAATTGGAATTTTGTCTATTTACAATTTGAATGTTGGTACAGTCTAGCAAATTTTTGAGATTATTTTAAAGCTTATTTATTCTACTGTCATGCTGTTTAAAAGATCCCTGCTTGCATATCCACGTGAACCTGACAATATAACTGATCACTATCCCTAGCATTTAGTAAAACCTGGAAAAATATTTAGTTCGACTGTTGTGAAATTTGCACGACAAGAAAGGTGCTAATATTATACTTGCATCTAATATTAAATTTTCGTTTACAATATCAGAAAAGTAGTGAGTTTGTGTGAGTCATAAAATGAGTTACCAATAAATTGAAGTAAAAATGTAGTTGGTTTTTCATTTAAGGGGTTCCGCAATAACCCTTAATTTGGCAGTGTCATATTTGATAGACTCTGAAACAAAATTATACAAAAAAATTCTCAGCGTAAACTACCGTCTCTTTGGCATTGTGCTGTACTTGAAGCATTCATCTAGCGTTCCAAGTGATTTTTGCTGCACTCTGGTGGAAGGAATGTGAACAGCACTCAGTAATTAATTATCAAGGTGGCACACAAGGAGAGCTCACATGCAAAACACATGGTAAGTTGAAAGCTGATAACTAAAAGTCTTTTTGTATAACTAAAAGTAGCATTTTTCTGTTGAATAATTAATAAAAAGCTTCATTGTTTATTTTAAAAAAATTAGTTTGTAATTTGTGTGCTAATTAAGATAATTATATATGTTTTAAAAGCATGTATCATAAACAACACTCTGCCAAATAGCCAGAATTCCTGATATTCTACTATATGTATCTGTTAAAACACATTGCCAACAACTGTATGCAGAAAAATCTTCATATAAATGTATCATTACCACCGATGCTATATAAAACGTACAATAACTTTTTATAAAACACAAAATAAATTACTTATAAAATTGAAATATATTTTCAGAAATAGCTGTTTAAAAGGGTCTAAAATTTTTAGAAAGTTTTCAAATTGAATATCATTGAATAATTTAATAAAATATATTTTAATATAGTTAAAGTATATTTCACACAAACTATATTTCACAATACTGTGTATACAGAAAATTACCTTTTTATTTTAAAATATGGTAGTTTTACTGGTAAAATGTTTATGAATTGTTGTTACATTACTTGTATTTATTACAGAAAGAAAATATCTACATACTAAATTACACAAAGAAGATAATGGTTCTCATTCCTGAGCCTGCATCTTCAGATCATGGATCTAACTCAGAAAAAAAAGCTGACATATCTAACTCTGAAGGAATTCCATGTAGTGATGGCGAAGAAGAATCAGGCCATAAATCTGACGTAAATTTTATTCCTCCTTCACTTCCTGGAGAATTGGAAAGAATGTTGGATTGTATAGAGGTTTACCATTTCCCAGAGGTGATACATGCAGATATTTGAACAAATAATTGACGTTTGCATGAACAATGCGTGGTTACTCTACAGAAGGAAATTGAAATTAAAATCTGTAAAAAATGAAAAATTTATAAAAGCCTTATTATAAAGAATAAAGTAAGGGGCAGACCAATGAATAACAACTTGCCTGCGAAATTAATTAAACATCCATCTTTACCGAGACCTTCTGTGGAAGTTCGTCAGAAAATGTTTGGTCATCTCCTCACTTTTAAAACCAGAGGCAGATGCATACATTGCATGAAAGGACAAACACAAGTGCAGTGTAGCAAGTGCAATATGCGACTCTGCTTAAAAGCAAATAGCAGTTGCTTTCTAGAATTTCACAATCACTGTTTACAAAAACCGCCCTTGTGAGAATCTTGTTTCAACTAGTAATAAGAAATATTATGTTCCATTGTAAATACATATATTTTACCAGGCCTTTATCACATTTAGTGTATTGTTTTAAATTAATATTGACTGATAAAAATAAAACTGAATTTATTAGCAATATAAATTCTGTTTGTAAATTTTTTACTTCAACAGTAACATGTAATTAATTTCTCCGTTTGTAATAAACAATTTTCCAGTGTACCTTTATTTAACTTCTATACTTTCCACAGGTTTTCCACAAAACAACATAACAGTAAAAAAGTAATTGCTTTTGGCAATGTGTCAAAAATGAACGTATACGTTCCTGTTGTGAGTACCCTGTCTTTGGCGAAGTGTCATAATTGATACATCCCCAAAAAACAGAATTTACTGAACAGACATCTTTTCTCCTACTTTTGTCTAATGTTACTAAGGTTACTTACAAATAATATATATAAAAAAAAAGATTTATTCTGCCAAAATAAGAGTTAATGACTTTTATAATCAAGACACTGTAGTCAGAAATTTCTAGTATCGCATCGCCGTTATAATGAAGGCAGAAAATAAATGACATACAAGCACTTCAGACGGTCATGAACGCCACAAACATTTGCACCAAGGGAAATCAGAAGACCGAAGTTCACAAATGCTGTGAACATGGATACCTTTAAATACGTTATTGGAATAATAAGATACAAAAAAGGGTGTGAACTCCCCAGTTGAAAAAATAAATCTCCGGAACAGCACAAACTCTCTGTCTTCACAAAACAACATGTAACCTCATTGTTAAAGATTTCATCAAACATAAACCGACCACATTTACAGTTGACACAGGCACCACATTCCCCATTGTGCGCTTTGCTAAAGCCAGCAACTCCTAGACTCAATTGAGCACTTTTATCATACAAACTATAGCCATAATTCCCGTCAAAGTATTGGGAAAGTCTGACGTACGCTTATCCCTGCGCTTCCTAGAGTTCAACTATTAAATACCCGTTGTAGACGTTGCCGATAAAGTGATTATTTCACCGATATTATGAATGCCTACATATTTATAACGTGCTTAAGAGAAAACGTCCTCAGGGTTGACGAATAGAAGATACAAATTTCAACGGCTAAAATGGTTGGGACAGACAACCGTTCGTTCAAGCAAGTGACGGTGGCCGAAGAAATTTCTGTGGCGACAGAAGTAATGATCGGTAATTGGTAGTTGCGAAAAAATTTCTGCTTGTTCCTGACTTGTTTCTACAGAAAGCGCATGTGTGAGAAGCCGCTGTAGAGAAAAAATTAGTTACCAAGCAAGCAAGATGTAGGAGTGGGAAGGAAATACGTACCGGACGTACAAGAAACATACAAGTTTGGAAATTGAATAAAACTTGTTGCAGGATTAGAAATGCCGCTGTAAATAAAGTTACACAAGAGATTACAAATGAACTAGGATAGCAAAAGGTAATGATGAGCAAAGTGGTGGGAGGTGGAAAGAGCACTTTCGAAAATCAAACCCAAGGCAAATCACACAAAAGAATTTCCTAGGTCAGAACGAACAGGATTAATGAGGGAGCGAAAGAGAGAGATATAGACAGACAGACAGGTGGGGGGTGAGAGCGCAGTCTTCGCTCATGAAATAGGCAACCTGCAGGGCTGCAGTGTGTGTACAAGGTACGCAAGGTTGGCTTCCAGATTTTCCAGTCGCCTGTCACTAAGCAGATATTCCTAACGTTCAACCAGAAAGCTAAACATTCACCCTTGAACTTCAGCAGGGTATAAATATAAGTTTCGGAAGCCACTTGGGTCAGTTTGGAAAATATTTATTATTGGTGTGTGTTAATGGACTTGATTTTATGATTCATTATGAACTGTTGTGTGAGGATTTCTACAGTTGGCGTTTTGTAATAATAAGTGATATTTACTGTGTGTTACATTACTGTAACTCACTAATGTGTTAACCAATCTTTTATTTTAAGAAATGCGATATTTAAAGTCCTAAATAGGGTCTGGTAGTTTCTGTATTCAAATTGAAAGTCTTAAACAGTGATTGAATCTGGTCCTAATTATTTGGCTTAAACTTCTCAAACGCAACTAAACGCGCGACCGTTGTAACACAATTTTAGAATCTGGTGTAAAGCTGAAGTAAGAAAGGTAAATTATATTGTTAAATATCATATTTTAAAACTCAATAAAGAATAGAATAATCCTGTTTTATAATGCGAGTTAATTGCTTTCTGAGGTTAGGGTAAATTATATGTAAACTTTCCCTGAACCAGAAAAACCGAACACTGGTTCAGGCTATAAGGTAAAACATTTATGTTTTTACCTATAAAAATCTTTGTGTTCCAAGTTGGTAGTGATTTAACTATATTTAGTAAATTTTTTCCCTAATAAGCAAAGTTAGTATTACTATTTTGCAACTAGCTTCTGATTATTATCATTAATGAGTATGTTGACTGAGCTATGTTTTCGAATGCACACGGTTGTGTCAATAATACAAACTTCATTTTCTTATATTACATGTTTCTGAACCACTGATTTTAATCTGGTGTCTTGATGTAGTGGCAAGAAACAGAATTTGAGCATGACGTATCAAATTTTTACCATATACCACGCTTCAAGCACTTAGCAATCCCTTACAACAATGCCTGCATAAGTGCTCTGCATGTACAATTTTTGTACAATGATAATTTTCTGTAACAGGAAGCTTTAAGCTAAACGCCTAGAACCATTTGAGTAATTTTATTTGAGTCAAGCAAGGTAATATGTTTTGGCTACTTCACGAAACGGTTTTGAGAAAAGTTCGTTAGGCACAGAGAGTCTTCCTCAACCCTGATGAGAAAATATTGGAAACTCTTTGCTACATAGAGCGGGCCCACTATAATCAACAGCAATATGCTCTTAATTATAGCACGTTTGTATGTCAAAACACTTACTGACGACCTTTAAGTTGGGGGTTTAATGGTAAGATAAAGTTGCTGTTAGTCTTGCGTTATCGTTTGTAATTAAACAGTTAGAAGTAGCAGCAGTGAGAACTTCAAGAATAATAAATAATGTAAAAATCATAGTTTTGCTTAACGAGAGAAGTGCCTTTACGAAAGCCTAATGTAATTGCAATGAATATTATATTAATACAATATTAGTGTGAGCGACGTTAACGATATGTACACACATTACTTAGTAAGTATTGACATACGCGTGTGTAATGTCATCTTTACTTCTAACGTAACGCGAATAAGGGGAGTAAATACTTTTCAATAGTTATTTTTGATAGATTTTTTGTCATAACAAATATAAATAAAACAGAAACCTGCTTGCCTAAGAACCTTCCACTTGAAATTTTGTTACTTTTAAAAATGTTATAAGTTATATACGTATTATTTTGTAAATGGAAAACAATTTGACGTGTGAGCCACTGAAGTTGATTACGTGGTTTCATAAATACAAATGTCGAATTGATATCCCAAGCCAAAATAAATAATTATGTTTGATTTTTACAATTTTATTAAAAAATGCTTATATCAAAAGGCGAGTAATAGCACGCGACTGTCGAGAATTAGTCTGACTCACTGATGCCTTTATTGTAACAATCCTTCTAGCCGTTCACTCTTTCCGTTCAAACATGAACAAACTTACTTTTGAAAAACATTATCCTTCTTTTGCTTGAGCACATACGGGTAATAAGTAGCATGACTGATGTCTCTCCACAGCTTTGGAATAAGATATTTGATTTGTTTCACTACACGTAAAAGTAATCGGACATTAGGCGTACTTATTGAACTTCTGATTGTTGAAGCATTTTCGTTATAAGTTTGATTACTCCTCGTATTTTCAAAGTATTGAATAGATTGAACACCTGTTCAACTTATAACACAATAATTACAATAAGAACGAAACAGCAATCTGCTAGTTTTGCAGCAGCAACAGCAGTAGTAGTAATAGTAACAAGACAGTTAAGACAGTATTCCAGGTTCTTCGGCTAGGCAAGAAGATGACGGACATTCACAGTCTTTACCATATTTGAGATCTAAAGAGATAGGAAAATCAAGTTAAATTCAAAACCAGTAGCTAGCAGACATAGAATTCTGGTACTTCTGTCAACGTTTATAAAGTAAATTAAAAATTGTAATACACGGTAGTGAGAGCTCATTGAGACACATAAAATCCAGCATACACTAACACACTCGTACAATTATCATCTAAAAATAACCCATTTTAATATTTTGAAGTCTTTGGCAAGATTATATTCTCTATCATCAAATGTATACGTTCGAAGTCTTGAAGAATCTTACTTTACAGAATATTACGAGCACAGAGCACACACAACCATGTGTGTTATTAATGGGTAATTGTTATAGTGCGAAAAAATCAGGGATTGAAAAGTTCGGTACGGAAGAATTGTGTTTTTACAAATTTTAATTAGAAAGAGAAAAAATGTTAAAGGAGAATTAAAATAAAGGCCATAAAGTATATTTACATCAATATTCACGTCAGACATTCTCCTGGCATTTTCAACTATCTTTATTTGAATAAACAAATTAAGTTTAAAATTAATTACAAAAACAAGGAAGAACGTTTCGAAAGGAGGTTCACTGCACTGCTTTCTTAAACCAATCTGTAACTTCAGCAACATGTTTCTCTTTAAAAGCTACATTCTTTCTTATCTCTTTTAAAATGTCGTCTTGATCGCCTTTTCGTACATTGCCTTCAGAAATTTCTGACAGAAATGCTTCCACCTACAAATAAAATTACAGTAAATTTAGTACTGTTTATTGCACACATAATGTAACTTGCAAAAAATATTTTTTTTATATCTAACTAAAACTTTTATATTGAAATGTTACATGTCTTACGGTTGTTGGACAAAACCCCGTTAAATTTTATAAATATCCAACTGTATTAAATTATTTTCTGACCTTGTGTACGACACACCTTTGTACAGGATCTTCTTTTACGACTTGCCATAGAAGAGGAGGCTCGATGCTGTGTTGTTTTCCAATAAATGCTTTTGCTTTTATGCTTAAAATGCGTTACGCTTTTTATGACAAATAACATTTTTTGAATGTTACAATTCATACAACTTGTGTGAAAAAACTAATCTGTTATTATGTGGTGGCGCAAGAGCAGTAAACACCATGCGCGTTTAGCACGATAATACTTTATTCCCGTCTACATACGATACGTACATGAGGAAGAACAATTCATTTAGTAACTATCATAACAAACCATAGTACACATTTGTTACTTTTATAAGTTCAAAATTTGGTCTTTGTAAAACTTTCACTTGTGAAACTGATCAAGAAAATATAGACACAATTCCGCGTAACATTTCACATATATTGACCACTAGATTTTATTGTATATATTGTCCCAATAATAAATATAAATAATTTGAATCATTTTACTATAGACTTAAAACAGGAAAATAATGGCAAAACTTTTCTCAAGAAGAGGCAAAAAGAAAAATTAATCATTCAAATTGTAAGGATAAAAATATCTATGAAATAATTTACACTGGAAAAATAACTAAGTTACTTGACTGATAAGAAGTAAATATTTATAAATTCAGAAACGTATATTCATACTGCAACAATACATATATTTGCATATTCGCCCAGGGTGGTATGTTTGTAAATATTTAGCATAGAACAATATATGATGAACAGTTTTTAACAATATTATGCAGGGTAAGAATCTTTACCACACACACCAAGACTTATGGAGGAACTCTGGACCATCACAAATCACAACCCGTAGATACAGAGAACACAGCATCAGCATAATCATCATCATCATCAAATTCTCAGGATTCAGGACACACACACACACACACACACACACACACACACGCGCAACGGTAACGTCGGCAGTACCCAGGTGATGAATAAACAATTATATTTTTGCTTGTGAAAAGAACTCTCAAAAATAAACTTATATATGAACAGTAAAAACTTAATGTTTTAAATATAATTACTGTACATAAATTTGAAGGGTAGTTAAAGAAAAGAATATAATTTAAAAAGAAAATTTAAAAATATTAATCTTTAGTTGTATATTAAAATTTGGGTGTGTCAATAGAAATAAGTAATAGGTTGGAAGTAAATGTTATATTTTTTATTTTGTTTAGAGCAACAAATTATTCTATTCTTGAGATTAAATACTATTTTTGTTTGTAAATGAGTTGCTATTATTTAAAATTTGAAAGTCAGACACACTGAAATAAAAAGGTTTACATAATTTGTTTAACATGTCTGTTTAGCTAGTAAGATTATATGGTTGTTTATTTTATATATCATGAACAGCATTGTAGGTTACATCTTATTTGTGTAAACTTATAAAAGAAAATATTTGTATTTATCTAAGATTAGAATTTTTGAATATTTGCATATTTTCTATTAATATTAATAAATAAGAGAATGATTACTTTGAAACGGTTTAATTAATTATTTTATGTCAATAACATCTCACTCCTCTTTGAAAATTATTTTTTTTGTGCAACTACATATACTTGACGCAAGGAGAATAAGTAAATCCTGCGACCTGGCCGGTGTGACATATTTTATACTTGCGTTGAGTACATGGTAATGTATTTTTGTGAATTTTTGAAATACTTGTAACGTTGCATAATAAATTGGGGTACCCAACGTGTGGCTCGATATATGTTAATTATCGTATATGTCATTAATTAATAAGTGTACTATTATTATTATTGTTAGTAATATTATTGTATTGTAATAGTAATATTGTTGTGTATTTCACAACTAGCGCTCAACAAAACTGAAAGAGGACAGAAATTGTTGGTATGAGATAATTTATAATAATAATAAACGTAAATAAATAATATTACATAAATCCAATAGAGTCGCTGTTTACCAATAATAATTAATAAAAAAAAATTTTTTTAATTAATTCTAATACAACGAAATGGCTACACCGCAGAAATGAGTTGAAATTGAGGCTATGTTTAGAAGACTCCAAGAACAAATGCAAAAGAATAATGAAGAATTAAAAAAGAATAAGGAGGAAGTTAAAGCTGAATTTGCGAAAAATAAAGACGAAGTTAAAGGCGAATTTAAAGCTGAATTCAATAACCTTAAAGAACAGTTGACTACAAAACTCTAAGAAACTAATACCAAAATAGAAATATTAGAAGCTAGAGCGGAACAGTTACTAAAAGAACAAGCTTTAAAGATGGAGAATAGGTTTAAAGAACAGAAAACAGAATGGTCGAAGGAATTAAAAGCAGGTATTAAACAATTAGCCGAACACTGGAATGAATAGTTTAAAGTTTCAATGCAGGAACAAGATGTGAGGATAAGAACAGTTATTGAACAAATCCGGGGAAACATTAATAAAACGCAGTAATTGGAAGCCAGAACGACGACGTTGGAAACTGCTGTAGTGGAGTCTGCAAAATCCACCAAGGACTCTCTCTCTGTCTCTCCTATGGCGCTACAGCACAGGTCGGGCCCTGGCCTCCACCAATCTCCGCCTCCAATCCACTCTATCCACTGCAACCCTCCTCCAGTTTCTTATCCCCATGTCTCTCGCATCCTCTGCAACGCCATCTTCCCACCTCTTCCTCGGTCTACCTCTAGGTCTCGTTCCCTCCCATGTACCCAGCAAAGCCCTCTTAGGGTTCCTGCCACCCTCCATTCTCATAACATGTCCGGCCCAACGCAATCTTTGAATTCTTATAAATTTTGAGACTTGTATCTCTTTATATATTTGATACAGTTCGTTGTTGTATCTCAGTCTCCATGAGCCATTTTCTTGTATTGGGCCTATAATGCGTCTGAGGATTTTCCTTTCAAAGGTGTCTACTATGTCGACTGTTTTCTGTGTGATTGTCCATGCCTCACACCCGTAGCATAGCACCGGTCTGATGACAGTCCTATATATTTTCATTTTTGTTTCCCTGTGCACATCCCCAGACCTAAATGATGGCAGCAATGCGAAGTACGCCTTGTTAGCCATGGTGGTCCGTCTTTGGATCTCCGGCTCCTCTGATCCAGTCTTTGCTAGATTCACTCCGAGATACGTGAAATTGTCCACCACCTCAATTGTGTCCTCCTCTATCTTGATGTTGTTATGAACCTGGTCCCTTCTTGTTTGGATAAGCATTTTTGTTTTATCCATATTTATGGCTAGCCCAACTTCCTTGGCTTTATTTTTAAGCTCTATAAATATTTCTTTAGCTGCCGTGATCCGTCTTGACATGATGTTAATGTCATCTGCATATGCGGCTATCTGTACAGTTTTATTTGTTAACAGATTGGAGCTATTTATTGATAAGCCTCTAATTACATATTCCAATGCAATATTAAATAGTGTTGGGGCCAACCCATCTCCCTGCTTTAGTCCCCGTGTAATATTTATGGGTTCAGTTAGTTGGCTATCCACCTTTACTTGGGCTTCAGTCTGCTGCATAGTAACTTGGGTTAATCTTACCAGTTTGCCTGGTATTCCAAATTCATGCATTATGGTGTAGAGTTTGTCTCTATTAATAGAGTCATACGCTTGCCTGAAGTCCACAAAGATCTGGTACACATCAATATCACGTTCCCATCCGCATCTTAGTATCTGTTTTACCGAGAAGAGTTGGTCGATTGTAGACCTTCCAGGTCGGAATCCAGCTTGGTATTCCCGTATTATATTTTCTGTGAGGGGTCTCAGCCTTTGGTTCAAGATATACGCAAAAACCTTGTAGGAGGTGCACAGCAACGAAATGCCTCTGTAATTTCTACACTGAAGTTTGTCGCCTTTTTTATAAATGGGGCATATAATGCACTTATTCCATTCCATGGGTGTAAAGAACAGAAAACAGAATGGTCGAAGGAATTAAAAGCAGGTATTAAACAATTAGCCGAACACTGGAATGAATAGTTTAAAGTTTCAATGCAGGAACAAGATGTGAGGATAAGAAAAGTTATTGAACAAATCCGGGGAAACATTAATAAAACGCAGTAATTGGAAGCCAGAACGACGACGTTGGAAACTACTGTAGTGGAGTCTGCAAAATCCACCAAGGACTACTCAGGTGAAATGAACACACTTAAGGAGAAGTAGAACGTCTGAGAACGGAGATCAAGAGACGACCGGCACAGATGATGATGTATCCAACACAGACAGAGGAACGGACCAAACTAGTATTCAAAGGTTTGAAAACAGAGAGCCCAGTTGAATTTGTATTAAATTCTGAACGAGAAATGGAATTAATAGGTAACACTATAACTGATAAAGGAAAAATTGACTTTGTTAGTAAGCAGTTTCAAGATTGTACTGCACGGCTGGTATACCATTGTCAGAGATAATTTAACTACATATGAACAATTTAAAGAATCGTTTGAAGGCCGCTATTGGAATATTCACACACAAAGACAAATACGAGACCAATTGGAATGTGGTAAATACCAACATAATGGTAGACTTACCTTAGAGGAGTATGTCATACAACTCGTGGAAAGAAGTAAACATTTAAGACCCACATTTACACAACACGAGTTGGTACTTAAATTAGCACATCACTTCCACAGAGATATAAGATTAGCCATATACACAAGGAATTAAAACTGTTGAAGATTTATTAATTTTACTCACGCAGCCCGAAAACAAGTTTTACACCGATTACAAAAATAAAACTAATGTCGAAGACGAGAGAAGGTATGCTGAAAACGTCGGGAGGAGAGAGTTTAGAAGAAAAGAGCGCAAGGTCGAGAGTAAAACAGAGGGGAGTAATACGAAGGGTGGATACACCTGGCCAAATTCGAATAAGACATTTAACAAACCATATACCCGGAATGTACAAACAATAGTTCAGAAGTCGACGAAGGCGACACCGCAAATGCCGTCTACCTCAAAGCAAAGCTGACCGTCACATGAAGTAGGAATAAACAGCCTGTTTCCGCCTGATTTGTACGCCGACATCACAGCACCGGATACAACTGCAAGACGTGTGAACGAATGTAACGGCTGTCCAACTGTTACTGTACACATCAACATCTGTAAAGTGCGTGCATTGATCGACACAGGAAGCGACATATCTGTTATTATTAAGACATGGCTACACAGCAACAAACAATATTTTAAATCGACACCCACTCTACTTGTTAATGAATTTTACATAACCACTGCTAATCATACCAGGGAACGAGTTAAGCAAAAAATATTCGCGAATATAACGTGTGGGAATGTACAATATGAATTACCTATGTTAGAAGTAAATAAAATAGTCCGTCACTGTATGTTAAGAATAGATGCTTTAAATAAAATAAAGGCTGTAATAAATATCAAAAAATTACAAACGATTATTTATCAAAATAAAGATCAAACGATTACGTGCACTCTGAATAATGTCACACAAAATATTAAATTGAAGGTAACCGAAGAAGACGAGTCGTCAAATATAAGTGAACCAGTAACTATCTCCAGACTTTCAGTAACCTATGCGAATGACAAACATTGTAGCGAAGAAAACAATGATGAACACCAAGGGGTAGAACAAATAGACATCTTATTTAAAGAGTATGCAGACGTATTTAGCAAACTGCCTACACAAACAGACGTATATGAACATCGCATCAAGGTCACAGATCCTTCAAAATTCGTGAGGAGGACGTATCCTATTCCTACGCAGTATGAGGAGCAAGTCGAGAAATAAATCAAAAGAATGCTGGATAACGACGTCATAGAACGATTGAACATTAACTTCTTAAACCCGTTGGTTGTGGTGCAAAAGAAATAGAATTTGAATAGCGTCGTAGAAAAGGATTTTGACTATGCACCCACGGCAGATGAGTTGTTCACAAAGTGCGAAGGAGCTAAGTATTTAACTAAACTCGATTTAACCTCTAGTTTTTGGCAGATTCCCATTCGAGAAAGCAATAGAAAATATACTGCATTTCTGTATAAAAATAAGTGCTACCAGCATAAGGTAGTACCTTTCAGTCTAAGCACAAGCCTAGCAGCCATTGTAAAATGTTTTGAAATTACATTAGGTCCGGAAGTAGAACCTTACACAATGATTTTTGTTGATGACATATTGGTCATATCGAGAACATTAGATGAACATATAATCAATTTACGCACAATTTTTGAGAAGTTTCGACAAGCTCGCATCTCATTAAATTTAGATAAATGTGAATTTATGCGATCGTCTATAAAATGTGTGGGTCATATTGTATCTGAGGAAGGTATACGACCATATCCATGCAAAATAAGCAGTATCACCGAGTTCCAATAGCGAGAAATGTGAAAGGGTTAAGAGCATTCCTAGGTCTAACGGGATACTATAGACCATTTTCACCATTATATGCAGAAGAAATCAAATAACTATTGGAGCTTACAAAAAGAAAGTGAAGTGGAAGTGGGAACAACATCACACCAATGCATTCAACAAAGTCAAGGCACTGTTAGTGGAAAATATTATGCTACACCGTGAAGGAAAGTACATCATCTACTCGGACGCCAGCGACTATGCAATAGGGAGGGTACTCTACCAAGAAGCTTCAAAAGAAGAACTTCGAGTGATCGCCTACGTAAGCAGAGTGTTCAAAGGTGCCGAGAAACATTACTGTACTTAGGAGAAGGAAATATGGCCAATCGAATATGCATTGAAACTATTCCGACATTACATCTATAGAACGCGCTTTGAAATTCACACTGATCACCAAGCTCTATCATTCCTACTGAGGTGCAGAATCACAAATGCGAGACTGATGATACGGATTCTGGCCATAGAAGAATATTCTTTTACCATTAAATGCTGCAGAGGAACCGGCAACAAGACAGCAGATACACTAAGTCGATATGTCACGGAGAAGAAGGAAGAGACTCATTTCTCCAATGACAAAGATTTGAAATTACTGCATATCCAGTATAAAGCAAACGACGAAGTAAAACAGCTACTCCAGACATAGCAAGAGAGCAAGATAAAGATCCAAATCTTCAGCAATTAAAACAACAACCATCTCACGATAAGTATGCAGTTAAAAATAACATACTATTTAAATTAATGGACTAAGACTGGAAAGTAATGTTATCAGCAGAAATGTTACAACAGTTAATTACACCATGTCACGAAAGTCTAGCCCATGCGTCAGAATTAAAATGTTACTGGACTTTGAGAGAAAATTTCACCATCAGTAATATGTTTAGGAGGATTAAAGCCGTCTTAAAAAGGTGTCATGATTGCCAGACCGCTAGCCATCCAAATTTACATACCTATGTATCTATGCAAAGCATCAGAGCAAAGGAGAAAGGGGAGTTGTTAGCTCTGGACTTCTTGGGGCCGCTGCCACGATCAAGTCGGGGTGTTAGGCACATTCTTGTATGTGTAAATGTGTTTACCAAGGCTGTCCAGTTATACTCTATTATGCGACCCCACACAAAGACTGTTCTGAAGATAATACTGCAAAGGTATGTACCCACATATGGTCACGTAAAGAAGATAATTACGGATCAAACCAAACAATTTAGGAATAAGCTATGGTCTGAAACGTTAACGCAGCAAAGAATAAAACTCATGCTTACATCAATTAGGCATCCTCAGGGTAACCTTGCCGAACGTGTTAATAAAGAATTGGGCAAGTATATGCGTATATATATATTGTCATGGTCAGCATAACAAATGTGTTGAATACTTGCCGTTCTTTGAAAAATCTATTAATGAAAATTATAGTGAAGCTACTGGATACCAACCAATTGAATTGGGATAAGGCCAGAAACCAACTAGATTTTAGAAGTATTTCGTTAGTAAACCTGAAAATCAGAATCTACCTATACCTATGAGTCAAAAATTAGATAACGCAAGAAATAGGATAAAAGATAAGGGTATGCAGAGAGTAGAGAAATTCAATCGAACACACAAGTTAGTGGAATTTAAAGTTGGAGATATGGTATTAATACGAAGTAATCCAGTAGGGAAGAGAATAGACAACACCGCCAAAAAGTTATTTAGATTATACGAAGGTCCCTATGTTCTGCAAACAAGACAGGGAGCACAAACCTTTATGGTATATGACACAGAAAGACAAAAAGAAATTGGCAAATATCATGCTTCATTGATGAAAAAATATATCCAGTAGAAAAATAACTGGTGTAGTATAATTGAACCTCTTAATGCAGGAACGCATATATAGAGAGAGGAAAACAGAGTGAGAGAGAGGTACTGACCGCACTGCACAATACGCCAACAGTATGGTAGGTTAGTGTGTCTTTAAACACAACAATACAACAATGGGAAAGCACGATGTAAACCGCTGCTATGTTTGTATAGGTAGGGGGAAAGAATTTTGTCGCCCACAACAAAGGGGTTTGTTCGTACATATCGGTAAGAAATATTTACTTTTATAAGGAGTTTTTAAAAACCAATTGCAATGTAGATAATAAGATGTAATTGTAATTATAAAGTACACATATATATATATATATATATATATATATATATGTGTGTGTGTAAATAAAAATTGAACAACAGTCAAATTTTATTTATACCCACCTGGTGAATATATGCAACAATACATATATTTCCACATTTACCCAGGGCGGTAAGTTTGCAAATATTTAGCATAGAAAAATATATGATGAACAGTTTTTAACAATATTATGCAGGATAAGAATTGTCAGAAAGCGTACACCTGCCCCCGCGAGTGAATAGAGCGCTTGTGTGTTTGTGTGTGTGAACGCAAGCTACGGCAGGCAAGAGTGATGCGTACGAATTCTCTGTAATCAGGTTTTAACCACATAAAAATAAGCTAATTAATACGTTTTAAGCCTGTGAACAAAGACTTACCCCAATTATAAAAACACCATTACACCATTGTTTGTAAATGAGTTGCTATTATTTAAAATTTGAGTCAAAGTCAGACACACTGAAATAAAAAGGTTTACATAATTTGTTTAACATGTCTGTTTAGCTAGTAAGATTATATGGTTGTTTATTTTAAATGTCATGAACAGCATTGTAGGTTACATTGACTGGCGGGAACTCGAATTTCGCTTGTCTGGGGAGACGTGTTGCCAACATAAAATTTGGTCAGATAATTCTATTCACTGCTACAGAACACAACATACATAATACATTTGAAATAATTACAGGACAGCTAGTAACGATTCATAATTATTTATTTGGCTTGATGGCTCATTAATTTTCAATAATTATTGTACAATTGAGATCATTATAATAAATTTAGCCTCGGCAATAAATTAATTTTTTACTCAGCAGAGAGCAGGGTGGCAGTACAAGTCAGTTGACGACATATGGTTGCCGTGTATTCTTATTTATTCAAATTAAATTGCCAATGAATTCTTTTGAGTACGAAAAAAAAGTTTAGAACAAGATATATAAATAAAGTAAACCACCTTACAATTGTGGTAATTAAATATGGAAGAGGTTTACATTAAATCCTACTCTGTGGTGTTAAAGAGTGTGTCAGTGTTATCGTTTTATACATAGGTTATCTTCTAGTTACTTCAGGTGTTCATAAATATTTTTTATTAATCTTTGAAAGAAATAGGAGTTCCAAGTTCATAGTGAGAGTTTTCTATTGAGAGAAAAGTGGATCAGTTTTAGTTTTTTAATTAATTATAATTTAATTTATACTTAACACAATCACGGTGTTAGTGTTATCAATCGTTAATGGTTTCTTCGCTGTTGTTAATGCATGCAATTAGTCTCAATGATAGGGCTGCCGTCTTAGTTGGCGTCTGTTTCTTTTATTACAATTTTTTGTTACTTATTAATTTTGTAACTTCGATATTCTTCTTCCTGGTGTTGCTGGAACTCCTGTTAACTTCGGGTATACAATTTGGGTTCATTCTTTTTTGATCTTCTTACTTAATTGCTTTTTAAAAGGTCCGCATCAGTAAAGCGTCTATATTCTGAATTGTTAATAATAGAATGCCGTTACCTAACGGTCAAAATTATAATAACGTTCTATTTCTATGGTAACCGGCTTGGCTCTGATTGGTTAAGTACATTTGAAACTATTGTTATAAATCCTGGCTTTCTGTTCAAAATAAATAAATATTTTATAATGACTATTTTTCCATGGGGATATTTCCAATGATTGAAATATTAATATAGATGTTCCTATTTTCTTTCAATGATCAATTTGACATCTCATAAGGCTGGTCTAGGCCCTGTATTAATGTTTTTGTACAAAATGGATAATTCTATTTTAATACATATTTCACTTATTTATATTATTTATCACAATTCTTACATGCTATTCTGTTTATTTAATCTAAATTACATAATTTATTAGGTCATATCATCCAATTATAGTATTCAATTGTTTATTATTGTTTTTCTGAACTTATACAGCTATGTCATTGATAGGCCTAAACTGTAACATCTTTGAATTTCTTAATTTGCTCAATTTAAACATTATTTACTAAGCACATATGGTTTGCTTGTTTGCATTCGTTCTTATTGGCTTTTGAAATACATTGAACTGTTTTTTCAATTTATTCATGTCATTATACTTTTACCAAATTATTTCCTATCTGATATTCTACTTTCTATTTATTTTATATTTATTAATTTTTTGTTTGTTATTATTTATGTCACTATTAGTTTTACTCCTATTCCCATTTCTCACATATCTATTTAACTTAAATCTATTAACAAAACATAACATATAAATAACTTGATGGTCTGTATATGGTTCAGCCATGTTTCTTATCATTAAACATAATTATTATATTGCATGTCATTACTCAAAATGTTCATACTCTTCATAACATCAAAATAACTCTTTCTTATTAAAAATACAATTATTATCTTGTATGTCATTAATTAAAATGTTCATACTTTTCATGACATAGGACTAACTTCTTCTTTTTTGAACACAATTATTATCTTGTATGTCATTAACTAAAATGATCATACTTTTCATGACATTGAACTAACTTCTTCTTTTTTAAACACAATTATTATCTTGTATGTCATTAACTAAAATGATCATACTTTTCATGACATTGAACTAACTTCTTCTTTTTTAAACACAATTATTATCTTGTATGTCATTAACTAAAATGACCATACTATTCATCTCCTTATACCTTCCTTACTTATATATAATTACAAACATATTATTCTAAAATTCTGCCTTCTGGGTTTACACTCCCTTAAACATTAAGCAAACGAATTATTTTTCATTTAATTAATAATATAACAATTTTGTTAGTATTGTATTGATACTCTATGTTCTATATAGATAAACTTTCTATTCACTCTTTTGGTAATAGAATATGTTTTTATATTTTCTTAGCCTCACACCTACGCTGTTTCTTACAGTTTAACACAATTCACTTATTTTCTTAAAATTATAAATTGTTTGTTTTAATATTACCACCACTTCACTGTTTATGGTTACCACTTCCTACCTATCTCTCACTCTTGGATCGGGTTTTAAAACATAGTTTTATAGTCATTTTTCTATATTTTTGTGTTCTATTTTTTCTCTCCCTATGGGTTATTAATAATACATACATTCTATTAACAAATTTCTTCTCTTAATTACTATTGTTAGTGTACTTTTGATTTAAATACTCTATATTACACTTGTTACTATTTTTTGCTGTATTATTTGTGTTCTGGTATTGTTTGTCTTCCTTTGATTATTTTAATTGTTTTTATATATCCTATCACTGGTGTGGGGGCTTGTTCTACCTACTCACTTACCATATCTATCGGGTTATTTTGGTTAAATCGCATTGTACTATCGTTTTTTCAAGTTTTGTTTCGTTGCTTGCTACATTTCTCTTATCAGAGGTTACTTTTACTATTACTTTTATTTATTTGATCGCATAATTATGTTAACTACCCATTCCTTTATCTCTGACTCATCCCATTTAATTCATAGTGTTAATCATTTAATATTTCATTCTTATCATGTTGCTTCATAAATGTATGTTGAAGATATGTACCCTTACATATTGCCCTGCCACTAAAATTGATTATTTCAGCAAATATCGTTCAGGTGTTTGGGTGAAATTATCAATCATATATTTAATTTATTTTATTAATCACTTGTTAGTTTTGAGCTATCGGTGGTTAATGCTTTATTTAGTGGGTCTACGATCTCATATGTGTTATTTTGATTATCTGTACTCTCTATATAAGGTCCGGTGTAAAGTAGCAATAGCTTTCTTGTCTATCCCTTCCATGGCACTTGGTAACTCTCTGTTTTTAAGTAATACTTGCTCTCCAATCTGATATCGTAGTGGTTTTGGTTTCAATTATTTATATCGTTGTCGTATCTTGTCCGTCTTCTCGAGTATCTTGTTGTGGAATTGCACGTTATCGAACTGGTATTCTGCTCCATTGGGAAACTGGATTAAAGAAGTAATTTCTCTGGTTGGTTGTCTTTCGAACATTGCTGTGTATGGTGTTGTTCCAATAAACTGGTGGTGCGATAAATTTATAAAGTTTTCGGCCGCTGGTATGTAATCAGTCCACTTACTGTGCTGATCGCAACAGTATGTACGGAGGATTCTCCCCACTTCTCTCAAGACTCGTTCTGCAGGGTTGCTGCTTGGATGGTACACTGATGTCTTGTATGCTTTTATTCCGTGGTTTAGCAAAGTGTTCTTCCATTTATTCTCCTTGAATTGCGTTCCATGATCAGTGATGTTGCGTTTGGGTATTCCCACTTCACTAATGTATGGTAATAGTATTAGGTTTAAAATTTTCTGGGTAGTGGCGCGATTGATGAGGTTGAGCTTCGTGAACCTGGTGTAGTGGTCGGACACAATAACGAGGTATTTGTATTGATGCCTCCCTCCACTACGCGGAAATGGTCTGCATATGTCAACGAAAACTTTCTCCAATTAACAAGAGGTGGTGATAGGTATCATAGTGCCCTCCTTTCTGTCGTTGCTGACCTTCACTAGTTGGCAGATATGACATTGTTTTATGCATTTCCGTACCTTTTTGTTGGCGTCTTATATGTATACATGTTCTTGTAACGCCTTTACCACTTTTAACGCGCCCATATGCCTATATCTCTCATGATAATAGAGAATTAGGTCCTTCTCTGTGGCCCGAGGTATGGCTATTTTCCAGGTGTTAAATTTATATCTGGTTTTAATGAAAATTATTCCTTGGTGATTGCAGTAATATTGGGATACATGGTCGTCTTTGTCTGTTAACCGTTGTCGAATTTTATTCAGCTTGGGATCTTGTTCTTGTTGTCGTTCCAGTTCTTTCATGACGTTGGCCAAGTCAGTTCTGCTCTTAATAATATGGTATATTTTAATGACAGTCTCCTTTTCTTCTTCGTAAGTCTGGTCTTTAATGTTTACTCTGGACAGGGTATCGGCTACAACATTTATCTTGCCCGGGATGTATTCCCAATTTAAATTGTATTCCTGTAATACTAAACTCCATTTAGTCAATCTTCCATGACTTAATTTATAATTTCTCAGGAATGATATGGACTTGTGGTCAGTCCTTACTGTAATCGGGCACCCTAAGATGTATGTCCTAAATTTTCCACAGGAAAACACAACGCTTAGCAATTCCTTCTCCGTGACATTGTAATTTCTCTCGCTGCTGTTTAATACTCTACTTGCGAAACTGATTACACACAATCCCTCTTCATTCTCCTGGTACAAAACGGATCCGAGGCTAACGTCACTGGCGTCGCAATTTAAGTAGAATGGCCTGGTGAAATTGGGATGACGTAACATTACTGACTCGATGAATTTGTCTTTAATAAGTTAAAGTGTTATGTCTTGTTCGACTCCCCACGTCCATTTGTCCTTGGATGACAATTGATGTGAAAACTTGGCTGTCATTTCCGAGTAATTCCTTTGAAACTTCCGGTAGTAATTGCATAGACCAAGGAATGATTAGAGTTGTTTCTTGTTTTTAGGTGTCGGAAACGTCTGTATGCATTCAATTTTTTCTTGTGATAGTGTTGTCCCATGTCCAGACAAGTTGAACCCTAAAAATTGTACTTCGTCAGCCAAAAATTTGGATTTTTCCAGTTTGAGGGTTATATGGTTGTTTGATAGTTTTTCTAACACGTATTCATAGTGGCGACAATGTTCATCCCACTTATCTGATGTTATTAAGAGATCGTCTACGTAGACTGTCGTAAACTGTAGGGCATCCGGTCCAAGTATCTGGTCCATAATTTTTACGAATACTGCTACCGAATTCACCAATCCGAAGGGTAATCTTTTAAATTGGTAGTTCCGTCCTTCAAATATGAATGCCATGTACCTTCTACTGGATGGGTGTAACTTGACCTGCCAATAGCCGCAGACAGTGTCCCATATACTGATGAATTTGGTCTCATAGAACTTTTTCAGGATTTCTTCTATTTCCCCTGGGGACGTACGATCATTTACAATGTTTTTATTTATCTCACGGGTGTCTAGACATACTCTCACCTTCCCGTGTTTCTTTGGAAATGCTAGGATAGGGCTGGTGTAAGGTGAGTAGCTTGGTTCAATTATGTCTTCTGCTATTAATCGGTTGATTTCTGTTCTCACCGCTTCCTTCAATGAAAATGCGATCGGGTAAGATTTTTTTTTAAAGTTGACAGGCTCTCGGAATTCAATTTCGCACTGATAATCTCTGACCTTCCCAGGTGTATCTGAAAATACGTGTCGGTATCTATTGTACACGTCTATAAGTTGTTCCGCTTGTTGAACGGTTAACTGTGCGTTCGTCTTCTCTCTCTGGAAAGTTCGGATCTCTTCGATTTTTTCGTGCCATAGCTGTTCATTGTCGGTCTCGTCGCAAATTCCATTGTTCGGTGTTTGTTCCCCAGTATTTCGTTATTTCTGGATATGATACGTGGTCTTTTTCGATTGTTTTTCGTCACTACTGATTAAATCTGTTGTCCATTGCAAGTCACCCTTCTTCAAGAATAGTTTGGATTTACTTAGGTCTATTATTGCTGAGTACTGGCGCAGCATATCGCAACCAATTAGCATCTGGAATGGTAATCCACTGGCTACTAAGAATGTCATTGTTATGGTTTGTCCGTCGCTCGTCTGTTCGAGTTGTACCTGTTTTCGGACGGTTCTATTCTGTCGCCCGGTCGCTCCCACAAGGACAATGTTGCTGATGGGTAGTGTAAGTATAGTCAACTTACCCCCTTCCTGTATTCTATGAAGTTCGATAGTGTCGAGTAATGAAATGTTGGATCCCGTGTCTATCAATACTCGCGTTGATACTCCATTAACTGTAGTCGAGATATAAGCAATTTCACTGTTGTGGTTGTTATCAGATTGGTTGTCTTTTTCTTCGAGCAATTCTCCCCTTATATTCTTTAAGTAATTATTCCGTACGATTGTAATTGTTAGTTCATTGTTTGCGTGAGCAAAGTTACGATTTAACCCAATAGATTGGTTCAGTGAGGGTACAAGTAGATTTTTCACTGCCGCTCTTAGTTTAAAGCCGGTTCGGGCTGTTAGTCACGCCTGTCTTGTTGACTCCTCGGCTGACTTCCGCTTGTTGACGGTCGGGGTTCAGGCTGGTTACGATCTTCTTCATAGTAGTCACGCCGGTATACTTCTTGACTACGACTTCTGCCCACATTGGTTCTGGTATCCCGTCCGTAGTTGCTGCTACTGTACCGGTGTCCGTATGCGTTTCTGTCGGTACTTCGGCGTCCTTGATAATACGACCTGCCTCTCCCGTCATCTTCGGCCCTCACATGGTGTACCTGGCCATAGTTACGATCCTGGTTATTTCGATTTCTATTGTCGTTATTATTATCATTGAAATTTGGCCTGTTGTAGTTTGGGTTATTCGGCCTACAGGGTTGATGCTCTAGATTATTTGGCCGGTTGTATAGATTATTTTGGTTGTTTGGCCGATTGTTACTATTATAACTGTTGTTTGGTTGATTGGCCGGATGGCTATTATTTTGTTTATTATACGACTCATTGGTGTGGTTGTTATTGTTATTACGGCTGTTATAATTTGAGCGGTAATTGTATTTATTGAAGTGGTTACCGTTCTGGAAGTTTCTGTTGTCACCCCTGTCGTCCCGTTGTCGACTTCTACGATAGTATCGCTCCCTTTCATAATCTTCTAACAGGGCTGCCATCGATTGTACTGTCTTGATCTGACTGCCGAGTCGCGCTCAGGAGACACCCTCTTCATAATGAAAGGCAAGTTTCGTGACCAAGCTCTCTTCAGGAATTTTCGGCTCCAGGTTCCTCGCTAGGCAGACCTTCCCAAAAAAATAGACGGTGAAAGTCGTCCTTCTGCTGGCATCATACCTGCCGAAACATATGTTATCTCGGACGATGTTCTGGGTTGCCTCCGACCAGTATTTTCCCTTAAACACATCTTTGAACTCCTCGTAACTCGTGAGGTCGTGTCTCGTTGCCGTCCACCAGTTGTCATTTATATCCCGGAAGTATTCATCCAGATATCCTCGGATGATTTTCCATCGATTCTCCCGAGTCTTTGCCAGCTGTTCATCAACTCTCTCAAGGAATTCCATCGGGTTTCGCTTCTACTGTTTAAAATTGATGACCTCCCGGTTGTCCATGTGTTGGAATTGCGATACCGTGGGTGGTCTACTATTAATCATTTCTAACTCCTCTCTGATTTTAGCGATTTCCCGTTTCTGGATCTCTTAAATTTTATCCTGGTTGTGTTGACCTTGCCCGCGAACTTCGCTTACGGCGGTGTCGATCTCCCGGCATTTCTCTCCGAAACACGCCCGTACTTGTTGCAGGCCCTCTTCGGTCCTTGTCCGTATCGATTCTATTTTAGTCCGGCTGACTTCTTCAAAGTTGGTTATTCGGGAGTTAACATTTTCTGTAACTTGTATTTCTTTACTGGCGTCCTCTAATCTGCCGTTAACCATTGTAATTTCTTGTCGAAAACTTACCATCTCCTCCTCGATTTTCTAATTCATTTTTTCGTTGTTCTCTGCCATCTTCTTGTTTAAGACCTCCATATTTCTCTGGCTGTCTTGCTTCAGTTCGTCTACTTTTTATTGTTGCTGTCTATTTTTTCTTCAATGGTCTTGCTGTTGTTGTCTAATTTTTCTTCCATCTTCTTACTGTTGCTGTCTATTTTCTTAAACTCTTCCTTAAAATCTTGTTTTATTCCCAATATCGCCCTCATCATCTCCTGGAATCTCTCCTCCTCAGTTTGTGTTGGTTTTTCTGGTTGGTTTTCTGACTGTGCGGGCTCAGCAGGTTCCATGGGAGGTAAAATCTCTTCTACGTCCTCGACCGGAGTCGCTTCCTTACCATCCATGTCGACGTCCTCCGTCCTCTTCTTTGGTCTGCCTCTAGTGTTCTCGTTCTCGTTCTCTTTTTTCGTAACCGCCGCTAGATACAAATCTTACTGTAAATCTAGCCTCACTAGTTGGTGCGCCACTTTGTTATAAACTCTTCTTTAATCTGTGCGTTTATTAAGTCACACGTTGAATGCGTCAATTTATTGTAAACGCTTGGTGTAGTATGGTTTAACTGTCGCTGATTATGATGATCGCGATCGCACTAATAAGCCGTTCCGAACCTTGTTGTTGTCTGTTAGTCCTTACCTGTCCTTACTCACTGGTTTTTTCTTCCCGATAGGCGTCAATTTGTTTTACAGAAAAACAATCAAAAGTTTCAGTATCAGTTGTTTTATGGTACTGTGATGAATAATTCGAATTACTTGCAGACTGGCGGGAACTGGAATTTCGCTTGTCTGGGGGGACGTGTTGCCAACATAAAATTTGGTCAGATAATTCTATTCAATGCTACAGAACACAACATACATAATGCATTTGAAATAATTACAGCACAGCTAATAACGATTCATACTTATTTATTTGGCTTGATGGCTCATTAATTTTCAATAATTATTGTACAATTGAGATCATTATAATAACTTTTAGCCTTAGCAATAAATTAATTTTTTACTCAGCAGAGAGCAGGGTGGCAGCACAAGTTAGTTGACGACATATGGTCGCCGTGTCTTCTTATTTATACAAATTAAATTGCCAATGAATTCTTTTGAGTACGATAAAAATGTTTAGAACAAGATATTTAAATAAAGTACACCACTTTACAATTGTGGTAATTAAATATGAAAGAGGTTTACATTAAATTCGTCTATGTGGTGTTAAACGTGTGTGTCAGTGTTATCGTTTACTATATAGGTTATCTTCTAGTTACTTCAGGTGTTCATAAATATTGTTTATTAATCTTTGAAAGAAATAGGATTTCCAAGTTCATAGTGAGAGTTTTCTATTGTGAGAAAAGTGGATCAGTTTTAGTTTTTTAATTAATTATAATTTAATTTATACTTAACACAATCACGGTGTTAGTGTTATCAATCATTAATGGTTTCTTCGCTGTTGTTAATGCATGCAATTAGTCTCAATGATAGGGCTGCCGTCTTAGTTGGCGTCTGTTTCCTTTATTACAATTTTTTGTTACATATTAATTTTGTAACTTCGTTATTCTTCTTCCAGGTGTTGCTGGAACTCCTGTTTACGTCGGGTATTCAATTTGGGTTCATTCCTTCTTACTTAATTGCTTTTTAAAAGGTCCGCATCAGTAAAGCGTCTATACTCAGAATTGTTAATAATGGAATGCCGTTACATAGCAGTCAAAATTATAATAACGTTCTGTTTCTACGGTAACCGGCTTGGCTCTGATTGGTTAAATACATTTGAAACTATTGTTATAAATCCTGGCTTTCTGTTCAAAATAAACAAATATTTTATAATGACCATTTTTCCTTGGGGATATTTCCAATGATTGAAATATTAATATAGATGTTCCTATTTTCTTTCAATGATCAATTTAACATCTCATAAGGCTGGTCTAGGCCCTGTACTAATGTTTTTGTACAAAATGGATAATTCTATTTTAATACATATTTTACTTATTTATATTATTTATAACAATTCTTACATGTTATTCTGGTTACTTAAACTTAATTACATAATTTATTTGGTCATATCATCCAATTATAATATTCAATTGTTTATTATTGGTTTTCTGAACTTATACAGCTATGTCATTGATAGGCCTAAACTGTAACATCTTAGAATTTCTTAATTTGCTCAATTCAAACATTATTTACTAAGCACATATGGTTTGCTTGTTTGCATTCGTTCTTATTGGCTTTCGAAATACATTGAACTGTTTTTTCAATTTATTCATGTCATTATAATTTTACCAAATTATTTCCTATCTGATATTCTACTTTCTATTTATTTTATATTTATTAATTTGTTGTTTGTTATTTTTTATGTCACTATTAGTTTTACTCCTATTCCCATTTCTCACATATCTATTTAACTTAAATCTATTAACAAAACATAACATATAAATAACTTGATGGTCTGTATATGGTTCAGCCATGTTTCTTATCATTAAACATAATTATTATATTGCATGTCATTACTCAAAATGTTCATACTCTTCATAACATCAAAATAACTCTTTCTTATTAAAAATACAATTATTATCTTGTATGTCGTTAATTAAAATGTTCATACTTTTCATGACATAGGACTAACTTCTTCTTTTTTGAACACAATTATTATCTTGTATGTCATTAACTAAAATGATCATACTTTTCATGACATAGAACTAACTTCTTCTTTTTTAAACACAATTATTATCTTGTATGTCATTAACTAAAATGATCATACTAGTAGTGAGGGAGGGGGGATACTGAAACACAATGACGTCATCATGTTCCAGTACCCCCCCTACATCCGGGGGGGATTCTAAAACAGCTAGCTCTGACGTCATCGTGACGTCACTGGCCTATGTCAGGTATCTCTGGTGTCATCGTGACGTCACTGGCTACGTTCGCGGTTTGCAGTTCACCGTTCGCGGTTCGCAGTTCACCGTTCGCGTTTCGCAGTTCACCGTTCGCGGTTCGCAGTTCACCGTTCGCTGTTCGCTGTTCGCGGTTCGCTGTTCGCCGTTCGCCGTTCGCCGTTGACGTCGTCGTTGACGTCGTCATCGTCGCTGGGCGGCGGCCTGGTCGCCGTCCGGCGGCAGCCAGGTCACCGCCAGGGCCGCCGCCTGGACGTAGATTGGTCGGTGTATTTGTGCATGTTGTCGGGGCGGTCTATCATCGGTATGAATAGCCTGAGTGACGTGTATTGCATTGTTGTCAACTTGTGAACTGTATTAAAATTTGAACGCCGTTCGCCGTTCGCCGTCCGGCGGCGGCCTGGTCGTGGCTTGATGCCCGCCAGGAGTGGTCGTCGTCCATGTTGTCGGCGGCGGGTATCGGCTCCCACTGTGATTTTCACATGTGGAGTTATTTTTTTTTTTTACAACAGAATGCTGACAGACCATTCTTATAATCATGCAATTATTGTTTAATAAAATTGATTTTTTAAATTAGTTCTATGTAACACGTTCTAGCTTGTATATTGAGTTATGAATAAGTATATAAGTTATGTTCAAAGGAATTTTGAAATTAAAAACAATAAAAATGTTAAAGCAATACTGTTTAATTACAAATAATTAAAATACATGTAATTAAAATACAAAATATGTAAACGCACACAGTAGTGAAAATTACAAAATGTAAATATGTGCAATATGACAATTGTATACGAATTACATCTAAGTAAAACTAATTACAAGTGCACTATGACATGACAAATATGTAAAAAAAATTAAATAAACACACACAGTAGTGTCAATTAAAAAAAGCAATACTGTTTAATTACAAATAATTAAAATATATGTAATCAAAATATATTACAATTTAAAATACATAATATGTAAACCGCACAGTAGTGAAAATTTCAAAATGTAAACATGTGCAATATGTCAATTGTATACGAAATACAACTAAGTAAAACTAATTACAAGTGCATTATGACATGACAAATTTGTACAAAAAAAAATTAAATAAACACACACAGTAGTGAAAATTAAAAAAAATACAATTGTATACAATTATATCAAATGAATTATGTGTAAGCACATTATATTATAACATTATGTAAACGCATACACAATTGTGTAGAATTACAATAAAATCAAATGAAATATGTGTAAATCACATTATAATATATAAGTTAAAATATATTATTTATAATTGAATGAAATACAACTAAATACATGTTAATATATATATATATATATATACAATATATGTAATCGTACGCGACAAATGAAGATGACCATTCGGTCCTACTGTACAATTTCTACTATGTAAGCTCTATCCTTTTCTCCACGATAAATTAGTTGCAGCGAACACGGTACTAAATTTTTTAATTTCTCATCTTCGAAAACGCCTGCGTATCTCTTTGGTAGATATACACGATATTTTAGTTTAGGGTCTCTGTAATCTTGGAGAGTGACGAGTACAACTTTCCCGTCTATATTCTGCATTTCTTCTATTGGATATTTTACGACGATTATCAATTCCTTTATTTTTTTTATACTCAATTGCGCTAATAGTTGCAAACTTTTCAGTGAATGATACCATTTTAAAATAAAAGAATTTATAATTTCTCGCGCGTCTCTCAACGAATGAACGAATAACGCTCGTGCACAGCGAATAAATAGGGAGGTAGTTGTGGAGGTGGAAAATCCGGAGAGGGGGAACCACTCAACGCACAGTAAGCGTTTATTTTTAACCGTGTGAACAGGATACGAGCTGATTTCTCACGGTTCGATGGGTAGGTGGGGAAGAGGGGAGTCGGTTATTTTTTATACGTCTAGACAGCACTCGTGCTTGTTCGAACATGTCGTCGACGCTAATTTATTTTTAGACAGGTGATGTATTTAACTGTGTGAACAGGATACGACTTGATTTCTCACGGTTCGATGGGTAGGTGGGGAAGAGGGGTGTCGGTTATTTTTATACGACTAGACAGCACATGTGCTTGTTTGAAATGTCGTCGATGCTAATTTATTTTTATACAGATGATGTGATCGATTGAAAGGCGACGACTGTTATTTTTACGTAAGCGCTAAACAATAACGTTATCATTTTTTTTTATTAAAAAATGTAATCAATTTTCACGTATTTTATTTTCTTAATACCCGTAACCTTGGAGGGGAAACGTCTTATTATTATCCCCTCCCCGTTCTTCGGAACGTTTACTTTGTATCTTGTCTCCCCCTCACGGATCAGTGCAACAAATTTTTGTGTCAAAACGTTGTATACAAAACGTTTTACAGGGTACAGTACTACGTGCTTTAAGTCACTACAACGTCTGTACTCGTACGAAGTTAATAGCTCCATGCGTCCGTTCTCGACGCGTACTGTCGAAACACTGAGGTATACGAGATTGTGGGAGAGGTAGTAGTGAGATATCTATTAATTATAAATACTTCCGTCACAGCAGCAGCATAGATTTTTAAACATTTTTTTACTGGTTTATTTCGTGCATTAGTCGAAACGTTCTTGTCCTTTTATTAACAGCTGGTAAGCGCGACTATGTATTGCTGTGAAATCAGTTCTTCCGGCACTAGACTTTGTAAACGGAGTACACGTTCCCTGTTATTGTGTGCTGCCATGACGGATGCCTAATACATACTAATACGTTCGCACCAACCTGTTGGTCTAGGGCGCACAATGTCGAGCCCTACAAGGTCATTCTCCCCAACCGCCGCCACGCCTCCGCCTATCAACGCACAATTATGTATGCATTGCACAATATACCCATAACCGCAATGACAACCTGCCTATCGTTTCCGAAACGATTGCCACGTTCATTGAAAGCTGTCAGACCTAGGTACTGCATGCCATAACCGATCGTAACGATATACCCATAACCGCAATATTAACCTGCCTATCGTAAACGAAACCATTGCCACGTTGATTGAAAGCTGTCAGACCAAGGTACTGCACGCCATAACCGATCGTAACGATATACCCATAACCGCAATGTCATCTTGCCTATCGTTAACGAAACCATTGCCAAGTTCATTGAAAGCCGCCAGACTAAGGTACTGCATGCCATAACCGATCGTAACGTTATACCCATAACCACAATGTCAACCTGTCTATCGTTAACGAAACCATTGCCAAGTTCATTGAAAGCTGTCAGACCAAAGTACTGCATGCCATAACCGATCGTAATGATATACACATAACCGCAATGTCAACCTGCCTATCATTAACGAAACCATTGCCAAGTTCATTGAAAACCACCAGACCAAGGTACTGCATGTCATAACCGATCGTAATGATATACCCATAACCGCAATATCAACCTGCCTATCATTAAAGAAACCATTGCCAAGTTCATTGAAAGCTGTGAGACCAAGGTACTGCATGGCATAACCGATCGTAACGATATAACCATAACCACAATGTCAACCTGCATATCGTTAACGAAACCATTGTCAAGTTCATTGGAAGCCGACAGACCAAGGTACAGCATGCCATAACCGATCGTAACGATATACCCATAACCGCAATGTCAACCTGCCTATCGTTAACGAAACCACTGACAAGTTCATTGAAAGCTGTCAGACCAAGGTACTGCATGCCATAACCGATCGTAACGATATACCCATAACCACAACGTCAACCTGCCTATCGTTAACGAAACTATTGCAAAGTTTATTGAAAGCTGACAGACCAAGGTACTGCATGTCATAACCGATCGTAACGATATACCCATAACCGCAATGTCAAATTGCCTATCGTTAACGAAACCATTGCCAAGTTCATTGAAAGCCGCCAGACCAAGGTACCGCATGCCATAACCGATCGTAACGATATACCCATAACCGCAATATTAACCTGCCTATCGTAAACGAAACCATTGCCACGTTGATTGAAAGCTGTCAGACCAAGGTACTGCACGCCATAACCGATCGTAACGATATACCCATAACCGCAATGTCATCTTGCCTATCGTTAACGAAACCATTGCCAAGTTCATTGAAAGCCGCCAGACTAAGGTACTGCATGCCATAACCGATCGTAACGTTATACCCATAACCACAATGTCAACCTGTCTATCGTTAACGAAACCATTGCCAAGTTCATTGAAAGCTGTCAGACCAAAGTACTGCATGCCATAACCGATCGTAATGATATACACATAACCGCAATGTCAACCTGCCTATCATTAACGAAACCATTGCCAAGTTCATTGAAAGCCACCAGACCAAGGTACTGCATGTCATAACCGATCGTAATGATATACCCATAACCGCAATATCAACCTGCCTATCATTAAAGAAACCATTGCCAAGTTCATTGAAAGCTGTGAGACCAAGGTACTGCATGCCATAACCGATCGTAACGATATAACCATAACCACAATGTCAACCTGCATATCGTTAACGAAACCATTGTCAAGTTCATTGGAAGCCGACAGACCAAGGTACAGCATGCCATAACCGATCGTAACGATATACCCATAACCGCAATGTCAACCTGCCTATCGTTAACGAAACCACTGACAAGTTCATTGAAAGCTGTCAGACTAAGGTACTGCATGCCATAACCGATCGTAACGATATACCCATAACCACAACGTCAACCTGCCTATCGTTAACGAAACTATTGCAAAGTTTATTGAAAGCTGACAGACCAAGGTACTGCATGTCATAACCGATCGTAACGATATACCCATAACCGCAATGTCAAATTGCCTATCGTTAACGAAACCATTGCCAAGTTCATTGAAAGCCGCCAGACCAAGGTACCGCATGCCATAACCGATCGTAACGATATACCCATAACCGCAATGTCAACCTGACTATCGTTAAAGAAACCACTGCCAAGTTCATTGAAAGCTGTCAGACCAAGGTACTGCATGACATAACCGATCGCAATGATATAAACATAACCGCAATGTCAACCTGTCTATCGTTAACGAAACCACTGCCAAGTTCATTGAAAGCTGTCAGACCAAGGTACTGCACGACATAACAGATCGCAATGATATAAATATAACCGCAATGTCAACCTGCCTATCGTTAACGAAACCATTGCCAAGTTCATTGAAAGCCGTCAGACCAAGGTACTGCATGTCATAACCGATCGTAACGATATACCCATAACCGCAATATCAACCTGCCTATCGTTAACGAAACCATTACCAAGTTCATTGAAAGCTGTGAGACCAAGGTACTGCATGCCATAACCGATCGTAACGATATACCCATAACCGCAATGTCAACCTGCATATCGTTAACGAAACCATTGCCAAGTTCATTGGAAGCCGCCAGACCAAGGTACAGCATGCCATAACCGATCGCAACGATATACCCATAACCGCAATGTCAACCTGCCTATCGTTAACGAAACCACTGCCAAGTTCATTGAAAGATGTCAGAGCAAGGTACTGCATGCCATAACAGATCGCAATGATATAAACATAACCGCAATGTCAACCTGCCTATCGTTAACGAAACCATTGCCAAGTTCGTTGAAAGCTGTCAGACCAAGGTACTGCATGTCATAACCGATCGCAACGATATACCCATAACCGCAATGTCAACCTGTCTATCGTTAACGAAACCACTGCCAAGTTCATTGAAAGATGTCAGACCAAGGTACTGCATGCCATAACAGATCGCAATGATATAAACATAACCGCAATGTCAACCTGCCTATCGTTAACGAAACCATTGCCAAGTTCATTGAAAGCCGTCAGACCAAGGCACTGCATGTCATAACCGATCGTAACGATATACCCATAACCGCAATATCAACCTGCCTATCGTTAACGAAACCATTGCCAAGTTCATTGAAAGCTGTGAGACCAAGGTACTGCATGCCATAACCGATCGTAACGATATACCCATAACCGCAATGTCAACCTGCATATCGTTAACGAAACCATTGCCAAGTTCATTGGAAGCCGCCAGACCAAGGTACAGCATGCCATAACCGATCGTAACGATATACCCATAACCGCAATGTCAACTTGCCTATCATTAACGAAACCATTGCCAAGTTCATTGAAAGCTGTCAGACCAAGATACTGCATGCCATAACCGATCGTAACGATATACCCATAACCGCAATGTCAACCTGTCTATCGTTAACGGAACCACTGCCAAGTTCATTGAAAGCTGTCAGACCAAGGTACTGCATGCCATAACAGATCGCAATGATATAAACATAACCGCAATGTCAACCTGCCTATCGTTAACGAAACCATTGCCAAGTTCATTGGAAGCCGCCAGACCAAGATACTACATGGAATAACCGATCGTAATGATATACCCATAACCGCAATGTCAACCTGCATATCGTTAACGAAACCATTGCCATGTTCATTGAAAACTGACAGACGAAGGTACTGCATGCCATAACCGATCGTAACGATATACTATAACCGCAATGTCACATACTAATAAGTTCGCACCAACCTGTTGGTCTAGCGCCCGCTATGTCGAGCCCTACTAGGTCATTCTGTCCAACAGGTTGGAGCGAACGTATTAGTATGTATTAGACATCCGTCATGGTAGCACACAATAACAGGGAACTCGTACTCCGTGTACAAAGTCTAGCGCCGGAAGAACTGATTTCACGTAATGTAGGTAAATTGTTGGTGTATCAGGTCTGTTTGCATTTCGGTATCGATGTTGAAAACGATACGAAAAATAGATTTTTTTAGAGTACGTATGAAGTGTTGGTAACGTGTCCCGGAGATAATGTACCAAATGCAGTCATTGTGCTTTGTTGTTCACCAACTCGAACGCACTTTCCAGTTTGTTAACGACAACGATGGACAGTCTGTGTCAAAACTACTGATTGATTACTGATGCAGTCCGTTTACGGATCAGTTGTTTGTTGTTATTTCCGAAGTATGCCGAATTACGCTTTCGCGACGCGCGAACCGAATAACACTGGTACGTTGAACATTCTCTGCTTCCTCCACATCCATCTCGGACTCGTGAATTCTATAATGCCCATACGCTAGCGTTCTCTGACCGTCTTCCAGGATATATCGTTTATCATCGTACGGCGATAGCAAGAGTTTGACGATCTTGCGCGTGTACAGTTGGTGGTTTTCACTGCGGATAATCTGCGCCGACGTATATGTTTGACAGTTACTCGATTCCGATGACGAAAGCAAACACCGTTTGTAATCAGCGTGCGTTAAACGGTTTTGTATTGCCACCCGCGGTACCCCTTTTGCTACACGCTTCTCATTTTTATCCCCGTCGTCTTGTAACACTAACAGTGAGTACGATTTTGCGCGCAACCCGACGAATTCTACAATAGGTTTTGCATGCGTCTCGTCCTTAAAAGTACCCAACCGTTTTTTATTTAGCACACTATAACACGGATGCGTCACGGGATATTCTGATGTATCGAAAAGATGAAGGTTTTCCTTAATGTCTGCGTAAACGTCATCAGTCCGTATATCATACAATAAAGAGTCCGTGTCTGTCATACACAATCAAACACGAGATCCATATTTCGCGATTATGTAATCGTAATGAAAACTGTACATCACATATTTACTAATGTCCAACACTGTGAACCCCACGTACAGCGGACGGTTGAGGTATACGGTTCTCTTTTTCATCATCACACCGACCAAGTCTTCGTTGTACACCTTTACGCGCACAAATCTTGGGCTTGCAGTCAGCTTTATCAGATCGCGTTCGTTGGACACCAAACGAAAATCTATCCGTTTTCGAACGTTTTCCAATGACTTTCCGTAAACAGCGTTAATCATCAGTTTAAAAAAATCCTTTTCAAAATCGTTCGCTGCGGCTTTCCGTTTTTCCGTATTGAAAACTATAAACGGCTTCATCCAAGCGCTCTGACGGAACGCCAACACGCGATTAACGGCTTTCAGTTCCATCCCGAGTTTTAGGTAAAGCTGCAACGTTCTGTAATGCACGATATAATTCTCCTTATCTTTCAGACTGGTGATGAGTTTTTCAACTGTACCGGTGGCAGACATTTTAAATTTCTTCAAGTAATTGAACCGTTTGCTGTAAGGCGACAATTCGTGTTCGTTGACTTTCCTGCGTTCCGGTGCCAGTGGATAGTCCGAATGCATATCATGTAAATTACGAGGATAACCAAGATCAACATCAAGAATATATCCGATTTCGTCTTCCACTCCAACTGTAGTCAAATCTAAAGCATCGATTTCTTTGCGTTGCATCCAACGGAATCCGGAATGAGGTAGCGGTTGTTCCATCGCTGTTCCGTACAGATTTGTACAGTCCAAGTAAAGAAGATAATTATTTTCGCGTTCCCGATTGTAGTCCGACACGTAAGGATTGTTGGCCTTGGCGTATCTATTAGATATCATCGCTATTCCGCCACGAACTCCGGTTTCTACGAACAGATGCATGTCGATATCCTTCAACAGTTCGAGTTGAATTCCAGTCATTTTCATCATAGCGTTCCAAGCTAGTCCCGGCGCGGAGTACACGTTACACGGATCTATCCCGTAGTACTGCAGACTTGTGTTGCGAAAATTTTCGAACACGTCAGCCAAAAGCAATACATCAGTTTTCAAATAGAGGTTATGGTAGTCCCCTAACGTTTGTATTCCAAAACTTGTCCAAATGTTTTGCGCATGAGTGTAGTCTTCGTCGGATAAGTATGTCTCGGCTAATTCGTTGTAAAAGTGTTCCTGTGCGGGCAGAGACGTGTCCTCGAACTTACTTTCGTCTGTCACATACGCATACGGGTAGACCCCCTTTCTAAGTAATAAATCGATACTATTTTCATTTCCACTGGTTTGCATGCACTGGTGTAAAATTTTAAAATTTTCTTTCCGCAAATTTTTTACCAGCTTCTCTAACGACGTGTTCATGAACTGCACGGAATCGAGAAACCGCAAGGGGCCGAGTGACACGGACACGTAACGCTCGCTGGTCGTAGCGATACATTTAATGTCTTCACGCTTGAATTTTCCGAAAGCCTGCACCAGATGGTGACAATCGTAGCCTCGAAAGTTGTGAAAGAACACGGGAACGTGTTGCGGTACCTTGTAGTTCAAATTACAAGTGTTATGCGCGGCTCCCAAATACTCGCCCGTCACATGATCATGGTTTCGCACTTTGTCCCCTTCGTGCTCGAGACACACTTCTTACATAGATGACATATGGTAGCGTTTTGAAACTCGCGCTCGGCTTCTTCAGTCATGCGAATGGGTTTGTTAAAATCACGTTCGAGCTGACTAATGTCTTCCAACAGAGTTTGAAGAAACGTCTCCACAACGTCTTTACCGCGATACAAAACCGGTTCTTTAACAGTTTTTCCGGTCCAATCAACGATTACATAACAAAAACTACATGACACGTGATGCGCGTTGTCGAGCGAGTGCGATCTATCGTTTTTGTGCTCACAACCATGCACGGGAAGAAGGAAGGATTCAAAATCTGCATACACCGTGTAAGGTACTCTGTGGCACTTTGTGTAATCCTTAAAATACATATTACTATATTTTCCACTCGGTAATTTGACTTTTTGCGCTCCGTACGGTGTGCAGAGTACCTCGTGATCCTCAAGTCGTTTTTGTGAATTTTTAGGATCTGTATTATCTCGGAAACGTTGTAAGCAATAGTTGCAGTAGAACGAAGTGGTCTTACTTTTAGTTAAAGTATACAACAAGCGTGACATGTTTCTAATAAGACAATAATGTTTAACACCTTCATTGCTGACTAGCAGTAGAAGATTCACGTGCGTTCTACCTTTGTTCTTGGTTATCCGTATGGGGTACACTTCGTCTTTTCTGTAATCGAACTCATTAATTTCTCTTTCGTAACCGAACACGTTCACAGAAATATTCACATTTAATTTTTCAAATTTGTTAATTTGATTCACCGGTACCGGATAAACTATCCCTTCCATATTCAACTCGTTTTCATACTGTCTGTAATGATCCAAACGGTGCGGGTTAGAAGCGATCGGATGTAAACCGGCTAGAACGGACCAGAGGAAGCATTTCTCATCCAATAGATTCTGCACGTTTACTAATGCTTTCTTAAGTAATAATTTTTTCGGAGTGGGTACGAAACTTGATCCTGCCAAAGGACGATACTTTACCAAATGTACTTCAACGGCTACGATACCGTTTACGACCCATCCGCTACCTTCACGAGTAAACTTTGATACCGAATCCAGCACTTTTTCGATACACTCCCTATATTGTTCGTACACGTCTTCCGCGTCCGAAGGTAAAACGAGCTGCGTACGCGAACGAAACACTCCCGTCTGCTCCAGCTCACGTTCTGCTATTAATTTTTTGAACAAGACGCGCACGACCAAGTACCACTTGTAACTTTCCCCCATATCGCGTGATTCCGCGAGAACGTCTTCTGGAATAACCTCCACCATTCTCTTCAACAACACGGATACCGTGTCTACTCCGTCTTGAAAATCATCGTACTTTATTGTTTTTACACTCCCATTGAGAGCAATGGTACGAGTGGCGTATACTGTCATGATTTTACGATCACTTTAACACTTTATATCACACAAAGTAAATTAGAATAACAATTTGTAACACACAATTTGTAGCGCACCAGTGTTCAGCAACATGAACGACTTGTAACTGAGACGCTGTTGCGAAGTTCACAGGTTATATAGTGCGAGCGTCGATGCGCGCGCAACTGTACTAAAAAGCCGTTATGCGCATGCGCAAATAATTCTAATGCGTATGCGCAGATGACTGAAAAAAGAGATGACTTACATAATAAAGGTACGCTTAGGCCAACGATATGATCTTTAACGTATCCTTGTTTCTTGATTATGAAAGAACATTCGTCTATCTCCCCATAATACATATCGTTATACATCAGAAGAGTACGACCTGTGTAGGTGTGTATCGCTGCGTTTATTTTCGTTAGCGTGCGAACGTCGAGCGTTGTGATCGGTGTGTGGATATCCTTTCACCGGCTGCAGACTGTGTATATCCAACATGTAAATGTATTTGACTATAAACAGCGTTATTTCTTCGGTCCGCGTTCTCTAGTACATTGTCGTAACGTTAACGGAAAGAACGTAAGCCAAACCGTTAATAAAAGTGGACACCCGCCGCCGTCCGAACGCTTCGACTCGAGTTCCAGTGTCCACGAAAAGTTATCGTGCACCATATACACATGTCTGTTAATTATTAAAAATTGATTAACTCTCATTAGTCGACATAAATCCGTCGTCGTCCGGATGGTGACTTTTGTCGTTCGTCGTCGTCGTCGTCGTCATAGTTGATGATGAGGTTATCCCGCTGCTCGGTTTTCCTTCATGTGGTGAGGTTAAACTGAATTTTATCGGTGACATCGGTTAGGTTTGTTAGGTTCATCCAGTATTTTTTTCACCGTTGTCGGTGAGGTTAAGCTGTGGTGAAGTCGGTTAGGTTATCATCGACGACGTCTGGGCGGCGGCCGGGCGGCGGCTAAAGCCAGATCACATTTTTTTTTTGCCGCCGCCGCCCGGCCGCCGCCCAGACGTCGTCGATGATAACCTAACCGACTTCACCACAGCTTAACCTCACCGACAACGGTGAAAAAAATACTGGATGAACCTAACAAACCTAACCGATGTCACCGATAAAATTCAGTTTAACCTCACCACATGAAGGAAAACCGAGCAGCGGGATAACCTCATCATCAACTATGACGACGACGACGACGACGAACGACAAAAGTCACCATCCGGACGACGACGGATTTATGTCGACTAATGAGAGTTAATCAATTTTTAATAATTAACAGACATGTGTATATGGTGCACGATAACTTTTCGTGGACACTGGAACTCGAGTCGAAGCGTTCGGACGGCGGCGGGTGTCCACTTTTATTAACGGTTTGGCTTACGTTCTTTCCGTTAACGTTACGACAATGTACTAGAGAACGCGGACCGAAGAAATAACGCTGTTTATAGTCAAATACATTTACATGTTGGATATACACAGTCTGCAGCCGGTGAAAGGATATCCACACACCGATCACAACGCTCGACGTTCGCACGCTAACGAAAATAAACGCAGCGATACACACCTACACAGGTCGTACTCTTCTGATGTATAACGATATGTATTATGGGGAGATAGACGAATGTTCTTTCATAATCAAGAAACAAGGATACGTTAAAGATCATATCGTTGGCCTAAGCGTACCTTTATTATGTAAGTCATCTCTTTTTTCAGTCATCTGCGCATACGCATTAGAATTATTTGCGCATGCGCATAACGGCTTTTTAGTACAGTTGCGCGCGCATCGACGCTCGCACTATATAACCTGTGAACTTCGCAACAGCGTCTCAGTTACAAGTCGTTCATGTTGCTGAACACTGGTGCGCTACAAATTGTGTGTTACAAATTGTTATTCTAATTTACTTTGTGTGATATAAAGTGTTAAAGTGATCGTAAAATCATGACAGTATACGCCACTCGTACCATTGCTCTCAATGGGAGTGTAAAAACAATAAAGTACGATGATTTTCAAGACGGAGTAGACACGGTATCCGTGTTGTTGAAGAGAATGGTGGAGGTTATTCCAGAAGACGTTCTCGCGGAATCACGCGATATGGGGGAAAGTTACAAGTGGTACTTGGTCGTGCGCGTCTTGTTCAAAAAATTAATAGCAGAACGTGAGCTGGAGCAGACGGGAGTGTTTCGTTCGCGTACGCAGCTCGTTTTACCTTCGGACGCGGAAGACGTGTACGAACAATATAGGGAGTGTATCGAAAAAGTGCTGGATTCGGTATCAAAGTTTACTCGTGAAGGTAGCGGATGGGTCGTAAACGGTATCGTAGCCGTTGAAGTACATTTGGTAAAGTATCGTCCTTTGGCAGGATCAAGTTTCGTACCCACTCCGAAAAAATTATTACTTAAGAAAGCATTAGTAAACGTGCAGAATCTATTGGATGAGAAATGCTTCCTCTGGTCCGTTCTAGCCGGTTTACATCCGATCGCTTCTAACCCGCACCGTTTGGATCATTACAGACAGTATGAAAACGAGTTGAATATGGAAGGGATAGTTTATCCGGTACCGGTGAATCAAATTAACAAATTTGAAAAATTAAATGTGAATATTTCTGTGAACGTGTTCGGTTACGAAAGAGAAATTAATGAGTTCGATTACAGAAAAGACGAAGTGTACCCCATACGGATAACCAAGAACAAAGGTAGAACGCACGTGAATCTTCTACTGCTAGTCAGCAATGAAGGTGTTAAACATTATTGTCTTATTAGAAACATGTCACGCTTGTTGTATACTTTAACTAAAAGTAAGACCACTTCGTTCTACTGCAACTATTGCTTACAACGTTTCCGAGATAATACAGATCCTAAAAATTCACAAAAACGACTTGAGGATCACGAGGTACTCTGCACACCGTACGGAGCGCAAAAAGTCAAATTACCGAGTGGAAAATATAGTAATATGTATTTTAAGGATTACACAAAGTGCCACAGAGTACCTTACACGGTGTATGCAGATTTTGAATCCTTCCTTCTTCCCGTGCATGGTTGTGAGCACAAAAACGATAGATCGCACTCGCTCGACAACGCGCATCACGTGTCATGTAGTTTTTGTTATGTAATCGTTGATTGGACCGGAAAAACTGTTAAAGAACCGGTTTTGTATCGCGGTAAAGACGTTGTGGAGACGTTTCTTCAAACTCTGTTGGAAGACATTAGTCAGCTCGAACGTGATTTTAACAAACCCATTCGCATGACTGAAGAAGCCGAGCGCGAGTTTCAAAACGCTACCATATGTCATCTATGTAAGAAGTGTCTCGAGCACGAAGGGGACAAAGTGCGAAACCATGATCATGTGACGGGCGAGTATTTGGGAGCCGCGCATAACACTTGTAATTTGAACTACAAGGTACCGCAACACGTTCCCGTGTTCTTTCACAACTTTCGAGGCTACGATTGTCACCATCTGGTGCAGGCTTTCGGAAAATTCAAGCGTGAAGACATTAAATGTATCGCTACGACCAGCGAGCGTTACGTGTCCGTGTCACTCGGCCCCTTGCGGTTTCTCGATTCCGTGCAGTTCATGAACACGTCGTTAGAGAAGCTGGTAAAAAATTTGCGGAAAGAAAATTTTAAAATTTTACACCAGTGCATGCAAACCAGTGGAAATGAAAATAGTATCGATTTATTACTTAGAAAGGGGGTCTACCCGTATGCGTATGTGACAGACGAAAGTAAGTTCGAGGACACGTCTCTGCCCGCACAGGAACACTTTTACAACGAATTAGCCGAGACATACTTATCCGACGAAGACTACACTCATGCGCAAAACATTTGGACAAGTTTTGGAATACAAACGTTAGGGGACTACCATAACCTCTATTTGAAAACTGATGTATTGCTTTTGGCTGACGTGTTCGAAAATTTTCGCAACACAAGTCTGCAGTACTACGGGATAGATCCGTGTAACGTGTACTCCGCGCCGGGACTAGCTTGGAACGCTATGATGAAAATGACTGGAATTCAACTCGAACTGTTGAAGGATATCGACATGCATCTGTTCGTAGAAACCGGAGTTCGTGGCGGAATAGCGATGATATCTAATAGATACGCCAAGGCCAACAATCCTTACGTGTCGGACTACAATCGGGAACGCGAAAATAATTATCTTCTTTACTTGGACTGTACAAATCTGTACGGAACAGCGATGGAACAACCGCTACCTCATTCCGGATTCCGTTGGATGCAACGCAAAGAAATCGATGCTTTAGATTTGACTACAGTTGGAGTGGAAGACGAAATCGGATATATTCTTGATGTTGATCTTGGTTATCCTCGTAATTTACATGATATGCATTCGGACTATCCACTGGCACCGGAACGCAGGAAAGTCAACGAACACGAATTGTCGCCTTACAGCAAACGGTTCAATTACTTGAAGAAATTTAAAATGTCTGCCACCGGTACAGTTGAAAAACTCATCACCAGTCTGAAAGATAAGGAGAATTATATCGTGCATTACAGAACGTTGCAGCTTTACCTAAAACTCGGGATGGAACTGAAAGCCGTTAATCGCGTGTTGGCGTTCCGTCAGAGCGCTTGGATGAAGCCGTTTATAGTTTTCAATACGGAAAAACGGAAAGCCGCAGCGAACGATTTTGAAAAGGATTTTTTTAAACTGATGATTAACGCTGTTTACGGAAAGTCATTGGAAAACGTTCGAAAACGGATAGATTTTCGTTTGGTGTCCAACGAACGCGATCTGATAAAGCTGACTGCAAGCCCAAGATTTGTGCGCGTAAAGGTGTACAACGAAGACTTGGTCGGTGTGATGATGAAAAAGAGAACCGTATACCTCAACCGTCCGCTGTACGTGGGGTTCACAGTGTTGGACATTAGTAAATATGTGATGTACAGTTTTCATTACGATTACATAATCGCGAAATATGGATCTCGTGTTCGATTGTGTATGACAGACACGGACTCTTTATTGTATGATATACGGACTGATGACGTTTACGCAGACATTAAGGAAAACCTTCATCTTTTCGATACATCAGAATATCCCGTGACGCATCCGTGTTATAGTGTGCTAAATAAAAAACGGTTGGGTACTTTTAAGGACGAGACGCATGCAAAACCTATTGTAGAATTCGTCGGGTTGCGCGCAAAATCGTACTCACTGTTAGTGTTACAAGACGACGGGGATAAAAATGAGAAGCGTGTAGCAAAAGGGGTACCGCGGGTGGCAATACAAAACCGTTTAACGCACGCTGATTACAAACGGTGTTTGCTTTCGTCATCGGAATCGAGTAACTGTCAAACATATACGTCGGCGCAGATTATCCGCAGTGAAAACCACCAACTGTACACGCGCAAGATCGTCAAACTCTCGCTATCGCCGTACGATGATAAACGATATATCCTGGAAGACGGTCAGAGAACGCTAGCGTATGGGCATTATAGAATTCACGAGTCCGAGATGGATGTGGAGGAAGCAGAGAATGTTCAACGTACCAGTGTTATTCGGTTCGCGCGTCGCGAAAGCGTAATTCGGCATACTTCGGAAATAACAACAAACAACTGATCCGTAAACGGACTGCATCAGTAATCAATCAGTAGTTTTGACACAGACTGTCCATCGTTGTCGTTAACAAACTGGAAAGTGCGTACGAGTTGGTGAACAACAAAGCACAATGACTGCATTTGGTACATTATCTCCGGGACACGTTACCAACACTTCATACGTACTCTAAAAAAATCTATTTTTCGTATCGTTTTCAACATCGATACCGAAATGCAAACAGACCTGATACACCAACAATTTACCTACATTACGTGAAATCAGTTCTTCCGGCGCTAGACTTTGTACACGGAGTACGAGTTCCCTGTTATTGTGTGCTACCATGACGGATGTCTAATACATACTAATACGTTCGCTCCAACCTGTTGGACAGAATGACCTAGTAGGGCTCGACATAGCGGGCGCTAGACCAACAGGTTGGTGCGAACTTATTAGTATGTGACATTGCGGTTATAGTATATCGTTACGATCGGTTATGGCATGCAGTACCTTCGTCTGTCAGTTTTCAATGAACATGGCAATGGTTTCGTTAACGATATGCAGGTTGACATTGCGGTTATGGGTATATCATTACGATCGGTTATTCCATGTAGTATCTTGGTCTGGCGGCTTCCAATGAACTTGGCAATGGTTTCGTTAACGATAGGCAGGTTGACATTGCGGTTATGTTTATATCATTGCGATCTGTTATGGCATGCAGTACCTTGGTCTGACAGCTTTCAATGAACTTGGCAGTGGTTCCGTTAACGATAGACAGGTTGACATTGCGGTTATGGGTATATCGTTACGATCGGTTATGGCATGCAGTATCTTGGTCTGACAGCTTTCAATGAACTTGGCAATGGTTTCGTTAATGATAGGCAAGTTGACATTGCGGTTATGGGTATATCGTTACGATCGGTTATGGCATGCTGTACCTTGGTCTGGCGGCTTCCAATGAACTTGGCAATGGTTTCGTTAACGATATGCAGGTTGACATTGCGGTTATGGGTATATCGTTACGATCGGTTATGGCATGCAGTACCTTGGTCTCACAGCTTTCAATGAACTTGGCAATGGTTTCGTTAACGATAGGCAGGTTGATATTGCGGTTATGGGTATATCGTTACGATCGGTTATGACATGCAGTGCCTTGGTCTGACGGCTTTCAATGAACTTGGCAATGGTTTCGTTAACGATAGGCAGGTTGACATTGCGGTTATGTTTATATCATTGCGATCTGTTATGGCATGCAGTACCTTGGTCTGACATCTTTCAATGAACTTGGCAGTGGTTTCGTTAACGATAGACAGGTTGACATTGCGGTTATGGGTATATCGTTGCGATCGGTTATGACATGAAGTACCTTGGTCTGACAGCTTTCAACGAACTTGGCAATGGTTTCGTTAACGATAGGCAGGTTGACATTGCGGTTATGTTTATATCATTGCGATCTGTTATGGCATGCAGTACCTTGCTCTGACATCTTTCAATGAACTTGGCAGTGGTTTCGTTAACGATAGGCAGGTTGACATTGCGGTTATGGGTATATCGTTGCGATCGGTTATGGCATGCTGTACCTTGGTCTGGCGGCTTCCAATGAACTTGGCAATGGTTTCGTTAACGATAGGCAGGTTGATATTGCGGTTATGGGTATATCATTACGATCGGTTATGACATGCAGTACCTTGGTCTGGTGGCTTTCAATGAACTTGGCAATGGTTTCGTTAATGATAGGCAGGTTGACATTGCGGTTATGTGTATATCATTACGATCGGTTATGGCATGCAGTACTTTGGTCTGACAGCTTTCAATGAACTTGGCAATGGTTTCGTTAACGATAGACAGGTTGACATTGTGGTTATGGGTATAACGTTACGATCGGTTATGGCATGCAGTACCTTAGTCTGGCGGCTTTCAATGAACTTGGCAATGGTTTCGTTAACGATAGGCAAGATGACATTGCGGTTATGGGTATATCGTTACGATCGGTTATGGCGTGCAGTACCTTGGTCTGACAGCTTTCAATCAACGTGGCAATGGTTTCGTTTACGATAGGCAGGTTAATATTGCGGTTATGGGTATATCGTTACGATCGGTTATGGCATGCGGTACCTTGGTCTGGCGGCTTTCAATGAACTTGGCAATGGTTTCGTTAACGATAGGCAATTTGACATTGCGGTTATGGGTATATCGTTACGATCGGTTATGACATGCAGTACCTTGGTCTGTCAGCTTTCAATAAACTTTGCAATAGTTTCGTTAACGATAGGCAGGTTGACGTTGTGGTTATGGGTATATCGTTACGATCGGTTATGGCATGCAGTACCTTGGTCTGACAGCTTTCAATGAACTTGTCAGTGGTTTCGTTAACGATAGGCAGGTTGACATTGCGGTTATGGGTATATCGTTACGATCGGTTATGGCATGCTGTACCTTGGTCTGTCGGCTTCCAATGAACTTGACAATGGTTTCGTTAACGATATGCAGGTTGACATTGTGGTTATGGTTATATCGTTACGATCGGTTATGCCATGCAGTACCTTGGTCTCACAGCTTTCAATGAACTTGGCAATGGTTTCTTTAATGATAGGCAGGTTGATATTGCGGTTATGGGTATATCATTACGATCGGTTATGACATGCAGTACCTTGGTCTGGTGGTTTTCAATGAACTTGGCAATGGTTTCGTTAATGATAGGCAGGTTGACATTGCGGTTATGTGTATATCATTACGATCGGTTATGGCATGCAGTACTTTGGTCTGACAGCTTTCAATGAACTTGGCAATGGTTTCGTTAACGATAGACAGGTTGACATTGTGGTTATGGGTATAACGTTACGATCGGTTATGGCATGCAGTACCTTAGTCTGGCGGCTTTCAATGAACTTGGCAATGGTTTCGTTAACGATAGGCAAGATGACATTGCGGTTATGGGTATATCGTTACGATCGGTTATGGCGTGCAGTACCTTGGTCTGACAGCTTTCAATCAACGTGGCAATGGTTTCGTTTACGATAGGCAGGTTAATATTGCGGTTATGGGTATATCGTTACGATCGGTTATGGCATGCAGTACCTAGGTCTGACAGCTTTCAATGAACGTGGCAATCGTTTCGGAAACGATAGGCAGGTTGTCATTGCGGTTATGGGTATATTGTGCAATGCATACATAATTGTGCGTTGATAGGCGGAGGCGTGGCGGCGGTTGGGCAGAATGACCTTGTAGGGCTCGACATTGTGCGCCCTAGACCAACAGGTTGGTGCGAACGTATTAGTATGTATTAGGCATCCGTCATGGCAGCACACAATAACAGGGAACGTGTACTCCGTTTACAAAGTCTAGTGCCGGAAGAACTGATTTCACAGCAAATACATAGTCGCGCTTACCAGCTGTTAATAAAAGGACAAGAACGTTTCGACTAATGCACGAAATAAACCAGTAAAAAAATGTTTAAAAATCTATGCTGCTGCTGTGACGGAAGTATTTATAATTAATAGATATCTCACTACTACCTCTCCCACAATCTCGTATACCTCAGTGTTTCGACAGTACGCGTCGAGAACGGACGCATGGAGCTATTAACTTCGTACGAGTACAGACGTTGTAGTGACTTAAAGCACGTAGTACTGTACCCTGTAAAACGTTTTGTATACAACGTTTTGACACAAAAATTTGTTGCACTGATCCGTGAGGGGGAGACAAGATACAAAGTAAACGTTCCGAAGAACGGGGAGGGGATAATAATAAGACGTTTCCCCTCCAAGGTTACGGGTATTAAGAAAATAAAATACGTGAAAATTGATTACATTTTTTAATAAAAAAAAATGATAACATTATTGTTTAGCGCTTACGTAAAAATAACAGTCGTCGCCTTTCAATCGATCACATCATCTGTATAAAAATAAATTAGCATCGACGACATTTCAAACAAGCACATGTGCTGTCTAGTCGTATAAAAATAACCGACACCCCTCTTCCCCACCTACCCATCGAACCGTGAGAAATCAAGTCGTATCCTGTTCACACAGTTAAATACATCACCTGTCTAAAAATAAATTAGCGTCGACGACATGTTCGAACAAGCACGAGTGCTGTCTAGACGTATAAAAAATAACCGACTCCCCTCTTCCCCACCTACCCATCGAACCGTGAGAAATCAGCTCGTATCCTGTTCACACGGTTAAAAATAAACGCTTACTGTGCGTTGAGTGGTTCCCCCTCTCCGGATTTTCCACCTCCACAACTACCTCCCTATTTATTCGCTGTGCACGAGCGTTATTCGTTCATTCGTTGAGAGACGCGCGAGAAATTATAAATTCTTTTATTTTAAAATGGTATCATTCACTGAAAAGTTTGCAACTATTAGCGCAATTGAGTATAAAAAAAATAAAGGAATTGATAATCGTCGTAAAATATCCAATAGAAGAAATGCAGAATATAGACGGGAAAGTTGTACTCGTCACTCTCCAAGATTACAGAGACCCTAAACTAAAATATCGTGTATATCTACCAAAGAGATACGCAGGCGTTTTCGAAGATGAGAAATTAAAAAATTTAGTACCGTGTTCGCTGCAACTAATTTATCGTGGAGAAAAGGATAGAGCTTACGTAGTAGAAATTGTACAGTAGGACCGAATGGTCATCTTCATTTGTCGCGTACGATTACATATATTGTATATATATATATATTAACATGTATTTAGTTGTATTTCATTCAATTATAAATAATATATTTTAACTTATATATTATAATGTGATTTACACATATTTCATTTGATTTTATTGTAATTCTACACAATTGTGTATGCGTTTACATAATGTTATAATATAATGTGCTTACACATAATTCATTTGATATAATTGTATACAATTGTATTTTTTTTAATTTTCACTACTGTGTGTGTTTATTTCATTTTTTTTTTGTACAAATTTGTCATGTTATAATGCACTTGTAATTAGTTTTACTTAGTTGTATTTCGTATACAATTGACATATTGCACATGTTTACATTTTGAAATTTTCACTACTGTGCGGTTTACATATTATGTATTTTAAATTGTAATATATTTTGATTACATATATTTTAATTATTTGTAATTAAACAGTATTGCTTTTTTTTAATTGACACTACTGTGTGTGTTTATTTAATTTTTTTTTACATATTTGTCATGTCATAGTGCACTTGTAATTAGTTTTACTTAGATGTAATTCGTATACAATTGTCATATTGCACATATTTACATTTTGTAATTTTCACTACTGTGTGCGTTTACATATTTTGTATTTTAATTACATGTATTTTAATTATTTGTAATTAAACAGTATTGCTTTAACATTTTTATTGTTTTTAATTTCAAAATTCCTTTGAACATAACTTATATACTTATTCATAACTCAATATACAAGCTAGAACGTGTTACATAGAACTAATTTAAAAAATCAATTTTATTAAACAATAATTGCATGATTATAAGGATGGTCTGTCAGCATTCTGTTGTAAAAAAAAAAAATAACTCCACATGTGAAAATCACAGTGGGAGCCGATACCCGCCGCCGACAACATGGACGACGACCACTCCTGGCGGGCATCAAGCCACGACCAGGCCGCCGCCGGACGGCGAACGGCGAACGGCGTTCAAATTTTAATACAGTTCACAAGTTGACAACAATGCAATACACGTCACTCAGGCTATTCATACCGATGATAGACCGCCCCGACAACATGCACAAATACACCGACCAATCTACGTCCAGGCGGCGGCCCTGGCGGTGACCTGGCTGCCGCCGGACGGCGACCAGGCCGCCGCCCAGCGACGATGACGACGTCAACGACGACGTCAACGGCGAACGGCGAACGGCGAACAGCGAACCGCGAACAGCGAACAGCGAACGGTGAACTGCGAACCGCGAACGGTGAACTGCGAAACGCGAACGGTGAACTGCGAACCGCGAACGGTGAACTGCAAACCGCGAACGTAGCCAGTGACGTCACGATGACACCAGAGATACCTGACATAGGCCAGTGACGTCACGATGACGTCAGAGCTAGCTGTTTTAGAATCCCCCCCGGATGTAGGGGGGGTACTGGAACATGATGACGTCATTGTGTTTCAGTATCCCCCCTCCCTCACTACTCATACTATTCACCTCCTTATACCTTCCTTACTTATATATAAATACAATATATTATTGTAAACTTCTGCCTTCTGGATTTACACTCCCTTAAACATTAAGCAAACGAATTATTTTTCATAGTTGTTTGTTTTAATATTACCACCACTTCACTGTTTCTTGTCACCACTTCCTACCTATCTCTCACTCTTGGATTGGGTTTTAAAACATAGGTTTATAGTCATTTTTCTATATTTTTGTGTTCTATTTTTTCTCTCCCTATGGGTTATTAATAATACATACATTCTATTAACAAATGTCTTCTCTTAATTACTATTGGTAGTATACAATATTTTGTTTACATACTCTATATTATACTTGTTACTATTTTTTGCTGTATTATTTGTGTTCTGGTATTGTTTGTCTACCTTTGATTATTTTAGTTGTCTTTATATGTCCTATAACTGGTGTTGGGGCTTGTTCTACCTACTCACTTACCATATCTATTGTGTTATTTTGGTTAAATCGCATTGTACTGTCGTTTTTTCAAGCTTTGTTTCGTTGCTGGCTACATTTCTCTTATCAGATGTTACTTTTATTATTACTTTTATTTGTTCGATCGCATAATTATGTTAACTACCCATTCCTTTATCTCTGACTCATCCCTTTTAATTCATAGTGTTAATCATTTAGTATTTTATTCTTATCTTGTTGCTTCATAAATGTATGTTGAAGATATGTACCCTTACAATATATATATTTCAACTAAAACGGACACACTTTTGCTTGGAAACCTTGCACTTCAGTGAAATAATATAAGATTTAAGCAACGATTCTTCATTCTTCATCAGTTTAATTGTTTACATATTCTTTGTGTGTAATTCAATTTTGTAAAGAACTGCATAATATTTAAAGTATTAGGTTGGTACTTTTTAAAGTATTTTAAGAACTCTGTAAATATTAGTACTTTAAAAGATTCATAAAAATTTTACCTCTTTCAGCTGAACATTTGTTGAATACATTTCTGTTACATCTTTAAGAATTGTTACAAGTTCATATTTAAAATTTTCCGTTAGCAATCCCCAGTTTTCTCTGAAACCAACACATATAAAAATCAGATATTGTCATAATTTATTACTTATTTCTTTATAACATATTATTTATGCAGCTGCAAACTCAGATACATATTATTAGTAAAATCGTGTGTACCAACCGAATATATTCCCAAGTTGCCCTGTTTGCAACAGGAGGAACGGAACATGATCGTACAACCTTTATAAATTCTTCACCTTGAACCATACTAAGCAATCTGAAACACATTAACTCATTTTATTGCATACTATAGTACATGTTTACAATAATTATTGTGTTCCAAAGTTGCAGAAAACTTTAAAAATTTGTAGTTACTTTTAACATATGTGTACATGAATATTTTATAAACCGTTTCTGCAAAACATACAATTGTGCAATGAAAAAAATTAGTCGCAACTTGAAAACTCAAGTAATGTTTATAGACGTTTAGTAGGGATATGTCAGACTACTAACTATCGTATGTATTAAAATCACAAGGTATATTATTCGAGTACGTGGACGACATGAGAGAGTTTATACCAGAAAATGATAAACAGGGATGCTGCAAGAGATAACAGTTACAAAAGTGCTAAGACAGTATTGTTGTATACTCTCTTTCTATTCACGATTAATAGTAAGGAGTGTTACTATAGGAGTACTACGATCAACTTATAAGGAGTGTTAGAAAAACAGGAAAGGGAGTGTGAACCGTTGTGTGTATAAATGGATGATATACACGTTATAGTGTGTATTTTGCAGACGCCCAATTGAGGGATGCTTTAGCAGAAGGTGAGAGTGATACACCCTACAAGCTGTGTAAAATTAATGAAGAATATAAGAACTGAGGACTACCTATTAATTCAAAGGATTTTAAGAAGAACATCTAATGAGAGGCAACTGATGTCTTATCACAAAATAAATTGTTGAATCAACTAATAGAATGCTGCTATATATCAATTAAATGGATAACTTCGGAAAAACAGTATTTCTCAAAACATCAAAATAATTAACACCGAAACTAAAAGTACAAACCAACATAAAAATATTGTAACATTAGGTGCTAAATTATAGACAATTATTCAAAGAGATGGTAACAGAATCTAGTATTAGAAATGAACTGCTGACGTAGCTGTTACCATGTGATAAGATCAAACATAATAAGGTATAATGTATTTAGACTCGTATGGGGATGAATAACGGTAAACTTTAAACCATAGAAGGTAAAAGACTGAGATAATATCGCCATGTTACAACGCACAGGTAAGTATAGGTAACCTTAGGAAGTAATTGGGTGGATTCTCTCACACAAAAGAAAAGAAATGAACTGCAAACAATATGTTTACATTTATAAGAATTCTAAAATTCTAATAAAATTCTAAAAGGACACGGCCGCCCTTTTTAGAATTTTGATGTTCCATCACTTCTTTACGTTTTACTTACTGAAGCTAATAGTAAATGGCGCAGGGGAGTAACTTAACGTCATGATATTGTTGTAATATTTATAATAAAAATATTATACTTAAAATATATGTACTACAATAAACTACAAACATAGAAGCATAAATATGACGATGCAGATGTTTGTTCAGATTAATACATATACGATGATATGTATGATGATATACGAGATGTTTGTATATAGAGTAGACAAGTATATACAAATAATCAAATTTATATTAAATACGGCAAAATATAAGTGCAACAAAATTGATAATTCTTTTAATTATAAAATAATATTCATACACTATACCTTTATTCATTTTCATTTTAAACTATACGTAGTCGCTCTCAGGTTTTAAATTTTATGTCCTGCAACTCAGCACCATTTTGATGCTTACCTTTACAAATTCTGTCGCGAAAATCATCCATGTTAAGAGAACAAGATTGTGAACATCTTAAAAAATTATTTCTGTTTTCTGCAGGGGTATTTTTTAAGATACGAAATGATCACAGTAATCACAAAGTGATATTCAAGTGGCCATAAGGTCCATGAAAACTAACTATTACTGAATATGACGCAGTTTTCGAAAATTCCTTGTTTAGCATCGACTGAGTTACTCGAACATTGAGACAGAGCACCAACGTCTTGAAACTAAAACGGTTGATTTGAAAGCAAACGTTTCGAGATGAACGGTTGCGACCAATCGCGTCGCAAAACGTGACAAACGTGTGAAAAGTGAACGTGGTTACGTTTCCTTTCTCGTCTTTACAAAGTAAAGGCTGACTATTCCCATTGAATAGACCGCAACTTCACATCGTGACACTGACTGTGTAACAGCTGTTGATGCAGTTATCAGGGATTATGCTGTGTGAAATAATGAAACATTTCTTTTATTTACAGAACCATACAATGCAAGTGGGTCATATCGCTAATGCCCAACAAACAAAAAAAGGAATCTAATTTTTCTTGTATTAAACTCAAAACATTACGGAGAAATTCATTTGCTGTTTGTAAACATTTTCACTTTTCTGCTGTACCGTTCCTCTAAATCGTCCGCTGTACAATGTACTGTAAATTTAAATCTTCCGTAAGATTACATGCACACTCCTAAAGAAATTCATTGCACAGAAATCATTCATTTTGCACTCTCCGTGTTTTCGTTTCTTTAAATACTCCTAGGCCTACCTGCAGGCTTATGCTTCAGAGGACTTCTCGAAGCTTAGAACATTTTTGTCCATAACCGGGTGAATTATGCATATGATATAGCATCATGCTTTGTGAGATTAATGTGACGTCTATATTTTTGGGTAACAACGGCAACACACTCACCATTTTTGTGAAACGCCGGAACAGTTACAGAATGTTAATCTCCACACCAGTCATTCGATTTTAAGCAAATAAAGACGTATGGGGAATCAATACGTTTTGACATTTACTTTGGGTAACATTCCCAGGAAATAAAGAATTACATGTTTTTGCCATACTCCGTGCATAGGAATATTGTAATAATCTACAGTTTTAAATTACGATATGGATATTAATATTGATAGGTACAATTTTAATTATTTACTGTGTTATTATCCATGGCTCTCGACTGTGACACAGTGCGTTTCGTAATTTGTCCTTTTCTGTAATAAATGTTTCACTTAAATATACCTTCCATACTTCATACCACTCGTTTTCACCGCTCAGAGACACTCCTAAAAGGTGTAAGCATTCATTAGTAATAACATTTAATTTTGTTGTTAAAATATAGGCTAATCTGTTAGTACTTATGGTTTGTACGTGATACCTAAGATGAACTTGTCAGGAATATACTTTACAGTGGCTCTTACGTCACAAGATATAACTTTGTCTCTTACAAAGAACATGAATAATTCAAAGCTTTCCTTTAAAAAGGTTTAATCATCCTATACTTGCAATTATTTTCCCTTAATCGAACTCTACATAATGCTGCGTATATACTAGCGCGCCACGGCTGTAATGCAACATGGGTCACACTTAGTACTCGCCATAGGCACTAAGTGTGTATGGGCACGCGGCGTGCATGTGCTTCGCACGGTACATGCGCCCGTCGAAACGTGTGATGTCCGACTGCCGTCTCTGTAAACGTCCTGCAAGTTTTCAATATTCAGCAGCAATTTACAAGTTATACATTACAAAAACAAAAATTAAATACGTATTTTACTTAAGAAAATACATATTAAATGTTATAAGTTATAATACACAGATTTATAATGTTGAGCATTTTAATTTTTTCAAGAATATAGAGTGGACCATAATCATTTAGGATGATTTCTAGAGATGAAACATTTTATGAGGTTCGATCATTGACTACACGCACTTTACTCGCACAGTTCACGTACGCACGCACGCACTTTACTACACGCACGGACTTTCGAGCTTACGTTTCTGCAAAATCTATTGTCATTATCAAGACTTTATCCGGACAATTATAGACTAAGTACACGGATCAGATAGATTAAGTAATCGTGTGTATGGAATATTATAATTATGCCTATATCTTATTAATATGAGGAAAAAACATATACGTGTAACAATTAAGCCTACTACTATTTTTTTATGTAACATACACATACATAATAGCAAAATGTAATTCATTACATATGTAAGTATGTGTAATATGTATTTCAGTATAACTCATATATAAGTCCTGATATATAAAAGAACTTTAGTTGAAACGTCAAACCAAATATTTTCAAATTGTCTGAAATGGACACACTTTTATAGATTATAAATTTATAGTAACAACTAAGTTAAGAGTAACGACCGGTACCAAGCGACTTACGCTTCATTTCGTATATTATAAAGGGCATGTCACATAAAGTTTGGCACTTCTGTGGATTGACATAATATATATTATATAATTATTTACATTAGCAGTAGTATTTCTAATTAGGTTCTCGCAAATGGGTTACTTTATTTTTGCGGATCTACGGCGCAATTTTTATAAGTAAGTGTCCAAAGCTTCATCCAACTGAATTCATTTTAATGGTTGCTAATTTGCTGTCATTTAAGGACTCCAAACACATCACTAGCAGCCCGATTTCTAAAAAATTGTGTGGGCCACGATCGTTAGGGTTGACGGTTCTGTTTTGTTTTAAAAAATTTTAATCGGTAATTACAAAACCAGCACTACACACAAATAGAGTTTCGTTTCGCTTGTCGTAAGTGGCCGTTTAAGAAGACGTTATTGTACAGTGGTGTTTGTCAATTTCAGGTGGTTCGTACTATGCGCAGCGCGTGCTCGAGGGACTGCTCCGCGCATTATCTGTAACGCGCGTTTCGTGTTGCATTACAGTCACGCCACTCTAGTGTATACGCGACGCGCCGTAAGTGAATAAACACAAAAGCTTTGGTAAACTTACAGGACGTTTTCTGACGTAAATGACAGCTGATAATTAATTTATATTTACTACTCTGCGAATTATGCTGAATAGAAGCTGTACATTTTCTGATCCAAAAAAGTGAATTTTCTCTTACCTCCTTCACAGGTTTTGTGGAATATATTTTAAAAAGTAAATTGTAACAATATTTGGCCTAATCTGGCTAAAATATTTTATTAAAAACATAAATGTATATTACAAAACGTTATTTTATTCTTCCGTTTAACCATATTCTGCAATTCTTTTAATAATATTATGTTGATGTTTCTGCTCTAATTTTAATAAAATCAGTGCTTATTAGGCCTACGTTTTGTTTCTGTAAATGGTAGTTTTACACTCCATCCAGAGGCGCAGTTTTCTATCCTACAGTATTGATTATTGTATAGATTTTCAAGTGTTTAGTATGATAGAGAAGTGTAATACAATTAAATGCATCTGTTTGATTATATGCGTAAGAAAGATAAATAACTCTGTTTTGTTTTAGCTTCCAGAAATCAAACTTACCGGTGTTGTAAACAGTTTCTCTGGCGTCCGCGTGTGGCTTACGAACGCATTGGAGCCACTCGTCAAACAAACGTTTAGCAATTCGCATGCACTTTGATATATCGAACCAACACGCATATTTAAATAATAAGGATTGCAGCAACCTGTTAGCCAAACATATAATGAGTTTAAATTCGTACACAAGCAACCATCCTGTATTGTCTCCTGTGTTATAAAAAATTGTTGTAAAATAAAAATGAAACTTACACAATAATAGCTGAGCACATATAAATTGATAGTGAATAACTGTAGTAACACCAAATTTGTCAATCAATATTTTATAATGATTCACCAAGCAAGCATGTATTACCTAAATACTAGTATTGCAATTATTAATTTGTAATTTTATATAACAGATTTTTATTAGAAATTTTTTAAGTAAAAAAATAATTATAATAAAAATAGAAATATTAATTATTTACATATGTAACAATCAGTCAAACAGTGGTGTATTGCGTTTTTAGAATGACAAATTTCTTGTCTCAGCTTAGTGAGGTTAACAGATAACGTCTTTGTTGGTTAACTATTGTAGAGCCTAACTAGACTGGTTTCATAAAACAATAAGCAGTAGAATGAGGCAGAAAGTGACACGCTATCTGGAAAGTTCAGAATAACGTTTAGCAACAGATTAACATGCAACGTGGTACAAACGAACATAGTAAAATATTTAATTATCTTAAATCTTTATGCTCCTGAGTTAAATAAACACAAATTTCTGTTCTTACCATCAACAAAGAATGAACAAAAGAAACAGGCGGGTGTTCAAAAGCTTGTATGATTACTGAAAATGTATTTATGTGGAATACAAATTTAAATTTTATGTAACTTTATAAATCCGTTTCCGATAATTAAATATCATTCCTTCAAACCAATAAATATTTATTCTAAATATTTTAAATAATAATTTTAATTAATTAAGTGACATAGAGTTAATTGCATATTCTCTCAAAAAACTGAAGGTTATAAGCAAAATGTAATAAAAGAAAACTATAAAATAAACGAACTGACGTGGAGACTTATTAATTACCACTTATTACAAAAAATGTACATACATTCGAGTAATCCACATTCACTGTTGTTACTCTTATTAATGTTAATCATTTCTCAAATTTAAAACTTGTAAAATAAATGTGTACACTATAGTTGCTGCTTTTATGAAATTACAATATTAAACACTGTAGAGTAACATATGAAGTAACGTTTACATAAGAATATCTTTTAAATAATGTAAACATCTTATTGTATCTACAACGAAGTCGATATATATAATTGTAAAATATTATGCAAAGTGTATGTAAAATGTTTGCTAGTCAAATCCTATTTTAAGTTAAAAAATGTGAATTGGTAACTAGAAAATTTACAACACCATGTGTTCTACTTAACATAATTTCAGAAACGAGAAAATATCAAAGAGACCAACATTTAAATTTGTTGGTAGATGTCGCACTTTGAAATTAAAATACAACGTTCTAGAAAAGTTATGCTGGTTATATAATTCTTACCAACACTAAATTGTATAAATATATCCTTAAATTCGTAGTGACCGTCAATCAATAAATTTTTTAGTGAAGGGTTTGTGAGGATCGGTAAAAAATATACCACAAATTTTAACTTATTTGTGTCGACGTTTTGACAATGTTTATTGTCATCATTAGGACAATTGATGCTGACGCCAAACACACAACTGGATAAATATAATTACACAGGTGACAAAATGATGGAAGTAGCTGTAGACACAATTTTTTTAATTGTAAAGTTATTAAATAGGTAAAAGTAAGAGTGATGTCAAACATCATTCGTTATGAAGACCCGAAAAATAGAATACGTGTTAGTGATACTTTTACGTATTACGATAAAGTAACAACTATGAATTGTGCCTAGTCTTGGGTAAAAGAGACGAAAGCTATCATTCATTTGTAAAGTCATGTGATATTTATAATGTATTTTTACTTGTACAGGTAATAAATATGAGAATGTTAAAAGACCTATCCAAGATTGTTTTAAAAATTATCTCTGTAGTAAATTTATCAGTAGTTAAAGTTAACCGATGCTTCCAAAGTAGAGGTCTGAAGAAATACTACGTTTGACTCTCTCCCACCCCCAAACGTAATATTAAATATATTCTACTCTAATATTATCTGGTTATGTCATACTAATACAAAAATATTTTTGTGTTGTTTAATTACCTTTTGTCAGGAGCGTCATCGCTAGAAAAATTCCATATAGGCTTGTCCAAAAATTGTATTAATTTGCGAGCGAAGTACTTCTGTAAAACCGGTATAATGGAGTTATTAGTTACTTAACACAGATAAAATACTACTTATAATGATTACAAATTAATTTCGTCAATACAAAAAAATGAGTTACACAGACAGAAGTTATGCACACAGAGAAACACTGTACGTAGGTTAAGCGAAGAGAATACATTCATTTACTCTGGTAAACTGACAGACTCACGTCAGAAAAACGTCTTGTACAATGTAGTAACAACAGTTTACAAAACCGTTTTGACTTATCTTTTTTCACAATTTACAATTTCCGGTAATAATTCTTAACTATTTTGTTAACATTGAAAACGCATGCATCTTTATGTTCAACGGTGTCAAACTACAAATCCTACAAATTAATTATTCAATTGTGTGATTTCTAATAGCTTATATCACAGTCGTTTACTTGAGCGTCTGTTTCTCGAGTGGCGGAATAAAATTAATTGTACACAGAATCACATTTTATAATTTATTCTCATAAGACCTCTATAAATTTTCATGATGTCTCAGACGTTATATTTTAAAAATTAAATATCTAAGCTGGCTAAAGTTTTTTTAAATTATAACAATTTTGATGTTTATGTGAATATCCTAAATCTTCTTACATGTTTTAGAGACTTCCTTGAGAGTTGCTTTTTCGGAGACTTAACCAAACTCGTTTTATTAACATGCCTGTGTTATAAAATCACTTTTCTAATTTCGTTGTAAAATTATTGAAGTTTGAAATTGGTTGGAAAATGGAATGTTCTGCTGTAGATTGCTTTTAATATCTCAAATAATCATTGACCATATTTTGGCATTTCCTCAAATTCAGTCCTTCCGAGTAATTTTGCTCTCACCCACTTATTTTGCCTATAATTTCTTTTTAAGATCTGTTAATAGTTCGACAGCTTTTATTTAACCTATCTAAACTGTCTTAATTTTCTTTTGTTTTGATTTATTGTGTTAATTTATTTTTCCATTCTATTCAACTTCATATAACACTTCTACATAAGTACCCACTTCTACGCTTCTAGATACGATAGTTACGGTGAAACTATTCTACTTCTTTACGCGATCGTCAGATTGTATGTTCCTGCGTTTATATTTAATAACTGTCGTCACTAGCTTTTATAGCCTACGTTACCTCCTTCTTTCTGTTCAATATATTCTCGCACTTCAATTTCTTACATTATAAATTTACACTTTTCATTTTTCTGACTTTCTGCTTTTTCTTCCCCTTCCTCATTTTACTTGATTTATCCTTTTTCTGCTGCACATCATCCATATTTCCTTCTTCTTCTTCTTCTTCTTCTTCTTCTTCTTCTTCTTCTTCTTCTTCTTCTTTTCCCCTCCTTCTCCTTCTTTTTCTCCTGTTCCACCACTACCTTTAACTCCTTCTTCTCTTATTTCTTCCTGTTTTTTCCTAATATTTGTTAATTAAACCAGATAAAATAATTTTTTTCTATTTTTTCATGGGTCCGCCAGCTTTTTCCTGAAGTCCTGGTTATTTGTCACTGCGATTTCACTAATCAGTCTACCATCCTCAATTTCATGAATGTGCTTATTCAGTTCTTCTCTCCTCCTTTTTTTCTGAATTCAGTGTTGTTCACTTTCTGTTTTTCCTCTAATATTCTTATTTTCTACCGCTCTTTTTTTCTTTTTTCATTCTTTTCTTAATACGTTTATTTATGGCACCTATGTATTCGCTGTTTCACTTTCCGTCTCTAGATAATAAGATGTTGTTGGTGTCCTTAATGACTTAAATATTGTAACTTTACAGTTTTTGTTTCCAATAGTGTGCGTGAAGCACTTAGCTAATATGACGGTTTTACCAATTTGGTATCGTCCCATTTGTTGATTGGTAACTCACTTGGCAATATAACACATAGGTACTCTATTTCAGTGACTTGTTTAATGACTTGTTTGTTTACCATTAATGTGTACCGTTTTGGTTAGTTTTTGGTATTGTAGTTATTGTATTATTTTTATCGTTATTGAAGAAAAATTTTGTGTTGATCATAATTACAGTTTGTTTGTTTGTCTATTTATTATCTTATAAATGATTTCTATTTGGCGCGCTTGTGGTCCTTAATGTAGCATTGCTGTTTGCTGTTTTCAGTTTGTATAATGTAACAGTACATATCATTACCAATGTACAAACATCACCAAGAAATAATCATAATCGGTCAAAGACCATCAGAACAAACAAACTTGAATTTTAAAGGAGGAAGGAGACTAAATAATAAACTAACAGAGAAGAATAAATAGATAAGCATTAATAAATAATGGACTAGGAAAGAAATGAAGACATCGGACTAGAGACAAATCCAACGTTGACCCATTATACCCAATAGATCAGACAGTGAGAAGAAGACTGAAACATCCACATAAGGATATTCATCAAATTATATTAAGGGAATAAGTGAAATAGGGAAAAATTTGGATTGACTCAACGAAGAGAATAAATAGATAATGAAAAGGATATAACAAATAAAGAGAATAGAAAATAGTGCTCATGATTGAGAAAAATAATTAGTTTAAAACAATATGCAAACCCTATGCAGTGACTGAACAATGACATCAAACCATTAAAAGACTATCCTAGGTGACTTGACTGTGACCATCACCCAAATTTAAAATAATAATATAAGAAAAAAATGATCAGGAGAGTGAGATTAAAACTTGTATTATTATGAGTTAATAAGGTATAAAAATAACAACAAGATTGTATCTTATCTATTATTTATGTGAATGATATAGACACAGGGATATCAGAAAAACTGATAATCACCAATAAAGTTGTAAATATAATATAAAGAAACTGTAAAAGAAATACAAAACAATAAATAGTAAATAATAGCATTAGTACATTTAAATAATTAAGTACAATGTATAGAAATCAACTATCAAATGAAACCGTTGTTGTAAAACAGAATAGGGACACAAATAACATAGCTCAACAAGCATTGTGCACTTATAATGACAAGAATTAATAACAAAAATGTTATTAAACCATATTATATTATACAGTACATAGACTAGATGTTATAAGGATCATACCATCACCAAGACTGATTGCCAAGGAGAGATTTGTATTTGTGATTAGTGTAAATTAACACTAATGGACACTGAAATGGACAGAATAGGATTTACACAATAACCACTCTAAATAACCTTTAAAAATACTAATAAAAGAGAAAGAGGTCGATATCAGTAGAATCAATGATGTGTAATACAACAAATATAATGTAAAGAATAATTATTATCATGAAATTGAATCATAATAATGAATATTAAAAATACTTGTCATGTAGCACTAGATCCAAGAAGTATTAACGAAATAACAGCAATTGGGAATACCCTGGTGCAAACCAAAAAACATTGTAAAACGTTATAGTCATTGTAATGATCATTTATGTAAGAAATAATGACTCAGAAAACAACTTTATAATATATAATGAAGACAAATAATGTGACACCCAATAGTACAGAGATATGGGCTGTTATAAAGAATAAATACAATAAAATAACAATGTAATAACTAAAACTGAGGCGATCAGAAGTTTTAATGGTCGTCTCAGAGTAATTTTGTTATAATAGAAATGGTTCAGAAACCACTATTAAAATACAATAAGTAAAAAAAGTTGGTAATGTCATAGGCCAATATGCCTAGCCAAGTTATTTATAATGTTTATTAAAAATAAGTATTTATTAAGGTCATGTGTAATATGGTAATAGTGATAAGAAGTTGTAGACAACAATTGTGAATAATAATATTATAGTAAAAGGAAGTAATATTAATAAAAAATGGGAATTAAGTTGTAGTAACTAATATTGAGTTGGGCCTAACCAGCCAAAGACGATTTTTATCAAAATACAACTTTATAACTTATTGTAAAGAGTTCATACTCGATTATTAGGTAGTAATCATAAATGTTTATTGAAATTGAATTATATAAATAAGTAAAACAAACATTATTATATTTAAATAGCCAATAAGAAATGTTCGTAAATTTATTTTTGTTAATAATGATCAAACACATATGGTATGGGGAACCAAATTGCTCCCGGGCAATCCTGAGCAATCGTAATAATGAATTATATATTAGAGTAAAGATAAGGGAACAATACTAATTATAAAGATATAATAGTTTACAAGCCCTAGGAAATACTTGTGTCAAACAATTTATCACAATCTCAAACCCCGCAAATGAACGCTTTGAAAGCGTCTATTTTGCCGAGATAAACCGAAGAATGAAGAAAATTAAGAAAATCGACCAATCAGCGATCATCACCTAGCATTCGAAGCCAATTTCGGACAGAGGTGAGAACACAGTCCATCACGGTATTCCGACGGGGAAGCCACGCCCCTCTTGAGACCAATTTTAAGAACTAACCTCGACCAGCTGACGAGAAGCAATAACCTCAAAAGTAAAATTTAGGTTATGCCGGTAGTAAATAAAAGTCGAGTTAACATTTTTTCAGTGAATCTTTACGGAGTATGTGTGCATAGGTGGTGAATTAAATATTAATAACAAATTAAAAGTGCAATTAAGGAAAAGGGCACTACAAGCAAGTATAGTGACAATTAACCAATATTTAGAGCAATTATGACTTCTTACGATAAAAATGTTATGAGTATAAGAAATAAGATAACTTCAATTGAACACAACAAGGGCTTTGGACCGTATTAAATGAATAATTTGTTTATTATTAAGAAATTTAAAGACAGTTAACTTTACTTATAAGAGTTGTTAAATTATTTGATTAATTGCATCAAATACAATGAAGGAGATGTTGTAATATGAACACTAAGAGTGCATTGAACATGATGATAGCAGTTAATTTATTTAAAATTAAAAAGATTTAACAATAGATGATTATAATTGTCAGAGTCATCAATTGATCTGATAAACTTTACCAGATATGATGCATAAGATAATTTATTATGAACTCTAAGAAAGCGTTGAACCTTACTAGGTTAATTCATTTGCTTGTTGTTAAAAAATATTTAATAACAGCTAGCCATGCTTACAAGAGTTATCAATTTATCTGATTTAATTTTACCCAATAACGAACCAGACGATTATTTTATGAACACTAAATGAAGTTATAATCTTATTCCACTTGTATTTTGTATGTTGTTAGAGAATTATTATTAATTTAAAGGCAACTGGTTACTATTCAAATACGCCAGCCTTAACCTAAAATGTTTACGAGAGTCATATTTTGAATTTCATGTTAGTAGTTAAGATTTTATTTGTTATTGTAATCACTCTCCTACTACTCAATAATTATGGTAGTATAATTCTTCAAGTTTGTGTATCTTGGAGTCTAAAAGAACCTACATTTTAGATAAAACAATTTAAACAAAAATAACGTTCCAAGTTATGATTACTAACAAACCCTGAGAAAGAGAATTTTATAAAGTCAATCAGTATTGTAAAATGAACGGTCATCAATATAATGGTGATTTAACATAATTTCATGAATATTATCTAGCAATAAACTATAATTTTATCCAATAAAAGAGTTAACCAAATTATTTCATTAGACTAGACGATTACAGGTTAGGGGAACCGATCACCGTAGTTGGCAACACTTGCAGCGGCAATTGAGATAATTTAAATTATTTTAAATTGTCGTCGCAACTCTGTATTGTTAACAGGACGATTAACAACTGAGACCTTCACTCAAAGTAAGTGCTGAACTAATAAATAAAATCTAATTTCAGTGAGGAGTCAACTTATCAACTGTTAACCGAAACTACGACAACTGACAAAATTAACAGGCACCAACGAGAGAGTCAACCTAGCCGATTCGTCTCGACTGAAGGAACCCGAAATATTAATTTACGAATACAATTAAACCAACAGTTAAAACATTCAAGATATAATAAAATAAATAAACCAATTTCTAGCAGCAACTTAAATATAAAAAGGACACGGATCTACAAGTTTTGTTACACAATGGCGCCCAACGTGGGGCCTTAAGAACATTAACAAAGGGATATTACTTTAAAATAACCCTACAGAAACGATATTAATAATACAAGCAAAACTAGTTATGTTACAATAAGTATAATAAATGTACTGTTCTTACACGTGTCATGACAAGATTATTGATTATGTCATTATTTACAATACATTTTTGGGTTCACCTGTATATTTTATGAAGAATATATCGCATATAGTATATTTCCATATGCCTTACCTCTATATATCTTGAAGAATATATTACATTTAGTCACTATTATAACGCTAAAAATCCAATTATGAGCGAGCGAGCGCGCGCGCACACACACACAAACACACACGTGTGTGTGTATGTATATATTATGTAGCATCACCAAATTGTACAGTACTACAAGCTACAATTAGTAGATAAAAATGTGCTGAAAACTAAATCAGGGCAATCCAAAAATTAACTTGTAATATATGTATGACAATTAAACATAGGTGGTATCAAGGAATAATAAAAGCAGCTAATGTTATAAGGTAAAAAGGGGTTTAAACTAACTCAACCACTATAAATAAAGAACAGACGATCTACAGAATAAATAGAGTAAAATTTAGAATTCCAAATTGGAAGAAACCTAAAATAACCGACCAGACATACTAAAAGACATGACTATAACCATAACTTAGACTTAAATTGACAAGTCCCCTGCAAGATTAGGAGAGTGAAGGAATAACAGAACGATAAGGAGATATGTAATAATATATAATATAAGATTATAAGATTGTATTTTACCTTCAAACTATACCATTTATGTAACCAACTGAATATCAGAAAGGACAGTTTTGTAATTAAAAAGGTACTTAGGATGATAGAAAAACTAGATAATGATAATCATAATGATAAGTAATAAATAGTACTATTAAGAAATAGTAATAAGTGAGTAAAATAAGTACTATTAAGAAATAGTAATAAGTGAGTAAAGTAAATAATAAGGACAAAACCTGTGAACTAAATTTAGTCAGTGAAGGTAGAGGTGACTACTTAACCTAACAAGCTCTGAAATCACACTTGTAAACACAAAATATGTAGTAAACAATAATATAAACCTATTGTTTCTGATTCTAGACGAAACTAGATAAACAATAGATCATTCTAAGACAAATATTAGTTTACTAAGATGTTGTAATTATAGTATTTTTTTAAATTAACATGATGAATTGTGATAGAGTATAAAAGACTAATATTGTACATTAAAAAACAACAGAGATACCAGTAATATATTAAGGTAAATACAGTTAATATAACAAGGGAGAAGTAAACTGACTATTAGTCAGTAAACAAAGTTATAATTATGACTAATAATAGACCATCAATAATATCTCAAATGAGCATGGCCTATTGCACCAAGATGGGTTCATTAGTTAAAATAACTAGAAATTAAGAATGTCAAGATAAGACAAACAATTAAAACTTAGAAGAAGATAAAAGTTGTAATGAGCTATAAGATACGAATAGAATAACATGTATATAATATAGAAATAAGAAAAATTAACAAGCTGCCTACCTGTACAAGAACTCAAGTGATATTAATGATAATATACAAGGAAAAGGCATGATTTGAGCAAAAATAAGTTAACCAAACGTTGGTTTGGTTCATTATGATTAAGTATCAAGTGTTATAAACTATTAGAATTTAATCATTGTAATGTATGAAGTAAAACTAACTCCTAGTGTTATAGGCATCATGAAGCCTAGACAGACATCTTGTATTTTATTCAATTTTGAATGTTTACAATGTTAAAAAATAACAGCAAAGGACTTTGTATTAGCTGTACTCAATGTAAATAATATCAGATGTTCATTAGATAGCAAAAGACATATTTAAAAAAAAATAATGTATTATAAATAGAAATAATTCGAATATTTAGTTAATCATCAATGACTATAACTTGATGAACAGTGCTGTCCTCAGTGACGAATCAACAGCTGAAGTAAGTAATTATTAATAACAACAATATAATTAGTCATAACCACAACGTCAATTGATGATTGCCATGGGAGGTGTTATTCAATAAGACTACAATTCAACTTAATTCAACTCATGCCATTAATGCCTTTTAATTAACTCTTTCATTAGTGAGTCGTTACAAGTATTTAACATTATTTCTAACAATAACCAAGATTAAATAAATCATGAATAAATAAATAAGAACAATATTGAATATTATATTAATTGTATTAACATAACAGCATATTGAAATTACGTCTATATCGAGTAACGCTTACTTAATTGACGCTAACAACGTGAGGCTTTTATTCACAACCAGTCTGAATATAACTTGATCAACCCACGATAGAAGTGGTATGTTATAATACATATGTGTGTGTGTGTGTGTGTGTGTGTGTGTGTGTGTGTGTGTGTGTGTGTGTGTGTGTGTGTGTGTGTGTGTGTGTGTTGTAGCATGACAGAAAATCCATCTTATTATAGACCAAAAAAGAAGCAAAACTAGAATATAACATAGATTATTAAAAAACCAAACTGGAAAAAAAGAAAAAGTATTATAATAATTAATCAAGAATAACAGTACAATGAAATCCAAAATTAAAAGAAGTTAAGTTCATTAAAACCAACTTAAGTGATAATCAAACTTATATAGTATGTATACCCAGGTAGAATAGGAGCAGTTAAGATAAAACCATATATAAACCAAATCACCGAATAAAAAATAACTAGTAAGCACATAAAAACAAAACCCTCAACCAAGTATAATCAAGAAAAGTACAATAGAGTAGAAAAAAAATAAACTATGTAAATTAAAAATAAGTAGAAATATTAGATATATGATGGAAAGTGTACAAAGATAATTTAATTTGATTGTGAAAAAATGACAAACAATAATCCCATTTAAGTGTTGTTCTTTATTTCCCAATGACTAGATAAAATGGCTAGAAATCAAATTTGGGAATATAGTGAATAGTCAGGGTAAATCCCTAAATTAAAAAAAAACAGCAAAAGACTGCATAATAATTGACTTTAATAAACTCTTTAAATAAAAACAGATGTGTTTTGTATGTTAGCAGTTCATTGAACTCAAGGCATTGAATGCTAGAGATTAAGTTTATTTTTTTAATAAAATATATTTATTATATTTTAATGATGTCAATTAATAATAAACACTGTTGTAATTAAATAAGGGCAATTTAGTTAAGATTTTATTAGAATTGCATGTCAGAAATGGTATTAGTAAGCTGAAATAATAGTAAACTTTGTAATGAAATTAACATAAAAATATAGACCAAATTGTAAATCTCACCAACATTATAATTAGTAAATAAGTTAATGAAATAATTAGATGAATGAAAATTGTTGAATGTAAATCACTAACCATGTATAATAACTGTAACAGCACTTAGTGAAAGTAACTAAGGAATCTATAAGATATTATTAGTATAAATGCAAGTGTAATAACACTGGAGTCTAAAGAAAAGCCTAAATTGAAGATAGTATTCAAATTAGCTAACCAAATCATCAAATTACTGAGAATTAAAAAACCCAAACCATAATAATTCAATCAATGATCTTGTTCAATGATAATTAGAATCGGACATAAATTGTCAACCATTTAATGTGGAAAGAAGTAAAGTAGGTAAGGCCTACAACCAAATATACTGTACATATGACTTTTTGAGTTAAAAAATTCTAAAAAATATATCATGTGTGGTATTAAATGATGCAGAATTAAATAAGCAATTTGACTGTGTAATTAGCATTTAATAAGAATAAATAATAAGGAAAATGTAATTTATAATATAATGTAAAATTCAATTCTTTTGTACAACATCAAATTTGCGTTTTAAGGGTCAGCTTTTTTAAACCATGAAAATTTACTAATAAATCAGCCAGGACCTTTTGTATGATGAAGAAAAAACGATAGTTGATTGTTAAACGTTGAGGTGAACACATCAGAACGAGCGAACTCAAAAAAGATAGAAAATATAATTTTGACATAAACTAAACCTATAAAAAAAAGAAATTTAAAAATGGAATTTATCAACACTGAAGTCAAATAAAAGAATCCAACCATTACATGTAGGAAGATTGGAAAGTTTAATCAAGATATCGGAACAATCCAGGCACTAATTCAGAATTTGCCGATGTGAATATTCCCATTACAAAACTGTACGCGATACTTGAACGAGGACATTTCTACACACTTATAGCCGAACGAAACAATGGATCATTAATACGGAATCATCACTCTAAGACGAAGGGAACTGATCACTACTACTGTGATGAGGAACACATAAAGAATCAACATTTATTTGGAGGAATTTCGTCGTGAAGATCTCAGTGTGCATACGCAGCAAGGAGACGGCCATCTTGTTGAATCTCAGACCAGTCTCAGTCAGCCAACGTAGAGCCATTGGTTCGAAAAAATCTAATTTTTATTAACCTTTTTATATTAAATATTATTTCTATTTTTGTCATTAAGAACTTGGTAATTGTAAGTATTGTACCTTTTCAGCATTACCCTTTATCTGACGACTTTTAATAACAGGTAAAAGAACCTATAATTCAATGTTAATAATTTATATAAAGAAAACAATTTGCCCTAAGATATGAGTTTTCGAGCTGTGGATTAGTAGTTCGATTCAAAGTCGATTAATCGCAATTAGATTAATAAATTCATTTAACATTCCAATTTTGAGTTTTATTTCTTGGTCAACATATATTTAGAAGAATTTCAGGTAGCACTTGAAACCTGGACTTCAAGGAAGAAGAGGATAACATCGCAAAGAAGTACAATCACTGAATAGCTGAATACCACTAATCGATTATTACATTTCATAATCTATTTAACGCTGGAAACAAATTATTGTTATTATAACCCAATAAATCAACTAAATTAGTAATTAAAGAATTAAGGACTAATATAATAAATAAATAAACTAATAAATAATAAATAAATAAATAAAAATAAATAAAAAAATTGTTTTCTTTAATTAAATTTAAACAAAAATTTTTTTTTACTAATTCATATATTTATTTTTGTAACCCATAAAAAAGGAAACGTTACAAAATATATATATTATAACAACACAAACATTGATATATAATTTAATTTGTGTAGCCCCAAGTTCAGGGCCTATTTATATAACATAACAAATTATATAATTTATTGAATTCATGGGTGTAATCGTAATAAGAAGATGATACGTTATTTAAGTTTGAAATTGTTCCATTATTTATTTCTGTATTAAACAAAATTTTTCATTTCGCATATAGAAATACTACTCATTATTCTATCGTTTGTACGACTCCTTCGTACACAACATATAGCTAACAATTTACATACACAGGTTATACATACATCTTATTATCTAATTATAATTAATTGAATATTCATTTTGCTCTCGGCTTACTCATTGTGTAAACATCTTTTTGCAATTTCTGATTAATTTACTTTAATAATGAAGTTACTTTTATTCCAATTTCTATAATATTAATTAGTTTTAAAATTTTCTACTGCATATGCATTTTCCTTTATCAACCAAGAATTTGTTAATTACGTTAACTCAAAAAATCAAATATTTCTCTCATCATTTATGTTACTCTCGATTACTAAATTTTATACAAGAGATATTATTCTAAATTTTACTCTGATTTTACATTTATGTACAATTATTTATTTTAATAGAGGTTGAATGTCTTGCATTCTAACTTTAATTAGTGTCTTTCAAATGTCTGTAATTACATTGGTTTTTCATCACCGCGTTTGACGTGGTTAATCATCCGTACGTCCTCCTTTGGTCCTCAGTCTGCGTACTGCGTCCTCTTGGTTCTCTGGTCGGATTCTACTGCATGTACGGTTTACGAGTCGTCACGCCTCACATCATATGCTGCGGGTATGTCCATAGACCTCCTCGTGTGTGTTCTGCTGCTCTGGTTGGACTTCAGTTTGTCCTGTGCCTCTTACTATAAATTTAAATTAGCTTCGTCGACTGACATAGCCTCCTGTGGCAACGGTTGAATCGAGAAGAAGAAACTTTATCAGCGCGACCTGGTATTTATAGTCAGGTCTTGCAAAAAAATCATGTCTGAACAATTTTTAACTTGTCAGATTTTGTCGAAGCGTCACTTCCCCCGACTCAGGTTCAATTCATTATTTTCTCCTATCTTCGTGAATTACGAAGTTTGTTTCACATAACTCGATGCTCAATCGATCACTAATTTTTATATGTTTACTATACGTCAATTACACTTCTGTATTGTACTTACAGAAAGAGCTATTCACTTTTTACGTAAAGTAATTGCACTTTTCGTCATTTCGGCACGGTATTTTAACCCTTTATTCACCTTTAATTTCTATACACTTTGGTGTCTTTTGTTTTACCCTATCGTACAAATTTTCCTCATAATTAAAATAAAATATAAATCTATTCTACTTGAAAAGGGTTGGTTACATTTCAGGAACGGACAGGCTTCACACACACAAACAAAATACGCGTGTACACAACGCTAGCGACAGGTGTGCTAGGAATGCGTGTCCATGCATGAATTCTGCGCTCCCTATTTTAACTACGATACAGATTATGCAATCTGAATCATGTTTATTAATTCATATTTATTTATTTTTATTACTTATTTCATTTATTTTGGCAATGCACAGTACCGTTAATGGTTGTACGTTGCTATATATATATATATATATATATATATATATATATATATAGCGATGATACAGCCATATGCTGTATTAGGCATTGATTTGAATAAATATAAAATTTGTAGAATTATTATAAGTTAACGGTAAATGGACAGGTCTGAGATTGTAAAAATATTTCATTGTTAGATTAGGGGAGATATTAACCTGTTTCGACAAGCAAGGAACACCTGCTCAATTTTATGTGTGTTACGCGTGTATCTTGTGTGTGTTAGTGATGCATGTATAGACAGGAATCTCAGCTACCCTCCCCAAGTAATTAATAAAATAATTATTTACTTCCACTGTGTAAAAACTAATTAGTTTATAAACAAACAAAAGGCACCAAAGTGTGTGTAAATTTTATAGTTATCCCCAGTGAGAAAATTACGTTAATATGACACACGACGCGAAGTAAGTGTGAAATAAATGTGCCAAAAATACGCAAATTACCATAAGCCGCTCAAATCAATACAGTGAGTGCTTAATCAAATTAGCTATGATTTGTGCTATCTCGATTCCGTGAAAAACATTGCTATTTGCTAATAATTGGAAATATATGAAAAGGTTCGGGAGTGGGGTTATCAGGTGATCTGCAGGTATCCACAGGACGAGTTTGGAGCCAACTGGCGCGGAATCTCGAGAGGGTATAAATTAAGGGTTCGACCGAAAACCCTTCTCTTCTTTTCAAGACACAGTTGCAGTTGGACATGCTGTCCGTCAGCAGAACAGTTTTATTTTTTTTTTCAAGTCTCATTAACGAACTAATAAGACGTTCAACAATTAGGTTGACAATATTTCAGAAAGCTTTACGCTGAAATCGAAACCGTTTATGTCTACAAAGATTATCTACGGAGAAGCTACCAGAGCGACGAGGGATGCTGGACTCTAGACATATCCAGGACCACGCCAGGACAGGAGGAATGGAAAACCAACTCTGGACAACGCTGCACCCCGTCAATAAGTCGTAGATCATCAGAACTCGAGGTGACATGCATAATGCATTTATAAATGTTTTTAAAAAAGAACTCATAAAGACTATATCAAAAGACAAGAAATTAAAACAAAGAAAAAATTATAAGTAGAAATAATATTTTAGAAATGTTTAGTCGTAAGAATGAGCAATCGCATATAAAGAAATAAAAAAAAAGAATTTAAAGTTGAGAAAGTAGATTTTATTTATCAAAGTAAATAGTTAAATTGATTTGATATTTCCATTATAGAAAATAATAATTTAAATTTGAACATAAAACAAATGCTAGTCTAAAAGTAATTAATATAAATTTAAATTTAATTTTAAACATTGGTATAGAATGAGCGAGTTGAGGTCAGATCTGAATTAAAAGAAATAAATTCAAATTACATTTTAATTTAATTTTTTTTTTATTAGTAAATCAAATTATTAACATGTCTAGATGTAAGAGGGTTTTCAATGTCTGTAACACCGTACAGTATAAGAGATAAACATTTAATAATGAGTAATATCGTGACCGAAGATTATTAATGATGTTTATTATTTATAAGATTGAGTAAACAATAAATATGAATTTTTAAATACTCATAAATCTAATACTCTTATTGTAATTACACCTGAACCCCAATTACACATACACGTTATTTGTATTGTTATAATTTTGTCGCCCGTCAACGTGTGGCACGACACGCTTACATTTAATAACGTTGTATCGTTGTAAAAAATGGCGCTCCAAGATCGTGGAGCTCCACAAATTTAAATTATATTAAATTTGCAATTTCATATAGTTGTAATATATATATATATATAATAATTTTAAAAATTCCTGTTTTTACAAGTATAAATTTTTGTATATTTTGAAAATTTACACTGTTTCAACAGTATGTATAAACAGTAATCGTCGTAATTTATATACAACTGTATTCTTTTAAAAACAAATGTTATTTACTTATTATTAAAATAGTTAAAAAAAGATAGTGTGAGAAAACATAAACTTCATCATCTTCCTCATCTTCAATATTAATGTTAAATGCTTCTTATTTTGCTGATATACTTACTAATTTACTTTTTTAATTCTTTTCTATGCATATTCAAATTGTTTTATATCGTTTCCTACCTTCTTTATTACATCCATATCCTATCCTCTTATTCTTTTTTTTTTATTATAAAATACTTGTGGACCGACTGTATGTGCTCTTACATCTTACTCTCTCCTCATATATGTTATAAACTAAAATATCATTTGTACACACCAATAGCCTGCACGTATAAATATAATATTTTTGATCTAAGGGAGTTAAATTAATTTAACGTTTTCCAGTAAGTAATAAACAAACCGTAAAGTATTTGTAGCCGGGTGTAGAACGTAACATAGCGGCAATCTTGTCCATGTGATTTTCAAGTAAAGCATGCCACGGCAGTAGACAATCCTCTTTGTCAATATACAATGTCATGTCTAGCGCTACAGAAAGCGGTATGTACTCCGATTCTGCTAATGCAAAGGCGCTGTCAACTAGATCGCCTCTATCGATTGCGTTCAGTGCCTTTGAAACAAACATAAAAAACAAATCTTGTTGATAGGCATACCCGGACTAGGTTTTGGATACATTACTTCTTAACCAACGTTAAAATTGATGGTATTAACCTTAAAAAAATTAAGTAAAGAGGAAAATAATTTAAAGCTGGAGGTGAGCCAAAAATTAATTTTAAATTAAATTAAATGACACTGTATTCCTCTAAACATGAAATATTATGTTCTATGGAAAACACGAGAAAAACTTTTTTCTGAAGTAAAAACTAAGATGTCTATTGTAACTATTAGTAGCATACGGTTTTATATTGTTGTATCTTAACAACCAGTTAGTAAAATAATTACCTGAGATATATACATACCTGAGATGACCAAATAAAAATGCAACACGCCGAGAAAATCTAGTCACCCGGAACATGGAAAGCTCTCTAATACTTAAGCAGAACATTATTAAGAGCACCATGTATCTAACGTAATGAATGAGCTTCACATGTGTTTAAGAATGCCCCTCTGTTATTTTTTATTAGTAGATATGAATTACTTTGAGACAGACTACCAAACTCTAAACATTTCTGTAACAATGTACTGTACAAGAAAATCCGTGGCTTTTACATACGATTACTTTTTAATTACCTGTGATTCGTATGCCAATTTATTTAAATTTTAGATTACTTCTTGATACCAAAATGTTTAAGAACTAAGTGTGTGGTAAGGCAGAATATAAAGAGAAAGAATGTGCTGGTCTTAGCGCAATGTAAAAACATTCATTGTGTAATTAATGGAGTATTACTAATCTCAAAGTTAGAGTTTACTACAAAAAAGTCACAGCATCCGTCAAATAATAATCAATAAAGAAACCTGTTAAGAAACCTTCCTTTAAGAAAGAGTATCCATGTCCGTTGAGAAAGAGATTAGACACATAGACACAATACACAGAACCAAAGGAAGGTTGTTTAAACTTGCCTGTAAGCGCCCACCCGGGGGCACCAGGAAGACGTAGAAGCAAATATAAAAAGATAAAAAATAAAAATAATTTAATTATAACTATTATTCTAAAGTATGGGTAAGTTACACCTATAATCTGTAAGTTTTCTTTACAATCAGTTATGGTAAATACATTCATCACAACCAGAAAAGTGTATGTTAAAGCAGGTTTGTACACCATTTGACCATTGCTGAGGTATCGTTTGTGCAGTGATATGCAAACATATTTACATCAAAAGATCATCATAAATAAAAAATTTATATTTTAGGTAACTTCACATTATTTGTGTTAAGATTCTATCATAAAAGGCCAAAATGTATTTCTCAAATAAAGCCATTCGTGGGCATGAACTGAATAATCATTTAGTTAGGCTCATAGATAAACATCTTATCAATACATCTACATGGTGTCAACAGATGTATTTGATTCACATTATGCTGAAAAAACACTTGGTTACATTAGTTGCAAGAGAGTATCATAGGTTATGCAAGTTTATATGGTAAACTCAATAGACTTGTCAGATAGGGGTTTTCCGTGTCTCTTTCATTTTCAAATTATGACAAATACGTTTTAAAAAATGTAGAATACCCAACAGTTAATAATTTTTTATTGAAAAATTAATTTCTACGATAATTGTATTGTCTTGTCTGGATCGACGAATGATGTAGAAAAAATTATTTAAATTTCCTCTCACGGGTGAGACAATTTTTTTAAACAACATTGATAAACAATATAATCTTAACTCTCATTAAAGAACCCATTGAATAGTAAAGAGTATACATTTATTATATAATAGTAAAAAACAAGAACACATTCTAATAAATCGATATAAAATATTACACTAATCAAATTTAAAGTGATTCAAAGGGTCACATGTGTGTAACTTAATTTTTGTTGTTAACTGTTTGCAACCCACCGTCATATTAGTTTGCAGGACATTTGCAAGTAGTTTCCAGTCGTACAAAGAATAAAGTACTCTAAGATAGTTACATTCTTGCGTGTTAATTTTCACCCACGTTGTATCCGGTGGTAAGTGAATTGTCACTAAAAACAAAACAATTTCTAATATAATAATTTTCATATACGCATATACTATTTTATAATATATTACCATTTTACAAACGTTGTACAGTGTACGAACTAAAATGCATAGAATTAGAAAATTAATAGAAATACTATATTAGTTTTTTTATTTTTCACATAAGAAACATATTCAAACTTCAAAATTTGCTTAATTTACTGTAATAGAGTTAGGATTTACAATTTCATAATAAAATAGTGATAGTAACATATCATTATATGCAGGGCTTATACATTTTATGCCTGATTTTTCACAATCAGTAAAAATAATGACCAGTTGAAGTACAAAACTTACAGGAAGCCCACCAACATGGACACTCACACAATCCTTCTTCTCAGAAATTAGAAGAATTTAACGCTATTATTTATAAAATGCTTGCAATACCCTTCGATCAAACAGACAGAGTAGAAGACACTATCATTATCAAGAGTATTGCTATAATTGGTACAACTGGAAATTTATAGACTGGCTAATAAGGAAAGACTCACTAAAATTTACAATAAATACAAACTGGTTAACGCTGGTAAGATAATGGGTTCATAGGTACACAGTATACGAAAATGGCATAGCTCATAATCAAAAACGAATTGAAAAAACAAAATCTCATAGTGGCCTTTGAAACCACGAACAACTTTAAAAAACAATGGAGCAAAATATCTGTTGCAAAAACAACACAGAATTTTATATACATTTTGTAATAATTACAAGTAAAATTCGGTCGTCCTTTATATTGACTAGATGATTTTAAGAATATTTTTTAACTTTGTTTTGCTGTTTGCATGTTTTTGTTTGTCTTAAATTCGTGAACATTCTTTTCCCCTTAATGGATCCTAACACGGTAATTCCTGTCACAAAATTATTTCCAGTGGACTACGTAAAATTTCAAGCACAAATACTTCACAATTTTTTCTTTATTGAAGCTTTCCACGTTTTGGTAGCACTAAATTTTAGTATTTTAAGTACAACAAATGAATTATTTGCACGTCTCTTTGGTATGTGGGCTCATGTAACATACGAGTTATTGGTCCGTTAAGAATTTGTGTCTTCCCTTATATTTTTTTTGTTTAATGTGTTTTTCAGATTTTTGAGGCAAGTTTAATTGACTATATTATCTACGATGAACGTAAGTAGTTTAAGAGAAACTACAGATTCAAAAAAACTTTATGTACAACCAAAGTTTGAAAGTGAATCACGTTATGCCAAATAGTGATGATGCACAAAAAATCCATCGATACGTGCAGTCGTAATTTTAAATACAACTGTTACTGAAATTAAATGTGAACCAAATTAAACAGAAGGAAATAGGAATATTATTTTAGAGATAAGTAAGTTATAAAAAATTACTCCCTTACACGTAAATAAGTATGCATAGCAGTTTCATACTACTGCATTTATCGTTTCTTCAGTAAAATTAAAATTAAATAAAAGAATAAAATTTTACGTGAAAAAGGAAAATTGCATATAAGTTTAAACGTAGTTGAGCAAACACTTACGTGAACGATTATCCAGTTTTAGCCAAAGGGGATTTACTATCTGATAGTTGGATGCAGCAAGAGTTACTGCAACCTCCCATAAGTAACTAAAAACAGAAGAATTTATCATTTATTTTGTGCAGAAAAAGATGTGGTTTTATTAAAAGTCAATATGCGTAAAAAATATTCTTTTGAAATTGTCTGTTACTGTGTTTTATACAATCCGTGGCATGTATCAGTAGTAGGCCTATGTATCGTTTTAAGGTAATACACATTTTTGAAAACTGTTACGTACTCACAACATGATAATCTTAAAATGTTTAATTTTTGAGCAGTTAACTTCAAAACAGATTCTAATGCATTAAATTTACTAACAGATCTGGTGAGTCGTTCCGATTGTATTCTGCGTCCCTCTCTAACAGAAACCGCGTTTGACTAATTGTAAGTGTGTTATCAGTTCTGTCAACAATTAGTAGAGGGTAACCGCTCTGACAAGTCCATGACATCATCAGCGACGAGATATTGACGCCAGCCGGCGCGTAAGTTTGCATTGCCGCCCACAAATCCGTCGCCCAAGCATTTCTATTAGCGTATTTCTTTCTGTAGTCTCTGAAACCTTGTCGTATGTTTGTTTTACCCATAATGCATTCCAACATTCTAAACGACGTTGCACCCTGTACAAATTGGATATAATATAACATCATCTAATAATACGAATTATATTATGATATGTTACACTATATTACTTTATATTAAACGGCATTTTAATTGCAACACTCTGTATTTACTATAAGTGAAACGTGGGCACGTACTGCTCAGAAAAGTGACAACAGTTTCTAGTAACGTTTAGTACAAGCAATAGATATATAAAGGCACCAACTTTGCAAACCCATCTAAAAATAAGTGGTCCTGTTTTTGAAGTAGCAAATTTATCTCATGCATAACTACCTTATAGAAAATCTTCCATCCAAATTTATTAATAATATCTTATATTTAACGTGCATCATAGGAACATGAAAACGTTGTGCTTGAAAAGAATGTATTATGACCACACGTTTGATTTCAGTTCTGCCTGTATCAGATTTTTAATACTATCTTTCAGTGTTGATGCTTTAAGGAAACGTACTGGTTAACCCTGGTACATTGTACATTACACACACAAACACACACACATTACAAATAATAATTAACACAAGTTTTCATACGGGAATATTTTATTAATTTTTGAATAGTTTAAACTACAGAAACATTTAAACTATTGAAAAAGTAGATAACTAGTAAACGCTACCCTGGTCCACAACGTTTGGTGTGCCAGTTGCGTCAAACGCAAGTTAGAAAATTTCTGTTGAGTTTTACTATAAATTATTATAATTGTGTGCTATACCCAAAAGTGCAAGATAATCAGTTCAGGAGAAGACATACACTTCAAGGTAACTGGAAATGTGTAAGCCTAATACACCAGTTAAGAACTAACAGTGTCGTTATTGTTAAAGTTATTGTCCTTCAACACAAACTATATTCATTTTTATTTAAATATTAATTGTATTTACATAAAGGAACGCGATTTGATTAAGTTTGGATTATATTTGAATAATTTCAGTAATTTATTAGTTACTCAAAGTAGCTGTAAGTTATTAATTATTTTGTCAATGTACTAAAAAGGATATTAATTTACTGAAAAATCGCATATTTATTGTATTCGATTTACGTACTGTAATATTACAACATCAATTCAGAATTCAGTATGCAATGATCCGCAAGCAAACCTGCAGTCCAAACCTTTTCCAATTCATTCTATCCTATTGACTTGTGTTTTAACTTATTCTATGTTAAAAAAATGTATATAAATAAAATCACAAAAATAGCATTTATCTTTTACACTTTTTGTTAAACATAATATAAAGTTAAGTTTCATTACCTTCCTGTACACACTGACTTGTGAAATGCTATCATAATTACCCATCTCTGGATTGCACAAAGCAAGTGGACGTTGAGTCAGCTCCGCCTCATCTCTCATGTCGTTATAATATTTGTATATCATAAAAAAGGCAGTCTAAAAAAATCATACAATAATAAGTAAAACAGAGATTTCTTCATATAATAGCCACAAAGCTGTACATTTTAAATGTAAGACTCGTGTTTTATTCGGAACGTAAGGTCAGATATGCTTTAAGGAAATAGTGTTTCGTTTAAGGAATATGTAGGTAAAGTCGTTTCGTTTACTGCATTTGAAATATTTCCGTAAATATTGATTTATTTGTTTACTGTCATTAACGTAAAGGCAGTTTCTTGTCCCGTGGAACAAACTTCTTTGCCTCACCTGTAAAGAATTTTGACCCCTCAAGCCGTTAGTGCTTTTTTTAAACCAAGAAATTTTTAAGATGAAGAAAAGAAGAAAATTGTGAAGGCTTAAAACGGTAATGTGGATAACAAAATGTTTTCGTTTGGGTTTTATGCAGGATTCTACGTGTAGCGGCGATAAATATTAAGAGACAAATGCGTGATAAGCTTTCTTGCCATGTGAGCCTAACTTTTCTTCAATAACATGATTTCTTCCATATTTTAATTTTTATCAAAAACCTGCACGTATTGCATCTTTTCCTGTTATTTGTTTGATTTATATTTAAGATTGGAACCGTAGAATTTTGTTTCCGTTAACATTAGTAAGGTTAATATGGTTTTTTATCAATCCCGTTACTTAGGTTCACTGCGCGGGCAGTGACTACATTTTTAATGTAACTTAACGCATATTCTGTATTAAGAAAATATTCAAAATCATATGTTTTAAAGAGCAGTGCCCAAATACACGAAGAATGTGATTCCTGTATGAATTCACATACGTTGTACGAAATCATCAATGATTAATAGACAGCGTCAGCTCTAGTCTCAAATTTGGACGTCATTAAGCAATCGACACCGTTTTAACACTTTACCTTGTCATGTTGTCGTTACTGTGCCGAGATTCGAAATTCCCGGCGAGTAATGGATCGCGCCAAGGTTACTGCTTTCGGAATAACACCGGCTAACTGATTGAGATGGGCGAACTTGATCTCTGCCTCGCGGCAGCGAGCGTAGTCGATATATAGAGTAAACCAGTCTGCAGTGACCTTGACCGGCAACGATATTTGCGTGGCCGGCTTAGGAACAGCTGGCTACGTCCATTCGCGACTCGTTTTTCTGAACCCTCGTGGTTTCGCAGACATCATCTTTCTTCCTCATTTCTTTCTCAACACTTCGAGTGCTCGGTTCGTGGTTTGGCGGCCTGGTTATGTGCGTAATATTCCCATCTAATATGCACGAGTTGTTTAAAGGTGTCTCAGGTAAGCAGTTTTACCTATTCGCCGTTAATTCAATTTATTAATGGGGGGTTATTCTTATTAGTTCATAATGAGGATGTGTGTTGATTGGTGTGTCTGTGTGTGTTCCACACGTTAACTCATGTGTTTGCGATCCCTAAAAATATTGCACTTAACTATCAAGAATTAAATGTAAAAAAAAAACAGAAAGCTAAATTTAGATTGAGAGTGGAAAACAAAAGTGTTAAGTAATTTGAAGTGAATATTTAATTTTGACAAGCTTGAAGAAAGTACAAGGGTGAATTCTTAAGTTGACAAATTGATGGTTTCAATAAAAGTGTCACAGAGTGGTGCATGTGTACCGGGGCGAGAGAGAGAGTGGAGCTATTTGCATTTCCTGACACCCAATACAAATAAAATATTTTACAGGGTTCTCGAGCAGCCGAGAGATGGTGTGTGAACGTGCTGATGACTGTCCAACCGTCATCATCGGCAGGGATCAAGCAGTAAAGGATCCTGCACGCCGCCAGCCACGCACAGGGTCAAGTACACCAACAAGACCGACCTAGAAGGAACATCAAGTCATCATTACTGGCACCACTGCTAACCATCTTAATCCCAGGCTCAACTCAAACCTCCAGTCTTCAGAACACAGGTGGGATCTTTCTATTATTAACTTTCGACACCCTCAACATTTCTCCAGTTTCCAAGCAGGAAGACATGTGTACATAAACTTGTAAATTTGTAAAACTTGTAACTTGTATAACTTGTAAATTTTGTGAGAACATGTCCAATGGATGTACACGAGTGATTGATTATTGACTGTGGAAAAGGGGATCCCATTCTTGTATTGCCCGATTAAGTTACATTGTTGAAATATTTTTCTATTTGTTATTAATGCAAAGGAAGATATACACACACACGCACACACACACACACACATATATATATATATATATATATATATAAGAGATGAAACAAAATTAAACGAAAATTGATTACATTATAACAAGAAATGATTGGTTAGAACAAGTCCCGTAAAAAACTATATGTATGATGATCTATATTGTCAATTGGGTGAAATCATCCACTCTTCAGATTGTTTCAGTAAATTTGTTCCTGATGGCATTGGTGATGCTAATCAGAGTAAGAGCATGCACAAAGATAGTGTTTCATAATGGCAACTATTACAATTTTTAGAATACGTCTTGTAAAATTATATTTTCATTTTATCATGGGTTGTGTTAGAGGTTACCACTTGTGAAGCCATTTGATACTCTTGTGGTTGGTAGTGATGTTAATTGTTGTTCACTTGAATTAAAAATAATTGTGTGCATGTATGTGTAAGTATTGTCACCGGACAAGAGGGGTGCCGCATGACAAATGGCGCCAATCGTACACTCTAGTGTTTTTGGTGGCCCTTAAAAGGACCTGGTGGCGAGAACGCTGATGTGGGTAGTGCCGCGCTGAGATGTTCGGCGGCTGCATCCGGTGTTCGTGGCGTACTGCAGTCCTCCTCTTCTTTCGGCATCGGTTGTAGAGTCGGCTGCCGGCTCAGCGAAATCCATCGCTGGCGCGGAACTGGAGGGCGAAGACGCAAGAACGCCGGTTCTATTCTTCGGCCATTCCTTCCGGCTGACTCCGCTCCGATGTCGTCCGAGAGAGGAGAGGAGATGAAGTGCGTCCGATGGCGTGGCGATGAAGTGCGCCAAAATTTTCTGCCGGCCCGGGTTTTATGCACTAACCGTGATCGTTGATTGACTCGCTCCGAGCACGTAGTTGGTCACGTCTCGGCTGCTGATCCCTGATTGGCTTGCTGTGTCAGCCGCTGGTACCGGAGAGCAGATGATCGCATACCGCTGCCGTCACAGTATATATATATTACAACGTTATTTTTAGACACTTACTTTTGCACATATGCTCTAACTCATTTGTGCGCACTTACCCACGTCTCGAAGGTATACTCTTCTTCTGCAGTGTTCCCCGGCTGGGTCGCAGGCTTTGGTAGTTGATTGAGTGTGGATAAGCACGTGAATATCGTTATATAATTTTAATACAAGTAAAGAGTACAGAGGATTTAGTATTGGTTGTGAAATTAGTACGACTGTGTTAATAAAATCATCTTCATTTGATTTATTATTTAAAAAATTTAAATTATCATATTACTTATTATTTTGTGTGGGTTAATTACTATTTGAACCCTTATATTCGATACGAATATAACGTAATTATAACGTGTTTAAAAATCTTATCTCTTATATTCTAAGACATATTATACACAAACATAGAACATACATGACCTGAAATATTTATATAGACATATAATACAAGACACATATATTAATATAATACGTGATATACACGTCTGAAATTGATTATTTATCTTGTCTTAGCAAGTGTGGTTTTTATTATATACCACTTAATAAAACAATTAATTAATTAAACTTTTATTAATATTACTAATAGAGAACATTTTATTACTTTTATTAATTATCCTATTAATGTCTCAATTAATTAAAAATCATCAATTTAAATAACTCTCATACTTGAATTTAATTCTCTAATAAAATATAATAAAATATGGTTCTATCTTGACCATTTATTTATGAGACTAATAAGTTTAACTTATATGCTCTGATCAATTATTCTTTGAACTTATTCATTATTCATTCTGGAAAATAAAAATATACTACTGTTTTTGTAAACTTGTATATGGAATCTAGAGCTGCTTTCGATAGAACTCAGGGTCATTTATAATAATAAATATATGTTTGACTTCACCTGCATTTTTCTGCAACCATTTAGCTTTGTCGTTACCGTCATCAGGACTCTCGAGTTTTATTCTACTCTGGTTCCTCTCTTCTTTTTATCTTGTCCCTCGTGGATGTCTCGAAGTTCTATGCGTACTTCTTGAAGTTCATCGTGGTTACAACTTCTCGTAGATTTGATATTATATTCTTTTAAAATAACTCGTGTTTCACTATTATTTGCACCGACGTACTACCGGTTCCATCGCACTGCAAGTTATGTAATACAGTTAAAAAACATTACTTGACTTTGTAAAATTCGCGGTTGCGAGATGCGTGGATTTTACGTACAATTCTGAGTTCATCTGAGAAAGAGTGTGTCGCTCGCTGGGGTTTTATATTGCTGCCGTCGTTCCATTCCTGTTGACAACTGTTTTTACAAAATTGAACAGGTCCGCGCGTCGATTTAATTGCTAATTTCAACCTACGCGTCTTTCTATGAAGCGCACACTTTTTGATAAATATTATTTCACCAATCGTTAGGTATATTATTAAACTTTATTTATGCAAATTATGAATGTTAAGGTATGTAAATTATGGCAGTTATGGCCAAATTTCACACGGTGGCTGAACGGTTCCCACGATCATTGACCAATTAGTCTTCAATGATAGCGCCAGGCGCTAGCTATGTTTTTACATATGTCGCTGATTCGTGTGACTTCTGGTTTTCGTCCAGTACTTAAAAAAGTGTGTAAAATCTTCCACCCTCGTATGCATACTTCAACCTGTCTCTCATTTACACACGTACACTAGCACACACACGCAGACTGATACACAAGCGGCGGCATGTTGCTCTTACGTCACCCTTGCCGTTCGGCGCGTATTGGTTTCTCCCCTTCGCTACGATTAAAAAACAACGAAGCTTTTAATTCCATATGCAGGCTCACTTACAATATTTATTCATTTAACATTAAATACTATATTTCTTTCTTTCATTATCTCATATACCTAACGCTTAATTATTACATTATTTTTATTATTTACATCTTATATACCTCATACGTGTGTTCGTATGTTATCATACCTCAGTCAGGGGTTGATACATAGACTTATGCTAAACGTATCGTTGCATAAATTCCCATGGTGGGTAAAATAAAATTTGAATTTTATTCAAATTTTATTTCTTTGCTCACAAATTATATATTTTTTTGGTACAACTCACACTTGGTGGTTATAAGGGTTCTTAAAATGTTTTCCACTCTTTCCATGGGTGGATTACATCCCTCCCATGGATTTAAAAGTTGTCTTTTTATTTATTCATCCATAGAATTTACGGAATGCTGATGCATGATACTTTCTAAAAGTTTTTCTTCTTTTCGGATCGTAGACGATAAATGTGTGTCGTCTTTGCCTCCTTTGTAATAAGTAGGGTCCCTCGTAGAGGCTGAATAGCTTCTTTGCTGTATTGTCGATTCGTTTTCCCACTGGATTGCTTCTTAGTAGCACTCTCTCTCCTTCATGGAATGTGATGACTTTGTGCTTTCTGTTGAACCTCTCGATCCTCTTCTCTCCAAGGTTTTCCATCCTCTTCTTCGCATTGTCGTACTTGCGACTCAATGGAATTTGCAGGTTTTGGTTTGGAGGTTTATCAATATTTGTCGACCAGAATCAATTAGGTTTTTTATTTGTTTCCAGTTCCACCGGTGTACATCCCGTAGCTTCACTGTATGTAGCATTTATAGCTTGTTCAAAAAATGATATTTATTCTGCCCATCGGTTATGTTGTTCATTATAGTAGATGTGTAAATGTTTTCCTATCTCTTTATTTACCCTTTCAGCAAGGTTTCCTTGTGGGTGTCGTATTGACGTTAACACTGCTTGTATGCCGTGCTGAGTTAGCGTTTCTGCCCTTGCTTTATTTTGAAATTGTTTACCTTGTTCACTCAATATCTTTTTGATTTGACCACACTTCGGTACGTATCTGCGTAGTATGACATTCAGTACACTTTTAGTGGTGGGTCTTCGAATAGCGTAGAGTCGAACTGCCTTGGTGAACACATCTATAGATACAAGTATGTGTTTTGTACCCCCGTAAATAGCTCTCGGAAATGGGCCCAGGGAGTCTACTGCTACTAATTCTCCCTTTTCCAGTGTCTTGATATTTTGCATATCTACGTAGGTTTGAAGATTCGGATGTCGTGCTGTTTGACATTCGTAGCACCCTTTTAAGGTTGCTTTTATTCTTCTAAACATATTATTCAAAATGAAGTTTTCCTTCAAAGCTAAATGACATTTTAAAGCAGACGCATGTGCTAAACTTTGATGACATTATAATTAGTGTTTTTAGCATCTCTAGTGATAGGACTATTTTCCAATCATAATTGACGAGTTTGTAACATATACTATTTTTTATTGTATATCTAATAGATAGTGGTGATAACTTCATGTGACTTATTTGAAGATCTTTGCTTTGTTCATTTGCTATATTATTTAACAAAATTTAACTCTATCATCTGTTTGATATGTAATATTTGATATTTCAACATCTTTAAACTTATTTATATTATTTATTGTTCCCCCTTCTGCAGGACAATAGGTATTTGACAACATTCTTTCCTGTTGTGTATTGTTTAGGGTGTCACGCAACACATGTGTGTACAGGTCGTTTTTGAAACCTGTCCGAGCTGGCGCTTGGTTCCCCTTCTGCAATCATACAGTTTTCTTGTCAATTATTCTACGATCACCTCCTTCCTCTTTGGACGTTGACGGGCGTGTCGCCTGTTGCACAATTTTATTTTCATAATTATTTTTCTTATTATTATGATTATTATTTGTATTAATGTTATGTACATTTCCATTGTACGGTTTTACGTATTTTTTCGATGTACCTGGATGTGCGTACGCTCCTTTATTTGGAGTCGGGTTACTTTTTTCAAAGGGTTGTTTATATTCTTTCCACTTATCTTCTTTCTTCTCGAACTGCGGCGATTTGTGGTGCATTGGATTTGGTGTAGAGAACTGCTGCTGCTGCGGCCGGTTGTCTCTCCTTTCGTACTCTTTATTAACAAATTGTGATGATTGCGTTACCAGGATAAGAAGTTCCTCAATGGTTTTAACTCCTTGGTATTATACGGCAAGTCTAATGTGTCTGTCAAAATGATAACTTAGTTTTAATACTAATTCGTGCTCCGTGAAACTTGGTCTGAGATGCTTACACCGTTCGACGAGTTGTATTTTGTAGCCTTCCATGGATCGTTTGCTGTTGACGTAATACCGCCCATACTCCAGCTGATCTCGTACCTCTCTCTGGGTATGTATATTCCAGTACCGATTTTCGAAGGATGCCTTGAACTGTTCATAAGTTTCTGTTTGGTCCCGAACAATCGTATACCATTTGTATGTTGTTTCCTGAAAATGTCGACTTACAAAATCTATACTGTCTCTGTCGCTTAGGTTGCTTCCTATTGTTGCCATTTCTCGTTCACACTTTTGTAAAAACTCTATGGGGTTCTCCCATTTATTACCTTTAAAACTGATCTTCTCTCGATCGTCTACCTTTGCAGCACACATCATTGTAGCACTTGGTCGTCTCTTGACTTCCGCTCGTAGTTTATCTACCTCCTCTTGTAGTCCATCTTTCATGTTGTTAATTTCCGTGGAGTGGTGAGTAGTTTTTCTCGTGACCTCCTCCACAGCTATTTCTACTCTCTCGGTCCTCGCAGTGAGTTCCTTTGCTCTGTTGGTGTTGTCCAGGATGCGCTCATTCAAGTCTTTGTGTCTTAGATATTGCTCCTGCTTCGTAATTTTAAATTGTTCATTCCGCTGTTCAGCCAGTTGTCGAATGTGTTCTTTAGATTCACGTGTTGTATATTCACGCTGTTCTTTGAATTTGCTATCAATCTTCACAGCTTGTTCCTTAAGTGACTGTTGAACTCGCTGTTCGACTGCTTCAACGTGTGCAGTAAGCTCTGTATTCAAAGTGTTACTGACGAGTTCTATATTACTTTCTAACTGAGTTTTCACTTCTTCAATAGTGATTTCTAATCTATTACGACTATCTTCTATTTGAGTTTCTAATCTCGTATTGCTATCTTCTAATCTTGCTAATTTATTTTCTAATTTTTCATTGCAACTTTCTAATCCTTCTAATTTACTTTCTAATTTCTCAGTGTACTTTCTAAATGAGTTTTACGTTCTGCACTATTCGTCTTCAACTCTTCTTGAAGTCGTTTAAACATCGTTTCGAAGTCCTTTGTTTGTGGCTTCGCCATTTTAGACTACGGTGTCCTAACTGATTCGTTATATGAATTCTATTTTTAAATATTGGTCCACCGTGACTCTATATTTCTTTATTTAAAATTTATTTTATTTATCAGTATTAATTTCACAACTCTTTTTCTCTCTGTACTTAATTTAACAATTTGTAATATTATTTATTACATGAATTGGCTATTAATTCTTTCTACAATCTTTGTGCTAATTATTTATTAGATCTTACTTATAATCTGGGCGCCATTTACTTGTAATGATATTTAACATATTTCTAGCAACACATTTGAAACGCCATTAATTATGACACAACAATAATTAACACGTATAACTTTAATTGTGTTTGCCGAGCCCCACGGTCTTGGAGCGCCAATTATTATACAACGTTACCAAGATCGTGACTTTATACTCATATCGAGCCCCACGTCGGGCGCCAAATCTTATACAACGTTATTTTTACACACTTACTTTTGCACATATGCTCTTACCCATGTCGCGAAGGTATACTCTTCTTCTACAGTATTTACCTTGATGTTCCCCGGCTGGGTCGCCGGCTTTGTTAGTTGATTTAGTGTGGATAAGAACGTGAATATCGTTATATAATTTTAATATAAGTAAAGAGTACAGGGGATTTAGTATTGGTTGTGAAATTAGTACGACTGTGTTAATAAAATCTTCTTCATTTGATTTATTATTTAAAAAATTCAAATTATCATATTAATTATTATTTTGTGTGGGTTAATTACTATTTGAACCCTTATATGCGATACGATTATAATGTAATTATAACGTGTTTAAAAATCTTATCTCTTGTATTCTAAGATATATTATACACAAACATAGAACATATATGACCTGAAATATTTACATAGACATATAATACATGACATACATATATTAATATAATACGTGATTCACACGTCTGAAATTGACTATTTATCTTGTCACTTCAAGCGTGGTTTTTATTATATACCACTTAATAAAACTATTAATTATTTAAACATTTATTAATATTAGTAATAGAGAACATTTTATTACTTTTATTAATTATCTTAATAATGTCTCAATTAATTAAAAATCATCAATTTAAATAACTCTCATACTTGAATTTAATTCTCTAATAAAATATAAAATATAATAAAATATGGTTCTATCTTGACCATTTATTTATGAGACTAATAAGTTTAACTTATATGCTCTGTTCAATTATTCTTTGAACTTATTTATTATTCATTCTGGAAAATAAAAATATACTACTGTTTTGTAAACTTGTATATGGAATCTAGAGCTTCTTTCGATAGAACTCAGGGTCATTTATAATAATAAATATATGTTTGACTTCACCTGCATTTTTCTGCAACCATTTAGCTTTGTCGTTACCGTCATCAGGACTCTCGAGTTTTATTCTACTCTGGTTCCTCTCTTCTTTTTATCTTGTCCCTCGTGGATGTCTCGAAGTTCTATGCGTACTTCTTGAAGTTCATCGTGGTTACAACGTCTCGTAGATTTGATATTATATTCTTTTAAAATAACTCGTGTTTCACTATTATTTGCACCGACGTACTACCGGTTCCATCGCACTGCAAGTTATGTAATACAGTTAAAAAACATTACTTGACTTTGTAAAATTCGCGGTTGCGAGATGCGTGGATTTTACGTACAATTCTGAGTTCATCTGAGAAAGAGTGTGTCGCTCGCTGGGGTTTTATATTTCTGCCGTCGTTCCATTCCTGTTGAAAACTGTTTTTACAAAATTGAACAGGTCCGCGCGTCGATTTAATTGCTAATTTCAACCTACGCGTCTTTCTATGAAGCGCACACTTTTTGATAAATATTATTTCACCAATCGTTAGGTATATTATTAAACTTTATTTATGCAAATTATGAATGTTAAGGTGTGTAAATTATGGCAGTTATGGCCAAATTTCACACGGTGGCTGAACGGTTCCAACAATCATTGACCAATTAGTCTTCAATGATAGCGCCAGGCGCTAGCTATGTTTTTACATATGTCGCTGATTCGTGTGACTTCTGGTTTTCGTTCAGTACTTAAAAAAGTGTGTAAAATCTTCCACCCTCGTATGCATACTTCAACCTGTCTCTCATTTACACACGTACACTAGCACACACACGCAGACTGATACACAAGCGGCGGCATGTTGCTCTTACGTCACCCTTGCCGTTCGGCGCGTATTGGTTTCTCCCCTTCGCTACGATTAAAAACCAACGAAACTTTTAATTCCATATGCAGGCTCACTTACAATATTTATTCATTTAAAATTAAATACTATATATATTTCTTTCATTATCTCTTATACCTAACGCTTAATTATTACATTATTTTTATTATTTACATCTTATATACCTCATACGTGTGTTCGTATGTTATCATACCTCAGTCAGGGGTTGATACATAGACTTATGCTAAACGTATGGTTGCATAAATTCCCATGGTGGGTAAAATAAAATTTGAATTTTATTTCTTTGCTCACAAATTATATATTTTTTTGGTACAACTCACACTTGGTGGTTATAAGGGTTCTTAAAATGTTTTTCACTCTTTCCATGGGTGGATTACGTCCCTCCCATGGATTTAAAAGTTGTCTTTTTATTTATTCATCCATAGAATTTACGGAATGCTGATGCATGATACTTTCCAATAGTTTTTCTTCTTTTCGGATCGTAGACGATAAATGTGTGTCGTCCTTGCCTCCTTTGTAATAAGTAGGGTCCCTCGTAGAGTCTGAATAGCTTGTTTGCTGTATTGTCGATTCGTTTTCCCACTGGATTGCTTCTTAGTAGCACTCTCTCTCCTTCATGGAATGTGATGAGTTTGTGCTTTCTGTTGAATCTCTCGATCCTCTTCTCTCCAAGGTTTTCCATCCTCTTCTTCGCATTGTCGTACTTGTGACTCAATGGAATTTGCAGGTTTTGGTTTGGAGGTTTATCAATATTTGTCGACCAGAATCAATTAGGTTTTTTATTTGTTTCCAGTTCCACCGGTGTACATCCCGTAGCTTCACTGTATGTAGCATTTATAGCTTGTTCAAAAAATGATATGTACTCTGCCCACCGGTTATGTTGTTCATTATAGTAGATGTGTAAATGTTTTCCTATTTCTTTATTTACCCTTTCAGCAAGGTTTCCTTGTGGGTGTCGTATTGACGTTAACACTGGTTGTATGCCGTGCTGAGTTAGCGTTTCTGCCCTTGCTTTATTTTGAAATTGTTTACCTTGTTCACTCAATATCTTTTTGATTTAACCATACTTCGGTACGTATCTGCGTAGTATGACATTCAGTACACTTTTAGTGGTGGGTCTTCGAATAGCGTAGAGTCGAACTGCCTTGGTGAACACATCTATAGATACAAGTATGTGTTTTGTACCCCCGTAAATAGCTCTCGGAAATGGGCCCAGGGAGTCTACTGCTACTAATTCTCTCTTTTCCAGTGTCTTGATGTTTTGCATATCTACGTAGGTTTGAAGATTCGGATGTCGTCCTGTTTGACATTCGTAGCACCCTTTTAAGGTTGCTTTTATTCTTCTAAACATATTATTCAAAATGAAGTTTTCCTTCAAAGCTAAATGACATTTTAAAGCAGACGCATGTGCTAAACTTTGATGACATTATAATTAGTGTTTTCAGCATCTCTAGTGATAGGACTATTTTCCAATCATAATTGACGAGTTTGTACCATATACTATTTTTTATTGTATATCTAATAGATAGTGGTGATAACTTCATGTGACTTATTTGAAGATCTTTGCTTTCTTCATTTGCTATATCATTTAACAAAAGTTAACTCTATCATCTGTATGATATGTAATATTTGATATTTCAACATCTTTAAACTTATTTATATAATTTATTGTTCCCCCTTCTGCAGGACAATAGGTATTTGACAACATTCTTTCCTGTTGTGTATTGTTTAGGGTGTCACGCAACTCATGTGTGTACAGGTCGTTTTTGAAACCTGTCCGAGCTGGCGCTTGGTTCCCCTTCTGCAATCATACAGTTTTCTTGTCAATTATTCTACGATCACCTCCTTCCTCTTTGGACGTTGACGGGCGTGTCGCCTGTTGCACAATTTTATTTTCATAATTATTTTTCTTATTATTATGATTATTATTTGTATTAATGTTATGTACATTTCCATTGTACGGTTTTACGTATTTTTTCGATGTACCTGGATGTGCGTACGCTCCTTTATTTGGAGTCGGGTTACTTTTTTCAAAGGGTTGTTTATATTCTTTCCACTTATCTTCTTTCTTCTCGAACTGCGGCGATTTGTGGTGCATTGGATTTGGTGTAGAGAACTGCTGCTGCTGCGGCCGGTTGTCTCTCCTTTCGTACTCTTTATTAACAAATTGTGATGATTGCGTTACCAGGATAAGAAGTTCCTCAATGGTTTTAACTCCTCGGGTATATACGGCAAGTCTAATGTGTCTGTCAAAATGATAACTTAGTTTTAATACTAATTCGTGCTCCGTGAAACTTGGTCTAAGATGCTTACACCGTTCGACGAGATGTATTTTGTAGCCTTCCATGGATCGTTTGCTGTTGACGTAATACCGCCCATACTCCATCTGATCTCGTACTTCTCTCTGGGTATGTATATTCCAGTACCGATTTTCGAAGGATGCCTTGAACTGTTCATAAGTTTCTGTTTGGTAACGAACAATCGTATACCATTTGTATGTTGTTTCCTGAAAATGTCGACTTACAAAATCTATACTGTCTCTGTCGCTTAGGTTGCTTCCTATTGTTGCCATTTCTCGTTCACACTTTTGTAAAAACTCTATGGGGTTCTCCCATTTATTACCTTTAAAACTGATCTTCTCTCGATCGTCTACCTTTGCAGCACACATCATTGTAGCACTTGGTCGTCTCTTGACTTCCGCTCGTAGTTTATCTACCTCCTCTTGTAGTCCATCTTTCATGTTGTTAATTTCCATGGAGTGGTGAGTAGTTTTTCTCGTGACCTCCTCCACAGCTATTTCTACTCTCTTGGTCCTCGCAGTGAGTTCCTTTGCTCTGTTGGTGTTGTCCAGGATGCGCTCATTCAAGTCTTTGTGTCTTAGATCTTGCTCCTGCTTCGTAATTTTAAAATGTTCATTCCGCTGTTCAGCCAGTTGTCGAATGTGTTCTTCAGTTTCACGTGTTGTATATTCACGCTGTTCTTTGAATTTGCTATCAATCTTCACAGCTTGTTCCTTAAGTGACTGTTGAACTCGCTGTTCGACTGCTTCAACGTGTGCAGTAAGCTCTGTATTCAAAGTGTTACTGACGAGTTCTATATTACTTTCTAACTGAGTTTTCACTTTTTCAATAGTGATTTCTAATCTATTACGACTATCTTCTATTTGAGTTTCTAATCTCGTATTGCTATCTTCTAATCTTGCTAATTTATTTTCTAATTTTTCATTGCTACTTTCTAATCCTTCTAATTTGCTTTCTAATTTCTCAGTGTACTTTCTAAATGAGTTTTACGTTCTGCACTATTCGTCTTCAACTCTTCTTGAAGTCGTTTAAACATCGTTTCGAAGTCCTTTGTTTGTGGCTTCGCCATTTTAGACTACGGTGTCCTAACTGATTCGTTATATGAATTATATTTTTAAATATTGGTCCACCGTGACTCTATATTTCTTTATTTAAAATTTATTTTATTTATCAGTATTAATTTCACAACTCTTTTTCTCTCTGTACTTAATTTAACAATTTGTAATATTATTTATTACATGAATTGGCTATTAATTCTTTCTACGATCTTTGTGCTAATTATTTATTAGATCTTATTTATAATCTGGGCGCCATTTACTTGTAATGATAATTAACATATTTCTAGCAACACATTTGAAACGCCATTAATTATGACACAACAATAATTAACACGTATAACTTTAATTGTGTTTGCCGAGCCCCACGGTCTTGGAGCGCCAATTATTATACAACGTTACCAAGATCGTGACTTTATACTCATATCGAGCCCCACGTCGGGCGCCAATTCTTATACAACGTTATTTTTAGACACTTACTTTTGCACATATGCTCTTACCCATGTCGCGAAGGTATACTCTTCTTCTACAGTATTTACCTTGATGTTCCCCGGCTGGGTCGCCGGCTTTGTTAGTTGATTTAGTGTGGATAAGAACGTGAATATCGTTATATAATTTTAATATAAGTAAAGAGTACAGGGGATTTAGTATTGGTTGTGAAATTAGTACGACTGTGTTAATAAAATCTTCTTCATTTGATTTATTATTTAAAAAATTCAAATTATCATATTAATTATTATTTTGTGTGGGTTAATTACTATTTGAACCTTTATATGCGATACGATTATAATGTAATTATAACGTGTTTAAAAATCTTATCTCTTGTATCCTAAGACATATTTTACACAAACATAGAACATATATGACCTGAAATATTTACATAGACATATAATACATGACACATATATTAATATAATACGTGATTCACACGTCTGAAATTGACTATTTATCTTGTCACTTCAAGCGTGGTTTTTATTATATACCACTTAATAAAACTATTAATTATTTAAACATTTATTAATATTAGTAATAGAGAACATTTTATTACTTTTATTAATTATCTTAATAATGTCTCAATTAATTAAAAATCATCAATTTAAATAACTCTCATACTTGAATTTAATTCTCTAATAAAATATAAAATATAATAAAATATGGTTCTATCTTGACCATTTATTTATGAGACTAATAAGTTTAACTTATATGCTCTGTTCAATTATTCTTTGAACTTATTTATTATTCATTCTGGAAAATAAAAATATACTACTGTTTTGTAAACTTGTATATGGAATCTAGAGCTTCTTTCGATAGAACTCAGGGTCATTTATAATAATAAATATATGTTTGACTTCACCTGCATTTTTCTGCAACCATTTAGCTTTGTCGTTACCGTCATCAGGACTCTCGAGTTTTATTCTACTCTGGTTCCTCTCTTCTTTTTATCTTGTCCCTCGTGGATGTCTCGAAGTTCTATGCGTACTTCTTGAAGTTCATCGTGGTTACAACGTCTCGTAGATTTGATATTATATTCTTTTAAAATAACTCGTGTTTCACTATTATTTGCACCGACGTACTACCGGTTCCATCGCACTGCAAGTTATGTAATACAGTTAGAAAACATTACTTGACTTTGTAAAATTCGCGGTTGCGAGATGCGTGGATTTTACGTACAATTCTGAGTTCATCTGAGAAAGAGTGTGTCGCTCGCTGGGGTTTTATATTGCTGCCGTCGTTCCATTCCTGTTGAAAACTGTTTTTACAAAATTGAACAAGTCCGCGCGTCGATTTAATTGCTAATTTCAACCTACGCGTCTTTCTATGAAGCGCACACTTTTTGATAAATATTATTTCACCAATCGTTAGGTATATTATTAAACTTTATTTATGCAAATTATGAATGTTAAGGTGTGTAAATTATGGCAGTTATGGCCAAATTTCACACGGTGGCTGAACGGTTCCCACGATCATTGACCAATTAGTCTTCAATGATAGCGCCAGGCGCTAGCTATGTTTTTACATATGTCGCTGATTCGTGTGAATTCTGGTTTTCGTTCAGTACATAAAAAAGTGTGTAAAATCTTCCACCCTCGTATGCATACTTCAACCTGTCTCTCATTTACACACGTACACTAGCACACACACGCAGACTGATACACAAGCGGCGGCATGTTGCTCTTACGTCACCCTTGCCGTTCGGCGCGTATTGGTTTCTCCTCTTCGCTACGATTAAAAACCAACGAAACTTTTAATTCCATATGCAGGCTCACTTACAATATTTATTCATTTAAAATTAAATACTATATTTATTTCTTTCATTATCTCTTATACCTAACGCTTAATTATTACATTATTTTTATTATTTACATCTTATATACCTCATACGTTTGTTCGTATGTTATCATACCTCAGTCAGGGGTTGATACATAGACTTATGCTAAACGTATCGTTGCATAAATTCCCATGGTGGGTAAAATAAAATTTGAATTTTATTCAAATTTTATTTCTATGCTCACAAATTATATATTTTTTTGTTAGAACTCACACTTGGTGGTTATAAGGGTTCTTAAAATGTTTTTCACTCTTTCCATGGGTGGATTACGTCCCTCCCATGGATTTAAAAGTTGACTTTTTATTTATTCATCCATAGAATTTACGGAATGCTGATGCATGATACTTTCCAATAGTTTTTCTTCTTTTCGGATCGTAGACGAAAAATGTGTGTCGTCCTTGCCTCCTTTGTAATAAGTAGGGTCCCTCGTAGAGTCTGAATAGCTTCTTTGCTGTATTGTCGATTCGTTTACCCACTGGATTGCTTCTTAGTAGCACTCTCTCTCCTTCATGGAATGTGATGAGTTTGTGCTTTCTGTTGAACCTCTCGATCCTCTTCTCTCCAAGGTTTTCCATCCTCTTCTTCGCATTGTCGTACTTGTGACTCAATGGAATTTGCAGGTTTTGGTTTGGAGGTTTATCAATATTTGTCGACCAGAATCAATTAGGTTTTTTATTTGTTTCCAGTTCCACCGGTGTACATCCCGTAGCTTCACTGTATGTAGCATTTATAGCTTGTTCAAAAACTGATATGTACTCTGCCCATCGGTTATGTTGTTCATTATAGTAGATGTGTAAATGTTTTCCTATCTCTTTATTTACCCTTTCAGCAAGGTTTCCTTGTGGGTGTCGTATTGACGTTAACACTGCTTGTATGCCGTGCTGAGTTAGCGTCTCTGCCCTTGCTTTATTTTGAAATTGTTTACCTTGTTCACTCAATATCTTTTTGATTTGACCATACTTCGGTACGTATCTGCGTAGTATGACATTCAGTACACTTTTAGTGGTGGGTCTTCGAATAGCGTAGAGTCGAACTGCCTTGGTGAACACATCTATAGATACAAGTATGTGTTTTGTACCCCCGTAAATAGCTCTCGGAAATGGGCCCAGGGAGTCTACTGCTACTAATTCTCCCTTTTCCAGTGTCTTGATATTTTGCATATCTACGTAGGTTTGAAGATTCGGATGTCGTGCTGTTTGACATTCGTAGCACCCTTTCAAGGTTGCTTTTATTCTTCTAAACATATTATTCAAAATGAAGTTTTCCTTCAAAGCTAAATGACATTTTAAAACAGACGCATGTGCTAAACTTTGATGACATTATAATTAGTGTTTTTAGCATCTCTAGTGATAGGACTATTTTCCAATCATAATTGACGAGTTTGTACCATATACTATTTTTTATTGTATATCTAATAGATAGTGGTGATAACTTCATGTGACTTATTTGAAGATCTTTGCTTTGTTCATTTGCTATATTATTTAACAAAATTTAACTCTATCATCTGTTTGATATGTAATATTTGATATTTCAACATCTTTAAACTTATTGATATTATTTATTGTTCCCCCTTCTGCAGGACAATAGGTATTTGACAACATTATTTCCTGTTGTGTATTGTTTAGGGTGTCACGCAACTCATGTGTGTACAGGTCGTTTTTGAAACCTGTCCGAGCTGGCGCTTGGTTCCCCTTCTGCAATCATACAGTTTTCTTGTCAATTATTCTACGATCACCTCCTTCCTCTTTGGACGTTGACGGGCGTGTCGCCTGTTGCACAATTTTATTTTCATAATTATTTTTCTTATTATTATGATTATTATTTGTATTAATGTTATGTACATTTCCATTGTACGGTTTTACGTATTTTTTCGATGTACCTGGATGTGCGTACGCTCCTTTATTTGGAGTCGGGTTACTTTTTTCAAAGGGTTGTTTATATTCTTTCCACTTATCTTCTTTCTTCTCGAACTGCGGCGATTTGTGGTGCATTGGATTTGGTGTAGAGAACTGCTGCTGCTGCGCCCGGTTGTCTCTCCTTTCGTACTCTTTATTAACAAATTGTGATGATTGCGTTACCAGGATAAGAAGTTCCTTAATGGTTTTAACTCCTTGGGTATATACGGCAAGTCTAATGTGTCTGTCAAAATGATAACTTAGTTTTAATACTAATTCGTGCTCCGTGAAACTTGGTCTAAGATGCTTACAACGTTCGACGAGTTGTATTTTGTAGCCTTCCATGGATCGTTTGCTGTTGACGTAATACCGCCCATACTCCAGCTGATCTCGTACCTCTCTCTGGGTATGTATATTCCAGTACCGATTTTCGAAGGATGCCTTGAACTGTTCATAAGTTTCTGTTTTGTCCCGAACAATCGTATACCATTTGTATGTTGTTTCCTGAAAATGTCGACTTACAAAATCTATACTGTCTCTGTCGCTTAGGTTGCTTCCTATTGTTACCATTTCTCGTTCACACTTTTGTAAAAACTCTATGGGGTTCTCCCATTTATTACCTTTAAAACTGATCTTCTCTCGATCGTCTACCTTTGCAGCACACCTCATTATAGCACTTGGTCGTCTCTTGACTTCCGCTCGTAGTTTATCTACCTCCTCTTGTAGTCCATCTTTCATGTTGTTAATTTCCATGGAGTGGTGAGTAGTTTTTCTCGTGACCTCTTCCACAGCTATTTCTACTCTCTCGGTCCTCGCAGTGAGTTCCTTTACTCTGTTGGTGTTGTCCAGGATGCGCTCATTCAAGTCTTTGTGTCTTAGATCTTGCTCCTGCTTCGTAATTTTAAATTGTTCATTCCGCTGTTTAGCCAGTTGTCGAATGTGTTCTTTAGTTTCACGTGTTGTATATTCACGCTGTTCTTTGAATTTTCTATCAATCTTCACAGCTTGTTCCTTAAGTGACTGTTGAAATCGCTGTTAGACTGCTTCAACGTGTGCAGTAAGCTCTGTATTCAAAGTGTTACTGACGAGTTCTATATTACTTTCTAACTGAGTTTTCACTTTTTCAATAGTGATTTCTAATCTATTACGACTATCTTCTTTTTGAGTTTCTAATCTCGTATTGCTATCTTCTAATCTTGCTAATTTATTTTCTAATTTTTCATTGCTACTTTCTAATCCTTCTAATTTACTTTCTAATTTCTCAGTGTACTTTCTAAATGAGTTTTACGTTCTGCACTATTCCTCTTCAACTCTTCTTGAAGTCGTTTAAACATCGTTTCGAAGTCCTTTGTTTGTGGCTTCGCCATTTTAGACTACGGTGTCCTAACTGATTCGTTATATGAATTATAATTTTAAATATTGGTCCACCGTGACTCTATATTTCTTTATTTAAAATTTATTTTATTTATCAGTATTAATTTCACAACTCTTTTTCTCTCTGTACTTAATTTAACAATTTGTAATGTTATTTATTACATGAATTGGCTATTAATTCTTTCTACAATCTTTGTGCTAATTATTTATTAGATCTTATTTATAATCTGGGCGCCATTTACTTGTAATGATAATTAACATATTTCTAGCAACACATTTGAAACGCCATTAATTATGACACAACAATAATTAACACATATAACTTTAATTGTGTTTGCCGAGCCCCACGGTCTTGGAGCGCCAATTATTATACAACGTTACCAAGATCGTGACTTTATACTCATATCGAGCCCCACGTCGGGCGACAATTCTTATACAACGTTATTTTTAGACACTTACTTTTGCACATATGCTCTTACCCATGTCGCGAAGGTATACTCTTCTTCTACAGTATTTACCTTGATGTTCCCCGGCTGGGTCGCCGGCTTTGTTAGTTGATTTAGTGTGGATAAGAACGTGAATATCGTTATATAATTTTAATATAAGTAAAGGGTACAGGGGATTTAGTATTGGTTGTGAAATTAGTACGACTGTGTTAATAAAATCTTCTTCATTTGATTTATTATTTAAAAAATTCAAATTATCATATTAATTATTATTTTGTGTGGGTTAATTACTGTTTGAACCCTTATATGCGATACGATTATAATGTAATTATAACGTGTTTAAAAATCTTATCTCTTGTATTCTAAGACATATTATACACAAACATAGAACATATATGACCTGAAATATTTACATAGACATATAATACATGACACATATATTAATATAATACGTGATTCACACGTCTGAAATTGACTATTTATCTTGTCACTTCAAGCGTGGTTTTCATTATATACCACTTAATAAAACTATTAATTATTTAAACATTTATTAATATTAGTAATAGAGAACATTTTATTACTTTTATTAATTATCTTAATAATGTCTCAATTAATTAAAAATCATCAATTTAAATAACTCTCATACTTGAATTTAATTCTCTAATAAAATATAAAATATAATAAAATATGGTTCTATCTTGACCATTTATTTATGAGACTAATAAGTTTAACTTATATGCTCTGTTCAATTATTCTTTGAACTTATTTATTATTCATTCTGGAAAATAAAAATATACTACTGTTTTTGTAAACTTGTATATGGAATCTAGAGCTTCTTTCGATAGAACTCTGGGTCATTTATAATAATAAATATATGTTTGACTTCACCTGCATTTTTCTGCAACCATTTAGCTTTGTCGTTACCGTCATCAGGACTCTCGAGTTTTATTCTACTCTGGTTCCTCTCTTCTTTTTATCTTGTCTCTCGTGGATGTCTCGAAGTTCTATGCGTACTTCTTGAAGTTCATCGTGGTTACAACTTCTCGTAGATTTGATATTATATTCTTTTAAAATCACTCGTGTTTCACTATTATTTGCACCGACGTACTACCGGTTCCATCGCACTGCAAGTAATGTAATACAGTTAAAAAACAATTACTTGACTTTGTAAAATTCGCGGTTGCGAGATGCGTGGATTTTACGTACAATTCTGAGTTCATCTGAGAAAGAGTGTGTCGCTCGCTGGGGTTTTATATTGCTGCCGTCGTTCCATTCCTGTTGTCGTACTCTTTATTAACAAATTGTGATGATTGCGTTACCAGGATAAGAAGTTCCTCAATGGTTTTAACTCCTTGGGTATATACGGCAAGTCTAATGTGTCTGTCAAAATGATAACTTAGTTTTAATACTAATTCGTGCTCCGTGAAACTTGGTCAAAGATGCTTACACCGTTCGACGAGTTGTATTTTGTAGCCTTCCATGGATCGTTTGCTGTTGACGTAATACCGCCCATACTCCAGCTGATCTCATACCTCTCTTTGGGTATGTATATTCCAGTACCAATTTTCGAAGGATGCCTTGAACTGTTCATAAGTTTTTGTTTGGTCCCGAACAATCGTATACCATTTGTATGTTGTTTCCTGAAAATGTCGACTTACAAAATCTATACTGTCTCGGTCGCTTAGGTTGCTTCCTATTGTTGCCATTTCTCGTTCACACTTTTGTAAAAACTCTATGGGGTTCTCCCATTTATTACCTTTAAAACTGATTTTCTCTCGATCGTCTACCTTTGCAGCACACATCATTGTAGCACTTGGTCGTCTCTTGACTTCCGCTCGTAGTTTATCTACCTCCTCTTGTAGTCCATCTTTCATGTTGTTAATTTCCATGGAGTGGTGAGTAGTTTTTCTCGTGACCCCCTCCACAGCTATTTCTACTCTCTCGGTCCTCGCAGTGAGTTCCTTTGCTCTCTTGGTGTTGTCCAGGATGCGCTCATTCAAGTCTTTGTGTCTTAGATCTTGCTCCTGCTTCGTAATTTTAAATTGTTCATTCCGCTGATCAGCCAGTTGTCGAATGTGTTCTTTAGTTTCACGTGTTGTATATTCACGCTGTTCTTTGAATTTGCTATCAATCTTCACAGCTTGTTCCTTAAGTGACTGTTGAACTCGCTGTTCGACTGCTTCAACGTGTGCAGTAAGCTCTGTATTCAAAGTGTTACTGACGAGTTCTATATTACTTTCTAACTGAGTTTTCACTTCTTCAATAGTGATTTCTAATCTATTACGACTATCTTCTATTTGAGTTTCTAATCTCGTATTGCTATCTTCTAATCTTGCTAATTTATTTTCTAATTTTTCATTGCTACTTTCTAATCCTTCTAATTTACTTTCTAATGTCTCAGTGTACTTTCTAAATGAGTTTTACGTTCTGCACTATTCGTCTTCAACTCTTCTTGAAGTCGTTTAAACATCGTTTCGAAGTCCTTTGTTTGTGGCTTCGCCATTTTAGACTACGGTATCCTAACTGATTCGTTATATGAATTATATTTTTAAATATTGGTCCACCGTGACTCTATATTTCTTTATTTAAAATTTATTTTATTTATCAGTATTAATTTCACAACTCTTTTTCTCTCTGTACTTAATTTAACAATTTGTAATATTATTTATTACATGAATTGGCTATTAATTCTTTCTACAATCTTTGTGCTAATTATTGATTAGATCTTATTTGTATTCTGGGCGCCATTTACTTGTAATGATAATTAACATATTTCTAGCAACACATTTGAAACGCCATTAATTATGACACAACAATAATTAACACATATAACTTTAATTGTGTTTGCCGAGCCCCACGGTCTTGGAGCGCCAATTATTATACAACGTTACCAAGATCGTGACTTTATACTCATATCGAGCCCCACGTCGGGCGCCAATTCTTATACAACGTTATTTTTAGACACTTACTTTTGCACATATGCTCTTACCCATGTCGCGAAGGTATACTCTTCTTCTACAGTATTTACCTTGATGTTCCCCGGCTGGGTCGCCGGCTTTGTTAGTTGATTTAGTGTGGATAAGAACGTGAATATCGTTATATAATTTTAATATAAGTAAAGAGTACAGGGGATTTAGTATTGGTTGTGAAATTAGTACGACTGTGTTAATAAAATCTTCTTCACTTGATTTATTATTTAAAAAATTCAAATTACCATATTAATTATTATTTTGTGTGGGTTAATTACTATTTGAACCCTTATATGCGATACGATTATAATGTAATTATAACGTGTTTAAAAATCTTATCTCTTGTATTCTAAGACATATTATACACAAACATAGAACATATATGACCTGAAATATTTACATAGACATATAATACATGACACATATATTAATATAATACCTGATTCACACGTCTGAAATTGACTATTTATCTTGTCACTTCAAGCGTGGTTTTCATTATATACCACTTAATAAAACTATTAATTATTTAAACATTTATTAATATTAGTAATAGAAAACATTTTATTACTTTTATTAATTATCTTAATAATGTCTCAATTAATTAAAAATCATCAATTTAAATAACTCTCATACTTGAATTTAATTCTCTAATAAAATATAAAATATAATAAAATATGGTTCTATCTTGACCATTTATTTATGAGACTAATAAGTTTAACTTATATGCTCTGTTCAATTATACGTTGAACTTATTTATTATTCATTCTGGGAATAAAAATATACTACTGTTTTTGTAAACTTGTATATGGAATCTAGAGCTTCTTTCGATAGAACTCAGGGTCATTTTTAATAATAAATATATGTTTGACTTCACCTGTATTTTTCTGCAACCATTTAGCTTTGTCGTTACCGTCATCAGGACTCTCGAGTTTTATTCTACTCTGGTTCCTCTCTTCTTTTTATCTTGTCCCTCGTGGATGTCTCGAAGTTCTATGCGTACTTCTTGAAGTTCATCGTGGTTACAACGTCTCGTAGATTTGATATTATATTCTTTTAAAATAACTCGTGTTTCACTATTATTTGCTCCGACGTACTACCGGTTCCATCGCACTGCAAGTTATGTAATACAGTTAAAAAACATTACTTGACTTTGTAAAATTCGCGGTTGCGAGATGCGTGGATTTTACGTACAATTCTGAGTTCATCTGAGAAAGAGTGTGTCGCTCGCTGGGGTTTTATATTGCTGCCGTCGTTCCATCCCTGTTGAAAACTGTTTTTACAAAATTGAACAGGTCCGCGCGTCGATTTAATTGCTAATTTCAACCTACGCGTCTTTCTATGAAGCGCACACTTTTTGATAAATATTATTTCACCAATCGTTAGGTATATTATTAAACTTTATTTATGCAAATTATGAATGTTAAGGTGTGTAAATTATGGCAGTTATGGCCAAATTTCACACGGTGGCTGAACGGTTCCCACGATCATTGACCAATTAGTCTTCAATGATAGCGCCAGGCGCTAGCTATGTTTTTACATATGTCGCTGATTCGTGTGACTTCTGGTTTTCGTTCAGTACTTAAAAAAGTGTGTAAAATCTTCCACCCTCGTATGCATACTTCAACCTGTCTCTCATTTACACACGTACACTAGCACACACACGCAGACTGATACACAAGCGGCGGCATGTTGCTCTTACGTCACCCTTGCCGTTCGGCGCGTATTGGTTTCTCCCCTTCGCTACGATTAAAAACCAACGAAGCTTTTAATTCCATATGCAGGCTCACTTACAATATTTATTCATTTAAAATTAAATACTATATTTATTTCTTTCATTATCTCTTATACCTAACGCTTAATTATTACATTATTTTTATTATTTACATCTTATATACCTCATACGTGTGTTCGTATGTTATCATACCTCAGTCAGGGGTTGATACATAGACTTATGCTAAACGTATGGTTGCATAAATTCCCATGGTGGGTAAAATAAAATTTGAATTTTATTCAAATTTTATTTCTTTGCTCACAAATTATATATTTTTTTGTTAGAACTCACACTTGGTGGTTATAAGGGTTCTTAAAATGTTTTTCACTCTTTCCATGGGTGGATTACGTCCCTCCCATGGATTTAAAAGTTGACTTTTTATTTATTCATCCATAGAATTTACGGAATGCTGATGCATGATACTTTCCAATAGTTTTTCTTCTTTTCGGATCGTAGACGATAAATGTGTGTCGTCCTTGCCTCCTTTGTAATAAGTAGGGTCCCTCGTAGAGTCTGAATAGCTTCTTTGCTGTATTGTCGATTCGTTTTCCCACTGGATTGCTTCTTAGTAGCACTCTCTCTCCTTCATGGAATGTGATGACTTTGTGCTTTCTCTTGAACCTCTCGATCCTCTTCTCTCCAAGGTTTTCCATCCTCTTCTTCGCATTGTCGTACTTGTGACTCAATGGAATTTGCAGGTTTTGGTTTGGAGGTTTATCAATATTTGTCGACCAGAATCAATTAGGTTTTTTATTTGTTTCCAGTTCCACCGGTGTACATCCCGTAGCTTCACTGTATGTAGCATTTATAGCTTGTTCAAAAACTGATATGTACTCTGCCCATCGGTTATGTTGTTCTTTATAGTAGATGTGTAAATATTTTCCTATCTCTTTATTTACCCTTTCAGCAATCTTTCCTTGTGGGTGTCGTATTGACGTTAACACTGGTTGTATGCCGTGCTGAGTTAGCGTTTCTGCCCTTGCTTTATTTTGAAATTGTTTACCTTGTTCACTCAATATCGTTTTGATTTGACCATACTTCGGTACGTATCTGCGTAGTATGACATTCAGTACACTTTTAGTGGTGGGTCTTCGAATAGCGTAGAGTCGAACTGCCTTGGTGAACACATCTATAGATACAAGTATGTGTTTTGTACCCCCGTAAATAGCTCTCGGAAATGGGCCCAGGGAGTCTACTGCTACTAATTCTCCCTTTTCCAGTGTCTTGATATTTTGCATATCTACGTAGGTTTGAAGATTCGGATGTCGTGCTGTTTGACATTCGTAGCACCCTTTTAAGGTTGCTTTTATTCTTCTAAACATATTATTCAAAATGAAGTTTTCCTTCAAAGCTAAATGACATTTTAAAGCAGACGCATGTGCTAAACTTTGATGACATTATAATTAGTGATTTTAGCATCTCTAGTGATAGGACTATTTTCCAATCATAATTGACGAGTTTGTACCATATACTATTTTTTATTGTATATCTAATAGATAGTGGTGATAACTTCATGTGACTTATTTGAAGATCTTTGCTTTGTTCATTTGCTATATTATTTAACAAAATGTAACTCTATCATCTGTTTGATATGTAATATTTGATATTTCAACATCTTTAAACTTATTTATATTATTTATTGTTCCCCCTTCTGCAGGACAATAGGTATTTGACAACATTCTTTCCTGTTGTGTATTGTTTAGGGTGTCACGCAACTCATTTGTGTACAGGTCGTTTTTGAAACCTGTCCGAGCTGGCCCTTGGTTCCCCTTCTGCAATCATACAGTTTTCTTGTCAATTATTCTACGATCACCTCCTTCCTCTTTGGACGTTGACGGGCGTGTCGGCTGTTGCACAATTTTATTTTCATAATTATTTTTCTTATTATTATGATTATTATTTGTATTAATGTTATGTACATTTCCATTGTACGGTTTTACGTATTTTTTCGATGTACCTGGATGTGCGTACGCTCCTTTATTTGGAGTCGGGTTACTTTTTTCAAAGGGTTGTTTATATTTTTTCCACTTATCTTCTTTCTTCTCGAAATGCGGCGATTTTTGGTGCATTGGATTAGGTGTAGAGAACTGCTGCTGCTGCGGCAGGTTGTCTCTCCTTTCGTACTCTTTATTAACAATTTGTGATGATTGCGTTACCAGGATAAGAAGTTCCTCAATGGTTTTAACTCCTTGGGTATATACGGCAAGTCTAATGTGTCTGTCAAAATGATAACTTAGTTTTAATACTAATTCGTGCTCCGTGAAACTTGGTCTAAGATGTTTACACCGTTCGACGAGTTGTATTTTGTAGCCTTCCATGGAACGTTTGCTGTTGACGTAATACCGCCCATACTCCAGCTGATCCCATACCTCTCTCTGGGTATGTATATTCCAGTACCGATTTTCGAAGGATGCCTTGAACTGTTCATAAGTTTTTGTTTGGTCCCGAACAATCGTATACCATTTGTATGTTGTTTCCTGAAAATGTCGACTTACAAAATCTATACTGTCTCTGTCGCTTAGGTTGCTTCCTATTGTTGCCATTTCTCGTTCACACTTTTGTAAAAACTCTATGGGGTTCTCCCATTTATTACCTTTAAAACTGATATTCTCTCGATCGTCTACCTTTGCAGCACACATCATTGTAGCACTTGGTCGTCTCTTGACTTCCGTTCGTAGTTTATCTACCTCCTCTTGTAGTCCATCTTTCATGTTGTTAATTTCCATGGAGTGGTGAGTAGTTTTTCTCGTGAACCCCTCCACAGCTATTTCTACTCTCTCGGTCCTCGCAGTGAGTTCCTTTGCTCTGTTGGTGTTGTCCAGGATGCGCTCATTCAAGTCTTTGTGTCTTAGATATTGCTCCTGCTTCGTAATTTTAAATTGTTCATTCCGCTGTTCAGCCAGTTGTCGAATGTGTTCTTTAGTTTCACGTGTTGTATATTCACGCTGTTCTTTGAATTTGCTATCAATCTTCACAGCTTGTTCCTTAAGTGACTGTTGAACTCGCTGTTCGACTGCTTCAACGTGTGCAGTAATCTCTGTATTCAAAGTGTTACTGACGAGTTCTATATTACTTTCTAACTGAGTTTTCACTTCTTCAATAGTGATTTCTAATCTATTACGACTATCTTCTATTTGAGTTTCTAATCTCGTATTGCTATCTTCTAATCTTGCTAATTTATTTTCTAATTTTTCATTGCTACTTTCTAATCCTTCTAATTTGCTTTCTAATTTCTCAGTGTACTTTCTAAATGAGTTTTACGTTCTGCACTATTCGTCTTCAACTCTTCTTGAAGTCGTTTAAACATCGTTTCGATGTCCTTTGTTTGTGGCTTCGCCATTTTAGACTACGGTGTCCTAACTGATTCGTTATATGAATTATATTTTTAAATATTGGTCCACCGTGACTATATTTCTTTATTTAAAATTTATTTTATTTATCAGTATTAATTTCACAACTCTTTTTCTCTCTGTACTTAATTTAACAATTTGTAATATTATTTATTACATGAATTGGCTATTAATTCTTTCTACAATCTTTGTGCTAATTATTGATTAGATCTTATTTATAATCTGGGCGCCATTTACTTGTAATGATAATTAACATATTTCTAGCAACACATTTGAAACGCCATTAATTATGACACAACAATAATTAACACATATAACTTTAATTGTGTTTGCCGAGCCCCACGGTCTTGGAGCGCCAATTATTATACAACGTTACCAAGATCGTGACTTTATACTCATATCGAGCCCCACGTTGGGCGCCAATTCTTATACAACGTTATTTTTAGACACTTACTTTTACACATATGCTCTTACCCATGTCGCGAAGGTATACTCTTCTTCTACAGTATTTACCTTGATGTTCCCCGGCTGGGTCGCCGGCTTTGTTAGTTGATTTAGTGTGGATAAGAACGTGAATATCGTTATATAATTTTAATATAAGTAAAGAGTACAGGGGATTTAGTATTGGTTGTGAAATTAGTACGACTGTGTTAATAAAATCTTCTTCATTTGATTTATTATTTAAAAAATTCAAATTATCATATTAATTATTATTTTGTGTGGGTTAATTACTATTTGAACCCTTATATGCGATACGATTATAATGTAATTATAACGTGTTTAAAAATCTTATCTCTTGTATTCTAAGACATATTATACACAAACATAGAACATATATGACCTGAAATATTTACATAGACATATATGACACATATATTAATATAATACGTGATTCACACGTCTGAAATTGACTATTTATCTTGTCAATTCAAGCGTGGTTTTTATTATATACCACTTAATAAAACTATTAATTATTTAAACATTTATTAATATTAGTAATAGAGAACATTTTATTACTTTTATTAATTATCTTAATAATGTCTCAATTAATTAAAAATCATCAATTTAAATAACTCTCATACTTGAATTTAATTCTCTAATAAAATATAAAATATAATAAAATATGGTTCTATCTTGACCATTTATTTATGAGACTAATAAGTTTAACTTATATGCTCTGTTCAATTATTCTTTAAACTTATTTATTATTCATTCTGAAAAATAAAAATATACTACTGTTTTTGTAAACTTGTATATGGAATCTAGAGCTTCTTTCGATAGAACTCAGGGTCATTTATAATAATAAATATATGTTTGACTTCACCTGCATTTTTCTGCAACCATTTAGCTTTGTCGTTACCGTCATCAGGACTCTCGAGTTTTATTCTACTCTGGTTCCTCTCTTCTTTTATCTTGTCCCTCATGGATGTCTCGAAGTTCTATGCGTACTTCTTGAAGTTCATCGTGGTTACAACTTCTCGTAGATTTTATATTATATTCTTTTAAAATAACTCGTGTTTCACTATTATTTGCACCGACGTACTACCGGTTCCATCGCACTGCAAGTTATGTAATACAGTTAAAAAACATTACTTGACTTTGTAAAATTCGCGGTTGCGAGATGCGTGGATTTTACGTACAATTCTGAGTTCATCTGAGAAAGAGTGTGTCGCTCGCTGGGGTTTAATATTGCTGCCGTCGTTCCATTCCTGTTGAAAACTGTTTTTACAAAATTGAACAGGTCCGCGCGTCGATTTAATTGCTAATTTCAACCTACGCGTCTTTCTATGAAGCGCACACTTTTTGATAAATATTATTTCACCAATCGTTAGGTATATTATTAAACTTTATTTATGCAAATTATGAATGTTAAGGTGTGTAAATTATGGCAGCTATGGCAAAATTTCACACGGTGGCTGAACGGTTCCCACGATCATTGTCCAATTAGTCTTCAATGATAGCGCCAGGCGCTAGCTATGTTTTTACATATGTCGCTGATTCGCGTGACTTCTGGTTTTCGTTCAGTACTTAAAAAACTGTGTAAAATCTTCCACCCTCGTATGCATAATTCAACCTGTCTCTCATTTACACACGTACACTAGCACACACACACGCAGACCGATACACAAGCGGCGGCATGTCGCTCTGACGTCACCCTTGCCGGTCGGCGCGTATTGGTTTCTACCCTCCGCCACTATTAAAAACCAACGAAGCCTTTAATTCCAAATGCAGGTTCACTTACAATATTTATTTATTTAAAATTATATACTACGTTTATTTCTTTTATTATCTCATACCTAACGCTTATTTATTACATTATTTTTATTATTTACATCTTATATACCTCATACGTTCGTTCGTATTTTATCATACCTCAGTCAGGGGTTGCTACATAGACTTATGCTAAACGTATCGTTGCAATATATAGGCCTATATATGTATATATTATAACGATTCATATTAGCGTCCTATCTGAGCGTTATATGAAAGTGTTAGACTGTACGTTTATAGCAGCGTAAGCAAGAGAGAGAGAATACAATCGCAGCCATCTCACTCTAACCTCGTAACAGCGACGTCCGCTACCGGTATGAACATGAAACTTTACTCAATTCAAATTATCAGTTCAACCTGCAATAACTTAAATACTAATAAATATAAGACAATTCTGAAAACATCATTGTGTTCAGCAAGTGAATCTTTATAAGTAGCCGCAATCTCAGTTAATATAATTAACAATTGAAGAAGTTATACGGAAGACGAACGCCAAAAGTAATAACAAGAGAATTATGCTATGTAGGAATTGGGTGTTTTCACACACACACACAGATAAAGAACTAAGCAACAATATTGTGTGGTCAGATCTTTGAAAACACATTTACAAATACCTGTAATCAATCAATTTGCAAATACAGGAAGTACGATTTTGACTAGAAATTCTCTGCCGTTTCAAACCTGTCATGGGGTGTTTGCTCGACCTGTTAGAGATTGTCGAGACTGGAAAAACGTATGATTTATTTGAACAACCAATCAGAAGCCCGTATTTAAAAAAGACGCCAACTCAAACCGAGGGGTAGGGTAGCGTTACTCTTCGTTCGTATCTGCAATGCGCTAGTCGTGTATAAATTACGTGGAGAAATTTTACAATCACGCAAAAGTGTATTTAAGTAGAATTTCGAGAAGTAGTCCGCTGTGAAGATGAACTAGTACCGTTCAACAACTCTCGCTGTGTAACATAATACATTAATTAATTAAATTATTAATTAAATAATTTATAATCAGCCGTGAAGTGACCTGAGCAACAGAAAGCTACAGCATCTGTAATTGCCAGAGCATCTTTCTACCGGATTGATCAAGATCATTTCTTCTGGGCTAAACCATCAAAAGGAGGACTTCTACGGATTCCTATCTTCGGTCGACGCATCAAACAGTAAGAAATAGATACTGTACATTGATCAATGAAATAAGTACTAAACAAATATTAAAAAGCAATAAACAATTTTTAAAAGACACTAAGAATCGCACACTTTGTATTTAATGTGTAAGAGTAGACATAACATAGTATAGGAGTGTAGAATGGAAAGTGAGGTGTAGTATTGGACGTGCAAATTATTGCAGACCTTTTTCTTTATCACTGGTTTGGGAGATGTCAATCTCTTAATTAAACCAGATAAGAGCAATAGGTCGTTTGAACGTCTCAATCTTTACTTTTCACACTCACTCGCTAATTATAAGAGTTAGGGTAGCAATAAGTCCTACAATTAACAATTTGAAGGAGTTTAAAAATAATTAAAACCTTAATTAAACATACTCAAGCAAAAGTTTAAAGTGTTATTTGTAACGATTCCCCTTGAATCCACAATCACTGAAAGAATCCTGAAAATTTGTGTCTCTATGCTCTGAGCTAAGCTGGAACCGTGTCATTAGTATCTCGGATTTGTTCTGGCGCCCAGGTAAAGTAATCTCACGGGTAAGTAACGTTTTATCTAACATTCAAAATATTAGATAATTGTGTTAGATAAAAGGAGCGTTGTATGAATTTGGCGCCTGAACTTTAGGTGCCCGATTAAAATCGATTTAGCACGATTAAGCACGATTAAACTCACAAATTTACATATAGAAGTAAGTTATATATAGTCCTATGAATTTGGCGCGGCCAACTAAGAACTCGATTAAACTCGATTAAATCAAAAAATTTAGCACAAAGAAAGTTATATAATTTGGTGTTGCTATTACCCAAGTGATTAGATAAATTGTAATATTAATTAATTAGAAACGAAGTGGAATTCAAAGTTACAAATAACTGTTAAATAATTGTTAAATTAATTTGTTAATAATAAATTTAAAAAATGGCTAAATCATCAACAATAGGTATGGCAGCAATTGAGCAAATGTTTAAGCAGTTGCCCACTAAAATGGATGAAACAAAGGGTCAATTATCTAGTGAAATAAAAGATACTAATAGTAAACCTGAAAATAAAATTGAAAAAATAGAAAGTAAAATCGAAAATACAAATACTGAAATTGAAAGTACCAATAGTAAAAATGATGAAAATAATAAAAGTTTAGAAGAAAGTAATAAAAAATTAATAACTGATGTTAATAATAAAATAGAGCAAACTAATAAATTCTTGTCTAGTGAAATGAAACAAATAAACGAAAATTTGTGTAGACAAATAGAACAAAGTAGTAAAGAAGCTACATTTAAAATAGATGAAGAAATAGCAAATTTAGCTACTAATTAACTGGTAAAATAGATGAGAGTAATATTAGGTTTGATAAACATACCGAAGAGGTTAAAACTACGTTAGAGGAATTTAGAAAACAAGTAAACACTAATTTACGCCGTCAAGACGAAAAACTAAATAAATTTAGAAACGAATTTCATGAAAAGTTAGAACAAAATGTAACCCTCATTAATCAACTATTCAGCGAAGTAACAGCTGAATTAAAAACACAATCGCTTCTAAATAAAGAAGAAATCCAGAATACTAGGGAAGAGTGTACCCAACTGGGTGAGAATATTGAAGAAGTTAAGAAACAGGTAGAGAGTAAGGCTAACTGTGACGAAGTACATCAAAAGGTGGAACAGCAGTTAAAGGTAATGCGGGAAGATCTGACTAAGGCAATGAAGTCACAGCAAACCAAAGTCGTGAGGTGTGGCGGCTATAAGGAAGAACCGGAAAACCTTGCATTTTCAGGAAACCCATATGAGAATCCTGTGGAATTTCTAAAGCTGTTTGAGGCTTATGTAGCTCGTGTAAACCCACTGATGGACGACGAGGACAAGAAGGACATGTTAGGCCGATTTTTCAAGAATTGGGCAGGTACTTGGTGGAAAGTCATCTCAGACAGTGTCCAAACCTACTCAGACTACAGAGAAAAATTCCTGGCGGAATACTGGAATATTCAGATACAAAGAAGGGTACGCGATCATCTGGAATTTGGTAATTATCACCCGTCAATGAATATGACAACCACAAACTATGTGCTAAATGTAATGGCGCAAGCCAAGCATCTAACACCACCAATAGAAGAGAGAGACCTACTGTATAAGTTACCGCGTCATTGCTCAGAACCCACCAGAGTAGCAACCACTACTAGAGGGGTGGATACTCTAGAAAAGTTCATAATGGTAGTGGATGAATGTCAAGATCTAGAGAGAGACTTGCAGCTTGTAAATAATCAGCTGAGTAACTACTCTAGAGGCAATCATCAGGAACCAACTTTCTATCCAACAAAGAGGAGAGACAATGAACGTCCGAGAGAAAAAAGGTTTACCCCATATCCGGATAAGAAACCACAAAATCGACCGGAATTGGAGAAGGGTAGAAGTAGGAGTGTAGAAACCCGACCAAATAAAGGGTATAAAGTATGTAAAACAACCATAACATCTACCGAGTCGCAACCGTCTACTAGTAAAATGAACACAGAAAACGGGAAGCCACTGCAGGTAGAAAAGAAACAAAATTAAACCTACCATTACCTGCAGTGAAATCACCCAAGAAAACAGGTAAGAATAAAGTAACAAATAATATAAAACAAGTGAGCGATAGGGAGTTCTTGTTAAAAGAGGAGCAAGAAGTGGGTAGAAACCATTATCCTAAATGTCCGGTAACAAATTGTAATATCAGTAATCTACTAGTAAGAGCGCTTATAGACACTGGTAGTGAAGTAACCTGTGTCAGCTCAAAGTTTGTAGCTAATTGTCAGTTGCGAAATTGTCCCAGACTACCCGTAAAACGTTGTAATGTACAGGGAGCCACTGGAGCCAAAATGAAAAAGATAACTGAACAAATATATTCACCTGTCAGTTTAAAGGGTAACCAAACCCAAATTGTAGCTCTAATAGTCCCGAAACTCATTCATGATTGTATGACTGGAGTAGATACGTTTCTTGAATGGAAGGCAGAAATAAGTTTTAAAAGAAATACCATCACGAATGAAATTAATACTAATAAAATTAATGTAAGTATTAAAGAATATAAGCATTGGAAATCAGTAAGTGTAATAAAGAACTGTAAGCAGCTAAAGTCATTTCTAGGTTTAGCTAACTACTATCAGACGTTTACAAGTAAATACGCGGAAAGTACTGTTCCATTGTTGAAGTTGTTAAGCAGAGGGATTAAATGGAAGTGGACAAAGGACCACGATGAAGCACTGCAACAAGTGAAAAGTCTTTTTATAAATACTGTTGTATCAAATCACCCAAGGATAGGAGAAAGATTTTACTTGCAAACAGACGCCAGCAATATTGCTATTGAAGCACACTTGTATCAGATTGATGAGAAGGGCCAAAAAGCGGTATTAGGATTTGTAAGTAGCACACTTAAAGGGGCAGAATTAACCTATTTTACGACGGAAAAGGAGCTATTAGCGATAGTGCATAGCCTGTCAAAGTTTAGAAGTTATATTCTGGGTGCTAAACTTACTATAATCACCGACAATAAGGCGTTAGTATTTTTATTAAAGTGTAAATTGCTAGGTGCTCGTCTGACTCGTTGGATCTTGGCTATACAAGAGTATCAATTTGAAATACAGTATTGTAAAGCGAAAGACAACTTGGTAGCAGATGTACTCAGTAGAAATCCACCATCAGAAAACAACACGGAAACAGATAACATTAAATGTAGTAGCAATGATATTGGTATTTACGCGATAAAGCATATAACAAAACCTGAAGTAGTTAGACGACTTAAGGAAATAGGGACTCATCAACAACAAGACCCTAGGATTAGTGTAGCTTGGAGAAGTTCAGTAACCAACTCCAAAACCAGGATTTTCTAAATATGGAGGTAAGCTATATAAGCTATGTTCCCATAGGAGGAAATATAGACAAAATATTGACAAAAAAAGAAATAATAGTTAGAGCCAATAATGTATGTGAATCAAACGTGGTCAAATAAAACAAATTTATAATTGTTTTGAATCAATATAAATAATAATAAAAGAAAAATTTATTTAAATAAATGTTAGTATCGTTGGTTAAATTACTGACATTAATTAAACCAAAATGGTGATTAAAACATTAATGGTCATATAAATTCCCAATATGTGTATACCATGTTAGGTTAAGTAACAAATTGTAATCTTTAGTTATAAGGTAGAGGTAAGGAAAAGTGTATTAGTGCAAGTTTAGTGCGGGAAAACCAAAAGTGCAAAATTTTAATTAGGGTAAAACGATACATTAAGAAAAAATTAATGATTTCTTAAAATAATCAAATTTTTTTATACCTAGTGGGGGTATATATAACGATTTATATTAGCGCCCTATCTGAGCGTTATATGAAAGTGTTAGACTGTACGAGTATAGCAGCGTAAGCAAGAGGGAGAGAGAACAATCGCAGCCATCTCACTCTAACCTCGTAACAGCGACGTCCCCTAACGGTATGAACATGAAACTTTACTCGATTCAAATTATCAGTTCAACTTGCAATAACTTAAAAAGTAATAAATATACGGCAATTCTGAAAACAGCATTGTGTTCAGCAAGTGAAGCTTTATACGTAGCCGCAATCTCAGTTAATATAATTAACAATTGAAGAAGTTATACGGAAGACGAATGCCAAAAGTAATAACAAGAGAATTATGCTATGTAGTAATTAGGTGTTTTCACACGCACACAGATAAAGACCTAAGCAACAATATTGTGTGGTCAGATCTTTGAAAACACATTTGCAAATACCTGTAATCAATCAATTTGCAAATACAGGAAGTACGATTTTGACTAGAAATTCTCTGCCGTTTCAAACCTGTCATGGGGTGTTTGCTCGACCTGTTAGAGATGGTCGAGACTGGAAAAACGTATGATTTATTTGAAAAACCAATCAGAAGCCCGTATTTAAAACAGACGCCAACTCAAACAGAGGGGCAGTGTTACTCTTCGTTCGGATCTGCAATGCGCTAGTCGTGTGTAAATTACGTGCAGAAATTTTACAATCACGCAAAAGTGTATTTAAGTAGAAGTTCGAGAAGTAGTCCGCTGTGAAGATGAACTAGTACCATTCAACAACTCTCGCTGTGTAACACAACACATTTATTAATTAAATTATTAATTAATTTATTTATAATCAGCCGTGAAGTGACCTGAGCAACAGAAAGCTACAGCATCTGTAATTGCCAGAGCATCTTTCTACCGGATTGATCAACATCACTTCTTCTGGGCTAAACCATCAAAAGGAGGACTTCTACGGATTCCTGTCTTCAGTCGACGCACCGAACAGTAAGAAACAGATTCATTGATCAATGAAATAAGTACTAAACAAATAATAAAAAGCAATAAACAATTTTTAAAAGACTAAGAATCGCACACTTTTTATTTAATGTGTAAGAGTAGTCAGAACATAGTATAGGAGTGTAGAATGGAAAGTGAGGTGTAGTATTGGACGTGCAAATTATTGCAGACCTTTTCTTTATCACTGGTTTGGGAGATATCAATCTCTTAATTAAACCAGATAAGAGCAATAGGTCGTTTGAACGTCTTAATCTTTACTTTTCACACTCACTCGTTAATTATAAGAGTTAGGGTAGCAACAAGTCCTACAATTAACAATTCGAAGAAGTTTAAAATAATTTAAACCTTTTTAAACATACTCAAGCAAAACTTTAAAGTGTTATTTGTAACGATTCCCCTTGAATCCACAATCACTGAACGAATCCTGCGAATTTGTGTCTCTATGCTCTGAGCTAAGCTGGAACCGTGTCATTAGTATCTCGGATTTGTTCTGGCGCCCAGGTAAAGTAATCTCACGGGTAAGTAACGTTTTATCTAACATTCAAAATATTAGATAAGTGTGTTAGATAAAAGGAGCGTTGTAATATATATATATATATATATAACATTTAATATTTATAACGTAGACGCAGGCACACTGGATCCAGCTCTTCAACAGGACGGACCTCTCTTTTGGACTGCTCTCTCCTGTATGGACGTTGGAAGATTTCGCTGTTCTCAGCCGCTGCCCTGCTGCCTGCTGCTTCGCCGTTTGGACAGTCAACATCTTTGGCCCGCTTGCTGCTTTACAACAAGATGACAGAAGACCACAACTCAGCTGGCTGGTGAACCGAGTAGCCAGAACAAGCATAGTTGTGTTTCGTCGGACCTTCTAACGGCCACCAGCCGAGCGACCCTTTTCAGGACCAACATCTCGCCGCTGAAGAGGAAACTAGCCTGTCAGAGCTAATTTGCGCACCGCATCTGTTTCGCTGACGCTCAGGCTCATAGGTAGCGCTGCCCAGGACGATCGTTGCGAGCCCCCACCAGTGGTAAGCGAGCTTGGATATCGCCTGGGTAAAGAGGCCGGTAAAGAGTTTATCCTCGTAAGGAGAGGTATTCAACGAAGCCGGTCATTAGCCCAGCTCGTAGACAGCCTGAGCGTTCCAGTCCCCTGCTCGCGGTCCGGCACGGGCCGGACCCTAGGTCCCTGGTTACCGCCGGAGGCAGCCTGGCTGCCTCTGGTCGGCGAACCTCCCGCTTGTTGGCGGTCATGCCCGGTACGGGCGAGTCAACGAGCACGCAGTCACTCGCCTCTGCCATGCCCCACTCGAGCGACTCGCCGAGGTCTCCGCCTATGCCTGCGGATCATGTCGATCCACGGACGGTTCCGCTGCCCGGTGACGAGACCGACGCTTTCGTGGCGGTTGGGCCACGGGGGTGCCCGGTTAAGAAACCGAGGCGGAACCGGTCCTCCTCAACCTCTTCCTCGGCGTCCGCCATGGAATTTGTCCCAGCCGATGGCGAATCCGACACGGGGCCGACTGTGCCCGGCGATGCCCAATCACCGCCGGCCACTGGTCACATCCCGCCCGTGTTCGTTCACGGCGTGAACAACGTTACCGGTTTTTACCGGCGACTGTTAGCGGCTCCCGGACTTTTCCCGGCCAGCGTTGACTTGAAGCCCCTTGGGGGCGACACTGTCAAGATCGCTATCCGAGGACTGGACGTGTACCGCAGCGTCATGGCGTTCGTGGAATCCGCCCAGTTGCAATTCCACACATTTTCCCCCAAACACGTGAAGGATCTGTCCTTTGTGCTCAGAGGCTTGGAATCTGCTTGGAAACGTGGAATCTCCTCTCGAGGAAATCCTCGATGAGCTGCGAGAGCTGGGGTTTCCGGTTCGCTCGGTTCACCGAGTATTTGCTCCAGCCGGACCAAAGCGTCCAATTCCCCTGGTCCGCATGATGGCGGAAAACAGCGAGGCAGGCGCAAGCCTACTCTCTCTAAAGCGGCTTTTTGGATTCCGCGTTAAAGTGGAAAGAATCCGCACTCCCGGGGCTCTGCCTCAGTGCTACAGGTGCCAACACTTCGGGCACCACTCAGAGACTTGCTCAAACGCCCCTGCGTGCGTGAGGTGCTCTTTACCTCACGCCAGTAAACAATGCGATGCACCTCCATTTAAAAGGTGAATCAACTGTGGCGGAAGTCACCCCGCCAACTACCGGGCATGCCCGGTGTTTCAGCGGTAGCTCGAGCGGCGAAAGCCGAAAGGGCGCGTGCCACCACCGAGGCATCCGGAAGCTGGTTCTAGACCTGCAACCGAGCAGCCAGGCCCTTCACCTCCTGCTACGGCTGCCGTGTCTTTCGCCACAGTTGCAAATAGGCAACAAAAACGTACCACAGGTCCGAAGCAAACACCTGCAGTTCAGGCAACCCCAACTCAGGCTCCTTCCCAGGCCCCTGTCCCACCTCAGGCGAAAAAGCGCCGAAACCTCGCGGCATCTAAAAGTGAGACCAACCAGCCTACAGAAAACATCTCGGCTGTGGAACCTGAGGCAACTCAACCCTCCCCAACAACGGAGAATCCTGACCCTGCTTTAGAAGCAGCCTCGCCTGACCTCCCGCCCCCACGGTTTCCTAATGCAGGTAAAAAGAAGCGGCATTGTAGTTTATAACGTTTTTTCAGCTGTTTCTTCTTTTCTGTTTTTTCTTTGAACACCTAAACGCATACAAAAATCCAGAAATATATAAATCAAATTTAGCCACACATGCAATAAACACAGGACATGAATTCCCAGACATAACCAATGTGACACTAATAAATATACCACACAAAGGCACCATAATGACATTTGGGAAAATTTACAAATATACAAACATAAAACACAAAACAAACTAATACCTGAACAAATACAAAACACGACACAATATTGAAAGCACTCAATATCGAAAATACACCAAAAAATAACACATACACCACAATCATACACAATAAAACCAATTTAAAGTACCAGAAGCCAACAGGAAGCCACAATAATAATAGTCACATATGTACTTCACCAGACACTAAAACCGGGAGGCTGAGGATGGGTACAAGATGGTACCCGAAACATTTCCCTAATAAGGAAAAAATATCTTGAGGTAAATTCATTATAAATATTAAATGTATTATATACATCAAGTGTAGAGGCTGTAGCAGAAAGTGATTGAATATATATATTACAACGCCTTTTTTTCTCTAATACAATTTTCTAATATTTGTAATGTTAGATAAAATGTTACTTACCCGTGATATTACTTTACCTGGGCGCCAGAACAAATCCCAGATACAAATGACACGGTTCCAGCTTAGCTCAGAGCATGGAGACACTCTTTCTCAGGATTCGTTCAGTGATTGTGGTTTTCAAGGGTAATCGTTACAAATAACACTTTAATATTTGCTTGATTATTTTTAATTAACGTTTTAATTAATTATTTTTAAACTTGATTAGGCTAATGGTAGGACTTATTTCTACCCTAACACTTATAATTACTGAGTGAGTGTGAAAAGTAACGATTAAGACGTTCAAACGACCTATGGCTCTTATCTGGTTTGATTAAGAGATTGCTATCTCCCAAACCAGTGCTAAAGAACAGGTCTGCAATAATTTGCACGTCCAGTACAACACCCCACTTTCCATTCAACACTCCTATACTATGTTAGAGCTAATCTTATTATTAAATTACAAAGTGTGAAATGCTTAGTGTCTTTTAAAAATTGTTTATTGCTTTTATTATTTATTTAGTGCTTATTTCATTGATCAATGAATCTATTTCTTACTGTTTGATGCGTTGACCGAAGATAGGAATCCGTAGGGGTCCTCCTTTTGATGGTTTTACACAGAAGAATTTATGTTGATCAATGCTGTAGAAGATGACCCAATTATTACCGATGCTGTAGCCTTGTGTCGCACAGGTCCTTCACGGCTGATGATTAATTAATTAATTATCGTTGTTTTACGGAGCGAGAATTGTTGAACGGTACTAGTTCATCTACACTGCGGACTACTTCTCGAATTTAATGCTTAAATTACACTTTTGCGTGATTGAAAAATTTCTGTACGTAATTTATACACGTCTAGCGTATTGAAGATCCGATCGAAGAGTGATGCTACCCCTCGCTTTGAGTTGGCGTCAGTTTTAAATACGGGCTGCTGATTGGTTGTTCAAATAAATCATGCGTTTTTCCAGTTTTGACAATCTCGAACAGGTCGAGCAAACACCCCTTGACAGGTTTCAAACTGCAGAGAATTTCTAGTTAAAATCGTACTTCCTGTGTTTGCAAATCGATTGATTACTGGTATTTTCAAACGTGTTTTCAAAGATCTGACCACAGAATATTATTGCTTAGGTCTTTATCTGTGTGTGTGTGAAAACACCTAATTCCTACGTAGTATAATTCTCTCGTTATTCCTTTTGGCGTGCGTCATCCAATTGTCATCCATCGTCATTAATTATATTAACTGAGATTGCGGCTACTTATAAAGCTTCACTTGCTGAATACAATGCTGTTTTCAGAATTGCCGTATATTTACTAGTTTTTAAGTTATCACAGGTTAAACTGATAATTTGTATTGAGTAAAATTTCATGTTTGTACTGGTTTCTGATGTCGCGGTGACGTGCTTAGAGCGAGATGGCTGCGATTATACGCTCTCTCTCTCTTGTTTACGGCGCTACACTCGTACCGTCTATCACTTCATATAACGCTCAGTTAGGACGCTAATATGAATCGTTATAATATATATCTGTATGTATGTTTCCAGAAAAGTCAAGATGATAATTGTTGTAGAGCTATATATATGTATATCAGATAATCTAATAATTATTTTTTTTAATTGATTAAGAAAATTAAGAAACATTAAGATCAATAATTCAATTTGGTCAGTCCTGTTATAAAGCATGTAATGGTAACGTTAAAAATTATTAAGGTAGAAACACCAATAAAAGAAAGAAGCTTGTTATTGTTATACGAGTGTTTTATTTGCAAGTCCTGTTACCATGGGCCTCGGAACAATTTTTCTTCCATTTAGACCAAGCGTCTAGTTTTTAAATTTTAATGTAATGACCACTAGTCGCCGTTACACTACATACATTAGTAATCAAACGACGATTTTCTCTTGCAACCACGTCTAGTGCATGGTAAGCAAGGCGAGTATGTATGATCATCACACTTGGCGGATTGTTCTATAAGACTGCATACTTTTACTCAAAGGAATATCACTACAAGTGAAACAAAATTACCACACTCTCACTCTCTAGACTCAAGGTAAACTAAACTGATTTGCGAATCAGGTAACCCTGATATATGGATACTTATTGCCAGTCGTCCCTTACTTTGGGAATAACAGTGATACTCTGTTCCTAATAAAGTGTGTTAATATTTGAATTTGGCAGTTATATGTAAACACATCTGTATGAAGTAAGAAGACTATCAAAAATCAAATATCTGTCACCCACATTTCTTGTAATTTTGTTGCAGGTAAATGTTATTCTATTCATTTTTTATTTGTCTCACATGGTTGTGTCTCTTTCATCGATTACTTGCTGTTTTAAAGTTGTAGCATGACAGATTATCGACATTATAAGGAATGAAAAATGATCATAAATAAATATCAATATCATAAAAGACTGCACAAAATTAATTTTAAGAAATAAGTTAAAAATGAAGGGACAGATGTGTTATGTTTCTATTAAAGTACATGAACTCTATACTTAACTGTTGGAAATAGAGTGTAATGTTTTACATTTATTGACACAAGTGAATTAAAACATTATCCAACACATTTTATCGAGGTGAATCACAAAACACTGAACCAGGACCACTCCACTAACACCAGAAAGAATAATCACTACTGCTGAGACGAGGAAACATTGAAAAGGCAACATTTATTGGAAGAAAATTTCGTCGAGCCGACTTCATTTTAACAAATGCAGTACTGAAGCAGCCATTTTGAATCCCACAATTCATTTCGAGCACTACCAATATAGTCGTCAAGACGTCAATGGTTCGAAATTTTACTTTGATATACATTATATATTAAATCATAACTTTGTAATTTTTAATTCTTAAGCTATTTACTTGTAAGTGCTATACTTTCCTGACCTTACCCTTTCTCTGACTATATAATATAACCGTTAAAAGAACCTGATAATTAATATTAAATACAGATGTAAAAATAATCGATCGCCCTGAGACGCGTCGATGCTAGCTGTAGAATAATCGATTTATAATCGATATATAATTAAAATTGTTAATAGATCTGAAAATTCCGTAAAATTGGTTTCTGTTTATTTATAAAATTTATAAATAGAAATAAAATAAAATGAAATTGAGATCACGGACTATCCGAAAGGCGGCCATTACCAAAGTGGAAGGAGTATACATAAATAATCAGAAGAACCGTCAATCGATTAGTGCTGGAGATAATACAATTAACGCAGAAATTAATTCTAACTACTGAAAGTGATATAGTTGACAGAAACAGTAATAAAAGATTTAAATTTTTACACAAACCAATTACAAAAATTATTTACTAAATACTGAAAAAATAAAACAATTAAACAATATTTTTCAAAAAAAAAAAAAAAACACCAAATTTTTTATATTTGGTAAACGAACAAAATTTTTTTATTTTGTAAACTAAGGACTGTTTACAAAGTATAATAACAATTACTGTTGGCAAGCAAATTTTTTTATTTCAGAATAACCAGATGTTTTATTCATATAACATTATATATGAATAATATTAAAAAGAATTAAAATTAAATTAATATTTATTCTTTTCTTACAAGAAAGATTTACAATTTTAAGGTTACATCTTTCATTCGTGTTGGCAAAATTTCTGGTAAAAACATTATAAGTGACAGTATTGTGTGATAAATAAACTTTTCAGGTGAACGACAGGGATTGCGGTGTAAGGCAGAAAATGTATTACATCTTTGCTGTAAACAGTTTTAATTTTAGTAAAACATAAGCGGATTGTAAATTATAAAGTGACTGCAAAACAGCAGCATTCCGTAGAATGTTGCAGATGTACGTTAACCAATGATAAAAGAAATCGTGTAATTATGAAACATTTATATGGAAAATGTTTAGGTAGGCGAGAATAAATCCCGAAGAAAACATGCTGGTAACAAAACATCCTGGAAGCACAGTCTTGTAAAAGAAAAGTAGATAAACGGGAAAGAAAAGGTGATATAGTGTTTTAAACTTGTTTTTAATAATTTGGGATAGAAAAATGTAAATTGTAATGATGATAATTCAAGTTTTGTCGATGGGTACCTGTTTGCACAAGAAGAGGATGAGTGGTTAAAGTCTGCGTTTGTGTACGTTTGAGACATTTACCATTTTCACAGTAAACCATAACAGAAAAACTGGATTCATCTGTAAAACAGTAGGCCTTTTTGAAGCCAACATCTGTATAGAACTAGATTGTAGACCAAAATTGAAGTGATGCTAACACTTGAATATGAAGTGCGGTTGATGACTTTCGTCAAATGTCCGATGAATTGAACATAAAGCGTTTCTTCATAAAATTGTAATTGTTGCTAGGGTTTACTTGGCGAGGTTTTACTCTCACTTATATGTTGTTATAAAGTATTGTAACGTATAGGGCTGAAGTGTGGGAAACTACAGAACATAAGTGAGGAAAAGATTACGAGACTGGAATACTGGGGTACTGGATATTGGAATACGTATGAGGAAACTGGGATACTGGAGAAGGTACTGTAGACTTACTTTGTAAGATCACAAAATGAAGAAATAAGAGAAGTAACGAATCGTATCAGTATGAATGACGATACAAGAAAAAGTAATGTGTACGTATTTGAACGATGGTTACCTACAAAAATCAGTACGTGTGTTACTCACCGCATCCCACCCTGGGTGTAGAAACTTAGTTGTTTTGAACTCAAAGAAAACTCCAACGCCTTCAGAAACCAAATACTCCGTATCCGAGTATAGTGAAGCTGAAAATGTATTGGCAACTTTAAATGTCTAAGCTAGTACAACATAAATATTCAAAACCTTATAAGAAGTGGGTCACGCTTTTTATCACTTTGAACATTTTGTATAATAATAAAGCGATAGACGTTTAAAATATATTAAATGTATCAAAACAAAACGCCACTAACGTTTGGTGAATACTACGTAAATCAATATTTAGTACTTAATTAAATCTCTAGAAATTATATTTTCTAACGTGTTTATTCTTATCTATTGAGGTCCATGGTATTTAAGTTTCAAATTTTTTTTTAGAAAAAAGAACTGAAACGTTATAAATATTAATCCAACTTCACCATATTCCATCGGTTCATCTTTAGCATTGTGAACTACCGTATGTAGTTAGTGACATTCAAAAACCTCAGGAAGTAGCTAACGTTTGACATTACGCTCCGTCAGCTAGAGTTTTATTATGAATTAAATTCCTAATTCTATCGTCTTTACCCAGCTGCCAACTGCCTATTATTGGACAAGACGTTTTGTTTGTTACCGCAAGCAAGACACCGAAACGATCTAGGAGGAATAAGCAATAACTGAAACACCACAGTGAGGCTGTAAAATGTCTAGAACTCGTGTGCTACGTATATAAGGGGAAGAGGCTGTGTTGTTAGATCAGTTGTGTTGAGCGATTTTCCTTATCGCGGATCCAGCGTTTGTTGAAGTATTGCAGCGAAGTGTTATTGTGTTATAATTAGTGTGGAACCCTATTATTTTACATCATTATTACGGCGTGTGGACAAATTTGACTCGGATTATTGTACAAGCTGATTACAAACTGTTATTTGTGATTAATTAAAGCTGGTGATTAGTGATTTAATTGGTGTCTGTATTTTCTTTTCTACTATAATTACCTGATTCGTCGAACGATTCATGAGACATTTCGTGGGCGGGAGTAGATACGCCGAAGAAATCATAGAAGGCGTCTGTTTCACCTGGTATGTAAATACTAAACTCTTCTGTAAGCGCCGCCATACCGTACTGCTGAAATGCGATTACCAAGGTAAAGTTTGGCCCCTCGGGTATTACAACTACATCTGTTGAAAACAACGTTTATAGTTATTAATATTTTAGTTAGGGTTAAAATCAGAATAAATTATAAACCACTGAGTCCTTTTTAATCATTGATTGTAGAAAAAGAAAGGAATTTAAATTAAATTAATAGTTTTTTAGTCACTTAAAATTATCTATCTATTGCACTTATCTTAAAATATTAATTTTTAATAAAGTTTAATTATTGTGCAATTGACAGCCGCAGACTTGTGACACTTGTATTACTGTTAAATAGCACACCGTTCAACTTATAGAAGTGTAATCAATAATATTTAATAATTTATAACATTTTTGGTTATAAGTTTTATATTTTTATTTATACGATTGCCCTTTATTTTTATCGTCAAATTCAAAGAACATGTTTATCTTTTTACGACATTAAGGTACATATTTCCTATTAAGCTCCTAGAGACAGTTTTGGTTTCATCATATCGTACACCTTAATTGCAGATTCCGTTTCTTGACAACTAAGAGAGGAAATTTAAGTACACGTGTTTCCAATATATGTGTGTGATATATCACAACATCAGAATAATAGCGCGTTATCTCAGTTATATAATTGAAAAGTAGTCTTTAAATACACTTAAAATTTAGTTCGTACATTTATACAAATAGGATAAGAAAAGATAGGAATTGAATGCTATAGTAATAATATGTTATACAATTTATATTATGTAACATCTATATGAATAAATGTTACCTAATAATATTTGTACCCTAAGATAATAAGGTGTCTGAAAAAACCAAAATATATGATTTCCTTTAAAAAATGTTGTCACATCTTGAAGCCAATGTACTGTTGGGTGCCAATGATATCACAATGACTTCAATTTGATTCACTATACAGAAAGAATCATTTTTACTTAACGTTTGAGCAACTGTATTCATCTGTAAACTAACAATTTTTTCCAATTTTAAAGTAGTGAATGTTTTTTGTAGGCAATCCGTATAAATTCCAAACAAACACAGAACGTTTTGTCCATAAATAACATAAATATATAAAAAAATCAAACATAAGGAACAAATTAAACTTACCTATTTTTGGTAGAGGAAAACTGACATTGAGATAATCAGCGTAAAAGTCTATACTTGCCACGGCAGTATCTAAGGCACGCTGAAGACTCAGGATAATCTCAGTCCTCGCATACAAGGTAACTGCAACGTGTTGTTTGGTATACGCTGTCGGCAGTTTGTCGAAGTTTTGTACCATGAAGAAAGCACTACCCGGTCTAACGATAGGAGTTTTCGCAAATTTTACTGTCGTCATGCCTGGCTTTGGTGAGTCTTGTGTTATTTTCTGAACGACACCAAACATTAGTACACAAATATTAATACTACTTTACTGATTAATATTATATCAGTGTTAACAAAATCTTGTTAACTAATAATTCGTCAACATGTTTTGCTTACGTGAAACAAAGTACAGTAAGCCTATTATGTTTCTTTTTCAGTTTTCTAATATTACGTTCTTTTACGAATTTATATGATATGTACTGTTAGTAAAGTTCTTGCATGTTCCAGTTTTGTGTTTGTAATATGCCATCTGTTACAAATCACTATTCTACCCGAGTATTAGCTATTGTCAGAATCGGCGAAACAGAATTTTAGCAGTGAGAGCGCACTGCAGTGTTACTTCAGCCTCTCTAATTCCCAGTATCCCTGTGCACAGATATTCTTTTTAAATTTTGTTTGTGTGTATTAAGTTACAGTTTGTGTTCAAAATGAGGCTAATGTTTAGCGTACAAATTTCAAACCCTATGATTCAAACCCCTGTTCTCCGTACGTTGTATGTAGGCCTGTACAGTACAGTCGGAAGGTAGGCCTAAATGCTTAGCAAAAGCTTATGTTGTTTCCTTTGTTTGTTAAGTTGGGGATCCCATCAAACCTGGGGTTCTAATATATATTACCTAAATTAAAATGTAAGTATCTCTATAAACGGATACAATACACATTATACACGGATATTATACACTATACATATTGTAACTGTTTCTTTTACTGGTCTCTATATGTTTTATTATTTATTATTTTCTTGAAATTATTGAAAAAATTATTTATTAAAAAAAATTTATTTTATTTTTTCAATTTTTTTTATTTATTTTTTCTGAATTCAATTTGTTTAAGTTAACTTAATTATTTTAAAATAAATTGAGGTTGTTGTTAAAATTTATTAATCAATTATTATTTTCTTTCGTTGGTTTGATAAATATTCCTAAAAGAAAAGTTTTGTTTTCGATTAGAGTATCGAAATGTCTATTTTGAGGTTACTTCCAAATTTCGTATTTGTGCGGAAGTTCAAATTACCAAAACCGTTTTATTCTTCTGTCATGTATTGAAGATCCCTTTATTTTACCATGTCCAGTAAATAAAACGCATTTAATACCAAATATGAATCATGGTTAACATTTATTTATTCGAATTCCATTTGAAACTATAAGGTCGAAATTGACAATAGCACGTATCGATTCTTCCTCTCGGGTCGATTTCCTCTTTACTTTTGGTTATGATTATATTGTCTTGGGTTCTTGAGACTGCTATTTAAAAGTTCGTAATTGTGCGCAAGAAGTAGCCTACATTATATTACAATTATTAAAATAATTATAATCAAATACAAACAGAATTAATTAATATAACGAAAATATGTAATACAATTATCGTTCAGTTCCGTGTGATATTGCAATGTAATATAGTTTTTACCCAGTGTTCAACTCAACAAAGATGGCGGTTTGTTGTTTAGCAAAGTAATGTTAAGATTTTTCACTACCAGTTTTTAGAAATAAAATAATTTATACTTAATGTTCACTGTGTATTAATAAGTTTTTATTTCTTTTACTACTGTTCTCTTGTTTAATAAAATTGTTTAAGTTGTTCCTGGTGTTGTTTTGTTATAAATTGATACTAGGATATGGTTACCTCAGGGTTAGTTCTAGCTGTAAAACTTATTCACTCTTTTTATAATTTACTTTTACTAGTCTTTTTCTTCTCTTATTTGATTATTTTGTGTTTTCATTATATCCTCCTTCTTATTTTGATTCCATTATTTTTGTTTTATAGAATTTTTATTCTTCTCCACTTGGATTAGATTCTCATATACGTTTTCACTCAGAGTAGCACAGAATTGATCTGATCACTTTCATGTCTAACAATAGAATGTTGTGTTTTTCTTTTTCTCTTAACTCGCTTGACCAAAATTAGCAAAAATCTCATTGGTCAATACAGTTGAACTTAGGTGTCACATGACACTTATTATTTAAAATATTTAGTTTTTTCATTCTCCACTCCAAATTACTCCATAATTATTACTTAACTATGCTTAATTTAATTTACACATTTGTTTTCCTGATAAAATTATAAGCATTTTGGTATCACACACGACCTATGTAAGTGACTTAATAAATATTTTGGGTGGTTTACAAAATCGTGTTTTAAAAGCCATTTAGTCATTTACTTATTATAATTCCTTACTCTATTTACAATGTTGTTGTTACTATAAAAATAAATCCTATATTAATACTTCTCACTGCTCATTACTAATTAACATTGACTTTATTGTTTGTTAACTAATTTTGACAATAATTTAATGTTAACATTGGCCTAGGTCATGGCATTTCTTTAGCCCTATATTTCTTTTCTTTTCACAATTACTTTTTGGCTTGTTGATTTAAAACCTTATGATTAATTATCATTGCTTTCCTGGGTATTATTACATAAAATGTACATATTCCCTACTTTCTAATAATGTAAATTCATTAGTTTGAAACAGAAATATTAACTTACGGTCATGTCCTCATGACTATAAATTCAATCAACACTAAACAAATAACACATTTTCAAATAACTGGTCAACATATAAACAATATCTTTTTCTCAGTCCATTATGGTCTGTCTTTACTTACTGTTTTCACTCAACTTGACATAACTCTTTAATAGTATTAACAATCTGTTATGTATCATTGGCGTTGACATAACTGATGGTTTTTTCCCTTGAATGACAATGATTAATTAGAAAGAATAGGGAAAATTAGTAACTATATTTAAACTAACAAATCCTCCTTTAACATTAAAGTCTATTTTATAGTAACTATTTTTATCAATTAAACACTTTGTTAATTGTTTTGATTTGTCTAAAACATTGGTTTGGTGTTTATTGTAATATCTAATATATTCACTAAAAACAGGTATCAATCCTCACAATTCTGTTTGTGTGATTAACACTTATTGTGGTTACTCACTTTTTTTCACTTTAACACTGATTGTCTTAATTTCATTTAACTTATCATTTACATTATTTACTTATTACATAAAGTACATCGATTATCCTAGGCATTGTATTGTACTTCATGTTACTGCCTTGGTTTTATAATTGTTTGTTTGGTGTCTGTTAAGGTTACTGGTTACTGGCATTATCTCATTTAATGTTGTTTTACTTTGGACCTACTGCTTCTGTTACATTACAATATAAACAGAAAAAATGCGCTACAATCCCTATACCATTTGCTGTTCCTACGTTGTAACATCAATTTAGTAATCATTTTGATCAAACCCACTTCAGATTTACAGAGACAGGATATAAAAAATAAAACCATAGAATCAAGTATACAAATTTGGACTCTCTGTCAGACCGGTACCATAGGTCAGTGGTATCACCGCCGTCGAAGTGGGAAGATATTGACTTCGCAGACAATTCAACAACCTGCCAGAGGCTTACGCCAGGCAATTCAATTAAAAAGTAGACATTCTTTAAAACAATATATATCTGACTTTAGTCCTTACTAAAACCATCTTATAGCCTATATAAAATCGAACTAAACTATTTCGTTCCAGATTTGGCTCTATTAAAATTCCGGCTTCATTTTTCGGGACTAGACTACAAGAAAGAGCATGGTAAAATTGTTACAAATTATGGGTATTTTATCTTACCTGTAAAGAAATATTGTTTGACACAAAGTACAGAAATTTTGTTAAATTCAAGTTAAATGTCCTCTAATACATTTATTTTCTTTAAATACTCCCCAGATGTTTTAACCTTAGTACTGACTGTAGAGTGTCGCCATACGTTTTGATTTTTCTTACGTTATTCTAATCGAATAAAAAAATAGGGAACATAATTGAAAAATGAGGTCTTATTGATTCGTAGAAAATATTTAACAGAAAACAAAGAGAGCGCCTTTGAAAATACTAATAGGAAACGTTTACGTAATTTAACTCCAGTAACGTTAATCAGTGAGAATTTTCACTAACTAAAAACCTCTAAATAATAAATAGAGCAAAAAGTGTAAAGATAGTTGTCAACAAAAGTATGGCCTGTTACTACACCGTCTCCCCTCATGTTTACATTTTTGAATTCGGAAAGAGTTTACATAATTAATACATTATACGTGACTAAAAAGCAGTATTACTATGTGCTGTATGCTTCTATGTAAAGCAGTGAACCAAATTAGACTGTTTACATTATATTTTGAATAATATAATTTTTTGGCGGACGAGAACCTGACTGTCAAAAATCAAATGGACAACAGTAATTTGTATAGCAAAATTGAATACAAATTTAAATATTACCAAAGAATTAATAGGTAAGGATTAAGAGGAATTGTGCAGACTCTTATTATTTTTTATAATACATAACTTGGCATTAGACAGACATGTGCAATAAACTTTGCAGGTTTTCATTAAATGTTCAGTACAGTACACAGATAATAGAAAAACATGAGCCTCAAGAAACCAAGTTTAAATTCTATAAGAAATGACATCTCTATCCCCGATTTATGAAAGCAACAAATGGGTTTTAAGAAAAAAGAAATGGCGCTGGTAAAAGCAGCAAAAAGTAATTTTTTACATAACGTAAATAGCTAACCAAGGGTGACAGTAAATAGTCTTCTTCTTCTCCTTCTCCTTCTCCACTTCAGGCATTCGGTCATAGACCTGTTGCGCCCTCCGGCCATGATTGAACTCACGCCGCACTCTGACCAGAGAGATATTAGCCAACCCTTTTAACCCACGCCCGGGGGCAAGCAGTGCGGTGGGGGTGAGTGTTGTTTATGTGTGTAGTATATATTGTGTACCCTTGTTACTTACCTGGCCCGGGTATGCCAGAGAAGACGTACGTATTATTTGTCCGAGTACGTGCGGGTGGACGAGCAAATCAACCCGTGACCTCGACTCGATCTCACCACATCGGCAGCACAGCAACGCTCTGATTATGAGTCAGAGACGCTACCACTGTGCCGGCCCGCCCACACCTTCCAACGTAAATAGGTGACCAAGAGAGACGCGGAAGAATCAGAGAAGTGTTAAGAAAACGTGAGTAATCACAGAATGAAGTGCAAAAATATAGATATTGAATTGATTACACTCAATAAAAATGCAATAGTATATATGTGATATTGAAAGAATAAAAGGCGTGGCATACATAATCTCTGACTATAATTCGTCAAGGAATAAACGTATGCTCTCATACTTTCCCCAATATAATTAATGCGTATCATTGAACGTACCTCTGGATTCATGTTAGATATTGCCCTGTAGTCTTTGGTCGGATAAGTGACAACAATAGTTATGTCAAATGTACATTTAAACGTATCTCTGTCGAATATTGGGAAGAAGTACACTGAGTACATTAATCGCCTGTGAAAGAATGAATAGAATATTAACATTCATTAAGTTAGTTAATTTCAAATATTAGTTTAACGTTATTTAACTCGTACCATTATTATTACCATATGGATACTGTTTGTACGTATCGACTAATTTACTGTTTCTCATAAAACTTATTATTATCTTAACATACTTGGACCTCAGTAAATCTTACATTTGGTGAACAAAGTCATTAACAATAAATGACACTGGAATCAATTAATTTTTTACAATTCAGAATAAAGGTTATATTCAGAATAAAAATATCATTTTGCCATCGCCTGGTTTGGTACGCATTAAAAAATATAAAAGACTAGATTTCAGATATTAAATTAATGATTAAGAGTTTTACTATGCAGTGTGACAGATTACGTTGATAACGCCTTTTTTTGTTTTCTATTATAATTGTATTCAAATTACATTTAGACATTATCATTAATAAACACCTTTTGTATGAAACACGCATAGAATTCATTGAATGATTTTAGAACAATATTTTTACAAAACAGTGTATTTAAAAGGATGTATTTTATCAGTTATTTTCTCTATGTTAGCAGTCTTCATAACAACTTTGTCGAATTTTGTTGCTGCTCTGCTATATATACTTTTCCCTCGAACGAGGCCTTTCGGTTTCGCAACCATTATCAAGTTCTTCCTACAACAACATTAAAATACCTACTTCCCTTATATATATATACTAACACTCCCACGCATCACCGGTTACATTCAACCAATAGGAGGCAGTACTTACCGCCCAGTCCTTGTTAGCCCCACCCCTTACTCAGTCAACCTGACCTCGTCACATACATTATCCTATAGAAATCTCGTACAGCTTTCTACCTTCTGAACCTATCCTGTAACCGTATTACACCTTTTATACACTACTTTTTCAGAATATAGTAAAATATATCCCCATTACTAAATTCAGTCTTTATGTACATCAGCGCATTACTATTCTTTTCCTTACTTTTAATATTTCCAATTCTTCATACAATTTGCGTTTACTTATGTTATTCTCTAACCTTACTATTTCGACGTTCTCTGTTGGGTCTAAAAACCTATGCCCTGTTTCACTAAAATGTCTCGCGTAGAGAGCATTCGTAGTTCTGTCTCCTTCTCTTCTCGCATGCTCTCTCAATCTAATTTCGAACTTACGTCCTGTTTCACCCAGGTAAACCTTATCACACTGTTTACAGTTCAACTTATAAACACCGATTTTCTGTAATTCAGGCGTTATTTCAATACTACTATTCATTTATATAATCAAAAACTGTCTTTGTCTTTTTTACCGCAACATCTATATTGTGTTTTTCAAGGTACTTGATTATGTTCCTCGTTTGAAATCCCAAATATGTTATTGATCATATGTATTTCTTTCCTCTCTTCTCTTCTAGTCTACTATATTCCGTAAGTCACAAGATGGCTGCACTAAACTGATTTTGTTAGAGGGCAATATAATACGTAGAAAATGGTTCATGTAAAAAAGAAGAGTTAAAAAGAATAGAAGAAATAGCGAAAAATAATAATTATAAACCTGGGATAGTAGAGAAAATTGTAAAAAGAACAGAAGGAAATAGTAGACTAGAAGAGGAGAAAGGAAAGAAATACATAGGATCAATAACGTATCTGGGATTTCAAACGAGGAACATAATCAAGAGCTTTGAAAAACACAATATAGATGTAGCGGTAAAAAAGATAAAGACAGTTTTTGATTATATAAATGAATAGTAGTATTGAAATAACGCCTGAATTACAGAAAAGCGGTGTTTATAAGTTGAACTGTAAACAGTGTGATAAGGTTTACCTGGGTGAAACAGGACGTAAGTTCGAAATTAGAATGAGAGAGCATGCCAGAGGAGAAGGAGACAGAACTACGAATTCGCTCTACGCGAGAAATTTTAATGAAACAGGGCATAGGTTTTTAGACCCAACAGAGAACGTCAAAATAGCAAGGTTAGAGAATAACACAAGTAAACGCAAATTGTATGAAGAATTAGAAATATTAAAAGTAAGGAAAAAGAATAGTAAACATATAAACATAAAGACTGCATTTAGTAATGAGGATATATTTTACTATATTTTGAAAGAGTAGTGTATAAAAGGTGTAATACCGTTACAGGATAGGTTCAGAAGGTAGAAAGCTGTAGAAGATTTCAAGAGGATAATGTATGTGACGAGGTCAGGTTGACTGAGTAAAGGGCGGGGCTAAAAAGGATTGGGCGGTAAGTAGTACTGCCTCCTATTGGTTGAATGTAACCGGTGATGCGTAGGAGGGTTAGTATATATATATGAAGGAAGTAGGTATTTTAGTGCTGTTGAAGGAAAAACTTGATAATGGTTGCGAAACCGAAAGGCCTCGTTCGAGGGAAAAGTATATTGTAACGTCTCCCACGCTTTGATCGCGTCTATCTCGGTTACAACGTTTGTTATCTGTTTGTGTTATTCACTTTCTAAAATCGAGTGTGTGTGATTATGAAAGAATATTGACAAATTTAAATTAATTTCTTATTAAATCAGGGCAGTTGTTTGGAGATAGGTAGGAGAGAGAGAGTGAAAGAGAGCCAAATTGAATTACTCTCTTTGTATACAATCTGGTATTTTAAAATTTTTCCGCTCGTTGTATCAGCTGTTTTCTATTTTTACGAACCCATTTAAGGTTAAGTTATTTTTGCAGTACTTAATAATTTTCTGATGACCGGACTGATTTCCTTACTCTTCTCGACTTTTCCTTATTTCCTGTAACAAACTACTATCTACCAGAAATAAAACACATTTTATTCTTTAAACGCAAAGCATTCATTGATTTAGTTTTTTATTCCCTGGACACTATGGTTCCCAAAACAGAAATTGACAATCGATTATTTCTCAAATCACAGCGTTACTTCGATCTTAGTTTTACATTACATATAACACACAACAAATGTTTTATTACAGTTTTTGATAAAGAAAAATTAAATAATTATATTTCCCAGGGTTATTTAATGTTCTCTGAACTTTAAGAAAGTCAGAAATGCATATTGGTTTGTATCATACTTTACATTAATTATTTGTTTATTTTGAAATCTAGTCCATCAAGTTGGTTTTTAAACCGCAAGAGCGCAGACTGAGTATCTTCACTGAAAACGAACACAGATAATGATGGCGGCCGGAACGTTACTAGCGAATCCACATTTTTAGTGTTTTTTGTTTAATTAAATAAAGTTTATTATGTTCACCTTGTTTTCTTATGAATTTAAAGAGATGGTGCTGTTTCTAGTGTTCTATACTTATAGTTGAGGTGTAATTTAGTTATTTATTAAAAGGAAGCGATCTCACCCAAAGATTTTCAATGCTGACGTCTAGATTGAGATGTGGTTAGCTGGATTTATTGGTTTTCATCGATTTTCTGGTGTGAATTATTGTATTTCAAAGGACGTCTCTGATGTAGTGTATAGTGCTGACTCGTTTTCTTAATTTTGTAGTGGTTTGTTCCGAATGATTGTTATTAATTTTTTAAAATTTTATTGGACATTACATTTTTTCATCATCTCACCTTGAATACAATTTAACAATCAATCAATTTCTTGTTAGTTAGTTACTCATAGTAACCAAGAAGTTGATGGTTTTTTATTGGCTAACCTAGGTATCGTTTTAGGTAAATAGGCTAGTACATAATATTTCAAATTCATTTCTTCTTTTTTAAAAAAATACTCCTTTCCAAATCTTAGTTATAATTAAATTTAATTTATATAAGATTTTTCTTCATGAATTTGTTTAAGCTTGGCTACTGGTATTTTATAGTTTAATGATTTTTTATTTTAGTTTATTTATGACTTATACTTTGGTCAATGTATTCTTACTCTACACTACATTATTTTCCATTCCATCTCTCTAATATAGTATTAATTGGCCATTATTAGTTTGATATAACCCTGGATTCCTTTAAACATAAACAAAAATAATTATAGTAAACAAAATATTAATTATAGTTATATTGCCTTTATGGCCTACACAACACAAAACTACAACAACTTGTCATTAGACTATTACTATAATACTGCTTCTTGCATCTGCATCACAAATTTGTGAGATGCCCTTTTTAAGTGTTTGACACTTCCACATAACATACTATGTTTCACTTTGTACACTGCACTTTTACGATTACACTTAGTATTGTTTTCAATGGCTACAGTGTTTTATAGTACAAAGGTTCTTATAGTATGATACATAATCCCCATTTCTGACTTTTGTTAATGGGTAATTACTGATTTTATTCGTATGATTATATGAATCCTTCTTTATTTATTAGTGGTATTGGGCATGGGTTATGTAATGTTACATAAAGCCCCCCCACTAGAACAGAATTATTTTTATTTTCTTTTTAATATTAACAGTTGAATTCCTCGTCCTTCTACTTCCTTTATCAATCTTCATAATATATTTTCATTTCTGCTTGGTTATATACCTTTTATTTTGTTAATGGTAATTGACTTTATTTCATAATGTAACTAATTTTACTAATACTGAACTCTCTCTCTTGGAGGCAAATTCATTAATGATATTCTTTCTTTTGTTTGTTTTTCAAACATTATTTGATAAGGATTGGTCACAATAATCAGTAAAAACATGTTTTAACACTCTCATATTTCTATTTACTTCTATAAATGTGCTTTCTCAATTGAGCTTCTGTCTGCTATCTTCTTTCTGTTTTCTTACTTCATACTTCTAGAATCTGACATCAATCTTCTCAGCTGTTTTATTATCCCTTAAATATTCAATTTCCATAACATTCCCTAACACGTGAGCTGGGACAGTCCAGATGGGCACTTTTGGCTACCTACTCTGCTGGACATAATACACTTTTGTGAGCTCAGAGGAATTATCATCTCTGCTCAAAATATAATACTGCTGGAATTCATCTACAGACAGTTATAAAAAATAAAAATTATACCATAATAGTCTATGTTTCGACTAATAAAAAACACTTTTGGGATTCTTCACGCTGTTGCTGTTTGCATTTAATTATATATTTCTTTTTCTTCTTGATTCCTTCTTATTTTTCAGTAAGTAATTTCAGATTATATTATTGACTGGCATTATTTTTAAATCCTTTTGACTTTCCTTCTTGTGACAGATGTTCTTCGTATCATTTCTTCCTTTATCATTTTCAACTCCGAGAAATTCTAAATTGTAGCTGTATTAATTATTACCATTCTTTAGCTTCATTGTAATTATAGTCATTAAATTATCCATTGTTCTTCTTATTTTACCTTCTTGTCTGAGCACATTGCCATTAATTGTTTTTATATATTTTTTTTCTTCTCGTTGTTCCCATTAAAATATTATTTTTTCCTATTATTTTATTTTGAATCATATTGTTTATAAATTAATTATGTAATCTGTTCTTACATTCTCTTGGTGTTTTGTTGTTTATCTTAAATTACATTGTTTCGAAATATCTTAAGTAAGTTGTCCTTACATGCTTTTTGAATTTTGCTCTTTTATTATATATAATATTATTTATTTGGTCCCTTTTTTCCAATGGGTTGCTTGGTCGGTATACAGAAAATCAGTCCCTTTTTTTTCTTCTGGTTGATTATTACTTGTTTTAACCATGGTCCATTAACTCATCAGCACTCGTCGTTTGGATTACTGCTGTGTCCATAATGATTTTTTTCCTTGTGAAATAACTCTCTATCATCTGGTATTGTAACTCTGCTGATATTGAATTTTCATTAAATTCAATGGTTACCATCGTTTTCCGAACTCTTTCTTTCATTGTCACATATTCTTCTACTACCATGTCTTGTAATTTTTCTAATACGCCTATTTTTATCATATTTATATGTAGTCTATTATACAAATATGTTGATGATATATCATTTACTGGTGATGTCACTGAACTTTTATTTACTGGTATATTTAATTTAAATATAGATTTAGTTCAGTTTTTTCTATAACTTTTCAAAACAGTCGTTTCTCTGTAATTAACGATTGGGAGATTAAGTACAATAACCAGCCCACTATTAATCATATCTACTTCTTCCCGTGTATTTTTACGTTTGTTAGGACGTATTATTCGTTTTTCTTTCGTTTTCTTAATTATTTGTTTCTTATTCCCTTAATGTTAATTTCTATGTGCGTCATCTTTTCTTTGTCTCTGTTACTGTTATTCTCCGATAGCAATGCATTTTGGTCTTCTCTAATTTCTATTTCCTTCCTGCTCTCTTCTGTGTTCGGACTTACTTTAATCCCTTCTGAAGTGCTGTCTAGTGTTTCATCCAAATTCTTGAAACCACTGTCCATTCGTTTATTTGCCTCCCCCTTGTATTCATCTACTCTTTGGCTAAGTGTGTTAACATTTTCAATCTTCCCCCCGAAAGTTTCCCTTAACTCCTTATTGAACTTCTACACCTTACCCTCAATTCGCTTTAAATTTTCTTCGTTTATTTCTCCATTTGTTTTAAACTGTCCCACAAGGTTTCATTCTGTTTCTTTGAAGTTTCCTACTGTTTTCTAAAATTTTCATCAATTTTATTAAATACTTCGCTCAAGGTTTCATTTTGTTTCCTTGAGTTTTCCATTATAATTCTAACATCTCCTGCGTGCTCATGTCTTCTTTTTGGGCGGATTTATCTGGTTGGTCCCCTTGGGCATCCTCTTCAATTATTTCCTTTTCCGTGTCCAGAACAACTTCGGTTTCTTCTTTATCGCCTGTCTGTTGTTCCATTTGACTGTCAGTGACTACTACTATTTCTTGTTCCTGTCCACCTTCTTCCTTCTCCGTGTCTTCTGCCCTCTTCTTCGTCTTGCCTCTGGTATTACGCATTTCTTGGCTTCTTCTAGTTGCCGACAGAAATTAGGTTTCTCTTTATAATAATTTGTGTATATCTCGAAATTCCTTCCTAATTCAAGCCCTTTAATTTGAGCGCCATTTGTAACGTCTCCCACGCTTTGATCGCGTCTATCTCGGTTACAACGTTTGTTATCTGTTTGTGTTATGTACTTTCTAAAATCGAGTGTGTGTGATTATGAAAAAATATTGACCAATTTAACTTAATTTCGTATTAAATCAGGGCAGTTGTTTGGAGATAGGTAGGAGAGAGAGAGTGAAAGAGAGCCAAATTGAATTACTCTCTTTGTATACAATCTGGTATTTTAAAATTTTTCCGCTCGTTGCATCAGCTGTTTTCTATTTTTACGAACCCATTTAAGGTTAAGTTATTTTTGCAGTACTTAATAATTTTCTGATGACCGGACTGATTTCCTTACTCTTCTCGACTTTTCCTTATTTCCTGTAACAAACTACTATCTACCAGAAATAATACACATTTTATTCTTTAAACGCAAAGCATTCATTGATTTAGTTTTTTATTCACTGGACACTATGGTCTCCAAAACATAAATTGACAATCGATTATTTCTCAAATCACAACGTTACTTCGATCTTAGTTTTACATTACATATAACACACAACAAATGTTTTATTACAGTTTTTGATAAAGAAAAATTAATTAAATATATTTCCCAGGGTTATTTAAGGTTCTTTAAACTTTAAGAAAGTCAGAAATGCATATTGGTTTGTATCATACTTTACATTAATTATTTGTATATTTTGAAATCTAGTTCATCAAGTTGGTTTTTAAATCGCCAGAGCGCAGACTACGTATCTTCACCGAAAACGAACAAAGATAATGATGGCGGCCGGAACGTTACTAGCGAATCCACATTTTTAGTGTTTTTTGTTTAATTAAATAAAGTTTATTATGTTCACCTTGTTTTCTTATGAATTTAAAGAGATGGTGCTGTTTCTAGTGTTCTATACTTATAGTTGAGGTGTAATTTAGTTATTTATTAAAAGGAAGCGATCTCACCCATAGATTTTCAATGCTGACGTCTAGATTGAGATGTGGTTAGCTGGATTTATTGGTTTTCATCGATTTTCTGGTGTGAATTATTGTAGTTCAAAGGACGTCTCTCATGTAGTGTATAGTGCTGACTCGTTTTCTTAATTTTGTAGTGGTTTGTTCCGAATGATTGTTATTAATTTTTTAAAATTTTATTGGACATTACATTTTTTCATCATCTCACCTTGAATACAATTTAACAATCAATCAATTTCTTGTTAGTTAGTTACTCATAGTAACCAAGAAGTTGAGCGTTTTTTATTGGCTAACCTAGGTATCGTTTTAGGTAAATAGGCTAGTACATAATATTTCTAATTCATTTCTTCTTTTTTAAGAAAGGGGGTGGTGGGGGTGCAAAGTAGCAGTACCTCCTAGTTGGTGCACCCTGTGTAACGCTAAATCTGCTACGGCAAACATACGCCTACACGATCCTCCCAAAACATGACAGGAAGAGCTAAGAGGAAAACCAGCCCTTCTAAGGGCTTCAACGATGGCCTCCGAATATTATTTTGGAATGCGGGAGGCCTGAACACCTCAAAATTTTGTGAGTTCAAGACTCAAGTTTTAACGTTTGACGCAGATGTTTTCATCTTAGTTGAAGCCGGAGCTTCTACGGACTCCAGTGATTGTTTTAATGTGACGAATTACACAAATTATGTTTTACTTCGAGCAAGACAAGTGGCCTCAGGCATCATAGTGGGAGTAAAGAGCACAATAGCATGCGAGTTCGCCGTTTTACACACCATGACACAAACAGATAAACATGAAGCTGTCAATATCAAAGTGTGGAATAATGGACACCTGTTTAAGATCATTGGAATATACAACCCGCCAAATAACAAGATCAGTACAGACGACATAGCAGACGCATCCCGACACCGAAACAGCATCGTCATTGGAGATTTTAATGCACACTCCCCTCGATGGGGATACTCGGACACTAATGCTCCTGGCCACGCCATTGAAAACCTGATTGATACTACAAACCTGATTCACCTCGTGTCTGAACCAACCTTCTTATCATTCGCTGGACACAACAGCACCCCCGATTTGGCGATAGTTCAAGCCAATCTCGTAAGCAGATCCAATATATCCCTTAAGGAAGCTATAGGAGGATGTGGACACCGAACCCTAGCGCTAAGCATAAGGGGCAAGCAGAAGAACCCCATTGAGCCTCGCTTACCGCGATGAAATTTCAAAAAGGCGAACTGGCCGAAGTTCAGTCTATTCTCCAACCAAATACTCACCCCTTGTATCATCACCGATAATCCTGATCAATCAACTAACAGATTTATTAAGGGTATCCTAGAAACTGCTAAGAAGAGCATACCTCGAGGAAGTGTTAAAAAATATAAACCCTTTTGGAATGCGACTCTCACCGATCTCCAGAAGGAAAGGAACAAGGCGAGAAGGAAAGCTGAGAGAACGAAGCTACTACAAGACTGTGCTGAATTAAGAAGGAAGCAAGCAGCTCTCACTCGGGCCATCATCCAAGCCAAGGAAAGTACATACAGGAACTTTGTCGCCAAACTAGATTTCAGAAGGGACGGCACCAAAGCCCACAATTTCCTATCAAGCTTAAATAATGACAAGAAGAAGCAAGCATGGGAACCCATGAAAGTGAACGACAAGCTCCTCACCAGTCCAGTGCAAGTAGCCAACAGTCTTTGCAAATTCTATGCCTCAGTTAGCTCCCTGAAAGTCAGCGGTCCTGAAAGAAAAAGCGTGCAAATGAGCCAAACAACAAGCGTAGCAACTAAAGAAGAGCACCGCTCTATGATTGCCCGTTTCTCTATACAAGAGTTAGAAATAGCTTTAAGGGATTTAAAAAATTGCAAGTCTGCTGGACCTGACAATATTTTCCCAGATTTCCTAAAGAACCTTGGGACCACTGCTAAACTATGTTTCATAAAACTTATCAACCTAACATGGGATAAGCGGATTCCTCACCAATGGAAAAAAGCTGAGATAATCCCCATCTATAAAAAAGGAAAACCTCGAAGCAGCCTGAGCAGCTACAGGCCCATTTCGCTAACCAGCGTGTGCTGCAAAATAGCGGAAAAGATGGTGGAACGCAGACTAAGAACTTTCCTAGAGTCTAGTGGTGCAATCAGCGATGCTCAAGCAGGATTCCGTCAACATCGATCTACAATAGACCAAATAGTTAAATTCACTCAGGCGGTTAAAGACGGCTTCCATCGAAAACAATCGACACTGGCTGTGTTAATCGATTTCAAGGCTGCGTACGACAAAGTTTGGCGCGCACTACTTCTATACAAACTCAGAGAGCTCGGAGTGAAGAACAACATGCTCACATGGATAAAAAACTTTCTAACCGAACGCTACATCAGAACTAAATTCTTTAATACCACTTCTAAGTACAAATTACAGCGACAAGGACTACCCCAAGGCGCAGTAATCAGCTGTCTGCTCTTCAACATTATGATCAATGACTTAACAACAGCGATCAATAAGATACCTGGAATATCCTGTCTTCTATACGCAGATGATGTCATCCTGTGGGCAACTACAAGCAGCACCTCCCACCTTGAATCAGTAGTCAACTCTGTTTTAAAAAACGTCGCAACCTGGGCAGACAGCAACAAAATGGTAATAAGTCCTGATAAAACGGTTTTTCAACTTTTTACCCTCTCTACTAAACCTCCAAAAATCGAACTTCTGTATAAAGGAACTAACCTGCCTGAAACTTCGATTGCGAGATACCTGGGCGTCAAGCTAGACACAAAACTGACATTCAACAGCCACATCCAGGAAACCGCTGAGCGGGGAGGGAAGCGCATAAGCTTATTGAAACGGCTAGCAGCGACAAAATGGGGATGTACCCAAGATGTGCTAGCAACCGCATACAAATCATACGTGAGACCCACCATGGACTACGCCAGCGAAGTAACCTCCCTTGCAAGCTCCAATAACCTGAAGAGGCTCGACAAAGTCCAGAACGACGCGCTCAGAATCATCACAGGTGGCGCTTTCTCAACACCAATTCAAGCGATGGAAATTCAAACCGACATAGAGCCACTCACTTCAAGAAGAGAGAAATTAACACTCAAGTTCTGGGAAAGATCTAGACGAGTTGACCACAAACACTGGAACGGTTTTACGCCAGCAAACCATAGATTAAAAACGCAAACTACCCCTATCCAATGGGCTGAGAAACTCAGAGACAAATACAAGGTCAATACGGGAAACCCTGCACCCCTGCAAGTATACAACACTGTTTTTGATGCAACGCCGGTGAAAAGACTAACTCTGATTGACCAGTCGGCGCCAAAATACCTTACAGATCCACATGAACTCAAAAAATCCGCTATAGAAACAATCCACACCCTCTATCCTGAAAAGGAATGGTTGCATATTTTTACTGATGGATCAATGTTACCCAACCGTGGAACTGGAGCCGGAGCATATTCTAAAATTTTCCAAATAAGCTGTGCTGTGGGACTGCACTCCAGCAACTACGACGGCGAAGTCAAAGCTATCCAAATGGCCGCAGAACAACTAGCTAAATGCCAAAGTATCCAACTAAAGCGAGTCGTCTTCTTTATCGATTCTCAAGCCGCCATTGTCGCACTAGCTGAAAACAGTCCCACGGACTGCATCTTGACGCTCCGTACACGTGAAGTTCTCGCTACCCTCATACATGGCAACTGGGTTGTCCACCTACAATGGATCCCCAGCCATATTGGTGTTAACGGAAATGAAGAAGCGGACAAGCTTGCAAAAAATGGAGCCCTAATGCAGCAACCTGACACCCCCACTAGCCTATCATCGGCGAAATATCAGATTAACATGGCCGTAAAGAACTACCTGAAACAAATACATACAGAAGCCGGCAGAGGCAAAAAGTGGGAGTCTCTTCTTACAACACCAATTTCACGAACCCTCAAGAGATCGACTGCCGTCGCGGAGTTCAGACTATGCACTGGCCACGACTACCTCCAAGCCCATTTACACCGATTCGGCCTGGTGAATTCCAACATCTGCCCGCTGTGCAATGGAGGAATGATGGATGGACAACACCTGCCTGTCTGTCCTGAACTGGCGAACCTGCAAACGCGAACTTTATCCTGTCTGTACTGGGAGGCTCGCCGCCGAATGGCTGAACTGCCGAGAGCGGGGATTGGATAAAGTAAAGTAAGTTCTTTTTTAAAAAAATACTCCTTTCCAAATCTTAGTTATAATTAAATTTAATTTATATAAGATTTTTCTTCATGAATTTGTTTAAGCTTGGCTACTGGTATTTTATAGTTTAATGATTTTTTATTTTAGTTTATTTATGACTTATACTTTGGTCAATGTATTCTTACTCTACACTACATTATTTTCCATTCCATCTCTCTAATATAGTATTAATTGGCCATTATTAGTTTGATATAACCCTGGATTCCTTTAAACATAAACAAAAATAATTATAGTAAACAAAATATTAATTATAGTTATATTGCCTTTATGGCCTACACAACACAAAACTACAACAACTTGTCATTAGACTATTACTATAATACTGCTTCTTGCATCTGCATCACAAATTTGTGAGATGCCCTTTTTAAGTGTTTGACACTTCCACATAACATACTATGTTTCACTTTGTACACTGCACTTTTACGATTACACTTAGTATTGTTTTCAATGGCTACAGTGTTTTATAGTACAAAGGTTCTTATAGTATGATACATAATCCCCATTTCTGACTTTTGTTAATGGGTAATTACTGATTTTATTCGTATGATTATATGAATCCTTCTTTATTTATTAGTGGTATTGGGCATGGGTTATGTAATGTTACATAAAGCCCCCCCACTAGAACAGAATTATTTTTATTTTCTTTTTAATATTAGCAGTTGAATTCCTCGTCCTTCTACTTCCTTTATCAATCTTCATAATATATTTTCATTTCTGCTTGGTTATATACCTTTTATTTTGTTAATGGTAATTGACTTTATTTCAAAATGTAACTAATTTTACTAATACTGAACTCTCTCTCTTGGAGGCAAATTCATTAATGATATTCTTTCTTTTGTTTGTTTTTCAAACATTATTTGATAAGGATTGGTCACAATAATCAGTAAAAACATGTTTTAACACTCTCATATTTCTATTTACTTCTATAAATGTGCTTTCTCAATTGAGCTTCTGTCTGCTATCTTCTTTCTGTTTTCTTACTTCATACTTCTGGAATCTGACATCAATCTTCTCAGCTGTTTTATTATCCCTTAAATATTCAATTTCCATAACATTCCCTAACACGTGAGCTGGGACAGTCCAGATGGGCACTTTTGGCTACCTACTCTGCTGGACATAATACACTTTTGTGAGCTCAGAGGAATTATCATCTCTGCTCAAAATATAATACTGCTGGAATTCATCTACAGACAGTTATAAAAAATAAAAATTATACCATAATAGTCTATGTTTCGACTAATAAAAAACACTTTTGGGATTCTTCACGCTGTTGCTGTTTGCATTTAATTATATATTTCTTTTTCTTCTTGATTCCTTCTTATTTTTCAGTAAGTAATTTCAGATTATATTATTGACTGGCATTATTTTTAAATCCTTTTGACTTTCCTTCTTGTGACAGATGTTCTTCGTATCATTTCTTCCTTTATCATTTTCAACTCCGAGAAATTCTAAATTGTAGCTGTATTAATTATTACCATTCTTTAGCTTCATTGTAATTATAGTCATTAAATTATCCATTGTTCTTCTTATTTTACCTTCTTGTCTGAGCACATTGCCATTAATTGTTTTTATATATTTTTTTTCTTCTCGTTGTTCCCATTAAAATATTATTTTTTCCTATTATTTCATTTTGAATCATATTGTTTATAAATTAATTATGTAATCTGTTCTTACATTCTCTTGGTGTTTTGTTGTTTATCTTAAATTACATTGTTTCGAAATATCTTAAGTAAGTTGTCCTTACATGCTTTTTGAATTTTGCTCTTTTATTATATATAATATTATTTATTTGGTCCCTTTTTTCCAATGGGTTGCTTGGTCGGTATACAGAAAATCAGTCCCTTTTTTTTTCTTCTGGTTGATTATTACTTGTTTTAACCATGGTCCATTAACTCATCAGCACTCGTCGTTCGGATTACTGCTGTGTCCATAATGATTTTTTTCCTTGTGAAATAACTCTCTATCATCTGGTATTGTAACTCTGCTGATATTGAATTTTCATTAAATTCAATGGTTACCATCGTTTTCCGAACTCTTTCTTTCATTGTCACATATTCTTCTACTACCATGTCTTGTAATTTTTCTAATACGCCTATTTTTATCATATTTATATGTAGTCTATTATACAAATATGTTGATGATATATCATTTACTGGTGATGTCACTGAACTTTTATTTACTGGTATATTTAATTTAAATATAGATTTAGTTCAGTTTTTTCTATAACTTTTCAAAACAGTCGTTTCTCTGTAATTAACGATTGGGAGATTAAGTACATTAACCAGCCCACTATTAATCATATCTACTTCTTCCCGTGTATTTTTACGTTTGTTAGGACGTATTATTCGTTTTTCTTTCGTTTCCTTAATTATTTGTTTCTTTATTCCCTTAATGTTAATTTCTATCTGCGTCATCTTTTCTTTGTCTCTGTTACTGTTATTCTCCGATAGCAATGCATTTTGGTCTTCTCTAATTTCTATTTCCTTCCTGCTCTCTTCTGTGTTCGGACTTACTTTAATCCCTTCTGAAGTGCTGTCTAGTGTTTCATCCAAATTCTTGAAACCACTGTCCATTCGTTTATTTGCCTCCCCTTGTATTCATCTACTCTTTGGCTAAGTGTGTTAACATTTTCAATCTTCCCCCCGAAAGTTTCCCTTAACTCCTTATTGAACTTCTACACCTTACCCTCAATTCGCTTTAAATTTTCTTCGTTTATTTCTCCATTTGTTTTAAACTGTCCCACAAGGTTTCATTCTGTTTCTTTGAAGTTTCCTACTGTTTTCTAAAATTTTCGTCAATTTTATTAAATACTTCGCTCAAGGTTTCATTTTGTTTCCTTGAGTTTTCCATTATAATTCTAACATCTCCTGCGTGCTCATGTCTTCTTTTTGGGCGGATTTATCTGGTTGGTCCCCTTGGGCATCCTCTTCAATTATTTCCTTTTCCGTGTCCAGAACAACTTCGGTTTCTTCTTTATCGCCTGTCTGTTGTTCCATTTGACTGTCAGTGACTACTACTATTTCTTGTTCCTGTCCACCTTCTTCCTTCTCCGTGTCTTCTGCCCTCTTCTTCGTCTTGCCTCTGGTATTACGCATTTCTTGGCTTCTTCTAGTTGCCGACAGAAATTAGGTTTCTCTTTATAATAATTTGTGTATATCTCGAAATTCCTTCCTAATTCAAGCCCTTTAATTTGAGCGCCATTTGTAACGTCTCCCACGCTTTGATCGCGTCTATCTCGGTTACAACGTTTGTTATCTGTTTGTGTTATGTACTTTCTAAAATCGAGTGTGTGTGATTATGAAAAAATATTGACCAATTTAACTTAATTTCGTATTAAATCAGGGCAGTTGTTTGGAGATAGGTAGGAGAGAGAGAGTGAAAGAGAGCCAAATTGAATTACTCTCTTTGTATACAATCTGGTATTTTAAAATTTTTCCGCTCGTTGCATCAGCTGTTTTCTATTTTTACGAACCCATTTAAGGTTAAGTTATTTTTGCAGTACTTAATAATTTTCTGATGACCGGACTGATTTCCTTACTCTTCTCGACTTTTCCTTATTTCCTGTAACAAACTACTATCTACCAGAAATAATACACATTTTATTCTTTAAACGCAAAGCATTCATTGATTTAGTTTTTTATTCACTGGACACTATGGTCTCCAAAACATAAATTGACAATCGATTATTTCTCAAATCACAACGTTACTTCGATCTTAGTTTTACATTACATATAACACACAACAAATGTTTTATTACAGTTTTTGATAAAGAAAAATTAATTAAATATATTTCCCAGGGTTATTTAAGGTTCTTTAAACTTTAAGAAAGTCAGAAATGCATATTGGTTTGTATCATACTTTACATTAATTATTTGTATATTTTGAAATCTAGTTCATCAAGTTGGTTTTTAAATCGCCAGAGCGCAGACTACGTATCTTCACCGAAAACGAACAAAGATAATGATGGCGGCCGGAACGTTACTAGCGAATCCACATTTTTAGTGTTTTTTGTTTAATTAAATAAAGTTTATTATGTTCACCTTGTTTTCTTATGAATTTAAAGAGATGGTGCTGTTTCTAGTGTTCTATACTTATAGTTGAGGTGTAATTTAGTTATTTATTAAAAGGAAGCGATCTCACCCATAGATTTTCAATGCTGACGTCTAGATTGAGATGTGGTTAGCTGGATTTATTGGTTTTCATCGATTTTCTGGTGTGAATTATTGTAGTTCAAAGGACGTCTCTCATGTAGTGTATAGTGCTGACTCGTTTTCTTAATTTTGTAGTGGTTTGTTCCGAATGATTGTTATTAATTTTTTAAAATTTTATTGGACATTACATTTTTTCATCATCTCACCTTGAATACAATTTAACAATCAATCAATTTCTTGTTAGTTAGTTACTCATAGTAACCAAGAAGTTGATGGTTTTTTATTGGCTAACCTAGGTATCGTTTTAGGTAAATAGGCTAGTACATAATATTTTTAATTCATTTCTTCTTTTTAAAAAAAATACTCCTTTACAAATCTTAGTTATAATTAAACTTATTTTATATAAGATTTTTCTTCATGAATTTGTTTAAGCTTGGCTACTGGTATTTTATAGTTTAATGATTTTTTGTTTTAGTTTATTTATGACTTATACTTTGGTCAATGTATTCTTACTCTACACTACATTATTTTCCATTCCATCTCTCTAATATAGTATTAATTGGCCATTATTAGTTTGATATAACCCTGGATTCCTTTAAACATAAACAAAAATAATTATAGTAAACAAAATATTAATTATAGTTATATTGCCTTTATGGCCTACACAACACAAAACTACAACAACTTGTCATTAGACTATTACTATAATACTGCTTCTTGCATCTGCATCACAAATTTGTGAGATGCCCTTTTTAAGTGTTTGACACTTCCACATAACATACTATGTTTCACTTTGTACACTGCACTTTTACGATTACACTTAGTATTGTTTTCAATGGCTAGAGTGTTTTATAGTACAAAGGTTCTTATAGTATGATACATAATCCCCATTTCTGAATTCTGTTAATGGATAATTACTGATTTTATTCGTATGGTTATATGAATCCTTCTTTATTTATTAGTGGTATTGGGCATGGGTTAATATGGGAAAATTTGAAGTTGATGTTGGTAACCCTGTAGATGTAGCAGAAGTGAAACTGTCTGTCTAGCAGTAACGGACATTTAGTTACCATGGAGCAGTGGAGCGGTGCAGAGCGTCCGGTCGCCGTAAGGGCGTTTTACCGACATGGTGGCTGCACAACGAGAGTTTCGGCGCCACTATCAGATCCCGCCCCGCGGTCAAGTTCCTTCGTTACACGCAATCGGAACGTGGCTTCGTAATTTTGAAGAGACTGGTTCAGCTTTGAAGAAAAAGCCTAGTAGGGGTGTACGGTCTGTCCGTACCCCGGAAAACATTGATGCCGTGCGAGCTGCCATCTTAAGGAGTCCTCGTCGTTCGATGCGAAAAATTGCCTCGTCTTTGCAGCTCGGACGTCGGAGCGTTCAAAGAATAAACTACATGAACTTCAATTTCATCCGTACAAACTTCAGATTGTGCAACAACTGAATCCTAATGATTGTGTATTGCGCCTGCAAATTTGTGAACAATTGTTGGCTAAAATCAATGAGGATGCTAACTTCATTCAAAATCTTTGGATGTCCGATGAAGCCCATTTTCACTTAAGTGGATACGTGAATAAGCAGAACTTCCGTTACTGGGCTCAAGGAAAAACCTGCTCAGCTTCACCAGCGTCATTACAGAGTACCAAAGTTACCGTATGGTGTGCAGTGTCGTGTCATGGGTTGATAGGTCCTTACTTTTTTGAAGATGAACGAGGCACTGCTGCCACTGTGACGTCTGAACGTTATGTCAACATGCTAGAGACATTTTTGGCTCCAAGACTCCATACTTTTCCAAATCTTGACATTCAGCACACCTGTTTTAACAGGATGGAGCCACCACACACACTGCCAGACAGTCTATGGCAGCAGTGAAACGTTTGTTTGGGGATCGCATAATTTCAAGGAATGCTAACATCGCTTGGCCGCCCCGATCTCCAGACCTTTCAATCTGTGACTTCTTTTTATGGGGACATCTAAAGAGCATCGTGTAGCAGACTAGACCAAGAACCCTTGCTCAGCTCAAGACACAGATTGAAGAGGAAATCGCCAAAATCCCAGGTGACACATTGCGCCGCGCTATGCAAAACCTACAGAAACGACTTACTGAATGTGTGCGGCAAAATGGGCAGCATTTAACAGATGTAATTTTTAAAAAGTAATGCCTAATGTAATTTCCAGTCTTGTAGAACATATTTTGAGCCTCAAATAAAGTTTTATAACGTTCCTTCATTTTGTGCCGAATCCAAGAAAGATCGGCCCGTATACGGTGTTTAACGTTTTCGGTAAAAGAAATATAGGAACGATAGTTGGCGGTGGCGTTTTGCGGTACTGTATTTAGCGGCAGTTATACGCGTACAATCTGCACCTGTGGTAATCAAGCTGCGCTTGATTGGTGCTGCACTCTGGTGCTCGATACAGATATACGCAAACTATTCTGTAATGATGGTATTTAAGTGTGCCCGGCCGGTGCTGCGCTCTGGTGATGCCGCTGTTTGCAAGTGAGAAAGCCGGAAAAGGGAGAACTAAAAATTGTCTCTCGCTGGTCGCCCAAACTATCGCTTCGCCTGCATTCTTCTCCGACAGAAAGGAGCTTTTCGTTGCACCATCTTCTACCTATGGCAGGCTAAACCAATACAGATCTGCGGTAATTTACGGCAATATGATTATATACATCAATTTAAAGTAATACGAAAGAAAAAATTGTTTAATAAGCCCACATTGAGTAAAATCAGTTAACCTCACGCCACGTGGTGAAAAGTGAAATGCGTAATTCTGAGTAATTTAAATGTAACTTTTATTGGTAATTATAGTAATACTATATTAATTTCAGAAATCTTAACTGAGACACCAGAATTGAGAATAATGTAAATGCAAAAATGTATTTGTTTAATAAGTACAGAAATGATTGTAATCAGGTAACCTCTCACACCACGTGGCGAATAAGACTATGTGTAAATTTTATTAATGGTATAACAAACTGAATAATTATATAACCGTAATTGAATTATGGTAACCCACAGGGGTAAAGTTTATAATATGAAATTTAACAAAACTAAATGTTTTCAAGATAGGGCCAGGTGGCCATATAACCGTTGCAAAGTGTGTAAAACTATCATTTTAAGTAGCCCTAAAGATGTGTTAATATTATATATGGATTTTGGTGTGTGTGAGGTTTCTGGGGGAATTAGTTTTGAGAACTTATCGCTGATAATATGTTGTATGACTAGGGTCCCTCGCTGCAAGCCGAGGAACTGCTCCATTCCTGAACATGAACATCTAGACTCTCTCTCAACTTCATCTGCCGGAGGAGAATAGCGAGGACGAGCCACAAACACCCTATCATGTAGACCAGGAGATCACCGCTTCACACCATGCAATATATAAGGTGACATCAATCCATATTATTTTTACACAGTTTGATGTAACGCACTAGAACCAGTGGACATAGAGTCACTCTACACCAATGACTTAAGCTTTAAACATTTTAATTGGGTCCCCGGCTAACGGGACAGAATAGTGCGCGGACTTGGGGGGGAAACTTTTGTACATTTTGTAACTTTGTTTGTATAATCTGTGAGCTCAGAGGTTGACATGTATCTGTGGCTGCTTCCCATTCAGGCGTGTAAATTTCCTTCTTATTTTCAGTATAAGGGTTTCCTTAGTGCTACTAATTCATTCAATCAACATGTAATTTCACTGGTTCAATTTAGTTTTCATTTTATTCTTTAATTTCTCATTTTTAAATTCAGTTTGGGTCATATAGGGATAGAAGTTTCTTTGGTAGTTAAGTCGGGACACCAGTTTAATCCTGTATAGGTGCATTTTCATGCAGACTTGAACATGCTCTTGGGACAGGTTGAGTTATGCACCATCTTGCCTAGGAACATGTCGGCCTTTGGGCCAAATTAATTTTAAAAAGGGTATAAGGCTTTATGACACGTTACTATTTTCAAGACTTAACAAAATTTATCAATATTTAAATTCTTTTAATTAATTATGATCACTGGGGTGTTCACTGTATTCTAATTATAATTACTCCAAGTCTAAGTGCTCAATGTGGCAGCACTTTATAATAGTATCAGGCACTATGCAACTCTTTAATTTAGTATGTCCTGGGGCCACTGGTGTTACAAACATAATCTGTTATACACATATTAGGTATTAAGACCTAATATGGATATTTATAAATTGTTAATTATGTACCTCATGGGGTGGAAAAGGGTGTGGCAAGATTTAATGATAGATGTTATAATTGTCCTGTATTGTGGAACGTGTGTATGTATTGTATATTCGTGTGTATTTTGGGGGTTATAGATGTATTGTATATTCGTGTGTATATTTGGCGGATCAGATATAGGGCTAAAAGGAGAATATAAAACATAGATTTTATATACATTTATTTTCACATACCATTTCTGAAAGGAGAATATAAAACATAGATTTTATATAAATTTATTTTCACATACCATTTCTAAAAATAGAATATAAAACATAGATTTTATATAAATTTATTTTCACATACCATTTCTAAAAGGAGAATATAAAACATAGACTTTATATAAATTTATTTTCAAATAACATTTTAAAAGGGAGAATATAGATTTTATATTTATTAATTTCAAATGACATTTTTAAAAGGGAGAATATGGATTTTATATTATTAATTTCAAATAATATTATTTTTAAAGCAGAGAATATAAATTTTATATTTATTAATAATTTTTGTAAGTAACAATTTCGGAGGAGGTATAATGTGTTTAGTTATAATAAAAAGATTTATTGATTGTTAATTTTGTGAGTTTTAATTGCAAGTCCCGTCTCACTGGATCCAGCGCATTTTTGGCTTCTCTAGGCGTTGGCCTAGTTTTAATTATCTTGTGGCCCCTCTTTAGAAAAAAAAATAAATTTTTTTTAAATTAAAAAAAAAAACTTTTTCTACAAGTCAAAGTTAAAGAGGGGTTACATTTGGTAGCAGAGCGTGGTTGAGATTAGGGTCAAACCTTGGGTCCTTTGGGTGTGACGGGGCTTGCAAACTCAGGAAGCATTTTTGGGGTTCGAATAGAACTTAGAAGAATCTCTGGAAGTCCCTATATCTAGAAGTAACTATGTCTTGTTAGGTTTAAGGTTTGTGTATTATATGTGTGTATATTTGCTGCCCACCTGTTGGTATCGTTGAACGGTAGATTGCCACGCGGTGTGAAATTTAAAAGGGTGAAATTTCTTTGGAAACGCGAATTATCGCAGATCTGTGCCTAGGTGGAGATATGGTTCGCGTATTACCTTGCCCATAATAGGGGAGGTGTTTCATTTATGCGGTGTGGCCCGATCGGCAGTCGGTCTCCTCCGAGATACGGGAGCCGAAGTCATTACAAATACTTTTTTGGAGAATTTGTCGTTGGTCGGTAATTTTGTCATGTTGTGTGTTAGTGTGTGTGTCGCGTTCCTTAATGTGTAGTGTTGTTGAGAGCAGTTCAGGTAAGCGGGCTGGGTCCTCGCAACGGTAGGGGGACCCGCGGTCTGCTTAAGGGAAGAACGGTACTTAAGTATTTCCTGTGTTATTATTGTCATTATTTTTGTAGGGTGTTAGGTGTTTTGTGGGAATTATGTTTTGTTGATTGTGTGTTGTGAATTGTGCAATTCTGGCGGCGTTATGCTTTCAGAAATTGCCCCACCCCCTTTCAGGAGTTCTCCAGAAACTTTCGGTGGTAGATGGAATAGATGAGGACGGGTTGCTGGTCTTCTTGGATCTTGTCCTGCAGTTGGCAGATTTCCCGGGTGTGTCCGATGGGGAGGTCTTGTCCCTTATATACCCGTATTGCCGGGGTTCATTGGCAGGGTTGGTCACAAACACTCTGCGTCGGGGCTGCAGTGTCGACGCTTTTCATGGGGATGTGTTGGATTTCTTCATACCCCATCGACGACGTTCCCAGCTTAAGTTAGATTCATTCTATCGCCTACAGGCCAACGGAGAGGCGTTGGGGGACTTCGTGCACGACATACGGAAAGCTGCCCGGGTATTACGATTAGGGTTGCCCGAGACGGAAGTAATACAAGCAATTCTGGAAGGACTGAATCCCCAAGAGAGATCGCGTTTGATATTCGCAGACCGTCCACGTTGTTTCGCGGATCTGTACCGTTTGTGTGTGGTTTCTAAGACTGTCCAGGCAGGGGACGAGTCCCGGGGAAGAGCTGCTACGGATGTCCAATACTCCAGTGGTCCGTTATGAAGAGCTAAAAAGTACAAACATGGCGGTTGGAGAAGAACACAAGAGACTGTCAGAAAAACTGAATATTCCGGAAGTAATGGAGGCTACAAGGGGGTGACAGGTGAGAAGACAGTAGCAACGGTTACAGCAGAGAAAAGAAATAAGTACGAAATTAACAGGGAAAGAAGAAGTTATATTAGTAAACCAACATCGGCAAGTAGGGAGCCTGTAGCAAGTCGTTATTCCTATTTGGAGAGAAAGGAGACTTTGAAGGTTCCCAAGGAATTACCAGTGCCTAATAAAGTAGTGGATGAAGGAGGTGAGGAGAAAGAAGAAAAGCGAAGTAACTTCTGTGGATCAATACAAGACGACAAGAACACATCTGTTGATATTGAATTACAGGACTCTGAGAGGACGTCATGGTTGAATCCAGATGCCGCAGAATTTGTTCCGGTATCTCCATCTCGGTTCATGACGGATCCAGATCCGGTAACATCATCATCGCCTACGCCGGGAGATGAGAAGTCACTTGATGGTGGAGCTTTACCATCGTCAGTAGAATTTAATTTAGACATTACACATGGACCTGGACAGCTGGATTCCAGGTTAGGAAATGTTGAGGAAGTTGTAGTTGCTGAAAGTGGTGAAGAAGAGGAATCGAAGGAAGAGGCAGAAGAGCGGTCTGCACATGCTGCGCAGGGGAGTATAAGTGTAAGTGTTAGGGAGGCTGCATGTGTTTCTGAGGTTGCGGATGGACAAGGGGATGTCAATGCTGCAAGTGTGGTAGAAGTAGATGAGGTAGAAGTTGAGGAGAAATTGGGTGGCAGCGTTGTGGAGTGTGTGAGTGAGAATGATGTAGTGTGTGAAGATGTGCAGACGCTTTCTGTAAGTAGTGTTGAGGATTCCGAGGAATGGAAAGAAGTTTCATGCGGACCAGGTGAGCAACTAGAGGATGAAGATGTGCAGTGTCATGAGGTAGATTTGGATATGGGGACGAAGAAGGGGAAATTGTAGAAGAGAAGGAGGTAGAAGCAGAGGAGTTAGAGGTTGAGGATAATCAAAATCGGGGTAAAAGTGGTCAGGTAAGTTACCTTGATTATAATTCAGAAGAAACAAATCAGTACAGCTCAACACGAGATAGTTTCTCAGAGAGAGGTGTCCAAAAGGAACGAGTACCTAAAGTTCGTCATAAAAAGGTGAGAAAAAGATGTTCCCCACAGTCCCAGTGGTGTTCTTTTACTTCAGGGTTGCGCCCCTGCCTCCGCGAGCCTTGGTTTTCTCCACCCATCCTTATTCTCGAAGGGAACCATGTCCTTACCCTTAGTCCTAGCTATTGACCTTTCAATGATCCTTGCACTTTTCATCTTCCCAATTTTCCTACCCCTCCCCTTAGAAAACAAAATAAAATAAAAAACACGTAAAAATTAGAAGGAAAAAAAATTAGAAAAGGAAAAAAGAAAAATATTAGAAAGGAGTTAGAAAAGAAGTTAGTTGGAAGAGTTGTGACTAGGTTGGTTGTCGTTTTATGATGGAGTGTGACTAGGGTGGTGTTGTTTTCATTTTTCTTTGTTGTAGTTTGTTGTTGATTATTGTAGGGTCCTGGCCATGCCGCATTCCCCGGTTGATTTCCCTGGTAGGTTATTTTTGGATTAAGTGTGGGTTGTTAGACGATGCCGTGCTGAAGTTAACCCCCCCTTGCTAGTTACGCAGTATTTAAAGAGTAAGAGAAGGGATAATGTTCGCGTGCCCTCTATGCGGTTTTCTCTGTCCGGCTAAGCGGGGCCGTCCGCCCTAATGTAGGGATGTGGGCCAGCCATATGGCAAGGATGGAGATGCCTTGTTGGTGCATGTGGCTGGTCGGTCCGAGAGGTGGACGAGAGGAGTAGTACGGTCACTCACATACCAAGGTGGGTGATACTTTGTTAGGTCTTTGGACGAGTATGTGAGTGGGACCAGTAGAAGTAGGTGGTGGTCACCAGAGAGGGTGACGTGTTGGGGCGGTCCCGTGAGGTTGGCATGGCGGAGAGGGTCGCATGGGGATGGTAGCAGTTGTGAGGAGTTTTTTGTTCTGCTCCTCTGTCTAAGTGTGGGGCAACTATGTTGCCCTATTGGGGTGGGGGTGTGCCGAAACCAAGAAATATCGGCGCGTATACGGTGTTTAACGTTTTCGCTAAAAGAAATAAAGGAACGATAGTTGGCGGTGGCGTTTTGCGGTACTGTATTTAGCGGCAGTTATACGCGTACAATCTGCAGCTGTGGTAATCAAGCTGCGCTTGATTGGTGCTGCACTCTGGTGCTCGATACAGATATACGCAAACTATTCTGTAATGATGGTATTTAAGTGTGCCCGGCCAGTGCTGCGCTCTGGTGATGCCGCTGTTTGCAAGTGAGAAAGCCGGAAAAGGGAGAACTAAAAATTGTCTCTCGCTGGTCGCCCAAACTATCGCTTCGCCTGCATTCTTCTCCGACAGAAAGGAGCTTTTCGTTGCACCATCTTCTACCTATGGCAGACTAAACCAATACAGATCTGCGGTAAGTTACGGCAATATGATTATATACATCAATTTAAAGTAATACGAAAGAAAAAATTGTTTAATAAGCCCACATTGAGTAAAATCAGTTAACCTCACGCCACGTGGTGAACAGTCAAATGCGTAATTCTGAGTAATTTAAATGTAACTTTTATTGGTAATTATAGTAATACTATATTAATTTCAGAAGTCTTAACTAAGACACCAGAATTGAGAATAATGTAAATGCAAAAATGTATTTGTTTAATAAGTACAGAAATGATTGTAATCAGGTAACCTCTCACACCACGTGGCGAATAAGACTATGTGTAAATTTTATTAATGGTATAACAAACTGAATAATTATATAACCGTAATTGAATTATGTTAACCCACAGGGGTAAAGTTTATAATATGAAATTTAACAAAACTAAATGTTTTCAAGATAGGGCCAGGTGGCCATATAACCGTTGCAAAGTGTGTAAAACTATCATTTTAAGTAGCCCTAAAGATGTGTTAATATTATATATGGATTTTGGTGTGTGTGAGGTTTCTGGGGGAATTAGTTTTGAGAACTTATCGCTGATAATATGTTGTATGACTAGGGTCCCTCGCTGCAAGCCGAGGAACAGCTCCATTCCTGAACATGAACATCTAGACTCTCTCTCAACTTCATCTGCCGGAGGAGAATAGCGAGGACGAGCCACAAACACCCTATCATGTAGACCAGAAGATCACCGCTTCACACCATGCAATATATAAGGTGACATCAATCCATATTATTTTTACACAGTGTGATGTAACGCACTAGAACCAGTGGACATAGAGTCACTCTACACCAATGACTTAAGCTTTAAACATTTTAATTGGGTCCCCGGTTAACGGGACAGAATAGTGCGCGGACTTGGGGGGGGAAACTTTTGTACATTTTGTAACTTTGTTTGTATAATCTGTGAGCTCAGAGGTTGACATGTATCTGTGGCTGCTTCCCATTCAGGCGTGTAAATTTCCTTCTTATTTTCAGTATAAGGGTTTCCTTAGTGCTACTAATTCATTCAATCAACATGTAATTTCACTGGTTCAATTTAGTTTTCATTTTATTCTTTAATTTCTCATTTTTAAATTCAGTTTGGGTCATATAGGGATAGAAGTTTCTTTGGTAGTTAAGTCGGGACACCAGTTTAATCCTGTATAGGTGCATTTTCATGCAGACTTGAACATGCTCTTGGGACAGGTTGAGTTATGCACCATCTTGCCTAGGAACATGTCGGCCTTTGGGCCAAATTAATTTTAAAAAGGGTATAAGGCTTTATGACACGTTACTATTTTCAAGACTTAACAAAATTTATCAATATATAAATTCTTTTAATTAATTATGATCACTGGGGTGTTCACTGTATTCTAATTATAATTACTCCAAGTCTAAGTGCTCAATGTGGCAGCACTTTATAATAGTATCAGGCACTATGCAACTCTTTAATTTAGTATGTCCTGGGGCCACTGGTGTTACAAACATAATCTGTTATACACATATTAGGTATTAAGACCTAATATGGATATTTATAAATTGTTAATTATGTACCTCATGGGGTGGAAAAGGGTGTGGCAAGATTTAATGATAGATGTTATAATTGTCCTGTATTGTGGAACGTGTGTATGTATTGTATATTCGTGTGTATTTTGGGGGTTATATATGTATTGTATATTCGTGTGTATTTTTGGGGGGTCAGATATAGGGCTAAAAGGAGAATATAAAACATAGATTTTATATAAATTTATTTTTACATACCATTTCTAAAAGGAGAATGTAAAACATAGATTTTATATAAATTTATTTTCACATACCATTTCTAAAAATAGAATATAAAATATAGATTTTATATAAATTTATTTTCACATACCATTTCTAAAAGGATAGTATAAAACATAGATTTTATATAAATTTATTTTCAAATAACATTTTAAAAGGGAGAATATAGATTTTATATTTATTATTTTCAAATGACATTTTTAAAAGGGAGAATATGGATTTTATATTATTAATTTCAAATAATATTTTTTTTAAAGCAGAGAATATAAATTTTATATTTATTAATAATTTTTGTAAGTAACAATTTCGGAGGAGGTATAATGTGTTTAGTTATAATAAAAAGATTTATTGATTGTTAATTTTGTGAGTTTTAATTGCAAGTCCCGTCTCACTGGATCCAGCGCATTTTTGGCTTCTCTAGGCTTTGGTCTAATTTTAATTATCTTGTGGCCCCTTTTTAGAAAAAAAAGAAGAAATTTAAAAAAAAACTTTTTTTACAAGTCAAAGTTAAAGGGGGGTTACAATTTTTTTCAAATTATTTAAAATGTTTCCGTTTCCCTGCGCCACCCTGTATATAATTTCCCCCTTTACCAGTAATTGTGCTCAATAAAAACTGCCACTTTAAAAATATAAAAATTGCAGAATATTTGCTGTAAAAAACTGGAAGAATTGTTACAATAACTGAAGACATAATCATGCAGCGTAACACTTTTTGAGTATATATATATATATATATATATATATATATATATATATATATATACTGTTAATGATTTCTAGGTTCGGTCATTAATCATGAAAACTCAGTTTTGCGACGTTTCGAGATTTATTCTTCTCATAATCATGCCTACAACATTAAAATATAGTCTTACTACAATTATATTATTTGTAAGTGTGTATAGGTGTGTGTAAAGTCATACATTACTATAACTATTTACTTACATTAACTGTGAGCTGAGCTACAGCAACCACATTACACTAAACACTTATCACTGTTCCATACTTATACACATATAAAACATTACATTTGTATAGTGTTAGTCCATTTTAGAAAGAGTGAATAAGATTAGAATAACACTTGCTAAGACTTTGTACGTCCGTTTTCTTGTTAACTGAAAGGTGTTTATTCTTCTCTATTGTTAGCATTTCTAAGAATTGCCGTTTAAAGTGATTACTTTCTGCATGAATTACTTTAGCTTTATGAAACTGAATGTATATAAGTATGGAACAGCGATAAGTGTTTAGTGTAATGTGGTTGCTTTAGCTCATCTCACAGTTAATGTAAGTAAATAGTTATAGTAATGTATGACTTTACACACACCTATACACACTTACAAATAATATAATTGTAGTAAGACTATATTTTAATGTTGTAGGCATGATTATGAGAAGAATAAATCTCGAAACGTTGCAAAACTGAGTTTTCATGATTAATGACCGAACCTCGAAATCATTAACAGTATAATAAACGGTCGATAATTAACATTCCTATATATATATATTTTTTTATGTAACAAAACGGCAATTCTATAATAATAGTAAGCGTGTAAATAATTACCTTTCTATGTTATTTGAGTCTACGATAGTAACAAATACTTCCGCAATGGGCTGGTCACCATTATGCACTGATCCATTAAACTTGAAATGAAGTTGGTAGTCACCAGGAGCGATGGCATTTTTGAACTTAATTACAAAGAAATCTTCATAAACAAAGGTTGTATCAATTTGAATCTCTTTCATAGAATACGAGGATGTGACGACAGCTTCATTTATGTCTATATTGAATTGATTGAGCCATAGGTACTGTTTCTCTATTGTCACTGATATATTTATGAGAGCGCTTCCAGTGTATGTGACAGTATACAAGTCAGGGCTGACAGTTATTTGGTAATGTGTCGGTATCGTGTCCAATGGAACAAATTCGTCTAATGTCCATGGATCCTGTGACGTATCTGAAAATCATAATGAGTTATGAACGTTGCCAAAACTAACATCATCATCTGGCTTTTGAACATTAGAGCTAGTGTGCAAAGGCGCCAGAACGATCTGTAATCAAATTACATGTCGTCATGTCTTGCATGTTTTATAAATCAGCCTTAAATTAACTGGCAAGAACATGTGAATCAAATTATATACATTTTAGTGATTTATTATGGTACATATATTTAGTAATTTTTTTAATTATATATTACTGAAAACTTGAGCGGTTCAGTTATAACGTTTGCTGAGTTGGCAGTTGTGTTATGGTTATATACAAGAGACTGGATAGCGTTTCATATAAAGAAAAACTTTATACATCCATACAGCCAATTTATTTTAGACGAGCACATCCAGAGGGAATTCAGAAATGAAAAGCCTGTAATTTCGTCTTGTTACCTCAAGTAAATTTTTATCATGTTGATATTAATATCGTATTTTTTATGTTATAAACAATTTGTTTATTAATGAAATAAGACTATCTGAAGATTTAATTACACTGTGCAACAAAAAATATCTTTTGTTTTGTCTCTTCTTAAAAATAGTCATCCCTAATCATTTTGGGTACATAAAAATGAATATGATATCAAAATAATTTTGTTAGCTCTAGTTTTTGGGATACACTAATTGCACTATACGCAACTGAGGACTCTAGTCGTTGTACAAATATATGCAAAAGAATTATAGTTTAATGAAAAATGTAAAGTTCATGAAATTGTTATAGTTGTTAAAAGTTGTTGTTTATAAAAATAATGTAGTTCATAGGTTACAGTTTATTACGATTAATAAATATGACCAATCAGGCTAACTCACGTGATCAATCGCCTTCTCTTCGCTTGCCGCTTGTACTCCTGTCCTGGGGCATCACTGGTCACTGTCCAGCAGTAGACTGTCAGCACAGACACGTTCCATTTACCCTAATATTTTTGCTCCATTGCTGAAATATCTTGTTGAAATCGCTCACCGTGCCCGTCACTCACTACACCACAGTTGTCAGGGAAAAAGTCCAGTTGCGAATGGACAAATGTTGACTGACATGTTACAGCCTAATTCGTGATATTTCTCCAAACGGTTTTTCACCATTTCAACATAGTTTTATGTTGACCCAGAAATCCATGAACAACACCCCCAAAGGCTTTCAAACTGCTTTCATGTTGCCGGTGAGGATTTCCTCAAAGTTTTAATCTTTCAGAAGTTGTCAAATTTACTGGCCAAAAAAGATCCGTTCCTTAAATTTGGCGACACTCGGCTGTAGAATTTTTCCTCGAGATACTTAAATGCTTTCCATCTTTACTCATCCCTTTTACAAATTCTTTATTAAATCCAACTTTATGTGTGAAGGCGGGCAGAATAATTTTGTTTTGATCAACAAGAGAACTGTGCTGGACATTTTTAACTCCGGGGCATCGGCGTCTTGTTGGTCATTCTTTTCTCTTGTGGTGAGAAGCCAATTCACACAGGAAACAGCAGTACTTTGTGTACCCAAACTGCATGCCCAGAAGTATTTCTATAACGTTTAGGTCTCCACAGATCTACCATCGGTGGTCTTCATACTTGATCGCTTTCAAAAGTAATTTCATATCCTCATATGTTTCCTTCATGTTCACAGCATGGCCTACAGGAATAAAAGGAAGAGAGTTGCAATTGTTAAACAAAGCAACTTTTAAACTCAGTTTTGATGAGTCAATGAATAGCCTCTAATCCAGTGGTTTAAACTCTACATTCAAAGAGTTTATCAAACCATTAACGTTGCAGCAAAGGAAAAGGTTTTTTTCTTCTTAAAATATGGCATTAGATCTTTTTGCCTGTTCCTCTATACAATCACTTTTACATCACATCGTAGTAAATTCTACTGCCTGAGCCTTGATTCTAAAATCAAGTCCTTAGGTAGATCCAAATCTCGGATGAAATCATTTAATTTACCCTGAGTAAGTCTGTGTGTCTCACCTTACTTATATTATGGCACAGTGTCAGGATACTTTAATGTTGAAGGTTCAGGTGTATTCTTTCTTTCGCTGTCCACACCTTCATCGATCTACAGATGATACCCTTCTGGAGGCTGAGGTACTGGTAGAACATTTCCATGTGAGACTGGACGGATAGCTGATGGAATGTTTTGGTGTTACACAGTCATCTACTTTTTTCTTGACATGCAGTGCACAAGAGGGGGAATCATACAAAAATTACAGTCATCCGTATGACATGTTAGCTCCCTCCAAATTATTGGGACAGCGAAGTGCATTGAAAGTCCTTTTTTATTTAGCCAACTACGAAGATTCACTTAACACGTGTTGCAGCGAATGAGAGGTCTCCAGGGCTTGTCTTGATCCCCAACCTAGACTCATAAATAGTGATAGCAGGCTGTTTTCATAATTAGTGTAACAGAGCATTTTGGGCAGAAAATGTCAGTTCACCACAAATATATCAAAAGTTGTCAACACTAGGTACATTTTCGGGGCATCTTGGAGTTTTTAAAAGATTTGTACACGCGGAACTCTAAAAAGTAAAATAAATATCACTAATAACCGTTAACCTCACAAGATAAACAGAAGAAAACTAAACTCAATTGGCAAGTCATGGTTGCAGTCAGGTTTGCCACCTTAAAATGTCAAAATTCTCTGTTACTCACAAAATAGTTAAATAGTTTTAAAGATAATATTCATTGTTCACAAGCTAAAATAACAAAACGACTATTTTTGAGTCAAAAACATTTTTGTTGTTGACCTGTGTTATAATAAAATACTAAATAGTTCCAAAATAGAATTTAGTGTAGATATGAGGGCAATACGCCTACTTGCTCAAACTGTACTTTCAGTTACATTTGTATATTACAGAAGAAGAATTTTTAAATTCCAAAATAATTAATCATTAAACTACATAGAACGCATTAAACCAATGCAGCATCACAATTTATAATAATTTGATTTTATATTAGAGATACGAGATAAATTTAGATAATTTATTAAAATTTTTGAACTTGAAGAAGGTAAAGATGAGTTATTAGCCTTTTTTAAAGAGATATTATTTACTTACTTACTAATTTGACATACTGTCATGTATTTATGGAAATAAGATAATTGTTTTCATATTTTCTACACTTTAGCAAGATACGTAGGACTACATCGTACTTTATTAGAGTGGTTGATATTGGCAGTTATAAAAGATAATGACAAAATTAAAATTCTACAAGAAAACTTAAAGAACGTTTAATGCTATGAATTGTTTTTGACATCTGTTACTGTTCAACTGAACAGTTGCTAATAAAATGCAGTGAAAAGCCAGTATGCGTCGCTGAGCCGAAAGTAAGTAGCTACGCTTCAACATCATACGTGTTTCATAAATCGGAGCCTTCTAGCCGGCTCAAAACCTATATATCGACTTTAAGTATTTGCACGTACATTCGTTTAGGCATAAATTACATAAACTATTTGAGACCTTAACATTTATAAAAACCTTTGTGAATGGTACCCAACAAATATTTTATCCTTCATGAGAAAAATAATAATTGAACTAATGAACATTTCTTATGTTCAATAATGGACGATTATTTCTTTTACTTAAAACTACTTAAAACTATGAATTGTAAAATAAAATATCTGTATGGAGAACCATAAATGACTTCCATGTTCTAAGATATTTAAAATCATTTACGAAATGAAATGTTTCCATAGAATCTACTTCTTTCCACATACTGCTTCAGCCTTAAGCACAGTACTGTGGACACTAACGTATACCACCACACGTTATCGCACTCGATTTTCACTGATGTTGGCAGTGGACGGAACTGCCGAAACGTCTGGTTTTGCAGAAAACCTTGGACTACGGCCAAACAGTCCGGGAAGGAATTTTAACAACAAACTACTACTTTGTTGCCGATAACCTAGTACATATATAAAAATTATCCCCTCCACCATCAACTATAATTTTCATTTATAGAAAATTACCTCCACACCGTTCAACTAGCCTCTTCATTTATAAATTTTTCATCTACGTTTCTACAGTGGATTATTAAGATCTTTTTATCAGGAAAATTTATTTATCAAAACTAAGTACTTTACTCTTGTTACAACAAAAAATGTTTCTGGTAAAGTACCCTTTCCCCGGTAACAATCTTCCCCAAAATCAATAGGCCTTAAGTCTTCTACAACTCAGGCACATATTGTAATGTTACATAAGATCACGACCACCAGGGCCCCAAACAACCAACAATCCTACAATAACAAATCATAAAGAATGCTACATACAACTTTATGTTAATAACCAAGACAAGTAGAAAGTGATTTTAAATGAATAAAGAATACATCTTTAAACACTGATGAAGATTATCAGAGAAATAATGACAATGACTTAGACGGAACGTAATTAACTGACAACTAACCAAATAGATTAGGTGAAAAATGTGAAACCCAAAGACGGAGAGGAGAAACTATAAATGGAGTAAAGAAGAATACTACAAGGCCCAACTGGATAGAAAAGTAAAATGTTATAAAAGAAATATCCATGTTGATCAAATTAATAGTAAACAAAAATTTAGAGTGTGGAATACACATTTGCAGATTGACCACCCTGAGATTTTAAAAAGAGTTGATAACCAATGAAAAGTAATTGTAAAAGTTTAACGTTCTCATGTTAAAGATTCAGACATAAATGATCAGATTTCAATAAGCAATAAATTATGTTTAACTGAATAAATTAGAGTTGGCTTGATTATTTCAAGTAGATAGGCATTTACAGGCTTGGCAGACGACATGCAACGGTTGGCAATACAAACGGCGCCACGAGTGATTTGAATTAATCTTGTTTTTTAGAGAAGCTGATACACTTTACCTGATCCCGAGAACTTCACACAGAGTAAGTACCGTCATTCTAAATTGTCTTGATTACAGTTGGAACCAACATCGCCGAAAATAACTACTAGTGAAGAGGAACCAACCTCTGTCCGATACTCAACGTTCGACAAACGATGAACCGGGTAAACCAGAAAAATAATCGTGAACACTTTAACTCGACGACTAATTAATAATAAATAAACCACAACCCATCATAAATAAATTTATAAACATTTTAATTAATTAAACCAAACATAATTAATAACCCATAAGATCTAGGTATCTTACAAAATGACGCCAACAACGTGTGGCTTTTCACAGTGGGATCTAGATATCTTACAAAATGGCGACCAACGTTAGAGGCTAGAATTAGGTGGAACTAATTCAAAATAAACGAAAGAAAAAATATTTTTGAAACAAACTAAATTCTAGTAGCAGCTGCAATACGAACAAACGGAAGATGCACCGGAGAATCACCTCGAGAAACGCGCGGCGGAAGCCGAAAAAGAATTAGATATGGACGATAAGGAGGCGACGATAGTTGAAGATATCGAAGTGGTATTACCTCCCGCGGAACCGAAACAACCCGCACAACAAGAGGAACGACCTGAGAGACCCACACAAACAGGGGACGTCAACTTACAGGAAATAATGAAGGCGATAATGGAAACCAACAAGAATATCAAATCGTTAAAAGAAGACAGTCAGAAGAATATTGTATCATTGAAAGAAGGATTGAAGGATAACAATAAAAATATAGAATCGTTAAAGGAAGATTTTAAGGGAGAATTAAATAGAAATCTAGAGTCTTTAAAGGAAGATAATCGAGAACTGACTCAGAAAACAGACGACAGTAAGAAAACGTTAAAAGAAGACAGTCAAAAATTATGCCACCAAATGAACGAGAATAATAAGAAAATGGAGGAGGAAATAGACGACATCAGTAAGAGAATAGAAGAAAACAACGAAAAAATTAACACGAAAATAGACGGGGAAATAACTGGAATTAGAAGAGAGATCGCGGAAGTCCACGAGAGGTGTGAACTATACAACCAAGAATTACAACAAACCAGAGAAGAGGTAGACGGGCGAATAAACAACATCGAATGAATTAACGAAGTTAGAATGGACTCTCTGAAAAGGATGAATCAGGAAGAAATAGAACTTGTACGAACGGACGCAGGGGAAAGATGCGAGGAATTAGACGCAACAGTAAACAATGTACGAAGCCTGACCATCAATAATAAGGAGAAGATTGTAGAGTTGCGACAACGGGAGATCCTGCAGATACGAGAGGAACTCGAAACAATTCGTAATCAACCAACACCGGGTCAATACGTACAAAACGCTGACAATCGCGACAAAACCAATTTAAAAATTATAAAAAGAATCCTATCGAATTTCTAGAGAGAGTAGAAGAAAACTTGGCCAGAATTCGAGAGAATAGATGGACCGTGATACGCAGTATGATGGATGAGATTTTAAAGAAATACACGACAACTGGTGGACGGCGACCCGACACGAGATTCAGAATTACGAGAAGTTCAAGACGCTCTTCCGGGCTAAGTATTGGTCAGAGTCCACCCAAATTTTGTACGGGACGACATATGCAACGGTAAGTACGACGCCAGTCGGGGGACGACACCAACCGCTTACTTCCTCGGTAAAATATGCTTGGCGAGGAACCTCGAGCCTAAGATCCCGGAGGAATGCCTGGTCACAAAATTATCGTATCACTACGAGGAGGGAATAACGCGAGCACAGCAGTGGGGACAGATTAAAACCATCCAATCCATTGCGATGCTACTCGAAAACCATGAGCATGAAGTTTACTACAGAAGAAGTCGTAGGAGGAACGATTATTACCTGGATAGGAATAACCAAGGTGGTAATAACGACCCAAATTACCGGAACAACCGGAGTAACTACGACAACAATATCAACAGAAACAGCGAAAACAATCACCGACCGAACAATCCGGATAACAATCTTGTTGACAGTAATAATAATAACATGAGACGGCCTCCATATAATAACTATAACTACAACCGACCAAATAACCAAGGCGGGAATAATCAAAATAAACCATACAGAAGAGTTAATTATGTCCAAGCCAATAATGATTATGGGAGGAGGCGATATTACCAGAGACGCCGTAGGAGTAATGAATATAGCCGTTACCGCCGTTAGCCGCAGTAATGAATATAGACGGAGGAGAAACTCTGACGAACTAAACCATCACCCTGGAGTACGACCAGAAATAAACGAAATAAATCTATCAAACACGCCGGACAGACGGGAGGAAGAGAATGAAATCTCTTTAATCGAACAGCGGCAGTGAGAAACCAACAAGACCCCTCACTGAACCAGTCTATTGGGTACAATTACGACATGACGAACAAAACTTAGACAAGACGGTAACTATAATAGGGAGTCATTATTTAAAGAATATCAGACACGATCTACTTGAAGAGGAGGAGATCGGCAACGTCCAATGTAATAATCAAATAGCATATGTGACTGCTGAAATAAACGGGGTGAGCACCACATTGATGATCGACACTGGTGCGAACGTCTCTTTAATTGACAGCACTGAGATCAACAGAATACAAGGAGTATGTAAATCGGTAATACCAACTTTACCGATCAACAACATAATACTAGTGGGAGCGACAGCGCGTCAAAATAAGACCGTCAAGAAGCAGGTCAGGGTAGAAGTGACCCAGTAATGGGGTCAACATTCTTACGATATATTTAGTAGCCAATGGCTTACCTTTTTGCAGTTTAATCGACTGCGATATTCTGAGAAAATTACTCAGCAATTATTGACATGAGCAGAGCGAGAGTAACTCTGAGCTCACGAGATTCGGAATGGACGGCTGAGTTAATTGGAAGCAAAGAAGCCCCTCAGGACCGCACCATTTTCCACGTTAGGGAATTACAGAGTTCTAGGAATCAGACACCCAAGGAGGAAATCAATTATCAAGAAAACAATAACAGTTTATGGAACGAGAAGATAGAAGAAATCCGCCAATTTAAGACAACGAAGAGAGATAACCCACTAAATCAAGGTCAAGTTGAAAAGTTAATAAACATATATAACAGATATAGACATGTATTCTCAGACACACCAGGTAAGGTCAATGTGAACCAAAGTTTAGAGAACCGGTAAATTTTAATGGGAACTCCTTCCCTATTGCAAATTCTCTAAAGGAGGCAGTCAGGACAGAAATCAACCGACTATTGAAGGATGACATAATTGAGTTCTGTCAATCACCTTACACCAGCCCTATTGTAGCTATCCGGAAGAAGAACGAGAAAGTAAGACTTTGTTTGGATGCTAGGGAGATTAATAAATCTTTAATTAATGACAGAACCTCCAAAGGAGAAATAGAGGAGATATTGAAGAAATTTCATTGCTCACAGTTTATTAGTTCCTGGGCCACAGTTTGCAGGTACTGGCAGGTGGAACTACACCCAAACAGCCGAAGGTACATGGCGTTCATATTTGAAGGACGCAATTACCAATTTAAGCGATTACCATTCGGATTAGTGAACTCTGTAGCGGTGTATATTAATGTATGGGCTAGGTATTAGGTCAAGAAGCGTTCCAGTTCGCTATAATCTACGTAGACGATCTACTCATCACCTCTGCCAATTGGGAGGATCATTGTTGTAGAATAGAACATGTATTAAGGAAGCTGTGGGAAAACCACATAACACTAAAACTAGAGAAGTCGAAATTTATAGCTACAGAAGTACAGTTTTTAGGATTCCATTTATCAGAGCATGGAATATCCCCATCAAGAGACAAGGTATAATCAATCCAGGGACATTTTTATAACGCATCTGTCTTCAATGACGGTTGTTAAAGAAGTCCCTCTTTTATTTATCTGAATTTTCGGTTGCTTAGGTAAAACTTGAAATCTGGTTGGTTGATTCCGATATACATTAGATTATACCAGACAAGTAGAAGGTGATTTTAAATGAATAAAGAATACATCTTAGCACACTGACGAAGATGATCAAAGGAATAATGACAATGACTTAGACGGAACGTAAATAACTAACAACTAACCCAGTAGATTAGGTGTAAAATGTGAAACCCAAAGACGGATAGGGGAAACTATAAATGAAGTAAAGAAGAATACTACAAGGCCCAACTGCATACCAAAACAGGATGAAGAATAAGATATGCCCTACACGAAACAAAAGAAGAATTAAGACAAGATGAATGGATCATAACAAGAAAGCCCAGAGTAAAGGACAGAGTGATAAGGATGCCTGATAAACTAATATAAATAACTACGCCGACAAAGAAAGCTTACAAGGTGATTAAATGATACAATGAATAACGGTCAGGAGAGTGAAATAAAATTATTAAAGATATAAGTTAACTTTGTATCTGGAAGAATAACAAACATGAATCATGTAGCCAAGCCTTGTAACTAAAGAAAATGTAGGGATATTACTAAGCGAATGATGTTAATAAATACTGTTTAAAGTGGGTAATCGAGACAAAAGGGTGTTTAATATACCTAAAGTCGTTAATAACATTAGTAATACTATGATAATGTGAAATAAAAGACATTGAATCGTAATAAAACAAACACATGGTTGTCAAACCATGACAGGACCGTTAACCTCACTACATGTGAATTGTGCACCTAAAACTGGCTGATGGAACTATACCCAAACAGCCGAAGGTACACGGCGTTCATATTTGAAGGACGCAATTACCAATTTAATCGATTACCATTCGGATTAGTGAACTCTGTAGCGGTGTATATTAATGTATGGGCCAGGTATTAGGTCAAGAAGCGTTCCAGTTCGCTATAATCTACGTAGACGATCTACTCATCACCTCTGCCAATTGGGAGGATCATTGTTGTAGAATAGAACATGTATTAAGGAAGCTGCCGGAAAACCACATAACACTAAAACTAGAGAAGTCGAAATTTATAGCTACAGAAGTACAGTTTTTAGGATTCCGTTTATCAGAGCATGGAATATCCCCATCAAGAGACAAGGAAGAATCAATCCAGCAAATCCCAACCCCGAAAAACAAAAATCAGTTACAGTGGTTTTTAGGTCTGTGTAACTATTATCGTAAATTCCAGAGCAATTACTCAGAATTAACAACGAAAATATCGCCACAATTATCTTTAAAGGACAAATGGACGTGGGGACCACGCCAGGACACTCTACTTCAATTAATTAAGAACACGTTTCTGGAAACTGTAATGCTACATCACCCAGATTTCAACAAGCCGTTCTACTTGAATTGTGACGCACGCGACATCAGTTTAGGATCTGCATTGTACCAAGAGGATGAGGAAGGGAACCACCTGGTCATAAGTTTCGCCAGTAGAACACTGAACAAGTGCGAGCGAAATTACAATGTGACAGAAAAAGAATTTTTAAGCATAGTGTTTGCTCGCGCCAAACTCAGGACCTATGTTTTGGGATATTCAATAACCGTGCGGACTGTTACAAGTCCATATCATTCCTAAAGACCTGTAAGTTAAGCCACGGTAGGTTAACAAGATGGACCCTAGCGTTGCAGGAGTATAACATCAGTTGGGCGTACATCCCAGGCAAGAAGAATATAGAAGCAGACATATTGTCACGTATCAATATAACCAATCAAACCTATGAAGGAGAGAAGGAAACAATTGCAAAAATCTATCACATCATTAAGGGTCGATCGGACTTAGAAGAAATAGTTAAGGAAATCGAACAAATATAAACGCAGGTCACCAAATTAATGCAAATTCTCCAGAGAGTGGGTGCACAGGACAATAGGATAATACCTTACTATTGTATACATCACAATCTTTTATTCATCAAGACGAGGTATCACAATAATACTTGGAAATTGGTGATACCACGGACACTTGAGAAGGAAATCGTCATCGATTATCACATACGTTATGGACACATGGGGGCGTTGAAAGTGATAAAGGCACTGGAAGAACACCTGTACATCAAGGACATAAACAGAAATGTGCGTAAGTATATTAGAAATTGCCGCATATGTCAATTAGTAAAATGCAACAACGAGAAGAAGGAGGGAGTAATGATACCCAAAACTTCATCTAACAAATTAGAAAAGGTTTTCATATATATCTGCGGTCCTTTCCCTCGCAGGGGAGGTCGACTTCAGTACAAAATACATCATAATCATATTAAACCATTACACGAAATTCATAAAATTATAACCGATAAATCGTGCCATCACCAAGAAGATACTCAACGTCGTTATCCTAAACTATATACCTGAAATGGGAAGTCCGAAGACTATCATAACGGATCATGGAACACAATTCAAGGGGAGGAAGTGGAAGGACACGCTGCTAGATCATGGTGTGAGGACTTATAAAACTTCAGTATACCATCGCAGCATCAACCCTGCGGAAAGAGTGCTGAGAGAAGTAGGGAGCATCCGCAGGACATACTGTTCCAACCAACAGCGGAAATGGAACGAATACATATCGGCAGCAGAGGACTTCATAAATCTAGCTCATCACCAATCTCTCGAAACCACACCCTATAATGCCATGTTTGAGAAACCACCACCCCAAGAAATCACTGACATTATTAAATTTCCCCAAGGCCAGGAATACCAGTTCAACAAGGTTTAATTTCATAATAAGTTTATAGAGAAGGTAGAAGAAAGAAGAAGAAGGTACCAGAACAAAACACCAAAGAAAATAATACAGTACCAAGTAGGAGATAGAGTGTTAATAAAAAACCGGGAATTATCCAGAACAAAGGAGGGTGTCACTAAGAAACTACTATTACTGTATACAGGCCCGTATACCATCACCAAGAACAACCAGAACAATATATATGAAATTTCAGATCCAGTGAATAAGCAAACCAAGGGTACATTCAACCAAGCAACGTTGAAGAAATACTATGAGAAATGAAAGCCATAAGTAATGATAATTTCTTCCATGAAGATATTATCAGAATTAGGAAGGAGGCATTATGTAATGTTACATAAGATCACGACCACCAGGGCCCCAAACAACCAACAATCCTACAATAACAAATCATAAAGAATGTTGCATACAACTTTAATGTTATATGTTACATGTTAATGTTTAATGTTACCAAGACAAGTAGAAGTTGATTTTAAGTGAATAAGGAATACATCTTTAACACACTGATGAAGATTATGAAAGAAATAATGACAATGACTCAGACGGAACGTAATTAACTGACAACTAACCCAATAGATTAGGTGAAAAATGTGAAACCCAAAGACGGAGAGGAGAAACTATAAATGGAGTAAAGAAGAATACTACAAGGCCCAACTGGATACCAAAACAGGATGAAGAATAAGATATGCCCTACACGAAACAAAAGAAGAATTTAGACAAGATGAATGGATCATAACAAGAAAGCCCAGAATAAAGGACAGAGTGATAAGGATGCCTGATGAACTAATATAAATAACTATCCCGACAAAGAAAGCTTACAAGGTGATTAAATGAGACAATTAATAACGGTCAGGAGAGTGAAATAATATTACTAAAGTTATAAGTTAACGGTGTATCTGGAAGAATAACAAACATGACTCATATAGACCAGCCTTGTAACTAAACCAAATGTAGGGATATTACTTATCGAATGATGTTAATAAATATAGTTTAAAATGAGTAATCGAGACAAAAGTGTGTATAATAAACCTAAAGTCGTAAATAACATTAGTATTACTATGATAATGTGAAACAAAAGACATTGAATCACAATAAAACAAACACATGTTGTCAAACCATGATAGGACCGTTAACCTCACTACATGTGAATTGTGCACCTAAAACTGGCAGGTGGAACTACACTCAAACAGCCGAAGGTACATGGCGTTCATATTTGAAGGACGCAATTACAAATTTAAGCGATTACCATTCGGATTAGTAAACTCTGTAGCGTTGTTTATTAATGTATGGGCCAGGTATTAGGTCAAGAAGCGCTCCAGTTCGATACCATATACGTAGACGATCTACTCATCACCTCTGCCAATTGGGAGGATCATTGTTGTAGAATAGAACATGTATTAAGGAAGCTGTGGGAAAACCACGTAACACTAAAACTAGAGAAGTCGAAATTTATAGCTACAGAAGTACAGTTTTTAGGATTCCATTTATCAGAGCATGGAATAACCCCATCAAGAGACAAGGTAGAATCAATCCAGCAATTCCCAACCCCGAAAAACAAAAAATAGTTACAGTCGTTTTTAGGTCTGTGTAACTATTATCGTAAATTCCAGAGTAATTATTCAGAATTAACAACCAGATTATCGCCACAATTATTTTCCAAGGACAAATGGACTTATGGACCAAGCCAGGACACTGTATTTCAATTAATTAAGAACAAGTTTCTGGAAACTGTAATGCTACATCACCCAGATTTCAACAAGCCGTTCTACTTGAGTTGTGACGCAAGCGACATCAGTGTAGGATCTGCATTGTACCAAGAGGATGAGGAAGGGAACCACCTGGTCATAAACTTCGGCAGTAGAACACTGAAAAGATGCGAGCGAAATTACAATGTTACAGAAAAAGAATTGTTAAGCATATTGTTTGCATGCGCCAAATTCAAAACCTATATTTTGGGATATTCAATAACCGTGCGCACTGACCACAAGTCCATATCATTCCTAAAGTACTGTAAATTAAGCCACGGTAGGTTAAACGCTGGAACCTAGCCTTGCAGGAGTATAACATCAGTTGGGAGTACATCCCAAACAAGAAGAATATAGCAGCAGACGTATTGTCACGTAACAATATAACCAATCAAAAGTATGAAGGAGGGAAGGAAACAATAGCAAAAATCTATCACATCATTAAGGTTCGATCGGACTTAGAAGAAATAGTTAAGGAAATCGAACAACACCAGACGCAAGACACCAAATTAATGCAAATCCACCAGAGACTGGGTGCACCGGACAATAGGATAATACCTTACTATTGAATACATCACAATCTTTTATTCATCAAGACGAATAGAAGACCACAATACCACAATAATACTTGGAAATTGGTGATACCCCGAACACTTGAGAAGGAAATCGTGATCGATTATCACATACGTTATGGACACATGGGGGCGTCGAAAGTGGTAAAGGCACTGGAGGAACTTCTGTACCTCAAGGACACAAACAGAAAGGTGCGTAATTATATTAGAAATTGCCGCATATGTCAATTAGTAAAATGCAACAAGGAGAAGAAGGGGGGAGTAATGATACCCAAAACTTCATCTAACAAATTAGAAAAGGTTTTCATATACATCTGCGGTCCTTTCCCTCGCAGGGGAGGTCGACATCAGTATAAATACATCATAATCATATTTGACTATTACACGAAATTCATAAAATTATAACCGATAAATCGTGCCACCACCAAGAAGATACTCAACGTCGTAATCAAAATCTATATAACTGAAGTGGGAAGTCCGAAGACTGTCATAACGGATCATGGAACACAATTCGAGGGGAGGAAGTGGAAGGTCACGCTGCTAGATCATTTTGTGAGGACTTATAAAACGTCAGTATACCATCGCAGCAGCAACCCTGCGGGAAGAGTGCTGAGAGAAGTGAGGAGAATCCTCAGGATATACTGTTCCAACCAACAGCGGAAATGGAATGAATACATATCGGCAGCAGTGTAAATCATAAATCTAGCTAATCACCAATCCCTCGTAACCTCGAAATCACTGACATTATTAAATTTCCCCAAGGCCAAGAATACCAGTTCAACAAGTTTTAATTTCATAATAAGATTAAAGAGATAGTAGAAGAAAGAAGTAGAAAGTTCCAGAACAAAACACCACAGAAAATAATACAGTACCAAGTAGGAGATAGAGTGTTAATAAAAAACCGGGAATTATCCAGTACAATGGATGGCATCACTAAGAAACTACTATTACTGTATACAGGACCGTATACCATCACCAAGAACAACCAGAACAATATATATGAAATTTCAGATCCAGTGAATCAGCAAACCAAGGGTACACTCAACCAAACATCGTTGAAGAAATACTATGAGTAATGAGAGCCATAAGTAATATTATATTATCAGAAACAGTCATTTTTAGGAAGGAGGCATTAGGTAATGTTACATAATATCGCGACCACCAGGGCCCCAAACAACCAACGACCTACAATAACAAATCTTAAAGAATGCTACATACAACTTTAATGTTATATGTTACATGTTAATGTTTCATATTACCAACATAAGTAGAAGGTGATTTTAAATGAATAAAGAATACATCTTTAACACACTGATAAAGATGATCAAAGAAATAATGACTATGACTTAGACGGAACGTAATTAACTGACAATTAACCCAATAGATTAGGTGAAAAATGTGAAACCCAAAGACGGAGAGGTGAACTATAAAGGTAATAAAGAAGAATACTACAAGGCCCAACTGGATACCAAAACCGGATGAAGAATAAGATATGCCCTACACGAAACAAAAGAAGAATTAAGACAAGATGAATGGATCATAACAAGAAAGCCCAGAGTAAAGGACAGAGTGACAAGGATGCCTGATGAACTAATATAAATAACTATGCCGACTAAGAAAGCTTATAAGGTCATTAAATGAGACAATGAATAACGGTCAGGAGTGTGCAATAAATTAGTAAAAGTATAAGTTAACGGTGTATCTGGAAGAATAACAAACTTGAATCATACACACCAGCCTTGTAACTAAAGCAAATGTAGGGATATTTCTTATTGAATGATGTGAATAAATAATGTTTAAAATGGGTAATAGAGACAAAAGTGTGTATAATAAACCTAGTGTCATAAATAACATTCATAATACTATGATAATGTGAAATAAAAAACATTGAATCATAATAAAACAAGCACATGTTCGCCAAACCATGATAGGACCCTTAACCTCACTACATGTGAATTATGCTCCTAAAACTGGCTGGTGGAACTACACCAAAACAGCCGAAGGTACATGGCGGTTCATATTTGAAGGACGCAATTACAAATTTAAGCGATTACCATTCGGATAAGTGAACTCTGTAGCGGTGTTTATTAATGTTGTAACAAATATAATAAATATGTTGAACGAGAAATTATTATGCTACGGTTGCGTTCTGCCGCTCGCTCCCTCTATTCATCCAGTCCCAATGACGTCACTCGGAGTTGCCAACAGTTGCTCCGTCCGCTGTGCTATGTTATCGTAATTCTTAATTGAAACAGTAATAATAATGCAAAGATAACACCAATCAGACATATTCCTTTTATCAATCTTTATTCAAATGAAGTATTGATTAATTACTTCTCGTTTTTCTTTACTGCAATTACAATTATGACAAAATCATGCGTCTTTATTCATAAGTAGGTAGTAGCTAAAATATCATGCTCTATGTTGGATTCGACAAGCAAAAGAATGATGCAGTTTGTTTTTATTTCAATGAAATAAATAATCTCAGGGCGTATTTGGTTCGGAAATTATGGTTAAACAAATAATACAACTCTTAAAATCAAAATACAAAATTCACAATATAAGGATATTACAAGGTTTTGATGTGTATAGTGCAAACTGGTAGTCGTGTATGTGCTACTCACTATTATAGGTTATGAAAAGTTTAGATGCTTATTAGTTATCATTAAAGTTTTTATATTGTTCAAAAAATGTGTAATACTCAATTGGTGTTATTTTCAAGTGTTCTTTATTGTTGGTGTAGAATAGTGTCTGTAGTTTTATTTATTGTTTAATTCCTAAATAGTTGTGTACACAAGTGTAGGTGTCGTCACATAAGATGATAAATTGTTCAAATTCACCCAGATCCACCACTTTATTCTTCCAGGACGAAGATAGGGTCCAAGTCTTCTTTGCTTCTTCTCCCCGGATCTAAATTCTTCTGAATTAAATTCTTGATGTTCTTTTGTTATTATAATATTTTGTATTGACTATACCAATTCGGTTTACTAAGTCTGGTACGTGTTTTCACTAATTAAAATGTAATTATCTGAGACGTTTTTATAACGCATCTGTCTTCAATGACGGTTGTTAAAGAAGTCCCTCTTTTATTTATCTGAATTTTCGGTTGCTAAGGTAAAACTTGAAATCTGGTTGGTTGATTCAGATATACATTTTCATACAAATTCATTATTTCAAAGTCTGAATATGGTCAAAATCTTTTAAATTAGTATTGCTTTTTTGTACTGATTGGGAGTTTAAAACTAATACCATCATTATTTTGGTCTTACCATTTGTGACATATATACACCAAACATGCCTATTTTTGCTTAAGGGATACTGATGTTACATTTTTTGCTATCTGAATTTTTCTTAAATAACTTAAAACTGATTGTTTCGATTCCATATTTGTTGTGTATACTACTAATTATAAACCTATCCACGTTACAACATTTATTTTATAAAATTCTAAATGTATTTCCTAAAATTTACAAAATTCCAAAGTTTTTATACGCCTATGTCTTGACATGTTAAATTCCTATTTTCTCTTATTGTAACACTTATTAACAATGCAACTACCATCAAAACTACTCCCTATAACTCTATTAGTATTATTATATAAAATATAACAATAATTATTACTGCAACATTATAAAAAAACAAAATTCACATTTTGTGATTAAACAATTTGTATATGTCTGGTTACGTACATCCTGCATAAGGCATATCATACACTCGTTACTTAATAGAAATATAAATAACATCAACACAACTTAATCTTATTTTTAAAACAAAAAAAGGAAAGTTTAATCATTTAATAATGATTTTCTATTTTTTTTTCATTTTTCTTAGGTAGTTCAGCCATTGCTGTACTAGGTACTTTTTCTGTTTCTTTTTGTACATTTGAGAATTATTATTAGATTATACATTATTTTCTTGATAACATTATGTCCACTATTATTTACAGTCAGTTGCATGTTTCATTGTATCTATAATAATTGTTTTGTTGTATTATTTCATTATATCATTTAGTTAACAATTTACTAATATATTATTTTACATTATACTGTATATTTGGGCCTATTATCCCTCAATTTGTATTTTGATTATTTTTATATTTTGATATATTTAATAAAACCATTTGTTTACTTATAGTAATGGTACATAAGGCTGTCTATCTTTATAAGTATAATTATTTTAATTATTTGAACTTCATGTCATCATCGGGGTATTTTGCATCACTTTACCTAAACATTAATTTGGGTACGGTCAGTTATAGTACAAGTCAGTCTAAAGTAGTTATTTGTTCATCTTCACTATCATTTTTAAAAGATATTTTTCTTCTTGTTAATTTTCTTATCCATGATCTTCATTAAATCTGGTACGATATCAAGCTATGCCAAATGTTATGTTACATAACACCCTGCCATCAAATTTGATTATTTTAATAAAATAGTATATGTTGTTGAAATTATCAATTATCTTATATTTCATATTATCACTTGTTATCCTTTTTATAACCTGGTAAACTTCTCTTTAATTATAAGTGTTCTATCCCTGGAACATGTTACCTCCTTAACAAATTAATGATTATCACATACATCTTGGAATCAGTCGGGGGGCTCTCTTGACCTAATACTCCGCTGTCCTTATAATACATAATACATCAATAATATCGATTGCTGGAGCTATCTCATCAGTGAATCACATTTAATAATCACTAGTCTATTCACGACTAAATCAAATAAAAATAATATAATTATATATTCTTGGGATGGTTCACTCAGTTTAACTTCTCAGATATAAATATTTCTTTCCATTGATTCATTCAGATGTTCATTTTCTTGTGCAGATATTAATAACATTTTTATTTTTAATTGATACTATCGTCTTTCCTCCCTTATCAGTACAGCTTAATCTTCATTTTTCATTCACTATCTTCATCCAATTAACACGTAACAAGTATCTTTATCTATAGTTGTTATTGATTCTCTCACAATCATGATAGGTTATTCGTAGTAAATTCGTTTCTAGGTTTGTCTTATTTTCAACGTCGATTGTCTACATTTGTCTTTTCTTATTCATTTTATAATACTTTGGTTTCACATGATTCATGGATGTTGTCTCTTTCTTTTATATTCAAATAATAAGTTCGTATTTATCTTTAATAAGACGCGCTTATTTGGTTTAGAATTTTGAAATTTATTCAAATTCGTTTATTCGCTTGGTTCAAAATAACATTATCAAAATGTACTGTATGTTGTCCTTACTATTTGTTTGAATTTTGAGATTTATTCAAATTTGTTTTAATTGACTTCATAATACATTTTTAAGGAAACTTGTTTGTATGTTCCCTTAATATTCTTCGTTTCCGCATCACTGATTACATAAGTATTGTTGTTATTGTTTTTTACAACAACATATGGTCCGTTATAAAGTAATAATAGCTTGTTTTCTTATTGACTTGTTTTGCCTTCCGGTGGCTCCAATTAAAATTATATTCTGGATTGGTAGAGTCGGTAAGATAATCTTATTTAATTTTTGAATTTTGTGGTAATATCACAAATTCTGCACTTCTTATTTTCGTCCTTATTGTCATATGTTTTTCTATACCCAGTATCGATTATCTTTTGGTAATTTTCCTTATGTCGCTCAGTTGCTCATACTTTCGTTTGTATGGTTCTGTTTCTTTGTTCTTTATTCATATTATTGTTCCTCAATTAAACTTATTTCTCGTCTCCTTAAAATGGTTCTTTGGCCGTAGTCGGTTAGCATAACATCCGTCCCTTTTCTTGATGGTGTGTGGTATTTGATTTAGCCGTGGTCAATCATCTCAGTTGCCCTTATTGTCCGGACTACCATTGTCTTCATAATTATTACGGTACTTGTGACATCTCTTGCTTCTACCTTGTACTTCATTTTTCCTGCTCTATTTCTTTCATTTGCTGCAAAGCTTCTTCGACTCACCCTATCATATTGTTTCTTACACCAATATGTCACTGGTCCATCAATCACTAATGATATCATTGATATTTTCCCACGTATTTCTATGTCTGGTATTTCCCATTTATCACTGGTCCTCTCTAAGTTGTAAACTATAGTTTTATGGTAAGTTATTATTGAAGTTACATTTAATCCCCTCCTGTATTCTCTGGCATTCATGATTTCTTTATTGTTGGTGATTGGGATATTCAGCACATTAATTAACCCCTTGTTAATCATCTCAAATTCTTCCTTTGTTTTTATTAAATTCGTTGGATGCATTCTTCTCATTTTCTTTGATTCCCCTTCCATATGTTTAATATTCTCTTGGTTCCTATTAGGTTTAATTTCAGCTAATAATGCTACTCGTTCCCTTGTTTTACCGTTTGGTATTTTTTCTGTTTCTGTTTTGCTACCATTTTTTATTTCTTTGGTCCTATTATTTCTTAATTCTTCCCTCCACAGTTTATTATTATTTATTATTTCTTTGGTCATTTCCTTCATTTCCTTACTCAAATCTTCCTTCAATATTACTAAGTTCCTTTTATTATTCTCACTTAATTCTTCCATTTTGTTACAGAAGTCTTCCTTCATTTCGTCCATTAGTTTCTTATTACTCTCCTCCGTTTTCTTAGCAGTTTCCTGTATTAATTCCATCATGAGTTTAATCATTTCTCGCGTCTTCTCGCCTTCTGTTTGTGTGGGTTCTTCTGGTTGTTTCTCCTGAGCCTTGCTTATTATGGTTTCTACTTCCTTAACCGGTGTTGCTTCCTTGTCTTGCATGCTTAATTCGCTTTTCTTCTCGGTTTCAGCCGCTCGTTTGCGCGATGTTTCTCGCTTCCTCATTTTCGTTTATTTTTGTTTGTTTAATTATAAATTATATTTTAATTTATCGGCTCACACGTTGGTTCGCCAATTTGTAACAAATATAATAAATATGTTGAACGATAAATTATTATGCTACGGTTGTATTCTGCCGTTCGCTCCCACTATGCATCCAGTCCCAATGACGTCACTCGGAGTTTCCAACAGTTGCTCCGTCCGCTGTGCTATGTTATCGTAATTCTTAAATGAAACAGTAATAATAATGCAAAGATAACACCAATCAGACATATTCCTTTTATCAATCTTTATTCAAATGAAGTATTGATTAATTACTTCTCGTTTTTCTTTACTGCAATTACAATTATGACAAAATCATGCGTCTTTATTCATAAGTTGGTAGTAGCTAAAATATTGTGCTCAATGCTGGATTCGACAAGCAAAATAATGATGCAGTTTGTTTTTATTTCAATGAAATAAATAATATCAGGGCGTGTTTGGTTCGGAAATTATGGTTAAACAAATAATAAAACTCTAAAAATCAAAATACAAAATTCACAATATAAGGATATTACAAGGTTTTGATGTGTATAGTGCAAACTGGTAGTCATGTATGTGTTACTCACTATTATAGGTTATGAACAGTTTAGATGCTTATTAGTTATCGTTAAAGTTTTTATGGTGTTCAAAAAAGGTGTAATACTCAATTGGTGTTATTTTGAAGTGTTCTTTATTGTTGGTGTAGAATAGTTCTGTAGTTTTATTTATTGTTTAATTCCTAAATAGTTGTGTACACAAGTGTAGGTGTTGTCACATAAGATGATAAATTGTTCAAATTCACCCAGATCCTCTTCTTTATTCTTCCAGGACGAAGATAGGGTCAAAGACTTCTTTGCTTCTTCTCCCCGGATCTAAATTCTTCTGAATTAAATTCTTGATGTTCTTTTGTTATTATAATATTTTGTATTGACTATACCAATTCGGTTTACTAAGACTGGTATGTGTTTTCACTAATTAAAATTTAATTATCTGAGACGTTTTTATAACGCATCTGTCTTCAATGACGGTTGTTAAAGAAGTCCCTCTTTTATTTATCTGAATTTTCGGTTGCTAAGGTAAAACTTGAAATCTGGTTGGTTGATTCAGATATACATTTTCATACAAATTCATTATTTCAATGTCTGAATTTGGTCAAAAACTTTAAAATTAGTATAACGTTTTTGTACTGATTGGGAGTTTAAAACTAATAGCATCATTATTTTGGTTTTAACATTTGTGACATATAGAAACCAAACATGCCTATTTTTGCTTGAGGGATATTGATGTTACATTTTTTGCTATCTGAATTTTTCTTAAATAACTTAAAACTGATTACTTCGATTCCATATTTGTTGTGTATAGTATTAATTATAAACCTATCCACATTACAACATTTATTTTATAAAATTCTAAATGCATTTCCTAAAATTTTCAAAATTCCAAAATTTTTATTCGCCTATGTCTTGACATGTTTCATTCCTATTTTCTGTTATTGTAACACTTATTAACAATGCAACTACCATCAAAACTACTCCCTATAACTCTATTAGTATTATTATTTAAAAATATAACAATAATTATTACTGCAACATTATAAAAAAACAAAATTCACATTTTGTGATTAAACAATTTGTATATGTCTGGTTACATAAATCCTGCATAAGGCATATCATACACTCGTTACTTAATAAAACTATAAATAACATCAACAAAACTTAATCTTATTTTTAAAACAAAAAAAGGAAAGTTTAATCATTTAATAATGATTTTCTATTTTTTTCCGTTTTTCTTAGGTAGTTCAGCCATTGCTGTACTAGGTACTTTTTCTGTTTCTTTTTATACATTTGAGAATTATTATTAGATTATACATTATTTTCTTGATAACATTATGTCCACTATTATTTACAGTCAGTTGCATGTTTCATTGTATCTATAATAATTGTTTTGTTGTATTATTTCATTATATCATTTAGTTAACAATTTACTAATATATTATTTTACATTATACTGTATATTTGGGCCTATTATCCCTCAATTTGTATTTTGATTATTTTTATATTTTTATATATTTAATAAAACCATTTGTTTACTTATAGTAATGGTACATAAGGCTGTCTATCTTTATAAGTATTATTATTTTAATTATTTGAACTTCATGTCATCATCGGGGTATTTTGCATCACTTTACCTAAACATTAATTTGGGTACGGTCAGTTATAGTACAAGTCAGCCTAAAGTAGTTATTTGCTCATCTTCACTATCATTTTTAAAAGATATTTTTCTTCTTGTTAATTTTCTTATCCATGATCTTCATTAAATCTGGTACGATATCAAGCTATGCCAAATGTTATGTTACATAACACCCTGCCATCAAATTTGATTATTTTAATAAAATAGTATATTTTGTTGAAATTATCAATTATCTTATATTTCATATTATCACTTGTTATCCTTTTTATAACCTGGTAAACTTCTCTTTAATTATAAGTATTCTATCCCTGGAACATGTTACCTCCCTAACAAATTAATCATTATCACATACATCTTGGAATCAGTCGGGGGGCTCTCTTGACCTAATACTCCGCTGTCCTTATAATACATAATACATCAATAATATCGATTGCTGGAGCTATCTCATCAGTGAATCACATTTAATAATCACTAGTCTATTCACGATTAAATCAAATAAAAATAATATAATAATATATTCTTGGGATGGTTCACTCAGTTTAACTTCTCAGATTTAAATATTTCTTTCCATTGATTCATTCAGATGTTCATTTTCTTGTGCAGATATTAATAACATTTTTATTTTTAATTGATACTATCTTCTTTCCTCCCTTATCAGTACAGCTTAATCTTCATTTTTCATTCACTATCTTCATCCAATTAACACGTAACAAGTATCTTTATCTATAGTTGTTATTGATTCTCTCACAATCATGATAGGTTATTCGTAGTAAATTCGTTTCTAGGTTTGTCTTATTTTCAACGTCGATTGTCTACATTTGTCTTTTTTCTTATTCATTTTATAATACTTTGGTTTCACCTGATTCATGGATGTTGTCTCTTTCTTTTATATTCAAATAATAAGTTCGTATTTATCTTTAATAAGACGCGCTTATTTGGTTTAGAATTTTGAAATTTATTCAAATTCGTTTATTCGCTTGGTTCAAAATAACATTATCAAAATGTACTGTAAGTTGTCCTTACTATTTGTTTGATTTTTGAGATTTATTCAAATTTGTTTTAATTGGCTTCATAATACATTTTTAAGGAAACTTGGTTGTATGTTCCCTTAATCTTCTTCGTTTCCGCATCACTGATTACATAAGTATTGTTGTTATTGTTTTTTACAACAACATATGGTCCGTTATAAAGTAATAATAGCTTGTTTTCTTATTGACTTGTTTTGCCTTCCGGTGGCTCCAATTAAAACTATATTCTGGATTGGTAGAGTCGGTAAAATGATCTTACTTAATTTTTGAATTTTGTGGTAATATCACAAATTCTGCATTTCTTATTATCGTCCTTATTGATATATGTTTTTCTATACCCAGTATCGATTATCTTTTGGTAATTTTCCTTATGTCGCTCAGTTGCTCATACTTTTGTTTGTATGGTTCTGTTTCTTTGTTCTTTATTCATATAATTGTTCCTCAATTAAACTTATTTCTCGTCTCCTTAAAAAGGTTCTTTGGCCGTAGTCGGTTAGCATAACATCCGTCCCTTTTCTTGATGGTGTGTGGTATTTGATTTAGCCGTGGTCCATCATCTCAGTTGCCCTTATTGTCCGGACTACCATTGTCTTCATAATTATTACGGTACTTGTGACATCTCTTGCTTCTACCTTGTACTTCATTTTTCCTGCTGTTATTCTTTCATTTGCTGCAAAGCTTCTTCGACTCACCCTATCATATTGTTTCTTACACCAATATGTCACTGGTCCATCAATGACTAACGTAATCATTGATATTTTCCCACGTATTTCTATGTCTGGTATTTCCCATTTATCACTGGTCCTCTCTAAGTTGTAAACTATAGTTTTATGGTAAGTTTTTATTGAAGTTACTTTTAATCCCCTCCTGTAATCTCTGGCATTCATGATTTCATTATTGTTGGTGATTGGGATATTCAGCACATTAATTAACCCCTTGTTCATCATCCCAAAATCTTCCTTTGTTTTTATTAAATTCGTTGGATGCATTCTTCTCATTTTCTTTGATTCCCCTTCCATATGTTTAATATTCTCTTGGTTCCTATTAGGTTTAATTTCAGCTAATAATGCTATTCGTTCCCTTGTTTTACCGTTTGGTATTTTTTCTGTTTCTGTTTTGCTATCATTTTTTATTTCTTTGGTCCTATTATTTCTTAATTCTTCCCTCCACAGTGTATTATTATTTATTATTTCTTTGGTCATTTCCTTCATTTCCTTACTCAAATCTTCCTTCAATATTACTAAGTTCCTTTTATTATTCTCACTTAATTCTTCCATTTTGTTACAGAAGTCTTCCTTCATTTCGTCCATTAGTTTCTTATTACTCTCCTCCGTTTTCTTATCAGTTTCCTGTATTAATACCATCATGAGTTTAATCATTTCTCGCGTCTTCTCGCCTTCTGTTTGTGTGGGTTCTTCTGGTTGTTTCCCCTGAGCCTTCCTTATTATGGTTTCTACTTCCTCAACCGGTGTTGCTTCCTTGTCTTGCATGCTTAATTAGCTTTCCTTCTCGGTTTCAGCCGCTCGTTTGCGCGATGTTTCTCGCTTCCTCATTTTCGATTATTTTTGTTTGTTTAATTATAAATTATATTTTAATTTATCGGCTCACACGTTGGTTCGCCAATTTGTAACAAATATAATAAATATGTTGAACGATAAATTATTATGCTACGGTTGTATTCTGCCGTTCGCTCCCACTATGCATCCAGTCCCAATGACGTCACTCGGAGTTGCCAACAGTTGCTCCGTCCGCTGTGCTATGTTATCGTAATTCTTAAATGAAACAGTAATAATAATGCAAAGATAACACCAATCAGATATATTCCTTTTATCAATCTTTATTCAAATGAAGTATTGATTAATTACTTCTCGTTTTTCTTTACTGCAATTACAATTATGACAAAATCATGCGTCTTTATTCATAAGTTGGTAGTAGCTAAAATATTGTGCTCAATGCTGGATTCGACAAGCAAAAGAATGATGCAGTTTGTTTTTATATCAATGAAATAAATAATCTCAGGGCGTATTTGGTTAGGAAATTATGGTTAAACAAATAATAAAACTCTTAAAATCAAAATACAAAATTCACAATATAAGGATATTACAAGGTTTTGATGTGTATAGTGCAAACTGGTAGTCATGTATGTGTTACTCACTATTATAGGTTATGAACAGTTTAGATGCTTATTAGTTATCGTTAAAGTTTTTATGGTGTTCAGAAAAGGTGTAATACTCAATTGGTGTTATTTTCAAGTGTTCTTTATTGTTGGTGTAGAATAGTGTCTGTAGTTTTATTTATTGTTTAATTCCTAAATAGTTGTGTACACAAGTGTAGGTGTTGTCACATAAGATGATAAATTGTTCAAATTCACCCAGATCCTCTTCTTTATTCTTCCAGGACGAAGATAGGGTCAAAGACTTCTTTGCTTCTTCCCCCCGGATCTAAATTCTTCTGAATTAAATTCTTGATGTACTTTTTTTATTATAATATTTTGTATTGACTATACCAATTCGGTTTACTAAGTCTGGTATGTGTTTTCACTAATTAAAATGTAATTATCTGAGACATACTTATAACGCATCTGTCTTCAATGACGGTTGTTAAAGAAGTCCCTCTTTTATTTATCTGAATTTTCGATTGCTAATGTAAAACTTGAAATCTGGTTGGTTGATTCAGATATACATTTTCATACAAATTCATTAATTCAATATCTGAATTTGGTCAAAAACTTTTAATTAGTATTACTTTTTTGTACTGATTGGGAGTTTAAAACTAATAGCATCATTATTTTGGTCTTAACATTTGTGACATATAGACACCAAACATGCCTATTTTTGCTTGAGGGATACTGATGTTACATTTTTTGCTATCTGAATTTTTCTTAAATAACTTAAAACTGATTACTTCGATTCCATATTTTTGTGTATAGTATTAATTATAAACCTATCCACATTACAACATTTATTTTATAAAGAATCTAAATGTATTTCCTATAATTTACAAAATTTCAAAGTTTTTATACGCCTATGTCTTGACATGTTTCATTCCTATTTTCTGTTATTCTAACACTTATTAACAATGCAACTACCATCAAAACTACTCCCTGTAACTCTATTAGTATTATTATTTAAAAATATAACAATAATTATTACTGCAACATTATAAAAAAACATAATTCACATTTTGTGATTAAACAATTTGTATATGTCTGGTTACATACATCCTGCATAAGGCATATCATACACTCGTTACTTAATAAAACTATAAATAACATCAACACAACTTAATCTTATTTTTAAAACAAAAAAGGAAAGTTTAATCATTTAATAATAATTTTCTATTTTTTCCATTTTTCTTAGGTAGTTCAGCCATTGCTGTACTAGTTACGTTTTCTGTTTCTTTTTATACATTTGTGAATTATTATTAGATTATACATTATTTTCTTCATAACATTATGTCCTCTATTATTTACAGTCAGTTGCATGTTTCATTGTATCTATAATAATTGTTTTGTTGTATTATTTCATTATATCATTTAGTTAACAATTTACTAATATATTATTTTACATTATACTGTATATTTGGGCCTATTATCCCTCAATTTGTATTTTGATTATTTTTATATTTTTATATATTTAATAAAACCATTTGTTTACTTATAGTAATGGTACATAAGGCTGTCTATCTTTATAAGTATTATTATTTTAATTATTTGAACTTCATGTCATCATCGGGGTATTTTGCATCACTTTACCTAAACATTAATTTGGGTACGGTCAGTTATAGTACAAGTCAGCCTAAAGTAGTTATTTGTTCATCTTCACTATCATTTTTAAAAGATATTTTTCTTCTTGTTAATTTTCTTATCCATGATCTTCATTAAATCTGGTACGATATCAAGCTATGCCAAATGTTATGTTACATAACACCCTGCCATCAAATTTGATTATTTTAATAAAATAGTATATTTTGTTGAAATTATCAATTATCTTATATTTCATATTATCACTTGTAATCCTTTTTATAACCTGGTAAACTTCTCTTTAATTATAAGTGTTCTATCCCTGGAACATGTTACCTCCCTAACAAATTAATCATTATCACATACATCTTGGAATCAGTCGGGGGGCTCTCTTGACCTAATACTCCGCTGTCCTTATAATACATAATACATCAATAATATCGATTGCTGGAGCTATCTCATCAGTGAATCACATTTAATAATCACTAGTCTATTCACGATTAAATCAAATAAAAATAATATAATAATATATTCTTGGGATGGTTCACTCAGTTTAACTTCTCAGATTTAAATATTTCTTTCCATTGATTCATTCAGATGTTCATTTTCTTGTGCAGATATTAATAACATTTTTATTTTTAATTGATACTATCTTCTTTCCTCCCTTATCAGTACAGCTTAATCTTCATTTTTCATTCACTATCTTCATCCAATTAACACGTAACAAGTATCTTTATCTATAGTTGTTATTGATTCTCTCACAATCATGATAGGTTATTCGTAGTAAATTCGTTTCTAGGTTTGTCTTATTTTCAACGTCGATTGTCTACATTTGTCTTTTTTCTTATTCATTTTATAATACTTTGGTTTCACCTGATTCATGGATGTTGTCTCTTTCTTTTATATTCAAATAATAAGTTCGTATTTATCTTTAATAAGACGCGCTTATTTGGTTTAGAATTTTGAAATTTATTCAAATTCGTTTATTCGCTTGGTTCAAAATAACATTATCAAAATGTACTGTAAGTTGTCCTTACTATTTGTTTGATTTTTGAGATTTATTCAAATTTGTTTTAATTGGCTTCATAATACATTTTTAAGGAAACTTGGTTGTATGTTCCCTTAATCTTCTTCGTTTCCGCATCACTGATTACATAAGTATTGTTGTTATTGTTTTTTACAACAACATATGGTCCGTTATAAAGTAATAATAGCTTGTTTTCTTATTGACTTGTTTTGCCTTCCGGTGGCTCCAATTAAAACTATATTCTGGATTGGTAGAGTCGGTAAAATGATCTTACTTAATTTTTGAATTTTGTGGTAATATCACAAATTCTGCATTTCTTATTATCGTCCTTATTGATATATGTTTTTCTATACCCAGTATCGATTATCTTTTGGTAATTTTCCTTATGTCGCTCAGTTGCTCATACTTTTGTTTGTATGGTTCTGTTTCTTTGTTCTTTATTCATATAATTGTTCCTCAATTAAACTTATTTCTCGTCTCCTTAAAAAGGTTCTTTGGCCGTAGTCGGTTAGCATAACATCCGTCCCTTTTCTTGATGGTGTGTGGTATTTGATTTAGCCGTGGTCCATCATCTCAGTTGCCCTTATTGTCCGGACTACCATTGTCTTCATAATTATTACGGTACTTGTGACATCTCTTGCTTCTACCTTGTACTTCATTTTTCCTGCTGTTATTCTTTCATTTGCTGCAAAGCTTCTTCGACTCACCCTATCATATTGTTTCTTACACCAATATGTCACTGGTCCATCAATGACTAACGTAATCATTGATATTTTCCCACGTATTTCTATGTCTGGTATTTCCCATTTATCACTGGTCCTCTCTAAGTTGTAAACTATAGTTTTATGGTAAGTTTTTATTGAAGTTACTTTTAATCCCCTCCTGTAATCTCTGGCATTCATGATTTCATTATTGTTGGTGATTGGGATATTCAGCACATTAATTAACCCCTTGTTCATCATCCCAAAATCTTCCTTTGTTTTTATTAAATTCGTTGGATGCATTCTTCTCATTTTCTTTGATTCCCCTTCCATATGTTTAATATTCTCTTGGTTCCTATTAGGTTTAATTTCAGCTAATAATGCTATTCGTTCCCTTGTTTTACCGTTTGGTATTTTTTCTGTTTCTGTTTTGCTATCATTTTTTATTTCTTTGGTCCTATTATTTCTTAATTCTTCCCTCCACAGTGTATTATTATTTATTATTTCTTTGGTCATTTCCTTCATTTCCTTACTCAAATCTTCCTTCAATATTACTAAGTTCCTTTTATTATTCTCACTTAATTCTTCCATTTTGTTACAGAAGTCTTCCTTCATTTCGTCCATTAGTTTCTTATTACTCTCCTCCGTTTTCTTATCAGTTTCCTGTATTAATACCATCATGAGTTTAATCATTTCTCGCGTCTTCTCGCCTTCTGTTTGTGTGGGTTCTTCTGGTTGTTTCCCCTGAGCCTTCCTTATTATGGTTTCTACTTCCTCAACCGGTGTTGCTTCCTTGTCTTGCATGCTTAATTAGCTTTCCTTCTCGGTTTCAGCCGCTCGTTTGCGCGATGTTTCTCGCTTCCTCATTTTCGATTATTTTTGTTTGTTTAATTATAAATTATATTTTAATTTATCGGCTCACACGTTGGTTCGCCAATTTGTAACAAATATAATAAATATGTTGAACGATAAATTATTATGCTACGGTTGTATTCTGCCGTTCGCTCCCACTATGCATCCAGTCCCAATGACGTCACTCGGAGTTGCCAACAGTTGCTCCGTCCGCTGTGCTATGTTATCGTAATTCTTAAATGAAACAGTAATAATAATGCAAAGATAACACCAATCAGATATATTCCTTTTATCAATCTTTATTCAAATGAAGTATTGATTAATTACTTCTCGTTTTTCTTTACTGCAATTACAATTATGACAAAATCATGCGTCTTTATTCATAAGTTGGTAGTAGCTAAAATATTGTGCTCAATGCTGGATTCGACAAGCAAAAGAATGATGCAGTTTGTTTTTATATCAATGAAATAAATAATCTCAGGGCGTATTTGGTTAGGAAATTATGGTTAAACAAATAATAAAACTCTTAAAATCAAAATACAAAATTCACAATATAAGGATATTACAAGGTTTTGATGTGTATAGTGCAAACTGGTAGTCATGTATGTGTTACTCACTATTATAGGTTATGAACAGTTTAGATGCTTATTAGTTATCGTTAAAGTTTTTATGGTGTTCAGAAAAGGTGTAATACTCAATTGGTGTTATTTTCAAGTGTTCTTTATTGTTGGTGTAGAATAGTGTCTGTAGTTTTATTTATTGTTTAATTCCTAAATAGTTGTGTACACAAGTGTAGGTGTTGTCACATAAGATGATAAATTGTTCAAATTCACCCAGATCCTCTTCTTTATTCTTCCAGGACGAAGATAGGGTCAAAGACTTCTTTGCTTCTTCCCCCCGGATCTAAATTCTTCTGAATTAAATTCTTGATGTACTTTTTTTATTATAATATTTTGTATTGACTATACCAATTCGGTTTACTAAGTCTGGTATGTGTTTTCACTAATTAAAATGTAATTATCTGAGACATACTTATAACGCATCTGTCTTCAATGACGGTTGTTAAAGAAGTCCCTCTTTTATTTATCTGAATTTTCGATTGCTAATGTAAAACTTGAAATCTGGTTGGTTGATTCAGATATACATTTTCATACAAATTCATTAATTCAATATCTGAATTTGGTCAAAAACTTTTAATTAGTATTACTTTTTTGTACTGATTGGGAGTTTAAAACTAATAGCATCATTATTTTGGTCTTAACATTTGTGACATATAGACACCAAACATGCCTATTTTTGCTTGAGGGATACTGATGTTACATTTTTTGCTATCTGAATTTTTCTTAAATAACTTAAAACTGATTACTTCGATTCCATATTTTTGTGTATAGTATTAATTATAAACCTATCCACATTACAACATTTATTTTATAAAGAATCTAAATGTATTTCCTATAATTTACAAAATTTCAAAGTTTTTATACGCCTATGTCTTGACATGTTTCATTCCTATTTTCTGTTATTCTAACACTTATTAACAATGCAACTACCATCAAAACTACTCCCTGTAACTCTATTAGTATTATTATTTAAAAATATAACAATAATTATTACTGCAACATTATAAAAAAACATAATTCACATTTTGTGATTAAACAATTTGTATATGTCTGGTTACATACATCCTGCATAAGGCATATCATACACTCGTTACTTAATAAAACTATAAATAACATCAACACAACTTAATCTTATTTTTAAAACAAAAAAGGAAAGTTTAATCATTTAATAATAATTTTCTATTTTTTCCATTTTTCTTAGGTAGTTCAGCCATTGCTGTACTAGTTACGTTTTCTGTTTCTTTTTATACATTTGTGAATTATTATTAGATTATACATTATTTTCTTCATAACATTATGTCCTCTATTATTTACAGTCAGTTGCATGTTTCATTGTATCTATAATAATTGTTTTGTTGTATTATTTCATTATATCATTTAGTTAACAATTTACTAATATATTATTTTACATTATACTGTATATTTGGGCCTATTATCCCTCAATTTGTATTTTGATTATTTTTATATTTTTATATATTTAATAAAACCATTTGTTTACTTATAGTAATGGTACATAAGGCTGTCTATCTTTATAAGTATTATTATTTTAATTATTTGAACTTCATGTCATCATCGGGGTATTTTGCATCACTTTACCTAAACATTAATTTGGGTACGGTCAGTTATAGTACAAGTCAGCCTAAAGTAGTTATTTGTTCATCTTCACTATCATTTTTAAAAGATATTTTTCTTCTTGTTAATTTTCTTATCCATGATCTTCATTAAATCTGGTACGATATCAAGCTATGCCAAATGTTATGTTACATAACACCCTGCCATCAAATTTGATTATTTTAATAAAATAGTATATTTTGTTGAAATTATCAATTATCTTATATTTCATATTATCACTTGTAATCCTTTTTATAACCTGGTAAACTTCTCTTTAATTATAAGTGTTCTATCCCTGGAACATGTTACCTCCCTAACAAATTAATCATTATCACATACATCTTGGAATCAGTCGGGGGGCTCTCTTGACCTAATACTCCGCTGTCCTTATAATACATAATACATCAATAATATCGATTGCTGGAGCTATCTCATCAGTGAATCACATTTAATAATCACTAGTCTATTCACGATTAAATCAAATAAAAATAATATAATAATATATTCTTGGGATGGTTCACTCAGTTTAACTTCTCAGATTTAAATATTTCTTTCCATTGATTCATTCAGATGTTCATTTTCTTGTGCAGATATTAATAACATTTTTATTTTTAATTGATACTATCTTCTTTCCTCCCTTATCAGTACAGCTTAATCTTCATTTTTCATTCACTATCTTCATCCAATTAACACGTAACAAGTATCTTTATCTATAGTTGTTATTGATTCTCTCACAATCATGATAGGTTATTCGTAGTAAATTCGTTTCTAGGTTTGTCTTATTTTCAACGTCGATTGTCTACATTTGTCTTTTTTCTTATTCATTTTATAATACTTTGGTTTCACCTGATTCATGGATGTTGTCTCTTTCTTTTATATTCAAATAATAAGTTCGTATTTATCTTTAATAAGACGCGCTTATTTGGTTTAGAATTTTGAAATTTATTCAAATTCGTTTATTCGCTTGGTTCAAAATAACATTATCAAAATGTACTGTAAGTTGTCCTTACTATTTGTTTGATTTTTGAGATTTATTCAAATTTGTTTTAATTGGCTTCATAATACATTTTTAAGGAAACTTGGTTGTATGTTCCCTTAATCTTCTTCGTTTCCGCATCACTGATTACATAAGTATTGTTGTTATTGTTTTTTACAACAACATATGGTCCGTTATAAAGTAATAATAGCTTGTTTTCTTATTGACTTGTTTTGCCTTCCGGTGGCTCCAATTAAAACTATATTCTGGATTGGTAGAGTCGGTAAAATGATCTTACTTAATTTTTGAATTTTGTGGTAATATCACAAATTCTGCATTTCTTATTATCGTCCTTATTGATATATGTTTTTCTATACCCAGTATCGATTATCTTTTGGTAATTTTCCTTATGTCGCTCAGTTGCTCATACTTTTGTTTGTATGGTTCTGTTTCTTTGTTCTTTATTCATATAATTGTTCCTCAATTAAACTTATTTCTCGTCTCCTTAAAAAGGTTCTTTGGCCGTAGTCGGTTAGCATAACATCCGTCCCTTTTCTTGATGGTGTGTGGTATTTGATTTAGCCGTGGTCCATCATCTCAGTTGCCCTTATTGTCCGGACTACCATTGTCTTCATAATTATTACGGTACTTGTGACATCTCTTGCTTCTACCTTGTACTTCATTTTTCCTGCTGTTATTCTTTCATTTGCTGCAAAGCTTCTTCGACTCACCCTATCATATTGTTTCTTACACCAATATGTCACTGGTCCATCAATGACTAACGTAATCATTGATATTTTCCCACGTATTTCTATGTCTGGTATTTCCCATTTATCACTGGTCCTCTCTAAGTTGTAAACTATAGTTTTATGGTAAGTTTTTATTGAAGTTACTTTTAATCCCCTCCTGTAATCTCTGGCATTCATGATTTCATTATTGTTGGTGATTGGGATATTCAGCACATTAATTAACCCCTTGTTCATCATCCCAAAATCTTCCTTTGTTTTTATTAAATTCGTTGGATGCATTCTTCTCATTTTCTTTGATTCCCCTTCCATATGTTTAATATTCTCTTGGTTCCTATTAGGTTTAATTTCAGCTAATAATGCTATTCGTTCCCTTGTTTTACCGTTTGGTATTTTTTCTGTTTCTGTTTTGCTATCATTTTTTATTTCTTTGGTCCTATTATTTCTTAATTCTTCCCTCCACAGTGTATTATTATTTATTATTTCTTTGGTCATTTCCTTCATTTCCTTACTCAAATCTTCCTTCAATATTACTAAGTTCCTTTTATTATTCTCACTTAATTCTTCCATTTTGTTACAGAAGTCTTCCTTCATTTCGTCCATTAGTTTCCTATTACTCTCCTCCGTTTTCTTATCAGTTTCCTGTATTAATACCAACATGAGTTTAATCATTTCTCGCGTCTTCTCGCCTTCTGTTTGTGTGGGTTCTTCTGGTTGTTTCCCCTGAGCCTTCCTTATTATGGTTTCTACTTCCTCAACCGGTGTTGCTTCCTTGTCTTGCATGCTTAATTAGCTTTCCTTCTCGGTTTCAGCCGCTCGTTTGCGCGATGTTTCTCGCTTCCTCATTTTCGATTATTTTTGTTTGTTTAATTATAAATTATATTTTAATTTATCGGCTCACACGTTGGTTCGCCAATTTGTAACAAATATAATAAATATGTTGAACGATAAATTATTATGCTACGGTTGTATTCTGCCGTTCGCTCCCACTATGCATCCAGTCCCAATGACGTCACTCGGAGTTGCCAACAGTTGCTCCGTCCGCTGTGCTATGTTATCGTAATTCTTAAATGAAACAGTAATAATAATGCAAAGATAACACCAATCAGATATATTCCTTTTATCAATCTTTATTCAAATGAAGTATTGATTAATTACTTCTCGTTTTTCTTTACTGCAATTACAATTATGACAAAATCATGCGTCTTTATTCATAAGTTGGTAGTAGCTAAAATATTGTGCTCAATGCTGGATTCGACAAGCAAAAGAATGATGCAGTTTGTTTTTATATCAATGAAATAAATAATCTCAGGGCGTATTTGGTTCGGAAATTATGGTTAAACAAATAATAAAACTCTTAAAATCAAAATACAAAATTCACAATATAAGGATATTACAAGGTTTTGATGTGTATAGTGCAAACTGGTAGTCATGTATGTGTTACTCACTATTATAGGTTATGAACAGTTTAGATGCTTATTAGTTATCGTTAAAGTTTTTATGGTGTTCAGAAAAGGTGTAATACTCAATTGGTGTTATTTTCAAGTGTTCTTTATTGTTGGTGTAGAATAGTGTCTGTAGTTTTATTTATTGTTTAATTCCTAAATAGTTGTGTACACAAGTGTAGGTGTTGTCACATAAGATGATAAATTGTTCAAATTCACCCAGATCCTCTTCTTTATTCTTCCAGGACGAAGATAGGGTCAAAGACTTCTTTGCTTCTTCCCCCCGGATCTAAATTCTTCTGAATTAAATTCTTGATGTACTTTTTTTATTATAATATTTTGTATTGACTATACCAATTCGGTTTACTAAGTCTGGTATGTGTTTTCACTAATTAAAATGTAATTATCTGAGACATACTTATAACGCATCTGTCTTCAATGACGGTTGTTAAAGAAGTCCCTCTTTTATTTATCTGAATTTTCGATTGCTAATGTAAAACTTGAAATCTGGTTGGTTGATTCAGATATACATTTTCATACAAATTCATTAATTCAATATCTGAATTTGGTCAAAAACTTTTAATTAGTATTACTTTTTTGTACTGATTGGGAGTTTAAAACTAATAGCATCATTATTTTGGTCTTAACATTTGTGACATATAGACACCAAACATGCCTATTTTTGCTTGAGGGATACTGATGTTACATTTTTTGCTATCTGAATTTTTCTTAAATAACTTAAAACTGATTACTTCGATTCCATATTTTTGTGTATAGTATTAATTATAAACCTATCCACATTACAACATTTATTTTATAAAATTCTAAATGTATTTCCTATAATTTACAAAATTTCAAAGTTTTTATACGCCTATGTCTTGACATGTTTCATTCCTATTTTCTGTTATTGTAACACTTATTAACAATGCAACTACCATCAAAACTACTCCCTATAACTCTATTAGTATTATTATTTAAAAATATAACAATAATTATTACTGCAACATTATAAAAAAACATAATTCACATTTTGTGATTAAACAATTTGTATATGTCTGGTTACATACATCCTGCATAAGGCATATCATACACTCGTTACTTAATAAAACTATAAATAACATCAACACAACTTAATCTTATTTTTAAAACAAAAAAGGAAAGTTTAATCATTTAATAATAATTTTCTATTTTTTCCATTTTTCTTAGGTAGTTCAGCCATTGCTGTACTAGTTACGTTTTCTGTTTCTTTTTATACATCTGTGAATTATTATTAGATTATACATTATTTTCTTCATAACATTATGTCCTCTATTATTTACAGTCAGTTGCATGTTTCATTGTATCTATAATAATTGTTTTGTTGTATTATTTCATTATATCATTTAGTTAACAATTTACTAATATATTATTTTACATTATACTGTATATTTGGGCCTATTATCCCTCAATTTGTATTTTGATTATTTTTATATTTTGATATATTTAATAAAACCATTTGTTTACTTATAGTAATGGTACATAAGGCTGTCTATCTTTATAAGTATTATTATTTTAATTATTTGAACTTCATGTCATCATCGGGGTATTTTGCATCACTTTACCTAAACATTAATTTGGGTACGGTCAGTTATAGTACAAGTCAGCCTAAAGTAGTTATTTGTTCATCTTCACTATCATTTTTAAAAGATATTTTTCTTCTTGTTAATTTTCTTATCCATGATCTTCATTAAATCTGGTACGATATCAAGCTATGCCAAATGTTATGTTACATAACACCCTGCCATCAAATTTGATTATTTTAATAAAATAGTATATTTTGTTGAAATTATCAATTATCTTATATTTCATATTATCACTTGTAATCCTTTTTATAACCTGGTAAACTTCTCTTTAATTATAAGTGTTCTATCCCTGGAACATGTTACCTCCCTAACAAATTAATCATTATCACATACATCTTGGAATCAATCGGGGGACCCTCTTGACCTAATACTCCGCTGTCCTTACAATAAATAATACATCAATAATATCGATTGCTGGAGCTATCTCATCAGTGAATCACATTTAATAATCACTAGTCTATTCACGACTAAATCAAATAAAAATAATATAATAATATATTCTTGGGATGGTTCACTCAGTTTAACTTCTCAGATCTAAATATTTCTTTCCATTGATTCATTCAGATGTTCATTTTCTTGTGCAGATATTAATAACATTTTTATTTTTAATTGATACTATATTCTTTCCTCCCTTATCAGTACAGCTTAATCTTCATTTTTCATTCACTAACTTCATCCAATTAACACGTAACAAGTATCTTTATCTATAGTTGTTATTGATTCTCTCACAATCATGATAGGTTATTCGTAGTAAATTCGTTTCTAGGTTTGTCTTATTTTCAACGTCGATTGTCTACATTTGTCTTTTTTCTTATTCATTTTATAATACTTTGGTTTCACCTGATTCATGGATGTTGTCTCTTTCTTTTATATTCAAATAATAAGTTCGTATTTATCTTTAATAAGACGCGCTTATTTGGTTTAGAATTTTGAAATTTATTCAAATTCGTTTATTCGCTTGGTTCAAAATAACATTATCAAAATGTACTGTAAGTTGTCCTTACTATTTGTTTGATTTTTGAGATTTATTCAAATTTGTTTTAATTGGCTTCATAATAAATTTTTAAGGAAACTTGGTTGTATGTTCCCTTAATCTTCTTCGTTTCCGCATCACTGATTACATAAGTATTGTTGTTATTGTTTTTTACAACAACATATGGTCCGTTATAAAGTAATAATAGCTTGTTTTCTTATTGACTTGTTTTGCCTTCCGGTGGCTCCAATTAAAACTATATTCTGGATTGGTAGAGTCGGTAAAATGATCTTACTTAATTTTTGAATTTTGTGGTAATATCACAAATACTTCACTTCTTATTATCACCCTTATTGTCATATGTTTTTCTATACCCATAATCTATTATCTTTTGGTAATTTTCCTTATGTCGCTCAGTTGCTCATACTTTCGTTTGTATGGTTCTGTTTCTTTGTTCTTTATTCATATTATTGTTCCTCAATTAAACTTATTTCTCGTCTCCTTAAAATGGTTCTTTGGCCGTAGTCGGTTAGCATAACATCCGTCCCTTTTCTTGATGGTGTGTGGTATTTGATTTAGCCGTGGTCCATCATCTCAGTTGCCCATATTGTCCGGACTACCATTGTTTTCATAATTATTACGGTACTTGTGACATCTCTTGCTTCTACCTTGTACTTCATTTTTCCTGCTCTATTTCTTTCATTTGCTGCAGAGCTTCTTCGACTCACCCTATCATATTGTTTCTTACACCAATATGTCACTGGTCCATCAATGACTAATGATATCATTGATATTTTCCCACGTATTTCTATGTCTGGTATTTCCCATTTATCTCTGGTCTTCTCTAAGTTGTAAACTATAGTTTTATTGTAAGTCATTATTGAAGTTACTTTTAATCCCCTCCTGTAATCTCTGGCATTCATGATTTCCTTATTGTTGGTGATTGGGATATTCAGCACATTAATTAACCCCTTGTTCGTCATCTCAAATTCTTCCTTTGTTTTTATTAAATTCCTTGGATTTATTCTTCTCATTTCCTTTGATTCCCTTTTCCATATGTTTAATATTCTCTTGGTTCCTATTAGGTTTAATTTCAGCTAATAATGCTACTTGTTCCCTTGTTTTACCGTTTGCTATTTTCTCTGTTTCTGTTTTGCTACCTTTTTTTATTTCTTTGGTCCTATTATTTCTTACTTCTTCCCTCCACAGTTTATTATTATTTATCATTTCTTTGGTCATTTCCTTCATTTCCTTACTCAAATCTTCCTTCAATATTACTAAGTTCCTTTTATTATTCTCACTTAATTCTTCCATTTTGTTACAGAAGTCTTCCTTCATTTCGTCCATTAGTTTCTTATTACTCTCCTCCGTTTTCTTACCACTTTCCTGTATTAATTCCATCATGAGTTTAATCATTTCTCGCGTCTTCTCGCCTTCTGTTTGTGTGGGTTCTTCTGGTTGTTTCTCCTCAGCCTTCCTTATTATAGTTTCTACTTCCTCAACCGGTGTTGCTTCCTTGTCTTGCATGCTTAATTCGCCTTCCTTCTCGGTTTCAGCCGCTCGTTTGCGCGATGTTTCTCGCTTCCTCATTTTCGATTATTTTTGTTTGTTTAATTATAAATTATATTTTAATTTATCGGCTCACACGTTGGTTCGCCAATTTGTAACAAATATAATAAATATGTTGAACGATAAATTATTATGCTACGGTTGTATTCTGCCGTTCGCTCCCACTATGCATCCAGTCCCTATGACGTCACTCGGAGTTGCCAACAGTTGCTCCGTCCGCTGTGCTATGTTATCGTAATTCTTAAATGAAACAGTAATAATAATGCAAAGATAACACCAATCAGATATATTCCTTTTATCAATCTTTATTCAAATGAAATATTGATTAATTACTTCTCGTTTTTCTTTACTGCAATTACAATTATGACAAAATCATGCGTCTTTATTCATAAGTTGGTAGTAGCTAAAATATTGTGCTCAATGCTGGATTCGACAAGCGAAAGAATGATGCAGTTTGTTTTTATTTCAATGAAATAAATAATCTCAGGGCGTATTTGGTTCGGAAATTATGGTTAAACAAATAATAAAACTCTTAAAATCAAAATACAAAATTCACAATATAAGGATATTACAAGGTTTTGATGTGTATAGTGCAAACTGGTAGTCGTGTATGTGCTACTCACTATTATAGGTTATGAACAGTTTAGATGCTTATTAGTTATCGTTAAAGTTTTTATGGTGTAAAAAAAGTGTAATACTCAATTGGTGTTATTTTCAAGTGTTCTTTATTGTTGGTGTAGAATAGTGTCTGTAGTTTTATTTATTGTTTAATTCCTAAATAGTTGTGTACACAAGTGTAGGTGTTGTCACATAAGATGATAAATTGTTCAAATTCACCCAGATCCTCTTCTTTATTCTTCCAGGACGAAGATAGAGTCAAAGACTTCTTTGCTTCTTCCCCCCGGATCTAAATTCTTCTGAATTAAATTCTTGATGTTCTTTTGTTATTATAATATTTTGTATTAACTATACCAATTCGGTTTACTAAGTCTGGTATGTGTTTTCACTAATTAAAATGTAATTATCTGAGACGTTTTTATAACGCATCTGTCTTCAATGACGGTTGTTAAAGAAGTCCCTCTTTTATTTATCTGAATTTTCGGTTACTAAGGTAAAACTTGAAATCTGGTTGGTTGATTCAGATATACATTTTCATACAAATTCATTATTTCAATGTCTGAATTTGGTCAAAAACTTTTAAATTAGTATTACTTTTTTGTACTGATTGGGAGTTTAAAACTAATAGCATCATTATTTTGGTCTTAACATTTGTGACATATAGACACCAAACATGCCTATTTTTGCTTGAGGGATACTGATGTTACATTTTTTGCTATCTGAATTTTTCTTAAATAACTTAAAACTGATTATTTCGATTCCATATTTGTTGTGTATAGTATTAATTATAAACCTATCCACATTACAAAATTTATTTTATAAAATTCTAAATGTATTTCCTAAAATTTACAAAATTCCAAAGTTTTTATACGCCTATGTCTTGACATGTTAAATTCCTATTTTCTGTTATTGTAACACTTATTAACAATGCAACTACCATCAAAACTACTCCCTATAACTCTATTAGTATTATTATTTAAAAATATAACAATAATTATTACTGCAACATTATAAAAAAACATAATTCACATTTTGTGATTAAACAATTTGTATATGTCTGGTTACATACATCCTGCATAAGGCATATCATACACTCGTTACTTAATAAAACTATAAATAACATCAACACAACTTAATCTTATTTTTAAAACAAAAAAGGAAAGTTTAATCATTTAATAATGATTTTCTATTTTTTCCATTTTTCTTAGGTAGTTCAGCCATTGCTGTACTAGTTACGTTTTCTGTTTCTTTTTATACATTTGTGAATTATTATTAGATTATACATTATTTTCTTGATAACATAATGTCCACTATTATTTACAGTCAGTTGCATGTTTCCATGTATCTATAATAATTGTTTTGTTGTATTATTTCATTATATCATTTAGTTAACAATTTACTAATATATTATTTTACATTATACTGTATATTTGGGCCTATTATCCCTCAATTTGTATTTTGATTATTTTTATATTTTGATATATTTAATAAAACCATTTGTTTACTTATAGTAATGGTACATAAGGCTGTCTATCTTTATAAGTATTATTATTTTAATTATTTGAACTTCATGACATCATCGGGGTATTTCGCATCACTTTACCTAAACATTAATTTGGGTACGGTCAGTTATAGTACAAGTCAGTCTAAAGTAGTTATTTGTTCATCTTCACTATCATTTTTAAAAGATATTTTTCTTCTTGTTAATTTTCTTATCCATGATCTTCATTAAATCTGATACGATATCAAGCTATGCCAAAGTTATGTTACATAACACCCTGCCATCAAATTTGATTATTTTAATAAAATAGTTTATTTTGTTGAAATTATCAATTATCTTATATTTCATATTATCAGTTGTTATCCTTTTTATAATCTGGTAAACTTCTCTTTAATTATAAGTGTTCTATCCCTGGAACATGTTACCTCCCTAACAAATTAATCATTATCACATATATCTTGGAATCAATCTGGGGACTCTCTTGACCTAATACTCCGCTGTCCTTATAATACATAATACATCAATAATATCGATTGCTGGAGCTATCTCATCAGTGAATCACATTTAATAATCACTAGTCTATTCACGACTAAATCAAATAAAAATAATATAATAATATATTCTTGGGATGGTTCACTCAGTTTAACTTCTCAGATCTAAATATTTCTTTCCATTGATTCATTCAGATGTTCATTTTCTTGTGCAGATATTAATAACATTTTTATTTTTAATTGATACTATCTCCTTTCCTCCCTTATCAGTACAGCTTAATCTTCATTTTTCATTCACTATCTTCATCCAATTAACACGTAACAAGTATCTTTATCTATAGTTGTTATTGATTCTCTCACAATCATGATAGGTTATTTGTAGTAAATTCGTTTCTAGGTTTGTCTTATTTTCAACGTCGATTTTCTACATTTGTCTTTTTTCTTATTCATTTTATAATACTTTGGTTTCACCTGATTCATGGATGTTGTCTCTTTCTTTTATATTCAAATAATAAGTTCATATTTATCTTTAATAAGACGCGCTTATTTGGTTTAGAATTTTGAAATTTATTCAAATTCTTTATTCGCTTGGTTCAAAATAACATTATCAAAATGTACTGTAAGTTGTCCTTACTATTTGTTTGATTTTTGAGATTTATTCAAATTTGTTTTAATTGGCTTCATAATATATTTTTAAGGAAACTTGGTTGTATGTTCCCTTAATCTTCATCGTTTCCGCATCACTGATTACATAAGTACAGTTGTTATTGTTTTTTACAACAACATATGGTCCGTTATAAAGTAATAATAGCTTGTTTTCTTATTGACTTGTTTTGCCTTCCGGTGGCTCCAATTAAAATTATATTCTGGATTGGTAGAGTCGGTAAGATGATCTTACTTAATTTTTGAATTTTGTGGTAATATCACAAATTCTTCACTTCTTATTTTCGTCCTTATTGATATATGTTTTTCTATACCCATAATCTATTATCTTTTGGTAATTTTTGTTATGTCGCTCAGTTGCTCATACTTTCGTTTGTATGGTTCTGTTTCTTTGTTCTTTATTCATATTATTGTTCCTCAATTAAACTTATTTCTCGTCTCCTTAAAATGGTTCTTTGGCCGTAGTCGGTTAGCATAACATCCGTCCCTTTTCTTGATGGTGTGTGGTATTTGATTTAGCCGTGGTCCATCATCTCAGTTGCCCATATTGTCCGGACTACCATTGTTTTCATAATTATTACGGTACTTGTGACATCTCTTGCTTCTACCTTGTACTTCATTTTTCCTGCTCTATTTCTTTCATTTGCTGCAGAGCTTCTTCGACTCACCCTATCATATTGTTTCTTACACCAATATGTCACTGGTCCATCAATGACTAATGATATCATTGATATTTTCCCACGTATTTCTATGTCTGGTATTTCCCATTTATCTCTGGTCTTCTCTAAGTTGTAAACTATAGTTTTATTGTAAGTCATTATTGAAGTTACTTTTAATCCCCTCCTGTAATCTCTGGCATTCATGATTTCCTTATTGTTGGTGATTGGGATATTCAGCACATTAATTAACCCCTTGTTCGTCATCTCAAATTCTTCCTTTGTTTTTATTAAATTCCTTGGATTTATTCTTCTCATTTCCTTTGATTCCCTTTTCCATATGTTTAATATTCTCTTGGTTCCTATTAGGTTTAATTTCAGCTAATAATGCTACTTGTTCCCTTGTTTTACCGTTTGCTATTTTCTCTGTTTCTGTTTTGCTATCATTTTTTATTTCTTTGGTCCTATTATTTCTTACTTCTTTCCTCCACAGTTTATTATTATTTATAATTTCTTTGGTCATTTCCTTCATTTCCTTACTCAAATCTTCCTTCAATATTACTAAGTTCCTTTTATTATTCTCACTTAATTCTTCCATTTTGTTACAGAAGTCTTCCTTCATTTCGTCCATTAGTTTCTTATTACTCTCCTCCGTTTTCTTAGCACTTTCCTGTATTAATTCCATCATGAGTTTAATCATTTCTCGCGTCTTCTCGCCTTCTGTTTGTGTGGGTTCTTCTGGTTGTTTCTCCTCAGCCTTCCTTATTATAGTTTCTACTTCCTCAACCGGTGTTGCTTCCTTGTCTTGCATGCTTAATTCGCCTTCCTTCTCGGTTTCAGCCGCTCGTTTGCGCGATGTTTCTCGCTTCCTCATTTTCGATTATTTTTGTTTGTTTAATTATAAATTATATTTTAATTTATCGGCTCACACGTTGGTTCGCCAATTTGTAACAAATATAATAAATATGTTGAACGATAAATTATTATGCTACGGTTGTATTCTGCCGTTCGCTCCCACTATGCATCCAGTCCCTATGACGTCACTCGGAGTTGCCAACAGTTGCTCCGTCCGCTGTGCTATGTTATCGTAATTCTTAAATGAAACAGTAATAATAATGCAAAGATAACACCACTCAGATATATTCCTTTTATCAATCTTTATTCAAATGAAATATTGATTAATTACTTCTCGTTTTTCTTTACTGCAATTACAATTATGACAAAATCATGCGTCTTTATTCATAAGTTGGTAGTAGCTAAAATATTGTGCTCAATGCTGGATTCGACAAGCAAAAGAATGATGCAGTTTGTTTTTATATCAATGAAATAAATAATCTCAGGGCGTATTTGGTTCGGAAATTATGGTTAAACAAATAATAAAACTCTTAAAATCAAAATACAAAATTCACAATATAAGGATATTACAAGGTTTCGATGTGTATAGTGCAAACTGGTAGTCATGTATGTGTTACTCACTATTATAGGTTATGAACAGTTTAGATGCTTATTAGTTATCGTTAAAGTTTTTATGGTGAAAAAAAAGTGTAATACTCAATTGGTGTTATTTTCAAGTGTTCTTTATTGTTGGTGTAGAATAGTGTCTGTAGTGTTATTTATTGTTTAATTCCTAAATAGTTGGGTACACAAGTGTAGGTGTTGTCACATAAGATGATAAATTGTTCAAATTCACCCAGATCCTCTTCTTTATTCTTCCAGGACGAAGATAGAGTCAAAGACTTCTTTGCTTCTTCCCCCCGGATCTAAATTCTTCTGAATTAAATTCTTGATGTTCTTTTGTTATTATAATATTTTGTATTAACTATACCAATTCGGTTTACTAAGTCTGGTATGTGTTTTCACTAATTAAAATGTAATTATCTGAGACGTTTTTATAACGCATCTGTCTTCAATGACGGTTGTTAAAGAAGTCCCTCTTTTATTTATCTGAATTTTCGGTTGCTAAGGTAAAATTTGAAATCTGATTGGTTGATTCAGATATACATTTTCATACAAATTCATTATTTCAATATCTGAATTTGGTCAAAAACGTTTAAATTAGTATTACTTTTTTGTACTGATTGGGAGTTTAAAACTAATAGCATCATTATTTTGGTCTTAACATTTGTGACATATAGACACCAAACATGCCTATTTTTGCTTGAGGGATACTGATGTTACATTTTTTGCTATCTGAATTTTTCTTAAATAACTTAAAACTGATTACTTCGATTCCATATTTGTTGTGTATAGTATTAATTATAAACCTATCCACATTACAAAATTTATTTTATAAAATTCTAAATGTATTTCCTAAAATTTACAAAATTCCAAAGTTTTTATACGCCTATGTCTTGACATGTTAAATTCCTATTTTCTGTTATTGTAACACTTATTAACAATGCAACTACCATCAAAACTACTCCCTATAACTCTATTAGTATTATTATTTTAAAATATAACAATAATTATTACTGCAACATTATAAAAAAACATAATTCACATTTTGTGATTAAACAATTTGTATATGTCTGGTTACATACATCCTGCATAAGGCATATCATACACTCGTTACTTAATAAAACTATAAATAACATCAACACAACTTAATCTTATTTTTAAAACAAAAAAAGGAAAGTTTAATCATTTAATAATGATTTTCTATTTTTTCCATTTTTCTTAGGTAGTTCAGCCATTGCTGTACTAGTTACGTTTTCTGTTTCTTTTTATACATTTGTGAATTATTATTAGATTATACATTATTTTCTTGATAACATAATGTCCACTATTATTTACAGTCAGTTGCATGTTTCCATGTATCTATAATAATTGTTTTGTTGTATTATTTCATTATATCATTTAGTTAACAATTTACTAATATATTATTTTACATTATACTGTATATTTGGGCCTATTATCCCTCAATTTGTATTTTGATTATTTTTATATTTTGATATATTTAATAAAACCATTTGTTTACTTATAGTAATGGTACATAAGGCTGTCTATCTTTATAAGTATTATTATTTTAATTATTTGAACTTCATGTCATCATCGGGGTATTTTGCATCACTTTACCTAAATATTAATTTGTGTACGGTCAGTTATAGTACAAGTCAGTCTAAAGTAGTTATTTGTTCATCTTCACTATCATTTTTAAAAGATATTTTTCTTCTTGTTAATTTTCTTATCCATGATCTTCATTAAATCTGGTACGATATCAAGCTATGCCAAATGTTATGTTACATAACACCCTGCCATCAAATTTGATTATTTTAATAAAATAGTATATTTTGTTGAAATTATCAATTATCTTATATTTCATATTATCAGTTGTTATCCTTTTTATAATCTGGTAAACTTCTCTTTAATTATAAGTGTTCTATCCCTGGAACATGTTACCTCCCTAACAAATTAATCATTATCACATATATCTTGGAATCAATCTGGGGACTCTCTTGACCTAATACTCCGCTGTCCTTATAATACATAATACATCAATAATATCGATTGCTGGAGCTATCTCATCAGTGAATCACATTTAATAATCACCAGCCTATTCACGACTAAATCAAATAAAAATAATATAATAATATATTCTTGGGATGGTTCACTCAGTTTAACTTCTCAGATCTAAATATTTCTTTCCATTGATTCATTCAGATGTTCATTTTCTTGTGCAGATATTAATAACATTTTTATTTTTAATTGATACTATCTTCTTTCCTCCCTTATCAGTACAGCTTAATCTTCATTTTTCATTCACTATCTTCATCCAATTAACACGTAAAAAGTATCTTTATCTATAGTTGTTATTGATTCTCTCACAATCATGATAGGTTATTTGTAGTAAATTCGTTTCTAGGTTTGTCTTATTTTCAACGTCGATTGTCTACATTTGTCTTTTTTCTTATTCATTTTATAATACTTTGGTTTCACCTGATTCATGGATGTTGTCTCTTTCTTTTATATTCAAATAATAAGTTCGTATTTATCTTTAATAAGACGCGCTTATTTGGTTTAGAATTTTGAAATTTATTCAAATTCGTTTATTCGCTTGGTTCAAAATAACATTATCAAAATGTACTGTAAGTTGTCCTTACTATTTGTTTGATTTTTGAGATTTATTCAAATTTGTTTTAATTGGCTTCATAATATATTTTTAAGGAAACTTGTTTGTATGTTCCCTTAATCTTCATCGTTTCCCCATCACTGATTACATAAGTACAGTTGTTATTGTTTTTTACAACAACATATGGTCCGTTATAAAGTAATAATAGCTTGTTTTCTTATTGACTTGTTTTGCCTTCCGGTGGCTCCAATTAAAATTATATTCTGGATTGGTAGAGTCGGTAAGATGATCTTACTTAATTTTTGAATTTTGTGGTAATATCACAAATTCTTCACTTCTTATTTTCGTCCTTATTGATATATGTTTTTCTATACCCATAATCTATTATCTTTTGGTAATTTTTGTTATGTCGCTCAGTTGCTCATACTTTCGTTTGTATGGTTCTGTTTCTTTGTTCTTTATTCATATTATTGTTCCTCAATTAAACTTATTTCTCGTCTCCTTAAAATGGTTCTTTGGCCGTAGTCGGTTAGCATAACATCCGTCCCTTTTCTTGATGGTGTGTGGTATTTGATTTAGCCGTGGTCCATCATCTCAGTTGCCCATATTGTCCGGACTACCATTGTTTTCATAATTATTACGGTACTTGTGACATCTCTTGCTTCTACCTTGTACTTCATTTTTCCTGCTGTTATTCTTTCATTTGCTGCAGAGCTTCTTCGACTCACCCTATCATATTGTTTCTTACACCAATATGTCACTGGTCCATCAATGACTAATGATATCATTGATATTTTCCCACGTATTTCTATGTCTGGTATTTCCCATTTATCTCTGGTCTTCTCTAAGTTGTAAACTATAGTTTTATTGTAAGTCATTATTGAAGTTACTTTTAATCCCCTCCTGTAATCTCTGGCATTCATGATTTCCTTATTGTTGGTGATTGGGATATTCAGCACATTAATTAACCCCTTGTTCGTCATCTCAAATTCTTCCTTTGTTTTTATTAAATTCCTTGGATTGATTCTTCTCATTTCCTTTGATTCCCTTTTCCATATGTTTAATATTCTCTTGGTTCCTATTAGGTTTAATTTCAGCTAATAATGCTACTTGTTCCCTTGTTTTACCGTTTGCTATTTTCTCTGTTTCTGTTTTGCTATCATTTTTTATTTCTTTGGTCCTATTATTTCTTACTTCTTTCCTCCACAGTTTATTATTATTTATAATTTCTTTGGTCATTTCCTTCATTTCCTTACTCAAATCTTCCTTCAATATTACTAAGTTCCTTTTATTATTCTCACTTAATTCTTCCATTTTGTTACAGAAGTCTTCCTTCATTTCGTCCATTAGTTTCTTATTACTCTCCTCCGTTTTCTTAGCACTTTCCTGTATTAATTCCATCATGAGTTTAATCATTTCTCGCGTCTTCTCGCCTTCTGTTTGTGTGGGTTCTTCTGGTTGTTTCTCCTGAGCCTTCCTTATTATAGTTTCTACTTCCTCAACCGGTGTTGCTTCCTTGTCTTGCATGCTTAATTCGCCTTCCTTCTCGGTTTCAGCCGCTCGTTTGCGCGATGTTTCTCGCTTCCTCATTTTCGATTATTTTTGTTTGTTTAATTATAAATTATATTTTAATTTATCGGCTCACACGTTGGTTCGCCAATTTGTAACAAATATAATAAATATGTTGAACGATAAATTATTATGCTACGGTTGTATTCTGCCGTTCGCTCCCACTATGCATCCAGTCCCTATGACGTCACTCGGAGTTGCCAACAGTTGCTCCGTCCGCTGTGCTATGTTATCGTAATTCTCAAATGAAACAGTAATAATAATGCAAAGATAACACCAATCAGATATATTCCTTTTATCAATCTTTATTCAAATGAAATATTGATTAATTACTTCTCGTTTTTCTTTACTGCAATTACAATTATGACAAAATCATGCGTCTTTATTCATAAGTTGGTAGTAGCTAAAATATTGTGCTCAATGCTGGATTCGACAAGCAAAAGAATGATGCAGTTTGTTTTTATATCAATGAAATAAATAATCTCAGGGCGTATTTGGTTCGGAAATTATGGTTAAACAAATAATAAAACTCTTAAAATCAAAATACAAAATTCACAATATAAGGATATTACAAGGTTTCGATGTGTATAGTGCAAACTGGTAGTCATGTATGTGTTACTCACTATTAAAGGTTATGAACAGTTTAGATGCTTATTAGTTATCGTTAAAGTTTTTATGGTGAAAAAAAAGTGTAATACTCAATTGGTGTTATTTTCAAGTGTTCTTTATTGTTGGTGTAGAATAGTGTCTGTAGTGTTATTTATTGTTTAATTCCTAAATAGTTGTGTACACAAGTGTAGGTGTTGTCACATAAGATGATAAATTGTTCAAATTCACCCAGATCCTCTTCTTTATTCTTCCAGGACGAAGATAGAGACAAAGACTTCTTTGCTTCTTCCCCCCGGATCTAAATTCTTCTGAATTAAATTCTTGATGTTCTTTTGTTATTATAATATTTTGTATTAACTATACCAATTCGGTTTACTAAGTCTGGTATGTGTTTTCACTAATTAAAATGTAATTATCTGAGACGTTTTTATAACGCATCTGTCTTCAATGACGGTTGTTAAAGAAGTCCCTCTTTTATTTATCTGAATTTTCGGTTGCTAAGGTAAAATTTGAAATCTGATTGGTTGATTCAGATATACATTTTCATACAAATTCATTATTTCAATATCTGAATTTGGTCAAAAACGTTTAAATTAGTATTACTTTTTTGTACTGATTGGGAGTTTAAAACTAATAGCATCATTATTTTGGTCTTAACATTTGTGACATATAGACACCAAACATGCCTATTTTTGCTTGAGGGATACTGATGTTACATTTTTTGCTATCTGAATTTTTCTTAAATAACTTAAAACTGATTACTTCGATTCCATATTTGTTGTGTATAGTATTAATTATAAACCTATCCACATTACAAAATTTATTTTATAAAATTCTAAATGTATTTCCTAAAATTTACAAAATTCCAAAGTTTTTATACGCCTATGTCTTGACATGTTAAATTCCTATTTTCTGTTATTGTAACACTTATTAACAATGCAACTACCATCAAAACTACTCCCTATAACTCTATTAGTATTATTATTTAAAAATATAACAATAATTATTACTGCAACATTATAAAAAAACATAATTCACATTTTGTGATTAAACAATTTGTATATGTCTGGTTACATACATCCTGCATAAGGCATATCATACACTCGTTACTTAATAAAACTATAAATAACATCAACACAACTTAATCTTATTTTTAAAACAAAAAAAGGAAAGTTTAATCATTTAATAATGATTTTCTATTTTTTCCATTTTTCTTAGGTAGTTCAGCCATTGCTGTACTAGTTACGTTTTCTGTTTCTTTTTATACATTTGTCAATTATTATTAGATTATACATTATTTTCTTGATAACATAATGTCCACTATTATTTACAGTCAGTTGCATGTTTCCATGTATCTATAATAATTGTTTTGTTGTATTATTTCATTATATCATTTAGTTAACAATTTACTAATATATTATTTTACATTATACTGTATATTTGGGCCTATTATCCCTCAATTTGTATTTTGATTATTTTTATATTTTGATATATTTAATAAAACCATTTGTTTACTTATAGTAATGGTACATAAGGCTGTCTATCTTTATAAGTATTATTATTTAATTATTTGAACTTCATGTCATCATCGGGGTATTTTGCATCACTTTACCTAAATATTAATTTGGGTACGGTCAGTTATAGTACAAGTCAGTCTAAAGTAGTTATTTGTTCATCTTCACTATCATTTTTAAAAGATATTTTTCTTCTTGTTAATTTTCTTATCCATGATCTTCATTAAATCTGGTACGATATCAAGCTATGCCAAATGTTATGTTACATAACACCCTGCCATCAAATTTGATTATTTTAATAAAATAGTATATTTTGTTGAAATTATCAATTATCTTATATTTCATATTATCAGTTGTTATCCTTTTTATAATCTGGTAAACTTCTCTTTAATTATAAGTGTTCTATCCCTGGAACATGTTACCTCCCTAACAAATTAATGATTATCACATACATCTTGGAATCAATCGGGGGACCCTCTTGACCTAATACTCCGCTGTACTTATAATACATAATACATCAATAATATCGATTGCTGGAGCTATCTCATCAGTGAATCACATTTAATAATCACTAGTCTATTCACGACTAAATCAAATAAAAATAATATAATAATATATTCTTGGGATGGTTCACTCAGTTTAACTTCTCAGATCTAAATATTTCTTTCCATTGATTCATTCAGATGTTCATTTTCTTGTGCAGATATTAATAACAATTTTATTTTTAATTGATACTATCTTCTTTCCTCCCTTACCAGTACAGCTTAATCTTCATTTTTCATTCACTATCTTCATCCAATTAACACGTAACAAGTATCTTTATCTATAGTTGTTATTGATTCTCTCACAATCATGATAGGTTATTCGTAGTAAATTCGTTTCTAGGTTTGTCTTATTTTCAACGTCGATTGTCTACATTTGTCTTTTTTCTTATTCATTTTATAATACTTTGGTTTCACCTGATTCATGGATGTTGTCTCTTTCTTTTATATTCAAATAATAAGTTCGTATTTATCTTTAATAAGACGCGCTTATTTGGTTTAGAATTTTGAAAATTGTTCAAATTCGTTTATTCGCTTGGTTCAAAATAACATTATCAAAATGTACTGTAAGTTGTCCTTACTATTTGTTTGATTTTTGAGATTTATTCAAATTTGTTTTAATTGGCTTCATAATATATTTTTAAGGAAACTTGGTTGTATGTTCCCTTAATCTTCTTCGTTTCCGCATCACTGATTACATAAGTATTGTTGTTATTGTTTTTTACAACAACATATGGTCCGTTATACAGTAATAATAGCTTGTTTTCTTATTGACTTGTTTTGCCTTCCGGTGGCTCCAATTAAAATTATATTCTGGATTGGTAGAGTCGGTAAGATGATCTTAATTAATTTTTGAATTTTGTGGTAATATCACAAATACTTCACTTCTTATTATCACCCTTATTGTCATATGTTTTTCTATACCCATAATCTATTATCTTTTGGTAATTTTTGTTATGTCGCTCAGTTGCTCATACTTTCGTTTGTATGGTTCTGTTTCTTTGTTCTTTATTCATATTATTGTTCCTCAATTAAACTTATTTCTCGTCTCCTTAAAATGGTTCTTTGGCCGTAGTCGGTTAGCATAACATCCGTCCCTTTTCTTGATGGTGTGTGGTATTTGATTTAGCCGTGGTCCATCATCTCAGTTGCCCATATTGTCCGGACTACCATTGTTTTCATAATTATTACGGTACTTGTGACATCTCTTGCTTCTACCTTGTACTTCATTTTTCCTGCTGTTATTCTTTCATTTGCTGCAGAGCTTCTTCGACTCACCCTATCATATTGTTTCTTACACCAATATGTCACTGGTCCATCAATGACTAATGATATCATTGATATTTTCCCACGTATTTCTATGTCTGGTATTTCCCATTTATCTCTGGTCTTCTCTAAGTTGTAAACTATAGTTTTATTGTAAGTCATTATTGAAGTTACTTTTAATCCCCTCCTGTAATCTCTGGCATTCATGATTTCCTTATTGTTGGTGATTGGGATATTCAGCACATTAATTAACCCCTTGTTCGTCATCTCAAATTCTTCCTTTGTTTTTATTAAATTCCTTGGATTGATTCTTCTCATTTCCTTTGATTCCCTTTTCCATATGTTTAATATTCTCTTGGTTCCTATTAGGTTTAATTTCAGCTAATAATGCTACTTGTTCCCTTGTTTTACCGTTTGCTATTTTCTCTGTTTCTGTTTTGCTACCTTTTTTTATTTCTTTGGTCCTATTATTTCTTACTTCTTCGCTCCACAGTTTATTATTATTTATTATTTCTTTGGTCATTTCCTTCATTTCCTTACTCAAATCTTCCTTCAATATTACTAAGTTCCTTTTATTTTTCTCACTTAATTCTTCCATTTTGTTACAGAAGTCTTCCTTCATTTCGTCCATTAGTTTCTTATTACTCTCCTCCGTTTTCTTAGCACTTTCCTGTATTAATTCCATCATGAGTTTAATCATTTCTCGCGTCTTCTCGCCTTCTGTTTGTGTGGGTTCTTCTGGTTGTTTCTCCTGAGCCTTCCTTATTATAGTTTCTACTTCCTCAACCGGTGTTGCTTCCTTGTCTTGCATGCTTAATTCGCCTTCCTTCTCGGTTTCAGCCGCTCGTTTGCGCGATGTTTCTCGCTTCCTCATTTTCGATTATTTTTGTTTGTTTAATTATAAATTATATTTTAATTTATCGGCTCACACGTTGGTTCGCTAATTTGTAACAAATATAATAAATATGTTGAACGATAAATTATTATGCTACGGTTGTATTCTGCCGTTCGCTCCCACTATGCATCCAGTCCCTATGACGTCACTCGGAGTTGCCAACAGTTGCTCCGTCCGCTGTGCTATGTTATCGTAATTCTTAAATGAAACAGTAATAATAATTCAAAGATAACACCAATCAGATATATTCCTTTTATCAATCTTTATTCAAATGAAATATTGATTAATTACTTCTCGTTTTTCTTTACTGCAATTACAAATATGACAAAATCATGCGTCTTTATTCATAAGTTGGTAGTAGCTAAAATATTGTGCTCAATGCTGGATTCGACAAGCGAAAGAATGATGCAGTTTGTTTTTATTTCAATGAAATAAATAATCTCAGGGCGTATTTGGTTCGGAAATTATGGTTAAACAAATAATAAAACTCTTAAAATCAAAATACAAAATTCACAATATAAGGATATTACAAGGTTTTGATGTGTATAGTGCAAACTGGTAGTCGTGTATGTGCTACTCACTATTAAAGGTTATGAACAGTTTAGATGCTTATTAGTTATCGTTAAAGTTTTTATGGTGTAAAAAAAGTGTAATACTCAATTGGTGTTATTTTCAAGTGTTCTTTATTGTTGGTGTAGAATAGTGTCTGTAGTTTTATTTATTGTTTAATTCCTAAATAGTTGTGTACACAAGTGTAGGTGTTGTCACATAAGATGATAAATTGTTCAAATTCACCCAGAACCTCTTCTTTATTCTTCCAGGACGAAGATAGAGTCAAAGACTTCTTTGCTTCTTCCCCCCGGATCTAAATTCTTCTGAATTAAATTCTTGATGTTCTTTTGTTATTATAATATTTTGTATTAACTATACCAATTCGGTTTACTAAGTCTGGTATGTGTTTTCACTAATTAAAATGTAATTATCTGAGACGTTTTTATAACGCATCTGTCTTCAATGACGGTTGTTAAAGAAGTCCCTCTTTTATTTATCTGAATTTTCGGTTGCTAAGGTAAAACTTGAAATCTGGTTGGTTGATTCAGATATACATTTTCATACAAATTCATTATTTCAATGTCTGAATTTGGTCAAAAACTTTTAAATTAGTATTACTTTTTTGTACTGATTGGGAGTTTAAAACTAATAGCATCATTATTTTGGTCTTAACATTTGTGACATATAGACACCAAACATGCCTATTTTTGCTTGAGGGATACTGATGTTACATTTTTTGCTATCTGAATTTTTCTTAAATAACTTAAAACTGATTATTTCGATTCCATATTTGTTGTGTATAGTATTAATTATAAACCTATCCACATTACAAAATTTATTTTATAAAATTCTAAATGTATTTCCTAAAATTTACAAAATTCCAAAGTTTTTATACGCCTATGTCTTGACATGTTAAATTCCTATTTTCTGTTATTGTAACACTTATTAACAATGCAACTACCATCAAAACTACTCCCTATAACTCTATTAGTATTATTAGTATTATTATTTAAAAATATAACAATAATTATTACTGCAACATTATAAAAAACATAATTCACATTTTGTGATTAAACAATTTGTATATGTCTGGTTACATACATCCTGCATAAGGCATATCATACACTCGTTACTTAATAAAACTATAAATAACATCAACACAACTTAATCTTATTTTTAAAACAAAAAAAGGAAAGTTTAATCATTTAATAATGATTTTCTATTTTTTCCATTTTTCTTAGGTAGTTCAGCCATTGCTGTACTAGTTACGTTTTCTGTTTCTTTTTATACATTTGTGAATTATTATTAGATTATACATTATTTTCTTGATAACATAATGTCCACTATTATTTACAGTCAGTTGCATGTTTCCATGTATCTATAATAATTGTTTTGTTGTATTATTTCATTATATCATTTAGTTAACAATTTACTAATATATTATTTTACATTATACTGTATATTTGGGCCTATTATCCCTCAATTTGTATTTTGATTATTTTTATATTTTGATATATTTAATAAAACCATTTGTTTACTTATAGTAATGGTACATAAGGCTGTCTATCTTTATAAGTATTATTATTTTAATTATTTGAACTTCATGACATCATCGGGGTATTTTGCATCACTTTACCTAAACATTAATTTGGGTACGGTCAGTTATAGTACAAGTCAGTCTAAAGTAGTTATTTGTTCATCTTCACTATCATTTTTAAAAGATATTTTTCTTCTTGTTAATTTTCTTATCCATGATCTTCATTAAATCTGGTACGATATCAAGCTATGCCAAATGTTATGTTACATAACACCCTGCCATCAAATTTGATTATTTTAATAAAATAGTATATTTTGTTGAAATTATCAATTATCTTATATTTCATATTATCAGTTGTTATCCTTTTTATAATCTGGTAAACTTCTCTTTAATTATAAGTGTTCTATCCCTGGAACATGTTACCTCCCTAACAAATTAATCATTATCACATATATCTTGGAATCAATCTGGGGACTCTCTTGACCTAATACTCCGCTGTCCTTATAATACATAATACATCAATAATATCGATTGCTGGAGCTATCTCATCAGTGAATCACATTTAATAATCACCAGTCTATTCACGACTAAATCAAATAAAAATAAAATAATAATATATTCTGGGGATGGTTCACTCAGTTTAACTTCTCAGATCTAAATATTTCTTTCCATTGATTCATTCAGATGTTCATTTTCTTGTGCAGATATTAATAACATTTTTATTTTTAATTGATACTATCTTCTTTCCTCCCTTATCAGTACAGCTTAATCTTCATTTTTCATTCACTATCTTCATCCAATTAACACGTAAAAAGTATCTTTATCTATAGTTGTTATTGATTCTCTCACAATCATGATAGGTTATTTGTAGTAAATTCGTTTCTAGGTTTGTCTTATTTTCAACGTCGATTGTCTACATTTGTCTTTTTTCTTATTCATTTTATAATACTTTGGTTTCACCTGATTCATGGATGTTGTCTCTTTCTTTTATATTCAAATAATAAGTTCGTATTTATCTTTAATAAGACGCGCTTATTTGGTTTAGAATTTTGAAATTTATTCAAATTCGTTTATTCGCTTGGTTCAAAATAACATTATCAAAATGTACTGTAAGTTGTCCTTACTATTTGTTTGATTTTTGAGATTTATTCAAATTTGTTTTAATTGGCTTCATAATATATTTTTAAGGAAACTTGGTTGTATGTTCCCTTAATCTTCATCGTTTCCGCATCACTGATTACATAAGTACAGTTGTTATTGTTTTTTACAACAACATATGGTCCGTTATAAAGTAATAGTAGCTTGTTTTCTTATTGACTTGTTTTGCCTTCCGGTGGCTCCAATTAAAATTATATTCTGGATTGGTAGAGTCGGTAAGATGATCTTACTTAATTTTTGAATTTTGTGGTAATATCACAAATTCTTCACTTCTTATTTTCGTCCTTATTGATATATGTTTTTCTATACCCATAATCTATTATCTTTTGGTAATTTTTGTTATGTCGCTCAGTTGCTCATACTTTCGTTTGTATGGTTCTGTTTCTTTGTTCTTTATTCATATTATTGTTCCTCAATTAAACTTATTTCTCGTCTCCTTAAAATGGTTCTTTGGCCGTAGTCGGTTAGCATAACATCCGTCCCTTTTCTTGATGGTGTGTGGTATTTGATTTAGCCGTGGTCCATCATCTCAGTTGCCCATATTGTCCGGACTACCATTGTTTTCATAATTATTACGGTACTTGTGACATCTCTTGCTTCTACCTTGTACTTCATTTTTCCTGCTGTTATTCTTTCATTTGCTGCAGAGCTTCTTCGACTCACCCTATCATATTGTTTCTTACACCAATATGTCACTGGTCCATCAATGACTAATGATATCATTGATATTTTCCCACGTATTTCTATGTCTGGTATTTCCCATTTATCTCTGGTCTTCTCTAAGTTGTAAACTATAGTTTTATTGTAAGTCATTATTGAAGTTACTTTTAATCCCCTCCTGTAATCTCTGGCATTCATGATTTCCTTATTGTTGGTGATTGGGATATTCAGCACATTAATTAACCCCTTGTTCGTCATCTCAAATTCTTCCTTTATTTTTATTAAATTCCTTGGATTGATTCTTCTCATTTCCTTTGATTCCCTTTTCCATATGTTTAATATTCTCTTGGTTCCTATTAGGTTTAATTTCAGCTAATAATGCTACTTGTTCCCTTGTTTTACCGTTTGCTATTTTCTCTGTTTCTGTTTTGCTATCATTTTTTATTTCTTTGGTCCTATTATTTCTTACTTCTTTCCTCCACAGTTTATTATTATTTATAATTTCTTTGGTCATTTCCTTCATTTCCTTACTCAAATCTTCCTTCAATATTACTAAGTTCCTTTTATTATTCTCACTTAATTCTTCCATTTTGTTACAGAAGTCTTCCTTCATTTCGTCCATTAGTTTCTTATTACTCTCCTCCGTTTCCTTAGCACTTTCCTGTATTAATTCCATCATGAGTTTAATCATTTCTCGCGTCTTCTCGCCTTCTGTTTGTGTGGGTTCTTCTGGTTGTTTCTCCTGAGCCTTCCTTATTAGAGTTTCTACTTCCTCAACCGGTGTTGCTTCCTTGTCTTGCATGCTTAATTCGCCTTCCTTCTCGGTTTCAGCCGCTCGTTTGCGCAATGTTTCTCGCTTGCTCAATTTCGATTATTTTTGTTTGTTTAATTATAAACTATATTTTAATTTATCGGCTCACACGTTGGTTCGCCAATTTGTAACAAATATAATAAATATGTTGAACGATAAATTATTATGCTACGGTTGTATTCTGCCGTTCGCTCCCACTATGCATCCAGTCCCTATGACGTCACTCGGAGTTGCCAACAGTTGCTCCGTCCGCTGTGCTATGTTATCGTAATTCTTAAATGAAACAGTAATAATAATGCAAAGATAACACCAATCAGATATATTCCTTTTATCAATCTTTATTCAAATGAAATATTGATTAATTACTTCTCGTTTTTCTTTACTGCAATTACAATTATGACATAATCATGCGTCTTTATTCATAAGTTGGTAGTAGCTAAAATATTGTGCTCAATGCTGGATTCGACAAGCAAAAGAATGATGCAGTTTGTTTTTATATCAATGAAATAAATAATCTCAGGGCGTATTTGGTTCGGAAATTATGGTTAAACAAATAATAAAACTCTTAAAATCAAAATACAAAATTCACAATATAAGGATATTACAAGGTTTTGATGTGTATAGTGCAAACTGGTAGTCATGTATGTGTTACTCACTATTATAGGTTATGAACAGTTTAGATGCTTATTAGTTATCGTTAAAGTTTTTATGGTGTAAAAAAAGTGTAATACTCAATTGGTGTTATTTTCAAGTGTTCTTTATTGTTGGTGTAGAATAGTGTCTGTAGTGTTATTTATTGTTTAATTCCTAAATAGTTGTGTACACAAGTGTAGGTGTTGTCACATAAGATGATAAATTGTTCAAATTCACCCAGATCCTCTTCTTTATTCTTCCAGGACGAAGATAGAGTCAAAGACTTCTTTGCTTCTTCCCCCCGGATCTAAATTCTTCTGAATTAAATTCTTGATGTTCTTTTGTTATTATAATATTTTGTATTAACTATACCAATTCGGTTTACTAAGTCTGGTATGTGTTTTCACTAATTAAAATGTAATTATCTGAGACGTTTTTATAACGCATCTGTCTTCAATGACGGTTGTTAAAGAAGTCAATCTTTTATTTATCTGAATTTTCGGTTGCTAAGGTAAAATTTGAAATCTGATTGGTTGATTCAGATATACATTTTCATACAAATTCATTATTTCAATATCTGAATTTGGTCAAAAACGTTTAAATTAGTATTACTTTTTTGTACTGATTGGGAGTTTAAAACTAATAGCATCATTATTTTGGTCTTAACATTTGTGACATATAGACACCAAACATGCCTATTTTTGCTTGAGGGATACTGATGTTACATTTTTTGCTATCTGAATTTTTCTTAAATAACTTAAAACTGATTACTTCGATTCCATATTTGTTGTGTATAGTATTAATTATAAACCTATCCACATTACAAAATTTATTTTATAAAATTCTAAATGTATTTCCTAAAATTTACAAATTTACAAAGTTTTTATACGCCTATGTCTTGACATGTTAAATTCCTATTTTCTGTTATTGTAACACGTAATAACAATGCAACTACCATCAAAACTACTCCCTATAACTCTATTAGTATTATTATTTAAAAATATAACAATAATTATTACTGCAACATTATAAAAAAACATAATTCACATTTTGTGATTAAACAATTTGTATATGTCTGGTTACATACATCCTGCATAAGGCATATCATACACTCGTTACTTAATAAAACTATAAATAACATCAACACAACTTAATCTTATTTTTAAAACAAAAAAAGGAAAGTTTAATCATTTAATACTGATTTTCTATTTTTTCCATTTTTCTTAGGTAGTTCAGCCATTGCTGTACTAGTTACGTTTTCTGTTTCTTTTTATACATTTGTGAATTATTATTAGATTATACATTATTTTCTTGATAACATAATGTCCACTATTATTTACAGTCAGTTGCATGTTTCCATGTATCTATAATAATTGTTTTGTTGTATTATTTCATTATATCATTTAGTTAACAATTTACTAATATATTATTTTACATTATACTGTATATTTGGGCCTATTATCCCTCAATTTGTATTTTGATTATTTTTATATTTTGATATATTTAATAAAACCATTTGTTTACTTATAGTAATGGTACATAAGGCTGTCTATCTTTATAAGTATTATTATTTTAATTATTTGAACTTCATGTCATCATCGGGGTATTTTGCATCACTTTACCTAAACATTAATTTGGGTACGGTCAGTTATAGTACAAGTCAGTCTAAAGTAGTTATTTGTTCATCTTCACTATCATTTTTAAAAGATATTTTTCTTCTTGTTAATTTTCTTATCCATGATCTTCATTAAATCTGGTACGATATCAAGCTATGCCAAATGTTATGTTACATAACACCCTGCCATCAAATTTGATTATTTTAATAAAATAGTATATTTTGTTGAAATTATCAATTATCTTATATTTCATATTATCACTTGTTATCCTTTTTATAATCTGGTAAACTTCTCATTAATTATAAGTGTTCTATCCCTGGAACATGTTACCTCCCTAACAAATTAGTCATTATCACCTACATCTTGGAATCAATTGGGGGACCCTCTTGACCTAATACTCCGCTGTCCTTATAATACATAATACATCAATAATATCGATTGCTGGAGCTATCTCATCAGTGAATCACATTTAATAATCACTAGTCTATTCACGACTAAATCAAATAAAAATAATATAATAATATATTCTTAGGATGGTTCACTCAGTTTAACTTCTCAGATCTAAATATTTCTTTCCATTGATTCATTCAGATGTTCATTTTCTTGTGCAGATACTAATAACATTTTTATTTTTAATTGATACTATCTTCTTTCCTCTCTTATCAGTACAGCTTAATCTTCATTTTTCATTCACTATCTTCATCCAATTAACACGTAACAAGTATCTTTATCTATAGTTGTTATTGATTCTCTCACAATCATGATAGGTTATTCGTAGTAAATTCGTTTCTAGGTTTGTCTTATTTTCAACGTCGATTGTCTACATTTGTCTTTTTTCTTATTCATTTTATAATACTTTGGTTTCACCTGATTCATGGATGTTGTCTCTTTCTTTTATATTCAAATAATAAGTTCGTATTTATCTTTAATAAGACGCGCTTATTTGGTTTAGAATTTTGAAATTTATTCAAATTCGTTTATTCGCTTGGTTCAAAATAACATTATCAAAATGTACTGTAAGTTGTCCTTACTATTTGTTTGATTTTTGAGATTTATTCAAATTTGTTTTAATTGGCTTCATAATATATTTTTAAGGAAACTTGGTTGTATGTTCCCTTAATCTTCTTCGTTTCCGCATCACTGATTACATAAGTATTGTTGTTATTGTTTTTTACAACAACATATGGTCCGTTATACAGTAATAATAGCTTGTTTTCTTATTGACTTGTTTTGCCTTCCGGTGGCTCCACTTAAAATTATATTCTGGATTGGTAGAGTCGGTAAGATGATCTTACTTAATTTTTGAATTTTGTGGTAATATCACAAATACTTCACTTCTTATTATCACCCTTATTGTCATATGTTTTTCTATACCCATAATCTATTATCTTTTGGTAATTTTTGTTATGTCGCTCAGTTGCTCATACTTTCGTTTGTATGGTTCTGTTTCTTTGTTCTTTATTCATATTATTGTTCCTCAATTAAACTTATTTCTCGTCTCCTTAAAATGGTTCTTTGGCCGTAGTCGGTTAGCATAACATCCGTCCCTTTTCTTGATGGTGTGTGGTATTTGATTTAGCCGTGGTCCATCATCTCAGTTGCCCATATTGTCCGGACTACCATTGTCTTCATAATTATTACGGTACTTTTGACATCTCTTGCTTCTACCTTGTACTTCATTTTTCCTGCTGTTATTCTTTCATTTGCTGCAGAGCTTCTTCGACTCACCCTATCATATTGTTTCTTACACCAATATGTCACTGGTCCATCAATGACTAATGATATCATTGATATTTTCCCACGTATTTCTATGTCTGGTATTTCCCATTTATCTCTGGTCTTCTCTAAGTTGTAAACTATAGTTTTATTGTAAGTCATTATTGAAGTTACTTTTAATCCCCTCCTGTAATCTCTGGCATTCATGATTTCCTTATTGTTGGTGATTGGGATATTCAGCACATTAATTAACCCCTTGTTCGTCATCTCAAATTCTTCCTTTGTTTTTATTAAATTCCTTGGATTTATTCTTCTCATTTCCTTTGATTCCCTTTTCCATATGTTTAATATTCTCTTGGTTCCTATTAGGTTTAATTTCAGCTAATAATGCTACTTGTTCCCTTGTTTTACCGTTTGCTATTTTCTCTGTTTCTGTTTTGCTATCATTTTCTATTTCTTTGGTCCTATTATTTCTTACTTCTTTCCTCCACAGTTTATTATTATTTATAATTTCTTTGGTCATTTCCTTCATTTCCTTACTCAAATCTTCCTTCAATATTACTAAGTTCCTTTTATTATTCTCACTTAATTCTTCCATTTTGTTACAGAATTCTTCCTTCATTTCGTCCATTAGTTTCTTATTACTCTCCTCCGTTTTCTTAGCACTTTCCTGTATTAATTCTATCATGAGTTTAATCATTTCTCGCGTCTTCTCGCCTTCTGTTTGTGTGGGTTCTTCTGGTTGTTTCTCCTGAGCCTTCCTTATTAGAGTTTCTACTTCCTCAACCGGTGTTGCTTCCTTGTCTTGCATGCTTAATTCGCCTTCCTTCTCGGTTTCAGCCGCTCGTTTGCGCGATGTTTCTCGCTTGCTCAATTTCGATTATTTTTGTTTGTTTAATTATAAACTATATTTTAATTTATCGGCTCACACGTTGGTTCGCCAATTTGTAACAAATATAATAAATATGTTGAACGATAAATTATTATGCTACGGTTGTATTCTGCCGTTCGCTCCCACTATGCATCCAGTCCCTATGACGTCACTCGGAGTTGCCTACAGTTGCTCCGTCCGCTGTGCTATGTTATCGTAATTCTTAAATGAAACAGTAATAATAATGCAAACATAACACCAATCAGATATATTCCTTTTATCAATCTTTATTCAAATAAAATATTGATTAATTACTTCTCGTTTTTCTTTACTGCAATTACAATTATGACAAAATCATGCGTCTTTATTCATAAGTTGGTAGTAGCTAAAATATTGTGCTCAATGCTGGATTCGACAAGCAAAAGAATGATGCAGTTTGTTTTTATATCAATGAAATAAATAATCTCAGGGCGTATTTGGTTCGGAAATTATGGTTAAACAAATAATAAAACTCTTAAAATCAAAATACAAAATTCACAATATAAGGATATTACAAGGTTTTGATGTGTATAGTGCAAACTGATAGTCATGTATGTGTTACTCACTATTATAGGTTATGAACAGTTTAGATGCTTATTAGTTATCGTTAAAGTTTTATGGTGTAAAAAAAGTGTAATACTCAATTGGTGTTATTTTCAAGTGTTCTTTATTGTTGGTGTAGAATAGTGTCTGTAGTGTTATTTATTGTTTAATTCCTAAATAGTTGTGTACACAAGTGTAGGTGTTGTCACATAAGATGATAAATTGTTCAAATTCACCCAGATCCTCTTCTTTATTCTTCCAGGACGAAGATAGAGTCAAAGACTTCTTTGCTTCTTCCCCCCGGATCTAAATTCTTCTGAATTAAATTCTTGATGTTCTTTTGTTATTATAATATTTTGTATTAACTATACCAATTCGGTTTACTAAGTCTGGTATGTGTTTTCACTAATTAAAATGTAATTATCTGAGACGTTTTTATAACGCATCTGTCTTCAATGACGGTTGTTAAAGAAGTCCCTCTTTTATTTATCTGAATTTTCGGTTGCTAAGGTAAAATTTGAAATCTGATTGGTTGATTCAGATATACATTTTCATACAAATTCATTATTTCAATATCTGAATTTGGTCAAAAACGTTTAAATTAGTATTACTTTTTTGTACTGATTGGGAGTTTAAAACTAATAGCATCATTATTTTGGTCTTAACATTTGTGACATATAGACACCAAACATGCCTATTTTTGCTTGAGGGATACTGATGTTACATTTTTTGCTATCTGAATTTTTCTTAAATAACTTAAAACTGATTACTTCGATTCCATATTTGTTGTGTATAGTATTAATTATAAACCTATCCACATTACAAAATTTATTTTATAAAATTCTAAATGTATTTCCTAAAATTTACAAAATTCCAAAGTTTTTATACGCCTATGTCTTGACATGTTAAATTCCTATTTTCTGTTATTGTAACACTTATTAACAATGCAACTACCATCAAAACTACTCCCTATAACTCTATTAGTATTATTATTTAAAAATATAACAATAATTATTACTGCAACATTATAAAAAAACATAATTCACATTTTGTGATTAAACAATTTGTATATGTCTGGTTACATAAATCCTGCATAAGGCATATCATACACTCGTTACTTAATAAAACTATAAATAACATCAACACAACTTAATCTTATTTTTAAAACAAAAAAAGGAAAGTTTAATCATTTAATAATGATTTTCTATTTTTTCCATTTTTCTTAGGTAGTTCAGCCATTGCTGTACTAGTTACGTTTTCTGTTTCTTTTTATACATTTGTGAATTATTATTAGATTATACATTATTTTCTTGATAACATAATGTCCACTATTATTTACAGTCAGTTGCATGTTTCCATGTATCTATAATAATTGTTTTGTTGTATTATTTCATTATATCATTTAGTTAACAATTTACTAATATATTATTTTACATTATACTGTATATTTGGGCCTATTATCCCTCAATTTGTATTTTGATTATTTTTATATTTTGATATATTTAATAAAACCATTTGTTTACTTATAGTAATGGTACATAAGGCTGTCTATCTTTATAAGTATTATTATTTTAATTATTTGAACTTCATGTCATCATCGGGGTATTTTTCATCACTTTACCTAAACATTAATTTGGGTACGGTCAGTTATAGTACAAGTCAGTCTAAAGTAGTTATTTGTTCATCTTCACTATCATTTTTAAAAGATATTTTTCTTCTTGTTAATTTTCTTATCCATGATCTTCATTAAATCTGGTACGATATCAAGCTATGCCAAATGTTATGTTACATAACACCCTGCCATCAAATTTGATTATTTTAATTAAATAGTATATTTTGTTGAAATTATCAATTATCTTATATTTCATATTATCACATGTTATCCTTTTTATAATCTGGTAAACTTCTCATTAATTATAAGTGTTCTATCCCTGGAACATGTTACCTCCCTAACAAATTAGTCATTATCACATACATCTTGGAATCAATTGGGGACTCTCTTGACCTAATACTCCGCTGTCCTTATAATACATAATACATCAATAATATCGATTGCTGGAGCTATCTCATCAGTGAATCACATTTAATAATCACTAGTCTATTCACGACTAAATCAAATAAAAATAATATAATAATATATTCTTGGGATGGTTCACTCAGTTTAACTTCTCAGATCTAAATATTTCTTTCCATTGATTCATTCAGATGTTCATTTTCTTGTGCAGATATTAATAACATTTTTATTTTTAATTGATACTATCTTCTTTCCTCTCTTATCAGTACAGCTTAATCTTCATTTTTCATTCACTATCTTCATCCAATTAACACGTAACAAGTATCTTTATCTATAGTTGTTATTGATTCTCTCACAATCATGATAGGTTATTCGTAGTAAATTCGTTTCTAGGTTTGTCTTATTTTCAACGTCGATTGTCTACATTTGTCTTTTTTCTTATTCATTTTATAATACTTTGGTTTCACCTGATTCATGGATGTTGTCTCTTTCTTTTATATTCAAATAATAAGTTCGTATTTATCTTTAATAAGACGCGCTTATTTGGTTTAGAATTTTGAAATTTATTCAAATTCGTTTATTCGCTTGGTTCAAAATAACATTATCAAAATGTACTGTAAGTTGTCCTTACTATTTGTTTGATTTTTGAGATTTATTCAAATTTGTTTTAATTTTTTTTTTTATTTTTTTTTTATTTTTTTTTTATTTTTTTTTTTTTTAATTTATTGGAGATCTGTAAGCTGTTCGACTGAGCGAACATTTAACAAATTGGCTGACAACACACACAGGATTATGAAGAGCTGACCATTGACAGCTCTTCTGGTTTTGATAATAGATTAAAGAGGTAACAAAATACAAAACTAAATGATAAAAACATGTAAACAAATGAACAAAAGTCACTATCACTTCCTGCTATCATGATACAATAAGTTCAAACATTAAACACTGGGCCCATAAGGCACATATACAGGTTGACATTAACACGTATGAATGACATGAATACAAAAACATACAGAACAGATATCACAGACAGTACAATACAGAAAATACAGAGAATACATTATGAGTTAAACCTGAATGGTAAGTCTAATAGTTTGTGTCTTTTTAGTCTATAAATATCTTCACTGTTGTCTAACAAGTTAATAGCCAGGTGGTTGGGATGCTGTTCTAGTTTGGAGATGTGAGTCCTGCAGAGGCGCATGATTTCTTCTTTCACGGTTGAAACTTTGAGGTCGCGGTGTATAGAGTTATTTGAGACAAACCAAGGAGCGTCGACTATTGATCTAAGTGTTTTGGACTGAAAGCGCTGGATAATCTCAATATTACTTGTACTTGCAGTACCCCAAAGTTGAATACCATAAGTCCATACCGGTTTAAGCACGACTTTATAGATCAAGAGTTTGTTGACGAGACTTAACCGTGATTGTCTGCCTATAAGCCAATAGATGTTTCTGACCTTGTGATTAAGTTGAAGTTTCTTAGATGTTATATGTTTTTCCATGTTAATCTCCTGTCCAGATGCATCCCAAGGTACTTAGCACTTTCAGCTTGCGGTACTGGTTGACCGTTAATTGTGACAGGAGGGCAGTTTGCCTTACGTGTGGTGAAGGTAACGTGGACTGACTTCGATGAATTGATTTTTATGCGCCAATTATCAAGCCATAACTGAACGCTGTTTAATGATTCTTGTAGTATAAGAGATGCTATTGAGGGGTCGGAGTGTGTCGCTAGGATCGCTGTGTCATCGGCGTAGGTAGCAACAGTGGTTTCACTTGCTGACGGTAAGTCCGAGGTGAACAGGAGGTAGAGCAGAGGACCCAGGACACTACCCTGCGGAACACCCGACCCCACTGGTAATAAAGGAGAAGTAGCATCGGAGTACTTGACTTGAAACACTCTGCCCACTAAGTAGGAATGTAAGATACGGTAACAATTATGTGGCAAATTTTTCTTTATTTTATATAAGAGTCCAAGATGCCAGACTTTGTCAAATGCCTGGGAAACGTCGAGAAACACACCTGAGCAGAACATCTTCGATTCCAGCGATTTATTGATAACATTTGTTAGTCTGTGTATTTGATCTACCGTAGAGTGCTTTTCTCGAAAACCAAATTGGTGATCGGGAATTAGGTTGTTTTCTACAATTGTTGGCATAAGTCGTTTTACAAACAGCTTTTCAAAGATCTTACCAAGTATCGGTAGAAGGCTTATGGGTCATTTGTTTTAATTGGCTTCATAATATATTTTTAAGGAAACTTGGTTGTATGTTCCCTTAATCTTCTTCGTTTCCGCATCACTGATTACATAAGTATTGTTGTTATTGTTTTTTACAACAACATATGGTCCGTTGTACAGTAATAATAGCTTGTTTTCTTATCGACTTGTTTTGCCTTCCGGTGGCTCCAATTAAAATTATATTCTGGATTGGTAGAGTCGGTAAGATGATCTTACTTAATTTTTGAATTTTGTGGTAATATCACAAATACTTCACTTCTTATTATCACCCTTATTGTGATATGTTTTTCTATACCCATAATCTATTATCTTTTGGTAATTTTTGTTATGTCGCTCAGTTGCTCATACTTTCGTTTGTATGGTTCTGTTTCTTTGTTCTTTATTCATATTATTGTTCCTCAATTAAACTTATTTCTCGTCTCCTTAAAATGGTTCTTTGGCCGTAGTCGGTTAGCATAACATCCGTCCCTTTTCTTGATGGTGTGTGGTATTTGATTTAGCCGTGGTCCATCATCTCAGTTGCCCATATTGTCCGGACTACCATTGTTTTCATAATTATTACGGTACTTGTGACATCTCTTGCTTCTACCTTGTACTTCATTTTTCCTGCTGTTATTCTTTCATTTGCTGCAGAGCTTCTTCGACTCACCCTATCATATTGTTTCTTACACCAATATGTCACTGGTCCATCAATGACTAATGATATCATTGATATTTTCCCACGTATTTCTATGTCTGGTATTTCCCATTTATCTCTGGTCTTCTCTAAGTTGTAAACTATAGTTTTATTGTAAGTCATTATTGAAGTTACTTTTAATCCCCTCCTGTAATCTCTGGCATTCATGATTTCCTTATTGTTGGTGATTGGGATATTCAGCACATTAATTAACCCCTTGTTCGTCATCTCAAATTCTTCCTTTGTTTTTATTAAATTCCTTGGATTTATTCTTCTCATTTCCTTTGATTCCCTTTTCCATATGTTTAATATTCTCTGGTTCCTATTAGGTTTAATTTCAGCTAATAATGCTACTTGTTCCCTTGTTTTACCGTTTGCTATTTTCTCTGTTTCTGTTTTGCTATCATTTTTTATTTCTTTGGTCCTATTATTTCTTACTTCTTTCCTCCACAGTTTATTATTATTTATAATTTCTTTGGTCATTTCCTTCATTTCCTTACTCAAATCTTCCTTCAATATTACTAAGTTCCTTTTATTATTCTCACTTAATTCTTCCATTTTGTTACAGAAGTCTTCCTTCATTTCGTCCATTAGTTTCTTATTACTCTCCTCCGTTTTCTTAGCACTTTCCTGTATTAATTCCATCATGAGTTTAATCATTTCTCGCGTCTTCTCGCCTTCTGTTTGTGTGGGTTCTTCTGGTTGTTTCCCCTGAGCCTTCCTTATTATGGTTTCTACTTCCTCAACCGGTGTTGCTTCCTTGTCTTGCATGCTTAATTCGCTTTCCTTCTCGGTTTCAGCCGCTCGTTTGCGCCATGTTTCTCGCTTCCTCATTTTCGTTTATTTTTGTTTGTTTAATTATAAATTATATTTTAATTTATCGGCTCGCACGTTGGTTCGCCAATTTGTAACAAGTATAATAAATATGTTGAACGATAAATTATTATGCTACGGTTGTATTCTGCCGTTCGCTCCCACTATGCATCCAGTCCCTATGACGTCACTCGGAGTTGCCAAAAGTTGCTCCGTCCGCTGTGCTATGTTATTGTAATTCTTAAATGAAACAGTAATAATAATGCAAAGATAACACCAATCAGATATATTCCTTTTATCAATCTTTATTCAAATGAAATATTGATTAATTACTTCTCGTTTTTCTTTACTGCAATTACAATTATGACAAAATCATGCGTCTTTATTCATAAGTTGGTAGTAGCTAAAATATTGTGCTCAATGCTGGATTCGACAAGCAAAAGAATGATGCAGTTTGTTTTTATTTCAATGAAATAAATAATCTCAGGGCGTATTTGGTTCGGAAATTATGGTTAAACAAATAATAAAACTCTTAAAATCAAAATACAAAATTCACAATATAAGGATATTACAAGGTTTTGATGTGTATAGTGCAAACTGGTAGTCATGTATGTGTTACTCACTATTATAGGTTATGAACAGTTTAGATGCTTATTAGTTATCGTTAAAGTTTTTATGGTGTAAAAAAAGTGTAATACTCAATTGGTGTTATTTTCAAGTGTTCTTTATTGTTGGTGTAGAATAGTGTCTGTAGTGTTATTTATTGTTTAATTCCTAAATAGTTATGTACACAAGTGTAGATGTTGTCACATAAGATGATAAATTGTTCAAATTCACCCAGATCCTCTTCTTTATTCTTCCAGGACGAAGATAGAGTCAAAGACTTCTTTGCTTCTTCCCCCCGGATCTAAATTCCTCTGAATTAAATTCTTGATGTTCTTTTGTTATTATAATATTTTGTATTAACTATACCAATTCGGTTTACTAAGTCTGGTATGTGTTTTCACTAATTAAAATGTAATTATCTGAGACGTTTTTATAACGCAATTGTCTTCAATGACGGTTGTTAAAGAAGTCCCTCTTTTATTTATCTGAATTTTCGGTTGCTAAGGTAAAATTTGAAATCTGATTGGTTGATTCAGATATACATTTTCATACAAATTCATTATTTCAATATCTGAATTTGGTCAAAAACGTTTAAATTAGTATTACTTTTTTGTACTGATTGGGAGTTTAAAACTAATAGCATCATTATTTTGGTCTTAACATTTGTGACATATAGACACCAAACATGCCTATTTTTGCTTGAGGGATACTGATGTTACATTTTTTGCTATCTGAATTTTTCTTAAATAACTTAAAACTGATTATTTCGATTCCATATTTGTTGTGTATAGTATTAATTATAAACCTATCCACATTACAAAATTTATTTTATAAAATTCTAAATGTATTTCCTAAAATTTACAAAATTCCAAAGTTTTTATACGCCTATGTCTTAACATGTTAAATTCCTATTTTCTGTTATCGTAACACTTATTAACAATGCAACTACCATCAAAACTACTCCCTATAACTCTATTAGTATTATTAGTATTATTATTTAAAAATATAACAATAATTATTACTGCAACATTATAAAAAAACATAATTCACATTTTGTGATTAAACAATTTGTATATGTCTGGTTACATACATCCTGCATAAGGCATATCATACACTCGTTACTTAATAAAACTATAAATAACATCAACACAACTTAATCTTATTTTTAAAACAAAAAAAGGAAAGTTTAATCATTTAATAATGATTTTCTATTTTTTCCATTTTTCTTAGGTAGTTCAGCCATTGCTGTACTAGTTACGTTTTCTGTTTCTTTTTATACATTTGTGAATTATTATTAGATTATACATTATTTTCTTGATAACATTATGTCCACTATTATTTACAGTCAGTTGCATGTTTCCATGTATCTATAATAATTGTTTTGTTGTATTATTTCATTATATCATTTAGTTAACAATTTACTAATATATTATTTTACATTATACTGTATATTTGGGCCTATTATCCCTCAATTTGTATTTTGATTATTTTTATATTTGGTATATTTAATAAAACCATTTGTTTACTTATAGTAATGGTACATAAGGCTGTCTATCTTTATAAGTATTATTATTTTAATTATTTGAACTTCATGTCATCATCGGGGTATTTTGCATCATTTTACCTAAACATTAATTTGGGTACTGTCAGTTATAGTACAAGTCAGTCTAAAGTAGTTATTTGTTCATCTTCACTATCATTTTTAAAAGATATTTTTCTTCTTGTTAATTTTCTTATCCATGATCTTCATTAAATCTGGTACGATATCAAGCTATGCCAAATGTTATGTTACATAACACCCTGCCATCAAATTTGATTATTTTAATTAAATAGTATATTTTGTTGAAATTATCAATTATCTTATATTTCATATTATCACTTGTTATCCTTTTTATAATCTGGTAAACTTCTCTTTAATTATAAGTGTTCTATCCATGGAACATGTTACCTCCCTAACAAATTAGTCATTATCACATACATCCTGGAATCAATCGGGGGACCCTCTTGACCTAATACTCCGCTGTCCTTATAATACATAATACATCAATAATATCGATTGCTGCAGCTATCTCATCAGTGAATCACATTTAATAATCACTAGTCTATTCACGACTAAATCAAATAAAAATAATATAATAATATATTCTTGTGATGGTTCACTCAGTTTAACTTCTCAGATCTAAATATTTCTTTCCATTGATTCATTCAGATGTTCATTTTCTTGTGCAGATATTAATAACATTTTTATTTTTAATTGATACTATCTTCTTTCCTCCCTTATCAGAACAGCTTAATCTTCATTTTTCATTCACTATCTTCATCCAATTAACACGTAACAAGTATCTTTATCTATAGTTGTTATTGATTCTCTCACAATCATTATAGGTTATTCGTAGTAAATTCGTTTCTAGGTTTGTCTTATTTTCAACGTCGATTGTCTACATTTGTCTTTTTTCTTATTCATTTTATAATACTTTGGTTTCACCTGATTCATGGATGTTGTCTCTTTCTTTTATATTCAAATAATAAGTTCGTATTTATCTTTAATAAGACGCGCTTATTTGGTTTAGAATTTTGAAATTTATTCAAATTCGTTTATTCGCTTGGTTCAAAATAACATTATCAAAATGTACTGTAAGTTGTCCTTACTATTGGTTTGATTTTTGAGATTTATTCAAATTTGTTTTAATTGGCTTCATAATATATTTTTAAGGAAACTTGGTTGTATGTTCCCTTAATCTTCATCGTTTCCGCATCACTGATTACATAAGTACAGTTGTTATTGTTTTTTACAACAACATATGGTCCGTTATAAAGTAATAATAGCTTGTTTTCTTATTGACTTGTTTTGCCTTCCGGTGGCTCCAATTAAAATTATATTCTGAATTGGTAGAGTCGGTAAGATGATCTTACTTAATTTTTGAATTTTGTGGTAATATCACAAATTCTTCACTTCTTATTATCGTCCTTATTGTCATATATTTTTCTATACCCAGTATCGATTAACTTTTGGTAATTTTCCTTATGTCGCTCAGTTGCTCATACTTTCGTTTGTATGGTTCTGTTTCTTTGTTCTTTATTCATATAATTGTTCCTCAATTAAACTTCTTTCTCGTCTCCTTAAAATGGTTCTTTGGCCGTAGTCGGTTAGCATAACATCCGTCCCTTTTCTTGATGGTGTGTGGTATTTGATTTAGCCGTGGTCCATCATCTAAGTTGCCCTTATTGTCCGGACTACCATTGTCTTCATAATTATTACGGAACTTGTGACATCTCTTGCTTCTAACTTGTACTTCATTTTTCCTGCTGTTATTCTTTCATTTGCTGCAAAGTTTCTTCGACTCACCCTATCATATTGTTTCTTACACCAATATGTCACTGGTCCATCAATGACTAATGTTATCATTGATATTTTCCCACGTATTTCTATGTCTGGTATTTCCCATTTATCACTGGTCCTCTCTAAGTTGTAAACTATAGTTTTATCGTAAGTTATTATTGAAGTTACTTTTAATCCCCTCCTGTAATCTCTGGCATTCATGATTTCCTTATTGTTGGTGATTGGGATATTCAGCACATTAATTAACCCCTTGTTCATCATCTCAAATTCTTCCTTTGTTTTTATTAAATTCGTTGGATGCATTCTTCTCATTTTCTTTGATTCCCCTTCCATATGTTTAATATTCTCTTGGTTCTTATTAGGTTTAATTTCAGCTAATAATGCTACTCGTTCCCTTGTTTTACCGTTTGGTATTTTTTCTGTTTCTGTTTTGCTATCATTTTTTATTTCTTTGGTCCTATTATTTCTTAATTCTTCCCTCCACAGTTTATTATTATATATTATTTCTTTGGTCATTTCCTTCATTTCCTTACTCAAATCTTCCTTCAATATTACTAAGTTCCTTTTATTATTCTCACTTAATTCTTCCATTTTGTTACAGAAGTCTTCCTTCATTTCGTCCATTAGTTTCTTATTACTCTCCACCGTTTTCTTAGCAGTTTCCTGTATTAATTCCATCATGAGTTTAATCATTTCTCGCGTCTTCTCGCCTTTTGTTTGTGTGGGTTCTTCTGGTTCTTTCTCCTGAGCCTTCCTTATTATAGTTTCTACTTCCTCAACCGGTGTTGCTTCCTTGTCTTGCATGCTTAATTCGCTTTCCTTCTCGGTTTCAGCCGCTCGTTTGCGCGATGTTTCTCGCTTCCTCATTTTCGTTTATTTTTGTTTGTTTAATTATAAATTATATTTTAATTTATCGGCTCGCACGTTGGTTCGCCAATTTGTAACAAATATAATAAATATGTTGACCGATAAATTATTATGCTACGGTTGTATTCTGCCGTTCGCTCCCACTATGCATCCAGTCCCAATGACGTCACTCGGAGTTTCCAACAGTTGCTCCGTCCGCTGTGCTATGTTATCGTAATTCTTAAATGAAACATTAATAATAATGCAAAGATAACACCAATCAGATATATTCCTTTTATCAATCTTTATTCAAGTGAAGTATTGATTAATTACTTCTCGTTTTTCTTTACTGCAATTACAATTATGACAAAATCATGCGTCTTTATTCATAAGTTGGTAGTAGCTAAAATATTGTGCTCAATGCTAGATTCGCCAAGCAAAAGAATGATTCAGTTTGTGTTTATTTCAATGAAATAAATAATCTCAGGGCGTATTTGGTTCGGAAATTGTGGTTAAACAAATAATAAAACTCTTAAAATCAAAATACAAAATTCACAATATAAGGATATTACAAGGTTTTGATGTGTATAGTGCAAACTGGTAGTCATGTATGTGTTACTCACTATTATAGGTTATGAACAGTTTAGATTCTTATTAGTTATCGTTAAAGTTTTTATGGTGTAAAAAAAAGTGTAATACTCAATTGGTGTTATTTTCAAGTGTTCTTTATTGTTGGTGTAGAATAGTGTCTGTAGTTTTATTTATTGTTTAATTCCTAAATAGTTGTGTACACAAGTGTAGGTGTTGTCACATAAGATGATAAATTGTTCAAATTCACCCAGATCCTCTTCTTTATTCTTCCAGGACGAAGATAGAGTCAAAGACTTCTTTGCTTCTTCCCCCCGGATCTAAATTCTTCTGACTTAAATTCTTGATGTTCTTTTGTTATTATAATATTTTGTATTGACTATACCAATTCGGTTTACTAAGCCTGGTATGTGTTTTCACTAATTAAAATGTAATTATCTGAGACGTTTTTATAACGCATCTGTCTTCAATGACGGTTGTTAAAGAAGTCCCTCTTTTATTTATCTGAATTTTCGGTTGCTAAGGTAAAACTTGAAATCTGGTTGGTTGATTCAGATATACATTTTCATACAAATTCATTATTTCAATGTCTGAATTTGATCAAAAACTTTTAAATTAGTATTACTTTTTTGTACTGATTGGGAGTTTAAAACTAATAGCATCATTATTTTGGTCTTAACATTTGTGACATATAGACACCAAACATGCCTATTTTTGCTTGAGGGATACTGATGTTACATTTTTTGTTATCTGAATTTTTCTAAAATAACTGAAAACTGATTATTTCGATTCCATACTTGTTATGTATACTATTAATTATAAACCTATCCACATTACAAAATTTATTTTATAAAATTCTAAATGTATATCCGAAAATTTACAAAATTCCAAAGTTTTTATACGCCTATGTCTTGACATGTTAAATTCCTATTTTCTGTTATTGTAACACTTATTAACAATGCAACTACCATCAAAACTTCTCCCGATAACTCTATTAGTATTATTATTTAAAAATATAACAATAATTATTACTGCAACATTATAAAAAAACATAATTCACATTTTGTGATTAAACAATTTGTATATGTCTGGTTACATACATCCTGCATAAGGCATATCATACACTCGTTACTTAATAAAACTATAAATAACATCAACACAACTTAATCTTATTTTTAAAACAAAAAAAGGAAAGTTTAATCATTTAATAATGATTTTCTATTTTTTCCATTTTTCTTAGGTAGTTCAGCCATTGCTGTACTAGTTACGTTTTCTGTTTCTTTTTATACATTTGTGAATTATTATTAGATTATACATTATTTTCTTGATAACATTATGTCCACTATTATTTACAGTCAGTTGCATGTTTCCATGTATCTATAATAATTGTTTTGTTGTATTATTTCATTATATCATTTAGTTAACAATTTACTAATATATTATTTTACATTATACTGTATATTTGGGCCTATTATCCCTCAATTTGTATTTTGATTATTTTTATATTTTGATATATTTAATAAAACCATTTGTTTACTTATAGTAATGGTACATAAGGCTGTCTATCTTTATAAGTATTATTATTTTAATTATTTGAACTTTATGTCAAAATCGGGGTATTTTGCATCACTTTACCTAAACATTAATTTGGGTACGGTCAGTTATAGTACAAGTCAGTCTAAAGTAGTTATTTGTTCATCTTCACTATCATTTTTAAAAGATATTTTTCTTCTTGTTAATTTTCTTATCCATGATCTTCATTAAATCTGGTACGATATCAAGCTATGCCAAATGTTATGTTACATAACACCCTGCCATCAAATTTGATTATTTTAATAAAATATTATATTTTGTTGAAATTATCAATTACCTTATATTTCATATTATCAGTTGTTATCCTTTTTGTAATCTGGTAAACTTCTCTTTAATTATAAGTGTTCTATCCCTGGAACATGTTACCTCCCTAACAAATTAATCATTATCACATACATCTTGGAATCAATCTGGGGACTCTCTTGACCTAATACTCCGCTGTCCTTATAATACATAATACATCAATAATATCGATTGCTGGAGCTATCTCATCAGTAAATCACATTTAATAATCACTAGTCTATTCACGACTAAATCAAATAAAAATAATATAATAATATATTCTTGGGATGGTTCACTCAGTTTAACTTCTCAGATCTAAATATTTCTTTCCATTGATTCATTCAGATGTTCATTTTCTTGTGCAGATATTAATAACATTTTTATTTTTAATTGATACTATCTTCTTTCCTCCCTTATCAGAACAGCTTAATCTTCATTTTTCATTCACTATCTTCATCCAATTAACACGTAACAAGTATCTTTATCTATAGTTGTTATTGATTCTCTCACAATCATTATAGGTTATTCGTAGTAAATTCGTTTCTAGGTTTGTCTTATTTTCAACGTCGATTGTCTACATTTGTCTTTTTTCTTATTCATTTTATAATACTTTGGTTTCACCTGATTCATGGATGTTGTCTCTTTCTTTTATATTCAAATAATAAGTTCGTATTTATCTTTAATAAGACGCGCTTATTTGGTTTAGAATTTTGAAATTTATTCAAATTCGTTTATTCGCTTGGTTCAAAATAACATTATCAAAATGTACTGTAAGTTGTCCTTACTATTTGTTTGATTTTTGAGATTTATTCAAATTTGTTTTAATTGGCTTCATAATACATTTTTAAGGAAACTTGGTTGTATGTTCCCTTAATCTTCTTCGTTTCCGCATCACTGATTACATAAGTATTGTTGTTATTGTTTTTTACAACAACATATGGTCCGTTATAAAGTAATAATAGCTTGTTTTCTTATTGACTTGTTTTGCCTTCCGGTGGCTCCAATTAAAATTATATTCTGGATTGGTAGAGTCGGTAAGATAATCTTACTTAATTTTTGAATTTTGTGGTAATATCACAAATTCTGCACTTCTTATTTTCGTCCTTATTGATATATGTTTTTCTATACCCATAATCTATTATCTTTTGGTAATTTTTGTTATGTCGCTCAGTTGCTCATACTTTCGTTTGTATGGTTCTGTTTCTTTGTTCTTTATTCATATTATTGTTCCTCAAATAAACTTATTTCTCGTCTCCTTAAAATGGTTCTTTGGCCGTAGTCGGTTAGCATAACATCCGTCCCTTTTCTTGATGGTGTGTTGTATTTGATTTAGCCGTGGTCCATCATCTCAGTTGCCCTTATTGTCCGGACTACCATTGTTTTCATAATTATTACGTTACTTGTGACATCTGTTGCTTCTACCTTGTACTTCATTTTTCCTGCTGTTATTCTTTCATTTGCTGCAGAGCTTCTTCGACTCACCCTATCATATTGTTTCTTACACCAATATGTCACTGGTCCATCAATGACTAATGATATCATTGCTATTTTCCCACGTATTTCTATGTCTGGTATTTCCCATTTATCTCTGGTCTTCTCTAAGTTGTAAACTATAGTTTTATTGTAAGTAATTATTGAAGTTACTTTTAATCCCCTCCTGTAATCTCTGGCATTCATGATTTCCTTATTGTTGGTGATTGGGATATTCAGCACATTAATTAACCCCTTGTTCGTCATCTCAAATTCTTCCTTTGTTTTTATTAAATTCCTTGGATTTATTCTTCTCATTTCCTTTGATTCCCTTTTCCATATGTTTAATATTCTCTTGGTTCCTATTAGGTTTAATTTCAGCTAATAATGCTACTTGTTCCCTTGTTTTACCGTTTGCTATTTTCTCTGTTTCTGTTTTGCTATCATTTTTTATTTCTTTGGTCCTATTATTTCTTACTTCTTCCCTCCACAGTTTATTATTATTTATAATTTCTTTGGTCATTTCCTTCATTTCCTTACTCAAATCTTCCTTCAATATTACTAAGTTCCTTTTATTATTCTCACTTAATTCTTCCATTTTGTTACAGAAGTCTTCCTTCATTTCGTCCATTAGTTTCTTATTACTCTCCACCGTTTTCTTAGCAGTTTCCTGTATTAATTCCATCATGAGTTTAATCATTTCTCGCGTCTTCTCGCCTTTTGTTTGTGTGGGTTCTTCTGGTTCTTTCTCCTGAGCCTTCCTTATTATAGTTTCTACTTCCTCAACCGGTGTTGCTTCCTTGTCTTGCATGCTTAATTCGCTTTCCTTCTCGGTTTCAGCCGCTCGTTTGCGCGATGTTTCTCGCTTCCTCATTTTCGTTTATTTTTGTTTGTTTAATTATAAATTATATTTTAATTTATCGGCTCGCACGTTGGTTCGCCAATTTGTAACAAATATAATAAATATGTTGACCGATAAATTATTATGCTACGGTTGTATTCTGCCGTTCGCTCCCACTATGCATCCAGTCCCAATGACGTCACTCGGAGTTTCCAACAGTTGCTCCGTCCGCTGTGCTATGTTATCGTAATTCTTAAATGAAACAGTAATAATAATGCAAAGATAACACCAATCAGATATATTCCTTTTATCAATCTTTATTCAAGTGAAGTATTGATTAATTACTTCTCGTTTTTCTTTACTGCAATTACAATTATGACAAAATCATGCGTCTTTATTCATAAGTTGGTAGTAGCTAAAATATTGTGCTCAATGCTAGATTCGCCAAGCAAAAGAATGATTCAGTTTGTGTTTATTTCAATGAAATAAATAATCTCAGGGCGTATTTGGTTCGGAAATTGTGGTTAAACAAATAATAAAACTCTTAAAATCAAAATACAAAATTCACAATATAAGGATATTACAAGGTTTTGATGTGTATAGTGCAAACTGGTAGTCATGTATGTGTTACTCACTATTATAGGTTATGAACAGTTTAGATGCTTATTAGTTATCGTTAAAGTTTTTATGGTGTAAAAAAAAGTGTAATACTCAATTGGTGTTATTTTCAAGTGTTCTTTATTGTTGGTGTAGAATAGTGTCTGTAGTTTTATTTATTGTTTAATTCCTAAATAGTTGTGTACACAAGTGTAGGTGTTGTCACATAAGATGATAAATTGTTCAAATTCACCCAGATCCTCTTCTTTATTCTTCCAGGACGAAGATAGAGTCAAAGACTTCTTTGCTTCTTCCCCCCGGATCTAAATTCTTCTGACTTAAATTCTTGATGTTCTTTTGTTATTATAATATTTTGTATTGACTATACCAATTCGGTTTACTAAGCCTGGTATGTGTTTTCACTAATTAAAATGTAATTATCTGAGACGTTTTTATAACGCATCTGTCTTCAATGACGGTTGTTAAAGAAGTCCCTCTTTTATTTATCTGAATTTTCGGTTGCTAAGGTAAAACTTGAAATCTGGTTGGTTGATTCAGATATACATTTTCATACAAATTCATTATTTCAATGTCTGAATTTGATCAAAAACTTTTAAATTAGTATTACTTTTTTGTACTGATTGGGAGTTTAAAACTAATAGCATCATTATTTTGGTCTTAACATTTGTGACATATAGACACCAAACATGCCTATTTTTGCTTGAGGGATACTGATGTTACATTTTTTGTTATCTGAATTTTTCTAAAATAACTGAAAACTGATTATTTCGATTCCATATTTGTTATGTATACTATTAATTATAAACCTATCCACATTACAAAATTTATTTTATAAAATTCTAAATGTATATCCGAAAATTTACAAAATTCCAAAGTTTTTATACGCCTATGTCTTGACATGTTAAATTCCTATTTTCTGTTATTGTAACACTTATTAACAATGCAACTACCATCAAAACTTCTCCCTATAACTCTATTAGTATTATTATTTAAAAATATAACAATAATTATTACTGCAACATTATAAAAAAACATAATTCACATTTTGTGATTAAACAATTTGTATATGTCTGGTTACATACATCCTGCATAAGGCATATCATACACTCGTTACTTAATAAAACTATAAATAACATCAACACAACTTAATCTTATTTTTAAAACAAAAAAAGGAAAGTTTAATCATTTAATAATGATTTTCTATTTTTTCCATTTTTCTTAGGTAGTTCAGCCATTGCTGTACTAGTTACGTTTTCTGTTTCTTTTTATACATTTGTGAATTATTATTAGATTATACATTATTTTCTTGATAACATTATGTCCACTATTATTTACAGTCAGTTGCATGTTTCCATGTATCTATAATAATTGTTTTGTTGTATTATTTCATTATATCATTTAGTTAACAATTTACTAATATATTATTTTACATTATACTGTATATTTGGGCCTATTATCCCTCAATTTGTATTTTGATTATTTTTATATTTTGATATATTTAATAAAACCATTTGTTTACTTATAGTAATGGTACATAAGGCTGTCTATCTTTATAAGTATTATTATTTTAATTATTTGAACTTTATGTCAAAATCGGGGTATTTTGCATCACTTTACCTAAACATTAATTTGGGTACGGTCAGTTATAGTACAAGTCAGTCTAAAGTAGTTATTTGTTCATCTTCACTATCATTTTTAAAAGATATTTTTCTTCTTGTTAATTTTCTTATCCATGATCTTCATTAAATCTGGTACGATATCAAGCTATGCCAAATGTTATGTTACATAACACCCTGCCATCAAATTTGATTATTTTAATAAAATAGTATATTTTGTTGAAATTATCAATTACCTTATATTTCATATTATCAGTTGTTATCCTTTTTATAATCTGGTAAACTTCTCTTTAATTATAAGTGTTCTATCCCTGGAACATGTTACCTCCCTAACAAATTAATCATTATCACATACATCTTGGAATCAATCTGGGGACTCTCTTGACCTAATACTCCGCTGTCCTTATAATACATAATACATCAATAATATCGATTGCTGGAGCTATCTCATCAGTAAATCACATTTAATAATCACTAGTCTATTCACGACTAAATCAAATAAAAATAATATAATAATATATTCTTGGGATGGTTCACTCAGTTTAACTTCTCAGATCTAAATATTTCTTTCCATTGATTCATTCAGATGTTCATTTTCTTGTGCAGATATTAATAACATTTTTATTTTTAATTGATACTATCTTCTTTCCTCCCTTATCAGAACAGCTTAATCTTCATTTTTCATTCACTATCTTCATCCAATTAACACGTAACAAGTATCTTTATCTATAGTTGTTATTGATTCTCTCACAATCATTATAGGTTATTCGTAGTAAATTCGTTTCTAGGTTTGTCTTATTTTCAACGTCGATTGTCTACATTTGTCTTTTTTCTTATTCATTTTATAATACTTTGGTTTCACCTGATTCATGGATGTTGTCTCTTTCTTTTATATTCAAATAATAAGTTCGTATTTATCTTTAATAAGACGCGCTTATTTGGTTTAGAATTTTGAAATTTATTCAAATTCGTTTATTCGCTTGGTTCAAAATAACATTATCAAAATGTACTGTAAGTTGTCCTTACTATTTGTTTGATTTTTGAGATTTATTCAAATTTGTTTTAATTGGCTTCATAATACATTTTTAAGGAAACTTGGTTGTATGTTCCCTTAATCTTCTTCGTTTCCGCATCACTGATTACATAAGTATTGTTGTTATTGTTTTTTACAACAACATATGGTCCGTTATAAAGTAATAATAGCTTGTTTTCTTATTGACTTGTTTTGCCTTCCGGTGGCTCCAATTAAAATTATATTCTGGATTGGTAGAGTCGGTAAGATAATCTTACTTAATTTTTGAATTTTGTGGTAATATCACAAATTCTGCACTTCTTATTTTCGTCCTTATTGATATATGTTTTTCTATACCCATAATCTATTATCTTTTGGTAATTTTTGTTATGTCGCTCAGTTGCTCATACTTTCGTTTGTATGGTTCTGTTTCTTTGTTCTTTATTCATATTATTGTTCCTCAAATAAACTTATTTCTCGTCTCCTTAAAATGGTTCTTTGGCCGTAGTCGGTTAGCATAACATCCGTCCCTTTTCTTGATGGTGTGTTGTATTTGATTTAGCCGTGGTCCATCATCTCAGTTGCCCTTATTGTCCGGACTACCATTGTTTTCATAATTATTACGTTACTTGTGACATCTGTTGCTTCTACCTTGTACTTCATTTTTCCTGCTGTTATTCTTTCATTTGCTGCAGAGCTTCTTCGACTCACCCTATCATATTGTTTCTTACACCAATATGTCACTGGTCCATCAATGACTAATGATATCATTGCTATTTTCCCACGTATTTCTATGTCTGGTATTTCCCATTTATCTCTGGTCTTCTCTAAGTTGTAAACTATAGTTTTATTGTAAGTAATTATTGAAGTTACTTTTAATCCCCTCCTGTAATCTCTGGCATTCATGATTTCCTTATTGTTGGTGATTGGGATATTCAGCACATTAATTAACCCCTTGTTCGTCATCTCAAATTCTTCCTTTGTTTTTATTAAATTCCTTGGATTTATTCTTCTCATTTCCTTTGATTCCCTTTTCCATATGTTTAATATTCTCTTGGTTCCTATTAGGTTTAATTTCAGCTAATAATGCTACTTGTTCCCTTGTTTTACCGTTTGCTATTTTCTCTGTTTCTGTTTTGCTATCATTTTTTATTTCTTTGGTCCTATTATTTCTTACTTCTTCCCTCCACAGTTTATTATTATTTATAATTTCTTTGGTCATTTCCTTCATTTCCTTACTCAAATCTTCCTTCAATATTACTAAGTTCCTTTTATTATTCTCACTTAATTCTTCCATTTTGTTACAGAAGTCTTCCTTCATTTCGTCCATTAGTTTCTTATTACTCTCCTACGTTTTCTTAGCAGTTTCCTGTATTAATTCCATCATGAGTTTAATTATTTCTCGCGTCTTCTCGCCTTCTGTTTGTGTGGGTTCTTCTGGTTGTTTCTCCTGAGCCTTCCTTATTATAGTTTCTACTTCCTCAACCGGTGTTGCTTCCTTGTCTTGCATGCTTAATTCGCCTTCCTTCTCGGTTTCAGCCGCTCGTTTGCGCGATGTTTCTCGCTTCCTCATTTTCGATTATTTTTGTTTGTTTAATTATAAATTATATTTTAATTTATCGGCTCACACGTTGGTTCGCCAATTTGTGACAAATATAATAAATATGTTGAACGATAAATTATTATGCTACGGTTGTATTCTGCCGTTCGCTCCCACTATGCATCCAGTCCCTATGACGTCACTCGGAGTTGCCAACAGTTGCTCCGTCCGCTGTGCTATGTTATCGTAATTCTTAAATGAAACACTAATAATAATGCAAAGATAACACCAATCAGATATATTCCTTTTATCAATCTTTATTCAAATGAAATATTGATTAATTACTTCTCGTTTTTCTTTACTGCAATTACAATTATGACAAAATCATGCGTTTTATTCATAAGTTGGTAGTAGCTAAAATATTGTGCTCAATGCTGGATTCGACAAGCAAAAGAAGGATGCAGTTTGTTTTTATTTCAATGAAATAAATAATCTCAGGGCGTATTTGGTTCGGAAATTATGGTTAAACAAATAATAAAACTCTTAAAATCAAAATACAAAATTCACAATATAAGGATATTACAAGGTTTTGATGTGTATAGTGCAAACTGGTAGTCATGTATGTGTTACTCACTATTATAGGTTATGAACAGTTTAGATGCTTATTAGTTATCGTTAAAGTTTTTATGGTGTTCAAAAAAGGTGTAATACTCAATTGGTGTTATTTTCAAGTGTTCTTTATTGTTGGTGTAGAATAGTGTCTGTAGTTTTATTTATTGTATAATTCGTAAATAGTTGTGTACACAAGTGTAGGTGTTGTCACATAAGATGATAAATTGTTCAAATTCACCCAGATCCTCTTCTTTATTCTTCCAGGACGAAGATAGGGTCAAAGTCTTCTTTGCTTCTTCTCCCCGGATCTAAATTCTTCTGAATTAAATTCTTGATGTTCTTTTGCTATTATAATATTTTGTATTGACTATACCAATTCGGTTTACTAAGTCTGGTATGTGTTTTCACTAATTAAAATGTAATTATCTGAGACGTTTTTATAACGCATCTGTCTTCAATGACGGTTGTTAAAGACGTCCCTCTTTTATTTATCTGAATTTTCGGTTGCTAAGGTAAAATTTGAAATCTGGTTGGTTGATTCAGATATACATTGTCATACAAATTCATTATTTCAATGTCTGAATTTGGTCAAAAACTTTTAAATTAGTATTACTTTTTTGTACTGATTGGGAGTTTAAAACTAATACCATCATTATTTTGGTCTTAACATTTTTGACATATAGACACCAATCATGCCTATTTTTGCTTAACGGATACTGATGTTACATTTTTTTGCTATCTGAATTTTTCTTAAATAACTTAAAACTGATTATTTCGATTCCATATTTGTTGTGTATACTATTAATTATAAACCTATCCACATTACAACATTTGTTTTATAAAATTCTAAATGTATTTCCTAAAATTTACAAAATTCCAAAGTTTTTATACGCCTATGTCTTGACATGTTAAATTTCTATTTTCTGTTATTGTAACACTTATTAACAATGCAACTACCATCAAAACTACTCCCTAAAACTCTAGTAGTATTATTATTAAAAATATAATAATAATTGTTACTGTAACATTATAAAAAACATAATTCACATTTTGTGATTAAACAATTTGTATATGTCTGGTTACATACATCCTGCATAAGGCATATCATACACTCGTTACTTAGTAAAACTATAAATAACATCAACACAACTTAATCTTATTTTTAAAACAAAAAAAGGAAAGTTTAATCATTTAATAATGATTTTCTATTTTTTCCATTTTTCTTAGGTAGTTCAGCCATTGCTGTACTAGTTACGTTTTCTGTTTCTTTTTATACATTTGTGAATTATTATTAGATTATACATTATTTTCTTGATAACATTATGTCCAATATTATTTACAGTCAGTTGCATGTTTCCATGTATCTATAATAATTGTTTTGTTGTATTATTTCATTATATCATTTAGTTAACAATTTACTAATATATTATTTTACATTATACTGTATGTTTGAGCCTATTATCCCTCAATTTGTAGTTTGAATATTTTTATATTTTGATACATTTAATAAAACAATTTGTTTACTTATAGTAATGGTACATAAGGCTGTCTATCTTTATAAGTATTATTATTTTAATTATTTGAACTTCATGTCATCATCGGGGTATTTTGCATCACTTTACCTAAACATTAATTTCGGTACGGTCAGTTATAGTACAAGTCAGTCTAAAGTAGTTGTTTGTTCATCTTCACTATCATTTTTAAAAGATATTTTTCTTCTTGTTAATTTTCTTATCCATGATCTTCATTAAATCTGGTACGATATCAAGCTATGCCAAATGTTATGTTACAAAACACCCTGCCATCAAATTTGATTATTTTAATAAAATAGTATATTTTGTTGAAATTATCAATTATCTTATATTTCATATTATCAGTTGTTATCCTTTTTATAATCTGGTAAACTTCTCTTTAATTATAAGTGTTCTATCCCTGGAACATGTTACCTCCCTAACAAATTAATCATTATCACATACATCTTGGAATCAGTCGGGGGGCTCTCTTGAACTAATACTCCGCTGTCCTTATAATACATAATACATCAATAATATTGATTGCTGGAGCTATCTCATCAGTGAATCACATTTAATAATCACTAGTCTATTCACGACTAAATCAAATAAAAATAATATAATAATATATTCTTGGGATGGTTCACTCAGTTTAACTTCTCAGATCTAAATATTTCTTTCCATTGATTCATTCAGATGTTCATTTTCTTGTGCAGATATTAATAACATTTTTATTTTTAATTGATACTATCTTCTTTCCTCCCTTATCAGTACAGCTTAATCTTCATTTTTCATTCACTATCTTCATCCAATTAACACGTAACAAGTATCTTTACCTATAGATGCTATTGATTCTCTCACAATCATGATAGGTTATTCGTAGTAAATTCGTTTCTAGGTTTGTCTTATTTTCAACGTCGATTGTCTACATTTGTCTTTTTTTATTCATTTTATAATACTTTGGTTTCACCTGATTCATGGATGTTGTCTCTTTCTTTTATATTCAAATAATAAGTTCGTGTTTATCTTTAATAAGACGCGCTTATTTGGTTTAGAATTTTGAAAATTATTCAAATTCGTTTATTCGCTTGGTTCAAAATAACATTATCAAAATGTACTGTAATTTGTCCTTACTATTTGTTTGAATTTTGAGGTTTATTCAAATTTGTTGTAATTGGCTTCATAATTCATTTTTAAGGAAACTTGTTTGTATGTTCCCTTAATCTTCTTCGTTTCCGCATCACTGATTACATAAGTATTGTTGTTATTGTTTTTTACAACAACATATGGTCCGTTATACAGTAATAATAGCTTGTTTTCTTATTGACTTGTTTTGCCTTCCGGTGGCTCCAATTAAAATTATATTCTGGATTGGTAGAGTCGGTAAGATGATCTTACTTAATTTTTGAATTTTGTGGTAATATCACAAATTCTGCACTTCTTATTATCGTCCTTGTTGTCTTATGTTTTTCTATACCCAGTATCGATTATCTTTTGGTAATTTTCCTTATGTCGCTCAGTTGCTCATACTTTCGTTTGTATGGTTCTGTTTCTTTGTTCTTTATTCATATAATTGTTCCTCAATTAAACTTATTTCTCGTCTCCTTAAAATGGTTCTTTGGCCGTAGTCGGTTAGCATAACATCCGTCCCTTTTCTTAATGGTGTGTGGTATTTGATTTAGCCGTGTTCCATCATCTCAGTTGCCCTTATTGTCCGGACTACCATTGTCTTCATAATTATTACGGTACTTGTGACATCTCTTGCTTCTACCTTGTACTTCATTTTTCCTGCTGTTATTCTTTCATTTGCTGCAGAGCTTCTTCGACTCACCCTATCATATTGTTTCTTACACCAATATGTCACTGGTCCATCAATGACTAATGATATCATTGATATTTTCCCACGTATTTCTATGTCTGGTATTTCCCATTTATCTCTGGTCTTCTCTAAGTTGTAAACTATAGTTTTATGGTAAGTTATTATTGAAGTTACTTTTAATCCCCTCCTGTAATCTCTGGCATTCATGATTTCTTTATTGTTGGTGACTGGAATATTCAGCACATTAATTAACCCCTTGTTCATCATCACAAATTCTTCCTTTGTTTTTAATAAATTCCTTGGATGCATTCTTCTCATTTTCTTTGATCCAACTTCCATATGTTTAATATTCTCTTGGTTCCTATTAGGTTTAATTTCAGCTAATAATGCTACATGTTCCCTTGTTTTACCGTTTGGTATTTTTTCTGTTTCTGGTTTGCTATCATTTTCTATTTCTTTGGTCCTATTATTTCTTAATTCTTCCCTCCACAGTTTATTATTATTTATTATTTCTTTGGTCATTTCCTTCACTTCCTTACTCAAATCTTCCTTCAATATTACTAAGTTCCTTTTATTACTCTCACTTAATTATTCCATTTTCTTACTGAAATCTTCCTTCATTTCCTTCATTTCGTCCATTAATTTCTTATTATTCTCCTCCGTTTTCTTAGCAGTTTCCTGTATTAATTTCATCATGCGTTTAATCATTTCTCGCGTCTTCTCGCCTTTTGTTTGTGTGGGTTCTTCTGGTTCTTTCTCCTGAGCCTTCCTTATTATAGTTTCTACTTCCTCAACCGGTGTTGCTTCCTTGTCTTAAATGCTTAATTCGCTTTTCTTCTCGGTTTCAGCCGCTCGTTTGCGCGATGATTCTCGCTTCCTCATTTTCGTTTATTTTTGTTTGTTTAATTATAAATTATATTTTAATTTATCGGCTCACACGTTGGTTCGCCAATTTGTAACAAATATAATAAATATGTTGAACGATAAATTATTATGCTACGGTTGTATTCTGCCGCTCGCTCCCACTATGCATCCAGTCCCAATGACGTCACTCGGAGTTGCCAACAGTTGCTCCGTCCGCTGTGCTATGTTATCGTAATTCTTAAATGAAACACTAATAATAATGCAAAGATAACAACAATCAGATATATTCCTTTTATCAATCTTTATTCAAGTGAAGTATTGATTAATTACTTCTCGTTTTTCTTTACTGCAATTACAATTATGACAAAATCATGCGTCTTTATTCATAAGTTGGTAGTAGCTAAAATATTATGCTCTATGCTGGATTCGACAAGCAAAAGAATGATGCAGTTTGTTTTTATTTCAATGAAATAAATAATCTCAGGGCGTATTTGGTTCGGAAATTATGGTTAAACAAATAATAAAACTCTTAAAATCAAAATACAAAATTCACAATATAAAGATATTACAAGGTTTTGATGTGTATAGTGCAAAATTGTAGACGTGTATGTGTTGCTCACTATTATAGGTTATGAACAGTTTAGATGCCTATTAGTTATCGTTAAAGTTTTTATGGTGTTCAAAAAAGGTGTAATACTCAATTGGTGTTATTTTCAAGTGTTCTTTATTGTTGGTGTAGAATAGTGTCTGTAGTTTTATTTATTGTTTAATTCCTAAATAGTTGGGTACACAAGTGTAGGTATTGTCACATAAGATGATAAATTGTTCAGATTCACCCAGATCCTCTTCTTTATTCTTCCAGGACGAAGATAGGGTCAAAGTCTTCTTTGCTTCTTCTCCCCGGATCTAAATTCTTCTGAATTAAATTCTTGATGTTCTTTTGTTATTATAAGATTTTGTATTGACTATACCAATTCGGTTTACTAAGTCTGGTATGTGTTTTCACTAATTAAAATATAATTATCTGAGACGTTTTTATAACGCATCTGTCTTCAATGACGGTTGTTAAAGACGTCCCTCTTTTATTTATCTGAATTTTCGGTTGCTAAGGTAAAATTTGAAATCTGGTTGGTTGATTCAGATATACATTGTCATACAAATTCATTATTTCAATGTCTGAATTTAGTCAAATACTTTTAAATTAGTATTACTTTTTTGTACTGATTGAGAGTTTAAAACTAATACCATCATTATTTTGGTTTTAACATTTGTGACATATAGACACCAATCATGCCTATTTTTGCTTAACGGATACTGATGTTACATTTTTTTGCTCTCTGAATTTTTCTTAAATAACTTAAAACTGATTATTTCGATTCCATATTTGTTGTGTATACTATTAATTATAAACCTATCCACATTACAACATTTGTTTTATAAAATTCTAAATGTATTTCCTAAAATTTACAAAATTCCAAAGTTTTTATACGCCTATGTCTTGACATGTTAAATTTCAATTTTCTGTTATTGTAACACTTATTAACAATGCAACTACCATCAAAACTACTCCCTAAAACTCTATTAGTATTATTATTAAAAATATAATAATAATTGTTACTGTAACATTATAAAAAACATAATTCACATTTTGTGATTAAACAATTTGTATATGTCTGGTTACATACATCCTGCATAAGGCATATCATACACTCGTTACTTAGTAAAACTATAAATAACATCAACACAACTTAATCTTATTTTTAAAACAAAAAAAGGAAAGTTTAATCATTTAATAATGATTTTCTATTTTTTCCATTTTTCTTAGGTAGTTCAGCCATTGCTGTACTAGTTACGTTTTCTGTTTCTTTTTATACATTTGTGAATTATTATTAGATTATACATTATTTTCTTGATAACATTATGTCCAATATTATTTACAGTCAGTTGCATGTTTCCATGTATCTATAATATTTGTTTTGTTGTATTATTTCATTATATCATTTAGTTAACAATTTACTAATATATTATTTTACATTATACTGTATGTTTGAGCCTATTATCCCTCAATTTGTAGTTTGATTATTTTTATATTTTGATACATTTAATAAAACCATTTGTTTACTTATAGTAATGGTACATAAGGCTGTCTATCTTTATAAGTATTATTATTTTAATTATTTGAACTTCATGTCATCATCGGGGTATTTTGCATCACTTTACCTAAACATTAATTTGGGTACGGTCAGTTATAGTACAAGTCAGTCTAAAGTAGTTATTTGTTCATCTTCACTATCATTTTTAAAAGATATTTTTCTTCTTGTTAATTTTCTTATCCATGATCTTCATTAAATCTGGTACGATATCAAGCTATGCCAAATGTTATGTTACAAAACACCCTGCCATCAAATTTGATTATTTTAATAAAATAGTATATTTTGTTGAAATTATCAATTATCTTATATTTCATATTATCAGTTGTTATCCTTTTTATAATCTGGTAAACTTCTCTTTAATTATAAGTGTTCTATCCCTGGAACATGTTACCTCCCTAACAAATTAATCATTATCACATACATCTTGGAATCAGTCGGGGGGCTCTCTTGAACTAATACTCCGCTGTCCTTATAATACATAATACATCAATAATATTGATTGCTGGAGCTATCTCATCAGTGAATCACATTTAATAATCACTAGTCTATTCACGACTAAATCAAATAAAAATAATATAATAATATATTCTTGGGATGGTTCACTCAGTTTAACTTCTCAGATCTAAATATTTCTTTCCATTGATTCATTCAGATGTTCATTTTGTTGTGCAGATATTAATAACATTTTTATTTTTAATTGATACTATCTTCTTTCCTCCCTTATCAGTAGAGCTTAATCTTCATTTTTCATTCACTATCTTCATCCAATTAACACGTAACAAGTATCTTTATCTATAGATGCTATTGATTCTCTCACAATCATGATAGGTTATTCGTAGTAAATTCGTTTCTAGGTTTGTCTTATTTTCAACGTCGATTGTCTACATTTGTCTTTTTTTATTCATTTTATAATACTTTGGTTTCACCTGATTCATGGATGTTGTCTGTTTCTTTTATATTCAAATAATAAGTTCGTATTTATCTTTAATAAGACGCGCTTATTTGGTTTAGAATTTTGAAAATTATTCAAATTCGTTTATTCGCTTGGTTCAAAATAACATTATCAAAATGTACTGTAATTTGTCCTTACTATTTGTTTGAATTTTGAGGTTTATTCAAATTTGTTTTAATTGGCTTCATAATTCATTTTTAAGGAAACTTGTTTGTATGTTCCCTTAATCTTCTTCGTTTCCGCATCACTGATTACATAAGTATTGTTGTTATTGTTTTTTACAACAACATATGGTCCGTTATACAGTAATAATAGCTTGTTTTCTTATTGACTTGTTTTGCCTTCCGGTGGCTCCAATTAAAATTATATTCTGGATTGGTAGAGTCGGTAAGATGATCTTACTTAATTTTTGAATTTTGTGGTAATATCACAAATTCTGCACTTCTTATTATCGTCCTTGTTGTCTTATGTTTTTCTATACCCAGTATCGATTATCTTTTGGTAATTTTCCTTATGTCGCTCAGTTGCTCATACTTTCGTTTGTATGGTTCTGTTTCTTTGTTCTTTATTCATATAATTGTTCCTCAATTAAACTTATTTCTCGTCTCCTTAAAATGGTTCTTTGACCGTAGTCGGTTAGCATAACATCCGTCCCTTTTCTTGATGGTGTGTGGTATTTGATTTAGCCGTGGTCCATCATCTCAGTTACCCTTATTGTCCGGACTACCATTGTCTTCATAATTATTACGGTACTTGTGACATCTCTTGCTTCTACCTTATACTTCATTTTTCCTGCTGTTATTCTTTCATTTGCTGCAAAGCTTCTTCGACCCACCCTATCATATTGTTTCTTACACCAATATGTCACTGGTCCATCAGTGACTAATGATATCATTGATATTTTCCCACGTATTTCTATGTCTGGTTTTTCCCATTTATCTCTGGTCTTCTCTAAGTTGTAAACTATAGTTTTATTGTAAGTAACAATAACTGTTGAAGTTACTTTTAATCCCCTCCTGTAATCTCTGGCATTCATGATTTCCTTATTGTTGGTGATTGGGATATTCAGCACATTAATTAACCCCTTGTTCGTCATCACAAATTCTTCCTTTGTTTTTATTAAATTCCTTGGATGCATTCTTCTCACTTCCTTTGATTCCCTTTTCCATATGTTTAATATTCTCTTGGTTCCTATTAGGTTTAATTTCAGCTAATAATGCTACTTGTTCCCTTGTTTTACCGTTTGGTATTTTCTCTGTTTCTGTTTTGCTATCATTTTTTATTTCTTTGGTCCTATTATTTCTTAATTCTTCCCGCCACAGTTTATTATTATTTATTATTTCTTTGGTCATTTTCTTCATTTCCTTACTCAAATCTTCCTTCAATATTACTAAGTTCCTTTTATTATTCTCACTTAATTCCTCCATTTTCTTAATGAAGTCTTCCTTCATTTCCTTCATTTCGTCCATTAGTTTCTTATTATTCTCCTCCGTTTTCTTAGCAGTTTCCTGTATTACTTCCATCATGAGTTTAATCATTTCTCGCGTCTTCTCGCCTGCTGTTTGTGTGGGCTCTTCTGGTTGTTTCTCCTGAGCCTTCCTTATTATAGTTTCTACTTCCTCAACCGGTGTTGCTTCCTTGTCTTGCATGCTTAATTCGCTTTCCTTCTCGGCTTCAGCCGCTCGTTTGCGCGATGTTTCTCGCTTCCTCATTTTCTTTTATTTTTGTTTGTTTAATTATAAATTATATTTTAATTTATCGCCTCACACGTTGGTTCGCCAATTTGTAACAAATATAAATATGTTGAACGATAAATTATTATGCTACGGTTGTATTCTGCCGATCGCTCCCACTATGCATCCAGTCCCAATAACGTCACTCGGAGTTGCCAACAGTTGCTCCGTCCGCTGTGCTATGTTATCGTAATTCTTAAATGAAACAGTAATAATAATCCACAGATAACACCAATCAGATGTATTCCTTTTATCAATCTTTATTCAAATGAAGTGTTGATTAATTACTTCTCGTTTTTCTTTACTGCAATTACAATTATGACAAAATCATGCGTCTTTATTCATAAGTTGGTATTAGCTAAAATATTATGCTCTATGCTGGATTCGACAAGCAAAAGAATGATGCAGTTTGTTTTTATTTCAATGAAATAAATAATCTCAGGGCGTATTTGGTTCGAAAATTATGGTTAAACAAATAATACAACTCTTAAAATCAAAATACAAAATTCACAATATAAGGATATTACAAGGTTTTGATGTGTATAGTGCAAACTGTTAGTCGTGTATGTGTTACTCACTATTATAGGTTATGAACAGTTTAGATGCTTATTAGTTATCGTTAAAGGTTTTATGGTGTTCAAAAAAGGTGTAATACCCAATTGGTGTTATTTTCAAGTGTTCTTTATTGTTGGTGTAGAATAGTGTCTGTAGTTTTATTTATTGTTTAATTCCTAAATAGTTGTATACACAAGTGTAGGTGTTGTCACATAAGATGATAAATTGTTCAAATTCACCCAGATCCTCTTCTTTATTCTTCCAGGACGAAGATAGGGTCAAAGTCTTCTTTGCTTCTTCTCCCCGGATCTAAATTCTTCTGAATTAAATTCTTGATGTTCTTTTGTTATTATAATATTTTGTATTGACTATACCAATTCGGTTTACTAAGTCTGGTATGTGTTTTCACTAATTAAAATGTAATTATCTGAGACGTTTTTATAACGCATCTGTCTTCAATGACGGTTGTTAAAGAAGTCCCTCTTTTATTTATCTGAATTTTCGGTTGCTTAGGTAAAACTTGATATCTGGTTGGTTGATTCAGATATACATTGTCATACAAATTCATTATTTCAATGTCTGAATTTGGTCAAAAACTTTTAAATTAGTATATTTTTTTTGTACTGATTGGGAGTTTAAAACTAACACCATCATTATTTTGGTCTTAACATTTGTGACATATAGACACCAAACATGCTATTTTTGCTTGAGGGATACTGACGTTACATTTTTTGCTATCTGAATTTTCTTAACTAACTTTAAACTGATTATTTCGATTCCATATTTGTTGTGTATACTGTTAATTATAAACCTATCCACATTACAACATTTATTTTATAAAATTCTAAATGTATTTCCCAAAAATTTACAAAATTCCAAAGTTTTTATAGGCCTATGTCTTGACATGTTAAATTTCTATTTTCTGTTATTGTAACACTTATTAACAATGCAACTACCATCAAAACTACTCCCTATAACTCTATTAGTATTATTATTTAAAAATATAACAATATTTGTTACTGTAACATTATAAAAAACATAATTCACATTTTGTGATTAAACAATTTGTATATGTCTGGGTACATACATCCTGCATAAGGCATATCACACACTCGTTACTTAATAAAACTATAAATAACATCAACACAACTTAATCTTATTTTTGAAACAAAAAAAGGAAAGTTTAATCAGTTAATAATGATTTTCTATTTTTTTCCATTTTTCTTAGGTAGTTCAGCCATTGCTGTACTAGGTACTTTTTCTGTTTCTTTTTATACATTTGAGAATTATTATTAGATTATACATTATTTTCTTGATAACATTATGTCCACTATTATTTACAGTCAGTTCCATGTTTCCATGTATCTATAATATTTGTTTTGTTGTATTATTTCATTATATCATTTAGTTAACAATTTATTAATATATTATTTAAATTATATTGTATATTTGGGCCTATTATCCCTCAATTTGTATTTTGATTATTTTTATATTTTGATACATTTAATAAAACCATTTGTTTACTTATAGTAATGGTACATAATGCTGTCTATCTTTATAAGTATTATTATTTTAATTATTTGAACTTCATGTCATCATCGGGGTATTTTGCATCACTTTACCTAAACATTAATTTGGGTACGGTCAGTTATAGTACAAGTCAGTCTAAAGTAGTTATTTGTTCATCTTCACTATCATTTTTAAAAGATATTTTTCTTCTTGTTAATTTTCTTATCCATGATCTTCATTAAATCTGGTCCGATATCAAGCTATGCCAAATGTAATGTTACAATGTATGGACCAGGTTTTAGGTCAAGAAGCGCTCCAGTTCACTACAATCTACATAGACGATCTACTCATCACCTCAATCAATTGGGACACCAGTTGAAGATATCGAAGTGGTATTACCTCCCGCGGAAGCGAAACAACCCGCACAACAAGAGGAACGACCTGAGAGACCCACACAAACAGGAGACGTCAACTTAGAGGAAATAATGAAGGCGATAACTGAAACCAACAAAAATATCAAATCGTTAAAAGAAGACAGTCAGAAGAATATTGAATCATCGCAAGAAGGATTGAAGGATAACAATAAAAATATAGAATCGTTGAAGGAAGATTTTATGGGAGAATTAAATAGACATCTAGAGTCATTAAAGGAAGATAATCGAGAACTGATTCAGAAAACAGACGACAGTAAGAAAACGTTAAAAGAAGACAGTCAAAAATTATGCCACCAAATGAACGAGAATAATAAGAAAATGGAGGAGGAAATAGACGACATCAGTAAGAGAATAGAAGAAAACAACGAAAAAATTAACACGAAAATAGACGGGGAAATAACTGGAATTAGAAGAGAGATCGCGGAAGTCCACGAGAGGTGTGAACTATACAACCAAGAATTACAACAAACCATAGAAGAGGTAGACGGGCGAATAAACAACATCGAAGAAATTAACGAAGTTAGAATGGACTCTCTGAAAAGGATGAATCAGGAAAAAATAAAACGTGTACGAACGGACGTAGGGGAGAGATGCGAGGAATTATACGCAACAGTAAACAATGTACGAAGCCTGACCATCAATAATAAGGAGGATATTGAAGAGTTGCGACGACGGGAGATCCTGCAGATACGAGAGGAACTCGAAGCAATTCGTAATCGACCAACACCGGGTCAATACGTACAAAACGCTGACAATCGCGACAAAATTAATTTTAAAAATTATAAAAAGAATCCTATCGAATTTCTAGAGAGAGTAGAAAAGAACTTGGCCAGAAATCGAGAGAATAGATGGACCGTGATATGATGGATGAGATTTTAAAGAAATACACGACAACTGGTGGACGGCGACCCGACACGATATTCAAAATTACGCGGAGTTCAAGACTCTCTTCCGGGCTAAGTATTGGTCAGAGTCCACACAAAATATTGTACGGGACGACATATGCAACGGTAAGAACGACGCCAGTCGGGGGACGACACCAACCGCTTACTTCCTCGGTAAAATATGCTTGGCGAGGAACCTCGAGCCTAAGATCCCGGAGGAATGCCTGGTCACAAAATTATCGTATCACTACGAGGAGGGAATAGCGCGAGCACGGCAGTGGGGACAGATTAAAACCATCCAATCCATTGCGCCGCTAATCGCGAACCATGAGCATGAAGTTTACTACAGAAGAAGTTGTGGGAGGAACGATTATTACCTGGATAGGAATAACCAAGGTGGTAATAACAACCCAAATTACCGGAACAACCGGAGTAACTACGACAACAACATCAACGGAAACAGCGAAAACAATCACCGACCGAACAATCCGGGTAACAATCATGTTGACAGTAATAATAATAACATGAGACGGCCTCCATATAATAACTATAACCACAATCGACCAAATAACCAAGGCGGAAATAATCAAAATCAACCATACAGAAGAGTTAATTATGTCCAAGCCAATAATGATTATGGGAGGAAGCGGTATTACCAGAGACGCCGGAGCTTTAACGGACATGATGATAGGGCGTACAACCAATGTATGTATGTAGGGCGTAGCACAACGACAGGGGAAATTGAAAGGGCGAACCACGAAGGAGCCGCAGTAATGAATATAGACGGAGGAGAAACTCTGACGAATTAAACCATCACCCTGGATTACGACCAGAAATAAACGAAATAAATCTATCAAACACGCCGGACAGACGGGAGGAAGAGAATGAACTCTCTTTAAAGGAACAGCGGCAGTGAGAAACCAACATGACCTCTCACTGAACCAGACTATTGGGTACAATTACGGACATGACGAGCAAAACTTAGACAAGACGATAACTATAATAGGGAGTCATTATTTAAAGAATATCAGACAGGAGCTACTTGATGAGGAGGAGATCGGCAACGTCCACTGTAATAAATAAATAGCATATGTGACTGCTGAAATAAACGGGGTGAGCACCACATTGATGATCGACACTGGTGGGAACGTCTCTTTAATTGACAGCGCTGAGTTCAACAGAATACAAGGAGCATGTAAATAGGTAATACCAACTTTACCGATCAACAACATAATACTAGTGGGAGCGACAGCGCGTCAAAATAAAACCGTCAAGAAGCAGGTCAGGGTAGAAGTGACCAGTCATGGGCTCAAAATTACTATGATATGTTTAGTAGCCAATGGCTTACCTTTTTGCAGTTTAATCGACTGCGATATTCTGAGAAAATACTCAGCAATTATTGACATGAGCAGAGCGAGAGTAACTCTGAGCTCACGAGATTCGGAATGGACGGCTGAGTTAATTGGAAGCAAAGAAGCCCCTCAGGACCGCACCATTTTCCACGTTAGGGAATTACAGAGTTCTAGGAATCAGACACCCAAGGAGGAAAACAATTATCAAAAAACAATAACAGTTTATTGAACGAGAAGATAGATGAAATCCGCCAATTTAAGACAACGAAGAGAGATAACCCACTAAATCAAGGTCAAGTTGAAAAGTTGATAAACATATATAACAGATATAGACATGTATTCTCACACCCTCCAGGTAAGGTCAAGAATTATCAATGTGAACTAAAGTTTAGAGAACCGGTAAATTTTAATAGGAAGTCCATCCCTATTGATATTCTCTAAAGGAGGCAGTCAGGACAGAAATCAACCGACTATTAAAGGATAATATAATTGAGTGCTGTCAATCACATTACACCAGCCCTATTGTAGCTATCCGGAAGAAGAACGGGAAAGTAAGACTTTGTTTGGATGCTAGGGAGAATAATTAATCTTTAATTAATGACAGAACCTCTCAAGGAGAAATAGAGGAGATATTGAAGAAATTTCATGGCACACAGTTTATTAGTTCCTGGGGCACAGTTTACGGGTACTGGAAAGTGGAACTACACCCAAACAGCAGAAGGTAAATGGCGTTCATATTTGAAGGACGCAATTACATATTTAAGGGATTACCATTCGGATTAGTGAAATCTGTAGCAGTGCTTATTAAATGTATGGACCAGGAATTAGGTCAAGAAGCGCTCCAGTTCACTGCCATCTACGTAGACGATCTACTCATCAGCTCTGCCAATTGGGAGGATCATTGTTGTAGATTAGAATATGTATTAAGGAATCTGTCGGGAAAACACATAACACTAAAACTTGAGAAGTCGAAATTTATAGCTACAGAAGTACAGTTTTTGTACTCCATTTATCAGAGCATGGAATAACCCCATCAAGAGACAAGGTAGAATCAATCCAGCAATTCCCAACCCCGAAAAACAAAAAACAGTTACAGTCATTTTTAGGTCTGTCTAAGTATTATCGTAAATTCCAGAGTAATTATTCAGAATTAACAACACAATTATCGCCACAATTATCTTCAAAGGACAAATGGACGTGGGGACCAAGCTAGGACACTGTATTTCAATAAATTAAGAACACGTTTCTGGAAATTGTAATGCTACATCACCCAGATTTCAACAAGCCGTTCTACTTGAATTGTGACGCAAGCGACATCAGTTTAGGATCTACATTGAACCGAGAGGATGAGGAAGGGAACCACCTGGTCACAAACTTCGCCAGTAGAACACTGAACAATTGCGAGCGAAATTACAATGTGACATAAAAAGAATTGTTAAGCATAGTGTTTGCATACGCCAAATTCAGGACCCTATATTTTGGGATATCCAATAACCGTGCGGACTGACCACAAATCCATATCATTCCTAAAGACCTGTAAATTAAGCCACGGTAGGTTAACAAGATGGACCCTAGACTTGCAGGAGTATAACATCAGTTGGGAGTACATCCCAGGCAAGAAGAATATAGGCAGCAGACGTATTGTCAGGTATCAATATAACCAATGAAACCTATGAAGGATAGAAGGAAACAAATGCAAAAGTCTATCACATCATTAAGGGTCGATCGGACTTAGAAGAAATAGTTAAGGAAATCGAACAACACCAGACGCAAGACAACAAATTAATGCAAATTCCCCAGAGATTGGGTGCACAGGACAACAGGATAATACCTTACTATTGTATACATCACAATCTTTTATTCATCAAGAGAGGTACCACAATAATACTTGGAAATTGGTGATACCCCGAACACTTGAGAAGGAAATCGTCATCGATTATCACATACGTTATGGACACATGGGAGCGTTGAAATTGATAAAGGCACTGGAGGAACACCTGTACATCAAGGACATAAACAGAAAGGTGCGTAATTATATTAGAAATTGGCGCATATGTCAATTAGTGAAATGCAACAACGAAAAGAAGGAGGGAGTAATGATACCCAAAACTTCATCTAACAAATTAGAAAAGGTTTTCATATACATCTGCGGTCCTTTCCCTCTCAGGGGAGGTCGACATCAGTATAAATACATCATAATCATATTAAACCATTACACGAAATTCATAAAATTATAACCGATAAATCGTGCCACCACCAAGAAGATACTCAACGTTATAAACCAAGTCTATATACCTGAACTGGGAAGTCCGCAGGCTATCATAACGGATCATGGAACACAATTCAAGGTGAGGAAATGGAAGGACACGCTGCTAGATCATGGTGTGAGGACTTATAAAACTTCAGTATACCATCGCAGCAGCAACCCTACGGAAAGACTGCTGAGAGAAGTGGGGAGAATCCTCAGGACATACTGTTCCAACCAACAGCGGAAATGGAATGAATACATATCGGCAGCAGAGGACTTCATAAATCTAGCTCATCACCAATCCCTGGAAACAAAACACCCTATAATGCCATGTTTGAGAAACCACCACTCCGAGAAATCACTGAAATTATTAAATTTCCCCAAGGCCAGGTATAACAGTTCAACAAGGTTTAATTTCATAATAAGCTTATACAGAAGGTAGAAGGAAGAAGAAGAAAGTACCAGAACAAGACACCACAGAAAATAATACAGTCCAAGTAGGAGATAGAGTGTTAATAAAAAACCGGGAATTATCCAGTACAATGGAGGGTATCACTAAGAAATTACTGTTAGTCTATACAGGTCCGAATACCATCCCCAAGAACAACCAGAACTATATATATGAAACTTAAGATCCAGTGAATAAGAAAAACCAAGGGTACATTCAACCAAGCATCGTTGAAGAAATACTATGAATATAGAGAGCCATAAGTAATGATAATTTCTTCCATAACATAAAGATTTTATCAGAAATATTCATTTTTAGGAAGGAGGCATTATGTAATGTTACATAAGATTACGACCACCAGGGCCCCAAACAACCAACAATCCTACAATAACAAATCATAAAGAATGCTACATCCAACTGTAATGTTAAAAACCAAGACAAGTAGAAGGTGATTTTAAATGAATAAAGTATACATCTTTAACACACTGAAGAAGATGATCAAAGAAATAATGACAATGACTTAGACGGAACGTAATTAACAGACAACTAACCCAATAGATTAGGTGAAAAATGTGAAACCCGAAGACGGAGAGGAGAAACTATAAATGGAGTAAAGAAGAATACTAATAAGCCCAACTGGATACCAAAACAGGATGAAGAATAAGATATGCCCTACACGAAACAAAAGGAGAATTAAGACAAAATGAATGGATCATAACAAGAAAGCCCAGAGTAAATGACAGAGTGATAAGGATGCCTGATGAAATAATATAAATAACTATGCCAACAAAGAAAGCTTATAAGGTGATTAAATGAGAAAATGAATAACGGTCAGGAGAGTGAAATAAAATTAGTAAAGGTATAAGTTAACGGTGTAGCTGGAAGAATAACAAACATGAATCATATAGACCAGCCTTGTAACTAAAGCAAATGTAGGGATATTACTTATCGGATGATGTTAATAAATACTGTTTAAAATGGGTAATCGAGACAAGAGGGTGTACAATAAACCTGAAGGCATAAATAACATTAGTAATACTATGATATTGTGAAATAAAAGACATTAAATCATATGAAAACAAACACATGGTTGTCAAACCATGATAGGATCCTTAACCTCATTACATGTGAATTGTGCACCTAAAACTGGCAGGTGGAACTACACCCAAACAGCCGAAGGTACATGGCGTTCATATTTGAAGGACGTAATTACCAATTTAAGCGATTACCATTCGGATTAGTGAAATCTGTAGCGGTGTTTATTAAATGTATGGACTAGGTATTAGGTCAAGAAGCGCTCCAGTTCACTACCATCTACGTAGACGATCTACTCATCACATTTGCCAATTGGGAGGATCATTGTTGTAGAATAGAACATGCATTAAGGAACTTGTCGGAAAAACACATATCAGTAAAACTAGAGAAGTCGAAATTTATAGCTACAGAGGTACAGTTTTTAAGATTCCATTTATCAGAGCATAGAATAACCCCATCAAGAGACAAGGTAGAATCAATCCAGCAATTTCCAACCCCGAAAAACAAAAACCAGTTACAGTCGTTTTTAGGTCTGTGTAAATATTATCGTAAATTCCAGAGTAATTATTCAGAATTAACAACCAAATTTTCGCCACAATTATCTTCAAAGGACAGATGGACGTGGGGACCAAGCCAGGACACACTATTTCAATTAATTAAGAACAAGATTCTTTAAACTGTAATGCTACATCACCCAGATTTTAAAAAGCCGTTCTAGTTGAATTGTGACGCAAGCGACATCAGTTTAGGATTTGCATTGTACCGAGAGGATGAGGAAGGGAACCACCTGGTCATAAGCTTCGCCAGTAGAACACTGAACAAGTGCGAGCGAAATTACAATGTGACAGAAAAAGAATTGTTAAGCATAGTGTTTGCATGCGCCAAATCCAGGACCTATATTTTAAAATATTCAATAACCGTGCGGACTGACCTCAAGTCCATATCATTCCTAAAGAACTGTAAATAAGCCACGGTAGTTTAACAAGATGGACCATAGCCTTGCAGGAGTATAACATCAGTTGGGAGTACATCCCAGGCAAGAAGAATATAGCAGCAGACGTATTGTCACGTATCAATATAACCAATGAAACCTATGAAGGAGAGAAGGAAACAATTGCAAAAATCTATCACATCATTAAGTGTCGATCGGACTTAGAAGAAATAGTTAAGGAAATCGAACAACACCAGACGCAAGACACCAAATTAATGCAAATTCCCCAGAGATTGGGTGCACAGGACAATATGATAATACCTTACTATTGTATACATCACAATCTTTTATTCATGAAGACGAGGTACCACAATAATTCTTGGAAATTGGTGATACCCCGAACACTTGAGAAGGAAATCGGCGTCGATTATCACATACGTTATGGACACATGGGAGCGTTGAAAGTGATAAAGGCACTGGAGGAACACCTGTACATCAAGGACATTAACAGAAAGGTGCGTAATTATATTAGAAATTGCCGCATATGTCAATTAGTGAAATGCAACAACGAAAAGAAGGAGGGAGTAATGATACCCAAAAATTCATCTAACAAATTAGAAAAGGTTTTCATATACATCTGCGGTCCTTTCCCTCTCAGGGGAGGTCGACATCAGTATAAGTACATCATAATCATATTAAACCATTACACGAAATTCATAAAATTAAACCGATAAATCGTGCCACCACCAAGAAGATACTCAACGTTATAATCCAAGTCTATATACCTGAAGTGGGAAGTCCGAAGGCTATCATAAAAGATCATGGAACACAATTCAAGGTGAGGAAGTGGAAGGACACGCTGCTAGATCATTGTGTGAGGACTTATAAAACTTCAGTATACCATCGCAGCAGCAACCCTACGGAAAGACTGCTGAGAGAAGTGGGAGAATCCTCAGGACATACTGTTCCAACCAACAGCGGAAATGGAATGAATACATATCGGCAGCAGAGGACTTCATAAATCTAGCTCATCACCAATCCCTGGAAACAAAACACCCTATAATGCCATGTTTGAGAAACCACCACCCCGAGAAATCACTGACATTATTAAATTTCCCCAAGGCCAGGAATACCAGTTCAACAAGGTTTAAATTCATAATAAGTTTATAGAGAAGGTAGAAGAAAGAAGAAGAAAGTACCAGAACAAAACACCCCAGAAAATAATACAGTACCAAGTAGGAGATAGAGTGTTAATAAAAAACCGGGAATTATCCAGTACAATGGCGCGTATTACTAAGAAACTACTATTACTGTCTACAGGTCCGTATACCATCACCAAGAACAAGCAGAACAGTATATATGAAATTTCAGATCCAGTGAATAAGCAAACCAAGGGTACATTCAACCAAGCAACGTTGAAGAAATACTAAGACTAATGTGAGCCATAAGTAATGATAATTTCTTCCATACCATGAAGATATTAACAGAAATAATCATTTTTAGGAAGGAGGCATTATGTAGTGTTACATAAGGTCACGACCACCAGGGCCCCAAACAACCAACAATCTTACAATAACAAATCATAAAGAATGCTACATACAACTTTAATGTTATATGTTACATGTTAACGTTTAATGTTACCAAGGCAAGTAGAAGGTGATTTTAAATGAATGAAGAATACATCTTTAACACACTGATGAAGATGATCAAAGAAATAATGACAATGACTTAGACGGAACGTAATTAACTGACAACTAACCCAATAGATTAGGTGAAAAATGTGAAACCCGAAGACGGAGAGGAGAAACTTTAAATGGAGTAAAGAAGACTACTACAAGGCCTAACTGGATACCAAAACAGGATGTTTACAATAACATATGTCTTACACGAAACAAAAGAAGAATTAAGACAAGATGAATGGATCATAACAAGGAAGCCCAGAGTAAAGGACAGAGTGATAAGGATGCCTGATGAACTAATATAAACAACTATGCCGACAAAGAAAGCTTATAAGGTGATTAAATGAGACAATGAATAACGGTCAGGAGAGTGAAATAAAATTAGTAAAGATATAAGTTAACGGTGTATCTGGAAGAATAACAAACATGAATCATATAGACCAGACTTGTAACTAGAAGGGCAGAGTGTTAAGGATGCCTGATGAACTAATATAAATAACTATGCCGACAAAGGAAGCTTATAAGGTGATTAAATGAGACAATGGTTAACGAAATATCACTATAGTATTGACGACTCGGAACACTAAGTTTTTTATAAGTTAAAACGTAAAGTTTTACCTTACAGCCTAAACCGGCTTTCACCTATAGAAGGCTTCATCAGAGGCTGTCGTAGGTAGCGCTGTTCGTCTAGTTGTTGGCGATGGGAGTTTTTGTATATTTCTAATTGTTCTAGAGTGTCTAGTTTTCGGCCTTTTGTGTGTATGTGTAGAATATTCATGTTATTGTCGATGTTTTTATATGTGTGGTTTACTTCAATGAGGTGGTTTGCAAAGGTAGATTCTGTAGTGGTGTGGAGTGCTTTTGTGTGTTCAATGTATCTCTGAAGCTAGGTCCTGTCTGGCCTATGTAGAATATATTGCAATTTGAACAATTTAGCTTGTATACAATGGGTAGATCGAATTTGTTTTGTGCTTTGGGCATGCGTTTTGATAGTGTGTGTTCTGTTTGGTAGTTGTCAATTCATTGGATTGAAATAAAATCCAAATCTCCTGACTCTCCGGTCAGGAGAGTGAAATAAAATTAGTAAAGATATAAGTCAACGGTGTATCCGGAAGAATAACAAACATGAATCATATAGACCAGCCTTGTAACTAAAGCAAATGTAGGGATACTACTTATCGAATGATGTTAATAAATACTGTTTAAAATGGATAATCGAGACAAAAGGGTGTTTAATAAACTTAAGTCATAAATAACATTAGTAATACTATGATAATGTGAAATAAAAGACATTGAATCATAATAAAACAAACACATGGTTGTCAAACAATGATAGGACCCTTAACCTCACTACACGTGAATTGTGCACTTAAAACTGGCAGGTGGAACTACAGCCAAACAGCCGAAGGTACATGGCGTTCATATTTGAAGGACGCAATTACCAATTTAAGCGATTACCATTCGGATTAGTGAAGTCTATAGCGGAGTTTATTAAATGTATGGACCAGGTATTAGATCAAGAAGCGCTCCAAGTCACTACCATCTACGTAGACGATATACTCATCACCTCTTCCAAATTTGGAGGATCATTGTTGTAGAATAGAACATTTATTAAGGAAGTTGTCGGAAAACCACCTAACACTAAAACTAGAGAAGTCGAAATATGTAGCTACAGAAGTACAGTTTTTAGGGTTCCATTTATCAGAGCATGGAATATCCCCATCAAGAGACAAGGTATAATCAATCCAGGGACATTTTTATAACGCATCTGTCTTCAATGACGGTTGTTAAAGAAAATGGAAAAATAAAAAATAACGAACCTCAGATGACTATTACTATCAAGAAGAATCCATTTAATAATGAAATATAGATAAGCTCAAAAATAAAGAAGAAAAAATTTAGAAAAATGAAGGAAGTAAAGAAATATACTTTATAATAAAATATCATAAGCAATTATTTCAGACAAACCAAGTATGATCTGAACTAATCACTTCTGGAAGAGAGCAATCTGTAGCATGACAGATAATCCACATAAATCAACTACTAAATGATCATTAATAAAACTCAAATATATGGAATAGCCAAATGAGAGTCAATTAAAAAGCACTATGAATTATTATAATCACAAGAAAAGTAAACATAAAAAAAGAATCTGCAAATAATATAAGTATAAATATAAATAAATATAAGTATCTGGTCGGACCATAACCGCATTCATAATCCACGATACAGCAATGGAACGCCCTCAATAAACAAATACCACTTAACGGGGCTGCTATAAAACACGTTGCCTATTCCATATAACAAGTCCCAATCAAAATCAACAAGTACTGACGGCTCCCATCATGTTCAAAATCTGTCTAAGCTCCAGAGTATGACCAAGTAAAATCCATTAGCTCACATTCATATTGAAAACCATTAATCACATGCTTATAACTCCTTCCCAAAACCTACCTTACACTCAACATCACAAAATAATTACTTAAACACTAACACATTGTAGCATGACAGATAATCCACATAAATCAATTACTAAATGATCATTAATAAAACTCAAATATATGGAATATCCAAATGAGAGTCAATTAAAAAGCACTATGAATTATTATAATCACAAGAAAAGTAAACATAAAGAAAAAATCTGCAAATAATATAAGTATACTACAAATTAAAAACCCAGGAAATTAAAATTTGAATAACAATATTACCCAGGTAGGATAGAAGCAGGCAATGAAGATACCCAGACAAAGAAAACAGACCATAGTAAACAAAGGAATATACAGCGAAATGGTACTGAAGAACGAAGAAGGAAGTAAGAAGAAATATAGAAGGAACCAATATACTGAAGAATAAGAAACCAGTGAAGATCCACTAGAATAAAAGAAGTGAAACGACCAATACCAAATAGAAACCCCATAGGGAGCAAACCCAAAAACCCCAAAAATGAATGAATGTCCCAAGAGAAAGTATAACACCCCAAAAAACCATATACTAATGTAAAACTGATAAAAACCAAAAGTGTTTAGAGTATTAAGTAACAGTGCACCCAAAAAAGTTATTGTGTAGTTTATATAGACAAACCTTCACAGTCCCCCCATGGTTAAATAGTTCATGTTGTAAAACTAGAAAAGGACTAGTGATAATATCAATAACTAACCAGGGACAAGTGCAAGTTATTAAATTGTAATCAATAAACTTTGAAAAGGTACATGAGTTACCGTGCCAGTAAATAACTTTAAGTGTTTTTGAACAGTGTCATAATAATAGTTACTTAAGTAATATGGAAAGATTAAGGAATAATATTTCTAATGAAATGCCACTGTTTATTAGAACATTCCATAGAATGAATAAGATAAACAGCGAGCTTGGGTTTCATACATAAACTAAACGGGGAATACATCCTTAAAATTGGGAAGTAAAGATAATACTGTAAATAAATAGTTTTAAGAAAGTGGTAAACATTATATGGAACCAATATGTTATATTCCTATTCCATATATTAACTAGATAAATAAGATTTAGTATTAAGCAGTATTATAGTTCTAAAATATTATTTTTGTAGTTAATTTAAATTAGGAATGCAATATCTAAATGTAGATACCATTACTGTATTATAAAATGTTTTTATTATGTTACTAGGTGTAATCAGTACACATAAAAGGTATTATTCACAGTACCAATTTTAAGAGTAAATAAGTGTTATATTTTAATTGTAAAATCAATTTTCAATGTTGTAAAAGTCAAGGAACAAATTGTTAATAAATTATATAAGAATAGAAAGTCAGAAAAGGGTACAAACTAACTATATTGGTAAAAATTTTGCAAATAGCCACAGATCAAATCTAGGCCATATAATAAATTTAGACTACAGAATAATTAACAAATCTAGTACTATGAACCAGTTAAACTGATAATATTTATGTAAGATAAACCCAACATATAGCAATACCATGTAAATAATACTTTATAAAGATATGGTCAGCAGATAAGTAAAATTAATTATTTATCTAGTAAAATTACCAATAAAAATGGAATGGACTAACTGACATTATCAGAGGAGGAGTCATAGATAATTGAATTATATTTAAAAACAATCATTAATAAACTAAATTGCAAGAAATTAAGTAAGAATAGACAATTGTATCAATTTCAGATTTAATAAAATAATAATTATATCAGAGAAAATGGCTATTATTTGCTTAGAGAACAGGAAATACAAGATTAAGCCTACCTTTCAAACTGTAAGAAATATAATTTTTTTAATAAAAACTTTGCAAAACTATATTAATTAGTATCAAAATAAGCAGAATAGAATAAAGAAACCGAATATGTATTTAGTATTTCGTACAGTTAGTTAATAACGAAATTATTTTCCGAGTATAATGTATTCAAATAAAACGTATCGGAAGCTAAGATAATTTGAAACAATGTATAATATATATTAAATTGGCTAAGATTTTTAGGAGACGAAGGAAATGAGAACAGTTCATTATTATCCGTTGACGAATGTACTTAACGAGATTATTTGTTCGAAATAACCTATACTGGCGAACTATCAGTAAACCGAGTTCGGTAAAAATTTTCATAAAAATTTATTTCGAGTTTTTTTTTTTATTTGTAAACCGGTGACATTAAAATATGAACAGTGTATCACCAATAAACAGAACCACATACGCCTAATTAATTGAAATAACACCAATACCACACAATTTACAGACGAACAATCAAGGTTAAACCCGACACATATAGACAAAGTGAGATAGACACAATCACAACAATTTACACAAAGTGAACTATTAAACCATACACCAGTGACACTCAATTAACTCCAGAACTATCATACACAATTGCTGAGACCATTTAAACGGAGAAAAGACATCTTTATTTAAACAAATCCTTCGTCAAGGTTAGATGCTCCACTACGCATGCGCCAGTCGGCCATTTTGGATTCGTCGTCATTCTACTCCAGCTGTCGAGAAACGAATTTCTGCTGCTCTTGGTTTGAATAAATATTCTATATAAACTTTTATTTAATAATTATAACATTGTATTGTTTAGTATTAAGGCATTATCATTGTAAGTGTTATACTTTCCTGTCCATACCCTTCTCTGGCTATTCTTAAATAACCGTTCGAAGAACACTATATTATTATATCTAACTAATGTAAACTTTTTTATCGACCGACCCTGAGTGAGTCGATACTGCTTTGTAACATCGATTCTTATCGATAAAATTTAACTAATGTATTAATAAACGTTCTGTTATTTAATTTGGATTTAATTTTTCTTTAAAATAGGCTTAACAAATAAATTAATCAAGAATACAGACTAACCGAAAGGAGGTACATACGAAACAACGAACGCTTTCAAGAAGAAGAAGAAGAAGAAGAAGAAGAAGAAGAAGAAGAAGAAGAAGAAGAAGAAGAAGAAGAAGAGAGCCGTCTTTCGACTAGATCTTGAGTTAACCAGATTGTCATTAAATAAATTTACAGAAAGTGACACTATTACACTAAGAAACATAACACCATTCAATTTCTACACTCAACCAATAACCACGATTATATTTTAAATAATAGGATTAAAAATTACAAAAAAAATATTTTTCAGAATTTTTTTTTAATTTGAAATAAAATTTAAAATTTTTTATTTCAAATTTTACACAACATTTCTTAATATTTTGTTTTATTACAAAATTGGCGTCCAACTAAAGGGCTGTAATTAGGGATTGAAAGGCCGTAATAACTCGCCCAATTTCTAATTCAGTTTGGCAGCGGTTATCCAGCCAGAGAACCAGGAAAGATGCAACGTCGTGCCACATCAAAGAAGAGAGCGGCGGAGGCCGAAAAAGAACTTAATATGGATGATAAGGAGGCGACCCCAGTGGAGGACGTAGAAACGTTATTAAACCCAGTGGGACATAAACAACCTGTACCACCAGAGGAACAACGGGAATTGCCAACACAGACAGAAGAGGACCGTCTCCAGATGAAGGAACTAGAGAAAGCCAACAGAAGATACAAGGATGAACAAAATGATGGAAATGTTCCTCCGGGAATTCAAATCAACCAGTGAGAAGTTGAGTCAAGATTTGAATAAGAAACTGGATTCTGCCATGGAAGAAAATAATAAGAAATTAAGTCAAGATTTGAAAAAGGACATAGAAGATTTGAAGGACGGCAACCGGTCTACCAAGGAAGAATTAAGCAAGAAAATGGATTCCACCGAAGAAAACTTGCACAAGAAAATGGACGACAACAACCATTCAACCAAGGAAGAATTGAATGAAATAAATAAGAACATAGAATCCACGAAGGAAGAATTAATGAAGGATATTGAAGAGAACAGTAAGAAAATGGAAGAAGAAATGGGGAAAAGGTTAGAAGAATTGAAGGAGGACAACCAATCCACAAAGGAAGAATTGTGCCGTAAGATCGAAAGGACCAATAAGAGAATTGAGGAAACCAGTAGGAAGGTGGAAAAGAAAATGGAAAAAAAAATGGAAGAAACCAACAAGAAAATGGAAAGCAACAACCAACAATTGAAAGAAGAATTAAGGGAAAATAACAAGAAAATGGAAGAGAAGATGGGGGAAAGGTTGGAAGAGTTAAGAGAAGATAACCAACTGTTACGGGAAGAGTTACGGGAAGTTAACCAGGAGAATCTAGACAAGTTAGATGAACGAATGGAACTATTAAGAAAGGAAATGAACAAAGAACTCAAAGATAATAAGAAATCTATGACCAAAAGACTGGAAGACGAAACAATAACTATAAATCAACAGATAAGAGAAGTTGATGAAAGATGTCGGCTGACTGAAGGGGAGGTACAAGAGTTCAAGGAAGTGGTAAACACCAAGGTCACAAATCTTGAAGAATCTAGTCGCAAGAATGCAGAAGAGAACCGAAGGGAAAGCCAGGAAGAACTCAGTAAGGTACGGACTCAAATTACTGAAAGATGTGACGGAATGGAAGTAGTGATGACTAACATCACTGGTCAAGTGCGGCAGAGCCAGGAGGAAATGGAAGCAATTCGGAACCGACCAACCAGCTTCACAAATATCCCCATCAATGAAAACAGGGAATGGCTTAACTTCCGCCAATATTAAAGGAAGCCGATGGAATTCTTAGCCCGTATTGAGGAATATATGACCAAACATAGAAGTAATAGATGGTCAAATAATCGAGAGCTATTGGACGAATCATTCCGTGAAATGACGGACAATTGGTGGATGGCGAACAGGAGCGAGATTAATGATTACCAGCAGTTTAAAAATTTGTTTAAGGCCAAGTATTGGTCGGAGACCACCCAGAAATTAATCCGGGACAACATCTGCCATGGCCGATACAAAACCCAGTTTGGCAATACCATGACTGCGTACTTCCTTGGGAAGGTGTGCCTGGCCAAACACCTGGAACCGGCCATACCAGAGGAATGCCTGGTGAATAAGCTTTCCTACCATTATGACGAGGAGGTCATAAGAGCACGAAGAGGTAGCCAGATAAAGACCATCCAGGCGATGACGGAGCTATTAGAAAATTATGAGAACGAAGAATATTACAGGCAAAGTAGAAGAAGAAATGAGCGGCCAGAATTTCGAAATAATCCGTCCTCGAACAATAGTAATTAACAGAACAACAGTGGGTACCAGGGGAACCGGTATAATCCAAATTACCATAATCAGCACACTACCAACGGTAATAATAACAATAATAACCACGGTAATGTAAATCCCAACATTAACCGAAATAATAACGGATTCCCCGGTAATAGAAATAATTATTACCCAAATAACAATGTAAATAGCCAGAGAAACCCCAACCATACCAATAATACCGAGCGGTTTTATAATAACAACAGGGGTTACCAAGGTAATAACAATAACAACAACAACAGGTTCTCCCGACCCCGGGTAAATTTTATACGCGCAGAAGGAAACAGCCAACGCAGGTATAACCATCAACGGCGGAACAGTTTCCACGAGTACGAAGATCGACGCAAAAGCCGAGAACGGGACAATCCCAGATATAATCCGCCAAGGCGAAGTACCAGCCTAGATGACCCAGAGCGGAATACAAATGGGGAACAAAGATATGAACAGCGGACGGAACGGCTGGAACCCACTCAAGGTTTCCCAACTGATGCCTCTGTTGGTCCAATTAATAACCAGGACGAGGAGAATTTAAACGGGAGGAGGCAGTAATAAATGATAAGGACCTTTTGCTGCTTCTGTCGCCTGGGTATATAAGAGAATTGCCAAGAGCAAATAATAACAACAAAATTACTATCATTCGGTGTAACTATTTGAAAAACATTCGAAATGAACTACTGGAGGAGGACGACACTCGCCTCAATAGTATAAACAACGAAATAATTTATATTAATGCAGAAATCGAAGGAACATTCGCACAGCTAATGATCGATACAGGTGCGAATGTATCTATAATTAACTCAACAGAATTGGAGTGAATCCAAGAGAAATGTGGTAAGTTATTGCCGACCTTACCTATCAATAACATAGTATTAATCGGTGCCACTGGTCGCCAAAACGATTGGTAAACTCAGTTGCCATTTTTGTGACCTGCATGGACCAGATATTGGGACAAGAAGCACTTCAGTTTACCACAGTGTATGTAGATGATCTACTAATAACATTCGAAACGTGGGAGGAACACTGCTACCGTGTGGAACACGTGCTTGAGAAATTATCTGTCAGTAACGTCACGCTGAAGTTAGAAAAATCCAAGTTTATTGCCAGAGAAGTGCAATTTTTAGGATTTAACTTGGACGATCAAGGAATCTCACCGTCGGCAGAAAAGGTGGAAGCAATCCAGAAATTCCCGGCACCCAAAAACAGGAAGCAATTACAGTCGTTCCTGGGACTCTGTAATTACTCTAGAAAGTTCCAGGAACAATATTCGGAATTAACCGCAAGGTTTCAACATCAATTGTCGTCAAAGAATAAATGGGTATGGTGTAGAGAACAGGATAAGATTTTCCAACAAATTAAAGACATATTCCTGGCAACTATAATACTTCGCCACCCAAACTTTAAATTACCATTTTTCATGAATTGCGATGCCAGCAACATCAGTCTGGGAACGACACTGTATCAAGAAGACGAGAAGGGTCAACATTAAGTAATTAGCTTCGCGAGCAGGTCTTTGAACCAGTGCGAAAAGAATTACACGGTGACTGAAAAAGAATTACTGAGCGTAGTATTTGCTTGTGGTAAGTTCCGCACTTACATTTTGGGATACCCTGTTACAGTCCGAACAGACCATAAATCTATTTCGTTCTTGAAAAGCTGCAAATTGAACCATGGCAGGCTAACGAGGTGGATACTTGCCCTTCAAGAATACCATCTAAAATGGGAATACATCCCCGGTAAAAAGAATGTCGTAGCTGATGTGTTATCCCGGGTCAATGTGGAAGAACAAACTTTCGAAGGGGAGAAGGAAAGCGTGCTAAAAATATACCATCTTCTTAGCACCAGAGCCGATTTAACAACAATATTGACCAATATGAGCACCCACCAACAAGCGGACCCGAAATTGAGAAACCTCAAAATTCGGTTAGAAGAGGGAGACGAAACCGTTGCTCAATATTATCAATTAAATAACCAGATCTTGTTTGTTAAAACTTCCCTGAAGGAGGAGACCTGGAAGGTGGTTGTTCCAACACAGATCGAAAAGGAATTAATCGTAAACTACCACATACGTTACGGGCATATGGGCGCCCTCAAGGTAATAAAAGCTCTGGAGGAGAGCTGCCAGATAAAAAACATAAATAGAAAGGTCCGAATGTATATAAAAGGCTGTAAAATCTGCCAGCTTGTAAAAACAAATAATGAGAAGAAGGAAGGTGTTATGATTCCTATCACCTCCCAAGCAAAATTGGAGAAGGTATTCCTAGACATTTGCGGACCATTTCCCCGTAGCGGAGGTCGACACCAATATCTATACCTAACCATCATAATGGACCACTTCACAAATTATGTTAAGCTATACCCTACTAATCGAGCGACTACCCGGAAAATTCTGGAGATATTAACGGAACAGTATATCCCAAACCTGGGGAAACCATCTTCGATCATTACTGATCATGGAACCCAGTTTAAGGGTAGAAAATGGCGAGATACCTTATTGTCAATGAGCATTCGTACATACAAGACCTCGGTCTACCATCCGAGCAGTAATCCGACAGAGCGGGTGTTACGAGAAGTGGGGAGGATCCTAAGAACTTATTGTCACCATCAACAGAAAAGGTGGCAAGACTATCTAGAAGCCACGGAGGAATTCCTCAACTTGGCCTACCATCCAGCTATAGGAATAACCCCATACTCCGCTATGTACGAAAAACCACCACCACGAGAGATCGCAGATATCCTCGAGTTCCCCAGCAACAATATGTACAAATTTGACAAGGCTAAATTCTAAAACAAGGTGGCAGAAGACCAGGTAAAACGCCAAAATAAGTATCAAAAGGCTAGTGGTAAAGTAATAATTTATGAAAAAGGAGAAAAAATCTTATTAAAAAATCGTAAACTACCAAGCACACTGGAAGGAATAACGAAGAAGTTATTGCTGTTATACACCGGACCATATGTAATATCCAATGTAAAAAATAATAATACTTATGAAATAAAGGAGATAGATTCAGAAAGGATAAAGGGTGTATATAACCAGGCTTCCATGAAAAAATATTATGAGTAATTGAATGTATAGAAGATTGAATTTTGGGTGCATAAATAAATTATAAAAAAAAAATATAATAAAAAAATTCTAAAACAAAGTAAGGACAACTTACTACCTAATATTTGAACCAACTTCTATAAATGAACAAGAAGGAAAAAGAATTTGGAATATATACAAATAAAAAAATTCAAAAACGAAGTAAGGACAACTTACTACCGAATATTTAGAAATGATTTATGAATGAAATAAAAAGAAGAGGAATTTATATAAATAAATTTAAAAAACCAAGTAAGCACAACTTACTACCAAACATCAATGAAACTCAAATCATGGAATATAAAAGAAAGGAAAAGAATTTGGAAGAATAACCACAACATTCAAAAGGAAGAGTAAGTTCACATTACAAACAATTATATATGGAACCAATTCTGAAAAAATTTCGAGAATCAAGAAATGGCAGTAAAAACCACTGATACAATTAAAATTAATAAACTTATTGTGAAGTAAAATAAATAAGACTTTTAAGCAATATAAGCAGAGACAATAACCACATAGAATTAATAATTAAGGAGTGCATTTGGATAAAAAGCAAGAGCAGAATAAAATTTTGAAAAAGAAGGAAAAAACTATGTATAAATAAATCCATAAAGAAAAGTATGATCATAAAATAAATGTCAAATATAAGAAGGGCAATTAAAAGAGTAATTGCAAGAAAATAAACGAGTGGAACGATTCATAAGAATTAAGAAAAAACAAAAATATAATACCAAATGCATGTTACCAATGACCAGAAGGAGATTGTAATAACAGTCAAAATATGACAGAGAGTTAAAATAAATAAAAACTTTACACTGAATAACAAGTGATAATTATATTAAACCAGCTTCCAACCATAAGAAGGAATAAAATGCCAGCAGAGCTAACTATTGAGAAAAGTAACTGAGATAGAAATTAACTAAGATAGAAATATTAATAGATCTGTTCGTATACCAAGTGAAGTATCCAAAGATATTTAATTTTTTTTTTATAGTCATAAGGTGGACTATTCTTATGTAATTTTTATTAATAACTGTCTGTAGATAAGTGCAGCAGTATTATTATGTATTGATCAGAGATGATTTGCCTCTGTAATCAATAAATGACGTAGTATGGCCAGCAGAGAAGTGTAGCCTACAGAGCCCCTCTGAACTGCCCCAGCTAACGTGTTAGGGAATTTTAGGGAATAAATATCCCAAGGATAAAGAACCAAGTTAAGAAGAAAATGGAAAAATAAAAAATAACGAACCTCAGATGACTATTACTATCAAGAAGAATCCAGTTAATAATGAAATACAGATAAGCTCAAAAATAAAAAAGAAAAAATTTAGAAATATGAAGGAAGTAAAGAAAATAATTTATAATAAAATATCATAAGCAATTATTTCAGACAAACCAAGTATGATCTGAACTAATCACTTCTGGAAGAGAGCAATCTGTAGCATGACAGATAATCCACATAAATCAACTACTAAATGATCATTAATAAAACTCAAATATATGGAATATCCAAATGAGAGTCAATTCAAAAGCACTATGAATTATTATAATCACAAGAAAAGTAAACATAAAGAAAAAATCTGCAAATAATATAAGTATAAATATAAATAAATATAAGTATCTGGTCGGACCATAACCGCATTCATAATCCACGATACAGCAATGGAACGCCCTCAATAAACAAATACCACTTAACGGGGCTGCTATAAAACACGTTGTCTATTCCATATAACAAGTCCCAATCAAAATCAACAAGTACTGACGGCTCCCATCATGTTCAAAATCTGTCTAAGCTCCAGAGTATGACCAAGTAAAATCCATTAGCTCACATTCATATTGAAAACCATTAATCACATGCTTATAACTCCTTCCCAAAACCTACCTTACACTCAAAATCACAAAATAATTACTTAAACACTAACACATTGTAGCATGACAGATAATCCACATAAATCAATTACTAAATGATCATTAATAAAACTCAAATATATGGAATATCCAAATGAGAGTCAATTAAAAAGCACTATGAATTATTATAATCACAAGAAAAGTAAACATAAAGAAAAAATCTGCAAATAATATAAGTATACTACAAATTAAAAACCCAGGAAATTAAAATTTGAATAACAATATTACCCAGGTAGGATAGAAGCAGGCAATGAAGATACCCAGACAAAGAAAACAGACCATAGTAAACAAAGGAATATACAGCGAAATGGTACTGAAGAACGAAGAAGGAAGTAAGAAGAAATATAGAAGGAACCAATATACTGAAGAATAAGAAACCAGTGAAGATCCACTAGAATAAAAGAAGTGAAACGACCAATACCAAATAGAAACCCCATAGGGAGCAAACCCAAAAACCCCAAAAATGAATGAATGTCCCAAGAGAAAGTATAACACCCCAAAAAACCATATACTAATGTAAAACTGATAAAAAACAAAAGTGTTTAGAGTATTAAGTAACAGTGCACCCAAAAAAGTTATTGTGTAGTTTATATAGACAAACCTTCACAGTCCCCCCATGGTTAAATAGTTCATGTTGTAAAACTAGAAAAGGACTAGTGATAATATCAATAACTAACCAGGGACAAGTGCAAGTTATTAAATTGTAATCAATAAACTTTGAAAAGGTACATGAGTTACCGTGCCAGTAAATAACTTTAAGTGTTTTTGAACAGTGTCATAATAATAGTTACTTAAGTAATATGGAAAGATTAAGGAATAATATTTCTAATGAAATGCCACTGTTTATTAGAACATTCCATAGAATGAATAAGATAAACAGCGAGCTTGGGTTTCATACATAAACTAAACGGGGAATACATCCTTAAAATTGGGAAGTAAAGATAATACTGTAAATAAATAGTTTTAAGAAAGTGGTAAACATTATATGGAACCAATATGTTATATTCCTATTCCATATATTAACTAGATAAATAAGATATAGTATTAAGCAGTATTATAGTTCTAAAATATTATTTTTGTAGTTAATTTAAATTAGGAATGCAATATCTAAATGTAGATACCATTACTGTATTATAAAATGATTTTATTATGTTACTAGGTGTAATCAGTACACATAAAAGGTATTATTCACAGTACCAATTTTAAGAGTAAATAAGTGTTATATTTTAATTGTAAAATCAATTTTCAATGTTGTAAAAGTCAAGGAACAAATTGTTAATAAATTATATAAGAATAGAAAGTCAGAAAAGGGTACAAACTAACTATATTGGTAAAAATTTTGCAAATAGCCACAGATCAAATCTAGGCCATATAATAAATTTAGACTACAGAATAATTAACAAATCTAGTACTATGAACCAGTTAAACTGATAATATTTATGTAAGATAAACCCAACATATAGCAATACCATGTAAATAATACTTTATAAAGATATGGTCAGCAGATAAGTAAAATTAATTATTTATCTAGTAAAATTACCAATAAAAATGGAATGGACTAACTGACATTATCAGAGGAGGAGTCATAGATAATTGAATTATATTTAAAAACAATCATTAATAAACTAAATTGCAAGAAATTAAGTAAGAATAGACAATTGTATCAATTTCAGATTTAATAAAATAATAATTATATCAGAGAAAATGGCTATTATTTGCTTAGAGAACAGGAAATACAAGATTAAGCCTACCTTTCAAACTGTAAGAAATATAATTTTTTTAATGAAAACTTTGTAAAACTATATTAATTAGTATCAAAATAAGCAGAATAGAATAAAGAAACCGAATATGTATTTAGTATTTCGTACAGTTAGTTAATAACGAAATTATTTTCCGAGTATAATGTATTCAAATAAAACGTATCGGAAGCTAAGATAATTTGAAACAATGTATAATATATATTAAATTGGCTAAGATTTTTAGGAGACGAAGGAAATGAGAACAGTTCATTATTATCCGTTGACGAATGTACTTAACGAGATTATTTGTTCGAAATAACCTATACTGGCGAACTATCAGTAAACCGAGTTCGGTAAAAATTTTCATAAAATTTTATTTCGAGTTTTTTTTTTTATTTGTAAACCGGTGACATTAAAATATGAACAGTGTATCACCAATAAACAGAACCACATACGCCTAATTAATTGAAATAACACCAATACCACACAATTTACAGACGAACAATCAAGGTTAAACCCGACACATATAGACAAAGTGAGATAGACACAATCACAACAATTTACACAAAGTGAACTATTAAACCATACACCAGTGACACTCAATTAACTCCAGAACTATCATACACAATTGCTGAGACCATTTAAACGGAGAAAAGACATCTTTATTTAAACAAATCCTTCGTCAAGGTTAGATGCTCCACTACGCATGCGCCAGTCGGCCATTTTGGATTCGTCGTCATTCTACTCCAGCTGTCGAGAAACGAATTTCTGCTGCTCTTGGTTTGAATAAATATTCTATATAAACTTTTATTTAATAATTATAACATTGTATTGTTTAGTATTAAGGCATTATCATTGTAAGTGTTATACTTTCCTGTCCATACCCTTCTCTGGCTATTCTTAAATAACCGTTCGAAGAACACTATATTATTATATCTAACTAATGTAAACTTTTTTATCGACCGACCCTGAGTGAGTCGATACTGCTTTGTAACATCGATTCTTATCGATAAAATTTAACTAATGTATTAATAAACGTTCTGTTATTTAATTTGGATTTAATTTTTCTTTAAAATAGGCTTAACAAATAAATTAATCAAGAATACAGACTAACCGAAAGGCGGTACATACGAAACAACGAACGCTTCAAGAAGAAGAAGAAGAAGAAGAAGAAGAAGAAGAGAGCCGTCTTTCGACTAGATCTTGAGTTAACCAGATTGTCATTAAATAAATTTACAGAAAGTGACACTATTACACTAAGAAACATAACACCATTCAATTTCTACACTCAACCAATAACCACGATTATATTTTAAATAATAGGATTAAAAATTACAAAAAAAATATTTTTCAGAATTTTTTTTTTAATTTGAAATAAAATTTAAAATTTTTATTTCAAATTTTACACAACATTTCTTAATATTTTGTTTTATTACAAAATTGGCGTCCAACTAAAGGGCTGTAATTAGGGATTGAAAGGCCGTAAAAACTCGCCCAATTTCTAATTCAGTTTGGCAGCGGTTATCCAGCCAGAGAACCAGGAAAGATGCAACGTCGTGCCACATCAAAGAAGAGAGCGGCGGAGGCCGAAAAAGAACTTAATATGGATGATAAGGAGGCGACCCCAGTGGAGGACGTAGAAACGTTATTAAACCCAGTGGGACATAAACAACCTGTACCACCAGAGGAACAACGGGAATTGCCAACACAGACAGAAGAGGACCATCTCCAGATGAAGGAACTAGAGAAAGCCAACAGAAGATACAAGGATGAACAAAATGATGGAAATGTTCCTCCGGGAATTCAAATCAACCAGTGAGAAGTTGAGTCAAGATTTGAATAAGAAACTGGATTCTACCATGGAAGAAAATAATAAGAAATTAAGTCAAGATTTGAAAAAGGACATAGAAGATTTGAAGGACGGCAACCGGTCTACCAAGGAAGAATTAAGCAAGAAAATGGATTCCACCGAAGAAAACTTGCACAAGAAAATGGACGACAACAACCATTCAACCAAGGAAGAATTGAATGAAATAAATAAGAACATAGAATCCACGAAGGAAGAATTAATGAAGGATATTGAAGAGAACAGTAAGAAGATGGAAGAAGAAATGGGGAAAAGGTTAGAAGAATTGAAGGAGGACAACCAATCCACAAAGGAAGAATTGTGCCGTAAGATCGAAAGGACCAATAAGAGAATTGAGGAAACCAGTAGGAAGGTGGAAAAGAAAATGGAAGAAAAAATGGAAGAAACCAGCAAGAAAATGGAAAGCAACAACCAACAATTGAAAGAAGAATTAAGGGAAAATAACAAGAAAATGGAAGAGAAGATGGGGGAAAGGTTGGAAGAGTTAAGAGAAGATAACCAACTGTTACGGAAAGAGTTACGGGAAGTTAACCAGGAGAATCTAGACAAGTTAGATGAACGAATGGAACTATTAAGAAAGGAAATGAACAAAGAACTCAAAGATAATAAGAAATCTATGACCAAAAGACTGGAAGACGAAACAATAACTATAAATCAACAGATAAGAGAAGTTGATGAAAGATGTCGGCTGACTGAAGGGGAGGTACAAGAGTTCAAGGAAGTGGTAAACACCAAGGTCACAAATCTTGAAGAATCTAGTCGCAAGAATGCAGAAGAGAACCGAAGGGAAAGCCAGGAAGAACTCAGTAAGGTACGGACTCAAATTACTGAAAGATGTGACGGAATGGAAGTAGTGATGACTAACATCACTGGTCAAGTGCGGCAGAGCCAGGAGGAAATGGAAGCAATTCGGAACCGACCAACCAGCTTCACAAATATCCCCATCAATGAAAACAGGGAATGGCTTAACTTCCGCCAATATAAAAGGAAGCCGATGGAATTCTTAGCCCGTATTGAGGAATATATGACCAAACATAGAAGTAATAGATGGTCAAATAATCGAGAGCTATTGGACGAATCATTCCGTGAAATGACGGACAATTGGTGGATGGCGAACAGGAGCGAGATAAATGATTACCAGCAGTTTAAAAATTTGTTTAAGGCCAAGTATTGGTCGGAGACCACCCAGAAATTAATCCGGGACAACATCTGCCATGGCCGATACAAAACCCAGTTTGGCAATACCATGACTGCGTACTTCCTTGGGAAGGTGTGCCTGGCCAAACACCTGGAACCGGCCATACCAGAGGAATGCCTGGTGAATAAGCTTTCCTACCATTATGACGAGGAGGTCATAAGAGCACGAAGAGGTAGCCAGATAAAGACCATCCAGGCGATGACGGAGCTATTAGAAAATTATGAGAACGAAGAATATTACAGGCAAAGTAGAAGAAGAAATGAGCGGCCAGAATTTCGAAATAATCCGTCCTCGAACAATAGTAATTAACAGAACAACAGTGGGTACCAGGGGAACCGGTATAATCCAAATTACCATAATCAGCACACTACCAACGGTAATAATAACAATAATAACCACGGTAATGTAAATCCCAACATTAACCGAAATAATAACGGATTCCCCGGTAATAGAAATAATTATTACCCAAATAACAATGTAAATAGCCAGAGAAACCCCAACCATACCAATAATACCGAGCGGTTTTATAATAACAACAGGGGTTACCAAGGTAATAACAATAACAACAACAACAGGTTCTCCCGACCCCGGGTAAATTTTATACGCGCAGAAGGAAACAGCCAACGCAGGTATAACCATCAACGGCGGAACAGTTTCCACGAGTACGAAGATCGACGCAAAAGCCGAGAACGGGACAATCCCAGATATAATCCGCCAAGGCGAAGTACCAGCCTAGATGACCCAGAGCGGAATACAAATGGGGAACAAAGATATGAACAGCGGACGGAACGGCTGGAACCCACTCAAGGTTTCCCAACTGATGCCTCTGTTGGTCCAATTAATAACCAGGACGAGGAGAATTTAAACGGGAGGAGGCAGTAATAAATGATAAGGACCTTTTGCTGCTTCTGTCGCCTGGGTATATAAGAGAATTGCCAAGAGCAAATAATAACAACAAAATTACTATCATTCGGTGTAACTATTTGAAAAACATTCGAAATGAACTACTGGAGGAGGACGACACTCGCCTCAATAGTATAAACAACGAAATAATTTATATTAATGCAGAAATCGAAGGAACATTCGCACAGCTAATGATCGATACAGGTGCGAATGTATCTATAATTAACTCAACAGAATTGGAGTGAATCCAAGAGAAATGTGGTAAGTTATTGCCGACCTTACCTATCAATAACATAGTATTAATCGGTGCCACTGGTCGCCAAAACGATTGGTAAACTCAGTTGCCATTTTTGTGACCTGCATGGACCAGATATTGGGACAAGAAGCACTTCAGTTTACCACAGTGTATGTAGATGATCTACTAATAACATTCGAAACGTGGGAGGAACACTGCTACCGTGTGGAACACGTGCTTGAGAAATTATCTGTCAGTAACGTCACGCTGAAGTTAGAAAAATCCAAGTTTATTGCCAGAGAAGTGCAATTTTTAGGATTTAACTTGGACGATCAAGGAATCTCACCGTCGGGAGAAAAGGTGGAAGCAATCCAGAAATTCCCGGCACCCAAAAACAGGAAGCAATTACAGTCGTTCCTGGGACTCTGTAATTACTCTAGAAAGTTCCAGGAACAATATTCGGAATTAACCGCAAGGTTTCAACATCAATTGTCGTCAAAGAATAAATGGGTATGGTGTAGAGAACAGGATAAGATTTTCCAACAAATTAAAGACATATTCCTGGCAACTATAATACTTCGCCACCCAAACTTTAAATTACCATTTTTCATGAATTGCGATGCCAGCAACATCAGTCTGGGAACGACACTGTATCAAGAAGACGAGAAGGGTCAACATTAAGTAATTAGCTTCGCGAGCAGGTCTTTGAACCAGTGCGAAAAGAATTACACGGTGACTGAAAAAGAATTACTGAGCGTAGTATTTGCTTGTGGTAAGTTCCGCACTTACATTTTGGGATACCCTGTTACAGTCCGAACAGACCATAAATCTATTTCGTTCTTGAAAAGCTGCAAATTGAACCATGGCAGGCTAACGAGGTGGATACTTGCCCTTCAAGAATACCATCTAAAATGGGAATACATCCCCGGTAAAAAGAATGTCGTAGCTGATGTGTTATCCCGGGTCAATGTGGAAGAACAAACTTTCGAAGGGGAGAAGGAAAGCGTGCTAAAAATATACCATCTTCTTAGCACCAGAGCCGATTTAACAACAATATTGACCAATATGAGCACCCACCAACAAGCGGACCCGAAATTGAGAAACCTCAAAATTCGGTTAGAAGAGGGAGACGAAACCGTTGCTCAATATTATCAATTAAATAACCAGATCTTGTTTGTTAAAACTTCCATGAAGGAGGAGACCTGGAAGGTGGTTGTTCCAACACAGATCGAAAAGGAATTAATCGTAAACTACCACATACGTTACGGGCATATGGGCGCCCTCAAGGTAATAAAAGCTCTGGAGGAGAGCTGCCAGATAAAAAACATAAATAGAAAGGTCCGAATGTATATAAAAGGCTGTAAAATCTGCCAGCTTGTAAAAACAAATAATGAGAAGAAGGAAGGTGTTATGATTCCTATCACCTCCCAAGCAAAATTGGAGAAGGTATTCCTAGACATTTGCGGACCATTTCCCCGTAGCGGAGGTCGACACCAATATCGATACCTAACCATCATAATGGACCACTTCACAAATTATGTTAAGCTATACCCTACTAATCGAGCGACTACCCGGAAAATTCTGGGGATATTAACGGAACAGTATATCCCAAACCTGGGGAAACCATCTTCGATCATTACTGATCATGGAACCCAGTTTAAGGGTAGAAAATGGCGAGATACCTTATTGTCAATGGGCATTCGTACATACAAGACCTCGGTCTACCATCCGAGCAGTAATCCGGCAGAGCGGGTGTTACGAGAAGTGGGGAGGATCCTAAGAACTTATTGTCACCATCAACAGAAAAGGTGGCAAGACTATCTAGAAGCCACGGAGGAATTCCTCAACTTGGCCTACCATCCAGCTATAGGAATAACCCCATACTCCGCTATGTACGAAAAACCACCACCACGAGAGATCGCAGATATCCTCGAGTTCCCCAGCAACAATATGTACAAATTTGACAAGGCTAAATTCTAAAACAAGGTGGCAGAAGACCAGGTAAAACGCCAAAATAAGTATCAAAAGGCTAGTGGTAAAGTAATAATTTATGAAAAAGGAGAAAAAATCTTATTAAAAAATCGTAAACTACCAAGCACACTGGAAGGAATAACGAAGAAGTTATTGCTGTTATACACCGGACCATATGTAATATCCAATGTAAAAAATAATAATACATATGAAATAAAGGAGATAGATTCAGAAAGGATAAAGGGTGTATATAACCAGGCTTCGATGAAAAAATATTATGAGTAATTGAATGTATAGAAGATTGAATTTTGGGTGCATAAATAAATTATAAAAAAAAAATATAATAAAAAAATTCTAAAACAAAGTAAGGACAACTTACTACCTAATATTTGAACCAACTTCTATAAATGAACAAGAAGGAAAAAGAATTTGGAATATATACAAATAAAAAAATTCAAAAACGAAGTAAGGACAACTTACTACCGAATATTTAGAAATGATTTATGAATGAAATAAAAAGAAGAGGAATTTATATAAATAAATTTAAAAAACCAAGTAAGCACAACTTACTACCAAACATCAATGAAACTCAAATCATGGAATATAAAAGAAAGGAAAAGAATTTGGAAGAATAACCACAACATTCAAAAGGAAGAGTAAGTTCACATTACAAACAATTATATATGGAACCAATTCTGAAAAAATTTCGAGAATCAAGAAATGGCAGTAAAAACCACTGATACAATTAAAATTAATAAACTTATTGTGAAGTAAAATAAATAAGACTTTTAAGCAATATAAGCAGAGACAATAACCACATAGAATTAATAATTAAGGAGTGCATTTGGATAAAAAGCAAGAGCAGAATAAAATTTTGAAAAAGAAGGAAAAAACTATGTATAAATAAATCCATAAAGAAAAGTATGATCATAAAATAAATGTCAAATATAAGAAGGGCAATTAAAAGAGTAATTGCAAGAACATAAACGAGTGGAACGATTCATAAGAATTAAGAAAAAACAAAAATATAATACCAAATGCATGTTACCAATGACCAGAAGGAGATTGTAATAACAGTCAAAATATGACAGAGAGTTAAAATAAATAAAAACTTTACACTGAATAACAAGTGATAATTATATTAAACCAGCTTCCAACCATAAGAAGGAATAAAATGCCAGCAGAGCTAACTATTGAGAAAAGTAACTGAGATAGAAATTAACTAAGATAGAAATATTAATAGATCTGTTCGTATACCAAGTGAAGTATCCAAAGATATTTAATTATTTTTTTATAGTCATAAGGTGGACTATTCTTATGTAATTTTTATTAATAACTGTCTGTAGATAAGTGCAGCAGTATTATTATGTATTGATCAGAGATGATTTGCCTCTGTAATCAATAAATGACGTAGTATGGCCAGCAGAGAAGTGTAGCCTACAGAGCCCCTCTGAACTGCCCCAGCTAACGTGTTAGGGAATTTTAGGGAATAAATATCCCAAGGATAAAGAACCAAGTTAAGAAGAAAATGGAAAAATAAAAAATAACGAACCTCAGATGACTATTACTATCAAGAAGAATCCAGTTAATAATGAAATACAGATAAGCTCAAAAATAAAAAAGAAAAAATTTAGAAATATGAAGGAAGTAAAGAAAATAATTTATAATAAAATATCATAAGCAATTATTTCAGACAAACCAAGTATGATCTGAACTAATCACTTCTGGAAGAGAGCAATCTGTAGCATGACAGATAATCCACATAAATCAACTACTAAATGATCATTAATAAAACTCAAATATATGGAATATCCAAATGAGAGTCAATTCAAAAGCACTATGAATTATTATAATCACAAGAAAAGTAAACATGAAGAAAAAATCTGCAAATAATATAAGTATAAATATAAATAAATATAAGTATCTGGTCGGACCATAACCGCATTCATAATCCACGATACCGCAATGGAACGCCCTGAATAAACAAATACCACTTAACGGGGCTGCTATAAAACACGTTGTCTATTCCATATAACAAGTCCCAATCAAAATCAACAAGTACTGACGGCTTCCATCATGTTCAAAATCTGTCTAAGCTCCAGAGTATGACCAAGTAAAATCCATTAGCTCACATTCATATTGAAAACCATTAATCACATGCTTATAACTCCTTCCCAAAACCTACCTTACACTCAACATCACAAAATAATTACTTAAACACTAACACATTGTAGCATGACAGATAATCCACATAAATCAATTACTAAATGATCATTAATAAAACTCAAATATATGGAATATCCAAATGAGAGTCAATTAAAAAGCACTATGAATTATTATAATCACAAGAAAAGTAAACATAAAGAAAAAATCTGCAAATAATATAAGTATACTACAAATTAAAAACCCAGGAAATTAAAATTTGAATAACAATATTACCCAGGTAGGATAGAAGCAGGCAATGAAGATACCCAGACAAAGAAAACAGACCATAGTAAACAAAGGAATATACAGCGAAATGGTACTGAAGAACGAAGAAGGAAGTAAGAAGAAATATAGAAGGAACCAATATACTGAAGAATAAGAAACCAGTGAAGATCCACTAGAATAAAAGAAGTGAAACGACCAATACCAAATAGAAACCCCATAGGGAGCAAACCCAAAAACCCCAAAAATGAATGAATGTCCCAAGAGAAAGTATAACACCCCAAAAAACCATATACTAATGTAAAACTGATAAAAACCAAAAGTGTTTAGAGTATTAAGTAACAGTGCACCCAAAAAAGTTATTGTGTAGTTTATATAGACAAACCTTCACAGTCCCCCATGGTTAAATAGTTCATGTTGTAAAACTAGAAAAGGACTAGTGATAATATCAATAACTAACCAGGGACAAGTGCAAGTTATTAAATTGTAATCAATAAACTTTGAAAAGGTACATGAGTTACCGTGCCAGTAAATAACTTTAAGTGTTTTTGAACAGTGTCATAATAATAGTTACTTAAGTAATATGGAAAGATTAAGGAATAATATTTCTAATGAAATGCCACAGTTTATTAGAACATTCCATAGAATGAATAAGATAAACAGCGAGCTTGGGTTTCATACATAAACTAAACGGGGAATACATCCTTAAAATTGGGAAGTAAAGATAAAACTGTAAATAAATAGTTTTAAGGAAGTGTTAAACATTATATGGAACCAATATGTTATGTTCCTATTCCATATGTTAACTAGATAAATAAGATTTAGTATTAAGCAGTATTATAGTTCTAAAATATTATTTTTGTAGTTAATTTAAATTAGGAATTCAATATCTAAATGTAGATACCATTCCTGTATTATAAAATGTTTTTATTATGTTACTAGGTGTAATCAGTACACATAAAAGGTATTATTCAAAGTACCAATTTTAAGAGTAAATAAGTATTATATTTTAATTGTAAAATCAATTTTCAATGTTGTAAAAGTCAAGGAACAATTTGTTAATAAATTATATAAGAATAGAAAGTCAGAAAAGGGTACAAACTAACTATATTAGTAAAAATTTTGCAAATAGCCACAGACAGATCAAATCTAGGCCATATAATAAATTTAGACTACAGAATAATTAACAAATCTAGTACTATGAACCAGTTAAACTGATAATATTTATGTAAGATAAACCCAACATATAGCTATACCATGTAAATAATACTTTATAAAGATATGGTCAGCAGATAAGTAAAATTACTTATTTATCTAGTAAAATTACCAATAAAAATGGAATGGACTAACTGACATTATCAGAGGAGGAGTCATAGATAAATGAATTATATTTAAAAACAATCATTAATAAACTAAATTGCAAGAAATTAAGTAAGAATAGACAATTGTATCAATTTCAGATTTAATAGAATAATAATTATATCAGAGAAAATGGCTATTATTTGCTTAGAGAACAGGAAATACAAGATTAAGCCTACCTTTCAAACTGTAAGAAATATAATTTTTTTAATGAAAACTTTGTAAAACTATATTAATTAGTATCAAAATAAGCAGAATAGAATAAAGAAACCGAATATGTATTTAGTATTTCGTACAGTTAGTTAATAACGAAATTATTTTCCGAGTATAATGTATTCAAATAAAACGTATCGGAAGCTAAGATAATTTGAAACAATGTATAATATATATTAAATTGGCTAAGATTTTCAGGAGACGAAGGAAATGAGAACAGTTCATTATTATCCGTTGACGAATGTACTTAACGAGATTATTTGTTCGAAATAACCTATACTGGCGAACTATCAGTAAACCGAGTTCGGTAAAAATTTTCATAAAATTTTATTTCGAGTTTTTTTTTTTATTTGTAAACCGGTGACATTAAAATATGAACAGTGTATCACCAATAAACAGAACCACATACGCCTAATTAATTGAAATAACACCAATACCACACAATTTACAGACGAACAATCAAGGTTAAACCCGACACATATAGACAAAGTGAGATAGACACAATCACAACAATTTACACAAAGTGAACTATTAAACCATACACCAGTGACACTCAATTAACTCCAGAACTATCATACACAATTGCTGAGACCATTTAAATGGAGAAAAGACATCTTTATTTAAACAAATCCTTCGTCAAGGTTAGATGCTCCACTACGCATGCGCCAGTCGGCCATTTTGGATTCGTCGTCATTCTACTCCAGCTGTCGAGAAACGAATTTCTGCTGCTCTTGGTTTGAATAAATATTCTATATAAACTTTTATTTTATAATTGTAACATTGTATTGTTTAGTATTAAGGCATTATCATTGTAAGTGATATACTTTCCTGCCCATGCCCTTCTCTGGCTATTCTTAAATAACCGTTCGAAGAACACTATATTATTATATCTAACTAATGTAAACTTTTTTATCGACCGACCCTGAGTGAGTCGATACTGCTTTGTAACATCGATTCTTATCGATAAAATTTAACTAATGTATTAATAAACGTTCTGTTATTTAATTTGGATTTAATTTTTCTTTAAAATAGGCTTAACAAATAAATTAATCAAGAATACAGACTAACCGAAAGGCGGTACATACGAAACAACGAACGCTTCAAGAAGAAGAAGAAGAAGAAGAGAGCCGTCTTTCGACTAGATCTTGAGTTAACCAGATTGTCATTAAATAAATTTACATAAAGTGACACTATTACACTAAGAAACATAACACCATTCAATTTCTACACTCAACCAATAACCACGATTATTTTTTAAATAATAGGATTAAAAATTACAAAAAAAATATTTGTCAGAAATTTTTTTTTAATTTGAAATAAAATTTAAAATTTTTTATTTCAAATTTCACATAACATTTCTTAATATTTTGTTTTATTACAAAATATTAAATCATTTGAAACTTAATCAACCCTTTATTCATTTTATAAAATATGTTATTATTCTGATTATTCATTTTATTAAATCGTTACATTACCATTAACTTTTCTTTCAACACTTGGACTCAGATTTAAAAAAAATAATTTGAAATAATTTGCATGTCCCAACACCAGCTGACATGCCTGTAGCCACACCAAGTTTCGTTTAAGAAAATAAATGCAAGTCCCCAAATTCTAAAACTTCCAAAGTTCAGAAAAATAAAGCAGAAATAATATCTACAACATCCATAGAATCATAACCACGCTCTGCTCTACCATTTGAAACCCCCCTTTTATTTTATAAGTTTTTTTTTGTAAATTTTTTTTTTGAATTTTATTTTATTTTATTTTTGTAAAGTTTTTTTTTGTAAAGGGGAGAGATATAACATTTAGAACTAGGTGGTGAACCTAGAGGAAGCAAAAGTGTGCAAAGGCCTAAGTTACAATTACATGTCCCCCCAGGTGAATGACAGGACTTGCAAATGAAAAAGTCTATTAACAAACAAGCGTGTACTTTATTAAGCATGCAACTCTTACATGACATGACAAGTTATAAATTCAACAATGAGTAAAATTAACTGCAGGATTATATATACATATATTAATATTCTTTACGGCATAAGAGTTGAGTGAATTTAAGTTTAACACAAATTGCATAGATCCTGCCACGTTATGTCCAAGTTAATTGTTGCAAGAATATTATTCACAAGTTAAATTGAAAATTACTAATCTTTGAGTGTTGTATAGAAAGAATTTAAATAGGCTAGCCTTTAGTAACTTGGTAATCACATTTATGATATCATAATTTATAACATATTCCCCAATAAAAAAAATGAAGATTACACACAAGCACATACACAACATAAATAACACACACCCCTCACTTCTGTACAAAACCCCTCATAATAACCCTTTTCAACAAGAATAAATAAATACACAAATATATATAATTAACAAGGCAAGGCAATTAACATTTATATATAATAAATCTCAGTTACGGATCATTAATATGTCAAAGTAATTAGCACCGGAAACTGTAAGTGCCCCCAACCAAACCAGAGACTCAAAATAATAATCAACCACCCCATTAATAATAATAAGCACTATGCGTATGTGATTATTAAAATAGTTTCAACACTTCAAGACCTCAGACAGCCCCCTTTGTGACCGGAAATCTCCCATGACCGCATGACATGAAAGCAGAAAATAACTCTCGAATAGCTTTAATTCGATAAAAGGTAGAACTTAGAGCAGAGCCTGCGGCTATGTGTGTGTGTGTGTAATTTTCTTACACATTATAAGAAGATATAATAGATTTCATTAGACTTAATTATGTAAGGCTCACACATGTAGTCACAGAACTGAACATGAGAGTTTGTGCAAACTTTTAGCGGTTAAAAGGCCTCATGAGTGTGCTTCTGGGAGCTTCCGTGAATTCATAGTGCAGTTGAGATAGTATTAAATAAATAGAATGGTCCTACCTGGATCGTCCGGTGCACTTCAGCAAACCTTGGCTGATTAGTAGTGTTTCGGTTGCACTAAGAAGTCCTGGGGCAGAGTAGCGTCACAAGTGAGTCTGTGAGCGTGGATCTCGACTGACGACATATCATGGCTTAAAGGGTCGTCTCTGCCAGGAGAGTGAACAGTTGGTCGTCAACACCCGACACCCATCTCGCCCTTGCTCGAGCACCTGGAGCAGAACTTTATTCAGCCCCTCATATAGAAGAGCAACGAAGTCCTGAACCTATGAGTGCCGTCAGTTGAGAGCAGATGACCTGGTTGAGGGTTCAAAAGGAAATGAGAAAGATTCGATGTGAATGTCTAACCAGGAAACCTAGCCGATGCCTGAATATACAATCACAGCTGAGCGCGCCAACTGGATATCATCGCCACACAACAAACAGTCTGCATGCCCAACGGCGACGAGATGCAGGCCGCCCGGGACGTCAAAGCCCGCTCGATTTAAAAACACATCGCCTTACATGCCGAACCCAGTACGGCACAAATGGAGTAAAGAAGATTACTACAAGGCCCAACTGGATGCCAAAACAGGATGAAGAATATAAAATGCCAGACACGAAACAAAAGAAGAATTAAGACAAGATGAATGGATCATAACAAGAAAGCCCAGAGTAAAGGACAGAGTAATAAGAATGCCTGATGAACTAATATAAATAACTATGCCGACAAAGAAAGCTTATAAGGTGATTAAATGAGACAATGAATAACGGTCAGGAGAGTGAAATAAAATTAGTAAAGGTATAAGTTAACAAAAGGTATCTGGAAAAATAACAAACATGTATCATATAGACTAGCCTTGTAACTAAAGCAAATGTAGGGATATTACTTATCGAAAAATGTTAATATGTACTGTTTAAAATGGGTAATCGAGACAATAGGGTGTATAATAAACATAAAGTCATAAATAACATTAGTAATACTATGATAATGTGAAATAAAAGACATTGAATCATAATAAAACAAACACATGGTTGTCAAACAATGATAGGAGCCTTAACCTCACTACATGTGAAATGTCCACTTAAAACTGGCAGGTGGAACTACAGCCAAACAGCCGAAGGTACATGGCGTTCATATTTGAATGACGCAATTACCAATTTAAGCGATTACCATTCGGATTAGTGAAGTCTATAGCGGAGTTTATTAAATGTATCGACCAGGTATTAGATCAAGAAGCGCTCCAGGTCACTACCATCTACGTAGACGATATACTCATCACCTCTGCCAATTTGGAGGATCATTGTTGTAGAATAGAACATGTATTAAGGAAGCTGTCGGAAAACCACATAACACTAAAAATAGAGAAGTCGAAATTTATAGCTACAGAAGTACAGTTTTTATTATTCCATTTATCAGAGCATGGAATAACCCCATCAAGAGACAAGGAAGAATCAATCCAGCAATTCCCAACCCCGAAAAACAAAAAAAAGTTACAGTCGTTTTTAGGTCTGTGTAACTATTATCGTAAATTCCTGAGTAATTATTCAGAATTAACAACCAATTATCGCCAGGAGGGAGCATTGATACCCAAAACTTCATCTAACAAATTAAAAAAGGTTTTCATATACATCTGCGGTCCTTTCCCTCGCAAGGGGAGGTCGAAATCAGTATAAATACATCATAATCATATTTGACGAATACACGAAATTCATACAATTATAACCGATACATCGTGCCACCACAAAGAAGATACTCAACGTCATAATCCAAAACTATATAACTGAAGTGGGTAGTCCGAAGACTATCATAACGGATCATGGAACACAATTCAACGGGAGGAAGTAGAAGTCCACGCTGCTAGATCATGGTGTGTGGACTTATAAAACTTTAATATACCATCGCAGCAGCAACCCTGCGGGAAGAGTGCTGAGAGAAGTGGGGAGAATCCGCAGGACATACTGTACCAACCAACAGCGGAAATGGAATGAATACATAACGGCAGCAGAGGTCTTCATAAATCAAGCCCATCACCAATCTCTCGAAACCACACACTATAATGCCATGTTTGAGATACCACCACCCCGAGAAATCACTGACATTATTAAATTTCCCCAAGGCCAGGAATACCAGTTCAACAAGGTTTAATTTCATAATAAGATTATAGAGAAGTTAGAAGAAAGGAGAAGAAAGTACCAGAACAAAACAACACAGAAAATAATACAGTAACAAGTAGGAGATAGAGTGTTAAAAAAAATTCGGGAATTATCCAGTACAATGGGGGGTATAACTAAGAAACTACTATTACTGTATACAGGTCCGTACACCATCACCAAGAACAACCAGAACAATATATATGAAATTTCAGATCCAGTGAATAAGCAAATCAAGGGTACATTCAACCAACTATCGTTGAAGAAATACTATGAGTAATGTGGGCCATAAGTAATGATAATTTCTTACATACCATGAAGATATTATCAGAAATAATCATTTTTAGGAAGGAGGCATTATGTAATGTTACATAAGATCACGACCACCAGGGCCCCAAAGAACCAACAATCCTACAATAACAAATCATAAAGATTGCTTCATACAACTTTTATGTTATATGTTACATGTTAATGTTTAATGTTACCAAGACAAGTAGAAGGCGATTTAAATGAAAAAAGAATACATCTTTATCACACTGATGAAAATGATCAAAGAAAAATTGACAATCACTTAGACGGAACGTAATTAACTGACAACTAACCAAATAGATTAGGTGAAAAATGTGAAACACAAAGACGGAGAGGAAAAACTATAAATAGAGTAAAGAACAATACTACAAGGCCCAACTGGATACCAAAACAGGATGAAGAATTAGATATGCCGTACACGAAACAAAAGAAGAAATAAGACAAGATGAATGGATTATAACAAGAAAGCCCAGAGTAAAGAACAGAGTGATAAGGATGCCTGATGAACTAATATAAATAACAATGCCGGCAGAGAAAGCTTATAAGGTGATTAAATGAGACAATGAATTACGTTCAGGAGAGTGAAATAAAATTAGTAATGTTATAAGTTAACGGTCTATCTGGAAGAATAACAAACATGAATCATATAGACCAGCCTTGTAACTAAAGCAAATGTAGGGATACTACTTATCGAATGATGTTAATAAATACTGTTTAAAAAGGGTAATCGAGACAATAGGGTGTATAATAAACCTAAAGTCATAAATAACATTAGTAATACTATGATAATATGAAATAAAAGACATTGAATCACAATAAAACAAAAACATGGTTGTCAAACCATGATAGTACCCTTAACCTCACTACATCTGAATTGTGCACCTAAAACTAGCAGGTGGAACTACACACAAACAGACAAATGTACGTGGCGTTCATATTTGTAGGACGCAATTACCAATTTAAGCGATTACCATTCGGATTAGTGAACCCTGTAGTGGTGTTTATTAAATGTATGGAGCAGGTATTAGGTCAAGAAGCGCAACAGTTCACTACCATCTACGTACACGACCTAATCATCACCTCTGCCAGTTGGGAGGATCATTGTTGTAGAATAGAACATGTATTAAGGAAGCTGTCGGAAAACCACATAAGACTAAAACTAGAGAAGTCGAAATTTATAGCTACAGAAGTACAGTTTTTAGGATTCCATTTATCAGAGCATGGAATAACCCCATCAAGAGACAAGGCAGAATCAATCCAGCAATTTCCATCCCCGAAAAACAAAAAACAGTTACAGTCGTTTTTAGGTCTGTGTAACTATTATCGTAAATTCCAGTGTAATTATTCAGAATTTACAACCAAATTATCGCCACAATTATCTTCAAAGGACTAATGGACGTGGGGACCAAACCAAAACACTCTACTTCAATTAATTAAGAACAAGTTTCTAGAAACTGTAATGCTACATCACCCAGATTTCAACAAAGCCGTTCTACTTGAATTGTGACGCAAGCGACATCAGTTTAGGATCTGCATTGTACCAAGAGAATGAGGAAGGGAACCATCTGGTCATAAGCTTCGCTAGTAGAACACTGAACAAGTGCGAGCGAAATTACAATGTGACAGAAAAAGAATTGTTAAACATAATGTTTGCATGCGCCAAATTCAGGACCTATATTTTGGGATATTCAATAACCGTGCGGACTGATCACATGTCCATATCATTCCTAAAGAACTGTAAATTAAGCCTCGGTATCTTAACAAGATGGACCCTAGCCTTGCAGGAGTATAACATGAGTTGGGAGTTCATCCCTGGCAAGAAGAATATAGCAGCAGACGTATTTTCACGTATCAATATAACCCATCAAACGTATGAAGGAGAGAAGGATACAAGTGCAAAAATATATCACATCATTATGGGTCGATCGGACTTAGAATAAATAGTTAAGGAAATCGAACAACACCAGACGCAAAACATCAAATTAATGCAAATTCGACAGAGATTGGGTGCACAGGACAATAGGATAATACCATACTATTTTATACATCACAATCTTTTATTCATGAAGACGAGGTACCACAATAATACTTGGAATTTGGTGATACCCGAACACTTGAGAAGGAAATCGTCATCGATTATCACATATGTTATGGACACATGGGCCCGTTGAAAGTGTTAAAGGCACTGGAGGATCACCTGTACATCAAGGACATAAACAGAAAGGTGCGTAATTATATTATAAATTGCCGCATATAATCAATTAGTAAAATGCAACAACGTGAAGAAGGAGGGAGTAATGATACCCAAAACTTCATCTAACAAATTAGAAAAGGTTTTCCTATATATCTGCGGTCCTTTCCCTCGCAGTGGAGGTCGACATCAGTATAAATACATCATAATCATATTTGACCATTACAGGAAATTCATAAAATTATAACCGATATATCGTGCCACCACCAACAAGATACACAACGTCATAATCCAAAACTATATAACTGAAATGGGAAGTCCAAAGAGTATCATAACGGATCATGGGACATAATTCTAGGGTAGAAAGTGGAAGAACACACTGCTAGATCATGGTGTGAGAACATATAAAAATTCAGTACACCATCGCAGTAGCAACCCTGCGGAAAGAGTGCTGAGAGAAGTGGGGAGAACCTCCGGACATACAGTTCCAACCAGAAGCGGAAATGGAATGAATACTTATCGGCAGCAGAGGACTTCATAAATCTAGCCCATCACCAATCTCTCGAAAACCCACCATATAATGCCATGTTTGAGAAACCACCACCCCGAGAAAACACTGACATTATTAAATTTCCCCAAGGCCAGGAATACCAGATCAACAAGCTTTAATTTCATAATAAGATTATAGAGAAAGTAGAAGAAAGAAGAAGAAAGTACCAGAACAAAACAACACAGAACATAATACATTACCAAGTAGGAGATAGAGTGCTAAAGAAAATTCGGGAATTATCCAGTACAATGGGGGGTATCACTAAGAAACTACTATTACTGTATACAGGTCCGTATACCATCACCAAGAACAACCAGAATAATATATATGAAATTTCAGATCCAGTGAATAAGCAAACCAAGGGTACATTCAACCAAGCATCGTCAAACACACTGATGAAGATGATAAAAGGAAATTCCATTACAGGAAATTCATAAAATTATAACCGATATATCGTGCCACCACCAAGAAGATACACAACGTCATAATCCAAAACTATATACCTGAAATAGGAAGTCCGAAGAGTATCATAAGGGATCATGGAAAACAATTCAAGGGTAGAAAGTGGAAGGACACGCAGGTAGATGATGGTGTGTGGACTTATAAAACTTCAATATACCATCGCAGCAGCAAACCTGCGGGAAGAGTGCTGAGAGAAGTGGGGAGAATCCTCAGGACATACTGTTCCAACCAACAGCGGAAGTGGAATGAATACATATCGGCAGCAGAGGACTTAATAAATCTAGCCCATCACGAATCTCTCGAAACCACACCCTGTAATGCCATGTTTGGGAAACCACCACCCCGAGAAATCACTGATATTATTAAATTTCCCCAAGGCCAGGAATACCAGTTCAACAAGGTTTAATTTCATAATAATATTACAGAGACGTTAGAAGAAAGAAGAAGAAAGTACCAGGACAAAACACACAGAAAATAATACTGTACCAAGTAGGAGATAGAGTGTTAATAAAAATCCGAGAATTATCCAGTACAATGGGGGGTATCACTAAGAAACTACTATTACTGTATGCAGGTCCGTATACCATCACCAAGAACAACCAGAACAATATATATGAAATTTAAGATCCAGTGAATAAGCAAACCAAGAATACATGCAACCAAGCATCGTTGAAGAACTACTATGAGTAATGAGAGACATAAGTAATGATAATTTCTTCCATACCATGAAGATATTATCAGAAATAATCATTTTTAAGAAGTAGGCATTATGTAATGTTACATAAAATCACGACCACCAGGGCCCCAAACAACCAATAATCTTACAATAACAAATCATAAAGAATGCTACATACAACTTTAATGTTATATGTTACATGTTAATGTTTAATGTTACCAAGACAATTAGAAGGCGATTTTAAAAGAATAAATAATACATCTTTAACACACTGATAAAGTTATCAAAGAAACAATGACAAAGGCTTATTGGAACGAAAATAACTGATAACTAACCCAATAGATTAGGTGAAAAAAGTGAAACTCTAAGACGAAGAGGAGAAACTATAAATGGAGTAAACAAGAATACTACAAGGCCCAACTGGATACCAAAACAGGATGAAGAATAAGATATGCCCTACACGAAACAAATGAAGAAATAAGACAAGATGAATGGATCATAACAAGAAAGCCCAGAGTAAAGGACAGATTGATAACGATGCCTGATGAACTAATATAAATAACTATGCCGACAACGAAAGCTTATAAGGTGATTAAATGAGACAATAAATAACAGTTCAGGAGTGTGAAATAAAATTAGTAATGTTTAACCGTGTATCTGGAATAATAACAAACATGAATTATATCGACCAGCCTTGTAACTAAAGCAAATGTAGGGATATTACTTATCGAACGATGTTAATAAATACTGTTTAAAATGGGTAACGGAGACAAAAGGGTGTATAATAAACCTAAAGTCATAAATATCGTTATTAATATTATGATAATGTGAGATAAAAGACACTGAATTTTAATAAAACAAACACATGGTTGTCAAACCATGATAGGATCCTTTACCTCACTACATGTGAATTGTGCACTTAAAACTGGCAGGTGGACCTACACACAAACAGCCGAAGGTTCATGGCATTCATATTTGAAGGACGCAATTACCAATTTAAGCGATTACCATTAGGATTAGTGAACCGTGTAACGGTGTTTATTAAATGTATGGATCAGGTATTAGTTCAAGAAGCGCTCTAGTTCACTACCATCTACGTAGACGATCTACTCATCATCTCTGCCAGTTGGGAGGATCATTGTTGTATAATAGAACATGTATTAAGGAAGCTGTCGGAAAACCACATAACACTAAAACTAGAGAAGTCGAAATTTATAGCTACAGAATTACAGTTTTTAGTATTCCATTTATCAGAGCATGGAATGACCCCATCAAGAGACAAGGTAGAATCAATCCAGCAATTTCCAACCCCGAAAAACAAAAAACAGTTACAGTCGTTTTTAGGTCTGTGTAACTATTATCGTAAATTCCAGAGTAATTATTCAGAATTAACAACCAAATTATCGCCAAAATTATCTTAAAAAGACTAATGGACGTGGGGACCAAACCAAAACACTCTACTTCAATTAATTAAGAACACGTTTCTGGAAACTATAATGCTACATCACCCAGATTTCAACAAGCCGTTCTATTTGAATTGTGACGCAAGCGACATCAGTTTAGGATCTGCATTGTACCAAGAGAATGAGGAAGGGAACCATCTGGTCATAAGCTTCGCTAGTAGAACACTGAACAAGTGGGAGCGAAATTACAATGTGACAGAAAAAGAATTGTTAAACATAATGATTGCATGCGCCAAATTCAGGACCTATATTTTGGGATACCCAATAATATATGCGGACTGACCACAAGTCCATATCATTCCTAAAGAACTGTAAATTAAGCCCCAGTATCTTAACAAGGTGGACCCTAGACTTCCAGGAGTATAACATCAGTTGGGTGTAAATCCCTGGCAAGAAGAATATAGCAGCAGACGTATTGTCACGTATCAATATAACTAATCAAACGTATGAAGGGGAGAAGGAAACAATTGCAAAAATCTATCACATCATTAAGGGTCGATCGGACTTAGAAGAAATAGTTAAGGAAATCGAACAACACCAGACGCAAAACATCAAGTTAATGCAAATTCGCCAGAGATTGGGTGCACAGGACAATAGCATAATACCATACTATTGTATTCATCACAATCTTTTATTCATCAAGACGAGGTACCACAATAATACTTGGAAATTGGTGATACCCCGAACACTTGAGAAGGAAATCTTCGTCGATTATCACATATGTTACGGACACATGGGAGCGTTGAAAGTGATAAAGGCACTGGAGGAACACCTGTACATCAAGGACATAAACAGAAAGGTGCGTAATTATATTAGAAATTGCCGCATATGTCAATTAGTAAAATGCAACTACGAGAATAAGGAGGGAGTAATGATACCCGAAACTTCATCTAACAAATTAGAAAAGGTATTCTTATACATCTGCGGTCCTTTCCCTCGCAGGGGAGGTCGACATCAGTATAAATACATCATAATCATATTTGACCGTTACACGAAATTCATAAAATTATAACCGATAAATCGTACCACCACCAAGAAGATACTCAACATCATAATCCAAAACTATATAACTGAAATGGGAAGTCCGAAGAGTATCATAACGGATCATGGAACACAATTCAAGGGGAGAAAGTGGAAGGACACGCTGGTAGATCATGGTGTGTGGACTTATAAAACTTCAATATACCATCGCAGCAGCAAACCTGCGGGAAGAGTGCTGAGAGAAGTGGGGAGAATCCTCAGGACATACTGTTCCAACCAACAGCGGAAGTGGAATGAATACATATCGGAAGCAGAGGACTTCATAAATCTAGCCCATCACGAATCTCTCGAAACCACACCCTATAATGCCATGTTTGAGAAACCACCACCCCGAGAAATCACTGACATTATTAAATTTCCCTAAGGCCAGGAATACCAGTTCAACCAGGTTTAATTTCATAATAAGATTATAGAGAAGGTAGAAGAAAGAAGAAGAAAGCACCAGAACAAAACAACACAGAAAATAATACAGTACCAAGTAGGAGATAGAGTGTTAATAAAATTCGGGAATTATCCAGTACAATGGGGGGTATCACTAAGAAACTACTATTACTGTATACAGGTCCGTATACCATCACCAAGAACAACCAGAATAATATATATGAAATTTCAGAACCAGTGAATAAGCAAACCAAGGGTACATTCGACCAAGCATCGTTGAAGAAATACTATGAGTAATGAGAGCCATAAGTAATGATATTTCTTACATACCATGAAGATATTATCAGAAATAATCATTTTTATGAAGGAGGCATTATGTAATGTTACATAAGATTACGACGACCAGGGCCCCAAAGAAACAACAATCCTACAATAACATATCATAAAGAATGCTACATACAACGTTAATGTTACATGTTACATGTTACTGTTTAATGTAAATAAGACAAGTAGAAGGTGATTTTAAATGAATAAAGAATACATCTTTAACACACTGATGAAGATGATCGAAGAAACAATGACAATGTCTTAGACGGAACGTAATTAACTGACAACTAATCCAATAGATTAGGTGAAAAAAGTGAAACTGAAAGACAGAGAGGAGAAACAATAAATGGAGTAAAGAAGAATGCTACAAGGCCCAACTGGATACCAAAACAGGATAAAGAATAAGATATGCCCTACACGAAACAAAAGAAGAATTAAGACAAGATTAATGGATCATAACAAGAAAGCCCAGAGTAAACGAGAGATTGATAAGGATGCCTGATGAACTAATATAAATAACTATGCCGACAAAGAAAGCTTATAAGGTGATTAAATGAGACAATGAATAACGTTCAGGAGAGTGAAATAAAATTAGTAACGTTTAACCGTGTATCTGGAAGAATAACAAACATGAATTATATCGACCAGTCTTGTAACTAAAACAAATGTAGGGATATTACTTATCGAATGATGTTAATAAATACTGTTTAAAATGGGTAATCGAGACAAAAGGGTGTATAATAAACCTAAAGTCATAAATAACATTTGTAATACTATTATATGTGAAATAACTGACATTGAATTATAATAAAACAAACACATGGTTGTCAAACCATGATAGTACCCTTAACCTCACTACATGTGAATTGTGCACCTAAAACTGGCAGGTGGAACTACACACAAACAGCCGAAGGTACATGGCGTTCATATTTGAAAAACGCAATTACCAAATTAAGCGATTACCTTTAGGATTTGTGAACCCTGTAACGGTATTTATTAAATGTATGGAGCAGGTATTAGGTCAAGAAGCGCTCCAGTTCACAACCATCTTCGTAGGCGATCTACTCATCACCTCTGCCAATTGGGAGGATCATTGTTGTAGAATAGAACATGTATTAAGGAAGCTGTCGGAAAAAAACATAACACTAAAACTAGAGAAGTCGAAATTTATAGCTACAGAAGTGCAGTCTTTAGGATTCCATTTATGAGAGCATGGAATAACCCCATCAAGAGACAAGGTAGTATCAATCCAGCAATTTCCAACCCCGAAAAACAAAAACCAGTTACAGTCGTTTTTAGGTCTGTGTAACTATTATCGTAAATTCCAGAGTAATTATTCAGAATTTACAACCAAATTATTGCCACAATTATCTTCAAAGGACTAATGGACGTGGGGACCAAGCCAGGATAGTATATTTCAATTAATTAAGAACAAGTTTCTGGAAACTGTAATGCTACATCACCCAGATTTCAACAAGCCGTTCTATTTGAATTGTGACGCAAGCGACATCAGTTTAGAATCTGCAGTGTACCAAGAGACTGAGGAAGGGAAACTTCTGTTCATAAGCTTCGCTAGTAGAACACTGAACAAGTGCGAGCGAAATTACAATGTGACAGAAAAAGAATTGTTAAACATAATTTTGCATGCGCCAAATTCAGGGCCTACATTTTGGGATATTCAATAACCGTGCGGACTGACCACAAGTCAATATCATTCCTAAAGTACTGTAAATTAAGCCCCGGTATGTTAACAAGATGGACCCTAGCCTTGCAGGAGTATAACATCAGTTGGGAGTACATCCCTGGCTAGACGAATATAGCAGCAGACGTATATTCACGTATCAATATAACCAATCAAACGTACGAAGGCGAGAAGGATACAATTGGCAAAATCTATCACATCATTAAGGGTCGATCGGACTTAGAAGAAATAGTTAAGGAAATCAAACAACACCAGACGCAAAACACCAAATTAATGCAAACTCACCAGAGATTGGCTGCACAGGACAATAGGATAATACCATACTATTGTATACATCACAATCTTTTATTCATCAAGACGAGGTATCACAATACTACTTGGAAATTGGTGATACCCCGAACACTTGAGAAGGAAATCGTCATCGATTATCACATATGTTATAGACACATGGGACCGTTGAAAGTGATAAAGGCACTGGAGGAACAAATGTATATCAAGGACATAAACAGAAAGGTGCGTAATTATATTAGAAATTGCCGCATATGTCAATTAGTAAAATGCAACAACGAGAAGAAGGAGGGAGCAATGATACCCAAAACTTCATCTAACAAATTAGAAAAGGTTTTCATATTCATCTGCGGTCCTTTCCCTCGAAAGGGGAGGTCGACATCAGTATAAATACATCATAATCATATTTGACCATTAAACGAAATTCATAAAATTATAACCGATAAAACGTGCCACCACAAAGAAGATACTCAAAGTCATAATCCAAAACTATATACCTGAAATGGGAAGTCCGAAGAGTATCATAACGGATCATGGAAAACAATTCAAGGGGAGAAAGTGGAAGGACACGCTGCTAGATCATGGTGTGTGGACTTACAAAACTTCAATATACCATCGCAGCAGCAAACCTGCGGGAAGAGTGCTGAGAGAAGTGGGGATAATCCTCAGGACATACTGTTCCAACCAACAGCGGAAGTGGATTGAATACATATCGGAAGCAGAGGACTTCATAAATCTAGCCCATCACGAATCTCTCGAAACCACACCCTATAATGCCATGTTTGAGAAACCACCACCCCGAGAAATCACTGACATTATTAAATTTCCCCAAGGCCAGGAATACCAGTTCAACCAGGTTTAATTTCATAATAAGATTATAGAGAAGGTAGAAGAAAGAAGAAGAAAGCACCAGAACAAAACAACACAGAAAATAATACAGTACCAAGTAGGAGATAGAGTGTTAATAAAAATCCGAGAATTATCCAGTACAATGGGGGGTATCACTAAGAAACTACTATTACTGTATACAGGTCCGTATACCATCACCAAGAACAACCAGAATAATATATATGAAATTTCAGAACCAGTGAATAAGCAAACCAAGGGTACATTCAACCAAGCATCGTTGAAGAAATACTATGAGTAATGAGAGCCATAAGTAATGATAATTTCTTACATACCATGAAGATAATATCAGAAATAATCATTTTTATGAAGGAGGCATTATGTAATGTTACATAAGATTACGACGACCAGGGCCCCAAAGAAACAACAATCCTACAATAACATATCATAAAGAATGCTACATACAACGTTAATGTTACATGTTACATGTTACTGTTTAATGTTACCAAGACAAGTAGAAGGTGATTTTAAATGAATAAAGAATACATCTTTAAAACACTGATGAAGATGATCAAAGAAACAATGACAATGTCTTAGACGGAACGTAATTAACTGACAACTAATCCAATAGATTAGGTGAAAAAAGTGAAACTCAAAGACAGAGAGGACAAACTATAAATGGAGTAAATAAGAATGCTACAAGGCTCAACTGGATACCAAAACAGGATAAAGAATAAGATATGCCCTACACGAAACAAAAGAAGAATTAAGACAAGATTAATGGATCATAACAAGAAAGCCCAGAGTAAAGGACAGATTGATAAGGATGCCTGATGAACTAATATAAATAACTATGCCTACAAAGAAAGCTTATAAGGTAATACTATGTTTACAAAACTAAATGAGACAATGAATAACGTTCAGGAGAGTGAAATAAAATTAGTAACGATTAACCGTGTATCTGGAAGAATAACAAACATGAATTATATCGACCAGTCTTGTAACTAAAACAAATGTAGGGATATTACTTATCGAATGATGTTAATAAATACTGTTTAAAATGGGTAATTGAGACAAAAGGGTGTATAATAAACCTAAAGTCATAAATAACATTTGTAATACTATGATAATGTGAAATAACTGACATTGAATTATAATAAAACAAACACATGGTTGTCAAACCATGATAGTACCCTTAACATCACTACATGTGAATTGTGCACCTAAAACTGGCAAGTGGAACTACACACAAACAGCCAAAGGTTCATGGGGTTCATATGTGAGGAACGCAATGATGTTAATAAATACTGTTTAAAATGGGTAATTGAGACAAAAGGGTGTATAATAAACCTAAAGTCATAAATAACATTTGTAATACTATGATAATGTGAAATAACTGACATTGAATTATAATAAAACAAACACATGGTTGTCAAACCATGATAGTACCCTTAACATCACTACATGTGAATTGTGCAACTAAAACTGGCAAGTGGAACTACACACAAACAGCCAAAGGTTCATGGCGTTCATATGTGAGGAACGCAATTACCAAGTTAAGCGATTACCATTCGGATTAGTGAACTCTGTAGCGGTGTTTATTAAATGTATGGACCAGGTATTAGGTCAAGAAGCGCTCCAGTTCACAACCATCTTCGTAGACGATCTACTCATCACCTCTGCCAATTGGGAGGATCATTGTTGTAGAATAGAACATGTATTAAGGAAGCTGTCGGAAAACCACATAACACTAAAACTAGAGAAGTCGAAATTTATAGCTACAGAATTACAGTTTCTAGGATTCCATTTATCAGATCATGGAATAACCCCATCAAGAGACAAGGTAGAATCAATCCAGCAATTTCCAACCCCGAAAAACAAAAACCAGTTACAGTCGTTTTTAGGTCTGTGTAACTATTATCGTAAATTCCAGAGTAATTATTCAGAATTTACAACCAAATTGTCGCCACAATTATCTTCAAAGAGCAAATGGACGTTTGGACTAAGCCAGGACACTCTATTTCAATTAATTGAGAACACGTTTCTGGAAACTCTAATGCTACATCACCCAGATTTCAACAAGCCGTTCTACTTGAATTGTGACGCACGCGACATCAGTTTAGGATCTGCATTGTACCAAGAGGATGACGAATTGAACCACCTGGTCATAAGCTTCGCCAGTAAAACACTGAACAAGTGGGAGCGAAATTACAATGTGACAGAAAAAGAATTGTTAAGCATAGTGTTTGCATGCGCCAAATTCAGGACCTATATTTTGGGATACTCAATAAACATGCGGACTGACCACAAGTCCATATCATTCCTAAAGATCTGTAAATTAAGCCACGGTTGGTTAACAGGATGGACCCTAGCCTTGCAGGAGTATAACATCAGTTGGAAGTATATCCCAGGCAAGAAGAATAAAGCAGCAGACGTATTGTCACGTATCAATATAACCAATCAAACCTATGAAGGAGGTAAGGAAACAATTGCAAAAATCTATCACATCATTAAGGGTCGATCGGACTTAGAAGAAATAGTTAGAGTGCTGAGAGAAGTGGTGAGAATCCTCAGGACATATTGTTCCAACCAACAGCGGAAATGGAATGAATACATATTGGAAGCAGAGGACTTCATAATTCTAGCTCATCACCAATCCCTCGAAACCACACACTATAATGCCATGTTTGAGAAACCACCACCCCGACAAATCACTGACATTACTAAATTTCCCCAAAGCCAGGAATACCAGTTCAACAAGTTTCAATTTCATAATAAGATTAGAGAGAATTTAGAAGAAATAAGAAGAACGTATCAGAACAAAACACTACAGAAAATAATACAGTACCAAGTAGGAGATAGAGTGTTAATAAGAAACCGGGAATTACTCAGTACAATGGAGTGTATCACTAAGAAACTACTATTACTGTGTACAGGTCCGTATACCATCACCAAGAACAACCAGAACAATATATATGAAATTTCAGATCCAGTGAATAAGCAAACCAAGGGTACATTCAACCAAGCATCGTTGAAGAAATACTATGCGTAATGAGAGCCATAAGTAATGATAATTTCTTCCATACCATGAAGATATTATCAGAAATATTCATTTTTAGAAAGGAGGCATTATGTAATGTTACATAAGATCACGAGATCTCGACCACCAGGGCCCCAAGCAACCAACAATCCTACAGTAACAAATCATAAAGAATGCTACATACAACTTTAATGTTAATAACCAAGACAAGTAGAAGGTGATTTTAAATGAATAAAGAATACATCCTTAACACACTGATGAAGATGATCAAAGAAATAATGACAATAACTTAGACGGAACGTAATTAACTGACAAATAAATAGTTTAGGTGAAAATGTGAAACCCAAAGACGGAGAGAAGAAACTATAAATAGAGTAAAGAAGGACACTACAAAGCCCAACTGGATACCAAAACAGGATGAAGAATAAGATATGCCCTACACGAAACAAAAGAAGAATTAAGACAAGATGAATGGATCATAACAAGAAAGCCCAGAGTAAAGGACAGAGTGATAAGAATGCCTGATGAACTAATATAAATAACTATGCCGACAAAGAAAGCTTATAAGGTGATTAAGTCAGACAATGAATAACGGTCAGGAGAGTGAAATAAAATTAGTAAAGGTATAAGTTAACGGTGTATCTGGAAGAATAACAAACATGAATTATATCGACCAGCCTTGTAACTAAAGCAAATGTAGGGATATTACTTACCGAATGATGTTAATAAATACTGTTTAAAATGGGTAATCGAGACAAAAGGGTGTATAATAAACCTAAAGTCATAAATAACGTTAGTAATACTATGATAATGTGAAATAAAAGACATTGAATTATAATAAAACAAACACATGGTTGTCAAACCATGATAGGACCGTTAACTTCACTACATGTGAATTGTGCACCTAAAACTGGAGGGTTAAGTAACAAAATGCAAAATAATCCAATTTCTGTTGGAGTGTAATGAACCTAAATGTCAAAAAGGTAGTACCAACACAGAATTAATGTATAGAAACAGTAGAATTGTATTGTAATTAGTAGAAATACAAACAAGTTAGACATTCTGATGTTACCTAACAAATCTTACTAAAACTGTAACAATATAGTATAAAAGATATGAGACATTAGTGTGAATAGAACCAGCAAGGTTCACAGTCACTTATTGTAAATCAATTTGTAATTAGATTAAATTTATAACGAGATAATAGAAAATAGACATACTGGTATCTTGACACCAGATGCAAGATGTTTTATTGTATTAACAGAGCAAGGTGATATACTTTTACCAATCAAATGATGGTAACACCTTTATAAAATTACTATCACTATTTTGTAACATCACTATATCATAACTTTATTAAATTGAATTATCTTTGTCAATTGACCACTTAAATGTTTAACGAACTTAACTGGCATTATATTAGACACGCCAGGTCTAACCTAGAAGTTGACGCAAGTCGTCTGTTTACATTTTTATAAAAGTTTATCAAATGAGATTTTAGTCATCCGAGGTGACCACTCTCCTATTAAACAATAATAATTGTTTTGTTGTGTTAACGTTTCGTATATTGTAAGCTCAAAGAACCCCATGTTAATCAAATTAATACTAAACAAACATTGTAGAGTGTGGAATACACATTCGCAGATTGACCACCCTGACATTTTAAAAAGAGTTGATAACCAATGAAAAGTAATTGTAAAAGTTTAACCTTCTCATGTTAAAGGTTCATGATATAAATGATCAGATTTCAATAAGAAATAAATTATTTTTAACTGAATAATTAGAGTTGGCCCGATTATTTCAAGTAGATAGGCATTTACAGGCTTGGCAGACGACATGCAACGGTTGGCAATACAAACGGCGCCACGAGTGATTTGAATTAATCTTGTTTTTTAGGAACGCTGATACACTTTACCTGATCCCGAGAACTTCACACAAAGTAAGTACCGTCATTCTAAATTGTCTTGATTACAGTTGGAACCAACGCCGCCGAAAATATCTACTAGTGAAGAGGAACCAACCTGTCTGAAACTCAACGTTCGACAAACGATGAACCGGGTAAACCAAAAAAATAATCGTGAACACTTTAACTCGACGACAAATTAATAATAAATAAAACCACAACCCATCATAAATAAATGTATAACCAATTTAATTAATTAAACCAAACATAATTAATAACCCATAGGATCTAGGTATCTTACAAAATGACACCAACAACGTGTGCCTTAAATAACCCCTACGACTCAGTTATCTTACAATATGTAAAAAATTATTTGATTCTGTTTGAATTTACGGCAGTTTCGTTCGTCATGAGAAAATTTCTCTTGTTAAAACATTAAAGGTGGCTGGTAAACTACCTCTTTCCCATAACCGATCTTCACCAAATTCAACAAGCCTTGAGAACCTACAACTTCAGGAATGTATGAAAAATTATTATTTGATTCTCTTTGCATATGCAGCAGTTATCATTCGTCATGAAAATAAAATTACCCTTTCAAAACATAAAATGTTGCAGGTAAACAACCCCTTCCTCTTAATCGATCACCACCAAAATCAAAACGCCTTTAGGCCACTACATTTCAGGGCTATATGCGAAACATTATTTGATTCTGTTTTATGTTGCGGCTGTTATCGTTTGCCATAGGAAAAAATTACACTTGTTAAAACATAAAACGTTGCTGGTAAACTAATCCTTTTCCTTAACCGATCTTCAATAAAGTCAACACACCTTGAGTTATCTATAATTGAGGAAGGTATGCGCAAAATTATTTGATTCTGTTTAAATGTACGGCAGTTATTGTACGTCATAGTAACAATTACCCTTATTAAAACATAAAATGTGGCTGGTAAACTACCCCTTTCCCTCAACCGATCTTCACCAAAATCAACAGACCTTGAGTCCTCTATAATTCAGGAAGGCGTGCAAAAACGTATTTGATTCTGTTTGAATTTACGGCAGTTATCGTTCGCAAAACAAGTTACCCTTGTTACAACATAAAATCAGCAGGCCTTGGGATCTTAACAATATAGGGATGTATGCAAACCATTATTTGATTATGTTTGAATTTACAGCAGTTATCGTTCGTCATAGAACAAATTACCCATGTTAAAACATAAAATGTTGCAGGTAAACTACCTTCTTCTCTTAACTGATCTTCACCAAAATCAAACGGTCTTGAGTCCTCTACAATTCAGGGATGCATGCAAAACGTTATTTCATTCTGTTTGAATGTGCGGCATAGAAACAATTACTCATGTTAAAACATAAAATGTGGCTGGTAAACTACCCCTTCCCCTTAATCGATCTTCACCAAAATAAACAGGCCTTCAGTCTTTTAGAATTTAGGAGCGTATGCAAAAAATATTTAATTCTGTTTGAATTTGCGGCCGTTATCGTTCGTCATAAAAAAATTTACCGTTGTTAAAACATCAAATGTTGCAGGTAAACTACCCCTTTCCCTTAACCGATCTTCACCGAAATCAACAGACATTGAATACTCTATAATTCAGGCAGGCATGCAAAAACGTATTTTCTTCAAATGAATTTACGGCAGTTATCGTTCTTAAAAAATAAAAATTACCCTTGTTCAAACATAAAATGTTGCCGGTAAACTACTCCTTTCCCTAAACCGATCTTCACCACAAACAATAAGCCTTTATTACTCTAAAATTCAGGACTGTTTGCGAAACATTATTTGATTCTGTTTGAATTTGCGGCTGTTATCGTTTGCTATAAAAAAATATGGGTATGGAGAACCATACATGACTTCCATGTTCTAAGATTTATATTTAAAATTATTTACGAAATTAAAAGTTTCCATAGAAACTACTTCTTTCCACTTATTGCTTCAGCCTTAACCACAGTACTGTGGTCACTAACGTATACCACCACACGTTATCGCACTCGATTTTCGCTGATGATGGTTGTCGAAGGCACTGCCGAAACGTCTGGTTTGGCAGAAAACATTGGACTACGGCCAAAGAGCCCGGGAAGGAATTTAACAACAAAATACTACTCTGATGCCGATAACGTAATACACATATAAAAATTATCCCCTCCCCCTATAACTATAATTTTCATTTATAGAAAATTACCCCTACGCCGTGCAACTAGCCTCTTCATTTATACATATTTCATCTACGGTTCTACAGTGATAATTTAATATCTTCTTATCAAGATACTTTATTTACCAAAATTAAGTACTTTACTCTTGTTACTACAAAAAATGTTCCTGGTTAACTGCCCTTTCCCCGTAACCGATCATCACCAAAATCAATAGGCCTTGAGTCTTCTACGACTCAGGCACATATGTAAATAATTATTTGATTCTGTTTAAATTTACGTCAGTTATCGTTCGTCATGAGAAAATTTCTCTTGTAACAACATACAATGTTGCTGTTAAACTACCCTTATCTCTTAACCGATCTTCACAAACATCAACAGGCCTTGAGTATTCTACAATTTGGGGAAGAGTGAAAAACATTTTGTGATTCTGTTTGAATGTGCGGCAGCTATTGTTCGTCATAGAAAAAATTACCCTTGTTAAAACATAAAACGTGGCTGGTGAACTACCCATATCCCTTAACTGATCTTCACCAAAAAGAACAGGCATTGAGAACTCTACAATTCATGATTGTATGCGAAACATTATTTGATTCTGTTTGAATTTACGGCAGTTATCGTTCGTCATGGAAACATTTCTCTGGTTACAACATAAAATGTTGCCGGTAATCTACTCCTTTCCCTTAACCGATCTTCACGAAAATCAACAGGCCTTGAGATCTCTAAATATGGGGACGTATCCAAAAACTTATTTGATTATGTTTGAATTTACGGGAGTTATCGTTCGTCAAAAAAAATTAACCTTGTTATCACATAAAACGTTACTGGTAAACTACCCCTTTCTCTTAACTGATCTTCACCAAAATAAACGTGCCTTCAGAACTCATTAGGCATTCAGGCATGCATGCAAAACATTGTTTGATTCTGTTTGAACTTACGGCAGTTATCGTTCGTCATGAAAATATTTGTCTTGTTACAACATAAAATGTTGCCGGTAAGCTTCCCCTTTCACTTATCCCATCTTCACGAAAATCAACAGGCCTTGTTTACTCTAGAATTCAGGAATGTATGCAAAACATTATTTAATTCTGTTTGAATGTGCGGCAGTTATCATTCGTCATAGAAAAAATTACCCTTGTTAAAACATAAAATGTGGCCGGTAAACTACCCCTTTCCCTTAACAGATCTTCACCAAAAACAACAGATCGTGAGAACCCTACAATTCAGGGCTGTATATGAAACATTTTTTAATTCTGTTTTAAGTTGCTGCTGATATTGCTTGCCATAGAAAAAAATTGCCCCTTTCCCTTAACGGATCTTCACCATAACAAACGACCTTGAGAAATCTACAATTCAGTGATACATGCTATACTTTATTTGATTCTGTTTGAATATGTGGCAGTTAAAATTCATCATACAAATAAAATTTCCCTTTTAAAACATAAAATTTTGCTTGTAAACTCCCCTTTTCTCTTAACCTATCTTCACCAAAATCACCAGACATTGAGATCTCTAGGGCTTAGGTACATATGTGAATAGTTATTTGATTCTGTTTGAATTTAAGGCAGTTATCGTTCTTTTGTTGCAACATAAGATGTAGCCGGTAAATCCCTTAACCGATCTTCAACAAAAACAACAGACCTTGAGTTATCTATAATTCAGGAAGGTATGCACAAAATTATATGATTCTGTTTAAATGTGCGGCAGTTATCGTTCGTCATAGAAACAATTACTTTTTAAAACATTAAAGGTGGCTGGTAAACTATCCCTTTCCCTTAACCGATCTTCACCAAAATCAACAGACCTTGAGAACGTAAAACCTCAGGAAAGTATGCAAAAAATTATTTGATTCTCTTTGAATATGCGGCAGTTACCATTCGTCATATAAATAAAATTATCCTTTTAAAATATAAAGCGTTGCTGGTAAACTACCCCTTTCCCTTAACCGATCTTCAACAAAAACAACAGACCTTGAGTTATCTATAATTGAGGAAGGTATGCACAAAAATCTTTGATTCTGTTTGAATGTGCGTCATATAAGAAATTACCCTTGATAAAACCTAAAATGTTGCAGGTAAACTACACCTTTCCTGAACAGATCTCCACCAAAATCAACAGACATTGAATCCGCTATAATTCGGAAGGCTTGCAAAATGGATTTGATTCTGTTTTAATTTACGGCAGTTATCGTTCGTCATAAAAAAAATTACTGTTGTTAAAACATAAAATGTTGCAGGTAAACTACCCCTTTCGCTTAACCGATCTTCAACAAAATCAACAGACCTTGAGTCCTCTATAATTCGGAAGGCATGCAAAACACTATTTCATTCTGATTCAATTTACGGCAGTTATCAATCGTCATAGAAAAAATTACCAATGTTAAAATATAAAACGTTACTGGTAAACTACCCCATTCCCTAAACCGATCTTCAACAAAAACAGCAGGTCTTGAGAACTCTACAATTCAGGACTGTATGCAAAACATTATATGATTCTGTTTGAATTTGCGGCTGTTATCGTTTGCCGTAAAATAATAAGGGTATGGAGAACCCTACATGACTTCGATTTTCTATGATTTATATTTAAAATCACATTCGAAATGAAATATTTCCATAGAAACTACTTGTTCTTACTTATTGCCTCAGCCTTAAACACAATACTGTGGTCAATAACGTATACCACCACACGTTATCGCGCTCGATTTTCACTGATAATGGCCGGGGACGGCATTGCCGAAAGGTCTGTTTTTGCAGAAAAAATTGGACTACGGCCAAACAGCCCGGGAAGGAATTTTAACAACAAACTACTACTTTGTTGCCGATAATGTAGTAGACATATAAAAATTATCCCCTCCCCCTTTAACTATTATTTCCATAGAAACTACTTCTTTCTACATATTGCTTCAGCCTTAAACCACAGTACTGTGGTCACTAAAGTATACCACCTCACGTTTTCGCACTCGATTTTCTATGAGATGGAAGTCGATGGCACTGCCGAAAAGTTTGGTTTTGCAGAAAACATTGGACTACGGCTAAGCTGCCCGGGAAGGAATTTTAACAAAGAACTACTTCTTTGTTGCCGATGACACAGTACACATACAAAATTCTCCCCTCCCCCTTCAACCATAATTTTATTTTATAGAAATTTACACCCACCTCATTCACCTAACCTCTTCATTTATTTCTAACCTTTCATCTACGTTTCTACAGTGGATTATTATGACCTTCTTATCAAGATACTTTATTTGTCAAAATTAAGTACTTTACTCTTGTTAAAACATAAAGCATTGCCGGTAAACTACCCGTTTCTCTAAATCGATCTTCACCAAAATCAATAGACCTTCAGTCCTCTACAATGCAGGGATGCATGCAAAAAAATATTTGATTCTGTTTCAATTTGCGGCAGTTATCGTTAGTCATGAAATCATTTCTCTTGTTACAACATAACATGTTTCTGGTAAACTACCCCTTTCCCATTACCGATCTTCACCAAAATTAACAGGCCTTGAGCTCTGCACAATTTAGGAAGGTATGCAAAAAAATATTTGATTTTCCTTGAATTTACGGCAGTTATGATACGTCATAGAAATTGTTAACCTTCTTATTAATACATAAAACTTTGCAGGTAAACTACCCCTTTCTCTTAACTGATCTTCATCAAAATCGACAGGTCTTGATTACTCTAGAATTCAGGAATGTATGCAAAACGTTATTTAATTCTGTTTGAATGTTCAACAGTTATCGTTCGTCACAGAAAAAATTACCCTTGTTAAAACATAAAATGTTGCTGGTAAACTACCCCTTCCCCTTAGCCAATCTTCACCAAAAACAAAATGCCTTGAGAACTCTACAATTCAGGGCTGTATGCGAAACATTATATATAATTCCGTCCTAATTTGCGGCTGTTATCGTTTGCCATAGAAAAAAATTACTCTTGATAAAAAAAACGTTGCTTGTGAACTACCCCTTTGCGTTAACTGATCTTCGCCAAAAACAACAGGTATTGTCTACTGTACAAATCAGTACTGTAGGCAAAATTATATTTGATTCTGTTTGAATTTAGGCTGTTATCGTTTGCCATAAAAAAATCTACAGACAGACACACACACACACACACACACACACACACACACACACACACACACTTTTCGAAAAATGACTTTTTTCATGTTTTGAGTGTAGTACAATCACAATCTGCAATAATCTCACCCCGTTCACTTAATATTTTCATTTATAGATATTTCATCAACGTTTCTACAGTGGATTATTATGAGCTTCTAATCAAGATAATTTATAAATCAAAATTAAGTACTTTACTCTTGTTAAAACATATAACGTTGCTAGTAAATTACTCCTTTCTCTTAACCGATCTTCACCAAAATCAATATACCTTCAGTCTTCTACAATTCAGGGATGTATGCAAAAAAATATTTTATTCTGTTTGAAGGTGCGGCAGTTATCGTTCCTCACGGAAACATTTATCTGGTTACAACATATAAAATGTTGACGGTAAACTACCCCTTACCCTTAACCGATCTTCACCAAAATCAATAGGCCTTGAGTCTTCTACAGCTCAGGAACATATGTAAAATATTATTTGATTCTGTTTGAATTTACGGCAGTTATTTTTCGTCATGAAAATATTTCTCTTGTTACAACATACAATGTTGCAGGTAAGGTAGACCTTTCCCTTAACAGATCTTCACCAAAAAGAAAGGCTTTGAGAACTCTATATTTTAGGGCTGTATGCAAAACATTATTTGATTCTGTTTGAATTTACGGCAGTTATCGTTCGTCATGAAAATATTTCTCTTGTTACAACATAAAATGTTGCCGGTAAGCTTCCCCTTTCACTTAACCGATCTTCACGAAAATCAACAGGTCTTGATTACTCTAGAATTCAGGAATTTATGCAAAACATTATTTAATTCTGTTTGAATGTTCGACAGTTATCGTTCGTCATAGAAAAAATTACACTTGTTGAAACATAAACTGTTGCTGGTAAACTACCCCTTCCCCTTAAACGATTTTCACCAAAAATAGAAGGCCTTGTGAACTCTACAATTCAGGGCTGTATGCGAAACATTATATATAATACTGTTTTCATTTGCGGCTGTTATCGTTTGCCATAGGAAAAAAATTACTCTTGATAAAAAACGTTACAGGTAAACTACCCCTTCCCCTTAACCGATCTTCACCAAAAACAACATGTGTTTTCCACTGTACAAATCAGGAATGTACGCAAAATATTATTTGATTCTGTTTGAACTTGGGATGTTATCGTTTGCCATAATAAAAATCTACACACACACACACACACACACACACACACACACACACACACACACACACACACACACACACACACACACACACACACACACACACACACACACACACACACACACTTTTGGAAAAACTACTTTTTTTAATGTTTTGAGCGTAGTACAATCAGAATCTGCAATAATCTCACCCCGTTTACCTATCCTTTTCATTTATAGATATTTCATCTACGTTTCTACAGAGGATTATTTAAGCTTCTTATCAAGATAATTTATATATAAAAATGAAGTACTTTACCCTTGTTTAAGCATAAAATTTTGCTGGTAAATTACTCCTTCCTTTAACCGATCTTCATCAAAATCAAGAGACCTTGAGTCCTCTATAATTCGGAAGGCATGCAAAACATTATTTCATTCTGATTTAAGTTATCACTCGTCATGGAAAATATCGGTATGGAGAATCATACAGGACCTCCATTTTCAAAGATTTATATTTAAAATCATATTCGAAATGAAATATTTCCATAGAAACTACTTCTTTCTACATATTGCTTCAGCCTTAAACCACAGTACTTTGGTCACTAACGTATACCACCTCACATTTTCGCACACGATTTTCACTGAGATGGAAGTCGATGGCACTGCCGAAAAGTTTGGTTTTGCAGAAAACATTGGACTACGGCTAAGCTGCCCGGGAAGGAATTTTAACAAAGAACTACTTCTTTGTTGCCGATAACACAGTACACATACAAAATTCTCCCCTCCCCCTACAACTATAATTTCATTTATAGAAATTTACACCCACCCCGTTCACATAACCTCTTCATTTATAGATATTTCATCTACGTTTCTGCAGTGGATTATTATGACCTTCTTATCAAGATACTTTATTTATCAAAATTAAGTACTTTACTCTTGTTAAAACATAAAGCATTGCCGGTAAACTACCCGTTTCTCTAAATCGATCTTCACCAAACTCAACAGACCTTCAGCCCTCTACAATGCAGGGATGCATGAAAAAAATATTTGATTCTGTTTCAATTTGCGGCAGTTATCGATAATCATGAAATCGTATCTCCTGTTACATCATAAAATGTTTCTGGTAAACTCCCCCTTTCCATTTACCGATCTTCACCAAAATTAACAGGCCTTCAGGACTGCACAATTTAGGAAGGTATGCAAAAAAATATTTGATTTTCCTTGAATTTACGGCAGTTATCGATCGTCATAGAAAACATTACCCTTCTTATTAATACATAAAACGTTGCAGGTAAACTCCCCTTTCACTTAACCTATCTTGATCAAAATCGACAGGTCTTGATTACTCTAGAATTCAGGAATGTATGCAAAACGTTATTTAATTCTGTTTGAATGTTCAACAGTTATCGTTCGTCACAGAAAAAATTACCTTTGTTAAAACATAAAATGTTTCTGGTAAACTACCCCTTCACCATAGCCAATCTTTACCAAAAAAAAGGCCTTGAGAACTCTACAATTCAGGACTGTATGCGAAACATTATATATAATTCTGTCTTAATTTGCGGCTGTTATCGTTTGCCATTGAAAAAAATTACTCTTAATAAAAAACGTTGCAGGTAAACTACCCCTTTCCGTTAACTGATCTTCGCCAAAAACAACAGGTATTGTCTACTGTACAAATCAGTACTGTAGGCAAAATTTTAATTGATTCTGTTTGAATTTAGGCTGTTATCGTTGCCATAAAAAAATCTACAGATAGACACACAAACACACACACACACACACACACACACTTTTCGAAAAATGACTTTTTTCATGTTTTGAGTGTAGTACAATCAGAATCTGCAATAATCTCACCCCGTTCACTTAATATTTTCATTTATAGATATTTCATCAACGGTTCTACAGTGGATTATTATGAGCTTCTAATCAAGATAATATATAAATCAAAATTAAGTACTTTACTCTTGTTAAACATATAACGTTGCTAGTAAATTACTCCTTTCTCTTAACCGATCTTCACCAAAATCAATAGACCTTCAGTCTTCTACAATTCAGGGATGTATGCAAAAAAATATATTATTCTGTTTGAAGGTGCTGCAGTTATCGTTCCTCACGGAAACATTTCTCTGGTTACAACAAATAAAATGTTGACGGTAAACTACCCCTTACCCTTAACCGGTCTTCACCAAAATCAATAGGCCTTGAGTCTTCTACAGCTCAGGCATATATGTAAAATATTATTTGATTCTGTTTGAATTTACGGCAGTTATTTTTCGTCATGAAAATATTTCTCTTGTTACAACATAAAATGTTGCCGGTAAGCTTCCCCTTTCACTTAACCGATCTTCACGAAAATCAACAGGTCTTGATTACTCTAGAATTCAGGAAAGTATGCAAAACATTATTTAATTCTTATTTACACCCACCCCGATCACATAACCTCTTCATTTATAGATATTTCATCTACGTTTCTACAGTGGATTATTATGTGCTTCTTATCAAGATATTTTATTTATCCAAATTAAGTACTTTACTCTTGTTAAAACATAAAGCATTGCCGGTAAACTACCCGTTTCTCTAAATCGATCTTCACCAAAATCAATAGACCTTCAGTCCTCTAAAATGCAGGGATGCATGCAAAATATATTTGATTCTGTTTCCATTTGCGGCAGTTATCATTAATTATGAAATCATTTCTCTTGTTACAACATAACATGTTTCTGGTAAACTACCTCTTTCCCTTTACCGATCTTCACCAAAATTAACAGGCCTTGACCTCTGCACAATTTAGGAAGGTGTGCAAAAAAATATTTGAATTTCCTTGAATTTACGGCAGTTATCGGTCGTCATAGAAAACATTTCCCTTCTTATTAATACATAAAACGTTGCTGGTAAACTACCCCTTTCACTTAACTGATCTTCATCAAAATCGACTGGTCTTGATTACTCTAGAATTCAGGAAAGTATGCAAAACATTATTTAATTCTGTTTGAATGTTCGACAGTTATCGTTCGTCATAGAAAAAATTACCTTTGTTAAAACATAAAATATTGCTGGTAATCTACCCCTTTCCCTTAACCGATCTTCACCAAAAACAACAGATCATGAGAACCCTACAATTCAGGGCTGCATACGAAACATTATTTTATTCTCTATGGAGCTGCGGCTGATATTTTTTGCCATAAAAGAATTTACCCTTGTTAAAACATAAAATCTTGCTGGTAAACTACCCCTTCCTGTTAAACGATTTTCACTAAAAACAAAAGGCCTTGAGAACTCTACAATTCAGGGCTGTATGCGAAACGTTATATTTAATTCTGTTTTAATTTGCGGCTGTTATCGTTTGCCATAGGAAAAAAATTACCCTTGATAAAAAACGTTGCCGGTAAACTACCCCTTCCCCTTAACCGATCTCCACCAAAAACAACAGGTGTTGTCTACTGTACAAATCAGGAATGTACGCAAAATATTATTTGATTCTGTTTGAACTAGGGATGTTATCGTTTGCCATAATAAAAATCTACAGACACACACACACACACACACACACACACACACACTTTTCGAAAAACGATTTTTTTTAATGTTTTGAGCGTAGTACAATCAGAATCGGCAATAATCTCACCCCGTTTACCTATCCTTTTCATTTTAGATATTTCAACTACGTTTCTACAGAGGATTATTTAAGCTTCTTATCAAGATAATTTACATATCAAAATTAAGTACTTTACCATTGTTAAAACATAAAATTTTGCTGGTAAATTAATCCTTCCTTTAACAGATCTTCACCAAAATCAAGAGACCTTGAGTCCTCTATAATTCGGAAGGCATGCAAAACATTATTTCATTCGGATTGAAGTTATCATTCGCCATAGAAAATATCGGTATGGAGAATCATACAGGACCTCCACTTTCTAAGATTTATATTTAAAATCATATTCGAAATGAAATATTTCCATAGAAACTACTTCTTTCTACATATTGCTTCAGTCTTAAACCACAGTACTGTGGTCACTAACGTATACCACCTCACGTTTTCGTACTCGATTTTCACTGAGAAGGAAGTCAATGGCACTGCCGAAAAGTTTGGTTTTGCAGAAAACATTGGACTACGGCTAAGCTGCCCGGGAAGGAATTTTAACAAAGAACTACTTCTTTGTTGCCGATAACACAGTACACATACAAAATTCTCCCCTCCCCCTTCAACTATAATTTTAATTATAGAATTTATACCCACCCCGTTCACATAACCTCGTCATTTATACATATTTCATCTACGTTTCTACAGTGGATTATTATGACCTTCTTATCAAGATACTTTATTTATCAAAATTAAGTACTTTACTCTTGTTAAAACATAAAGCATTGCCGGTAAACTACCCGTTTCTCTAAATCGATCTTCACCAAAATCAATAGACCTTCAGTCCTCTACAATGCAGGGATGCATGCAAAAAAATATATGATTCTGTTTCAATTTGCGGCAGTTATCGTTAATCATGAAATCATTTCTCTTGTTACAACATAACATGTTTCTGGTAAACTACCCCTTTCCCTTTACCGATCTTCACCAAAATTAACAGGCCTTGATCTCTGCACAATTTAGGAAGGTATGCAAAAAAATATTTGATTTTCCTTGAATTTACGTCAGTTATCATACGTCATAAAAAACATTACCCTTCTTATTAATACATAAAACGTTGCTGGTAAACTACCCCTTTCACTTAACTAATCTTCATCAAAATCGACAGGCCTTGATTACTCTAAAATTCAGGAATGTATGCAAAACATTATTTAATTCTGTTTGAATGTTGGATAGTTATCGTTCGCCATAGAAAAAATTACCTTTGTTAAAACATAAAATGTTGCTGGTAAACTACCCCTTTCCCTTAACCGATCTTAACCAAAAACAACAGATCGTGAGAACCCTACAATTCAGGGCTGCATACGCAACATTATTTTATTCTCAATGGATCTGCGGCTGATATTTTTTGCAATAAAAGAAATTACCCTTGTTAAAACATAAAATTTTGCTGGTAAACTACCCCTTCCCCTTAAACGATTTTCACTAAAACCTGAAGGCGTTTAGAACTCTACAATTCAGGGCTGTATGCGAAACGTTATATTTAATTCTGTTTTAATTTGCGGCTGTTATCGTTTGCCATAGGAAAAAAATTACCTTTGATAAAAAACGTTGCTGGTAAACTACCCCTTCCCCTTAACCGATCTTCACCAAAAACAACAGGTGTTGTCTACCGTACAAATCAGGAATGTACGCAAAATATTATTTGATTCTGTTTGAACTAGGGATGTTATTGTTTGCCATAATTAAAATCTACAGACACACACACACACACACACACACACACTCTTTTGGAAAAACTACTTTTTTTAATGTTTTGAGCGTAGTACAATCAGAATCTGCAATAATCTCACCCCGTTTACCTATCCTTTTCATTTATAGATATTTCATCTACGTTTCTACAGAGGATTATTTAAGCTTCTTATCAAGATAATTTATATATAAAAATGAAGTACTTTACCCTTGTTTAAGCATAAAATTTTGCTGGTAAATTACTCCTTCCTTTAACCGATCTTCATCAAAATCAAGAGACCTTGAGTCCTCTATAATTCGGAAGGCATGCAAAACATTATTTCATTCTGATTTAAGTTATCATTCGTCGTGGAAAATATCGGTATGGAGAAACATACAGGACCTCCATTTTCAAAGATTTATATTTAAAATCATATTCGAAATGAAATATTTCCATAGAAACTACTTCTTTCTACATATTGCTTCAGCCTTAAATCACAGTACTGTGGTCACTAACGTATACCACCTCACATTTTCGCACTCGATTTTCACTGAGATGGAAGACGATGGCACTGCCGAAAAGTTTGGTTTTGCAGAAAACATTGAACTACGGCTAAGCTGCCCGGGAAGGAATTTTAAGAAAAAAAACTACTTCTTTGTTGCCGATGACACAGTACACATACAAAATTCTCCCCTCCCCCTTTAACTATAATTTTAATTATAAAAATTTATACCCACCCCGTTCACATAACCTCGTCATTTATACATATTTCATCTACGTTTCTACAGTGGATTATTATGACCTTCTTATCAAGATACTTTATTTATCAAAATTAAGTACTTTACTCTTGTTAAAACATAAAGCATTGCCGGTAAACTACCCGTTTCTCTAAATCGATCTTCACCAAAATCAATAGACCTTCAGTCCTCTACAATGCAGGGATGCATGCAAAAAAATATTTGATTCTGTTTCAATTTGCGGCAGTTATCGTTAATCATGAAATCATTTCTCTTGTTACAACATAACATGTTTCTTGTAAACTACCCCTTTCCCTTTACCGATCTTCACCAAACTTAACAGGCCTTGAGCTCTGCACAATTTAGGAAGGTATGCAAAAAAAATATTTGATTTTCCTTGAATTTACGGCAGTTATCGATCGTCATAGAAAACATTACCCTTCTTATTAATACATAAAACGTTGCAGGTAAACTACCCCTTTCACTTAACTGATCTTCATAAAAATCGACAGGCCTTGATTACTCTAGAATTCAGGAATGTATGCAAAAAATAATTATTTAATTCTGTTTGAATGTTGGACAGTTATCGTTCGCCATAGAAAAAATTACCTTTGTTAAAACATAAAATGTTGCTGGTAAACTACCCCTTTCCATTAACCGATCTTCACCAAAAACAACAGATCGTGAGAACCCTACAATTCAGGGCTGCATACGAAATATTATTTTATTCTCTGTGGAGCTGCGGCTGATATTTTTTGCCATAAAAGAAATTACCCTTGTTAAAACATAAAATGTTGCTGGTAAACTACCCCTTCCCCTTATACGATTTTCACAAAAACAGAAGGCTTTGAGAACTCTACAATTCAGGGCTGTATGCAATACGTTATATTTAATTCTGTTTTAATTTGCGGCTGTTATCGTTTGCCATAGGAAAAAAATTACCCTTGATAAAAAACGTTGCTGGTAAACTACCCCTTCCCCTTAACCGATCTTCACCAAAAACAACAGGTGTTGTCTACCGTACAAATCAGGAATGTACGCAAAATATTATTTGATTCTGTTTGAACTAGGGATGTTATCGTTTGCCATAATAAAAATCTACAGACACACACACACACACACACACACACACACATTTCGAAAAACGACTTTTTTTAATGTTTTGAGCGTAGTACAATCAGAATCTGCAATAATCTCACCCAGTTTACCTATCCTTTTCATTTATAGATATTTCATCTCCGTTTCTACAGAGGATTATTTAAGCTTCTTATCAAGATAATTTATATATCAAAATTAAGTACTTTACCCTTGTTAAAACATAAAATTTTGCTGGTAAATTAATCCTTCCTTTAACAGATCTTCACCAAAATCAAGAGACCTTGATTCCTCTATAATTCGGAAGGCATGCAAAACATTATTTCATTCTGATTGAAGTTATCATTCGTCATAGAAAATATCGGTATGGAGAATTATACAGGATCTCCACTTTCTAAGATTTATATTTAAAATCATATTCGAAATGAAATATTTCCATTGAAACACTACTTCTTTGTTGCCGATGACACAGTACACATACAAAATTCTCCCCTCCCCCTTCAACTATAATTTTAATTTTTAGAAATTTACACCCACCCCGTTCACCTAACCTCTTCATTTATAGATATTTCATCTACGTTTCTACAGTGGGTTATTATGACCTTCTTATCAAGATACTTTATTTATCAAAATTAAGTACTTTACTCTTGTTAAAACATAAAGCATTGCCGGTAAACTACCCGTTTCTCTAAATCGATCTTCACAAAAATCAATAGACCTTCAGTCCTCTACAATGCAGGGCTAAAGCCAAAAAATATTTGATTCTGTTTCAATTTGCGGCAGTTATCGTTAGTCATGAAATTATTTCTCTTGTTACAACATAACATGTTTCTGATAAACTACCTCTTTCCCTTTACCGATCTTCACCAAAATTAACAGGCCTCGAGCTCTGCACAATTTAGGAAGGTATGCAAAAAAATATTTGATTTTCCTTGATTTTACGGCAGTTATCGTACGTCATAAAAAATATTACCCTTCATATTAATACATAAAACTTTGCAGGTAAACTACCCCTTTGCCTTAACTGATCTTCATCAAAATCGACAGGTCTTGATTACTCTAGAATTCAGGAATGTTTGCAAAACGTTATTTAATTCTGTTTGAATGTTCAACAGTTATCGTTCGTCACAGAAAAAATTACCTTAGTTAAAACATAAAATGTTGCTGGTAAACTAACCCTTCCCCTTAACCAATCTTCACCAAAAACAAAAGGCCTTGAGAACTGTACAATTCAGGGCTGTATGCGAAAAATTATATACAATTCTGTCTTAATTTGCGGCTGTTAACGTTTGCCATAGAAAAAAATTACTCTTGATAAAAAAAACGTTGCTTGTGAACTACCCCTTTCCGTTAACTGATCTTCGCCAAAAACAACAGGTATTGTCTACTGTACAAATCAGTACTGTAGGCAAAATTATATTTGATTCTGTTTGAATTTAGGCTGTTATCGTTTGCCATAAAAAAATCTACAGACAGACACACAAACACACACACACACACACACACTTTTCGAAAAATGACTTTTTTTCATGTTTTGAGTGTAGTACAATCACAATCTGCAATAATCTCACCCCGTTCACTTAACATTTTCATTTATGGATATTTCATCAACGTTTCTACAGTGGATTATTATGAGCTTCTAATCAAGATAATTTATAAATCAAAATTAAGTACTTTACTCTTGTTAAAACATATAACGTTGGTAGTAAATTACTCCTTTCTCTTAACCGATCTTCACCAAAATCAATAGACCTTCAGTCTTCTACAATTCAGGGATATATGCAAAAAAAAATTTTATTCTGTTTGAAAGTGCGGCAGTTATCGTTCCTCACGGAAACATTTCTCTGGTTACAACAAATAAAAGTTGACGGTAGACTACCCCTTACCCTTAACCGATCTTCACCAAAATCAATAGGCCTTGAGTCTTCTACAGCTCAGGCACATATGTAAAATATTATTTGATTATATTTGAATTTACGGCAGTTATCGTTCGTCATGGGAAAATTTCTCTTGTTACAACATACAATGTTGCCGGTAAGGTAGACCTTTCCCTTAACAGATCTTCACCAAAAAGAAAGGGCTTTGAGAACTCTATATTTTAGGGCTTTACGCAAAACATTATTTGATTCTGTTTGAATGTACGGCAGTTATCGTTCGTCATGAAAATATTTCTCTTGTTAGATCATAAAATGTTGCCGGTAACCTTCCCCTTTCACTTAACCGATCTTCACGAAAATCAACAGGTTTTGATTACTCTAGAATTCAGGAATGTATGCAAAACATTAATTAATTCTGTTTGAATGTTCGACAGTTATCGTTCGTCATAGAAAAAATTACACTTGTTGAAACATAAACTGTTGCTGGTAAACTACCCCTTCCCCTTAACCGATCTTCATTAAAAACAACAGATCGTGAGAACCCTACAATTCAGGGCTGCATACGAAACATTATTTTATTCTTCTTGAAGATGCGGCTGATATTTTTTTTCATAAAAAATTTACCCTTGTTAAAACATAAAATGTTGGTGGTAAACTACTCCTTCCCCTTAAACGATTTTCACCAAAAACAGAAGGCCTTGTGAACTCTACAATTCAGGGGTGTATGCGAAACATTATATATAATTCTGTTTTAATTTGCGGTTGTTATCGTAGCCATAGGAAAAAATTACTCTTGATAAAAAACGTTGCTGGTAAACTACCCTTCCCCTTAACCGATCTTCACCAAAAACAGCAGGTGTTGTCTGCTGTACAAATCAGCACTGTACGCAAAATAATATTTGATTCTGTTTGAACTAGGGATGTTATCGTTTGCCATAATAAAAATCTACACACACACACACACACACACTTTTCAAAAAACGACTTTTTTTAATGTTTTGAGCGTAGTACAATCAGAATCAGCCTTGAGCTCTCCACAATTTATAAAGGTATGCAAAAAAATATTTGATTTTCCTTGAATTTACGGCAGTTATCGTACGTCATAGAGAACATTACCCTTCATACTAATACATAAAACGTTGTAGGTAAACTACCCCTTTCTATTAACTGATCTTCATCAAAATCAACAGGTCTTGATTACTCTAGAATTCAGGAATGTATGCAAAACTTTATTTAATTCTGTTTGAATGTTCGACAGTTATCGTTCGTCATAAAAAAAATTACCTTTGTTAAAACGTAAAATGTTGCTGGTAAACTACCCCTTTCCCTTAACCGATCTTCACCAAAAACAACAGATCGTGAGAACCCTACAATTCAAGGCTGCATACGAAACATTATTTGATTCCCTTTGAAGTTGCGGCTGATATTTTTTGCCATAAAAAAATGTTACCTTTGATAAAACATAAAATGTTGCTGGTAAACTACCCCTTCCTCTTAGCCAATCTTCACCAAAAACAAAAGGCCTTGAGAACTCTACAATTCAGGGCTGTATGCGAAACATTATATATAATTCTGCCTTATTTTGCGGCTGTTTTCGTTTGCCAAAAAAAAAAATTACTCTTGATAAAAAAAACGTTCCTTGTGATCTACCCCTTTCCGTTAACGATCTTCGCCAAAAACAACAGGTATTGTCTACTGTACAAATCAGTACTGTAGGCAAAATTTTATTTGATTCTGTTTGAATTTGGGCTGTTACGGTTTGCCATAAAAAAAATCTACAGACAGACACACAAACACACACACACACACTTTTCGAAAAATGTCTTTTTTTCATGTTTTTAGTGTAGTACAATAGAATCTGCAATAATCTCACCCCGTTAACTTAACATTTTTATTTACAGATATTTCATCAACTTTTCTACAGTGGATAATTATGAGCTTCTAATCAAGATAATTTATACATCAAAATTAAGTACTTTACTCTTGTTAAGACATATAAAGTTGCTAGTAAATTACTCATTTCTCTTAATCGATCTTCACCAAAATCAATAGACCTTCAGTCTTCTACAATTCAGGGATGTATGCAAAAAAATATTTATTCTGTTTGAAGGCGCGGCAGTTATCGTTCCTCATGGAAACATTTCTCTGGTTACATCATAAAATGTTGACGGTAAACTACCCTTTACCATTAACCGATCTTCACAAAAATCAATAGGCCTTGATTCTTCCACAACACAGTCACATATGTAAAATATTATTGGATTCTGTTTGAATTTACGGCAGTTATCGTCCGTCATGGGAAAATTTCTCTTGTTACAACATGCAATGTTGCAGGTAAGGTAGACCTTTCCCTTAACAGAACTTCACAAAAAAGAAAGGCCCTTGAGATCTCTACATCATAGTGCTGTATGCAAAAAATTATTTGATTCTGTTTGAATTTACGGCAGTTATCGTTCGTCATGAAAATATTTCTCTTGTTAGATCATAAAATGTTGCCGCTAAGCTTCCCCTTTCACTTAACCGATCTTCACGAAAATCAACAGGTCTTGATTACGCTAGAATTCAGGAATGTATGCAAAACTTTTATTTAATTCTGTTTGAATGTTCGACAGTTATCGTTCGTCATAGATAAAATTACCCTTGTTGAAACATAAAATGTTGCTGGTAAACTACCCCTTTCCCTTAACCGATCTTCACCAAAAACAACAGGTGTTGTCTACTGTACAAATCAGGAATGTACGCAAAATATTATTTGATTCTGTTTGAACTAGGGATGTTATCGTTTGCCATAATTAAAATCTACACACACACACACACACACACACACACACACACACACACACACACACTTTTGGAAAAACGACTTTTTTTAATGTTTTGAGCGTAGTAGAATCAGAATCTGCAATAATCTCACCCCGTTTACCTATCCTTTTCATTTATAGATATTTCATCTACGTTTCTACAGAGGATTATTTAAGCTTCTTATCAAGATAATTTATATATAAAAATGAAGTACTTTACCCTTGTTTAAACATAAAATTTTGCTGGTAAATTACTCCTTCCTTTAACCGATCTTCATCAAAATCAAGAGACCTTGATTCCTCTATAATTCGGAAGGCATGCAAAACATTATTTCATTCTGATTGAAGTTATCATTCGTCATAGAAAATATCGGTATGGAGAATCATACAGGACCTCCATTTTCAAAGATGCATATTTAAAATCATATTCGAAATGAAATATTTCCATAGAAACTACTTCTTTCTACATATTGCTTCAGCTTTAAACCACAGTTCTGTGGTCACTAACGTATACCACCTCACATTTTCGCACTCGATTTTCACTGAGATGGAAGTCGATGGCACTGCCGAAAATTTTGGTTTTGCAGAAAACATTGGACTACACCTAAGCTGCCCGGGAAGGAATTTTAACAAAGAACTACTTCTTTGTTGCCGATGACACAGTACACATACAAAATTCTCCCCTCCCCCATCAACTATAATTTTAATTATAGAAAATTATACCCACCCCGTTCACATAACCTCGTCATTTATACATATTTCATCTACGTTTCTACAATGGATTATTATGACCTTCTTATCAAGATACATTATTTATCAAAATTAAGTACTTTACTCTTGTTAAAACATAAAGCATTGCCGGTAAACTACCCGTTTCTCTAAATCGATCTTCACCAAAATCAATAGACCTTCAGTCCTCTACAATGCAAGGATGCATGTAAAAAAATATTTGATTCTGTTTCAATTTGCGGCAGTTATCGTTAATCATGAAAACATTTCTCTTGTTACAACATAACATGTTTCTGGTAAACTACCCCTTTCCCTTTACCGATCTTCACCAAAGTTAACAGGCCTTGATCTCTGCACAATTTAGGAAGGTATGCAAAAAAATATTTGATTTTCCTTGAATTTACGTCAGTTATCATACGTCATAAAAAACATTACCCTTCTTATTAATACATAAAACGTTGCTGGTAAACTACCCCTTTCACTTAACTAATCTTCATCAAAATCGACAGGCCTTGATTACTCTAAAATTCAGGAATGTATGCAAAACATTATTTAATTCTGTTTGAATGTTGGATAGTTATCGTTCGCCATAGAAAAAATTACCTTTGTTAAAACATAAAATGTTGCTGGTAAACTACCCCTTTCCCTTAACCGATCTTCACCAATAACAACAGATCGTGAGAACCCTACAATTCAGGGCTGCATACGAAACATTATTTTATTCTCTGTGGAGCTGCGGCTGATATTTTTTGCCATAAAAGAAATTACCCTTGTTAAAACATAAAATGTTGCTGGTAAACTACCCCTTCCCCTTAAACGATTTTCACTAAAAACAGAAGGCTTTGAGAACTCTACAATTCAGGGCTGTATGCGATACGTTATATTTAATTCTGTTTTAATTTGCGGCTGTTATCGTTTGCCATAGGAAAAAAATTACCCTTGATAAAAAACGTTGCTGGTAAACTACCCCTTCCCCTTAACCGATCTTCACCAAAAACAACAGGTGTTGTCTACCGTACAAATCAGGAATGTACGCAAAATATTATTTGATTCTGTTTGAACTAGGGATGTTATCGTTTGCCATAATAAAAATCTACAGACACACATACACACACACACACACACACACACACACACACACACACATTTCGAAAAACGACTTTTTTTAATGTTTTGAGCGTAGTACAATCAGAATCTGCAATAATCTCACCCAGTTTACTTATCCTTTTCATTTATAGATATTTCATCTCCGTTTCTACAGAGGATTATTTAAGCTTCTTATCAAGATAATTTATATATCAAAATTAAGTACTTTACCCTTGTTAAAACATAAAATTTTGCTGGAAAATTAATCCTTCCTTTAACAGATCTTCACCAAAATCAAGAGACCTTGATTCCTCTATAATTCGGAAGGCATGCAAAACATTATTTCATTCTGATTGAAGTTATCATTCGTCATAGAAAATATCGGTATGGAGAATTATACAGGATCTCCACTTTCTAAGATTTATATTTAAAATCATATTCGAAATGAAATATTTCCATTGAAACACTACTTCTTTGTTGCCGATGACACAGTACACATACAAAATTCTCCCCTCCCCCTTCAACTATAATTTTAATTTTTAGAAATTTACACCCACCCCGTTCACATAACCTCTTCATTTATAGATATTTCATCTACGTTTCTACAGTGGGTTATTATGACCTTCTTATCAAGATACTTTATTTATCAAAATTAAGTACTTTACTCTTGTTAAAACATAAAGCATTGCCGGTAAACTACCCGTTTCTCTAAATCGATCTTCACCAAAATCAATAGACCTTCAGTCCTCTACAATGCAGGGCTGCAGGCAAAAAAATATTTGATTCTGTTTCAATTTGCGGCAGTTATCGTAAGTCATGAAATCATTTCTCTTGTTACAACATAACATGTTTCTGGTAAACTACCTCTTTCCCTTTACCGATCTTCACCAAAATTAACAGGCATTGAGCTCTGCACAATTTAGGAAGGTATGCAAAAAAATATTTGATTTTCCTTGATTTTACCGCAGTTATCGTACGTCATAAAAAATATTACCCTTCATATTGATACATAAAACTTTGCAGGTAAACTACCCCTTTGCCTTAACTGATCTTCATCAAAATCGACAGGTCTTGATTACTCTAGAATTCAGGAATGTATGCAAAACGTTATTTAATTCTGTTTGAATTTTCAACAGTTATCGTTCGTCACAGAAAAAATTACCTTTGTTAAAACATAAAATGTTGCTGGTAAACTACCCCTTCCCCTTAACCAATTTTCACCAAAAACAAAAGGCCTTGAGAACTGTACAATTCAGGGCTGTATGCGAAACAGTATATATAATTCTGTCTTAATTTGCGGCTGTTATCGTTTGCCACAGAAAAAACCATAAAAAAATCTACAGACAGACACACAAACACACACACACACACACACTTTTCGAAAAATGACTTTTTTTCATGTTTTGAGTGTAGTACAATCACAATCTGCAATAATCTCACCCCGTTCACTTAACATTTTCATTTATAGATATTTCATCAACGTTTCTACAGTGGATTATTATGAGCTTCTAATCAAGATAATTTATAAATCAAAATTAAGTACTTTACTCTTGTTAAAACATATAACGTTGGTAGTAAATTACTCCTTTCTCTTAACCGATCTTCACCAAAATCAATAGACCTTCAGTCTTCTACAATTCAGGGATATATGCAAAAAACAATTTTATTCTGTTTGAAGGTGCGGCAGTTATCGTTCCTCATGGAAACATTTCTCTGGTTACAACAAATAAAAGTTGACGGTAGACTACCCCTTACCCTTAACCGATCTTCACCAAAATCAATAGGCCTTGAGTCTTCTACATCTCAGGCACATATGTAAAATATTATTTGATTATATTTGAATTTACGGCAGTTATCGTTCGTCATGGGAAAATTTCTCTTGTTACAACATACAATGTTGCCGGTAAGGTAGACCTTTCCCTTAACAGATCTTCACCAAAAGAAAGGGCTTTGAGAACTCTATATTTTAGGGCTGTATGCAAAACATTATTTGATTCTGTTTGAATGTACGGCAGTTATCGTTCGTCATGAAAATATTTCTCTTGTTACAACATAAAATGTTGCCGGTAAGCTTCCCCTTTCACTTAACCGATCTTCACGAAAATCAACAGGTCTTGATTACGCTAGAATTCAGGAATGTATGCAAAACTTTTATTTAATTCTGTTTGAATGTTCGACAGTTATCGTTCGTCATAGATAAAATTACCCTTGTTGAAAAATAAAATGTTGCTGGTAAACTACCCCTTTCCCTTAACCGATCTTCACCAAAAACAACACATCGTGAGAACCCTACAATTCAGGGTTGCATACGAGACATTATTTTATTCTCTATGGAGCTGCGGCTGATATATTTTGCCATAAAAGAAATTACCCTTGTTAAAACATAAAATGTTACTGGTAAACTACCCCTTCCCCTTAAACGATTTTCACCAAAAACAGAAGGCCTTGTGAACTCTACAATTCAGGGCTGTATGCGAAACATTATATATAATTCTGTTTTGATTTGCGGCTGTTATCGTAGCCATAGGAAAAAAATTACTCTTGATAAAAAACGTTGCTGGTAAACTACCCTTCCCCTTAACCGATCTTCACCAAAAACAACAGGTGTTGTCTGCTGTACAAATCAGCACTGTACGCAAAATATTATTTGATTCTGTTTGAAGTAGGGATGTTATCGTTTGCCATAATAAAAATCTACACACACACACACACACACACTTTTCGAAAAACGACTTTTTTTAATGTTTTGAGCGTAGTATAATCAGAATCTGCAATAATCTCACCCCGTTTACCTATCCTTTTCATATATAGATATTTCATCTCCGTTTCTACAGCGGATTATTTAAGCTTCTTATCAAGATAATTTATATATCAAAATTAAGTACTTTACCCTTGTTAAAACATAAAATTTTGATGGTAAATTAATCCTTCCTTTAACAGATCTTCACCAAAATCAAGAGACCTTGAGTCCTCTATAATTCGGAAGGCATGCAAAACATTATTTCTTTCTGATTAAAGTTATCATTCGTCATAGAAAATATCGGTATGTAGAATTATACAGGACTTCCACTTTCTAAGATTTATATTTAAAATCATATTCGAAATGAAATATTTCCATAGAAACTACTTCTTTCTACATATTGTTTCAGTCTTAAACCACAGTACTGTGGTCACTAACGTATACCACCTCACGTTTTCGAAGTCGATTTTCACTGAGATGGAAGTCGATGGCACTGCCGAAAAGTTTGGTTTTTGCAGAAAACTTTGGACTACGGCTAAGTTGCCCGGGAAGGAATTTTAACAAAGAACTACTTCTTTGTTGCCGATAACACAGTACACATACAAGATTCTCCCCTCCCCCTTCAACTATAATTTTAAATTTATAGAAATTTACACCCACCCCGTTCACCTAACTTCTTCATTTATAGATATTTCATCTTCGTTTCTACAGTGGATTATTATGATCTTCTTATCAAGATACTTTATTTATCAAAATTAAGTACTTTACTCTTGTTAAAACATAAAGCATTGCCGGTAAACTACCCGTTTCTCTAAATCGATCTTCACCAAAATCAATAGACCTTCAGTCCCCTACAATGCAGGGATGCATGGAAAAAAATTTTTGATTCTGTTTCAATTTGCGGCAGCTATCGTTAGTCATGAAATCATTTCTCTTGTTACAACATAACATGTTTCTGGTAAACTACCCCTTTCCCTTTACCGATCTTCACCAAAATTAACAAGCCTTGAGCTCTCCACAATTTATAAAGGTATGCAAAAAAATATTTGATTTTCCTTGAATTTACGGCAGTTATCGTACGTCATAGAGAACATTACCCTTCATATTAATACATAAAACGTTGTAGGTAAACTACCCCTTTCTATTAACTGATCTTCATCAAAATCAACAGGTCTTGATTACTCTAGAATTCAGGAATGTATGCAAAACTTTATTTAATTCTGTTTGAATGTTCGACAGTTATCGTTCGTCATAAAAAAATTACCTTTGTTAAAACGTAAAATGTTGCTGGTAAACTACCCCTTTCCCTTAACCGATCTTCACCAAAAACAACAGATCGTGAGAACCCTACAATTCAAGGCTGCATACGAAACATTATTTGATTCCCTTTGAAGTTGCGGCTGATATTTTTTGCCATAAAAAAATGTTACCTTTGATAAAACATAAAATGTTGCTGGTAAACTACCCCTTCCTCTTAGCCAATCTTCACCAAAAAGAAAAGGCCTTGAGAACTCTACAATTCAGGGCTGTATGCGAAACATTATATATAATTCTGCCTTATTTTGCGGCTGTTTTCGTTTGCCATAAAAAAAAAATTACTCTTGATAAAAAAAACGTTGCTTGTGATCTACCCCTTTCCGTTAACGATCTTCGCCAAAAACAACAGGTATTGTCTACTGTACAAATCAGTACTGTAGGCAAAATTTTATTTGATTCTGTTTGAATTTGGGCTGTTACGGTTTGCCATAAAAAAAATCTACAGACAGACACACACACACACTTTTCGAAAAATGTCTTTTTTTCATGTTTTTAGTGTAGTACAATAGAATCTGCAATAATCTCACCCCGTTAACTTAACATTTTCATTTACAGATATTTCATCAACTTTTCTACAGTGGATTATTATGAGCTTCTAATCAAGATAATTTATACATCAAAATTAAGTACTTTACTCTTGTTAAGACATATAAAGTTGCTAGTAAATTACTCATTTCTCTTAACCGATCTTCACCAAAATCAATAGACCTTCAGTCTTCTACAATTCAGGGATGTATGCAAAAAAATATTTATTCTGTTTGAAGGCGCGGCAGTTATCGTTCCGCATGGAAACATTTCTCTGGTTACATCATAAAATGTTGACGGTAAACTACCCTTTACCATTAACCGATCTTCACCAAAATCAATAGGCCTTGAGTCTTCCACAACACAGGCACATATGTAAAATATTATTGGATTCTGTTTGAATTTACGGCAGTTATCGTACGTCATGGGAAAATTTCAATATACGTCATGCAGCTTTCAATAATATAACCAACTTTCTAAACCCTTTCACAAGCAATTCTATCGTACAACATCATAAAGCCACAACAATTTAAACAATTATATTGCATAACAACATGCGCCCTCTGAAATCATTCGTTAGAAGGGCGAATCTTCAAATTAACAAATTATCATGCAACCAAAGATAGATCATTATACTCTTGTGTGGAACTCGCAAGTGCATGTGCTCACCCTGCCCTAACTTGCATAAACTGGTGAAGCACCACAGGTCACAGATTTCAGAGTGCACAATCATATAAAAACTCAGATAATCAGTACATACAGTTATAAAAGTAATAGAATAACAGTTTCCAATAGATTTTTGCAAATAGTTTTAACAGGTTCACAGTTTTAAAAATATATCACAATTTTCCACATATTTATTAAAAATAAATAAATTTTACTAAATAAAGTATATATCAACAATTATAAAAATCACAATGTTTGTTTAATGTAAAACTCCCAAGTTTTTTTTTTATGTACTTTTATTTTTATGAAACAATATCATTATTCATTGAGATGTAATGGTATCATAAATCTGTGCCAGAATGGTGTTTTATACCTAATATTAAGTTCTGAAAAGATTTTCTGCGGCAAAGGTAAGTTTACTAAATACCACTTTCCGTTTGTTGTAACACAGTGGCAACTTTGACAGTGTCAACACAGGAATTACTGTTCTAGCACAAGGTAATGTGTTGTTACAGCAGTAGGTGGACTGAAACTCTATTCACAAGCAGATTTACACGTTTCAATAAAAACAGCCACCATATAAGTTCCACACAGATTACAAGGAAAATTGTACTCAATATTGCATGCGTATATGGAACACCACACAATTACATGCACACACGGAATAAGAGCATTTAAGCAACTCAGCTGAATTTTGCCCCACTAGGCCAAATGAACACCTTGGCCAATAACTAACACATTTTCTTAAGTTTCATTTTTGTGTTTTTTTTTGTTTTCTCTTTTTTTGTAGGAAAAAAAATGCTTTTTCTTTTTTTTGTAGTGTTAAAAAATCAGCCAGACCCCCACTCGACCCATAAAGTCGCAGGGCAAAATTTAATAAATTTTATTTCTCCATACCTGTTCATAGTGCGTGCATAATCACGCGTGCTGTGTCCCTCAATACTTACACACGTATATCACACAATTTAACATCCCGGTCTTCACAGGATCACGGACGCCGGTCCCCAGGGACCCCCATGGCACACTGTCCCCTTAGCCTGACATGATCATTTAAAAAAAAAACGCCGGCATGAAAAAAAACCACAAGAATCTTAGCTCTCTACAAACGCCCAACACGTGGTCGTCATCAGCCCCTGATGAGAACAGCTGACCGGAACCAACCCATCGAGTCAAAAACGCAACTCTCCACTCAACGAAAAGAAAACCATAGGCCAACCACTACTTGAGTCCGAAACAATCTCACTCCACAGCTCACAGATTTACCGAAGGCGCCTGCAAATCACGACGAAGTTCAGCAGACTCCCTCTAGCAGACGGAACGAAAGATACCGTAGTTCGAAGTTACCGTAACGTCTCCCAGATGGGGTAAGATTCGAAATAACAAACAGTCGCCGTAACGTCTCACAGATAGCGAAGTGACACTGTCCGAGGCGAACTACCCAAATGCATGAAAATATCGCAAGGAATCCGTATAACCACTACTTGCCGTACACCTAGGTACGGCACAGTACAATCAGAATCTGCAATAATCTCACCCCGTTTACTTATCCTTTTCATTTATAGATATTTCATCTCCGTTTCTACAGAGGATTATTTAAGCTTCTTATCAAGATAATTTATATATCAAAATTAAGTACTTTGCTCTTGTTAAAACATAAAATGTTGCTGGTAAACTACCCCTTCCCCTTAGCCAATCTTCACCAAAAACAAAAGGCCTTGAGAACTCTACAATTCAGGGCTGTATGCGAAACATCATATATAATTCTGTCTCAATTTGCGGGTGTTATCGTTTGCCATAGAAAAAAATTACTCTTGATAAAAAAATCGTTGCTTGTGAACTACCCCTTCCGTTATCCGTTAACTAATCTTCGCCAAAAACAACAGGTATTGTCTACTGTACAAAGCAGTACTGTAGGCAAAATTATATTTGATTCTGTTTGAATTTAGGCTGTTATCGTTTGCCATAAAAAAAATCTACAGGCAGACACACAAACACACACACACACACACTTTTCGAAAAATGTCTTTTTTTCATGTTTTTAGTGTAGTACAATAGAATCTGCAATAATCTCACCCCGTTCACTTAACATTTTCATTTATAGATATTTCATCAACGTTTCTACAGTGGATTATTATGAGCTTCTAATCAAGAAAATTTATAAATCAAAATTAAGTACTTTACTCTTGTTAAAACATATAACGTTGGTAGTAAATTACTCCTTTCTCTTAACCGATCTTCACCAACATCAATAGACCTTCAGTCTTCGACAATTCAGGGTTGTATGCAAAAAAATATTTTATTCTGTTTGAAGGTGCGGCAGTTATCGTTACACATGGAAACATTTCTCTGGTTACAACAAATAAAATGTTGACGGTAAACTACCCCTTACCCTTAACCGATCTTCACCAAAATCAATAGGCCTTGAGTCCTCTACAGCTCAGGCACATATGTAAAATATTATTTGATTCTGTTTGAATTTACGGCAGTTATCGTTCGTCATGTAAATATTTCTCTAGTTACAACATAAAATGTTGCCGGTAAGCTTCCCCTTTCACTTAACCTTCCCCTTTCCTCCATTTTCAAAGATTTATATTTAAAATCATATTCGAAATGAAATATTTCCATAGAAAATACTTCTTTCTACATATTGCTTCAGCCTTAAACCACAGTACTATGGTCACGAACGTATACCACCTCACGTTTTCGCACTCGATTTTCACTGAGATGGAAGTCGATGGCACTCCCGAAAAGTTTGGTTTTGCAGAAAACATTGGACTACGGCTAAGTTGCCCGGGAAGGAATTTTAACAAAGAACTACTTCTTTGTTGCCGATAACACAGTACACATACAAAATTCGCCCCTCCCCCTTCAACTATAATTTTAAATTTATAGAAATTTACACCCACACCGTTCACCTAACTTCTTCATTTATAGATAATTCATCTACGTTTCTACAGTGGATTATTATGACCTTCTTATCAAGGTACTTTATTTATCAAAATTAAGTACATTACTCTTGTTAAAACATAAAGCATTGCCGGTAAACTACCCGTTTCTCTAAATCGATCTTCACCAAAATCAATAGACCTTCAGTCCTCTACAATGCAGGGATGCATGGAAAAAAATGTTTGATTCTGTTTCAATTTGCGGCAGCTATCGTTAGGCAATAAATCATTTCTCTTGTTACAACATAACATGTTACTGGTAAACTACCCCTTTCCCTTTACCGATCTTCACCAAAATTAACAGGCCTTGAGCTCTCCACAATTTATAAAGATATGCAAAAAAAAAATTGATTTTCCTTGAATTTACGGCAGTTATCATACGTCATAGAAAACATTACCCTTCATATTAATACATAAAACGTTGCAGGTAAACTACCCCTTTCTCTTAACTGATCTTCATCAAAATCAACAGGTCTTGATTACTCTAGAATTCAGGAATGTATGCAAAACTTTATTTAATTCTGTTTGAATGTTCGACAGTTATCGTTCGTCATAAAAATAATTACCTTTGTTAAAACGTAAAATGTTGCTGGTAAACTACCCCTTTCCCTTAACCGATCTTCACCAAAAACAGCAGATCGTGAGAATCCTACAATTCAAGGCTGCATACGAAACATTATTTGATTCCCTTTGAAGTTGCGGCTGATATTTTTTGCCATAAAAAAATGTTAAATCTGATAAAACATAAAATGTTGCTGGTAAACTGCCCCTTCCTCTTAGCCAATCTTCACCAAAAACAAAAGGCCTTGAGAACTCTACAATTCAGGGCTGTACCCGAAACATTATATATAATTCTGTCTTATTTTGCGGCTGTTTTCGTTTGCCATAGAAAAAAAATTACTCTTGATTAAAAAAACTTTGCTTGTGAACTACCCCTTTCCGTTAACCGATCTTCGCCAAAAACAACAGGTATTGACTACTGTACAAATCAGTACTGTAGGCAAACTTTTATTTGATTCTGTTTCAATTTGGGCTGTTACGGTTTGCCATAAAAAAATCTACAATAAGACACACAAACACACACACACACACATACACACACACACACACACACTTTTCGAAGAATGTCTTTTTTTCATGTTTTTAGTGTAGTACAATAGAATCTGCAATAATCTCACCCCGTTAACTTAACATTTTCATTTATAGATATTTCATCAACGTTTCTACAGTGGATTATTATGAGCTTCTAATCAAGATAATTTATATATCAAAATTAAGTACTTTACTCTTGTTAAGACATATAACGTTGCTAGTAAATTAGTCCTTTCTCTTAACCGATCTTCACCAAAATCAATAGACCTTCAGTCTTCTACAATTCAGGGATGTATGCAAAAAAATATTTATTCTGTTTGAAGGTGCGGCAGTTATCGTTCCTCATGGAAACATTTCTCTGGTTACATCATAAAATGTTGACGGTAAACTACCCTTTACCATTAACCGATCTTCACCAAAATCAATAGGCCTTGAGTCTTCCACAACACAGGCACATATGCAAAATATTATTGGATTCTGTTTGAATTTACGGCAGTTATCGTACGTCATGGGACAATTTCTCTTGTTACAACATACAATGTTGCAGGTAAGGTAGACCTTTCCCTTAACAGAACTTCACCAAAAAGAAAGGGCCTTGAGATCTCTACATCATAGTGCTGTATGCAAAACATTATTTGATTCTGTTTGAATTTACGGCAGTTATCGTTCGTCATGAAAATATTTCTCTTGTTAGATCATAAAATGTTGCCGCTAAGCTTCCCCTTTCACTTAACCGATCTTCACGAAAATCAACAGGTCTTGATTACTCTAGAATTCAGGAATGTATGCAATACATTATTTAATTCTGTTTGAATGTTCGACAGTTATCGTTCGTCATAGAAAAAATTACCCTTGTTGAAACATAAAATGTTGCTGGTAAACTACCCCTTTCCCTTAACCGATCTTAACCAAAAACAACAGATCGTGAGAACCCTACAATTCAGGGCTGCATACGAAACATTATTTTATTCTCTATGGAGCTGCGGCTGATATTTTTTGCCATAAAAGAAATTACCCTTGTTAAAACATAGAATGTTGCTGGTAAACTACCCCTTCCCCTTAAACGATTTTCATTAAAAACAGAAGGCCTTGAGAACTCTACAATTCAGGGCTGTATGCGAAACTTTATATTTCATTCTGTTTTAATTTGCGGCTGTTACCGTTTGCCATAAGAAAAAAATTACCCTTGATAAAAAACTTTGCTGGTAAACTACCCCTTCCCCTTAACCGATCTTCACCAAAAACAACAGGTGTTGTCTACTGTACTAATCAGGAATGTACGCAAAATATTATTTGATTCTGTTTGAACTAGGGATGTTATCGTTTGCCATAATAAAAATCTACACACACACACACACACACACACACACACACACACACACACACTCACACACACACACACACACACACACACACAAACACACACACTTTTCGAAAAACGACTTTTTTTAATGTTTTGAGCGTAGTACATTCATAATCTGCAATAATCTCACCCCGTTTACCTATCATTTTCATTTATAGATATTTCATCTCCGTTTCTACAGCCAATTATTTAAGCTTCTTATCAAGATAATTTATATATCAAAATTAAGTACTTTACACTTGTTAAAACATAAAATTTTGCTGATAAATTACTCCTTCCTTTAACCGATCTTCACCAAAATCAAGAGACGTACTTTACCCTTGTTAAAACATAAACTTTTGCTGGTAAATTAATCCTTCCTTTAACAGATCTTCACCAAAATCAAGAGACCTTGAGTCCTCTATAATTCGGAAGGCATGCAAAACATTATTTCTTTCTGATTGAAGTTATCATTCGTCATAGAAAGTATCGGTATGTAGAATTATACAGGACCTTAACTTTCTAAGATTTATATTTAAAATCATTTTCGAAATGAAATCTTTCCATAGAAACTACTTCTTTCTACATATTGCTTCAGTCTTAAACCACAGTACTGTGGTCACTAACGTATACCACCTCACGTTTTCGCACTCGATTTTCACTGAGATGGAAGTCGATGGCACTCCCGAAAAGTTTGGTTTTGCAGAAAACATTGGACTACGGCTAAGTTGCCCGGGAAGGAATTTTAACAAAGAACTACTTCTTTTTTGCCGATAACACGGTACACATACAAAATTCTCCCCTCCCCCTTCAACTATAATTTTAAATTTATAGACATTTACACCCACCCCGTTCACCTAACCTCTTCATTTATAGATATTTCATCTACGTTTCTACAGTGGATTATTATGACCTTCTTATCAAGATACTTTAGTTATCAAAATTAAGTACTTTACTCTTGTTAAAACATAAAGCATTGCCGGTAAACTACCCGTTTCTCTAAATCGATCTTCACCAAAATCAATAGACCTTCAGTCCCCTACAATGCAGGGATGCATGGAAAAAAATTTTTGATTCTGTTTCAATTTGCGGCAGCTATCGTTAGTCATGAAATCATTTCTCTTATTACAACATAACATGTTTCTGGTAAACTACCCGTTTCCTTTTACCGATCTTTACCAAAATTAACAGGCCTTGAGCACTCCACAATTTATAAAGGTATGCAAAAAATATTTGATTTTCCTTGAATTTACGGCAGTTATCGTACGTCATAGAGAACATTACCCTTCATATTAATACATAAAACGTTGCAGGTAAACTACCACTTTCTATTAACTGATCTTCATCAAAATCAACAGGTCTTGATTACTCTAGAATACAGGAATGTATGAAAACTTTATTTAATTCTGTTTGAATGTTCGACAGTTATCGATCGTCATAAAAAAAATTACTTTTGTTAAAACGTAAAATGTTGCTGGTAAACTACCCCTTTCCCTTAACCGATCTTCACCAAAAACAACAGATCGTGAGAACCCTACAATTCAAGGCTGCATACGAAACATTATTTGATTCCCTTTGAAGTTGCGGCTGATATTTTTTGGCATAAAAAATTGTTACCTTTGATAAAACATAAAATGTTGCTGGTAAACTACCCCTTCCTCTTAGGCAATCTTCACCAAAAACAAAAGGCCTTGAGAACTCTACAATTCAGGGCTGTATGCGAAACATTATATATAATTAAGCCTTATTTTGCGGCTGTTTTCGTTTGCCATAGAAAAAAAATTACTCTTGATAAAAAAAAACGTTGCTTGTGAACTACCCCTTCCCGTTAACCGATCTTCGCCTAAAACAACAGATATTGTCTACTGTACAAATCAGTACTGTAGGCAAAATTTTATTTGATTCTGTTTGAATTTGGGCTGTTACGGTTTGCCATAAAAAAAATCTACAGGCAGACACACAAACACACACACACACACACTTTTCGAAAAATGTCTTTTTTTCATGTTTTTAGTGTAGTACAATAGAATCTGCAATAATCTCACCCCGTTAACTTAACATTTTCATTTATAGATATTTCATCAACTTTTCTACAGTGGATTCTTATGAGCTTCTAATCAAGATAATTTATATATCAAAATTAAGTACTTTACTCTTGTTAAGACATATAAAGTTGCTAGGAAATTACTCCTTTCTCTTAACCGATCTTCACCAAAATCAATAGACCTTCAGTCTTCTACAAATCAGGGATGTATGCAAAAAAAAATTTATTCTGTTTGAAGGTGTGGCAGTTATCGTTCCTCATGGAAACATTTCTCTGGTTACAACATAAAATGTTGACGGTAAACTACCCTTTACCATTATCCGATCTTCACCAAAATCAATAGGCCTTGAGTCTTCCACAACACAGGCACATATGTAAAATATTATTGGATTCTGTTTGAATTTACGGCAGTTATCGTACGTCATGGGAAAATTTCTCTTGTTACAACATACAATGTTGCAGGTAAGGTAGACCTTTCCCTTAACAGAACTTCACCAAAAAGAAAGGCCCTTGAGATCTCTACATCATAGTGCTGTATGCAAAAAATTATTTGATTCTGTTTGAATTTACGGCAGTTATCGTTCGTCATGAAAATATTTCTCTTGTTAGATCATAAAATGTTGCCGGTAAGCTTCCCCTTTCACTTAACCGATCTTCACGAAAATCAACAGGTCTTGATTACTCTAGAATTCAGGAATGTATGCAATACATTATTTAATTCTGTTTGAATGTTCGACAGTTATCGTTCGTCATAGAAAAAATTACACTTGTTGAAACATAAACTGTTGCTGGTAAACTACCCCTTCCCCTTAACCGATCTTCACCAAAAACAACAGATCGTGAGAACCCTACAATTCAGGGCTGCATACGAAACATTATATTATTCTCAATGGAGCTGCGGCTGATATTTTTTGCCATAAAAGAAATTACCCTTGTTAAAACATAAAATGTTGCTGGTAAACTACCCCTTCCCCTTAAACGATTTTCACCAGAAACAGAAGGCCTTGTGAACTCTACAATTCAGGTCTGTATGCGAAACGTTATATTTAATTCTGTTTTAATTTGCGGCTGTTATCGTTTGCCATAGGAACAAAATTACCCTTGATAAAAACGTTGCAGGTAAACTACCCCTTCCCATTAACCGATCTTCACCAAAAACAACAGGTGTTTTCTACTGTACAAATCAGGAATGTACGCAAAATATTATTTGATTCTGTTTGAACTAGGGATGTTACCGTTTGCCATAATAAAAATCTACAGACACACACACACACACACACACACACCCTTTTCGAAAAACGACTTTTTTAATGTTTTGAGCGTAGTACAATCAGAATCTGCAATAATCTCACCTCGTTTACCTATCCTTTTCATTTATAGATATTTCATCTCCGTTTCTACAGAGGATTATTTAAGCTTCTTATCAAGATAATTTATATATCAAAATTAAGTACTTTACCCTTGTTAAAACATAAAATTTTGCTGGTAAATTAATCCTTCCTTTAACAGATCTTCACCAAAATCAACAGGTCTTGATTACTCTAGAATACAGGAATGTATGAAAACTTTATTTAATTCTGTTTGAATGTTCGACAGTTATCGATCGTCATAAAAAAAATTACTTTTGTTAAAACGTAAAATGTTGCTGGTAAACTACCCCTTTCCCTTAACCGATCTTCACCAAAAACAACAGATCGTGAGAACCCTACAATTCAAGGCTGCATACGAAACATTATTTGATTCCCTTTGAAGTTGCGGCTGATATTTTTTGGCATAAAAAATTGTTACCTTTGATAAAACATAAAATGTTGCTGGTAAACTACCCCTTCCTCTTAGGCAATCTTCACCAAAAACAAAAGGCCTTGAGAACTCTACAATTCAGGGCTGTATGCGAAACATTATATATAATTAAGCCTTATTTTGCGGCTGTTTTCGTTTGCCATAGAAAAAAAATTACTCTTGATAAAAAAAAACGTTGCTTGTGAACTACCCCTTCCCGTTAACCGATCTTCGCCTAAAACAACAGATATTGTCTACTGTACAAATCAGTACTGTAGGCAAAATTTTATTTGATTCTGTTTGAATTTGGGCTGTTACGGTTTGCCATAAAAAAAATCTACAGGCAGACACACAAACACACACACACACACACTTTTCGAAAAATGTCTTTTTTTCATGTTTTTAGTGTAGTACAATAGAATCTGCAATAATCTCACCCCGTTAACTTAACATTTTCATTTATAGATATTTCATCAACTTTTCTACAGTGGATTCTTATGAGCTTCTAATCAAGATAATTTATATATCAAAATTAAGTACTTTACTCTTGTTAAGACATATAAAGTTGCTAGGAAATTACTCCTTTCTCTTAACCGATCTTCACCAAAATCAATAGACCTTCAGTCTTCTACAAATCAGGGATGTATGCAAAAAAAAATTTATTCTGTTTGAAGGTGTGGCAGTTATCGTTCCTCATGGAAACATTTCTCTGGTTACAACATAAAATGTTGACGGTAAACTACCCTTTACCATTATCCGATCTTCACCAAAATCAATAGGCCTTGAGTCTTCCACAACACAGGCACATATGTAAAATATTATTGGATTCTGTTTGAATTTACGGCAGTTATCGTACGTCATGGGAAAATTTCTCTTGTTACAACATACAATGTTGCAGGTAAGGTAGACCTTTCCCTTAACAGAACTTCACCAAAAAGAAAGGCCCTTGAGATCTCTACATCATAGTGCTGTATGCAAAAAATTATTTGATTCTGTTTGAATTTACGGCAGTTATCGTTCGTCATGAAAATATTTCTCTTGTTAGATCATAAAATGTTGCCGGTAAGCTTCCCCTTTCACTTAACCGATCTTCACGAAAATCAACAGGTCTTGATTACTCTAGAATTCAGGAATGTATGCAATACATTATTTAATTCTGTTTGAATGTTCGACAGTTATCGTTCGTCATAGAAAAAATTACACTTGTTGAAACATAAACTGTTGCTGGTAAACTACCCCTTCCCCTTAACCGATCTTCACCAAAAACAACAGATCGTGAGAACCCTACAATTCAGGGCTGCATACGAAACATTATATTATTCTCAATGGAGCTGCGGCTGATATTTTTTGCCATAAAAGAAATTACCCTTGTTAAAACATAAAATGTTGCTGGTAAACTACCCCTTCCCCTTAAACGATTTTCACCAGAAACAGAAGGCCTTGTGAACTCTACAATTCAGGTCTGTATGCGAAACGTTATATTTAATTCTGTTTTAATTTGCGGCTGTTATCGTTTGCCATAGGAACAAAATTACCCTTGATAAAAACGTTGCAGGTAAACTACCCCTTCCCATTAACCGATCTTCACCAAAAACAACAGGTGTTTTCTACTGTACAAATCAGGAATGTACGCAAAATATTATTTGATTCTGTTTGAACTAGGGATGTTACCGTTTGCCATAATAAAAATCTACAGACACACACACACACACACACACACACCCTTTTCGAAAAACGACTTTTTTAATGTTTTGAGCGTAGTACAATCAGAATCTGCAATAATCTCACCTCGTTTACCTATCCTTTTCATTTATAGATATTTCATCTCCGTTTCTACAGAGGATTATTTAAGCTTCTTATCAAGATAATTTATATATCAAAATTAAGTACTTTACCCTTGTTAAAACATAAAATTTTGCTGGTAAATTAATCCTTCCTTTAACAGATCTTCACCAAAATCAACAGGTCTTGATTACTCTAGAATACAGGAATGTATGAAAACTTTATTTAATTCTGTTTGAATGTTCGACAGTTATCGATCGTCATAAAAAAAATTACTTTTGTTAAAACGTAAAATGTTGCTGGTAAACTACCCCTTTCCCTTAACCGATCTTCACCAAAAACAACAGATCGTGAGAACCCTACAATTCAAGGCTGCATACGAAACATTATTTGATTCCCTTTGAAGTTGCGGCTGATATTTTTTGGCATAAAAAATTGTTACCTTTGATAAAACATAAAATGTTGCTGGTAAACTACCCCTTCCTCTTAGGCAATCTTCACCAAAAACAAAAGGCCTTGAGAACTCTACAATTCAGGGCTGTATGCGAAACATTATATATAATTAAGCCTTATTTTGCGGCTGTTTTCGTTTGCCATAGAAAAAAAATTACTCTTGATAAAAAAAAACGTTGCTTGTGAACTACCCCTTCCCGTTAACCGATCTTCGCCTAAAACAACAGATATTGTCTACTGTACAAATCAGTACTGTAGGCAAAATTTTATTTGATTCTGTTTGAATTTGGGCTGTTACGGTTTGCCATAAAAAAAATCTACAGGCAGACACACAAACACACACACACACACACTTTTCGAAAAATGTCTTTTTTTCATGTTTTTAGTGTAGTACAATAGAATCTGCAATAATCTCACCCCGTTAACTTAACATTTTCATTTATAGATATTTCATCAACTTTTCTACAGTGGATTCTTATGAGCTTCTAATCAAGATAATTTATATATCAAAATTAAGTACTTTACTCTTGTTAAGACATATAAAGTTGCTAGGAAATTACTCCTTTCTCTTAACCGATCTTCACCAAAATCAATAGACCTTCAGTCTTCTACAAATCAGGGATGTATGCAAAAAAAAATTTATTCTGTTTGAAGGTGTGGCAGTTATCGTTCCTCATGGAAACATTTCTCTGGTTACAACATAAAATGTTGACGGTAAACTACCCTTTACCATTATCCGATCTTCACCAAAATCAATAGGCCTTGAGTCTTCCACAACACAGGCACATATGTAAAATATTATTGGATTCTGTTTGAATTTACGGCAGTTATCGTACGTCATGGGAAAATTTCTCTTGTTACAACATACAATGTTGCAGGTAAGGTAGACCTTTCCCTTAACAGAACTTCACCAAAAAGAAAGGCCCTTGAGATCTCTACATCATAGTGCTGTATGCAAAAAATTATTTGATTCTGTTTGAATTTACGGCAGTTATCGTTCGTCATGAAAATATTTCTCTTGTTAGATCATAAAATGTTGCCGGTAAGCTTCCCCTTTCACTTAACCGATCTTCACGAAAATCAACAGGTCTTGATTACTCTAGAATTCAGGAATGTATGCAATACATTATTTAATTCTGTTTGAATGTTCGACAGTTATCGTTCGTCATAGAAAAAATTACACTTGTTGAAACATAAACTGTTGCTGGTAAACTACCCCTTCCCCTTAACCGATCTTCACCAAAAACAACAGATCGTGAGAACCCTACAATTCAGGGCTGCATACGAAACATTATATTATTCTCAATGGAGCTGCGGCTGATATTTTTTGCCATAAAAGAAATTACCCTTGTTAAAACATAAAATGTTGCTGGTAAACTACCCCTTCCCCTTAAACGATTTTCACCAGAAACAGAAGGCCTTGTGAACTCTACAATTCAGGTCTGTATGCGAAACGTTATATTTAATTCTGTTTTAATTTGCGGCTGTTATCGTTTGCCATAGGAACAAAATTACCCTTGATAAAAACGTTGCAGGTAAACTACCCCTTCCCATTAACCGATCTTCACCAAAAACAACAGGTGTTTTCTACTGTACAAATCAGGAATGTACGCAAAATATTATTTGATTCTGTTTGAACTAGGGATGTTACCGTTTGCCATAATAAAAATCTACAGACACACACACACACACACACACACACCCTTTTCGAAAAACGACTTTTTTAATGTTTTGAGCGTAGTACAATCAGAATCTGCAATAATCTCACCTCGTTTACCTATCCTTTTCATTTATAGATATTTCATCTCCGTTTCTACAGAGGATTATTTAAGCTTCTTATCAAGATAATTTATATATCAAAATTAAGTACTTTACCCTTGTTAAAACATAAAATTTTGCTGGTAAATTAATCCTTCCTTTAACAGATCTTCACCAAAATCAAGAGACCTTGAGTCCTCTATAATTCGGAAGGCCTGCAAAAAATTTTTTCATTCTGATTGAAGTTATCATTCGTCATAGAAAATATCGGTATGGAGAATTATACAGAACCTCCACTTTCTAAGATTTATATTTAAAATTATATTCGAAATGAAATATTTCCATAGAAACTACTTCTTTCTACATATTGCTTCAGTCTTAAACCACAGTACTGTGGTCACTAACGTATACCACCTCACGTTTTCGCACTCGATTTTCTATGAGATGGAAGTCGATGGCACTGCCGGAAAGTTTGGTTTTGCAGAAAAAATTGGACTACGGCTAAGCTGCCCGGGAAGGAATTTTAACAAAGAACTACTTCTTTGTTGCCGATGACACAGTACACATACAAAATTCTCCCCTCCGCATTCAACTATAATTTTAATTTATAGAAATTTACACCCACCCCGTTCACCTAACCTCTATATTTATAGATATTTCATCTACGTTTCTACAGTGGATTATTATGACCTTATTATCAAGATACTTTATTTATCAAAATTAAGTACTTTACTCTTGTTAAAACATAAAGCATTGCCGGTAAACTAACCGTTTCTCTAAATCGATCTTCCCCAAAATCAATAGACCTTCAGTCCTCTAAAATGCAGGGCTGCATGCAAAAAAATATTTGATTCTGTTTCAATTTGCGGCAGTTATCGTTAGTCATGAAATCATTTCTCTTGTTACAACATAACATGTTCCTGGTAAACTACCCTTCCCCTTAACCGATCTTCACCAAAAACAACAGGTGTTGTCTGCTGTACAAATCAGCACTGTACGCAAAATATTATTTGATTCTGTTTGAACTAGGGATGTTATCGTTTGCCATAATAAAAATCTACAGACACACACACACACACACACACTTTTCGAAAAACGACTTTTTTTAATGTTTTGAGCGTAGTACAATCAGAATCTGCAATAATCTCACACCGTTTACCTATCCTTTTCATTTATAGATATTTCATCTACGTTTCTACAGAGGATTATTTAAGCTTCTTATCAAGATAATTTATATATATATAAAAATTAATACTTTACCCTTGTTAAAACATAAAATTTTGCTGGTAAATTACTCCTTCCTTTAACCGATCTTCACCAAAATCAAGAGACGTACTTTACCCTTGTTAAAACATAAAATTTTGCTGTTAAATTACTCCTTCCTTTAACCGATCTTCACCACAATCAAGAGACCTTAACTCCTCTATAATTCGGAATGCATGCAAAACATTATTTCATTCTGATTGAAGTTATCATTCGTCATAGATAATATCGGTATGGAGAATTATACAGGACCTCCATTTTCAAAGATTTGTATTTAAAATCGTATTCGAAATGAAATATTTCCATAGAAACTACTTCTTTCTACATATTGCTTCAGCCTTAAACCACAGTACTATGGTCACGAACGTATACCACCTCACGTTTCCGCACTCGATTTTCACTGAGATGGAAGTCGATGGCACTCCCGAAAAGTTTGGTTTTGCAGAAAACATTGGACTACGGCTAAGTTGCCCGGGAAGGAATTTTAACAAAGAACTACTTCTTTGTTGCCGATAACACAGTACACATACAAAATTCTCCCCTCCCCCTTCAACTATAATTTTAAATTTATAGAAATTTACACCCACACCGTTCACCTAACTTCTTCATTTACAGATAATTCATCTACGTTTCTACAGTGGATTATTATGACCTTCTTATCAAGGTACTTTATTTATCAAAATTAAGTACATTACTCTTGTTAAAAAAAAAACCTTGCCGGTAAACTTCCCGTTTCTCTAAATCGATCTTCACCAAAATCAATAGACCTTCAGTCCTCTACAATGCAGGGATGCATGGAAAAAATGTTTGATTCTGTTTCAATTTGCGGCAGCTATCGTTAGTCATGAAATCATTTCTCTTGTTACAACATAACATGTTACTGGTAAACTACCCCTTTCCCTTTACCGATCTTCACCAAAATTAACAGGCCTTGAGCTCTCCACAATTTATAAAGTTATGCAAAAAAAAAATTGATTTTCCTTGAATTTACGGCAATTATCATACGTCATAGAAAACATTACCCTTCATATTAATACATAAAACGTTGCAGGTAAACTACCCCTTTCTCTTAACTGATCTTCATCAAAATCAACAGGTCTTGATTACTCTAGAATTCAGGAATGTATGCAAAACTTTATTTAATTCTGTTTGAATGTTCGACAGTTATCGTTCGTCATAAAAATAATTACCTTTGTTAAAACGTAAAATGTTGCTGGTAAACTACCCCTTTCCCTTAACCGATCTTCACCAAAAACAACAGATCGTGAGAATCCTACAATTCAAGGCTGCATACGAAACATTATTTGATTCCCTTTGAAGTTGCGGCTGATATTTTTTGCCATAAAAAAATGTTACATTTGATAAAACATAAAATGTTGCTGGTAAACTGCCCCTTCCTCTTAGCCAATCTTCACCAAAAACAAAAGGCTTTGAGAACTCTACAATTCAGGGCTGTATCCGAAACATTATATATAATTCTGTCTTATTTTGCGGCTGTTTACGTTTCCCATAGAAAAAAAATTACTCTTGATAAAAAAGCTTTGCTTGTGAACTACCCCTTTCCGTTAACCGATCTTCGCCAAAAACAACAGGTATTGACTACTGTACAAATCAGTACCGTAGGCAAACTTTTATATGATTCTGTTTGAATTTGGGCTGTTACGGTTTGCCATAAAAAAATCTACAATAAGACACACAAACACACACACACACACACACACTTTTCGAAAAATGTCTTTTTTTCATGTTTTTAGTGTAGTACAATAGAATCTGCAATAATCTCACCCCGTCAACTTAACATTTTCATTTATAGATATTTCATCAACGTTTCTACAGTGGATTATTATGAGCTTCTAATCAAGATAATTTATATATCAAAATTAAGTACTTTACTCTTGTTAAGACATATAACGTTGCTAGTAAATTACTCCTTTCTCTTAAACGATCTTCACCAAAATCAATAGACCTTCAGTCTTCTACAATTCAGGGATGTATGCAAAAAAATATTTATTCTGTTTGAAGGTGCGGCAGTTATCGTTCCTCATGGAAACATTTCTCTGGTTACATCATAAAATGTTGACGGTAAACTACCCTTTACCATTAACCGATCTTCACCAAAATCAATAGGCCTTGAGTCTTCCACAACACAGGCACATATGCAAAATATTATTGGATTCTGTTTGAATTTACGGCAGTTATCGTACGTCATGGGAAAATTTCTCTTGTTACAACATACAATGTTGAAGGTAAGGTAGACCTTTCCCTTAACAGAACTTCACCAAAAAGAAAGGGCCTTGAGATCTCTACATCATAGTGCTGTATGCAAAACATTATTTGATTCTGTTTGAATTTACGGCAGTTATAGTTCGTCATGAAAATATTTCTCTTGTTAGATCATAAAATGTTGCCGCTAAGCTTCCCCTTTCACTTAACCGATCTTCACGAAAATCAACAGGTCTTGATTACTCTAGAATTCAGGAATGTATGCAATACATTATTTAATTCTGTTTGAATGTTCGACAGTTATCGTTCGTCATAGAAAAAATTACCCTTGTTGAAACATAAAATGTTGCTGGTAAACTACCCCTTTCCCTTAACCGATCTTAACCAAAAACAACAGATCGTGAGAACCCTACAATTCAGGGCTGCATACGAAACATTATTTTATTCTCTATGGAGCTGCGGCTGATATTTTTTGCCATAAAAGAAATTACCCTTGTTAAAACATAGAATGTTGCTGGTAAACTACCCCTTCCCCTTAATCGGTTTTCATTAAAAACAGAAGGCCTTGAGAACTCTACAATTCAGGGCTGTATGCGAAACCTTATATTTCATTCTGTTTTAATTTGCGGCTGTTACCGTTTGCCATAAGAAAAAAATTACCCTTGACAAAAAACTTTGCTGGTAAACTAACACTTCCCCTTAACCGATCTTCACCAAAAACAACAGGTGTTGTCTACTGTACTAATCAGGAATGTACGCAAAATATTATTTGATTCTGTTTGAACTAGGGATGTTATCGTTTGCCATAATAAAAATCTACACACACACACACACACACACACTTTTCGAAAAACGACTTTTTTTAATGTTTTGAGCGTAGTACATTCAGAATCTGCAATAATCTCACCCCGTTTACCTATCCTTTTCATTTATAGATATTTCATCTCCGTTTCTACAGCCAATTATTTAAGCTTCTTATCAAGATAATTTATATATCAAAATTAAGTACTTTACACTTGTTAAAACATAAAATTTTGCTGATAAATTACTCCTTCCTTTAACCGATCTTCACCAAAATCAAGAGACGTACTTTACCCTTGTTAAAACATAAACATTTGCTGGTAAATTAATCCTTCCTTTAACAGATCTTCACCAAAATCAAGAGACCTTGAGTCCTCTATAATTCGGAAGGCACGCAAAACATTATTTCTTTCTGATTGAAGTTATCATTCGTCATAGAAAATATCGGTATGTAGAATTATACAGGACCTTAACTTTCTAAGATTTATATTTAAAATCATTTTCGAAATGAAATATTTCCATAGAAACTACTTCTTTCTACATATTGCTTCAGTCTTAAACCACAGTACTGTGGTCACTAACGTATACCACCTTACGTTTTCGCACTCGATTTTCTATGAGATGGAAGTCGATGGCACTGCCGAAAAGATTGGTTTGCAGATTAAATTGGTTTACGGCTAAGCTGCCCGGGAAGGAATTTTAACAAAGAACTACTTCTTTGTTGCCGATTACACAGTACACATACAAAATTCTCCCCTCCGCCTTCAACTATAATTTTAATTTATAGAAATTTACACCCACCCCGTTCACCTAACCTCTACATTAATAGACATTTCATCTACGTTTCTACAGTGGATTATTATGACCTTATTATCAAGATACTTTATTTATCAAAATTAAGTACTTTACTCTTGTTAAAACATAAAGCATTGCCGGTAAACTAACCGTTTCTCTAAATCGACCTTCCCCAAAATCAATAGACCTTCAGTCCTCTACAATGCAGGGCTGCATGCAAAAAAATATTTGATTCTGTTTCAATTTGCGGCAGTTATCGTTAGTCATGAAATCATTTCTCTTGTTACAACATAATATGTTCCTGGTAAACTACCCCTTTCCCTTTACCGATCTTCACCAAAATTAATAGACCTTGACCTCTCCACAATTTAGGAAGGTATGCAAAGATTATTTGATTTTCCTTGAATTTACGGCAGTTATCGTACGTCATAGAAAATATTACCCTTCTTATTAATACATAAAACTTTGCAGGTGAACTACCCCTTTGTCTTAACTGATCTTCATCAAAATCGACAGGTCTTGATTACTCTAGAATTCAGTAATGTATGCAAAACGTTATTTAATTCTGTTTGAATGTTCAACAGTTATCGTTCGTCACAGAAAAAATTACCTTTGTTAAAACATAAAATGTTGCTGGTAAACTACCCCTTCCCCTTAGCCAATCTTCACCAAAAACAAAAGGCCTTGAGAACTCTACAATTCAGCGTTGTATACGAAACATCATATATAATTCTGTCTTAATTTGCGGCTGTTATCGGTTGCCATAGAAAAAAATTACTCTTGATAAAAAAAACGTTGCTTGTGAACTACCTCTTTCCTTTAACTGATCTTCTCCAAAAACAACAGGTATTGTCTACTGTACAAATCAGTACTGTAGGCAAAATTTTATTTGATTCTGTTTGAATTTAGGCTGTTATCGTTTGCCAAAAAAAAATTTACAGACAGACACACAAACACACACACACACACACTTTTCGAAAAATGACTTTTTTCATGTTTTGAGTGTAGTACAATCACAATCTGCAATAATCTCACCCCGTTCACTTAATATTTTCATTTATAGATATTTCATCAAAGTTTCTACAGTGGATTATTATGAACTTCTAATCAAGATAATTTATAAATCAAAATTAAGTACTTTACTCTTGTTAAAACATATAACGTTGGTAGTAAATTACTCCTTTCTCTTAACCGACCTTCACCAAAATCAATAGACCTTCAGTCTTCTACAATTCAGGGATGTATGCAAAAAAATATTTTATTCTGTTTGAAGGTGCGGCAGTTATCGTTCCTCACGGAAACATTTCTCTGGTTACAACAAATAAAATGTTGACGGTAAACTACCCCTTACCCTTAACCGATCTTCATCAAAATCAATAGGCCTTGAGTCCTCTACAGCTCAGGCACATAAGTAAAATATTATTTGATTCTGTTTGAATTTACGACAGTTATCGTTCGTCATGGGAAAATTTCTCTTGTTACAACATACAATGTTGCAGGTAAGGTAGACCTTTCCCTTAACAGATCTTCACCAAAAAGAAAGGCTTTAAGAACTCTAAATTTTAGGGCTGTATGCAAAACATTATTTGATTCTGTTTGGATTTAAGGCAGTTATCGTTCGTCATGAAAATATTTCTCTTGTTACAACATAAAATGTTGCCGGTAAGCTTCCCCTTTCACTTAACCGATCTTCACGAAAATCAACAGGTCTTGACTACTCTGGAATTCAGGAACGTATGCAAAACATTTTTTAAATCTGTTTGAATGTTCGACAGTTATCGTTCGTCATAGAAAAAATTACACTTGTTGAAACATAAAATTTTGCTGGTAAATTACTCCTTCCTTTAACCGATCTTCACCAAAATCAAGAGACCTTGAGTCCTCTATAATTCGGAGGCATGCAAAACATTGTTTCATTCTGATTGAAGTTATCATTCGTCACAGAAAATATCGGTATGGAGAATTATACAGGACCTCCATTTTCAAAGATTTATATTTAAAATCATATTCGAAATGAAATATTTCCATAGAAACTACTTCTTTCTACATATTGCTTCAGCCTTAAACCACAGTACTGCGGTCAGTAACGTATACCACCTCACGTTTTCGCAATCGATTTTCACTGAGATGGAAGTCGATGGCACTGCCGAAAAGTTTGGTTTTGCAGAAAACATTGGACTACGGCTAAGCTGCCCGGGAAGGAATTTTAACAAAGAACTACTTCTTTGTTGCCGATAACACAGTCCACATTCAAAATTCTCCCCTCCCCCTTCAACTATAATTTTCATTTATAGAAATTTACACCCACCCCGTTCACCTATCCTCTTCATTTATAGATATTTCATCTACGTTTCTACAGTGGATTCTTATGACCTTCTTATCAAGATACTTTATTTATCAAAACTGAGTACTTTACTCTTGTTAAAACATAAAGCATTGCCGGTAAACTACCCGTTTCTCTAAATCGATCTTCACCAAAATCAATAGACCTTCAGTCCTCTACAATGCAGGGCTGCAAGCAAAAAAATATTTTATTATGTTTCAATTTGCGGCAGTTATCGTTAGTCATGAAATCATTTCTCTTGTTACAACATAACATGTTTCTGGTAAACTACCCCTTTCCCTTTACCGATCTCCAATAAAATTAACAGGCCTTGAGCTGTGAACAATTTAGGAAGGTATGAAAAAAAATATTTGATTTTCCTTGAATTTACGGCAGTTATCGTACGTTATAGAAAATATTACCCTTCTTATTAATGCATAAAACTTTGCAGGTAAACTACCCCTTTGTCTTAACTGATCTTCATCAAAATCGACAGGTCTTGATTACTCTACAATTCAGGAATGTATGCAAAACGTTATTTAATTCTGTTTGAATGTTCAACAGTTATCGTTCGTCACAGAAAAAATTACCTTTGTTAAAACATAAAATGTTGCTGGTAAACTACCCCTTCCCCTTAGCCAATCTTCACCAAAAACAAAAGGCCTTGAGAACTCTACAATTCAGGGCTGTATGCGAAACATCATATATAATTCTGTCTTAATTTGCGGCTGTTATCGTTTGCCATAGAAAAAAATTACTCTTAATAAAAAAACGTTGCTTGTGAACTACCCCTTTTCAGTTAACTGATCTTCGCCAAAAACAACAGGTATTGTCTACTGTACAAATCGGTACTGTAGGCAAAATTTTATTTGATTCTCTTTGAATTTAGGCTGTTATCGTTTGCCATAAAGAAATCTACAGACAGACAGACACACACACACACTTTTCGAAAAATGACTTTTTTTCATGTTTTGAGTGTAGTTCAATCAGAATCTGCAATAATCTCACCCCGTTCACATAAAATTTTCATTTATAGATATTTCATCAACGTTTCTACAGTGGATTATTTTGAACTTGTAATCAAGATAATTTATAAATCAAAATTAAGTTCTTTACTCTTGATAAAACATATAACGTTGGTAGTAAATTACTCCTTTCTCTTAACCGATCTTCACCAAAATCAATAGACCTTCAGTCTTCTAAAATTCAGGGATGTATGCAAAAAAACATTTTATTCTGTTTGAAGGTGCGGCAGTTATCGTTCCTCACGGAAACATTTCTCTGGTTACAACAAATAAAATGTTGACGGTAAACTACCCCTTACCCTTAACTGATCTTCACGAAAAACAGTAGGCCTTGAGTCCTCTACAGCTCAGGCACATATGTAAAATATTATTTGATTATGTTTGAATTTACGGCAGTTATCGTTCGTCATGGGAAAATTTCTCTTGTTATAACATAAAATGTTGCCGGTAAACTTCCCCTTCCACTTAACCGATCTTCACGAAAATCAACAGGTCTTGATTACTCTAGAGTTCAGGAATGTATGCAAAACATTATTTAATTCTGTTTGAATATTCGACAGTTATCGTTCATCATAGAAAAAATTACCCTTGTTAAAACATAAAATTTTGCTGGTAAACTAGCCCTTTCCCTTAACCGATCTTTACCAAAAACAACAGATCGTGAGAACCCTACAATTCAGGGCTGCATACGAAACATTATTTTATTCTCTTTGAAGCTGCGGCTGATATTTTTTTCCCATAAAATATTTACACTTGTTAAAACATAAAATGTTGGTGGTAAACTACCCCTTCCCCTTAAACGATTTTCACCAAAAACAGAAGGCCTTGTGAACTCTACAATTCAGGGCTGTATGCGAAACATTATATATAATTCTGTTTTAATTTGCGGCTGTTATCGTTTGCCATAGGAAAAAAATTACTCTTGATAAAAAACGTTGCTGGTAAACTACCCCTTCCCCTTAACCGATCTTCACCAAAAACAACAGGTGTTGTCTACTGTACAAATCAGCACTGTACGCAAAATATTATTTGATTCTGTATGAACTAGGGATGTTATCGTTTGCCATAATAAAACTCTACAGACACACACACACTTTTCGAAAAACGACATTTTTAAAGTTTTGAACGTAGTAGAATCAGAATCTGCAATAATCTCACCCCGTTTACCTATCCTTTTCATTTATAGATATTTCATCTACGTTTCTACAGAGGATTATTTAAGCTTCTTATCAAGATAATTTATATATAATAATTAAGTACTTTACCCTTGTTAAAACATAAAATTTTGCAGGTAAATTACTCCTTCCTTTAACCGATCTTCACCAAAATCAAGAGACCTTGAGTCCTCTATAATTCGGAAGGCATGCAAAACATTATTTCATTCAGATTGAAGTTATCATTCGTCATAGAAAATATCGGTATGGAGAATTATACAGGACCTCCATTTTCAATGATTTATATTTAAAATCATATTCGAAATGAAATATTTCCATAGAAAATACGTCTTTCTACATATTGCTTCAGCCTTAAACCACAGTACTGTGGTCACTAACGTATACCACCTCACGTTTTCGCACTCGATTTCACTGAGATGGAAGTCGATGGCACTGCCCAAAAGTTAGGTTTTGCAGATAACATTGGACTACGGCTAAGCTGCCCGGGAAGGAATTTTAACAAAGAACTACTTCTTTTTGCCGATAACACAGTACACATACAAAATTCTCCCCTCCCTCTTCAACTATAATTTTCATTTATAGAAATTTACACCCACCCCGTTCACCTAACCTCTTCATTTATAGATATTTCATCTACGTTTCTACGGTGGATTATTATGACCTTCTTATCAAGATACTTTATTTATCAAAATTGAGTACTTTACTCTTGTTAAAACATAAAGCATTGCCGGTAAACTACCCGTTTCTCTAAATCGATCTTCACCAAAATCAATAGTCCTTCAGTCCTCTACAATGCAGGGATGCATGGAAAAAATATTTGATTCCGTTTCAATTTGCGGCAGCTATCGTTAGTCATGAAATCATTTCTCTTGTTACAACATAACATGTTTCTGGTAAACTACGCTTTTCCCTTTACCGATCTTCACCGAAATTAACAGGCCTTGAGCTCTCCACAATTTATAAAGGTATGCAAAAAAATATTTGATTTTCCTTGAACTTACGGCAGTTATCGTACGTCATAGAAAACATTACCCCTCATATTAATAAGGAAAACTTTGCAGGTAAACTACCCCTTTCTCTTAACTGATCTTCATCAAAATCGACAGGTCTTGATTACTCTAGAATTCAGGAGTGTAAGCAAAACATTATTTAATTCTGTTTGAATGTACGACAGTTATCGTTCGTCATAGAAAAAGTTACCTTTGTTAAAACGTAAAATGTTGCTGGTAAACTACCCCTTTCCCTTTACCGATCTTCAGCAAAAACAACAGATCGTGAGAACCCTACAATTCAAGGCTGCATACGAAACATTATTTGATTCCCTTTGAAGTTGCTGCTAATATTTTTTGCCATAAAAAATGTTACCTTTTATAAAACATAAAATGTTGCCGGTAAACTACACCTTCCCCTTAGCCAATCTTCACCAAACTTCAACAGATCTTCACCAAAATCAATAGACCTTCAGTCCTCTAAAATTCAGGGATGTAACCGATCTTCACCAAAAACAACAGATCGTGAGAACCCTACAATTCAGGGCTGCATACGAAACATTATTTGATCCTCTTGGAAGTTGCTGCTGATATTTTTTGCCATAGAAAAATGTTACATTTGATAAAACATAAAATGTTGCTGGTAAACTACCCCTTCCTCTTAGCAAATATTCACCACAAACAAAAGGCCTTTAGAACTCTACAATTCAGGGCTGTATGCGAAACATTATATATAATTCTGTCTTAATTTGCGGCTGTTATCGTTTGCCATAGAAAAAAAATTACTCTTGATAAAAAAAAACGTTGCTTCTGAACTATCCCTCTCCGTTAACCGATCTTCGCCAAAAACAACAGTTATTGTCTTCTGTACAAATCAGTACTGTAGGCAAAATTGTATTTGATTCATTTTGAATTTGGGCTGTTATCGTTTGCCATAAAAAAATCTACAGACAGACACACACACACACACACATACACACACACACACTTTTCGAAAAATGACTTTTTTCATGTTTTGAGTGTATTACAATCAGAATCTGCAATAATCTCATCCCGTTCACTTAACATTTTCATTTATAGATATTTCATCTACGTTTCTAATAATATTCTAATCAAGATAATTTATATATCAAAATTAGGTACTTTACTCTTGTTAAAACATATAACGTTGCTAGTAAATTACTCCTTTCTCTTAAGCGATCTTCACCAAAATCAATAGACCTTCAGTCTTCCACAATTCAGGGATGTATGCAAAAAAATATTTTATTTTGTTTGAAGGTGCGGCAGTACGCCATGGAAACATTTCTCTGGTTACAACATAAAACGTTGACGGTAAACTACACCTTAACCTTAACCGATTTTCATCAAAATCAATAGGCCATGAGTCTTCTACAACTCAGGCACATATGTAAAATATTATTTGATTCTGTTTGACTTTACGGCAGTTATCGTTCGTCATGGGAAAATTTCTCCTGTTACAACATAAAATGTTGCCGGTAAACTTCCCCTTCCACTTAACCGATCTTCACGAAAATCAACAGGTCTTGATTACTCTAGAATTCAGGAAAGTATGCAAAACATTATTTAATTCTGTTTGAATATTCGACAGTTATCGTTCATCATAGAAAAAATTACCCTTGTTAAAACATATAATGTTGCTGGTAAACTAGCCCTTTCCCTTAACCGATCTTCACCAAAAACAACAGATCGTGAGAACCCTACAATTCAGGGCTGCATACGAAATATTATTTTATTCTCTTTGAAAGTGCGGCTGATATTTTTTGCCATAAAAAAAAATTATCCTTGTTAAAACATAAAATGTTGCTGGTAAACTACCACTTCCCCTTAAAACGATTTTCACCAAAAACAGAAGGCCTTGAGAACTCTACAATTCAGGGCTTTATGCGAAACATTATATATAAATTCTGTTTTAATTTGCGGCTGTTATCGTTTGCCATAGGAAAAAATTACACTTGATAAAAAACGTTGCCGGTAAACTACCCCTTTCCCTTAATCGATCTTCACCAAAACAACAGGTGTTGTCTACTGTACAAATCAGTACTGTAGGCAAAATTTTATTTGATTCTGTTTGATTTTGGGCTGTTATCGTTTGCCATAAAAAAATCTACAGACAGACACACAAACACACACACACACACACACACTTTTCGAAAAACGACTTTTTTCATGTTTTCAGCGTAGTACAATCAGAATCGGCAATAATCTCACCTCGTTTACCTATCCTTTTTTTTTATAGATATATCATCTACGTTTCTACAGAGGATTATTTAAGCTTCTTAACAAGATAATTTACATATAAAAATTAAGTACTTTACCCTTTTTAGAAAATAAAGTTTTGCTGGTAAATTACTCCTTCCTTTAACCGATCTTCACCAAAATCAAGAGACCTTGAGTCCTCTATAATTCGGAAGGCATGCAAAACATTATTTCATTTTGATTGAAGATATCGTTCGTCATAGAAAATATCGGTATGGAGAATTATACAGGACTTCCATGTTCTAAGATTTTTATTTAAAATCATATTCGAAATGAAATATTTCCTTAGAAACTACTTCTTTCTACTTATTACTTCAACCTTAAACCACAGTACTGTGGTCACTAACGTATAATACCTCACGTTTTCGCACTCGATTTTCACTGAGATGGAAGTCGATGGCACTGCCGAAAAGTTTGGTTTTGCAGAAAACATTGGACTACGGCTAAGCTGCCCGGGAAGGGATTTTAACAAAGAACTACTTCGTTGTTGCCGATAACACAGTACACATACCAAATTCTCCCCACCCCCTTCAACTATAATTTTAATTTATAGAAATTTACACCCACCCCGTTCACCTAACCTCTTCATTTATAGATATTTCATCTACGTTTCTACAGTGGATTATTATGACCTTCTTATCAAGATACTTTATTTATCAAAATTGAGTACTTTACTCTCTTTAAAACATAAAGCATTGCCGGTAAACTACCCGTTTTTCTAAATCGATCTTCACCAAAATCAATAGTCCTTCAGTCCTCTACAATGCAGGGATGCATGGAAAAAAATATTTGATTCTGTTTCAATTTGCGGCGGCTATCGTTAGTCATGAAATCATTTCTCTTGTTACAACATAACATGTTTCTGGTAAACTACCCTTTTCCCTTTACCGATCTTCACCGAAATTAACAGGCCTTGAGCTCTCCACAATTTATAAAGGTATGCAAAAAAATATTTGATTTTCCTTGAACTTACGGCAGTTATCGTACGTCATAGAAAACATTACCCTTCATATAAATACGAAAAACTTTGCAGGTAAACTACCCCTTTCTCTTAACTGATCTTCATCAATATCGACAGGTCTTGATTACTCTAGAATTCAGGAGTGTATGCAAAACATTATTTAATTCTGTTTGAATGTACGACAGTTATCGTTCGTCATAGAAAAAGTTACCTTTGTTAAAACGTAAAATGTTGCTGGTAAACTACCCCTTTCCCTTAACCGATCTTCAGCAAAAACTACAGATCGTGAGAACCCTACAATTCAAGGCTGCATACGAAACATTATTTGATTCCCTTTGAAGTTGCTGCTAATATTTTTTGCCATAAAAAATGTTACCTTTTATAAAACATAAAATGTTGCCGGTTAACTACACCTTCCCCTTAGCCAATCTTTACCAAAAACAAAAGGCCTTGAGAACTCTACAATTCAGGGCTGTATGCGAAACATTATATATAATTCTGTCTTATTTTGCGGCTGTTTTCGTTTGCCATAGAAAAAAATTACTCTTGATAAAAAAAACGTTGCTTGTGAACTACCATTTTTCGTTAACCGATCTTCGCCAAAAACAACAGGTATTGTCTACTGTACAAATCAGTACTGTAGGCAAAATTTTATTTGATTCTGTTTGAATTTGGGCTGTTACGGTTAGCCATAAAAAAAATCTACAGACTGACACACAAACACACACACACACACACACACACACACACACACACACTTTTCGAAAAATGACTTTTTTCCATGTTTTGAGTGTAGTACAATCATAATCTGCAATAATCTCTCCCCGTTCACTTAACATTTTCATTTACAGATATTTCATCTACGTTTCTACAGTGGCTTATTATGAGCTTCAAATCAAGATAATTTATATATCAAAATTAAGTACTTTACTCTTGTTAAAACACATAACGTTGCTAGTAAATTACTCCCTTCTCTTAACATATCTTCACCAAAATCAATAGACCTTCAGTCCTCTAAAATTCAGGGATGTAACCGATCTTCACCAAAAACAACAGATCGTGAGAACCCTACAATTCAGGCCTGCATGCGAAACATTATTTGATCCTCTTGGAAGTTGCTGCTGATATTTTTTGCCATAGAAAAATGTTACCTTTGATAAAACATAAAATGTTGCTGGTAAACTACCCCTTCCTCTTAGCCAATATTCACCAAAAACAAAAGGCCTTTAGAACTCTAAAATTCAGGGCTGTATGCGAAACATTATATATAATTCTGTCTTAATTTGCGGCTGTTATCGTTTGCCATAGAAAAAAAATTACTCTTAATAAAAAAAACGTTGCTTCTGAACTATCCCTCTCCGTTAACCGATCTTCGCCAAAAACAACAGTTATTGTCTTCTGTACAAATCAGTACTGTAGGCAAAATTGTATTTGATTCATTTTGAATTTGGGCTGTTATCGTTTGCCATAAAAAAATCTACAGACAGACACACACACACACACACACACACACACTTTCCGAAAAATGACTTTTTTCATGTTTTGAGTGTAGTACAATCAGAATCTGCAATAATCTCACCCCGTTCACTTAACATTTTCATTTATAGATATTTCATCTACGTTTCTAATAATATTCTAATCAAGATAATTTATATATCAAAATTAGGTACTTTACTCTTGTTAAAACATATAACGTTGCTAGTAAATTACTCCTTTCTCTTAACCGATCTTCACCAAAATCAATAGACCTTCAGTCTTCCACAATTCAGGGATGTATGCAAAAAAATATTTTATTTTGTTTGAAGGTGCGGCAGTTCGCCATGGAAACATTTCTCTGGTTACAACATAAAACGTTGACGGTAAACTACACCTTAACCTTAACCGATTTTCATCAAAATCAATAGGCCATGAGTCTTCTACAACTCAGGCACATATGTAAAATGTTATTTGATTCTGTTTGACTTTACGGCAGTTATCGTTCGTCATGGGAAAATTTCTCTTGTTACAACATAAAATGTTGCCGGTAAACTTCCCCTTCCACTTAACCGATCTTCACGAAAATCAACAGGTCTTGATTACTCTAGAATTTAGGAAAGTATGCAAAACATTATTTAATTCTGTTTGAATATTCGACAGTTATCGTTCATCATAGAAAAAATTACCCTTGTTAAAACATAAAATGTTGCTGGTAAACTAGCCCTTTCCCTTAACCGATCTTCACCAAAAACAACAGATCGTGAGAACCCTACAATTCAGGGCTGCATACGAAATATTATTTTATTCTCTTTGAAAGTGCGGCTGATATTTTTTGCCATAAAACAAAATTATCCTTGTTAAAACATAAAATGTTGCTGGTAAACTACCATTTCCCCTTAAAACGATTTTCACCAAAAACAGAAGGCCTTGAGAACTCTACAATTCAGGGCTGTATGCGAAACATTATATATAAATTCTGTTTTAATTTGCGGCTGTTATCGTTTGCCATAGGAAAAAATTACACTTGATAAAAAACGTTGCCGGTAAACTACCCCTTTCCCTTAATCGATCTTCACCAAAACAACAGGTGTTGTCTACTGTACAAATCAGTACTGTAGGCAAAATTTTATTTGATTCTGTTTGAACTTGGGCTGTTATCGTTTGCCATAAAAAAATCTACAGACAGACACACAAACACACACACACACACACACACTTTTCGAAAAATGACTTTCTTTCATGTTTTGAGTGTAGTATAATCAGAATCTGCAATAATCTCACCCCGTTCACTTAACTTTTTCATTTACAGATATTTCTACTACGTTTCTACAGTGGCTTATTATGAGCTTCTAATCAAGATAATTTATATATCAAAATTAAATACTTTACTCTTGTTAAAACACATAACGTTGCTAGTAAATTACTCCTTTCTCTTAACAGATCTTCACCAAAATCAATAGACCTTCAATCTTCTACAATTCAGGGATGTATGCAAACAAATATTTTATTCTGTTTGAAGGTACGGCAGTTATGGTTCGTCATGGAAACACATCTCTGGTTACAACATAAAATGTTGACGGTAAAATACCCCTTACCCTTAACCGATCATCACCAAAATCAATAGGCCTTTAGTCTTCTACAACTAAGGCACTTATGTAAAATATTATTTGAATCTGCTTGAATTTACGGCAGTTATCGTTCGACATGGGAAAATTTCTCTTGATACAACATACAGTGTTGCAGGTAAACTAGACCTTTCCCTTAACAGATCTTCACCAAAAAGAAAGGGCCTTGAGAACTCTACATCTTAGGGCTGTATGCAAAACATTATTTAATTCTGTTTGAACTTACGGCAGTTAGCGTTCGTCATGAAAATATTTCTCTTGTTACAACATAAAATGTTGCCGGTAAGCTTCCCCTTTCACTTAACCGATCTTCACGAAAATCAACAGGCCTTGATTACTCTAGAATTCAGGAATGTATGCAAAACATTATTTAATTCTGTTTGAATGTTTAACAGTTATCGTTCGTCATACAAAAAATTACCGTTGTTGAAACATAAACTGTTGCTGGTAAACTACCCCTTCCCCTTAACCGATCTTCACCAAAAACCACAGATCGTTAGAACCCTACAATTCAGGGCTCCATACAAAACGTTATTTATTCTCTTTGAAGCTGCGGCTGATGTTTTTGCCATACAAAAATTACCCTTCTTAAAACATAAAATGTTGCTGGTAAACTACCCCTTCCCCTTAAACGATTTTCACCAAAAACAGAAGGCCTTGAGAACTCTAAAATTCAGGGCTGTATGCGAAACATTATACATAATTCTGTTTTAATTTGTGGCTGTTATCGTTTGCCATAGGAAAAAAATTACCCTTGATAAATAACGTTGCTGCTAAACTACCCCTTTCCCTTAACCGATCTTCACCAAAAACAACAGGTGTTGTCTACTGTACAAATCAGGACTGTACGCAAAATATTATTTGATTCTGTTTGAACTTGGGATGTTATCGTTTGCCATAATAAAAATCTACAGACAGACACACAAACACACACACACACACACACACACACTTTTCGAAAAACGACTTTTTTCATATTTTGAGCGTAGGACAATCAGAATCTGCAATAATCTCACCCCGTTTACCTATCCTTTCCATTTATAGATATTTCATCTACGTTTCTACAGAGGATTATTTAAGCTTCTTATCAAGGTAATTTATATATAAAAATTAGGTACTTTACCCTTGTTAAAACATATAACGTTGCTAGTATATTACTCCTTTCTCTTAACCGATCTTCACCAAAATCAATAGACCTTCAGTCATCTACAATTCAGGGATGTATGCAAAAAAATATTTAATTTTCCTTGAATTTACGGCAGTTATCGTACGTCATAGAAAACGTTACCCTTCTTATTATTACATAAAACGTTGCAGGTAAACTACCCCTTTCTCTTAACTAATCTTCATCAAAATCAACCGGTCTTGATTACTCTAGAATTCAGGAATGTATGCTAAACATTATTAAGACACACACACACACACACACACTTTTCGAAAAACGACTGTTTTCATGTTTTGAGAGTAGTTAAATCAGAATCTGCAATTATCTCACCCCGTTTACCTACCCTTTTCATTTATAGATATTTCATCTACGTTTCTACAGAGGATTATTTAAGCTTCTTATCAAGATAATTTATACATAAAAATTAAGTATTTTACCCTTGTCAAAACATAAAATTTTGCTGGTAAATTACCCCTTCCCTTAACCGATCTTCAACAAAATCAAGAGACCTTGAGTCGTCTATAATTCAGAAGGCATGCAAAACATTATTTCATTCTGATTGAACTTATCATTCGTCATAGAAAATATCGGTATGGAGAATTGTACAGGACTTCCATTTTTTAAGATTTATATTTAAAATCACATTCGAAATGAAATATTTCCATATAAACTTCTTCTTTCTACTTATTGCTTCAGTCTTAGACCACAGTACTGTGGTCACTAACGTACACCACCTCACGTTTTCGCACTCGATTTTCACTGAGATGGAAGTCGATGGCACTGCCGAAATATTTGGTTTTGCAGAAAACATTGGACTACGGCTAAACTGCCCGGGAAGGAATTTTAACAAAGAACTACTTCTTTGTTGCCGATAACACAGTACACATACAATATTCTCCCCTCCCCTTCAACTATAATTTTCATTTATAGAAATTTGCACCCACCCCGTTCCCCTAACCTCTTCATTTATAGATATTTCATCTACGTCTCTACAGTGGTTTATTATGACCTTCTTATCAAGATATTTTATTTATCAAAATTGAGTACTTTACTCTTGTTAAAACATAAAGCATTGCCGGTAAACTACCCGTTTCTCTAAATCGATCTTCACCAAAATCAATAGACATTCAGTCCTCTACAATGCAGGGATGCATGCAAACAAATATTTGATTCTGTTTCAATTTGCGGCAGTTATCGTTAGTCATGAAATCATTTCTCTTGTTACAACATAACATGTTTCTGGTAAACTACCCCTTTCCCTATACCGATCTTCACCTAAATTAACAGGGCTTGAGCTCTCCACAATTTAGGAACGCATGCAAAAAAATATTTGATTTTCCTTGAATTTACGGCAGTTATCGTACGTCATAGAAAACATTACTCTTCATATTAATACATAAAACTTTGCAGGTATACTACCCCTTTCTCTCAACTGATCTTCATCAAAATCAACTGGTCTTGATTACTCTAGAATTCAGGAATGTATGCAAAACATTATTTAATTCTGTTTGAATGTTCGATAGTTATCGTTCGTCATAAAAAAATTACCTTTGTTAAAACGTAAAATGTTGCTGGTGAACTACCCCTTTCCCTTAACCGATCTTCACCAAAAACAAAAGATCGTGAGAACCCTACAATTCAAGGCTGCATACGAAACATTATTTGATTCTCTTTGAAGTTGCGGCTGATATTTTTTGCCATAAGAAAATTTTACCTTTGATAAAATATAAAATGTTTTTGGTAAACTACCCCTTCCTCTTAGCCAATCTTCACCAAAAACAAAAGGCCTTGAGAACTCTACAATTCAGGGCTGTATGCGAAACATTATATATAATTCTGTCTTAATTTGCGGCTGTTATCGTTTGCCATAGAAAAAAATTACTCTTGATAAAAAAACTTTGCTTGTGAACTACCCCTTTCCGTTAACCGATCTTTGCCAAAAACAACAGGTATTGTCTACTGTACAAATCAGTACTGTAGGCAAAATTTTATTTGATTCTGTTTGAATTTGGGATGTTACTGTTTGCCATAAAAAAATCTACAGACAGACACACAAACACACACACACACACTTTTAGAAAAATGACTTTTTTTCATGTTTTGAGTGTAGTATAATCAGAATCTGCAATAATCTCACCCCGTTCACTTAACTTTTTCATTTACAGATATTTCTGCTACGTTTCTACAGTGGCTTATTATGAGCTTCTAATCAAGATAATTTATATATCAAAATTAAATACTTTACTCTTGTTAAAACACATAACGTTGCTAGTAAATTACTCCTTTCTCTTAACAGATCTTCACCAAAATCAATAGACCTTCAGTCTTCTACAATTCAGAGATGTATGCAAACAAATATTTTATTCTGTTTGAAGGTGCGGCAGTTATGGTTCGTCATGGAAACACATCTCTGGTTACAACATAAAATGTTGACGGTAAAATACCCCTTACCCTTAACCGATCATCACCAAAATCAATAGGCCTTTAGTCTTCTACAACTAAGGCACTTATGTAAAATATTATTTGATTCTGCTTGAATTTACGGCAGTTATCGTTCGACATGGAAAAATTTCTCTTGTTACAACATAAAATGTTGCCGGTAAGCTTCCCCTTTCACTTAACCGATCTTCACGAAAATCAACAGGCCTTGATTACTCTAGAATTCAGGAATGTATGCAAAATATTATTTAATTCTGTTTGAATGTTCAACAGTTATCGTTCGTCATACAAAAAATTACCGTTGTTGAAACATAAACTGTTGCTTGTAAACTACCCCTTCCCCTTAACCGATCTTCACCAAAAACCACAGATCGTTAGAACCCTACAATTCAGGGCTCCATACAAAACGTTATTTATTCTCTTTGAAGCTGCGGCTGATGTTTTTGCCATACAAAAATTACCCTTGTTAAAACATAAAATGATGCTGGTAAACTACCCCTTCCCCTTAAACGATTTTCACCAAATACAGAAGGCCTTCAGAACTCTAAAATTCAGGGCTGTATGCGAAACATTATACATAATTCTGTTTTAATTTGTGGCTGTTATCGTTTGCCATAGGAAAAAAATTACCCTTGATAAATAACGTTGCTGCTAAACTAACCCTTTCCCTTAACCGATCTTCACCAAAAACAACAGGTGTTGTCTACTGTACAAATCAGGGCTGTACGCAAAATATTATTTGATTCTGTTTGAACTTGGGATGTTATCGTTTGCCATAATAAAAATCTACAGACAGACACACAAACACACACACACACACACACACACACACACTTTTCGAAAAACGACTTTTTTCATGTTTTGAGCGTAGTTAAATCAGAATCTGCAATAATCTCACCCCGTTTACCTATCCTTTTCATTTATAGATGTTTCATCTACGTTTCTACAGAGGATTATTTCAGCTTCTTATCAAGATAATTTATACATAAAAATTAAGTACTTTACCCTTGTCAAAACATAAAATTTTGCTGGTAAATTACCCCTTCCCATAACCGATCTTCACCAAAATCAAGAGACCTTGAGTCGTCTATAATTCAGAAGGCATGCAAAACATTATTTCATTCTGATTGAACTTATCATTCGTCACAGAAAATATCTTTATGGAGAATTGTACAGGACTTCCATTTTCTAAGATTTATATTTAAAATCACATTCGAAATGAAATATTTCCATATAAACTTCTTCTTTCTACTTATTGCTTCAGTCTTAAACCACAGTACTGTGGTCACTAACGTATACCACCTCACGTTTTCGCACTCGATTTTTACTGACATGGAAGTCGATGGCACTGCCGAAATGTTTGGTTTTGCAGAAAACATTGGACTACGGCTAAACTACCCGGGAAGGAATTTTAACAAAGAACTACTTCTTTGTTGCCGATAACACAGTACACATACAAAATTCTCCCCTCCCCCTTCAACTATAATTTTCATTTATAGAAATTTGCACCCACCCCGTTCCCTAAACCTCTTCATTTATAGATATTTCATCTACGTTTCTACAGTGGATTATTATGACCTTCTTATCAAAATACTTTATTTATCAAAATTGAGTACTTTACTCTTGTTAAAACATAAAGCATTGCCGGTCAACTACCCGGTTTTCTAAATCGATCTTCACCAAAATCAATAGACCTTCAGTCCTCTACAATGCTGGGATGCATGCAAAAAAATATTTGATTCTGTTTCAATTTGCGGCAGCAATCGTTAGTCATGAAATCATTTCCCTTGTTACAACATAACATGTTTCTGGTAAACTACCCCTTTCCCTTTACCGATCTTCACCAAAATTAACAGGCCTTGAGCTCTCCACAATTTAGGAAGGCATGCAAAAAAATATTTGATTTTCCTTGAATTTACGGCAGTTATCGTACGTCATAGAAAACATTACCCTTCATATTAATACATAAAACGTTCAGTTAAACTACCGCTTTCTCTTAACTGACCTTCATCAAAATCAACAGGTCTTGATTACTCTAGAAATCAGGAATGTATGCAAAACATTATTTGATTCTCTTTGAAGTTGCGGCTGATATTTTTTGCCATAAAAAAATGTTACCTTTGATAAAACATAAAATGTTGCTGGTAAACTACCCCTACCTCTTAGCAAATCTTAACCAATAACAAAAGGCCTTGAGAACTCTACAAATCAGGGCTCAATGCGAAACATTATATATAATTCTGTCATAATTTGCGTCTGTTATCGTTTGCCATAGAAAAAAAATTACTCTTGATAAAAAAACGTTGCTTGTGAACTACCCCTTTCCGTTAACCGATCTTCGCCAAAAACAACAGGTATTACATACTGTACAAATCAGTACTGTAGGCAAAATTTTATTTGATTCTGTTTGAATTTGGGCTGTTACTGTTTACCATAAAAAAATCTACAGACAGACACACAAACACACACACACACACACACACACACACACACACACATTTCGAAAAATGATTTTTTTTTTATGTTTTGAGTGTAGTATAATCAGAATCTGCAATAATCTCACCCCGTTCACTTAACTTTTTCATTTACAGATATTTCGTCTACGTTTCGACAGTGGCTTATTATGAGTTTCTAATCAAGATAATTTATATATCAAAATTAAATACTTTACTCTTGTTAAAACACATAACGTTGCTAGTAAATTACTCCTTCCTCTTAACAGATCTTCACCTAAATCAATAGACCTTCAGTCTTCTACAATTCAGGGATGTATGCAAACAAATATTTTATTCTGTTTGAAGGTGCGGCAGTTATGGTTCGTCATGGAAACACATCTGTGGTTACAACGTAAAGTGTTCACGGTAAAATACCCCTTAACCTTAACCGATCATCACCAAAATCAATAGGCCTTGAGTCTTCTACAACTCAGGCACTTATGTAAAATATTATTTGATTCTGCTTGAATCAATAATCAATAATCAATAAACAATAATCAATAGGAGAACTACATCTTAGGGCTGTATGCAAAACATTGTTTGATTCTGTTTGAACTTACGGCAGTTGTCGTTCGTCATGAAAATATTTCTCTTGTTACAACATAAAATGTTGCCGGTAAGCTTCCCCTTTCACTTAACCGTTCTTCACGAAAATCAACAGGCCTTGATTACTCTAGAATTCAGGAATGTATGCAAAACATTATCTAATTCTGTTTGAATGTTCAACAGTTATCGTTCGTCATAGAAAAAATTACCCTTGTTGAAACATAAAATGTTGCTGGTAAACTACCCCTTCCCCTTAACCGATCTTCACCAAAAACCACAGATCCTTAGATCCCTAAAATTCAGGGCTCCATACAAAACGTTTTTATTCTCTTTGAAGCTGCGGCTGATCTTTTTGCCATACAAAAATTACCCTTGTTAAAACATAAAATGTTGCTGGTAAACTACCCTTTCTCTTCACCTATCTTCACCAAAAACAACAGGTTTTGTCTACTGTACAAATCAGGATGTACGCAAAATATTATTTGATTCTGTTTGAACTTGGGATGTTATCGTTTGCCATAATAAAAATCAACAAACAGACACACAAACACACACACACACACACACACACACACACACGCACACACACAGACACACACTTTTCGAAAAACGACTTTTTTCATGTTTTGAGCGTAGTACAATCAGAATCTGCAATCATCTCACCCCGTTTAGCTATGCTTTTCATTTACAGGTATTTCATCTACGTTTCTACAAAGGATTTTTTAAGCTTCTTATCAAGATAATTTATATATCAAAATTAGGGACTTTACCCTTGTTAAAACATTTCACGTTGCTAGTAAATTTCTCCTTTCTCTTAACCGATCTTCACCAAAATCAATATACCTTCAGTCTTCTAAAATTCAGGGATGTATGCAAAAAATATTTGATTTTCCTTGAATTTACGGCAGTTATCGTACGTCATAGAAAACATTACCCTTCATATTAATACATAAAACGTTGCAGTTAAACTACCGCTATCTCTTAACTGATCTTCATCGAAATCAACAGGTCTTGATTACTCTAGAAATCAGGAATGTATGCAAAACATTATTTGATTCTCTTTGAAGTTGCGGCTGATATTTTTTGCCATAAAAAAATGTTACCTTTGATAAAACATAAAATGTTGCTGGTAAACTACCCCTTCCCCTTAGCCAATCTTCACCAAAAACAAAAGGCCTTGAGAACTCTACAAATCAGGGCTGTACGCGAAACATTATATATAATTCTGTCTTAATTTGCGTCTGTTATCGTTTGCCATAGAAAAAAATTACTCTTGATAAAAAACGTTGCATGTGAACTACCCCTTTCCGTTAACCGATCTTCGCCAAAAACAACAGGTATTGTATACTGTACAAATCAGTACTGTAGGCAAAATTTTATTTGATTCTGTTTGAATTTGGGCTGTTACTGTTTGCCATAAAAAAATCTACAGCAGACATACAAACACACACACACACACACACTTTTCGAAAAATGACTTTTTTTCATGTTTTGAGTGTAGTATAACCAGAATCTGCAATAATCTCACCCCGTTCACTTAACTTTGTCATTTACAGATATTTCTACTACGTTTCTACAGTGGCTTATTATGAGCTTCTTATCAAGATAATTTATATATCAAAATTAAATACTTTACTCTTGTTAAAACACATAACGTTGGTAGTAAATTACTCCTTTCTCTTAACAGATCTTCACCAAAATCAATAGACCTTCAGTCTTCTACAATTCATGGATGTGAGCAAACAAATATTTTATTCTGTTTGAAGGTGCGGCAGTTATGGTTCGTCATGGAAACACATCTCTGGTTACAACATAAAATGTTGACGGTAAAATAACCCTTAACCTTAACCGATCATCACCAAAATCAATAGGCCTTTAGTCTTCGACAACTAAGGCACTTATGTAAAATATTATTTGATTCTGCTTGAATTTACGGCAGTTATCGTTCGACATTGAAAAATTTCTCTTGTTACAACATACAGTGTTGCAGGTAAACTAGACCTTTCCCTTAACAGATCTTCACCAAAAAGGAAGGGCCTTGAGAACTCTACATCTTAGGGCTGTATGCAAAACATTATTTGATTCTGTTTGAATTTACGGCAGTTATCGTTCGTCATGAAAATATTTCTCTTGTTACAACATAAAATGTTGCCGGTAAGCTTCCCCTTTCACTTAACCGATCTTCACGAAAATCAACAGGCCTTGATTACTCTAGAATTCAGGAATGTATGCAAAACATTATTTAATTCTGTTTCAATGTTCAACAGTTATCGTTCGTCATACAGAAAATTACCGTTGTTGAAACATAAACTTTTGCTGGTAAACTACCCCTTCCCCTTAACCGATCTTCACCAAAAACCACAGATCGTTAGAACCCTACAATTCAGGGCTCCATACAAAACGTTATTTATTCTCTTTGAAGCTGCGGCTGATGTTTTTGCCATACAAAAATTACCCTTGTTAAAACATAAAATGATGCTGGTAAACTACCCCTTCCACATAAACGATTTTCACTAAATACAGAAGGCCTTCAGAACTCTAAAATTCAGGGCTGTATGCGAAACATTATACATAATTCTGTTTTAATTTGTGGCTGTTATCGTTTGCCATAGGAAAAAAATTACCCTTGATAAATAACGTTGTTGCTAAACTAACCCTTTCCCTTAACCGATCTTCACCAAAAACAACAGGTGTTGTCTACTGTACAAATCAGGACTGTACGCAAAATATTATTTGATTCTCTTTGAACTTATCGTTTGCCATAATAAAAATCTACAGACAGACACACACACACACACACACACACACACACACACACACACACACACACTTTTCGAAAAACGACTTTTTTCATGTTTTGAGCGTAGTTAAATCAGAATCTGCAATAATCTCACCCCGTTTACCTATCCTTTTCATTTATAGATGTTTCATCTACGTTTCTACAGAGGATTATTTAAGCTTCTTATCAAGATAATTTATACATAAAAATTAAGTACTTTACCCTTGTCAAAACATAAAATTTTGCTGGTAAATTACCCCTTCCTTTAACCGATCTTCACCAAAATCAAGAGACCTTGAGTCGTCTATAATTCAGAAGGCATGCAAAACATTATTTCATTCTGATTGAACTTATCATTCGTCACAGAAAATATCTTTATGGAGAATTGTACAGGACTTCCATTTTCTAAGATTTATATTTAAAATCACATTCGAATTGAAATATTTCCATATAAACTACTTCTTTCTACTTATTGCTTCAGTCTTAAACCACAGTACTGTGGTCACTAACGTATACCACCTCACGTTTTCGCACTCGATTTTCACTGACATGGAAGTCGATGGCACTGCCGAAATGTTTGGTTTTGCAGAAAACATTGGACTACGGCTAAACTGCCCGGGAAGGAATTTTAACAAAGAACTACTTCTTTGTTGCCGATAACACAGTACAAATACAAAATTCTCCCCTCCCCCTTCAACTATAATTTTCATTTATAGAAATTTGCACCCACCCCGTTCCCTTAACCTCTTCATTTATAGATATTTCATCTACGTTTCTACAGTGGATTATTATGACCTTCTTATCAAGATACTTTATTTATCAAAATTGAGTAGTTTACTCTTGTTAAAACATAAAGCATTGCCGGTAAACTACCCGGTTTTCTAAATCGATCTTCACCAAAATCAATAGACCTTCAGTCCTCTACAATGCAGGGATGCATGCAAAAAAATATTTGATTCTGTTTCAATTTGCGGCAGCTATCGTTAGTCATGACATCATTTCTCTTGTTACAACATAACATGTTTCTGGTAAACTACCCCTTTCCCTTTACCGATCTTCACCAAAATTAACAGGCCTTGTGCTCTCCACAATTTAGGAAGGCATGCAAAAAAATATTTAATTTTCCTTGAATTTACGGCAGTTATCGTACGTCATAGAAAACATTACCCTTCATATTAATACATAAAACGTTGCAGTTAAACTACCGCTTTCTCTTAACTGACCTTCATCAAAATCAACAGGTCTTGATTACTCTAGAAATCAGGAATGTATGCAAAACATTATTTGATTCTCTTTGAAGTTGCGGCTGATATTTTTTGCCATAAAAAAATGTTACCTTTGATAAAACATAAAATGTTGCTGGTAAACTACCCCTTCCTCTTAGCCAATCTTAACCAAAAACAAAAGGCCTTGAGAACTCTAAAAATCAGGGCTCTATGCGAAACATTATATATAATTCTGTCTTAATTTGCGTCTGTTATCGTTTGCCATAGAAAAAAAATTACTCTTGATAAAAAAACGTTGCTTGTGAACTACCCCTTTCCGTTAACCGATCTTCGCCAAAAACAACAGGTATTATATACTGTACAAATCAGTACTGTAAGCAAAATTTTATTTGATTCTGTTTGAATTTGGGCTGTTACTGTTTGCCATAAAAAAATCTACAGACAGACACACAAACACACACACACACACACACACACATTTCGAAAAATGACTTTTTTCATGTTTTGAGTGTAGTATAATCAGAATCTGCAATAATCTCACCCCGTTCACTTAACTTTTTCATTTACATATGTTTCATCTACGTTTCGACAGTGGCTTATTATGAGCTTCTAATCAAGATAATTTATATATCAAAATTAAATACTTTACTCTTGTTAAAACACAGAACGTTGCTAGTAAATTACTCCTTCCTCTTAACAGATCTTCACTAAAATCAATAGACCTTCAGTCTTCTACAATTCAGGGATGTATGCAAACAAATATTTTATTCTGTTTGAAGGTCCGGCAGTTATGGTTCGTCATGGAAACACATCTCTGGTTACAACATAAAATGTTGACGGTAATATACCCCTTACCCTTAACCGATCATCACCAAAATCAATAGGCCTTGAGCCTTCTACAACTCAGGCACTTATGTAAAATATTATTTGATTCAGCTTGAATTTACGGCAGTTATCGTTCGTCATGGGAAAATTTCTCTTGTTACAACGTACAATGTTGCAGGTAAACTAGACCTTTCCCTTAACAGATCTTCACCAAAAAGAAAGGACCTTGAGAACAAATATTTTATTCTGTTTAAAGGTGCGGCAGTTATGGTTCGTCATGGAAACACATCTCTGGTTACAACATAAAATGTTGACGGTAAAATACCCCTTACCCTTAACCGATCATCACCAAAATCAATAGGCCTTGAGTCTCCTACAACTCAGGCACTTATGTAAAATATTATTTGATTCTGCTTGAATTTACGGCAGTTATCGTTCGTCATGGGAAAATTTCTCTTGTTAAAACATAAAATGTTGCTGGTAAACTACCCCTTCCCCTTAATGATTTTCACTAAAAACAGAAGGCCTTCAGAACTCTACAATTCAGGGCTGTATGCGAAACATTATATATAATTTTTTTTTAATTTGCGGCGGTTATCGTTTGCCATAGGAAAATAATTACCCTTGATAAAAAACGTTGCAGGTAAACTACCCCTTCCCCTTAACCGATCTTTACCAAAAACAACAGGTGTTGTCTACTGTACAAATCAGGACTGTACGCAAAATAATATTTGATTCTGCTTGAACTTGGGATGTTATCGTTTGCCATAATAAAAATCTACGGACAGACACCCAATCACACACACACACACACTTTTCGTAAAACGACTTTTTTCATGTTTTGAGCGTAGTACAATCAGAATCTGCAATAATCTCACCCCGTTTACCTATCCTTGTCATTTATAGATATTTCATCTACGTTTCTACAGAGGATTATTTAAGCTCATTATCAAGATAATTTATATATAAAAATTAAGTACTTTACCCTTGTTAAAACATATACTTTTGCTGGTAAATTACCCCTTCCCTTAACCGGTCTTCACCAAAATCAAGAGATATTGCGTCCTCTATAATTCGGAAGGCATACAAAACATTATTTCATTCTGATTGAAGTTATCATTCGCCATAGAAAATATCGGTATGGAGAATCATACAGGACCTCCACTTTCTAAGATTTATATTTAAAATCATATTCGAAATGAAATATTTCCATAGAAACTACGGAGAAGTTGGATAGAAATTATATCGGTATGGAGAATTATACAGGACTTCCATGTTCTAAGATTTATATTTGAAATAATTTCTCTTGTTACAACATAACATGTTTCTGGTAAACTACCCCTTTCCCTTTACCGATATTCACCACAATCAACAAGCTTTGAGTTATCTACAATTCAGGATAATATTCAAAATATTATTTGATTCTCTTTGAATTTATGGCAGTTATCTTTCGTCATAAGAAATTACCCTTGTTAAAACATAAAATTTTGCTGGTATACTACCCCTTTCCCTTAACCGATATTCACGAAAATCTGGAGACAGTGAGATCTCTACAATTTAGCGAAGTATCCTAAAACTTATTTGATTATGTGTGAATGTACGGCAGTTACCTTTCGTCAAAAAAAATTAACCTTTTTATCACGTAAAACGTTACAGGAAGACTACCCATTTCTCATAACTGATCTTCACCAAAATTAACAGGCCTGCATGCAAAAATATTTGATTTTCCTTGAATTTACGGCAGTTATCGTTCGTCATAGAAAACATTACCCTTCTTATTAATACATAAACCGTTGCCGGTAAACTACCCCTTTCTCTAAACCGATCTTCACTAAAATCAAGAGAACTTCAGTCCTCTACAAATCAGGACAGTATTCAAAACATTATTTGATTCTGTTTGTATTTGCGGCTGTTATCGTTTGCCATAGAAAAAATATTACCCCTTGATAAAAAAACGTTGCTGGTAAAATACCCTTTTCCCTTAACCGATCTTCACCAAAACCAACAGGTCCTGATTACTCTACAATTCAGGGATGTATGCAAAAAATTATTTGATTCTGTTTGAATTTGCGACTCTTACCGTTTGCCATAATAAATTCCCTTGTTAAAATATAAAACGTTGCTGGTAAACTACCCCTTTCCCTTAACCGATTTTCAACAAAATCAACAGACATTTAGTTCTGTATAACTCAAAATGGTAAGCAAAAGAGTTGTTGATTCTGTTTGAATTTACGGCAGTTATCGTTCGTCATAGAAAACATTACCCTTGTTAAAACATAAAAGGTTGCTGGTAAACTACCCCATTCCCTAAATCGATCTTCAACAAAATCAACACACCTTGAGCTCGGTGTAATTAAAAAAGGTATGAAAAAGACTAGTAGATTCTGTTTGTATTTGCGGCTGTTATCGTTTGCCATAGGAAAAAATTATCCTTGATAAAAAAATGTTGTAGGTAAACTACCCCTTTCCCTTAACCGATCTTCACCAAAAACAATAGATCTTGTGTACTCTACAAATCAATGCTGTATGCAAAACTTTATTTGATTTCGTTCGAATTTGCGACTCTTATCTTTTGCCATATAAAATACCCTTTTAAAACATAAAACGTTGCTTGTAAACTACCCCTTTCCTATAACCGATCTTCACCAAAAACAGCAGGTCATGAGAACAACAATTCAGCGCTGTATGCAAAACATTATTTGATTCTGTTTACATTTGCGGCCATAGAATATACCCTTGTTAAAAATAAATTGTTGTTGGTAAACTACCCCTTTCTCTTAACCGATCTTCACTAAAACAAATAGGTCTTTATTACTCTATAATCCAAGGCCGTATGCAAAAGAGTAGTTGATTCTGTTTGAATTTGTGGCTGTTATCGTTTGCCAAAAAAAAATTACCCTTGATTAAATAAAAACCGTTGCTGGTAAACTACCCCTTTCCTTTAACCGATCTTCACCAAACACTAAAGGTCTTTAGTACTCTACAAATCAGGGCGGTATGCAAAACATTATTTGATTCTGTTTGAATTTGCGGCTGTTATCGTTTGCCATAGAAAAAAATCTATAGACACACAGACACTTTTCGAAAATGACTTTTTTTCATGTTTTGAGTGTAGTACAATCACAATCTGCAATAATATCGAACACGATTTTTTTGCCATCACCATACTTCTATTTCCTTAAGGAACGTGGAAGTAAAAATTACCCATGTTAAAACATAAAACGTTGCAGGTAAACAGGTAAACTACCCCTTTCCCTAAACCGATCTTCAACAAAAACAGCAGGTCTTGAGAACTCTACAATTCAGGGCTTTATGCAAAACATTATTTGATTCTGTTTGAATTTGCGGCTGTTATCGTTTGCCGTAGAAAAATAAGGGTATGGGGAACCCTACATGACTTCCATGTTCTATGATTTATATTTAAAATCACTTTCGACTTGAAATATTTCCATAGAAACTACTTGTTCTATGGAATATAGCTTATGCCTTAAACACAGTACTGTGGTCACTAACGTATACCACCACACGTTATCGCACTCGATTTTCACTGGAAATGGCAGTCGACGGCATTGCCGAAACGTCTGTTGTTGCAGAAAACATTGGACTACGGCCAAACAGCCCGGGAAGGAATTTCAACAACAAACCACTACTTTGTTGCCGATAATGTAGTACACATTTAAAAATTATCCCCTTGCCCTTCAACTATAATTTTCATTTATAGAAAATTACCCCCACCCCGTTCAAATAACCTCTTTATATATAGATATTTCATCTTCGTTTCAACAGTGGATTATTAAGATCTTCTTATCAGGATACTTTATTTATCAAAATTAAGTACTTTACTCTTGTTACAACATACAATGTTCTTGGTTAACTGACCTTTCCCGTAACCGATCTTCACCAAAATAAATAGCCCTTGAGTCTTCTACAACTCAGGCACATATGTAAAAAATTATTTGATTCTGTTTGAATTTACGGCAGTTATCGTTCGTCATGAAAATATTTCTCTTGTTACAACATAAAATGTTGCCGGTAAATTTCCCCTTTCACTTAACCGATCTTCCCGAAAATCAACAGACATTGAGATCTCTACAAATTAGGTAAGTGTCCAAGAACGTATTTGATTATGTTTGAATTCACGACAGTTATCGTTCGTCATAAAAAAATTAAAATTGTGATCACATAAAATGTTACTGGTAAACTACCCCTTTCTCTTAACTGACCTTCACCAAAATCAACAGGTCTTTATTACTCTAGAATTCAGGAATGTATGCAAAACATTATTTAATTCTGTTTGAATGTTCGATAGTTATCGTTCGTCATAGAAAAAATTACCCTTGTTAAAACATGAAATGTGGCTGGTAAACTACCCCTTTCCCTTAACCGATCTTCACCAAAAACAACAGGTATTTTCTACTGTACAAATCAGTACTGTGCGCAAAATATTATTGGATTCTGTTTGAATTTGGGCTGTTATCGTTTGCCATAAAAAAAACTACAGACAGAAACACAAACACACACGCACATACTTTTAGAAAAATGAATTTTTTTCATGTTTTGAGTGTAGTACAATCTGAATCTGCAATAATCTCACCCCGTTCACCTAACCATTTCATTTATAGAAATTTCATCTACGTTTCTACAGTGGATTATTATGAGCTTCTTATCAAGATAATTTATATATGAAAATTAATTACTTTACTCTTGTTAAAACTTATAACGTTGCTGGTAAACTTCCCCTTTCTCTTAACCGATCTTCACCAAAATCAATAGGCCTTAAGTCTTCTACAACTCAGGCACATATGTAAAAAATTATTTGAATCTGTTTGAATTTACGGGAGATATCGTTCGTCATGGGAAAAAATTTGTCTTGTTACAACATACAATGTTGCAGGTAAACTAGACCTTCCCTTAACAGATCTTCACCAAAAAGAAAGGGCCTTGAGAACTCTACAACTTAGGGCTGTATGCAAAACATTATTTGATTCTGTTTGGAATTACGGCAGTTATCGTTCGTCATCAAAATATTTCTATTGTTACAAATAAAATGATGCCGGTAAACTTCCCCTTTCACTTAACCGATCTTCACGAAAATCAACACACCTTGAGATCTCTAAATATTAGGTAAGTGTCCAAAAACTTATTTGATTATATTTGAATTTACGGCAGTTATCGTTCGTCATAAAAAAATTAAACTTGTTATCACATAAAACGTTACTGGTAAACTAACCCTTTCTCTTAACTGATCTTCACCAAAATCAACAGGCCTTGATTGCTCTAGAATTCAGGAATGTATGCAACACATTATTTAATTCTGTTTGAATGTTCGACAGTTATCGTTCGTCATATAAAAAATTACCCTTGTTAAAACATAAAATGTTGCTGGTAAACTACCCCTTTCCCTTAACCGATCTTCACCAAAAACAACAGATCGTGAGAACCCTACAATTCAGGGCTGCATACGAACATTATTTTATTCTCTTTGAAGCTGCGGCTGATACGTTTTGCCATAGAAAAAGTTACCCTTGTTAAAACATAAAATGTTGCTGGTAAACTACCTCTTGACCTTAACCGATCTTCAACGAAATCAACAGACCTTGAGTTCTCTATAATTCAAAAAGGTATGCAAAAACGTAGTAGATTCTGTTTGAATTTGCGGCTGTCATCATTTATCTAAAAAATCTAAAAAACATTTACAGACACACACACAGACAGTATTCGAACAATGTTTTTTTTTCATGTTTTGAGTGTAGTACAATCAGATCTGCAATAATGTCGACCACGATTTTTTAATACATCACAATTTCTCTTGACAAAAAAAAGGTTGCTGGTAAACTACCCCTTTCCCTTAACCGATCTTCACCAAAAACAACAGATCGTGAGAACCCTACAATTCAGGGCTGCATACGAACATTATTTTATTCTCTTTGAAGCTGCGGCTGATACGTTTTGCCATAGAAAAAGTTACCCTTGTTAAAACATAAAATGTTGCCGGTAAACTTCCCCTTTCACTTAACCGATCTTCACGAAAATCAACACACCTTGAGAACTCTAAATATTAGGTAAGTGTCCAAAAACTTATTTGATTATATTTGAATTTACGGCAGTTATCGTTCGTCATAAAAAAATTAAACTTGTTATCACATAAAACGTTACTGGTAAACTAACCCTTTCTCTTAACTGATCTTCACCAAAATCAACAGGCCTTGATTGCTCTAGAATTCAGGAATGTATGCAACACATTATTTAATTCTGTTTGAATGTTCGACAGTTATCGTTCGTCATATAAAAAATTACCCTTGTTAAAACATAAAATGTTGCTGGTAAACTACCCCTTTCCCTTAACCGATCTTCACCAAAAACAACAGATCGTGAGAACCCTACAATTCAGGGCTGCATACGAACATTATTTTATTCTCTTTGAAGCTGCGGCTGATACGTTTTGCCATAGAAAAAGTTACCCTTGTTAAAACATAAAATGTTGCTGGTAAACTACCTCTTGACCTTAACCGATCTTCAACGAAATCAACAGACCTTGAGTTCTCTATAATTCAAAAAGGTATGCAAAAACGTAGTAGATTCTGTTTGAATTTGCGGCTGTTATCATTTATCTAAAAAATCTAAAAAACATTTACAGACACACACACAGACAGTATTCGAACAATGTTTTTTTTTCATGTTTTGAGTGTAGTACAATCAGATCTGCAATAATGTCGACCACGATTTTTTAATACATCACAATTTCTCTTGACAAAAAAAAGGTTGCTGGTAAACTACACCTTTCCCTTAACCGATCTTCACCATAAAAAATAGGCCTTGAAAACTCTACAATTCAGGGCTGCATGCTAAAAATTTTTGATTCTGATTAAATTTGCGGCTGTTAACGTTTGCTTAAAAAAATCTACACACACACACACACTTTTTGAAAAATGACTTTTTTCATGTTTTGAGGATAGTACAATCAGAATCTGCAATAATCTCGACCACGATTTTTTTTTGCCATCCATACCTCCATTTCCTTATGGAACATGGAAGTAAAATTATCCCCTCCTCCAACAACTACAATTTTCATTTATAGTAAATTACCCGCATCCCGTTCAACTAGCCTCTTCATTTATAGATATTTCAACTAAGTTTATACAGTGGTTTATTAAGATCTTCGTATCAGGATACTTTACAAAATTAAGTACTTTACTCTTGTTACAACAAGAAATGTTTCTGGTAAACTACCCTTTCCTCGTTACCCATCTACACCAAAATCAACAGGCCTTGAGTACTTAAAACTTCGTGAAGGTGTGCTAAAAAGTATTTAATTCTCTTCGAATATGCGGCAGTTATCATTCGTCATAAAAATACAATTACTCTTTTAAAACATACAATGTAGCCGGTAAACTACGCTTTTCTGTTAACAGATCTTCACCAAAATCAACATACCCTGAGTACTTTAAACTTCATGAAGGTGTACAAAACATTATTTGATTCTGTTTGAATGTGCGACAGTTATTGTTCGTCATATGAAAAATTACCCTTGGTAAAACATAAGACGTGGCTGGTAAACTACCACTTTTACTAACCGATCTTCAACAACAACAACAACAACAAAATAGGCCACGAGAACTCTACAATCTAGGTCTGTATGCGAAACATTATTTGATTCAGTTTGAAGTTGCGGCTGTTATCGTTTGCCATAGATAAAAATTACCCTTTTTAAAACATAAAACGTTTCCGGTAGACTACCCCTTTCACTTAACCGATCTTCACAATATACAAGAGGTTTTGAAAACACTAAAATTTAGGGGTGTTTGCGAAACATTATTTGATTCTGTTTGAAGTTGCGGCTGATATCGTTTGCCATTGAAAAATAATTATCTTAGCTAAAAAAAAACGTTAATGGTAAACTACCCCTTTCCCTTAACCGATCTTCACCACAAACAACACGTCTTGAGTACTCTACAAATCAGGTCTGCATGATAAAAAGTATTTAATTCTGTATGAATTTACGGCTGTTATCGTTTGCCATAGAAAAAAAACTTTACACAGACAGACAGACACACAGACACACACAAAGGCACATTTCGAAAAATGATTTTCTTTAATTATTCCTTAGGCTTTCACGGCCGGTGTCATTTGAATTATGCAAGATATCCGGGCTGTTTGGCCGTGGTCCCTGGTTTAAAACAAAACCAAACGTTTCGGCAGCTCCACTAGCTGCCATCATCAGTGGTATAAAATTTCTGCACTTTGGGTGTCTACGTACTGTGGTCCTGCACGTAGACACCCAAAGTGCAGAAATTTTATACCACTGATGATGGCAGCCAGTGGAGCTGCCGAAACGTTTATTTTTGTTTTAAACCAGGGACCACGGCCAAACAGCCCGAATATCTTGCATAATTCAAATGATTTTCTTTTTTTCATGTTTTGAGGGTAGTACAATCAGTACCTGCAATAATCTCGACCACGATTTTTTTTTGCCATCACATACTTCCATTTCCTTATGGAACATGGATGTACAATTATCCCCGCGCCAATCAACTATAATTTTCATTTATAGTAAATTACCCCCATCCCGTTCAACTAGCCTCTTCATTTGTAGATATTTCAACTAAGTTTATACAGTGGATTATTAAGATCTTCTTATCAGGATACTTTACTTTACAAAATTAAGTACTCTACTCTTGTTACAACAAGAAATGTTTCTGGTAAACTATCGTTTCCCCGTTACGCATCTACACCAAAATCAACAGGCCTTAAGTACTTAAAACTTCATGAACGTGTGCAAAAATATATAATTCTCTTTGAATATGCGGCAGTTATCATTCGTCATAAAATAAAATTACCCTCTTAAAACATAAAATGTTTCCGGTAAACGACCCTTTCCTCTTAACAGATCGTCTCCAAATCAACATTTCTTGAGTACTTAAAACTTCAGGAAGGTGTACAAAACATTATTTGATTCTGTTTGAATGGGCTGAAGTTATTGTTCGTCATATGAAAAATTACACTTCTTAAAACATAAGACGTGGCCGGTAAACTACCCCTCTTCCTTAACCGATTACACCAAAACACTTGGCCTTGGGAACTCTAAAATTCAGGGCTGCATGCTAAAAATTGTTTGATTCTGGTTTAAATTTTCGGCTGTTATAGTTTGCTTAAAAAAAAATCAACAGGCAGAGACGGACACACACACACACACACACTTTTCGAAAAATGACTTTTTTCATGTTTTGAGGGTAGTAAAATCAGAAACTTCAATAATCTCGACCACGATTTTTTTTGCAATCCATACTTCCATTTCCTTATGGAACATGGAAGTAAAATTATCCCCTCCTCCAACAACTATAATTTTCATTTATAGTAAATTACCCCCACCCCGTTCAACTAGCCTCTTCATTTATAGATATTTCAACTACGTTTATACAGTGGATTATTAAGATCTTCTTATCAGGATAATTTACTTTACAAAATTAAGTACTTTACTCTTGTTATAACAAGAAATGTTTCTCGTAAACTACCCTTTAATCGTTACCCATCTACACCAAAATCAAGAGGAGTTGAGTACTTAAAATTTCGTGAATATGTGCAAAAATGTATTTAATTCTCTTTGAATATGCGGCAGTTATCATTTGTCATAAGAATAAAATTACTCTTAAAAATAAAATGAAGCCGATAAACTACCCTTTTCTCTTAACAGATCTTCACCAAAATCAACATATATTGAGTACTTAAAACTTCAGGAAGGTGTGCAAAACATTATTTTATTCTGTTTGAATGTGCGGGGTATATTGTTCGTCATATGAAAAATTACCCTTGGCAAAACATAAGACGTGGCTGGTAAACTACCACTTGTCCTTACCCGATCTTCAACAACAAAAAATAGGCCACGAGAACTCTACAATTTAGGTCTGTATGCGAAACATTATTTGAGTCAGTTTAAAGTTGCGGCTGATATCGTTTGCCATAGAAAAAATTACCCTGGTTAAAACACAAAACGTTTCAGGTAAACTACCCTTTTCACTTAACCGATCTTCACAATAAAAAAGAGGTTTTGAAAACTCTAAAATTTAGGGGTGTTTGCGAAACATTATTTGATTCTGTTTGAAGTTGCGGCTGATATCGTTTGCCATTGAAAAATAATTATCTTAGCTAAAAAAAAACGTTAATGATAAACTACCCCTAGTAGTGTGGGAGGGGGGGGTACTGAAACACAATGACGTCATCATGTTCCAGTACCCCCCTATATCCGGGGGGATTCTAAAACAGCTAGTTCTGACGTCACCGTGACGTCACTAGCCTATGTCAGGTATCTCTGATGTCATCGTGACGTCACTGGCTATGTTCGCGGTTCGCAGTTCACCGTTCGCTGTTCGCAGTTCACCGTTCGCAGTTCACCGTTCGCGGTTCGCGGTTCGCCGTTCGCCGTTCGCCGTTGACGTCGTCGTTGACGTTGTCATCGTACCTGGGCGGCGACCTGGATTGACGTCGTCGTAGATTGGTGATAAATTCGAATGTGTGTGGCTGTGGTAAGTATATATTGTGTTCGTCAAGTTCCGCGAAACTCTCGATGACTTGGTCCCTCAGTACATAATTGAAAATGAATTCACTTGTAAAAAATTGAATATCGCACATCCATGCTCAGAAGATAAGTATTACCATATATAATATTCTGATTGATATGTAATTTTCTATAGGTAAATTTGATTATTGTTGGTTATGTATAATGAGAACGTATGTGTTGGTGGTAAATATATTTCAATTTTGACGGTGAGGCTGTGTAACTTGAATTGACGGGCAATGAAGTGATTGATTGTGTATGATTGGTGGGGGTTAAATTTAATGTTGGCGGCGAAGAGGCTGAGTGAATTGTATTGACAGGACTTGTTGTCAATTTGTACATAATGCCTCGTATGCTGTGGAAAGTGTGTATATACCACATAATTGTACATAATATCCAGTATGTTGCGGAAGGCAAGTAACAAATATAAGTTCGTGCACTCGCTCGTGTATGCAGCGCGTAATTGAAAACCACTTCACTTGCTAAAATTGTGTAACACATATCATGCATGGTAAAGGATAGTTGACAATGTATCTGTGTGGTAAGTATATATTGTAATAATAAAAAAGTCTGTACATAATAACTGCGAAACTCTCGATGACTTGGTCCTTCAGTTGAAAAATCAATTCACTTGTAAAATTGAATATCGTAAATCCATGCATAGAAGATAAATATTACTATATATGATATTCTTATTGATATGTAATTTCTATCGCACGAACGTAGAAAAAGAAGCTGTAGTGTCGTTTACATTTATTGTAAGAAATACACAAGATATGTACTGCATAAGTGAACACCACTTCACATATAAAACACGCATCATGCATGGAAAAATAATTACTTTTTATATTAATCTGCTGGTTATGTAATATCTGTGAGTTAATTTTAATAACAGGACGCAAGCCGTGAATGATGTAATCGACTCCCGCTGAGACCTTCACACAGCATGCACGTGTGGAGTTTTTTTATATCCGCTTACATCAGGATGCTGACTGACCATCTGTTATTGCATCGTGTGAACATAGTGAGGGCGGGGGGGCTTTATTACGTACATAAATTTGTTTAATAACACGACGCAAGCCGTAGATGATGTAATCGGCTCTCGCCGAGATCATCAGACCATCTGTTATCGCAGCGTGTGAACATAGTTGGGTGGTGGGTGGCTTTATTCAACTTAGACGTACTTGTAACTTGAATTGACGGGCAATGAAGTGATTGATTGTGTATGATTGGTGGGGGTTAAATTTAATGTTGGCGGCGAAGAGGCTGAGTGAATTGTATTGACAGGACTTGTTGTCAATTTGTACATAATGCCTCGTATGCTGTGGAAAGTGTGTATATACCACATAATTGTACATAATATCCAGTATGTCGCGGAAGGATGTTACCATCTCTTTCACTTTCATCATTGAGTGGGCTTTTCGATATTGTATAAAAGATCAATGAATTGCTCTCAAATACACATCATTCGTCGAGACTCAACTGGAACTCGTACAGGGTGAGTTTGTTTTTTAAAATATTCTTTAGTTTCTAAAGTGTATTATAATCAAGCAATTATTTTAAATAAAATTGATTTTTTTAATTAGTTGTACGTAATAACACATGAATGGACGTTGTGCAACACTCGTTCTAGCTTGTATATTGAGTGGTGAATAGTGATAATGTTCGAAGGACTTTTGAAATTAAATACAATAAAAATGTTAAAGCAATACCGCTTAATTAAAAACAAATAAAATACATGTAATCAAATATATTACAATTTAAAATACATAATATGTAAACGCGCACAGTAGTGACAATTACAAAATACATAATATGTAAACAACTACAATTTTGTACGAAATACATCTAAGTAAACTAAGTACAAGTTAAAATATACAAGTGCAATATGACAAATGTCTACAATTAAATTCAAAAATGTAATATGTGTAATCAAATTAAATATTATGTAAACGCACACAGTAGTGACAATTACTATTAAGTGACAATTACAAAATACAATTAACACATGCACAATGACAATTGTGTACAGTTAAATCAAATGAATTATGTGTAAACCACATTATATTGTAAGTTAAAATACAATATGTAAACGCATACACAATTGCGTATAATTAAAACAAATGAAATACGTGTAATTACAAATTAAAATACATAATATGTAAACGCACACACATACAAGGACAATTGTGTACAATTACATCAAATGAAAATAAGTGTAAGCACATTATATTTTAATTTAAAATACCATTTGTAAGCGTGTGCAATGACAATTATGCACAATTATACATGCTAAGTAATACATACGAAATATATTTGTTAATTCAGAAGATGGCTATCTGGCCTTACTCTAAAATGTCCACCACGTAAGCCTTGTCTTATTATGTAGACATAAGCACATTGACAACTGTGTACTATTAAATCAAATGAAATATGTGTAAGCACATTTTATTATAAGTTAAAATACATTATGTAAACGCACACACAATCGTGTATAATTAAGACAAATGAAATGAAATACATCTAAGTACAAGTATCGTATTACATACGATATGTAATCGTAACGCACAGGCAGTGACAATTGCGTGTGTGTGTGTGTGTGTGTGTGTGTGTGTGTGTGTGTGTGTGTGTGTGTGTGTGTGTGTGTGTGTGTGTGTGTGTGTGTGTGTGTGTGTGCAATGACATTTATGCACAATTATACATGATAAATGAAGATTTCCCCTCGGTCTTACTCTAAAATGCACACACAATTGCGTATAATTAAAACAAATGAAATATGTGTAAGCACATTATATTATAAGTTAAAATACATTATGTAAACGCACACACAATCAATATAATTAAAACAAATGAAATGAAATACATCTAAGTACAAGTTAATATATATATATGTAATCGTACGCACAGGCAGTGACAGTTGTGTGTGTGTGTGTGTGTGTGTGTGTGTGTGTGTGTGTGTGTGTGTGTGTGTGAGCGCAATGACATTTATGCGCGCGTCTGTCACTGTCTGAATGAATAACACTTGTTCGTAGCGGAAATAAATAGGGAGTTAGTTGTGGAGGAGGAAACCGGAGAGTGCATGGAGAGGGGGGACCACTCATCGCACAGTAAGCGGTTATTTTTAACCGTGTGAACAGGATACAACCAGATTTCACACGCTTTGTTCAGCGGGTAGGTGGGCGGGGTGGGGAAGGGACTCGGTTATTTTTATACGACTAGAAAGCAATTGTGCGTGTATGAACAGTCGACGGCACTATTTTTTTTTATGCGTCTAACTGGGTGATGTAATCAGCTTTAGTTGGACGCAGAAGGGGAGCGGAGACGACACGGTTATTTTTTATACGTCTAGACAGGGTGATGTCATCGACACCAGTCGAGCGTGTGGGAACAGGCGACAAGACGGCGGCACTAATTTTTTATGCGTCTAGTAATCGACTTCTGTCGTGCGCGGAAAGGGAGTAGGCGAAGGCAGTTATTTTTATGCAAGCCAGATCACATAGTTTTTTTTGCCGCCGCCGCCCGGCCGCCGCCCAGACGTCGTCGATGATAACCTAACCGACTTCAGCACAGTTTAACCTCACCGACGACGGTGAAAAAAATACTGGATGAACCTAACAAACCTAACCGATGTCACCGATAAAATTCAGTTTAACCTCACCACAAGAAGGAAAACCGAGCAGCGGTATAACCTCATCATCAACGATGACAACGACGAACGACAAAAGTCACCATCCGGACGACGACGGATTTATGTCGACTAATGAGAGTTAATCAATTTTTAATAATTAACAGACATGTGTATATGGTGCACGATAACTTTTCGTGGACACTGGAACTCGAGTCAAAGCGTCCGAGCGGCGGCGGGTGTCCACTTTTATTAACAGTTTGGTTTACGTTCTTTCCGTTAACGTTACAACAATGTACTAGAGAACGCGGACCGAAGAAATAACGCTGTTTATAGTCAAATACATTTACATGTTAGATATACACAGTCTGCAGCCGGTGAAAGGATATTCACACACGATCACAACGCTCGACGTTCGCACGCTAACAAAAATAATCGCAGCGATACACACCTACACGGGTCGTACTCTTCTGTTGTATAACGATATGTATTATGGGGAGATAGACGAATGTTCTTTCATAATCAAGAAACACGGATACGTTAAAGATCATATCGTTGGCCTAAGCGTACATTTATTATGTAAGTCATCTCTTTTTTTTTCAGTCATCTGCGAATACGCATTAGAATTATTTGCGCATGCGCATAACGGCTTTTTAGTACAGTTGCGCGCGCATCGACGCTCGCACTATATAACCTTTGAACTTCGCAACAGCGCCTCAATTACAAGTCGTTCATGTTGCTGAACACTGGTGCGCTACAAATTGTGTGTTACAAATTGTTATTCTAATTTACTTTGTGTGATATAAAGTGTTAAAGTGATCATAAAATCATGGCAGTATACGCCACTCGTACCATTGCTCTCAATGGGAGTGCAAAAACAATAAAGTACGATGATTTTCAAGACGGAGTAGACACGGTATCCGTGTTATTGAAGAGAATGGTGGAGGTTATTCCAGAAGACGTTCTCGAGGAATCACGCGATATGGGGGAAAGTTACAAGTGGTACTTGGTCGTGCGCGTCTTGTTCAAAAAATTAATAGCAGATCGTAAGCTGGAGCAGACGGGAGTGTTTCGTTCGCGTACGCAGCTCGTTTTACCTGCGGACGCGGAAGACGTGTACGAACAATATAGGGAGTGTATCGAAAAAGTGCTGGATTCGGTATCAAAGTTTACTCGTGAAGGTAGCGGATGGGTCGTAAACGGTATCGTAGCCGTTGAAGTACATTTGGTAAAATATCGTCCTTTGGCAGGATCAAGTTTCGTACCCACTCCGAAAAAATTATTACTTAAGAAAGCTATAGTAAACGTGCAGAATCTATTGGATGAAAAATGCTTCCTCTGGTCCGTTCTAGCCGGTTTACATCCGATCGCTTCTAACCCGCACCGTTTGGATCACTACAGACAGTATGAAAACGAGTTGAATATGGAAGGAATAGTTTATCCGGTACCGGTGAATCAAATTAACAAATTTGAAAAACTAAATGTGAATATTTCTGTGAACGTGTTCGGTTACGAAAGAGAAATTAGTGAGTTCGGTTACACAAAAGACGAAGTGTACCCCATACGGATAACCAAGAACAAAGGTAGAACGCACGTGAATCTTCTACTGCTAGTCAGCAATGAAGGCGTTAAACATTATTGTCTTATTAGAAACATGTCACGCTTGTTGTATACTTTAACTAAAAGTAAGACCTCTTCGTTCTACTGCAACTATTGCTTACAACGTTTCGGAGATAATACAGATCCTAAAAATTCACAAAAACGACTTGAGGATCACGAGGTACTCTGCACACCGTACGGAGCGCAAAAAGTCAAATTGCCGAGTGGAAAATATAGTAATATGTATTTTAAGGATTACACAAAGTGCCACAGAGTACCTTACACGGTGTATGCAGATTTTGAATCCTTCCTTCTTTCCGTGCATGGTTGTGAACACAAAAACGATAGATCGCACTCGCTCGACAACGCGCATCACTTGTCATGTAGTTTTTGTTATGTAATCGTTGATTGGACCGGAAAAGCTGTTAAAGAACCGGTTTTGTATCGCGGTAAAGACGTTGTGGAGACGTTTCTTCAAACTCTGTTGGAAGACATTAGTCGGCTCGAACGTGATTTTAACAAACCCATTCGCATGACTGAAGAAGCCGAGCGCGAGTTTCAAAACGCTACCATATGTCATCTATGTAAGAAGTGTCTCGAGCACGAAGGGGACAAAGTGCGAAACCATGATCATGTGACGGGCGAGTACTTGGGAGCCGCGCATAACACTTGTAATTTGAACTACAAGGTACCGCAACACGTTCCCGTGTTCTTTCACAACTTGCGAGGCTACGATTGTCACCATCTGGTGCAGGCTTTCGGAAAATTCAAGCGTGAAGACATTGAATGTATCGCTACGACCAGCGAGCGTTACGTGTCCGTGTCACTCGGCCCCTTGCGGTTTCTCGATTCCGTACAGTTCATGAACACGTCGTTAGAGAAGCTGGTAAAAAATGTGCGGAAAGAAAATTTTAAAATTTTACGCCAGTGCATGCAAACCAGTGGAAATGAAAGTAGTACCGATTTATTACTTAGAAAGGGGGTCTACCCGTATGAGTATGTGACAGACGAAAGTAAGTTCGAGGACACGTCTCTGCCCGCACAGGAACACTTTTACAACGAATTAGCCGAGACATACTTATCCGACGAAGACTACACTCATGCGCACAACATTTGGACAAGTTTCGGAATACAAACGTTAGGGGACTACCATGACCTCTATTTGAAAACTGATGTATTGCTTTTGGCTGACGTGTTCGAAAATTTTCGCAACACAAGTCTGCAGTACTACGGGATAGATCCGTGTAACGTGTACTCCGCGTCGGGACTAGCTTGGAACGCTATGATGAAAATGACTGGAATTCAACTCGAACTGTTGAAGGATATCGACATGCATCTGTTCGTAGAAACCGGAGTTCGTGGCGGAATAGCGATGATATCTAATCGATACGCCAAGGCCAACAATCCTTACTTGTCGGACTACGATCGGGGACGCGAAAATAATTATCTTCTTTACTTGGACTGTACAAATCTGTACGGAACAGCGATGCAACCACCGCTACCTCATTCCGGATTCCGTTGGATGGAACGCAAAGAAATTGACGCGTTAGATTTGAGTACAGTTGGAGTGGAAGACGAAATCGGATATATTCTTGATGTTGATCTTGGTTATCCTCGTAATTTACATGATATGCATTCGGACTATCCACTGGCACCGGAACGCAGGAAAGTCAACGAACACGAATTGTCGCCTTACAGCAAACGGTTCAATTACTTGAAGAAATTTAAAATGACTGCCACCGGTACAGTTGAAAAACTCATCACCAGCTTGAAAGATAAGGAGAATTATATCGTGCATTACAGAACGTTGCAGCTTTACCTAAAACTCGGGATGGAACTGAAAGCCGTTAATCGCGTGTTGACGTTCCGACAGAGCGCTTGGATGAAGCCGTTTATAGTTTTCAATACGGAAAAACGGAAAGCCGAAGCGAACGATTTCGAAAAGGATTTCTTTAAATTGATGATTAACGCTGTTTACGGAAAGTCATTGGAAAACGTTCGAAAACGGATAGAGTTTCGTTTGGTGTCCAACGAACGCGATCTGATAAAGCTGACTGCGAGCCCAAGATTTGAGCGCGTAAAGGTGTACAGCGAAGACTTGGTAGGTGTGATGATGAAAAAGAAAACCGTATACCTCAACCGTCCGCTGTACGTGGGGTTCACAGTGTTGGACATTAGTAAATATGTGATGTACAGTTTTCATTACGATTACATAATCGCGAAATATGGATCTCGTGTTCGATTTTGTATGACAGACACGGACTCTTTGTTGTATGATATACGGACTGATGACGTTTACTCAGACATTAAGGAAAACCTTCATCTTTTTGATACATCAGAATATCCCGTGACGCATCCGTCTTATAGTGTGCTAAATAAAAAACGGTTGGGTACTTTTAAGGACGAGACGCATGCAAAACCTATTGTAGAATTCGTCGGGTTGCGCGCAAAATCGTACTCGCTGTTAGTGTTACAAGACGACGGGGATAAAAATGAGAAGCGTGTAGCAAAAGGGGTACCGCGGGTGGCAATACAAAACCGTTTAACGCACGCTGATTACAAACGGTGTTTGCTTTCGTCATCGGAATCGAGTAACTGTCAAACATATACGTCGGCGCAGATTATCCGCAGTGAAAACCACCAACTGTACACGCGCAAGATCGTCAAACTCACGCTATCGCCGTACGACGATAAACGATATATCCTGGAAGACGGCCAGAGAACGCTAGCGTATGGGCATTATAGAATTCGCGAGTCCGAGATGGATGTGGAGGAAGCAGAGAATGTTCAACGTACCAGTGTTATTCGGTTCGCGCGTCGCGAAAGCGTAATTCGGCATACTTCGGAAATAACAACAAACAACCGATCCGTAAACGGACTGCATCAGTAATCAATCAGTAGTTTTGACACAGACTGTCCATCGTCGCCGTTAACAAAACTGGAAAGTGCGTTCCAGTTGGTGAACAACAAAGCACAATAACTGCATTTGGTACATTATCTCCGGGAAGCATTACCAACACTTCATACGTACTCTACAAAAATCTATTTTTCGTATCGTTTTCAACGTCGATACTGAATTGCAAACAGACCTGATACACCGACAATTTACCTACATTACTTGAAATCAGTTCTTCCGGCGCTAGACTTTGTACACGGAGTACGAGTTCCCTGTTATTGTGTGCTACCATGACGGATGCCTAATACATACTAATACGTTCGCACCAACCTGTTGGTCTAGAGCGCGCTATGTCGAGCCCTACAAGGTCATTCTGCCCAACAGGTTGGTGCGAACGTACGGGGCGAGGGGATAATAATAAGACGTTTCCCCTCCAAGGTTACGGGTATTATGAAAATAAAATACATGAAAATTGATTACATTTTTCTTTAATAAAAAAAAAATCACATACATGCAATGCATACATAATTGTGCGTTGATAGGCGGAGGCGTGGCGGCGGTTGGGCAGAATGACCTTATAGGGCTCGACATAGCGCGCGCTATACCAACAGGTTGGTGCGAACGTATTAGTATGTATTAGGCATCCGTCATGGTAGCACACAGTAACAGGGAACTCGTACACCGTGTACAAAGTCTAGCGCCGGAAGAACTGATTTCACAGCAAATTCATAGTCGCGCTTACCAGCTGTTAATAAAAGGGCAAGAACGTTTCGACTAATGCACGACATAAACCAGTAAAAAATTGTTTAAAAAATCTATGCTGCTGCTGTGACGGAAGTGTTTATAATTAATAGATATCTCACTACCACCTCTCCCACAATCTCGTATACCTCAGTGTTTCGACAGTACGCGTCGAGAACGGACGCATGGAGCTATTAACTTCGTACGAGTACAGACGTTGTAGTGACTTAAAGCACACAGTACTGTACCCTGTAAAACGTTTTGTATACAACGTTTTGACACAAAAGTTTGTTGCACTGATCCGTGACAAGGAGACAAGATACAAAGTAAACGTTCCGAAGAACGGGGGAGGGGATAATAATAAAACGTTTCCCCTCCAAGGTTACGGGTATTAAGAAAATAAAATACATGAAAATTGATTACATTTTTTTTTTAATAAAAAAAGTCACATACATGCAATGCATACATAATTGTGCGTTGATAGGCGGAGGCGTGGCGGCGGTTGGGCAGAATGACCTTATAGGGCTCGACATAGCGCGCGCTAGACCAACAGGTTGGTGCGAACGTATTAGTATGTATTAGGCATCCGTCATGGTAGCACACAGTAACAGGGAACTCGTACACCGTGTACAAAGTCTAGCGCCGGAAGAACTGATTTCACAGCAAATTCATAGTCGCGCTTACCAGCTGTTAATAAAAGGGCAAGAACGTTTCGACTAATGCACGAAATAAACCAGTAAAAAATTGTTTAAAAAATCTATGCTGCTGCTGTGACGGAAGTGTTTATAATTAATAGATATCTCACTACCACCTCTCCCACAATCTCGTATACCTCAGTGTTTCGACAGTACGCGTCGAGAACGGACGCATGGAGCTATTAACTTCGTACGAGTACAGACGTTGTAGTGACTTAAAGCACGCAGTACTGTACCCTGTAAAGCGTTTTGTATACAACGTTTTGACACAAAAATTTGTTGCACTGATCCGTGACGGGGAGACAAGATACAAAGTAAACGTTCCGAAGAAATTGTTTACGGACGTTTTACAACATACAACGTGTCTGTTCCGCGAGACGGACGTATCGGTAGCGTACCTAGTGGCACCGAACACATTGTTTGTAACACAAAAAGGATGGCAGTCCACGAGCTAGCAGACATACTCGACTTTCACTGTTTCGTGGAACGATAATGGAAACGAACTCGTCAAGGAACTGACCGTTATGGATGTCACCGCATTTTCCACCAGGCATTGGATATTTGCACCACCAGCGGACACAATCGTTTCGAATCACAAACATGCGAGGACAAACCGATGGTTAACGGAGCATTTTCGTGGACGAAAGAGGAGACATCGTACGAACATCTTGTGTCGATATTAGTAAAGTACACGTTTCCTTTTAACTACGTGTTCGTAAAAGGATTACAAAAAAAAAAAAGATTTCTGGAGAAGCGTATCGTGCATTTCTATATTATAAATTTTAGAAGATTTCGGTTGTCTCAAACTCGAACAATTACGGTCGATGCACGGAACAGCCCGTTTCGCGCACCGCTTATTTCCAGAAATATGTAAATATCATAGAGTACACGCTTTACGAGAGTGGGTTGTATCAGATTTTAGACTCATCAGTAGGTTTCTGGTAAATTAATAACATTTTTGTTTTAATAAATTAATTACCTTAATTATCCGCCTGTGATTTCCTATGCTTCGTCTATGACGCGTTTCGGAGCATATACTCCATCATCAGATAATAAAGTTAAAACAGTCACTCATACGAGATCGTTAAAAGTTAAAATATCAAAATATGCATATGAACCGTACGCGGATTTGGGTGCGCACCCGTTCAAGTTCATTCTGCTACTGAGCAGTTGCTACCTTATCGTAGCCCCAGCAAGCAGACTCAAGGCAGTATCGTACAAACGGTTGGATAAAAAGTTCAGGTGGTCATTTAGCACGATATCGCGACTCATTGGGTTTGCATATGCACTGTAAATTTCAAATTCCTCCAAGGCATTCATGAAGCGGCCCTTATTACACACATGTAACGGTATTAAATTGGAATTAAAATCTGTGTAATTATGATTGTGTGACGTCAGGTGTCGGGCGTAATTTGATTTGATGTTGTCAATATTTCTTATTTTCTTGGGTTAAATGTTCTCGAAATCGTTTAAGGAAACCTCTCCCAGTCTGTCCAATGTAGAAGCACTCGCAATCATTACATGTTAACTTATATATGCCATTTTTTTCTTCTGGAGGCGTGTGTTTTTTCGGTTTGAGAATATCCAGTAACTTATTATTAGTCCTGAATGAAATAGTGAAACTATCATTATTCAATATAGAGCACAAAACCTTAGGCATAAAGCTAGTGTAATTAGTAGATATAAAAATTTTTTGCGTGTTGCTGTTTATTCGGGGTTTAAGCATTCTTTTTTCATGTTTTCTCAACAATTTGTCAATGGTTAAACTACTGTAACCATTGGCAACCGCGATATATTTTATGACATTTAGCTCATCACGGAAGTCATTATCATCCAAAGGAATCGTTAATAATCTATGAATGAAACTATTGTACGCTGCCATTTTATATGAAAGAGGATGATGAGAGTCTGCGTGTATTGTGGTGTCAGTGGTAGTCGGTTTCCTATAAATGTTGAACTTTAGTTGATTCATCTGTCGAGTGATGGATAAATCTAGAAAGTTTATCTTGTTATCAACCTCTGTTTCATTTTATTCTTGTTTTATTTAGCATTATTTCGCTTGCATAAAAATAACTGCCTTCGCCTACTCCCTTTCCGCGCACGACAGAAGTCGATTACTAGACGCATAAAAAATTAGTGCCGCCGTCTTGTCGCCTGTTCCCACACGCTCGACTGGTGTCGATGACATCACCCTGTCTAGACGTATAAAAAATAACCGTGTCGTCTCCGCTCCCCTTCTGCGTCCAACTAAAGCTGATTACATCACCCAGTTAGACGCATAAAAAAAAATAGTGCCGTCGACTGTTCATACACGCACAATTGCTTTCTAGTCGTATAAAAATAACCGAGTCCCTTCCCCACCCCGCCCACCTACCCGCTGAACAAAGCGTGTGAAATCTGGTTGTATCCTGTTCACACGGTTAAAAATAACCGCTTACTGTGCGATGAGTGGTCCCCCCTCTCCATGCACTCTCCGGTTTCCTCCTCCACAACTAACTCCCTATTTATTTCCGTTACGAACAAGTGTTATTCATTCAGACAGTGACAGACGCGCGCATAAATGTCATTGCGCACACACACACACACACACACACACACACACAAGCAATTGTCACTGCCTGTGCGTACGATTACATATATATATATATATATATATATATTAACTTGTACTTAGATGTATTTCATTTCATTTGTTTTAATTATATTGATTGTGTTTGCGTTTACATAATGTATTTTAACTTATAATATAATGTGCTTACACATATTTCATTTGTTTTAATTATACGCAATTGTGTGTGCATTTTAGAGTAAGACCGAGTGGAAATCTTCATTTATCATGTATAATTGTGCATAAATGTCATTGCACACACACACACACACACACACACACACACACACACGCAATTGTCACTGCCTGTGCGTTACGATTGCATATCGTATGTAATACGATACTTGTACTTAGATGTATTTCATTTCATTTGTCTTAATTATACACGATTGTGTGTGCGTTTACATAATGTATTTTAACTTATAATAAAATGTGCTTACACATATTTCATTTGATTTAATAGTACACAGTTGTCAATGTGTTTATGTCTACATAATAAGACAAGGCTTACGTGGTGGACATTTTAGAGTAAGGCCAGATAGGCATCTTCTGAATTAACAAATATATTTCGTATGTATTACTTAGCATGTATAATTGTGCATAATTGTCATTGCACACGCTTACAAATGGTATTTTAAAGTAAAATATAATGTACTTACACTTATTTTCATTTGATGTAATTGTACACAATTGTCCTTGTATGTGTGTGCGTTTACATATTATGTATTTTAATTTGTAATTACACGTATTTCATTTGTTTTAATTATACGCAATTGTGTATGCGTTTACATATTGTATTTTAACTTATAATATAATGTGGTTTACACATAATTCATTTGATTTAATTGTACACAATTGTCATTGTGCATGTGTTAATTGTATTTTGTAATTGTCACTTAATAGTAATTGTCACAGTAATTGTCACTACTGTGTGCGTTTACATAATATTTATTTTGATTACACATATTACACTTTTGAATTTAATTGTAGACATTTGTCATAGTGCACTTTTTTATTTTAACTTGTACTTAGTTTACTTAGATGTATTTCGTACAAAATTGCAGTTGTTTACATATTATGAATTTTGTAATTGTCACTACTGTGCGCGTTTACATATTATGTATTTTAAATTGTAATATATTTGATTACATGTATTTTATTTGTTTTTAATTAAGCGGTATTGCTTTAACATTTTTATTGTATTTAATTTCAAAAGTCCTTCGAACATTATCACTATTCACCACTCAATATACAAGCTAGAACGAGTGTTGCACAACGTCCATGCATGTGTTATTACGTACATCTAATTAAAAAAATTAATTTTATTTAAAATAATTGCTTGATTATAATACACTTTAGAAACTAAAAAATATATAAAAAAACAAACACCCTGTACGAGTTCCAGTTGAGTCTCGACGAATGATGTGTATTTGAGAGCAATTCGTTGATCTTTTATACAATATCGAAAAGCCCACTCAATGATGAAAGTGAAAGAGATGGTAACATGTACGTCTAAGTTGAATAAAGCCACCCACCACCCAACTATGTTCACACGCTGCGATAACAGATGGTCTGATGATCTCGGCGGGAGCCGATTACATCACCCACGGCTTGCGTCGTGTTATTAAACAAATTTATGTACGTAATAAAGCCCCCTCCCCGCCCTCACTATGTTCACACGATGCAATAACAGATGGTCAGTCAGCATCCTGATGTAAGCGGATATAAAAAAACTCCACACGTGCATGCTGTGTGAAGGTCTCAGCGGGAGTCGATTACATCATTCACGGCTTGCGTCCTGTTATTAAAATTAACTCACAGATATTACATAACCAGCAGATTAATATAAACAGTAATTATTTTTCCATGCATGATGCGTGTTTTATATGTGAAGTGGTGTTCACTTATGCAGTACATATCTTGTGTATTTCTTACAATAAATGTAAACGACACTACAGCTTCTTTTTCTACGTTCGTGCGATAGAAATTACATATCAATAAGAATATCATATATAGTAATATTTATCTTCTATGCATGGATTTACGATATTCAATTTTACAAGTGAATTGATTTTTCAACTGAAGGACCAAGTCACCGAGAGTTTCGCAGTTATTATGTACAGACTTTTTTATTATTACAATATATACTTACCACACAGATACATTGTCAACTATCCTTTACCATGCACGATATGTGTTACACAATTTTAGCAAGTGAAGTGGTTTTCAATTACGCGCTGCATACACGAGCGAGTGCACGAACTTATATTTGTTACTTGCCTTCCGCGACATACTGGATATTATGTACAATTATGTGGTATATACACACTTTCCACAGCATACGAGGCATTATGTACAAATTGACAACAAGACCTGTCAATACAATTCACTCACCCTCTTCGCCGCCAACATTAAATTTAACCCCCACCAATCATACACAATCAATCACTTCATTGCTCGTCAATTCAAGTTACACAGCCTCACCGTCAAAATTGAAATATATTTACCACCAACACATACGTTCTCATTATACATAACCAACAATAATCAAATTTACCTATAGAAAATTACATATCAATCAGAATATTATATATGGTAATACTTATCTTCTGAGCATGGATGTGCGATATTCAATTTTTTACAAGTGAATTCATTTTCAATTATGTACTGAGGGACCAAGTCATCGAGAGTTTCGCGGAACTTGACGAACACAATATATACTTACCACAGACACACACATTCGAATTTATCACCAATCTACGACGACGTCCAGGGCGGCGGCCTGGCGGTGACCAGGCTGCCGCCAGACGGCGACCAGGCCACCGCCCAGCTACGATGACGACGTCAACGGCGAACGGCGAACGGCGAACCGCAAACCGCGAACGGTGAACCGCAAACGGTGAACTGCGAACGGTGAACTGCGAACCGCGAACGGTGAACTGCGAACCGCGAACATAGCCAGTGACGTCACGATGACATCAGAGATACCTGACATAGGCCAGTGACGTCACGATGACGTCAGAGCTAGCTGTTTTAGAATCCCCCCGGATGTAGGGGGGTACTGGAACATGATGACGTCATTGTGTTTCAGTACCCCCCTCCCTCACTACTCGGAAAATATCGTTTGCCATTGAAAAATAATTATCTTAGATAAACAAAAAACGTTACTGGTAAACTACCCCTTTCCCTTAACCGATCTTCACCAAAAACAAAACGTTTTGAGTACTCTGCAAATCAGGTCTGCATGCTAAAAAGTATTTGATTCTGTATGAATTTGCGGCTGTTATCGTTTGCCATAGAAAAAAACTTTACACAGACAGATAGACAGACAGACACACAGGCACATTTCGAAAAATGATTTATTTTCATGTTTTGAGGTTAGTACAATCAGAACCTGCAATAATCTCGACTACGAATATTTTGCCATCACCATACTTCCATTTCCTTATGGAACATGGAAGTACAATTATCCCCTCCTCCATCAACTATAATTTACATTTATAGAAAATTACCCCCACCACTTTCAAGTAGCCTCTTCATTTAAATATTTTCATCTACGTTTGTACAGTGGATTATTAAGATCTTCTTATCAGGATACTTTATTTCAAAACTACGTACTTTAATCTTGTTACAACAAGAAATGTTTCTGGTAAACTACCCTTTCTCCGTTACCGATCTTCACAAAAATGAACAGCCCTTGAGATCTCTGTAATGTAGGAAGGTTTGCAAAGAAGTATTTGATTCTGTTCGAATTTACAGCGGTTATCGTTCGTCATAGAAAAAATTATCCTTGTTAAAATTAAATCGTTGCTGGTAAACTACCCCTTTCCCTCTACCGATCCTCACCAAAAACGACAGGTCTTGAGAACTCAACAATTCAGGGCTGCATGCGAAACATTATTTGATTCTGTTTGAAGTTGCGGCTGTTATTGTTTGGCATATAAAAAGTACGCTTTTTAATACATAAAACGTTGCCGGTAAGCTACCCCTTCCCCTTAAGCGATCTTCACCCAAAACAAAAGGTCTTGAGACCTCTATAATTCAGGGGTGTATGCGAAACATTATTTGATTCTGTTTTTGATTTGCGGCTGTTATCGTTAGCCATAGAAAAACATTACCGTTTATAAAAAACTTTGCCTGTAAACTACTACTTACCCTTAACCAATCTTTACCAAAAACAATAGGTCTTCAGAACTCGACAATTCAGGGCAGTATGCAAAAAATTATTTGATTCTCTTTGAATTTACGGCAGTGTTAATGATCCGTACCGTGAGGACCAAAAGACTTGTATGAGAAGAATCCAGGCACGGTGGACCAAAAAATGTTGATGAGAAGGCCCAAGTAGGCTAAAATGTGTTTTGTGAAGTGAGTAATCCTGTCGGCGTGTACCAACAACGTTTGTTAAGAATAGTATGTAATGCATGCATTGATTTAGTGGGAATGAAAAATGATAAGATGTGGACTGTATTGAATTGATTTTAATGCATTTTCTCAAGTTACATTACATGTTTTTATTTTATTGAAATCAGGTTGGCTAATAATGCGTGTTGCAAAAAGTATTATAAAATTTGAATTAAATTGATAGTTAGTTATGGCGCTAGTTGGCCATAAGTAAGAATGTGCGGCCTAAAGTCTACACTAAATGTCGACAGAATGAATAACAGCAAGAAAGCTGGGCGTACCGACCGCCGCGAGCGTTTGACACACACTGGTCAAAGTTCTAACACGCGAAATTGAACCAAAGCAGTAAGCAGATTAGCCAACCTAGAAAGCGAAATTATCGCGCTACCGTACAGGCAGTTATCGTTCTTCATAAGAAAAATTGCCCTTTTAAAACATAAAATGTTGGCGGTAAACTACCCTTTTCTCTTAACAGATCTTCATCAAAATCAACATACCTTGAGTACTTAAAAATTCAGGAAGGTGTGCAAAACATTATTTGATTCTGTTTGAATGTGCGGGAGTTATTTTTCGTCATATGAAAAATTACCCTTCTTAAAACATAAGACGTGGCCGGTAAACTACCCACAATAGGCCTTGAAAACTCTAAAATTCAGGGCTGCATGCTAAAAATTGTTGATTCTGTTTGAATTTGCGGCTGCCATCGTTTGCCATAGAAACAAAATCGACAAACACAGGCAGACAGACAGACAGACACACACACACACACACACACACACCTTTCGAAAAATGACTTCTTTTCATGTTTTGAGGGTAGTAAAATCAGAATCTGCAATAATCTCGACCACGATTTTTTTTGCCATCACCATACTTCCATTTCCTTATGGAACATGGAAGTAAAAATGACCCTTGTTTAACAAAAAATGTTGCTGGTAAACTACCCCTTTCCCTCAACCGATCTTTACCAAAAACAATAGGTCGTGAGTACTCTACAAATCAGGGCTGTATGCAAAAAATTATTTGATTCTGTTTGAATTTGCGGCTGTTATCGTTTGCCATAGAAAAAAAAATTTTTACACAGATAGACAGACAGACACTTTTCGAAAAATGACTTTTTCATATTTTGAGGGTAGTACAATCAGAATCTGCAATAATCTGGAACAACACGATTTTTTTTGCCATCACCATACATCCATTTCCTTATGGAACATGGAAGTAACATTATCCCATCCCCCATCAACTATAATTTTCATTTATAGAAAATTATCCCCACCCCGTTCAACTAACCTCTTCATTTATAAATATATTTCATCTACGTTTATACAGTGGGTTATTAAGATCTTATTATCAGAATACATTATTTTTCAAAATTAAGTACTTTACTCTTGTTACAACAAGAAATGTTTCTGGTAAACTACCCTTTGCCAGTTACCGATCTTCACCAAAATCAACAGGCGTAGAATTCTTTATAATTCAGGAAGGTGTGCAGAAAAGTATTTGATTCTGTTAGATTTTACGGCAGTTATCGTTCGTCATATAAAAAATTACCCTTGTTAAAACATCAAAAGTTGTAGGTAACCTACCCCTTTCGTTTTACCAATCTTCACCAAAATCGACAAACCTTGAGTACGTAAAACTACAGGAATGTATGAAAAAATTATTTGAGTCTCTATGAATATGCGGCAGTTATCATTCGTCATAAATATAAAATTACCCTTTTAAAGCATAAAACGTTGCCTGTAAACTACCCTTTTCTCTTAACCGATCTTCACCAAAATCAACAGACCTTGAGTACTCTATAACTCAGGAAGGTGTGCAAAACATTATTTGTTTCTGTTTGAATGTGCGGCAGTTATGGTTCGTCATAGGAAAAATTACCCTTGTTAAAACATAAAACGTTGCTGGTAAACTACCCCTTTCCCTAAACCGATTTTCACCCAAATCAATAGGCCTTTAGTTAGGCTGGCCATAATGTAGTTATGGGACGGCCGTGACTTAACCGTTTGTTTGATGGTGGGGGGTGGGGGTCCCATAAATATTTAGAAATCAATTTCATGAAAGTGCACTTTTTTCATTTAAGAAGTTTAAAATGATGAAATAAAAGTAAAACACTCTTTCGTTATTTTTTTTTATTTATGAAACATGTAGTAATCATACATTATGTACAATTAGCAGAAAATGTTTACTACCTATATTTTTTTATTTGCAATAAACACATTTTAATACACAGTAAACGTAAACATCATATTTTTAATCAACTGTAACATGTATAGTGAATGACTTGCTCAAATTAACATAAGTTCTTTTTCAGTTGTACCATATGTATTTTAACAAATATTTATGGTTTTGATAGTCCTGCAATTGATGACGATGACGTTGACGCCTCCTCATACCAGAAATACTTTTGGGAACTGCTTATCTTTTGTAGAATATCTTTGTTTTTCAATAATATTTGATAAAACTCTTCACATGAGTGGTCAAAGTTTATTTTTACCATCAACATTGCACTTATATTTGAAATATGGAGCCGAGATTTTTCTGTTGACCACATGTTGTTCATTATTAAAAAAACTCGTTCCACTGGAGCTGATGTTCCAGGTACGCACATAGTGAATTCTACAACCTTCAAAATAACGTCAAATTGAATGTTCTGGCTGTGCATCTTGTGGAAAATCTGTTTCCACCTTTCTTCAACTGGTACGTTTGTCTTGTCAACTGCGACCCGATTCCACGCTGGTAGGTTCTCAGAAACTATTCCTTTAACACACTGCCACTGGTCAAACAGCTTTGTTTCTTCAATGCGGTTTTCTGTAATCTGTTTGCTTTGACTAGCCGAAAACGAAGCTAGGCTATTTTGAACTTCATTCCATGATGGAATTGTTTGCAGCAAAACCCATTGAAGTTTTTCAGCTCCACCACAGCTGGTTCCCCAATTTTGAAGATAGTCTACACAGTTTTTAAAAAAGATTTTCACTGTAGCAATAAAATGTTCTTGTGTGACTTCTCCACTTTCTTTTAAACTAAACAGTTTCTCTTTGACAACAGTAGGGATAAAGCCCTCAGTTTGCCTTCCCTGCAACAGTTCCTTCAGGGAGTCAATACGCCATGCCACTTCAGTTGCGGAGATGTTGTCTTTCTCAATTTTCAGAATGACCTCTTCAAAGGTCTGAATCTGTGCTGAGGAAAACATCAGCCATAACTCAAAACACGGATCCTCGAATATCTGTTTTAGCACAGCAGGACACTTTTCTTGTGATGAAAAGTAAGACTTAAGGCCACCAAATATCTTTAAAATTCGGTCAATTGCTGGACCAAGAGACAAAAAACGGGTGTTTCCATGTTCCAACAATTTGGCATATTCCACACCAGCAAATTCGCAGAAGGCCTTCAGCTTTTCCGTCCTCACGGTGTAAATATGAAATTACTTGTACACTTTCACAGTAAAACTCTCGATGTCAAAGGGAAGACAGTCTACAGCAGTTTGTAAACAGTTATGCACAATATGTGCCCCACACCCGATGCCAATTATTTCTTTCCCAAGGCTTGCTTGCATACGACGCCAAACATTATTTTGTCCTCTTCTTTTAACACCCCCAAAGTTAGTGTTAGTATTATCCGCGCACAGTGCTACCACCTTTTCTCCTAATTTTTCTTTTCTGATTAATTCCTCAAGCATGTTACTCTGAATTTTGGAAGTTTCCCCTGGCAAAGATGTGAACAGAATCATTTTGACATGAACACCAGAAAGCGGTAAAAAGTAGCGGACCAGAATGGGAAATAATTTTTCTGCCTTCCTATTAGATGCATCTAAGCTTAAAGAGACGCTACTGCATTGTTTTAAGTCCGCTTCCACTTCACTTAAGGAAAATGGTGCCAAAACACTACACACAATCGCTTCACTTTTAGTTTTGCCTGAAGAGTATTTAGGCTCATACAGTTTTTTTGTAAGTTTAGATAAGCAATTATTTGATCTAAATCTATGCCCGTGTGCAATAGAGTGGTAAGCAAATAACCCTTCTTGGTCTGACACTTTATCATTATCTTCCTTCCTTGTAAAAAAAGTTTCCAGATTGGATGAACTACTCTTGGATTTTTCAGCGTCTTTATGTTTCTGAGATCTGGTGTGTTGCGCAATGTCACTTCTTCCTCCATGTGCAACAGAGAAATGGACGCCACATGTCTTGCAAAGAACACGTGATTTGTCTGAAGGAGATGGCTCCGTTTTAATAAATTTAAATTCCCTTTGAAGGTCTTCATTAAATACGCCGGAACGTTTCTGTGATTTGGCCATTAGTAGCAATCTAAACATATACTAAAATAACCTCAAAACAATCCCAATTCACTTAAAATTAACTGAAGTTTTTATAAATATTTCTGCAAAACTTTTCCATTGAAGAATTAAGCACTATTCTGTGATTTACATTTGTACTTTGTTCGGATATAAATCAAACACACACAACTTCACTTTCACTAACTTAGGGCTCTAATGGTCGGTGTAGCGCTTGTGTACCTGACGAATGGCAACAAACAACTGACACCAGCGAAGACCGACGAGTGATGAACTGAGCTATTTTTGTCTGCATCAAGCAGAATACAAATACTGTATTATTGTTATTGAATTTAACAACGCTTTTTATTTCACCACTGTTATTTGAAGCACTAAATCACGTATTTTAACGTAAAAAGTTTCCTGAAGTGGGGAACATCCGAAAAAACGGGACAAACAGGCAAACCGACGGGACGCTTATAAAACCTCACGAAAACGGGACCGTCCCGTTCAAAACGGGGCGTATGGGCAGCCTACCTTTAGTCCTCTACAATGCAGTGATGCATGCAAAACATCATTTGATTCTGTTGAATGTGCGGCAGTTATCGTTCGTCAAATAAAACATTACCCTTGTTAAAACATAAAATGTGGCAGTTAAACTACCCCTTTCCGCAACCGATCATCACCATATTCAACATGCCTCGAGAACTCTACAATTCAGGGCTGTTTGCGAAACATTATTTGATTCTATTTGAAGTTGCGGCTGATATCGTTTGACACATACAAAATTCTCCCCTCCACCTTCAACTATAATTTTTAATAATAGAAAATTACCCCCACCCCGTTCACCTAACCTCTTCATTTATAGATATTTCATCTACACTTCTACAGTGGATAATTTTGAGCTTCTTATGGGGATAATTTGTTTATCAAAATTAAGTTCTCAACTCTTGTTAAAACATAAAACGTTGCTGGTAAACTACCCCTTTCTGTTAACCGATCTTCACCAAAATCGATAGACCTTCAGTACTCTACAATTCAGGATGCATGCAAAAAAATATTTGATTCTGTCTGAATGTGCGGCAGTTATCGTTCGTCATGTGAACATTTCTCTTGTTACAACATAAAATGTTGCAGGTAAACTACCCCTTTCCCTTAACAGATCTTCACCACAATCAACAAGCCTTGAGTTATCTACAATTCAGGAAAGTATGCAAAATATTATTTGATTCTCTTTGAATTTACGGCAGTTATCTGTGGTCAAAAAAAAATTACCCTTGTTAAAACATAAAATTTTGCTGGTAAACTACCCCTTTCCATTACCGAACTTCACGAAAATCTGCAGACCTTGAGATCTCTACAATTTATTGAAGTATTTGAAAACGTATTTGAATATGTGTGAATGTACGGCAGTTATCGTTCGTCATAAAAAAATTAACCTTGTTATCACGTAAAACGTTACATGAAAACTACACATTTCTCTTAACCGATATTCACCAAAATCAACAGGACTTGAGTCCTCTACAGTTCAGCGATGCATGCAAAACATTATTTGATTCTGTTTGAATGTGCGGCAGTTATCGTTCCTCAGAGAAACTATTACTCTTGTTTAAACATTAAAGCTGGCAGGTAAACTAACCGTTTCCCTTAACGTAATTTCACCAAAATCAAAAGTCTTGAGTCCTCTACAATTCATGGATGCATGCAAAACGTTATTTGATTCTGTTTGAATGTGATGCAGTTATCGTTCTTCATAGAAAAATTACTCTTGTTAAAACATAAATCGTTGCTGGTAAACTACCCATTTCTCTTAATTCATCTTCACCAAAATCAATAGGTCTTGAGTCCTCTACAATTCAGGGATGCATGCAAAACATTATTTGATTCTGTTTGAATGTGTGGCAGTTATCGCTTATCATAGACAAAATTACTCGTGTTTAAACATTAAAGGTGGCTGGTAAACTAGCCCTTTCCCTTAAGCATTCTTCACGAAAATCATCAGAACTTGAGAACTTGCAACTTTAGGAACGTATGCAAAAAATTATTTGAATCTCTTTGAATATGCGGCAGTTATCATTCGTCATAAAAATAAAATTACTCTTTTAAAACATAAAATGTAGCCGGTAAACTACCCTTTTCTCTTAACCGATCTTCACCAAAATCAACATACCGTGAGTACTTAAAACTTCAGGAAGGTGTGGAAAACATTATTTTATTCTGTTTGAATGTGCGGGGGGTTATTGTTCGTCATATGAAAAATTACCCTTGGTAAAACATAAGACGTGGCTGGTAAACTACCACTTTTCTTTAACCGATCTCTAACAAAAACAATAGGCTACGAGAACTCTACAATTTAGGTCTGTATGCGAAACATTATTTGATTCAGTTTGAAGTTGCGGCTGTTATCGTTTGCCATAGAAAAAAATTACTCTTGTTAAAACGTAAAATGTTTCAGGTAAACTACCCGTTTCACTTAACCGATCTTCACTAAAAACAACAGGTTTTGAGAACTCTATAATTTAGGGGTGTTTGCGAAATATTATATGATTCTAATAATTAATGCTTGATGCCTTTACTTGGTGAAAATCCATTTTGTAAATTGTAGTAAAAGATAAAACAATAAAATAGTTTTAGTGATTTTCACACGTCAATTATTAAAATTATAAATCCATGACAGCTGTTTCGGCAACACAGTGCCTTAGTCAGCTTACACCATCTTATTTTATTGTTTTAGCTTTTACTATAATTTATTTGATTCTGTGTGAAGTTGCGGCTGATATCGTTTGCCATTGAAAAATAATTATCTTAGATAAAAAAAAACGTTAATGGTAAACTACCCCTTTCCCTTAACCGAGCTTTACCAAAAACAACACGTCTTGAGTACTCTACAAATCAGGTCTGCATGCTAAAAAGTATTTGATTCTGTATGAATTTACGGCGGTTATCGTTCGTCATAGAAAACATTAACCTTCTTATTAATACATAAAACGTTGCAGGTAAACTAACCCTTTCTCTCAACTGATCTTCATCAAAATCAACAGGTCTTGATTACTCTAGAATTCAGGAATGTATGCAAAACGTTATTTAATTCTGTTTGAATGTTTGACAGTTATCGTTCGTCATAGAAAAAATTACCTTTGTTAAAACATAAAATGTTGATGGTAAACTACCGCTTTCCCTTAACCGATCTTCACCAAAAACAACAGATCGTGAGAACCCTACAATTCAGGGTTGCATACGAAACATTATTTGATTCTCTTTGAAGTTGCGGCTGATATTTTTTCCCATAGAAAAATATTACCTTTGATAAAACATAAAATATTGCTGGTAAACTACCCCTTCCCCTTAGCCAATCTTCACCAAAAACAAAAGGCCTTGAGAACTCTACAATTCAGTGCTGTATGCGAAACATTATATATAATTCTGTCTTAATTTGCGGCTGTTATCGTTTTCCATAGAAAAAAAATTACTCTTGATAAAAAAAACGTTGCTTGTGAACTACCCCTTTCCGTTAACCGATCTTCGCCAAAAAAAATAGGTTTGTCTACTGTACAAATCAGTACTGTAGGCAAAATTTTATTTGATTCTGTTTGAATTTGGGCTGTTATCGTTTGCCATACAAAAATCTACAGACAGACACACAAACACAAACACACACACACACACACTTTTCGAAAAATGACTTTTTTCATGTTTTGAGTGTAGTACAATCAGAATCTGCAATAATCTCACCCCGTTCATTTAACATAACCTTTTCATTTATAGATATCTCATCTACGTTATTACAGTGGATTATTATGAGCTTCTAATCAAGATAATTTATATATAAAATTAAGTACTTTACTCTTGTTAAAACATATAACGGTGCTGGTAAATTACTCCTTTCTCTTAACCGATCTTCACCAAAATCAATAGACCTTCAGTGTTCTACAATTCATGCATGTATGCAAAAAAATATATTATTCTGTTCGAAGTGCGGCAGTTATCGTTCGCCATGGAAACATTTCTCTGGTTACAACATAAAATGTTAACGGTAACCTACCCCTTACCCTTAACCGATCTTCACCAAAATCAATAGGCCTTGAGTCTTCTACAACACAGGCACTTATGTAAAATATTATTTGATTCTGTTTGAATTTACAGCAGTTACCGTTCGTCATGTGAAAATTTCTCTTGTTACAACATACAATGTTGCCGGTAAACTAGACCATTCCCTTAACAGATCTTCACCAAAAGAAAGGGCCTTCCCTGCAACAGTTTCTTCAGTGAGTCAATACGCCATGCCACTTCAGTTGCGGAGATGTTGTCTTTCTCAATTTTCAGAATGACCTCTTCAAAGGTCTGAATCTGTGCTGAGGAAAACATCAGCCATAACTCAAAACACGGATCCTCGAATATCTGTTTTAGCACAGCAGGACACTTTTCTTGTGATGAAAAGTAAGACTTAAGGCCACCAAATATCTTTAAAATTCGGTCAATTGCTGGACCAAGAGACAAAAAATGGGTGTTTCCATGTTCCAACAATTTGGCATATTCCACACCAGCAAATTCGCAGATGTCCTTCAGCTTTTCCGTCCTCACGGTGTAAATATGAAAGTACTTGTACACTTTCACAGTAAAACTCTCGATGTCAAAGGGAAGACAGTCTACAGCAGTTTGTAAACAGTTATGCACAATATGTGCCCCACACCCGATGCCAATTATTTCTTTCCCAAGGCTTGCTTGCATACGACGCCAAACATTATTTTGTCCTCTTCTTTTAACACCCCCAAAGTTAGTGTTAGTATTATCCGCGCACAGTGCTACCACCTTTTCTCCTAATTTTTCTTTTCTGATTAATTCCTCAAGCATGTTACTCTGAATTTTGGAAGTTTCCCCTGGCAAAGATGTGAACAGAATCATTTTGACATGAACACCAGAAAGCGGTAAAAAGTAGCGGACCAGAATGGGAAATAATTTTTCTGCCTTCCTATTAGATGCATCTAAGCTTAAAGAGACGCTACTGCATTGTTTTAAGTCCGCTTCCACTTCACTTAAGGAAAATGGTGCCAAAACACTACACACAATCGCTTCACTTTTAGTTTTGCCTGAAGAGTATTTAGGCTCATACAGTTTTTTTATAAGTTTAAATAAGCAATTATTTGATCTAAATCTATGCCCGTGTGCAATAGAGTGGTAAGTAAATAATCCTTCTTGGGCTGACACTTTATCATTATCTTCCTTCCTTGTAAAAAAAGTTTCCAGATTGGATGAACTACTCTTGGATTTTTCAGCGTCTTTATGTTTCTGAGATCTGGTGTGTTGCGCAATGTCACTTCTTCCTCCATGTGCAACAGAGAAATGGACGCCACATGTCTTGCAAAGAACACGTGATTTGTCTGAAGGAGATGGCTCCGTTTTAATAAATTTAAATTCCCTTTGAAGGTCTTCATTAAATACGCCGGAACGTTTCTGTGATTTGGCCATTAGTAGCAATCTAAACATATACTAAAATAACCTCAAAACAATCCCAATTCACTTAAAATTAACTGAAGTTTTTATAAATATTTCTGCAAAACTTTTCCATTGAAGAATTAAGCACTATTCTGTGATTTACATTTGTACTTTGTTCGGATATAAATCAAACACACACAACTTCACTTTCACTAACTTAGGGCTCTAATGGTCGGTGTAGCGCTTGTGTACCTGACGAATGGCAACAAACAACTGACACCAGCGAAGACCGACGAGTGATGAACTGAGCTATTTTTGTCTGCATCAAGCAGAATACAAATACTGTATTATTGTTATTGAATTTAACAACGCTTTTTATTTCACCACTGTTATTTGAAGCACTAAATCACGTATTTTAACGTAAAAAGTTTCCTGAAGTGGGGAACATCCGAAAAAACGGGACAAACAGGCAAACCGACGGGACGCTTATAAAACCTCACGAAAACGGGACCGTCCCGTTCAAAACGGGGCGTATGGGCAGCCTACCTTTAGTCCTTTACAATGCAGTGATGCATGCAAAACATCATTTGATTCTGTTGAATGTGCGGCAGTTATCGTTCGTCAAATAAAACATTACCCTTGTTAAAACATAAAATGTGGCAGTTAAACTACCCCTTTCCGCAACCGATCATCACCATATTCAACATGCCTCGAGAACTCTACAATTCAGGGCTGTTTGCGAAACATTATTTGATTCTATTTGAAGTTGCGGCTGATATCGTTTGACACATAAAAAAATTCTCCCCTCCACCTTCAACTATAATTTTTAATATTAGAAAATTAACCCCACCCCGTTCACCTAACCTCTTCATTTATAGATATTTCATCTACGCTTCTACAGTGGATTATTATGAGCTTCTTATGGGAATAATTTGTTTATCAAAATTAAGTTCTTAACTCTTGTTAAAACATAAAACGTTGCTGGTAAACTACCCCTTTCTGTTAACCGATCTTCACCAAAATCAATAGACCTTCAGTACTCTACAACACAGGCACTTATGTAAAATATTATTTGATTCTGTTTGAATTTACAGCAGTTACCGTTCGTCATGTGAAAATTTCTCTTGTTACAACATACAATGTTGCCGGTAAACTAGACCTTTCCCTTAACAGATCTTCACCAAAAGAAAGGGCCTTCCCTGCAACAGTTTCTTCAGTGAGTCAATACGCCATGCCACTTCAGTTGCGGAGATGTTGTCTTTCTCAATTTTCAGAATGACCTCTTCAAAGGTCTGAATCTGTGCTGAGGAAAACATCAGCCATAACTCAAAACACGGATCCTCGAATATCTGTTTTAGCACAGCAGGACACTTTTCTTGTGATGAAAAGTAAGACTTAAGGCCACCAAATATCTTTAAAATTCGGTCAATTGCTGGACCAAGAGACAAAAAATGGGTGTTTCCATGTTCCAAAAATTTGGCATATTCCACACCAGCAAATTCGCAGAAGTCCTTCAGCTTTTCCGTCCTCACGGTGTAAATATGAAAGTACTTGTACACTTTCACAGTAAAACTCTCGATGTCAAAGGGAAGACAGTCTACAGCAGTTTGTAAACAGTTATGCACAATATGTGCCCCACACCCGATGCCAATTATTTCTTTCCCAAGGCTTGCTTGCATACGACGCCAAACATTATTTTGTCCTCTTCTTTTAACACCCCCAAAGTTAGTGTTAGTATTATCCGCGCACAGTGCTACCACCTTTTCTCCTAATTTTTTTTCTGATTAATTCCTCAAGCATGTTACTCTGAATTTCGGAAGTTTCCCCTGGCAAAGATGTGAACTGAATCATTTTGACATGAACACCAGAAAGCGGTAAAAAGTAGCGGACCAGATTGGGAAATAATTTTTCTGCCTTCCTATTAGATGCATCTAAGCTTAAAGAGACGCTACTGCATTGTTTTAAGTCCGCTTCCACTTCACTTAAGGAAAATGGTGCCAAAACACTACACACAATCGCTTCACTTTTAGTTTTGCCTGAAGAGTATTTAGGCTCATACAGTTTTTTTATAAGTTTAAATAAGCAATTATTTGATCTAAATCTATGCCCGTGTGCAATAGAGTGGTAAGCAAATAATCCTTCTTGGGCTGACACTTTATCATTATCTTCCTTCCTTGTAAAAAAAGTTTCCAGATTGGATGAACTACTCTTGGATTTTTCAGCGTCTTTATGTTTCTGAGATCTGGTGTGTTGCGCAATGTCACTTCTTCCTCCATGTGCAACAGAGAAATGGACGCCACATGTCTTGCAAAGAACACGTGATTTGTCTGAAGGAGATGGCTCCGTTTTAATAAATTTAAATTCCCTTTGAAGGTCTTCATTAAATACGCCGGAACGTTTCTGTGATTTGGCCATTAGTAGCAATCTAAACATATACTAAAATAACCTCAAAACAATCCCAATTCACTTAAAATTAACTGAAGTTTTTATAAATATTTCTGCAAAACTTTTCCATTGAAGAATTAAGCACTATTCTGTGATTTACATTTGTACTTTGTTCGGATATAAATCAAACACACACAACTTCACTTTCACTAACTTAGGGCTGTAATGGTCGGTGTAGCGCTTGTGTACCTGACGAATGGCAACAAACAACTGACACCAGCGAAGACCGACGAGTGATGAACTGAGCTATTTTTGTCTGCATCAAGCAGAATACAAATACTGTATTATTGTTATTGAATTTAACAACGCTTTTTATTTCACCACTGTTATTTGAAGCACTAAATCACGTATTTTAACGTAAAAAGTTTCCTGAAGTGGGGAACATCCGAAAAAACGGGACAAACAGGCAAACCGACGGGACGCTTATAAAACCTCACGAAAACGGGACCGTCCCGTTCAAAACGGGGCGTATGGGCAGCCTACCTTTAGTCCTCTACAATGCAGTGATGCATGCAAAACATCATTTGATTCTGTTGAATGTGCGGCAGTTATCGTTCGTCAAATAAAACATTACCCTTGTTAAAACATAAAATGTGGCAGTTAAACTACCCCTTTCCGCAACCGATCATCACCATATTCAACATGCCTCGAGAACTCTACAATTCAGGGCTGTTTGCGAAACATTATTTGATTCTATTTGAAGTTGCGGCTGATATCGTTTGACACATACAAAATTCTCCCCTCCACCTTCAACTATAATTTTTAATAATAGAAAATTACCCCCACCCCGTTCACCTAACCTCTTTATTTATAGATATTTCTCCTACGCTTCTATAGTGGATTATTATGAGCTTCTTATGGGAATAATTTGTTTATCAAAATTAAGTTCTTAACTCTTGTTAAAACATAAAACGTTGCAGGTAAACTACCCCTTTCTGTTAACCGATCTTCACCAAAATCAATAGACCTTCAGTACTCTACAATTCAGGGACGCATGCAAAAAAATATTTGTTTCTGTCTGAATGTGCGGCAGTTATCGTTCGTCATGTGAACATTTCTCTTGTTGCAACATAAAATGTTGCTGGTAAACTACCCCTTTCCCTTAACAGATCTTCACCACAATCAACAAGCCTTGAGTTATCTACAATTGAGGAAAGTATGCAAAATATTATTTGATTCTCTTTGAATTTACGGCAGTTATCTTTGGTCAAAGAAAAATTACCCTTGTTAAAACATAAAATTTTGCTGGTAAACTACCCATTTCCCTTACCGATCTTCACAAAAATCTGCAGACCTTCAGATCTCTACAATTTATTGAAGTATTTGAAAAAGTATTTGAATATGTGTGAATGTACGGCAGTTATCGTTCGTCATAAAAAAATTAACCTTGTTATCACGTAAAACGTTACATGAAAACTACACATTTCTCTTAATTGATCTTCACCAAAATCAACAGGGCTTGAGTCCTCTACAGTTCAGGGATGCATGCAAAACATTATTTGATTCTGTTTGAATGTGCGGCAGTTATCGTTCCTCAGAGAAACTATTACTCTTGTTTAAACATTAAAGGTGGCAGGTAAACTACCCGTTTCCCTTAACGTATTTTCACCAAAATCAAAAGTCTTGAGTCCTCTACAATTCAAGGATGGATGCAAAACTTTATTTGATTCTGTTTGAATGTGTGGCAGTTATCGCTTATCATAGACAAAATTACTCGTGTTTAAACATTAAAGGTGGCTGGTAAACTAGCCCTTTCCCTTAAGCGATCTTCACGAAAATCATCAGAACTTGAGAACTTGCAACTTTAGGAACGTATGCAAAAAAGTATTTGATTCTCTTTGAATATGCGGCAGTTATCATTCGTCATAGAAAAAAATTACTCTTGTTAAAACATAAAACGTTTCAGGTAAACTACCCGTTTCACTTAACCGATCTTCACTAAAAACAACAGGTTTTGAGAACTCTATAATTTAGGGGTGTTTGCGAAACATTATTTGATTCTAATAATTAATGCTTGATGCCTTTACTTTGTGAAAACCATTTTGTAAATTATAGTAAAAGATAAAACAATAAAATAGTTTTAGTGATTTTCACACGTCATTTATTAAAATTATAAATCCATGACAGCTGTTTCGGCAACACAGTGCCTTAGTCAGCTTACACCATCTTATTTTATTGTTTTAGCTTTTACTATAATTTATTTGATTCTGTGTGAAATTGCGGCTGATATCGTTTGCCATTGAAAAATAATTATCTTAGATAAAAAAAAAACGTTAATGGTAAACTACCCCTTTCCCTTAACCGAGCTTCACCAAAAACACGTCTTGAGTACTCTACAAATCAGGTCTGCATGCTAAAAAGTATTTGATTCTGTATGAATTTGCGGCTGTTATCGTTTGCCATAGAAAAAAAAATTTACACAGACAGACAGACACACACACAGGCACATTTCGAAAAATGATTTTTTTTTCATGTTTAGAGGGTAGTACAATCAGAATCTGCAATAATCTCGACCATGATTTTTTTTGCCATCACCATACTTCCATTTTCTTATGGAACATGGAAGTATAATTATCCCCGCGCCAATCAACTATAGTTTTAATTTATAGAAAATTAACACCACCACGTTCAACTTGTCCCTTCATTTATATATTTTTCATCTACGTTTGTACAGTGGATTATTAAGATCTTCTTATCAGGATACTTTATTTTTCAAAACTAAGTAATTTAATCTTGTTACAACAAGAAATGTTTCTGGTAAACTACCCTTTCCCCGTTACCGATCTTCACCAAAATGAACAGCCCTTGAGATCTCTATAATGTAGGAAGGTTTGCAAAAAGTAGTTGATTCTATTCGAATTTACGCCAGTTATCGTTCGTCATAGAAAAAATTACCCTTGTTAAAATATAAAACGTTTAAGGTAAACTAACACTTACCCTCTACCGATCGTCACCAAAAACAACAGGTCTTGAGAACTCAACAATTCAGGGCTGCATGCGAATCATTATTTGATTCTGTTTGAAGTTGCGGCTGTTATCGATTGCCATACAAAATGTACGCTTGTTAAAACATAAAACGATGCTGGTAAACGACCCTTTTCCCTTAACCGATCTTCAAGAAAAACAAAATGACTTCAGACCTCTATAATTCAGGGGTGTATGCCAAACATTATTTGATTCTGTTTTTGATTTGCGGCTGTTATCGTTAGCCATAGAAAAAAATTACCCTTGATAAAAAACGTTGCCTGTAAACTACCACTTTCCCTTAACCGATCTTCACAGAAAACAATAGGTCCTCAGAACTCGAGAATTCAGGGCAGTATGCAAAAATTATTTGATTCTGTTTGAATTTACGGCAGTTATCGTTTGTCATAAGAAAAATTATCCTTTCAAAACATAAAATGTTGGCGGTAAACTACCCTTTTCTCTTAACAGATCTTCACCAAAATCAATATTCCTTGAGTACTTAAAACTTCAGGAAGGTGTACAAAACATTATTAGATTCTGTTTGAATGTGCAAGAGTTACTTTTCGTCATATGAAAGATTATCCTTGTTAAAACATAAGACGTGGCCGGTAAACTACCCCTTTTCCTTAACTGATCTTCACCAAAACAATAGGCCTTGAAAACTTTACAATTAAGTCCTGCATGCTAAAAATTGTTTTATTCAGTTTGATTTTGCGGCTCTTATCGTTTGCCATAGGAAAAAATCTACAGACACAGATCGACTGATAGACAGACAGACAGACGCACAGAGAGACACACACACCACACAGACACTTTTCGAAAAAAGATATTTTCATGTTTTAAGGGTAGTAAAATCAGAATCTGCAATAATCTCGACCACGATTTTTTTTGCCATCCATACTTCCATTCCTTTATGGAACATGGAAGTAAAATTATCCCCTCCTCTAACAACTATAATTTTTATTTATAGTATATTACCCCCCCCCCCGTTCAACTAGCCTATTCATTTATAGATATTTCAACTAAGTTTATACAGTGGATTATTAAGATCTTATCAGGATACTTTATTTTACAAAATTAAGTACTCAACTCTTGTTACAACAAGAAATGTTTCAGGTAAACTACCCTTTCCCCGTTACGCATCTACACCAAAATCAACAAGCCTTAAGTACTTAAAACTTCATGAAAGTGTGCAAAAAAATATTTAATTCTCTTTGAATATGCGGCAGTTATCATTCGTCATAAAAATAAAATTACCCTTTTAAAACATAAAATGTTTCCGGTAAACGACCCTTTTCTCTTAACAGATCGTCTCCAAAATCAATATACCTAGAGTACTTAAAACTTCAGGAAGGTGTACAAAACATTATTTGATTCTGTTTGAATAGGCGCCAGTTATTGATCGTCATATGAAAAGTTACCTTAGTTAAAGCATAAAACGTTGCTGGTAAACTACCCCTTTCCCTAAACCGATCTTCACCCAAATCAATTATGCCTTTAGTCCTCTACAATGCAGGGATGCATGCAAACATTATTTGATTCTGTTTGAATTTGCGGCTGTTATCGTTTGCCATAGAAAACCTCTACAGACATAGACACACAGACAGACACACACAAACACAGTCACTTTTCGAGAAATGATTTTTTCATATTTAGAGGGTAGCAAATCGGAATCTGCAATAATCTCGACCACGATTTTTTTTCCATCCGTACTTCCATTTCCTTATGGAACATGGAAGTAAAATTATCCCCTCCTCCAACAACTATAAATTTCATTTATAGTAAATTACCCCCATCCCGTTCAACTAGCCTCTTCATTTATAGATATTTCAACTAAGTTTATACAGTGGATTATTAAGATATTCTTATCAGGATACTTTACTTTACAAAATTAAGTACTTTACTCTTGTTACAACAAGAAATGTTTCTGGTAAACTACCCTTTCCCCGTTACACATCTACACCAAAATCAACAGGCCTTAAGTACTTAAAACTTCATGTACGTGTGCAAAATAATATTTAATGCTCTTTGAATATGCGGCAGTTATCATTCGTCATAAAAATAAAAATACCCTTTTAAAACATAAAATGTTTCCGGTAAACTACCCTTCTCTTAACGGATCTTCACCAAAATCAACAGACATTGAGTACTCTATAAGTCAGGAAGGTGTGCAAAACGTTATTTGATTCTGTTTGAATGTGCGGCAGTTATGCTTTGTCATAGGAAAAATTACCTTAGTTAAAGCATAAAACGTTGCTGGTAAACTACCACTTTCCCTAAACCGATCTTCACCCAGATCAATTATGCCTTTAGTCCTCTACAATGCAGGGGTGCATGCAAACATTATTAGATTGTGTTTGAATGTGCGGCAGTTATCGTTCGTCAAATAAAACATTACCTTTGTTAAAACATAAAAAGTGGCAGTTAAACTACCCCTTTCGGCAACCGATCTTCACCATATTCAACATGCCTTGAGAATTCTACAATTCAGGGCTGTTTGCGAAACATTATTTGATTCTATTTGAAGTTGCGGCTGATATCGTTTGACAAAGGAAAACGTTATCTTGATAACTGATAAAAATATGGGTATGGAGAACCATACATGACTTCCATGTTCTAAGATTTATATTTAAAATCATACTCGAAAAGAAATATTTCCATAGATACTACTTCTTTCTACTTATTGCTTCAGACTTAACTGCAGTACTGTGGTCACTAACGAATACCACCTCACGTTTTCGCACTCGATTTTCACTGATGGAAGTCGATGGCACTGCCGAAAAGCCTGGCTTCGCAGAAAACATTGGAATACGGCTAAACAGCCCGGGAAGGAATTTTAACAAAGAACTACTTCTTTGTTGCCGATAGCGTAGTACACATACAAAACATTTTCCCCTCTATAATTTTCATTAATAGAAAATTACCCCCTCCCCGTTCAACTAGCCTCTTCATTTATAGATATTTCATCTACGCTTCTACAGTGTATTATTATGAGCTTCTTATGCGGATAATTTGTTTATCAAAATTAAGTTCTTAACTCTTGTTAAAACATAAAACGTTGCAGGTAAACTACCCCTTTCTGTTAACCGATCTTCACCTAAATCAATAGACCTTCAGTACTCTACAATTCAGGGATGCATGCAAAAAAATATTTGTTTCTGTCTGAATGTGCGGCAGTTATCGTTCGTCATGTGAACATTTCTCTTGTTACAACATAAAATGTTGCAGGTAAACTACCCCTTTCCCTTAACAGATCTTCACCACAATCAACAAGCCTTGAGTTATCTACAATTGAGGAAAGTATGCAAAATATTATTTGATTCTCTTTGAATTTACGGCAGTTATCTTTGGTAAAAAAAAATTACCCTTGTTAAAACATAAAATTTTGCTGGTAAACTACCCCTTTCCCTTACCGATCTTCACGAAAATCTGCAGACCTTGAGATCTCTACACTACAATTTATTGAAGTATCCGAAAACGTATTTGAATATGTGTGAATGCACGCCAGTTATCGTGCGTCATAAAAAATTAACCTTGTTATCACGTAAAACGTTACATGAAAACTGCACATTTCTCTTAACTGATCTTCACCAAAATCAACAGGACTTGAGTCCTCTACAGTTCAGGGATGCATGCAAAACATTATTTGATTCTGTTTGAATGTGTGGCAGTTATCGTTCCTCAGAGAAACTATTACTCTTGTTTAAACATTAAAGGTGGCAGGTAAACTACCCGTTTCCCTTAACGTATTTTCACCAAAATCAAAGGTCTTGAGTCCTCTACAATTCATGGATGCATGCAAAACATTATTTGATTCTGTTTGTATGTGCTGCAGTTATCGTTCCTCAGAGAAACTATTACTCTTGTTTAAACATTAAAGGTGGCAGGTAAACTACCCGTTTCCCTTAACGTATTTTCACCAAAATCAAAGGTCTTGAGTCCTCTACAATTCGTGGATGCATGCAAAAAATTATTTGATTCTGTTTGAATGTGCTGCAGTTATCGTTCTTCGTAGAAAAATTACCCTTTTTAAAACATAAATCGTTGCTGGTAAACTACCCATTTCTCTTAATTGTCTTCACCAAAATCAATAGGTCTTGAGTCCTCTACAATTCAGGGATGCATGCAAAACATTATTTGATTCCGTTTGAATGTGCGGCAGTTATCGTTCATCATAGAAAAAATTACTCTTGTTTAAACATTAAATTTGGCTGGTAAAGTATCCCTTTCCCTTAACCGATCTTCACGAAAATCATCAGACCTTGAGAAATTGTAACTTTAGGAACGTATGCAAAAAAATGTTTGATTCTCTTTGAATTTGCGGCAGTTATCATTCGTCAAAAAATAAAATTAATCTTTTAAAATATACAACGTTGCCGGTAAACTACTCTTTTCTCGTAACCGATCTTCACCAAAATCAACGGACCTTGAGAACTTAAAACTTTAGAACTGTGTGCAAAAAAGTATTTGATTCTGTTTGAATTTACGGAAGTTAACGTTCGTCATAGAAAAAATTACCCTTGTTAAAACATAAAACGTTGCTGGTAAACTACCCCTTTCCCTTAACCTATCTTCACCAAAATCAATAGGCCTTCAGAACTCAATAGGCATTCAGGTATGCATGCAAAACTTTGTTTGATTCTGTTTGAATGTGCGGCAGTTATAGTTCATCATAGAAAAATTACCCTTGTTAAAACATAAAATATTTCAACTTCGTTTCTACAATGGATTATTACGATCTTCTGATCAGGATACTTTATTTATCAAAATTAAGTACTTTGCTCTTGTTACAACAAAAAATGTTTCTGGTAAACTACCCTTTCCGTATTACCCATCTTCACCAAAATTAACAGACCTTGAGTTCTCTATAATTCTGGAAGGTGTGCAAAAAAGTATTTGATTCTGTTCGAATTTACGGCAGTTGTCGTTCGAAAAAATTAAACTTGTTATCACATAAAATGTTGCTGGTAAACTACTCATTTCTCTTAACTGATCTTCACCAAAATCAAAAGGTCTTGATTCCTCTACAATTCAGGTATGCATGCAAAAAATTATTTAATTCTGTTTGAATATGCGGCAGTTACCGTTCGTCATAGAAACAATTATTCTTGTTAAAAAATTTAAGGTTGCAGGTAAACTACTAGTTTCCCTTAAAGTATCTTCACCAAAATCAAAGGTCTTCAGTCCTCTACAATTCAGGGATGCATGCAAAACATTATTTGATTCTGTTTCAATGTGCGGCAGTTATCGTTCCTCATAGAAAAAATTACCCTTGTTAAAACAAAAACGTTGCTGGTAAACTACCCTTCTCCCTTAACCGATCTGCACCAAAATCAACAGACTTTGAGTACTTAAACCTTCATGAAGGTATGCACAAAATTATTTAATTCTCTTTCAATATGAGGCAGTTATCATTCGTCATATAATTAAAATTACCCTTTTAAAACATAAGATGTTGCTGATATACCTACCCTTTTCTCTTAACCGATCTTCACGATAATCAATATACCTTGAGTGCTCTATAATGCAGAAAGGTGTGCAAAACATTATTTTATTCTCTTGGACTGTACGGCAGTTATTGTTCCTCATAGGAAAAATTACCCTTGTGAAAAATAAAACGTTGCTGGTAAACTACCCTTTTCACTTAACCGATCTTCACCAAAATCAACAGACCTTGACTACTTAAAACTTCATGAAGGTGTGCAAAAAGTTATTTAATTTTTTTGAATATGCGGCAGTTATAATGCGTCATTAAATATAAAAGTACCCTTTTAAAACATAAAACATTGTTACTAAACTACCCTTTGTTCTTAACCGATCTTCATCAAAATCAACATAACTTGAGAATACTATAATTCAGGAAGGTCTGCAAAACATAGTTTGATTCCGTTTGAATTTACGGCAGTTATCGGTCGTCATAGAAAAAATTACCCTTGTTAAAACATAAAATAAGGCTGGTAAACTACCCCTTTCCCTTAACCGATCTTCACCAAAATCTACAGGCCATAAGGACTCTACAATTCAGGGTTGGTTGCGAAACATTATTTGATTCTGTTCGAAGTTGCGGTTGATATCGTTTGCAAAAAAAAGTTACCCTTGATAAAAAAAAATTACATTGTAAACTACTCCTTCCCCTTAACAGATCTTCACCAAAAACAATAAGTCTTGAGTACTCTACAAATCAGGTCTGCATGCAAAAATTATCTGATTCTGTATGAATTTGCGGCTGTTATCGTTTGCCATAAACAAAAATCTACAGACACACAGACAGACAGACACACACAAACACACTTTTCGAAAAATGACTTTTTTTCATGTTTTGAGGGTAGTACAATCAGAATCTGCAATAATCTCGACCACGATTTTTTTTGCCCCTCACCATACGTACATTTCCTTATGGAACATGGAAGTAAAATTATCCCCTCCCCCTTCAAATATAATTTTTTATTTACAGAAAATTACATACACCCCTTTCAACTAGCGTCTTAATTCTAGATATTTCATCTACGTTTCTACAGTGGATTATTAAGATCCTCTTATCAGGATACTTTTTTATCAAGATTAATTACTTTACTCTTGTTACAAGAAAAAATGTTTCTGGTAAACTACCCTTTCCCCGTTACCCATCTTCACCAAAATCAACAGACCTTGAGTTCTCTACAATTCAGGAAGGTGTGCAAAAATGTATTCGATTCTGTTCGAATTTACGGCAGTTATCGTTCGTCAAAAAAATTAACCTTGTTATCACATAAAATGTTGCCGGTAAACTACCCCTTCCTCTTAATTGATCTTCGCGAAAATCAGCACACCTTGAGTACTCTAAAATTCAGGAAGGTATACAAAAAGTATTTGATTCTGTTTATAATTTAAGGCAGTTATCGTTCTTCATAGAAACAATTATTCTTGTTAAAACATTAATGGTGGTTGGTAAACTGCTCCTGTCTCTTAACGTATCTTCACCAAAATCAACAGACCTTGAGTACTCTAAAAATGAGGAAAGTATGCAAAAATTATTTGATTCTGTTTATAATTTACGGCAGTTATCGTTCGTCATAGGCAAAATTACCCTTATTAAAACATAAAACGTTGCTGGTAAACTACCCCTTTACCTTAACCGATCTTCACCAAAAACAATAGGACTTGAGAACTCTATAATTTAGGGGTGCTTGCGAAACATTATTTGATTCTGTTTTAATTTGCGCCTGTTATCGTTTGCCATAGAAAAATAATCACCTTTGATAAAAAAAACTTTGCTGGTAAACTACCCCTTTCCCTTAACCGATCTTCACCAAAAACAATAGGTCTTGAGTACTCTACAATTCAGGGCTGTAATCGAAAAATTATTTGATTCTGTTTGAATTTGCGGCTCTTATCGTTTTTCATAGAAAAAAATCTACAGACCGACACACAAAAGACACACAGACACACAGACAGATAGACACACAGACACTTTTCAAAAAATGACTTTTTTTCATGTTTTGACGTTAGTAGAATCAGAATCTGCAATTATCTCGAACACGATTTTTTTGCCATCACCATACTTCCATTTCCTTAAGGAACATGGAAGTAAAAAGAGGACCCACTCAAAACATATACCTGAAATTATCGGTTGTTACTTTATAACTTGTATTTTCGGTTAGCCTATACATTAAATTCCTGTTCTTGTACAAAATCAGAAAGGCTTCTAACTAGTATAATTTTTATTGAAACTAAAATATAAAACTAATTGTTAAACTGCGCTCGACTTTAAAATTTTCAGTCTTAACCTCTCTACAGAACTCTCGTATCACTTTGGTCTGTATGGCACTGAAATAGTTCCAGGCGTAATACAACCTTCAAATTAAACTAAACATTCAAATACTAATAATAAGAAAAAACAGGATGAAAAGTAATAAATATTTTGAGCATATTAATAATATTGTTGTTAAGTAATGGGGATTTAAAATTTTTACTTAAATGATAATTACAGCAGGTATATTGTCAAATTGTTCTCCAAAAAATAAAAATACAAACAATTTTTTGATTATAATGTTGTTATTTGTACTTATATTATAATAATTTTTGTAGACGGGAACATGAATGAGGTTTTTGTTTTACTCGTTAATTTTAATAAAGCACAAAAGAACTTTATATTGACTTGCTTTTAAATTAATATAAAGATAATAAATTCTGTCTCAGGACAGTAATTTTTTTGGCTTTTAATGATTATTCCGTAATGATTATTCTATAGACGTAGACGAAGAGATGAAATGAAAACACGTCTATGTCCTTGTTCATTTATTTTATAAGTATATTGAAGAACTTCAATGTTTAATTTTATTTAGAGATCAGTAGTTTTGTTAAATACCAGTGAACTTATAAAAGAATCATTTTTCTTTAATAAATTTCTTAAAGGGAACTATGTTTTTAGATATAAATTTGTGGTACTCAATTAATATTCTTAATCCCCATTGAATTGTATATTGCAATTTATTCCGAAGATAACACTCAACCTGCCACTTATGTCTGTCTGTCTCTCGCTGTCTGTGTGTGTGCTCGCGCGTGTGTCTTCTGTCGATATATGAGGCGTGGAATAAAATGTGCAGTTAGCGTGAACTTACAGTAGTTCCTGTAACTAATTTTCAAGGGAAAATGTAGTTCCAGTTCTTAATAACTACTTGTTTAGTAGAGTTTAGAGTTTTCCCAGTATAGTAAATAAATCATGTGTTTACTACACATAATTTTGATGAGCTTATAGCTTTACTCTTGTCTTTTTCTTTCTATCGTACACACATTTAATTAAAGAGACTTAATTGTGTTTATTTTGTTACAAACTTTACTTCGACGTATGTATGCGTAGAATATAAAAAGGAAATTAATAGGCATGGTTATAATTTTTAGTTCCTTATCAAAATAATATATTTAAAGTGAAGAGAATTTTCAACTTACCACCACACGTAATTTGTTCCGCCCACAAACTTAATACAATTAATGCACGTAGCAAAGCTTTAGCAAGTAATGCCATGGTAAGCTACTCTGTTGTTCTGAGACTTGTTCAGACTGTTATATATTGGTGGCTTGTAATTGTGTGTGGGAGTGTGTGTGTGTGTGTGTTTACCGTGATTCACCAACCACATGGTATTTGGTGTGAAAATGCCATTAAATTCTAAAAAAACGTAACTTTAATTATCAATTTTTCTAACGCTGGAACAAAAGAACATCGACATGCAGGTGTTCTGAGGCTTCACATATTCATTTTAACTTATTTTCAAGGAGTAAAATGCATAGTCACGGTAACAGCTTGAAATTGTAATTACACGTGTAGGCTTATACGCTGCTACATCACATTAGTCAAAAGACGCATAACGTATACTGCTGTTTCATTGAATCTGTTTCATTTGAACACCTTTGACTTCACAGTGACCACTGTCACGGTAGATATCTTTTATCTCGAAATAAAATAAGTTCAACTCTAAAGAAAAAAGCCAGAGAGAACATTTCTATTCTGGCCACTGTTCGAGTAAAACGTTTAGATCTGACGTCTTTAACGATGGACTGCAGTTCAAATAGTCGGTCAGCGATTTCTCTCCTCAGTATGGGCTTGGATGGAAACCCGGCCCACACGTTCCACAGGATGATTAAAAGAGGCAGAAGACGCTCCGCTCCAACGCGAATTTAATTATTGAAAGCCTAGTACTTAACAACCGTTAGAAAAGATGATATCACGTGATACATGATCTTTGAAATCAATCTTTTCTCTCCGCACGCTGTGGTTTGAGTTTCGCTTCTGTCAAACTCTTAGATCTGAGCGAGTCTCTGTATACATCTGTAACTTCTTACAAAAGCGTGGTAGGAAACTGACACAGACAGAAATCCATCTATCGGTGTTATAAAAGCTTGTTCAGCATCTAAGAGAAGGAGAGATGGTGCGCCTGAACATGCAAGGCGCTATATGAAATCCATGGATGCATTACGGTTGTGTGTGACCTCCGCAGCCAGTCGTCAGGCGTAGTCTGGCTTTATATTAGAGCTTTGTTTCCCAAAAGAAATGTATCAGAAACGGCAACAGCTTTGTCAAATTGCTAGCCTCTCTTAATCCACACTTGCTTAGGCAGTTATGCTGTTATGATAGAACTTAGATTTCTCAGTGAATTGCTCATCTAAAAAGGTACAGTACTAGCAGTTAAATAAACACTGATCAAATTATCAGTGGTTTCAATAGAGCTTCTAAATGAAGGAAACTTGGAGTGAATCAGTGAAGACTTCTGTCGAGTACGTTCAGTGAAGTCAGTTTCAAACATACCTACGTGAGAGATTGAGCCAACAAACCTGCACAACTGTTTCCCGTTGCAGATAACTAACCAGTTTCTGTAGCTGAACTGTCACACTCAGCGCTCCAGATAGCTAGCCATTAACTCCTAAAGAAGCCTGTTCACTAACATTTCTTGCGACTCAACAAAGCCTAACCGCGGTGAACATGAAGTACTACTGCAATTTGAGGAAAAAAAACCTTTCGTCGTAGTAGTCAAGCTACTCCCGCTGGACTAATCCAACGCACAAATATTGGGAAATAAGAACTTTATTATTAAAAAGTTGTAATCTGTTTTTCCGAATGTAAGCATTTTAAGCTTGAGAGGGAGAGAAGGGTTAAAATTTCAGAAAACAATCCTGAGTGGTCATTCTATCCTACTGTTTCTTATTTTTGTTTAGATAAGCCGTTTATAATTGCCTTTTTACCCTGCAGCCTTTAGACATGCGAAGAACTTTTCATCGAACATGGTAATGTGTAGACGTTCCACTACAAAATTTAAAAGTGATGTTTCCTGCAGGACATCTACACCAACCCTGAGTCAGAAAACTGCTGGGTTGAGGACTTGGATAGATACGGGGAATAGATAACAATAGTTTTAGAATTATGACTTAAACAAAATAGTCTCTTGCAGAGAAAATTGCATGGAAGGAAATTTGTCGACTGTTGTATTTGGGCGCGGCTTTAGAGAAAATGCGCTCTGGTATTTATTTGAGACTAATGTGAACTAACGTTCAAAAGCCGACTGCAATATTCTGGGGTTTATGACCGCAAGTATCGCTTGGACGCCAGAGTTTAGTCTCATTTAGGTGTGGTCACAATCGGCTCGGCTCTATCCTAATCTAGGCATGTTCCTTCACTTAGGCAGGCTACTTGAAATACATGGGTCAATGTAGGTAACTGGCAGCTTGTTGCCCGCCTTAGTTTATCGAAAGGGGGGCACTGCGTCTGCTATCGTTTACCATGCGTGATGTGGCTACAACCATATCGTACGAAAGCGGGGACTTTATTTTAGGGGAACTAATGTAACCGAATCCCCCACTTCGGTGGCAAGGCGAGAATGTCCTACTCCTACAACAAAACTCAGCACGATGGCCCAACCCATATAAAACACAGTTGGTTAAGGGGAACGACTTCACAAGGCTGCACGTACTATGCAACGCCGAGACTGAATTACGTCCACTGCTCGTAACATATCTATGAATCACTAAAGATAAATTAGAATAAGCAAGGCTGCACTTGAACATCTTGATCCAAGCCACTTAGTCCCTTAAAAGTAGTCAAACGCAATGTAATACGAAACAAGTTTCCTTCCATTTTCAAAGAGTTTTTACCCTACGTATCCTGTAAGCATGATAAGTCAATGCAGACGGAATAAAAGCTGTTAACGTGGCCGCCAAATTTTACAGAGGCTGCAGGAATCCTTCTTCTGTTAGTGAGTCTATGCTAAACATCAGCGAAAACATGGCATTTTGCTAGCTTATCACAGACACAATGACGCCGGTCTATGACCTCGCTGCTTTTCCACGGTGCGCTATTCTACCAAACCGATAGAACTTGCTTCCATGCCGCGTAATCAAAGCGGTGGTATAGAAAGTTGTGGGGGACTCCATAGCATCTTGTTTTCCTAACATGGTTCGTAGGTCCTTCTTAGTGGTAGGGGAGGATTTGCTCCTTTAGACCGTATCTAATAAAAAATCCTGTTGTTTACATTACAGTACAGTTTATCCAATGCAATCTAGAGCTAGAAAGCATGGACCTATGTATGATCCGCCCCAGTTACAGCCGATTGTCAGTTTGTATGGCCTTCTCGGTGACCTGGATACTAATGGATAGCGCAAGGTAAAAATTGTTAAAGCAAAAAGTATTGTAATTATTTTTCCTTAAATTACACTAAAATAGTAAGAGCTCAAAAAGACCTTGGAAACTTAAAAAAAAGAGAAAAAAGGAAATAGAACAGAAGAATCTTAATATCTTTTAGATACGTTTATCGATAATGGCTTGGCAATAACGAATAGAAAATGGAACGGTTTAGACTCTAAAAAACAATATAAAATGACATAGGCCTATTTCAATAACTTTTTGTAAATTTGATAGTTGCTTTATTATGGTTTATATTTATAATATACTGTTTCACTCATGGTGTAAGAGAAATTTTTCAAGGAGCTGAAAATGTCTATAAATCACATATTTAATACAAACTTTCAACATAGTCACTAACAACAGACCTTAAGTAAGTATAAGCATATTTAGACGTGAAGCAATATTCAGCAAGCGAATGAATGTTAATGAAAGAAACAAACAAATCGTTTGTCGCCTTAAGTAAAGGTAAAAGCTAATGACGTCAGAGGCACTTTTATGCTTCAAAAACTAAAATATATCTACTTCCATCATCCCGTCTATATTTGTATGTCACTCTATTTACGACTGTTTTCTCTACTGCATTATGTATGTATGTGTGTGTGTGTGTTTTGTCTATTCTTAACTTAAGTTTTTTCTTTCCCGTTAGCCACTGGACGTCTCAAGATATCCACTGAACTGTCCCTTTAGCCACCGTTTACAAGGTATTCTTTCCTTTCCTCTTTTAGCCTTTCTCCTCTGTGTACTGTTGTCCTTACTACTGTCAGATGTCGTTACTCCCCCTTCTCAGTCTTTTCTCCTCACTTCTTTTCTTTCTACGTTTCCCTCTCCCTTTCTCTGCTTTTCTCTGTTTCTATCTCCCTTAAATACAAATAGGACATTTTCGACATTTCCTCTTTGCACTGTTTCCTCGCCATTCTGTTCTTATCTTTAATTTTTCTCGCTCCAAAATTTTGCTCCATTTATTCGGGGATATATTTGTGCTCCATTTTGTGCTATATATTTATAATAACATTTCTTCCTGTCTGTGTCTCTCGCGTTTTTTCCTTTCCTCTACTTTTATCTGTCTTTTATACAGTTGTATTCCTTCTTGACTGTTCAGTTTTTAAAACTGGTTAAAATTTACATTTTGTTGAGAAGTCTTTACTGCAAAGCATATTACTCACAGTGACTAGAACATCTTAGTTTCTTCACATCAATCAACATTTACTAACACGTTGAGAAAGGTTGTATTGAAATTTTGCTCCTGGTTGACTGAGTACTGGTGTACACGGGCTGGGAATAGCCCATATTACACAGCAGCTTGGAGAAATCTGACCAACGCTATGACAAAATAATGGACGATTAGTTACGGAGTGTCGCGAATTCCTACCAGGTTTATACTAACATAGAAGAAAGGGAATATCGCATTAGCTGTATACAATTGAAGTCTCGTTCAAACTACAAATTGTTGCTGAAGTTGGAAAAAAATTGTAAAAGATAAAGGTGAACACGATGCAATTTTCCGACGTACTGAAAAGGGCAAACAGTTTTCATCTGGACAAAAGTATTTTACAAAGAAAAGACACGATAGTTTGAAATGAGTTACGTTATTAACACGTTATTTATTTATTATCAATTTACTTTTTTGAGAATATTATATGATATGTGGTAATCAGAAAACTTTTGGAGTCTTTAGACTAACTCAGATGTAATAAACGTTCTATTTTATGAAGTCGTGGCGTCTCGAGGTAATTTTTACCGACAGTTTGGCGCCAACCAGTTAAATCGTTTTTTCACCTGTTCAAATTTAACTACATACCACAAGTAGACAAACAGATGGTTACGTCAGCAACAAATTGTGAAATTCGAAATACCTACATGCAGAAAAAAAAGTGGCTACAAAAATTGTAACCTCATTAAAATAAAACGATGACCTGCTGATTCTTTCATCTATCAGGCAGCTGGATACTTAATATTGAGTCGTAAGAGTCTTTCATAAATATAAAAAATAAATAATTCAGAACATTTAAAATTACCTCTTAACAAAAAACATGCATAATTTTGTTTTAACATAATAATACCAATAATATTTTTTCTTAGCGTTTACAGACACCCTTTTACCCTGCCGATCCAACTACTTGGAGAGAAGGGCACCTAGTAGAGAAACAGAAGGAAAGTATTGCACAAAGATTTATTAGAACCTTTGTATATCATACTTGAGAAAGAAAGAAATCTGGGTGATTTAGTGTGTCAAGAAAGAAGACGACTGTGAGAAGAAAAAGTAAGTCATAGTAAATTCAAAGTACTACTTCTCTAACAACTCACAGTACCAAATTATTTTGGCCGGGCTTACAGCTGTAGTCAGTAAATTGAATCCCTCACCGGCCGTCGAAACTTGTTTTGTCACCAAGTAAGTCTAGGACGGCAACATAGAGGTAAGCGACCTCAGTGCATCTCACAACTGGACTACTGTATATGATCCTGCTTGTCCACCATTAAGCTTGGACGTTACATGAAATGTGTAGGTAGCGACCTCCATGACCTGCACGTTAGGGGCTATGCACTAAGTTTAAGAATAACTCGATGAAAGAAGAGCAGGCTTCAACACATCTGCAAACATTTTTTTCATGGATACCATTTACTTAACAAAATTAAATGTTTGCTAATAGCGTTACAAATCATTACCCATTTATTTTCTTTATACTAAAATTGAAGCAATTCCGTAAGAAAAAAATATTAATTGCATCTTGGAAACTCTAATGTACAATTAGATGTTAATAAATGTTAAGATTAGAGTTGAAACAGAATCTAACAGCAGAAAGACAAATAGAAATATTTAAACTCAGAAGATGATTACAGTATAAACACCATGAACACCCTTAACTTGTAGGAATAAATTCCTTCCAGAAAGTATAAAAAAAGAAAAGAAAGTATTCACGAAAGTATTAAAGTATAACATTCCTGTTATAATTAAGGGTGGCAGTCATTCTGCGCAGAGAATGTTGTCTGAAAAGTTATACGAATAATTGTAGTAGCTTATGACCAGAAATGTGTGGATAAGCATCAAAGGATTAAGGGGAGTTTGATTCAGTATGATCACACATTATTGGATATAGGTTATACGAAATGCGAACTAAAGAAACTTTGCGATTCAGAGGGAAAGGCTTATTACAAGGGTTATACAAAAATTAACCTCCGATTGGGTGATATATACAAGCTAATTGCACACGGTATTTGCTTATCCTTTTGCACAGTTACACGTAAGTCCACGGTTTATTTGTTTATTTCTGTTTCAGTAATGACCGATGAAATATGGAGCCAGCTGTAAGGCGTTTGGTGATTTCTTTGAAAGGTTCCGTCGTCTACGGAACTGCATCCGCAACCTCGAATGACGAGGCTATTGCTCGATGGAAAATCGAGAACGAAACCGTCTGACCACTGCCAAGACCTTACGGGACTGTAATATGGACGGTGTGGGGGTCGTCTCGAGCAAAAATAGTCCGATAAAAAGTAGTACGATCACTGAGTCATCAAAATATCGAAATGACTTTAACAGCTGCCGATAATATTTGCCTGGTACCCGCCCCAGGCAACTATTGTGTATGTCCCAGGACAGATTTAGTGTATTCTAGGGTGTCCTAGATGATAACACGAACGTTGTCGACGACCGAATATTAACAGATGTAACACTGGATCGGGTTCAGGCAAAGATGTTATCTGGTCACAGTATAGAGGTTTGGTTGCTACTAGCACTCTAATACCAAAACGGATCTGAAAAATAGTAATACCAGTGACACCTTGGCGATACCGTTTATCAATGAGGGATTATATAAGCTAGTTCAAGGTGTAATAAGTTCCTATACGTGTCTCTTAATTATATGTAAAAGGAATATACTGGGCTTTACACTAAATATACCTATCAGAAGTATATAGGTATGTACGTGATTTTTGAATTTAATAAAATTTTTTTTTTAGTTTTTCTTTACCACTTTTTGGTGTTCAGGTTTTAAATGGGGATAAGAAAATGGGAAAGGAAATCAGCAGACCACATAAAAAAAGAAAATACTAGGAAACGTATTAAGAAATTTTCAATTTTAAACAGAATAAGAAAAAGTAGTTGGGCGATAATGGGATAGATCCCTTTTCTCGTGGTAAGTAGAGAAGGCTGCTAGCTTAAATTTCAAGGAAAATAGCGTAATAAAGGATCATTAATCATTCGGCAGTCTCATGGGAAACTGCGCTACTAGTCTGACCTACAAACTGGTACATGAATAAAGGCCAGCTGGCAATTGCGACCGTGATAGACCAAGGATATGATGCACAGAGACTCAATGAAGTTGCAGGAGGTTAACGCCCACTTTATACGGGAGAGCGCACTGAAAATCCTCTTCTCAGGGCAAACTATTGCACGTCATTAAGGAAATGTTATTCACTCAGTGGCCCTCACTCCACCAAGTAATCCCATCACTCACTCGTTCGCTACTCTAGATATTGCATTGTTGTCTGAAGCACTGGCAACATCACCCACATTTGTAATTTCAAAAAATAAATAATCGACGTGTTTTAAGATGAAAGGCTCGATGTCAGCTTGCAATTAATCCGCTTCCCACATAGTTTCTCCTAGCTTCTCCATCATCTTCAAAAATGATTGCAGCACAGTTGGTTTGTTCCGGTCCTGAGCAGATAGACTAAAGCTGGTCAGTCTAACGCTTTTTTGGAAGTCTTTTGCTCGTATGAGATTAGATCCACCAAAGCCATCACTTCAGCATTAAATGTTGAAGTCTGTAATCCGAAATGAGAGATTTTATGCAATGAGTCTATCTGCAAACCACTTTCAGAGTTTGGCAGAATAGCATAGTCATCAGCAAAATACAGCGTATCAACTGGAGTTGGCAATCATAAAATGCTCCGGATCTTTAAACCTCGTATTGTCAGTCTTTAAAGCTAGATATTTTAAATATATATATTTTTTATCATCTACTATTTGTGCTATATTTTCATTCCATATACGCAGGCCTCTGTTCCGTATCTTTTACGTCTCATTCCGAATGTTCTAATAATATTTTCTCTTTGTGCACCCAGTAATTAACCCACTCCTTACAAGGCAAAGCGTCATCCATAAGTTTCGCCATTAATTGTTTTCAAACTTTCTATTGTCAAGTGTCATAAGCCGCTTTATCTAACTCCAGACAAGTTCAATAAACTTAGTTCGACATAGTATGGAGGTAACCTCAATACAGTAAATCGGAATTTATTGGCTGCCTCATCAACTATAAACGACGAATACATTTGTTGTATTTTGTCCACTTCAGCAACTTTAAAACTGTCCTCATACAAGTTGGCATTTTAATTCCTTAACCAGGCAATTTTTATTTTTTATTTCCAGTTTTACTTGTAGTGGTGTTTTCAAATCTTTGAGTTACATTGTCTTTGGCAATGTTAGAGTAATTTTCAAAATTTCATATGTTTGGTATGATTTGGTATTATCTGTCCTTTGAATGATTTTTTTATATTTTTTCACTCTATATTTTATCATTATAGTTTCCCGCTTTGTTTAAAGAGAGAAACACTATTTTTTTTAATCAAAAAAAACCTGTATTCCTCGTGTGAGCACTGACAAACCTGGTACTCTTTGCGCAGATTCCTTTAAACCTGTGGCAATTCAGCCATTAAGTGTTTTAAAGTACTTGCCTCGCCGTATATTGTTAACTTTTTTTAACGTTTACCCTCGCTCGTCTAAGTAGAAAATAGTTATTTTCTCCCATTTAAACTTTAAATTTGTCTAAAATAGAAATTTTCTATAATGATATGTTATTCCTTCAAGGAGAAGTCCTTATAATTTTTTCTTAATTAACAATCCTAATCCTTTTAAATAATTTCCACAAAGTTGTCTTTTGCGATCTAGAGTACAGGGTCTTTGTTTACCTTGGCTGCAACAGTTGCAAGCGTAGATATCGCATTCTAAAAAAAATGAATGATCTGTTTTTGTTTTTATCACACCTATCAGAATTCCGACGTACTTGAGGTGTCTGCTGTTTAGCAATAACTTTAAATTTTTAATAAATCCACGTTGTAATTTTTTTTTAATTTCGTATCTTTCTATTTACCAGAATATATTTGAGTTAGTACATATTTGGTATTGAAAGCAAATAAAACTTAACAAGGAAAGGATGCATACTATCATAGCATTTACATTGACCTTTACTGATATTCGTGCTGATACTTCTGGCATTTTTAAACATTTGGAATACTAGATCAAGTCGAATATTTGGAATAAATTGATACTAAATTTTAACCTCTTTACCCTAGATTACCTTAGGTTACCTTAGGTTCACGTCGAACTTTTAATGTCGAAGGTTTACCTGTTTACCTTGGTGTCAGTTATTCTGTTTCCGCTTAATAACACGACAAACGGTGAGACCGTCGTAGCATATTTTTAAATTTTGATGCTGGATTTAACGATGATTAAAGTGCAGTCTCGTACATTATCACACTACCCCTTTCACACTCTCTCTCTCCCCCTCTCAATCTCTTTATCTATCTATCTATCTATCTTATGTACTGGTAGATAGAAAGGAATAGGTGAAATTTCGAATCCCTTCCATTCATTTAGCAACGCCGCTTACAACTCCAGCACGTTGGTTATATAGAAGACGGGTTTAGGAACCGAATAACACCCGGAAAAGTCATATGTCTCAGCGTTTCCTCAATGTCAAAAAAATTAATAACCCTTGGATTACAGCTCAAAAATTGGATAAGCCAATAATTTAGTAATATTATACTAATGAGTTCCGAACGCAATATAACACAGATATATAGGAGAATTCTGTTAATGAATCCTCAAGATGCACGTATAAGTACATAAGATCCAGGTACATAAGATAAGTACGTATAAGGTTCCAGGTAGATCTCCACTGCTGAGGAAAATACTCACCTGCTTTGGATTTCTGTAGTGAAAGAATACGAATCATTATAAGCATGCTATTTTAACTAAGTGCCTGATAAATAATTAAACATCAATTAGAAAATTTGAAAACGGAATCAAGTAGCCACATTATAATTAAGATAGTGTATTCGTCAATTCCCGGATTTCTTTTAAAAACAGAAACCATTGTTCTACATTTTAGATTACTAACTACAAGAAATACTAAAGCTAGTTCGACTTTTTTTAAAGAAACGTTTCATAGCGTATTTCTAAAATTGTATTAGGTAAAAGCCATACGTATCCAAAGCTCAAGGATTGTATAGAAAAAAAAAACCTTTTGTATGTTCAGTAAATATTACCAAGGTGAAAGAACAGCTTCGCGTGGAGAAACAACTGCGCAGTTGTTCAAGGACGGAGTTGAATAGACAATACAAATTATTGCTTCGATCACGTGTGATGTGTGTGTGTGTGTGTGTGTGTGTGTGTGTGTGTGTGTGTGTGTGTGTGTGTGTGTGTGTGTGTGTGTGTGTGTGTGTGTGTGTGTGTGTGTGTGTGTGTTATGCACACAGAGCTTCTACCAAATCTTAATGGTAAAACTTTAAGCAATGGAACTGTGATGTCTACACAGCATTCTCAATGGCATATTATGTAGTAAATTTATATATTTATGTAGTAAATTATGACACATTACATCTTTATGTATGCAAATAAAGCAGGCAAATTATGTGATTCGTAATCACGCTTATCAATTAAATTTTTAAACTCACTCTCTGATATATACAGTTTTCGAAGACCATAAAAGAAAGCGAAAATATTAGAGTCGGATATATCAAAAGATATCCGATAACATCATGCCGTAGGACTGAATACCATTGCCTAACCCCCGATAAATTCTAAGGGAAAGCCTACCCTAGCGAGGGTAAACCACTACCCGCACTCTCATTTTCACAACTCATGATCTCCAGAAGTTAGGACCCCTGCCGGATTCTTCACAATCGCGTTCTACCATTTTTGAGTACGTCATACGCTTAACACCACTACTCCCGGAGCCCAGAAACTCGCGGCCCTTAGTTCTAACCCGAGTACAAAACCCAGGATATTCCCCGGAAAGCTACGGTCCCATCTTCTGGCGCGGGCAGAAGAACACTGCCCTACTGGGCCAATGACAAGCAGGTTCCCGTGGCTTCACCCACTCACCTGTCAACTACATAAATTCCACCGACTCCATGGATGCCAGTAGGGGAGAAGAAGCGGGCAGTTCCGAGGGCTTCTAATAGACATCACGGACTGTGAGTCAGAGGCCTGGCATAATTACTGATCAGGAAATTTCCACCTTGCTTCTCATGTTGGTATAGTATCCCAACCTCTCGCTCCTGGGGATAAAGCCTCAGACCCCCGCTCGCTGGGATACTGTTTACACAAGCAATCAAATTGGCTAAAAAATTTAAAATTAACAAAATTGGTAGATGGTTGCTGTTATTTACTTTTGATTAGAACCAACAATGGTCGCTACTATTTAATACACAAAAATAATTAAAACGTCACTTAAACTTTCCAGTTTCAACTTCAGGAAAATCTGATACCTTAGTAGTCAGTGAAACTTGGTGTAAAACAATACTGTTTCCATTTGCGTATGAGCCCAGTATTATGTTGATTTTGACACAGAAAGTACACGACAAAGTCAATAATAAAAATTGTCTATTCCCAAACTGATCAGCTAAGGCTATTAGTCTCTATTAGTCTCTATAAGTCTGTAGGACACGTACAGCGAGGACATGAAATTAGAAAACTAACCATCCAGGGAAAGTGAAGCAAAGAAAAGGAAAGATTAATCGTTTAATATGTTCTTCCATAAAGTATTAAATAGAATGATCTATCTAATATTGTAACAAGACCAAAATCTGTACTGGTAAAGACAAATAATAAACCATGAAGAGTAGCACCGATATAGAACAAGCAGTATTATTACTATCAAGTAAAATTGAAGTCCCAAATAGAAAAGAAGGTGTAGACCAAATTAACACACCAAACCCAATAACTGACATGACTATGACCAACAACTATACTAATTAGACAATACCCAGATAGATTAGGAGCAGTCAAGAAAAATAATAATAATAAAACAGAGAGTACAGTACAACTTTGGAATAAATAAAAAATGTAACACATCTATAGCAACTAGTTCACTAAATGTAATTAATAATAAGATGTAAAGAGGTTCAAGGTAAATTATAAAAATACAACAGTGTTAAGAACAGTGAAATTAATCAATAACCATCCTACAGACAATATAATAAGAATGAAGATCAAAAACGGAGAAGAACAGATCAAAAATGGACTGTAAAAGCAGATATAACATTGTTATTTGTTAACCACACAGACAATTGTATAAAAATGAGTTGTTATTTAACATTATGGGGAGTTGTAGTCATTAAGACATGATTTTTAGTTAAGAGTTTTGTTTAGTTTTTGAAGCAGTTAATATTACTATAAAGCAAGGAATAAATAAGTTCCGTTAATAATTTCCCAAAATGCCATATCAATCAGCCATCCATAATTCTAAAATATTCTGTTTTGTAAAAGTAAATTCCCTAAAACTAATTATTAAGTTACAAATACAGGTCATGAGTGGTACCAAATTGCTCATATAATTTTACCAGAAAAAACAAAATGTAAATTATATTAAGTCTGATTATGTAATAATTAAAGAGTAATTTGGGTGTAACATATAAAAATAATGTATTTTTTATAACAGGTGTCATGTGATACCTAAATCTCACAAAATGAACCAATAAGGATAATAGTAATTTTTGGTCAATTCAGTGAAATAAGAAGAAATTAGAACACATTATTGTTAGACACGAGATAGTTCGGTTGAGTTCAGTGCACATACAAAATGACAAACTTTATATAAAGGAATCTAATCTGAGAAGGAAGAAAATTGAATGAATTTATAAAAAATATATCCAAAAGTGATTAAAAATAATATTAAAAATGAAGATATAACTAAGCACGGAACGACTAACAAGAAAGAAGTATAAAATAAAACTAAATAATAACCAGTGAATATCTTTAAAAGTTCAACTAACCTATAGGTAATATCCAATTTACGGTTTATCACTATCAACACTAGGAACGACCCAACAACATTTACAACCGATAAAAACATCAATGCACAAAGAAAATATAAGTAATAAATAGTGAACACTTAGTGACATTTATTTTATTAATAAAAACAGTGGGTAAACATTTCACACGATTAATAGCAGACCAACAAGACGCCATATTGCATTCGTCAACTCGCCAAGCCCATGATGCTTTGCGGCCTTAGATTAAATTAAGGGATTTCTAGTAACGTATTTTCAATTTTAATTACCATTATTAGTGTTATATTAGATGATAAGTATTACTATATTTGTACTGTAATGTACTCCTTGTTCTTTTATTCTTTTAAAGTAAATGAACCTTGCGTAGCATTCCAAAGAACTTGACATAATAATATTAATTTAAAAATTTAAGAAATCGAACCCTGAGACAGAATCGATCTATGCTATTGTTAATGTCGAATGCATAATTTTCAACTAACTTGAATAAAAATAAATATTGAACATTATCATTACCAAATACAATTCCATGTGTTTTATTTCTCGAAGGTATTAAGTTAATAGGTTTCACGTTGAACGAGCGAAGACCAAGAAGACGTCAGCGTGTGGTAATTCCGAAGATAACTACGAAAATAGAAATAACCTCAATCGGTACGTTCGAGATGGTAATCGAAGGTACTAATTAAAGAGTTGTTTCTACATTACAACCGTGTTATTCAAACGTCTGAAGCAGATAGCGAATTATTTTTATTCGCCGAATCATAGAAAAATCAATAAAAGAGATCAGAAACCTAAACAAACCAACAAATAAATATAATTGATTTACATACGAGGAATAAACACCGACAGATATACTCAATTACCAAAAACAAATTGTAAACCGATTTAACAGTAACGAGATAGTAAATTGGATTACAAAATACAAATAATTAAACATAATTAAATCAGGAATAAATCTCGTTTACTTTACAATATTTACTTAAAATAACGTGTCTCACAGATCTATACATCACTATACATATATTTGCATTAGTCATTATACATATACTGCTGTAAAACCTATCCAGTATACGTTTTCCTTTGTTTTCACAATATTCTTTAATATTTGTTTCATGAAGAAATTAAAATTGCTAAAAGTAATCAAACGGTGCAAGTGCTGTTTAAAATTAGTGCAAGTATGAATTAGTGCGGAATGATAAGTGAAAACTACTTTACAGGTTGCTACGCTTCAGTATAAACGTTGCAAGCAAACTAAGGAGAGCGACTGGAGGCCTAAAGCAGATTAATAGCAACTATACTCTACTGAGAGTGCAGCGAACGGATACCTGTATTATGATTTGTAAAAAACGCAGTAGTTTCAAGTTAGATAATACTTGTACTAGCGACGTACGATAATTTTTAACTTAGTCAATGTAAAACATAACAGCACACAAGAAACCTTTCAACATTACAGCATTATTATTATTACTTTATCTTATTAACATTAATGTTTTAGTGTTTCAGTTACAACAAATTGTACTGATTCAGAAATGCTTTATCTCTTTTCACTTTACCGTCGACTTACTTACGACTACCTACATTTTATGTATTAAATATAGCAATTTAGAATGGTTAATTGCTGTTATATGAAGTTAAATCCTGTATTATATTGTAGACCGGAAAAACTGTCTAAACACATTTCCAAATAAAGCAGGCCCAAGAAAATTCACAGAATATCAACCTGTCAGTCTAATACGCGTAATGCAAAAATCCAGTTAAACGTTGTGAACCGACAATACGATGAGCAAAATGAAACAGAATGCACGGGAGAAACAAGTTTGCATAAGAAGAGGCGTGGGCACTAGAGATATTATTTGGCTGATAAGTATAACTAGAAAAATATAATTATGTAGAAACGAAATAGCAATCAGTTCCTATCTACGACGTTTAAGCAAGGTAGAAAAAGCTCTATATTAAATAATATATCATAACCTATGATTCATTAAAGGTTAATGAAACAGTTCTATATGAACCAAACAAGTCTAAATCTATGAAAAGCTATCATATAGAACATAAGCACCATGTTAGAGGCAGGTCCATCATAATATAAAACGGACGCTAATCAAACAGGTAACCGTATGAAAATAACAGGAATATTAGAGTGTTTGGAATGGTTCTGATTCAAGGAAATCCTTTGTCGTGAAATACGTTTTACTATCTACATAGACGACATTAGTATTAGTACTAAAAGCATGATAAAAGCTTTTTTTAATTAATAAAGTTGTTAGTGGTTATAATCACAGACAGAATTAACACTGTTGCACACCACTATAGAAAAATTATAGAAAGCGCTAATTGTAATAATTTTACAACTATAGTGAACTATAGTGATGTGCAACAGTGGTTCATATATAAACAGTGGCTTAGGTGGAGATAAAGTCAACATTGGATACAAAGCATAAAGTGTTCAATATACGCTGCTAATTTACAATTTTAGTGAACTCTGTAATAAAAAAGAAAATAATGGGAACGAAGGTCATTTTAGATAGGATAGAAGAATGTGATACAAATAAATGTAGGGAAACTAAACTAGCGAGAATAAGTTATGAGGAAGGATTGAGTGTAGAAATAACAAGTAGCAGAATCAATCGCACAAATAACTAGAGACACTTAAGTAGCATGCTGACTGAGAATTGCATTTGTCAGCACAAATTATTAGCAAAATAGATATTGATAAAGTTATGTTTAATATTAAAACTAGAATTTTGTTAAGGAGAATGAACTTTGATCTGAGAAGGAGACATGTACGGTCTTAGTACAGAGTGATTCAATTTGTATATCCGAGACAAGGGAGTGAGAAAATAGGTTTGGGTTAAATCACTAGAAATGTATGTACATTTAGGAGGCAGATGCAAGGAATTCAGTGAAGATGTGTCCATAGAAGACCAGGAACGTTAACACTTCCGATGTTTGTAACTAGGAAAACGGAACTGAATCGGATATACTGCCAGAAAAAAACACTGATATCAGTGGTTTACAGATGATAAATTGAAGGGGGGAGAAGAAACAGAGGTAAAGCTTGAAGCTTAGTTCATAAATCCAATCTACATAGATTATAAATTAGAAAATAAAATCAAAAATGAAAGTTCACTACCGCATTAACAAGAAAGACATAAGAACTTTTATTGTAGTATGATTGAGTTTTATGTAGCAGTATAAATTAGGTGATTATTATTTTCGTCTTACAAGAAATATATCTGACAGCCCTTTATACGAAATATTATTTTAGACTCTTAACAACTAAGTAGTAGTAGTCATTATTAAAAATGGAAATTATGTACTCAGGAGGCATAAAAGTAGAAAAAGTTACTATGTAAAGATTTAAAACAACTCAATTGTAGTAATATCAATATAAGTCTACATTGATTACGTTTAATTTCAAATTCATAGAATTAAAAGATAAATATAAAATTGCAACCCAAAAAAACAATTGGAAAATTGACAGAATCTTACGTAAACAAAGGGATTTTCTTGTGACAATACGTAATATATTTCTATGAAAAAAATACAATATAACATTGTAACTAAAGTAAAGGAAAAATAACGTTTTCAGTGACCAGTAGGTGAACTTGTTGCAGCTTAAAGCGATCTCTGAATACACTTTTCTTTACTGTGTGATACGTGTGGTGATACGCCATCTATCGTATCAGCAACCTGTCTGGGACTTTTATAGCGGCCACACACTGCAGCGTTCATGACTCAGCACATTAATCGGAAACAAAAGTGTCTATAATTTACTTTGAAATTATATTTACACGTCCCGTTTTGGATGTATTAGACTTTGTTTAACTTAAATTAACGTTATTGGTTTCTGTGGTCGAAGATCTGCGACTAATAGGCTAATAAAAGATGAACAAAAGATATAAGACAACGTATTTAACTTTTATAGACTTTAGAAGATCTACCAGGAAGTTAGTAAAACACATAAAATAAGAATTATGTGTATAATAAAACTTAATAGTTCATTAGGCATGCCAACTTTGCAGTTACTAAAAATAGACACTAAGATATAAATGGAAAAATACAATGTATAAATTTGTAAGAACAATAATAGTTGCTACAATATTGCGATTCAACTAGCGATGAGTATCGTTCATTCGTGACTGAATGTGTAAAGCCTACAGCGCACGGATAACTGAAACTGCAAAACTACAAGGGGCATCCAAATAGAAGGGAACATATTAGGAACAAGTATTTAGAAACTTTATGGGTCGGAGTCCTGCGGCCAAGGAAACAATCAGTAGGGAACACTCTGCTCCAGAAACCAATAGTATACGGCGTATTTTAAACAACTGGTTGTGCGAAACTGGCAATGGTTTGAACTCGGCTGCGAGTAGCGCAATCACTGCCAACAAACAACTTAACTGTCTCCAACAAGCATACCGCCTTCAATAAAAACAGAACAACAACAATTACTACTACTACTACTACTACTACTACTACTACTACTACTACTACTACTACCACCACTACTACTACTACTACTAATAATAATAACAATAATAATAGCCTCTTCGTCATCGTAATATTTTTCGTCTTGTTGTAGTCGCTGTCGTCGTCGTCTTTGTTACAGTTTTGTTCGTTCGTGTCTTCTATTTCTTCTGTTTCTTCTTCTTCTTACTATTATTATTAACAGTATTAGTGTTGTTGTTATTACTATAATTTATGTTGTCATTGCTTTGTTAATATTAATATCACAATTATAATTACTTATATTTACGGAGTCTATACAACTGTAATTTTCTCCTTTAACTGTTAAACCATTCTGTCTTCTCCTATGACATGCCTTTTTCGGTTGATCACTACTGTACAGCTATGAAGCTACATGAAAAAGCATATAGTTAAATTTGCATTGCGTAAAATTCAAAATGAATTCTTGTGACACCTAAAGTATTTTGTGACACCAAAATATTATTTAAAATTACAATTTAAAGCTTAAAAACTGGTTGTTCTAGTAGATAGCACTCGATTTATAAGCGGACCAATGTCGCGGGGCAGTGTCTTCAAACTGTAACATTGGATCGCTTTTCATAAAGTCCAAATAAACTGCTGATTCCATCGCTCAGGGAAGTTATAGACTGATTAGGCAGGGTATTAGGTATATCGTAGACAAACTGGAAAATTCGGCTCATTGCAATGGGCATCGTCATTTTACAATGAGCCGGGCATATTAAAAAATTATGTTATACCTCCTATTTAGCCTCACATTATAGGCTTATTTCAATTAACCCACGGAGCAATATTGTGTACGTCATGGCTTTAATTTGAGAGCTAAAGAACTGTTAGGTTTAATTTTTTATTCTTATACATCGTCGGTATAAAAGTGTACTGAACTAAGCGGCATATGTGAAAACTGAGAATTATGTATTACAAGTTTGATACCCTATAAGGATTTGTATTCAGAACTCAATTAACTACTAGTTTCACACAAATATTATATCATGCGGGACAGAGATCTCAAACGTTCGCGTAGGACTACGAGTACAAACTTTCCTGCTCGGATGAGGCACTTCTATTTATAGATTTCAATAAGGTCACTGCTGGATGGTTATTATTTGGCCAATCGCATTGCTATCTTTTTAGTCTGATTAGATTGACTTGGCTTGCTACCATCCCCCACTTTCCAGGTTTGATTTTACTTGCCAAATAAAACGAGTTTAAAAAATTTTTCCTTATAATTACTCATTCGTCCGGCTATGAAAGTCACTCGTCGGCACCTGTTTACAAACGCCCTATTGTTAAGCGATTATACCTGTCTTTTTTTGGGGTCAGTGTGTGAATCTTTTATGTAAATGACTACTGCGGACTTTTTGTGTCAGGTTGAAAATTCCCAGTTGAATATTGTTTGTGTGGAGATTCATAAGCAGGGTTTCTGGAAAATGGTTTGTCTCTGTTGACCCAATAGTTTCCAAATACAAGTGCTCAAGGAAAGACATTTTGAACGCCTCCCAGTAATGTAGATAGTTGCTTTGAGGACGTGATCTGGGGTGTCTAAAACGTAATCAAGTCAAGAGTGGATGACAAAGCGAATGGATGTGCAACAAACACTATAAACATGAACACTCTAATAAGATATAGAAGTGTTGATCGCAAGGAGAAAAATAGTTAGACGAAAATGGTTACCGTTACTTTAACTTACTGCGAGTCTGTTACAGTAAAGGTAGATTAAACAAGACGGGTAGATCTCGATAGTCTTCGAGAGTTGTTGTGAGTGATTAAATGAAAATCAGAGAAATACAAAGAGGGAAATGAATATCCTGTAACATAAAGTCGAACAGAGGTATTGGACTATACCTATAGCGAGTGGAATGTGTCGTGGGGGCGGCGCAACATGCACATGCAACATGAATCTGTCTATATTTGTGTAATGTTGTAGAATAACGATGTGGATGTAAACATTCTATTCTACATCAATAGAAAGAAAGCAGACATTAATTTGCCTTTTTCAGCTAATGTACAAGGTAAGAAAATTATACTTGAAGCGAATAAGAAAATAAAACTTGAAGAAATTAAACAATACTATATTTACAATATTTTAAATACATCTAGAATACTGTAATACTTTAAAATACCTCTGGTTTGTCTAAGACTTTACACAGTTATTTGCCTGTGGTAAAACTATTTTAAAGATTTGTTGAAACTACAAGTAAAGAAATACAATACAAATTGAAATAAAATAATACTTTTAATTTACTCTAAATATTTACTGATTCAATTTTTTTAATACTCGTATGTTCCTTTTATTTTTTATAAATCTAATACTTGTTAATAAAGTTTTGTACGGTTTTTAATCAACTTTTTTGAAACTGAGTTTTGTAATTCGCTACTCATTCTGCATTTGCTGTACAACTCTTTTAATTAAAACTCACTCACATTTCAAAGGAACACTTTTGCATGTTACCGACACTTATTAAACACTCGTTGACACCGTTTGTTAAGACTCTCTATTCTCTGGCTCGTGCCTAGTTACATTATCAACTTTGCTCTATAAATTGCCTTTTATACAGTAAATTTAAATTTGCCTGTTTATATATTTGTCATTTGTTTATATATGTGTAGACGTTGTTTCAATTAAGTAATCATATTTGTACTTTTAAGTTGTTCTTTTATGATTACGTGGCTTATGGAAACTGAAATAATTTCATTACATTTTTTGAAGTTTCATTTCGGAAAGTTATATTTTTGTCAAAACTACTTCCTAGTTTAATAAAATAATAATAAAACTAGTATAATAAAACTTTTAATTTATAATTTTTAAGAATATTTTTGATAAAGTTTGCAAAATTCCTCATAAACATACGGCGACTTTCTTCTTTATTATGTATTGTTACAAAAAAAAATACGGAAATCTTTTTAAAGTCGTCTTTTTAAAATTGCTTTCAAGAGTAACTATTACCAAACTTTATACTTTCCACTAGCAAGTAAACTATAACATTTTGTTTATTTCATCAATCAAAATAAAATATGGACTAAGTGGTCCTAATTATATTTATATTTATGCGAAAACGGACAGCCATGTAAAGTCAGATTAGTAGGCTTTAAAACAGTTACACATAATGCATTTCATAAATGCTTAACTGGAGAAAATGTCAGTCTAAACTCACAATTTGTCTACCTGTTAACTTGTGTTTACAGAATAAACACAAATGTGTCTGAACGTATAAAAATTACTTTTACGTTCAGTTCAAAATTGTATGCAAACCCAGCTGGTTTTGGAAGTTAACAGTTTTATCCGACTGACGTAGACCATTGGGAAACGTTTTTGTAAGCACTACACACCACCAGTGAAAATTTGCATACTTATACAAGAATACCAGGAGTAACCTACTGGACATTTAACTGTGACTTCTGCAGATTCAAGTAAGAAGATAGTGCAATTAATAACACGTTAGGATAGTGAACCGTCAAGAAACCGTTAGGATGGTCGTGTGTTATTTTTTCACGGTTAACGCTTGTTAGTCAACGAATTTCTGTAAGCTTATGTTGGTATTTGTTACCGGCCAAATCCGATTTAAGGACAAACTAGTAATTTCTAGGCCAAACTAGTTTACCCGAAATGAGATAGGATCAACCGGTGTGGCATAGTTTGAACCAGTTTGCCCTATAGTCGCCCTTTACTGAATAGGACAAACAGGTTGGGCCTAGTCGAAAGTGATAACTACAGTTAAATGCTAAATTTTTAAATGTAAGAAAATTAAATAAATTGCGACTTAGTATTTGCTTTTATAATCTAACGGCCTTTTTATCTAACACACATATATTATATATTTAATTATAGATAAAATGTTACTTACCCGTGACTTTTACTTTACCTGGGCGCCAGAACAAATCCCAGATACAAATGACACGGATTCAGCTTAGCTCAGAGCATAGAGACACACTATCTCAGGATTCGTTCAGTGAATGTGGAATTCAAGGGGAATCGTTACAAATAACACTTTAAAATTTGCTTGAGTTTGTTTAATTAACGATTAAATGTTATTTTATTTTATTAATGTTCTTTCAAAGCTAAATTAAGGACTTATTACTAACCTAACTCTTATTATTAATGAGTGTGCGTGAAAAGTGAAGATTGAAACGTCCAAACGACCAATTGTTCTTATCTGGTTTAATTAAGAAAATTTATATCTCCCAAACCAGTGCTAAAAAACAGGTCTGCATTAATTTGCACGTTCAATACTACACCTTACCATCCATTCAACACTCCTATTTTAATTTATAGCTAATCTTACTAATTAAATACAAATTATGAATTTACTTAGTGTTTTTTAAAAAATTGTTTATTGCTTTTTATTATTTATTTTGTTTCTTAATTTCATTGATAAATGAATCTATTTCTTACTGATTGATGCGTCGACCGTAGATAGAAATCCGTAGTGATCCTCCTTTTGATGGTTCGGCACAGAAGAAATGATGTTGACCAAAACGTTCACCGACGATACTGGGCAATTACAGACGCTGTAGCTATCTCTTGCACAGGTCACTTCACAAATAAATTAATTATTAATTAATTAATTAATGTTTTAATTAATTAATGCGTTGTTACACAGCGAGAGTTGTTATCGAACTTTACTAGTTCCTCTGCAACTACGGATTACTTCCCGAACGGTTTAATTAAATAAGGTTTTGCGTGGTTTGTGAAATTTAGCACGTATTTAACACACGTCTCGCTCATTTAAGATTCGAACGAAGAGTGTCGATTCCCCAAGTCTGAGTTGGCGTCTCTTCTGAATACAGCTTTGTGATTGGTTGTTCCAAATAAATCATACGTTTTCCAATTGAAACAATATCGAACAAGTCGACCAAACGACCCTTAGAAGGTTTGAGATGGTAGAGAATTACTGGCTAATTTCATACTTCCTCTGTTTGAAAATCGTTTGATTATGGAGATTTGCAAACGTGATTTCACAGATCTGACCACAGAATATTATTGCTTAGGTCTTTCTCTGTAAGTGTGTGAAAACACCTAATTCGTACCTAGCCTAATTCTCTAGTTATTTCTCTTGGCGTTCGTCTTCTGTATAACTTCTGTAAATGTTAATTATATTGGTTGATATTTTGGCTACTTATAGAGCTTTAATTGCTGAACACTATGCAGGTTTCAGAATTGCTGTATATTTATTAGTTCTGAAGATATTGCAGTTTTAACTAATAAAAATAATTGAATAAAAATTCATGTCTGTGCCGGCAACCTTCGTAGCAGTGGCGATGTTAGACAGAGATAGCTGTGATTATACCCACTCTCTCTTGCTTACGCCTTTATACTCGTACTGGTATCCGTTGCGTTCCTGATGTAACTTTCAGTTCAACACAGGCTCTCACTGAAACAACAAGCTCTCTCTCGTGGACAGTCTACTTGGGTAATTTCTACTCGTCTTGATGGCAGGCTAATTTTACGAGACTTCCCGGGCTTTTGCACCTAGACGGAGACGTGGCCCCAGCTGGTGTACTGCCGCCTTCACCAGTCATGAACCACCCGACACTCGTCTGTTCCGAGGAGGGAGCTTGCTAACCAACCGTAAAGATGATATTCTGCCGCTGCGATTAAGGTGATATGAACTCTATTATTATTTTTTTTTTTTTGGCCTGGCACGCAGAACATCCGTGTTACTAATGGTGTTCGAACCTTGTGCTTACGCTGCTAGACAGCCAGATCAAGCGTGTGTCACCCGGACATTCACTATGAACATTATTATAACTATTATAAAATTATTCTGTAATTAAAACGTACTATTATTGTAATTGTGTGCTGCACTGTGGGAGCGTGCCAGAGCTTATTTTTTGCTTTCCTCATAGACTTTTTATGCAAAGGCCGTTAGAGTTATTATTGGTTAAATCTAAGTTTAAGTCATGTGTTTCTTGATTCTGAACCGGCTGGTTCAGGACGGGGTTCATATTTTATTATTTTTCTGCATTTAAGGGTTGGGGTTTCGTTTTTCAGGCTGTTTCCGGGTGTTAAAATTTATATAGTTTTTTGGGACACAAGTTAGGCACACGTTGGTACCGTTTCATGCAGGGCTGATACCTGTCTTACCTGGTCTGGCACATTCTGCTAAAATACAACATGCTGTGACTTTAATTTTCTTTATGCACAGATGGCGGATATTAAAATTTTATTTTTTTTGTGGGCATATACTATTAATTTTTGAGATTATAAAATCATCCTGGCAGTACTGATTATTGTAACTTAGGTTCTGATTTGCTTGCTGGATTTGTCTGTTTAATCAAACCATTATGATTAAAGAATGAATTCCTGATATATATATATATATATATATATATATCAGGAATATATATATACTGTATATATATATATATATTGCGACAGTACAAATAAGTGATGTACGGAGCATGGAATATAAAAATTTAAATTTACCTAATAAACTGTAAATAATTAATAATATATTAGAAATAAGCATGTCAGGGATTGCAAGCTTGGCTCAGACAAAAATATGAACAGGTGTTTCGACCTGAATCGACGTGCACACACACACACACACACAAATGTAACTGAAAGTGTGTACACCAGTATTTTGCTAGTGTGTGTGAACGCAGGTCTCTGCAGGCGAGTTTTCCACCCCAAGATGAATAATTGCACAATTACTGTTTCTCCGTAATTATTCATAAACTATAATTAAGAATTAAAATCCAAAAGCACAATACAATGTAATAAAATTTACTAAATACTGTGTACGAAAACCACGCGAAAGTGACACACCGTATGAGTGTAATAGTGAAATAACTGTGTACAAATCGAAAGGGTTAAGTTGCAATGTCCAAAATTACAGTGAACATGTGTTGTAAAAATAGCTATAAGATAAGTATAAGAGTATACTTACAGGACTCTTAAATTCGCAGAAATATAAAAAATAGCGAATTTGACAAAGAGTGGGGGAACTGAATCCAGAGACAGTTTCTAACATGTCGATTTCGTACCACTGCAGGTGTCGACCAAGACATGGGTATAAATAGGACACGCAAGCTACAGTGGTTCTCTTTCTTAAATCATCCACGGTGCAGCGGGAGCTTATGCCCGTCAGCACGGCGTATTTATTTTATTTTTTGTAAACAGTTTAAATTTTCCAGTTACGTACAACTATGTAACCAAGTTGTAAAGACAATCATTTTAATTAATAACAGCAGTACATAAGAAGAACTACATAAGAAGATCCATTAACGTCAGAAACAGCACGAGGAGAGTTCCAGAGAATGATTCGACACTAGACAAGAGAGTGATACGACGCTGGACAAGAGGAGTGTTCCAGAGAGAGAGAGAGTGATACGACGCTGGACGAGGATAGAAGAGAGACAGCCGACGCTGGACAAGAGGAGAAGAGAGACAGCCGACGCTGGAGGCGAGACGAGGACGAATACCGATGGATAAAAAAAAATGATCGAGAATGATTGACGACAATAAGGTGATAAACAACTTATTTATATCTTAATCATACAAAGAACTCAAAGACAATTAAAGACATTTCTATTTTATTTAAAAGTAAGAGCAAAGTTTCTTGTAAAGTAGAATTAAAGTCATAGATGTTTTAGAAATACGATTAACGTAACAAGAGCTCAAATTAATAAGATATAAAATGATTACAAAACATTTAAATGAAAACAATTAGTATTTGAGAAAACAGTACTGAGAAACAAAAGATAAATTCAATAACTATCAATATTTTGAGTACATTACAATACTGAAAATGAGATTTTTCTTTTATACAATAATTAGTAGAATAGAATATTTAGTCAGTAAGGGTGTATATAGCTTAAGCCTTACGGCATAATAACAAATAATAACGAATGTTTTAAATCGAAGTCAGTGCCATGTGCACATTTTTTAATAGTATCAAATAAATTTTAATTACCGTTTCAAGTTACTTAGAGTTCTTATTGCAGATACACCTGAAACCCAATTTAAATGTCATATTGTTACGTAATTTGTCAATCTTGAACGTGAGACCGGTCACGCCTATTTTATGTATATGTAACGTTGCATAAATTTGGCGCTACAAGATCGTGGGGCTCCACAAATTTAAATTATATTAAATTTGCAATTTATTACGTTGCATATAATGGCTCCCAAAGAACGTGGGGCTATACAAAAACAAATAGGAGTGTATTTGTATTTGAAATTAAATTTTAACAAAATAAAAACTTTACATAGATTTGTCGCCCTGGACGTGGGGCACGACATGCCTAAATTAATTACTAAAATTTGTTACATAAATTGTAGCTCATGAACGTATGGCCTGATCCCCATCATTTAACTATTAAAATTTTTTATGTAGCTAAATGGTTGCTCTAAAAGATAAAGAGTGTGTTAAATGAAAAATGTATAATATGTAATTATTATTTATATTAAACAGTAACTGAATGTAATGTTAAGTGTTGTGTAATCACACAGCTGGCGCCCACGAATAATATTATTTGTCTATGTAACAGGTGTAACTGTAATGAGTATTAATGATAACTATTAATAAAAATAAAGAAATAAATAAATAAGTAGGGAACGGTTATCAATAATAATTGTTAAAGAATTACTACTAAATAAATATTTTAATAATTATTCAACATGGCAGAACCAGGAGGGTTGAATTTAGAAGCATTTAAAAATTCGATACTCCCCATGATGGACGAATTAGTCATAAAACAAGCCGAAAAATTTAAAGAGGAGTTGAAAGAGGAGAATGTCAAACAATTAAGAAAAATAGATGAAATAAATACAAAACAAACAGAAAGTTTAGAAAATAAATTAGAGCTACAGTCCGAAAATTTTAGACAGGACACCATAAAAATTACAGAGAGTCTAGAAGAGTTAAAAATTGATAATATTGAAATAAAACAAAGTATAATTGACAGTAATGCGCAGTTAACTGAAAAAATTGTTAATACAAACAGACGTATTGACACGATCGCAGAAAATGTCTGTGGAATAATTAATAAACAAACGGAGCTAATATGTGAAAAGATAGTATGTGAAGAATTCATACTAATTGAAAATACGTGTGTAATTTCTAACGATAATTATAAAAAAGTAATTAACATTAAGGAGGAGAAGCAAATAAAGATTAATAAAACATACCTTATTAATAGCGATATCCCTATTGTGAGTCACACAAACACTAGTAAGTCACATAAGGTGAAACACTTAAGGCACAACAATTACGGAGATAAATATCACTGTAGGTATAACAAGAAACGTAGTAAGTTATTAGACGAAACACTACGCAAAATTGTGGTAAATATGATGTTAGATATACGCATGATAATTATGACTGTAAGTATGAAAACTACAGAGGTTATCATAAACGACGTATGAAAAAACCGTCGACAGCTGTTTATATGGGCCTCAAGCAGACTGAACATACGCAATGCATTCATGATGAGAGAATTATGGAATGCGACCGTTACGAGAGAAAGAGAGACAAAATGAAAACGTTGCACTATAAACAGATGACTTATACAATCAAAACAAACGTTCACAAGGTAAGTACGCACACAAAAGTCGCAGCAAAGCAACGGAAAGGTAACGAGGGGGTAATACAATGGAAATTTGTCGCGATGGCGAACACAATGAATTTCCTGTGTACAACAACCAATTGTTAAAATGAGGGGTGTCAGTTCTAACGACACACCGAACCGAACTCAATACCCTAAAATAAATAATTATTTTTAAATGAGAAAAATAATATTACTATTAATTATTAATAATAATATAAGAGAGTATAATTAAGAAATGTATTAGTGATGGTAAGGAATGCTATTGTAAAGAAATATTAATATGAAGAAATGGTAAGGAATGTTATTATTGATATGTTATAAATATGAAGAAATGATTAAGATGAGCAATAATTGCCATAATTGTTAGAACGACTGATCAAGCGAACACTTAATGAAGATACAAGGACACAGAAGAAAGCGAGAGTGAAAAGTCATAAGGGCATAGACTACTTAGGATTAAGGACTTCGAGAAAAATATCGTTGTTTTCCAAGACAGTTCCTCTGTAACCGATCATGCGACACAATACAAGCTAAAAGAGTATTCTGTTACGGAAGTGTATTTCAAGAAAGTAGTAGCGATCAGAAAGGTAATGTTAAAGAAATGTAATAAAAGGTAATGAATGTTAATGTAGTGTATAAGTAATATATTAGATAAAGTAATGTCATGTTAAGAAAAGAGCTAAGGAAGATTAGAAGCGAAGGTAAGAATGTATGAGTAAGATAATGTAAAATTAAGGACCGAATTTACACACATATGTAGGAATGCAGAGTATACAGAAGGAGAACAAAGTAGAGCTAATTCCAGTGGATTTTCTGGGACTATTACCACGATCAAGTCGAGGTGTGAAGCACATATTGTTATGTATCGATGTGTTTTCCAAGGCAGTCCGACTGTACCCAATTATGCGACCCACAACCAAAGTTGTTCTATAGATACTCAAAGCAAATCCTGTTGGAAAAAGGAGTGATAATACGGCGAAGAAATTCTTCAGACTTTATAATGGACCGTATACGTTAAGACAGCGAGTAGGACAGAACACTTTCATCGTATATGATGAGATACAGAAGAAAGAAATTGGTAAATTCCACGCAACGTCATTTAGGAAGTTCTAAACATGAAAACGACGAGGTCAATGAAACCAGTCAGATCAGCTGTTTGTTGAAGCCACCCTAATACAAGGTCACGAGCAGTGAGCATACGAAGAAGGGAGGTAAGACATTTATATACACTCCAATTAAGGGTGAAATGACGAATATTATTCTTTATTATTTGCTACATTTTTTGCAAATAATAATAATAAATAAATTTAAAAAAAATTATAATAAATAAATTTATTAAATTTTTTTTTTTTACCAAGCAGAGGAATAATGCGACAGTACAAATAAGTGATGTACTGAGCATGGAATATAAAAATTTAAATTTACCTAATAAACTGTAAATAATTAATAATATATTAGAAATAAGCATGTCAGGGATTGCAAGCTTGGCTCAGACAAAAATATGAACAGGTGTTTCGACCTGAATCGACGTGCACACACACACACACACACAAATGTAACTGAAAGTGTGTACACCAGTATTTTGCTAGTGTGTGTGAACGCAGGTCTCTGCAGGCGAGTTTTCCACCCCAAGATGAATATTTGCACAATTACTGTTTCTCCGTAATTATTCATAAACTATAATTAAGAATTAAAATCCAAAAGCACAATAAAATGTAATAAAATTTACTAAATACTGTGTACGAAAACCACGCGAAAGTGACACACCGTACGAGTGTAATAGTGAAATAACTGTGTACAAATCGGAAGGGTTAAGTTGCAATGTCCAAAATTACAGTGAACATGTGTTGTAAAAATAGTTATAAGATAAGTATAAGAGTATACTTACAGGACTCTGCAATTCGCAGAAATATAAAAAATAGCGAATTTGACAAAGAGTGGGGGAACTGAATCCAGAGACAGTTTATAACATGTCGATTTCTTTCCACTGTAGGTGTCGACCAAGACATGGGTATAAATAGGACACGCAAGCTACAGTGGTTCTCTTTCTTAAATCATCCACGGTGCAGCGGGACCTTATGCCCGTCAGCACGGCGTATTTATTTTTTTTTTGTAAACAGTTTAAATTTTCCAGTTACGTACAACTATGTAACCAAGTTGTAAAGACAATCATTTTAATTAATAACAGCAGTACATAAGAAGAACTACATAAGAAGATCCATTAACGTCAGAAACAGCACGAGGAGAGTTCCAGAGAATGATTCGACACTAGACAAGAGAGTGATACGACGCTGGACAAGAGGAGAGTTCCAGAGAGAGATACGACGCTGGACAAGAGGAGAAGAGAGACAGCCGACGCTGGAGGCGAGACGAGGACGAATACTGATGGATCAAAAAATGATCGAGTATGATTGACGACAATAAGGTGATAAACAACTTATTTATATCTTAATCATACAAAGAACTTAATGAAAATTAAAGACATTTCTATTTTATTTAAAAGTAAGAGCAATGTTTCTTGTAAAGTAGAATTAAAATCATAGATGTTTTAGAAATACGATTAACGTAACAAGAGCTCAAATTAATAAGATATAAAATGATTACAAAACATTTAAATGAAAACAATTAGTATTTGAGAAAACAGTACTGAGAAACAAAAGACAAACTCAATAACTATTAATATTTTGAGTACATTACAATACTGAAAATGAGATTTTTCTTTTATACAATAATTAGTAGAATAGAATTTTTAGTCAGTAAGGATGTATGTAGCTTAAGCCTTACGGCATAATAACAAATAATAACGAATGTTTTAAATCGAAGTCAGTGCCATGTGCACACTTTTTAATAGTATCAAATAAATTTTAATTACCGTTTCATGTTACTTAGAGTTCTTATTGCAGATACACCTGAAACCCAATTTAAATGTTATATTGTTACGTAATTTATCAATCTTGAACGTGAGTCCGGTCACGCCTATTTTATGTATATGTAACGTTGCATAAATTTGGCGCTCCAAGATCGTGGGGCACAAATTTAAATTATATTAAATTTGCAATTTATTACGTTGCATATAATGGCTCCCAAAGAAAGTGGGGCTATTCAAAAACAAGTAGGAGTGTATTTGTATTTGAAATTAAATTTTAACAAAATAAAAACGTTACAATATATATATATATATATATATTTGTAACAAGGTTTAACACAAGATTTAACATTTTGTAAAAAATTATGCCAGTTGTTTAAAACTTAAGTGATAAGGGTTTTTATCACTGTTGTATACAGTTCAAAAAAATTTAAAGATTTTGATATACTTATAATATACAATTTCTTAGATGTTATAAAATCATATGGGCTGACATGCCACTCTGACTTTGCAGTTTTTAGTCTTTATTATCCGTTCGATTTCTTTAAAAATTTTGCTTTTCATTTTTAATGGAGTAAAGGGGTTGTGATTTTTTTATGAATTAATTCCAGCTGTGGCTGGAAGCTTAAATTTATGATTGCAGATTGGGGGCTTTATGGATTATACAGATTTTCCTCCCAGTTATATGCGGTTTAGCTAGAATATACAGGCTGTCTGCCAGGTTGAACATGAGTTTTAGTTGTGATGTATATTATATGTATATGTGTCTTTAGTTCCAGTATGTGATGTTGGTGTTAAGTGTTATAAGGGGGATTTATATAATTTATAGAATGTTGCTTAAGGAACCAGATTGATATATACATGTGGGTGAATGGAAAGGGCCTTATTGAGACTGATTTGTTAATATATTGGGATTATTTATTTATCAAGCTTATTGTTATATTTGCACCTCAGGGGAATTGTAATTTAATATATGCATGTAACGAATTATGGGGTACGAATAAAAGATGGTTATTACTGTTTACCGACCGAGTTTTATTGCAAGTCCCGTCTCACAGGACCCAGCGCATTTTTGGCTTCTCTAGGCCTTCCGCCTAGTTTTAAATAACTAGTGGCCTCTCTTTCAAAAAAAAAAAAAAAAATTAATATTTTTTTTTTATAAAGCATAAAAGATGAAAGAGGGGTTACAGTATTACAATATGTTACTAAACCTAACGTGGCATACACATATTAGAGATTTATACGAACATTGTAGCATGACAGATAATCCACATAAATCAATTACTAAATGATCATAAATAAAACTCAAATATTTGGAATATCCAAATGAAAATCAATTAAACAGCACTATAAAATATTATAATAACAAGAAAGGTAAAAATAAAGAAAAATCTGCAAATAATATAATTATACTACAAATTAAAAACCCAGAAAACTAAAATGTGAATAACAGTATTACGCAGGTAGGATAGAAGCAGTCAATGAAGATACCCAGACCAAATGAACTGACAAAGAAAACAGACCAGAGTAAACAAAAGAATATAAGGCGAAATGGTACTGAAGAACCAAGAACGAAGAAAGAAGAAATATAGAATGAACCAAAATACTGAAGAATAAGAAACCAGTGAAGATCAACTAGAATAAAGGAAGTGAAACGACCAATACCAAATAGAAACCCCATAGGGAGAAAACCAAAAAACCCCAAAAAATAAATGAATGTCCCAAAAGAAAGTATAACACCCCAAAAAACCATATACTAATGTAAAACTGATAAAAACCAAAAGTGTTTAGAGTATTGAGTAACAGTGCACCCAAAAAAGTTATTGTGTAGTTTATGTAAACAAATCTTAACAGTCCCCCATGGTTAAATATTTCATGTTGTAAAACTAGAAAAGGACTAGTGATAATATTATATCAATAGATATATCAATATAGATATATCTATAGATATAGATATACCTATTATATCAATAGATAACCAGGGACAAGTGCAAGTTATTAAATTGTAATCAATAAACTTTGAAAAGGTACATGAGTTACCGTGCAAGTAAATAACTTTAAGTGTTTTTGAACAGTGTCATAATAATAGTTACTTAAGTAATATGGTGAAGGAGAAAGGAATAATATTTCTGATGAAATGCCACTGTTTATTAGAACATTCCATAGAATGAATAATATAAACAGCGAGCTTGGGTTTCATACATAAAGTGACGGGGAATACATCCTCAAAATTGGGAAATACAGATAAGACTGTAAATAAATAGCTTAAGAAAGTGTTAACCATTTAATGGAACCAATATGTTATGTTCCTATATCCAATATTAACTAGATAAATAAGATTTAGTATTAAGCAGTATTATAGTTATAAAATATTATTTTGTTATTAATTTAAATTAGGAATGCAATATCTAAATGTAGATACCATTCCTATATTATAAAATGTTTTTATTATGTTACTGTGTGTAATCAGTACACAAAAAAGGTATGATTCAAAGTACCAGTTTTAATAGTAAATAAGTGTTGTATTTTAATTTTAAAATCAATATTCAATGTTATAATAGTCAAGGAACAAATTGTTAATAAATTATATAAGAATAGAAAGTCAGAAAAGGGTACAAACTAACTATATTAGTAAAAACTTCGCAAATAGCAACAGATCAAATCTAGGCTAGATAGTAAATTTAGACTACAGAATAATTGACAAATCTAGTACTATAAACCAACTAAACTGATAATATTTATGTAAGATAAACCCAACATATTGTAATACCATGTAAATAATACTTTATAAAGATATGGTCAGCAGATAAGTAAAATTATAAATAAAAGTGGAATGTACTAACTGACATTATCAGGGGAGGAGTCATAGATAAATGAATTGTATTTAAAAACATTCATTAATAAACTAAATTACAAGAAATTAAGTAAGAATAGACAATTATATCAATTTCAGATTTAATAGAATAATAATTATATCAGAGAAAATGGCTATTATCTGCTTAGAGAACAGGAAATACCAAAATTAAGCCTACCTTCCAAAATGTAAGAAATATAATTTTTTTAATGAAAACTTAATAAAACTATATTAATTAGTATCAAAATAAGCAGAAGAGAATAAAGAAACCGAATATGTATTTAGTATTTCGTACAGTTAATTAATAACGAAATTATTTTCCGAGTCTTATGTATTCAAATAAAATGTATCGGAAGCTAAGATAATTTGAAGCAATGTATAATATATATTAAATTGGCTAAGATTTTCAGGAGACGAAGGAAATGAGAACAGTTTATTATTATCCGTTGACGAGTGTACTTAACGAGATTATTTGCTCGAAATAACCTATAATGGCGAACTATCAGTAAACCGAGTTCGGTGAAAATTTTTATAAATTTTTATTTTGAGTTATTTTTTAATTGTGAACCGGTGAAATTAAAATATGAACAGTGTATCACCAATGAACAGAACCACACACGCCTAATTAATTAAAATAACACCAATACAATAAAATGTACAGACGAACAATTAAGGTTAAACCCGACACATATAGGCAAAGGGAGATAGACACAATCACAACAATTTACACCAAGTGAACTATTAAACAATACACCAGTGACACTCAAATAAATCCAGAACCATTATACACGGTTGCTGAGACCATTTAAACGGAGAAAAAACATTTTTATTGCAACAACTATTTCGTCGAGGTGTTAGCGTTCCACTGCGCATGATCAGGTCGGCCATTTTGATTCATCGCTGTTCTTACTCCAGCTGTAAAGAAACGAATTTCTACTGCTTTTGGTTTGAATAAATATTATATATAAATCTTTAGTTATTAATTATAACATTGTATTTGTTAGTTTAAGGCATTTATCATTGTAAGTGTTATACTTTCCTGTCCCTACCCTTCTCTGGCTATTCTTAAATAACCGTTCAAAGAACTATATTTTTATATACTACCAATGTAAACTTTTTTATCGACCGGCCCTGAGTGAGTCGATACTGCTTTGTAATATCGAGTCTTACTGATAAACATAATAATTTGTTAATAAACTTTCTGTTTATGCAATTTGAATTTAATTTTTCTTTAAAATAATTAACAAATAAATTAATCGAAGACTCCAACTAACCGAAGGGCGGTAAATACGAAATAACGAATGCTTCAAGAAGAAGAAGAAGAAGAAGAAGAAGAGAGCCGTCTTTCGACTAGGACTGGAGTTAACTAGATTATCATTAAATAAATTTACAGAAAGTGACACTATTACACTAATAAACATAATACCATTCAATTTCTACACACAAACAATAACCACGATTATTTTTTATATTAGGAACATAAATTACAAAAAAAATATTTTTTCAGAACTTTTTTTTTTTGGAAATAAAAATATAAATTTTTTATTTCAAATTATAACAACATTAATACACAGTTTATTTTGTGTTATATTACAAAATTGGCGCCCAACGTGGGGCTTAACATAGACACACGGAACGTTACAAAATTGGCGTTTCCAAAGTGGAAAATTTATCAACATTCCTACACAGACACTATTTTGTTTTATTACAAAATTGGCGTCCAACTAAAGGGCTGTAATTAGGGATTGAAAGGCTGTAATAACTCGCCCAATTTCTAATTCAGCTTGGCAGCGGTTATCCAGCCAGAGAATCAGGAAAGATGCAACGTCGTGCCACATCAAAGAAAAGAGCGGCGGAGGCCGAAAAAGAATTTAATATGGAGGATAAGGAGGCGACCCCAGTGGAGGACGTAGAAACGTTATTAACCCCAGTGGGACATAAACAACCTGCACCACCAGAGGAACAACTGGAAATGCCAACGCAAACAGAAGAGGACAATCTCCAGAAGAAGGATAAACATGGGAAATCCAAAACAACAGAAGGTCCAATTCTAGATAAAATAATGGAAATGTTCATGCAAATGAGAGAGGATAACGAGTCAAATAGTAAGAAATTGAGTCAAGATTTGAAAAGACATAGAAGATTTGAAGGAAAACAACCGGTCAACCACGGAAGAAAGTAACAAGAAGATGGGGAAAAATTTAAGCAAGAAGGTGGATGACAGCAACTGGTCAACCAAGGAAGAATTAAGCAAGAAAATGGACGACAACAACCATTCAACCAAGGAAGAATTGAATGAAATAAATAAGAACATAGAATCCACGAAGGAAGAATTAAGGAAGGATATTGAAGAGAACAGTAAGAAGATGGAAGAAGAAATGGGGAAAAGGTTAGAAGAATTGAAGAAGGACAACCTAGCAACAAAAGAAGAATTGAGTAAGAAGATTGAAAACACCAATAAGAGAATAGAGGAAACCAGCAAGGAAATGAAGGAAGACAACCGATCTTTAAGCCAGAAAATTGATGAAACTAATCAGAAAATGGAGGAAACCAGCAAAAAGATGGAAGAAAAATTGGAAGAGAATAACAAGAAAATGGAAGATAAGATGGGGGAAACGTTGGAAGAGTTAAGAGAGGATAACCAACTATTACGGGAAGAATTACGGGAAGATAACCAAGAGAATTTAGACAAGTTAGACGAACGAATGGAACTATTAAGAAGGGAAATGAACAAAGAACTCAAAGATAATAAGAAATCTATGAATGAAAGGCTGGACGGAGAAACAATAACTATAAATCAACAGATAAGAGAAGTTGATGAAAGATGTCGGCTGACTGAAGGGGAGGTACAAGAGTTCAAGTAAGTGGTAAACACCAAGGTCACAAATCTTGAAGAATCTAGTCGCAAGAAGGCAGAAGAGAACCGAAAAAAAAGCCAGGAAGAACTCAGTAAAGTACGGATCAAATTACTGAAAGATGTGACGGAATGGAGGTAGTGATGACTAACATCACTGGTCAAGTGCGGCAGAGCCAGGAGGAAATGGAAGCAATTCGGAATCGACCAACCAGCTTCGCAAATATCCCCATCAACGAAACCAGGGAATGGCTTAATTTCCGCCAATATAAAAGGAAGCCGATGGAATTCTTGGCCCGTGTCGAGGAATATATGACCAAACATAGAAGTAATAGATGGTCAAATAATCGAGAACTATTGGACGAATCATTCCGTGATATGACGGACAATTGGTGGATGGCGAACAGGAGTGAGATAAATGATTACCAGCACTTTAAAAATTTGTTCAAGGCCAAGTATTGGTCGGAGACCACCCAGAATATAATAAGGGACAACATCTGCCATGGCCGATACAAAACCCAATTTGGCAATACCATGACTGCGTACTTCCTTGGGAAGGTGTGCCTGGCCAAGCACCTGGAACCGGCCATACCAGAGGAATCCCTGGTGAATAAGCTTTCCTACCATTATGACGAAGAGGTCATAAGAGCACGAAGAGGTAGCCAGATAAAGACCATCCAGGCGATGACGGAGCTATTAGAAAATTATGAGAACGAAGAATATTACACAGGCAAAGTAGAAGAAAAAATGAGCGGCCAGAATTTCGAAATAATCCGTCATCGAACAATAGTAATCAACAGAACAACAGTGGGTACCGAGGGAACCGGTATAATCCAAATTACCATAATCAGCACCCTGCCAACGGTAATAATAACAACAATAACCACGGTAATGTAAATCCGAACATTAACCGAAATAATAACGGATTCCCCGGTAATAGAAATAATTATTACCCAAATAATAATGTAAATAGCCAGAGAAACCCCAACCATACCAATAATACCGAGCGGTTTTATAATAACAATAGGGGTTACCCAAGTAATAACAATAACAACAACAACAGGTTCTCCCGACCCCGGGTAAATTTTATACGCGCAGAAGGAAACAGCCAACGCAGGTATACCCATCAACGACGGAACAGTTTCCACGAGTACGAAGATCGACGCAGAAACCGAGAACGGGACAATTCCAGATATAATCCGCCAAGGCGAAGTACCAGCCTAGATGATCCAGAGCGGCATACAAATAGGGAACAAACATACGAACAGCGCACGGAACGACTGGAACCTAATCAAGGTTTCCCAACTGACGCCTCTGTATGTCCAAATAATAATCAGGATGAGGAGAATTTAAACGGGAGGAGGCAGTAATAAATAATAAGGACCTTTTACTGCTTCTATCGCCTGGGTATATAAGAAAATTGCCAAGAGCAAATAATAATAACAAAATTACTATCATTCGGTGTAACTATTTGAAAAACATTCGAAATGAACTACTGGAGGAGGACGACACTCGCCTCCATAGTATAAATAACGAGATAATTTATATAAATGCAGAAATCGAAGGAACATTCGCACAGCTAATGATCGATACAGGTGCGAATGTATCTATAATTAATTCAACAGAATTGGAGAGAATCCAAGAGAAATGTGGTAAGTTATTGCCGACCTTACCTATCAATAACATAGTATTAATCGGTGCCACTGGTCGCCAAAACAAAACAATAAGAAAGCAAGTGTCGTTGAATGTGATTAGTAAGGGTATAGCAATAAACATGGTCTTCCTAATTGCGGCAGGATTACCCTTCAACATATTAGTGGGATGTGATGTGCTGAGAAAAAACTCTGCTATCATTGATTTACGATCGGAGAAGGTATCGCTGTTTACCGGAGGTCTGACCTGGACGGCCGATTTAGTCGGTAGCGAAATAACACTTCCCAGCAGTATCCACCAGCAAATTCGTAACATTAACTATACGAACAATAACACCATTTCTAACCCAATCGTATACGACAACACGGACGAAGATTTATGGTCCCAAAAGATAAAAGAAATAAGGGATTTCCGGAGCGGAATTACTAAAGAGAAATTGCCCATTACTCAAGCAAATCAGTTGATAAGGATTTATGAGAAGTACCGCTCAGTATTTTCAGATGAGCCAGGCAAGGTAAGAAATTATCAATGTACCCTTAAGTTCAGAGATACAGTGGAATTTAATAGAAAATCCTACCCTATTGCGCATTCACGAAAGGAGGCTGTGAGAGCGGAAATAAACCGAATGATTAATAGCGATATTATAGAACATAGCCAATCCCCATACACCAGCCCTATTGTCGCTATTCCCAAGAAAAACGGCCAAGTCCGGCTTTGCTTGGATGCACGGGAAATAAACAAAAAAATAATTAATGATAGAACATCGCCCGGTGAGATTGAGGAAATCCTGAAACGTTTCCACGGTAGCAAGTACTTCAGTACCTGGGATACGGTGTGCGGTTACTGGCAGGTAGAGTTACACCCACGGAGTCGCCAACATCTGGCTTTCATATTCGAGGGACGCAATTACCAATTCAAAAGATTGCCCTTCGGATTGGTAAACTCAGTTGCCATCTTTGTGACCTGCATGGACCAGATATTGGGACAAGAAGCACTTCAGTTTACCACAGTGTATGTAGATGATCTACTAATAACATCCGAAACGTGGGAGGAACACTGCTACCGTGTGGAACACGTGCTTGAGAAATTATCTGTCAGTAACGTCACGCTGAAGTTAGAAAAATCCAAGTTTATTGCCAGAGAAGTGCAATTTTTAGGGTTTAACTTGGACGATCAAGGAATCTCACCGTCGGCAGAAAAGGTGGAAGCAATCCAGAAATTCCCGGCACCCAAAAACAGGAAGCAATTACAGTCGTTCCTGGGACTCTGTAATTACTATAGGAAGTTCCAGGAACAATATTCGGAATTAACCGCAAAGTTTCAACCTCAATTGTCGTCAAAGAATAAATGGGTATGGTGTAGAGAACAGGATATGATTTTCCAACAAATTAAAGACAAGTTTCTGGCAACAATAATACTTCGCCACCCAAACTTTAAATTACCATTCTTCATGAATTGCGATGCCAGCAATATCAGTCTGGGTACGACACTGTATCAAGAAGATGAGAAGGGTCAACACCAAGTAATTAGCTTCGCGAGCAGATCTTTGAACCATTGCGAGAAAAACTACACGGTGACGGAAAAAGAATTACTGAGCGTAGTATTTGCTTGCGGTAAGTTCCGCACTTACATTTTGGGATACCCTGTTACAGTCCGAACAGACCATAAATCTATTTCGTTCTTGAAAAGCTGCAAATTGAACCATGGCAGACTAACGAGGTGGATACTTGCCCTTCAAGAATACCATCTAAAATGGGAATACATCCCCGGTAAAAAGAATGTCGTAGCTGATGTGTTATCCCGGGTCAATGTGGAAGAACAAACTTTCGAAGGGGAGAAGGAAAGCGTGCTAAAAATATACCATCTTCTTAGCACCAGAGCCGATTTAACAACAATATTGACCAATATGAGCACCCACCAACAAGCGGACTCGCAATTGAGAAACCTCAAACTTCGACTAGAAGAGGGAGACGAAACCGTTGCTCAATATTACCAAATAAATAAACAGATATTGTTCGTTAAAACATCCCTGAAGGAGGAGACCTGGAAGGTGGTTGTTCCAACGCAGATAGAAAGGGAATTAATCGTAAACTACCACATACGTTACGGGCATATGGGCGCCCTCAAGGTAATAAAAGCTCTGGAGGAGAGCTGCCAGAAAAAATATAAATAGAAAGGTCCGAATGTATATTAAACCTGTAAAATCTGTCAGCTTGTAAAAACAAATAATGAGAAGAAGGAGGGTGTTATGATTCCTATCACCTCCCAAGCAAAATTGGAGAAGGTATTCCTAGACATTTGCGGACCATTTCCCAGTAGTGGTGGTCGACACCAATACCGATACCTAACGATCATAATGGACCACTTCACAAAGTATGTTAAGCTAGACACTACTAATCGAGCGACTACCCGGAAAATTCTGGGGATATTAACGGAACAGTATATCCCACACCTGGGGAAACCATCTTCGATCATTACTGATCATGGAACCCACTTTAAGGGTAGAAAATGGCGAGATACCTTATTGTCAATGGGCATTCGTACATACAAGACCTCGGTCTACCACCCGAGCAGTAATCCGGCAGAGCGGGTGTTACGAGAAGTGGGGAGGATCCTAAGAACGTATTGTCACCATCAACGAAAAAGGTGGCAAGACTATCTAGAAGCCACGGAGGAATTCCTCAACTTGGCATACCATCCAGCTATAGGGATAACCCCATACTCCGCTATGTACGAAAAACCACCCCCACGAGAGATCGCAGATATCCTCGAGTTCCCCAGTAACAATATGTACAAATTTGACAAGGCTAAATTCTACAACAATGTGGCAGAAGACCAGGTAAAACGGCAAAATAAGTATCAAAAGGCTAGTGGTAAATTAATAATTTATGAAAAGGGAGAAAAAATCTTATTAAAAAATCGTGAACTACCCAGCACACTGGAAGGAATAACGAAGAAGTTATTGCTGTTATACACCGGACCATATGTAATATCCAATGTAAAAAATAATAATACTTATGAAATAAAGGAGATAGATTCAGAAAGGATAAAGGGTGTATATAACCAGGCTTCCAAGAAAAAATATTATGAGTAATTGAACGTATAGAAGATTGAATTTTGTGTGCATAAATATATAAAATAATAAAAAAATTCAAAAACCAAGTAAGCACAACTTACTACCTAATATCTGAAACGATTTTTGAATGAAAAGAAAAAGAATTTGGCATATAATTGTCAAAATTCCAAAACAAAGAAAACACTACTTACTACCCAAATATTTATGCAACTATTTGTGAAAAAAATAAAAGAAAAAGAATTTAGTAAAAGAGAAACAAATTCAACAAACCAAATAAGTACAACTTACTACGTAAACATCAATGAAACTCAAATCATGGAATATAAAAAAAGGAAAAAGAATTTTGAAGAATAACCACAACATTCAAAAGGAAGAGTAAGTTCACACTACAAACAATTATATATGGAACCAATTATGAAAAAAATTTTGAGAATAAAGAAATAGCAGTAAAAACCACTGATAAAATTAAAATGAATAAACTTATTGTGAAATAAAATTAATAAGACTTTTAAGCAAAATAAGCAGAGATAATAACCACATGGAATTAATAATTAAAGAGTGCGTTTGGATAAAAAGCAAGAGCAAAATAAAATTTTGAAGAAGAAAGAAATAAATATGTATAAATAAGTCCATAAGAAAAATATGATCATAAAATAAATGTCAATTATAAAAAGGACAATTAAAAGAGTAATTGCAAGAACGTAAAACTAGTGGAACGATTCATAAGAATTAAGAAAAAACAAAAATATAATACAAAATACATGTTACCAATGACCAGAAAGAGATTGTAATAACAGTCAAAATATGACAAAGAATTAAAATAAATAAAAATTTTGCACTGAATAATAAGTGATAATTATATTAATCCAGCTTGCAACCATAAGGAGAAATAAAATGCCAGCAGAGCTAACCATTGAGAAAAGTAACTGAGATAGAAATTAACTAAGATAGAAATATTAATAGATCTGTTCAAATACGAAGTGAAGTATCCAAAAATATTTAATTTTTTTTTATAGTCATAAGGTGAACTATTCTTATGTAATTTTTATTAATAACTGTCTGTAGATAAGTCCAGCAGTATTATTATATATTGATCAGAGATGATTTGCCTCTGTAATCAATAAATGACGTAGTATGGCCAGCAGAGTAGTGTAGACTACAGTGCCCCTCTGAACTGCCCCAGCTAACGTGTTAGGGAATATTAGGGAATAAATATACCAAGGATAAAGAACCAAGTTAAGAAAAAAATGGAAAAATAAAAAATAACGAACCTCAGATGACTATTACTATCAAGAAGAATCCAGTTAATAATGAAATATAGATAAGCTCAAAAATAAAGAAGAAAAAAATTTAGAAATATGAAGGAAGTAAAGAAATATAATTTAAAATAAAATTTCATAAGCAATTATTTCAGACAAACCAAGTATGATCTGAACTAATCACTTCTGGAAGAGAGCAATCTGTAGCATGACAGATAATCCACATAAATCAATTACTAAATTATTTTTAATAAAACTCAAATATATGGAATATCCAAATGAAAATCAATTAAACAGCACTATAAATTATTATAATAACAAGAAAAGTAAAAATAAAGAAAAAATCTGCAAATAATATAATTATACTACAAATTAAAAACCCACAAAACTAAAATGTGAATAACAGTATTACGCAGGTAGGATAGAAGCAGTCAATGAAGATACCCAGACCAAATGAACTGACAAAGAAAACAGACCAGAGTAAACAAAAGAATATAAGGCGAAATGGTACTGAAGAACCAAGAACGAAGAAAGAAGAAATATAGAATGAACCAAAATACTGAAGAATAAGAAACCAGTGAAGATCAACTAGAATAAAGGAAGTGAAACGACCAATACCAAATAGAAACCCCATAGGGAGAAAACCATAAAACCCCAAAAATAAATGAATGTCCCAAAAGAAAGTATAACACCCCAAAAAACCATATACTAATGTAAAACTGATAAAAACCAAAAGTGTTTAGAGTATTAAGTAACAGTGCACCCAAAAAAGTTATTGTGTAGTTTATATAAACAAATCTTAACAGTCCCCCATGGTTAAATATTTCATGTTGTAAAACTAGAAAAGGACTAGTGATAATATCAATAGATAACCAGGGACAAGTGCAAGTTATTAAATTGTAATCAATAAACTTTGAAAAGGTACATGAGTTACCGTGCAAGTAAATAACTTTAAGTGTTTTTGAACAGTGTCATAATAATAGTTACTTAAGTAATATGGTGAAGGAGAAAGGAATAATATTTCTGATGAAATGCCACTGTTTATTAGAACATTCCATAGAATGAATAATATAAACAGCGAGCTTGGGTTTCATACATAAAGTGACGGGGAATACATCCTCAAAATTGGGAAATACAGATAAGACTGTAAATAAATAGCTTAAGAAAGTGTTAACCATTTAATGGAACCAATATGTTATGTTCCTATATCCAATATTAACTAGATAAATAAGATTTAGTATTAAGCAGTATTATAGTTATAAAATATTATTTTGTTATTAATTTAAATTAGGAATGCAATATCTAAATGTAGATACCATTCCTATATTATAAAATGTTTTTATTATGTTACTGTGTGTAATCAGTACACAAAAAAGGTATGATTCAAAGTACCAGTTTTAATAGTAAATAAGTGTTGTATTTTAATTTTAAAATCAATATTCAATGTTATAATAGTCAAGGAACAAATTGTTAATAAATTATATAAGAATAGAAAGTCAGAAAAGGGTACAAACTAACTATATTAGTAAAAACTTTGCAAATAGCAACAGACCAAATCTAGGCCAGATAGTAAATTTAGACTACAGAATAATTGACAAATCTAGTACTATAAACCAACTAAACTGATAATATTTATGTAAGATAAACCCAACATATAGTAATACCATGTAAATAATACTTTATAAAGATATGGTCAGCAGATAAGTAAAATTATAAATAAAAATGGAATGTACTAACTGACATTATCAGGGGAGGAGTCATAGATAAATGAATTGTATTTAAAAACATTCATTAATAATCTAAATTACAAGAAATTAAGTAAGAATATACAATTATATCAATTTCAGATTTAATAGAATAATAATTATATCAGAGAAAATGGCTATTATCTGCTTAGAGAACAGGAAATACCAAAATTAAGCCTACCTTCCAAAATGTAAGAAATATAATTTTTTTAATGAAAACTTTGTAAAACCATATTAATTAGTATCAAAATAAGCAGAATAGAATAAAGAAACCGAATATGTATTTAGTATTTCGTACAGTTAATTAATAACGAAATTATTTTCCGAGTATAATGTATTCAAATAAAATGTATCGGAAGCTAAGATAATTTGAAACAATGTATAATATATATTAAATTGGCTAAGATTTTCAGGAGACGAAGGAAATGAGAACAGTTCATTATTATCCGTTGACGAGTGTACTTAACGAGATTATTTGCTCGAAATAACCTATAATGGCGAACTATCAGTAAACCGAGTTCGGTGAAAATTTTTATAAATTTTTATTTTGAGTTATTTTTTAATTGTGAACCGGTGAAATTAAAATATGAACAGTGTATCACCAATGAACAGAACCACACACGCCTAATTAATTAAAATAACACCAATACAATAAAATGTACAGACGAACAATCAAGGTTAAACCCGACACATATAGGCAAAGGGAGATAGACACAATCACAACAATTTACACCAAGTGAACTATTAAACAATACACCAGTGACACTCAAATACATCCAGAACCATTATACACGGTTGCTGAGACCATTTAAACGGAGAAAAAACCATTTTTATTGCAACGACTATTTCGTCGAGGTGTTAGCGTTCCACTGCGCATGATCAGGTCGGCCATTTTGATTCTTCGCTGTTCTTACTCCAGCTGTAAATAAACGAATTTCTACTGCTTTTGGTTTGAATAAATATTATATATAAACTTTTATTTATTAATTATAACATTGTATTTGTTAGTTTAAGGCATTTATCATTGTAAGTGTTATACTTTCCTGTCCCTACCCTTCTCTGGCTATTCTTAAATAACCGTTCAAAGAACTATATTTTTATATACTACCAATGTAAACTTTTTTATCGACCGGCCCTGAGTGAGTCGATACTGCTTTGTAATATCGAGTCTTATTGGTAAACTTAATAATTTGTTAATAAACTTTCTGTTTATGCAATTTGAATTTAATTTTTCTTTAAAATAATTAACAAATAAATTAATCGAAGACTCCAACTAACCGAAGGGCGGTAAATACGAAATAACGAATGCTTCGAGAAGAAGAAGAAGAAGAAGAGAGCCGTCTTTCGACTAGGACTGGAGTTAACCAGATTATCATTAAATAAATTTACAGAAAGTGACACTATTACACTAATAAACAGAATACCATTCAGTTTCTACACACAAACAATAACCACGATTATTTTTTATATATTAGGAATTTGAAATAAAATTTAAATTTTTTATTTCAAATTATAACAACATTAATACACAATTTATTTTGTGTCTTGCAGAGCTTCTCAAGACAGATTTGGTATTAAGGAAGAAGAATTCGGATGGGGACTTATTTTCCTGGCATAATGTTCAGTGGCTTCAGTATACTCAAGACCACGGTACTCTGTTGTACAAGAACTCCTTAACAGAAGAAGAACCCTTCAAGTCAATGAGTTTTAGAAGAAGAGGGAGGCCTTCCATAGGACAGGTTCAACAAAAGTACAAGTCCATGGTTCCTATACCTGAGGTAAAGAAAAAGGATCTCATGGATTTACTTCCTCTGATACCACCAGTATTTCACAATTTTTATAGACAACTCCCGACAGATTCTGCTATCCAAGCGGAGGATCCTGACCTTCTGGAAGTTGAGCTGGAGTAGTCCCAAATTAAAGGAATGGAATTTTGAGATTAGTATTTGTTAATTTTGAATTTCTTCATGTATACCTTTAGTATGTTTTGTAATGTAAAATTTATAAAATTATTCTATACCCAAACTAAGGTTTATGTATGTCCTAACATGCTTAAGCGATTATAAATGGTGAAATGTTAAAAAAATTAAATCCTTGTTAATTCCCAAATTGTAATTTTGACTTCGTTAATAAACAACTTTAATACCATATTCAAATGTTGTATTCTTATTTATTTTTTTCCTTCTGGTAAAGAATAAAAATCCCAAATTAAAAAAGAAATGAGTTGCTATTGTTTTTATAAGTACTACTTAATTTATTTCTTATAATAAGTTATTATCATTGCGATTGAAATTTGAGTGAGCTTATTTTGTGTAACATAGACACAACTAAAGCCAAAGTACTTCATGAAGAGGTGTGTAGTCAAAAGGGTGTGCAGTGAAGAGGTGTGCAGTCAGTCAATGATCAGACAAGAAATAAATGTATTCTTCAGATAGACTTACTACTATATTGTTTTATAAAAATAACAAATAATATCAATAATTAGATTTTACATAATGTTTTGAACTTTGCTGTTACTCTCCTGAAAAATTCAAATTTTTGACTTAAGCCCTAATCACCGCGCATCAAAGTGAAGAGGTGTGCGGTCAAAAGGGCTTAAGTCAAAATAAGTCCAAAATACAGAATCAGGAATGATCAGACAAGAAATAAATGTATGCTTCAGATAGAATTACTACTATATTGTTTTATAAAAATAACAATTACAAATAATATCAATAATTAGATTTTACATGTTTTGAACTTTGCTGTTGCTCTCCTGAAAAATTCAAAATTTTGACTTAAGCCCGTATGACCGCGCATCAAAGATATTACAACATTAATGCCTTAATCACAAGTTTGATTTAATTGATGGCAATGACCAAAACGACAATACTAACATTTATTTAACTACTACATGTTAACATTGACATTGCTTCAAAGACATTTATAAATATTTGTTTGACTACGTTTGATTCACATACCACGTTGGCTCAAACCATTGTTCCTTTATTGCTCTATATTTTGTTTATATTTCCTCAATCTATCCCCATATATGGAAAATCCTGGTTTGGTGTTGGTAACCGCACTTCTCCAAGCTACACTAATCCTAGGGTCTTGTTGTTGATGAGTCCCTATTTCCTTAAATCATCTAACTACTTCAGGCTTTGTTACATGCTTTACCGCGTAAATACCTATATCGGTGCTACTACTTTTACTGTTTACTGTACACATGTTGTTTTCTGATGGTGGATTTCTACTGAGTACATCTGCTACCAAGTTGTCTTTCGCTTTTCAATACTGTATTTCAAACTGGTACTCTTGTATAACCAAGATCAAACGAGTCAGACGAGCACCTAGCAATTTACACTTTAATACAAATACTAACGCCTTATTGGCGGTGATTATAGTAAGTTTAGCACCCAGAATATAACTTCTAAACTTTGACAGGCTATGCACTATCGCTAATAGCTCTTTTTCGGTCGCAAAATAGGTTAATTCCGCCCCTTTAAGTGTGCGACTTACAAATCCTAATACCGCTTATTGGCCCTTCTCATCTATCTGATACAAGTGTGCTCCTATAGCAATATTGCTGGCGTCTGTTTGCAAATAAAATCTTTCTCCTACCCTCCGATGATGTAATACTACAGTATTTATAAAAAGACTTTCCACTTGTTGTAGCGCTTCATCGTGGTCCCTTGTCCAACTCCAGTTAATCCCTTTGTTTAACAACTTCAACAATGGAACAGTACTTTCCGCGTATTTACTTGTAAACCTCTGATAGTAGTTAGCTAAACCTAGAAATGACTTTAGCTGCTTGCAGTTCTTTGGAGTTGGAAATTCTTGTATGGCTTTTACCTTCTCTGGGTCCGTGGTTATTCCCTCCACTGAGATTCGGTGACCTAAGAACTTAATTTCCTCCTTACCAAACTCTGATTTCCCTAGATTCAGCGTCATGTTTGCTGATCTTAATTTTGCAAAAATATTTCTTAAATGTTGTAAGTGCCCCTCGAATGTTTGTGACACACATAGAATATCATATACGAACACTAGTGTATGCTTCTCTACCTCATTACCTAAGGCACTGTCTAAACACCTTACCATTGCAGTTAAGCTGGTGCTCAGGCCAAAAGGTACCACTTTAAATTGGTAGCACTTGTTTTTATACAAAAATGCCGTATACTGTCTATCACATTTGCGGATTGGAATTTGCCAAAATCCTGATGTTAAGTCCAGTTTGGTCACCTACTTAACTCCATTACATTTTTGGAACAATTCTTCCACACTCCTTGCGCACTCGTAATCAGGTACTAATAAGGAATTTAATTTCCTGGCATCAAGGCATAAGCGGATACTCCCGTTCGGCTTGGTGACAACTACTAAAGGGTTAATATAGGGACTACTTGACCTCTCTATAACTCCATTCGCTAACATCTGTTGGACCTCTTTTTCCACTTCTCCTTTATAGTGTAAAGGGATTGAATAAGTCCTTTGCACAAATGATGCGTTTTCAGTAAGTGTTAACTGATGTTCATAGAACGTAGCTCTTCCAGGCTCTGTTCTAAAAACATCCCTATACTCACAGACGAGTTGCTGAATTTGGTTCTGTTGCTCGTTGTTCAACTCCGTCCCGATGTTGATTTCTGGAGTATCATCAATACAGTGGTGGTCACTCCTAACGTCAACTAGCGGTTTCTCTCTATACCCTTTTATGACACTTACCGACTTCCAATGCTTAAATTCTTTAACGTTTGTATTGATTTTATTAGTATCAATTTCCATTGTGATGGTATTTCTTCTGAAATTTATTTCTGCCTTCCATTCAAGTAACGTATCTACCCCAATAATACAATCATGAACGAGTTTCGGGGCTATAAGAGCTACAATTTGGGTTTGGGTACCATTTATATTGATAGGTAAATAAATTTGTTCAGTTATCTTTTGCATTTTGGCTCCAGTGGCTCCCTGTACATTACAATTTTTTACGGGTAGTCTGGGACAATTACGCAACTGACTATTATTTTCTACAAACTTTGAGCTGACACAGGTTACCTCACTGCCGGTGTCTATTAGCGCTCGTACTAGTAGATTACTGATTTTACAAATTATTTCCGGACATTCGGGATAATTGCTTCTACCCACTTCTTGCTCTTCTTTTAACAAGAACTCCCTATCGCTCACTTGTTTTATATTATTTGTTACTTTCTTTTTACTTGTTTTCGTGGGTTGTTTCACTGCAGGTAATGGTAGGTTTAGTTTTGTTTATTTTCTACCTGCAGTGGCTTCCCGTTTCCCGTATTCATTTTACTAGTAGACGGTTGCGGCTCGGTAGATGTTATGGCTGTTTTACATACCTTAAACCCTTTATTTGGTCGGTTTTCAACACTCCTACTTCTACCCTTTTCTTCCAATTCCTGCCAGTTTTGGGGTTTGTTACCAGGATATGGGGTAAACCTTTTTTCTTTTGGGCGTTCATTGTCTCTTCTTTTCGTTGGGTAGAAAGTTGGTTCCTGATGATCGCCTCTAGAGTAGTTACTTAGCTGATTATTTACGCGCTTCAGGTCCCTCTCTAGGTCTTGACATTCATCCACGACCATTATAAACTTTTCTAGAGTATCCACTCCTCTAGTAGTGGTTGCTACTCTAGTGCGTTCTGAGAAATGACGCGCTAGCTTGTACACTAGGTCTCTCTCCTCTATTGGTGGTGTTAGATGCTTTACTTGTGCCATTACGTTTAGCACATAGTTGATTGTTGTCATATTCATTGACCGGTGATAATTACCAAATTCCAGATAATCGCGTACCCTTCTTTGGATCTGTATGTTCCAGTATTGAGCAAGGAATTTTTCTCTGAAGTCGGCGTAGGTTTGGACTCGGTCCGAGATGACTTTCCACCACGTACCTGCCCAATTCTTGAGGAATCGGCCTAACATGTCCTTCTTGTCCTCGTCGTCCATCAGTGGGTTTACGCGAGATACATAAGCCTCAAACAGCCGTAGAAACTCCACAGAATTCTCATGTGGGTTTCCTGAGATTGCAAGGTTTTCCGGTTCTTCCTTATAGCCGCCACACCTCACAACTCTGGTTTGCTGTGACTTCATTGCCTTAGTCAGATCTTCCCGCGTTACCTTTAATTGCTGTTCTACCTTTTTTTGTACTTCGTCTCGGTCCGCCTTATTTAGTTTTCCGTCTTGACAGCGAAAATTGGTGTTTGCTTGTTTCCTAAATTCCTCTAATGTAGTTTTAGCCTCTTTGGTATGCTTATATTGCTTATCAAACTTAAGATTACTCTCATCTATTTTACTAGCTAAATTAATAGCTAAATTTGCTATTCCTTCATTTATTTTAAATGTAGCTTCTTTACTACTTTGTTCTATTTGGCTAGTTAAATTTTCGTTTATTTGTTTCATTTCGCTAGATAAGTATTTATTAGTTTGCTCTATTTTATTATTAACATCATTTATTAATTTTTTATTACTTTTTTCTAAATTTTGATTATTTTCTTCAATTTTACTTTCAAGTTTACTATTTGTGTCTTTTATTTCACTAGATATTTGACTCTTTGTACTTTCAATTTTACTATATAATTCACTATTATTTTCATCCATTTTAGTGGTCAACTGCTTAAACATCTGTTCAATTGCTGCCATATCTACTGCTGGTGATTTAGCCATCTTTTAATTTTATTATTATTTAACAAATTTTATTTTAATATTTAACCCTTCAACAGTTATTTGTAACCTTAAATTCCACTTCGTTTCAAATTAAGTATTATTACTATTTAAACTAGTCACTTAGGTTAATAGTTGCACACCAAATTTATATATAACCTATTTATTTATACATAAATTTGTGAGTTTAATCGGGCCCATTAAGTTGCGGCGCCAAATTTCTAACGGCCTTTTAATCTAACACACATATATTATATATTTAATGATAGATAAAATGTTACTTACCCGTGACTTTTACTTTACCTGGGCGCCAGAACAAATCCCAGATACAAATGACACGGCTCAGCTGTCAGAGCATAGAGACACACTATATCAGGATTCGTTCAGTGAATGTGGAATTCAAGGGGAATCGTTACAAATAACACTTTAAAATTTGCTTGAGTTTGTTTAATCAACGATTAAATGTTATTTTATTAATGTTCTTTTAAAGCTAAGTTAAGGACTTATTACTAAACTAACACTTATTATTAATGAGTGTGCGTGAACAGTGAAGATTAAAACGTCCAAACGACCAATTGTTCTTATCTGGTTTAATTAAGAAAATTTATATCTCCCAAACCAGTGCTAAAGAACAGGTCTGCAATAATTTGCACTTTCAATACTACACCTCACCTTCCATTCAACACTCATATATTAATTTATAGCTAATCTTACTAATTAAATACAAATTATGAATTTACTTAGTGTCTTTAAAAAATTGTTTATTGCTTTTTATTATTTATTTTGTTTCTTAATTTCATTGATAAATGAATCTATTTCTTACTGATTGATGCGTCGACCGTAGATAGAAATCCGTAGTGATCCTCCTTTTGATGGTTCGGCACAGAAGAAATGACGTTGACCAAAACGTTCACCGACGATACTGGGCAATTACAGACGCTGTAGCTATCTCTTGCACAGGTCACTTCACAAATAAATTAATTATTAATTAATTAATTAATTTTTTAATTAATTAATGCGTTGTTACACAGCGAGAGTTGTTATCGAACTTTACTAGTTCCTCTGCAACTACGGATTACTTCCCGAACGGTTTAATTAAATAAGGTTTTGCGTGGTTTGTGAAATTTAGCACGTATTTAACACACGTCTCGCTCATTTAAGATTCGAACGAAGAGTGTCGATTCCCCAAGTCTGAGTTGGCGTCTCTTCTGAATACAGCTTTGTGATTGGTTGTTCCAAATAAATCATACGTTTTCCATTTGAAACAATATCGAACAAGTCGACCAAACGACCCTTAGAAGGTTTGAGATGGTAGAGAATTACTGGCTAATTTCATACTTCCTCTGTTTGAAAATCGTTTGATTATGGGTATTTGCAAACGTGATTTCACAGATCTGACCACAGAATATTATTGCTTAGGTCTTTCTCTGTAAGTGTGGGAGAACACCTAATTCGTACCTAGCCTAATTCTCTAGTTATTTCTCTTGGCGTTCTTCTTCTGTATAACTTCTGTAAATGTTAATTATATTGGTTGATATTTTGGCTACTTATAGAGCTTTAATTGCTGAACACTATGCAGGTTTCAGAATTGCTGTATATTTATTAGTTCTGAAGATATTGCAGTTTTAACTAATAAAAATAATTGAATAAAAATTCATGTCTGTGCCGGCAACCTTCGTAGCAGTGGCGATGTTAGACAGAGATAACTGTGATTATACCCTCTCTCTCTTGCTTACGCCTCTATACTCGCACAGTATGACACTTTCATATAACGATCTGATGGGTCGGCTTTATGAATCGTTATAATATTTATTTATTTGTTTGTTACGTGACCTTTCATATATATTTATTTGTTGTTAAACGGTGAAGTCTGGTAACAGTTTGAATTATAATGGATAGATTTCTTTCTTCACAGACATCAGTTCGTCGAACAGACAACATTTTGGCTGCATGTGATGAAACGTTGTCCCGTTCCAACAAAGTGTTTGATGCCTACAGTTCTCAATGAAATTTCACAGTCCTGATTAACCTTCTCGTCGTGCAGAAATTTTTGAGCGCATACATCAAACTTGGTTTCGAAAATTCAAAACAATCAAATAAAATACCAATTACAATGAAACACCTTAAATACCGGACTGTTAGGCCGTGGTTGAATGCTGTTATAATTTCTTCTAGCCGTTTCGGCCACGCCTCCGGGGGCCATTATCAATTAAGAATTAAGAATAATAACTTCGACGCAGATGGTGGGGGCCAAACACTACACCTTTTATGTGGACAATCGAAAGAAACAAGTGGCGTACCTCAAATGTGGCCTGGGAGTCCGAGGTCGGGTCGGCAAAAGTAAAAACAAGCTACGATGATCAACATTACTATCTTTGAATGGCTGAAATCAGTTCCATTAAAGTAAACGGCAATAACACAATTAAATTCCGCGTTATTTAAATATTGTTTAAAAGATATTTATTGACTGAATTGATTTTCCTATATTTCAAACATGTACGCTAATGGTGTGTAATAAACATATTTGTATATTTAAAAAAAGAGTTACTACTATATAAGCATAAACATCTGAAAAATTCATAAAAAAGCCTAAAAATTAAGAGATTAACAATATTCGTCAACTTTTCAACCCTCTGGGAGCGGGGTCCGGTCCCGTTCGTCCCCCTCCGTAGTACACCCTTGAAAGAAGCAATGGCGAGAGGTAGTTTTCGGCCTCCGTCACCTGTGTCGAACTTAATTCTACTGATGATTGCCTACGGGGGCGTAGCCGAAACTTATAAAAGAAATTTTAACACAATTGACCATGGCCTAACAGCCCGGTATTTAATATTAATGACACCGGCTGTGACAGCCTACGATTTAAATTGAATTACCTATTATTGACGAAGCCAGATAAAGTCAGAGTAACTTAGCAAACTCCCTGAGTTGCCGAACTCGCTGGCGATTTGAACAAAAGAAAGCAGAACGTTCTTAAGTCCGTTACTTTGTCATTATTACAAGCACAAGAAATACTACAAAACACCGACCGTCAAGTAATAATAGGCATACTTTGACAAGTGAACACTACAATCATATTTGGGTTAAACATACCTTTAATTTAATGCCGAACATTGATTTTAATCAGACTTGGGATGTGAATTAACTTTAACTGGGGAGCCTTAAGTTTAGGGGGCTAACTTTAACCTTAATCAGTTAAGAATTAGTTTTAACTTTTCCAAGTCTGGTTATAATATTCTTAAAATTTTTAAACTAAGTTGTTAGGTTTTGACACCGAAACTCAAGAATTCACAATGAGATTAAAAGTCACTGGGCTTGCTTCCTGCAGTATAGGCATCTATAGAACTACTTGAACAACATTCATTTTAATCACTTTCGACTAGGCTCAACCAGTTTGTCCTATTCAGTAAAGGGCGATTATAGGCAACTAGGAAATATCAGTTTACCATGGAATTTCCGTCTTAATTTAAGGATAAACTAGTTGAGACTAGGCCAAACCGGTTGAGCCTATCGCGTCTCGGATAAACGAGTTCGGCCTAGGAATAACTAGTTTGTCCTGAAATCAGGTTTGGCCGGTAACATTTTTAATGTGTTAGTTTAACTTACGCTTGCGAACGACTTTATAGTGGTTGAAGAGAATTTTAAGGACTGCGCATTTTAGCGTCTATGTTTTATACAGTAACGGGGCTATCATTTTTCCCTGGCGGAAGTTATTAGTCATGACGTATGAATGTCATGGTTATAGACCATGGCATTTTCATGATGGCGGGTTATTGATGGCATAAGGGGAAGACGTTGGTGGTAGCATGAAATTAATCAGTTGTAGCACAAGATGTATTCTTTACCATGGCCGCTAGCGATATAACTGTCTGTCTATAGGTTGTACGTATAACATCTCATTGGCGACCTACCCAATGGTGTAAACTAACTGCGCTTGTGACCTCCAATAACATCCCATTGGTTGCGTCACGGATTTTATACAATTGTTAAACTTATCAGAAAGTTTCTGATAATGTGTATTAGCTTCACTTTTAGGCGGCCATATACAAATTGTTTTATTTGCATAAATCTACATATTGCAAAGAACAAAATAAATAATTTCTGATTATGCGCCATTTGGCGTATCCGATTTTAATAACTTCAACGAAACATAATCACGTTCTTACCTAAATTAATTTCACGCCTACTGAAAATTAGTCTTACACTTTTAGATTGGGTGCGACATTATCAACATATAATTTAGATTTAGACATAATGAATTACTTCTGACTGCCGGAGACCAAAAGCCAGATATAATGGATCGTATACGTAGGCCTATGTGGAAAAGATATCTATGAAACAACACAGTATTCTATATAGAAACAACTCGGTCATGATTCAGTTTCTTGTATAAAGTAACATCGTTTTACAATTCACAAACTTATTCTCAAAAATAAAGTAATTTGAACAAATTTATTCATCAATATATACCTTAACACCAATTTGACTGCTTATTAAGGAAGTTAATACTTTTTTAAAAACCATTATAAACAAGTAAGATGCAGTTTTATCCACCTAATACAAGTGTCTAACTGTAGGGTGATTCTAATGCCGGTAAGTATTAGAATTACTGCTTAAAGCACGCCTGTAACACGTTAGTGAATTTCACATTTGTCTATAAAGTTCAGCTCAAACATGGTTGAATTTTTTTAACTTCCTAAATCAATATTTTTTTATCATTACTTGCAGTGCCGTTGCAGAAGGTTTGACTATAACTGCTTTTCTTAAATTACAGTTTCTTGCAATTGATAAGATAGTTAAAGAAAGAGTAACGAGAATATTATGCGAAACATACAAAATACTCATCAATTTAACCACTACTTATTGCCACACTGCTAAATACTTCGTTCTTGACAAGGCCTTTTGGTGTTTCCACCATCTTCAAGGCTTCTTTAAGACCTGAAGATGGTGGAGACACCAAAAGTCCTCGTCAAGAACCAAGTATTTAGCAGTGTGGCAATAAGTAGTGACAAAGTCGGTGTTAAGATGGCTGCTAATAAAACTAACAAAACTGGATACAAAATACTACTTATACTATCGGATGGTCTACGTACTACGTCAGATACTGTTATTGACCAAGGCTACCATCCCGCACACTAAAGTTTTGAAATTTCATTCGACACTTCACGGTATGTCATCATTTATTAGAGACAACGATTAACTGCGCTCTTACGTTTAAATTTTATTGACAAGATGAGGCGCGTTAGAATTAATCACCCGTTTACAGAAGTTCGAGAGAATAATTTTGTAAATGTAACATCATTTGTAAGTTTAGAATATGTAAATGCACGTGACGTCTGTACGTGTAATGTATGTAAATTTTGCACCCTGCGGCAAATTTTGTACCAAATGTCTCACATTTTATTGTAGGTTTTACCTGATATTTTACCACTGTATATTTTACAACTTACCCTTATAAAAGTATATTTTATTATACTGTTTACAACACTTTTTAAATATATATTCTACACTGTAAATTTTATTTCACCATTGTATGTAATTTGTATTAATTCGATCCAGCAAAAGTGCCTTGTACCAGGGTGGTACGCGAGTGGCGTCTGAATGTAACTTGTCACCAGACAAAAGGCTTGCCGCATGACAACTGGCGCCAATCGTACACTCTAGTTATTTTGGTGGCCCTAAAAGGACCGAGTGGCGAGAACGGTGATGTTGGTAGTGCCGTGCTGAGATGTTCGGCGGCTGCGCCCGTTGTTCGTGGCGTACTGCAGTCCTCCTCTTCTTTCGGCACCGGTTTGTAGAATCGGCTACCGGCCCAGCGAAATCCATCGCTGGTGCGGAACTGGAGGGCGAAGACGCAAGAACGCCGGTTCTATTCTTCGGCCGTTCCTTCCGGCTGACTCCGCGCCGATGTCGTCCGAGAGGAGAGCAGATGAAGTGCGTCCGATGGCGTGGCGATGAAGAGTGCTCAAAATTCCTCAACTGGGGGTTGCGCGGGTCCCGAGTATTGCAGTGTCCCGAGTCTCAGAAAGGACTCCTGGCACTGGGTCTGTTCGATTTCATTTTATACTTTTTGTCTACTTATGGGGGGGGGGGTCTGAAACGACCTGCGATTGGTGGATTATACCACCGGGACTAATAAACGAGGTCGCTTCCAGGACTCACCTGGTCGCGGGGTGTATTTACCAAGTCCGGCAATGAGGGAATTGTGGGTCACTCTGTCGGAACGAACATAGAATCTACGCGCCAGGCGTCTCACGGTGTCATCAAGAGAGCGGACACCGAGTCCTCTCCTCAAAAGACGAGAAGAGTACCTCCGGGGGACTTTACACGCAAGCTTCAGTCCCCGGTCGAGTACGCGCTGGAGCGTTGTTCTATGACCACGAGCCAGGTATCCCCAAACAGGACAGGCGTAGGTAATCACGGGCAACACGTACGAGTTGACTATGAGCTTACCTAGCCGGGGGGTCATTGCCGGATTAGATAGCACGGGCCAGAGTCTACTGAGGTCCGCCGAAGCGCGTTGTTGGATGTAATTTGTATGGGTTCGCCAGGTGAGTCGGGAATCCACGTGGAGCCCGAGGTACTTGACGCTATTGGTCCAGGGCACCTCTACGGGGCCTACTTTAAGCGGCCGAGGCCGCTTGCGTTTGCGCGAGAATATTACCGCGGCGCTCTTGGAAGCGTTAACGGCAACTCTCCAGTCATCGGTCCACCCGACATACGCGTCGAGTTGACGCTGGAGCTTAATTGCCGCATAACTTGCGTTCGGCTCTGAGGCAAAAGCCGCAGTGTCGTCCGCGAACAGCGACAACTGTACTCCAGGAACTCGGGGCGTGTCGTTGACAAACAGCGAGAACAGGAGAGGCCCAAGGACACTTCCCTGAGGGACGCCAGCGGTAACACACCTCTCCGAAGAGAGAGCGTGGTCTATTCTCACTCGGAAGCTACGGTCTCGCAGAAAGCTGCCGATCAAGTGAACATAGCAATCCGGAAGAAGGATTTCCGTGAGTTTGTAAAGGACACCCTCGTGCCACACGCTGTCAAAGGCTTTCTCTAACGCTAGGAAGATCGCAGTCGTCTGTTTGCCCTGGCAGCCAGTCTCGGTTATTCATTCCACGAGTCTCATCAGCTGATGAGTTGAGGAGTGCAGCTCACGAAAGCCGAACTGTTCGGGGATCAGCACGTCTAGTCTTTCTAGATGGTCGCGGATCCTACGCTGGATCAGTCGCTCGAAAACCTTGGACGTTGCGGACAAGAGGCTGATGGGTCTGAGGTTTTCCATGCGAGAAGAATTCTTTCCCGGCTTGGGTATCACTATTACTGTAGCCGTTTTCCATTTCACCGGAAAGTAGGCCAGTCTGAGGCATGAATTGAACAGGTCAGAGAGGAACTGGGTTCTTCGCTCCGGAAGGCGATGGAGGGCGGAATTCAAGACTCCGTCCAGGCCAGGCGCCTTCCGGGGCTTGAGCTGAACAATCCACTCAGAGACCTCCTCCGGGGAGATGGGCTCCGGTTGGACTGTGATACCGGCCGATAGAAAGCGCTCTACCTCGCGGCAGATTTGCTCAGTGAAAGCCGGGTTCTTGGATGGGTTGGGAGCGAACTGTCGCTTTAAACTGTCAGCCAAGAACTCTGTGTCAGGCCATCCATCTGTGTAACAGCTAGCTCCCAGTTGCGTCTACGGAACGCCAGCATGTCGCGACGCAGCTTGCCGGACGCTCTGTTGAACGCAGCCTTGTCAGCCGGGTCACGAGTCCTCTGCCAGCGTCTCCGGAAGCTATTCCTCTCGCAAGCGAGCTGAGACACCTCTTCGGGGATACGCTGACAGTCGGGCGTGAGCCCCGGCTTCATCCGGGAGGACACGTCCTACCGCCGAGACTACGGCTGTGTCGAATAAGGCAACTGCTTCGTCGACATGCTGGGTAGTGTCGAGCGGGATATGCTCAGGTAGGCGGCGACTGAACGCCGGGCCAAAGCGGTCCCATTCGATTACCCGCCGCTTGTCGCGGACGGTGGCGTGCTGGGTAGCTATATGCACACTGATAGGGCAATGGTCCGAGGACAGTTCCGAAATGACGGAGACGTGGACCGGGCAATAAACGCCCCTGACCGCGGCAATGTCCAGTAGGTCAGGGCGGGAGTTAGCCCTCGAGGGATAGTACGTAGGCCCGGTAGGACTCATGACTGTGACCCGAGCCGCATCAGCATACCTGCGTAAGCGGGCCCTTCAGGAGGGGCAAACAATTTTCCAGAGGAAAAATATTTTTCATGCATACACACATGGACATATTACATTGTAATTCATATATCATAATAGAAATAAGTACACAGATTGTATTAATTTGTTAAAATATTTTTTGCTTCCCGATATGAATAAAATTAATGGCTTGTAAAAGTTAATGTTTGATCTCCATTAAATAGTCCTCAAGTTTCCAATGTTTTAATATTATGATGTCCGTAATCAAAACATCAGAGCAGATTTTGGTGTGTATGAGGGTAAACCGTTGACAAACATTTTCTACATTCCCTATGGAGCGTTGCTCAGAGTAAAGCTGCGAATCTACAGTGTACGTTTCGCAGAACAAACACCCGGAAAAGAAGGAGCGCTCCGAAGTCTCTCATGGACCCTGAGCATCTGGTAGAGGGTTCATTCCCTAAAGACGAAAAGTCTGTCTACGAACCGTTCCTAAAACACATGCAGTTACACTGGCCAGCGATCCACACTGCACAACTTTTCGGCTTGCACGCGTTGTGTTGGTGTGGGTTTCGGGACTTTCCATTTAAAAAGCGTACAAACGTAAGAAAATAAACATGAGTGAGTCCTGAAATAACGCGAATTGTGTGTGTGTGTGTGTGTGTGTGTGTGTGTGTGTGTGTGTGTGTGTGTGTGTGTGTGTGTGTGTGTGTGTGTGTGTGTGTGTGTGTGTGTGTGGGCGCGCGCGCCCCCTCCCTGCCTTTTTATTCCGGTAATCACAATAATAGTTCTTTGGAAACGTAAACATTACATAATTGAGATATGCTTGCCTGCCAGGAACGATATATTTTCACTCATATATGATTTAAATTAAAATCAAAAAATATAATTTTATTGTCTGGCAACAAAATTATTTTATCTTTAAAAATTACGATTGTTTGAAAAAGTTTAAATGAATTTTCAAGTACTTACTCTTGTTAAAACGTAAAACGTTGCAGGCAAACTACCCCTCCCCATTACCTAACTGATCTTCACCAAAATCAATAGCCCTTGAGTACTCTACAACTCAGGCAAGTATGCAAAAAATTATTTGATTCTGTTTGAATTTGCGGCAGTTATCGTTTTCCATAGAAAAAAATCTACACACACACACACAGCCACTTTTCGAAAAATGACTTTCCTTCATGTTTTGAGGGTAGTACAATCAGAATCAGCCCTTATCTCGAACACGATTTTTTTCGCCATCACCATACTTCCATTTCCTTATGGAACATGGAAGTAAAATTCATGATACGTTAAAGTAATGCTTGAATGGTCTGTAAAATATCGCCAACACCTTAATCGTGTGCAAGCGTAATTGATCAACTTTGCGTTATAAATATTCAAGTATCCAGTAAAAGTTAAAACTACTAAAATTAATGGTATTCAAATTTTACGTATGTTGTAAATGAAAGAAATATGTGGTATTTCATCATGTAATTAAAATATTTTCTAACTTAATAAATTTTAATACAAAATGCTATACACTAATATAAAAGCACAGTTATTTCAACTCCAAAAAAAACATTTACACACCAAAGGTGACACAAAAATCCCCAGTTTTATTTACCCTTTTTGTCCATATTACTCTTACACAAATACGATAATCCATTTAGTAAATAACAAAGCCATAGACATTTTATTTGATGCTTCACTTCTTTGGCAAACTTTTGTTTTGCAAACTACTAACTGAAAACTCTAGTCGTAATCGGGTAACTAGCCACATCGCATTGATGTTTTCTTGTTTTTATATAGGCCCACATTCCGTTTTATCAGCCGTAGCAAAAAAGTGATTTGTTAAAATCGACATTGATTTTTTATCATTTACCTCTGTTTTTTACACACACGCATACACACACACACACACACCACGTATAAACGCAAAAGAAACGTGCTAGTCACTCTGTGAGGTTTTTCCTATTGCCTAAGTATAAGTATTCTACCTGAAGAGTTGTTCTTAAAAAACAATTATTAGGTATGCATTTTAAAAATATAATATTTGGAAAAACTTAACTATCCAAATACGTTTCAGTACAATGATTTAATTACGTGTTGAAAAACTAATTCTATTCCACATACTGACTATTCAGTCATCTATGTTTTTTACGCCTTATAAAAATGTTTGCATTTAGGTAACATAAAACGTTTTCTCAAAATAAAACAAAGCAGCCATAACTTTTGTTATCATAATAAAAATAATAATTTGGACGATGATGTTAGAGAGTGGAAGCAGAGGCTAGAAATACTGAACTTCAGTGACGGTTTCAGTGAACGTAATTTCGTCAAAACTGATGTTTCCTGACGATCAGGTTATAATAGCAGACAATTAAAATACCTTTCAGACGGCCCTCTATGAATTGCAGCAGATAATAATCAGAGTCTGGAAATTTCTGTTTTAAAGACTAAGCCCATGGCTTTTAAAGGTTGCTTTCCTGTCAGATGCAAAATGGTACTGGATGATCGACTAATTGAGCAAGTGCATTCATTTAGGTTCCTTGGATGTGACTTGTCTTATGTTGGTGAGATAGATGTGGACAAAAAAATAAAGAAGCTTAATCACATGTATGGAACGATAAGAACACTGAATTGAAAGGTCAGAAGAGATACTCTTTTGCAATTTTATAAAGTGATGGCAGTGCCATGCGTCCTTTATAGCAGTGAGACTTGGACACTGAACGCAAAGACTGAAAGCCGGATACAGGTTAGTTAAATGAGATTTTTACGATCAGTACCACGGAGAGACCGGCTAAGAAATTATGATATAAAGAACATCCTTGAAATATTCAACGTAAACAAAATGATAAAGAAACACAGACAGGATTGGACAGATCATGTTGAAAGGATGCATAAGAACAGGATACCAAACAAATTGTTGCATATAATCCGAAAGGACGGCGGAATATTGGAAGACTAAAGAAAAGATGGTCGGACCAAAGAGTGCGCAAAGGATCGTAAGATCCACAGCCTGAAGAAGAAGGAGAAGGAGAAGGAGAAGGAGAAGGAGAAGGAGAAGGAGGAGAAGGAGAAGGAGAATGAGAATGAGAAGGAGAAGGAGAAGGAGAAGGAGAAGGAGAAGGAGAAGGAGAAGGAGAAGGAGAAGGAGAAGGAGAAGGAGAAGGAGGAGCAGGAGGAGCAGGAGGAGGAGGAGGAGGAGGAGGAGGAGGAGGAGGAGGAGGAGGAGGAGGAGGAGGAGGAGGAGGAGGAGCAGGAGGAGGAGCAGGAGCAGAAGAAGAAGAAGAAGAAGAAGAAGAAGAAGAAGAAGAAGAAGAAGAAGAAGAAGAAGAAGAAGAAGAAGAAGAAGAAGAAGAAGATTTAATAAAAATTTGACAATTAAAATTAATTTCCATTAAAAACGATTTTAATTTTGTTAAAATGCAACTAATCTTTGCCACTTTTAACTGAGAAAGGGGATATAAGTTAAAAATACGTTTACGTGTCACATGTTAACAAGTAATAGGTTTTTAACTCTAGTTATTTACTTACAGTAGTGGAGTACTATGTTTAATTTCGCAATGTTTTGAACTGTAAGTCTATTCTAATAACAACAAAATGACAAAATTATTAATAACAATGTATAATTTTCAAACTATTTTTTCCTTCAAACCACCTAGAAATAGGGTACATAGATTACAAAATAAAAAAATTAAAACTATTTGAGTCAATTTAAACAGTATTCGTTTAAAGAATTTGTTTTTACTTTTGTTAATTACCGTCATAATAATTTATACAGTTTAGTTTTGTGTATAACTAATAATTTAGTGATTACAAAAATGTGTAGTATGTGGTATATTTTAAACATTTATCTTCTCTCTCTCTCTCTCTCTCTCTCTCTCTCTCTCTCTCTCTCTCTCTCTCTCTCTCTCTCTCTCTCACCCTCTTTCTCTTTATAAAAACAACTTAATGAACACTTAAGGCCGTTTTTTTCCATTAAATAAATGTTGCTTTGAACTTCTATATTTCAAAAACGTTTTGTTCCTTTTGAAATAAAACTCTCTGTGCCATATCAAATGTACAATTAATTACGTAATACTTTTGTCGGTTTAAATTGTGTAGACATTGACATAGTACAAACAAACCAAATATTAGTTACGATATTTCTATGTACTTTGTAAAGATTACTAATTGTTTTCATTCATTCATTATCTAAAGGTTATGCTTTGTTGCTACAACCAGATGGCTCTGTCTCTCATTACTTTCTACATCTCTTCAAAGCTCTCAAATCCATGAACAGTTCACCGGTTTGGTATTAGAAAGTTTAACTTCTTTTCTCCAGTTAAGGTAATGAATGACATGTTCGGGAGTATAGATTCCTTTGTAATAAGTGTTCTGTTATTATCCCTGCCTTGTCCTAAATATTAACATTCGGATGATTATTTATTTGAGAATGATATTAGAAATTATGATATAGATGTTAAGTTAGGTAAGTTCCAGACGATGTGTGGGAATTAAAAAATTAATTAAATTTAACTTAAAAATTAAAGATTACAAACAGCAGTGGAAAGAACACTTAGAAAGAATGTCAGGTTCCAGACTGGCCAAACAAGTCTGGCAGTACAAGCCTATGGGACACAGGTGTGTGGGTAGACCCTGGAAGAGATGGCTGGAGAATTTTTGAAGGCGGAACATGCAGCACCTTTCCGTGTTGTGAAGATGATGCTGATGCTGATGGAATAATGCCTTTGATGTAATAATGTGTTCTTACTTGTGCAGCACTTCTCGTAACTGCCTCTTTGAACCAGTCATGTACCGCAATCATCAGTAAGATCAGATTAATATTTCCAGTTCACGTTGACCCAACAAGTATAGGTCAACGCAGTTTATCTCCTTCAGTGGAACAGAACCATTCACGTGCGGAAATATCTCTATAATATATATATACTACACTGATGCCAGATAAAAAATTAAGCACCACGATAACAAATAGTTTGATGCAGCCTGTCGTTCTTCTAAGCGAGAAAGTTATGAGTTATGAGTTTGTTACATTATATCTGTTCACCTATTTAAGGTTTCCTTAATTTTATATCTCAAAAGCAGAACTAAAAATGCTTAAATTACACCAGTACCATTAGTGGTACACGATTTTATTCATAAAATCAAGTGAAATAATTATAAAAAATTTAAAAATTGTTAAAAAAGTATTCTTGAGGGTTTCAGTATCGCCACAAACGACCACTGCAAATGGTTGAAGATAAGAACCGCTTACACAGTAGCACTCCTATATCCAACATCTAGTAGCAGCGTTGGTACTAAGTACTGGTACCAGGACTAAGTTACTGTTACCATCTAGCTGTAGTGTAAATCTTGAAGTGTTACGTAAAAGTTCTACCAGTTTCTCGGGTAGCCGAGCAGGCTATGTCTCCTACCAAGGCCGTGTACATAAGTACCTTCCAGACTGTTCGAGTATTCTTAACTACGCAAATTATGAGAGACGGCACGCCGCCAAAAGAATGGAAAATTATTCTGGAACATCTACGGGACCTATATAAGCAACAGCGGCCGGATTAGTAAGTTAGTTACACCTGGCAAAATTGTAGAGTGCGGATCAAGTGATTGTTGCTGATTAATGGAAAGTGATTATTGTTGTAAGCATAGTGCTAAACTCTAATAATAGACATTATTATTGCTCGTGGACAAATTCAACTAGAATTATTGTACGAGAGTACCTTGCTCATTCCAAGTTGTTATCTATGACTAATTAAAGCTGGTTATTAGTGACTTCATTGGTGTCTGTATTTTGTTTCCACTCTACAATACGACGATCCGTGAGACCGTCGTAACAATATAATAAAATTTGATGCCATAAACAGAATATATCCTTCTGGTTGGAGTTTAGATTCATTGTAACTACTGTAATACTATAAAAATTAATAGAATTTAAATGACTATTTATTTGCTATTTTCTGATAATTAAGAAGGCAGGTGTAGAAACGTACGAATTGCGTTATTACATGTCTAAAATTTACCAGCGTTATGAAAGAATAAAGACGAATCTTACATTACAGTACAAAAATTATTTATTATTTTCTTCACATCTGTTCAAAAACAGGTATACGTGTTGTACAAAATTTGTATTATATCCTAAGTTATGTGTAGTATAACCTCTTCTTTTGAGTTATAACGGAGGGAACCCAAAATAATTGGTTCTGCCAATTATTTCAGGCTGCCTTATTCCAGACGAGCTGAAATTTAAATCAGAACAATACACAGTAAGACATACAAGGAATCAGGGAAGGTGAAACTGTTGATTTATATACTCCGTATATGTGTGTAACAAGAAGACTTGCTTTATTAAACATTTGAAATATAACATTTACTCCAAAGAACAGATCCCATGACATTATTAATCAAGTTATTAAAATTAATTGAATTGCTTTATTTAGACTACGGGATCACAACAGATTTATCTAGCTATACCCCCGGATCCGGGTAACCATTGATATTTAGTCTCTAATCTTTTAATTATATTCAATTCAAAACTTTATCTTGCAAGACCTTTTACCTTTTTGCTTCTTTATATATTCCATTAGAAGAATGGTATCAATAATACTACGTTACGTTAATATCTAAACTGTTACAGTTGAATGATCTTGAATAGTTACAATTAAATTCTCAAATTTAAGTTTTTTTTTTATATTCTTATAAAATCAATCGTCTCTGAAAGTCTCTTTAATAGAGTATTGTGTTACAAAAACTATTATCATTATTCCTCGATAGACGTGCTATCGAGTCACCTCTATTTTTGGATGTAGTAATCTCCTCCATGTGGTTCCGTCTTGGGAGTCCTAAAACGTCGTCCTCGTCTGGGTCTGGTCTCAGTTGTTCATGGCTTAAAACGTCTGCAGGATAGGTAGAGTCTTCTACACAGATACTCGTTGATTCTCAGATGTCTCCAACTGCATCATCGGTAGGGTATACTAGAGTTGTAATTCAGATGGTCCATGACCACAGGTGAGAAGTTGAAAAGATTCGTCCATCGGTGAAGATTGCAGTCATCGTTTTTTTTTTTTTTAACACTTGTCGTTTGTAGTTACATCTTTCTTCTTGTTACAAATTTTTTGAAATGTTCTTTTTGTTAACGTTACATGTTACACCTTTGTAACACTTAGTAAAATACAAAATAATAATTAATTAATCCACACTAACAATAAATTGCATAACTTTTAAACAGAGCATTTTGCTCGTGCATCTGCACTGCTGGGAGTCGTCATGGCGAGAGACGTATTTTTCGTCCGCTACCCTTGTACATGACAAGAGAGAGTGGGGTGTTTATTCCGCGAGCATATATAGTTCCTGTTTCTCTTTTAATAAACTTTTTTATTTATACCAACTATCGCTAGATAAAAATACATAATTTAAATTAATTGTTTTAGTTACTCTCTGTGTCTACTGATACTTTAATTATTAACATTAGTTTACTATATTATTTTTAATTACAGTAGACTCGGAAAACATGTCGATTCCGGTATCAACAGGTAGGCGCTTGATAGCAAGCAAAGGGTTAAATACGAACATAATAATTATTTACAATATGCCTTTTCTTTACGGATACTTTGCCCTGATTAATTACTTCTTACATTCACATTTAGTACCTACACGTTTTTATTATTATTATTATTATTGTGAAATTCAAATGGTTAATTGTACGCAACCTTAATTAATTAAATTTTTTTTTTTATTTTTGTAATTGTCACAATTTAAATCGTCACATACTCCGCCTCCTTACCAACACAGACTCCTAAAAATTTTGGTCAGCTATGTACCGAGAGTATGCTTGGGGAGTTCTGTGTGAAATTTCTCTCACCCGTTTCTAGCTGTATATAATTACTAGCAGCATAAGTCATTCTTGATTTGCTGTTTCTTACCATCTATACATATACTTCCTATTTTACACGTTAATTCTATTACTACATAAAATTTACATTATAAAGTATTTTCAACATTCTAAATTTCCTTAACTCTACTACTTATTACTACTACCGGATTTTTCCTTTTTCTTTCGTGAGAGTTTTTCTTAGTTATAGAATTTACTCTTTAATTACTCCATTATTTTTATTGGATGTCAGCTGACTTCTTGCTTTGCTCTACTTTCGATGAAGAGGATTCAAGGTTGATCAAGCCTCGTACCTACTTATACGACAAGGTAGCCAAAGGTTACTTAAGTACTTTCGCAGTTGAGTACTAAACATTGTTTTCACATTTACTTATTGAATTAACTGGCACTCTACTACTTTCTTCTTCATGATAACGTTTTATCTATGAAATATGTGTCCTTCGCACATATTTTTGAGTCGAGGGTTCGTACAGGGTCACAGTTACCGGAGTTAAGTATTTGTGAATTTTATAAGGACCGCACCATCTGTAAGATAGCTTGGAAGTTGTCTTATCGACTGCACTACTCGTTGGGTGCGTGTTATACATAACTAAGTCTCCGATTTGGTATTTTACTTTATTATTATTATTCTTTTGCTCGTAATATTTCCTTGACTTCGCTAAGTTTGTTCGTAAATTAGCGCGCGTTCGTTCCATATTTTTCTAATATTTTTATCCCTAATTTCAAGGGGTAACAATTCATGTATTTTCCACTTTGTAGATAATGGGTGATTAGGTTTATACTTGAACAATAGTTCGAATGGGGTTGACTTATGTCCTTCATGGTATGCCGAATTAAAGGCGAATTGTATCCAGGATAGGTTTTGGTCCCAAGAAGTATGGTCGTTAGCATGGTAGGCAATTAAAGCAGATTTTAGGTTTCGCAAATACCTCTCAGCTATATTACCTTGTGGACGATACTCGGTAGTGGTAATGTGGTTTATACCTAGTTTAAAACACATGTTCCTGAATTCCTTGGATTTAAACTGTGGTCCGTTATCCGACACTAGATGGACTGGAATACCGAAATCTTTGAATAATCTATTCTGTAAAATACTTACTGTTGTCGTAGCTAAAGCTCGCCGCATGGGGTACATCCAGACGAACTTACTAAAGGAATCTACGCAAATTAGTAACATAGTATTTCCTGACTTGGAACGTGGGTAGGGTCCAGAAAAGTCTAAATAAATTTTGGTGAATGGGGTGGCAGGAATCTCAGATACTAACTGACTTATTTGGCTGTTTCTAGCGGGTTTGTTGAGTGCACACAACTTACACCTTTTTACAAAGTTAGCTATCTCACTGTTCATATTTTCCCAGTGATATTCTCTACGAATTCGATGTATGGTTTTATTTATTCCCATGTGTGCTCCAATAGTGGAAGAGTGATAATATTCCATTAGCATAGGTTTAATAATATCCGGGGCGATGATTCGCAAATATTTTCCGTTAGCTATTCTACAACATAATACTTTCTTATTTAATAGGTATTTTTCAGACTTGTTTCCTTTTTCAAGTTGTTCGATGATGGGACTCAAACGTGGGTCTTGTTGTTGATAATGGGCTAAATCCGTAAATGCAAGAGGAAATTCGGTAATTAACGTATTAATAATCGGTGTCTCTCTACTCTTGTTTTCGTAATTATTACTACTCGGCTGGAACATACGTGACAGGGTATCGGCAACTACGTTTTAGGTGCCTCTAATATGTTGTACTTTGAATTTAAAACAATTTAATCTCAATACCCATCTTCCGATTCGACCTAATTGTTTTGGGTGATTTAGTAGCCAGGATAAAGCTTGATTATCTGTTTCTAGCAAAAACTCTTTATGTTCTAAAAATGGTTGGAACTTCTCAAACGCAAAAACGATAGCTAAGCATTCTAATTCGTAAGCGGAGTATTTCTTTTCTTGGTCCATCAGGGTGCGTGAAGCGTAACTAATTGGTAATCGAGAGTTATCTACTTCTTGATAAATTACTGCACCTAGGGCTACACTTGAACTGTCTGTCTGCACAACAAACGGTTTAGTAAAATCGGCTAATTGTAGTACGGGGGGTGATATGATGCTTTCCTTTAATTTCTCAAATGCGGTTTGGCGTTGCTCATTCCACTCAAATTTTACTCCCTTCTTTCTTAAAGTATTTAGTGGTGCTGCAATTTCGGCTAGATGTGGGATATACTTGTGGAAATAATTGATCATTCCTAAAAATCGGGCAATTCCTTTCGCATCCCGCGGTGGTAAAAATTCTCTGATAGCACGGGTTCGCTCTGGGTCTATGCTTACCTTTCCGTTGGCTTTTACGATGTGACCTAAAAAGGAGAATTGCGTCACAGCAAAATTTACTTTACTAGGGTTTACAGTTAATCCAGCTTTCTCTAATCGTGATAGTACTTCACGTAGATGTGCGAGATGTTGTTCCATTGACTCGCTGTAAATGACAATATCGTCTAGGTAGTGGTACACATATTTAAACTTTATGTCATGAAATACTTTTTCTAATAATCTGCTACATACAGAACTACCTTGGGAAATACCAAAAGGTACCCTTGTAAATTGGTATAGGTTGAAAGGGACGGCAAAAGCGGTGAGACGTTTCGATTCTTCTGAAAGGGGTATCTGATGAAAAGCCTGATTCAAATCCATAATGGTAAAAATTTTTGCTTTCGTAAAATAATGAAAAGCACTGTGGATGTCGGGAAGTGGTATGGATTCAAATTCTATCCGTTTATTTAGTTGTCTATAGTCTACAACTAATCTATCTTTATCGTTGCTTTTGGGTACTAAAAACGCGGGAGAAGAATAAGATGAAGTAGAGGGTTCGATGACTCCTTGTTCTAATAGTTTATTAATTTGGTTCCTCATTACTTCCATTTTTGGCGGTGATAACTTGTATGGGGCTAAACGTATTACTTTATTATCGCTCAAATTTATTTTATACTCTATCAGATCCGTCAGTCCTAACTTTGGGGTGAGGACATTGGAGAATTGATTTATTAACTTTTGTATGTTCCGTCTATCTTTACTTTCCAGATGACCTAATTCACATTCGTGATGCTTTAGATGAGAAGAAGTAGTGCTAGTACTTTCTCTGTTATTTGAATTATCCTCTAGGTTATATATCCGTGAACGATCGAATCCAAAGTAAAATTTCTTATCATGAATATTCAGAATGATTCCGGTTTTACTGATAAAATCAGCTCCCAATATTAACTCGGGTCCTAATTCGTCGCTTACTAACATTGGAAAATACCACGTCAAATGTTTTATTTTAATTTTACATGTGATGATAAGTTTTATTATTAAGTTTTGTTTGTTAGCGGTTGAGCATTTAATGTTTACGGATTGACTGCGTTTGACTAAATTATGTTTAAATAACTTATTGGCGAGGTCATGACTAATTAAACTTCGCTTTGATCCAGAATCAATTAAACCGAGGGTGGATGTTACACCAAGGTCAACTTGTATATAAGGTAATTGACACTTACTGAAATTACACTTATTAATAGCGTTACATTTATCTATAAATTTTTTTACATAAGGGTCTAGTTTTCTTTTGTTATTATTATTATTTTGTTTTATTTTGTTGACTCTCAGGGGTTTACCTTTTTTTACGATGCTGCGGAAGACACAGGGTTTTGGATCTCCCTGCCTTACATGTTTTTTGGATAATGAGGTTTTTGATTATACCTTTTTTGTTTACAGTATCTACTGAGATGTCCAGATTTTCCGCAGTTGTAACACACATATTCTTTACGTTGTGTCTTTCTGGTTTCCTGGAGCGGTTCAGCCTCCTGGGACTTACCATGGCCATTGGTTGATCTTCGAAATGGTCTTCTTTCTTGTAGACTTCTTGCGTCAGATACTAAGGCATGCATTTCTTTTCTATGTGGTGTAGTGGATACCGATGCATGTCTGTGCTGATCTGCGTACCAAATATTGGAAGAATGAATGCTACATTGTTCAAAGTCCGCGAACGTAAGGGGTCTACTTATTAGTGCTAAACGGGAGCGTTCATCAGGAGACAAGCCTACTAGGATAGTATCGACCAATTGTTTTTCAGTCCAGTCGACTTGTAGGATACGTGAAGATTCTCGGATATCCGCAATATAGTGGGCCAGTCTTTCGCGAGCTCCTTGTACTCTAAGTACAGTACTTCTTTTGATATCCTCATAAATTCCCGTGGGGATAAAATATTTGATTATATTCGTATGAAGATCTTCTACTGGAAGACTCGAGTTTAATGATTCTAGTACTCGATCTCGTAATGGTGGTTTACATTTGGGTAAGATTACTTGCAGTATTTGCCGATCGTTCAATTGTTGTAGATCTTTTATTTGCAGCAGTTATTTTATAAAAGTTAACAGTATCGTTATACTTAACCCATCGGTGTAAGGAATCTCATTAATTATTTTCTCTACTGGGTGGGAAATCTTTCCGTAGAGGTCAACATTCAAATTTACGTTTGGTATTTCCTTCGAAGGATTAGTGGTCGCATTTTGACTAGTACACGTACGAGGAACTTTAGGTGGTGGTGGTTCTAACATAGTTAGGGTATTTATTTTTCTACTAGGTAATTGTACAGGACTCAGTTGTATCTTAGATGCGGTGGGAGATTCGGGGTTCGAGGTGGTGGGAGGGAGTTCTACAATAGGGGAATGACCAGGGGGGATATATAATTTTTGTAAGTCTTGTTCAATTTCCTCCATTCTTGATGCATCCGACTTTCGACGTAAGTCGTTAATAATTATAGGTAATTGGCATAATGCCTCATCTGCAAATTTCTGGACATCGGCGGGGACGACGGGGACGTCAGGCCAGCTTAATAAATTATTTAATCGGCGGGTTAAATGTTCTATACGTTGTGTAACGCGCAAAAGTTCCGTGGGTGATTTCTTGTCCTTAAGGTTCTGAGATAATACTATCAGTTCCCGATATTTCGCATAACAGGTTTCTCGTTCGCCGTCATAATCGAGTTCACGCAATTTATCTAACTGCGAGGTTGTCTCTGATCCGGTTTGGCGTAATGATTTTCGTAATTCAGACACGGTTACATTCACGTGTTTTAGACCTCGTAAAAGTGCTTCGTAGCATAGCTCATCTTTTACTAATAAATCAGGATTAAATTCAGCCACTTTCGTAAAGTGGCTAGAACTAATTATTCTACGATTTGTATTTACTACTATACAACGTTATATCATTTTACACAAACATAACAATATGAATAAATCGTATTCTTACACGTTTATTAATAAACAATTAGAATGAGATGACAAAGGTTGTCATTTTACATAGAGAGAGAGAGAGAGAAATCTCACACAGTCTTACAGATGCTTACGGCAAAAGATTCCCCCTTCGGTTACTAACACATGAACAGACACGCTTCAAATAACAATACACCACACAAGAAGGGTGACCGATTGTTCTTACTCTAACTGGGGAGGACGACTACGATAATATTAAACAATCGCCAACAGGAAATTTACATGTTCGAGATTGTCGTGAATGGGGTACGTTTATGAATGGGACTTTTAACAAGTACCTACATGGTTTGTTTACATTGGATTATATGTTACTCTTACTTTACACATATCATATTTACTAATAAAATTATCTATACTATATTACTATAATATTAATTATTATTTTTATCTTATTTAAATTTCTGACACATATTAAAATACACGAGTAAATAAATCAACAGCTTATGAATAGGGACACAATTACTGTTTAACAACACAAGTCATTAAAATTTTTTTTTTACAATTAGTAGCAAAATTTAAACAAATTAGCAGAGTTGCGCATCTTATAACCTCTTCTTTTGAGTTATAACGGAGGGAACCCAAAATAATTGGTTCTGCCAATTATTTCAGGCTGCCTTGTTCCAGACGAGCTGAAATTTAAATCAGAACAATACACAGTAAGACATACAAGGAATCAGGGAAGGTGAAACTGTTGATTTATATACTCCGTATATGTGTGTAACAAGAAGACTTGCTTTATTAAACATTTGAAATATAACATTTACTCCAAAGAACAGATCCCATGACATTATTAATCAAGTTATTAAAATTAATTGAATTGCTTTATTTAGACTACGGGATCACAACAGATTTATCTAGCTATACCCCCGGATCCGGGTAACCATTGATATTTAGTCTCTAATCTTTTAATTATATTCAATTCAAAACTTTATCTTGCAAGACCTTTTACCTTTTTGCTTCTTTATATATTCCATTAGAAGAATGGTATCAATAATACTACGTTACGTTAATATCTAAACTGTTACAGTTGAATGATCTTGAATAGTTACAATTAAATTCTCAAATTTAAGTTTTTTTTTTATATTCTTATAAAATCAATCGTCTCTGAAAGTCTCTTTAATAGAGTATTGTGTTACAAAAACTATTATCATTATTCCTCGATAGACGTGCTATCGAGTCACCTCTATTTTTGGATGTAGTAATCTCCTCCATGTGGTTCCGTCTTGGGAGTCCTAAATCGTCGTCCTCGTCTGGGTCTGGTCTCAGTTGTTCATGGCTTAAAACGTCTGCAGGATAGGTAGAGTCTTCTACACAGATACTCGTTGATTCTCAGATGTCTCCAACTGCATCATCGGTAGGGTATACTAGAGTTGTAATTCAGATGGTCCATGACCACAGGTGAGAAGTTGAAAAGATTCGACCATCGGTGAAGATTGCAGTCATCGTTTTTTTTTTTTAACACTTGTCGTTTGTAGTTACATCTTTCTTCTTGTTACAAATTTTTTTAAATGTTCTTTTTGTTAACGTTACATGTTACACCTTTGTAACACTTAGTAAAATACAAAAACAATAAATTGCATAACTTTTAAACAGAGCATTTTGCTCGTGCGTCTGCACTGCTGGGAGTCGTCATGGCGAGAGACGTATTTTTCGTCCGCTACCCTTGTACATGACAAGAGAGAGTGGGGTGTTTATTCCGCGAGCATATATAGTTCCTGTTTCTCTTTTAATAAACTTTTTTATTTATACCAACTATCGCTAGATAAAAATACATCATTTAAATTAATTGTTTTAGTTACTCTCTGTGTCTACAGATACTTTAATTATTAACATTAGTTTACTATATTATTTTTAATTACAGTAGACTCGGAAAACATGTCGATTCCGGTATCAACAGGTAGGCGCTTGATAGCAAGCAAAGGGTTAAATACGAACATAATAATTATTTACAATATGCCTTTTCTTTACGGATACTTTGCCCTGATTAATTACTTCTTACATTCACATTTAGTACCTACACGTTTTTATTATTATTATTATTATTATTATTATTGTGAGATTTAAATGGTTAATAGTACGCAACCTTAATTAATTAAATTTTTTTTTTAATTTTTGTAATTGTCACAATTTAAATCGTCACAGTAGGTTTTATTTAACACACACTTACACAGTCCATTTGTAACTTACGTATTTTACAAAATCCAGACCTTAAGCGGAAGAATAACGTCCAGATAAAATGTGTTGACGATATGGTGAAACATTAGTGTGGATGACAGTCGCACTCAACAGACAGGAATGGAAGCAACTAGAGGAAGCCTAGTAAAAAGATGGACGAATCTCAGGAAGAAAATGATTAGAAGACGTTGCTGTGTAAATATTTAGTTTATCAATAGTAACATCATTAGTAAAAGCAGCATTTTTTTTAACAATTCAATTGAGGAAGTCTGTACCAAACGACTGGCGAATCTGGTTGATTAGAAGACGATGACTAGAAGAAGTTGATGGGCAACTAATCAGTTTCTCAGTATCAGTAGCTATGATTAGGTATGGTTAGTCAACTATATTCCACTAAGATGTTTTATGGCATTCCGGAAGTGACGATAGGAAAACACAACGACTGTATACGGGATCAAATCCTTCGCCGTCGGGACACGTTTCGTGGGTGAGAGTGTACTCGTAGGAGGAATTCCTACTGCAACTGTAGTATTTGGTACAGTCGTCCACTACGGGTGACAACCTCTCGGAGTTGCACTTGGGGAGACAGGTCTGATTGCTGGACGACAGTTGGTAGTTGCCAGGACAACGATCTACGCTGAATACGGTACCGTTCACGCAGTACGCGAATATGGTGGGGTCCTGTCCGTATGATATTTTGACGCCATTCTTTGCTGAACAGTCGAACTTGTAACACGTGGCTCCACAAACACACGTCTCTTTGTCCGAGTCGTAATTATTGTTGTAGCCGCTGCAGTTGTGCTGGTACGACGTGAAATTGTAACAGACGTGGTACTGTTTGCAGTCGGACGGATCAGGAAACGTACCGTCCCTCATACACAAGAAGTCGTCCTTGGGAGCGCACTCCAATGACGGCTGTGAAGAACAAGTGCCGCTGGTGTAGTCGCAATACGGTGTTGAGGGACTGCAAGGGAATACGATCTTTTCTTGCCAGGCACCGCCATGCCGGGAACAGATTCTCACTTGGTTGCAGCTGGCGCAAGAGTACTCGCTGTGACACCTGCTGCTGTTGTGGCTGTGTGAACCGATCGCCTTACTCAAGCCCGTTTCTCTTCCGTTAACGTGGGTACCAATCTGAAATTGACAAATACACGTTACGCATCATAATAAAGCAAACTTACAACGCTAGTATACACACTACATAAACTGGGACGGCAATACTACAACCAAAAGATTTCTACCAACAAAACAAAAGTTATGGCTCACAACGGAAAATTCTCAGTACGCTCAGAGATTATTATCGAGGATGAAGTTTTGGAACAGACGTTAAATTTTAACTATTTAGGTTGTGATATAAGCTTTGACGTTCACTAAGATATCCAAATAAAGTCAATTGATTTTAACACATAGGCCTGTGTGGAACTATAAATAGAGCACTGAAAAATAAAACGAGACGTGAGACAAAATTAAAATTTTACAAAACAATGGCTGTTCCAGTGCTGTTATATGGCAGTGAAACCCGGATTACAAAACAAAGAGATAAAAGCAACATTCAATCAGCAGAGTTGAGATTTTGAAGAAGGGCTAAAGGATGCACAAGAAAGGATCATATAAGAAATGAAGGTATACGGAAAGAATTAACTATATGTAATGTAAATGAAAAAATTGAAGAATACAGATAAAAATGGAGAAGACATTAAGTCGCATGGATGAAGATAGAATATCAGTAATTGTAAATAAGTGCAAACCTTCTAAAGAAGGAATGTAGGAAGACCAAGAAAGAAATGGATCTTATAATCTGAAGTCGGAACAGGCACATTCCCTAATCCCTGAAATGTAAAAGAAGAAGTATCATATCATTAACGTGTGTGTGTGTGTGTGTGTGTGTGTGTGTGTGTGTGTGTGTGTGTGTGTGTGTGTGTGTGTGTGTGTGTGTGTGTGTGTGTGTGTGTGTGTGTGTGTGTGTGTGTGTGTGTGTGTGTGTGTGTGTGTGTGTGTGTGTGTGTGTGTGTGTGTGTGTGTGTGTGTGTGTGTGTGTGTGTGTGTGTCCAAAATCGTAGTGGGACTATTTTAACTACTGCTATATAAGTGAGATGGACAGTTCTTCAAAGTAAGGCATAATATATTGTTTCACTTTTTGCGGTCCGTTAGATAGGCCTAAATAATATTCCTCAGTATGATAATAGTCTCAAAAATAGTAACTAGACCAAGGGTTTATTTACGTGGGGGACCGGACCCCCTCCCCAGAGGGTCGAAAAATGTTGACGAATTTTGTTAATCTCTTAACTTTTACGCTCTTTTATTGTTTTTTCAGCTGTGTTTTTAGCTAAAAACTCTTTTTCAAAGATACAAACAGGTTTATTACACAACATTTCCGTATACGTTTGAAATATGAAATATAGGAAAATCAATTCAGTCAGTAAGTATGTTCTCAATAAAACACTTAATGTTTCAGTAACGAGTATGTTTATTGTGTTATTACCGTTTACTTTAATGGGATGGATTTCAGGATGTTATCACACATTTCCAGCCACTTTAAAGATAGTAATGTTGATTTAAAGATCTGAACTTGATTTTTTTTAGTATGAAGCCGATTCGACCCGAACAACGGACCCCCCCCCCCCACAAGCCCAAATTCTACATACGTCACTGAAGTAGACGATAATTAAGAGCTGTCAAACTGTAAGACAATTTATTATAACCAAGAAGCTCTTCCTATCAAACTATCTACCAAACACGTAACGAAGACTCAATTTACTTCGTTGGAGGTTTAAGTTTTAAATAAGTAGAGAGTAAGTTTACGTGTAAATCAGTAAATCTGAACTTCGGCTTTCTCCTTCATTGTCTTTTTAGTTGTAAGTGATGTATAATTTGAGAGTAACAAAAATAAAGGTTCAATTTTTTTGTTATATTTCAGCTGCCAAATTGATTATTATAACTGTAATTCGCATTGAATTAACTCCTCCTATAAAACAAAATAAATTTTTAAATATTCTTTATTACAGTTATGTATAAATGAAATAAAAGTTTTAATGAAATTGTCAGCAACGATGTTAAATCTAACGGTTGATAAATAATTGGAGACGAATATGTTACGAACAGAAAGTGTATTATGAATATTAAAAAGAATTATTTAACACTGAGCAAGTACGATATTACGAGGATTTAAAAATGAAGTGACTACCAAGAATAATGAAAACATTTTTTTTATTACTATATATGACAAATTAAATATAAATAATACAAACAAATTTAGGCACATACGTGTACATCGTGGGATTAGTGGTAAAGTTATCCAAGTCCAGCTAGGTGAATTTATGGAAAACTGAAATTAAAAGGTTTTCAAGTCCAATAATAAATCATAAAATTATTAAACTGATTTTGAAGGTTAATTTAATATTTTCATAGAGCCTTGTATTGATTAAATAGGTTTTTTAAATTAAAAAAATAGAAATTAATTAAAAAAACAAAATGTGTTTCTTCAAACATCATTGGATTTGGGTAGTTTTACCAGTAACCCCACGATATGTATGCTACAATATATATTATACTCAATTACATTTACGAAAATGCAAAGAACCAATGGCTGAAGAAGACATGATGTTGTAGTCTACCACAAAAAAAATATATTTATTTACTTTAAAACAATGTATTTATACGTATTTTAAACGCATAGTACATAGCATACAAATCTTATAATCTTATACACAATGCCAACATGTAATAAATGGTCTTAAGTTAACAGACGCGTTTGTGTGTCTGTGTCCACTGTTATTTGATATTTTATTGCATAATTATATAAATTCTATGTTCTACTCTAATATTGTTCTTATTAAAGTATCTGTTTATTTTCTTTACTTAGGCCGTTTTGTTGACGTTTTTACTGTTCACAATTATTAGAGTAATTCATATACATCTTATGTACATTATGTCTCATTAATATTCTACATGCAAAAATTATTTTAATGACATTCTCATTGTTTTTTACACTCTTAATACTCAACAAATTTTGAGATGGATATTACATTTCCGAATGAATTTCATCTAAGGCCGTTGAAGAGTTTGAAGACACGAAAACCTGTTCATATAAGTTAGTATAAACTGATCAACTTAAGAAAGCTAAAAAATGGAAAAAAAATAAATGTAACTTCATTCTAGGCGAGTGCAGTTTTTAAGATTCTACCAATAGAAGTCCTAACGTTGCTGAATTATCGCAGATAACGAAGATCTCAATATACTTCGTAGGCTTACACGACCGGAGTTAATGTTGTTAAAATTCATTCCCGCTCTGTTTGGCCGTGGTCCATTGTTTTCAACTAAACCAGACGTTTCGACAGTACCATCGACTACCTACATCAGTGTAAAATTCAAGCTTTGCTAACGTCGGGTGATACACGCTACAGACCACAGTGCAACACCCGACGTTAGCAAAGCTTGAATTTTACACTGACGACGGCAGTCGATGGTACTGTCGAAACGTCAGTTTTACTTGAAAACAATGGAACCACGGCCAAACAGCCCGGGAATGAATTTTGACAACAACGAAGATCTCAGTTGTTTACCAAAAGTGTATCAATCAATTTGTTTCGGGCACGTACATAAAGCAACTGAGCTACAAATACATAATCGTACTTACCGCTAGTAAGACAAACATCAGTAAGAAGAGGGTTATTTCTCGTCCTGAAGACATTGCGAGTTTCCTGTGGAATGTGCTACCTGTCAATGGAGACAATGAGTGTCCGGAATAGAATGAAATTCTCTTTTTAAATGTTCATTGTGGGGGTGTTTGTGTTTGTTTTTGTGTTTTTCAAGTGTGTGAGATAAGCAATCAAAGATAAATTGTGTGTTTTTAATAACTGTCTGTTAAAGTGTGCAACTTAAAATTGACATGTCTAATTAAACATTCTAATGAATTACTGAACACATTATCAGATTCTTGTTAACGGTTGATAATTTAAAAAAATAAACATCTGCTCAAATATCGTGTTACCTGGAAGGCACAACTTAAAACAGATATGTTCTTTTTTTTATAAGGTTGCTGCAACAGCAACGGTCATTAGCGACCACAAAAATGGATTTGTACAGATTCTTAAACAGATGTATTAACATGTAGTAAATATTTGTTTAAATACCAAATAGTGTAAACAAATGAGATAGATAAAAATATTTAACAAATAGCAGTATTAGTTTAAGTGATGCAAAATAAAATGAGAAATATTAACCCCCCATAACACAAGCAATATAAATTATGTACTGCTGTTAAAATGCACACAGTACATAATAGGGAGATAATAAATTTTAAAAGAGAAAGGATGCAGATTTTGTATTAAATGTAAACAAAAAAACGTTGGGAATATCGACTTACTCAGTCAGCATAGAGGTCGATTCCTATATGATATAAAACCATATTTAGTTATATGTTTAGAAAATAATATATGAAATTGGAATGAATGTTATAAGAAGAGTAAAGAGTAATAAAATTATAATTTAATAAATAACCAATAGAATTACGAATATTAGTGGTAAAATAAAGATGTTTAATAAGAAATAGAAAAATGATATATGTTTTAATAGGTATATGATGAACAGATGTAAAGAAATTAGGGAATTATCATAGGGGCAATTTTGTAAATTGTTAAAGAATTGTATTGTGTAGTGAGGAAGAAAATGTTTATTAGTCTAAAATTAAATGCATTAAGAGTAACGTTATTAGTCTTAAATTACATTCATTAAGAGTAACGTCATGAGTCTTCAGTTAAATTCATTAAGAGTAACATGAAGAGTCTAATTATGTATCTAATAGTAACTACATGAAGAGTCTTAAATTATATTAAATAACATTTGTACATCATCAAGTTAATGTAACAAGGAAAAGAAAATACAGTAAAGGAATTTAAATTGTGATACCAGAGTTTTGATTATAATATTTAATAAATAAATAATAATACGAGAAAGATAACAATATCCTTGATAGAACGACGACAGAAGAGGAAAACCTTGGACTGAAGAAGAGTTTAAGTGGCCATAAAGGATAGTTAAGTGTTCCGAGGAGACATCTGTGTTGCAGTAGTCCTGGAGAGCGGCATTCAGCGGTGAGAGCAATAAGAAATTTGTGAAAAGGAACAGATTGCCAAGCCTAATATTGCTTTCGAAAAAAAGTAAACAACAACCAGAAGTGAACCCGTGGCAGCTGGAAGAATTCAGAGTCGGTTAAGTTACATTAGTTTATTATTTATTTCTTACATGGTTAATTATCAAAATACTACATATTAACTGAATCTGGTTTGGTTTAAAGAAAAGAAAATAATAGATACAATTGTAAATACGATCAAATAACTTAATAATCATTAACCCTGAGAGAAAGAGTTTCTTTACATGTACTGGTAAATAAAAAAAAACGTAATAACAGTAGGTACATTTATTAATTGTATTATACTATTAAATAATTACAATACCTGTGTATTCTATTGTATTCTATCAGTAAAAAACAACAGTACAGATAATGGCTGATCCAACGTGGAGCAGATTTTAATTACATTACCTGTAATTAATTTACAGTACAATACACATTATGCACATAAATAAATACAACTAAGTATACATATAATAAATATAACACTAAGTAACAAAATATAACAACCATATAACAATAAGTCATAATAACATATCAGTCCATTAACTTAATTACACAATTTTTAATGTTCTTATAATGTTCTTAGTTCGTACCTATATTGCTGTTAACAACTGAATCTCCTTTAAGAGGAGAAATATTTTGGCGGCTGCAGTCTTGTCATTTAAACTTTTTCGAACATCTGCAGGGATATTAAATTTGCTTCGTAGATGTTGAAGAGCAGGGCACTCTGTAACAAAATGGAAAGCTGACAAAATCGCGTCACAGCGATTACACCTCGCAGGAGGCTCTTTTGTGAAAATGTACTTGTGGCGTGTGGCCGATGCGGAGTCTTGTTATGACCACTTGATTTCTCCTTGAATGTTCATTTTTATTTCTGTCTTAACAATTAATTACTCATTCGGATGATAACAATTGAATTTTCTATCGAATATTTCATATTCGTGTATGTTTGTGCATTTCCTTGAAGATATAAGTGATTCATATCAACGTATTGTTTCGTGTACAGCAATATCTGCTCTCGTGAGTTTAATTTGGAACAGGTAAAATATAAAATTACATTTAACACATTGAAAGAAGTGCTGGGAATGTCTACTTACGAGATGATTTAACAGCGATAGAAAATGAAAAAGATATTGTATTGCTTTATTACACTTATGTTTCACCCTATTAAAAGATAATTTTTATTGATATATTCAAATTTTATAAAACATTTTGAGCACTTGACTTAAGCTAGTTATACAAATTACTCAAGGGGTCTTTATACAATTAAACGAAACTTATGTTTAGTGGAGGCAGATAAAACAGTCCTGAGACCGAAAAATACACCAACAAACCATAGATGAATCTAAAATTGATTGTTACAAGGAAGAAAGCTTTGTCTAATGTTGGCGTCCCATGAAGAAGGAACAAATTGAAATAGTTACCAATCCAATCAAAATTAAATAAGAAGAGTGTAATAAAAAAGCAAAGTAAAGTTATAGAAATTATCAGTAAACTAACGTACAAGTTGTCTTCAATCCACCTGGAGAAGAAAAATTGAAATTACTATCCTGACTGGTGTAATACATCTTGAATTCGGTGAGATCATTCCAACTTTTATAACCATATTGACCAAGTATTAACATTTTACACAACACTTTAATATAAACTAAAAACGAACACATTTAGTGTGACTACATTTCTAAACATAATATATGATATCAATAGTGAGTGACACAAACTTATTTTGAACCAACAAAAGTGTAGAACTCATATAAATTTTATTAAACATTCCATATTGTCCATACCACAGAAAGCAAGATGGCGTCTGTCATTTTTTTAACGGTGGTGAAGGGGTACAGCAGCGCGCCATGTTGAGAAATAATGAACCATAATTTTAGACATAGATATAGCATAGACTATTAAATTTTTATTTTATTTTGTTTTGTCAATTGTATTCCTAACGTCTGATAATTAATTATTTTCATTGTTTTATTAAGGTTATATCTGTAATGGATAATATTAAGTTGTAAAATTATCTAATTGATTTCTTTTGTATAATCACAAGAACTCACATACAACCATCATACACAAACAACAATTATTTAATACATGTTCCAATTTTTTATTCATGTATGTTATTAGTATAATACTTGTTAGGTAAATTTATAATATAACTGAAGACGATTTTCTATGTTGGTAAAACCCTGAGATATATAAATTTTTTCAAGCGTCCGAGAGATAGATGGAGCTGAACCCTTAAAAAAGGGAAAATGATTTGTTAATTAATAGAAAGTAGAAAAAGGGGAACTTATTATAATAAGAAAAGCAGGAATAAATATTTAATGATTCAGATCAGCAAAAGAAGTGTGTTCTCATTTGTAGTATAATTATAAGAATACACATGTTAAAGAAAATTTATAACACATTTATTAGAGTATATTTTATATTACGAATTTGGATCCCAAGAACGTAGAGCATCGAAGGCGTTGAAAGGTGGGTAGAACCATAGCAGTTACATACACCCATTATACACATTATATTTAAGAAATATAAATTAATTTAATATTACAAAATTAGCACCAACAACTTGGGGCTCTACAAAATACTACTGTGACATTTGAAAATTAATTAACTAACAACGTCGCATCACACTAGTCACTAGCGACATTGTCGACTTCGTTCAATCCCACCCTCGAGGATCTTCTTCAGGCCGCAAAGCGACAGAATATGAAACAAACAAGTAAGGCAGATCTTGGCCGAACGATACCCGACAACTTTTTCCCGGTAAGAGTAACCTAGGTTCAAAAGAGTAGGCCTATTATAAAATCTGTATTATAAATTACACTTAAATTGAAATCTTTGAATAATGTTCATAAACACAGAGTCTTTACCAATAATAAAATATCTTTAACTGTTTGTGAATTTTTTTAATATTTTATTTTTGGACTTCAAAGGGAAGTTAGGAGGACTGTAAGAAATCAAAAGAAATAAGAGAATTTCTTCATTATCATCATCTTCACAACGCTGCATAGGCAAGGTGCTGCCTGTTTCGCCTTCAATAACCCTCCAGCCATCTCTTCCTGGGTCTACCAACACACCTGTGTCCTATAGGTTTGTATTTCCATACTTGTTTGGCCAGTCTGGAATCTGAAATTCTTTCTAACTGCTCTTTCCACCCTTGTTTGTAATCTTTTAATTTTTCATTGAAGTTAAAAACTTGCAACTCTTCACTTACGGGCTCACTCCTTATACGGTCAAGTCTAGAACGCCTTTTAAGTCCTCCCAAGAACGCCATTTCCGAGGCCTGTATTTTACTGTCTTGTTTATTGGTCGTTGTCACGCCCACAAAACTGCCATAACTTTGTAGAACTTTAATTTTGTATCTCGACGTACCTTGTTTCTAAAAATACAGTTGATTGTCCCACAGATCGTCTGAAACTTATCTAACTTAACGTCAATATCATTTTTCCTATCATAGCTAATATCATTTCCCAAATAACAAAGTAGCTCACTTGTTCTAGAATTCGAACAGTAATCATTATTTTTGTTCTAATTGGTTCCTCGCCTCGAAATGCCATTGCCTTTGCTTTTAAATTCCTGTATTTTGTTGTCCATGACGTGACCGTTGATTAACTAATTAGAAATATATCATTACTGTCTTGGATCACTAATTTTTTATTGGTAAAAATTGTATAGGCCTATAAGGTATAAGGCTATAAGGTAAAAATTTATCGTTTTTACCAATAAAAAAATTATTCATCCCAGTCAGTAGTGATATATTATAACTTTGTTTTTTATAGTGGAGATTTTCATATTGTATTGCTTGCAAATCTGATGAACCTTATTTCCCAAACTTATAAACGACTGCAACCCAAAAAGGACAAGAGATTTGAAATAAATGAAAGATTGAAATTGGCAATATGGAATGTGCGGAGTATTATTTCATAGAATATTAATGAAATATATATATTTTTCCAAATCTCTGAAGTCAATGGCTATAGATGGTGCCGGATTCCGTTGTACGAAGATTTCAATACGACGTCACCGGTCTCGCGTGTACTTCATGTTCATGTTTTTCTCCAACGCTGTTACTGGGGATGTTACATTCGTTTCTCGTTAAGAGCTCGATTCTGCTCTTAGTCAATCCTGGCAACAATGATCATAAAAGTCTCTTGCAAAGCGCTCGTTGGTCATATTAAACATCGTACAGCTACTTGGACGATGTGTATTTAGGAACACTCTTTGTATGGCAATGTCTTCTCAGCGTCTGATTAAGAACTGCCGTTACAGAAATTATGTAGACTCAGTACTGCCAGTGTCGTATTTTGGCCTTGAGAAGGGGTCCAGGGTAGCGTCGGCTTCATACAGACGAAAAAAATAACAAGTAAAGACTAATCAACATTGCGATATTTAAAGTGGTTAAAAAACCTGTGATAACAACCTGAAGTCAATCACATTAATAAACGGTAATAACACAATAAAAATACGCGTTATTGAAACATTGTTTAAGATACTTACTGACTGAATTGATTTCCCTATATTTCATATTTTAGGGTATACAGCTGGAAAAAAATATAACCTAAAATTTAAGAGATTAGCATAGTTTGTCAACTTTTTCGACCCTCTGGGGAGGGGTTCGGTCACGTTCATCATCCCCCCCCATAAGTACAAGACACTCTACAGGGCTATGATTGAAGAACACCATTCTACACTATTCTAGAGTGCTCTGTTGTTACATAAACAGCTGCATATTTAATCTTAAAAGCCAGATTCTGCAAATGCCTCTTTATACAAACAATTCTGAAATGTCCAACATCCGTTTTCGAGAATATTCGAAACCAGCTAGCTTTTATTACGCATTAATTTGTAATATTATATTATAAGGTATGAGTGATATTATTTTATTTTACTAAAGTTTAAATTACTTATACGTAATGCGTTTAGTCGTTCTGTATACAAACATTACTAACAGAGTGTTCATAAGTGTATATTATGAACATAGTATACTATGAACAGTGTATATTAGTCATATTATGACTTTGATGTACAAGCTCGTTATGAAGGGCACTTGCACTTAAGTCGACTGTTGTAAATGACTTAAAGCTACACTAAACCTAAACTAATAACAATATACTTTTGTAATACTTGAATCTTCACCTTCGATAATCTTATTTTGTTCCATAAAAATATAAGGTCTCTTTTTGTACACGTATTAGAATTTTGTCATATTTTTTTGTGTGTTTTGTGTGTGGCGATGAGGGGAGGAGAGAGCGCGATCTAAGTTTAAAATTATTTTGTATTTTTGTTTTTTTATGTTATTTGCACAATTGACCCTCTTCTAATTGGAAATGCTTTTTAAATAGGCCTATCAGGACAGGATAGACAGTGATATATTACCTTTCAGAATTAATTAAAATATACTAACTGCATGGTGGGACGATCGACAAAGCAACGCTATAATACATGAAAGAAAAATTTCTGACACATTCCGTAGGATTTTCTAGACGCTAAAAGTCATACTTCTTCTTCGCATTTCTCGACTTCAGCCACTTCAGACACTCGGCGACTGCCGTCTTCTGTCTTCACTAACTTCTGTTTCCATTATCTCTCTTTCAAGACTTTATCTTCCATAGCCTTTGCGGCAGCCTATAGACTACGTTTCTCAAGTAAAGGGCTTTTCTATTTCTTTCTCCCACCGGTTTAGGTTATGTCGATCATTCAATTCATGTGGCTTTACCTTTGCAGTTCTTAATTTTTCGAGGCTTTTGTAAAGGAATAAATTAAAACAATTTGCATCTGTATTTCTTCGTTTTGAAAAACGTGGAAACCATGTAGAGTACGTCTTTAATCCATTCCTAATGATCTTATTGCGTCCTTCACTGTTATCGTCAATGGCCGCGAGTCAGCTCCATATAACACACTGTGCTGTATTAAGCTGTGAGAAAATTTTTCTTATTTTTTGTACGGTTTTGTAGGACTATTGTATCACATTGGATCGTATTTGAGAAATTTCGGGGTCTCACGCGCTTTGGTCTCGAGTGCTTTCTTTGATCGTTGTCCTTTAAATACGTGGCATTCTGATTCAGGAGCAACCTCATGTATCTTTGCCTAGACAATTAGTAATTCGTCAATAAATATTTTTACCAAATTTTTTGCTTCATAATCTTTATCCTCTTTTAACTTTTTTCATCATGTAACCTAAGGAAAAACAAATATGTTTCTTTAAAAAAAAATCAGCGATTTCATTGTTTTTCCTCATCTCGAAATACTTATTTTTCCAAATTTCTAGGCCTTTTATTTTATCTATATTTAAAAGCATGATAAAAAATACATCCTTATTTTATTCGTTTCATTATGTTTAATATTTTTGTTACTTTACCATTTGGTTCGCATATTTAACCTAAGCCCAAGCAACTGTACACTTAAGAAGTGTTGGATTAATTTGGATAACACCCAACTTTGTCACTACTTTTTGCCACACTGCTAAATACTTCGTTCTTGAGGAGACCTGTCGGTATCTCCACCATCTTCAGGTCTCAAACGTCGTGGAGACACCGACAGGCCTCGTAAAGAACGAAGTATTTAGCAGTGTGGCAATAAGTAGTGACAAACTTGTTGTTAATATGGCTGCTAATAAAACTAACAAAACTCATAATTTGGATAAGGTAGACAATTCCATAACAGGGGGAGGAAGAAGCAAACCCTGTATATCCACGGGCGCCAGTCTTGATGAGGGTATCCATGAACGTTGCCAGAGGAATTTTTTGAAGGGTGGATTTAAACTTCAAACTCCCAACATTTCTCACTCAGCTAAAAAATTGTAATACTGTTTCACATTATTGCCCTTTTAAGACAGTTCCAAATATTAATTACAGTAAGCACTAATAATTTATTCTCTGCAGCTACAAAAATGTTAGAAAATGGGTAGACATATTAAATTTTACCCTCTATTGTTAGTCAAATTCCTCCAAAATTAAACTCCACGTACGTCCATGAGAACACCGGTTTTTGCATAATGAACGAACTACGGGTTTATAAATGACGAGCAAATTCAATATCTCAAGGGACTACTTAGTGTATTTTGTAATGAATTATCTGTTATAATTTAAAAAAAAAAATAAGTAATTGTGTATGACTATTTTATTGTTTCAAACTAAAATTTTATTATTTCTTTTATGAATTTGCTAACTGCTATAATTTTTTTATTGTTCGACTAAGCTTTTCGTCATTACTGACATCTTCAGGTCTTAAACAACCTTGTTTAAGACCTGAAGATGTCAGTAATGACGAAAAGCTTAGTCGAACAATAAAAAAATTATAGCAGTTAGCAAATTCATAAAAGAAATAGTAAGGATGGCTGCTAATTTAAACAATACGAAGAATAAAATTTTATTATTTAAAATTGTTCACAAATGTTAAAATTGTTTATCTTAGAAAGTGATGAACCTCACAATTTACGATTATAAAACTACACCAATTAAAAGAAATCTCGAGAAATTTGTTGGATGCAATTAACGTTACACCTCTCATCAAAGCTTATAGGGATTTAGAGATTTGTTGGTGAAGGCATGGCGATAACAATTGACGGATCAGTCAGAATAAGTCATATACATGCGCGTTGAGTCATATACGGTAAATGTGTACAATAACAACAGGTACGCATTCGTCGACATATCATTTTGCGATCCACGTGTTACAGCGTTCTGTATACGTAGATCACATAAGCAAGATGTACAAAAACAAAACTGGAAGAATTGTCAACCAATCCTTTGTACTATAAGACTATGTTTCTTTGCAAGGATGTCATTATCATTGAATTTATTTTCAAAAGTATTGTTGTAGACCACTATGAAATCTGACAGTGTAAACCGATTTGTTATAGGAATGATATAGAGTGATAGAAGCATTTCAAGTATTATAATTGTTTTGAATTAACTAGGTAAATCATAAACCCAGTACTAATGGGCACTTGCAGACATAACGATCCACCAGCTGATTTTCAAGACACATAGAAGAACTGTTTAATCTACTTCGTTTGAATAGAGTAGTTAATATTCTATTTTTTAACAAGCAGATGTTCAACATGCTGTTTAGTATAAATCCTTAATTATTGAGAAGTTGAAAAGTATTTATTTTAATAAATACTTTTATGAGTGCCGTATCTAGTATTAGGCCTTAAGAGGGGTTCGGGATCAGGTTGGCTTCATGCAAACTAAAAAACAAGTTTAGACTAATCAACATTACTATCTTTAAAGTGGCTGAAATTAATCCCATTAAAATAAACTGTTAATAACACAATAAAAATACGCGGTATAGAAACATTGTTTACAAGATATTTAATGACTGATCTGATTTTCCTATATTTCATATTTCAAACAGCTAATGCTGTGTAATAAATACACAGTTGAAACAATAGTAAAACACCCTAACAATTAAGAGATTAACAAAATTCGTAAACTTTTTCGACCCTCGGGGGGAAGTAGGCCTACAGTTCCGTTCGTCCCCACCCTTAAATACGCCCCTGCTTTTGAGAACCTTATCATAAATCCAGCTGTCCGTAGCGAGTCTTCTACAGTTACTCCCGTCGTCTACCGAATATTCCACACCAAATCACGATGTTGCGAGCCTCTTTCCCCATCTCATTGAGTATCTTCTCTATCCATGATCTCCTGGGTCTACCCGTCTAAGTGGAACGTTTTGGCTCAACGATCATCAGGCATCCTTTCTATATGACCTTACCGTACGCATTGAGTTTATGGTGTAAAATTGTCTTGTTCACAAAAAGCTGGCTCCTGATATCCTCATTTCTAATGAACTGAAGCCTGGACATCCTATAAGGCCTCCTACAGAAATTCCTTGCCTCTGCTTGGACCCTTTTTATCCTCCACGTCTCTGAGCCGTAGGTCAGTATGCTTTCCAAGATGGCAGAATAAATAATATTTTTGGTTTTATGGTTTATTCCCCACCCCACAACACAGACTTCAGCTGCCTTATCGCTGTTTTTCTTTGTTTTATTTTGCAGTTGATGTCTTCATCACTTCTGCCATCTTTTGAAAATTTCACCCTAAGATACCTAAAAAAGAGTACTACTTTTTATAATATTTGAGTCTACTGTCATATTGGCTCCTTCACTTCCAATAACTAGTTGTTCGGTTTCCCAAAACTTACGTCGAGGCTTCAAAATCTTTATTCTTTATTAATAACTTATAATAAATAGTTATAAAACTATATAATATAAAATCGAGATTTATTTGAAGCACAAATGAAATACACGGCTAATGTATGTCAAGCATAATCATCTTTGTCAACCATAATTCTTCCAGAGCAAAGGCAAAAATAAAAAAATAAAACAAGAGATCGGTATCGGTTTTTAAATGATAAAAATAATAATTAAAATTTTAAAAACTCCAACTGTTTAATTTCTGTTAACAATTAGAACTAATTACTAACTATCAATTTTGAATACAGGAGGATTTTAAAAATGGAAACAATTATAGCAAAGAGCTCACTAAACGTGTATTTCATAATTTAAGATATCATTTAAGGTATAATTTCAAGTGAATCAAGGTACTAAATAACATTTTGTCAAAAACTGACACTAAATAACAGATAAAGGCGTTATGTTATATAATATGTATATTTTAGCACAGTTCCATTTTATTATGCCGTACTGTTCGTCTAAAATACATATCCCATATAAAAGGATGTCACTTAGAAACAATTTCTGACTAAGGGAACAATTTTTTTAAACGCTATGGTCGGTGACTGGTCATAATAAAGAGTTTTGTATGCTTTGACTGTTGTCGTTCTCTTCATTTAGTAGAATAATTAAATACAATAATAGATGAACATTTCAAAACACCTCGCTTTTTTCATAGGGGAGAGGGAGCGTCTGAATCCATGTTTTCTACTGGTAAAATTGACTAAATTTGTAGCACTGAGGCAGGCCTGGGAACTATAAGACAGAATAGTTGATTTCAACAGAAATAACTATTAATTCTTTGCGTTAGTGCAAGCTATATTATGTAGGTTACATAAACTTTTTCACAAACAACATTTACAAACAACAAAGGATGTCTTCTTGAGTGTGGTTAAACCTTGACACACTTTCAGTTTTTAGAATTTGAAGACCGTCCGTTGTTAATGAATTTTTCATAATGAATTTTTTGTATTAGCAATTACACCTGCATCACCTATTCTTGCATTCGTGCCACCATCACAGTAGATGAATTATACCTGAAGATAATTTTTCTTGAAACGAAACGTCAAACGCGAAGGCCATTAAAAAACGTACACATGCAATAAATTAATAAACGTGCAATCGTACAAAATTAACGTACAAAAATTAATAAACACAAAACGTTTATCAATAAAAGTTCTAAATCCTTGCAAGTATCAAAATTTAATACACTCGTAACAAATTTAAATAAATTTCTAAATTTTTGTAGAAGCAGCCACTCAAGCTTCAGTGACCAGTTTACCTTTCTGTCAAAAACGTGAAAAGAATTTGTAAAAGAAAAGGGTACAAATAATAACAAAACAAAGAAAATTAGTTCAACAAATCTTTTGTAATTTATACATTTTACAAATTCCAAATATACATGTAGTTCACATACTCGTTATCCTACCGAAAAGCCAGTTCAATCCAGGAAGCTTGAGCCCAAAGATGGGGAAATTTGGATGATCAGAAGAAGAAGATGGTGATTTGCGGACGCTATTGATGATTTCGTTTATCACTATCAGTAGCTATGGCCAATGTGTATTCTACTAAGATGTTTATCGGCATTCTGGAAGCGAGGAAAGAAAACACAACGACTGTATACGGGATCAAATCCTTCGCCGTCAGGACACCTCTCATGGGTGAGAGTGTAGTCGTAGGAGGAATTCATGCTACACTTGTAGTACTTGGTGCAGTCGTCCACGTCGGGTGACAACCTCTCGGAGTCGCACTTGGGCAGGCAGGTCTGATTGCTGTACGACAGTTGGTAGTTGCCAGGACAACGGTCTACACTGTATACGGTACCGTTCACGCAGTACGCGAATATGCTGGAGTCGTGTGCGTACGCTGTTTTGACGCCATTCTTTGCTGAACAGTCAAATTTGTAACACGTGGCACGATAAACGCACGCTTCTTTGTCCGAGTCGTAATTATTGTTGTAGCCGCTGCAGTTGTGCTGGTACGACGTGAAATTGTAACAGACGTGATACAGTTTGCAGTCGGACGGATCAGGAAACGTACCGTCCCTCATACACAAGAAGTCGTCCTTGGGAGCGCACTCCAATGACGGCTCTGAAGAACAAGTGCCGCTGGTGTAGTCGCAATACGGTGTTGAGGAGCTGCAGGCGAATACTGTCTTCTCTTGCCAAGCACCGCCATGTTGTGAACAGATTCTCACTTGATTGCAGCTGGCGCAAGAGTATTCCCTCTGACACTGAGTGCTGTTCTGCCTCGGTATACCGAATGCCGTCTTCAAACCCACTTCTTTTCCGTCAACATAAGCACCAACCTGGAATGCAGAAAGTTGCATTTTTTAGAATACTACGAGAATTTACGTTTGATTTTGTGTTTGTGTGTGTTTTTTAACCAGAAATTTGAATTCGTGAGTACTAATGAATGTCAATTCTATATAAAAATTAAAAAAATAAAACTGCAAGAAATTTATAAGGACGGAGGTCTTTACATTAACGGGAAAATCTCTGCGAAAACTAAAAACTGACAGATTTAGTTCTCTTAGAAATTTGTAGGCTATCCTGTTCAGTTTCTGCACATGTCAGAAAATATTACAGAGAAGATTTTTAATTTTGCTTCAACTATTTCTTTTCCTTGTTATCACATTATCATACTTTTTCAACAAAAAAAAAGAAAATTTGTATAAAGCAAGAGAATAAAGAATTCGGTGTCCTGGTTTGATTGAAGGGCTATGAGCCAGCAAAAATTTCGACTCAAATCGGAGTGTTGCGATTCAACTTACGTGAAAGGAGAAACAGTATCTAAATAAAATTGTTGAAACAGACTAAACTGATTTAGCCTACTCTTTCGTAATATTTAAATTTAAATATATTAGACTATTTTCCACATTAACGTTGTGCTTATGATGGAAAACCTACAAAATTAAGGTAAATCCAAAAAACACTCTTAATACTTATTCTTCGTAAGATCAGATTTTTCTTGTTAGCCGTCTTCAGCCTCCAACTTGTCGTACTTTGTCGCTAAAGTGCGGCTGCTACACCGTATTGAACGAAGCGTTACCGTGTCGCTGCCATTATCATAGCTAAAACGACTTGGACTTTGTTAGTCTGTTTTGGACATGTCAATGGTGGAGACGCGGAGAAGCCTAAGCAAAAAGCAGCACCCAGCTGATCAACAACAAAACATGACAGAGTTTAAATTTTATTTTTTTATTATATTTTATTTTATATTATTTATATTTAAATAATATTAAATTTTCGTATTATAATTGCGATAATAATTTGCATGACTAATAATATATTTAATGATATAATAATAATATACTTATAGTCCTATAGATGACAATGAATCAATCAGTGGCTGAAGAAATCTTATATTCTAGTATTTAAAAAAAAACAAATATTATTGCTATGAAATAGATCCATATTCCCCTGTTTTCGTGCAGTGAAACTGTAAAGTGTGGGAAACGTTTTCTAGGAAACGCTTTTACTTGATCCCGACAAATATTAATTATGTTGCATAAAACAAATTAAATACGTATAGAAATAGACGACAATCAATCCACGTTTAGAAAACAAACTGTCATACAATCAATGAAAATTCAGAAAGTAATAAATGTTTATGTATTTTTATGGATAATACTTGAACACAAGTCATGTGCGTAATAAATACGTGTAATATACAGACTGAAATTTACATGGTACACACGCAGAGTAAAATTGTATTGTGTATTAATGTATATGATTATATTATATATACTATATGCAGTCCCTTCCTCAGAGCTTGGCACAGTTATTGTCAGGCTTTGCAGAAAGGGTTACAACTACAACTGGTCTCCGAGAGCGCTCTGCAAAATGAAACTCAAGTTTTTTGAGAAACTGGTTTTAAATTAATACAATAATTCAAATTTTTTTGCTTCAAAAATAATGAAATAAAGGATAATAAAAATTATTTTAAAATGCATACATAATATTCTACACATGATTTGCCTCAATAATAAACTTTAAATCTCACACCGATACATTAGCTCCGACTGATCTACTATAAAAGACATAAAAGGTAGAGAACATATTCAATTATCAATACTTAAATATAACTTTAAATATTACTATTTTAAATTATTTCTTTTAAACTTTACCCCCAAATCGTTATGTTGCTGCATAAAATAGACATCAGTGTTCTTTACGGCCAGCGTATCCGCTAATGATAAATTTTGAACACAGACTGTAGAGCAAATAAACAAAATCTTACCGTTAAGAAGACAAATAGAAGCAAATAGAAGGCCGTTTCACGTGCTGAAGGCATTGCTAATTTTCTGTGGAACAGAGCGTCTGTCGGTCCAACCAATGTGTATTCGTAAGAGGAACGAACTCTTTTATATACAAATGAATTGTATCGATGTTTGTACTTGTTTTTTAACCGTGTGAGGTAATTAACTAAATATAACGTTTTTGGTTCTTAGTAACTGTTGAAAGCGTGGCCACTCAAAATTAATACATAAAATTACTAATTAAATATTATGACACGCTACCCGATTCTTGTTAGGACCTGATAACAAAAAAAAAGTAAACATCGACTCGAGTACATACGGAAGCATATCGTATTGTACTTGGATAACGCAAATTACACACACACACTCACTCGCTCCAGAATTTTGATAACTGATTTTGACATCGAAGAGTTTAATTTTCCATAAATGATAATGTTACATTATTAAGTTGACGAGATAAAGATACGAGTGATTCACCAACCTACATTGTGAGTGGATAGGATTTTTCGGTGCATTGATATTGTGCTCACCACCGGAGACATAAAAAAATAAATAAACAAGTACATTTTACTCTTTGTTTATAATAAAACACAATTAATTAGACAAATCTCTTTTACAAATACGAAAGCCATTATTTGCTATTCACATTAAAAAACAATTAGAGTCTACTTATTTATTTAATCTAAAATCTACCGTGTACTGAAGAGTCAAAGTACAAAATAAAACGTGACTCCGTGAACATAAACTTTTTATATAACATTGACCATAAACATATAGTAAATCATATTGCAATAAATATACCCAATATGGTCCAATTGTTGATGCGGATAGTCACGGGATGAATTCTTTCCGCAGGCAGCAAGCGACAGTATGTCGTAAAGGCTGTCTACGAAACTTTTCTTCACAACATAACTGCTCGGTTGATAAAGACCTTTTATAATATAATCCTGCAATAATCCTAATTTAAACTTTTCATTGTCTTTCCAGTTACCGTCTTGCTTTATACTATTGGTACGACGGTCTACTGATCGTCATATGCTACAGTGGAAAACAAAGTACAAGACACTAATTAAGTCACAAAGCGAGATTAAGTAATTAATCACAGTAATTAATAATTAAGTAATCAGCAAGATAGTGTCTTACAACAAATCAAATAAAAATTGTTCACACGCAATAAAAATGTCAACTAATATAAAATACAATTATAAAACAATAATACTTCTCTATTATACTTCAAACTGCAGTGTGTAAATCGCCCAACATAAGTCTTGTATTTATACGCCGCTGAGATTCCAGCATATTGCATAATACGTGTCTCTACAAACACGTGAAAATTCTAGAGAATACTTGCCAGAAACGCACACAGTTGGGCTAGTCATGGCGCTTCTAGAACGACACCATCGAACGCACCAGACTTTCCGTATTAAGTAATACTGCCTCGCATATCAAGCGTCACGTACGCATTACAGCTTGTCCAAGAAGGTTTCGTAATGGCGCAACACTTTTTACGCATTACATAACATTGTCCCCTCCTTAACCCTGTTCGCACCGAACTGGCAAACCATCTCTGAAGTAATACTTAGCCAGGCGATCTAGGTGGACGACCTTGAACTTTCGCTGTCCTTCCTGTTGAATCCCATAGACAACATCGTTGATTCTTGTTTTTACAGTATAGGGTCTTTTGCAGTTAGTCTGAAGTTGAGCGACCACGACGGCGCTTTGGGATGAAGAACCAAACCTGATCTCCTTCTTCGAAACCCACACTATTGCTGCGAATGCCATACCGAGTTTTCATTTTATCACTGGCTATCTTCAGCCGTCCTCTTACCAAGCGATTCATTTCTCGCTGTTGGTTTTCTAATTGCGAGGAATAGTTCTGTGGCTCTTAGGACTGGGTCTCAGGTGATCCGAACATCAAGTCCCCAGGAAGACAAATTTCCCTCTCAAAAATCAATTTCGCTGGAGTCATGCCGGTTGTGTCGTGTATTGATGACCTATACGCCATGTATATGTACGTATAGTGGTATACGTTTGTGGTTTGTGGACCATTGCTTGCAGCACATATTTCACATGCCCGAACCCATTCCTCTACGTCGTGGCTATGATGAACCCAATAGAATCGCTTCCGTATTTTGTCAAGGGTTTTGTTTTGTGCCAAGATGGCCTCCAGACGTCCCATCATGCATCTCCTTCAAAACAGACTGCACTTTACTTCGGGGAACTATCAACTGCATGACCACGTCTCATCCATCTGCACTTTTCCAAGCCCTTTTCAGCAATCCGTTCTCTAAGGTAAGAGTTTAACATTGTACCCAATAGCCCTTCACCATTTCCGAACCATGGCAGATATCTTGCCAATCCGGGCGGCGACTTTCCTCTTTTGCTGTCGAGATCGGTCCAATGTATTCGTCAGTCACCTGTTCTTGTCGGAAACCTTGCGTCGTCTCTCAGTCTCCCAGGAAATCTACAGTGATGGCTTGAACATGTTCGCTTGAGTTTTGTTCTTCCTTTCAGTGGCAATGTCGGCAGTCTTCCGGGCACGTTCTTTGTGATAAACCATCTACATTACCATGCAGACGTCCCCTCCAATGTTGTACCTTGAAGTTGTACTCTTGTAGACGTTCCAGCCAACTTGCCAACTGCCCTTCCGGATGTTTAAATCTCAAGAGCCATGCAAGCACGGCATGATCGGTGCGTAGTGAAAACTCCCTCCCGTAGAGGTATTTATGGAAGTGCTCGAAAGCTCTGACGATTGCCGGCAACTCTCTCCTTGTAACGCAATAATTTCTCTCTTGTTTAGAAAGCGTCTTGCTGTAATACGCTATTACTCGTTCTTCACCGTTCTGCACGTGAGACAAAACTGCTCCTAGACCAGTACTGCTTGCGTCTGTGTCCACAATATACTTCCCTTCGGAAGCTGGGAAAGCAAGATTTGGCTGCAAACATAATGCAATTTTCAAAGTTCTAAATGCTTGGTCACACTCTCTCGAACAATGGAAGTTTCGTTTATTTTCCGTAAGCTTATGTAGTGGTTTAGCAATAGTAGCAAAACCTTTCATAAAACGTCTGTAATATGAGCATAGCCCCCAGGAAACTCCGAACATTGTGTTTACTCTTCGGAACTGGCCAGTCTCTTACAGTGTTTACTTTGTTAGGATCCATGCTAATACCCGCTGCCGAAACCAGACTGCATAGGTACTGTACTCCCTTCTGGAATAGAGAACACTTCTTCCGGCGCACCTTCAGTTGGGCACTGTAAATTCTAGTTAGAACCTCCTTAAGGTTTTTCAAATTACTTTGAAAGTCTTCCCGATGACTATAACATCGTCTGAATAAACAAGGCACGTCATGTTTCAGGACCATGAACCATGACGTGATTCATGTACCAGGTCCATGAATCTTTCGAATGTTGACGGTGCATTACAGAGTCCAAATGGCATTGTGTTAAATTGGAATAAGCTACTTGTGGTCGAGAAAGCGGTTTTTTTCTTGTCTTCTTGAGAAAGGCCCACTTGCCAATACCCACTCTTCAGGTCCAACGTGGAAAACGACTGTGCTCCGGACAACGTGTCGAGTGTATCGTCAACGCGAGGTAGTGGATATCAATCTTTCTTTGTCACGTCATTCAGACTCCGATAGTCGACGCAAGAACGTAATCCACAATCCTTCTTCGTTACCAGTACCAGCGGAGAAGACCAAGCACTTGACGAAGGCTCGATTATTTCCTCTGTCAACATGTTATGTACTAACCGAGACATTTTCTCTTGCTTAAATTATGGAGGCCTTCGAGGAGGTTGGCGTATCGGTGTTGTGTCTCCGGTATTGATGCGATGTTGTACTAGAGAGGTTCTTCCTAATGACTGGTCTCGAACTGCAAAAGAATCTTTCAGTTCATGTAAAAACCGTCTGAGTTCTTTTACCTCACCACTTGAGAGGTCATTAGAAGATCGGTTCAATAATTCCTGCAGTTACTCTGGTAATTCGGAAGTGTCCGTAGTACTGCATCTTCTTTGCGTCATTCCGGCTACCCAGGCCACAGGAGTCAATTTGCCTAGGAGCATATTGCTTTGTAAAGTGATAGCCAAAATATTCCCCACTCTAATAGGTACATTTCCGGTTTCGTCAGCTTTTACTAAACTTCTGGCAATTAGTATGCCCGGTGTGCTGACTACCTGGGGTTCGAACATAGAGCACTGGTTGCCCCTAGTATCTACCTCGGTTCTACCCATGATGATCTTTTCGGAGTTTGGCGGAATAATTACGGCCATTTGATATATCGCGTCTATTGATTTTCCGACGTATTCATTGTAGAGAGCATTACCTCTTCTTTTCCTATTCTCAAGGCATTGTTTTTGAAGTCGACTATAAATCCATATGTGTTCATAACGTCCACACCAAGAATTACTTTATCCACAATGTCTGCAACAAGTACTTGATGATCAAACTCAAGACGACCGAAGCGTAGGCGTATCTCCACTTTTCCAAACACTTTTACAGGCCGTCCAGTAAGCTGTTCGCAAGCTCAAAGAGGACAAGTCTGGCTTGAGTTTTTCACCACATCGGGCCGTACAATGGAAACTGTTGCGCCTGTGTCAACTGTAATCGAGGTTGGCCTTTCTTGAACGAATCCGGTAACCATCAAGCTACCGCTATTTTTCTTAAATGTAGAAATTGTGTATTGCCTAGGGGCTTCGTTCCTGCAGTTAGTCAGCAACAGTTGTACCGAAAATTGCTCGTTTCCCTGCTGCTGAACTCTAACCCGACAATCTTGAAAATAATTTGGCGCTTCAGAATAGGCCATTCTAATCAGACTGTCGATACTTGCTTCATACTCTTAAATACTCTCCCCGGAATGCTGTCGCCTACCTCTCAACTGAGTTCAGTACACATCCCGCAAACGTTTATCACCATACCGTAATTTCAGAGGTTTTATCATTTCGGAATAGGTGTTTTAGCTGTCAGGTAGCACTTTCTGTAGTAGTTCTGCCGCAGGTCCTTTTAATGCGAGAACGAGTCAAATTACCTTGTCTTTCTCTGTCCAATTATTTACGCATGCAGCAGCTTTAAATTGGCGAAGGTACGTTGCCCAGTGACTGCTTCCGTCAAAAGTTGGAGCTTTGAAATGAACTCTCCCTACTGCAGGCAAAGTGATTTTCCTTTTTGACTTATTTTCTGTGTCTTTTTCTGTCTTTATCATTTGTATAGTCTGTTCAGAAAGTTGTTTATTTGTATCTTCATGAACTGCTCAACTTCACTTTTAATTTGTTCTCTTATGTTTGCCATTGAGTTTTCTACTGCAGATATTTTATTTGACACGGATCCTTCTATGATAGACATTTTTGTAGACATTTTGTCGATTCTTCGACACTCGAGACAGATTTTTCTACTTCAGATATTTTTAATGTCATTGATTCTTGTACCTCAGATATTTTAGTAACTTGTTTATTAATCTCACCTTTTAGGATACCCAATTCTGCGTTACTATGTTCTTGCATATATTATGTTTCTGCTCCTGTATTAATGCTTTGATATCTTTTGTTTCAAGCTTCCATTCCTCTGCCTCCTGCTTACGTTTTTCAACCTGTCGTTTTTCTGCTTCTTCTGTTTCTTCTGTTTCTTGTCTTTGTTCTTCTTTTTGTCATCTTTCTGCTTCTTCCTGTGTCTGTCGCAACAGCGTTTGGAAAACTTCCATCATCTGACTAGCAGATCGTGTTTACAGATTAATTAAGAATTACTTTAGTCTTGTACAAAGTGTCCACTGTTTCCACTGTTAAAGGTTCTATCCCACTTCTGACACCACTGTTACGACGGTCTACTGATCGTCGTATGGTACAGTGGAAACAAAGTGCAAGACACCAATTAAGTTACAAAGCACCAGCTTTAATTATCACAATTAAACCGTTTGTAATAGCAAGATAGTCTCTTACAACGAATCAAATAAAAATTGTTCACACGCAATAAAAATGTCAACTAATATAAAACACAATTATATTATAATTTTCCCGCACAATTATAAAACACATAACACTTCGCCACAATACTTCGAACAGCACTGTGTAAATCGCCCGACTTACTGAGATAAGAGCCGCTGAAGACTTGTATTTATACGCCGCTGAGATTCCAGCATATTCCATAATACGTGTCTTCACAAACACGTGAAAATTCTAGAGAATACTTCAGCTCGGCCTTGGCAGAAATACAAACAGTTGGGCTAGTCAAGACGCTTCTAGAACGACACCATCAAACGCACCAGACGTTCCGCATTACGTAATACTGCCTCGCATGTCAAGCGTCACGCACGCATTACAGCTGCGGGAACAGAGTAGAACAACGTTCTCGAATGTACCAGAACGTTCCGTAGTGGCGTAACACTTTTACGCATTACGTAAGACTATGAAACTTCTGAGTACTGTAATTTTTATATAAATGGGATACCAATCCAACCTATAACCCCCAACCTGGAGGACCGGGATTTTCTTTTCAGGGCCTCCTTCACTTACACAGGTTGCCTTCACCATGGCTTATGAGGCCTTTCTAACCAGAACATTTACCCATGAACAGGTATTCCTCAAGGACAAAGCGAATTCGTTACTACGCTGCTGTTTGCTGACGACCTGCTGCTTATAGATACCACCGAAAATGTTTTGCAAAGAGCGCTACATAATTTACAACGGTATTCGATTCAGTATGACATATATTTATACGGTATTCACTCTAGCTACCTAGGGTATGACATACGAGAACAATAGAGACATAGTCAATAAACTACATAAGTTTCAAATAATGTTTCTTCTTATGTTCTACATAAGAAAAACACCAAAAAACATGGCGCGGAAAGGTAGCTCAGCTCAAGTTTTTCAAGGTAATGGCTGTCCCTATTCTTCATTATGGAAGTGAGTCATGGATAATGAGAAAGATATATAAAAGCCGCATACAAGCAGCGGAGACGAAATTTCTAAGATCGGTCGAAGGTTGTTCTAAACAAGATGTATTCCAAAATGAAGAGATTAGAGAAGAGTTGGAAATTAAATGCGAAAACAGAGTTGTATAGAAGGAATTAGAAGGACTATCTGGAGCGTGTGGATGATCGAAGACTACAAAAACCAGCAAGTAGATATAAACCAGCTCAAAGAAAAAGCGTAGGGAGACCAAAGGAAAGATAAATCCTATGAAGTCGGAATAGGTCACCAGGGCCTAATCCTTGTTGAGAAAGAAGAAGAAGAAGAAGAAGAAGAAGAAGAAGAAGAAGAAGAAGAAGAAGAAGAAGAAGAAGAAGAAGAAGAAGAAGAAGAAGAAGAAGAAGAAGAAGAAGAAGAAGAAGAAGAAGAAGAAGAAGAAGAAGAAGAAGAAGAAGAAGAAGATTGCTCAGTTTGTGCATTCCCGTGCGACAGTGAAGCCAAGTGTGGCTAGTTATGTTTTATGTTCTTCCTGATCTGATATCTCATAACTAAGTTAGCGTGAGCGCCGTCAGAGTTGCTTGCAGAGGATGCACCCAGAAGAGGGTGTGGTGAAAAAATAGTCTCCTTCCCGTTAATACTCACGTTTTTATTTACAATGGAAAGCTCTGCATTTAGTAATTCTAAATTTGCCTATAATTTTCTTCTTGTATTTGCGTAATACATGAGAATTCTGCAACTACAATAGGTCATATAGATGAAATAGTAAGACCTGAAACGGTTCGCTCAGATCGTAGTGGTGGCAGGGAGGCAATGCAGGAAGAGGGATGTGAGGTGACCAACCATGACACATAACCATGTGATACATCATCCATAACGTTGTTCTGAACAACGCGTCATAGCTACGCATGCGCAATGAGATATCTTTTGACATAGCGTAACAGACAGCCGTTTCACGTTTAATTATTTTAGCTTCACAGTGCCTTATGATGTCTTTAGAGGAAAACTAAACGTAGAGAACATTTAAAACATGATGGAAAGTGGTTTATTGCATTCTGGAACTGTGGACAGAGGAAGATTCATAATTTCACAAATTTCGTATTCCCTGGAATGTTAACAATATTCAAAAGGTCTTCCAAAATTTCGGAGGACGTGGCCACTCTAAGTTTATACGTGATTCGGTTGGGACGGTATACGGTACTCGGTACAGCATGTATGAGTCAATGCCAGCTGTGTTTCCGACGTACCGAATGTACCGAGTGTCGCGGTAACGTAGGCAGTTCTGTCGGTAAGCAACGATAATCTTACCGAGCACTGTAACGACTAGAGTATCGCGTCTGAGTAGGGTAGACTGAAGACTGTCTCTTCCATCCTCCGGTAACAGAGTCTCACGTCGTCACACCTGGGTCACAAGAATGTCCTGTGATTGCACTTTCCCATTCTAGACAGTCTGACTATTTTACTTCTGCTTACATGTTGTTCGTGAGCCTACACATCCAACTGCAACACACACTGTAACACACCTATTAGTTAATTTTAAGTATCTATCTTTTCCATACTACAAGAAATTCTATAAAGAATAAACACAGTGAACACTATCAACTGGAATAAAACTGAAAATACTGGCACAGGTGTTAACAATCATGATCGTAACGGTTAACGATATAACTATCAAAAGATACCCAGAGTTAATTTACCTGGAGGTTAAAATTGATAAAACCGGAACTTATAAGGGAATTATTACAATAACTAACAGTGCTAGGGAAATCAGCGCTTCAAATCCTACCTTTGTTGAAAATAGAAACAATACTACAAAACAATAATGAGAAGTACATCAATTTATGACTGAGAGGTATGATGGACAGTTGGAAAATATAGAGGAAGTTACCGTCGACAGAAGTAAACTTCCTTAGACGACTGGATAGAAAATTCAGAGAGAAAGAATTAAAACAAAGACTCTAACGAAACTAGAAACAAAGACATCCAACGACTGGTAAACACAGAGATAAGAATAATAGAAGACATAAGCGGAAACAACTTAGGCTATATAGTGTGGACATGTAAGTAGAAGGGGGGGGGTAATATACTTTACTCAACCGATACATACGTATTATTGCAAATTTTAGAACTGCACTAGTTGCATATTTTAAAACGTTTTGATTTGAGGAATTCAAAATGTAGTATTTTTTATTTATAAGCTCCTTTCTAAGCTTAGTAACGCAACAATTTAAAGTATAGAAGCGGGTGACTCAAAATTATAATCCCTGCGGTCCAAAACTAAGAGTCCCCCACTTCGATGGACTTATGAACATATTTTACTTAATTTCATTCAGTATATAGCCCTAGATCTGAATTTAATAAGATTGCAAATAACAATTTTTATTAAATTTTGTAGTTTATTAGAATCTAAAAACGTTCCATTTTAGTCAAGTCTTCAAGCCAAAATCGAACAAAAATTGTATTCACTAAACAGAATATGTCTATTGAAAGCTTTTTTTTTTATGGTTAATTTTTATACATTTTCGGAGAGCACCCTCCGGTTCCTTGAAGTCATAAATTCCTGCCAGCACTGCCCTGCTCCAGGGCGCTCAAAAACTAGATACCAAAACGTTTACAAGATATACCCAAATTAATAAACACGTAATATCCTACCACTAAAGCGCAAAGAGCAATATAAAACTCAAGTGACATTTCCAAAACATTAAGATTAGCAATCTATATCGCTCTGAATTTTCTCGGAGAAAGTCATATCTATTGAACGCAGGCCTTTAATTAACTGTTATTTATAATTGCTTTTCCTGTTTATGCATGAGTTCAAACACTTATAGTACAAGATAAAATTTTTAAACGGAAAATAGATAGCTCTAAGTTTGAACTTTTTTCATACTTTTTACACATAAGTACTTGATTGGCCCAATTATCAGATTCTGTAAATACGATTCTGTGAAGACGTGAATATAGTACAGTTGCACTAAATGTTGATATGTGTCGAACTTTCAAAAGTAATACAATTATTAATTAAATGATTTGATATTGGTTTGATATATTTTAAAATAAACATAGGCACACGCGCGCGAGCACAAACGCACATTTGCAGCATTTATATATATGGCATGTAATATTCTCTTCTTCTTCTATCCTCAAACCGAAAATTGGTAGGTAGCCATTTTCTGAAGTCATCAGATTCCCCGATTAACTACAATATCTCAGTTCCTTCAGCCCTACCTCTCCCGCCATTAGATAAAGGTTGGAGCCTACTTTTTCTTTGGTCTTACCATTAATTTCCATCTCTAGGTACATTATGTCTAATTAAGTGCCCCAATCATCGACGTTTCCTGCAGTTGATGTTTTTCCATAATCTTCGTCTTTTGTAAGATATTATACAAACGCTATTCCTCCACGGAATAAAGTTGAGGTTGTATGCCAAGCCTGTTATTCAAATTTATTTGTAAAAGTCTCATGTTATTTAATCTTTGCCATTACAAAACGCTCTCGAAGAGTCGAGAGCTTCCTCCACTCGTTTCTCGGCGAGACGAGCAGGTGCAGCATCTCAGTCAAAGCCGCATTAATGTACCTTCCAGACTGTTCGAGAGCACTTCTTATTACTATTCAAATTGTGTTGGCACGCCGCCAAAAGAATGGAAAATTATTCCTGAACCTCTGCGGGATCTATATAAGCAACATTGGCTGGCTTAGAAGTCAGTTACAGTGGGCCATTTCTTCAGTACGGATCAAGTGGTTGTTACAGATTAGTGGAAAGTGATTATTGTGTTACGATTAGTGCAAAACCCTTAATAGTTGACAATTATTATTGCGTGTAGACAAATTTAACTTGAATTATTGTATGAGAATACCTTGTCGATTTCACATTGTTATTTGTGAATAATTAAAGCTGGTAATTAGTTACTTCATTGGTGTCTGCATTTTGTTTCCACTGTACCTTACGACGCTCCGTGAGACCGTCGTAACAATATGTATTTTTTTTAGCAACTGGTTTCTTTTTTTCACTTCTATTCATGAAAACTATGACGGTCTTTAAGACAGTTATGGCAGCCCAGCTGAGGGCAATCCATCCGCTACACATCAAAAACTGTAGCATACACTTTCGAAAAGCAACTGAAGCGCAGACTTCATTTGTGGCTGCCCCTCTCACGTATGCGTGCTCAGCGGACATCGTTAGTGACTCACCTATTACACATTGTCTTAGGCAAAGTCAACTTACACATTGTCTTAGGCAAGTCAACTTACACATTGTCTTAGGCAAAGTCAACTTGATAAACTACTGAATCATCCAACGAAAGCAATCTTACTCAAATCAATATAACATGTAGCTTATTTACTAAACATACTAACAAAATCTTGGTCTGTCACCAATAAAATTGCTAGACACGCAAATATCATCATTGTCATTGACACATTTTCTTTTAAATCAATAATTAAAAAGATTAAACTGAAAGATTAATCTCTATTAAAGTTTATTTATTATTTTTTAATGCTCAATATGTGTGTCACATGTGTTATATTCATGTCATATTCGATACTATTTTCTTTTTGGCGAGCAAAGCGCCTTCTCAGTTTTAACTCGATCGTTTGGCATTTCTCTGTCTGTCTGTCTTTGTATTTGGGGTGTCTCACTATTACTTTTGAATACGTCCAACCGATTTTCGAATGCTAATACTAAAGGTTTTTACCCTACAGGCGCCTAATGTTTTTGAACAAAATACGTATGGGGTGTCGAAAAACTTGTAACCAAACCCCGAGCATAGTGTTCGGTTTTGTTAATTTAAACATTTTACGATACCAAGGCCTAAAAAATGAATCAAAAATTTGAAAATATTGTAAAGATATGCCGGATATCAAACTAATTGGAAATATCAACTCCATCCGAATACAGTGTTAGGTGTGAGGTTTTTATGTTTTTGGACACCTCGGGCCAAAAATGCATGGAAAAGTTTAAGAAAATTGCTAAAGTCTATATGTAGCACCAAGTCATGAAGATTTTTATTCAGAGTCCTCGGCGTCTTCAATAATTTAACAAAATTAATGTCTCTGAATTCAGTTTGCAAATTTTGGACCTCGTTCAAGAAGTTTGTAAACTATGTTCGCAAAAACTTATATATTGTATATTAATATGTAATATCAGTAATATTATATATTATTAAATTATAATTACTTCTGCAAGTAGTTGATCGTATTTTTTATCGTTTCAATGGACCTGATTAAATTCTCTTATAAACCTCTGAAGATACTGATACAGTCTCTAAAACAAGCGTCAGGTCAATTAAAACGATAAAAAAATAAGATCAAGTACTTGCAGAAGTAATTAAATTTTGATAATATATTATATTATAGAGTTATGTATATAATAATTATAGAGTGAAAAGTGTTTGATACAGGGCTATAGATATTCATGAAACCAAACATAAACTCAAATCTAGGAAATTTATTTCTAACCAAACCTAAGTTAGGAAATTTACACCTAAATTATTTGTCATTAAGCTATTATGGTTATATATTTAACTAAACACGCCAGTACAACTGTTTTTCAGTATTTATGTTTTAATTGTCTACTTCGCAATTGTTATTTATTGAAAAAACAGAAGTGTAGAACTGATCAGGGTTTTCGTAAATTTTCTGCAAACTGAAGAATTAACTAGTATTGAAATTTACCTAATAATAGGCCTAAATGTATTTAATTCAAAATAGTGAGCAAGTTCTGCGGCTCACAGAGCTAACTAGTTGCTTTGAATTTCAAAATAGTACGCATTTTATGAATTGACTTAATAATTAGCAAGCTGCTGTTGTGTAGTAAGATACGCAGTAGGCCTAGTTCTAATCCGCTGCGTTTGTGTATGTGTGTGTTAAAGACGGCTCTGACTCAGTGCAGTTGCCTTCGGAAAGTGGAAAGTAAATAATGAGTACCGTATATTTTAAACACCAGAACGTCAACAATGTAACTATAACAAATGGATTTGTTTGTTATGAAGAATGTTAATTGAACGAACAATACTGTCTATGAAACATATTTGGAGTTTTATTCATCTCAGAAGTCTCACGAGATCGTCTACCTTTGGCTGAAGGTTAGTAAGGGAAAGTCACGTAACTTGTACGGGCTCCTAAATTTTACCATTATAGTCCAGATGAAATAGTAACACATGACACGGTTCGCGCAGATCACAGTGGTGGCAGGGAAGGCAGTGCAGGAAGTGGGGTAGGGTGACCAACCATGACACACAACTATCACTGTTTAGGAAAATTAGGTCTCATGCATTACTTTCGTCGCGAATGACGAACTGGGAAGGAGAAAAACGTAGACCAGCATAACACTGAGAACGGCCACCGAAAACAGTAGTCACAACGTTTAGGTCGCCACAGCTCTACAGCCAGGAAGTAAAACGTTTTACATACCGGCACATTGATTTTGTGCTTCTGGTTTGTGCATGCCTCCAATTCTGTTTTTTGTAATATGTTATGAATTTTGAACACACAAAGAGAAATGAATTAACCTCTTCGTAGATCTAAAATATTGATCTACGTAAGTGTGTTGGCATATGTAACAGAAGCATATACGACAGATTTATGACGCTCAAATACGTTGGTAACATACACCAACTCATGCAAAAATTACAGACCTTACTGTTACAAAAATTACTTTAACTGTTTTCTTTATGCTTAGAAAATGAATTCTTTTATTCATCTTTGGCGGTTTGAATACTTGACTAAAGTGTATCCTTTTTATAATAAAAATGGGAAAATAAATAAATTTTAATTCACAGACTTATTTAAGTTAAACTACAAGAATACTTATGACAGTTTTGAATAATTTATAAGTAGGCCTAAAGGCGTACAAAACACGTTAGTTAAAAAATACAATTATAGCTTGTTAGTAGAGATAAAATAGAACCATTAAATAATTAGTATACGTAAAGGCATACATACGACCTTGCATGCGGCCCATGGGTCTCAGTTGGACACTCCTCGCTTTACTGTTTGCTTATTTTTATTTTTCCGTGTAACCGTTTTGTTTTTTATCATATCGGTTTTGTTGTCATAAAGTAGTGAAAAATCTATTCCCCGAAAAGGTTATTAATTTTTTCGTTTTTTAATGATTTAAATAGGTTAATAATTATCATTGTAGTCTTAATTGAAGTTGTTTTTTTAATCTTAATATGTTTGTTAAAACTGTCACGTTCCTTTGATACGTTGATGACAGGTTTGTTTTACTAACAATGGCCGGAAATATTTTAGCTGAGCGTTTCAGTTGAAACCAACGACTACCTCAGACTTTTCGAGTTAGAAGCCAATATTAGATAAGTTGTTTCTCAGAACTTATTGTCACTTTATACATCATGTTATTATTTAGAGATTAATCGTAAGTGATCCGTTGACAACGTAATTTAAAAAAAACATCGGGTGATACTCATTAACACAAATTGGTGCAGGACAAAAAGTTTCGAATGGTTCATTACTTGATAATATAGAACTGTACGTAAAACTGAGAAAGCTGCAATGGACTGGCCATGTTGTAAGAATGGATGACAAACGAACACGTAAAAGAGTCCTTATGGGGAGTATGGATGGCAAAAGACCAAAAGGCCGCCCATGGAAAAGATGGAAAGATGCTGTCGCTGTGGATGCAAGAGAGATGTTGGGAGTGCAAGGATGGAAGTCCTTTGCTACTGATAGAGAAAGGTGGAGGATCAGGATAGAGGAGGCCAAGGCTGGACTTCGAGCTGTAATGTCATAGGATGGGGAGAGGAGGAGAAGTATTACTTGATACTAAGTAATCCACACGATCTATCTTACTAGCCAAAGTTTTTGAGTTGTCTTTATGTTTTATGAATTTATCGATACTAATTAAAAGTTTCACGACCGGAGGCGATTGTATTAAATTCTTCCTGGCTGTAGAGCTGTGGCGACCTAAACGTTGTGACTACTGTTTTCGGTGGCCGTTCTCAGTGTTATGCTGGTCTACGTTTTTCTCCTTCCCAGTTCGTCATTCGCGACGAAAGTAATGCATGAGACCTAATTTTCCTAAACAGTGATAGTTTTGAAGCGTACGTCGTTAATAAACTGGATCAAAAATCCAGAACTGATCCCAAACGAAGTAAAAATAACAAATTCTTATAATTCAAATACAACCAGTGACACCTCTTATGAAGGGCTGTACTGGTTTACAGTCAAATACAAAATTCGCAATTAAATATTTTTTGCCCACCCACGCATCTCTATTACTAGGCTTAAAAATTATATTGTTCCGAAAATTAATAAAAGGTTATAATTTTTTTTAATTTCTGTACCTGTGTAGGAAACGAACCAATTTTTCAATTTAAAGAGTTGTTCTGGCTGCTTCTGTATCGAGGAAGAGGCTTCTTCTAATTATACAAGCTGGGCTCTATGCTTTTACGGCTGTAGAAATGTTGCCCAAACTCACAGTACATTCACTGTTCAAATATATGAATTACAGTAAACTTCTTTGTTTACTGTAATTAAATCCAATTACACAATTGAATTAGTGTTCTGTTGTGTATATCAGTAAGCAAGAGTCCAGTAAATAGTGTTAATAGAAGTGTTGGTAGACAAAATAGTTTTAGTTTTAAAAGAATATAGTCAAACAGTGAAAACAAGTTAGTAATTTGATGGTAAGACTCTAATGGCTAATTAGCCCTTGCCCGTCAATATTAGCACCAGAAGCCATATTTGACTACTTTTATGCGCTTACTGTAGTTTTGCTACAATGTTAAAAAGAACATTAAGGAAGTGACGTTATTTATTTGTAATTTAAGGATTATTTATTAGTTCTCCTTCTTGGTTCAATATTACGATAACACTACATCCAACATTAACCCGTTGAAAATACTATTCTCGGGCGGTTTCTTACCTATATTATTGAATACGCTGACTGGAATCCTGAGTCTGTGAAACTGACCTCCTAAACGTTTTGAAGTCAACATATGTGCCTACCTGTGTGGATACCCTAATTTTTGTGTTTACTTTCTTAATACTCTCATATCCGGGCAACATTCTTCAGGCAGAATGTAATTGTGACATAAATCTATAAAGACATTCAATTTATTTATTCGGATGAAGTGCTATAAAACTGTAGGTAGATGACTGTAGGCGTATGGTTCCTGGCCCCAGTAGCGTACTACAGAAATCTGTAGGCTACGTGAAATGCTTAAAGTTGCCGCCTAGAAAATTCTGGATTCTATGACAGTGCAATTCGTCAACCGATAGACAACTTTGAAAGTATATACTAAGATCGGCTTCTTCTTCTTCTTCTTCTTCTTCTTCTTCTTCTTCTTCTTCTTCTTCTTCTTCTTCTTCTTCTTCTTCTTCTTCTTCTTCTTCTTCTTCTTCTCCTCCTCCTCCTCCTCCTCCTCCTCCTCCTCCTCCTCCTCCTCCTCCTCCTACTACTACTACTACTACTACTACTACTACTACTACTACTACTACTACTACTACTACTACCACTACTACTACTACTACTACAACTTCTTCTACTTCTTCTTCTTCTTTTTCTTCGTCTTCTGTCAGGGACTAGGCGAATCACCTGTTCCGGTCTCAAAGGAATAAGCCTATATACAACGCTTCCTAGGTCTTCCTATACTTCGCTGTCCACCAGGTTTTATTGCCAAACATTCTTGGGGAACCTGCCATGTGGCATCCTATTCAGATGTACAATCCATCTCTCTTTCGATACGATCTTGGATACTAAAGATGTTCAACTCTTTACAAATGTCTTCATTTGTAGGGCTTTTAAATGAGAAAACTTTGTTGAATTTCGGTAAATTTCCTCCACCTTCCGTTTAACGAACTCAAATATTTGTGCAAAAGTTTGTTTGATTGGGTTACAGTGGACAGTAAATTATTAAAGTGATGATAAAGTGCTACCCTGTACTAAACGGCTAACGTATATTATGGACAATCGACTCGATAGTGTGTATGAAGGGACATTAAAGTTGTTGGAATTAATATTAAGTATTCGACATCAACCGGCTACAACTTAATAGTCAATGAGTGTATTGAAGAGAATCAAAACCTATCTTCGTAGTAAAGATTATAAAACTTACCTACTTTCAACGCTGAAAAAGAATTTACATTTATGTGTAAAAAAGATCCAATCTTAAAGAAAAGTGTAATAAATATTTTTTCTGAGTTGAAGGCAGACGTATGGAGATCGTTTACTGGAAAACGTAAGACGTTTATACAAAGCCTATGGTTATCCTTATTATTGCCTCTTAATGGAAATTGAAAGTCGATTTACTTTGTCCATACCGTATTTTCTGATAAAACAAATAAAACCGTATTTTATGTCCTAACAACACTAAATAAAAGAAAACAGTATTATATTGAAAATTTGATTTGTTTAAATTGAGAAATGCAACTTTTCAGGCAACTAGTTGGGGGTAGTGACGTTGAGTATTCACTATTCACCGATGCTTTACAATGTTACTAAGAACGGCACAAATTTTAGTAGTGGTTACGTTTGCATATTTTTTACTTTTTGTTATGTCTACTTAAATTATTTTGTCTCACTAAGAAGAAGTACGCCCTACATGAAAATGACCGAATCAAAGTTAGTAGGATAAGACCGTTTGGACAAGAGATTAGATACAAACCTTCTTAATACCTTCGTCCCCTCCCCAAACTCGAACCAGCAATAGAGCACTCACTGTACGCAATTAATGTACGCCTTTTCCCTGCCCTCGACTCCTTCGTATACAAACTTAACCACAAACTATAAAGAACGTCAGTATCCGAGCCCCCGCCCAGTCATCAGCATTCTCCACTAACAGATCCACCAAAAACACGCAAAGGCCTTCTTTTCTCATAAACCTACTGCTGGCATTTGCCAACGTACCCCATAAAAACAACAGATAAACAACACAGCTACCAACCTACTCTAATCTCCTAATCCGGTTCTACCCCAAATCCACTTTCCAACAACTACGCTCCCATAAATGTATCCCCGCCGTACCTTGGAGGCCACGTTGACGCTACATTAGCTCGGCCTGAGCGTTCTTTAATTCTAGTTTGGCACAAATGCAATAACAATAACTCCCACATCCCAAATGGCTGTCCTTCCACTACAATCTCTCACACACAGTTACACACGTTCTCACCTTACTTCCACCTACTCAACGGGCGGCCTGCACTGGTGTTCGTCTCCAAAAATCAAATCCAAACTGGCTGAAGGGGGATAATCCCCAAAACTACCTAACACTTATGCAACTGGACAAACCTCAAACAGCAAATTTTAATACCTAGGTTTATTCGAGACCAAAATATGTTTCACATAAAAATGTTCACAGTTATCGCTCCTTTCTCCAATCAACTACAGTTTCCATCTGCCACTGTCTTCTCATCTTCATTGTGAAGGGTCCGATTTGTACGATATTCAGAGTATCGTTATCCAGGCTGTTAGGCTAAAGAACTGTCAGATTAGAAGTACATTAATATCCAACGACGTGAAGAAGAACAAAAAGGAATAAAAGATATAGACTTTGACGGTCAAGTGGGTAATCGTACAAATCGGAATCTTATCCGAATCTTGATCTTGGGCTATCACTGCCGGCATCAACATTATTCAAAGTATCGTTGGCGGGGTTGTTATTACGTGGTCTAAGGATGTCAAGTGCAGGCATTTCGGCCTGGCCATCGGAGACCATCTTCAGTGCAAACTTTTTTTGGCAGTTGTTCGTAGTTTGTTACTCTGTTGCTTGATAATATGAATTAAAGCAGAGGATAAATACGTCCTCAAGTTGAAAAATCTGTTCTAAAAGATAATTTACTTTACGCCTATATTTTGACAGAAAGTCGTGACAGATATTCCGTCCTTTCAATCTTTTATGACCTCGATGGTTGCTACGTTGTTAGCAAATTGCCTTTCTAGGTGATTGGGAATTTAAAGAAAACTTCTTTACTAGAAATGATCATGTCTTACCCATCCTTGCATGACTAAAGGTAGATAGGCTTCTATTCCAGTGGCGATTAATTTACAGGTAGGCCTACCATACCTAAAAACATAGATCCTTTTCTGAACAAATAAATTGTCTATAATTTTGTATGGATTCATTAAGAAAAATTAGTTCAGTCTTAAACACTTTGATCACAAAAGAATAGCTTGATCTCGAAAGAAATCATGAGTAACTTATTATGAGCACAGTCTTTAGTGTGACACAATTTTTAAAATGTAATTTGACCATTTTGTGAGAATAATATTATTGCGTTTTTTTCGGCTACAATAATTATTGTCCCCGAATAGTCCTGATTAGAAATATCATTTATGGTTTATATTGAACAGTTTTTTTTAAGACGAATACATTTCTTCTCCAAATACACCTAATTTAGGCACTCTTAAATAACTGTTGTCTTGAAAAGTCTGTTCTGGAGCATCAATAGACCTACACTGAAACAGCATTAGACTAGGCACAAAGGGAATTCATAACTCATGTATCAAATTAAAAATACTGTTTCAACTTCTGGTAGTTTTAAATTGTAATGTGAAGCAATAATTGATAACGGAAAGTTTCCTCTAGTTTTCAGATCCCTGATCAGTAAGTTTTTTGTCCATTCGGAATACACAAAATTGTATGCAATGGCCCAGTCAATTTTATAGATAAGTCCAGTACGTAGATAAGATAGTCCTATACGTCTTACGTAGTATAGATAAGTCCTGGAAAACAGAGTAGCTCTAACGCAATAGTGAAACGTTTGTAATTCAACTCCACGTACAGATGAAATAGTGAGACATGAAACGATTTGCGCAGATAGTAGTGATGGGCAGGGAAGGCAGTGCAGGAAGTGAGGTGTGAGTGACCAACCACGCAGCTCTTCTAAAAACAAAAATTGTTGGAGGAAAACAACGCGTCAAAGCTACGCATGCGTAATGAGATATTTTGATTCTGCGCATTCAGACACCCTTTTCATGTCCAGTTATTTTAGCTGTAACGCAGTTGAGAAACGCATTGTCTATTTAACAACATGATATCAAACACATTCTATTGGTTAACTTTGACCAATCCCACGAGACAGTGGTGAAACTTCAAGTAGCCCTATAAACAAACAAAAATGGCGATACTGTCGCAAACAACTTCATGATCTTAAAATATCGGTATGGAGAACCATACATGACTTCCATGTTCTAAGATTTATATTTAAAATCATTATCGAAATGAAATATTACTATAGAAACTACTTCTTTCTACTTACTGCTTCAGCCTTAACCACAGTACTGTGGTCACTAACATATACCACCTCACGTTATCGCACTCGATTTTCACTGATGATGGAAGTCGATGGCATTGCCGAAGCGTCTGGTTTTGTAGAAAACATTGGACTACGGCCAAACATCCCGGGAAGGAATTTCAACAAAAACTACTTCTTTGTTGCCGATAACGTTGTACAATATATATATATATATATATATATATAAAATTGCATAAAATTAATGGCTTCTGTAAGTTAATGTTTGATCTCCATTAAGTCGTGCTCAAGTTTCCAAAGTTTTAATATTATGATGTCAGTAATTAAAACATCAGAGCAGGTTTAGTGTGTATGAGGGTACACCGTGGACAAAAATTTTCAACATTTCCTATTTAGCGTTGCTACAGTGTTCCTAGTTGCAGCGTTCCTATCAAGCTGCGAATCTACAGTGTATGTTTCACAGAACAAACACGCGAAAAAGAAGGAGCGCTCCGAAGTCACTCATGGACCCTCAGCATCTTGCAGAGGGTTCATTCCCTAAAGACGAAAAGTCTGTCTATGAATCGTTCCTCTGTAAACACGTGCAGTTACACTTCCCAGCGATCCACAGGAAGGAAATCGCTATCCACGCTGGACACTTTTTCAGCTTGCACGCGTTATGTTGGTATGGGTTTCGGCACTTACCATTTAAAAAGCGTGCAAATGTAAGAAAAAAACATGAGTGAGGCCAGAAATAACGCGAATTGTGTGTGTGTGTGTGTGTGTGTGTGTGTGTGTGTGTGTGTGTGTGTGTGTGTGTGTGTGTGTGTGTGTGTGTGTGTGTGTGTGTGTGTGTGTGTGTGTGTGTGTGTGTGTGTGTGTGTGTGTGTGTGTGTGTGTGTGTGTGTGTGTGTGTGTGTGTGTGTGTGTGTGTGTGTGTGTGTGTGTGTGTGTGTGTGTGTGTGTGTGTGTGTGTGTGTGTGTGTGTGTCTTCCCTGTCTTTTTATTGCGGTAGTCATAATAATAAAATGGAGACGTAAATATTACATAACTGAGATATGCTTGCCTGCCACGAACGATGTATTATTTTATACATGTATATTAACTCATACATAATTTATATTAAAATGAAAATATTATAATTTTATTGCCTGGCAACAAAATTATTTTATTTTTAACAATTACCATTGTTTCAAAAAGTTTAAATGAATTTTCAAGTACTTTACTGTTGTTAAAACATAAAAGGTTGCAGGTAAACTACCCCTTCCCCTTAACCGATCTTCACCAAAATCGAAAGTCCTTGAGATCTGTACAATTCAGGACGTATGAAAAAAATTATTTGATTCTGTTTGAATTTGCGGCTGTTATCGTTTGCCATAGAAAAAACATCTACAGACAGACAGACAGACAGACACACAGACACACAGACAGACACACAGACACTTTTCGAAAAACGACTTTTTTTCATGTGTAGTACAATCAGTGTCTGCAATAATCTCGATCACGATTTTTTTTGCCATCACCATACTTCCATTTCCTTAAGGAACATGGAAGTAAAATTACCCTTGATAAGAAAAACGTTGCTGGTAAACTACCCCTTCCCATTAACCGATATTCACCAATAACAACAGATCTTGAGTACTCTACAAATCAGGGCTGTATGCAAAAAATTGTTTGATCATGTTTGAATTTGCGGCTCTTATCGTTTGCCATAGAAATACCCTTTTAAAACATAAAACGTTGCAGGTAAACTACCCCTTTCCCTTAACAGATCTCCACCAAAAACAATAGATCCTGAGAATTCTACAACTTAGGGCTGTATGCAAAACATTATTTGATTCTGTTTACATTTGCGGCTTTTATCGTTTGCCATAGAAAATACCCTTGTTAAAATATAAAATGTTGCAGGTAAACTACCCCTTTCCCATAACCGATCTTCACCAAAACCAATAGATCTTGAGAACTCTATAATTGAGGGCTGTATGCAAAAGAGTAGTTGATTCTGTTTGAATGTGCGGCTGTTATCGTTTGCCGTAGAAAAAAAACCTTTGCCGGTAAACTACCCCTTTCCCCTAACCGATCTTCACCAAAATCAATAGGTCTTGAGTACTCTACAAATCAGGGCTGTATGCAAAACATTATTTGATTCTGTTTCAATTTGCGACTCTTATCGTTTGCCATATAAAATACCCTTGTTAAAACATAAAACGTTGCTGGTAAACTACCCCTTTCCCTTAACCGATCTTCACCAAAAACAATAGATCTTGAGAACTCTACAATTCAGGACTGTATGCAAAATATTATTTGATTGTGTTTGAATTTGGGGCTGTTATTGTTTTCCAAAGAAACAAATTACCCTTGATTAAAAAAAACGTTGCCGGTAAACTACCCTTTTCCCTTAACCGATCTTCACCAAAAACAATAAGTCTTGAGTACTCTATAAATCAGGGCTGTATGCAAAAAATTATTTTATTCTGTTTGAATTTGCGGCTGTTATCGTTTGCCATGTTTCAAATCCTTAAGGAACATGGAAGTAAAAAAGTTTAAAACTGATCTTAAAATCAAGTTAAAGCAAGTCATGACTATTAAATTTAAAAGTGAATATATTGCCTCTCCTACACTGCTTTATCAAACCCATATTATAGAAACCGAAACTCCAATTATCAAACCCGTATGAACCTGTGGACTTTGACTTTAGGGTTGTGCCAGAAACTTCAACGGACGGAAAGTGCAGACACGACGGAACACTTTTTTCACACCACAGTCGACGCACATCGAATGTCACGTCATTCCCGTGAAAATTATGATCATCTTTCTCAGTATGAAGGTTATTAGGGAGTTGTCGAAAAATACAAGAGGAAACTTCACCAGCACACACTTGTAGGTGTTATTGATGAATGCTGTGTTTTTTACTACAGGTGTCATTTGTTGAATTCAGTGATTATTTAAATCATTCAATATGTAAAAATGGTGTGTGTGTGTGTGTGTGTGTGTGTGTGTGTGTGTGCGCGTGTGCGTGTGCGTGTGCGTGTTGACAAATAATGAATGACATAGCCCATGCAATAGAAGGCGACTAGATAGATTGTGATTATGGTTATGGCGGGAAAGAATGAGTATAACTAAATAAAAAGCAAAGACTAAATAAAAGAATAGAGAATATCGATCCGCTGGAAAATTAACGATAAAGCAGCATATCCTATTCCATAGTAATAGATTCTTTTAATACGTGGTGCATGCTAAATACACTTAGAAATTACGGCTATATTTGTGCCAGTCATCGGAAATTATCGGCGCTACAAAAATTAACGTATTAAAACCGCGTAATTATGCATATAACTACTGACTTCAGAACAGCCATCAAATAAACTTACAGTAACTGTAATGCATAACAAGTAAAGAAAAACTCTTGACGAATCGTTGTACAATTCATACCGGTTTACTATGTTCTTAAATTTGATGTGATGTGCGGGCTTTACGAACTCAAAACCTCATCTTTCGTGCAGAAATTATAGATAACAATTGTAGTAGAAAAAATCTTTACAAGCTTGCAGTGGTGGACTTTCATTCTACAAAGAAAATAAGAAATGCTTCCAATTACAACATGTGGAAAAGAATTATGAAAATTGTGACGGAGAAGCGAGAAGTTAACATGCTTAAATCCGTACCACAAAAGTGGAAGTAGCAAAAGGTAGAGACAATCTCCGTCCATCGCTGAAGACACGATGAATACAGTAAATTTGTAAAGAATTGCTGAGGGGGTTCAAGGGAAGTTGGAGAGGTAGTACCTCTGTAGCACTTCCTGTCCAGAGGGTAGACTGGACACTGGTCCTCCAGAGTTGGATGAAGTCATGTTAGCTCCCAAAGGAGCCCTTAGCCTCTCTCCAGCCAAGACCGTACTGCGTGGTGAAGTGCCACATCCTACAAAAGGTGACCGTCCTGATGCAGAACAGTAAGTTTCTAGACCGGAAAGTCGATAAATATTCTTGATGGAGGGCAGCAGTAGCCTCCAGTACCAAGTTAGAGCGTAAGGAAAATGATCCTGGACCGGTTTATTTTTGGAATATTTCAGTCGGGAATTATTGGATTTAGTCGGACTTAATACTGCGTCCTATTGTTATAGGATTATATTTTTCTTCTGCCTTGCAGTTGGGCGTTGAGGCATCGAAGGCTAGGGGAAGACAACTCTGAATAATCATTACTGGGAGTCATGTCCTGTAGGGGTCAGCCCCTCCACATGGCTTACCCATCTATAGGCTGGAACCCCATAATGGGGACAAATAAATTTAGTTTACTCGCAACATTCAAAAGAACGCAGTAAACAAATATGGAAATACAAACCTATAGGACACAGATGTGTGGGTAGACCCAGCAAGACATGGAGACATGGCTGGATGATCTTTGAAGGCACCTGGCCTATGCCGTGTTGTGAAGGTGAAGATGACGATGATAATGAATTATGGAGGATTCACTTTTATAACTTTTAGTAATAGTAACTGTTAGTAAACAAAATTTTGCAACTCTTGTATTAAACATAAGTCTGAATACTCAGAGAATTTGGATTCCTAACGAGAACTAATTAGGCCTGCATAGGCTTACAACTTAATCCGTTTTGTCAAGTTCCAGTATTACTTTAGTCTCCTGACGACAATTTCTCGTATAGTCAAAACGTCGCTCTTTAAATTAGTCGAATGTTGGTTACATCAATTTTTCATATTTTAGTGTGACATATTTTTCAACAAACATTACGCACAAGTTTTAAATGCATATTTATTTATTACAAGTAGCAATTTAAATAAGTACACTTCGTTTTGCACAAGTTGTAGGCCTATATTATATGTTCGTCGGTGAGGTTTGTCAAGTTTTCACGATTCACAGTTAGTATAATTCCTTTGTATGTAACTCGCTAAGTTTCTTGCATGTTTTCTATGTAACGAATACGTCTTCAAATAATAAACAGGCCTACTTCTCCAAGTAAAATTTATTGTATTTTTGTATGAATATTTTTGTATTTTTGTATTATAATATTTATAATATTCGATTATTATATTATATAATATTATCATAATACAGAGTTATAAAATCTATAATTGAAATAGGCCTAAGCCGATTATACGTTAATTCATATAAAAACCTCTGAAGATACAGTACAATTTATGTGAAACTTTCATCAGGTGAAAATACAATAAATTTTACTTGCAGAAGTATTTATTATTTGAAGACATATTCATTACACTTAGTATAATGTACAGTATAGTCTTTATATAATATCTATGATTGTATGCTAACTAGCGGATGCACTATGAATGAATGTGAGACTGTATTTGTTTTCTGTAAGTGACAATGTAACTTGACCAACGTAACAATTTGAAAATAAAGGGGTTATTAGCGATCCACAATATCTTATCAAGTGGTTTTCTTGCAGTCCGGAAGTAAGGAAATATTGACGCATTGACAGCAAGTAGGATCGAATCCTTCCCCACTAGGACACGCTTCGTGGGTGAGAGTCGAAAGGTCCCGTGGCCCGCTTGTAGTACTTGGTACAGTCATCCTTGTCGGGCAGCAACCTATCGGAGTCACACTTGTGTTTGGGTAGGCAGATCTGCTTGCTGCTAGACAGTTCGTAGTTGCCTGGACAGCGGTCTACAGTGTAAGACGACCCGTGAACGCAGTATGCGAATATACTGGCGTCACGTCCGAAGGCAACTTTGACGCCGTTCTTTCCCAAACAGTCGAACGTATAACACTTGGCCCCGTGAACGCATTTCTCTTTGCCCGAATCGTATCTGAAGTGGTGACCGTGGCACTTGTGCAGGCTGGACGTTAAGTTGGAGCAGACGTGGTACCTTCGGCAGTCGGACGGATCAGGAAACGTGCCGTCCTTAACGCAGTTGAATTTATCTTTGGAAGAGCACTCCAACGTCGGCTGAGAGGAACAGGTTCCGGTAACGTAGTCACAGTACGGAGATGTCGGGCTGCAGGCGAATACGATCTTCTCTTGCCAAGCGCCGTCGCGTTGTGAACAGATCCTCGCCGCGTTGCAACTGGCGCAGGAGTATTCCTTGTCACACGTGGGGAGTCGACCGATTGGCGGCGGCCTCAAATCCACTTCTCGTCCATTAGCATAGGCGCCAATCTGGAATAGACAAACATAAGTTACGAAACAAATAGCATCGTGTATGGTGTGTATTCGATGTGTGTGTGTGTGTGTGTGTGTGTGTGTGTGTGTGTGTGTGTGTGTGTGTGTGTGTGTGTGTGTGTGTGTGTGTGTGTGTGTGTGTGTGTGTGTGTGTGTGTGTGTGTGTGTGTGTGTGTGTGTGTGTGTGTGTGTGTGTGTGTGTGTGTGTGTGTGTGTGTGTGTGTGTGTGTGAGAGAGATTGAGCGCGTTTTCTAGGTTTTAAAACCATTTTATTAATTAAAATTTCAGTAATTTGGAATTATTTATATCAGGCGAGGATTCACGGAAGGAAATGGGAGAAATTACCCCCCCCTCCAATGGTCACGTCAGACGGGATTTTTTTCGTCGTCTTGTAATTGTAAATGGTTTTGTGATATTGAATATGATAAAAAATCTAAATCACGTTATTCAAGTTCGTGATTTTACTCTAAATTTACTTTAAACTCTAACTGTACCGTAAATCCTTGTTCATTTTTGTTAGATACGTAACTTAACAAAGTAGTGCGTAGTAGAGTAGTGCGTATTTTAAACTGTGAGTATTATTAAAAGAACAATGATCTGACAGACACAGATATGATTTTATACTTGTACGTTAATAAACTTATTGTGTTGATAATAAGTTGATAAAAGCACGCTGTATTTTTATCTTCACTCACTCCTATTATTTATAATTTAGACCAATGATGATGATCGTGATTGTGGTGGTTTTGGTGTCGGCGTTGGTAGAATAATCAGATTTAAAGAGTTGTCATTGTTTGTGCTCGTAATAGATGTCATTAAGTTACACTTATTACCTTGAAACAAATTACTGAAGTGAGAACTTCATATACAGCACTATGGTGGCCGGCTCACTCGTTTACCTTGCTCTCCTACGACAGTAAACTGATTCAACGCGACACGAAATAGCTGAAACGAAAAAGTAGTGTTGCCAGGTCAATCAAACCTTTTTCCCTACATAGCTACCCAAAATTTCCCTACTGCAAAAAATACAAAGATTGTTCAATAGAAACACGTTTGATCTGCGCAGCCGTGACTTCATCGCATTGGCAACGGAATGCATTCGTTTATATTTTCTGTTAGTGACGCGTCTGTCAAAAATATTTGTAGTTTGCTCTTTTCTAAGCGTTGTGACTGGGTTGAAAAATTGCATCTATGATAGAAAATCCGTCCAAAGATAATCTGCGTGCCATTATTCAGTTTTTGGCTGCTGAGGGAAGTCACCCAATGCAAATTTATACAAAAATGAAAGCTGTATATGGTGATTATAGTTATTCTCATACGGCAGTGGTTGAATGGTCCAATAAATTTTGACAAGAAAGAGAATCTGCTAAAGATTTGGTCCGTCTCGGACCTGCACATGTTGCAGCATCAGCTGAAAATGTGACACTGCTTTACGCGCAAGTAGGTGCATCAAAGTTAGAGAAATTTCTCAATTGTTGACCATCAGCGTGGGAACTGTTCATTCCATCATTCATAGTCTTGGCTATCACAAAGTTGCTGTTCAGTGGACTCCACGACTGCTTACTGATGAGCAGAAAAATTTGCGTTCGGCCTTATTATTGCAGCATTTGATGCGCTATCAACAACAAGGTAATGGCTTCCTACACCAAATTGTTGCCGGTGATGAGTCTTGGTGTTATCACTACGAACCAGAATCCAAACATCAGAGTATGCAGTGGAAGCATGCACAATATCCGAAAGCAAAGAAATGTCGGTCCCAACCTTCGGCAGGGAAAGTAATGGTGACCGTATTTTTGTATTATCAGCGTGTGCTGCTCTTAGATTTTAAATAACCTGGTGTCAACGTCAACGCTGAGCGATATGCAGACAGCTTGAAACGCTTACTGGCCAGCGTCAAGAATAAACGTCCCGAGAAGCTCACAAATGGTGTCATTATTCTGCATGATAATACTAGACCCCATGTAGCCTAGACGATTCAAGATCTGCTTGGTCATATGAAGTGGAAAGCCTTACACATCCATCTTACAGACCTGACTTGTCCCCGTGCGATTATCATGTTTTTGGCCCATTAAAGAAATCACTAAAAGGACGGCGGTTCAAATCGGACGCTGAGGTAGAGTTCGCTGTTAGCGAATGGTTCCACAAGCAGCCGCAAGAATTTTACCAACAGGGAATCTACAGATCAGTGCAACAGTGGGACTCATGCCGTAATGTTAATGGAGACTTCTTTTAAAATGGTTGAATAGAAAATGCTTTACAGCCTCTAAACGTGTTTCTATTGAACAATCCTTGTATGCGTGCTTTAAGCAAAGCTTAGTAATAATGTTAGCAAATACTGTTAGGACATTTCAGCATTATAGAATTTCATCAAAGGCTCATCAGAGTCTCATTCTTGTATTTTAATTTTACAGTTTAAATACAAAAATGAGTGTGCCGTGGTGTCCTACGCCAGAAGTGAGAATTTCAGTGTGGAGTGCCAAGTAAACTGACGCAGCGTGATTCAGCTTACTCGAGTAAACTGAGTTGCTTGTGTGTTTTTGTAGTAAGAGAGATTTTGCTATAAAGAATTAAGATTCAAATACGAGTGAATAGATAATTAAATGAGACCAGGGCATAAAAGTGTTTATACGTATTTTATAATAAAAATCAATATTTCCAATGAAATAAATAGAATCATATCACAAGTATTATTTTTAGTAAATAAATGTTTAAATATGTAAATGTATTCAGTAAATAAATGTAAATGTATAAAGAATATGTAATAATTTCTTTTTTAACGTAACAATATGATTTACGCAATATTGTAAAATACAAAAATTATTAACTCGAATTTTGAAGCATAAAAATCTTACAGCCAAATACAATACAAAAACCAGATTCGAACTCACCGAGCAACTAAAAACGTACAAAATTATACTTTTTCGACATTTCATCCATGTACCCAAACATTCTCATTGCATAATAATTATAATAACAAATGGGTGTCAGTGATTTTAAATTGTTTTTATAAATTAAATAATAATAATGTTGGCAAACTAGTCAACTTTCAGAATCATGGAAAACAGCGGAGGTTATTTCCTTGTTTAAGAAAGGGGATTCTAGTGAATGTAAAAATTATAGAGGGATATGTCTGTTTAATGTTGGGTATAAAATATATGCTAAGATTTTAAATAAGCCGCTTAAGAGAATAACTGAAGCTTTGATAGAAATAAGGCAAAATGTTTATAGGACTGGACGTTCAACAATAGATAATGTATTTATCTTGCAACAGATTTTTTAGAAAAGGAGAGAATTTATGCTCTTGACCCATGTTGCATTTATTGATTTTGAGAAAGCTTCTGACAGAATGAATAGGAACAAATTATGGTCTATTATGGAATGTCGCGGCTATCCACAACATTTGTTAAATGTGATATAAGCCTATATTGCAACTCTAAAATATACTAATAGTAAATACTGGACAAAGACAAAGACTGAAGAAATTTTAGTAAGTAAATCAGTAAGGCAAGGATGTAGTATTCGCCTACGCTTTTTAATATATATAGATAACTTCATCCAATCGTGGGGCGAGATATTGCCTCAGGAATTCGACTTAACCAGAACACGAGTTTGGATATTTTATTGTATGCTGACGATGCAGTCTTAATACAGGAAATAGAGGATGAGTTGGAGTATTCTCTACATCATTTAAATAATATTTGTAAACAATATGATATTCAAATATCTAAGCAGAAAACAAAAATCGTGGCTTTTTTGGGAAAGTTTCTAGTCAGAACAAAAATTGTTCTTGAAGGAACAGTTTTGGAACAAGTCTCTGACTTCAATTACCTGGGTTGCACTATCAGTATTGGGAACGACACATGCCAAGAGATCATTACAAAAATATCGAGGTTTCAGATAATGTGTGGCGTCATACATAGAACGTTGAGCAAAAAGACAAGGCTTAAATTTTATAAAACAATGGCAGTGCCTGTTTTACTATATGGCTGTGAAACATGGGTTCCTACAAAGAAGATTAAAAATCAGATACAAACTTTGGAAATGAAGTTTCTGAGAAGAACAAAGGGTTGCACGAGACAGCATCGTTTGCGCAATGAGCATATTAGAGAAGAATTACATGTATTCTCCATAAATGATAAAATCCAGACATATCGCAGTGATTGGTTACAGCATCTGGACAGAATGGAGGATGGGCGACTACCTAAAGTTGCGTTTCGATATAGACCCTTTGGTGCAAGAGACGTAGGAAGACCGATAACGAAATGGAGAGATACTCTGTGAAGACGGAACAGGCAAAGTGCCTACTCCGTGAGGTGCAGTAGAAGAAAAAGAAATTAAATAATTGAAAATTTGTGTAGGCCTAAATAATTAAATGTATTAGGCTAATAACGAACTAAACGCAAGAAAAGGATTTCAAAAGTATTCAGTAAGATCTCTCAACGTGTGAGTACATTTTCTTTTATCGCAAATAAAATTATTTGTAATATTTACGTTATTCTTATAATAGTATTTAAACATTTAGAATATACACACATTCTTTAACACGGTTATTACCTCAAAACAAATTATTTTAACTCTCCAAAAATTAACAATGAAACATTATTTAGTACTCTTTCATTCTAAGAGCGTGCCTGTTACACGCTATGCAATCGTGAAGTGTTGTATACTGACATTAATACAAACTGATCATCTTAAAATGTTAAAAACGTGTTACAGTGTTATGAGTTCTGAAAGCACATCGATTAATATGTTACGAAAAAAACTGTATAGCAAATAAGTTGGACACAAATTCGGCATTACTTACCACCAAGAGTACAGAGAACAGATAAACACTCATTTGACGAAATGAAGCCATTATGAATTTGCTGTGGATAAAGCCTATAGCAGCGGAGAATGGAAACTTGTAATAGACGTGAAGAACCGTATGAGCTCTTTTATATACACGTTCATTGTGTGTGCATGTGTGTGTGTGTGTGTGTGTGTGTGTGTGTGTGTGTGTGTGTGTGTGTGTGTGTGTGTGTGTGTTGTGAGGAATGTCCACTTGAAAGTTAACGAACATGTGATAAGTATTTTAAACGGAAATTTAATGTGTTTTTTTTAAACTTGAGAAATATAAAGTGTCAGAATTTTAAATATAAAATTTCGTGCACATTGTAATTGTCAGCGAGTACTGAACTGCTCAAAATTAGTAAACGAAATACGCTAACTGTGATACGCTATCGGACTGTTGATAAGTATTGATAATACTCAATGCAAAGACAACGCTTAAACGCGAAATGGTGAGAAGCATTTGTTTTCGTTTCAATCAGATATCGTGACAAAGAGACAAAGTGAAATAAAAGGAAAGTGTACTAACAGATCTTTATACTAAACTGGGTACTTTCCCAATAACCGTACCGATACTCATTTCGATATTTCGATTAGGCCTATACGATTATTGGCATCGATATATAGTGAATATAGGCTATAATGTTTTTTAGATAAAAGAAAGCGTGAACATTTATTTGTTTTACGTTTAAAATAGCTTGTTGATGACTGCAATGGTTTTTCGTTGTCATAATTTTTACGAAAAACGTTTCTGGCAATAACTTAGCTCAGATGTGTGCTTGTGACTCCCAAAGCTGACATTGCTGGGTTAACACGTAACCTAAAAGTACACATAGAAACCAATATGCCTTTAAAACAATACTCGTTTGTGGAAACCACGTAAGAAAAACTCGAAGTAAAGCGTTGCCTGTTACTATACATGTCTTCCTTTTTTGACAAAATTCGTTTTCCACTAATAGTCGTTTTTTGTGCAGATCGTTGGAAAAGCAACCAAGTCGAAATAAGGCAGGGTACCGATATTATATACATGTCTCCCTGTGTGTGTGTGTGTGTGTGTGTGTGTGTGTGTGTGTGTGTGTGTGTGTGTGTGTGTGTGTGTGTGTGTGTGTGTGTGTGTGTGTGTGTGTGTGTGTGTGTGTGTGTGTGTGTGTGTGTGTGTGTGTGTGTGTGTGCTTTGCAGAAAATTCCCTTGCAGTAAAGTTTTCAGGATTTTAATAACATAAAGCATATTGGCTGCCTAACAAATCTTGTTTTCATTTGTCAATACAGATAAGTTGTTTTTTTGTTTTGTTTTAATCTTAGTAGTTAGAAACAATATATTTTGCACCTTGCAATTTTGTATGTTGTTTTGTTATTAATGTTTTATTTTTCTAAACATGGCTTTTATTTGTTGAAACAGTAAAATAAAAACCAAATTACATTATTACGTAACCTCACAAATGAAAATATTACGTCGTTTCTCTTTACATTAAGAAATTGAATAATTTACAATTATCACAATTCGTCTTCACACCCTAGTACATTGAGACTATCGCATATTAAAAATATCGAAAATGTATTGTGGGTACGGATATTGGGACAGAACCCTAAATTATATAGTAAAACGAAGAAACAGACAGCATTTACTATATAGATAAGTGAATAAGTCACAAAGTCAAAGGAAATTTTTGAAATTATTTTTGAATTTGCACTTTCATCCAAATGAAACGTGTCTTATTTTCCCACATAACCTCTACCTACTTCTATGCACTTAATGCGTCTCTCAACGAGCTTCTGAATGCCTTCCTGCAAACAAACTTCGTGTCGTCTGCAGCCAATTCGCACCGCTTCTATCACCAAATCGTTTAGTTGACCTCTTCCATATTATAATTTTTCTTCGAAGTGGAAGGTCTAACTTTTCGTTCTTTATCAATAAGAGAGCCATCTATTTTGTTTAAAACGATCCTTCCACTCATAGGTTTTGCTGGGTCTCAAACGACTCTCTCCATATTGCTACTGTGTTCTGCGAATAACGTCTAGAAATGTCGGTCCCTCAGAGTTTAAAAACATTTCACTGCTCATATTATTCAATGGTTAAGTCGGATAATGTAGCACTCCTTTTGAATTGGCTTTTAAACCTAAGATCAAACCGCTAATATTGAAACCAAACCGTTAACTAAAGCAAATTCTCCATTTTATAAACCCAGATGAACAAAAAATATTGGTAGTGCTAAAAGAAAATGGCTCAGTAAATAAATTAGTAATACAACAAACAATATTGTTCTGTAAGCTCAATTTACAATGTCTAATTATGCAGTACAGTAAAATGTGTACACATTTGAACATACATTTCCTTTCTAAACAGTTCACAGACAGTAGCGGACTAAACAGGGGGGGGGCAAGGGGGCGGATCCCCCAGGCCTCACTTAGTAGAGGATCTCCAGATTTGGAAAATTAAATTTTCGTTGTAATTTTTTAAATTTATTTTCAAATGTTCTATTGCCACATCTTGAAACGCAACATTAGGAGATGTCCAAGATTTAATCAATCGATTCCAAAGATATTTTCATATTATTTTGAAATATACCCAGCAATTCTACCTAATAAAGTGTTTAAAGGTATTTTTAAAAATTTTAAAGGAAAGTTTATTATTATAAATATATTCATACTAAAAAGGAAGTCAGTTGTGTCTGTTTGTCAATGCCTCACCACACAGTCGGAGGTCGCAAATTGAACCCCAAACAGCACGGACGGCAATGGCAGCGGCAGCAACTCAAGAAGGCAATGGTATATTGGCAGCCTCGGTAATGGCAAATTTGTTTTGCAGTATATAAGTTTATTGTATACTATAGAGTATTGTAATAAATTTAATGTAGTCTATAATTGATACTATTACTTCTATAATTTTTTTAAACTTTTTATTTATAACATGAAAGTGGATTTTTATTTCAAACATCACTACAGCTTCTTATAAAATTGCCTAATTAGATGTATCAATACAGTAATTAGGCAATAAACATATAACAATGAAGTGTTTTTAGTATGTATTACTTAAAGATAAATTGTATTATAAATACCCGTCTTATGGAAGGTGGGGCCTCAGATAGAAATCCGCCCCGGGTTACCAGTGGCCTATGTACGCCACTGTTCACAGGTTATTACAATATACTAGAATGCACTATGACATTGAAGTATATGTACAACACTTGAAATACAAACACACACACAAACACACACACACACACACTCATGCTTGTTGCTTCAGAACTTTTCATAATATTAAGAAATTAATAAGTAATAAGTCTCTTGTAATAAATAATGGCAAATTCTATTTTTAATATTAAATTTTCTTATGTACAAGAAGAAAAAGGAACAGAATCAACACATAATTTAAAAATAATCACGAGAGAAATTAAAAAAACAGATCTAAACAGGAATTAATTTTTTTAATTGTATGTGTTCCTTCTGTCTTTTTTGTCTTTGTGTACATGAGAAAATTTAATAGCAGAAACAGAATAATGTCATTAACTTATTATAAGACAATACCACTAATTTATTACAAAACACCAAAAGTCATAGCACAAAAACTAAAAAATAATAATCACAATATAAAAAATCACATAAATTAATAGACAGGAATAAGGAAGTTAAGTACAGCTAAAATAATTAGACATGAAATGGTTGCACTGTGTTAAAAGATCTCATTACACATGCATAGCTTTGATTCAATGTTTTTAAGCAATTATTTTGTGTTCAGAACAGTGATATGAATGGCGTTTCACATGGTCGTGTGTCCTGGTTAGTCACCTCATACACCACTTCTTGCACTGCCATCCCTGCCACCACTATGATCTGAACAAACCATTTCATGTCTTACTATTACATCTGTAATGATGAAAACACATACTCTTAAAAGACAATGACATCAAAATACATAAAACTATAAATCATTTGATTCAAGCAGAATAGGAATGAGATATGTGGATGATGGACTATATATTTCTAACAAATATAAACATAAATGCACATGAGATATTAAAAATTTCAACAACAAACACCCAAACATACATTTTCCAGAAAAAAATAAAAGCTTAACAAATTAAATTATTTAGGCATAACTATTATATTATAAAAAGACAACTATTATTATAAACTATTGGACATAACTGTTATATATCTGTTATTAGACACAACTACAATATGCATTATACAGAAAAACAACCTACACTAATATTACCATTCCTAACAATTCGAAAACAAAAAATAGTAGCTTTCCTTTCACTCTTCATTCCAATGTATAAAATACCTCTAAACATATGGAAGTAAAAAAAGAATGAAGTATAATTTACCAAATTGTTAAAGGAAATGGGTATATTAAAAACATCATTAACAAAACAGAAAATAAAGAAAATATAAAATAATGGCAAAACATTGAAGAAATAATCAGAATGAATCATACATGAATAACATTAAAAACTGGGTAGCATTCACAAACATTAACACTAAGATGACAAAAGTCTCAAACTATTTTAAAATAGCATACAAAACTGTCAAAAGTTAGGATTGTCAATTCGGCTTTAAGCCCGAGGCCCTCGTATACAATGAGCCTCGATTATCTGGTGATAAAACTGCTTTTGAGCATACAAAGCCTACGGGAAGCCCCAGAACAATGGCACAGGTACTGTTCTCTTTATCCCCTACAAAGTTCAATCGTCAAAAGCTAGGATTGTTCCATGTCATATGAATCAGAGACCCTCGTGCTTACAAGCACAAATTTTCCTTGCATCCTGGAAGATGCTGAGACTAAAATCTCAGCTTAAACTGGATATGAACAGATAATAAATAATATGTTCAATTCAAAATTACTACCATTCTCAAATAATTTAAACATTACCACCAGGAAAACTAATCAAAATTTGGGTATGGAGCATGTTGCGTTTTGATTAGAAAGATGGTTGCCTGGAGCAAAAAGAAACTAAAGTCACAAGAAGCTTATTCCCTATAAGAAATGAAATACATTTTAAAAACAAGATAAAATTATTTATAGTTTTGAAAAAGGAACTACTTTGTGAAATATACTCTGACTAACCTATGAAGTGATAACATGTAACTGCATACCGGTACCAATAATATCTTGTATTGTTGTATTGGAGTGTTAGTGGTCTCAAATATTTCTACTAGTAATTTTATACAAACCACTATGTTGTCTTTGGTATTGACGAGCGCTTTCGGCAAACTAAATTAGGTTGGTTAGGTTCTTTTCTTTTCTTTCTATTCTTTTCAATTCATTTATTTCCAAATTTTTCCTTCCTAAATTGTTTGTAGTAAGTTGGTCTTATTATTTTTTTTTTTTTTTTTATAATTTTTATGTTGTTATTATATTCTGAATTCTTTTCTTTTTATTATATCTCAAATTCTTTCTTTCAAAATTGTTTGTAGTAAGTTGGCTTTACTATTATTTTTGAATTTTTTTTTTATCATAAATTCGTTCTTTATTTCCAAATTTTTTACTTTCAAAAATTAGTGTGTAAGCTGGTCTTACTTCATTTTAGAATTTAGACAATTCCAAATTCTTCTTTTTTATTTCCAGTGGATTCTCTCATCAAATTGTGTGTAGTAAGTTGGTCTTACTTCTTTTTTTTTTTTTTAATTCAATCTTCATAAAACTTTTATATGCATGCTTGGTTGTACACACCTTTAACTCTTCCGGAAACTGTTTCTCTCAGTTCATACGTATTATTATGATTATTCTTTACAACAACATATGATTATATATTGTACTCTATACTGGACCATGTTATTTATACTTTTGTAAGTTGATCTTCTCTTTTTCTTTCCTTATTATTGCCTTCTCTTGTAAATTTCAATTCTTTGGTGGTTTGCTCCTCTACACCTTCAAGTGTTGGATTGTCTACACTTATTCTGCATTCTCTCCAGTTCATTCGGATTTATTATAGAAATATTTGCACCTGTATCTATCATGATTTTCGCGGGAATTCCTTCTACCTCCGCTGTTATATACAATATCTCATTATTTATTTTATGAATTTGCTAACTGCTATAATTTTTTATTGTTCGACTAAGCTTTTCGTCATTACTGACATCTTCAGGTCTTAAACAACCTTAAACATCTTCAGGTCTTAAAAAGCTTAGTCGAACAATAAAAAATTATAGCAGTTAGCAAATTCATAAAAGAAATAGTAAGGATGGCTGCTAATTTCAACAATACGAACAATATCTTATTGTTATTATTATCAAGGCTCGTTTCGTTTTCCTCTAAAAGTTCTGTTCTTATATTTTTTAAGTAATTGTTACTTATTATAGTGATGTTTTTCAATTTGGTTGCCTCTTGCAACTCATCTTTGTACCCAGGAAGTAGGAGCAGCAACGGGTCATGATAGTTTATTACTACCTCCTCCCGTTTAAATTATTGTGGTCATCGTTGGGACTTGGATTGACCGAGGCATCGTTCTGGAAACTCTGTGTCGGTTCCTGCCGCTGTGTATCCTGTTCGAAGGTTATTTCCCTGTTTTGTTGTCGGCCAGGATCCTCCAGGCTGGTACTCCTTCTTCAATGTTCGTGGCGTGGACCGTCCCGTTCTTCACTTCTTCGTCGTCGATCTCCACCGTGGAAACTATTCCCCCGTTGTTGGTAGTACCTTCTCGGACCTCGATCTTCCGCTCTTATAAAATTAACCCTCGGGCGGGAAACTCTATTGTTATTATTATTATAATTACTATGGTAATTTCTATTGGGCTGGTAATATCGTTCATTATTACCGGGGTAGGGATTTCTCTGACTATATGGGCTGTTAGGGGGGTTATAATAATTGTTACGGTTATTAGGATATGGGTTATTGTTCCTATTACCGTTCGGGTTGCCGTTAAAGTTGTTGTTATTACGCGGCGGGTTATTGTTGCCGTCGTAATTGCTTTGTTGGTTTCGGTTTCCGGGATGGTTATTGCCGTTACTAGGGTATTGGTTCGTCCTCGCCTCCGGTCGCTCATTCCTCCTCCTGCTCTGGCGGTAGTACTCTTCATTCTCGTAACTTTCTAACAACTCCGTCATGGCCTGCACCGTCTTGATCTGGCTACCTCTCCTTGCCCTGACAATATCCTCGTCATAATGATAAGACAGTTTATTCACCAGACACTCTTCGGGTATAGCCGGCTCGAGGTGTTTTGCCAGGCACACCTTCCCTAGGAAATAGGCTGTCATGGTATTGCCTATTTGGGCCCTGTATCGTCCGTTGCAAATATTGTCTCTGATCAGGTTCTGTGTTGTTTCGGACCAGTATTTGGACTTAAATATTTTCCTGACCTGCTGGTAGTCTGCAATCTCGCTACGGTCCGCCATCCACCAGTTATCTGTCATCTCCCTGAATGACTCGTCCAGTATCTCCCGGTTATTGCTCCATTGACTCCCTCTATGTTTGGCGAAGTACTCTTCTATCCTCGCCAGGAACTCCATTGGTTTCCTCTTGTATTGCCGGAAGTTCAGCCATTCTCGGTTTTCGTTGATGGGTAATCCGGTGAAATTAGTGGGTCTATTCCTCAAAGCTTCCATCTCTTCTTGGCTTTGCCGTACCTGACCCGTCATATTGGTCATAGCCTCTTCCATCCCATCACACCGTTCCGCGACTTGGCTCCGTACTCTCCCGAATTCTTCATGAGTTTCCTTCCGTTGTTCTTCCACTTTCCTGCGACTGTGCTCTTCGATATTCGTAAACTTGATGTTCACCACTTCCTTGAATTCTTGTACTTCCTTTTCGGTTTGGTTGCATTTTCCGTCAATTTCTCGGATTTGTTGATTCATCATTACGGTCTCTTCTTCCAATTTTTTATTTATAGCTTTCTTGTTAACGTTGATTTCCTTGTTCAGTTCTTCTCTTAACAATTCCATCCTTTCGTCTAGCTTGTCCAGATTCTCCTGATTGACCTCCCTTAATTCTTCTCTTAACATTTGGTTGTCCTCTCTCCAATTTCTCCCCCATCTTCTCTTCCAACTTCTTGTTATCTTCCTTCAACTCTTCCTTCAACTGTCGGTTGTCACTTTCCATCTTTTTACTATTTTCTTCAATTCTCTTATTGGTATTCTCAATTTTGTTAATCAATTCTTCCTTCGTCGATAAATTCTTCCTTAAAAGATTGGTTGTCCTCCTTCAGTCCTTCTAATTTTCCTCCCATCTTTCTTCCATCTTCTTACTGAAGGATTGGTTGTCTTCCTTTGTGGAATCCATTTTCTTGTTCAAGTCTTCTTTTGTAGATTTGATCTCTTCTTTTGTAGATTTCATCTCTTCCTTTGTAGAATCCATTTTCTTATCCATTCCTTCCATTTTTCCATCATTATCCTGAACATTTCTTGCATGTTCCCATTCTCCGTTCGTGATGGTTTCTCGGGTTGTTCTAACCGTTCCTTCCGGACACTGACTTCCCCTGTTTGTGTGGGCATCTCAGGTTGTTCCTCTGGTTGTGCGGGTTGTTTAAATAATACTGGTGGTAATAATCTTTCCACATCTTCCACTGGCGTCGCCTCTTTATTTTCCATATCCATTTCAACTTCCTTTTCGGCCTCCGCCGCCCGTTTCTTTGAGGTTGCACGTCGTTGCATTTTCCCCTTTCTCTGGCTTTCTAGCTGCTGCCAAACTCCAATTACGGATGGGCAGATTGTAGTGGCCTTTCAATCGCTAATTAAAGCCCCTCAGTTGTGCCCCAAATTGTAAAGATAACGTGTGTTGGTGTATTCTTACAAATATATAAATATGTATGTTTGTGTATAAATAAAATTGTTTATAAAAAAAATTTTAATTAATTTTTTATAATTAATTAAAAAACAATTAATTAATTAAGTTTCGTGGTGTTCCGAAACATTTATCACTTATTTTAATTGTTTTATAGACTTTTGTGTATTTGTTAAAACCTCTAGCCACTTATAGGGTTGTCTCCAATAGCAATCGATACTTGCTTATTTTCTGTTTGGAGGTTATCTTCCTTCTGGTTGTGAGATTCTTGTAGTAAGTTCTATTTAAATTAAAGTATTATGTTAATTGTCTATGTTAGAAATGAAAAACTGTTTAAATAGGAAATATATTAATAATTTTATTGACAATTAGGTATTTTGACTCTTGTCGATATGTAAATCGATTCTCAGGGTATCGTTTGAATTATTACAAAATGTTTTATATTATAAAGGTTCTTTGAACAGCTATGTTAGGGAAAGTCAGAGAAATAGGGCAAAGATTGAAAAAAATTATATTACAAGGTAAATTCTTAAAATTAACAGTACGTATATTAGATTCAAAGTATAGAAATAAATAAATATGTTGCAAACCGTCCAGCAGGCAGTAGATGGCTGTGTTAAGTTGAGTGTTGGTTAATCAGCAATGGCCGCCGTTACGATTGAAACTCGTCACCTCGCAGTTTTGGTGTTCAAATAAAGATGTTTTCCTTATGAGTTTACGTCCTGGTGTCTGCAAATCATTCTTCTTGTGTTGGTGGAGTGTCACTGGTTCAGTTTTGGTGTTGTATTCGGAAAAATTTTGTAGTTCTAAGTCAAATTCACTTTTGTCGGCTAGTCATATGTTAGGCACTTTTTTGGTTAAGTTTTAATACTGTTTCAATTGGTTTAAATGTTATTTGCACTGGTGTTCTGTGCTGTATAATGTTAGTTCAGTGTTTGTATATGTTTATTTCACTGTGTTGAAGTTCAAAAATGTTTTTTCCCGAAACTCTCGATTTTCACTTTCGGCTCAGACAATTATTCGCCATTACGGTATTCGTAACTAGGTTAATACGGGTAAATTGCTCGCGTCAAGTGTCCCGTACAATGTTCAATAATTAACTAACTTACTTCCTTCATCTCCGACTAAAACCTTAGCCCAAGTAATATTATTCCTTCCATTGTTCAAATTTTATTTTGCATCCTGTGCATGTAATAAAGTTACATTATATAACTGATTATACTTTGGTTATTCTTCAGATTTATTAGCTAGTTGTTACTTAATTTTATCCTTCAGATCATTTTGCGTAAACTGATACCAAATAATGCCGTTTTATTAAGTTTTTTATCTAAAAATAATATTTTGTTCCTTCATTTAGTAATTTCTAAGTCCTAAGATCTAACTTCCTGTTCTTTTCCAAATTCTGCCATTACGAAGTTATATTAATAATTATTAAATCTCATATTGTAATAAAAGGTTTATATTCTCTTAATTTCCTGCAATTAGATGAATTGGTTAAGTTTTAAAATATTATGTTGGAATATATGACTCCCCTATCCAAATTTTTGAGTTCTGTCATTTCCATTTTTATCAATAATTCTGGCTATAATTTTACAAAATCTTTCTTAGTTATATTTCTAATTACATGGCTTTGTTTCTGATTTACATTATCTAAATCCCTTCAGTTTAAATGTATTTATGTACTTAGTTTCTCAGTTTTGATGATGTTTAGTTTTTAACATTTGGCCTAGATTCCTAACAGTTTTTACATACAAATTTTTATAAATAATACATATTGAGTTATACCCTCTCTGACTTTCATTAACATTGTAACATAAAATAAACATTTTCTTCTAGTAAACAAAATAACAATTAGTATTTGTTTTATACTATTAACATATAACAAATAATTCCAATTAATAGTTGTCTGTAACAAATCAGACATTTTTTATACTCAAATATTAATAATGATACATAACAAATATCATATATAAAGAATGTTGTTCCATTCTAACATCTTAATTAGTTATTAACAATAATACCTATAATAAATATTTTATAATTAAAGAATGTTAGTGGCTCTGACCTGTTTAAATTTGCTTATTCCTAATACATTTTTTAAATACCTTATGCTACATAAGGAAAACCTTATTTACTATAATCTTATACTCTATATTCCTTATATTAAGTTTTATTAACAGTTTTATCTGTTTTTAATTGGGTTTTGGGTAATTGTACCCGGTCACTTCACTTTTTATTCTGTGCCTGCTCTTGTTTTATAAATCATTCTAATGAATGTCATTTAAACAGATTGGCAGCTCTTAACTGAAAAACATGTATTATTATCATGATGAAACTTTATTAATTATTTCTGAACAAAGATTAAGTCACTTCAAAGTTGTATTTGAATACCATTAATGAAACATAAGTTTCATTTTTTATAATACTAAAACTTGCACTGGTTCTCTTTAAATTGATTCTATTTCTAAATGGTTATATAGTCTTACTAAAATCAAGAAATCTATTTGTAGATTATAACGAAGATTTGTTCTTTGGTATTATATTATTATTTCACCTTGGTCCACTTTCAACTCTTACTCTATACACTTTTTTGGCTTATATCTATTGTACATGTGGGTTTTGCATTGATACTTTGTTATACTTTTTTAGTTATTATTATATTTATTTATTTTGTGGTATGGGTTTTTTTTACAAGAGCATTCCTTCTTCTTTTGGATGCTGTCTTCTTCTTGTTTCTTCATCGATGTCTTCTTTTCTTCTGGTTTCTTATAATTGTATTTTCTTCATCTTCTTGTGGATGTCATCGGGTTTTTTGGGTTTCTTCTTCTCCTACTCTTCTTGTTTCATACAAATGCATCACCTTTTATGGTGGATCTTGCCTTGTTCTGGGTTTCTTCCTTATCTACTTTCCTGGTCTCATACAATAGATTTTCTTCTCTTGGTTGTGGGTTTAGTTATTTTCTGGGTTTCTTCCTTGCCTACTCCTAACCTTCCTGGGTATTATATTTTTTCACCTTTTTAGTTATTAAAATTGGTTTTGATGATTCATCACTTGTAACATTTATTTTATATGAACTTATATCTTAAATCAATGATAGTACTGCACGGTTGTTCTGAATTAATTCTTTATTATATTGCTTTCTTCAAATTTAAACATGTTACTACTTTATTTTAATGATCAATTCACCATTCATTTTTATGGGCTTATCTGTCATGCTACAATATATATATATATATATATTGTAACATTGATTTGGCATAGCTTAATATCGTACCAGATTTAATGAAGACCATGGATAAGAAACTAAACAAGAAGAAAAATATCTTTCAAAGTGATAGTGAAGATGAACGAATAAATACTTTAGGCTGACTTGTACTACAACTGACCGTACCCAAATTAATATTTAGGCAAAGTGATGCAAAATACCCCGATAATGATATGAATTTCAAATAATGACAAGAATAATATTTTTAAAGACAGACTGCTTATGTACCAATACTATAAGTAAACTAATGGTTTTGTTAAATGTATCAAAATATAAAAATAATCAAAACACAAATTGAGGGATAACAGGCCCAAACATACAATACAATGTAAAATGAAATATTAGTAAATTATTAATTTGAATGATATAATGAAATAATATAACAAAACAATTATTATAGATACATGAAACATGCAACTAATTGTAAATAATAGTGGACATAATGTTGTCAAGAGAATAATGAATAATAACCTATTTACATTAATATTATATGAACAATGTGAAATTGACTTCGAATAATTAATTAAATAACAGAGCAAAATGGATTGAGGAGAGATATTATTATGTGTTAAACGGTTGTTAGGGTTTAATGAAAGTTAGCTTATTTGTTCAATGTTCATTAGAGTCACAGCCATGTGGGCATGACAGTAAGTTGATATGATTGTATATTGTTTTTGTTGTTGTTAATGTAATGATGTTATTAGAATGCAATGAAGATGTTAAAACCATGTGATTAACCAGAAGGTCTTAGAAAAATGGGCCAAATGGAATTTGTAAAATTAGAACATGGTACCAAACACACAAAGAAATAGGCCAATACTGATATAGTATGGTTGACCAACTATAAAATAATTATGAAAAAAAAGAAAAGAATTAATGTTATTAGATGATAAACAGTTTTTGTGTTTTTTGGAATATAGTTTATCTGTTTAATGTTTATCAGAATCTCAGCCATGAGGCCATAATATTTAAGTCAATCTGTTTGTAATTTTGTTAAAGTATTCACATTATGAGAGGATGATGAGTATTTTTAAATCTCATGGGTTAACATCCAATATAATGATTATAACTTAATTAAATATAAGTGTTCAAGCCAACAGGCTAAATAATAAAACAATATGTAACATGGTGTTGAAAGAATCACCATGACATAGGCCAATGTTAAAATAAATAAACTATTATCAGAATAGCCAGTAAAGTAACAAACCATTATAAATTAATAAGAAATAGTAAAACTAACAAAACAGACAGTAGTTCTATAATGGTAATCACATTTTTTGAACACATAAATGAATTAGCAAATGTTTTTGTGAATGGCAAACTGTATAAAGCCATGTAAAACCAAATTTTGTAAATTTTAGGAAATACTGTTAGAATTTTGTAAAACAAATGTTGAAATATAGATAGATTTATAGTTAATGGTATACACAACAAATCTGGAATCAAAATAATCCGTTTTAAGTTATTTAAGAAAAATTCAAATAGCCAAAATGTAACATCAGTATTTCTTAAGCAAAAATAGGCATGTTTGGTGCCTATATGTCACAAATGTTAAGACCAAAATAATGATGCTAGTAGTTTTAAATTCCCAATCAGTACAGAAAAGTTATACTAATTTAAAAGTTTTGACCAAATTCAGACATTGAAATAATGAATTTGTATGACAATGTATATCTGAATCAAACAACCAGATTTCAAGTTTTACCTTAGCAACCAAAAATTTCAGATAAATAAAATAGGACTTCTTTAACAACGGTCATTGAATACAGACGCGTTAATAAAACGTCTCATATAATTATATTTTAAACAGTGAAAACACGTACCAGACTTAGTAAAACAAATCGATATACTTAATACAAAATATTATAATCAAGAAAGGAACATCCAGCATTTAATACAGAAGAATTGAGATCCAGGGAGAAGAGGCGAAGAAGACGTGGACCCTATCTTCGTCTTGGAAGAAGAAAGAAGAGGATCTGGCGAATTTGAACAATTTATTATCTTATGTGTCAAAACCAACATTTGTGTACACGAATATCTAGGAATTAAACAAAATAAAACTACTGACACTATACTACACCAACACTAAAGAACACTCAAAAAATAACACCAATTGAGCTTTACACTTTTTTGAACACCATAAAAACTTTAACGATAACTAATAGGCACCTAAACTGGTCATAACCTATAAATGTAAGTCACCAATACACGACTACCAGTTTGCACTTTAAACACCAAAACCTTGTAATATCCTGATATTGTGAAATTTGTATTTTGATTTTAAGAATAGTATTATTTGTTTAACCGTAATCCCCGAACCAGATACGCCCTGAGATAATTTATTTTAATAGAAAAAACAATCTGCATCATTCTTTTGGCCTGGCCGACTACATAACAATATTTTTAGCTACTGTACCAACTGATAAAAGAAGACGCATAATTTTGTCATAATTGTAATTACCATAAGGAAAAACGAGAAGTAATTAATCAATGCTTCATTGAATAAAGATCGTTACAAGGAAGATATCTGTTTGGTGTTATATTTGCGTTATTATTATTACTGTTTCATTTAAGAAATAAGTTAACATAGCACAGCGGACGGAGCAACTGTTGGCAACTCTGAGTGACGTCATTGGAACTGCACGCATAGTGGGAGCGAGCGGCAGAATACAAAATAATTTACCGTTAAACATATCTATTATTAATTGTTACATATTGACGAACACAACGGTGTGGTTTAATAATTTTACACATACATATTAAATTTGTTACAAATTGACGCATACTACGTGGAGCATAAGAACTAGTCTCTCAACATAAATTGTTACCTTGTTACTCGCGCGAGAAATCTCATCACACATCTCATTTATTTATTATCGTTACAAATTGGCGAACCAACGTGTGAGGCGATAAATTGAATTACAATTTATAAATAAACAACCAGAAATAAACAAAAATGAGGAAGCGAGAAACATCGCGCAAACGAGCTGTCGAAACCGAGAAAGTAGACGAATTAAACATGGAAGACAAGGAAGCAACACCGGTTGAGGAAGTAGAAACTATAACAAGGAAGGCTCCGGAGAAACAACCAGAAGAAACCACACAAACAGAAAGCGAGAAGACGCAAGAAATGATTAAACGTATGATGGAATTAATGCAGGAAACTGCTAAGAAACTAACGGAGGAATTAAAAAGGGACAATAAACAGTCTACGGAAGAATTAAGTCAGAACAATAATAAGAACTTAGAAAAATTGAAGGAAGAATTAAGTGAGAACAATAATAAGAACTTAGTAATATCGAAGGAAGATTTGAGTAAGAAGATGGAGGAAATAAAGAGTGAGAATAAACAGACAAAGGAGGAATTGAGCCGAGAATTGAAAGAGAATAGCAAGAAAATGGAGGAGAAAATAGACGCAAATAATAAAACGTTGAGGGAAGAATTGAAGGGAAATTACCAAGAGACCATGAAAAAATTGGATGAACACAAAGAGTCATTAAAAGAAGAGTGGAATAACAAGATGGAAATTAATAACCGACAATTGCAGGAAGAATGGGACAAGAAGCTAGAAGAACCGGTAACTGAAATTGAAAGGGTAGAATCCGAGACCAAGGAAAAGTGTGAGCGAATGAACCAAGAGATACTGAGCGTCCGGGAAGAAACGAATGGACGAATAGAAAATATACGAACCAACTAAGCAGTGATGGGAGAAAGATTAGAAAGCATAAGTACTAGTCTTAATCGAGTACAAGACCAAACAACTGCCCATGGAGATGAAATTAACTCTCTAAAAAACAGACAATGTACCGGTGCCCATACCACATGTGAGGAAAACAGAGAAGTTATCGACTTCCAGAATTATAGAAGAAACCCCATGCTATTCCTAGAACGGGTAGAAGAGAAAATAGCAAAAACCGGAGAAGACAGATGGTTTGTAATTAGAAGTATGCTGGACGAAATGTTCAGAAAAGTCTATGACAATTGGTGGACGGCGATGCGGCCGAATATACAAAATTTCCAAGAATTTAAAAAACAATTTAAATCTAAGTATTGGTCTGATGCCACGCAACATATGATAAGAAGTGACATAGGATTGGGCCGATATGACCTACACGGCAAACAAACTCCGACCGCATATTTTCTTGGTAAAATAAACATAGCCAGACACTTAGAGCCCGCAATTCCTACCGAATGTTTAGTGAGGCTATTAGCTTATCACTATGGTGGAGAAATTACGAGAGGCCGAATAAACGGACGTATACAAACCATTGAGGAGATGTCGGCATTATTAGCGGAAATGGAACAGGAGAAGAGCTTCCTCCAGTACCGACGAAGGAGCGATGAAACGGATAGAAATAATGGTCGCCGCGACGCCCGATATGAAAACAACGGGCAAAGACCAAATAATAATTACAACAACAACGGTAACCACTATCAACGTAGTTACCAAAACAACAATAACAATAACAACTATCCACGAAATAATGCGGCAAATAACAACAACAATAACAACAACCACTATTACCGTAGCTCTCCTACGAATAATAATAATGGATACCAGCGTGCCAATGATAGAGACAACCATTACCAGAACAACCGAGGTTATAACAACAATTACGATAACCGATACAGACAGAATAATAATGGCAATTATAACAACCAAAACCAAACATATCGAAGACATGTGAATTATGTGAGCACTGACGATAGAGATGTGGGAAGACGTTCGTACCAGGGACGAACGAATTATAATGGGAACCGTGAGAGAAGTTTTCAGGAGGAGAATAACCAGCGCTACCGGGATGAACATAGACGAAGTAGGAGCTGCGACGATGACAGGAATAACAGAAACTCAGTGACGTTCCATAATAACGCCATTGAGGTACAAGCGTTACAGAATAGAGACAGACCCGGTCAACCAGACAACAGGGCTGAGGAGATCAGCCCTGATTTAAACGGACCGCGGCAGTGAAAAGCAAAAGGTCCCATCACTGAACCGACAATTTGGGTACTTACTAGGACGAGACAAAACGACTGACAATACAATAACGATAGTGCACAACCACTTCTTAAAAAATGTGAGAGAAGAACTGCTAAACGAAGATACGATAACGCACAATGGTTCGAATAATGAGATCGCCTATATTATCGCCCAAGTGAATGGATTAGACACAAGATTCATGATAGATACGGGCGCAAACGTGTCGTTAATCGATAACAACGAATACCTCAAAATTCAAAAATGTAGTAAGATCATCTTACCGACTCTACCAATCCAGAATATAATTTTAATTGGAGCTACCGGAAGGCAAAATAAGTCAATAAGAAAACAGGTATCATTAGCAGTGACCAGCGGAAATGTAGCTATACCTATGATTTTTCTAATAGCTAGTAATCTACCTTTTAATCTACTAATAGGCTGTGATATTTTGAGAAAATACTCAGCAATAATTGACATGAGACAGGCCATAGTGTCGTTAAAAATGGATAATATAGAATGGACAGCAAAATTAGTAGAAAATAAAAATGTACCTTCTTCATGCAATAGTATAAGAAAATTCAATAATAATCAAGATGATTCATGGAATATAAGAAGGGAATACTTTGGGAGTGAAGACAGCTTATGGTTGGAAAAATTAGAAGAGATCCGACAATTTCGGTCAGAACAAAATGAATGTAATTTAACTACACAACAAATAGAAAAGTTAATATCAATATATAATAAATACCGCTATGTTTTCTCTGATATACCTGGCAAAGTAAAAAATTATCAATTTACACTACAATTCAAGGAGCCTGTAAATTTTAATAAGAAATCATATCCCGTTACTTATGCATTAAAAGAAACAGTAAGGACTGAACTAGACAAAATGATAGCAGAAGATATTATTGAGTATAGCTGTTCCCCATATACTAGTCCGTTAATAGCCGTTCCAAGAAAGATGGCAAAGTACGACTCTGTTCGGATGCTAGAGAGATCAATAAGATCATAGTTAATGACAGAACATCTCCCGGAGAGATTGAGGAGATATTGAAAAAATTTAATGGCATACAATTTATCAGCACCTGGGATACTGTTTGTGGGTATTGGCAGGTGGAGTTACACCCAGATAGACGAAAGTACGTTGCCTTTATTTTCGAAGGGAGGAACTACCAGTTCAAGCGACTACCGTTTGGACTGGTAAACTCAGTAGCTGTATTCGTAAGATGTATGGACCAGGTGTTGGGTCCATATACTATTCCATTTACCACAGTCTATGTTGATGACTTGTTGATTACTTCAGTGAATTGGGAAGACCATTGTGACAGAGTAGGGCAAGTATTACAAAAATTATCAGACAATAACGTTACCCTAAAGCTTCAAAAATCCAAACTTATCGCCAGTGAAGTCCAGTTCCTGGGTTTTAGCTTAACAAGACAAGGAGTAACACCATCCAATGAAAAGATAGAAGCAATCCAGAAGTTCCCAATTCCTAAAAATAAAAAGCAACTTCAATCATTTCTGGGACTTTGCAATTACTATAGGAAGTTTCAGAGAAATTATTCTGAAATGACAGCGAAGTTGTGACGTCTCCCTTGTTAAGATATCACAAATGTCGGGAACCAGTTCAATTTGTTACCTGTTAATTGAACTAGCTGCCGTTGTTAGTAAACCTTAATCACTAACAAATTTTAACACTTTATTATTCAGGAATTAAGCAAGGATTGTATAAATTTATTCACTCGTTGGGTGTTAGCAAAAACATCTCTTTATTAACATATTTATCTCTCATACTTTACTTTACTTTTAAAACTCAGATTCTAAAATTTCTGCATTAATTATTTTGTAAATTTACTTCTTACTCTTTTTATATCAAAAGCATTCAGCTAGATATAGTTTTCAGTACCACGGATCCGGGTTTCAACTTAGTTATGTTTTTATTACAACTTCAACCAAATTATTAGAAGAATAAATTTGGTTGTAAATTTTAAAATTAATTTAAATCTAAACATCGTAATGTCATTACTTCTTCATTACAGTGATTACAAAAATTTATATATTAAACTTTAAATTATCAAAGGTTCTTTACTGTTCTTTTTTTTTTTTACTGGTCTTGTTGTTTTACAGTGAACTTGTGTTACAAATATTATGTTTTGATATCACCTGAATATAACAATGTGTATGCTGTGGGGTCCATGATGGTCATCTTCAGTCCTCTTCTAGGGTGTGATCCACGGTTGCTCTTGAAGTTCCATGAGGTTGATTGTTTCTGGTAGTCTCTTCCTAGAGGAATAGATTTTGGTTCTAGAAGTTCATCCGGTTGCTGTTTGTGTTATCTTCTTTCGGAGTCGGTAGTTTACATTCTACTTTTGGTTACAGTTCATATTTTATCAGCACTAAAATCTGGTAATTAACATTTCTCACCATTTACAGCTTGCTAAGAGATGTGTCGGCTAAGTTTCTTTTTTTTTTATTCTTTGCATGTTTCTTCACGCACTACATTATAATTTTGTTTTTATTAATATTATTAAACTACATAGGTTAAATCGAACTCATTATAAACTTGATTAAATATTGTTTAACGGTATACACCTATGTGTATGTTCACAACACAGCAGCTACATCCTTACATCTCGGTGTCTATCGGGCGAGTGAATGCAAAGTTTAGCGGCAAGGGGTCAGTAGCTGGCGCTGTTTTACGCACGGAGAAAATACTTCGTTCTTTTAAGTTATATTAATTATTTACTAATTAAGTCGTAATACATTATTTTACCTTTTGGTTACGAATTACGAGTTTCTTTATTTATTTTGTACATATTTTATTTAATTAAAGTAATTATTATTATTAGCTAAATAACACCGTTCTTAACGTGTTGGTACAGGACAATTTGCACGTTGTTGCATGAATCTAGGCATAGGTACGGGGTGGATAATACTCTTACTTATATTGAAAGCAAATTTTTTATTTGTGCGATTTAAATATTTTTTTAAATCGTCACAAAGTTTTCTTCACAATTATCCTCTAAGAACAAATGGTCATGGGGACAGGAACAAGACAACTTACTCCAAATGATCAAGCATAATTTCCTAAGTTCAGTTATATTAAAACATCCTAATTTCGACCAACCTTTCTTTATGAACTGCGATGCCAGTGATATAAGTTTAGGATCTGTATTATATCAAGAAGATAGTGAGGGAGACTATCAGGTGGTGAGTTTTGCAAGCAGAATACTTAATGGATGTGAACGCAATTATAGTGTAACGGAAAAGGAGTTATTAAGCGTCGTATTCGCTTGTGGAAAATTCAGAACCTATATTCTTGGATACCCGATAACTGTGAGGAGCGATCATAAGTCAATATCTTTCCCAAAAAATTGCAAAATTAACCATGGAAGATTGGCAAGGTGGATACTCGCACTACAGGAATACCATATAAATTGGGAGTATGTTCCAGGAAAACAGAATATTGCTGCAGATATATTGTCCCGGATTAACATAGAACAGCAAACTTTTGAAGAGGAAAAGGAAACAATCGTCAAGGTATATACTATCATAAAAAACAAATCAGATTTAGAAAACATCATGAAATCAATTTCACAACAACAAACAGGGGATACAAAAATTAACAATTTTAGGCAAAGACTGATCCAACAGGATGAAAAAATTACTGCATATTATTGTCTACATGAAGACATATTATTTTACAAACCAAATAATGACCAAGGACCATGGAAGGTGGTGATACCTAAAGCTTTAGAAACAGAATTAATACTGGACTACCATAGTCGATATGGGCATATGGGTGTATTAAAAGTAATGAAAGCACTTGAGGAACACACTTACATTAAGAATATCAACAGGATAGTTAGAGAATGTATTCGGCAGTGCCACATCTGTCAATTGGCAAAATGCAATAACGAAAAAACAGAAGGAATAATGCAGACAATTACATCAACTGGTAAATTAGAGAGAGTACTTTTAGATGTGTGTGGACCGTTACCTCGTAGCGGAGGGATAAAACAATATAAATTTATTATAATCATGTTCGACCATTACTCCAAATTTACAAAACTATACCCCATTAATCGGGCAACTACAAAAAAGATTCTGCAAATAGTAATCCAACAATACATACCAGAGTTAGGAGCTCCAAGGTCAATTATTACTGATCACGGAACTCAGTTTCGAGGAAGGGTATGGAAGGAGACTTTGTTAGATCTAGGTGTCAAGACATATAAAACATCTGTCTATCACCCAAATAGCAACCCGGCGGAAAGAGTACTGAGGGAGGTCGGCCGAATCCTCAGGACCTATTGTTTCGATAAACACCAGAAGTGGAGTGACTACATTACACAAACAGAAAGTTTTATCAACTTAGCTTACCATGAATCAATACAAGATACTCCATATACTATAATGCATGAAAGACTACCACCCCGAGAAATTATTGAAATAATCAACTTCCCAAACAACCCAGCTTACCAGTTCGACAACGTGAGATTCCACAGCAAACTGAATGAACAAGTGGAGAAAAGAAGGAAAAAATACAAAATAATTCAGCAGGAAATGATCCAGTACAAGGTTGGAGACAAAGTATTGTTAAAAAACCGCGAATTGCCAAGTTCTAAGGAAGGAATAGCAAAAAAGCTATTATTACTGTATAACGGACCATATGTTATCGTAAAAAACAATAACAATAATACTTATGTAATTAGTGATGTGGAAACGAAAAAGATTAAGGGAACATACAACCAAGTTTCCTTAAAAATGTATTATGAACCCAATAAACGAATTTGAATAAATCTCAAAATTCAAATAAATAGTAAGGACAACTTTCAGTACATTTTGATAATGTAATTTTGAACCAAGTGAATAAACAAATTTGAATGAATTTCCAAATTCTAAACAAAATAAGCACCTCTTATTAAATATAATTATGAACTTGTTATTTGAATATAAAAGAAAGATGCAACATCCATGAATCAGAAGAAACCATAGTGCTATAAAATGAATAAGAAAAGACAAATGTAGACAATCGACGATGAAAATAAGACAAACCTAGAAACGAAGTTACTACGAATAACCTATCATGATTGTGAGAGAATCAACCACAACTATAGATACAGATAATTGTTATGTGTTAATTGAATAAAGATAGTGAATAAAAAATGAAGATTAAGCAGTACCGATAAAGAAGGAAAGAAGATAGTATCAATTGAAAATAAAAAATGTTATTAATATCGCCACAAGAAAATAAACATCTGAAAAAATCAATGGAAAGAAATATTTAGATCTGAGAAGTTAAACTGAGTGAACCATCCCAAGAATATATTATTATATTATTTTTATTTGATTTAGTCGTGAATAGACTAGTGATTATTAAATGTGATTGACTGATGAGATAGCTCCAGCAATCGATATTATTTATGTATTATGTATTATAAGGACAGCGGGGTATTAGGTCAAGAGAGCCCCCCGACTGATTCCAAAATATATGGTGATTAATTTGTTAGGGAGGTAACATGTTCCAGGGATGAAACACTTATAATTAAAGACAAGTATACCAGATCATAAAAAGAATAACAAGTGATAATATGAAAGATGAGATAATTGATAATTTCAACAAAATATACTATTTTATTAAAATAATCAAGTTTGGTGGCAGGGTAGTATGTAACATTACATTTGGCATAGCTTGATATCGTACCAGATTTAATGAAGACCATGGATAAGAAATTAACAAGAAGAAAAATATCTTTCAAAGTGATAGTGAAGATGAACGAATAACTACTTTAGACTGACTTGTACTACAACTGACCGTACCCAAATTAATATTTAGGCAAAGTGATGCAAAATACCCCGATAATGACAAGAATTTCAAATAATGACAAGAATAATACTTATAAAGACAGACAGCTTATATACCAATACTATAAGTAAACTAATGGTTTGTTAAATGTATCAAAATATAAAAATAATCAAAATACAAATTGAGGGATAATAGGCCCAAACATACAATACAATGTAAAATGAAATATTAGTAAATTATTAATTTGAATGATATAATGAAATAATATAACAAAACAATTATTATAGATACATGAAACATGCAACTAATTGTAAAGGATAGTGGACATAATGTTGTCAAGAGAATAATGAATAATAACCTATTCACATTATTATTATATGAACAATGTGAAATTGACTTCGAATAATTAATTAAATAACAGAGCAAAATGGATTGAGGAGAGATATTATTATGTGTTAAACAGTTGTTAGGGTTTAATGAAAGTTAGCTTATTTGTTCAATGTTCATTAGAGTCACAGCCATGTGGGCATGACAGTAAGTTGATATGATTGTATATTGTTTTTGTTGTTGTTAATGTAATGATGTTATTAGAATGCAATGAAGATGTTAAAACCATGTGATTAACCAGAAGGTCTTAAAACAATGGGCCAAATGGAATTTGTAAAATTAGAACATGGTACCAAACACACAAAGAAATAGGCCAATACTGATATAGTATGGTTGACCAACTATAAAATAATTATGAAAAAAAAGAAAAGAATTAATGTTATTAGATGATAAACAGTTTTTGTGTTTTTTGGAATTTAGTTTATCTGTTTAATGTTTATCAGAATCTCAGCCATGAGGGCATAATATTTAAGTCAATCTTAGTGCGTAGGCTTTCACGGCCGGTGTCATTACGATTATTTTCTAAAACTTCCGGGCTGAAAGGCCGTGGTCGATTGCTTAAAATGCTAAAGCATTTTAATTAATTAATTAATGAATTAGCCTGTTGCTTGTTCCCAGTCCATTGGGAGACGTGTTCGGCGTATCATCTATCGAACACTTTTCTTTTTCTTTTGCTACTGAAGATGGCCACCGGTGGTGCGGCCGAAACGTTTAGCAGCATTTTAAGCAATCGACCACGGCCTTTCAGCCCGGAAGTTTTAGAAAATAATTTTAAGTCAATCTGTTTGTAATTTTGTTAAAGTATTCACATTATGAGAGGATGATGAGTATTTTTAAATCTCATGGGTTAACATCCAATATAATGATTATAACTTAATTAAATATAAGGGTTCAAGCCAACAGGCTAAATAATAAAACAATATGTAACATGGTGTTGAAAGAATCACCATGACATAGGCCAATGTTAAAATAAATAAACTATTATCAGAATAGCCAGTAAAGTAACAAACCATTATAAATTAATAAGAAATAGTAAAACTAACAAAACAGACAGTAGTTCTATAATGGTAATCACATTTTTTGAACACATAAATGAATTAGCAAATGTTTTTGTGAATAGCAAACTGTATAAAGCCACGTAAAACCAAATTTTGTAAATTTTAGGAAATACTGTTAGAATTTTGTAAAACAAATGTTGAAATATAGATAGATTTATAGTTAATGGTATACACAACAAATCTGGAATCAAAATAATCCGTTTTAAGTTATTTAAGAAAAATTCAAATAGCCAAAATATAACATCAGTATTTCTTAAGCAAAAATAGGCATGTTTGGTGCCTATATGTCACAAATGTTAAGACCAAAATAATGATGCTAGTAGTTTTAAATTCCCAATCAGTACAGAAAAGTTATACTAATTTAAAAGTTTTGACCAAATTCAGACATTGAAATAATGAATTTGTATGACAATGTATATCTGAATCAAACAACCAGATTTCAAGTTTTACCTTAGCAACCAAAAATTTCAGATAAATAAAATTGGACTTCTTTAACAACGGTCATTGAATACAGACGCGTTAATAAAACGTCTCATATAATTATATTTTAAACAGTGAAAACACGTACCAGACTTAGTAAAACAAATCGATATACTTAATACAAAATATTATAATCAAGAAAGGAACATCCAGCATTTAATACAGAAGAATTGAGATCCAGGGAGAAGAGGCGAAGAAGACGTGGACCCTATCTTCGTCTTGAAAGAAGAAAGAAGAGGATCTGGTGAATTTGAACAATTTATTATCTTATGTGTCAAAACCAACATTTGTGTACACGAATATCTAGGAATTAAACAAAATAAAACTACTGACACTATACTACACCAACACTAAAGAACACTCAAAAAATAACACCAATTGAGCTTTACACTTTTTTGAACACCATAAAAACTTTAACGATAACTAATAGGCACCTAAACTGGTCATAACCTATAAATGTAAGTCACCAATACACGACTACCAGTTTGCACTTTAAACACCAAAACCTTGTAATATCCTGATATTGTGAAATTTGTATTTTGATTTTAAGAATAGTATTATTTGTTTAACCGTAATCCCCGAACCAGATACGCCCTGAGATAATTTATTTTAATAGAAAAAACAATCTGCATCATTCTTTTGGCCTGGCCGACTACATAACAATATTTTTAGCTACTGTACCAACTGATAAAAGAAGACGCATAATTTTGTCATAATTGTAATTACCATAAGGAAAAACGAGAAGTAATTAATCAATGCTTCATTGAATAAAGATCGTTACAAGGAAGATATCTGTTTGGTGTTATATTTGCGTTATTATTATTACTGTTTCATTTAAGAAATAAGTTAACATAGCACAGCGGACGGAGCAACTGTTGGCAACTCTGAGTGACGTCATTGGAACTGCACGCATAGTGGGAGCGAGCGGCAGAATACAAAATAATTTACCGTTAAACATATCTATTATTAATTGTTACAGATTGACGAACACACCGGTGTGGTTTAATAATTTTACACATACATATTAAATTTGTTACAAATTGACGCATAATACGTGGAGCATAAGAACTAGTCTCTCAACATAAATTGTTACCTTGTTACTCGCGCGAGAAATCTCATCACACATCTCATTTATTTATTATCGTTACAATATATATATATATATATATATATATATATATATATGTACTTGTCATAATTTCGGAATTGGAATCTGCTTAAACTACATTTTTTTATTGGTGTTTGTGTATTTGTTGCTTAATGTGTTTAGGTGTTATAAAAATGTATAAATGTTAAGGTTAATTGAATATTTGTTAAATGTAAAAGTGACAATTGAAATTTTAAGGGGCACACACACGCACATTTAGGGGTTATATGACATGATATATTATATGTTATATTTGTCCAAGGACACTTAAGGGATATTTAAGGTTTTATGTACGTCGGTGTACACTTATAATTTTGGCATATCCAAGTTCCGTCAGACCTTGTTGGAGTTGGTCGTGACCGGTCCGATCCTGTTTGGAATTGATCCCAAACCTTGAATCCTATTATGGCATTTCGTTGATATGACTGTACCGGAGTTGCTTCTCCTTTAATCGTGGATTATGGAGGCAGTAGGAGAGTTAACTGGCATTATATGGGTATTTTAAATTTTTTGAATGCGGTATTGTCGGACGAGACACTCGTTGTTAGTGACCTTGAACTATATCATCTTTGAGTTTAAAATTATTGAAGTTGAATTATCATAATGAAGCGTTTAATGAGTGTTTAAAAGGAATAAATCCCAATTTTAGTACTAAGCCACGTGTTGTTCAATCAAATATATTGCAACTCACCGTCTGCGGCTTTTTGAAACAACGTCTTCACTATAAAGTTGACATGTTTCAGGACACTTGTCCCATCCTCAGAACTTAAAATATTCGTGTATCATTTAACGTTGATACAAACTTGTCATACAAAATTTAATAGTTGAACCGTCTTACAAACTTGTTTCCTTTGGTATTGTAAACTTATATACGAATATACCAGTAGCTGAGACCCTGCTTATACTTAAGATTAACCTTATTAATACTAATAAACTAGATATTGATAGTATAAATGAATTGATGTATATTTTAGAGTTGGTTCTTGATCAAAACTATTTTACCCACAACAATCAATTTTTCAGCCAACAAGATGGGTTAGCAATGGGTTCTCCGCTTTCAGGCCTTCTTGCGGATATATACCTAAATAATTTCGAAAATTCATTCATTTTCACTAATAACAGACACAAGAATAATATAATATTTTACGGCAGGTATGTTGATGACACCTTTTTAATATACAAAGGCACACAAAGGCAAATTGATAGTTTACATAGTTATTTGAATAATATCAATGGCAATATGCGGTTCACACTTGAAAGTGAAGACAATGGTAAACTGAATTTTCTGGATTTAACTGTTGCCAAGGACATAAATAAAAAACTACAATTTAACATCTATAGAAAACCCACAACGACTGATATCGTAATACATGCTAAGTCCTTCCATCCTATATCCCAGAAATTGGCTGCCTTCCATAGTATGATTTATAGACTTTTATCTTTGCCCCTCGGTGATAAAGAATACCATGAGGAATTAGACACCATTAAATACATTGCAGTTACTAATGGTTATGATGTCGATATGGTGAACAACATCCTTCGAGAACATAAGAAAAAAGCATAGAAACATTAACGGACATAAAACTCGCGAGAATACAACACGCAAATACATTGCAACACCGTACACACATCTTATGCCTAACATTTTTGGGTCAATTTTTAATAAAAACAGCAATATAAAGGTCACTTACAAAACCACTAATAATATTATGAATAATCTTCGTGTCCGCAGAACTACCAGCCTTGAACACAAAACTGGTGTTTACAAATTGATATGTGACGATTGTGACGCCTTTTATGTGGGCCAGACAGGTCGTGGTTTTTTAAAAAGATTTATAGAACATAGGCCGCCTACACACTGTCACAGCTTGGACAATATCAAGTCAAAATTTGCAGAACACATCATTCCCGAAAATCATAATTACACTAATTTTAAAACTAACTTGATACCTAATCACATATGTAAGAAAGGGCGATATAAGAACGCCCTTGAAGAGTACGAAATTTATAAAGCGTATAATAATACTGATACCAAGCCGCGTGTTTTAAATGATCAACTGCTTTTCAAGTCGAATGTATTGTAAGACACTGTCATGCGTTATTGTCGTGGTGGGAGCCAGACGTAATTCAGTGCGTGGTCAGTCACCGTACGATGTACATCGTGTAACCGTGGCGATCGTTTTTTAAACATTTATATTAGATTTTAATATTTTAATTATTTGAAAACTGTATCAACGTTAAATGATACACGAATATTTTAAGTTCTGAGGATGGGACAAGTGTCCTGAAACATGTCAACTTTATAGTGAAGACGTTGTTTCAAAAAGCCGCAGACGGTGAGTTGCAATATATTTGGTTTAATGAGTGATGCATTAATTAATTGAATTTAAGGATTTTATGAATCGTTTATTGGGTGTTATGATTATGTTGTTCGGATGTTATATGGTATTTATTTACGTGTTATATGGTATTGTGTGTTGTAATTTTGTATCTTTGTGCTTGTGTATTGTTGTTTTTATGGGAGCCCGCTCTGTCTTCTCGGCTACTTCCTTTCTCCTGCACCGTTAAAGACCCTGAGATACTACTTGAATGAAATCAAGTTTTTCTGTTTGTCGTGATGTGTTTGGTTGGACCGTTGTTGTTGATTATTTGTTGCTGTTGATCGTGTAATTCTAGCGGGAGCTTGTACCGGGTACGATTCAACAGAGCAAAATAAATTAAAGCAGAGATGAGTATTGATTTCTTTTATGGCCCTGTTTTTGAGAGAGGAATGTAAATGATAACTGTGCACGAGAGAAATATTTTAAAATTAAACATACGTAGAGTTATTAAATTACAATCAACACAATAGTTTCGGGAAGTGATGTATTCCGATCCGAGATAACCTTTGGTCAACTCATAGCCGCATGGGTAATGGAATGTCTATACTTATCTGATATACCGTTGTGTGATTCCTTGTCATTTTTGTCCGTTCGGCATTATGAGTTCAACGGCAACTTAACCTGTTCTCCTTCAAACAGCTGTTCTATTATTGTTCAATGTTACTCGGTTATTAGCGTGGTGTTATTGTGGGGTCCGATCCATTCCACATTCGCATTCTTGGGTAGATGTCCCCAGTTTTGTTTGAGTATCTCGCGTCATTGTGAGAGTTGGCCCCTCAGTGGAGAAGTTACCCCCCCTTTTCATGTATTAAGATTAATTGCTAGATAGGGCGATGTAGAATTGATGTTCGCGTGCCCTCGGTGCGGTCTTCCTCTGCCTTGTTAGTCGGGGCCGTCCTCCCTAGTGTAGGGGTGTGGATCGCTCATATGCCAAGGTTTATAGTTGCCTTGATTTGTTGTATACGTGTGGTCGGTCCAAGAGGTGGACAGAGAATGATGAGGTATGCACTCACATATCAAGGTCTGTAGTAGCTTGTTGGCCTTCTGGCATTAATATGTGAGTGGCAGTAGAGTGGTGTCACCAGTGAGGGTGACGTTTGGGGCGGTCCCCTGCGATTGGCATGGCGGAGGGGGTTTTGCGGGGATAGTCGTGTTGAGTTAAGTGTTGTTCAGTCCTGGGAAGGGGGGGATAGAAGAAGGTCCTGAGTAGATATTGATTGGGTTCTCAGTTTGTGGGTTTGGAGGCCTTAGGAGGTCAGAGCTCTTGGGTCCGAATTCTCGTCTTTATTCTTTTCTCCTTCTGTCTCTTGTTGCTGTGTGCTGACCCTGATCAAGTCAGCATGAAGCACCGCATACTCATACACATACACATTCAGACACACATGCATACACACTCCACTTCTTCATTCCTCTTGTTTCGTTTTCTCTCTGAACCTCTGTTCTCCTAAGAGCGGTAGGTTTTCTGAGATTTCCCAAGACAGCCAAGAGACTTGTTTTTAGTATTGACTAGCCCAGAGGCTGTGATTTGAATTTGAGGCAACCATGTTGCCTTTTTCGGGTGAGGGTATGCCGAAGTGTTCGGCATAATTTAAAAATCGCGCCGAGGCTAACCGAGGCAGTGGTTGTCGGCGCCAATGACGTTTGATAGGTGAGCGGCGATTCAATAATGCAGGCTGCCGGTCAGCTGATAAACAGTCCATTCCACATTAAACCGAGGCCTCGTGGCAAAATGAAAAACGCGAGTCTGCCTCATTTCCAATTGCGCTCTCCTCGGTACTGGTGTCTGACGGCCTTAGAAGGAATTTCTGCCACCGCTACATTCTTTCTACATTATGTGTCGCTGATCGAAGGTGTCTCAGGTAAAAATCATTACTTACTCTTTTCATTTGATTAAGACTTATGTGTTAAATAAATAAATGAGAATTGTGGGGGTTATTTATTAATTGTGTGAGAACGAGTACATGTGAGTGAGTGTGTGTGTGTGTGTGTGCATTCAGCAGGCTACTTCAGGTATGCATATATGTATGTTGGCACGTGGTGATTTTGCACCCGACTATTTTAGAACTCAAATGTAAAAGTAATACAAAATATGTAACACCAAAAGCGAAAGTAGTTGTAATGGCAAGTTGAGTTGAGATTTTTGGAGATATTTTTTTTAAAATACAAACGTGAACATTTAGTATCTCTAATTGCATGAAACCAGGTTGCTGGTGTACAATATTGGGGGTGTGAAAAATCGTGACAGTGTGTGTGTGGTCTTGGTAACCGATATTGAGCCGGTTATATGTCATGCCGACTACTGTATACCTAAACGTTACAGGGTCCTTTATCCGCCAAGAGGAAGGGCGAGGATGAAATGGTGACCTGACCATCTATCACCATCGGCAGGGACGTCGACCGAGAGCTCCCCAACGCCGTCGGACACACACATACACACACAAGCTCCAGGAGATTAGGAGGACAGTCGCCCTAAGGAAAGTGAACCACAGTTTCCAGTTCACCAACAACCTTGCTAGTCATCATCATCACAGGCGGTAACATCAACCTGTGTTAAAATACAGGTGGGAAATTTCCAATTATACAGTTTCAACAATTGCTACACTTTTGGTGCTCCAAGCAAACATGGACATGCTTATTCAATATATGGATTATATTTTCAATTTATAATTGCCAGAATTGTGTGAGAACAAGCCTAATCAATGCATAATTGTGTTTCACTTAGCCTGTGTTAAAAAGGGTATTCACTTTTATGTTCTCTGCTTATTTACAGTGTTAAAATTACTTTCATTTCTGTTATAATAGCACATTGAATATATATACATATATTTTCTAGAAAATGAAAAACGATGAATGTTAAAGGCATTAAGCAATGAAACAAATCAACTTGTTAGAACTATCCCTGTAAATATATATATATATATATATATATTGTAACAAGACCGCTTGTGGTATAATCAAGCCCCACTGTTTGGGCTAGCCACTTGGTCACCAGACCGCTGTATGCCGGTCGTTACAAAAGAATAAAATGTATATGGAAAATTCAATAAAAATAGAATTTTCAAATAATAAAATAATTTTGTTATGTTAATAAATGTGTTTAAATGAGAAATACATCTGTTTTAAAAAGGTTCTGTCAAATTTTAATAACAGGTAGTTATTTATTGACCGTCGAGCACTTCTTGAAGATTTGAACCAAGTCTGGAGTTAAATAGATTAACTCCAGGTAATAATCGATTGGTAACTTTTCTGACTGGTCCAATATCTTGTTCAGATAGAATAAATTCTTCTTACTTACGTCCTTCAGCCTTATAAATACCCTTAAATTACCCTGTGAAATAAGTAACAGATACGAAATAATGGAAATATAAATATTTATTGACAATTTTAAATAAATAATCGATATTTTATCGATGGAGAGCAATTATCGACTCTGTCTCGGGAATTATCGATTGTCATACAGAACAAATTTTATGATATATTATATTAAAAGACAGGTTCTTTGAGCGATTAGAATTAATAGTCAGAGAAGGGTGACGAGAAAGTATAACATTAACAATTAAAAATAAATACAATAATTATTATTCAATGGAATTTAAATAATTCTTATATGTAATGTGTTTGAATGTTTTCGAACCATTGAAGACTGACGCCACTGCGATGTAGTAAGCAGATTTCGTTTTCAAGATGGCCGCTACTCGGGTTGGTCCAGGTTACTGCCAATGCGTCGTGTCAGAAAATCACAATAAAATTACCTTCATTAAGGTTTGAAATGTCCCCGCACTGGTGTAATATGTCTGTAAAGTTATTTGGTGTATTCTGGCGAAGTGTTCTGTGTAAACTTGTGTTAGTTAGTTTATTTTGAATGTGTTCTCTTCTGTGGGTTAAAATTCTCAAGATGTGGTTAGGATTGTAGAATGAATCAGTTTAAATATAATGTTTTATTTGTTTCTATCACTCGTATTATGGAGTTAAGTGTTTGTTTTCACTATTGTCGTGAATGTATTAACAGCTTTAGCTTTAAAAAGTGTCTAATCCGTCTAACTCTCGTTCACTTATTTCAATGGCTAAACGCTAGTACCATTTTTCTCGATTTAAAGAAACGTTCTTTACACAACTGTCCAGCTTGATATTCAACAAAAGACTAATTAACTTGGTCATAAATCTGGCCCAGTTAATCCTTGAAAAAGTATTGTTAACAAATTTCGACTTACCATACACATGATAAAATATTACATTATATATGGAATTTATCTATTTTATTCCTCACTTTTATGAATTATTAACCTTATTATTGGTTTAATCATCTCATTCCCTTTAAATTGATGTATTATAGTCCATATCTGTGGACATTTTGTGGAAATTAACAAATTTTGTTCACATTTTGGAAATATAGGCTCAAAATTGGATTTCCGCCTTTATATAAAATTCCTCCATTTTAAATATTATTAATACTATTATAATAAATTTTAATTAGTCATATTCCTCTTCCTTTCCTTAAATACATATAAATTACACCTTTGAACTGGTTTTTCGTGTTAATCTGTAAATTTGACATTGCTCTTTAAAATTAATTAATTTATATATTTTGAAAATTTACAATGTTTTAAGGTATATTTCCTTATTATCATTTTAACTCATAGGATCCTTCCTAGTAGTGGTTAATTGAGTTATCTTATATAAATCTTGGTAGTTTACAGGATTTATAAGTGAATTATACTAGTTTATATTGGTTCTGTGATTCCACCAAATGGCCTAGATTTTAGAATTTTATATTTCTTTCTTTCTCAAATAATTTAAACTTAATTCCTCCTCTGACTTTACATAATTACAATTATATGAAAATAACATGGTTTATAACTTATTGTGTGGTGTAGTAGTTAATTAACACTACAGTTATTAAAATAATTAATTATGAACATTATTTAGCAATCTGCACAATTTAACATGTTGCAGATATGGTTTGAACATATATCTTTTAACTATTTTTGAGCTAATATACCATACCTATTAGAACATTATTAATGGTATGTTGGCTATTATTTATCAAACATAATTCTTTTTAAAACACATAACATAAATCTTATTTTCTAAAAAACCTTACATATACATTTATTAACACATTGATTTTAGGACTGTGAATAAACAGTATATTTAAACATTTTACACTTATTAATACTATATTAATACCAGTCCTTTCTGGTTTAAACCATTATTATTGTGATCCCCTACATCAGTAAACATTAACTCCCATACTCTATTTATTATCATTTTTTTTTTTTACAAATGTCTTGTAAATAAAGATTTACATTAAAATAATGAAATACTGGAAACCTTCCATTTTATTATTTTATTATGCTGCTTATTATTAGATATTAAAGTTGTGATATAGCATACTGATAAGTTATAGTATCACCAACTTTAAGTTTATTGCATTTTTAAAAAACACTTACACAAATTCACTTTCACTGTTGGTTCTGATATTTTGAGTCTTATTATCTCAGACCAGACCTTTAGTAATCATGGACCGTTAAGACTAGTTTATTTTCTTTATTACACAATAGCTTTAGTCGGTTCACTTCTTATAACGCTATACAGCACTTTAGTTTTCTCAATAATTACATTTTATAGGATTTTGGGTATGTTATACTTTCTGTTGCATAGTTTTTGTGGGTTTGGGGTTGATAGTAGTTTATATAATAATAGGTTTTACTACGGTGTTTCTTTCATACTATTTCTTCCTCTCCTCCTGTCTTCTTTCTTGTCCTTCTTCGTATCTTCCTTCTGGTCTTCATTCTTGTCCCTCTTCTAGTCTTCATTCTTGTCCCTCGTCTAGTCTTCACTCTTCTGGTCTTCCTTCCTCATTCTTGGGTAAACCAAGGTACTTGGTGTTATCTCGACTGAGGTTTAGTTTGGAGTATTTAATTTATTCACTGAACTGACTTTATTCTTCTATACAGGTTTCAGGGTATTGTTTTCTTCCTGTTCACAAACTTTATTCTTCCCTCTTCTTGTTTTTGGGGTATTTTGGTATTCACCACTCTTTAATTGAGTATCTTTTTTCTTGATATGGTCTTATATAATTGGTTTACTGCTCTGAGCTTCCTGGGTAACTTACTGATATGATACTATGAGTTGCTTCGATACGTTCTTTGGTTTCTTAAAACAGTGGTTTTTATATATAATGTAATGAGGATTTTTATTTTATCGTGTTTCATTCCTCTGATTTATTTAAATGTCATTCAATATTATTATAACATTTGTTGGTGTAATTAAACTTTATGATTTCACATGACTTAAAATGTAGTGGATTTTCTGTCACGCTACAGAATGCCCTTCTCCAGAAGTAATTTTTTCAGAGTATACTTGCTTTGTCTGAAACAATTGCTTATGATAATTATTCAAGGTTTGTTATTATTTTGGACTTCCTTCCATTTTAAAATTTTCTTATTTATATTTGAGTTTATATCATTCTCACTTGATCTTCCTTGATAGTAATAGTCATCTGAGTTTCATATTTATTATTTCATTTTTATATTTCTTCTTAGTATTTTCTCCTTGGGATATTTCCTCCCTATCGTTCCCTACTTTGTGAGCTCGTTCAGTTCAGAGAGGCACTGTACGCTACTTTCCTCTGCTGTCCAATACTTCACACATATTTGAGTACAGAGGCAAATCATCTCTGCTCAAAAAACTTATTAATCCTGCTGGAATTATCTTCAGACAGATTAAAAAAAATTCTTCAGAATAGTACACATTTGTTACTATTTAAAAAATAACTTTGGGATACTTCACTTATCACTTATTATACTTCTCAGAGATTTTAATATTCCTATCTCAGTTGTTCATCTGATTCATTATCTGGATGTTTCTTTCATTTGATATTATGGTAGGAAGCTCTTCTATTATTACATTTTTCAACTTTTCTTATCATATAAATCTTTTGGTTGTAAATTCTTTATTACCTTCTGGTTTTTTCATTATAATCTGCATTATTTATAGTAGCATATCTTTATGACATTTTTAGACTGTTTCTTCGTTCTTAAAATTTCCACTTGTTCTATTTTTTTTTTTAGAATTTTTATAACTGTCATTATCATAATTGTCATTTAATTCATAAATCATTTTATATTAATTCGTTTAATTACATAAATCTTTGACATTATTTTCACATTATTCTTGTCATTGTTATTATACTTGTGAATGATGGTTTTTTATTAATTTCGTAATGAGGTCATAATTTCTCCTCATACCACTTCAAAGTTTCATTATCTCATAATTCCAAAGAAGGTTTTGTACTTTATCATATTCAATCACTCAAATCGTATTAAAGAAATTTTTCTTTTTTTATTTCCTTTAGCATCATTTTATGGAAAGGTTTTTCCTCTTCATATTGAACTTAGACGTGATCATATTGTCCAGAATTGTTTGTTTTAATTCTAAATCTGTTACTTTTTTTTATCCCATTATGATCCTTTGTTACCATGGTAATTATATTCTATTTTTACCATAAACATGGTATGAAATCTCTTCTGTTTATCTCACCAAAGTGTTTTATTTATAATTGGTTGGTAAGTTGTACTTATACTTGGTTTGGGAAACTTGATTTATACATAATTAAAAATTCACTCTTCTTATATTATTCCATAAAGTTTTCTCAAATAATTTGTATGTAAGGTGGGCTTATATGTGTTTTGGCTGGTTTTATTTCTCTAAACTCTCTTGGTATTATTGTCAAAATGTTTCTCTTCAAATAAATATTTAGTAAGCTGTCCTTACTTGTTTTTGACTTTAGATGGTTTTATTTCTAAATTCTCTCCTTCTTTATTATTATATTATAGCCATAAAGTTTTTTTTTTCAAATATTTGTTATGTAAGATTGGCTTACAAGTGTTTTAGAATTTTGAGGATTATTTCAAAATTCTTCTTGTTATTCTTCTTTCAAAATGTTCCTTCTCCAATAAATTGTATGTAATTGGCTTACATTGTTTTTAGCATTTGGATAAATTACATTCAAAATTCTGTTTTATATATCTTCTTCTAAAATGTTTCTTCTCAAATAAATTGTATGTAAATGGCTTACATTGTCTTTAGAATTTAGAGGATTTTAAATTCTAATTCTTCTTCTATCATTGCCATAAAAATTCCTTCAAATATTTTCTTTATGTAAGGTGAGCTTACGTATTTTAGAATTTTGGGGTTTTTAAATTCTATCTTATATTCTTGCCATAAAATTTTCTAATAATTGTAGGTAATATGTGCTTATATTTCTTTTTAGAATTTGGCTGATTTATTCTAACTTCTTCTTATGCATATCTTCTAAACGGTTTTCCTTTAAATAATCTTGATGTAAGGTTGGCTTACACGTATTTTGGAATTTTGGGGATTTATTTTAAATTCTAATTCTTCTTCTTCTATCATTGCCATAAAATTTCCTTCAAATATTTTTGTATGTAAGGTGAGCTTACGTAATTTAGAATTTTCGGGTTTTTAAATTCAAATTCTTCTTCTATCATTGCCATAAAATTTCCTTCAAATGTTTTTTTATGTAAGATAGGCTTACCTTTGTTTTAGAATTTGGCTGATTTTACCTTCAAAATTCTGTTTTATATATCTTCTTCCAAAATGTTTCTTCTCAGATAAATTGTATGTAATTTGCTTTACATTGTGTTTAGAATTTAGTAATTTATTCTAACTTCTTCTTACGTTATTATAGCCATAAAATTTTCTAATAATTGTAGATAATATGTGCTTATATTTCTTTTTAGAATTTGGCTGATTTTATTCTAACTTCTCTTATATTACTGCCACATAGACTTTTCATAAATGATTGTAATAGTTTTCATAATTACATGGTAAACATATCATATTAGTTTCATAAATATTGTATGACTCTTTTCTTGTCTTTATTCAAACGTATTTCTTATTATTATTTTTTCTTTATACCCAGGTGGATGCTTTTTATTATAGTGCATTGTTGCTCATAGTTCCTTTATAAGGTGTAGTTTCTTAATTAATTTATTTCTTAAATTCCCATTTTGGTTCTTTGTCCCTTCTTCTTCTCATTTTTCCTCAGTGGTAATTATTTTCATCTTCTTTGTGGTGGTTTTGCCGTTGTCGGTTATCATGACATCCATCCCTTTTACCACCTCATTATGTATCCGTATTGATCCTTATCAGATCCAAACTTATCAATGTTAATCTTGGAGTAATCATTCTCCTTCCTTTCCTTTTTAGGTTTTTGACTACCTTCTGCTTTGATATGGTTGACTTGAGCTATTCGGGGTCCTCCGTCGTTTTTTGGTTCGTTATGCAGTATTTTGTGACTAGGATATTCCCCGACTACTACTCAATTTTCATTCTCACTGTTATCTCGGTTAGGTCCGACCGGAGTGTTGGTCGGTAAACCTTGAGTGGTTGCTGTCCGCTCCGTATAAGGGTTAGATGGTTGGTTTCGGTTCATGTTCCGTTCAGGTTCATCTAAGCTGTTACGGATAGTACCTTGGTTGGTCCCGTTCTAGGTTTCTCCAACGATCCTCCTCCTCATGGAAACTGTTACGCCGCTGATAGTAGTTTCTTCGTTGACGATTGTCTTCAGCTCGTATAAAGTTCACTCTAGGGCGAGGAAACCTATTATTATTAAAATTACCATTATTGGGACCCGTACGATTGGTATTATTGTGGTAAGGACTATTACCATAATTGGGGCTTCTCTGACTATTTACGTTATTAGGGTAGGGATTGCGGTTACCCTGATAACCATTAGAGGGTCGATTCGGGTTTTGCTGGTTGGGACCCGTATTATTATTATCATTGTAACTAGTATTATTTCCATTATTTCCATTATTAGAATTGTTATTTCGCGGGTATGTCCGACCTCCTTGGTACCCAGTATTTATGTGGTTCGTACCCTGGTTATTGTTCTGGTACGTCCTTGGTTCGGGCCCATCACTTCTTCTACGACTCTGCCGGTAGTAATCTTCATTTTCATAATTCTCTAGGAGTTCTGTCATTGCCTGGATGGTTTTTATCTGGCTGCCCCTCCTTGCACGAATCACCTCCTCATCATAATGGTAAGACAGCTTGTTTATTAGGCATTCCTCCGGTATGGCTGGTTCTAAGTGCTTGGCCATACACACTTTGCCGAGGAAATAAGCCGTCATTGAGCTGCCGACTTGTGGTTTGTAGCGGCCGTGGCATATATTATCTCTTATGAGATTTTGCGTGGTCTCTGACCAGTACTTGGCTTTGAACAGGCTCTTGAATTGTTCATAATTGTCGATGTCGCTCCGGTTGGCCATCCACCAATGGTCATTCACCTCCCGAAACGACTCGTCAAGGATCTCTCTGTTCTGGACCCATCGGTTCCCTCGGTGTTTCTCGAGGTACTCCTCTATTCGTGCCAAGAACTCCATAGGCTTCCGTTTGTATTGCCGGAAATTGAGCCATTCTCTGTTCTCTGACATGGGGAAATTGTGATATCCGGATGGTCTGTTTCTTATTAACTCTATCTCCTCCTGGCTCTGACGCACCTGTCCGGTTATATGCGACATAGCGGCTTCCACGCCATCGCATCTTTCTGTTACTTGGGTCTTCACTTTATTTACTTCTTCCAAGGCAAATTTCTTGGTCTCCTCTATTCTTGTTTTCTGTTGTTCTTGGACCTGAGTAATTTCCTTTGTTATTACTTCCCGTACTTCCAGCACTTCGTTTTCTGTTTGACGACATCTTTCGTCTACTTCTCGGATCTGCTGGTTAACAACCACAACTTCCAGTTCTAATTTCTTGACGATGGACTTCTTTGTCTCAGTTATCTTTTTATTCAACTCCTCTTTAGCTAGCTCAATCCTCTCGTCTAACTTATTCATGTTCTCTTGGTTAACTTCCCTTAGTTCTTCTCTCAACCTTTGATTATTCTCGTCCATCTTCTCCTCCATTTTCAGATTATTTTCCTCCAACTTTTCCCTCAGTTGCTGATTGTCGCTTTCTATTTTCTTACTGGTTTCTTCCATCTTTTCTTCCAAATTCTTATTATTTTCTTCCATTTTCCTTTCCATCTTCCTACTAGTTTCTTCGATCCTCTTATTAGTATTTTCTATTTTACGGCCCAATTCTTCCTTTGTGGATCGGTTATCTTCCTTCAGATCCTCTAGTTTTTCATTTAATGAATGGTTGTTTTCCTTCAGATCCTCTAGTTTTTCATTTAATGAATGGTTATTTTCCTTCAGATCCTCTAGTTTTTCATTTAATGAATGGTTATCGTCATCCATTTTCTTGCTTAAATTCTCCTCCATCTTCTTGTTATCTTCCGTAGTGGAATCCATTTTCTTATTTAAATCCTCCTTTGTGGATTCTATATTTTTATTGACTCCTTCCATTTTCTTATTTAAGTCTTCACTCAATTTCTTGCTATTTTCTTCATTGTCCTTGCTCATTTTCAGGAACATTTCCATTAATTTGTCCAACTTACTATTTTCTGTGGTCTTACTTTTTTCTGTTTCCTTGTCTTGGACATGGACTTCTCCTGTTTGAGTGTGTGCTTCTGGTTGTTCCTCCGGTGGTGCTGGTTGTTTCGGTTCCACCTGGGTCACTAACACTTCCGGATCCTCCACAGGTGTTGCCTCTTTATCCCCCATGTCAACCTCCTTTTCGGCTTCTGCCGCCCTCTTTTTCGATGTAGCTCGTCTTTGCATTTTTCTCTGTCTCTATTTATTAATCGCTGCCAAGCTTAGATTATTAAGCCCTCTAAGTTGGACGCCACTTTGTAACAAGACCCTGTGGCTGCAATCAAGCCCCACGTTGGGCGCCACTTTGTAACAAGACCGCTTGTGGTATAATCAAGCCCCACTGTTTGGGCTAGCCACTTGGTCACCAGACCGCTGTATGCCGGTCGTTACAAAAGAATAAAATGTATATGGAAAATTCAATAAAAATAGAATTTTCAAATAATAAAATAATTTTGTTATGTTAATAAATGTGTTTAAATGAGAAATACATCTGTTTTAAAAAGGTTCTGTCAAATTTTAATAACAGGTAGGTATTTATTGACCGTCGAGCACTTCTTGAAGATTTGAACCAAGTCTGGAGTTAAATAGATTAACTCCAGGTAATAATCGATTGGTAACTTTTCTGACTGGTCCAATATCTTGTTCAGATAGAATAAATTCTTCTTACTTACGTCCTTCAGCCTTATAAATACCCTTAAATTACCCTGTGAAATAAGTAACAGATACGAAATAATGGAAATATAAATATTTATTGACAATTTTAAATAAATAATCGATATTTTATCGATGGAGAGCAATTATCGACTCTGTCTCGGGAATTATCGATTGTCATACAGAACAAATTTTATGATATATTATATTAAAAGACAGGTTCTTTGAGCGATTAGAATTAATAGTCAGAGAAGGGTGACGAGAAAGTATAACATTAACAATTAAAAATAAATACAATAATTATTATTCAATGGAATTTAAATAATTCTTATATGTAATGTGTTTGAATGTTTTCGAACCATTGAAGACTGACGCCACTGCGATGTAGTAAGCAGATTTCGTTTTCAAGATGGCCGCTACTCGGGTTGGTCCAGGTTACTGCCAATGCGTCGTGTCAGAAAATCACAATAAAATTACCTTCATTAAGGTTTGAAATGTCCCCGCACTGGTGTAATATGTCTGTAAAGTTATTTGGTGTATTCTGGCGAAGTGTTCTGTGTAAACTTGTGTTAGTTAGTTTATTTTGAATGTGTTCTCTTCTGTGGGTTAAAATTCTCAAGATGTGGTTAGGATTGTAGAATGAATCAGTTTAAATATAATGTTTTATTTGTTTCTATCACTCGTATTATGGAGTTAAGTGTTTGTTTTCACTATTGTCGTGAATGTATTAACAGCTTTAGCTTTAAAAAATGTCTAATCCGTCTAACTCTCGTTCACTTATTTCAATGGCTAAACGCTAGTACCATTTTTCTCGATTTAAAGAAACGTTCTTTACACAACTGTCCAGCTTGATATTCAACAAAAGACTAATTAACTTGGTCATAAATCTGGCCCAGTTAATCCTTGAAAAAGTATTGTTAACAAATTTCGACTTACCATACACATGATAAAATATTACATTATATATGGAATTTATCTATTTTATTCCTCACTTTTATGAATTATTAACCTTATTATTGGTTTAATCATCTCATTCCCTTTAAATTGATGTATTATAGTCCATATCTGTGGACATTTTGTGGAAATTAACAAATTTTGTTCACATTTTGGAAATATAGGCTCAAAATTGGATTTCCGCCTTTATATAAAATTCCTCCATTTTAAATATTATTAATACTATTATAATAAATTTTAATTAGTCATATTCCTCTTCCTTTCCTTAAATACATATAAATTACACCTTTGAACTGGTTTTTCGTGTTAATCTGTAAATTTGACATTGCTCTGTGCCGGTTTGAAGCCGGCGGTTATAGAATTCTAGAAAAGTTTCGTAATTGTAACATAACGTGAGCCGAGGCAGCGGGGGCGAACTTTGGTCCGCGGTATGAGGGGAGCGGCACTGTGTGCGGTTGCGCGCGCAACTCGGCTATGTGCGGTGAATATTCTGTGCCGCTGTGTGCAGTCCACGCTTCGCCTCGCTCAGAGAATTGTCCCCGTCTCCGCTCTCCGTATTGTACGACGAAAGTTGCTGTTTCTACATGCTTGGCTAGGCGTAAATTTGACTCCCGGTAAGTTTGTCTTTGTATTTATTTGTCTTTATAAATTATTATACATGTATGGATAATTAATAACTATATGCAAATGCATAAAATACGTAATGATGTGTGTGTGCGACCCGACAAAGTTATGTAAGAGAAACTCATTCTTTACTGTTGTACGTAACGCCCTGTATATAGCCCATGCTTTATTATTTTCTGTAATAGTGCGAGAAGTTTTTCAAGAGTCATTGTCATAGTAAAAGTGCACTACATTAAAAATTAATGACTAAAAAACTTGGTGCGCAGTCAGGTCGTGAATGGTGTCTGTGCATGTAGTAGACGGTCGCAGAGTTTGTTAATTAACTTCACAAGTAGAGAATGAAGTGTGAGAGCTTCTATGTATGAAATTTAATTGAATGTAAAACATTCTCAATGCTGTGAGTGACTTGCTGTTAAAATTTTGGGTCAAATAATGATTACTGCTCTCCACGTGGCCGGTTTAACCTGCAAATTTTTGTCGAAGCATGTTGACTGAGTACAGTTCACTTTATATTAAGCCACAATTTAATAAGTCTGTTCATGATTCAAATCTACTTATTCCTTGGCTGATTTTTAGACTCTTTAAGCTGGTAGTAAAAACTTTAATTAATGAATATTGTGCTTTATTGGGAGTTAGCTGGCGGCCCGTTAAGAGGTTAATTACCTTAACTCGGGTGCACATTTTTAATAGACTGTTCTCTAATTTACTTGAATTCACAGGGTTCTCGCACTAAGCCGGTTTCCTGGCTTGCAGTGGGCTGAACATCTGCCCAAGCTGTGAACCATGTCAAGATCGTATACGAAGAGGGAGATGGAGACTGAATTTCTATGTTGCACTCGCCAGCACTTATAAGGTGATATTTTGCATTTATTTCATTTTTGGGGCCGGGCCGTCAGTGTGCCCGTTTACTGCAAATAGCCTGGAAGCCATGGGACCACGTGTCCAGACTGTTTACCGGGAAGTTGAGCTGTGATCATGACTCTGAACACTATAACTTAAATTTCATAAACCTTTTTTATAACTCATTTATATAACACTAAATGCTATGCCTGTAAGTGCGTGCTGCACTGCGGGAGCGCGCCAGAGAGCTTTAATCTTGTACCATTTTACTGTTGCATATCATTTTCATTTCACTCTATACAAAATTTAATTATTGCTCAGTAGCTCTGTTCCGGCTGGAACAGCTGGGTATAAAATTTAATTTGACTAGGGGTTTCACATTTAAGGGCTGGGGACTTTCCTGGGGGTTTTTTTTGGGGGACTTTTCTGGGATTACAAAATGGGACTTAGTTTTTCTTTGACACACACTGGTGCAACTTCAGACAGGTTGAATGCCTGTCAACTTTTGTCAACTACATGTGGGCGCGCTCCCACGGATGCCAGAGCACAACCACCTTACTTTATTCTTTTCCTTTAATTATTTTATATAGTTATTTGAGGCTAATAGAAATAATTTACTAATGTAATGGAAATATTTTAGCTGATTTTTGCCCCTTGCACAAGGGCTAAACTGATTGTTTTCTTAACTGGCAAACACATATGGGTTCACTTCCCACTTATAGCATTTGCTGTTTAATTTTTGACTATAAAACATGTATTCATCATTTTCTTTTTTGAGTAAATTATGTATTGTCAAAATCGTCTGAAATAGTAATGCCTCAAGCAATTAATTTCTGTTTATTAAGGTACATAGAGATTTAATTCCTGTTTGGAATTTTTTTTTGAAGTCAAATAACTGTCTAGAATTTTATAAACACTGTCTGAAAGTAGGTGACGTAGTTTTGCCAGTTTCAATTAATGATGTGAAAGGAACTTAAGGTTCACACGCTCATCATGGGTCATTGATCAATGGAATGCTAGATAAAGGGGTGGTCCGGTTATTTATGCCTCATGAATTATTATCATTCTTCCTGGGGTTTTGGCTTTACGTTATTCTGCTGAACGGGTTGCCGAAGGGCGTATATTTTATCACTGCTGAGTTATAAGATTGTAGTTACTCTACCTGTTGGGTGGGTGCATTCCAGGGGCATGCGTGTTAAAAATTAATGTAATTGTGAGTTGGTGTACCTTGTGTTCTGTGTGTGTTGTTATGTGTCCAGCTAGCCACGAGATGGGAGAAAATTTTATAATTGGATATATATATGGGTGTTCATTGATTTATATATATATTTGTTGCGCTTAATATTATACATATTTGTTATGCTGAAGATTTGAAGATTTATACACACTTGTGATCGTTTATATTTGTACACATTTGTTATGACTAAGATTTTACACACTTGTTATCTTTTACCATATTCATACTTGTGATTGGGCATACAAGCAGGGCATGAAATAAAATAAATTGTTATCGTTCTGTTACAGCTGAGTTTTATTGCAAGTCCCGTCATACTGGACCCAGCATAATTTTTGCTTCCCTAGGCTTCGGCCTCGTCCTAATTAACTTGTGGCTTCTCTTTCAAAAAAAATATTAAAATAAATTAAGTTGTTTTTATACTCAAAAAAAAAGAAAAAGACATAAAAGGAAAGAGAGGTTACAAATGGTAGATCAGAGCGTGGTTCATTCTAGGCTTGAACCCTTGGGTCCTGGTGTGTGACGGGGCTTGCAGACTCGGAAATATTAATGCAATTATTGTAACATAGTTGATATAGGCCCGTGTAGGCTAGTTATAAGTTGTTTAATTTGTGAGTCGGGTCGCACCACTGAGGCGGTTAATGGTGTTTAAAAATTTTTGATAGCTTGTACGGCCGGGGAGTCGCAAGCGTGGTGGAAGATGTTTAGGGTCGGTGTTAGGTTAATTAATTTTAGGTTTAGGTTAATTAGGGTCGGTGTTTAGCGTGGTATATTGACGGGATGCGGTATGGCCCGATCGGAAATCGGTACCGGAACCGACTTGTGTCCGGTTGATGTCGAAGTATATTTAATTCCCGAATTAGGACTTGTAGTTGATGGTTAGTTGGTTGTTGTCAATTATGTGTTGGTACGACGTGTGTGTCGAGTTGCTGTTTGCTGTTATGTGTGTGTAGTTTTGTTGTTTGTCTCTTGTCTCCTTTCGTCGGGGTTTGCATGGTTCAGAATAGGCCAGGTTTCCGCAGCGCTAGAGAACCCGGGGGTCTTCTTGATGGAAGAACAGTACTCAAGGTTTTCCTGGTTCAGTGATTTTCGTTTTGATGTTGTTTGTGGTTTGTAAGATAAGTGTTTAGAGCATTGGCGGCATGAGTGTGATAAATCCGGATTTATTTCTTAAGCACGAGTTGGAGTTCGAGATTAAGTCCCGGGGTGGGAGGCCCCAAGGGGATGTCGCTTCTTTGAGGAAGCAGTTAAGAGACGCCCTCGCGTCCGGGGGGACGACGTCGCTTGTAAAGGTCACTGATGTGACGGCCGAGCTCGAGTTGTGCCAGGAGAAGTGGGGAGAGTTACGGGAGGTGATGGAAGATTTTGTGTCGGCCCCTTCCAACCTCAGGGCAAGACAAAGAGTGCGTCAGCGAGCAGAACACCTGCAACATAGACTGGAGAACTTGTCCGCACAAACTACAATCGCTGAAGTCAGCGCCACGCTGAAGCTGATTGCGGAACAGGTGGCTAAAGCATTGCGGAACTTCGAGCCCGTGAAGTCTCCGCTTTCCGTGAGCTCTCCCCAGCCTCCTGAAACGGACATAGCGCAGACGTCGAACCCTGCGGCTCCATTGCCGACGCTTCCGGGAGGATCGCGCGTTTCTTACAATAACTTACATAACCCCCTGTCCTCAATTCTGCAGGAGCTTCCGGTTGTAGACGGACTGGACGTGGACCAGTTGATGATCTTTTTTCGGATTTTGTTTCAGCTGTCCGACTTCCCGGGGATGTCGGACGGCACGCTACTTGAACTCGTGTATCCCTATTGTCGGGGGTCTGTGGCTGAGCGGGTCGCGCGAACTATACGAGATGGCGGCAGTGTGGCGTCTTTCCATCGGGGGGGTGTTGGACGCATGCGTGCCTGGTCTTTTGCGAAAGCAGCTGCAGGACAAATATTGCTATCGAGTACAAGCACACGGGGAGAATTTTTCGAAGTTCGTACAGAGCATCCGTGATGCGGTTCGGATTTTAGGGTTGGGACTGTCCGAGAATGAAGTTGTACAATGGATCTTCGAAGGGGTTACTCCCCAGGAGAGATCGCGTTTAACTTTTGCCGAGCGACCGCGGACTTATGAAGATCTTGAGAAGCTGTGTGCGTTATCTCGTGCGATACAATCGGTAGATGAATCCCGTGGGACAGTAAGGGCCAGTCTTGGTGAACCCCGAGTGGTAGAACGACGGGTCGTTCAGTCCCAACCGCGGCCAGAGAGAAATAATGGCGATCGAAGCGGACAAGTGAGAGGTGTTGTGTGCTTTCGCTGTCGTAGACAGGGGCATGTTGCCCGCGATTGTCCGGAGGGTGGTATGCGTCCGGCGCTTCCCCCGAGGGACCGGTATCCAAAAAACTAAATTATCAGGGGGGACAAATCGGAGGTTGTCTTCCCCTCGTTGCAAGACTTTTCAGAATTCTAGTGCCTCCAGGCGGAGGATAGGTCCAGACTCTTCTAATATCAAGGTCCTTACTACCGTCCCGCAAAAGGCTTCTGTATGCCCCTTCCTGTCGCTCGAAGTAAAGAAGGGTCAACTCAGAGCGTTAGTTGACTCCGGGTCAGCCCGATCTATCATCTCATCTCGAGTATGCGCGGACCTTGAGAAACAGGGCTTAATAAAAGGGTCGAGTCAGTCGTCTGTGGTATGCTGGACTGCTTCAAGGGAAATTCTGCCCATCTCCCGGGTGGTTTCCTTCAAGTTTAAGATTGATGGCTTTTCTTGGGTGTGGCCTTTTCTGGTTTCTCCGGCTCTGGGAGTCGACTGTATTGTGGGTGCCGATTTCATCGCTAAAAGTGGTCTCGTGTTGGACATCCATGGGCACCAGTGCTATTTAAAATTTAATCGGGGTGTAGTTATTCCATTTCTTGGATACCAGGGAGCTAAGGGAGGTATCCAAGAGGTTGCTTGTCCCGATTCTGCACGAGATTATCTCACTCCCGCCCAGCAGAGAGCTTTAGACCGTTTGTGTGAGGAATTTCCCTCTGTCTTAACTCCCAAGTTGGGACTCACACATTTATTAGAATATAAGATTCGTTTAACAGACACTAAGATAGTGAGGTCACACCCATACAAGTTCGCCTCTCCGAAAATGGCCTTTCTGAGGGAGAAGGTTCAAGAGCTTTTAGAGCAAGGGGTAATTGAACCTTCCAATTCCAGCTATGCCAGTCCAGCGTTCCTGGTACCCAAGCCTGGGGGTAAGCACCGTATGGTAATCGATTACCGGAAGTTAAATGCTAATATTGAAGTGGATTCGGTTCCCCTTCCGGATCTCCACTCAGCTTTTGATTGGTTTAGTGAGGCCAAGTACTTCACCGTGATTGATCTCAACGCTGCATATCACCAGATACCCTTATCCAAGGAAAGTAGGCCGTATACGGCGTTTTGTGTCCCGTGGAATTTATATCAGTATACGCGGGTTCCCATGGGTCTGGCGGTGGGCGCCCAAACGCTCACGCGTCTGCTTGACCTAGTGTTTCAAGATGTGAAGTTTAAGTTTATTTTCAACTATCTAGATGACTTGCTGGTCTACAGCAAAACCTATGATGAACATCTGTGCCATCTCAGGGAGGTGATGAGTAGGTTGAGAAGAGCGGGCCTTACGGTCAATCCGGAGAAAGTACGAATCGCCCAGGAGAGCATCTCTTTTCTGGGGCATCTGGTGTCGCACCAAGGCGTTACAGTGGACCCTGAAAGGACCCAGGGTATCCGGGATTTTCCCCCGCCAAGGGATGCCAAAGGCATCGCCCGGTTTGTGCGGATGGTCAACTTTTATCGGCGGTTTATCCCCAATGCAGCGGAGATTGCTGCGCCCCTAAATGAATTAAGAAAGAAAGGGGTCAAGTTTGTGTGGGGCGAAAGCCAGCAAAAGGCGTTCGAAACATTGAAGGAAGCTATTATTTCCCCGCCGGTGCTGAGGATGCCGGATTTTTCTCAACCGTTTATTTTACAGACGGACGCGAGTTCGGTGGCGCTCGGGGCGGTTCTGTCCCAAGTCGTTGATGGTGCTAGGCAGCCTGTGGCCTTTATTTCACGAACATTGACCCAGCAAGAAAGAAAGTCATCAGTATATGAGCTAGAGTGTTTGGCAGTGGTATACGCTCTAGATAAGTTCAGGCGTTTTCTGGAACACGCTGAGTTCCTGCTCGAGACCGACAATCAGGCTCTCTCTTGGCTTCTTGCTCACCCCCGGCAACTGGGTAAGATTGGTAGATGGGTGGTTAAAATCTCATCCTTTAAGTTCAAGGTGCAACACATTAGGGGAACACAAAATGTGGTTGCAGATGCTTTGTCACGCATGTTTTCCCAACCCAGTGAAGCCCAATCTGAGCAACCCTGTTCTGTTCTACTAGACTTTCCGTTAGCCTTCACTGATGTGTTACCCCATCAGTTGAATGATGGAGAGCTGGGTCCTGTCATCCAGAAAATAAAAGAGGGTAACGCGCAGGCCCCATACTTCTTGTCCAAGGGCGTCCTGTGTTGTCGAGAAAGAAAGGGACGTGCCCCGAAGATCGTGCTGCCTAGCAAGTTAGTGCCCATAGTCTTTAGTTATTACCACAATTCCCCAGTAGGTGGCCACAAGGGGATTTCGAAGACCATTTCCAGTATTAGGAAGAACTTCATCTGGAAGGGCATGGATAGGGACATTGCGACGCGAGTGAAGGCCTGTCATCTGTGCGGCTTAAGCAAGCCTGCTGAAAACACTAAGTTGGGGTTGTTTTCATCAGACGTGGCGAGCAGACCGATGGAGAAGCTATTCATCGACTACGTGGGACCTTTCCCGCGTAGCAAGTCAGGTAACGCTTACCTACTTGTTTGTGTGGATGCTTTTTCGAAGTTTGCCTGGCTACTGCCCTTACGGCAGGCAACAGCTCGTTTGACCATAAGCGCGCTTCAGAACCATGTTTTTCAGCATTTCGGTCTTCCGACAATGGACCACAGTTCATTTCGAGTGAGTTCCGGCGGATGTGTTTCGCCAGCGGTATCAAGCATGTAACCACTTCCCCGTATTACCCGCAGCCGTCCCATGCGGAGAGGTTCAATAGGAATCTACGGTCCGTACTTATTGCCTATCACGCGGAGCAACAGACTACCTGGGACCAGAACTTAAAGTGGTTGCAGCTAGCTTTTAACACGGCCCTGCATGACAGTCATAAGGCCGTACCTTTTGAGATCATGTTTGGATTCTCGCCCGCACTCCCGTTGACTAACTTGTGGAATATTGATGATCTTCTGCCACGGGAGCCCGATAATGGAACTGCGGAGAGATGGAGGGAGGCTCGGAAGAATTTGCTACGAGCGCACGAGCGGGTCCGTCGACGATATAATCAGGGGCGAATTCCGAACCCCTTTCAGACCGGGGACTGGGTCTACTGCCAGAACCATCCGATCAGCTCAGCCGCGGACAAAAGAGCCGCTAAATTGTGCTATCGTTGGTCGGGACCATACCGTATCCTCGGGTTTACGTCACCGGTGACGGCGCGATTAGAAGAACAGGGTAGTAATCCTAAAGAGATTACCACCACACACATTTCTAAATTGAAATTATGTCGAAAAGGGTAAACGGGCTGTAAGAAAGGGGGGGAAATGATGGCGGTCTCTGTGCGGGTGGGGATGTTTTCGGTTTTGAGAGGGTGTGCTCCGGGGGCGAGATTGAGAATAGTATGGTAGCGGGTAGATGTTTCCCACAATCCCAGTGGGGTTCGTCTACTTCAGGGATGCGCCCCTGCCTGCACGAGCCTTGGTTTTCTCCAATTGTCCTTATGTCCGGAGGGAGCCCTGTCCTTACCTTCAGTCCCAGCCCATGACCGTAATCATCCTTGACCATCCACCTTCCGATTTTCCTAACCTTACCCAGAAAAAAAAAAAAAAAAAAAAAAAAAAAAAAAAAAAAAAAAAAGGAGTGATAAGTTTTGGGCATGCCCTTGGAGCACACATGTAAAACTCATATATATATGTCGCAAAAAGTGCCATAGCCACAGTTGACATGGCTTTCCGTTAGGTCCCAGTGGGGACCACCGCATCATGGGGACTGTCATCGCCCCGTTTTCCCCCTTGGCCCGCGCAGTAAAGCTATTGTGTGAAATGGGGGTAGTATTAGGGGATTATCTCGTAATTACATGGGGCAGATTGCCCTGTTTAGGTGGCTATCGTGTTCTGGCTTGGGTGGACAAGCCTCAGGAGGTCGGAACTCAGGGAGCTCCCGAACTTTTCTTTGGTCTTCCTTCTCTGTCCCTCTTTGCTGTAGGCTGGCCCTGATCAGGTCAGTGTGCAGCAACCGCACACTTACACTATACACGTCTTCTTTCGTCTCTTTCGTTTTCCCTTCTGAGCCTCTGTTCTCCTGAGAGCAAGTGCCATCGGGCCAACTCACCCACGATGTCCACCGGAGTTTTCAGATGGGAGTACACTGCAGGGTACTTTCCCAAGTTTTTAGTAGGGCAACCGGGTTGCCCTTTCGGGGTGGGGGTGTGCCGGTTTGAAGCCGGCGGTTATAGAATTCTAGAAAAGTTTCGTAATTGTAACATAACGTGAGCCGAGGCAGCGGGGGCGAACTTTGGTCCGCGGTATGAGGGGAGCGGCACTGTGTGCGGTTGCGCGCGCAACTCGGCTATGTGCGGTGAATATTCTGTGCCGCTGTGTGCAGTCCACGCTTCGCCTCGCTCAGAGAATTGTCCCCGTCTCCGCTCTCCGTATTGTACGACGAAAGTTGCTGTTTCTACATGCTTGGCTAGGCGTAAATTTGACTCCCGGTAAGTTTGTCTTTGTATTTATTTGTCTTTATAAATTATTATACATGTATGGATAATTAATAACTATATGCAAATGCATAAAATACGTAATGATGTGTGTGTGCGACCCGACAAAGTTATGTAAGAGAAACTCATTCTTTACTGTTGTACGTAACGCCCTGTATATAGCCCATGCTTTATTATTTTCTGTAATAGTGCGAGAAGTTTTTCAAGAGTCATTGTCATAGTAAAAGTGCACTACATTAAAAATTAATGACTAAAAAACTTGGTGCGCAGTCAGGTCGTGAATGGTGTCTGTGCATGTAGTAGACGGTCGCAGAGTTTGTTAATTAACTTCACAAGTAGAGAATGAAGTGTGAGAGCTTCTATGTATGAAATTTAATTGAATGTAAAACATTCTCAATGCTGTGAGTGACTTGCTGTTAAAATTTTGGGTCAAATAATGATTACTGCTCTCCACGTGGCCGGTTTAACCTGCAAATTTTTGTCGAAGCATGTTGACTGAGTACAGTTCACTTTATATTAAGCCACAATTTAATAAGTCTGTTCATGATTCAAATCTACTTATTCCTTGGCTGATTTTTAGACTCTTTAAGCTGGTAGTAAAAACTTTAATTAATGAATATTGTGCTTTATTGAGAGTTAGCTGGCGGCCCGTTAAGAGGTTAATTACCTTAACTCGGGTGCACATTTTTAATAGACTGTTCTCTAATTTACTTGAATTCACAGGGTTCTCGCACTAAGCCGGTTTCCTGGCTTGCAGTGGGCTGAACATCTGCCCAAGCTGTGAACCATGTCAAGATCGTATACGAAGAGGGAGATGGAGACTGAATTTCTATGTTGCACTCGCCAGCACTTATAAGGTGATATTTTGCATTTATTTCATTTTTGGGGCCGGGCCGTCAGTGTGCCCGTTTACTGCAAATAGCCTGGAAGCCATGGGACCACGTGTCCAGACTGTTTACCGGGAAGTTGAGCTGTGATCATGACTCTGAACACTATAACTTAAATTTCATAAACCTTTTTTATAACTCATTTATATAACACTAAATGCTATGCCTGTAAGTAAGTGCTGCACTGCGGGAGCGCGCCAGAGAGATTTTAATCTTGTACCATTTTACTGTTGCATATCATTTTCATTTCACTCTTTACAAAATTTAATTATTGCTCAGTAGCTCTGTTCCGGCTGGAACAGCTGGGTATAAAATTTAATTTGACTAGGGGTTTCACATTTAAGGGCTGGGGACTTTCCTGGGGTTTTTTTTGGGGTACTTTTCTGGGATTACAAAATGGGACTTAGTTTTTCTTTGACACACGCTGGTGCAACTTCAGACAGGTTGAATGCCTGTCAACTTTTGTCAACTACATGTGGGCGCGCTCCCACGGATGCCAGAGCACAACCACCTTACTGTATTCTTTTCCTTTAATTATTTTATATAGTTATTTGAGGCTAATAGAAATAATTTACTAATGTAATGGAAATATTTTAGCTGATTTTTGCCCCTTGCACAAGGGCTAAACTGATTGTTTTCTTAACTGGCAAACACATATGGGTTCACTTCCCACTTATAGCATTTGCTGTTTAATTTTTGACTATAAAACATGTATTCATCATTTTCTTTTTTGAGTAAATTATGTATTGTCAAAATCGTCTGAAATAGTAATGCCTCAAGCAATTAATTTCTGTTTATTAAGGTACATAGAGATTTAATTCCTTTTTGGAATTTTTTTTTGAAGTCAAATAACTGTCTAGAATTTTATAAACACTGTCTGAAAGTAGGTGACGTAGTTTTGTCAGTTTCAATTAATGATGTGAAAGGAACTTAAGGTTCACACGCTCATCATGGGTCATTGATCAATGGAATGCTAGATAAAGGGGTGGTCCGGTTATTTATGCCTCATGAATTATTATCATTCTTCCTGGGGTTTTGGCTTTACGTTATTCTGCTGAACGGGTTGCCGAAGGGCGTATATTTTATCACTGCTGAGTTATAAGATTGTAGTTACTCTACCTGTTGGGTGGGTGCATTCCAGGGGCATGCGTGTTAAAAATTAATGTAATTGTGAGTTGGTGTACCTTGTGTTCTGTGTGTGTTGTTATGTGTCTAGCTAGCCACGAGATGGGAGAAAATTTTATAATTGTATATATATATGGGTGTTCATTGATTTATATATATATTTGTTGCGCTTAATATTATACATATTTGTTATGCTGAAGATTTGAAGATTTATACACACTTGTGATCGTTTATATTTGTACACATTTGTTATGACTAAGATTTTACACACTTGTTATCTTTTACCATATTCATACTTGTGATTGGGCATACAAGCAGGGCATGAAATAAAATAAATTGTTATCGTTCTGTTACAGCTGAGTTTTATTGCAAGTCCCGTCATACTGGACCCAGCATAATTTTTGCTTCCCTAGGCTTCGGCCTCGTCCTAATTAACTTGTGGCTTCTCTTTCAAAAAAAATATTAAAATAAATTAAGTTGTTTTTATACTCAAAAAAAAAAGAAAAAGACATAAAAGGAAAGAGAGGTTACAGCTCTTTAAAATTAATTAATTTATATATTTTGAAAATTTACAATGTTTTAAGGTATATTTCCTTATTATCATTTTAACTCATAGGATCATTCCTAGTAGTGGTTCATTGAGTTATCTTATATAAATCTTGGTAGTTTACAGGATTTATAAGTGAATTATACTAGTTTATATTGGTTCTGTGATTTCACCAAATGGCCTAGATTTTAGAATTTTATATTTCTTTCTTTCTCAAATAATTTAAACTTAATTCCTCCTCTGACTTTACATAATTACAATTATATGAAAATAACATGGTTTATAACTTATTGTTTGGTGTAGTAGTTAATTAACACTACAGTTATTAAAATAATTAATTATGAACATTATTTAGCAATCTGCACAATTTAACATATTGCAGATATGGTTTGAACATATATCTTTTAACTATTTTTGAGCTAATATAGCATACCAATTAGAACATTATTAATGGTATGTTGGCTATTATTTATCAAACATAATTCTTTTTAAAACACATAACATAAATCTTATTTTCTAAAAAACCTTACAAATACATTTATTAACACATTGATTTTAGGACTGTGAATAAACAGTATATTTAAACATTTTACACTTATTAATACTATATTAATACCAGTCCTTTCTGGTTTAAACCATTATTATTGTGATCCCCTACATCAGTAAACATTAACTCCCATACTCTATTTATTATCATTTTTTTTTTTTTACAAATGTCTTGTAAATAAAGATTTACATTAAAATAATAAAATACTGGAAACCTTCCATTTTATTATTTTATTATGCTGCTTATTATTAGATATTAAAGTTGTGATATAGCATACTGATAAGTTATAGTATCACCAACTTTAAGTTTATTGCATTTTTAAAAAACACTTACACAAATTCACTTTCACTGTTGGTTCTGATATTTTGAGTCTTATTATCTCAGACCAGACCTTTAGTAATCATGGACCGTTAAGACTAGTTTATTTTCTTTATTACACAATAGCTTTAGTCGGTTCACTTCTTATAACGCTATACAGCACTTTAGTTTTCTCAATAATTACATTTTATAGGATTTTGGGTATGTTATACTTTCTTTTGCATAGTTTTTGTGGGTTTGGGGTTGATAGTAGTTTATATAATAATAGGTTTTACTACGGTGTTTCTTTCATACTATTTCTTCCTCTCCTCCTGTCTTCTTTCTTGTCCTTCTTCGTATCTTCCTTCTGGTCTTCATTCTTGTCCCTCTTCTAGTCTTCATTCTTGTCCCTCGTCTAGTCTTCACTCTTCTGGTCTTCCTTCCTCATTCTTGGGTAAACCAAGGTACTTGGTGTTATCTCGACTGAGGTTTAGTTTGGAGTATTTAATTTATTCACTGAACTGACTTTATTCTTCTATACAGGTTTCAGGGTATTGTTTTCTTCCTGTTCACAAACTTTATTCTTCCCTCTTCTTGTTTTTGGGGTATTTTGGTATTCACCACTCTTTAATTGAGTCTCTTTTTTCTTGATATGGTCTTATATAATTGGTTTACTGCTCTGAGCTTCCTGGGTAACTTACTGATATGATACTATGAGTTGCTTCGATACTTTCTTTGGTTTCTTAAAACAGTGGTTTTTAAATATAATGTAATGAGGATTTTTATTTTATCGTGTTTCATTCCTCTGATTTATTTAAATGTCATTCAATATTATTATAACATTTGTTGGTGTAATTAAACTTTATGATTTCACATGACTTAAAATGTAGTGGATTTTCTGTCACGCTACACGTTTGGGGCGGTCCCCTGCGATTGGCATGGCGGAGGGGGTTTTGCGGGGATAGTCGTGTTGAGTTAAGTGTTGTTCAGTCCTGGGAAGGGGGGATAGAAGAAGGTCCTGAGTAGATATTGATTGGGTTCTCAGTTTGTGGGTTTGGAGGCCTTAGGAGGTCAGAGCTCTTGGGTCCGAATTCTCGTCTTTATTCTTTTCTCCTTCTGTCTCTTGTTGCTGTGTGCTGACCCTTATCACGTCAGCATGAAACACCGCATACTCATACACATACACATTCAGACACACATGCATATACACTCCACTTCTTCATTCCTTTGTTTCGTTTTCTCTCTGAACCTCTGTTCTCCTAAGAGCGGTAGGTTTTCTGAGATTTCCCAAGACAGCCAAGAGACTTGTTTTTAGTATTGACTAGCCCAGAGGCTGTGATTTGAATTTGAGGCAACCATGTTGCCTTTTTCGGGTGAGGGTATGCCGAAGTGTTCGGCATAATTTAAAAATCGCGCCGAGGCTAACCGAGGCAGTGGTTGTCGGCGCCAATGACGTTTGATAGGTGAGCGGCGATTCAATAATGCAGGCTGCCGGTCAGCTGATAAACAGTCCGTTTCACATTAAACCGAGGCCTCGTGGCAAAATGAAAAACGCGAGTCTGCCTCATTTCCAATTGCGCTCTCCTCGGTACTGGTGTCTGACGGCCTTAGAAGGAATTTCTGCCACCGCTACATTCTTTCTACATTATGTGTCGCTGATCGAAGGTGTCTCAGGTAAAAATCATTACTTACTCTTTTCATTTGATTAAGACTTATGTGTTAAATAAATAAATGAGAATTGTGGGGGCTATTTATTAATTGTGTGAGAACGAGTACATGTGAGTGAGTGTGTGTGTGTGTGTGTGTGTGCATTCAGCAGGCTACTTCAGGTATGCATATATGTATGTTGGCACGTGGTGATTTTGCACCCGACTATTTTAGAACTCAAATGTAAAAGTAATACAAAATATGTAACACCAAAAGCGAAAGTAGTTGTAATGGCAAGTTGAGTTGAGATTTTTGGAGATATTTTTTTGAAAATACAAACGTGAACATTTAGTATCTCTAATTGCATGAAACCAGGTTGCTGGTGTACAATATTGGGGGTGTGAAAAATCGTGACAGTGTGTGTGTGGTCTTGGTAACCGATATTGAGCCGGTTATATGTCATGCCGACTACTGTATACCTAAACGTTACAGGGTCCTTTATCCGCCAAGAGGAAGGGCGAGGATGCAATGGTGACCTGACCATCTATCACCATCGGCAGGGACGTCGACCACACGCCGTCGGACACACACATACACACACAAGCTCCAGGAGATTAGGAGGACAGTCGCCCTAAGGAAAGTGAACCACAGTTTCCAGCTCACCAACAACCTTACCAGTCATCATCATCACAGGCGGTAACATCAACCTGTGTTAAAATACAGGTGGGAAATTTCCAATTATACAGTTTCAACAATTGCTGCACTTTTGGTGCTCCAAGCAAACATGGACATGCTTATTCAATATATGGATTATATTTTCAATTTATAATTGCCAGAATTGTATGAGAACAAGCCTAATCAATGCATAATTGTGTTTCACTTAGCCTGTGTTAAAAAGGGTATTCACTTTTATGTTCTCTGCTTATTTACAGTGTTAAAATTACTTTCATTTCTGTTATAATAGCACATTGAATATATATACATATATTTTCTAGAAAATGAAAAACGATGAATGTTAAAGGCATTAAGCAATGAAACAAATCAACTTGTTAGAACTATCCCTGTAAATTTATATATATATATATATATATATATATGTTGATTTGTATTGTTAACTGTATGGGAGCCCGTGTTTGTCAGGCGGTTGATTAATTTTCTAAATTACATTCATGAGTTTTAGTAGAGAGGTTTTGATATAATCAGTATTTTTTTTCTTCTTTTATTGATCAGATATTTTGTCCGAACATGTCCACTCATTACTGACTATCATGTATTATTATATTAATTAAGAGTATCCACTCGTGATGCTGGTCATTGAATCTTATGGTTGCTGGTGGTGATTACCATACATTTGCAGTCAATATATGTATACACTAATTACTGACTATCATGTATTATATTAAATAAGAGTATCCACTCGTGATGCTGGTCATTGAATCTTATGGTTGCTGGTGGTGATTACCATACATGTGCAGTCAATATATATATATATATATATATATATATATATATATAAATATATACTGTATATATTTTTTTATGTTTTAAAGTAAAAGATATAACTAAGAATTGACAAATTAAGATAAATTAAAAGATAACTGCAAGAATTATTCCTGTACAATCATTATTACAGTTTTGCATTCTTAACAAATTACATGCTTATATACATATATATTACAATGATCATTGTCATAAACGTAATGTAAACTGATAATTATAAAACACTAATAAAAGGGATTGATCGTTGTTGAAGCAAACGAATTATTGCAAGTCCTGTCACTGTGGGCTCCAGCCATTTTATGCTTCCGTCTAGACCATGTGTCTAATTTTAAATATTGTATGTAACGGCAGTAGCGGTTACAAATGGTAACAGAGCGTTGTTTTTAAGATCTATTTGCTGACCAGGTGGGAGAACTTGCAATGTAATTTACTGGTAAAAAAAAAATGTGAGCTTAGGAGCTGGCAATTCTAGCTGTATATATATATATATATATATATATATATATATATATATATATATATATATATTGTAAAGATAACGTGTGTTGGTGTATTCTTACAAATATATAAATATGTGTGTTTGTGTATAAATAAAATTGTTTATAAAAAAAATAAATTTTTTAATTAATTTTTTATAATTAATTAAAAAACAATTAATTAATTAAGTTTCGTGGTGTTCCGGAAAGTTTATCACTTATTTTAATTGTTTTATAGACTTTTGTGTATTTGTTAAAACCTCTAGCCACTTACAGGATTGTCTCCAATAGCAATCGATACTTGCTTATTTTCTGTTTGGAGGTTATCTTCCTTCTGGTTGTGAGATTCTTGTAGTAAGTTCTATTTAAATTAAAGTATTATGTTAATTGTCTATGTTAGAAATTAAAAACTGTTTAAATAGGAAATATATTAATAATTTTATTGACAATTAGGTATTTTGACTCTTGTCGATATGTAAATCGATTCTCAGGGTATCGTTTGAATTATTACAAAATTTTTTATATAAAGGTTCTTTGAACAGCTATGTTAGGGAAAGTCAGAAAAATAGGGCAAAGATTGAAAAGTATAACATTACAAGGTAAATTCTTAAAATTAACAGTACATATATTAGATTCAAAGTATAGAAATAAATAAATATGTTGCAAACCGTCCAGCAGGCAGTAGATGGCTGTGTTAAGTTGAGTGTTGGTTAATCAGCAATGGCCGCCGTTACGATTGAAACTCGTCACCTCGCAGTTTTGGTGTTCAAATAAAGATGTTTTCCTTATGAATTTACGTCCTGGTGTCTGCAAATCTTTCTTCTTGTGTTGGTGGAGTGTCACTGGTTCAGTTTTGGTCTTATATTCGGAAAAATGGTGTAGTTCTAAATCAAATTCACTTTTGTCGGCTAGTCATATGTTAGGCACTTGTTTGGTTAAGTTTTAATACTGTTTTAATGGGTTTAAATGTTATTTACACTGGTGTTCTGTGCTGTATAATGTTAGTTCAGTGTTTGTATATGTTTATTTCACTGTGTTGCACTTCAAAAATGTTTTTTACCGAAACTCTCAATTTTCACTTTCGGCTCAGACAATTATTCGCCATTACGGTATTCGTAACTAGGTTAATACGGGTAAATTGCTCGCGTCAAGTGTCCCGTACAATGTTCAATAATTAACTAACTTACTTCCTTCATCTCCGACTAAAACCTTAGCCCAAGTAATATTATTCCTTCCATTGTTCAAATTTTATTTTGCATCCTGTGCATGTAATAAAGTTACATTATATAACTGATTATACTTTGGTTTTTCTTCAGATTTATTAGCTAGTTGTTACTTAATTTTATCCTTCAGTTCATTCTGCGTAATTTGATACCAAATAATGCCGTTTTATTAAGTTTTTTATCTAAAAATAATATTTTGTTCCTTCATTTTGTAATTTCTAAGTCCGAAGGTCTAACTTCCTGTTCTTTTCCAAATTCTGCCATTACCAAGTTATATTAATAATTATTAAATCTCATATTGTAATAAAAGGTTTATATTCCCTTTATTTCTTGCAATTAGATGAATTGGTTAAGTTTTAAAATATTATGTTGGAATATATGACTCCCCTCTGACGAAATTTTTGAGTTCTGTCATTTCCATTTTTATCAATAATTCTGACTATAATTTTAAAAAAAATCTTTCTTAGTTATATTTCTAATTACATGGATTTGTTTCTGATTTACATTATCTAAATCCCTTCAGTTTAAATGTATTTATGTACTTAGTTTCTCAGTTTTGATGATGTTTAGTTTTTAACATTTGGCCTAGATTCCTAACAGCTTTACATACAAATCTATATCTATAAAACTGAATGTTTGTTTGTTTCTTTCTTTCTTTGTCCCGTATGCGTTCCTATACCATTCATCCGATTGCGATGAAACTTCGGTGAGTTGTTGTGCGCACGCCCCCGAAGGTTTATGAATTCTTTTCGATGGGGTCCTATGGGGGGTTCTTGGGGGCTTCCACATCTCCTCCTAAACCACTGGACCGATTTCAACCAAACTTGGCACAAATATTTTACGCAACGGGAGAACCAACATAGGGTAGGTGTTTTTTCGATGGGGTCGTTTGGGGTCTTCCACATCTCCTCCTAAACCACTGGACCGATTTCAACCAAACTTGGCACAAATATTTTACGGAACGGAGAACCAACATAGGATAGGTGTTTTTTTCGACGGGGTCCATTGGGGGGTCCTTTGGGGTCTTCCACATCTCCTCCTAAACCACTGGACCGATTTCAACCAAACTTGGCACAAATATTTTACGCAACGGGAGAACCAACATAGGATATGTGTTTTTTCGATGTGATCCTTCGGGGGGTCCTTTGGGGTCTTTCACATCTCCTCCTAAACCACTGGACCGATTTCAACCAAACGTGGCACAAATATTTTACGCAAAGGGAGAACCAACATATGATAGGTGTTTTTTCAATGGGGTTGTTTTGGGGGTTCTTTGGGGTCTTCCACATAACCTGCTAAACCACTGGACCGATTTCAACCAAACTTGGCACAAATATTTTACGCAACGGGAGAACCAACATAGGATATGTGTTTTTTCGATATGATACTTCGGGGGGTCCTTTGGGGTCTTCCACATCTCCTCCTAAACCACTGGACCGATTTCAACCAAACTTTGCACAAATATTTTACGCAAAGGAAGAACCAACATAGGATAGGTGTTTTTTCGATGGGGTCTTTTGGGGGGTCCTTTGGGGTCTTCCACATCTTCTCCTAAACCACTGGACCGATTTCAACCAAACTTGGCACAAATATTTTACGCAACGGGAGAACCAACATAGGATAGGTGTTTTTTCCGACGGGGTCCTTTGGGGGGTCATTTGGGGTCTTCCACATCTTCTCCTAAACCACTGGACCGATTTCAACCAAACTTGGCACAAATATTTTACGCAACGGGAGAACCAACATAGGATATGTGTTTTTTCGATATGATACTTCGGGGGGTCCTTTGGGGTCTTCCACATCTCCTCCTAAACCACTGGACCGATTTCAACCAAACTTGGCACAAATATTTTACGCAAAGGGAGAACCAACATAGGATAGGTGTTTTTTCGATGGGGCTCTTTTGGGGTTCTTTGGGGTCTTCCACATCTCCTCCTAAACCACTGGACCGATTTCAACCAAACTTGACACAAATATTTTACGCAACGGGAGAACCAACATAGGATAGGCGTTTTTTCCGACGGGGTCCTTTGGGGGGTCATTTGGGGTCTTCCACATCTTCTCCTAAACCACTGGACCGATTTCAACCAAACTTGGCACAAATATTTTACGCAAAGGGAGAACCAACATAGGACAGGTTTTTTTTTCTATACGATCCTCTGGGGGGTCCTTTGGAGTCCTAAAAAACTAACTTATTAGATCTGGTTACTATGGCAACCCAATGGAATAGATTCTGTTCTAAATATATTATCGCATTAAATTGAAGACCACGCGAACGAAGTCTTTATATATTATATATATACAAACACTTTCTTTCTTTGAGTGGCATTGCAACTCATGCCGGGTACTCGCTAGTGTTTTATAAATAATACATATTGAGTTATAACCTCTCTGACTTTCATTGACATTGTAACATAAATTAAACATTTTCTTCTAGTAAACAAAATAACAATTAGTATTTGTTTCATACTATTAACATATAACAAATAATTCCAATTAATAGTTGTCTTTAACAAATCAGACAATTTTTATACTCAAATATTAATAATGATACATAACAAATATCATATATAAAGAATGTTGTTCCATTCTAACATCTTAATTAGTTATTAACAATAATACCTATAATAAATATTTTATAATTAAAGAATGTTAGTGCAATCTGACCTGTTTAAATTTGCTTATTCCTAATACATTTTTTAAATATCTTATGCTACATAAACAAAACCTTATTTACTATAATCTTATACTCTATATTCCTTATATTAAGTTTTATTAACAGTTTTATCTGTTTTAATTGGGTTTTGGGTAATTGTACCCTGTCACTTCACTTTTTATTCTGTGCCTGCTCTTGTTTTATAAATCATTCTAATGAATGTCATTTAAACAGATTGGCATCTCTTTACTAAAACACACGTATTATTATCATGATAATACTTTATTAATTATTTCTGAACAAAGATTAAGTCACTTCAAAGTTGTATCATTTAATTATTTACTTAGTTTTTTAATACCAATAATGAAACGTAAGGTTCATTTTTATAATACTAAAACTTGCACCGGTTCTCTTTACATTCCTTGATTCTATTTCTAAATGGTTATATAGTCTTACTAAAATCAAGAAATCTATTTGTAGATTATAATGAAGATTTGTTCTTTGCTATTATATTATTTTTTCACCTTGGTCCACTTTCAACTCTTACTCTATACACTTTTATGGCTTATATCTATTGTACATGTGGTTTTTTGCATTGATACTTTGTTATACTTTTTTATTATTATTATATTTATTTATTTTGTGGTATGGGTTTTTTTTACAAGAGCATTCCTTCTTCTTTTGGATGCTGTCTTCTTCTTGTTTCTTCATCGATGTCTTCTTTTCTTCTAGTTTCTTATAATTGTATTTTCTTCATCTTCTTGTGGATGTCATCGGGTTTTTTGGGTTTCTTCTTCACCTACTCTTTTGTTTCATACAAATGCATCACTTTTATGGTGGATCTTGTCTTGTTCTGGGTTTCTTCCTTATCTACTTTTCTGGTCTCATGCAACAGATTTTCTTCTCTTTGTTGTGTGTTTAGTTACTTTCTGGGTTTCTTCCTTGCCTACTCTTAACCTTCCTGTTTCATTCTAATGCATCACCTTTTATGGTGGATCTTGCCTTGTTCTGGGTTTCTTCCTTATCTACTTTTCTGGTCTCATACAATAGATTTTCTTCTCTTTGTTGTGGGTTTAGTTATTTTCTGGGTTTCTTCCTTGCCTACTCCTAACCTTCCTGGGTATTATATTTTTTCACCTTTTTAAGTATTAAAATTGGTTTTGATGATTCATCACTTGTAACATTTATTTTATATGAACTTATATCTTAAATCAATGATTGTACTGCACGGTTGTTCTGAATTAAATCTTTATTATATTTCTGTCTTCGGATGTAAACATGTTATAACTTTATTTTAATGATCAATTCACCATTCATTTTTACGGACTTATCTGTCATGCTACAGATTGCTCTCCTCCAGAAGTAATTATTTCAGACTTGATTAGGGATGAAATAATTGCTTATGACAATTTTATAATTTTTTATACTTCATTTTCCTCTCGATTTCTATATCGACTTTTTTTTATTTTTGAGCTTAAAAAATGTTATACATAGTCACTTATCTGACTTTTGATCCTTCTTGGATAGTTAATGTCTTCTCAGATATATTATTATTATTATTATTATTATTATACATTTTCTTTCCTTATAAACTTCGTGTTGTATCCATGGGATATTAATTCCCTATCGTTCCCTATCATGTGAGCTGGGGCAGTTCAGAGGGGCACTGTAGGCTTCACAACTCTGCTGGCCATACACCACTTCTACAATTTGAGTCCAAAGGCAAATTCATCTCTGCTCAAAAAACATAATGCTGCTGGAATTATCTACAGTCAGTCATCGAATAAGTTAAAATAAAAAGTAGTCTCATTGTCGACTAATAAAAATATCTTTGGATTCTTCACTTCGTAGTTTCTCAGATTATCTCACATTTTCTATCTTAATAATTCTTCTTAATACTTATTATTCTTATTATATATATTCTTCTAAACTCTTAGCTCGTCTGATATATTCATTTTAATTATCGTTGGAAACTTTTGTTAATACTTCTTGTTACTAGTTATAGTGTAACTTTTTTCCTTCTCCATCTGAATTCTCATTATACTTCCTTCTGGTTAATTACATTTTTAGCATAGTTTTTATATAAAGTATTTTCTCTTTGGTTATTATTCATTATTTGAGTGGTCTTATTTTATTATAGTTAATTGTTTCAAAAGTTTCTTTGTAATTGATATTCAGGTTGTTATTGTGATCATATTATTTAAACATTTTGTTCTTTCTTTCTCTTAGAAAGTTATTAATCCGCCTTCGCATTCATTAAAATTAATTTATTTATATTATATTTCATGTGGTACTTCTTCTCTTTGCGTTTCATATAGGTCTTATTATTATTATTTGTTCAAAATTATCTTCTCCATATGTTTGGTATGAGTTGTTCTTCTTTGCTTCTTCAGAACTGAGTAATATCATAATCATTTTTCTTGATTAACTGTTTCCATTATTGTTTCATAAGTAGTTAGTCATAGGTTGTTCTCATTATATTATTGTTTTTCTTTTTTAGATTCTTTATAATTTTATTATAATAACAGATTCTCCTCTTTGTTTCCAAATTATTGCCTTCTCTTGTATATCACACTCTTTTTTGTTTTTCTTCTCTACTCCTTCAAATGCTAGATATTCACATTTATTCTGGATTATATTTAATTATTTTTTCTGAACTAATCATATTATTTTCTTCTAAATTTATTTATAAATGGAACATATTTATTTTTAGAACTTTGTTATTTTTATGCAAAATTCATATTCTTCTTTTTATTTATTTCCAATATATTTTTCATAAATCATTTGTAATAAGTTGATCTTATTTTGTTTTTAAATTTTGACGTTTTATCAAAATTCAAATTCTTTTCAATTCATTTATTTCCAAATTTTTTCTTGCTAAATTGTTTGTAGTAACTTGGTCTTATTATTTTTTTTTTTTTTAGAATTTTTATGTTGTTATTATATTCTGAATTCTTTTCTTTTTATTATATCACAAATTCTTTCTTTCAAAATTGTTTGTAGTAAGTTGGCTTTACTATTATCTTTTATTTTTTTTTTATCATAAATTCATTCTTTATTTCCAAATATTTTATTTTCAAAAATTAGTGTGTAAGCTGGTCTTACTTCATTTTAGAATTTAGACAATTCCAAATTCTTCTTTTTTATTTCCAATGGTTTCTCTCATCAAATTGTGTGTAGTAAGTTGGTCTTACTTCTTTTTTTTTTTTTTTTTTTTTTTTTAATTCAAACTTCATAATACTTTTTTATGGATGCTTGGTTGTACAAACCTTTAACTCTTCCGGAAACTGTTTCTCTCAGTTCATACGTATTATTATGATTATTCTTTACAACAATATATGGTTATATATTGTACTCTATAATGGACCATGTTATTTATACTTTTGTAAGTGGATCTTCCCTTTTTCTTTCCTTATTATTGCCTTCTCTTGTAAATTTCACTCTTTGGAGGTTTGCTCCTCTACTCCTTCAAGTGTTGGATTTTCTACACTTATTCTGCATTCTCTACAGTTCATTCGCATTTATTATAGAAATATTTGCACCTGTATCTATCATGATTTTCGCGGGAATTCCTTCTACCTCCGCTGTTATATACAATATCTCATTGTTATTATTATCAAGGCTCGTTTCGTTTTCCTCTAGAAGTTCTGTTCTTATATTTTTTAATTAATTGTTACTTATTATAGTGATGTTTTTTTAATTTGGTTGCCTCTTGCAACTCATCTTTGTACCCAGGAAGTAGGAGCAGCAACGGGTCATGATAGTTTATTACTGCCTCCACCCGTTTAAATTATTGTGGTCATCGTTGGGACTTGGATTGACCGAGGCATCGTTCTGGAATCTCTGTGTCGGTTCCTGCCGCTGTGTATCCTGTTCGAAGGTTATTTCCCTGTTTTGTTGTCGGCCAGGATCCTCCAGGCTGGTACTCCTTCTTCCATGTTCGTGGCGTGGACCGTCCCGTTCTTCACTTCTTCGTCGTCGATCTCCACCGTGGAAACTATTCCTCCGTTGTTGGTAGTACCTTCTCGGACCTCGATCTTCCGCTCTTATAAAATTAACCCTCGGGCGGGAAACTCTATTGTTATTATTATTATTATGACTATGGTAATTTCTATTGGGCTGGTAATATCGTTCATTATTACCGGGGTAGGGATTTCTCTGACTATATGGGCTGTTAGAGGGTTGATACTAATTGTTACGGTTATTAGGATATGGGTTATTGTTCCTATTACCGTTCGGGTTGCCGTTAAATTGTTGTTATTACGCGGCGGGTTATTGTTGCCGTCGTAATTGCTTTGTTGGTTTCGGTTTCCGGGATGGTTATTGCCGTTACTAGGGTACTGGTTCGTCCTCGCCTCCGGTCGCTCATTCCTCCTCCTGCTCTGGCGGTAGTACTCTTCATTCTCGTAACTTTCTAACAACTCCGTCATGGCCTGCACCGTCTTGATCTGGCTACCTCTCCTTGCCCTGACAATATCCTCGTCATAATGATAAGACAGTTTATTCACCAGACACTCTTCGGGTATAGCCGGCTCGAGGTGTTTTGCCAGGCACACCTTCCCTAGGAAATAGGCTGTCATGGTATTGCCTATTTGGGCCCTGTATCGTCCGTTGCAAATATTGTCTCTGATCAGGTTCTGTGTTGTTTCGGACCAGTATTTGGACTTAAACATTTTCCTGACCTGCTGGTAGTCTGCAATCTCGCTACGGTTCGCCACCCACCAGTTATCTGTCATCTCCCTGAATGACTCGTCCAGTATATCCCGGTTATTGCTCCATTGACTCCCTCTATGTTTGGCGAAGTACTCTTCCATCCTCGCCAGGAACTCCAGTGGTTTCCTCTTGTATTGCCGGAAGTTCAGCCATTCTCGGTTTTCGTTGATGGGTAATCCGGTGAAATTAGTGGGTCTATTCCTCAAAGCTTCCATCTCTTCTTGGCTTTGCCGTACCTGACCCGTCATATTGGTCATAGCCTCTTCCATCCCATCACATCGTTCCGCGACTTGGCTCCGTACTCTCCCGAATTCTTCCTGAGTCTCCTTCCGTTGTTCTTCCACTTTCCTGCGACTGTGCTCTTCGATATTCGAAAACTTGATGTTCACCATTTCCTTGAATTCTTGTACTTCCTTTTCGGTTTGGTTGCTTGGTTGCATTTTCCGTCAATTTCTCGGATTTGTTGATTCATCATTACGGTTTCTTCTTCCAATTTTTTATTTATAGCTTTCTTGTTAACGTTGATTTCCTTGTTCAGTTTTTCTCTTAACAATTCCATCCTTTCGTCTAGCTTGTCCAGATTCTCCTGATTGACCTCCCTTAATTCTTCTCTTAACATTTGGTTGTCCTTTCTCAATTCTTCCAATTTCTCCCCCATCTTCTCTTCCAACTTCTTGTTATCTTCCTTCAACTCTTCCTTCAATGTCGGTTGTCACTTTCCACCTTTTTACTATTTCCTTCAATTCTCTTATTGGTATTCTCAATTTTGTTAATCAATTCTTCCTTCGTCGATTTAAATTCTTCCTTAAAAGATTGGTTGTCCTCCTTCAGTCCTTCTAATTTTCCTCCCATCTTTCTTCCATCTTCTTACTGAAGGATTGGTTGTCTTCCTTTGTGGAATCCATTTTCTTGTTCAAGTCTTCTTTTGTAGATTTGATCTCTTCTTTTGTAGATTTCATCTCTTCCTTTGTAGAATCCATTTTCTTATCCATTCCTTCCATTTTTTCCATCATTATCCTGAACATTTCTTGCATGTTCCCATTCTCCGTTCGTGATGGTTTCTCGGGTTGTTCTAACCGTTCCTTCCGGACATTGACTTCCCCTGTTTGTGTGGGCATCTCAGGTTGTTCCTCTGGTTGTGCGGGTTGTTTAAATAATACTGGTGGTAATAATCTTTCCACATCTTCCACTGGCGTCGCCTCTTTATATTCCATATCCAATTCAACTTCCTTTTCGGCCTCCGCCGCCCGTTTCTTTGAGGTTGCACGTCGTTGCATTTTTCCCTTTCTCTGGCTTTATAGCTGCTGCCAAACTCCAATTAGGGATTGGGCAGATTGTAGTGGCCTTTCCATTGCTAATTAAAGCCCCTCAGTTGTGCGCCAATTTGTAAAGATAACGTGTGTTGGTGTATTCTCACAAATATATAAATATGTGTGTTTGTGTATAAATAAAATTGTTTATAAAAAAAAAATAGATTTTTAATTAACTTTTTATAGTTAATTAAAAAACAATTAATTAATTGAGTTTCGTGGTGTTCCGAAACGTTTAGCACTTATTTTAATAGTTTTATAGACTTTTGTGTATCTGTTAAAACCTCTAGCCACTTATAGGATTGTCTTCAATAGCAATCGATACTTGCTTATTTTCTGTTTGGAGGTTATCTTCCTTCTGGATGTGAGATACTTGTAGTAAGTTCTATACCAAATAATGCCGTTTTATTAAGTTTTTTATCTAAAAATAATATTTTGTTCCTTCATTTTGTAATTTCTAAGTCCTAAGGTCTAACTTCCTGTTCTTTTCCAAATTCTGCCATTACCAAGTTATATTAATAATTATTAAATCCCATATTGTAATAAAAGGTTTATATTCCATTAATTTCTTGCAATTAGATGAATTGGTTAAGTTTTAAAATATTATGTTGGAATATACGACTCCCCTCTCCAAATTTTTGAGTTCTGCCATTTCAATTTTTATCAATAATTCTGGCTATAATTTTACATAATCTTTCTTAGTTATATTTCTAATTACATGGCTTTGTTTCTGATTTACATTATCTAAATCCCTTCAGTTTAAATGTATTTATGTACCAAGTTTCTCAGTTTTGATGATGTTTAGTTTTTAACATTTGGCCTAGATTCCTAACAGTTTTTACATACAAATTTTTTATAAATAATACATATTGAGTTATAACCTCTCAGACTTTTATTGACATTGTAACATAAATTAAACATTTTCTTCTAGTAAACAGAATAAGAATTAGTATTTGTTTCATACTATTAACATATAACAAATAATTCCAATTAATAGTTGTCTTTAACAAATCAGACATTTTTTATACTCAAATATTAATAATGATACATAACAAATATCATATATAAAGAATGTTGTTCCATTCTAACATCTTAATTAGTTATTAACAATAATACCTGTAATAAATATTTTATAATTAAAGAATGTTAGTGCAATCTGACCTGTTTAAATTTGCTTATTCCTAATACATTTTTTAAATATCTTATGCTACATAAACAAAACCTTATTTACTATAATCTTAAACTCTATATTGCTTATATTAAGTTTTATTAACAGTTTTATCTGTTTTAATTGGGTTTTGGGTAATTGTACCCTGTCACTTCACTTTTTATTCTGTGCCTGCTCTTGTTTTATAAATCATTCTAATGAACGTCACTTAAACAGATTGGCAGCTCTTTACTAAAACACATATATTATTATCATCATAATACTTTACTAATAATTTCTGAACAAAGATTAAGTCACTTCAAAGTTGTATCATTTCATTATTTACTTAGTTTTTGAATACCAATAATGAAACATAAGTTTCATTTTTTATAATACTAAAATTTGCACTGGTTCTCTTTACATTCCTTGATTCTATTTCTAAATGGTTATATAGTCTTACTAAAATCAAGAAATCTATTTGTAGATTATAATGAAGATTTGTTCTTTGTTATTATATTATTATTTCACCTTGGTCCACTTTCAACTCTTACTCTATACATTTTTTTGGCTTATATCTATTGTACATGTGGGTTTTTGCATTGATAATTTGTTATACTTTTTTATTATTATTATATTTATTTATTTTGTGGTATGGGTTTTTTTTACAAGAGCATTTCTTCTTCTTTTGGATGCTGTCTTCTTCTTGTTTCTTCATCGATGTCTTCTTTTCTTCTGGTTTCTTATAATTGTATTTTCTTCATCTTCTTGTGGATGTCATTGGGTTTTTTGGGTTTCTTCTTCACCTACTCTTCTTGTTTCATACAAATGCATCACCTTTTATGGTGGACCTTGTCTTGTTCTGGGTTTCTTCCTTATCTACTTTTCTGGTCTTCTACAACAAATTTTCTTCTCTTTGTTGTGGGTTTAGTTATTTTCTGGGTTTCTTCCTTGCCTACTACTAACCTTCCTGTTTCATTCTAATGCATCACCTTTTATGGTGGATCTTGCTTTGTTCTGGGTTTCTTCCTTATCTACTTTTCTGGTCTCATACAACAGATTTTCTTCTCTTTGTTGTGGGTTTAGTTATTTTCTGGGTTTCTTCCTTGCCTACTCCTAACCTTCCTGGGTATTATATTTTTTCACCTTTTTAGTTATTAAAATTGGTTTTGATGATTCATCACTTGTAACATTTATTTTATATGAACTTATATCTTAAATCAATGATTGTACCGCACGGTTGTTCTGAATTAATTCTTTATTATCTTGCTTTCTTCGGATTTAAACATGTTATTACTTTATTCTTATGATCAATTCACCATTCATTTTTATGGGCTTATCTGTCATGCTACAATATATATATATATGTACTTGTCATAAATTCGGAATTGGAATGTGCTTAAACTACATTTTTTTATTGGTGTTTGTGTATTTGTTGCTTAATGTGTTTAGGTGTTATAAAAATGTATAAATGTTAAGGTTAATTGAATATTTGTTAAATGTAAAAGTGACACTTGAAATTTTAAGGGGCACACACACGCACATTTAGGGGTTATATGACATGATATATTATATGTTATATTTGTCCAAGGACACTTAAGGGATATTTAAGATTTTATGTACGTCGGTGTACACTTATAATTTTGGCATATCCAAGTTTCGTCAGACCTTGTTGGAGTTCGTCGTGACCGGTCCGACCCTGTTTGGAATTGATCCCAAACCTTGAATCCTATTATGGCATTTCGTTGATATGACTGTACCGGAGTTGCTTCTCCTTTAATCGTGGATTATGGAGGCAGTAGGAGAGTTAACTGGCATTATGGGTATTTTAAATTTTTTGAATGCGGTATTGTCGGACCAGACACTCGTTGTTAGTAACCTTGAACTATATCATCTTTGAGTTTAAAATTATTGAAGTTGAATTATCATAATGAAGCGTTTAATGAGTGATAAATTAATTAATTGAATTTAAGGATCTTATGAATCGTTTATTGGGTGTTATGATTATGTTGTTCGGATGTTATATGGTATTTATTTACGTGTTATATGGTATTGTGTGTTGTAATTTTGTATCTTTGTGCTTGTGTATTGTTGTTTTTATGGGAGCCCGCTCTGTCTTCTCGGCTACTTCCTTTCTCCTGCACCGTTAAAGGACCCTGAGATACTACTTGAATGAAATCAAGTTTTTCTGTTTGTCGTGATGTGTTTGGTTGGACCGTTGTTGTTGATTATTTGTTGCTGTTGATCGTGTAATTCTAGCGGGAGCTTGTACCGGGTACGATTCAACAGAGCAAAATAAATTAAAGCAGAGATGAGTATTGATTTTTTTATGGCCCTGTTTTTGAGAGAGGAATGTAAATGATAACTGTGCACGAGAGAAATATTTTAAAATTAAACATACGTAGAGTTATTAAATTACAATCAACACAATAGTTTCGGGAAGTGATGTATTCCGATCCGAGATAACCTTTGGTCAACTCATAGCCGCATGGGTAATGGAATGTCTATACTTATCTGATATACCGTTGTGTGATTCCTTGTCATTTTTGTACGTTCGGCATTATGAGTTCAAGGGCAACTTAACCTGTTCTCCTTCAAACAGCTGTTCTATTATTGTTCAATGTTACTCGGTTATTAGCGTGGTGTTATTGTGGGGTCCGATTCATTCCACATTCGCATTCTTGGGTAGATGTCCCCAGTTTTGTTTGAGTATCTCGCGTCATTGTGAGAGTTGGCCCCTCAGTGGAGAAGTAACCCCCCCTTTTCATGTATTAAGATTAATTGCTATATAGGGCGATGTAGAATTGATGTTCGCGTGCCCTCGGTACGGTCTTCCTCTGCCTTGTTAGTCGGGGCCGTCCTCCCTAATGCAGGGGTGTGGATCGCTCATATGCCAAGGTTTATAGTTGCCTTGTTTTCTTGTATACGTGTGGTCGGTCCAAGAGGTGGACAGAGAATGATGAGGTATGCACTCACATATCAAGGTCTGTAGTAGCTTGTTGGCCTTCTGGCATGAATATGTGAGTGGGAGTAGAGTGGTGTCACCAGTGAGGGTGACGTTTGGGGCGGTCCCCTGCGATTGGCATGGCGGAGGGGGTTTTGCGGGGATAGTCGTGTTGAGTTGTGTTGTTCAGTCCTGGGAAGGGGGGATAGAAGAAGGTCCTGAGTAGATATTGATTGGGTTCTCAGTTTGTGGGTTTGGAGGCCTTAGGAGGTCAGAGCTCTTGGGTCCGAATTCTCGTCTTTATTCTTTTCTCCTTCTGTCTCTTGTTGCTGTGTGCTGACCCTGATCACGTCAGCATGAAACACCGCATACTCATACACATACACATTCAGACACACATGCATATACACTCCACTTCTTCATTCCTCTTGTTTCTTTTTCTCTCTGAACCTCTGTTCTCCTAAGAGCGGTAGGTTTTCTGAGATTTCCCAAGACAGCCAAGAGACTTGTTTTTAGTATTGACTAGCCCAGAGGCTGTGATTTGAATTTGAGGCAACCATGTTGCCTTTTTCGGGTGAGGGTATGCCGAAGTGTTCGGCATAATTTAAAAATCGCGCCGAGGCTAACCGAGGCAGTGGTTGTCGGCGCCAATGACGTTTGATAGGTGAGCGGCGATTCAATAATGCAGGCTGCCGGTCAGCTGATAAACAGTCCGTTTCACATTAAACCGAGGCCTCGTGGCAAAATGAAAAACGCGAGTCTGCCTCATTTCCAATTGCGCTCTCCTCGGTACTGGTGTCTGACGGCCTTGGAAGGAATTTCTGCCACCGCTACATTCTTTCTATATTATGTGTCGCTGATCGAAGGTGTCTCAGGTAAAAATCATTACTTAATCTTTTCATTTGATTAAGACTTATGTGTTAAATAAATAAATGAGAATTGTGGGGGTTATTTATTAATTGTGTGAGAATGAGTACATGTGAGTGAGTGTGTGTGTGTGTGTGTGTGTGTGTGTGTGTGTGTGTGTGTGTGTGTGTGTGTGTGTGTGTGTGTGTGTGTGTGTGTGCATTCAGCAGGCTACTTCAGGTATGCATATATGTATGTTGGCACGTGGTGATTTTGCACCCGAATATTTTAGAACTCAAATGTAAAAGTAATACAAAATATGTAACACCAAAAGCGAAAGTAGTTGTAATGGCAAGTTGAGTTGAGATTTTTGGAGATATTTTTTTGAAAATACAAACGTGAACATTTAGTATCTCTAATTGCATGAAACCAGGTTGCTGGTGTACAATATTGGGGGTGTGAAAAATCGTGACAGTGTGTGTGTGGTCTTGGTAACCGATATTGAGCCGGTTATATGTCATGCCGACTACTGTATACCTAAACGTTACAGGGTCCTTTATCCGCCAAGAGGAAGGGCGAGGATGAAATGGTGACCTGACCATCTATCACCATCGGCAGGGACGTCGACCGAGAGCTCCCCAACGCCGTCGGACACACACATACACACACAAGCTCCAGGAGATTAGGAGGACAGTCGCCCTAAGGAAAGTGAACCACAGTTTCCAGCTCACCAACAACCTTACCAGTCATCATCATCACAGGCGGTGACATCAACCTGTGTTAAAATACAGGTGGGAAATTTCCAATTATACAGTTTCAACAATTGCTGCACTTTTGGTGCTCCAAGCAAACATGGACATGCTTATTCAATATATGGATTATATTTTCAAATTTATAATTGCCAGAATTGTATGAGAACAAGCCTAATCAATGCATAATTTTGTTTCACTTAGCCTGTGTTAAAAAGGGTATTCACTTTTATGTTCTCTGCTTATTTACAGTGTTAAAATTACTTTCATTTCTGTTATAATAGCACATTGAATATATATACATATATTTTCTAGAAAATGAAAAACGATGAATGTTAAAGGCATTAAGCAATGAAACAAATCAACTTGTTAGAACTATCCCTGTAAATTTATATATATATATATATATATATATATATATATATATATATGTTGATTTGTATTGTTAACTGTATGGGAGCCCGTGTTTGTCAGGCGGTTGATTAATTTTCTAAATTACATTCATGAGTTTTAGTAGAGAGGTTTTGATATAATCAGTATTTTTTTCTTCTTTTATTGATCAGATATTTTGTCCGAACATGTCCACTCATTACTGACTATCATGTATTATTATATTAATTAAGAGTATCCACTCGTGATGCTGGTCATTGAATCTTATGGTTGCTGGTGGTGATTACCATACATTTGCAGTCAATATATGTATACACTAATTACTGACTATCATGTATTATATTAAATAAGAGTATCCACTCGTGATGCTGGTCATTGAATCTTATGGTTGCTGGTGGTGATTACCATACATGTGCAGTCAATATATATATAAATATATACTGTATATATTTTTTTATGTTTTAAAGTAAAAGATATAACTAAGAATTGACAAATTAAGATAAATTAAAAGATAACTGCAAGAATTATTCCTGTACAATCATTATTACAGTTTTGCATTCTTAACAAATTACATGCTTATATACATATATATTACAATGATCATTGTCATAAACGTAATGTAAACTGATAATTATAAAACACTAATAAAAGGGATTGATCGTTGTTGAAGCAAACGAATTATTGCAAGTCCTGTCACTGTGGGCTCCAGCCATTTTATGCTTCCGTCTAGACCATGTGTCTAATTTTAAATATTGTATGTAACGGCAGTAGCGGTTACAAATGGTAACAGAGCGTTGTTTTTAAGATCTATTTGCTGACCAGGTGGGAGAACTTGCAATGTAATTTACTGGTAAAAAAAAAATGTGAGCTTAGGAGCTGGCAATTCTAGCTGTATATATATATATATATTGTAAAGATAACGTGTGTTGGTGTATTCTTACAAATATATAAATATGTGTGTTTGTGTATAAATAAAATTGTTTATAAAAAAATAAATTTTTTAATTAATTTTTTATAATTAATTAAAAAACAATTAATTAATTAAGTTTCGTGGTGTTCCGGAAAGTTTATCACTTATTTTAATTGTTTTATAGACTTTTGTGTATTTGTTAAAACCTCTAGCCACTTACAGGATTGTCTCCAATAGCAATCGATACTTGCTTATTTTCTGTTTGGAGGTTATCTTCCTTCTGGTTGTGAGATTCTTGTAGTAAGTTCTATTTAAATTAAAGTATTATGTTAATTGTCTATGTTAGAAATTAAAAACTGTTTAAATAGGAAATATATTAATAATTTTATTGACAATTAGGTATTTTGACTCTTGTCGATATGTAAATCGATTCTCAGGGTATCGTTTGAATTATTACAAAATTTTTTATATAAAGGTTCTTTGAACAGCTATGTTAGGGAAAGTCAGAAAAATAGGGCAAAGATTGAAAAGTATAACATTACAAGGTAAATTCTTAAAATTAACAGTACATATATTAGATTCAAAGTATAGAAATAAATAAATATGTTGCAAACCGTCCAGCAGGCAGTAGATGGCTGTGTTAAGTTGAGTGTTGGTTAATCAGCAATGGCCGCCGTTACGATTGAAACTCGTCACCTCGCAGTTTTGGTGTTCAAATAAAGATGTTTTCCTTATGAATTTACGTCCTGGTGTCTGCAAATCTTTCTTCTTGTGTTGGTGGAGTGTCACTGGTTCAGTTTTGGTCTTATATTCGGAAAAATGGTGTAGTTCTAAATCAAATTCACTTTTGTCGGCTAGTCATATGTTAGGCACTTGTTTGGTTAAGTTTTAATACTGTTTTAATGGGTTTAAATGTTATTTACACTGGTGTTCTGTGCTGTATAATGTTAGTTCAGTGTTTGTATATGTTTATTTCACTGTGTTGCACTTCAAAAATGTTTTTTACCGAAACTCTCAATTTTCACTTTCGGCTCAGACAATTATTCGCCATTACGGTATTCGTAACTAGGTTAATACGGGTAAATTGCTCGCGTCAAGTGTCCCGTACAATGTTCAATAATTAACTAACTTACTTCCTTCATCTCCGACTAAAACCTTAGCCCAAGTAATATTATTCCTTCCATTGTTCAAATTTTATTTTGCATCCTGTGCATGTAATAAAGTTACATTATATAACTGATTATACTTTGGTTTTTCTTCAGATTTATTAGCTAGTTGTTACTTAATTTTATCCTTCAGTTCATTCTGCGTAATTTGATACCAAATAACGCCGTTTTATTAAGTTTTTTATCTAAAAATAATATTTTGTTCCTTCATTTTGTAATTTCTAAGTCCGAAGGTTAGTTTTTCACATTTGGCCTAGATTCCTAACAGCTTTACATACAAATCTATATCTATAAAAATGAATGTTTGTTTCTTTCTTTCTTTCTTTGTCCCGTATGCGTTCCTATACCATTCATCCGATTGCGATGAAACTTCGGTGAGTTGTTGTGCGCACGCCCCCGAAGGTTTATGAATTCTTTTCGATGGGATCGTATGGGGGGTTCTTGGGGGCTTCCACATCTCCTCCTAAACCACTGGACCGATTTCAACCAAACTTGGCACAAATATTTTACGCAACGGGAGAACCAACATAGGGTAGGTGTTTTTTCGATGGGGTCCTTTGGGGGGTCCTTTGGGGTCTTCCACATCTCCTCCTAAACCACTGGACCGATTTCAACCAAACTTGGCACAAATATTTTACGGAACGGAGAACCAACATAGGATAGGTGTTTTTTTTCGACGGGGCCCATTGGGGGGTCCTTTGGGGTCTTCCACATCTCCTCCTAAACCACTGGACCGATTTCAACCAAACTTGGCACAAATATTTTACGCAACGGGAGAACCAACATAGGATATGTGTTTTTTCGATATGATCCTTCGGGGGGTCCTTTGGGGTCTTTCACATCTCCTCCTAAACCACTGGACCGATTTCAACCAAACGTGGCACAAATATTTTACGCAAAGGGAGAACCAACATATGATAGGTGTTTTTTCAATGGGGTTGTTTTGGGGGTTCTTTGGGGTCTTCCACATAACCTGCTAAACCACTGGACCGATTTCAACCAAACTTGGCACAAATATTTTACGCAACGGGAGAACCAACATAGGATATGTGTTTTTTCGATATGATACTTCGGGGGGTCCTTTGGGGTCTTCCACATCTCCTCCTAAACCACTGGACCGATTTCAACCAAACTTTGCACAAATATTTTACGCAAAGGAAGAACCAACATAGGATAGGTGTTTTTTCGATGGGGTCTTTTGGGGGGTCCTTTGGGGTCTTTCACATCTTCTCCTAAACCACTGGACCGATTTCAACCAAACTTGGCACAAATATTTTACGCAACGGGAGAACCAACATAGGATAGGTGTTTTTTCCGACGGGGTCCTTTGGGGGGTCATTTGGGGTCTTCCACATCTTCTCCTAAACCACTGGACCGATTTCAACCAAACTTGGCACAAATATTTTACGCAAAGGGAGAACCAACATAGAATAGGTGTTTTTTCGATGGGGTCCTTTGGGGGGTCCTTTGGGGTCTTCCACATCTTCTCCTAAACCACTGGACCGATTTCAACCAAACTTGGCACAAATATTTTACGCAACGGGAGAACCAACATAGGATATGTGTTTTTTCGATATGATACTTCGGGGGGTCCTTTGGGGTCTTCCACATCTCCTCCTAAACCACTGGACCGATTTCAACCAAACTTGGCACAAATATTTTACGCAAAGGGAGAACCAACATAGGATAGGTGTTTTTTCGATGGGGTTCTTTTGGGGTTCTTTGGGGTCTTCCACATCTCCTCCTAAACCACTGGACCGATTTCAACCAAACTTGACACAAATATTTTACGCAACGGGAGAACCAACATAGGATAGGTGTTTTTTCCGACGGGGTCCTTTGGGGGGTCATTTGGGGTCTTCCACATCTTCTCCTAAACCACTGGACCGATTTCAACCAAACTTGGCACAAATATTGTACGCAAAGGGAGAACCAACATAGGACAGGTGTTTTTTTTCTATACGATCCTCTGGGGGGTCCTTTGGAGTCTTAAAAAACTAACTTATTAGATCTGGTTACTATGGCAACCCAATGGAATAGATTCTGTTCTAAATATATTATCGCATTAAATTGAAGACCACGCGAACGAAGTCTTTATATATTATATATATACAAACACTTTCTTTCTTTGAGTGGCATTGCAACGCATGCCGGGTACTCGCTAGTGTTTTATAAATAATACATATTGAGTTATAACCTCTCTGACTTTCATTGACATTGTAACATAAATTAAACATTTTCTTCTAGTAAACAAAATAACAATTAGTATTTGTTTCATACTATTAACATATAACAAATAATTCCAATTAATAGTTGTCTTTAACAAATCAGACAATTTTTATACTCAAATATTAATAATGATACATAACAAATATCATATATAAAGAATGTTGTTCCATTCTAACATCTTAATTAGTTATTAACAATAATACCTATAATAAATATTTTATAATTAAAGAATGTTAGTGCAATCTGACCTGTTTAAATTTGCTTATTCCTAATACATTTTTTAAATATCTTATGCTACATAAACAAAACCTTATTTACTATAATCTTATACTCTATATTCCTTATATTAAGTTTTATTAACAGTTTTATCTGTTTTAATTGGGTTTTGGGTAATTGTACCCTGTCACTTCACTTTTTATTCTGTGCCTGCTCTTGTTTTATAAATCATTCTAATGAATGTCATTTAAACAGATTGGCATCTCTTTACTAAAACACACGTATTATTATCATGATAATACTTTATTAATTATTTCTGAACAAAGATTAAGTCACTTCAAAGTTGTATCATTTAATTATTTACTTAGTTTTTTAATACCAATAATGAAACGTAAGGTTCATTTTTATAATACTAAAACTTGCACCGGTTCTCTTTACATTCCTTGATTCTATTTCTAAATGGTTATATAGTCTTACTAAAATCAAGAAATCTATTTGTAGATTATAATGAAGATTTGTTCTTTGCTATTATATTATTTTTTCACCTTGGTCCACTTTCAACTCTTACTCTATACACTTTTATGGCTTATATCTATTGTACATGTGGTTTTTTGCATTGATACTTTGTTATACTTTTTTATTATTATTATATTTATTTATTTTGTGGTATGGGTTTTTTTTTACAAGAGCATTCCTTCTTCTTTTGGATGCTGTCTTCTTCTTGTTTCTTCATCGATGTCTTCTTTTCTTCTAGTTTCTTATAATTGTATTTTCTTCATCTTCTTGTGGATGTCATCGGGTTTTTTGGGTTTCTTCTTCACCTACTCTTTTGTTTCATACAAATGCATCACTTTTATGGTGGATCTTGTCTTGTTCTGGGTTTCTTCCTTATCTACTTTTCTGGTCTCATGCAACAGATTTTCTTCTCTTTGTTGTGTGTTTAGTTACTTTCTGGGTTTCTTCCTTGCCTACTACTAACCTTCCTGTTTCATTCTAATGCATCACCTTTTATGGTGGATCTTGCCTTGTTCTGGGTTTCTTCCTTATCTACTTTTCTGGTCTCATACAATAGATTTTCTTCTCTTTGTTGTGGGTTTAGTTATTTTCTGGGTTTCTTCCTTGCCTACTCCTAACCTTCCTGGGTATTATATTTTTTCACCTTTTTAAGTATTAAAATTGGTTTTGATGATTCATCACTTGTAACATTTATTTTATATGAACTTATATCTTAAATCAATGATTGTACTGCACGGTTGTTCTGAATTAAATCTTTATTATATTTCTGTCTTCGGATTTAAACATGTTATTACTTTATTTTAATGATCAATTCACCATTCATTTTTACGGGCTTATCTGTCATGCTACAGATTGCTCTCCTCCAGAAGTAATTATTTCAGACTTGATTAGGGATGAAATAATTGCTTATGACAATTTTATTATTTTTTATACTTCATTTTCCTCTCGATTTCTATATCGACTTTTTTTTATTTTTGAGCTTAAAAAATGTTATACATAGTCACTTATCTGACTTTTGATCCTTCTTGGATAGTTAATGTCTTCTCAGATATATTATTATTATTATTATTATACATTTTCTTTCCTTATAAACTTCGTGTTGTATCCATGGGATATTAATTCCCTATCGTTCCCTATCATGTGAGCTGGGGCAGTTCAGAGGGGCACTGTAGGCTTCACAACTCTGCTGGCCATACACCACTTCTACAATTTGAGTCCAAAGGCAAATTCATCTCTGCTCAAAAAACATAATGCTGCTGGAATTATCTACAGTCAGTCATCGAATAAGTTAAAATAAAAAGTAGTCTCATTGTCGACTAATAAAAATATCTTTGGATTCTTCACTTCGTAGTTTCTCAGATTATCTCACATTTTCTATCTTAATAATTCTTCTTAATACTTATTATTCTTATTATATATATTCTTCTAAACTCTTAGCTCGTCTGATATATTCATTTTAATTATCGTTGGAAACTTTTGTTAATACTTCTTGTTACTAGTTATAGTGTAACTTTTTTCCTTCTCCATCTGAATTCTCATTATACTTCCTTCTGGTTAATTACATTTTTAGCATAGTTTTTATATAAAGTATTTTCTCTTTGGTTATTATTCATTATTTGAGTGGTCTTATTTTATTATAGTTAATTGTTTCAAAAGTTTCTTTGTAATTGATATTCAGGTTGTTATTGTGATCATATTATTTAAACATTTTGTTCTTTCTTTCTCTTAGAAAGTTATTAATCCGCCTTCGCATTCATTAAAATTAATTTATTTATATTATATTTCATGTGGTACTTCTTCTCTTTGCGTTTCATATAGGTCTTATTATTATTATTTGTTCAAAATTATCTTCTCCATATGTTTGGTATGAGTTGTTCTTCTTTGCTTCTTCAGAACTGAGTAATATCATAATCATTTTTCTTGATTAACTGTTTCCATTATTGTTTCATAAGTAGTTAGTCATAGGTTGTTCTCATTATATTATTGTTTTTCTTTTTTAGATTCTTTATAATTTTATTATAATAACAGATTCTCCTCTTTGTTTCCAAATTATTGCCTTCTCTTGTATATCACACTCTTTTTTGTTTTTCTTCTCTACTCCTTCAAATGCTAGATATTCACATTTATTCTGGATTATATTTAATTATTTTTTCTGAACTAATCATATTATTTTCTTCTAAATTTATTTATAAATGGAACATATTTATTTTTAGAACTTTGTTAGTTTTATGCAAAATTCATATTCTTCTTTTTATTTATTTCCAATATATTTTTCATAAATCATTTGTAATAAGTTGATCTTATTTTGTTTTTAAATTTTGACGTTTTATCAAAATTCAAATTCTTTTCAATTCATTTATTTCCAAATTTTTTCTTGCTAAATTGTTTGTAGTAAGTTGGTCTTATTATTTTTTTTTTTTAGAATTTTTATGTTGTTATTATATTCTGAATTCTTTTCTTTTTATTATATAACAAATTCTTTCTTTCAAAATTGTTTGTAGTAAGTTGGCTTTACTATTATTTTTTATTTTTTTTTTTTATCATAAATTCATTCTTTATTTCCAAATATTTTATTTTCAAAAATTAGTGTGTAAGCTGGTCTTACTTCATTTTAGAATTTAGACAATTCCAAATTCTTCTTTTTTATTTCCAATGGTTTCTCTCATCAAATTGTGTGTAGTAAGTTGGTCTTACTTTTTTTTTTTTTTTTTTTTTTTTTTTTTTAATTCAAACTTCATAATACTTTTTTATGGATGCTTGGTTGTACACACCTTTAACTCTTCCGGAAACTGTTTCTCTCAGTTCATACGTATTATTATGATTATTCTTTACAACAATATATGGTTATATATTGTACTCTATAATGGACCATGTTATTTATACTTTTGTAAGTGGATCTTCCCTTTTTCTTTCCTTATTATTGCCTTCTCTTGTAAATTTCACTCTTTGGAGGTTTGCTCCTCTACTCCTTCAAGTGTTGGATTTTCTACACTTATTCTGCATTCTCTACAGTTCATTCGCATTTATTATAGAAATATTTGCACCTGTATCTATCATGATTTTCGCGGGAATTCCTTCTACCTCCGCTGTTATATACAATATCTCATTGTTATTATTATCAAGGCTCGTTTCGTTTTCCTCTAGAAGTTCTGTTCTTATATTTTTTAATTAATTGTTACTTATTATAGTGATGTTTTTTTAATTTGGTTGCCTCTTGCAACTCATCTTTGTACCCAGGAAGTAGGAGCAGCAACGGGTCATGATAGTTTATTACTGCCTCCTCCCGTTTAAATTATTGTGGTCATCGTTGGGACTTGGATTGACCGAGGCATCGTTCTGGAATCTCTGTGTCGGTTCCTGCCGCTGTGTATCCTGTTCGAAGGTTATTTCCCTGTTTTGTTGTCGGCCAGGATCCTCCAGGCTGGTACTCCTTCTTCCATGTTCGTGGCGTGGACCGTCCCGTTCTTCACTTCTTCGTCGTCGATCTCCACCGTGGAAACTATTCCTCCGTTGTTGGTAGTACCTTCTCGGACCTCGATCTTCCGCTCTTATAAAATTAACCCTCGGGCGGGAAACTCTATTGTTATTATTATTATTATTACTATGGTAATTTCTATTGGGCTGGTAATATCGTTCATTATTACCGGGGTAGGGATTTCTCTGACTATATGGGCTGTTAGAGGGTTGATACTAATTGTTACGGTTATTAGGATATGGGTTATTGTTCCTATTACCGTTCGGGTTGCCGTTAAATTGTTGTTATTACGCGGCGGGTTATTGTTGCCGTCGTAATTGCTTTGTTGGTTTCGGTTTCCGGGATGGTTATTGCCGTTACTAGGGTACTGGTTCGTCCTCGCCTCCGGTCGCTCATTCCTCCTCCTGCTCTGGCGGTAGTACTCTTCATTCTCGTAACTTTCTAACAACTCCGTCATGGCCTGCACCGTCTTGATCTGGCTACCTCTCCTTGCCCTGACAATATCCTCGTCATAATGATAAGACAGTTTATTCACCAGACACTCTTCGGGTATAGCCGGCTCGAGGTGTTTTGCCAGGCACACCTTCCCTAGGAAATAGGCTGTCATGGTATTGCCTATTTGGGCCCTGTATCGTCCGTTGCAAATATTGTCTCTGATCAGGTTCTGTGTTGTTTCGGACCAGTATTTGGACTTAAACATTTTCCTGACCTGCTGGTAGTCTGCAATCTCGCTACGGTTCGCCACCCACCAGTTATCTGTCATCTCCCTGAATGACTCGTCCAGTATCTCCCGGTTATTGCTCCATTGACTCCCTCTATGTTTGGCGAAGTACTCTTCTATCCTCGCCAGGAACTCCATTGGTTTCCTCTTGTATTGCCGGAAGTTCAGCCATTCTCGGTTTTCGTTGATGGGTAATCCGGTGAAATTAGTGGGTCTATTCCTCAAAGCTTCCATCTCTTCTTGGCTTTGCCGTACCTGACCCGTCATATTGGTCATAGCCTCTTCCATCCCATCACATCGTTCCGCGACTTGGCTCCGTACTCTCCCGAATTCTTCCTGAGTCTCCTTCCGTTGTTCTTCCACTTTCCTGCGACTGTGCTCTTCGATATTCGAAAACTTGATGTTCACCATTTCCTTGAATTCTTGTACTTCCTTTTCGGTTTGGTTGCTTGGTTGCATTTTCCGTCAATTTCTCGGATTTGTTGATTCATCATTACGGTTTCTTCTTCCAATTTTTTATTTATAGCTTTCTTGTTAACGTTGATTTCCTTGTTCAGTTTTTCTCTTAACAATTCCATCCTTTCGTCTAGCTTGTCCAGATTCTCCTGATTGACCTCCCTTGATTCTTCTCTTAACATTTGGTTGTCCTTTCTCAATTCTTCCAATTTCTCCCCCATCTTCTCTTCCAACTTCTTGTTATCTTCCTTCAACTCTTCCTTCAACTGTCGGTTGTCACTTTCCACCTTTTTACTATTTCCTTCAATTCTCTTATTGGTATTCTCAATTTTGTTAATCAATTCTTCCTTCGTCGATTTAAATTCTTCCTTAAAAGATTGGTTGTCCTCCTTCAGTCCTTCTAATTTTCCTCCCATCTTTCTTCCATCTTCTTGCTGAAGGATTGGTTGTCTTCCTTTGTGGAATCCATTTTCTTATTTAAGTCTTCTTTTGTAGATTTGATCTCTTCTTTTGTAGATTTCATCTCTTCCTTTGTAGAATCCATTTTCTTATCCATTCCTTCCATTTTTCCATCATTATCCTGAACATTTCTTGCATGTTCCCATACTCCGTTCGTGATGGTTTCTCGGGTTGTTCTAACCGTTCCTTCCGGACATTGACTTCCCCTGTTTGTGTGGGCATCTCAGGTTGTTCCTCTGGTTGTGCGGGTTGTTTAAATAATACTGGTGGTAATAATCTTTCCACATCTTCCACTGGCGTCGCCTCTTTATATTCCATATCCAATTCAACTTCCTTTTCGGCCTCCGCCGCCCGTTTCTTTGAGGTTGCACGTCGTTGCATTTTTCCCTTTCTCTGGCATTATACCTGCTGCCAAACTCCAATTAGGGATTGGGCAGATTGTAGTGGCCTTTCCATTGCTAATTAAAGCCCCTCAGTTGTGCGCCAATTTGTAAAGCTAACGTGTGTTGGTGTATTCTCACAAATATATAAATATGTGTGTTTGTGTATAAATAAAATTGTTTATAAAAAAACATAGATTTTTAATTAACTTTTTATAGTTAATTAAAAAACAATTAATTAATTGAGTTTCGTGGTGTTCCGAAACGTTTAGCACTTATTTTAATAGTTTTATAGACTTTTGTGTCTTTGTTAAAACCTCTAGCCACTTATAGGATTGTCTTCAATAGCAATCGATACTTGCTTATTTTCTGTTTGGAGGTTATCTTCCTTCTGGATGTGAGATACTTGTAGTAAGTTCTATTTAAATTAAAGTATTATGTTAATTGTCTATGTTAGAAATGAAAAACTGTTTAAATAGGAAATATATTAATAATTTTATTGACAATTAGGTATTTTGATTCTTGTCGATATGTAAATCGATTCTCAGGGTATCGTTTGAATTATTACAAAATTTTTTATATTATAAAGGTTCTTTGAACAGCTATGTTAGGGAAAGTCAGAGAAATAGGGCAAAGATTGAAAAGTATAACATTACAAGGTAAATTCTTAAAATTAACAGTACATATATTAGATTCAAAGTATAGAAATAAATAAATATGTTGCACACCGTCCAGCAGGCAGTAGATGGCTGAGTTAAGTTGAGTGCTGGTTAATCAGCAATGGCCGCCGTTACGATTGAAACTCGTCACCTCGCAGTTTTGGTGTTCAAATAAAGATGTTTTCCTTATGAATTTACGTCTTGGTGTCTGCAAATCTTTCTTCTTGTGTTGGTGGAGTGTCACTGGTTCAGTTTTGGTGTTGTATTCGAAAAAATGGTGTAGTTCTAAGTCAAATTCACTTTTGTCGGCTAGTCATATGTTAGGCACTTTTTGGTTAAGTTTTAATACTGTTTTAATGGGTTTAAATGTTATTTCCACTGGTGTTCTGTGCTGTATAATGTTAGTTCAGTGTTTGTATATGTTTATTTCACTGTGTTGCACTTCAAAAATGTTTTTTACAGAAACTCTCGATTTTCACTTTCGGCTCAGACAATTATTCGCCATTACGGTATTCGTAACTAGGTTAATACGGGTAAATTGCTCGCGTCAAGTGTCCCGTACAATGTTCAATAATTAACTAACTTACTTCCTTCATCTCCGACTAAAACCTTAGCCCAAGTAATATTATTCCTTCCATTGTTCAAATTTTATTTTGCATCCAGTGCATGTAATAAAGTTACATTATATAACTGATTATACTTTGGTTTTTCTTCAGATTTATTAGCTTGTTGTTACTTAATTTTATCCTTCAGTTCATTCTGCGTAATTTGATACCAAATAATGCCGTTTTATTAAGTTTTTTATCTAAAAATAATATTTTGTTCCTTCATTTTGTAATTTCTAAGTCCTAAGGTCTAACTTCCTGTTCTTTTCCAAATTCTGCCATTACCAAGTTATATTAATAATTATTAAATCCCATATTGTAATAAAAGGTTTATATTCCATTAATTTCTTGCAATTAGATGAATTGGTTAAGTTTTAAAATATTATGTTGGAATATACGGCTCCCCTCTCCAAATTTTTGAGTTCTGCCATTTCCATTTTTATCAATAATTCTGGCTATAATTTTACATAATCTTTCTTAGTTATATTTCTAATTACATGGCTTTGTTTCTGAATTACATTATCTAAATCCCTTCAGTTTAAATGTATTTATGTACTTAGTTTCTCAGTTTTGATGATGTTTAGTTTTTAACATTTGGCCTAGATTCCTAACAGTTTTTACATACAAATTTTTTATAAATAATACATATTGAGTTATACCCTCTCTGACTTTCATTGACATTGTAACATAAATTAAACATTTTATTCTAGTAAACAAAATAACAATTAGTATATGTTTCGTACTATTAACATATAACAAATAATTCCAAATAATAGTTGTCTTTAACAAATCAGACATATATTATACAAATATATTAATAATGATACATAACAAATATCATATATAAAGAATGTTGTTCCATTCTAACATCTTAATTAGTTATTAACAATAATATCTATAATAATATTTTATAATTAAAAAATGTTAGAGCAAACTGACCTGTTTAAATTTGCTTATTCCTAATACATTGTTTAAATATCTTATGCTACATAAACAAAACCTTATTTACTATAATCTTATACCCTATATTCCTTATATTATTATAAACACATGTATTATTATCATGATAATACTTTATTAATTATTTCTGAACAAAGATTAAGTCACTTCAAAGTTGTATCATTTCATTATTTACTTAGTTTTTTAATACCAATAACGAAACATAAGTTTCATTTTTTATAATACTAAAACTTGCACTTGTTCTCTTTACATTCCTTGATTCTATTTCTAAATGGTTATATAGTCTTACTAAAATCAAGAAAACTATTTGTAGATTATAATGAAGATTTGTTCTTTGGTATTATATTATTTTTTCACCTTGGTCCACTTTCAACTCTTACTCTATACACTTTTTTGGCTTATATCTATTGTACATGTGGGTTTTTGTATTGATACTTTTTTATACTTTTTTATTATTATTATATTTATTTATTTTGTGGTATGGGTTTTTTTTACAAGAGCATTCCTTCTTCTTTTGGATGCTGTCTTCTTCTTGTTTCTTCATCGATGTCTTCTTTTCTTCTGGTTTCTTACAATTGTATTTTCTTCATCTTCTTGTGGATGTCATCGGGTTTTTTGGGTTTCTTCTTCACCTATTATTCTTGTTTTATACAAATGCATCACCTTTTATGTTGGATCTTGTCTTGTTCTGGGTTTCTTCCTTATCTACTTTTCTGGTCTCATACAACAGATTTTCTTCTCTTTGTTGTGGGTTTAGTTATTTTCTGGGTTTCTTCCTTGCCTACTCCTAACATTCCTATTTCATTCTAATGCATCACCTTTTATGGTGGATCTTGCCTTGTTCTGGGTTTCTTCCTTATCTACTTTTCTGGTCTCATACAACAGATTTTCTTCTCTTTGTTGTGGGTTTAGTTATTTTCTGGGTTTCTTCCTGCCTACTCCTAACGTTCCTGGGTATTATATTTTTTCACCTTTTTAAGTATTAAAATTGGTTTTGATGATTCATCACTTGTAACATTTATTTTATATGAACTTCTTTCTTAAATCAATGATTGTACTGCACGGTTGTTCTGAATTAATTCTTTATTATATTGCTGTCTTCGGATGTAAACATGTTATAACTTTATTTTAATGATCAATTCACCATTCATTTTTACGGACTTATCTGTCATGCTACAGATTGATCTCCTCCAGAAGTAATTATTTCAGACTTGATTAGGGATGAAATATTTGCTTATGACAATTTTATTATTTTTTATACTTCATTTTCCTCTCCATTTCTATATCGAATTTTTTTTTATTTTTGAGCTTAATAAATTTTATATACAGTCACTTATCTGACTTTTGATCCTTCTTGGATAGTTAATGTCTTCTCAGATATATTATTATTACTATTATACATTTTCTTTCCTTATAAACTTCGTGTTGTATCCATGGGATATTAATTCCCTAACGTTCCCTATCATGTGGGCTGGGGCAGTTCAGAGGGGCACTGTAGGCTTCAGAACTCTGCTGGCCATACACCACTTCTACAATTTGAGTCCAAAGGCAAATTCATCTCTGCTCAAAAACCATAATGCTGCTGGAATTATCTACAGTCAGTCATCGAATAAATTAAAATAAAAAGTAGTCTCATTGTCGACTAATAAAAATATCTTTGGATTCTTCACTTCGTAGTTTCTCAGATTATCTCACATTTTCTATCTTAATAATTCTTCTTAACACTTATTATTCTCTATATATATATTCTTCTAAACTCTTAGCTCGTCTGATATATTCATTTTAATTATCGTTGGAAACTTTTGTTAATACTTCTTGTTACTAGTTATAGTGTAACTTTTTTCCTTCTCCATCTGAATTCTCATTATACTTCCTTCTGGTTAATTACATTGTTAGCATAGTTTTTATATAAAGTATTTTCTCTTTGGTTCTTATTCATTATTTGAATGGTCTCATTTTATTATAGTTAATTGTTTCAAAAGTTTCTTTGTAATTGATATTCAGGTTGTTATTTTGATCATATTATTTAAATATTTTGTTCTTTCCTTTCTCTTAGAAAGTTATTAATCCGCCTTCGCATTCATTAAAATTAATTTATTTATATTATATTTCATGTGGTACTTCTTCTCTTTGCGTTTCATATAGGTCTTATTATTATTATTTGTTCAAAATTATCTTCTCCATATGTTTGGTATGAGTTGTTCTTCTTTGCTTCTTCAGAACTGAGTAATATCATAATCATTTTTCTTGATTAACTGTTTCCATTATTGTTTCATAAGTAGTTAGTCATAGGTTGTTCTCATTATATTATTGTTTTTCTTTTTTAGATTTTTTATAATTTTATTATAATAACAGATCCTCCTCTTTGTTTCCAAATTATTGCCTTCTCTTGTATATCACACTCTTTTTTGTTTTTCTTCTCTACTCGTTCAAATGCTAGATATTCAGATTTATTCTGGATTATATTTAATACTTTTTTCTGAATTAATCATATTATTTTTTTCTAAATTTATTTATAAATGGAACATATTTATTTTTAGAACTTTGTTAGTTTTATGCAAAATTCATATTCTTCTTTTTATTTATTTCCAACACATTTTTCATAAATCATTTGTAATAAGTTGATCTTATTTTGTTTTTAAATTTTGACGTTTTATCAAAATTCAAATTCTTTTCAATTCATTTATTTCCAAATTTTTTCTTGCTAAATTGTTTGTAGTAAGTTGGTCTTATTATTTTTTTTTTTAGAATTTTATGTTGTTATTATATTCTGAATTCTTTTCTTTTTATTATATCACAAATTCTTTCTTTCAAAATTGTTTGTAGTAAGTTGGCCTTACTATTATTTTTGAATTTTTTGTTTATCATAAATTCATTTTTTATTTCCAAATTTTTTACTTTCAAAAATTAGTGTGCAAGTTGGTCTTACTTCATTTTAGAATTTAGACAATTCCAAATTCTTCTTTTTTATTTCCAATGGTTTCTCTCATCAAATTGTGTGTAGTAAGTTGGTCTTACTTTTTTTTTTTTTTTTTTTTTAAAATTCAAACTTCATAATACTTTTTTATGGATGCTTGGTTGTACACACCTTTAACTCTTCCGGAAACTGTTTCTCTCTGTTCATACGTATTATTATGATTATTCTTTACAACAACATATGGTTATATATTGTACTCTATAATGGACCATGTTATTTATACTTTTGTAAGTTGATCTTCTCTTTTCTTTCCTTATTATTGCCTTCTCTTGTAAATTTCACTGTTTGGTGGTTTGCTCCAATACCCCGTCAAGTTTTGGATTTTCTACACATATTCTGGATTCTCTCCAGTTCATTCGCATTTATTATAGAAATATTTGCACCTGTATCTATCATGATTTTCGCGGGAATTCCTTCTACCTCCGCTGTTATATACAATATCTCATTGTTATTATTATCAAGGCTCGTTTCGTTTTCCTCTAGAAGTTCTGTTCTTATATTTTTTAAGTAATTGTTACTTATTATAGTGATGTTTTTTAATTTGGTTGCCTCTTGCAACTCATCTTTGTACCCAGGAAGTAGGAGCAGCAACGGGACATGATAGTTTATTACTGCCTCCAACCGTTTAAATTATTGTGGTCATCGTTGGGACTTGGATTGACCGAGGCATCGTTCTGGAATCTCTGTGTCGGTTCCTGCCGCTGTGTATGCTGTTCGAAGGTTATTTCCCTGTTTTGTTGTTGGCCAGGATCCTCCAGGCTGGTACTCCTTCTTCCATGTTCGTGGCGTGGACCGTCCCGTTCTTCACTTCTTCGTCGTCGATCTCCACCGTGGAAACTATTCCTCCGTTGTTGGTAGTACCTTCTCGGACCTCGATCTTCCGCTCTTATAAAATTAACCCTCGGGCGGGAAACTCTATTGTTATTATTATTATAATTACTATGGTAATTTCTATTGGGCTGGTAATATCGTTCATTATTACCGGGGTAGGGATTTCTCTGACTATAAGGGCTGTTAGGGGGCTGATAATAATTGTTACGGTTATTAGGATATGGGTTATTGTTCCTATTACCGTTCGGGTTGCCGTTAAAGTTGTTGTTATTACGCGGCGGGTTATTGTTGCCGTCGTAATTGCTTTGTTGGTTTCGGTTTCCGGGATGGTTATTGCCGTTACTAGGGTACTGGTTCGTCCTCGCCTCCGGTCGCTCATTCCTCCTCCTGCTCTGGCAGTAGTACTCTTCATTCTCGTAACTTTCTAACAACTCCGTCATGGCCTGCACCGTCTTGATCTGGCTACCTCTCCTTGCCCTGACAATATCCTCGTCATAATGATAAGACAGTTTATTCACCAGACACTCTTCGGGTATAGCCGGCTCGAGGTGTTTTGCCAGGCACACCTTCCCTAGGAAATAGGCTGTCATGGTATTGCCTATTTGGGCCCTGTATCGTCCGTTGCACATATTGTCTCTGATCAGGTTCTGTGTTGTTTCGGACTAGTATTTGGACTTAAACATTTTCCTGAACTCCTGGTAGTCTGCAATCTCGCTACGGTTCGCCATCCACCAGTTATCTGTCATTTCCTTGAATGGCTCGTCCAGTATCTCCCGGTTATTGCTCCATTGACTCCCTCTATGTTTGGCGAAGTACTCTTCTATCCTCGCCAGGAACTCCATTGATTTCCTCTTGTATTGCCGGAAGTTCAGCCATTCTCGGTTTTCGTTGATGGGTAATCCGGTGAAATTAGTGGGTCTATTCCTCAAAGCTTCCATCTCTTCTTGGCTTTGCCGTACCTGACCCGTCATATTGGTCATAGCCTCTTCCATCCCATCACATCGTTCCGCGACTTGGTTCCGTACTCTCCCGAATTCTTCCTGAGTCTCCTTCCGTTGTTCTTCCACTTTCCTGCGACTGTGCTCTTCGATATTCGTAAACTTGATGTTCACCACTTCCTTGAATTCTTGTACTTCCTTTTCGGTTTGGTTGCATTTTCCGTCAATTTCTCGGATTTGTTGATTCATCATTACGGTCTCTTCTTCCAATTTTTTATTTATAGCTTTCTTGTTAACGTTGATTTCCTTGTTCAGTTCTTCTCTTAACAATTCCATCCTTTCGTCTAGCTTGTCCAGATTCTCCTGATTGACCTCCCTTGATTCTTCTCTTAACATTTGGTTGTCCTCTCTCAATTCTTCCAATTTCTCCCCCATCTTCTCTTCCAACTTCTTGTTATCTTCCTTCAACTCTTCCTTCAACTGTCGGTTGTCACTTTCCATCTTTTTACTATTTTCTTCAATTCTCTTATTGGTATTCTCAATTTAGTTAATCAATTCTTCCTTCGTCGATTTAAATTCTTCCTTAAAAGATTGGTTGTCCTCCTTCAATCCTTCTAATTTTCCTCACATCCTTTCTTCCATCTTTTTACTGAAGGATTGGTTGTCTTCCTTTGTGGAATCCATTTTCTTTTTCAAGTCTTCTTTTGTAGATTTGATCTCTTCTTTTGTAGATTTGATCTCTTACTTTGTAGAATCCATTTTATTATCCATTCCTTCCATTTTTTCATCATTATCCTGAACATTTCCTGCATGTTCCCATTCTCCGTTCGTGATGGTTTCTCGGGTTGTTCTAACCGTTCCTTCCGGACATTGACTTCCCCTGTTTGTGTGGGCATCTCAGGTTGTTCCTCTGGTTGTGCGGGTTGTTTAAATAATACTGGTGGTAATAATCTTTCCACATCTTCCACTGGCGTCGCCTCTTTATTTTCCATATCCATTTCAACTTCCTTTTCGGCCTCCGCCGCCCGTTTCTTTGAGGTTGCACGTCGTTGCATTTTTCCCTTTCTCTGGCTTTATAGCTGCTGCCAAACTCCAATTACGGATGGGCAGATTGTAGTGGCCTTTCAATCGCTAATTAAAGCCCCTCAGTTGTGCCCCAATTTGTAAAGATAACGTGTGTTGGTGTATTCTTACAAATATATAAATATGTGTGTTTGTGTATAAATAAAATTGTTTATAAAAAAAAATTTTAATTAATTTTTTTATAATTAATTAAAAAACAATTAATTAATTAAGTTTCGTTGTGTTCCGAAACATTTATCACTTATTTTAATTGTTTTATAGACTTTTGTGTATTTGTTAAAACCTCTAGCCACTTATAGGATTGTCTCCAATAGCAATCGATACTTGCTTATTTTCTGTTTGGAGGTTATCTTCCTTCTGGTTGTGAGATGCTTGTAGTAAGTTCTATTTAAATTAAAGTATTATGTTAATTGTCTATGTTAGAAATGAAAAACTGTTTAAATAGGAAATATATTAATAATTTTATTGACAATTAGGTATTTTGACTCTTGTATATGTAAATCGATTCTCAGGGTATCGTTTGAATTATTACAAAATTTTTTATATAAAGGTTCTTTGAACAGCTATGTTAGGGAAAGTCAGAAAAATAGGGCAAAGATTGAAAAGTATATGGCTGTGTTAAGTTGAGTGTTGGTTAATCAGCAATGGCCGCCGTTACGATTGAAACTCGTCACCTCGCAGTTTTGGTGTTCAAATGAAGATGTTTTCCTTATGAGTTTACGTCCTGGTGTCTGCAAATCTTTCTTCTTGTGTTGGTGGAGTGTCACTGGTTCAGTTTTGGTGTTGTATTCGGAAAAATGGTGTAGTTCTAAGTCAAATTCACTTTTGTCGGCTAGTCATATGTTAGGCACTTTTTTGGTTAAGTTTTAATACTGTTTCAATGGGTTTAAATGTTATTTGCACTGGTGTTCTGTGCTGTATAATGTTAGCTCAGTGTTTGTATATGTTTATTTCACTGTGTTGAACTTCAAAAATGTTTTTCCCGAAACTCTCGATTTTCACTTTCGGCTCAGACAATTATTCGCCATTACGGTATTCGTAACTAGGTTAATACGGGTAAATTGCTCGCGTCAAGTGTCCCGTACAATGTTCAATAATTAACTTACTCACTTCCTTCATCTCCGACTAAAACCTTAGCCCAAGTAATATTATTCCTTCCATTGTTCAAATTTTATTTTGCATCCTGTGCATGTAATAAAGTTACATTATATAACTGATTATACTTTGGTTATTCTTCAGATTTATTAGCTAGTTGTTACTTAATTTTATCCTTCAGTTCATTTTGCGTAAACTGATACCAAATAATGCCGTTTTATTAAGTTGTTTATCTAAAAATAATATTTTGTTCCTTCATTTTGTAATTTCTAAGTCCTAAGGTCTAACTTCCTGTTCTTTTCCAAATTCTGCCATTACCAAATTATATTAATAATTATTAAATCTCATATTGTAATAAAAGGTTTATATTCCATTAATTTCTTGCAATTAGATGAATTGGTTAAGTTTTAAAACATTATGTTGTTATATATGACTCCCTTCTCCAAATTTTTGAGTTCTGTCATTTCCATTTTTATCAATAATTCTAGCTATAATTTTACAAAATCTTTCTTAGTTATATTTATAATTACATGGCTTTGTGTCTGATTTACATTATCTAAATCCCTTCAGTTTAAATGTATTTATGTACTTAGTTTCTCAGTTTTGATGATGTTTAGTTTTTAACATTTGGCCTAGATTCCTAACAGCTTTACATACAATTTTTTTGTAAATAATACATATTGAATTATACCCTCTCTGACTTTCATTGACATTGTAACATAAATTAAACATTTTCTTCTAGTAAAAAAAATAAGAATTAGTATTTGTTCCATACTATTAACATATAACAAATAATTCCAATTAATAGTTGTCTTTAACAAATCAGACATTTTTTATACTCAAATATTAATAATGATACATATCAAATATCATATATAAAGAATGTTGTTCCATTCTAACATCTTAATTAGTTATTAACAATAATACCTATAATAATATTTTATAATTAAAGAATGTAAGTGCAATCTGACCTGTTTAAATTTGTTTATTCCTAATACATTTTTTAAATATCTTATGCTACATAAACAAAACCTTATTTACTATAATCTTATACTCTATATTCCTTATATTAAGTTTTATTAACAGTTTTTATCTGTTTTCAATTGGGTTTTGGGTAATTGTACCCTGTCACTTCACTTTTTATTCTGTGCCTGCTCTTGTTTTATAAATCATTCTAATGAATGTCATTTAAACAAATTGGCAGCTCTTTACTAAAACACATGTATTATTATCATGATAATACTTCATTAATTACTTCTGAACAAAGATTAAGTCACTTCAAAGTTGTATCATTTCATTATTTACTTAGTTTTTTAATACCAATAATGAAACATAAGGTTCATTTTTTATAATACTAAAACTTGCACTGGTTCTCTTTACATTCCTTGATTCTATTTCTTAATGGTTATATAGTCTTACTAAAATCAATAAATCTATTTGTAGATTATAATGAAGATTTGTTCTTTGTTATTATATTATTTTTTCACCTTGGTCCACTTTCAACTATTACTCTATACATTTTTTTGGCTTATATCTATTGTACATGTGGGTTTTTGCATTGATACTTTGTTATACTTTTTTATTATTATTATATTTATTTATTTTGTGGTATGGGGTTTTTTACAAGAGCATTCCTTCTTCTTTTGGATGCTGTCTTCTTCTTGTTTCTTCATCGATGTCTTCTTTTCTTCTGGTTTCTTATAATTGTATTTTCTTCATCTTCTTGTGGATGTCATCGGATTTTTTTGGTTTCTTCTTCACCTACTCTTCTTGTTTCATACAAGTGCATCACCTTTTATGGTGGATCTTGTCTTGTTCTGGGTTTCTTCCTGATCTAATTTTCTGGTCTGATACAACAGATTTTCTTCTCTTTGTTGTAGGTTTAGTTATTTTCTGGGTTTCTTCCTTGCCTACTCCTAACATTCCTGTTTCATTCTAATGCATCACCTTTTATGGTGGATCTTGCCTTGTTCCGGGTTTCTTCCTTATCTACTTTTCTGGTCTCATACAACAGATTTTCTTCTCTTTGTTGTGGGTTTAGTTATTTTCTGGGTTTCTTCCTTGCCTACTCCTAACGTTCCTGGGTATTATATTTTTTCACCTTTTTAGTTATTAAAATTGGTTTTGATGATTCATCACTTGTAACATTTACTTTATATGAACTTATATCTTAAATCAATGATTGTACTGCACGGTTGTTCTGAATTAATTCTTTATTATATCGCTCTCTTCGGATTTAAACATGTTATTACTTTATTTTAATGATCAATTTATCATTCATTTTTATGGGCTTATCTGTCATGCTACAATATATATATATATATATATATGTACTTGTCATAATTTCGGAATTGGAATGTGCTTAAACAACATTTTTTTATTGGTGTTTGTGTATTTGTTGCTTAATGTGTTTAAGTGTTATAAAAATGTATAAATGTTAAGGTTAATTGAATATTTGTTAAATGTAAAAGGGACACTTGAAATTTTAAGGGGCACACACACGCACATTTAGATGTTATATGACATGATATATTATATATTATATTTGTCCAAGGACACTTAAGGGATATTTAAGGTTTTATGTACGTCGGTGTACACTTATAATTAGTGGCATATCCAAGTTCCGTCAGACCTTGTTGGAGCTGGTCGTGATCGGTCCGACCCTGTTTGGAATTGATCCCAAACCTTGATCCTATTATGGCATTTCGTTGATATGACTGTACCGGAGTTGCTTCTCCTTTAATCGTGGATTATGGAGGCAGTAGGAGAGTTAACTGGCATTATATTGCATTATAACTGGCATTATTACTGGTATTTTAAATTTTTTGAATGCGGTATTGTTGGACCAGACACTCGTTTTTAGTGACCTTGAACTATATCATCTTTGAGTTTAAAATTATTGAAGTTGAATTATCATAATGAAGCGTTTAATGAGTGATGAATTAATTAATTGAATTTAAGGATTTTATGAATCGTTTATTGGGTGTTATGATATGAAAAACGCGAGTCTGCCTCATTTCCAATTGCGCTCTCCTCGGTACTGGTGTCTGACGGCCTTAGAAGGAATTTCTGCCACCGCTACATTCTTTCTACATTATGTGTCGCTGATCGAAGGTGTCTCAGGTAAAAATCATTACTTACTCTTTTCATTTGATTAAGACTTATGTGTTAAATAAATAAATGAGAATTGTGGGGGCTATTTATTAATTGTGTGAGAACGAGTACATGTGAATGAGTGTGTGTGTGTGTGTGTGTGTGTGTGTGCATTCAGCAGGCTACTTCAGGTATGCATATATGTATGTTGGCACGTGGTGATTTTGCACCCGACTATTTTAGAACTCAAATGTAAAAGTAATACAAAATATGTAACACCAAAAGCGAAAGTAGTTGTAATGGCAAGTTGAGTTGAGATTTTTGGAGATATTTTTTTGAAAATACAAACGTGAACATTTAGTATCTCTAATTGCATGAAACCAGGTTGCTGGTGTACAATATTGGGGGTGTGAAAAATCGTGACAGTGTGTGTGTGGTCTTGGTAACCGATATTGAGCCGGTTATATGTCATGCCGACTACTGTATACCTAAACGTTACAGGGTCCTTTATCCGCCAAGAGGAAGGGCGAGGATGAAATGGTGACCTGACCATCTATCACCATCGGCAGGGACGTCGACCGAGAGCTCCCCAACGCCGTCGGACACACACATACACACACAAGGTCCAGGAGATTAGGAGGACAGTCGCCCTAAGGAAAGTGAACCACAGTTTCCAGCTCACCAACAACCTTGCTAGTCATCATCATCACAGGCGGTAACATCAACCAGTGTTAAAATACAGGTGGGAAATTTCCAATTATACAGTTTCAACAATTGCTACACTTTTGGTGCTCCAAGCAAACATGGACATGCTTATTCAATGTATGGATTATATTTTCAATTTATAATTGCCAGAATTGTGTGAGAACAAGCCTAATCAATGCATAATTTTGTTTCACTTAGCCTGTGTTAAAAAAGGCATTCACTTTTATGTTCTCTGCTTATTTACAGTGTTAAAGTTACTTTCATTTCTGTTATAACAGCACATTGAATATATATACATATATTTTCTAGAAAATGAAAAACGATGAATGTTAAAGGCATTAAGCAATGAAACAGATCAACTTGTTAGAACTATCCCTGTAAAAAAAAAAAATATATATATATATATATATTGATTTGTATTTTTAACTGTATGGGAGCCCGTGTTTGTCAGGCGGTTGATTAATTTTCTTAATTACATTCATGAGTTTTAGTAGAGAAGTTTTGATATAATCAGTTTTTTTTTTCTTCTTTTAATGATCTGATATTTTGTCCGAACATGTCCACTCATTACTGACTACCATGTATTATTATATTAATTAAGAGTATCCACTCGTGATGTTGGGCATTGTATCTTATGGTTGCTGGTGGTGATTACCATACATGTGCAGTCAATATATATATATATATACATATACACTTAGCGCCGCATAATTTCTTTATCATACCCCAATTTTTACCCAGGGTATCTAAAACAAATTTGACGAACTTGTATAAGTACATTTTTAGGTGATGAAGTTATTTTGCCCAAGTTATGGTGTGTCAGCGTACGAAAAACTTATACAAATTTTTATACATCGTATTTTTGCTGTATGCTGAAGCCAGACAACCTGTTCGATATATACAAATGTATATAATGAAATATGGGTAGTTAGTCGGCCATATTGGCATTCGTAATAATTATTCTATAAAATTTGTAACATGTGTAAAAAAGACAGACACTACAGAGGGAAGTGTGTTCTTATTCTGTTTAGTAGGTATAACGAAATATTGCGACCGGCCATTAATTTAGTTGTTGACCGGCTATTAGTTTAGTTGGCGCTGTGAGATAATTTGTTTTCGTTTAAGGTGTGTGGGACAGAATTTTTTGTTCGTATTGTAGTGTTTGCGATTGCAAGTCGAAGTAAAAAGATGTTACTATAGTAAAGATCTATGTGTGTTTTTATTCTGTTTAGTTGGTATAACGAAATATTGCGACCTGCCATATGTATTGTTTAGTCGTCGCTGTGCGGTAATGTGTTTTCGTTTGTTAACGTGTGTGGGACAGAATTTTGTTATTCGTATAAAGTGTTTGCGATTGTAAGTCGAAGTAAAAATATGTTGGAGGCGCTAGGAATAATAATGAAAGGTAAGATGATCATTTATTTAGTGTATGTTGTCCGTTGTTTGTAGGAAATTAGTGTGTTAGGTTATGTATGAATGTCTAAATTACTTTGGGTCTGTAACACTACCTGTTATAGACCCAACTATACATAATATCACTGTGTTCTGTCCAAAATTTAATAATGGAGCAAATTATCATTCTAATTTAATTAATACAATATACCTAGGCTAACACCAAGCGTTCTTATGGGAGTAAAAATTTAATTTTTTGTCTCCGTAAATAGGTTCGACCGCCGTTTAAAATTGTTTTTCTCGTGTTTATATAACATAGAAGAATATAATAAAAATATATCAGCGCAATATCAGCATTGATGAGAATCTTCATAATTACCCAAGGGGTAATTAACTCATTTTTAAAAAAAAAGTCCCTGTAAGGCACTGACTGCAATTTAATTAAATAATTTTTTCTTTATTATAGATACTCCTGTAAGTCTGACAATTACTACTCTAGCCTACCTATATTTGTGTAATGTATCCAATTTGTAAGTCATTTTATTCGTAAAATGTCGTCCTACCTAACACAAGATGATAGGCCTTACCATAATATATTTAATTTGAACTCTGCTCGTATTTAACTAGTTACATATTTTATTTAATTCTTCAGTCCAGCTATATTACTCTAAATATACTTTCAAATTCAGCATTTTTCAGAGAAACGTAATTACTTGATAAGATATGACAACGGTAGAAAGTTAAGGTTAATTTTAAGACCTAATATAACAAAATTTATAATATAGGCCTATGTGTACTATATCCTCACTGAAGCAAACTGTTATAATTGTTTGTACACATAGTTACTTTCATACCATTGAGTCCATTAAATTATAATATATTTGTCATAAAAATTTTGTTTTAACACAGCTCTGCTTTAAAAATTAAGGGCTAACATTTGTCAGGTAAAAGAAAAATTGAAAAGAGAATTTGACCTGTGACTTCTTTAATTTTTGACTTAAACATGCATTTTAATCTCGATTAAATTTTTTAATATAATTGTGCTGTTTTTAAATTTTATAATATTAACTTGCAGACAGAAAAGGTTTTGCTGGTGACTAAAGAAAGCATCGTTCTTTTATCTTATGTAAAATTTATTATTGCATGCAAGTCTGATTAAAGCTCACTAAACTAAAATTATCACTGCTTACAGCAGCAGGTTCTTAAACCCGATAATTGATGTAGGCCTATAGTGTTATTTTTATTTAATTTCTTATTATCTGTATTTATAATCTGTAACTTAATGTGTAGAATTGTATTTATATTGTTTAACCTCCTAAATGATACTCAACTAATATCACATGAAATTTTAAAAAATTAGTATCTTAATATTCTAAAATATTTTATGGGGTGTGTTATACTTAATAGTAGATTTAAATGATACAGAGTATGGATGAATTATCCGTAATGTATTTGCTAGTTATAATACCGTTATAATCAGGATTATATTATTCAATGTTAATCATTTGAACAGTTTTTGTTTTTCGAGTTTTTATATGATTATATTAGAAATCTTTTTCAGGAATCTTCAGTGCAGGGATGTAACCAAGCAATAGTGACTTGTGTTCATTTAAATTAAAATAGATTACTATAAAATAACTACTAGATTATGCTGTAAATTTAATTTTTTTTAGAAATTTACACAAAATCCATTAACTTTTTGTAAATTCGTAGTGCTAACCTACAAATATTGTGCTAGGTTAAGAAAATAAATTATTCTCTTAATTATTAGCTTAATATTATTATAATTATTAACTTAGTGAAAAATTATGTATGTGTTTTGTAATGATCTTTCAGGTTTCTCCTGAACTTTCCAGAATTGACTGGGAAAAAATTACTATTATTGGACCATCAGTAGTATCGACATCAGATGATATTGATGTGGAAAACATATGAAGTGGAGAAGGTAATATAATCAAAGCAATTTAGCCTATAAATAATTTAAAATTTTTTTTTCTGTTTGTGAATTTTGTAACATTAGCATATTTGATTTAATGTTTGTTTCATATGTAGTGTTAGGTTTACCTAAATTATCTTTACTTGACAAACTAGACTTGTATAGGTACTTTAAATCAATTAAGAAAATCAGCTTTGAATGTAGCACAATTAATTCATACCATATTTCATTAATGTTTTGTTTTCAAAGCATTTTTTTGTTTGGGTGTTAGCCTATTTAATTTGTGTTATGGCAAAGTTAATTTTCTGCATCAGGAATGTCCTATTTCATTGAGCAAGCTTTATAGGAGATTTTGAAGTTTGTGATAAAATAGCCATTAATGATTGTTTTGTCTTGTTAATGACAGCAATATAAAGTTATTAACAGTCCCATTTACATTTTAAATGAGAAAATTTAGTAACATAGTAGTTGGAATCATTTTTAATTAGTAGTATTATGTGTCAATGCTTTCAAATCAGGGGCTTCCTTTGGAAAGTATAATCATATGATAATTTTAAGATAAGTATTGTTAGAAGCTCTAAATAAGTTTGTTTATATTATTTTTTATATAAAGAGTTTTGGAAGCTGCTGGAAAACAAAAGTTCTTAATAAAGTACATAATTAGTTTAATAACATTATTTCCCATAAAATTGCAATTATTTCATTTAGTAATTTGCACTTTTGTTGATACTGGCAATGATAATTATTTTTCTCTGTTAGCTAAAATTCTTTCTTTGTTACAGAGTCCATTGTTGTAGAAGCTCTTATATCGCCAGATGATTGTGCAAAATTTATAAGTTTGGAGGTAAATTTCTCCTTATAGAATTGCTGTATTCTTATATAGTTATCTCTCTCTGACCTCTATTTTGCACTATGAGGTGTACACTTATTTCCATTCTTATTTGGTATTCTTTTATCTCTTTCTACTATTATTTAGTTACAATAGTTTAATCATAGTAGTCTCTTTATAATTGGTTTAGTGTTTTTTGTACACTGGTCTGTCCCTTAGTGTATATCATTGACTAACATTACTTAAATGTGGTGTCACATGACAGGTGTTCTTAATTACGATTATAATACATTATGTCCTTTCTTATAATATTCTTATACTATTACAATAGTGGCATTACACCTTACTTGTGGTATAGACATTAACCTTTTACTTCTATTTGGTATTATAAAGTGGTTTTGTTCACGTTTTACTTAGTGAATCCCATTTTGGTCGGTTTTGGTTCATTTTATTTACTTAAATTCTTATTTAAAATCCATTTTGGGTATCTTATATTGGTACCTGTAGAAAGCTTATCAGTTCTTCTTGGTTTAAGGCACAAAACATTTTGGTTTAGGTAGGCTTTTCCTACTGATAGATGTGAATTTAGGTGAAATTTGTACCAACAATGTGTATGTTAGGTTGATACAAATTTACATTCTTTTAACCTTATTTTCTCAAGTTTGGTTTTATTCATGACAACTAATAACTCTTTAGTTATTGCCTTTTCTTATCTTACATGATTGTTTGACTATTTGAGTAATATTTGTTATTATTATGAGACAATTTTAATACTTCTTTATGTTACATGGGTGCTATGCATAACATGTTACTATGCTTTTATTCACAGCTTCTATTCAGTTAACAGTATAGTTACTTTCATTCTTTTATAACATATCTTGTCCTATACATTTATAATATTATCTGTTGTATATTGTACAGGAATGGGTTTCCTCTCCTTAAAACCCCACTGTTGTGTTTGTCAATTTGTACATACACCTATGCCAATGTGTTTTGAATTATTTTAATTATGTAAATCTCGGAGATATTCGGAGTTGTGGGATGTATTGATGTAAGTAATTAATTATTAACTTAGCTCTCTAAAAACTATCAGTGTTTGTGTACCTGTAACTTAAATAATTAATGAGTTATTTTATAATTCCGTTCAACCCTATTATACCTTGAAGAGAATTCTGTCTCATTTTGTATTTTTACGCTCTCTCTTTGGTGTCAGATAATTCCGCTATAAGCGCTGTAGTATCGGCTCAATGAAACTTATAGGTTATTTCAATGTTTATGTTAACCAATTATTCTATACTTATTCAGTTACTTTTTTATTCCTAGCTCATTAAACCATACTCCAAATAACAAGATTTTGCCAATATATAAAGGTTCTTTATTTGTTTACTTCTTTAACATTGAATAATATATGTTCTAATTAACATATGCTTGGGCTATAGATTGTATGAATCGATTGTTGATTATTCTGATACTTTATTTAAATTTAGTTATATAGTGTGTTTTAATTTGTAATTAATTTAATTCAGGGTGTGAAGGTTCTTGTAACTGTGGGGAAGATTAAAAATACATAGATAAGAATGCAAGATTTACAAATTTAAAGTGTTGTGTAGTTAGTATGATTAATATAATAATAATTTACCAGACTAGAACGAAGCCAATCGTGTAGGCGGTTGATTGATAAATTTACTGTTCTGGACAATTATGCCGTACGATTTTCTTTCTTCGATTTAATAGAATGGAATTCTTCTCCTGTCCACTTCGGAATTACAGCTTTTTGGATTGGTTTACAGCCCGATTGATGCTTCTTCTGCAACGCCAGGATCCAAATACGTTCTTCTCTTGGTTGAAGCAATTAGTGTTGTTCCGTGTTTTTGAAAGGTTATAACTTCTGGTGTAGTGAATATTATTAATTGTGATACTGTTAATTCTTTCTATTTGGTTTAATATATCATCAATTCCCTTCGGATATGGGACAGTTCAAGTTCTTCCTTGTATAATCCAGTTATTTATTCTCTATTGTGATTTCATACTGTAGTGTTATTTGGATTAAACTGTACTGGTGATAGTCATAAACATTGTCATTAGGATTTTGTGTTTTATAATCGTGTCTGATGATTTAAAATATTCCGATTAAATAGATAATTCTTGGGTTTTTTAATCTCATCACATTCAGATCATCAAAGCAATTATTGTCAAATTAACAACTTACTCTTCTTCTGTCGTTCCTAGCAACACATGACTTCTTCCTTCCACATGTTTTGAATATAGTGTTTATTTCATATATTTTTTGTCTATTCCTTATCAATTTGCTATCCTATCGCAATGTAACTTTACAGATAGTTGGTTTATTATTTTCTACACATATTCTGGTGGTTTTTTGATATAAGCCGGTTTTTTTCCTTTTTTTATATTTAATCCACTTTCGATATTAAATGTTATTAATCGATATCATGGCATTATGGTATTATCATAATTTGTATAAATTTTATTATATATCATTATTAATTTAATGTTTTTTCTAGCTCTTCAAATCGTATTCATTAATTATTATTAATTGATGTACCTAACCTTTATGTTATGAGTGGTTATATAGTGGTTTTGGCTGTTAGGCCTTTTATTGTAAACAGATCTACCTGTGTTTATAACTGGTACACATCTATAGCCCCTTTTACATAAATTCATACATATAATTAAATCTTAACTATTAACATTTACATAAACAATTATTTTTTCCATATCTAATAACAATTTTATCTTGACCTATGGATCACATATAAGAAAATTCAAATCTATTAACGTTAATTAGCTGCTTCACACTTCATTCTACAACAGTCATTGAATAATACATCTTGTTTCATTATCTTTCATTAACTCAACACATATTTGGTATAACATAACATAAACTTTATCATAACATTTGTTGTCACAAAATAATACCTCTTAACTCAAAATTCTTATTTGCTATTAGTAAATTATTGTTTCATTTTTTGTTTGTTTTTCATTAAACATATATCATTAACTATTGTCTAACTTACAGGTTCGGTTATTCTTGCTAATATTATCTTGCATCCTTATTTACCTTTATCTATGATTATAAATATAATTATTAGATCTTTGTTCTATCATGGGGTTAAATATTGACTTGTTTATTATTCTGTGAACCTTGTTTTTATGTAACTTGAATGCTAGCATTTCTGTTGCGTTACAATATTGGTCATCTCAGTTAGTCAGTTCTTGTCCATCTCTTCAATCTGTAAGTAGTTCAGTCATTGCATATACGGGTAAGATGTTCTATAGTTGACTGGCTCTTGGAATCTATATTTTATGCCATGGTTGTTAGGTGTCTTTCTCGTAGTATGTTCCTTCCTTGTCTTCATTGGTTCCTTACTGACCGAAAACTATTGGGTTGTTGGTTCCTGTGGTACAATCATTGTTCGGTGCATCTTCTTTTTCTTATAATGTTATTTCACTTGTTAGTTACCATTAGTTTTATTAACTCTTATTGTTGTGAGTTTATCCTTGGTGATGAGTAGCTCATGTAGTTTCATGCTTGGCCTTTTAGAAGAAACACTTGGTTTGTCTCTTTCACTCAATTATTGACATGTGGTAATATTTTGGGTTACTGAAATATTTGGGCTCATATGTCTCGTTACAATATTAACTGGTTGTAGGCATATAAACTTATACACTGTTGTGAGAATTGTACAAAAGTACCTTTAAGCTAATTTCAAAACACAACATTTCAGAATTAATCACATTTTTTTCACTTTATAGGCTATGTCACACCAAAAGAAAATGTACAGGTCACTTTCAACAACAGTTGACAACAGCTGACTGAATATTATCCGATGACAAAATACTAAACAGATGGGAGATAGTCACACCAACCAACCATTTTGTATATAGTCTTTAAAATGAGATTTTTTTGCTTGTACACGGAAAACCTGGATCACTGTATTAAGATATATATTTTAGATATGTAGGTCAATTTATTAATTTTGAGCTATTAATTTAGCTAGTGCTAAGCTTTAAAACACAGTTATTTGTATGAAAGAAAAGTACAATTTTGTAGGCCAAGTAATAAATCCAACTATGATTCTGAAAAATTGTCACGGGTAGGAAAATAAAAATAATAATAATTCACCGATCTGAATGACGTTTTACAGAATCGTGATAAACATAAAATTACTTTTGATAGTGATCCCATGTTCATCCCAAGTTGAAACTTTCAGAATATGTAGAGGAAAACAATATCTTTCACATATATTTTTTTGAGAATTTTAAAAATACAGTTTTTCAAAATTCAGTAAATGCAATAATGATGTGTTTATAAAAAATATATATATTTTCAACTAATTATGTTTTATATCATATGAAAGCCCTTTAAAAGAGCTTTCAAATGAACTCGATGTCATTGTTCTAGCTTAATTAGAACACAAGTTGTGAACAAATCAATATTGTTGCGCAAGTCAAAAATTTTATTTTATTTTTTTTCATTTTTGAGCACCCATTACTCAGTAACCTTTCGTCAGAAAAATGTGAAAAAATTGATTTGTGTTACTATTTATGAATACTACATGCATACTTAATTTCAAATAAATCTAAGAGGGTCAGGTTGTAGCACTTGTTGATTTGACACGGAATATCTCTTAAATGTAACTTGAAGTTTTCATTTTGTTGTAAACATACCAGTCTAGTTTTTCTATTTATAGTTTATGCTATTTTTTTTTTTAATAATTTGAAATAATTGAACCCCTAATCAATCCTACACTCCCTCGCAGAAAAAACCTATATTTAGTTCATTTATATTGTCATCTGAGTTTAGTTATGTTTGATGTAATAAATAAAATGTTTATTTCATCAAAGGTGTTTTCACTTTTTGTAATTATGTTCTTGTAAATAAATATTCTATGTACTTTATTAATGTAATCTTATAGTTACTGATAAAGTAACAAAGCCCAAATGTCTGTGTGGTATTTTTGTTGTAATAATATTTGTCTGATATGTATTATTTTTGCAATGTTTTATGTATCTTCTCTGAAGAAATAATTTGTTCATTATCCTTAATATTTATTAATTATTGATACTTTAGAATTGAAACTGTTTTGTATAAATTTTGTAATAAAAATCAATGTACTTGTAAGTCATTTTTTATCAATAACCTATTGAAAATAACACATTCCTTGTGCAATGCAAGTAGGCCTACCAAATACCTACCAAAAATGTATATCCCCAATTTTTGATAGAATATTTGATTTTTGTTGCCATCAGAATTTTACTTTGATTTTACTTTCATGTTCCATAAGGAAATGGAAGTATGGTGATGGCAAAAAAAATCGTGTTAGAGATTTTTGCAGATTCTGATTATACTACCCTCAAAACATGAAAAAAAGTAATTTTTCGAAAAGTGTCTGTGTGTCTATCTAGATTTTTTATGGCAAACGATAAGAGCCGCAAATTCAAACAGAATCAAATAATTTTTTGCATACAGCCCTGAATTGTAGAGTATTCAAGACCTATTGTTTTTTGTGAAGATCGGTTAAGATATAGGGGTAGTTTACCTGCAATATTTTATGTTGTAACGAGAGAAATTTTTTCATGACGAACGATAACTGCCGTAAATTCAAACAGAATCAGATATTTTTTTACATATGTGCCCGAGTTATAGAGGACTCAAGGCCTATTGATTTTGGTGAAGATCGGTTACGGGGAAAGGGTAGTTTACCTGAAACATTTTTTTGTTGTAACGTAATAGTTTACCTGATAATTTTTTGTATATATGTACTACGTTATTGACAACAAAGAAGCAGTTTGTTTTTAAAATTCCTTCCCGGCCTGTTTGGCCGTAGACCAATGTTTTCTGCAAAACCAGACGTTTCGCCAGTGCCATCGACTTCCATCATCAGTGAAAATCAAGTGCGATAACGTGAGGTAGTATACGTTAGTGCCCACAGTAAGTGGCTGAAGCAGTAAGTAGAAAGAAGTAGTTTTAATGGAAATATTTCATTTCGAAAACGATTTTAAATATAAATCTTAGAACATGGAAGTCGTGTATGATTCTCCATACCAATATTTTGTTCTTAAGTGTGCTATTAAGTATTAGGAATCTTCTCCATGTCAAGGTATAGGATTACAGCCTGTTTTGCCTTCACTGAAGGCATCTCTTTTCCTTGCCCTACCTATATCTCGTCTTCCCTGAGGTCTGTATCTTATTACTTGTTTAGGTAGTCCCATGTTTTCCATTCTCTTGATATCCTGCCTCTATTTTATTTGTCCTTCCCTTATTCTGCCGGCTATAGAATATACATTTTACTTGGTTCTTATATTTTCATTTCATATTTGATATCTAAGGGTTTGTATTATGAATACTCGACACAATATTTTTCTTGTTAGATTCGAAGTTTTAAGTAATTTTCTCTTAAAAAGTGTGTATGAACATTTTAGCACGACGAGATTGTCTGTTTTATTATTATTCTTAACGTTTTGGTTTTTATTATTAATTTTTGGTTTATTGATTTATTCTACCCAATTCAATCTATTATTGAATCCGATATGAATAAATCGGTTTACTTACTCTTTGACATCGTTTATTAATTTTGTTTAAATAGTTTAGAATGTTTTTTGTTCCATTTCATGAGTTCGATTCTGAAGAAGTTGCGTTGACTCTTCTATTATTAGCTGCGGTGAGTTGCTCTGTACTTTCCTGTATAGACACTAACATAAACACAACATGTACATGATACTTACTATTATACTAACATTAATAGTTAATAACATTTTATTATGGCCTATGCATACTGCATTGGTCATTGTCACTTCTGATAGTGTCCTTTTTCTTCATCTTGTGGTTTTATTACCTTAACTATAGTTTGTTAAGTGAGTTTACTATACTTTAGGAAGTTACCTTTTTATATGGGTTGTAATCCTATCAAATTATTCTCATTATTGCTTGAATATCTCTTATCATTGTTTTGATAGCACTGTTATTATTGTGCAGTAGTTCATTCTGCATTTATACTGAAAATTGCTTTGGTTTAAAGTAACCAAGATTACTTGCATCTAGCTGTCAACATGGTTTATTTATTATTATTGTTATTATTAGTATTTGGGTGGCTATAATCCTTGAATTTACTTATTCGAATAGTATTCTGCCTCATCCAATGTTGTTGGTTTAGTTCCTACTCTTTTATGATAAGTTTACAAGATAATTTTGTTCATCATGCATCCATTCTATGGCAAGCATATAGTTATAATATACAACAATGGATTATTGTCGGTTTTGTGTTTCTGTATTACATTTGATTTATTTGACTTTATGTAGTACTGGTATATCTATTGGTTATTATTAGATTACATTTTGTTTATCTTTTACAGTCTTTACTATTGGTAATTAGTGGTTATTTCTAATATCAATTCCACTTTACAATTGGTCATTGGTGTTTTGGACATAGCCCTCTTTTCATGTCTACACATAATTTAGCTAAGAACTTATTATTATTCATTCTCTTTGTTACTTTTTATGTTCAATAATTCATTCTTATTGATTATTGTTTGTATTACATTGTCAAGGAAGGTATTCACTTAATAAGTTTTGGTCAGTGTCAATTTGTTTTGCAGCTTAGGGGTTTAAATCATGTTGTTTATTCCATTTATTCTTTCTTCTTTTATAATAATTCTTTCATTGCCATATGTTAGTTCATTATAATTCATGTTATCTCCCTTTTTTGTGTTTGATCTGGATATTTTCTTCTTCTCTTCACCGATTCCTTCCTCCCTCTTAATAAGTTTCTTCATGGCGTTGTTTTCACTGGTTTCCTTCCCACGGTTAATAGGTTTCTTCTTGATTTTGTCTTTAATGGGTTTCCTTCTCACTGTTTGATCTATTGGGTAATTATGTATGTCGTCTCGTCGTTAGTCTTGCTTTATCTTCTTTAGTTGCACATTTACTGGTAATTCCTTCTTCATTTTAATTCACTTGGTTTTGGCTTATGATACTTCCTTTTTTATCCATGATCGTATGCTTGACCTTGTAGGTATTCTTAATTGTAGTGGCTTTCAACTTATTTGTGGTACGCTGGTGTTGGTAGTGTTATATGTACCATTACAACATACAAAAATTTGACAGATATTTTTGTCACAAAAAACTTTTATGATATATTGTGTATTGTGACCCAGCGTTTTCCACAACTTGTATTTAGGAAAGAACAAAAAGAAAAATCAGATTTCTGTGTTATGATCTGCACTATTCTGTTAGTTATTATGGTTTGTACCCTAAGAATATTCGTATGTTAGCCTCCGAATACGTGTTTGCAAATAATGTCGATTTTCTGGTGAACTGGGCCGGTAAAAGATTGTTTTACTGGCTTCATGCAGCGACATTCAAGGTTGTCTTTTAGAGAGGCTGAAGCAACAAGTTTTGCAATAGCATTTAGTTTTAATAAACATAACATAAAACTTTCTTCAATATTGGAATTCTGTGATAAGTCGCCTTCATTTTTATTGTCACAATATTTGGAATGTGAAGGAAACCAGGCAGCATAACGACAGTGCACTGTCCTAACAAAGTTGTCAGTTTGAAGGGAAATAAACAAGTCAGCAGGGTTACCCCTTTGGAAAAGGGTGAAACCAGTGGTATTTTCATAGATGGCAGCTGGAAACCACCACCTATCGTTATATCCACAGAGTGTTATGTAGATATCACTTTGATTATTTATGGACCAGCAGGTTGTATTGGAGTAGCACATCCATCAAGATAAATTACAGCCTCTTTTTTTACTATTTATGAAACAGTTTATACCTCATACCCGTTACAATCTGACTTCAGCCATTAGACAAGTGTTTATATGGCCTGTTTCGGTGCAGCCGCTGAAAGCTGGATGACAATAAACCCAGGTAAAACCATGACATACCTGGGCTAGCAAAAGATACTCTTTCAAAGGCAGCTACACCATCTAACTGACAGAAGGTTTTAGTTCAACTGGAATTTGGCCATTAAATGAAAATGTATTCAGTATCGAAGAGTTTCTGTGTTCACCTGTAATTGACAGAGAGATAGGAGACAAAAGTAATTATGAAGGAAGATTAACACCAACAAAAGATTGTCAAGAGACCACAGTAGCCGGACCTCCCACGTCGGGAATAAACGAGACATCTGCTAATACCTTATCACAATTGACACCAGAATAAATTCGCCCTTATCCGAAAGCGACTGCAAAAATAAAATAAAAATGCGCCAAGAATAAAAAGTCAAGTATTCTCACTGACTCCTATTAAAAAAGCAATTCGTATTGAAGAGGAGGCATGACAAAAGAAAGAGCGATCAAAACGGAAACTAATCATGAACGGTAAAACGAAGGCGATTTGTGGACTGTATAGAAACGGTCAATCAAACTCTCCAAGACTTAAGAAATTGTAACAAATTAGTGGGTAGCGTAACATTTGTTATTTCAGAGGATTCTCGCTAGAGATTACCGGTAACTGCAAGAGGAACCCGCGCTGATATTGTCTCAGTGTGTTTAAAGTCCTCGGCGATGTGGAATGCTATTCAGACTAAATTTGCAAAGCAATATGAGAGCCCATTTAGGAGGAGGAGGAGATGGTGATTTTTCTACAAACTTACTGCACCTCGGTGACGGTAGTGTTCCTAATGACGATAGCTTCACAGAAATTGACGAAAAACTGGGACATAGTAAGTAGTACAACACTGTATTAATTGCTAAATTCTGTGCAAAACGTCAAGTGTTTACTTGATAAAAATTACAAGTGGTTATTCCCAAAGAATCGAATCTGTGAAGGAAAATAATGATACAAGTTTGGAAAAATTTTCTGGTGATAATAAAAAGTCCGAAGAATCTATTAACACCGTATTTAATATTGAAAATATAGTGTACTATCTCCAAGGATTTTTGAATTCTTTAAATCAATCTTGCATTCCGCCACAACGGTTCATTCTAAAGGTTGGCACTCCAACAATGTTGTTGAAAAATTTACATCCTCCGAACGTTTGCATAATACAAAATGCAGGTGACACGGGAATTTCTGTGTCAAGTAGGTAATAGCGTTATTATCGACTCAAAAGCCCTCTTCACACACACATTCGAATCAGTAGGCTACTGGTTGTTAGCATTACCTGTTTAAGCCTACCTGGTGTAATTACCAACTTATAAATTGTAACATTCTTTACTTTAGTACACACTTGAAGGAAATTAACAGTTTCGAAATTACATCCGTTCCATTTACATAATTTTCATTAAACCTACTTAATATGTAGTAGTGGAGGATAAGCTTTTCCAGGTTTTACTAGTACTTGACCTACAACGGTCTGATCTCCTACACTCAGTGCCTCTGTCTTTAATGGTCACTGCTTTTTTTTACATAATAATTTTCCCATTCCTGCATAGAATTTACCCGCTCGTACAGAAGGCAACAGAATTTAGTGAATCCAAGCTGCAATCGAAGTGAAACTACGTTACTTTCACATCTCCGTAGGTATGCCACGAATATCCGTCATACTGAATTCTGCTCAATAAAAGTTTCATACTATCACATGACTCCGACATGTAAGCAGTAAGTTATAAACTGAAGGGATTGGTGAATTATTAAAAATGGAGTAAAATCAATAGGTTAAAAAAAGTTCGTAGAAGTCTTGAGAGGAGGGAACGTTAGAAAACTGTTTATGTTATGAATGCTTAAGCCTGCAAATCGTGATAGTTGTTATTATTATTATTATATTATTACTATAAAACAACATTTGTATTATTTTAATACAGACAGGAGTGAATACAGCCTTCGAATGAATTAGTAGTACGAATGCGTCAGCCTGCCAACACACATTAGATCTGTATATTTGTGTCGTCACAACGGTAGTAATTTTTGTAAACAAAGACTGTTGTGTCATTACGACATTAAGAATGTTGTTGGCGTGAATTTAATGCGACAGATTTTTTTTACCTCTGCCCATGTTTCTCTCTTTCAGTCCTCTCACTCACTCACTCTCTCTCTCGCGCGCGCGCACACGCACGCGCGCCAACTCGTACAGTTTCTTCTTTTTCTTGTCAACAATTTCAGTGTTACACACAATCCTTCACTGTCCTTTATCTGCCCCCTCGCACTTTGTTAATTTCTCCCATATAATATCTAATACCACTATATAATACGTAATAATAATAATAATCAAGGTGTATTTATATCATGTTTCGTCTTCGACGCGTGGGGTCATGCTCTTCTAGTACCATATGTTTAATTTCTCCATTTATCGATTTACGTATAGTAGTATTAAGAGCTAAGGGCACGTCTACTTTGAAATTCTGAGCGGTGGGAGGGAAATGAAAAATCAGCTGTTAACATGTAATCACTGCTGGTGTCGCGTCAACTTAAGGTGTTGGCAACATAAATGTCGCGTTTTAGTTTCGTTGGTAATTAAAGTGTTAATATTATTATCTCAGTCCAGCTTGTGCTATTATCAGCGTTTTCTTGGTCCTACTAAAAATAGAAAGTAATTGTAAGTACAAGTAAAAAAAGTACAGTCTAAAAATTAAATGTAGAATATTGAATATCGTATTGTTACGACGGTCTACTGATCGTCGTATGGTACAGTGGAAAACAAAATACAAGACACCAATTAAATCACTAATCACCAGCTTAAATTATCACAATTATACAGTTTGTAATCAACAAGATAGTCTCTTGCAACAAATCAATTAAAAATTGTTCACACGCAATAAAAATGTCAACTAATATAAAAGACAATTACTGTATTGTATTACAATTGTCCCGCACAATTATAAAACACTTCGCTACAATTACTTCGAACAGCACTCGATTCAATCGCAACTCAAACTGAACTGAGCGTCGCTGAGTACCCGATAAGGTTCCAGAATATTCGCTAATAGGCGTCTACTACAAAACACTAGAACGTAATTGATTGCGGCCTTGAACACAGCACGCGCGGATCGGTATGGTCTCGTTGCGGATTCATGACACGTGCCACGTAATTGTCCATCTCAAAGTAGCAGCAGTGTGTACGCACATACGCATTACAGCCGGATTCCACTGGAATAGCCGAGAAACACGTAGATTGTTCTGCAATGTCGTAACAGTATGTTAGGCCTATAACGTTTTCGTTCTGTTTACAACGAAAGGAAAAAAGGTCAGTTATTTCGCCGACTAGATCCCATGTATCGTTGATCTGTTTCTTCATTTCCTGTTCCACCAATTTTGGGATTATTACACATTAGGTTTGGAAAAAATTAAAACGATTTTGTTTTTTCCTTGCCATAATTAAATACATTTATTTTGTTTAGTATTAAAATCTGTTCGCAAGTAAACTAATACAAACCACACCTCCCCAGACAGTTGGTCCTAATTACTGACGATAAAAATATAGATGGGAAAATTATTGCGTACAGTAATTGCGTAGCGTAAGCGGGTATTTACACAGTCCACATTGCGATAAGAGCTGGCAGCGCAAGGGTTCCAGTTTTGACTCCCCAATAGTAGAGGAAAGCAACAGGAAAATACCGAGAGACTCGAGTGCGCACTCATGTAATGCGGACATGTGTAGAACTGTTTTAATATTTGCAATTTTGATGTTTAACGACCTCACTTTGAGTGATTTTTTTATTCTGAAGACAAAACACGTTTCGAAACGCGTAAAGATATTCAATCGAACGCAACACGAAGTCACACGACGGAAGAAATAAGGTAAATATTATACAGAATTTTTATAATATTAATACAGAAATATTATATATATATATTAATTGTAAATGCAAATGTTAGTGTTTAACACATTATTCAGGTTTGTAAGGAGCTAGGACAGGTTAATGTCGTGTAATTCCCCGTTTCAGAGGCAGTACTGTGCGAAACCAGAAACGGTGCGGCATCCTCTTCGCTCGCAACGTGTATAACTCTGTCCTCTTCTTCGGCACGCCCGCGAGCGTATATAAGAAAAAGAGCACAGTAATAAACCAAAATTGAATAGCCTTTGTTACGACGATGCAAATTTACGATTGATTTATGGATCGTTGGGCTGAAAATAATAACTGCGACTTGACAAAACCCATAAACATTGCAGATGCAGACCAAGCGTAGGCACATACTACGTCCTGCTCGACGAATGGTTGACCATAAATAAACAAAGCACTTTGTACATCTTGTCAGTAAATATAATAAGTTACTGTAAATCTGAAAAATGTAGCTTACTGGAAAACTGTAATAACAAAACTTTAATGCGGTTAGAATGTAAACAATGTCATCTCGTGGTTAGAGGCATATTTACGGGAGGGATGAACTAGACCGGACCCCCAGAGGGTTGACAAAATTGACGAATGGTGTTAATATCTTAATGTTTAGGTTCTTCTATTATTTTTTCAGCTAGCAACTTTTTTACTTCCATGTTTCGTAAGGAATGGAAGTATGGTTATCGCGAAAAACATCGTGTTCGAGATAAGGGCAGATTCTGATTGTACTACCCTCAAAACATGAAGAAAAATCATTTCTTTGTTCAAATTCCTTACCACGGCTATTGTTCTCAACATTGGGTGCAAGGTATAATTACTTTCTGTCTGTAGAACATCTGTTCAGTCTTGTTTGTGATTCTCTTTAGCAAACAGTAGGTGTGAATATTGTGTTTACAATGGCACAGAATCCGAGAAGGAAGTTATGGAATTATTGATGAAGAGTAGTGACGAGGAAGACAACATTTTCTCAGACAAAGATATGGATGCTCCCGGGCCTTCTCATAATCGTTCAACACCACGTGCAGCTTCATCAGAAAATGAAACATCAGCAGGAGAAGATGATGAAGAAGAAGAAGAAGAAGAAGAAGAAGAAGAAGAAGAAGAAGAAGAAGAAGAAGAAGAAGAAGAAGAAGAAGAAGAAGAAGAAGAAGAGGTAAGAAATCTTCAGAAGCGAAAAAAATTTACGATTGGTCGGCCAACAGTCCTGCGACAAAACGTCACTCTTTTTTGATAAAACAGTTAGCGGATTACGAATTAGTTTCGAAGACACGGCAACTCACTTAGATTTTTTTAAATATTTTTCCCCTTAGAATTTATTTCTGTCATTTGCACAGAATTAAATAATTATTACAAATTTGTTACCGCAAAATTGACATTAATATCCCGATTGTCCCGATGGAAAGATATAGAGCCTGCAGAATTTAATTTCTTCTTGGCGTGTTCACTGCTGATGCCAAGAGTAAACAAATTAGAAATAGACGAATATTGGGCAAAGGATTTGCTATTACTGACGCCGATATTTCCCCAAATTATGTCTAGGGACCGATTCAAACTAATTCTGCGACTTTTACATTCTTGTGACAATTCTACCCCTACTCAAGATAGCCTTGTAAAAATACGGCTTATTGTCGAACACACAAGAAAAAAATTTAGAGAGGGTTTAAATCCATTTGAAAATTTAGTAATTGACGAAAGTTTGTTGCTATTCAAGCGGGCGCACCTCAGATACGGCCTGTCCGCAAGCCTCCGGTATAGAAATACTTTTGGAATTTTGTCATCCCTCTCTCAGGTAGCAAAAGGCCTAGTGTCCGCAAATCTCCGGAAATTGCTTGTGTTCGCAAATCTCCGTGTCCGCATCTCTCCGGTATTCGTTTAGATAACCTCGGTATGATACTGTCGGGTTCGTTCGCCTCACTGCAGCTACATACACTTCTTCGTCTATATATTCTTAAACTGTAGGGTATTGTGCGTCCTGTTAAAATAGAAGCAGTGCTCCGTTTGAAAGGACAGGCAAGAAGATCAAATTCTTTGGAAGTATTTTTGGTCGTTAGAAATCTAATACCAAAGATTGTTTGTCGTAGACTAACAAAAATAGAGTGGGCATAAAGTGAATGGAAGAAGCAAAACGGTACAGAAGAGATACAGCGATACTCTCTAGAGTGTCTTTCCAGAACTCGTGTCACCCCGGTCTGTAGTAATCACTGACTGTTCGAGAGGGATCAGGTAGTTTATAAATGGAAACTTCAGCCACTTTCTTGCACATAAAAATGTATAATAATAGTAGGGCAGAAAATCATAGGAGTCCAAACACAAAACTTTGAATGCCTGGGATCATAGTCAAAGAGAGACATCCGGAAAAGAATACCGTACATATAAAGATCGGAGAATACTTCAAAGGATCGGTGTCACAACATTCAAGACCTACGTAAATAAAGATGAATTGTAAATATTTCACGATCCAGCAAGGAATTACTTTTTGATATAATGAAGCCAATTAAAAAGAGTTATTTCTCCTATTTATCCTTAACGATTACATAATAATTAAACATATAAAAGTATTAAAAAGTTAAAATAAAAATTAAATAAGAAACGTGAGATGACAGTCATATGTACATATGCCTGTCCAAGGTAGTGTGGTGTGCGTGTTTGTTTAATCATTCATTGTGTTCGTATAGACTACACATTCAAACTTGAGTAATCTGTTTGTAGCAGTGTAACATTTCAACAAACACTTAAAAAGGCGCGCTTTGGGTGCAGTCGCAGAAGGACCTGCCGTGCTAACTTAATGAAAATAAAAGGAAATTAATAGTGAGGTAGTCATGTTTAATTAAAGGTAGTAGTGAGGTTTGTCCCTATTAGTGAGGTAGATGGGGAAAATTGACAGAGAAAGAGTGAGGGGGAGAAGAGAGACGGGGGAGAGAGAATTACGAATTTTTAATTATTCTCATTCATACCGAATATCATTTGTAAGAATATAGTTATGCAGTTATTGGTATACAGTAGTACCGAAGCAACATGTTTCAAGTTGACTCCCATCCGTTGGAAATTTATTCACCATTCTGATTAATAAAAATTTCTACAAGTACCAATAATATAAATAACAACCTGCAGAAGCAGAAGAGTTTATATCTTACAGAGTTGAAGAGTTGTAATGTTACATTAATTATATTTTTGCTTTTCGTATATCACAGTGAGCAGTAATCTAATTTTTTTGAAATAATACGTGAAGGCTTATATATTAAGAATTAATTTTTTTTTTATAGTTTCCATAACTTGCTTGTAAAATAATTAGGGATCCAAAAGGTAAGTTACATATTTTAATAGCAACTTATAAGTTCCTCATCCTCGGTTTTTTCCTTTCTTCAAAATGTACCACTTCTTAATTGCGAATAAATTATTTAACGTAATAATCGTTTCACCAAAGGCTGTTTGGATCCTGTTAATCAAACTCTTGAGTCTGCTGCACATAATCCTCGCTTTTGGTTCATGTTTCGTTAACTTTCTACATTACAATAAGTTTAATTATTTTCAAGTTCCTTATAAGTAGCCAACTGTAGTAAACATCATGTACTTTGACCTCTCTCTCACTCTCTCTCTCTTTCTTTCTGTTACTCTTGTTCTTCTCAATAACTGTATCTCAGGAAGTCTGAACGTAACAGGTTCTTAACTAAACTTCATATGACTTAACGTGAAAAATCTTAAACATAATTTGGGCTTCAGTTATGTTATAATTTTGTAAGAAAGCTTTACAAAATACTTTTTACACTGCTTCTGTATACGAAACTAGGTGCAGGTATGTAATCAAATTTTTAAGTAGGCCTATTTATTCTAACACTGTTACAGTTTCTTGAAAACGCCGTATGTAAACAAACATTAAAACTTAGTAATAAGGTTTATCAAACTACTATTTTTCTTGGACGCATTAACGCAAATCAGTAATCTAGAGACCAATTTTATATTGAAAAATCGATGTCTAATAAACGGAATTTGATATGCAAAAATCCATCGGTTAAGAAAATAAAGTAAACTTGGTTAGTAACAAATAATTTTGTCAAAAATTTTTAATTTGATATAGGCTATAATTGATTCCAATTTTATTACAATCTGAGAAATGAAGACAAATAGATTTTCATAAACGTTGGTCTAGTAACAAAAAAAGTTTCATTCTTAAGCGCACAATATTATAATTTCCCTTTCATCCCGGAAAAAGACTGTATTAAGCTACTATCATACTTGTCTAGTCTACACTATTTAATGGGTATATTATAGGTTTCACAAAAATTGATTATCTTACACATGGTTTTAATATATCACTAAACTTTGTGAAAAGTCTGAGTGAAAAGAATTATATACACAACGGTTGATGTTAATACAGGTCTTAATTCGTTTCAAAATTTATAGATAAATAAAAAATTAAAATTATCACATATATTGTGTGGTGTATAAAATAAATTGTAATAATCCTTTCTAATATGATTACTTAAGCCATAATATCCGAAGTTGGACCGTTCCCTTATTCTTCTGTAGCCTCCTACATTCTTGCATATCTGCTGTCATATTCGCGTCTCACAGTCATAGTAGACAGTAGGCTATAATATTATACCTTTTTTTGCGTTGTCTGAGACTTGTCTCAGAGTATAAGACTCAGGCTGATCTGGGGCAAGCACCCTTCCGCCGATTGGAGATTTAGAGGAGTCGCACGCCAGCGCAGCGCGGACCGGTGGCGAAGTAGGTGGAGGCATTCAGGATAGAGTGTAGTGTATGGATGTGTATTTGTGTGTTTACGTAGTGTGCAGAGCCAAATGGGTGATGGAAGAGCCATAATAAAAGTATAAGTCAAACGACAGCCAAGACGAGGTCGAGTAACGCAGGACGCCAAAGCTGGAGGGAGGTGTCAGAGAGGCGTCAAGGTAAGGCGGGGAGGCACAAAGGAGAGGGATAAAGACCGGATAGGTAGATAGGAAAATTTAAGATGTTAAGTTATCAAGAAGGAAGCCAGGTGTAGTAAGTATGACGAAGAGACTTAATTATTTCTATTTCTCCGTTGGCGGGGGTTTCTGGGAGGAGGTCCATCGGGAATGGTGAGGAGACGGTTTATGACAAAGGAAGGTCTGCGCGAGTTACAGGTAGTATTAATATTATACAATACCTCCTTCACATTTAAGTTGAGGAATTCCAATCAGCCTTCCGTTGCGTTACTTCTCTCTTGAGCCCTTGATATAATTCGTTGCCTGCTCTTTATTGCAGCTGTAATATCTCCTTCGTTTTATAATTCGTAACGTTAAATATTCTTCCTCACCCTGGAATTTTCCATTCTCTTTTACTAATTTATTTTCACTTCATAAGACTTTTCTATACAAAAGCAAGTATATAAAAAAGTTATAAGGTCGGGGATTAGCAACCAAACGGCATTGTTTAAAAACATTTATCTACAAGTTTCTTTTCTATAGTTCATCGTACACACCCTTGCGAGATAAAAATAACTACACGGTAGTTTCTTTCGCAATTTTTCGCATTATTTTGAGACAATCGACTGGTGATTTAGAGATAAATACTTAATATTAATGGGGTCTCATACATTTTATATTATATCTGTTTTCTATCCTACTGATAGAATTAGAAAAACGGTAGCTATCTCTCTTTTCCTTTTAAAAGCACAATACATATTAATTTACCAAGTAGCAGTTTCCTTCTTCATTTAAAATTTCTATCAAATCTACTGTATATTGGACAAAACAGAAGGGGAAACATACGTGCTTACAAGGTAGTGTAAACATCCTGTAATGCTGTCAAATCAAAATACAAAGGAAGGGGAAGTGAATACTGTAATGAGTAGCCCCTACATTCATATTTATGCAGGTGTAGGTGATGATTAAGGCCAGGATTTTTATGTAATTACATATTTAAATGCTGAGTGCACATTTACACGGAAAAACCAGATATCGGCGAATCATACCAATAGGTGTCTTATCCGCGAGTTTAATTTTACATATTTTTACATATTTTGTTCATATTACATATTTCACTCCATTTTACATATTTCTACATATTTTAGCTATTTTACTATACTTTACTTCAATTTGAAAATTGAAATGGCAAAAAATAGTTAGGCCTATAACAACATTACTCAGATGCGCAAATGTGCAATTAATCAGAATCAGGTCCAATTAAATTTATTACAAGAAAAGGCAAAATATTGCATCTGTTGCAATTGCACACATAGATTCTACTTTCAAGAAGTAAAATTTTTTACGAGCTCAAGCGACAAGTAAGGCATTTTGCACGGGATGTTAGATGAGAATGGTATGCGCGGCCCCACTCATTTACGTTTCGTTCGCACGTTCAGCAGGCTCGGTGGGGAAAGAACGTGCTGTCCGCGGTAAATAAATACTCTTCGCAGATCTTGCAATTCTCGCAACGGATTCCATCTACCTAAACAAATAAATATCTATATAACTCTATGCTATTGTAGGGCACAATGTGATTTTTGACGCCAGTATTATCGACGCTCTCGGAGTGTAAGCCTACACGTAAATAACAATCTGGTGTGCAGTGTGGTGTGTTGAAGTTTTTGTCAAGTCAGTGTTTTGTCTTTCGCCTACACTTCTCCGCTTGCTTGTTTCTTGCCTTGGCGGATTCTCGTTGTTGGACAAAAGACGTCTTAAATAATATATTGTGCGGTATTGTTCAACGCAAGTTCTTAAGAGTTTTAAATACAAATATCCTTGTTTTATCATGGCACCGACCGCATCATCTTTGTCATCTAAGTTAAAATCATGGGTACAGATTGTCAGTGCTTTTACAACTGACGATAAAGCTGTATTTTGCCAAGTTTGTTATGGCCAAATGGTGTTAAAGAAGAGAAGGTACTGCTGTTGTATACAGATGCAGCAGCATACATGTTAAAAGCAGGTAATTCTCTAAATGTGTTTTACCCCAACCTACTACTTGTTACATGCCTGGCTCATGGATTGCATCGAGTAGCTGAAACTGTCAGAGACCTTTTCCCCGAAGTAAATACATTAATATCAGCAACAAAAAAGGTGTTCTTGAAAGCTCCTTACCGTATCCAGTGCTACAAACAAAGGCTACCTGACACACCTCTGCCTCCAGAACCCGTAATTACAAGATGAGGAACCTGGATCGAAGCCGTAAATTTCTACAGTGACAACTTTGAAGCTGTGAAGTATGTGGTGGAAACATTATCTCCCGATTCTGCAGTGTCAGCGAGCGAATCCTTGTCTGCATTCAACAACTCTAAGGTGATATGTTCAGTTTCGTACATCAAAACGCATTTCAGTTGTATCAAGAAACTGGAGACTGCAGGTCTGACTCTCCAAGAGGCCATAGGAATAGTTGAAGAAGCAGTTAACAAGTTAAATGCTGTGCAGGGTGAAGTCGGTGACAAAGTTTCTACTAAATTAAATGCTGTGCTGAATAGAAACCCTGGTTACTCAACTTTACATACCATTTATCGCATATGTAACGGCGAAACTGTAGAATCGATTGAGAATATTCTTCCAAGTACGATTCCTCTATATAAACATGCGCCGGTGACGACATGTGATGTCGAGAGATCCTTTTCTATATATAAAAACATACTCTCAGACCGAAGACAGTCCATGTCAACAGACAATATAGAAAAGTATTTAATAATTAATTGTGCAACTAAACAGTGGAAAAAAAAACTTACATGGACACTTTATTCTTATGCAGAGTTATAGTAGAGTTATATATATATATATATACAATATAGATTTTCAAGTCAAAAATCTACCTTTAATTTTATAGTAATTTCAACTCTCCTAGTAAAATACTTTGTTAAATAGTTAATAATTCTCAATTTTTTACTTTATACTCATGTCCTATACTATAGAAATCCATAGGTAAAATACTTTGTTGTTGTTAATTTTATAATATCAAGGTTTCTTTTTTAATACTGTTTTCTAAAATATGTTTTCATAAATTTTCTAAAGTACAATAAACAATTGAAAAGTAATTCATTTCTTATGCATGCTGTTTTATTGTAAACTCTTCAACAAAGAGTTGAACTTTCAGATACTGTGTATTCTGAGGGTTAACTTATTTTCTGTAACAGAAGTGGTAATCTAACTGGTGATTAGTGTCAGCCCCGAACTTGATTAGTATTTTATGGATTACATTGACTTTGCTCAAAATATATTTGCATGTTTTGAAAGTGATTTTAAAAAGTTTAAAATGAAGCACCTATTATTTTCAAAACCTTTCAAAGAGGGCACTGTTATATTCTCGTAAAATGTAAATTATATTGTTGATGTGAAAGTATTTTAATACTTCATATTTCTTAAATATTACATATTTAGCTACATATTTTCCTTATTTTTCCTACATATTTATGTACATAAAGGGAGACTGTGCGCTGCGCCGTACGCTAGACAGAGAGGGTATAATAAGCAACTATCTCGCTCTAACTTCGTCAGTGAAACTCGCGGGCGGATGAGTAAATTTTATTCAATTCATTTTTGCAGTTCAACCTGCGATAACTTCAAAACCAATAAATATACAGCAATTCTGAAAACTGCATTGTGTTCAGTAATTAAGTCTCTATAAGTAGCCAAAATCTCAATTAATATAATTAACAATTACAGAAGATACACAGAAGAAGAACGTGTTTTTTTAGACGTTTCTATTGGTTTAGCATTTGCATTTGTACACTGTACTCTTTAAAATACAAAAAGTAAAATTGGTTAAAAAGTTTTACTTACAGTACGCCTACATCAGTTTTTGAAAAAGTTTGTGATTCGGCTGCTTCATACAATGCACACGTTTTTTGGAAGCCATGAAGCCAAAGTGAGTCGACCTAACGCCGCTGCCCCAGACTCAGTTGCCCCAAATAAAGTATTTCAATTGTAAAAACTTAAATATTCAAAAATAGTGAACCATACCGCAGAATGACGTAAGTGTAGTGCAGAATAAGTCGTGATCAGCCAAAACATCAAGAGTAGTATCTTTACATCCCTAACCATTTCGCTAACCAAAATTGCAAAAATTAGTTTGGAGATACGTCCGGATATGGGAGGTTCCGAATATCACAGGTCCGGATGTGACAGGTTGTACTGTATTTACCTTATAACAATTCCCCCTAAATAAAAGGGAAATCCCCAAATTCATATTTCGAAGCCACCTGTTGTAGATAAAACGGTATTTATCTTGCATACATACGTTTAATCTCATACAAACGTTTTTATGTGTGTTCCCATCAGCACCGACACACCTGTACAGGCTTCTCCATATTTTTCTACACCTGTCCAAATATGACTATACTGATTACAATAGTAATTTCTTCTACGGTTTGTTTATGACCATAAGATATGTATTTATAGTTCCTTTTAAATACCATTATTTTCTGCTCATTCGTACAAAACTTTTAATTGTTGAATGTGCCAATTCTGATAATCTTTGCCAAACCCAAATTTTAATGTTATACGGCGTCACCTTATTATGTAGCAAACAAAATTAGAACAAATCACTGTTATTTTAGCAGTAGCTTTTTTAAGGAGCCCAGAGTAGGCCTACTAGTAGGCCTATACCTACCCGACACACACACATTTGAAGGATCAGTATTTTGTCTTGGAGTTCACTCTCCCAGCTGAGATACCCATGTTTTTAGGGACCAGGAACTCGCATTTGAACTTCTATCATCAGCTACATAATGTAAATCTTAGATAAATGTACAAGCCTATGCTCTAAAAGCCTAAGCTATGGTACCAACAATCATCTACGTTTTACTAAAATAATGGTTGCAAGTTAAATTTTTTGATTCATGTTGATACTTTTGTCTCGAAGAAACCAGGTAAATTAATCTGCTTTTCGTATCCGGCCGACGATGGTGTGCTCCCACTTACGAACAGTGGCACTTGCAACTCGTTTCACTTGCGAACACTCAAGTAGATAAGACACGTAATTAATTTTTGATACGTGGGAGTACCTCTCACTTGCGAACACACAAACAACGATGTATGTACATCTACCCTGTATTGTGTTTATGTTTTTATAATTCGTTAAATGTATTTTTTGTTACCAACTACGTTTACCAAGTTACAATTTTTATAAAACGCACACACACACTTGCATAGCCGCTCCCTCACTCTCTCTCTCTCTCTCTCTCTCTCTCTCTCTCTCTCTCTCTCTCTCTCTCTCTCTCTCTCTCTCTAAATTAAAAAGGAAGGTTATTTTTTATTTATTTTTATTAGTCAACTTGTAGAACGGACGACGTGATCTTGAGAAACATCCCAACTTCAGAATCTTTTTCATATCTTTTAGTTTATCCAATTCAGTATACTTTTTCGTCCTTTTCATAGCTTAAAAATTTCACTCCATCGTTACATCGTGTTCTGAATAGATTTCTCTGCCTCAGATTATAAACATTTGATAATGTTTTTTATTCTTGGATGTGGTCTTCCAACGTGGCTGTTTAGTTTCTGATGCGTGCTTGTACGGTATTATTCATTGTATGACGTCGGAAGTAGCAGTTCCGTAACTCCTGTGGCACTAATCATTGTCTAGCTATTGTTCTACGAAAGAATTAATCGAGTTTCTCTTCCTCTGGAACTTGACCATGGATATACTGCCAGCCACATTCTACATCTTTTCGAAGGAAAGCAAGTATAGCACACATTAGGATTTTTGTGCTCCCTAAGTCATTTGAATGTGTATACTCGTGCAAAGTGACTACTGCAGCTTTTGAATTTTCCATTCATGAAAAATTACTTTTAATCTTTCAAACTCCCTTTTCTATTGATTTAACCAAAAATCGGGAGCTTAGCTTGCACAACGTCTTCGCCCGGACGGAAACTACTCTCGTCAATTTTCAAACCGGGACAATTGACAAACTGGCCGGGACCCCGGGATCAGGTCGTCAAACCGGGACAATCCCGGTCAAACCGGGACGACGTATGGTAAGCCTATTTATACATGTATTTATCGGTTTTCAATATTGATGTGAGCATTGTACTGTAGAATTAGGAAGCGATTGTATTGAACGAATCACGATTATCAAATGATATACGGTATTCCTTTTAGTTCAACAATTCCGTCATCTCGTCTCCGGTACTTTGGAAAACCATTGTTATTTTCAATAGTTTAACGTAAAATGTTGCTCGGTTATTATCTGTACATATTCCATCAATCATGCAAGGAACATTAGGATTACGAGCTCTACAAGATCCATGTATCATTCGAGATAACAATTTTATGAATCCTTGGAAAACTGACTGGGTCAGGTATTTCTCCGCACAAAACTTAGGATAAGCAAGAGGTAGTGTATTAACTTTTTAAATTGTATATTATTATTATTTTTATTATGTTTTTACTATAAAATATTCATATTATTTTAATATGATTTTCAGGAACACGTTCGGTGGAAACGTAAAACCGGCCAGCTGATAAATAAGAGGTTGCGAGTTCAGACGTAGGTGTGTATATATGTGTCAGCCAAAACAGTGTTTTGTAAACGTACACGTCTGTCATTACAACATTAAGAATGTTATTTGACCTTGAGTAGGTACTCATGTTGACGGGAATGAGAAATCTTGTCTCTGTGCTGGAGACCTGTGGTGTTAGCGCTGAATAGACACAACACATATCACTGTACATAGCAGTGGCTGACGTATATTAACCATTTCTGAGTTCGAGATACCACAATTAACGTAGTTGAAAGATATATAAAGAAAATAAAACAAATCTGCAGTAAAGCAAACAGTCAGACTGACCAGTCGAATTTTATGATTAACAAATAAATATTTAGAATAAAACTTTGTTACTGTAGAATATAAGATTTATTTAATGATAAATGTATTGCCACATTTGAACGTCTTTACGCGAATAATAATGAATATTTATGGCGAAGTAAGTGAAATTTTAAACACGTTTGTGTTTTATGAATAAAATTATGAAAACTCGTTACAATTTAATCAAACCACTCTTATTACCGTACACCCAAATTCCATTAATTGGTACACTTTACCAGTAATGATGTATGAACTTGGCACTCTACAAATTAATGTACTTCAAGTTATAATTTGTTGTGTTATATAAAATTGGCGCTCCAAAATCGTGGGGCTACACAAATATATTTACATTTGCAACTTGTGTGTTGTGTCATATAAATTGTCGCCCGTTACGTGGAGCACGACACGCCTACATTTAATAAATAAATGTATGCTCTATTTCCAAAAGGGTGCATAGGATGTTATGTATAATAATTGATGTTTATGTATAAAGATTTTTGTATGTTGTTAATTTTGTTGAGTTTAATGACACAACTGGCGCCCACCAATACCATTGAATTTCTATGATAACAGCTGTAATTGTAACAAGAGTAATAATAAATAACTGCTAATAAAAACAAACAAATAAATAAATAAAAGTAGCGAACGGTTGTACAATAATAATAAATTTAAAAAAATAATAATAAAAATAAAATCAAATACATCATATTCATTATGGCAGCACCAGAAAGCTTGAATATGGAAGCACTTCAAACTATGATGCGTGCTTGGGTAGATGAAATAAGCACAAAACAGACAGGAAATTTAAGTGCTAGAATAGACGAACTAAAAGAATTTAATAAGAACCAAACAGAAAGTTTAGAAAATAAATTAGAACAAGAGTCTAAAAATTTTAAACAAGACACCATAAAAATAACGGAGAGTAGAAGATTTAACAGAAAAGATTGTTGATACCAACTCACGTATTGATACTCTTGAGAATAATTTTAAACAAGCCTTATATGAACAAGCAGTAAGGATTGAAAATAAACAAAAAGAATTGCGTCTCGAATGGAGAAGAGATATGAAAGAAGTACATAAACAAATAAATGATGATTTAAATGGTAAGTTAACTACTATAACGCGAGAACAGGATGATAAAATTCAAACTATTAATAATATGTCACAAGCAAATACCAGTAAAATTAGAGAAATAGAAGCGCGTACAGTAGTTATTGAACACAAAATTGAAGAGACTGCGAAAGACCGTTCGGGAGGTAGGTATCCCATATGAAGGAAGAAATTCAAGATGTAATGAACCAGCTACGAGGTGAATTGAGAAGACGACAGAATCAAATGATGATATTTCATACACCAATGGATGAGAGGAGTAGAATACCTTTCGCAGGTGGTAAATGTAAGAACAGTATGGAATTACTAGCTAAAATGGAGAAAGAGATAGAGAAGATCGGCAGTGCGATAAATGACGACGAGAAGATAGACTTCGTCACGCGACATCTTAAAGACTCAGCCAGTCAATGGTGCTCTATTATTAGAGGTAACCTCAGCACATATCAGCAATTCCGTGAAGCATTTGAGAACAGATTTTGGAACATACACCATACTCAACGGCAAGTACGTGATCAACTCTAGTATGGAAAGTTTTACGCACACGGACGCCAGAGTATAGAACAATACACAATCGCGCAAATAGAACGCGTAAAGCACCTTAAACCTAAATTTTCAGAGTACGAAATTGTTTCAAAGTTATCTTACCATTTCCAGAGAGATATTCAGTTAGCAGTTTACACGCAGGGAATTAAAACCATAGAAGGATTTTTAATACTTGTAACACAGTCGGAGAATATCTGTAAAGAACACACAACACTGTGAACCAACACACACTAATTATCACCATAACTATAACCTAGTGATAATACGAAACACTACGCAAAATCGTGATATTTATAATATTAACTATACGACACCAGTACACACCGCACCGACACGCACCGCTGTAGAGACAGAGCGAACGAACACCGCTAAACAACGAGGGGAAAGCGGTCAAATGATGAAAACGGAAATGCGAGACGGCGGAGGGTTTAAAGAGGCGTTGTTTGGTCGTCTACCGGTAAACGATTTTTAAAACAGTATGACAAAGGGGTTGCAGCAGTACCTAAAGACGGCGCGGGTACTACAAAGAGAGATAGAAAAAAGACGAATGAGAGAGAAGAAGCGGCATTCTCCAGCCAGCCTTCAACGTCGAACGCGACACAATGACTGAATAAGCGGATGCGACATTGTTCATTAAATAACATATACTCTTATGATATTAGAGATGACTTATTAAGCACCGAACAGGATATAAAGCGAGACGAACAACAAACACAATGTCCCATTGTAAAAGTACGAATCAACGGTTGTAGCATACGAATGTTAGTTGATACGTGGAGCCAGCTGTCAGTTCTTAACGCTGCGTGGGTACAGCACCGTAAAAACATTTTAATAATACTGCAATTTTACCCGTAAATAATATGAATATCACGACAGCTACCAATAAAAAGGAAAGGGTTAAGCAACAAGCATATGTAACTCTAACATATACAAATTTAGAATTAACATACCCCATGATAATTATGCATAAATTAATTTATGATGGAATTCTAGGTATTGATTTATTAAATACAATAAATGCTAAGATTGATTTTAATGGTAATAAGGTTGTGTGTAAGTATAAAGATGTTCAATATGAGCTAAATATGAATAGCAATGAAGAAGATTGTAAGGTAAGTGAATTACCTATAGTTTTGTCCAAACCACCAATACATTATGGTCCAACTCTTCATGTGAATGCAGCAGATGAAGGGATGACAGCACAGGAAGAAGAGAAACTGCACGAATTAATAGAAGTACACGAATTACAGTGAAGTATTTAGTGAAGTACCGACGCAGACGACAGGATACGAGCACACTATAGTTGTGTCAGACCCTACGAAAGTCATCAGGTGGACGTATCCTATCCCAATGGGGTATGAGGAAGAGGTTGAACTGGAAATTCGTCGCATGATAGAAAATGGTGTCATAGAGCGATCAAACAGCAACTTCCCGAATCCTCTCATGGTGGTGAAGAAGGAGAGTGGTGAGATCCATCTATGCCTTGACATGAGGAAGCTGAAAAGCATTGTGTTAAAAGAGTATGATTGTGCGCCTACTGCGGACGAGTTATTTTCCAAGTGCGAAGGAACGCAGTATCTGACGAAGCTGGTTTTACGCTCAAGTTTCTGGCAGATTCCAATTCGTGAAGAGGACAGAAAATATACAGCCTTCCTTTATAAGAGTAAATGCTACAACACAGGGTGGTACCCTTCGGACTAAGCACGAGTGTAGCTGCAATAGTAAAGTGTCTGGAAAGAGCACTAGGACCTGAGGTGGAACCTTACACCATAGTATTTGTAGACGATATTCTAGTAGTATCTAAAACACTAGACAAACATATAGAACATCTAAGCACGATATTCCACAAGTTTAGACAAGCGAATATATCCCTTAACCTAGACAAATGTGAATTTATCAAATCCTCGATTCAATTCCTAGGTCACACTACTTCTTCCTCTGGTATTCAACCCGATCCTAAAAAAATATCCAGCATAACTAATTTTCCTATTCCCAGAAATCTCTAAGGGCTAAGAGCATTCTTAGGACTAACGGGATACTACAGAAGATTCTCACCATTGTATGCGAAGAACACGCAACCATTACTGGAGCTAACTAAGAAAGGACAGAAGTGGAAATGGGAGAAGAAACACCAAGATGCCTTCAACCAAGTGAAAACGTTATTCATCGAAAATATTATGTTACATCATCCTCAACGTGAAGCAAAATTCGTAATCTACTCTGATGCCAGTGACTACGCCGTAGGGAGTGTACTGTATCAACAGGATAGGCCTACTACGGGAGAGAACCGAGTCATCGCCTACGCCAGTAGAGTCTTCAAAGGAGCAGAGAGACACTACTCCACATCAGAAAAAGAAATCCTCTCAATAGTCTACGCTCTTAAGCAATTCAGATATTATATTTATGGTACTCACTTCGAGATACACACAGACCATCAAGCGTTATCCTTTCTATTGAAATGCAAGGTAACGAATGCCCGATTATTAAGATGGATTATAGCCATCGGAGAACACTCGTTCACCATTAAGTATTGTAAAGGTAAAGAGAATATTGTAGCTGATACATCACAGAGGAATGTGAAGAAGTATATGAGAACGAGAATAAGGAAATACAATTGCTACCAATTAAATTTAAAGCAAACGATGAGGTAAAACAGATGCTAAGAAATTTAGCGCAACAACAAAATTTTGATGTTACCCTAAGGGAGATGAAATATCGAGAACAGCTACTGGATCACAGTAAGGTACTGCATGGAATTCTCTTCAAGCTAGTAAGACAAGATTGGAAGATAGTACTAACTAACGAAATGTTGCATAAGTTGATCCAACCAGCACAGCATACGAGAGCTTAGCGCATGCTGCTGCTCTGAAATGCTACCTGAGTCTGCGAGAAGATTATACTTGTGAATAATATGTTTCGAAAAATCAATAATAAGGTGAAGAAATGTTATGAGTGTCAGACAGGGAAAGGACCGAATTTACACACATATGTAGAAATGCAGAGTATCCAGAAATAAAATAAGGGAGAGATATTTCCTGTCGATTTTCTGGGACCACTACCACGATCAAGTCGAGGAGTAAACCACATATTGGTATGTATCGATGTGTTTTCCAAGGCAGTCCGGCTGTATCCAATTATGCGAAACACAACGAAGGTTGTTCTAAAAATACTACTGCAGAAATATATTCCAACATATGGAAAAATGAAAAAGATTATCAGTGATCAGGGTGTACAATTCCAGAGTGAGATATGGGAGAGAACTCTGAGGGAGAATGGAATACAACCTGTACTCGCATCCATAAGACATCCTCAAGGAAATCTTGCAGAAAGGGTTAACAGAGAACTAGGTAAATTTTTGAGGATATACTGACATAATCAACATAATAAATGGGCAGAATATTTACCATTTCTCGAGAAAGCAATCAACGAGAACTACAGTGAAGCAACTCGCTACACTCCAATAGAATTAGAAGAAGATAAATAGCCGAACAGATTTCGGACGAAGTACATACACAAACCTGAAAACCAAAATATACCGGTACCAATAAGTGTAAAGATCGAGTATGCGAAGAGACGGATAATAAAAAGGGGTAACAAGAGAATAGAGAAATTGAACAGAACACACAAAATACAACAATTCAACGTAGGAGAAAAAGTATTATTGAAAGCAAATCCAGTTGGAAAACAAAGCGATAATACTGCGAAAAATTTCTTTAGACTTCATAATGGACCATATACATTAAAAGCAGCGAGTCGCGATACACACATTTATTGTATATGATGACGTGAAGAGAAAGAAATTGTCAAGTACCACGATAACTCATTTAAGAAGTTCTACACATAAAATAAGTAGGTCAGTGGAACTAGTTTAAAGGGGAACAATTGTTAAAGCGGAGCTACGACTAATTTGGTCAACAACACCTGTATGGGGACAGGAAATAATCCTCCAACTAAGGGTGAATTGAAACGATTACTAGCCATTATTACTGTTTTGTATTATATGAATAAGTGTAGAAATAAATAATATAAAATATAAAAAATATGATGTGTCTAACGATATAAAAAATTTTAGTAAATAATTTTATTTAATTTTTTTTTAACAAGCAGGGGAATAATGCATCAATACAATCATACGCTGTACAGTGCATTTATTAGATAAAATGAATATTTTAATTAAATTTATAAATATGTAATAAATAAGCAGGTATGAGATTGAAAGCTGAGTTAATGTTAAAAGTACGGCATGTAGACATACTGGAACCGACCTGCACGCTCACGCCATTGTCGCTGAGAGTGTGTACAGTAGTAAGTAACTTAATGTGTGTGAATGAGGCCGGTTCGAGCATGAAAGTTTGCAATCTCACTCTAAATGATTGTCAAATTATAGTTTTTATTTTATTATAAGAAAACCTTAAATGGTAGAAAAAATTCAAAGACTCCTAAATATGTAAAAAATTAAAACACATGTGTAGTGTGAAAACGGTGTAAAAAGGACGCGCAGTGCGATTTTAAGTGCGTAGTAATTACACGAATTATTCGATTACGATGGTAATTACATTGAACATGAGTAATTAAATCATCCATCGTTAGAGCACCCTGTAGTTTACATTAGACTTTGCCATTGGCAGAAATGTGCGAAAATATGAAATTGGACGATATTGGGGGAACTGACGCCACCAAGCAATTTCAGACAGGCAGAATTCTGTCCCAGATGGTGCGGTACGATGCTCGAATATAAATAAGGGCACGGAAGAAGCCAGCCTTCTTCTCAATCAGTCTTCAGTAGCGGCGGGACGCTATGTTCAGTATCGACGCGAGTTTTAAATTTTGTTAATTGAACAGTAAAGGCGGATAGACGCTATGTTCGTCTTACGTATCAAACAGTAACTATTAGTCTGGTTACGAATACGATTATAGAACATACTTGACGATCTCTACACACACAAACGTCCGTCACTCAAAGCAAGCTACGAGGTTACATCATTCAGAGGAACGCTATGCTGAACAGTAGAGGCGTCTGCTAGAACAACAGCAGCTGGTGCAGAGCAACATATCACTCTACACTACAGCAACCAGATGGGACCATGAGGTACGAGTAACTGGAGGACGACAAGTGGAACCGGGGGAACGTGCAGGGAACTCCATAAGAAGAGGACCTACGGATCAACGGAGGACATGGGTATGAGCTACAGGATCGAGGTGACCGATAATCAATTTATAAATTTTAAATGATAGACTAAAGACACTGAAAAGACACTTTGAAACTTAAAAACAAAATAAGAATTATGTAAAATGTAGATATGGATGTTCAGAGAAACTAATTTAAATTTAATAAATATGTTCATTGAAAGTTAACGATTAATTTAGTCAATTTAAATTTTATTTAAAGTTTGTAAAGCAATCAATGATTAATATGTATGCAATACATAAATTAACGTAGTTGAAAGATATATAAAGAAAATAAAACAAATCTGCAGTAAAGCAAACAGTCAGACTGACCAGTCGAATTTTATGATTAACAAATAAATATTTAGAATAAAACTTTGTTACTGTAGAATATAAGATTTATTTAATGATAAATGTATTGCCACATTTGAACGTCTTTACGCGAATAATAATGAATATTTATGGCGAAGTAAGTGAAATTTTAAACACGTTTGTGTTTTATGAATAAAATTATGAAAACTCGTTACAATTTAATCAAACCACTCTTATTACCATACACCCAAACTCCATTAATTGGTACACTTTACCAGTAATGATGTATGAACTTGGCACTCTACAAATTAATGTACTTCAAGTTATAATTTGTTGTGTTATATAAAATTGGCGCTCCAAAATCGTGGGGCTACACAAATATATTTACATTTGCAACTTGTGTGTTGTGTCATATAAATTGTCGCCCGTTACGTGGAGCACGACACGCCTACATTTAATAAATAAATGTATGCTCTATTTCCAAAAGGGTGCATAGGATGTTATGTATAATAATTGATGTTTATGTATAAAGATTTTTGTATGTTGTTAATTTTGTTGAGTTTAATGACACAACTGGCGCCCACCAATACCATTGAATTTCTATGATAACAGCTGTAATTGTAACAAGAGTAATAATAAATAACCACCAATAAAAACAAACAAATAAATAAATAAAAGTAGCGAACGGTTGTACAATAATAATAAATTTAAAAAAATAATAAAAAAAATAAAATCAAATACATCATATTCATTATGGCAGCACCAGAAAGCTTGAATATGGAAGCACTTCAAACTATGATGCGTGCTTGGGTAGATGAAATAAGCACAAAACAGACAGGAAATTTAAGTGCTAGAATAGACGAACTAAAAGAATTTAATAAGAACCAAACAGAAAGTTTAGAAAATAAATTAGAACAAGAGACTAAAAATTTTAAACAAGACACCATAAAAATAACGGAGAGTAGAAGATTTAACAGAAAAGATTGTTGATACCAACTCACGTATTGATACTCTTGAGAATAATTTTAAACAAGCCTTATATGAACAAGCAGTAAGGATTGAAAATAAACAAAAAGAATTGCGTCTCGAATGGAGAAGAGATATGAAAGAAGTACATAAACAAATAAAAGATGATTTAAATGATAAGTTAACTACTATAACGCGAGAACAGGATGATAAAATTCAAACTATTAATAATATGTCACAAGCAAATACCAGTAAAATTAGAGAAATAGAAGCGCGTACAGTAGTTATTGAACACAAAATTGAAGAGACTGCGAAAGACCGTTCGGGAGAGGTATCCCATATGAAGGAAGAAATTCAAGATGTAATGAACCAGCTACGAGGTGAATTGAGAAGACGACAGATTCAAATGATGATATTTCATACACCAATGGATGAGAGGAGTAGAATAACTTTCGCAGGTGGTAAATGGGAGAACAGTATGGAATTCCTAGCTAAAATGGAGAAAGAGATAGAGAAGATCGGCAGTGCGATAAATGACGACGAGAAGATAGACTTCGTCACGCGACATCTTAAAGACTCAGCCAGTCAATGGTGCTCTATTATTAGAGGTAACCTCAGCACATATCAGCAATTCCGTGAAGCATTTGAGAACAGATTTTGGAACATACACCATACTCAACGGCAAGTACGTGATCAACTCTAGTATGGAAAGTTTTACGCACACGGACGCCAGAGTATAGAACAATACACAATCGCGCAAATAGAACGCGTAAAGCACCTTAAACCTGAATTTTCAGAGTACGAAATTGTTTCAAAGTTATCTTACTATTTCCAGAGAGATATTCAGTTAGCAGTTTACACGCAGGGAATTAAAACCATAGAAGGATTTTTAATAATTGTAACACAGTCGGAGATTATCTGTAAAGAACACACAACACTGTGAACCAACACACACTAATTATCACCATAACTATAACCGTAGTGATATACCACCAATACGAAACACTACGCAAAATCGTGATATTTATAATATTAATTATACGACACCAGTACACACCGCACCGACACGCACCGCTGTAGAGACAGAGCGAACGAACACCGCTAAGCAACGAGGGGAAAGGGATCAGCTGATGAAAACGGAAATGCGAGACGGCGGAGGGTGTAAAGGAGGCGTTGTGTGGTCGTCTACCCGTAAACGTTTTATAAAACCGTATGACAAAGGGGTTGCAGCAGTAAGTAAAGACGGCCGGGTACTACAAAGAGTGATAGAGAAAAGGCGAATGAGAGAGAAGAAGCGGCATTCTCCAGCCAGCCTTCAACGTCGAACGCGACACAATGACTGAATAAGCGAAAGCGACATTGTTCATCAAATAACATATACCCTTATGATATTAGAGATGACTTATTAAGCACCGAACAGGATATAAAGCGAGACGAACAACAAACACAATGTCCCATTGTAAAAGTACGAATCAACGGATGTAGCATACGAATGTTAGTTGATACGTGGAGCCAGCTGTCAGTTCTTAACGCTGCGTGGGTACAGCACCGTAAAAACATTTTTATAATACTGCAATTTTACCCGTAAATAATATGAATATCACGACAGCTAATAATAAAAAGGAAAGTGTTAAGCAACAAGCATATGTAACTCTAACATATACAAATTTAGAATTAGCCTTCTTCTCAATCAGTCTTCAGTAGCGACAAGACGCTATGTTCAGTATCGACGCGAGTTTTAAATTTTGTTAATTGAACAGTAAAGGCGGATGGACGCTATGTTCGTCTTACTTATGAAACAGTAACTATTAGTCTGGTTACGAATACGATTATAGAACATACTTGACGATCTCTACACACACAAACGTCCGTCACTCAAAGCAAGTTACGAGGTTACATCATGCAGAGGAACGCTATGCTGAACTGTAGAGGCGTCAGCTAGAACAACAGCAGCTGGTGCAGAGTAGCATATCACTCTACACTACAGCAACCAGATGGGACCATGAGGGACGAGTAACTGGAGGACGACAAGTGGAACCGGGGGAACGTGCAGTGAACTCCATCAGAAGAGGACCTACGGATCAACGGAGGACATGGGTATGAGCTACAGAATCGAGGTGACAGATAATCAATTTATAAATTTTAAATGAGAGACTAAAGACATTGAAAAAAAACTTGAAACTTAAAAATAAGTAAGAGTTATGTAAAATGTAGATATAGAGGTTCAGAGAATCTAATTTAAATTTAATAAATATGTTCATTGAAAGTTAACGATTAATTTAGTCAATTTGAATTTTATTTAAAGTTTTTAAAGCAATCAATGATTAATATGTATGCAATACATAAATTAACGTAGTTGAAAGATATATAAAGAAAATAAAAAAAACTGCAGTAAAGCACACAGTCAGTCTGAGCAGTCAAATTTTAAGATTAACAAATAAATATTTAGAATATAACTTTGTTACTGTAGAATATAAGATTTATTTACTGAAGTAAGTGAAATTTTTAAACACGCTTGTGGTTTATGAATAAAATTATGAAAACTCGTTACAATTCAATCAATGACTACTCTTATTACCATTACACCCAAACTCCATTAATTGGTACACTTTACCAGTAATGTTGTATGAATTTGGTACTCTACAAATTAATGTACTTAAAGTTATAATTTGTTGTTATAATACTTAATCGAATTATCATACTATCCTATAATTCACTAATAACCTTATTAAATTCTGTGTGTGTGGAATTTATAGCTCCACGTTCTGGTGACAAACATAAAATTTTTGTTGCTGGGCGCCAGAGATAATTAGGAATCTCAGGGGGTTGTTAATAACAACTCTTATGTTCAGATGCTAATTAATAGATATTATATTTACCCTTTTTAATACATTTAAGTATATATAACATATGATATTATCCGCATTTCAATTTGACAGGCTAGTTACTTCTCAATTACTACTAACCTCTTATCCTTAGTTAACCATTATAAGAAATTCGTGAATACAGTTAATATCATTTACTGTTTATGACCACTTAATTAGTCCATTGACTATGGTTTCAGATTATGATCTTAATTACACACTAAATATTATTAATCATCAATAAAAGATTAATAAACAAATGTGAAATATTATTTATCATTAACAAGATATTAATGAAACTAGAAAATCTCCTTCTTTCTCAACATAAATAAACATTAATCAATAAAATGACTTAATATCTAACATTTCAGAACTATCCAACTATCATTCAAAATTTATATTAAATATTTATACTTCGTACTCCTATTCTAAGTCGTAAGATATAAAACTCTACAGCATCTGAACAATTCGTCGGTTCTTTTACAATGAAACGGGTTAACTGAGTAGACAAATATATGACATGCAATTATTTGATTATAACGTTTAATGTGACACAGTTACTTGAAATCGCTTATCCATTCCTCCGTCTCGCTCGTTCCACACTTTACACATCACAACACAATTTGTATTACTCTGCTTTTTATCGTATCCACCACACTCGCGAGAATCATTCGTCTCCACGTCCTCTGAAACTCTGACTTTTCATACGGTCGCGCACATAATAAATAAACTTCTTCGCACTTGATGCCGCGCACAGAATAAATAATACTACTTGGCGGTTGATTGACGATTGGCTAATTTACTGTACGACTGAGTAATTAACTAACTAACTGATTGATTTCACGGACTGCCTTACTTGAATTCACTGACTGACTGCCTTGATTTCACTGACTGACTCCCTTTACGTTCCTGTATCAGTTACTTTTATAGTTTCACCGAAACTTCCCTTACTGCCGCTACTCTTAAAATTACCATCATTGGCTGATATTCGAACTTGTTGCCGGTAAGTTTGAAATTGACCAGTAACCACTCGAAATAACTTCGTGCGCAGAGGTGACGCTTTTTGTAATTGGTGAGTTCTTATAAACGCGAACTTTTTGCCGCGAGACCGTTTTCTCGTTAAAAAAGGAAATCTGCTTTCTCCACCACCCTCGTTTATGACGTTTCACTCGTTGTATTTTGAAGGCCGTAAACACCCTAAATCTAACGGTACTGCCTATTTTTTGCTGTTTTTTTTCTTTCTTTTAGCAAATAAAGAGTTTTATATCTTTACGACATAGAAAGTTGTACTTACAATACAATTTTACTTTGGGTCGGCGCCAATGTGTCGCCTCGCCCATACACACCTCTCACTTATATACCGACTATGCAGTATAATTCTTATCTGTATGTTTATTTATTAACGATACTAATATTAATATTAATAAATTACATCGAAATATGTAATTGATCTATGTGTGTTTTACTATACAACTAGCTGTAACCGATAGTGTTATGTTACATTGTCCCCCAAAAAGATTTATCCACAATTGTACAACAAAATTTGAGAAAATCATTTTGTATGCCTCTACGTATAGATTTATATATATATATATATATATATATATATATATATAGTCATTTAAACTAGGGTTTGTTTATTTTACCCGCACTGACCCACTTTCATAGGTCTGTTTGAAGGTCCCCCTCATTGTCGACTTTCACTTTCCCCTCTTTATTTGCCGATGGTCGGTCATTCACATCTTACTACCCTAACTACTACTTATTGTTTACAAATTTCGCTTACTGACTATTGATATATGACTGACTCTATTATATTTACTTATTACTATTACATTAAAATTCTTTTTTTCGTATCGCTTTAAGAAATTTTAAATTTTTGTTGATTTATTACATTCCCAACTCCCCGGAACCCATGGTAGTATTGTTTTAATTGCCGGACATTAAATATACCTCGTACTGTGTTAGGTTTGTTAACCTCTGAGATCTCGTATGTAGCGGCTCCCTTAATGCTGGTTACCTCATATGGTCCTTGGTACAACTCACAAAATTTTGCTGTTATTTTATTTACTGCGTCTGAAATTGTGTTTGTCCTAACCAGGACTATATCTCCTACCTTAAACTTTGATTTATTACTTTCTTCATTCTTCCTTTGTGCTCTTTGTTCACCCTTTCTTTTCATTTTTCGATATATTTCCTCTTGGTGATTCTTCATTTCTTCTTTCATCAGTTCCCGGTCAACGTATGATTCCCATACTCTTTTTGGTTTGGTGCCCCATTGCGCTTGATATGGCGTCCTTTCAATGGTATCATGGTAGGTCTCATTGATACATTTTTCTACAGTCTTGACATACTTCGCCCACTTCGTATGGTGTCCTCCTACCATAACCCTAAATATATTTCCCAGTTGCCGGTTTACTTTTTCCGCCAAATTTGTACAAGGGTTGCGGATGGCTGTAAATTTAGGTTTGATTCCTAGATCTCCTAAACTCTTCGCCCAAGATCTGCTTGTGAACTGCGTACCATTGTCGGTTAAGATTGACCTCTGTTTACCCACTTCTTGAATATACAATTTTAATTTGTTTAATGTGGTGGCTGTTGTCGCTTTTTTCATCGTGTATAACTTAACATATTTTGTAAAGTTATCTATGACTACCAATATGTACTTTACACCACCTGTCGACGTAAGTAATGGCCCATAATAGTCCATACTGACCATTTCTCCTTTCTCTCTCGGTAGTATCGGCCGTGTCTCTCCAATACCTTTCCTGCCGTGGTCCTTACATCTCTGACATATCCCACACGTTTTGATCATTTGTTTGGTGAATTTATGGAAATGATCCCCTGTGAAATACTCTTTGAACACTTCGTACGTCCTCTTTACACCACAGTGTTAGTATAGTTCGTGTATCTCCTTAATCAATCCCTCGCCGATCTCTTTCGTAAGCATTACTTTCCATTTCTTCTTCCCTTCCGATATAATTTGTTATTATTCCACTTATATATTTTTAATAGTTGCTTATTATTATTATTTTGTAATTCATTTATGATATTCTTCAATTTTTGGTCTTTCTGCTGGTGTTGGGAGATGTTAATGAGCTGATTTTTCAACTGTTTGCTTATTCTGATACCTACAGTAAAAATCTCCAATTCTCCTTCTCCGTCCTTTCTCATCTCCTCTTGCGAATCCACTGGGTATCGACTCAGTATGTCATCTACAACATTCTCACTTCCTTTGCAGTGTATCACTTCGAAATCGTACTCTTGAATCGCGAGTATCCATCTCGTGATTCGCGAACATGTTAACTGGCACTTCTGCATGAACGTCAATGCTTTATTATCCGTAATGATCGTGAGTGGACGTCCTAGCACATACGTTCTGAATTTTTTAAGGCAGTGGACGACGCTCAATAATTCTAGTTCCGTCGTAAAATAGTTTAACTCGGCGCCTCGGAATACTCGGCTAGTAAACGCGATTACCCCGATTTGTCCGTCGTCATCTATTTGATAAAGTTGTCCTCCCAATGCGTATTTACTGGCGTCTGTTTGTAAATAAAACCGCTTGTTCGGGTCAGGATGTCTCAACATTACTGTATCTACAAACAGTTGTTTCACCCTTTCGAATTGTTCATTTATCTCTGGAGTCCATTTAAATCGTACCCCCTTCTTCAATAACTGTAAACGTGGTCGTGTCTCCTCAGCATATCGGCTGGTAAACTTATTATAGAAGTTGGTCAACCCAAGGAATCCCTTTAATTGCTTTGGGTTTTTTGGCTTCGGGAACTCAAAAATTGCCGCTACCTTTTCTGCTGACGTACTGATGCCCTTCGTTGATAACTCGTACCCTAGGTATTCTATTTTTTCTCGGAAAAACTTCGATTTAGCAGGTTTACTGTGAGGTTCGCTTTCTTGAGATCTTGTAGTAACAACTGCAGGTGGATGAGATGTTCTTCTATGCTTCCAGATACGCACAAGCAATCATCAACGTAAATAATCGTGAACTTCTTCACCCTTTCTGATAGCACGTGATCCAATCCCCTTGTTAAGCTCGCCAGACTAGTTTTCAAACCAAACGGAGTGACAGTGTATCGATAGCAACGCCCCTTATATAAGAATCCGGTGAAATCACGGCATTCTTCTGCTAACGGTATTTGCCAGAAGCTACTCGTCAGGTCGATACTGCTCATCACTTTGATGTTTCCACAGCTCGCCAACACTTCATTAATCGGCATCGCTCCTTCATAGTCTGGAACAGTCACGGCGTTGATTCTCCGCGCATCCAGGCATAGTCGTACCGACTGATCCTTTTTGATGACGGTTACGATCGGATTAATAAATGGACTTGCAGCTCGTTCGATCACTCCGCACGCCTCCATCTTCTTGATTTCTTCGTCTACGGCTTGTTGATATTTTAGAGGAATTGGCCAACCTTTCATACAATATGGTGTGGTATCTGTCACAATAAATTTATGTTCATACCTCGTAACCCTTCCTGGTTGCTCCCTGAAGATCTGGCGGTTTCTTATCAATACTTCCTCTAATTCCTTCTTCACCTGCGTCTCGACTCCTGTAATTTCTTCCATCTTCTCACGAATCATCTCCCCAATCCGCTTCTCTTCTTGATCAACTTCTATAGCTAGAATTTCAACGTATTCAGGTGCATCTTCCCCTGCTTCATGTCTATTAAATGTTATCTGGCTCTCCTTTAAATCAATGACACATCCACTCTCTCGCAGCAACCCGATTCCAATTATGCATTCCCGGATTAGATCAGGTATTATTAAGAATACCCCGTCAATGCTATACTGACCAATCTTCACTTCTAACAATAATTGGTGAGTTATTTGTTTAGACTTTCTACCGACCGCTCCTTTTACTATCATATTCGTTACTTTTAATATATTTAGTTTTCCCATCTAGCATTTGTGTTTGCGATACCACTCTGCCGAGATTGCATTAATTTGGCTACCTGAGTCAATTAAGGCGACCACCGGTATTCCATTTATGCATATGCTTAGCTCTGGGCATTTAAATTTACGTGCCTTGTTAATTTCTAAATCTTCTTCTAACAAAGCGTCCCTTATTTCTATGAAAGTGGTGCTAATTTCTGAATATTTACAACTTACATCTACCTTATTTCTAGTAGTAAACTTACTTAGTTTTTTGAACTTGTTGCTGGGGTGTCAACAACCTGTGAAGGTCTTTGTGTACCGCTCGTTCCGGCAATAGCGTTGACCTGAGCTTCGTAAACACGTTTGTTTTGTGTTTTTGCGCTCTCTCTCGGCTCGGGCCCATTTGTCTGCCCCCACCCTACTTTCTGTCGATAAGTCGGCTGTCTGTCACTTTTGTTGTGATGCCAAGGTCGACTCTCGTTCTCATGCTGTTCCGGTTTTACCGCTACCTGCGTCCTATAGTTGTCAGAACTATCTTCCTTCTTCTTACGTAGCGTCGCGAATTCCATTAGCAACATTTGAAATTCGATAATATTTTCTACTCCCCTTGTAATGCATGCTACTGCTATATCATGGTGGTAGTGTCGCGCCAATTTCCGTATCAGATGTCGGTCAGATATCGGTGGTATCAGCTGTCGATTTTGGAGTATGCACCTCTCCATGTATTGTACCATACTAAGTACACTCTCCGGCCGATATCTTCCGAACTCTAATCGGTCGCGTACACCCTTTTGTACCATCTGGTTCCAGTATTTAGCTATGAATGCGTCTTGGAATTCATTGAAGGTGTTAATATTATTCTTAACTAATTTCCACCAAATGGCAGCTTCTCCTTCTAAGTGTCTGGATACCCAGCTCACTCCTTCGCTCATGTAATATTCTTTATGAATCTCGTCCAGTTCCTTGACGAACTCCGTGGGGTATTCCCCTTCTCCATTAAATGTAACGTCCTTGAGGTGTTCTGTCGTCATCGCACGTTGCATCGGTGACCTCTCCATTTGTATTATTCTTGCTCGCACGTCCTCCCTTATCTGTGTTAGTTGACCGTCTATCGAAGTACAATTGTTTTCGTATAACTCGGTGAGTTTCTGGATCTGCTCTCCATTCTTTTTGTTATTATTATTGACTTTGGTATTTAAGGTTTTTATTTCTTGAGCTACTACGATTTGGTGCTTTCTGAACACTTGGTCGCTGTTTTCTAAGTGCTCCTTCACCTCTGCCTGGATCGTCTCCATTTCCTCCCTGACGATCTCCTTTGTTTCGGCTCTTATCTTCGTTGTGAACTCCTGGTTTTCTTGTCTTAATTCAGTAATCTGTTGTTCTACGTGTGTTCTGTGTTCGTTTAACTGTTGTGTGAATTTTAGTTCCATATTCTTTTCGATTTTGTTGATTCTTTCTGCTAATTGTTTTAACTGTTCATTGTTTTCTGTGACTTGCTTATTGTTTTCTGTCAATTTTTGTTCTAATCGTCGACTGTTTTCTGTCATTTGTTTATTATTTTCCGTTATTTTTTCTGTCAAGCTTTCTGTCATTTGTTGAAATAACGTTACTATATCTATATTTGTCTGTGTTTGTTGTACTTCGCTGCGGACGTCTTCTTCTCGCAGTCCCCTTGCCTCTGAAAGAACCGTCGGGGTCTCATTGTCGGTCGATTCTTCACCTATTCTGGTCTCTTCCATTTGGTTGTTGACCTCGAATACCACCTCATTATCACTATAATCCCCGCTATTCGTTGCCATTTCTCTTTTATGATTATTATTCAATTTAAATTTCCTTAATTGTCTACTCTTACTAAGAGTTAACATCTACTTACATTTACATATATCTTATTATTCTTTACCCCGTTTCATTCTACCGAGCTTATTAACTATTTATTAAGTTACTAAATTAAGCCCCACGTTGGGCGCCAAATATTAAATTCTGTGTGTGTGGAATTTATAGCTCCACGTTCTGGTGAAAAACATAAAATCTTTGTTGCTGGGCGCCAGAGATAATTAGGAATCTCAGGGGGTTGTTAATAACAACTCTTATGTTCAGATGCTAATTAATAGATATTATATTTACCCTTTTTAATACATTTAAATATATATAACATATGATATTATCCGCATTTCAATTTGACAGGCTAGTTACTTCTCAATTACTACTAACTTCTTATCCTTAGTTAATCATTATAAGAAATTCGTGAATACAGTTAATATCATTTACTGTTTATGACCACTTAATTAGTCCATTGACTATGGTTTCAGATTATGATCTTAATTACACACTAAATATTATTAATCATCAATAAAAGATTAATAAACAAATGTGAAATATTATTTATCATTAACAAGATATTAATGAAACTAGAAAATCTCCTTCTTTCTCAACATAAATAAACATTAATCAATAAAATGACTTAATATCTAACATTTCAGAACTATCCAACTATCATTCAAAATTTATATTAAATATTTATACTTCGTACTCCTATTCTAAGTCGTAAGATATAAAACTCTACAGCATCTGAACAATTCGTCGGTTCTTTTACAATGAAACGGGTTAACTGAGTAGACAAATATATGACATGCAATTATTTGATTATAACGTTTAATGTGACACAGTTACTTGAAATCGCTTATCCATTCCTCCGTCTCGCTCGTTCCACACTTTACACATCACAACACAATTTGTATTACTCTGCTTTTTATCGTATCCACCACACTCGCGAGAATCATTCGTCTCCACGTCCTCCGAAACTCTGACTTTTCATACGGTCGCGCACATAATAAATAAACTTCTTCGCACTTGATGCCGCGCACAGAATAAATAATACTACTTGGCGGTTGATTGACGATTGGCTAATTTACTGTACGACTGAGTAATTAACTAACTAACTGATTGATTTCACGGACTGCCTTACTTGAATTCACTGACTGACTGCCTTGATTTCACTGACTGACTCCCTTTACGTTCCTGTATCAGTTACTTTTATAGTTTCACCGAAACTTCCCTTACTGCCGCTACTCTTAAAATTACCATCATTGGCTGATATTCGAACTTGTTGCCGGTAAGTTTGAAATTGACCAGTAACCACTCGAAATAACTTCGTGCGCAGAGGTGACGCTTTTTGTAATTGGTGAGTTCTTATAAACGCGAACTTTTCGCCGCGAGACCGTTTTCTCGTTAAAAAAGGAAATCTGCTTTCTCCACCACCCTCGTTTATGACGTTTCACTCGTTGTATTTTGAAGGCCGTAAACACCCTAAATCTAACGGTACTGCCTATTTTTTGCTGTTTTTTTTTCTTTCTTTTAGCAAATAAAGAGTTTTATATCTTTACGACATAGAAAGTTGTACTTACAATACAATTTTACTTTGGGTCGGCGCCAATGTGTCGCCTCGCCCATACACACCTCTCACTTATATACCGACTATGCAGTATAATTCTTATCTGTATGTTTATTTATTAACGATACTAATATTAATATTAATAAATTACATCGAAATATGTAATTGATCTATGTGTGTTTTACTATACAACTAGCTGTAACCGATAGTGTTATGTTACAACCTATTGAACATATTATAACTATTTCTTCACTACTAATCAACAAAACACTATTAATATTGTAACCTTTCATTTGTTAAACGTAATAGGCTAACAGCCTATTAAGGCGTTCATAGGCTAACCTCTATAGTAGACGCCAGTCATCATACAACCATTGTTATACTAGGTTAAGATATTGTTGTGTTTTTATCCAATTACTCTCCTATTACGAGGTTTTAATATTAGTAATAGACATTTTTCGTTACGTATTTCTGCAGTTAAAAGAACCCGAATGATATTTAAATAACTTAACTAATTTGTTCACTAAGCATGTATGAAACCGCATGTAAGTCACCAACCCTGAGAAACGAATTTTAACAACCATAATCTGTTGTTTTAAAGTAACGATAATCACGTTAATTATTTTAAAAGGGATAAAGAATGAGACAATATCATAAATAAAGTGAACTTAAGGAACATGAATGGAGTATGGAATTATTTTATTTAATCAACAAGATTTGGTGGTTTGAGTTAAGATTATGTTTGTTTACATACAAAGTCAGTTGGTAGCACCCATTGCCCGCAGAACTGATGTGTTTTGAATTAATGCTAGGTAAGTAATTAGGTCATGGTTAAGAAGAAATCAAGTGCAATTAGATCATATAGTCTAATGAATTATTAATGTAGAATAATTAGCTTCTGCCTGAGATGTTATTAATACTAACCTGCAAGTCAAGATATAACTAAATGCTATCCAAATTGAATGTGACTCAATCATGTTACATTTCATAAATTGTTGTTAATTCGAAGATTCAATTATTTATCAACGAACTATAACTTTATGAACAGTGATGTCACAATTAATTCATCAAACAATTTGAAGTAGTTAATTATTTTCAACACTACATTAAATGCCGCTTACCACGGGAGTGTTACTCAATACGACAATACATTTAATTAAACTCATTCCATTCGTGAGGCTTACCAGAAGCAACAAACAACTATACTCCAATTATATTATAAAATAAATTAACTTATCTATTTGGTAAACGGAAGTGATGATAATCTTATATCATCGTACGAATAAACCATTACGTATTACGTAAATCAAATCAGGTCAAAAAATATCATCACTAAATAATGTAACGTTATAAGATGTACCAAAGTGTTATGTCTGGGAAACACAGTTCGGCAGAAACATTGCAAGAAGTCGTTACGTTTCAAAGTCCTATATAAACTTCGACAGCTCTTTGCAGTATTAATAGCACCATGTCGTGCATCGAATCCGAGACGAATTTGAAGAAGGAATGGCAGAAGATATATTCCAGCAACATTCCTCTAACAGTAATCTACATAATTTACATAATGAAGTATTGTCAGATATTGAAGATACGGTCAAACTAATTTCTATTAAAAAGTTAGATAAATTAGGTATGAAGGGACCTCATTGAAACGACACTGAATATTCGTATGTAAGCAGGGAAACGAATTATAATTTTATGGAAATGGACGAACAAATTGATCAAATGCTTCCGAATTAACGTCAGAACAACGAGCTGTATTTCATATACTAATTGATAAATTCCAACGTAGCATCATTCTTATTTTTGGATGCTCCAGGTGGAATGGATGAAACAACCCTTGATCTGCTGCTTGTTTAAGTAGAAAAAAAAACAGAATATAACAATAGCAGTAGCGCCATCGGGAATCATGGCAACGTTACAACCTGGTACACACGATTTTTAAATTACCTTTGAATTTGTCCCGGAAAGACTATCCTGTTTGTAATATTAGCAAAAATATGCTGATATGTATTCCAAATGTAAGCTAATCGTGTGCGACAAAGCAACAGTGTCTCAAGAGCGTGACATGGAGTCCTTACACAGGAGTCTAAGGGACATCCGCAATTCTCCAAAATTTATAGGCGATACGGTGGTACTTTTTGCCGGAGATTTATACGGCGAAGTATTTATATCAAAGATTCCCATCGTTCCGACACATTTACCGTTTCAATTAACGCGTTTGCCTAGCATTTGCCATGTCCGTTGATAAAACTCTAGGACAAACCATGTAAGTTGCTGGATTTCATCTAGAGACTCCCTGTTTTTCATATGTGTTTTACACGTTGCGTTTCAAGGACATTTGCTTGACAAAATTTATAAGGCTTCGCTAAAATAGACAAATATTGTTTATGAAAGAACTTAAATTTATTATCACCGGCGCACAGCTGTTCGTCTGAGTTCCGGCCGCTCTCACTGTACTAGTTATGCTCAAAACCATCGCTTTGCCTATGTACTTACCAGCACCTGGGTGCGATGTCTCGTCTCACCTGAATTACATTTGTTTTCCTGGTGCCTATTCAAATTAAATTGGTTTTATATAATTGTGTTTATATTCACAATAAATTGAGCTTCCTAAGTGCGTTCATTACACATTTCTATTCCCTTTTTTAAAAACTTTAAATGTGGGACTTTTTTGACAAATAATTTTTTAATGTCACCAAATTAAATAAATTAGCTTGAACTTAACTGATAAATAAAAATATATTTATCTGTCAAATCTTTTTTTTTGTATTTTTACAAGAAAGACAATGGAACATTTACCATCTATGAACGCCTTACGAATTCTTTATGTTAGATTTATGAAAATCTTTGGTTTTACTAATTTTTCTCAATTTTGAAAAACGTGATAACTATAAACATAATTATGATAATAATAATAATAATAAAATTACAATAATGAGTAAATTAAACACTTTTTTTTTAAACAACCATCAACAGTTTTTTTATTATTTTTTGTCAAGCAAACAAGAAATAATACACGAAGTTAAGTATGAAGAAGCAAAAACAATCTTGCGCAATTTAAAAATCTTACTTGTGTCCATTGTAAAAGACTACACTAATTCAGCAATTCCTTCCATGTCACTGTCCCTATCAGAGCAGTTGCTGTCCGTGTCAGAGCTGTCTGAAGACCTGTTGTTATCAAGGTTCATGATGAGGGACTCCACAAAATTGTCTGTCTGAAGAGCTGTTGTTATGATGATGATGACGATGAGCTGTTGATGATGATGATGATCAAGGTTGATGATGACGGATTCCACACGTAATTGTTTTCCACTTCTTGAACACGTTTTGACGTAGAATACGTCTTACCTTTCAAGCCAGCAATAGGCACCCCCAACCAGAAAATCGAGCGTTACGTTTTCACGTCAGGTTTGAAATTGAAATATTATCTAAACGACAAAAGATTCACGCTTATATGAGGTACCATTCTACAGATAAAGGAACAAAGATAATAAATAGCACAATATAAGCGGACTATTGCATCATCCAGCGCGGGGTGAGCGGGGGGAGAAATAGAAATGTTTTGCTCCGCTCGGCGCGCACTAAAATTAGTATTTCTCCGGTTTCCGATGCGATAGAACGTTGAGTGAGATGTCGTTAAAATTGTCTCATCGAGTACTATCTACATAGTGTACCGTAATAGCGGTGATATTATTAAGAGGGTTGAATAATTGTAATTCAAGTTGTAAAAATCGTGTGTTCGGACAAAATGTCGCGGTATATGGATGCTAAACGTGCTCAAAAGTATCGTAAACGCATACAGAAGAGTAGAGAAAATCATGGGGAATTCAAAAAACCCAAAATGACCAATGCCGAACGTCAGAGGATTTACCGACAACGCTTAGAAGACAAGGAAATAAATACTGGAGTCGAGTTGGATGAGGAAGAGCGCCCGACTTCGCAAGTGTATCAGCCGATCGAATTCAGCAAAACGTGGCAGTTAGCTACAAAGCACATCCACAAAACATTCTTTAATAATGAATTTGGACACGCGTGTGACGTTTGTGACAGACTGTGGTTCCATATGGACGTAAAGATAGTGGCTGTTAAAGTGATGCCGTTGCAACACCATGGAGACCAGAATTAATTACCATAGTAACAAGTAAATAAACAAATGATATTTAGCGGCATCGGAACCAGTGGCAACGGCGCATGATATGTAATTGTGTTCGTACTTTTAAAAAAACACCCGTGTTCATCAAAAACGTATTGTTTAGTTTATTGCTATCTATCCGGTTTTGGAGAGTGAACTTAATCAATCTGGGTGGCCTGTCAATTTCAGTGCAAAGGAAAGTCATGCATAGTTAGAGTCGGAAAATAATGTATAACGTGTACAAGTTTATTAAATCGGAAGATAAGGGAATATCAGAAAGAAAGTTGCAGGAAAGGGTACCTCAGGCGTGCGGTGTGCCTAAGTAGTGTTTTTAGAATTATTAAAGAAGCATCCGCGTATACGGCTGACATAAAATCTGTCAGTACTTCCATAAAAAATGCTCAACAAAGGAAATAAAAACCTATTTAGATGATTTTGACAAGTGTACTATTCGATTAATTATTTACGAATATCAATTCATAGAAGGGGAAACACCAACATTCAAAGTAATTTAAACAATTTTTAAGAGATAATTATAATGGTAATGCATCTAATCTGAGCCAAATTATTCGTCAAATGAGATTTCGATGAAAACGTGCCAAAAGCAATAGGGAACTTTTAACAGAATAACTCAATAGAAAGTTAAGAGAAATTATATAAGAAAATTACGGCAATTCAGAGAAGAACGGCGGCCTATAGTTTACATAGACGAAACTGAATTCAACGTCAGTTAAAAAAAAACGTGGATAGACGCCATTCTTCTCTGAATTGGCGTAATTTTCTTATATATTTTCTTAACTTTCTATTGTGTTATTCTATTAAAAGTTTCCTATTTCTTTTGGTACGTTTTCATCGACAAATGTGCCTGAAAATTTCACTGAATAAATAAATCCACCTGCAACATCATTAACAAAAAGACAAACACGATTAACTGGTTAGTGAATAATGGGATTTCTTTAGTCCATTTATCTTAACCTGAGTTCTATTCACTAATTAAACAAAGTAAACCAACATACAGAACTCTTATAATAAGCACTGTTTTGGCAAACGCATTTTACCTGTTCATGCGACATTGGCTCCTTATAAGTTGCGATTGTCGTTTCTCCAGGAAAAAGCCTTCCTTGTAAAGGAAAGAATGAGAAAAACCAAAATTGTACACCTTGTTTATAAATTTTTAAACCCCCCCCCGAAAAAAAATCCTGGGGCACTGTTTTGGCAAACGCATTTTACCTGTTCATGCGACATTGGCTCCTTATAAGTTGCGATTGTCGTTTCTCCAGGAAAAAGCCTTCCTTGTAAAGGAAAGAATGAGAAAAACCAAAATTGTACACCTTGTTTATAAATTTTTAAACCCCCCCCCCCGAAAAAAAATCCTGGGTGCGCCACTGATCGGAACTATACCTTTATCCGTTCCTGCAGTTTTTACTATGCGATTGTTTTGATATATTTTGTAATTTTTTTAGACAGATACGTCTATATATTTTGTAATTGTCTAAAGCGATTATAAAATGTAGTTTATACGTATTTCACGATGCAATGAATAAGTAATGAAATATATTAAATACTACTACTAAAGATGTCAACAAGACCAGAATTAATTACCATAGTAACAAGTAAATAAACAAAAGACACAAAGAGACAACGGTTCGCAGTCAGTGTCCCCCAACAGTAGAAAGCGACGACGGACGGCCGGAGGTGTCGCAATTTATAGAAATATACGCAGTCCCACCGAATGTCGAGTGATTGACATCAACTTGAACAACAAGAAACAAATGATGATCAATACCGATGTTGGAGACATGTGTCTTGTGAACATCACGCTAAATGGGAAATCGAGATTCGTACTCGGGTGTGCTTACATCCACCCGAAAGTCACCATTTCCAATCTCAAGATGTTTCTATTCGGTAATATGATTAAATATTCTGAAAGAACGAAGAAAATATTTGATGATGTGAGCGTAGACACCGAAGTGCCTATGGTGATCATGGGGGATTTCAACGTCGACGCACAGGCTAATTTACCTGCGCTGGACTTCATGAAGGAACAATTCAATTTAGACCACGTGCCGTCGCCGCCGACTACGCTGGGTAACACCACCATCGATTTGACTTTCACCAGAAACATCAGCGTTGATATCTTACCTTATATCAGCTACTTCTATCGTAGGCCCATTATAAATAAAGTCTTGCTTGAACCAACTAATTAACTTGTGTGATGATTTTGCAAATAAAATTTTGTACTTTGTAAAACTAAATATGTGTTTGTTCATTTTATTCATAACACATTAGCAACCCTAAAGCACACAGACGTATTCTACGCTCTGAAGATTTGCGGCCGTGGCTCCGACACAGCCCCCGCCGACTTTTTATTTTAGGTTTCCACTCTTCAGGTCCCATTACACTTAACTTTTCCTCACAATCTTCTCACTTCGTTTAGATTAAATGAAATGTTCTGTCTTGCAACAAATCCTTTCACCTCAGCCCAAATTAGTTTAGTAGGGTTGAGGTCGGGATGATAGGGCAGGAGGCGAAACACTTCATGCCCTTCATTTTCCAAAATGTCGTTCAAAACATATTTTTTGAATTGCCCCTTATACAATTCAATGAGTTTGTAAAGCTGCGGTTTCAGCATGGCGTCTGAACAAGGAATCCCCTTTCTAATCAACCACTGCTTCATCTCATGTTTCTTATTATTTGGTGTGGGTGCTTTTTCTACTTCAATGTTATGATAAGGGGCGTTATCAATCACAAGCACTGATTGCGGTTCTAGTTTTGGAAGCAGCGTTTCACGTATCCACTTCATGTAGTTTTCCTTATTCATATTTTTGTGATAGTCCCCTGAAGAAGACAACGCTTTACACATAGTTAGTGCACTGGGAATGAAACCTTTTTCCCCTCCAACATTCATAATAATCATACGATCTCCTTTAGAAATCGGAGAATGAATGCCTTGGCTGGAATCGTCTAATGTATTTTTCATCCTTATAAATGATAGGACGGCCTCCATCTGTATATTTCTTGACAGCTTGGAGATAACTCTGTTCTCTGATATCAGATTGTTCAATAAATAATGTTATATTATTCCTAATTTTTTCCAATAAAACCTCAATTCTTTCAGGATTACACGCACACTTTTTTCACTTCCGGTAGACTCTATTCATTTTTGAAGTTCTTCTCTCAAAAGTTCTGCTGTTGGCAATTATTTTTTAATTGTATAAAATTCATGCAACCGCCGCACAACACCCTGATCAAACAACATCTAGTCCAGTTACAGGTTTCGCTTTCGTTCGATTCTTGTTCGGAGTAACAAATACCTTTCTGTTCGAAGTAGGCCTATCACCCTCATTGCAATTTTCAAGTTGTCGTAGTTCGAAACCAAGTTGTCGTGGTGTGGTTTATTTTGGTCACCACACGTTCTGAAACTCCAGTAGCAGCAGGAGTTCGCTCCCTAGCTCTAACAACTGAAATCGTCTCCTCTTTGTCATCAGCCTCTTTTTTCATAAATTTAAACATTTTGCTAATTATTTCCCTGCTCTGGCCGTTTAGAAGTTTCCCGCCTAACCTACTGCTCACACCAACCATTGTGAACAATTTTATTAGTTTCATTAACAGACACACAAAGCAGTAGGACAAACTCAACTGAGATTTGCAAGACAATACTGACTATACATGGTTCAACGAGTGTTTGCAGAAAATGGTGGCCTATTACGACACTGGCGAATGGTAGAGGCCGGTTCACAGGCGGACGTGCGGGGGGCGCACGGGCTACCGAGCATCTAATAAATTGATGTTTTGTGATCGGTGGACATTAGTATTAATAAGCCTCCGAGGGAAACGTCAACCCCTCCACCTTGTCGGAGGTCACTCTTTTTATGCTAGGGGAAAGAGGCTTCCACAGGCCTAGATCACATAAACCTGTGGTACGGAGAACCCCGGACTAAAATTATAACATAGGCAGCCCATTTACTATCACAATACTAAAATCTACAATGAAATTAATTATAAAATAAGCCTATTTGCTATGATAATACTAACATGCCATTTACTACAATATTTACATCAGCCTATCTACTACAGTATGTACGTACATTGGGCTATTTACAACAATGAAAACTACGTTTATTCCAATTCCATAGCTAAGTCAGAGTCACTGCTACTGTCATCATTACCAACATTTATAATCAAAGGGCCACTCTCCTCCATTTCTTCTATTAAGTTGTCCAATTCCCACAGTTTCGCCTCTTCTTCCTTTACGTGCTCTATACACTTCTTCCAGTCTTCTTCAGTTACTTTTTCCACCCCTTCTTCCAACAGCCGTTTTACATCTGCAAGCTTAAATGTTGTGTTGTTAGCCGCAACATGATTTTTCACTTGAGCCCAGATCAACTCGATGGGATTTAACTCACAGTGATAGGGGGGTAATCTCAATACTGTCTTGTTTTCCTTCTTGGCCATCTCATCATTAACATATTTGTCGTAATTCCCTTTTTCTTGTTCTATTATATAAAGAAGTTCTTTCTTTAGATAACTACTATCAGCATTAAAACTTTTTTGTTTTAACCAATTTGCTATTTCATTTTTTTCCACGACGTGTTCGGAATTTTTTCACACTTTACTGAATGATATGGTGCGTTATCTAACACCACAACAGAGTTATCTTCCAGGGAAGGTAGGAGTTCTCGAAAGTAATCTTCAAATACATTCCCGGTCATTTCTTCGTGATAGTCAGCAGTAGACTTTGATTGGAACACCATTAATCCATCTTTCAAAAAGCCCTCTTCACAGCCCATATGCACAACTATCAGGCGGCTCACTTTCCCCTTCGGACTTCGTAGTCCTGTCGACAGACCTTTCAAAAACGCATCTTTCGGCGACTTAATAGTTTTATCTTGCCAAACCTTATTTTTATCATGGCCTGCATTTACCCAAGTTTCGTCTTGATAGTAAATTTTACGGCCTTCTTCACGAAACTGTTTAATTTTGCGTAGGTAATTCCGTCGCCATACAACTATATCATCCATGTCACAGATAAACATGTTACGTCTTCTTTCATGAAATTTAAAATTCAATGATTTTAACAGTTTATATAGCGTAGACCGTTTGAAATCCGGTAAGTCTTTATCGTTGTTAACTGCACTCAAAATTTTATTTATTGTCGGTTGTTCATTTTTGAAAAAAAAAATTCGTGAACTTTTCTCCTAATAGCACATTTTGTAAATTCGTCCAATTTATCTACTGCCGCTACTCTAGATTTTTTATTTTTTGGTGAACTCAAGCCTAACGTTTTGTTTTTCAAATATACATTAATAACACTATAAACACTCCGCTTGCTAACACCGGTCATTTCAGCAACTTTTTCCATGGCCTTGTCCTTTTTTATGGCAGGATTCTCTGTACTTAAATGTTTAAAATTATTCACTATACACAATCTCTTAGTACTATGTATAACTTTGCCGCTTTTGTTCCTTGCTATTGGAGAGAGTCTCCATATTGTACAGTTTTAGTCCAAGCTATTAATAATAACTAAACAGTAAATACAGACCCAAATGACACGTTATTCAACGGTGAAAACAAGGAAGGAACTGAACTACGCACAGTACCTACAGAATGTGACGAACAGGAAATATGAGTTGGCGGACTGCTGTGAAACGGGCGTTGGAATGTTACCGATAACAATAGAATCCGACCCTCGTCAATGTCATTCGCTTGAAATATTTTCTGCAAACACTCGGTGAACAATGTATACTGACTCAAGGCTATTACAAAACAGATAATTCACAGAATTCAACCAATCAGGACGAGCTAAACACACTGAGTCATTACAGAACAAATAGCTATTCACAATATCGTGAGTCACTCGTCCGGTGGTTGACAGTCAATGTTTACAGGGAGGTTAATGATTTACCCTTACATATCCCCCACTTCCGGACCCAAGCGCTCAGCTATTCGTCAGTAGTTGTAGTATTAAAAGAATTCTTAAGTACAATAATATTGTTAATTTAAGTAGAAAATTTAGAAGAATGTAAGAGTCATTAGACTTATCCATTTCTGGATGCAGTGAAACGAACGGGTACAGCTGGTGTAATAATAAAGTAATGACATGAAATAAGTTTTTGCTTTGGAAATACGCTTGCTCCTTACAAGCGTTGTTCTTCTAAATCATCTGTCCATCCTTACTGTCGTCGCTATGCTGTTGAACTGTTTTCCTTCCTGATGTTAATTTTTCTTTGGCTTTCGCAAATTGGACAATGCCAGAACATCGCCGATTTATCAAGGTTTTATTTTTGGCAATATAAAATCGCATATGATTGAGAGTGCAGTTCCTTATTAACATTTCTCTGTTCTCATCAACATCTCGCATCCTTAGAATGGCATTTCGTTTTGTGTCTTAACTCGTTTACAATTTGAAAATATTTAAGAATTTCCTGTATTGTCTGTTGTCTTTGGTACCCTTTTCAGTGTATTGGGTAGTTTGTATTGATGATCAGCAATCTTGCTTCGGATATACAAAACTACTGAGAAATTTCTCAGTAGCCTACTGGCTAATGTCTCCACAAACATCTTTAATGCAAAATAGAATACTTACTGGTACATTACAAATTTCTGCAGTTGTATGCTTTATTTACATAGTGGGTTTGCTACACTTCGCAAATACTGTGTTATGTCTCTAATATTGTACGTACAGAGGCGTAGCTAAGGGGGGGGGGCAAGGAGGCAGCCGCCCCGGGCGGCATAGCCAGGAGGGCGGCAAAGTGAGCATAAACCTGGAAAACGTTGTTTTCAGTTTGTAAAACTACAAACAACTTGTTTCTTTGATGTGACTATTCCTTTCATAAAAGAAGCATAACATAATTAATATTTTTTTCGACTTTGTAGTGAGTTGTGCTGGAAAGCAGAACTATATTAGCTTTGTACAGATAACCCTGAGTGTCAAAATATTACAATTAACAAGGAATCAACGACTATCATTAATTTTGTTAGACATTTGTGAAAAGTTTTTGTGCAGATATGTTGGAATGACTTTTGTGACTTATAAGTATATGTAATATATTTACTTTTAAAGTATAAATAGGGAATTAAAGTATAAAGATTAGGAAAAGTGTAGACATACTCTGATCTGAGGATAACAATTAAATTAAATTGAAAAATAAGAGCAAGTACTGAATAATAATTGAATTATTTGTACTGTAAGTTTGCAACTCTTCAAAGTTTTTTGCAGTTTATCACAATTATAACAGAAATATAATTAACTTTGCTTCAAGTTAGAATTATTTGTATCCCATGTACATTTCACAGCTCAAACCTGCATCACCAGATGTGACAGAAGTATTAAAAGCTAATCTGTATATTGTAACGTGTCGTTTCACCAAACATAAAACATAACATACTAACTAAAAGATAATTTACTGACTGTAACAAACTATGGCTGACAATGACCAAAAACCAAGAAGTTAATGATCCCAGGACAAAAGATGTAAATAATAAGTAATTAATCACACTGTTCAGTACATTTACATATGTTTTTATTTGTGTTAAACTAATTCATTGTAATAAGACAATTTATATTATTTTTAAAAACTTCATTACTAGTTAAAATGTAAATAAATCTAATTTAACTATGGGGAGGTCTGCGCACCTCAGAACGTTATTTTATTTATCAAGAAAAAAAATTTACATAAAAGTGAATTATTTAAGTTTTACAAATATAATAAGATCAAACTATAATTATAAAAGTGGTATGGTATGACAGTACTAGAAAGTGAGAATAACAGTGAAATACGGTAAAAAGGAAAAATTGTGTATAATGAAAGTGATTGAACATAATTATAATGAGTATTGAAGAAATATATAATATATATGAAACAGGTATATTAACCCATATAGTGAAATCAAACAAAGTAAATAATTTAAAAGATAGAAACTCTTACGTTAAAAAACTTATAATAATATAGTTACGAAGGAAAAATAAAGTAAAGGTCAACAGAATATTATTAATTAGAAATGGTACACCGAACCTGTGACCCATAAAAAATATAGCCATGGCCTTTAACTAAAGAAATTAATGTTTTGAGTGGAAGAAGATGGATTGCCAAAAATTGTGAATTGCAAGCCAGAACGTTTAAGATAAATGACTGCTGAGTTGATGGAAATTGAAGATTAATAAAAGCTTAGATGACCAGGAAAACCAACCCAAGACCTAGAGGAATGATGTTTTGACAGAGAGAGACCAAAAAAACAGGTGTCCAGGAGCAGAATCAACGAATAAATCCATTGGGAAAACTGCAAAGTTGGTGAGATCATACTACAAAAACAATAACTGAAAAAACAATAAAAAAATAAATAAATAATAATAATTGTGAATTACTTTAGTACACTATTATGAAAATAGTCGTTAATCATAAGAGTTTTTTGGTAATATAGTGTTGTTAATGTCTGTTGAATGTTTGTGGGTTCTTTTAAACAACTAGAAACTATAACAAACGTTATAGTTTATATAGAAACGACTATTTTCATAATAGTATATAGTATTATAGTCTGTACATATTTTGTCCAGCATTGTCAATACAATGAGATAAAACTTATGAATCTCATTTTCTAGACTGATCATAAATTTTGCCCCTCATGCCTTTAATAATAGAATATCTTATCTTTCCTTGTGACATTTGTCCTAGGCAACTCATTACTCTTAGCAGTCCACATAGAACAAATTGTGTGTGTCTTGTGGTAGGTTTATTCACAGACTGCCTCACTGAACACGTTAGATTTATGAACAACTATGACACAAGCAGATACCATTGGCATAGTGGATTTTCACTGTATAACATACGAGGTGTGTTCAAAAAGTATCAGACCTTTGCTCAGGCAATTATTTATCTGTAGGTTTTAAATATTCATCCCCTTCAAAGTACTCCCATTTAGATTGCACGCTCTTCCAGGGGTCGTGGCACTTTTGGAAACATGACTGGAAGTCATCTTTTGGTATGGAGTACAGCTGTATCATCGTATTTTGTATGATGTTTTCTCTTTACTCAAATTGGGTCCCCTTCAGTGACATTTTCAACTTAGGAAATAACAAAAAGTCACAGGGAGCCATGTCAGGAGAGTAGGGAGGCTGACGTAGCTGAGGAGTGTTGTGTTTTGCCAAGAAAGTCTGAATTAGATCAAAAGAATGGGCAGGCTGTGTGGCGCATAACCTCTAAATAGTATTCTTGGGTAATTGTTTGCCGTGGGTAATACCTTGTGGTGCATATTCATGATGGACTATCCCACATGAATCAGAAAACACAATCAGCATGATTTTGATGTGCACTTGTCTTGCTTTTTTGGCCAGGGGATGATGAATGTTTCCATTGTGAAGACTGAACTTTGGTTTCGGGATTGTACCCATACACCTACGTCTCACTGCCAGTGATCACAGTGTTGAGGAAGCTTGAGTCAGTTTTTACACAGTCCAATATGTCCTGCGAAACTTCCAAATGGACGTCCCTTCTGCTCCGTTTTGCAGACACTCTTTGCATAGCCAGATTTTCGGTCCAAATGGAATGTACTGAATCAGTGCTTATTCCCACCTCTGCTCCAATATCTTGGATGGTAATTCGATGATCCTCCATGACCAAAGTTTGCACTTGGTCAACGACAAGTGATGGTGCAACATGTTTCATTTGATCATACATGAAAAAAAGGTATGATTCTTTTTGAACACACCTCGTATACTGACAACCAAATAATATTACTAGCTTGCAAGGAAGAACTAGTTTTATCATTGTTTAATTATTTTAGGTGAACTGAAGAATTCCAGCCATATACACATTACCATCATGCCTACATCATTTTATTCAGTATGGATCACTCTGCCTACAGCACCATTTGCTAAGTCATCTAAAAATCTACATTTTTTTTATCATATAGAATTTGATCACATGTTATGTTATTTCCTAACATCCAAATCCAGATGTCAGATCCAGTATTGTAAGTGATTTGAATACAGGAAATACTGAGTGCTTCTTATTCTGTATTACTTACATCAACCATGTCCTTTACAATTGGGAAAATCTTGTTTTCAGATAGCACTCTAAATAGGGTGATTATATTATAACATTGAAACTTTCACATTCAATGTCACTGGCAGATAAATTTTGCAGGCTATTAGCGTGTTGATCCAGGTGCCATGGAACAGCAGTCATCTGAGAAGAGGACTACCTACTGAAGAAGACTTTTATAGATGAAGTTGAAATATCTGGCATCTTAAGGAGTGGTCCATTGCTTGAAGTTCTGAAATTTTATCTAACATAGACTGACTGTATTGTTTGTATGTCCAGCACCAGCCCCACTTCCACATTCTTTTGTATTCATTCACTGAGTTATTTCCGTTTTATCATGACTGATAGTAACAGCTTGATTTTATTCCTGCCCCCCCCCCACACACAAATAAATGCAAGTTCATAACCAATGTTACAATTTCAAGGGATGTGTATGTAAAAAAGTACACAATGTTCGAAGGTTACAGAAATACTTTTTACTAAAAGTCTTTATTTATTATTTATTAAATAACAAATATGTACTGGATAATTTTTTTCAATTTTATTCAAGTTTTATTACTGATAAAAAATTTCTGTTAACAACATTTTGATTCATGATTATTTTTTGTACTTTTTAAATCCAATACTTAAAAAAACTTAACAAAAACAAAGTTCTTTTATTTTATATAGAAGATACTGCTGCTGAGACGCACATTCCTACTGAGTTTACATGCTACGTAATTAAGCTTTCCACCATATCTGTTTAATAAAAAAAAATGTGCTACTTGTGGCAATATGTTTTCAATTCCCAGAATAAATTTCATTAAAGATTAAAGATAGCTTGTTGTTTGAAAAAATTAAGCTGTACATAAAAAGTAGTGAACATGTATTGAAAAACTGGTTAAACCAGTAAACAGGTGATTTGTTATAACTGGCAAAATGAGTGGATGTATGTACATTGGTATCCCAATTTGTGCTACCTGTAAAACACACACAGAAAATGGTTTAAAAGATAGGTTCATCCAAGCAAAATTATATCCTGATTGCAATATCGACAACAGACATTAAACATCATTCAGTTTTAATCAACATAGTGTTATTAAAGCTAAACAATGATCACATTCGGGTGATGAACACATCAATAAGGCTGGAATTACATTATGTGCTGTGGTTGAAATCCACATTCTGGTTTGAGAGGATAATCATTTCAAGTCAGATTTTTCCACAGAATGGAAAAAGTTTATTCTGTCCACTGGCTCAGGCAGTGACTGAAATCAGTTATGTGAATATTTTACTAAATATATGATGCATAATTAAAATTACATATGCAGAAGATACATTATTATTAAAAGAGCTAGTTAATCTTAATGTTAAAAACTGAGGTAATCTTTTTCATAACAAACAGGAATTGCTCATCTTATGAATATTATAGCTGATATATGATGATAAATTTTTGAGTAGGATGGCAAGTCCTGAACAACAAAAAACATTTATAATGAACATTACCAAAAAAATTTAATTGTAGCCATGAAAGTTGAAAATGCAAGAGTGTAACTGCTGACTGTAGCAAAGTATATTTAAAGAAATGTGTTCTCTTGAGTTTGTGTTTGTTTGGCAATGCTGTTCTACCACAGCTGTATTCAGGAGAGTGCATTTGTGTATTGCCGCTGTACGAATGTAGCAGCACTAATTTAAAATAAAATAAAACAAAAAGATATAAGATATAGACCAGTATGAAAATGTGAAGCTCAGATAAAAACCCTATAACCACACAGTGAAGAAAATCAATGAAGATACACAGGCACTGTCATTCAAGTAATTCCCATAGAAAGGTCCCATAAAGATATGATCTGCTAGTCACTCTGTATGACTAAACAAAAGACAGATACTGAATTAGGTGGAGGAATAATATACAGAAAGATGCTAAAGACCTGTTGTAAAGAGCCTAAGAATAAACAGGTCTGGACAGATATCACTGAGGAATGATTGTAAGTGATTCAGCAGTCAAGTGATACTGATGATGTTATAATGTATATTAGATTTAATAAGCTGTATGAACTCAGTCCTAATCATGGGCGACACATCATCCATGATAATTTGGATAAACGCTTATATGGTGGGAACAGTTCTTCATTGAGTGAAAATTTAAAATGTATAAACAACAAAATTTTCTACACTAACAATTTTTTTTAAATGTTCATAACTTGAAAAATGTTCATAAACCATTTGTAATGAATTAGTAAGTGTAATTGTTACTCGATAACAGCTTTAAAATATAACCATGAATCAACAAAGATTAATGAATTATTATTATTATTATTACATATGTATATATTAACTAGTTAAACAGCATAAGAAAATATCACAGTTAATAGAATTAAAACATTAACAGTTATGTCACAGAGTTAATATTTATAATTTTTTTTAAATAACAATTCAAAAATGAAATAGCCTAATGATAGCAATACTAATTTTATCTTTTTAAAATCTATTAACTAATTAAAATATGAATGGTTAAATAATTAATGTTACAGAGAATGTTTTGCCAATAATTACAAAAAATTAAATATTGTTCACACTCTACAAAAATCTAAATTAGTATCAGTGAATATAATAATGATAAGAGAAAACCATTATATATGTATTATATAAACATATTGTGTAAATATATATACATGCTGATCACTAATAATTAATAATACTAAAGTATTATTGTTATTATTTATAAAAGGGTAGGCCTACACAGTATTAAAAAAGTGGTTACAAATGTGTAGTAGATCCATGATTATTATTATTATTATTATTGCTCTTGTCAATCATAGTGTGAATTTCAATTTAATATACTAACACACACTCACACAATCTCTTATATTCAAACTTAATTATATCTACTCCATTATATTTTAATTACTTTATTTTTGAATAACTAAGTAGTCCAAATCCACCTTACATCCACATCAATGATTTTATTTTGTCAATGAGTACTTGACAAGTCATTAGATTTTATATACGGGTTTTATGTCATTAATTTTTAAAATCAACAGTATTAAAACTCCAGCACATGCTACTCAATGTAACACATATTTAGTCAGAAGCTCAAAAATATTAAAAACAATTCTTGGATTTCATTGTCCATGACGTGTCCGTTACTTAACTAAATACCACTATTATATTAACGACTCGGAACACAAAGTTTTGTATAAGTAAAAACATAAAGTTTTACCTTACAGCCTGAACCGGTCGCCGGTTCTTCAGAGGCTGAAGAAGCCTTTTAAAAGTGAAAACCACAGTACTGTGGGCCTGCCGAAACGTTTGGTTTTGTTTTAAACCAGGGACCACGGCCAAACAGCCCGGATATCTTTCATAATTCAAATGACACCGGCCGTGAAAGCCTAAGGAATAATTTAATTTTAATTCTGCTTTAGAATCTTCACTACATAATTTCAAAGAAGTGAAAAATAATAGAATTCAATAGAAATTCACACTCTGATTTCAGTAATTTTTTAAGTAGAATCTATATATGGTAAATTATACAAGGCAGTTGAAATACGAAGAAACAGATTACAAATTTCACTGTACCATTAACAATAAATCTTAAATATCAGACTAGTTCATATAAGAAACATCAATAAATATTAAAATTAAAGTTACTAAAAATTAAAGAATTAAAAATCAATAAAAAATATGTGTTACATATACAGTGGAAAATAACACTAGAAAATCATCTACTGGCAATGGTGATATTGGTTTACACCAGTTTACAGATTTTATTGAAATCATAAACTGAACAATTTAGTAATATAGGCCTATGCAGCAGCTTCCAAACACACACACGTGTGTGAAAGTGCACACACACACAACAATAATGAACTGATTTTTACAAATGTTATATTTTACTTTTAGATGGTGGAAAAATCGATGATTAACATACTTCATAATTAAAGGTAAATATTAAATTACTAGTATTCTTTAAAACGAAATGCATCTATTTGGATAAAAAAATGTATTGAACATTTAACACTTTACAATTTATGACCTGTTTTACATTTTAAAATTTCCTCTTCTTACTTAATTAATATTGTTATCCAATATGGAACATTCATGTACAGTTAATAGTGCTGTTCTACATGTTTCTCGACTGATCCTGCAGGTGCTGTTTCTGCCAAGGCCGCTCTCAAGTATTCTATAGTGTTTTCGAGTGTTTCTTAAGGACACATACTATGAAACATTAGCCTATAACTGTGCAGGGTATAAATAGGCGCCCGGTGCTGCTTAGAAGTCAGTTTAAGTGGCGATTTATTCAAGTGAGGTTCAGAGTATTGTGGTGAAGTGTTATTGTGTTATGATTAGTATGAAACTCTGTTATTTGACATTATTATTTCTTGTGGACAAATTTAACTCTAATTATTGTACGAGTTGATTACAAATTTTTATTTGTGATTAATTAAAGCTGGTGATTAGTGACTTCATTGGTGTTTGTATTTTGTTTTCCACTGTACCATACAATGATCAGTGAGACCATCATAACAATATTATAATATTATGTTTCTAAATTGTGACTCAAAATCCATTATTATAAAAAATATCAAGAACAGACAACATAGTAAGGATATGTACATAGACTGAGTGACACAAGATACCAAAACAAATTTTATAGTGGACAAAAGGCAAATGAAAGAAGGAATAATCAAAAAAATATATATATCAATATATTTGTGTGTGGTTATATACAGAAATGAAGTTAGGTAATGAAAATAACCATGAGTAAGATACATTTTCAAACTTTTGGAAAACCAGAAGAGAACAGAAGTTTGGTATGACACCCTAACCTTTAAATCAATATTACATACTTGTTTTTATTTTGCATTTTTATTAATGGAATCTGATATTTAACGGTTTTCAAGTACTTGTGATGTAGGATGTCTTTATTCATAAGTCTAAAATTCTGATGAAATTTGTTGTTTCAACACAAAAAGTCATTATTTCAAAACATAAAAATTGCCCCTATCATATTTTCATTAATGGAGTTATTAATGAATTTTGGTTGATGTTACTGTTTTAGTGACTAGACATTATATTGTTATTAGCTGTTCTTACAGATTTCTCAATTAATATTTTCTCTAGTGACAACTTAATTGAAAACAACTGTATGGTTGAAGGTACTTCGTATCAACAGAAGGAAAACATGGGCAACATATTAATCCAGAAGTAATTACTCAATAGCAACAGACACACTATAAAAGTGTGCGCACTTTGAAAATACAAGTGAGTTAAATAAAGACCCATGTGCTAAAATTTTGACACTAGAATGCTGAACAAACTAACAAGTTAGAAGACATACAAGGTAGGAGAATAGATATCACTATCTCAAAAGAATTTAAATGGCATGCTCACCTCCAGCAAATGGACGATCAGTGATGGCCAAAAGGCATATGGGAATTATAAAAACTAGAAGGATAACAAAGAAGGTCCTGGAACATTTACACACAACAGGCAATGGGAAGCAGAGGGCTGCAAGTTACAGAGGAATAAGAAGTGTACTGGTGTGTGAGTAATTGTAAAGTTATTATACACACTATTACTGTAACACACCTACCTATGAAGAAAGTACAGTACAAAAATAACATAGTTTCCATTAAAGTAAAAATTGAACATTTTTCAAAATACTCCTGCATGGAAACATGGAAACAGAAATGCAATAAGACTGCATGAAAAGAGAGACGAGATTATTTTCATTATGATGTCTGGTTATATTTACTGTAGATGAAGATGATGCCTACTATGTTTATAAACATTAATGAGAATATCTCAAACGGGATCTACAAAGTAATTTTGAGAAACTAATTATGCTTCTCAGTGGATACAGTAAATGAAAGGATGTATTATCATTATTAATTTCAGAGATACATTTATTTGGGAACTTAGATGTCCATCCAAGAAGAGAGTGATGATGAAATCAAACACAGGATTGTAAAGCGCAGAATAGTCATCCACTGACTATACCATATTAACTATAATAATAATAATAATATAACAAAAAGGCTATGGTGTTGGAAAACCATAATGGGACATACAGCTGTGTATGGGTTACACAGTTTGGGAAACTCATTAATATATAGTCATATGGTCCAGTGCAGATGGACTAACAGAACAGGGTGTGCATTACAAGATTGGACAACATATGAAATTATAGCAAGAGCAGATGTTATTATGGGTATGATTAAAATAATTAAGGAAAAAGCAATTCAACTGGTATAGGTTCATAACAAAAATGCCAATAGAGTGGCCTGAAAAGTATAGAATTAGTGTTAAGAATAAAAGGGCAGGGCTGGATTGGCCCGGCGGGATACCGGGAATTTCCCGATGGCCCGTGACGTGACAGTGAAAAAAAAATATTGCAAAAATTAAAATTGAAAAATTAAGAATGGATAAAAAGGAAACACAAATAAACCTAGCATCAATGTGTAGCATTATAATAACTTATGCAACACAATCACCAGAGGAGCCCCGCACGGAAAACCCGGATCATATACGATTCGTATATGAAATATTTTGTGTTTATGTTCAGTGCCGACAGTTGAATTCACCGAAAAATTCGATGATAGCGTTAGAACGTCGCAGACATTGTTTCTTTTTTCTTACCACGAGAGGCTCACTTGTATTTACAGTGATCCGGGTTTTCCGTGCGGCGGTGAGTTAGCAACTGACATCGGCGGGGCCGATCGGACGCTGTCGGGTCAACGCCGACCGCACATGAAGCACTGACCCGATACTGCAGTTAAGCCACAATCAGTTCTGATCTGATGAGATGCTGATTTCTGAACTGTGATGGATAATCAAAATTGTAGTATGTAGTTTTGTGTTTTGTGAACATTTTATATTCTCATATCTCACTGTTATTAATTATTATAATAGTGCGTATGCCAAGTTAATGCTAATTAAACGTTTGGTTTTTAAACATTATACAAAATTGTGGTTTTGTCTAAGGTATGTACAAAAAATTTATTTAACTATGTAATTATTGTGTGAAAGTAAAATATGTAATGAAAATCAATAGTATTAAAAATATCATTTCATTCCAATTAATATAGGCCTTATATTATAGGGTCTACTTAATATTTAAAAATGCCAAAATCAAAACAGAAAGGTGGATGGGAACGAGAAAAAATAAAAAAGCAAAAACTTTTGAAAGCTGTGGCTGAAAACTGTCATAAAATACATAGTCTCTTTCATACTGCCACTTCAACGCCTGTTTCCAAGAACGACCTTGTTCCAAGTACCTCCTCTGAATCCGTGGATGCCGTTGAAGAAACAACAGAAGAAGATACACAAATAGAAGAAACGCCAGTAAATATTCAGCAATATCAAAATTTAGAAGCAGAAGAAATAAATGAGGAAATTTTTGACAAAATTAATTATTTTATAAAACCTGTAAATGAAAAATTTGCCAAATTACTTAGTTTCATCCAGTCCAACCAAGTTTAGAATCAAAATATAATTTAAACGATGGAAAAATATACTTTTGAAAAGACGGCGTACATAGATGTTGGTTAACTTTAGATGAAAAATTTGAAAAAATATTTTGTTCTTTTTGCCTCGCTTTTTGTATGAATCCTTCAAATCAATCTATTTTTATAAGTGGATGCGATATTAATAAATCTAAACATATATACCAAAGAATTACTGAACATGAAAATTCTGCGCTTCATACGACAAGTATCGAAGCGTATATCTTGAAAATAAATAATAGAGATATGTTTAGTTTAATAAATAAACAGAAATTAGAAAATAATAACAGAAATTGCCAAATTTTATATAGAGTTATTGAAATAATTAAGTTAATTGGCAAACGTGGGCTAAGCTATCGCAGCATCAATGAATCTACTTCTCAACTATTGAATGAAAATCTAGATCATGGTAATTTTCTGGAATTACTTTTATTGATAAGTAAATTCGATCCTGTATTAAAACTACATATTGAGGATGCCGTAAATAAAAGCAAAGCTGAAGGTAAAGGGCAGGGTAGTTTAGTAATGTTGTTTTCTAAAACTACCGCCAATAATGTGATAGATGTTATTCACTCTCTTATGAAAGAAACACTGGCTACAGAAATAAGAGATGCGGAAATGTTTAGTATTCAAATAGATACTACACAAGACATTAATGTCGTAGATCAATGTTCTATTATTATCAGATATGCGAAAGATTGCGTTTATGAACGATTAATGTCTCTAGTTAATTGTATATCCACTACAGGGGAGGATCTTTGTAATTTAATATGTGAGCAATTAAAAAATAATAATATTGACATATCTAAATGTATTGGAAATTGTACAGACGGTGCATCTAATATGCAAGGAGCATATGAAGGGTTCAATGCTTGGCTCAATAAAGTTTCTCCAGGACAAATACATACATGGTGGGTGTTATGCACACGTATTAAATTTAATAATTGCTGATATAACTCAAAAAACAGCTGAAGCCATATATTTATTTGCACTTTTAAATACATGTGCAGTTTTCTTAAGAGAATCATATAAACGAATGAATGTATGGAGAAAATTTAGTAAATTTAAATTTATTGCAGTAGTTGGAGAAACTCGCTGGTGGGCGAAAGATAAAATTTTAAGAAAAGTATTTGGAAATTATAACAGTACATCCAGTATTACGTTTTATGTAGATGTTATTCAAACTGTTCAAGACACCTCTGTCTCCAGTAAATTTAACAATGATGTTCGGCACAAGGCAAAATGTATTCTCAATTCTGTGTTACAATTTAAAACAATACTCATAGCTCAAATGTTTTTACGTATATTTGAGGAAACAACGCCATTGTCATTGTACTTGCAAACAAGAGGAATGGACATAATTACTGCTTTTAAGATGGTCAAAAATACAGCAGACAATATATTAAAAATTACCCAAGTTTTTCAAGCAGCAGTTAATTTTGTATCGGCTGCCAATAAAGAACTGGAAAAGCGGGATATTGATATTTTTATTGAGCCACATTTAGATGATAAGAGAAAGCGAAATACAACCATTAGTGCAAAAGATTTATTTCGCATTAGTGTACATAACATTATAATGGATAATGTTATGAACGGTTTAAACGAGCGATTTTTAAAAAACGATAATTTATATATAGAGTTATATTATTTAAGTCCAAGTAATTTTCAAAAAATTTTAAGTAACAATATACCAGATTCAACTTTTCAATCAATTATATAAGTAATTAATAAAAAATTTAACAAAAGCCATAAATATAGTCAATTTACATGCAGAATTTAAAGATTTTGTAAAAAAGTGGCAATTGCTTAAAGAAACAGTTACCAACGTAAATGAAGTTGAAGCAGATTCCGATTCGAATGATGAAGAAGATAATAATGAAAATATGGTAATTGGAGAAACAAATTCACCTAATCTTGTAAAAATTGTGTCACCTGCTGTTTTATAGTTTTGCAAAAATTTAATTTACATTCGGTAGCGTATCAAAATTTATTTTTAATATATAAATTTATTGTAACATTGTCTTCGACACAAGTTTCGTGCGAACGGTCGTTTTCAAAATTAAAATATATATTGAACAGATTACGCAATTGTTTAGGCCAAAATAAATTAGAAGCGTTCATGATTATGTCCTGTGAAAAAGATATTTTAAATACAATAAAGAATGACCAAATTGTAGACGCAATGAAGGAAAAAGTAGTTTATTAAGAAAAATTTTATAATTGAAAATTATTATGTACACCTGGTAGGCATTTCATCTGGCGCAATAGTGTATTTGAATCAGTTATCAGTACCGATGATGTCAGCATATTGGTCAGCATTTGTTTATTTGTTTTATGAATAGTCTAAGCAAAAAAAATTTTTTTTGTTTTGAACCAGACTGTTGACATGGCGGGGGGTGAGGAGGGACCGAGTGTATATTTATATTCCACTACTTCCCACGCCAGATGAAATGCCTACAGCTGTACACGAGTATACCTTTGACTTTGTACCATTCGCTATATTGACACTGTTCACTCACTGTATTGGTTGGAATTTTCTTTCAACTTTTTAATTTACTGTCAGACAACTGTTTAGTTACTTTAGTTCAACGTATTGAATAGTAAATAAATTAAATTGTGAAAATTGTTTTCATTTCACCCCGTGGCCCGACCTATCCAGATTTCCCGGTACTAAATTTGTTCCCAGTCCAGCCCTGTAAAAGGGTAAGAGAATGACTGAAACTATTGGAAGAAAGTTGGAGAGGTATGTAAAAATGAAGTTGGGCTGGTGAAAAAAGTTGTACAGCACAGTTCATCTATCTCATACATATATAAATTGTGAATTACAACGGTAACAGACTCGAATTAATAAACATAACAATTAAATACATGGATTTCGTTGTCCATGACGTGTCCGTTACTTAACTAAATATAATTAATTCACTGCCAACTCAGAACACGAAGTTTTTTTATATGTAAAAATGTAAAAGTTTTACCTTATAGCCTGAACCGGTTTTTGCTTTTAATAGCCTCTGAAGAAGCTTCTTAAAAGCAAAAACCGGTTCAGGCTATAAGGTAAAACTTTTATGTTTTTACCTATAAAAAAACTTTTTGTTCCGAGTCGGTAGTGAATTAATTATATTTAATTAAATACAGTTTAACAGGGAGAATCTGTCTGCATAACAACACTATTTTGTAACCATGAATGTTCTTTACAGCCATATCCTTTATAGTTACGAATCCCAGTGTGGTCACTACAACAAGCAAAATAGCTGGCATTGATTTTGTTACAAAAATGCAGTTGTTACCAAAACATTGTGTTGATTTGTTAGAATTTTGTCTTGATGGGCTGTAAGGCCATGGTCTAAAGTTGTTGGTTGCAGACATTTCGAACATACCTTACCTTCGACGGCCATCTTCAGTGCATAGAGTTGAAGCAAAGTAAAGAGTTGTAGTCTTGATCAATGTTACAGCCTTTTGCTACAACCCTATGCACTGAAGATGGCCGTCGAAGGTACGGTCGAAATGTCTGCAACCAACAACTTTTGACCATGGCCTTACAGCCCAGCAAAACAAAATTATACATTGATGCCGGCCGTGAAAGCTTCAGACATCAATTGTGTTGATTCGATTGGAAGTCTGTGTCTTGATTTATAAATCTACACATGCATATATAATATTAATATGCAAAATATGCAAACAGGTCACAATTAATTAATGATAAATGTAATATGATTCTGAGAACATAAACTTTAAATCTCATTATAAATATGAGTACATACATTTCGGTATTATTATTTTATATGCACGGATTGTCTCTGAATCAATAAAATGACAACACACTAAATCCTACAAGCTAATTGACTAGATCTTGTTATTAAGCGTCATAATATCAATGGTTTTATTTTTCCATCATTTTTTCATATCACATATAGTGGTTATATGTTATGGTCTTGGCATCATTAAAGGTTTTTGGCTGTGACTCTTGCAATTTCATAGGGAATAACAATTGCAAACTATTAAATGAGATTATATAATTTTACTTGTATAGTAGCATGTCTCTCAAAACACTCAATTTTAAGTCTAAACGTATTAAAATATTATGGTAGATATTAATTCCATCTGCATTGCTTCAATAGTACGGCAAATTTATATAACATACTTTTTTGAAAAGAAAATACATTTAAAATTATGCTATAAAATCCATTAAGGAAATATATATATATATATATATATATATATATATACAATGTGATACTCTGTCTCACTCTCTCAAGTGCGCGCATGCGCACATGTGCACACATACATACACACATATGTATAAAATTAAAAATTGTACTTGCATATGACTCATATGTTTATATTTTAGAACACATTGTGTTTTATCAGATGGTGTGTTTGCTATAAGTTGTGGTTCAAGCATCATCAACTACTCTGCATTCACTGTTTAGTTGATAGCATGGGCAGGCAAAGGCCATGGTATTCAAACGGAGACCTTGTACTACTCGCCCGTATAAAAACATCGACTCACGCTGTCACATCGAAACTTCACTTGATGAACGTTAGTCAATGTAGTTGGGGCAGGTAGTAGCACGACGACCCCTCATAAGGCCCGTGCTATCAACTAAACAGTGAACGGAGGTTAGAAAGATTCTACATCGGAAACTCTCTACAAGTGCATGGGTTTATCTATAAATGTGTGTAGAGGAATTTTGCATGTTTTAACTGGTAACCAAGCAAAAGACATAGTCTTCATATGAATTATTATATATAAAACAGCAGAAAAATAATTACAGAAATTAATCCTAATATAAAGTTCTATGTAAGAAGAGCAGTGATTTTCTCAGTGCCTTTTATGTGCGTCACATTGTATCTTGACATACAAGCTGTGGGCACTTATGTATCAGAAACAGTGTCCACTTTACATGTGCTGTAGACAGTAATAACAATTTAAAAGAATTACATTGTAAAAACAATACATTATTCCTGGTATGGGATATAATTAGATGCTCCAGCTCCTGTTTTAAATTGATGCATAAAGTGAAGGCATCTATCATTAACTCTGAATTTCAACCTCTGTCTCACACCAGAATAATTCTTTCCAATGGAATATTTTATTTTATGGATTGCTATGGAATTCTGTTAACAACATATGACATGTAACATTAAATATTATTTTAATCTATTCATGTTTTACGTACCGAGTCACTTTATGGTTAATATAATTAAATTACCTTATTCGGTCCACCTTAGTGACACTAGCTTCTTTCGTTCAATGACGCGTTTCGGGATGAAATCCCATCTTCAGATATACAATATCAATTCAAACGTAAATGTATACCACATTTTGTGGTTATGTCATAATTTAAAATGTTTAAAATCTTTTAAATAAAATATACAAAACGTAACAACTGAATCGCTCGGAGCGCTCGCATGCATGCACGCTTTTGCTTGTTGCGTTTTTTGTAGCTTTATATATTTCGAACTCCTCTAGGCTATCCATTAATTTACCCTTCTTGCAAGTATGTAACGCTACAAAATTGTTTTCGAAACTAGTATAATTATGACCTTTTGTTATTAAATGTTGTGCAAAACTGGAATTATTATTATTTGTTTTAGGAATATGCTCCAAAAATCTTGTATAAAAATCTCTGCCGGATTGGCCGCATGCACAGATACGGTTATACATGCTAAGTCATTTCATCCTCCAGCCCAAAAAATGGCTGCATTTAACAGCTTTATTGACAGATTACTTTGTGTTCCCCTTAATAACGAAGACTATGATCAAGAAGTAAATATTATAAAACAAATAGCTCTAAATAATGGTTACAGGCCAGTAATAATTGATAGAATGATAATGAAACATAAAAAAGTTTAGAAAATAAAAATACCAACATTATTAACCAACATAATAAAAAACATAAAAAATTCATTTCAGCTAATTATACTGGTTTGATGCCAAATATTTTAAAAGTAAAGGATATACTATTTCATTCAAAACCTGTAATAATTTAAAAAATTTTTTCAAAACTAAAATAAATATTCCTTTAAAAAATAAATCAGGAGTCTATAAAATAAAATGTGATAATTGTGCAGCATTCTACATCGGCCAATCCGGCAGAGATTTTTATACAAGATTTTTGGAGCATATTCCTAAAACAAATAATAATAATTCCAGTTTTGCACAACATTTAATAACAAAAGGTCATAATTATACTAGTTTCGAAAACAATTTTGTAGCGTTACATACTTGCAAGAAGGGTAAATTAATGGATAGCCTAGAGGAGTTCGAAATATATAAAGCTACAAAAAACGCAACAAGCAAAAATAATATATTAAATGATCAAATGAACTTCGGATCTAATAACCTGTTTGACACTGCTATATGGTTGAATGATAATTATAGCCAGTCGTAAGGAAATCGCGGTACAGCATGCATGCATGCGAGCGCTCCGAGCGATTCAGTTGTTACGTTTTGTATATTTTATTTAAAAGATTTTAAACATTTTAAATTATGACATAACCACAAAATGTGGTATACATGTACGTTTGAATTGATATTGTATATCTGAAGATGGGATTTCATCCCGAAACGCATCATTGAACGAAAGAAGCTAGTGTCACTAAGGTGGACCGAATAAGGTAATTTAATTATATTATTTTAAAATTATCTTCAATTTACAATTAAAATTTTAGTTTCTAAACTCCAACTGATGAAGTCCACACATGCTACACATGAATGCTTGTGAGATAAAATGATTAAGAACATGTTTATTGTAAAAGCGGATGTATGGTTATCCAAAATAAAAAAAGACTGTTGTAACACTCTGTACTGATGAAGATAACAATTATGTACACAACGCCAGTATTACATTTATTTTTATAGTTTTCTAGGGAGTTTTAAGGTCATGATATACTGTTTTGGATTCATCAGAGAGACAGGCTTTTGCTTTCCTTTATTATTGCACTGGTTCATAGTGTCTTTTTACTGACCAAGCAAAGGTGACTTGATCAACCATGTAGTACCAAGTCACTACATGTTTTGGATACCACAGATTTAGCCACAGCATCTGGTTGAAAAATTTAACAATGGACCATTCACCATACCTGTCAAATCTAAATAGAACAAAGGTTACATCACAGGTAGTGAAGTAAATTCACTAAACATAAAAACAACTTTTATTCACTTCAAAAGTTGATTTGAAGAAATTGAATTTGTTCCACTTATACTGCAGAATAGAACAGTATATACTTGATGCCAAACTTTATATGAGTTGACTCAGAATAACCTTAAACAATCATAACAGAATAACCACCATAACGTACCCTTATGTCATTAACCGTCATTACATACACGATTCATTCCATTAAAATAGCATAACATTTTTTTTGTTATACAATAAAGTCAAAGTAACAACATTGTTAATAATGGTGCAATAACAATAGTAAAATGATTATGATTAGTAATAACATTAGTAGTAGTAGTAGTAGTAGTAGTAGTAGTAGTAGTAGTAGTAGTAGTAGTAGTAGTAGTAGTAGTAGTAGTAGTAGTAGTAGTAGTAATGGTGGTGGTGATGGTCACAGAATTATTATCATTATTATCCATAATAATATTAGTAGCAGTATAAATAGTTAGAGAATAGCGTATTACTTTCTTGTATATATGACTTACAAACTAATTAACAAGATGAGTTGAAAAAACAACAAACACTAAGTAGGAAGATAACATGTACTTATAAGTACTAATTACAAGCGCAATCCACACAAATGGATTCTAAAAAAATGTGTTATACAATTACAAAGGAAGAAACAATTAGATTATTTATAATATCTTTACACATGTATATATACATACAGAACAAAGAAAAATTAGGGAACATGCATTTTATTTTATACACAAACTTTAGTAATTAATGCATTAGCTGTTTATGTTTTATTTTTTAATACTTATTATATATTTGTATATCATACAAAGTATTATTACTATTATGGTTGGAAACGACATATTAACAAGTGTTTATTACGATGTACAGAGTTTTATATGTATATATATGAACTTTGGTCCTCAGAAGAAAATAATAAAAAGAGTTTTTATGGACCCACATTACAGTTTATATTATTATTAATTGAATTCATTATATTTAAACAAAAAACAACTACATTATATACAATGCAAAAGATTTTATCATTTATGGAAAAATCTTTGTGTACCACCACATTTAATCAGCACAAAACTACAATTTGTCATCTATTCTGTGATAAGACGTCTTTAGTGCTTTGACACCCTGCATCCAGTACATTCCAGAGTAATTAAATGTGTAAAAAAAGTGTAGTTCTTAATTCACTATTATGTACAACTTTCTTTGTAGTTTCAACTTTCAGACTCGACAGAGCAAAAAATAAAAACAGTAGAAGCTATAAAAATGCAAAAAAACTCAAGTAAAGACCTTGTGATCTATAACTATTCAAAGCTAAATATAAATACATAAAAACAAAGAGAAAAGAATAACGCTCAATCAAAATCCTGCAGAAAAGGTAACACTATCAGTGGATTGTGGCCAGTACTATTGTGTATTGGATTTTGCATGAGTATTTAAATCGCTTTCTTTATTTTTAGTGATATATATTTGGTTTGGAATATTAAAAAATGACACACATTTGAGGTTATATTTTGTTAAGTGTGTTTTTCTTGCATCATGTATAATATGTTGTAATAACTTTTGTTCACCTGTTTTTTGTGATTATTTTTTCAATATTTCTGATAGTCATCACAGTTAGTAAATCGAATTAGAAAGAAAAACTGAAATAATCCTGGTGGAGGTTAGGGAGACAGAAGGTATTAGATGATAAATCACTATATACTTCACTATTACTAGTCTGCTTTGCAATGCAGCAGAAAGATTTTTGAGAGTTATAGAGGTTTTGGTGCCAAGTTATATGCACAAGATAAAATTCATAATATAGATTTAAATAATGAAAATGATTTTCTTGCTTATATGTGTCAGGGGTTAAAGGAAATAACAGGGTAGGACCTTTTTTATAAATTAGGTTTTTGTTTTGTTTTCAAATACGGTGAAATCTAATAACACCACTGTTTTTGGTTTAACACATATTTTATTTCCCTTGAATCTAAACTTTTTGCCCAGACTGCATTGAGGTGTCCTCTCAGTCTGACCATTCAGGAAGCATCGTCACAATATGGGTAAACCATTTGCTTTCAAGACAAATAAAACGTGTGTTAAACAAACAAAAAATTTAAAAAAATGGTTGAAAGCTTTCATCCAAGTCAGTGGAATCTACTTCACTAAACTGGTTTAGGAATGAACACATTAAATCCCTAGAAAATCAACTGTGTGAGGAAGAATGCACAGCTATAAGCATTTTGCGCTAAAGAAATAAGAGATAAAGCAAGAGAAGATGGAGAGTAAAGATGAGGAACAGAAGAAAAGGGAAGTAATTAACTGGAGACAGGAATGTGCAATAATAAAAAAACTCAGTCAAGAAGGAAACTTGTAATACATTTATTAGTGTGATGGACCATATAACAGATGGTTATAAACCACATGGGTCAGTAGCTTGAATAATAAATATGTAATAAACCAGAGTCCACCTTTGAAGATCACACATCAGAAAGTAACAAACACAACAGAAATAATCAGAATGATCACTGGTTGAAAGGAAGCTTAGAGAGGAGTTAGAAATATTGAAAGAAAGAGAAAAAGGGTTAGACAATTTAATTAATATTAAAATTAAATTTGATAATGAAGAAATATTTTATAACATGATTAAGAAGTAAATGAGAGAGGACAGATAGATAAGATTAAGAATTATATTGCATAGTACTAATTGGTTGTTTTAAAATAAGGGTGTGTGACTGACCCACGTGTGTGGAGAGGAAGAGGGTAGTTTAAAAGGATGCACACACACACACACACACACACACACACACACACACACACACACACACACACACACACACACACACACACACACACACACACACACACACACACACACACACACACACACACACACACACACACACACACACACACACACACACACACACACACACACACACACACACACACACACAAGGAATTTGCTAGAAAAATATGTAACTGTACAGATGGTGGGGCAGGGTTTAGGGGGTGAGGAAGGGTCATTAATTTATAGCTTGTCGTGTGTGAGCAGGGTGGGGGAGAGGGGTGAAGGGTTTGTTTTTACATATTTCCTGTCTATTTCGATCTGACGATGGGCTGTGAAGCTTGAAAGCGCTAATCGGAATAATTTTTATATAGTGGTGTGCAACAGTGATCATTCTGATTGTGATTTCAACCACTAACACAAATTTCTTCATTAAACAACAGAAATAGCAAGCAAATTTGTTTACTTGTCCAGCGCCAACTAGGATAAATTATAAAGAAGAAATAAAAAATATAAAGAAAACTAACAGTGCAAACAGAGGAGACAGCCACCTGGAAGAACTCTTCTTATAAGATGTGTCAATAGAAGAATTAAAGGAAGCAATAAGAAACACCAGTAAGAAGAAGCAATCAGGACTCAATAGAATATTCCAACAGTCTGTACAAAACCTTTGTCTTAAAGCTCTTGACACATTGCTAATAGCCTATAAGAATGGAATTTTTACTGACCCTAACTTCCTGGATCCTGGAAAATATCTTTGAAAGAAGAGTTGCAGCAAAGGTCAAATGGTTTTAATAGTCAGAACATATTGAGCTGAAGAAGAGGCTGGCTTCAGAAATAATATGTCAACATCAGACTCACCAACAAATTTTTTCACATCACCTACAATATCTACATCAAACCAGTATTGAAGTATGGCAGTGAAATTATTGCTATCATCCCCAAACCTAATCTGGATCACCTCGAAAGAATCCAGAAAAATGCATTAAGGTCAATTTGTGAAGCTATGGAAACAACACTGGTTATAGCCCTTCCAGAATACACAGGAAGCATGCATATTTATGTTGAAATACAAAAACAAGCAGCTGCTTCTCTCATCAAAATACAGCAAACGTCCCCACAAGCACGCTGGACTAAATAATATATTTTCCATCAAACTCCTAAAACTCAGTGTACACTCATAAACAACAGATATACTTTTCTAAGCATAATGAGTATTCCAACTCAAATAGAACCTCTCATACAAACTGCTAACCCACTAAATTTAATGTCTGTCACAATAAACTTTTCAATAACTGAAGGCTTAAAAAAATGAAACAACTCTAAGAGTTCTCAAATTCATTGCACTACAAATGATAGACCTTTGTTATCCTCAAACAGACTGGCTAAGAGTGTATACTGTTGGATCACAAGTAGACAAAACAAACACATCAGGAGCAGGAGTATACTGTATACTTTTTCCATAATATGCTCCTGTAGGAGTTAGTAAAGAAATCAAACTTTTATGGTGAAATAGAGGCCATCTCTCTGGCATTACAGCAATTTTTATAGACCCAAAGCATCTGACAAAGCTGTCTTCCTAGTAGACTCAAAAGCAGCCATACAAGTAGTTTCTTCCAACAGCCAGCCAAACTCAAAATGAGATAAAACAGGCCCTAAAACATCTATAGGTTCTCAATAAAATGGCTGTACTTCAGTGGGGTTCATCTTGTGTCGAACTAGAAGGTAATGAGATGGCAGACAAACTTACAAAAAAGGCACTACAATATGTACAAAAGATGCATCACTATACGTCAACTCACTAAAGAAACTCTTGAACCATAAAGTAATAGAAAAATACAAAGACGAATGTGATAAATAGGCTTCTACCAAAACATGCAGATACATGCATAAAAAATGGACTGACTACAAAAACAAATCCAGGAAGGACGCTGTAGCAGATTTTAGACTTAAGTGGCTCACTTACGGAAGACTTACGACTTACAGCTCATTTTAGACTTAAGCTGGTCATGACAATCTAGCGGCTCATGGAAGACTAGCGTATACCAGACCTCCAAATCCATGATATGCTGTTGGCCAAACTCTTTCATGGACAAAGAACACCTCTAAACTTTACTGGGATGTCAGAATGATGATAACTTCTCCACCATCTGCCTTAGAGACAACACCTTTGTATTAATTTCAGGTCATCAAAATGTCTGCTCCACTCTCGAAACAATTTTCAATCGCAATTAAATATAAGGTTTATCTTTAGGACTGTCAACTGTTCATAGAATTCAGAATTCTACTTCTCACACATAAAATGAAACACCTGCAAATACAACACACACACACGAGGCAGAATAAAAATCACCATTATCATAAAATGGCCAAATAACCAAATTGTATTTATACACAAACTTCTTACACTGTTTCCTCTTCTTTATCAGTATCTTTGTGCATTTTTCTTCCTAGATTTCTTAAATCTGTTTATACATATTTCTTTTACTGGTCTACTTAACTGTCTTCATTCTATAAATTCAAGTGAAGATATTTTTTTATACGCTATAATTAATTTGTATATTTCTCATTATTTGTAACAAGTTCTGTACATTTCTTTAACCCTTTTCAGGTATATCATCTCAGCTCTTTGCATTTATCTATTCTGTTTGTTAGTCATTACAGAGGATTCACAACCAAATGATAAGTAGGTTTATAAGTATCTTCAGATACCTTAAATTCCTTTGTATTTGTTTTTTAAGTGATTTAATTTTTATTTAAAAAATTGTTAATAATGAGGTACTAGAGTTGTAATGTTTCCTGTCTTATTATTTAACTGACTTCTGCTTGCTTCCTGCATTCCTTTTTTTGTCTGTAATCTATCTTAGATGTTGAAATATTTTCACTTTGGCTTTGATTTTGTTTACTTTCATTCCTTTCTCTCATAATTTTGTGTTACACATCTCTACACCATTTTGTAATTCTTTCTCATTTCATGTGGGAATGTCACTTCTGAAATATTTATAAAATGGAATCAAACTGAAGTTTCACCTGTGTATTTTAAAATGTTAAATACAAGCTACAAGCATATTGTTTTTTGACCAAATATATTCCTAAACTCTTTTATAAATTAATTCACATAATTTCACTTACCTCTTATTTACAAATATTAAGATAATTATAAAATAATATAGAAAATAATGGGTTTACCAGTATTAAACACAATTTTGTTAAATTTCTATACTACCTTACAATGGAGTTGTTTTATGCTATCTGAAAGACATTAATTTGATGATGTTTTTAAAGACTAGATGTAATTAAAAACATAGGATTTTTTTAACAAATTATGATCTGCAGTCTGGTTCTAACATTACACTATGCAAACAAAAGCTATACGTTGATTAATGGCCATGCAACCATAAATGAAGATAACAGGAGAAACTTCAAAACAGCAGATGACTTTTTGGGAAACTCCAGAAAACAAAATTTCCATAATCCTAAACAAAAACATTGAAATACATGTTTCAATTTCAAAAATACATCGGAAAAGAGAAACCTTCTGTAAAATTCTTGGAGAATCTCCCAGACACAACAGAACAAATAAAAATGGTTCAAGGCTGATTAAAATGTGCAAAGCATTTATCCTAAAGCATAGTGAAATTATTGAACAACAAAGAAGCCTTCCAGAATAAATTGAACAGCCTACGAACTCATGACTGGAAAAACCTCAGCACCAAAATAACAGAAGCAGCCAATGGTATAGTTCCACTAAAACAAACAAAGTTGGTGGTTGGACCAAGACTGTGAAGATGCATTGAACGAAAGACTGCAATAATGGAAAAAATAGTACTCTACAAAGAAAGAGGAAGAATACCAGAATTTTAGAAAATAAAGAAATCTGACTACTAAAATCATAAGCTCCACCAAAAGAAAATTTGAAAACTCTCTTGTGAACCACACTGAGAAAGACTTCTAAAAAAATAACACTCAACATTCTATTAAGACTTTCAAAACCAAATTAATGGGGTATCAACCCTGCTCCTCAAGTCACTGTTTAAAAAGGAACACGGGGACCTAGCTTCAAACAATAAAGAGAACTGCAAACGTTCAGCAGAATACTTCAAAAAGTTTTTAAACTGTGAAAACCCAATACTAAGTTTCCACAAACATGAACAAAACACCAAAAAATCAAACCAAAGTAAAACAGAAATCCAGATCATAATCAATTAACTCAAAAACAACAAAGTTTCTGGAGAAGACTCAATTATATCAGAAATGTACGAATGCACTAGCAGTGAGATGAGAAAAAAACTCCAAGACATTTTAGAAGAAATATCCCTGTGATATACTTTAATGTATTGATGTGAAACATGGGCTCTCCTGCAAAAAGATATTTCAAAAATACAGGTCTCGGAAATGAAATTTTTAAGAGCAGTTAAGGGATATAGTTTAAGAGATCATCTATGAAACGACAACATAAGGAAATACCTGAAGTTACGGTCGGTTCTGGAGAGAATAAAGCAATACAGGCAGAATTGAAAGTCCCATGTGGAAAACATGGTAGACACGCGTACTCCTAAAGAAGCATTTGAATATAGACCAGTGGGGACGAGAGACTGTGGAAGACCCTGGAAAAAATAATGGTCAGAGACTCTGTGAAGTCAGAACAGGCTATAGCCCAAGCCATGGAGTGAAGAAGAAGAAGAAGAAGAAGAAGAAGAATAAGAAGAAGAAGAAGAAGGAGGAGGAGGAGGAGGAGGAGGAGGAAGAAGAAGAAGAAGGAGGAAGAAGAAGAAGAAGAAGAAGAAGAAGAAGAAGAAGAAGAAGAAGAAGAAGAAGAAGAAGAAGAAGAAGAAGAAGAAGAAGAAGAAGACTTGGTTAATCCTTTTGATAAAGGTGTATGGACCTCTCTAGGTGGTTGCAGCATTGAAATTATTCCTTTCTTCCTTATCAGATTATGGAGTAAAACCTGCTAGCACATGTAGAACCCTAAAGAAGTTGCAACCATACATTACTGTTGAATCTTTATTACTGCCACGTTTAGCTTGTTCTGAACCAATGTTTGTAGTTGTTCTTCCAACTCACTGATGTACTTGACGAAACTTCTTGTTGTATAGAGGTGTTCCAAACAAAGGATTGCAAGCACCAATTCCATTCTGAGCAGCATATGTGTTGGGTGATGGCTTGGTGTGTTGCTTACTTGTATGCTAACTAGAGTACGGGTAGTTTGATGTCCTAGTCCTGTTGACTAACTGCTGAACCTACATTCTTTAAGAACTCTTCTGTATTTATTGCATTATTGTGTGGCTCATCCTCTTCTGAACTGTTCATTACATTATCTTCAATTCCTGATGTACACTTCGGTTCAGTTTCATTCTTGTCAATATCTTCTTTTTTGTCCAAACATTCATTTTCTAGATTTTATTTTTATTCCATACCATGTTTCCTTTTGCTTCCTCCCTCCTGGCTAGACTTATTTGTCATATCTGTATACATTTTTTTAAACAGTTATCTCTTCTAAATTATTTTCCAAGTTAATTCCAACAACAGAAATTTGTTTAAACTGTCTAGTCATTTTCAATTTTACCATCATCTTCTTTACTTTCCAAAGAAACAGTCTCCTGAAATTTTACTTCTAACTGTGTTACTGTTTGTTTTCCCTTCTTGCTTGACTTTTAATGTTTTTCATGTTTGTTTCAACTCTTTGTTCTATCTGTAACAAATTCTTTAACACCCTTCATTTGAGTTTCAATTTTCCCTTTAGCTTCAATTTGTTGAACATGAAAACCAATTGGCTCTTCTATATCTTTTAACATTTTTCTGCAGCAACTTCTTTAACAACTTCTGTTTCTAAATCACTTTCACCTTTAATATCTACAATCAACTCTCATTAACACCACCACCAATTTGTTTTTCTTATATGGTTCAACTTATCTTTCTTCTCACCAGCACCATCTTAACCATTTCCAAATCTTCTACCAATCAGCACGATCTTCCACTTTAAATATACTTATATTTTCATTCAATTTACCATCAACTTGTACCATTTTCTCTTCAACTGAACTATTCATAGGTTTTAATTTATTTATCTTATTTTGCATGTCAAATATCCACTAAACAAATTTTCATTTTATTTCCTAATTTTGTTAAAATTACTTGAAATTATTATATTTTTGCTTGAAATATAGAATTTAAATTATCGTTTTGCTGTACTAAGTTATTGTTCAAAATAGTACTCTCTCCTTCTATGTTGTCTTTCATGCCAGTTAAAATCTCTTTAACCCCTTTCATACTGAATGTTCCTAATAAAATTTAAATTTTAGAATTTCTACTCACTAGATTCCAAGCTAACCCACTTCTGAAACCAACTGATATGGATTTTACATACAACAAATTTAGTTCAAGAAGAACACAACTATTTATTTACATGCTTGTAGTCAGAGTAATTAGCATACAGAATGCTAACTGAGTGCAGCACTTATAGCAATCATTACACTGTAGTAAATCTGATTAGACATGCTTACGAATCAATAGTAAAACAATAATGGACATCAGCATGAACACACAACTAAAATTCAAAATAAGCATTTGAAAAGAGACAAGCATTAAAAGATGAAGCATATGATAGTTTATAATTAACTTGGTTGAAGACAATGATGATAACAACAGAGATAATCTACCAAGTCAGAAATCTTCAGATGATTGCAGTATGGAAGTCACATCTCTGGTGAGAAACACTGGCTGGTAGAGAAATATTACCACAGAAGGACTGTTATTGAATTTGGGTTCATTCTGATTGTGTAAATATTTCTTTATAAATCCATAAGTAATATAGCATACATTGTCTATTAATTCTAAAATTTTAGTAATAATAACTATAAAATGCAAAATAATTAAATAAGACGCAAGAGTAAATAGAAGTGTTCTACACTGTGCACTTTGGAGTTTCCCATCTAAGGCAGCTTTTTGCACACAGGTGAATCTTCCACTGTAAATTAATTTAATTAAACAAAATCCACTGAGCAAGCAACTCTGACATTTGATATATGTGGTGGGAGTAAAATCATGTCTAAGAATCAGCACCTATCACATTATAGGAATTCATTCACATCACCACATTAAGTGTACTGTGTTGTCACGTTCTTACCCAGATAAACATATTGCCAGTTTTGCACTGTGCTGTGCTTAGTAAATGTAAACCTTCCCGTGTACAGTTGGCAACATGGCAACAAAATGTCAAAGTAGCTTCCTAAATGGCTCAAGTATAAATATAAAGTGCTGACTAATGCTTTACAAAAAATACAACATGGAAAACTGGGCCTTATACGTGTCTTTGAATATGGTGAATGTAGAATTCTATAAAATAAAAAATTGTACCATATGACATTTGATATTGCTATTTACTACAGAAAGCATAGTAGAGTAATAATGCTAATAACAGTAATAAACAATCATAACAATATGCACACATATAACTAGAAATATGTACAACTGTACATACATACATATAAAAAACTATTCAATCAAGTCTGTGTAACAATAATAACCTACATGAATTAGTTAATAGTTAGTATACACATACAAGTAATTGCTTACGTGACTTTAGAATATAAAGAGAATATAAATTTTTATTTTTAATTACAAATATTTATTTATTTATTACTAGTATGTTCACAACAATGATGGTAATGATAATGATGAAAATATAAGAATGCAACAAATAAGAATATTTCACTAAAAAAAATAATTACCTATATTCATACACACACACACACGTGCGCGCGCACACACGCACAATAAAAAGAGTAATCCTAATATCCCAAATGGAAAAAAGCAAAAAATTTAAAGACTTTATCACATAAATGTTTTAGTACTATATTTTGTATAGTATAGTATATATATTTTGAAGTAACTATAGTATATGAAGGTCATATAATTTAAAAAAATTATAAATACGAGTTATAATTTATTTTATGTATAGTAACCATGTGATGAAAGATGAAGTGGTAATTGTCTGTAAATACTGCATTGGCCAAGTGCTTAGTGTATTTGATATCAGCTGTCTACTCTGGATCTGGATCAGATCTGGAACACAGATACTGCTCTGTTTTGCAGTTTTTGAAAATCAACATAAAAGATTATGTCAACAGATATTATTTCTTTACATACATTTATTAATTTCAAGTAACATGGTCAAATACACATTTTATCAGAAAATGTATGTAGAGTGATATAAAACACCTCAATTAAAAGTTGAGATTAATTGTAATGATACAAAGAAGCATGTAGTTGCTTTCTGAGGATTTTGTATGTCTGTAAGACTTTAAGTGTACAGCTAATAGATACTATGTCACCTATCTGGGAGGTGCATATTCACTACCAAAGAAAGTACCAAAAACGAACTATCAATCCCTAAATGGTTGCCTGGCTGGAATTGAATTTCACAACTCACATGAGACAACAAAAAACAGATGGAATGAACTGGAGACCTTGAGAATAAAAAGAGGTAGACCCAAATTAGGACAGGCACATGACCTAGCAAAACATATTGGATCTGTACAAATGATTTATGAACATGATAGAGAAGACTGAAAAAGACAAGTGGAACCCCACATCTTAAAAAAAAGACATAGACAGAGGTGAACAGAGGAAGACAGGCTAAGGGGACAAAGGGGAGATACAGGAACCATATATTATTGCTCTTGTGCTCAATACAATATGAAACCTTTAGATACTGACTATTTTTATTGGTACGCAATTTAATTGTGTCAACCTACTTAGAACAAATACTTAAAAAAACCTAAATTTCAGCACTGGGGCACATTAGGCCCCATGCTACATGTTACTGTGGCTACATGTGCACTGGGGCTACATGTTAGATGAGATGGTGATAACAATGTGTACACACACACACACACACACACACACACACACACATCACCTAGTCTATGCAGCAAGTTTAGAGACAGATCAATATTACTTGCTGGCTACTATAATGTATACATGTCCTTGTATTTTCAGAAAATCATTGACATGTTTCAGAAACATATTTCTGCTACTTTAGTTTGTGTAGAAGGAAATTTGAGAAATATGAAAGTTGAAAATTGGTGGGAGAAGATAGAAAATAGGCAAGGAGGGAGTCGAATTATCTGGGCAGGTCTTCCGCAGGCTGTAGGGCTGGGGAGTAAGTGATAAAAGTTCATGTAGCATTTAAAAACTGTCAGATACAAACTGAATTTACATTGATATTTTACTATAGTTACTTCAATAGTTATAAAAAATGTTTAAATTATATGTTTACAATAGCTATAGATAAATGACATATATATGATGTACAAACATCATATCAATATGCAATTTACTAATAGTATTAATAATTTCATACAATTGATTGCATGATAATTCAACAACATATTAACATATTAATTTAATGAAATGTGTTAAGATGTGTTAACTCAATTATGTGTTAAGATTTATTTATAGCCTACATGCGTAGAATGACGTATTAAAAAATTCAACTTGTTTTTAGTAAAGTAGCTGATTAATTTAATGCCAGCATAATCAATGATCAAATGACTTTATTTACATTGACATTTACTTTTGGTTTTGTGTTCACACCATGCTAAATGAATGGCACAAAATGATGAAGCAAATCAGAAATTTAATTGAACAAATCAGGAACAGCTGATAAATGAATTGTTAACTTAAAAAACATATTATTATGTAGTAAGTAATACTGATATTGATGAAGCAGATGATGACAACAATGATGATGATGATTGTATTATAATAATAATAATTGGGTATGATGTGACCAACCATATTTTGGTCCCCTTTAATATTATATTTTTTACTGGATTTATATTTATAATATATATATATATATATATATATATATATATATATATATATCAGATCAAATCCATGACAGCAAATGTATCAATACAAAGAATTAGTATTAAAAAAGTACACAATATCAATAAATAGCTGAACTTAACATAGTTTAATTTGAGATCAATGAAGAAAATACTCTTCTCATTCTTATACACTGTACATTGTATACATTACTATTCTTTTTTATACAAGTCAGTACTACAATTTTTCATTGTAATATTCCAATGTTGTCATTGCACTCATCCACAACTAACCTACAGCACATCCACTATAGACTCACCACTGACATATTTAAATCACAAAACATTAAATACTGCCACACAATCTTGTGACAGTATGATGATATAACTATTGTACTATTATTATCTATCTTTTTTCTCAATAATAACTATTGAAGTTTTATATTTTCTTGCAATAATTGAATGTTATTTTATATTAGCAAAATAATAAATTTCCTCTACAAGTCAATTTTATATTATTTAATTACGCATAATTTAATTATGCATTATGTTTCACAGAGATAATCTGCATTGTGAGATGTTTATATAAATATGTTTATATATATAAACGCTGCAAAATACGAAGACGCACATAACAATATAAAGTTAAGTACTTGCAAAAGAAACTTATTATTTTGCTAATAACAAAATAGATTATAATCTATTTATAATATTACAAGATAATACCAAAATATAAGTCAATGTACACTCAAACCATATTCATGAAATGAAAATAAGAGAGAAGTAAAAACATGTTTAGAGTGTACTTTATCACACATAAAACTGATGTTCTCATTTAAATGTACGCAATCTTAAAAACTGTGCAAAACTAATAATAATAATGAAAGTAATATTGTCTTAACGGTTCCTGTAAAAAGATGTTATAATACTCAACAATGTTTATAAAAAAGTCTATGATTACTTTGTTATTCTATTGTGAAATAAAAAAAAGAAATAGTAATAGAAGAATTAGAAAAGAAGTATCCCACAAGTGGTGTGGTATCAACTTTTGTGCAGTGTTTAATTAAACTGAGTCAACAATATAAATAATATAAAAACACTTGTGCTAGATCAGTTATAATGAACTATATAAAAAAATGAGCTGCAACCAAAGTCTGAATGAGTTCTTATATGGAGGTACAAGAAATAAATACATCATTTAAAATAATGTTCTCTCCATCGTGTACGTAAAATAAAAAATATCATTTAAAATATTTCTACAATTTTTAAAGCTATGTAATTCCCTCTCACTATCTGATTTTTCCCTCTCACCAACGTTTTTGGGTGTCTTCATTAATACCCTCTCACTGTCTGATTGTACTATTGCTACAACAACTATATGACTACATTGATGATGAGTAACTTAAATGACAATATCATAAAATAAACCAGTTTGATATACTGCTAAAATGATATTAATTATAAATAATACTAAGAATCTTAAAGTAGCAAACATGAAATAAACAAGCTTGTGAAAGATTTAGCAAGGTTTGGTCAGTTAACTACAACCATTTTCATACATTTTTGGTTGATATTTAAACAAACTTTAATGTCATTTTTACAAACTGTAGAATAATTCTTATATCTGAATCACAACTTTTTTGGTTGTTCTAGAAGCTACTCAAAAATGATGACAATAAATCTGTCTAATCAGTAACATAACATTTAAAATTGTGTACCAACCAAATAACTCTACACCTTTCATTACACATTACATTTCATTGACAAATAATACTGTAATATACTGTAGTTAACTTTCTTTTTTGAAAAAGTTAAATATAACTCTAATAATTAATTAACTAAATAATACTGTAGTTCTGTGCAACTAAATACCATAATATTAGATACAGCTATCATAATTCATCATTTAACTTATAATGGGCAGAGTAAATGTCCTTACTATTCTAATACGACTTTACATTACTGGTAGTGGTAGTAAAAGTAGTAGGAGTCATAGTTGCAGAAGTAGTCATAATAGTAGATTGTCTCATATATAATAATTACAATGAATGTGACTAGAATCATATAATATAAACAGTAAGTATTTTGTGTACATAATCTTATAAAGACTAGAGATTCTCAATACTCAATCCTGTAATGCTATTGTGAGTCCTCAGATGACCAGCACTGATGACAACACAACGATGATGATGACAACGATGATGGTGCTGTGATAGTGCACTTTGTTGAGTTTTATGATGATGTTAAGTATATAGACCAGCTGCTGTGACACTGTGCAATGAGTGAAACTTGAAAAAAACATCAAAGTATACAACTGATTGCCAACAGTGCGAGTTTCTGGAAGTAAAAAAAGAAGAAATTATCATACCACATATGTAGATTACACTGACAGCATATGGAAGGCCAATAAGGAAATCATTTGAAATACACATTATGTATTTTACTGTGTACACATGCACATTTATGTCTAACTTCACTAACTCACGCTAAAACTGTGTATCAGCAGTTCTCAAATTTTGTTTACACTGGCAACATACTGATCACTTCTCGAACTCAAATTGGACAAATCTTCAGACAATGCAAACACAAATAAATAAATAATTCTAATGAAAATGAATAAATAAAAATAAATAATAGTTAAAATTGTAAAAATATTACAAATAAATAATAAATACACAACTATTTGCACATTTTGTACTTTCAAAAATTCAATTAATTTTGTGCAAGAACCATTTTTGTCTTGAACGTTAATGTCTTGAACTAATTGGAGCTTCATCAGACTTATCTATCCAATATCACACACAATGTTTCTACACTGAACTGCTTTTTAAACAGGTAAAAATTAAATCAGTTCAGTTAGGAGAGGATTTCTTACAGTATAAAGTAAACAGTAGACAGACCTGATGAAATGTAATAAAACAATAAAAAAAAAAAAAAAAAACTAGAACGATTTTTATTATAAACAAAACTATGTAAGAAATTAGTCTGATAACATATGTTGTGCAGCATACTGTTACTTTAGTAGTTGTTTGCTGAGTATTTTAAGTATATGAAAATAGTGCTCCCCCTCCCACCACACACACAAGTAATCAGAGAATAATTTCATAGTTCTGAACATTTTCACAGTCTAAGTCAACACAACATTTACTAAAACCAGAAAGATGGTAGGAATGTCCAACAAAGATTACCAGTCTTTGAGCCATCCATACCATCTTTCTGTCTGGCCCTACTCTCATGATTATGATGACTATTAGGGTCAGTGAAATGTTAGTATTTAATGAAGAAACTATTTTTAAGAATTGGCTACAGCCAAGAATCCTTAAAGTTTTAGTAAATAATATGGTTGAGAGTAATTATTTGATGTGAAGAGTTTAAATGAACCAGCTCTTCAAAACAATAGAGGAAGGCAACCCTTTACAGTATTACAAATAAATTCTAAAATTCTCTCTGTTCATATTTCAACAACGCCACATGTAATTTTCAAAAACTATACCTGATCTATACACTCCTGGATCACATGGACAGCTCTTTGACAGCCTGTAGTATTCGTTTCACATGACCAACTTTAGTAACACCCAGATCTTTCAAATCGCGTCTTGTAAGTGTTAGCAGCTCCCGTCCTCTAACATCGTGTCTGCTAAATGCATCTGCATATTCCGAAAGCTGTAGTGATTCCAACCAGGCTCCGACCTCAGCTACACCCCAACTTGCAACTTCTCTGGTCCCTCTCTCACGGTTACTACATCCAGCTCCTCCTAAACCTCCACCGCCACCACTTGCACCACTAGTGCCTCCAGCACCACTACCCTTCTCTCGTCGGAATTTTGACCAGAATAATCCTCTGCCACCACGTCCTCCTTTCCTTTCCTAAAATACAAACAAACGGAATACTTTTAATTTCAAGTTTTTATTTTTTATAACAGTATAACAAACACAAAAGTAGTCTCTCGCAAGAATATTTTTAGATGAATACCTGAAATAAATAATAATAATAATAATAATAATGACCATCACATACAATTTAGTATACATTCTTAATCTTAGTCCTCATTGGAGGTTGTTAAATGTGGCAACTTTTGCAGTTGAAAAAAAAAATTGTGCTCTATTATTAAAATATTTTGTACTTGATCACTTATATCACCGTCATTTGTACAACTACTGATTACTTAACTTTGTAGAAGTTGATGCATAAGTGTGCCCTCACCACACACTACTATGGCAATACATATATGTTTATGTCAACAATGATGTTTATTACACAACCATGTGATGAGTAATGCAGACAAATTTTTCTTTAATGAGCACATGTTTTATATTTTTTCTTGTCCAGACTTTTTCTTTTTTGAAAAAACAAAAAATATATAATACTGTTTTGATATGATATTGGAAGTACAGCCTAGAAAGTTATAAAGAAAGTTACTCAGTTCCTGTCTATTCAATTAAAGTCAAGAAAGCAGATGAATGTAGTAAAATACCATGCAGAGTATACAATAATGATTTTGACAGTTGCTGCTGCAGGAGAAAACATTAATAACTGCAGCATTACATTAATAAACATGTCTATATTTATTTATAAAAGTTACATACAAAAACCTCTGTTTCTGAATGATTCTTTTTCACTGTCTTTGCTAAAATACATGTCTTTTAAATCCGTATATTCATGTTTCCCAACTTCACTGACAAATTAGTCAGCAAACTTGTTGCAGGTTGCTACTTGTTATTTGAACTGGTAAATTCAAAACATTCAACATGCAATGTGTCCTTAAATTTCACACTATATGAACTCAAACAAGGTTGTAAGGCACAACACAAGATTTTATTTATGTCTTTAGTAGAATAAGGGGAAAATAAGTAAAATATTTGTCACTTTTAAGATAGTATTTTGAATGTACATTCAATAAGATGAATTTTCTACATATCCAGTAGTTGTACAAAAGGAATTAGCAATCGTTTTTGTGTAAGTTGGTCCCAAGCACTTCTGCACATGTGGGCAGTTTGAAGAATGTTAATCGTGATATTTTCATGCTTATTATGAAAGCACCCGACAGAATGTTTTGGACCACAAGCCGTCTGTAAAAATGTTAAAATTTGTTTTATTAAACCCTGATCCATAGGTTGTTGAACCACTGAAGTCAAGTGTGGGGAAAAACATAACCTTTACGTTTTTCATCACAGGACTAGTACTGTGCACAGCACAGTTGTTAATAAACAAAACGATTCTTTTGTTTTGCTTCCGAAATTTCCTGTCATTTTCAATAGTCATGTTTAGTCAATTTCACTTATCAACCAAGCTTTATTGTTCTATTTATACTCAATTGGTTTTGTTTTTACATTTGTGTTTTGACAGGGGTGCATTTGAAGAATAACCCCTTCTCAACAGCTTTAAAAATGTTTTTAGCATCTTTATCGGAAATCATTTGCAACAAATTGTCTTTCCAAGAATTTTCAACTTCAACAGCTACAGATCAATTTTCCACACAAATGATTTCAGAAGAAATGCCATTTCTTTCCTTAAAACTATCAAACCAACCAGTGCTGGTCTTAAAATCATTTTCCCTATGCTATATGTGAATTCTTCAGCTTTAGCTCCACTGATGGGTATTTTTTGTCTCTTGCTTGCTTAAACCACTTCACTACACGTTCATCTATATCAGGATTTTCTGGTCCTCATGCTCTTTTTCTATATTTGTCACCGGCTCTACACACACTATTTAGAATCTTCTCTTTATTTTTTAGATATGTTGTTAATGTGTTTGGTGGTATCCCAAATTCCTTAGCAATTTCAAATTTCTTTTTTGTCATTTTTCTACTTTCTGAATGATGGCTTTATCTGTAAATGTCAGTGATTTGTATTGTGTCTGTGTTGGTTTTGAAAGAGCCACGATGAACACAAAAAACAATGAAACTGCACATTAAGTGTCATTAAAACAAACTGGTCTGTATACAGTACTGTATAAAGAAAGGCACTGCCTCTCGCTACAGGACATAGTACGGATGGTAGAAACTCAAAAAGACTTAAACCTTCCATGAATGTACACAGACTAAACTAAAAGCAACAATGAGCATTCTATGAAACAATAGACAATGACCGACAGTACCATTGTACAAGCCAGTCACAAGTGATTGTGGCATAGCAATTCCAGGAATTTGACACAAACGATAAGTATCTGTTCACAAGGGCAATGCCTGCTTGTCTATTTCCAGTCGTTTCTCTATTATTATGTGGTCTTCCCCACACTACACAAACATCTTTCAGGATTAACAGCTAAACTTTGACTTCGAATTAATCAAAAAAAGTTCAAATTACAGACGATGTTTTTGCATGGTTTTACATAAGAATTTCAAGAGACCGCGGTAAAAGTTCAAATTTCCATGATTTTTTATTATACATGTTTTGTAAAGCAATTTTGTAAGGGAATTTTTTTTGCGTAGAAGGGACAGTAGCAAGTGTCAGCTGTCAGAAATGATATACGTAGGAGCCAACCAGGCGCCGTTCAGATGACGATACATGCGACGCATTAGTGACAAAATAGGCACTGCTAGAGAAGACAATGCCTCAGTTATAGCAGATGTTTGACGTAAGAATATGGCATGGGAACGTGCTGCAGTAACAGAAAACAAAGGAATACGTCTTACTGGGCCAATTACCAAGAATACGGATATGTTGGCGACGCGATTATTGTCAAGCCACGTGTGGGAGCTTAGCGACGACACACAGATGTAGAGAGTCCACAATGGAAAAATTCAGACGGATGTTACATGAACAAAGGACCACGCATGGTGAAACAGCGGGGAACTTGTTAACCAGCCAGAGTATGGACTGTGCAGGGGACCTGCAGAACAGATGTGTCTTACCGAGAAAGCAACCTCCGTCAGCGTGTGAACGAAACGGAGGAGGTCAGGAGACAATACAGTAATTGGTCACACCCAAACTAAAAGACACATGGGTATCTGAACAGCAATTAGTAGGAACAAGCTGAAAGGAAATACAAGAACAATTGGATGATGGACAACCATGAAATTCGGTCCGCCGTCTTACTGCAAAGGAGGAGTGAAACAGTAAGATCTAAGAGAAGGGATCCAGATGAGCCTACCATGAATGAGAGTTTGGCAAAGGAGGTTCTGTAGAAGACGTTACCATCGAGAAAGGGTCAAGAGTGAATAAAGACGAAGCCAGGAGTCTAGCTAGAGACTCAGGGAGGAGTCTTCATAGAAATGAAGACAAAAAACCAATAAGGACGTAGATGGTGGGAAGGAGTGCACTGGATGCAGCAATAGTAGTAGAACTCGAGATATAAAAATAAGTGTTGACGAAGGTAGAGGAGTTAGTTAATTGTTGGAGTTAGTTGAATTTTTTAGTGAGTTGATGGGAGTCAGTTGTTAAGAGTTAGTTGATTTTTTGACATTATATTCGCCGGGAGTTTGTTATTTTGCAACTACAAAATCGGAAGTTTTATTCAAAGTCTTACTAATGATAGGAATCTTAGTTACGGAGTTTCCTCTATAGCAATGTTGGGTTAATCTCAATCAGATTTTGTATTATCTCAATATACTGACGAGTCGAAAAGTGTGGAGTAAAATGTTGATAGTGAATCGCAATATCGTAAGGTAATGTTCTCAGCTTAGAGATTACAACACCCCCACTTAGCCAACCGTAGTGCCCGGCCTGCTTCGCCCACCTTACCCACTGCTCAATCTTCAAATTACGGCCAGACAGTACGGAGTTTCCTCTATAGCAGTGTTGGGTTAATCTCAATCAGACTTTGTATTATCTCAATATACTGACGAGTCGAAAAGTGCGGAGTAAAATGTTGATAGTGAATCGCAATATCGTATCGTATGTAATGAAGTGGAACTTATAAGGGACTTAGTTCAAATTCAAAGTTTGTATAATAACGAGTTGTGTTAAGACGCTCAAAAACTCTGACGGTATGAATTAAGTAGAGACATTGTGCGAAATCGTGAAAGATAATTCGGTCATATGAACTAAATATCGCGATTGTGTGATGAATTAACGTACAATTTACGTCGATTAAATATTTCAAATATCGTAATGAAAAGGTTCATAAGTGAAATAATTGTGCCGACTAAATAAAGTACAAACAATCAGTGCTTCTGAACAAAGTTGTGAAGTTACAATCACACGCGAATAAGTCATGAAATGAATAAATCAAATCCAAATGATCGTACTAACTAACTTTTGTTACACATATAACTTCTAAACGAGTGCGAACAAAAGAATGTTGATGCTGGAGTGCTAATCTCAGTGATAGTGAATAGTGTAAATTTCAGACGACGATGAGAGTGTCCACCAAGTCATCAGCCATCCTGAGGAGCGAGGGATAGAGGAAATCATCGTAGACACATGCCATAGATGTGGATACTTACCACAAGTAAAACATTTATGTATCACTTATGTTTAGTAACCACTGTCCTGTTCCTCACAAGAACACACCTCTGATCTAGTTAGAATGCATATTTAAATTCATTTTGAGTAAAGCTGAATCATATAATGCGAAAGGAAGAATACGAAATATGAATCCATTAATGAGAGAGATTTTGTAATATGTAAAGAAGTTATGATTTAAATACTAATTTTTACGAGATGAATCATTAGAGAAGTAATGAACGAATTAGTAATGTAATGTATCATATTATGTTATTGCGAAGTAATGGTATAATTAATTTCAGAAATTGATGACCATTGCAAAGGGTGTGAATAAATTATTGTTTGTAATGCAGAATTTGGTGTATGAGTCGAATCATTTATAATCATCCTAATTAATACCAATTACCTTATGTAATTATCCGTAGATACAAGTGACACCAAAAGTATGGAATAAATTAGTGATAATGTAGTAATACTCATAGTAAAGTCAAAATCATCTGAATATTAATTAATGGTACTCATCACACTTAATACACGTACACACTTAACCCAATGTGATATAAGCATTAACAGACATGGTTGTATATGACGCCCATAGAGTGAGATTAATTAACTAATCTATCCACAATAAAACAAAGTAAAACTAATTTGCATAAGATTGCATTTATATCAAATTTGCATTGATGTATATTACATATCCATAGTTATCTATGACATCCCAACGAAGGATTCGAGCAACATAAAAGGTAATTATAATTTATTACTTTTATTACATCAATTAATTAACAACTATAAACATATTGTATATGGCATGCCCAGCGAGGGGCAGTAAGCATTAACAAGTGTAAAACAACAGTTGTACATGGCATCCCAAACTTGGGGCTAGTTATATCTTAATTACGACTCAATACTTAATAAATCAAATTAATTAATTAAAAACCAACAAAACAAATAGTAATATATGGTGCCCAATGCGATGTTCAATTAATAAGTAATAATTCTTGTTATTGAGTAGGTTGAGGACAGGCAGTGGAAATAAGTACTTGTTAGAGATAAGTAGACAGTAGTAAAGTAAACTTAGATTAAATAAACTTGAATGATTACGCGAAGTCATGCAAAAATGGCAGTCAACCATTCAGAAAGTCAAGAGTTTGACATGAACAATCAGATAGGCATCGAAGGGCTTGAAGGGAATACGACGCAGAGTGACAACACCAGTGCAGACGACACAGAAAGCAGGGCGGGGGGACAAGCGTCGGAACCTCGCGAGATGAATTTCCAAATGTTAGTAGAGTTCATTAAACAACAGAATGAAGAATTAAGTGAGAAACTAGGTGAGAAACAGAAACGACATAATGAAGACCAGATTGGAAAAATAAAGGTAGAATTGCAAGAACACGCCAAGAAATGGGAAGAGAAAATCAGCGAGTTACAGAAGAAGAATGAAAGTGGAATGAAGGAGTTGAGGGATGAATTAAAAAGACATACCAAAGAAAGTAAGGAATTAAGAAAGAAGGACTGACAGGAATAGCAAGAAGCGGTTAGCAGTACACAAAAGACAGTAGATCAAATAAATAACAAAATAGACACACATATACAGGAAACTTACAGCAGAAATGAAGAATTAAAGGGAGAAATCCTGAACAATGTAAAACAACAACAGCGAGAACAAGGAGAGGCAGTTAACGCTCTGAAACAGAAGATCGTAGAAGTGGATAACAGACAATGGTCGACTGAACAGAAAATCGATGCGACAGATAAAGAAAAGGGAAGAATTGAAGAATTAAGAGGTCATATTACCAAGATCAAGGAAGGACAAGAAAGGTTGCAATGCCAATTAGCGGATGCTGAAGTCGGACCGACCGCAAGAGTGAGTGGATTGAATAACAGCGAACTAAAGTATAATGGCACGGGACCGATATCCAATGGAATTTCTCAAGGAGTTGTCAGAACTACAACACATGTTTTACCCAACCGATAATGTCAAATGGATTGGATGTAATTTAGAGGTGGACGCAGGAATCTGGTGGAGGGTAATCCGAGACCAGATTGATAAATTTGAAGAATTTAAAGACATCTTCACACAGAAGTATTGGGGCCAAGAAAAACGGGACGCGATCCAGGACAGTTTAGAATACGGCCGCTACAATTGGAAGGGCAGTTTGAGCGCAGTACAATACATGGAACGCAAATTGCTTGAAAGTCAACTGACTCCAGCTATCACTGATCAACAATTGATAAAGAAAATCGCAAGACATTACAGGAGAGAAATTGAGGTTGCAGTAGTGACGAGGGGGATAAATTCTATTCAAAACCTCGAGTCACTAATTTCTGAATACGTGACAATAAACCAACGCGTGAACAGAGAAAACGACTTCGTCAGACCACACGAAAAGGTGAACGCTCACGGTACTGGCGGGGCGACAAATTCCTCACCACCGTTTCACAAGAAGGGCGTGGGCTGGAGACAACAGCCCTGGACCAACTAAAAAGTGAAAGCAACAATAATAAAGGGTATGCCAGGCCAAGTGACTGACAACTGGTAAACTCCATTGAGTTCGTAAACAATGGTGCATCGACCTCAGCTGTGAAAGGGGGTGACAAAGAAAAGGAAAAAAATTTTAACTCGGTCAAACAAGGAGATAGCCGAAATAACACCTAGTTACCGACATTATGAGACAAGCATACTCCAACCGGATATACGACATGAATTGACTTATGAGGACGAGATAAAAATCGAACAACGGATATCAAAATGTCCAGAGATAATAATTAACTTTAAAAATAATATTTCAGTTGCTGCCTTAGTGGACACTGGTAGTGCAATAAATGGGTTGTCCGAGGAATGGTTCAATCAAAATAAACAATATTTAGAACCTTACGAAGAGCTAAGCATTACTAACACGTTAATTATTGGTGCAGTAGGAAGTAAATCTAAGTTGATACGAAAACAAATTTTATGCGAAGTTTATATTAACGAGGTCAAGACGGATTGTGTATTTTTAATCATTCCGAACTTAATTAGGAATTGTATCTTAGGCATTAGCTTTCTAAAAGATGAAAGGTGTTTAATTGATGTAGCAAGGGGGGTCGTCGAGTTTAAAGGAAGAGCAGATGAACTGGAATTCAGCATACCCATTGTACACATGGAAGTAGTGGAAGAAGACGTGGATGAAAAATCATGAAGAAAATAAATGAGAAAGTTGACAACATAATATGTGAAGATGAAGAAAAACTACAGAATCTTAGAGAAATCTTAATGAGGAATAAAAGTTTATTTCGGGAGAGTCCAGGAAGAATGGAATGCTATGAACACGAGTTTAAAGTAACGGACAGCATGCCTTATTTCCAACGCGGGTGGCCAATTCCGATTGCATACAAGCAAAAGGTTGATGCCGAAATCAAAAAATGTTGAAACATGGTGTAATTGAAAGGGGAAATAGCCCATATATTAATCCGATGGTCACCGTGATAAAGAAGGACGGTAACGTCAGGTTGTGTTTGGATCCTCGAAAAATAAATAGTGTCACCATCCCTGACTATGACGGACCAACTCCCATACAAGAAATCCTAGCTAGGTGCGGAAATATGAAGTACCTATCCACAGTTGATTTAACACGTAGTTTTTGGCAGGTGCCACTAAAACAAAGTTGCCGTGACTTCACCGCATTAGTGTATGAGGAGAAATGCTACAGATACACCGTAACGCCTTTTGGATTGAGCACTAGTTCTGCCGGTCTGATGAGGGGACTAGACATGGCACTGGAGGATGAGGTAAAAGGAAATACTATCATCTATGTTGACGACTGTCTCTGCTACTCTAACGACATTAAGATGCATCTTATATATTTAGAGTTATTATTGAACAATTTACGTAGAGCAAATCTCACGATTAACCTCAAGAAATCACAGTTTTTCGTCAAGAAATTGCATATCTTGGATATCACCTAACTACGAATGAGGTACAAGCAACGGAAGAAAAGGTAGCAGCAATCAGAAATTTTCCAGTTCCAAAAAAACAGAAACAATTAAAAGGATTTTTTGGATTGACAAACTTTTATAATCGATTTACTGCAAAATATGGGAGACTACTCAACCATTATTAAACCTATTGAAGAAAGGTAAGAAGTTTTCATGGACACCAGAATTAGACCAGTGCTTCCAGGAAGTGAAGAATTTATTTATCAATACAGTGATATTAAGATTTCTGAAAATCGACAAACGATACTTCCTTCAACGAAAATCAACAAACGATACTTCCTTCAATGTGACACAAGCAACTTCGCGTATGGAGGACAACTATATCAATTGGATGAGGAAGGGAATATTGGTGTTATTGCATACACCAGTAAAACTTTTAAAGGTGCAGAAAAGAATTATTTCACGACAGAAAAGGAATTATTAAGTATTGGCAGATGTTTGGAGAAGTTCCGAATATACGTCTTGGGTCAACCATTAACCATAATTACTGATAACAAAGCACTCACCTGAATGAACAAATGCCATTTAAACAATTCAAGAATAACTAGGTGGATTCTTAGTATACAAGAGTATAACTTCAATATTCTCCATTGCAAAGGAAAAGAAAACATAGTAGCCGACATACTCAGCCGGTATCCAGAGGACGTGGCGGAAGAAGACCAAATAGATGACAACTTTGAATACCAAATCAACTATATAACTATAAAAATAATTCTTGGATTTCGTTGTCCATGACGTGTCCGTTACTTAACTAATTATCACTATAATATTGACGACTCGGAACACAAAGTTTTTTATAAGTAAAAACGTAAAGTTTTACCTTACAGCCTAAACCGGCTTTCACCTATAGAAGGCTTCATCAGAGGCTGTCGTTAGTAGCGCTGCTCGTCTTGTTGTTGGCGACGAGAAAGTGTTTCGAAAGATTGAAGCTGTGTGTGTGTGGTGAGATGTGTTCGAATAATGCGTGCGATTTGAATTGTGTCTGTTCGTTTAGGATGTCGTTTTTATTTGTTTTTGTGTGTTTGTATATTTCTAATTGTTCTAGAGTGTCTAGTTTTCGGCCTTTTGTGTGTACGTGTAGTATGTTCATGTTATTGTCGATGTTTTTATATGTGTGGTTTGCTTCAATGAGGTGGTTTGCGAAGGTAGATTCTGTAGTGGTGTGGAGTGCTTTTGTGTGTTCAATGTATCTCTGTTTGAAGCTACGTCCTGTCTGGCCTATGTAGAATTTACTGCAATTTGAACAATTTAGTTTATATACACCGGGTAGATCGAATTTGTTTTGTGCTTTGGACATGCGTTTTGATAGTGTGTGTTCTGTTTTGTTAGTAGTTTTGTAAGCGATTCTGTATCCTGCTTTTTTGAATTTGTGGGCAATTTTTTCTGTTTGTTTGTTGATGTATGTTAGTGTTATGAATTTGTTGTTTTCTGTCTTTGTCTGTTGTTTGTTTGACAAAGACAGAAAACAACAAATTCATAACACTAACATACATCAACAAACAAACAGAAAAAATTGCCCACAAATTCAAAAAAGCAGGATACAGAATCGCTTACAAAACTACTAACAAAACAGAACACACACTATCAAAACGCATGCCCAAAGCACAAAACAAATTCGATCTACCCGGTGTATATAAACTAAATTGTTCAAATTGCAGTAAATTCTACATAGGCCAGACAGGACGTAGCTTCAAACAGAGATACATTGAACACACAAAAGCACTCCACACCACTACAGAATCTACCTTCGCAAACCACCTCATTGAAGCAAACCACACATATAAAAACATCGACAATAACATGAACATACTACACGTACACACAAAAGGCCGAAAACTAGACACTCTAGAACAATTAGAAATATACAAACACACAAAAACAAATAAAAACGACATCCTAAACGAACAGACACAATTCAAATCGCACGCATTATTCGAACACATCTCACCACACACACACAGCTTCAATCTTTCGAAACACTTTCTCGTCGCCAACAACAAGACGAGCAGCGCTACTAACGACAGCCTCTGATGAAGCCTTCTATAGGTGAAAGCCGGTTTAGGCTGTAAGGTAAAACTTTACGTTTTTACTTATAAAAAACTTTGTGTTCCGAGTCGTCAATATTATAGTGATAATTATAAAAATAAATAAGGATGTGAGTAAAATGATAAGAGACATGGGAAAATTCCAAAGGAAAGATAAGAAGTTAGGACTTATAATGGATAATTTAAATAGTAGAAATGATAAGGATATGTGTAGATTTTATAATTATGTTGATGACAAGTTGTATAGGAAATGTAAGGGAAAATGGAAATTATATGTGCCAGCGAGCATAACGGGTGATTATTATTGCCGAAATACATCAAATGTATGGACACTTGGGAAGCCAAAAATGTACCAAGATGATTCAAGAATATTTTATGTTCGACAAAATGTCAAAGCAAATAAAGGAGTACATAAAAACCTGTGACAAATGTCAACGGTGCAAGGATACTGACAATCAAAACCTATTTAGAGGAACAAAACCTATCTTACCAACGGAGAAAGGGGAACTAGTTAGTGGGGACTATTACAGACCGTTACCAGTATCAACAGGTGGTGTGAGATACATCTTCGTCATGATAGATAACTTTACTAAGTTCGTGAAGTTGTACACGTTGAGAAGGGCAACAACGGCCGTGACTATCAGGAGAGTTTGCCAATATATTGAGGAAGTTGGAAAACCAAACGCAATCTTAACAGACAACGGGACACAATTTACCTCAAAACAATGGGTAAAAGGGTTAAATGAACTTCAAATAAAACCAAAATACACTACCATACGCAACCCGTGCACCAATCTCGCGGAACGCGTAAACCAACAATTGGGAAACCTGTTCCGAATATTCGTCGGCGATCAATATACGAAGTGGTCTTGATTTATTGCTACAATTGAGAGCTGTATTAAGGAAACATATCATGATACTATAGAATTAACACCTTATGAAGCGCAGTTCGGGAGAAGGCTAACACGCGTCTGGGAAAGGTATATTAACCAGGAAGTCTCAGAAGATAGCATACCAGACAATCATCAGATCTCCATAAAGATGAAGATGAAACGAGAGAAACATGTGAACAAGATGAACGAAGCTAATAAAACAACTAAATTTAAGATAGGAGATTTAGTATTGATTAGGACATATTGCCAATCTGATGCCGTACAATGGAAAATTGATAAATTTTGCGAGTTATATTGTGGACCCTATAAGGTGAAGCAAGTCTTAGGGGAGGCTACATATATCTTAGTCGAATGGAGCGATGAACAAAAGATCCGCAGCAAATTCGACATCAGGCAATTAAAAAGGTATTATTCTAAGAAGGACGGAAGTTAAAGGTAGAAAATCTATATGGAGGATAATAAAAAAAATAAATTAAGGAAAAGACATATGTACATGCGACTTAATATATATATATATTAGGCAAATCATTCATCAGCTAAGGGAGAAGAGTCTATATTGTAACAAGACATATCAGCCCAATATTTGAAGTAACAAAATATTAACACATGTCATAATAATTGAGTTAACAAGACACATAAAGTATTTACTCTGGAATGCCAAGAATGAAACAACATAAGCAAATCATCAAGAAGAATAAACTCACAACGCAAGAGTTAATAAAATGTAATGGTCATAAACAATAACAATAACATATGAAAAGGAAGAAGATACAATAAACAGTGATTATACCACAGGAACCAATAACCCAATAGTTTCGGTGAGTAAGGAACAAATGAAAACAAGGATGAAACATACTCCGAGAAAGACACATAACAACCATGGCATAAAATATAGATTCCAAGAGCCAGTCAACTATAGATTAACATCTTACCCGTATAAATACTAGCTGAAGAACTTACAGATTGAAAATAAAACAATAACTGACTGACTTAGATGACCCATATATAACTAATAATATTGTAAATGAGTAGGGCATCCTATATTAGACAAAGAGTGGAAGTAACAATAATGTTAACACAAAAGAAGCTGTAAATAAAAGCATAATGACATATTATGCACAGCATCAATATAATATAAAGGAGAATTAAAATTGTCTCATAATTATAATAATTGTTAGTCAAGTAATCAAAAAATCATGTAAGATAGGAAAAAAGAACTAAATAATGAATTACCAGTTGTCATTAATAACATTAGACTTGAAAAAACAAGGTTAAAAAATGTAAATTTGTATCAACTCAATACACCCATTGTTGCTCCAAATAAGAAAACCACATAACCTAGATACAGGTACTTTCCACCTAATTTCATATTTAATAGTAGACAAAACATGTCTAAACTGAAATATTTTGTACCCAAAATCAAGTAGAAGTAATAAGGTTTCTACCAATACCAGTATCAGATACCAAGAGTAATCTTTAAATAAGAATTAAAGTAAACTAAGTGAACAAATACAGTCAAAATGAGATTCACCATGTGAAACATAGACAAAACCACATTGTAATGTTAGATAGGAATAACAGAAGGATACCTATGTAATAAGTAAGATATAATATCACTATTATAATAGTATAAAAGAATTATAATCAGTGACACAATGTGTAATAAGAATAAATAAGCACATCTGTCACGTGACACCAGATGTAACTACTATTATCCAAGGCTCTATGCTAAGGAACAGACAAGTATGTTAAAAACACAAGATTGACTATCAATATACTACTACTAATAAACGATTCTAAACTAAATAATGGTCTGAAAAAACCATTATTTATTCCCAAATAAGAGTTAAATTAAATGTACACTTCATAGTGCCATATAGAGGTCATATTAATGACCAAAATACCAAGGAATAACAATATATTCCAACAAACAAAGATAAACAGTAGTTGTAACAATTCAGTGTTTACAACTGGGGCAATACAGAAGTTACCAAGATACCTTTTATTATAAATAATTTGTAAATATAATTAATAGACTCTTAGGCTAAATCAATGTTAGGATAAGAACTATATTTTGTCAATAGATATAAGTAACCAATAAGTGAGAAATGTTGAAGGACTTGGAAGACATGCTCTCAAGGAGATATGATTGCCATTAAATAGCTTTAATTCATTAAAAAATCAAATTAATAGTGAATAGTGTACAGTGATAATCTCAAACATTAACTCCCTTAATAATGAACGAAAGCACACCCATGAGTGGACTCTAAATAAAGAGCCAAATGTTACCAATACAGTGATAAGCTTAGATTTAAAATCTATGCTATAATAAGAAAGTTATTTCAATTATAAAATATTTGTGTCAAGTCGAGCAAATATGTATACTCTCAAACCCAGCCACCCCACGCTAATAACAACAATTAAAATATTGCGCGAAGGGGGTATGTGCATCAAATTAAAGATCGTCAACCAATCAAAACTGAGAAATTAGCCAATTTTACAACAATCGCAAAACGGAACGGCAGATTCTGATGCCATTTCGAGACTCTTTTTAATCAACCTTAGAGGAGAGCAGACGGTTACTCGACACCGGAAGAAATCAGCTGTTTACATAATTTGTGCATGTCACTGATGTCAACAAAGCAACATAACCTAAACTTGTGCAAACATAACTATACTATTATTGAAGATGTTTTAAGTGTAACAGTGCGTTAATAAGGATTGCTAAGTGTATAATCCATAGCAATTCCAGGATTTAAAAGGGAGTACAGTGATTTTCTCAAAATTAGTTAAGAATTTGAAAAAGACGATATAATCGAACAACATTCTAGTAATGTGTACAAAATAAAGTATGTAGGCCATTGTGCCTTATTAATATTATTCAATCAACAGTACTCATGACAATCCTCAACTTAATTTGAATATTTCAGAATTAAGAATCTTGAAAAAACATTGATCATTTATTATGTATGAATACTGAGTGTGATATAACCACACACCTGATTGAAGCATGGTTCAATAAACTTAGATTAAACTACCAAGCATTCATAAGCGATTGAGAATTGTCGACTGTCTGAAGCAATTAACGAAAGTTAATGAAAAATGCAAATGTTAATTATGTTTTGTAATTTAGGAAGAGTCTACTACTACTACTACTACTATTTTAAATATTCCTGTCTATTATGAATAAGAAGCTAAGGCTATTAAGTTATATAAATACTTACAACTAAACAATTACCTTTTACAGAGTCAAATGATGATTCAGATGTTTCAGTCAACAACACTGTTTCGAATTATTATTTTATTGGTCACATTTTAAATATTTTATCAAGAATTCTTTTGACGTTAACAAATGTTCTTTAACTCATTTACTGTCGGTTGACTAATGACTAAGAGTTCTAGTAAATTATTTGGTATTCTGCAAGCTAAAAGAACCAACAATTGAATTAATTTATTTAACTAAAAAGCATGATAACAACAACTGACGTTGTAGATCAGTTATACCACCCTGAGACAATTTTTATAAAATAAATAACCCATGTTAATTAATTTTGAACCAAAATGGTTAATGACATTTTAGATCATTAAAAGAAGTGTTAAAAAGAATAAATTCTCATTTTATACGATAAAGCGGAGTCAGTTAGTTCATTTCAGTAGACTAGGGTTTTCAGAATAGGTGAACGCCTCTTATTGGATAGCACGACACAGCGGCGAATTTGAATATGGTAAGTCAATCTAAAGATTAGATTGCTACATCGACCCTGCAAGATCGGCAAGACTCACTACAACAAGTAAGTGATCATTTCTTACCAAACATTTGTACTTTCAGTGAGGAATCTACGTCACCATTTCGCCTAGTTGACAGAAGAATAATAAATTAAAATAAACTAACCGAAGTTTAAATACTTCACTAACTAACTTCAAGAGCAATTCATCGGATTTATTTATATTGGATTCAATTAAACGATTGAATTGAATCGAATAAATCAATAAAAATAATAAAACTAAATCCAAACTTCAAACCAAAAAAGATATTAAATACAATACAAAATACAAACCCTAAACAGATTAAAAAACCTGTAATCCGGTTTTTCTACAATATGTATACGTTATGCCTTAAAAGGTAACAAGAAAAGGCCATTCAAGTTTGCTTAGCTAAGTAATAGAATTGTCTTTGTAATAAAAGTCGAAACATTATGTAATTGTATTATATTTAGTGATGAAACCAGAGACTAATAACTAGGAATAAATTGTTTTGTTTTTCATGTTAAGACATTAAAGACTATATCTATGATAGAATAGAAAAGTATAGCTAATAGCAAGCAAGGAAATTCACTTAATTTTATGAATTAACTAGCAATGAATTGCTAAAGTTTATAATGGATGTTAAAAATCATTTTGTGTCATGGAAGATAGTTAAATATGAATTAGGTAATCGTAATTATTTTATTGAAAATTATTGAAACAAAAGAGTTGTATATACATGTACTAATTAAATTCGAATTAAAAGGAAAATGTAAATAAGGTTACATGAAGCAGAAATGAGATTCTATCGAAGTAAGTTTAACATTTAGCTATTACTTAAAAAGATGTATAAGAGTTTACTTTATTGATGTTTAGTCATGTAAAAAGTAGTATGATCTTATTTGTACTACAATCTTTGGGTAAATAACCAAGGATGAATGAAATTAGTAGGTGTTTAAAATTGTACAACGTAGGATCGATTTTTTTTAGCCAAAATAGTAAAACGATTTTCATTAATATCTAAGTTTAGCATGTAGATAAGTTATGGATGATGTATATTAAAATTTTAATTGAATGGATAAAGATAATTAATAAGCAATAAAATCATTCTGTTTAGAAATGTAGATGTAGGACATGAAAATGAATGTTATTCTAATTGATTAAATAATAGGAAATATGTAAATGGATTCATAATTTCAAAATACCGACCAATAAATTCAGTACTAATATTGAAACCATCAGAGGTGAGATAACATCGGACAGTGGGGCACACAAGAGAATGGCACGCTTACTACACTCTCTTTTGGGAAGGATGGTCTTTGGTGAATACTTCAGCAAGGGCTTGAATTTGAGATCCCTTAGATTCGAGACTCATCACAATGGACCAAAATTGGGGACACTGTAAAGCAATTTTGTAAGGAAATTTTTTTTGTTGCGTAGAAGGGACAGTAGCAAGTGTCAGCTGTCAGAAATGATATACGTAGTAGCCAACCAGCCGCCGTTCGGACGACGACACGTGCGACACATTAGTGACGAAATAGGCACCGCTAGAGAAGACAATGCGTCGGTTATAGCAGATGTTCGATGTAAGAGTATGGCATGGGAACGTGCTGCAGTAACAGAAAACAAAGGAATACGTCTTACTGGGCCAATTACCAAGAATACGGATATGTTGGCGATGCGAGTCTTGTCAAGCCACGTGTGGGAGCTTAGCGACAACACACAGATGTAGAGAGTCCACAATGGAAAAATTCAGACGGATGTTACATGAACAAAGGACCACGCATGGTGAAACAGCGGGAAACTTGTTTATCAGCCAGAGTACGGACTGTGCAGGAGACCTGCAGAACAGATGTGCCTTACCAAGAAAGCGACTGCCGTCAGTGTGTGAACGAAACGGAGGAAGTCAGGAGACAATACAGCAATTGGTCACACCCAAACTAAAAGACACATGGGTATCTGAACAGCAATTAGTAGGAACGAGCTGAAAGGAAATACAAGAACAATTGGATGATGGACAACCAGGAAATTAGGTCCGCCGTCTTACTGCAAAGGAGGAGCGAAACAGTAAGATCTAAGAGAAGGGATCCAGATGAGCCTACCACAAACGAGAGTTTGGCAAAGGCGGTCCCTTAGAAAAGCTTACCATGGAGACAAGGGTCAAGAGCGAATAAAGACGAAGCCAGGAGTCTAGCTAGAGACTCAGGGAGCAGTCTTCGTGGAAATGAAGACAAAAAACCAATAAAGACGTAGATGGTGGGAAGGAGTGCACTGGATGCAGCAATAGTAGTAGAACTCGAGATATAAAAATAAGTGTTGACGAAGGTAGAGGAGTTAGTTAATTGTTGGAGTTAGTTGAATTTTTTAGTGAGTTGATGGGAGTCAGTTGTTAAGAGTTAGTTGATTTTTTGACATTATATTCGCCGGGAGTTTATTTTGCAACTACAAAATCGGAAGTTTTATTCAAAGTCTTAGTAATAATAGGAATCTTAGTTACTGTCTGGCCGCGACCGGATGATTGCATCAGCTCTCCCCCAACACGCGGCCGCTTGTAAGCGATGTCGGGTAAAATACGTGTACTAGCCGTTTGGTTTGCCTATGCTAATCTGTGTGCCGTGTTTGTGTGTTATCTGACTTTCTGTCGCCAGACTGTCTCCGTATAACATTCCAGTTAGATAATTTAATAATTCTCTTGGTTTTGTTTTATAGATTCATCTTTGGTTCTGTCGACCAATTTATTTCAAATATGGAACATTTTCTTATACAAACTGATGATGAAAGTACTCTTTTAGCCTACACTAATTATCCTTCTACGAATGTACTCCAGAAATAAGCAAAATCTTTTGTAATGTACATACAGTATACCATAGTGTACGTTGTACTGTAAAACCACACATTCCACATAGAATGATTGACATGTCGTATTTGTTGGAATTTTCCATTTCTTGAATGATTGCTACTCGTTACCTGTGTATCTTTTGTTGTTTTGTCGCGTAGGCCTAAGAATAGGTACTGTATTCTTAGACCTTATTAAGTTTTTTTTTTACAGTGTTACTTTCAATTACATTTAGTTTGAATCTTCCGTCTGTCTGTTAGTGGGAAGTCTACTGTATTTAAAATTCATAGAATATCAGCCATCAAACGTTAAATCTTAACGGTTTATGAAAAAGTACAATTAACTAGGGATTTAGGAAGCGGTACTTCTAATTCAACAGTGTCTAAGAAATACTGTATATCGGCATTTGAATTATAACATTAGATTTAAATTTACTCAAGATTCTGTGCACTACAGTGAACTGTAGTGAATTACAGGTAACTTAATTATTTTAGTGTATAGCCTACTAAACATAAATGTTAATTTACATGATTAAATTTTCTAGTTTATGCATTTGCTTAGTTAATTTATTTTTTGAAATTAAATTTTGTAATTCATACATCTTTTTTTTAAAAATTATCTTTTGTCAATATGAAGCCTATCTCTTTATGGGAAAATTTGCTGTATTTCGTGGGGAAAACGAATATCGGTTACAAGGAAGAAATTTACGCGTTCGTTAACAACGAAGTAATAATAAATTTTAAACGATAACAACGAAGTAAATAATAACGATAACAACAAAGTGTTCTCGAAGAGTGCAAACAAATTTCTCTAGTGAAAGCCACGTGAGGAATGCGTGAATGCATTAAGAGAGCAAGATACGCGCTAATTGTGGGAGGGATGAGGGACTAGTGAGACGAGGTAATGTTCTCAGCTTAGAGATTACAACACCCCCACTTAGCCAAACGTTGTGCCCGGCCTGCTTCGCCCACCTTACCCACTGCTCAATCTTCAAATTACGGCCAGACAGTACGGAGTTTCCTCTATAGCAGTGTTGGGTTAATCTCAATCAGACTTTGTATTATCTCAATATACTGACGAGTCGAAAAATGCGGAGTAAAATGTTGATAGTGAATCGCAATATCGTATCGTATGTGATGAAGTGGAACTTATAAGGGACTTAGTTCAAATTCAAAGTTTGTATAATAACGAGTTGTGTTAAGATGCTCAAAAACTCTGACGGTATGAATTAAGTAGAGACATTGTGCGAAATCGTGAAAGATAATTCGGTCATATGAACTAAATATCGCGATTGTGTGATGAATTAACGTACAATTTACGTCGATTAAATATTTCAAATATCGTAATGAAAAGGTTCATAAGTGAAATAATTGTGCCGACTAAATAAAGTACAAACAATCAGTGCTTCTGAACAAAGTTGTGAAGTTACAATCACACGCGAATAAGTCATGAAATGAATAAATCAAATCCAAATGATCGTACTAACTAACTTTTGTTACACATATAATTTCTAAACGAGTGCGAATAAAAGAACGTTGATGCCGGAGTGCTAATCTCAGCGATAGTGAATAGTGTAAATTTCAGACGACGATGAGAGTGTCCACCAAGTCATCAGCCATCCTGAGGAGCGAGCGAGAGAGGAAATCATCGTAGACACACGCCATAGATGTGGATACTTACCACAAGTAAAACATTTATCTATCATTTATGTTTAGTAACCACTGTCCTGTTCCTCACAAAGAACACACCTCTGGTCTAGTTAGAATGCATATTTAAATTCATTTAGAGTAAAGCTGAATCATATAATGCGAAAGGAAGAATATGAAATATGAATCCATTAATGAGAGAAATTTTGTAATATGTAAAGAAGTTACGATTTAAATACTAATTAATTACGAGGTGAATCATTAGAGAAGTAATGAACGAATTAGTAATGTAATGTATCATATGTTATTGCGAAGTAATGGTATAATTAATTTCAGAAATTGATGACCATTGCAAAGGGTCTGAATAAATTATTGTTTGTAATGCAGAATTTGGTGTATGAGTCGAATCATTTATAATCATCCTAATTAATACCAATTACCTTACGTAATTATCCGTAGATACAAATGACACCCAAAGTATGGAATAAATTAGTGATAATGTAGTAATACTCATAGTAAAGTCAAAATCATCTGATATTAATTAATGGTACTCATCACACTTAATACACGTACACACTTAACCCAATGTGATATAAGCATTAACAGACATGGTTGTATATGACGCCCTGTAACGGTACAGAATTGTATGTTAAAAATAATAATTTAAATCAGTTGTAATCCCAATGTAGTCAGTATTCACCTAAGGGGTACCCCCTAGTAACCAGCAACAAACAATGTTATTGCAGACTGTTTATGTTTAATGTCTGGAGTCTGCCCAGCCAGACGTATTACGCAACAGCTTGCCAGCTCAGTCTCTTTGTGAATCACAGAAAAACACTTATTCACCCAGTTTGCATCAGACAGCAGCAGATTACAGTCGTCTGCAAGTTAGCTAAAAACAGTGGCCTCGGACGTGTAATATAGGCCGTAAATAAATTCGGCCTATCCAGTACAACTATTAAAGTGTGTGAACTATGTAGCGGTCAACTAATTAAAAAACTATCAGTCCTCGAGCAAAAGTTACGTCGGCCCAATTATTAAATGTGAAAAACGTGGTTTTAGTAACCTGTAAAACTTAGTACCAGTACAAAGACAAAATTACTTTAATGACCATCAATTGACTTTCGAAGTGAGGGATAAAAAACGTGCATCAGTTGGAGCAGAGCAGCAATCAGGATGAGTACCATATTATCAATTCAGAACTTTTAACTACATTAACATTTATATTTACAGACGTTTTCCCAAATCATGAGATCGCAAAGTGGGGTTTAAATAGAATGTCAAAGTCAAAGAACGAATGTGTGTGAGTGAGGGGGAAAGATATAAATTACGTACTGGTTCATTAAAAATATAAATCGTTTGTCATAGGCTAGTTAAGTAAGAAATATTCATTTTGTTAATTTGTTTGATTTCATATGTTACTAATTTGAAGATTATATTAATATACCAGAAAAGAAATTAGAAATTTAATTGTCATCAAAGTAAGATGAAGTAATTAATTTGTCTAATAAACCAGAATCAATTTGTTCTAGCATAAACTGTGTTATTATACTTTTACCGCTCATCTCAAATAATCCTTCTGCAATTTTTTCATCTGTAGAACCCTGGACGAGAGCCCGAAGGTAAGATGAAAACGAAGTTTGCATAAATTTAATATATTTTATTAAACGAAATAAATTCAGTTGTCTCAATGGCACCCAAACAGGGACTCGAGTGTAATTTATTACACAAACCAGACCTAATTCTAGTTGCAGAAACGGTTATTTGAGAGTGAGGGCAGTTGTGTAGTAGTAAGCATAAGTGTATAAGTAAACAATAATATAAAAATGGAAAACAACAGTGATACAGTCAACAGCATTGACTTAACTAGTACCAGTACTGAAAATCAAGTAAATACAATAGTAACCGAAATGGTAGTAAACGAAATAAGCCTAACCGAGTCAGTAACAATGGAAGGCGCTAGGATTCATTCAACGCCTATCCAAAATAAACAATCTGATAGTAACGATATAATGAATATGATGCAGTTGTTATTAGAGCAACAGAGTAAAATATCTAATGAACTAAGTGTAAAATTAGATGAACATAATGTTAAATTTAACGAAATAAATAATCGTTTTGACAACAGTGACAAAAAATTCGATCAAATTTAATGAAATAAAGGGGGATATTAACGTAAAATTAGATGAACAGAATGTCAAGTTTAACGAAATTAAGGGGGAAATGAATGAAATAAATGAAAAAGTGACTGAATCACAAAAGAATATTGATGACAAACTAAATAAAATAAATATTAAATTGATACAACAGTTAGATAAGCTTGGGAGAAATATTGAAAACAAGGAAGTAACAGTTAACAAGGTAAGTGAAAATAATGGAAATATAAATGATAATGGTGTTAGTTTAAGCATCAAACAAGTGACAGTAAATAAGGTAAGTGGAAATAATAGTGACAACTATAATTATAATGAGGAAACAATTACGAATAAACAAATGATAGACTATAAGGTAAGTAATAATGTGGTTAAAATAAATAATGAGGAAATATTATTGAATAAAAATAATGGTGATATATTGAGTAATAGTGGTAGTAATATTGAGAGTAGAAAATTAGTTGAGGTTAGAGGATTGTTAGTTAGTGATCATAATGAGTTAGAAAGGGAGTATAGAGATAGTCTAAATGAAGAGGGTGAACAGGGGGCAAATTTATATGGGGTTAAATGTGAAGCAGAGATTTCACAAGTGGTGCATGAGGATAAAAGCTCCTTGTTAGGACATTTGGGCGACAATGGATCGGCAAATGGTCAAATAAGTTTTTTGTGTATATCTGGTACAGCCAGATGGTGTCCAAATAATTTTGTGGTATTGCCCTCTGAGTTGAGTGAGAATGTAAAGATTGGGTTGGGAAAGTGATTATGAGAGAGAGAGAGAGAGAGAGAGAGAGAGAGAGAGAGAGAGAGAGAGAGAGAGAGAGAGAGAGAGAGAGAGAGAGAGAGAGAGAGAGAGTTAGAGTGGTTTAAGCTAAATAGAGGTTATGGAGAGTTGATAGAGAGGATGAATATTGTACTGATATTTTTTAGTAGATAATGTATTTAAGATATGCACCACGTTGGTTGCGATTTATGTACTGTGTTTATATACTGATATAATATTTATTATATGTACCACTTTGGATGCGTCATTTATGTACTGTTACTATATTTCAGGTATTGTATTATGATATGCCACACGCTAGTGACAGCCATTAATGTGCTGTTGATGTACAAATTTGATTTATTTAAATGCTATCTTACATATCACTCTTTTAGACTCTTCACAGGATTGAATATATTTTTTGACTCCTCATGTAACTCTTATTAGATATAAATTTAGATTAATGATGTTACTTTTCTTAGATATGAATTTAGACTCTTCATGCTACTCTTATTCAGTATAATTCAAGACTCCTGATGTTACTTTTCTTAGATATAAAATTAGACTAATACATTTCCTTTTCATTTCTATACAAAACAATTTCTAACAATTTACAAATTTGCCACATTGATAATTCCCTACTTTCATTACATCTTTTTATCATATACCTATTAAAAACATATATAACTTTTCTACTTCTTATTAAGTATATTTATTTTATCTCTAATATTCGTAATCCTAGTTGGTATTTATTAAATTATAATTTTCTTACTATTTAGTCTTATTATAACACTCATTCCAAATTTCATATATTCTTTTCAGAACATATAACTTAATACAGTTATATCTCATATAGGAATCTACCTCTATGTTAACTGGGTGAGTTGATAGTCCCAATGTTTTTGTTTACATTTTAAAACATATGTTCCAGTTAATATTAAATTTGTATCTTTTTCTTTTAAAATTTATTTTCCTCTTATGTACTGCGTTGCATTTTAACAGCAGTACATAATACCTTCCCTTATTTCATAATTTCAGATACAATTTGAGATGAAATTTTGAAATAATTAATTCATTATTAAAAACATAGTCTAACCTTAATATTTAAAACATCTGATTAATTAGTTATTTGTACCTCACAAAATTCTTTTAACAAATTGGTTTTTTCTTTTATTAACATTACAATACGGTTCATCATTATCATGACTCACGATATCTTAAACACTCATTTATGACTTAAAACAACGTTAATTAAACCAACTGGTTTTACATCAAAATAATAAATAACAAATAACAATTGTGCCTAATTTCATGGCTAAAAACTCAAAAACATGACTAAACATTATCTTTCTTTTAAACCTCACCTTCCCGATCCTGGTCATTAATTTCATTTGTTCTTCATTGCAGAATTATCTTTTTTTTTATTTATTTTTATTATAATATGTGTATCAGCTTTAATGATGTGATATGCTTTGTAAACATAATAACTGTCCCTGATATTCAGTATATCTTTAATATGTTTCCTACCACTAGTTGAGAATGGTCCACAAATGTCAACAAAACTTGCTCTAATGCTCTCACTGCTTGATGATTTATCCACCTTCCCTCATATCTGACATGGGCTAACTTGATTTTTTTACAAATATTATATAGTAACTTAGCACCTAAAATTTGATGTTGATTCTTCATACTTTTCACACCTCGAGTCATATTGTCATATTTATTTATTTTTTTTTTAATTTCTGTACCTCGTTCTTTGTATCATCCCTAAAATACCATAATACCCTAACATTAAATACTACACATGGGTTCGGATTTGGAAGGGCACTATCGGCTTCCATTACTCCGCCGTTTTCCCTAAATATATCATCTGAAATCAGAGGAACTTCATCTCTGTCCAGGAAAAAATAAAGTTGCACTATCACAACACAATACATATAATAATTACCTACAAGGTAGCTCCTTCGCTACAAACTTATATTCCAGGGATTGTTACATTATTTCCTTGAGGTCTATTCACATTTTTATTCTATGACTATTTCACTTCTAGTGTTTTATCACTTCAATTAATGTTCTATCTTTCACATGTAACTGGTTTACCTTACTCAACCTACATGTTGTATTATTTCCATCTTGGTGCTGTCAATCAATAATATTTTAGATTCTATCTTCATCTAACTCATTCTAACCCTTCTTAAATAGTAACTAGTATTAATTGTTTTTTTATCATTGTTATTATACTGATTAATCTGGTTATTCAAATAATTATTATGGTTATTAACCGTCTTTCTCTTCTTTTATGATTGTTAGTTCAAAATAATTTCTTTTGAAATATTTATAGTAAGATGATCTCTTTTATTTTAGAATTTTGGGGTTTTATTTTCCTTTATTTTAATTCATAAAATAAAATTTTTTATTTGTAATAACTTCCATATTATGTTATTTGTATTAATAATTAATCCAATCTTTGTTCCATTAGTTTGCTTTAGTCCATTCCCAGAAAATCAGTCCCTTCTTTCCATATTTTCATCTTCAGTTCATCCATTGTCAAATACATAAGTTGTCCTTGTTGCACAGACTATTATTGTTTTCAGTATGAATTCTATCCTCGTCAACTTTATCACTACTACCTTGTATTCTGATTTTTCTGCTGCGAAGTCTTCACTCATTTCAATACCTACTATTGAATTTCCAATCCATTCTGTCCTAATGACATATCTTTCGATCACTCTGTATTGCAATTTTTCGAAAACCAAATTTTCAATGATATCTTCGCCTACTTTTAACACTTTATTATCTAGTTCATTAACCAAATATGTCACTGGTATATCAACTAATGATGATATAGCTGATATTTTATTATCCCTTTCTTTTTCTGATGTATTCATTTTAAATATAAATTTCCTTAAGTTTTTTCTATGATTTTTTAATTCTGTTCTTTCTCTGTAATTAGCGATTGGGAGATTACGTACATTAACCAGCCCACTCCTAATCATATCTAATTCTTCCTGTGTATTTTTCTGTTTCTTGGGACGTCTTTTACCTATTTTCTTCGTCTTCTTTTCCACATACTTATTATTCTCTTTGTTTCTGCTGTGTTTCTTTTCAGATAACAATACACCTTTGTCTTTTTTATTTTCTATTTCCTTACTACCTTTTATTTTCTGATTTACTGGTTCCTTTGACTGGTTCCTGTCATTGTTTAATCCTTCCACTAACAGTCTCCGATCATTGATTATTCCTTCTACCATCTGTTTACGATCATTCATCATTTCTTTTAATGTTTCATGATTTCTGTCTATTTTTTCATTTATTTGTTTTAATGTTTCGCTGGTTTTGTTATTCCTTTCGTTTGTTTGTTTATTATTTTCTTATATTCTTCCGAATTGCTCCATCATAATCCTCATCATTTCCTGTAAATTTACGTCCATTGGTTGGGTTGGTTTCTTTAGTTGGTCCCCTTGGGCATCCCTTACTATTACTTCCATTTCAGTTTCTTCCTCTTCAGCACTATTACTCCTTAATTCATATCGTTGCTCTGGTTTGTTAGCCATTTTACAATCTTTAACTTAATTTAATTACAAGGAAATTTTTTATGCTAATTAAATTTATCAAAATTGTGTTATTTGGTGCTGGCTTAAAGAAAATCTTTGCTTTCATGTATGGGTGCCATTTATGTACTGATATTTTTTAGTAGATAATGTATTTAAGATATGCACCACACTGGTTGCGATTTATGTACTGTGTTTATATACTGATATAATATTTATTATATGCACCACTTTGGATGCGTCATTTATGTACTGTTATTATATTTCAGGTATTGTAATTATGTAATTATGATATGCCGCACGTTGGTGACAGCCATTAATGTGCTGTTGTTATTTATAAGTCTTGTAATTATTTAATAGTACAATATAATTAAAAAATGTAACTACCGTTATTATGTTTTTTTTTGTTTATCAGCACATGAAAAGAAACTCTCTCTCAGGGTTAATGATTATTAAGCTGTTTGATCTTATTTACGATTTTATATAATATCTTCTTTTCTTTAAACCAAACCAAATAAAGTTAGTATGTAATATTTTGATAAATAACAATGTAAAAAATAGATACCAAACAAATGTAACTTGACTGATTCTGAATTCTTCTAGCTGCCACAGGTTCACTTCTGGTTGATGTTTATTATTTTCAAAAGCAATATCAGGCTTGGTGATCCGTTCCTCCACGCGAATTTCTTATTGGTTTTACAGCTGAATGTTGTTTTCTATGACGACTGCAAAACAGATATCTCCTCAGAATATTTAATTATATTTTATGGCCACTCAAACTATTCTTCAGTACAGGATTTCCCTCTCCTATTGGCGTTCTACTAAGGATATGTTTAGATTTCTTGTAATACTATTTATTTATTGAGTATTATTTTATTTTATTAAACTCAATATTAATGTTGAATCTCTCCTCCTGATTGTTTACTTTATTAAATTGATAATCAAAAACTCTGGTATAACAAATTAAATTCCTTTACTGTTTCTTTGTTTACATATCACATTAAACTTGATGATGTACAAATTTGATTTATTTAAATGCTATCTTACATATCACTCTTTTAGACTCTTCGCAGGCTTGAATATATTTTTTGACTCCTCATGTAACTCTTGTTAGATATAAATTTAGATTAATGATGTTACTTTTCTTAGATATGAATTTAGACTCTTCATGCTACTCTTATTCAATATAATTCAAGACTCCTGATGTTACTTTTCTTAGATATAAAATTAGACTAATACATTTCCTTTTCATTTCTATACAATACAATTTCTAACAATTTACAAATTTGCCACATTGATAATTCCCTACTTTCATTACATCTTTTTATCATATACCTATTAAAAACATATACAGTAAGACCACGATAATCCGGCACTCGATAGTCCGGCAGACCCGATAGTCCGGCACGCATCAGAAATATAGAGGGTTGCCAGATTTTTTCTCCCTGAGTACTGATTTAAATTTACCGGGTTCCGCAGTTCACGAGTTTGATAGTACGGTACACCAGTCAAATTTATCGTACGTCTGGCAGCACTGCTGCCTCTTGCCGGGATCAGCCAGTCGCCATCTTGGCTTCGTGCTAGTGTCACCACGATTCTTTGTTCACGTACGCCTACAGTTACAGTAAATTGTACTTACACTTGCATCAGTGCTGTCCGGTTTTCTTATAAAATTATGTAATAAAATTCATGGTACACTGTATTAAAGTTTAGCTGCGTGTACGGCTGTGAAATAGACTATAGCACAGTGAAAAGTTCATAATGTTTTCTAAACCAAACAAAAGTGTGCCTAAAACATCAAAACGTAAACATGTGACATTGACAATTCACCAAAAACTGAACATCATAAGAAGACTAGAAAAAGGTGAGAACCGAAACAATATTATGACTGAATTTAATATCGCATCTTCAACTATTTACGACATTAAAAAACAAAAACAACAGTTACAAAAATTTGTGTCACAATCAGCATCAGTTACAAGTCTAGACATTAGGCAAACTTTAAAAAAAACCTAAATTAGACACTCTGGATGAAGTTTTGTATAAATGGTTCAGTGCTAAGAGAGCTGAGGGAAAACCAATAACGGGGCCTATGATAATTGAAAAAGCCAAATTTTTTCACAAGGAATTAGATTTGCCTGCAGATGAAATTCTTTCATTCTCAAAAGGGTGGCTTCATAATTTCAAGGTACGCCATGGCATATGCAAACTAGACGTTTCTGGAGAGATAAAATCAGCAGATGAGGCTGCTGCAAATGAGTATAAAATAACGTTTCAAAAACTCATTGATGAACATCAATTGTCCCCAGCTCAAATTTACAACGCTGATGAGACTGGCTTGTTATGGCGGGGTTTACCAAATTCAACCCTAGCGGGAGCTGAGGAGTCCAGCGCAAAGGGGTTTAAGAAGAATAAAGATAGAATAACTATATTAGTGTGTGGAAACGCTTCAGGCAATCATAAACTAACTCCGTTTGTCATTGGAAAGTATAAAAAGCCTAGGCCTCTCAAAAATGTGACACATTTGCCTGTTATTTACGGTGCTCAGAATAATGCCTGGATGACAGCCGAGTTGTTTAAAGACTGGTTAATGCATCATTTCGTTCCAGCTGTGAAAGAAAATTTTGAAAAACTAGGGTTAACTAAAGATTCAAAGGCTGTTCTCGGCCTGGACAATTGCCGAGCTCACCCTCCAGAATCTGAACTCGTGTCAGGTAACATTTTTTGCACATACCTTCCTGCCAATGTTACGCCACTAATACAACCCATGGACCAAGGGGTCATACAAAATTTGAAGTGCAAGTACAGAGGAATGTTTGTGCAAAAGCTTCTGAGCACAGATTGCAGTGTCAATGATTTCCAACGTGATTTTAACATTAAAGATGCTATTTTTACAGCTGCAATTGCTTGGTCCGATGTGAAAAATATAACACTGCACAAGGCCTGGAGAAAATTATGGCCAAAAATTATTGAAGAAACTGAGATGGAAAAGGATGAAAATGATTATGAGCCCACAACTGACCACTCTGAAATTGTAAGTGCGATGAATTGTGCTTCAAATAATGAACTGAGTGCCCTTTCAGTAGAAGAAATTAATGGATGGATCGAAATTGACAAAGATCTGCCTATCGAAGAAGAGCTCACTGATGATGTGATAATAAAAAGTGTCTCCAGCCCACAAGAGGTACAAGATACTGAGAGTGATGAAGAAGAAACGCCTAAAACTCACATCTCTTGGGCTGAGGCTTCGGAAGCATTAAACACGTTTGTGAAATTCGCAGAGAGGAGCCAGCAATACGACGTTGCTGAAGTTATGAACCTCCATATTATACAAAATAGTTTTTGTCAAAAAAGAGTTCAATCAAAGAAACAAGTTAACATCCCTACAATGTTTCAGAGGGCTCAAAAGAAAATTCAAGCTATCCCTGAGTTCTAAGTCCCTGAGAATCCTGAGCTATTTAACAGTGAAGTGCATTATATTTGATTTTTAGTTCAATATACAGTAGTTTTCATTGTGCAGTATTACATACTTTTAATTTTTTTTTTGTTTACTGTAATGTTTTCTGTTGTGTTTACTAAATAAACAATTAATCGTTTTTGTATGTTAAAACTGTAGTTTTTATCTATATACCCTTGTTTAAACGAGGGTTTTAAAAATGGCCTTGGTAATCCAGCATATTTGATAATCCGGCACGCTCTCGGTCCCGACCGTACCGGATTATCAAGGTCCTACTGTATAACTTTTCTACTTCTTATTAAGTATATTTATTTTATCTCTAATACTCGTAATTCTAGTTGGTATTTATTAAATCATAATTTTCTTACTATTTACTCTTATTATAACACTCACTCCAAATTTCATATATACTTTTCAGAACATATAACTTAATACAGTTTTATCTCATATAGGAATCTACCTCTATGTTGACTGGGTGAGTCGATAGTCCCAATGTTTTTGTTTACATTTTAAAACATATGTTCCAGTTAATATTAAATTTGTATCTTTTTCTTTTAAAATTTATTATTTTCCTCTTATGTACTGCGTTGCATTTTAACAGCAGTACAATATTAAGAGAATTAATATTATAGACTCACCTTTTAGTACTTGTGTAGTAGCGAAAGATGATTACATTGAGATCAATACTGATAATAAACACTTACCTGTAGTGAGGGTTAGCGTATTAGTAACAGCTGACAACTATAGTAATAAAAAAATAAATGATTCAATTGTGGCTAATGATACAAACAGAGACTTAACAAAAAACAATGATGCAGACGTGACTGATGATAAAATAATAATGGGGGGTAACCCTGAGCATTATTATGATGGTATAATGGAAAAAATAAATTTTTATGGGTACAACACAAAGGATAGCCATATGGTGTATATAAATAAAAATGAAAAATGTTATGTGATAGGAAGACTAATTTTCGACAACGGGGGTTAGATAATTGATGAGTGAACATTTAAGTATTTGAGTTAATGGTAATTACTTGGATTATTTAGGTAATGAAGTGTGGTAAATACGAGGCGTGTCCGGAAAGTAAAGATACAAAGGTCGTAATTGGTCTAAAAATATTTATTTACAAATCATTAACTGACAGTTACGTAAATACATATATCTTTATTTCTCTACATAATTACCGCCATTATCCAAGCACCTATTAAGTCTGGGAACCAGCTTTTGTATCCCCGTGTCATAGAAGTCTGCCGCCAACCCTTTGAACCATGTCATGACCTCTTCTTTTACCTCGTCATCGTCATCGAACTTTTTTCCGGCCAGATATTGTTTCAGGTGAAGGAACAAGTGAAAATCACTGGGCGCGAGGTCCGGGCTATGCGGCGGGTGATCCAAAACATCGCATTTCCAACTGCACGCATACTGCACGCGTGACCTCTGCGCTGCTCGGCAGTTGGAAATGCGATGTTTTGGATCACCCGCCGCATAGCCCGGACCTCGCGCCCAGTGATTTTCACTTGTTCCTTCACCTGAAACAATATCTGGCCGGAAAAAAGTTCGATGACGATGACGAGGTAAAAGAAGAGGTCATGACATGGTTCAAAGGGTTGGCGGCAGACTTCTATGACACGGGGATACAAAAGCTGGTTCCCAGACTTAATAGGTGCTTGGATAATGGCGGTAATTATGTAGAGAAATAAAGATATATGTATTTACGTAACTGTCAGTTAATGATTTGTAAATAAATATTTTTAGACCAATTACGACCTTTGTATCTTTACTTTCCGGACACACCTCGTAATAAGTGGATATGACGAAAATTTGTAAATAAATGTGTTTGTGTTAAATGTATTGTGACAGGGTATGTTGGGAGAATGCATATGTAACAAATGTTTGTAGTATGTTATAATAATATTTCATTTTGTTAAATAATCAACAGGAGGCACTAATGAATTTTATTTTGAATTCTGTTTAAATTAAAAAATGTTTTAAATAATGTAATTAAAGTAACTGAGACTGTTTTGAACACATGAGGTAATGAAATTAACTTTGAGTTGGCCTTGGATTAACTTAAAAAATGTAAATTTTGTTAATGAAGTTGAATTAATTTTGATTTAAATTTTGATGTGAATTGGAACACAAATAGTAACTGACTAACATGTCAACACTAAAAGATTTATATAAACTGAAAATTGAAGGAAGTGTTAGTGGTGATGTAATCAGGAATGTTGAGGTTGAGTCAGTGTTTATAAAACAAGTCTTGTATACAACTGTTGATGTAAACAGGTATATTTTCGTGTGACTAATGTTTACAGTCATGCTAGAGTTGACGATAACCATGTTTTATTTTGATGAATCATTGCTATGAGTAAATCTTATTATGAAACAAAAGAAGTTAACTTTTTGTGAATAATATAATGATGAGGTAATTACCGTCACTTAGGGTTTTGAGAAATAAAATTAAATTAAATCGGAGTAGGAATTAAATTATTTTAAAAGGTGAAGGTCAGTAATGAATTTAAATTTATTTTGTTTTGAATTGCATGACAGATGGTTGAACAATGTAATAATAATAGAAGTGATAATAAAAGATAAACGAGGAATGTTCATAAATTTTATTTAAATTCAAAGGCAATAATGTATTTTGTTTGTAACATGTATCCTATAGTAAGGTTATTATTATAAGATTTGTATTTTATGTAATCCATTTGTGATTTTGGTGGGTGATGGTATCTTGGTAGGAGAAAATTACCAATGTATATAATTGGTATGTGATTTTTATGTATTTAATGTAGATAACTGTAAGTAGACAGTAAGCTTATATTGCTAGGTAGACATATGTATATTACAAATTAAAGTAAAAACCAGTACTTTGCCAATAATGAACCATTACGACTAAGAGGAAACAAATCAGTTGGGGATATGGAATGATGGAAGGCCATTTGTTGACGTTTTTATTGAATGTTTCAGAGTCAGGTGATACTGTGGCGGGTGCCTATCTGATTTTATGGTGTTGGGTGGGATCTCGAGCAGAGAAGTCCAGTAAGGTCGGATGGGTGCAGCCACACCCACCGGACTAGGGGGGGGGTAAGTACCCATGATTTTAGTAAGGATTTAAGGGGGGTTGCGGCGCCATATCTTCACTGGTCCTCTTAGGTTTTAGGCAATGAGAGTTTTTATGCTTCGGCATATAACCTCTCATTGGGGGGGGGGTATTGTAACGGTACAGAATTGTATGTTAAAAATAATAATTTAAATCAATTGTAATCCTAATGTAGTCAGTATTCACCTAAGGGGTACCCCCTAGTAACCAGCAACATACAATGTTATTGCAGACTGTTTATGTTTAATGTCTGGAGTCTGCCCAGCCAGACGTATTACACAACAGCTTGCCAGCTCAGTCTCTTTGTGAATCACAGAAAAACACTTATTCACCCAGTTTGCATCAGACAGCAGCAGATTACAGTCGTCTGCTAGTTAGCTAAAAACAGTGGCCTCGGATGTGTAAGATAGGGCATAAATAAATTCGGCCTATCCAGTACAACTATTAAAATGTGTGAACTATGTAGCGGTCAACTAATTAAAAAACTATCATTGCTCGAGCAAAAGTTACGTCGGCCGACACAATTATTAAATGTGAAAAACATGGTTTTAGTAACCAGTAAAACTTAGTACCAGTACAAAGACAAAATTACTTTAATGAGCATCAATTGACTTTCGAAGTGAGGGATAAAAAACGTGCATCAGTTGGAGCAGAGCAACAATCAGTATGAGTACCATATTATCAATTCAGAACTTTTAACTACATTAACATTTATATTTACAGACTTTTCCCAAATCATGAGATCGCAAAGTGGGGTTTAAATAGAATGTCAAAGTCAAAGAACGAATGTGTGTGAGTGAGGGGGAAAATTATAAATTACGTACTGGTTCATTAAAAATATAAATAGTTAGTCATAGGCTAGTTAAGTAAGAAATATTCATTTTGTTAATTTGTTTGATTTCATATGTTACTAATTTGAAGATTATATTATACCAGAAAAGAAATTAGAAATTTAATTGTCATCAAAGTAAGACGAAGTAATTAATTTGTCTAATAAACCAGAATCAATTTGTTCTAGCATAAACTGTGTTATTATATTTTTACCGCTCATGTCAAATAATCCTTCTGCAATTTTTTCGTCTGTAGAACCCTGGAAGAGAGCCCGAAGGTAAGATGAAAACGAAGTTTCCATAAATTTAATATATTTTATTAAACGAAATAAATTCTTTGTCTCAGCCCATAGAGTGAGCTTAATTAACTAATTTATCCGCAATAAAACAAAGTAAAACTAATTTGCGTAAGATTGCATTTATATCAAATTTGCATTGATTTAAACATATTTAAATCATAAACAGGAAATTAAATCATTATATGCCAAAAAGGCCACCCTTAACAAAGCTTTATACAAACTGCATTTATTAATTCATAACCAGATTCATCCTGCAATTATAGATAATATATTAGACAAAGTAAACACATACATTTCAGATACAATGCGTACATTACGACAAAAACAAACTATGAAACTTAAACGTTTAATTTCAGCACAATGTTCGCATCATATTCCCGAATGTAAACATACGTTTTACCCGCGCACGGTCAACCTCACCGATATAGCATTTGATAACGATGAAATGAACTTACTTAATAAGGGTTTAGACTATAACTTTCCACCTGATAACAAACATAATATTGTTGATGAAGTTATTAATGTCGAGACTGCAGTCAAGGCCATTGATGACTCGAATCTCCAAAGCCAGTCACGCCACATAATCAACTATAAATTTAATAAAATTGTAAATAACCCTAATACTAATGGTCGTAAGACACAGAAACAGTTAAGAGCACAGGCTGAACGCAAGACACTTAAAAAGATAAAAACTAAGTTGCATGATAACAACGCACTTATTACTAAGGCAGACAAAGGTCATACTTTGGTAATAATCCATAACGACACATACACACAGAAAGTACACAAGTTCATTTCTGATAACAATATCGAGATAATAAATTACGATCCCACTGACTCATATGTAAAATCATTAAATAGTACTATCAACAATTGTACCAATTTATTTAACGATCGTACTCGACGTTCCTTAAAACCTATCAACGCGCGCGCCCCAAAACTTACCGGCTTACCCAAGATCCACAAGGATGACATTCCTATCAGGCCATTAAGTCAATTTTACTACGGCCCGGGTTTCAAAACGGCCAAAAAACTCGTCACACTAATTAAAGATAACATCTTTCTCAAAAACAACCATACTATCGTCAACAATATTGATTTCATAAATAAAGTCAACGACATAAAATTACAAGCCAGTTACAAACTAGCCTCCTTTGACATCATCAATTTATACACAAATATACCCGTGAACCAAACTTTAGATATTTTGAATGACAATCTTCATGATACTAACAAATTGGACACACAACTCATTAAAGAACTAATTATCATACTAAGACTCATCCTTCAGCAAAACTATTTTACTTTCAACGGTAATTATTATATTCAAACAGACGGTCTGGCCATGGGTTCACCGTTATCCGGCCTGTTGGCTGATATATATCTTGACTTTTATGAGAACAATTATATTCTTAACAATAATATCTTCGCCAATAATATTATCTTTTATGGCCGATATGTTGATGATACTTTTCTAATTTTAACGGTACTTTACGCCAAATCAGTAATCTTAAAAATCATATGAATACCGTTACCCACAATATTCAATTTACTATGGAAACTGAAACCAATAATGAACTCAACTTTCTTGATCTTACTGTCACCAGGCAACTTAACAGCTTAAACTTTAAAATTTACAGAAAACCTACCACCACAAACGTGACCATACATGCAGACTCACACCACCCCTTCTCTCAAAAATTAGCGGCCTACAACAGTTTTATTCACAGACTTTTGATGATCCCCCTAAATAATGATGATTTCGAGTGTGAACTCAACATAATTAAACACATAGCTCTGGCCAACGGATATGAATCCCAAATGATCGACAATATTCTTAGAAAACACAAATCCCGTCGTTCCAAACAGACACATGATATTACACCTAACAACAAATACATCACAACAACATACACTGAGTTGATGCCCAAGATCCTTACATCCACTTTAAATAAATTAGGTTATACTGTCATTTTTAAAACAAATAACCGTCTACGGAACTTAGTTCGCCCAGTCATTCAAACAACAACTGAATCCAAAACTGGTATTTACAAACTTATATGTGACGATTGTGACCGATTTTATATCGGCCAAACGGGTAGACCGTTCATCAAAAGATTCCGCGAATACAAACCACAAAGCTTTTTTAACAGGGGTAATTTTTCCATAGATAATATTAAATCCAACTTTACAAGGCATCTGATTTCATGTAATCATTATTATACAAATTTCAACAATAATTTCATACCCCTACATTATTGTGCCAAAGGCCGTTATATGGATGCGCTTGAAGAATTCGAGATATATAGAGGTCATAATAACCCAGATGTGTGTGACGACATACTTAATGATAAACTTAACTTCAGGCCCAACCCACTGTATGATACCGCGCTGCGATCGATTACAGATAATAATAGATAACAGGTTCCATTGACGCAGTTCAGGCACGCTACACGCGGTGCACCGTGTTCGTGTAATAGAACGCCTCTATATGTTTTAATATATTTTTGTATTTATTTATTATGTGTTTGTTTTATTGTGGATTTTTTATTTTTTAACGAGCTCCTCTTGGAGTGATGGTCTGAGGATGGGCCACATGGCCTGAAACGCGTAACCAAAACAAATTACGCTTGACATCACTGGACGGAAATTAAGGTAAATTATATATAATTATCATACAGTGACCTGGACCGCTTTAAATATGTTTAAATTAGAAGCTCATCAAGCAAGCGCGGTATTCAAATATCAAAATACTAAAATCCAGCTTTTTAAAACTAACACGCACTTCAAATTTAATGTTCTTTGTCTAAAACATAAAATCATTCCTAAATATGCCATTATACACATTAATTCTAATACTAAGGCAGCAATAAATACTAAGAAACACGCTGAAATTTACCGTGTTAAACAGGAAATTAAATCATTATATGCCAAAAAGGCCACTCTTAACAAAGCTTTATTCAAACTGCATTTATTAATTCATAACCAGATTCATCCTGCAATTATAGATAATATATTAGACAAAGTAAACACATACATTTCAGATACAATGCGTACATTACGACAAAAACAAACTATGAAACTTAAACGTTTAATTTCAGCACAATGTTCGCATCATATTCCCGAATGTAAACATACGTTTTACCCGCGCACGGTCAACCTCACCGATATAGCATTTGATAACGATGAAATGAACTTACTTAATAAGGGTTTAGACTATAACTTTCCACCTGATAACAAACATAATATTGTTGATGAAGTTATTAATGCCGAGACTGCAGTCAAGGCCATTGATGACTCGAATCTCCAAAGCCAGTCACGCCACATAATCAACCTATAAATTTAATAAAATTTTAAATAACCCTAATACTAATGGTCGTAAGACACAGAAACAGTTAAGAGCACAGGCTGAACGCAAGACACTTAAAAAGATAAAAACTAAGTTGCATGATAACAACGCACTTATTACTAAGGCAGACAAAGGTCATACTTTGGTAATAATCCATAACGACACATATACACAGAAAGTACACAAGTTCATTTCTGATAACAATATCGAGATAATAAATTACGATCCCACTGACTCATATGTAAAATCATTAAATAGTACTATCAACAATTGTACCAATTTATTTAACGATCGTACTCGACGTTCCTTAAAACCTATCAACGCGCGCGCCCCAAAACTTACCGGCTTACCCAAGATCCACAAGGATGACATTCCTATCAGGCCATTAGTCAATTTTACTACGGCCCCGGGTTTCAAAACGGCCAAAAAACTCGTCACACTAATTAAAGATAACATCTTTCTCAAAAACAACCATATTATCGTCAACAATATTGATTTCATAAATAAAGTCAACGACATAAAATTACAAGCCAGTTACAAACTAGCCTCCTTTGACATCATCAATTTATACACAAATATACCCGTGAACCAAACTTTAGATATTTTGAATGACAATCTTCATGATACTAACAAATTGGACACACAACTCATTAAAGAACTAATTATCATACTACGACTCATCCTTCAGCAAAACTATTTTACTTTCAACGGTAATTATTATATTCAAACAGACGGTCTGGCCATGGGTTCACCGTTATCCGGCCTGTTGGCTGATATATATCTTGACTTTTATGAGAACAATTATATCCTTAACAATAATATCTTCGCCAATAATATTATCTTGTATGGCCGATATGTTGATGATACTTTTCTAATTTTTAACGGTACTTTACGCCAAATCAGTAATCTTAAAAATCATATGAATACCGTTACCCACAATATTCAATTTACTATGGAAACTGAAACCAATAATGAACTCAACTTTCTTGATCTTACTGTCACCAGGCAACTTAACAGCTTAAACTTTAAAATTTACAGAAAACCTACCACCACAAACGTGACCATACATGCAGACTCACACCACCCCTTCTCTCAAAAATTAGCGGCCTACAACAGTTTTATTCACAGACTTTTGATGATCCCCCTAAATAATGATGATTTCGAGTGTGAACTCAACATAATTAAACACATAGCTCTGGCCAACGGATATGAATCCCAAATGATCGACAATATTCTTAGAAAACACAAATCCCGTCGTTCCAAACAGACACATGATATTACACCTAACAACAAATACATCACAACAACATACACTGAGTTGATGCCCAAGATCCTTACATCCACTTTAAATAAATTAGGTTATACTGTCATTTTTAAAACAAATAACCGTCTACGGAACTTAGTTCGCCCAGTCATTCAAACAACAATTGAATCCAAAACTGGTATTTACAAACTTATATGTGACGATTGTGACCGATTTTATATCGGCCAAACGGGTAGACCGTTCATCAAAAGATTCCGCGAACACAAACCACAAAGCCATTTTAACAGGGGTAATTTTTCCATAGATAATATTAAATCCAACTTTACAAGGCATCTGATTTCATGTAATCATTATTATACAAATTTCAACAATAATTTCATACCCCTACATTATTGTGCCAAAGGCCGTTATATGGATGCACTTGAAGAATTCGAGATATATAGAGGTCATAATAACCCAGATGTGTGTGACGACATACTTAATGATAAACTTAACTTCAGGTCCAACCCACTGTATGATACCGCGCTGCGATCGATTACAGATAATAATAGATAACAGGTTCCATTGACGCAGTTCAGGCATGCTACACGCGGTGCACCGTGTTCGTGTAATAGAACGCCTCTATATGTTTTAATATATTTTTGTATTTATTTATTATGTGTTTGTTTTATTGTGGATTTTTTATTTTTTAACGAGCTCCTCTTGGAGTGATGGTCTGAGGATGGGCCACATGGCTTGAAACGCGTAACCAAAACAAATTACGCTTGAAGTCACTGGACGGAAATTAAGGTAAATTATATATAATTTGCATTGATGTTTATTACATACGGTATCCATAGTTATCTATGACATCCCAACAAAGGATTCGAGCAACATAAAAGGTAATTACAATTTATTACTTTTATTACATTAATTAATTAACAACTATAAACATAATATTGTATATGGCATGCTCAGAGAGGGGCAGTGTAACAAGTGTAAAACAACAGTTGTACATGGCATCCCAAACTTGTGGGTAGTTATATCTTAATTACAACTCAATACTTAATAAATCAAATTAATTAATTAAAAACCAACAAAACAAATAGTAATAGTTTGAATTAACCAAGTTCTACTGTATTATCTATCATCAGTAAAAACCAGATGAGTCAGCATGGCTGAGTACACTGGATAATGGCAAAATGTCTTTAAATCAAAGTGAGAGTCAAATACATCATAACTAGAAATCTCACTTGTAAACTTTCGTATTTTTTGTAATAAAAACAGCACTATTTTTTGGTTTTAACACACGTCATTTATTTGTCTTATAAAATAAATAAAATCATGTGTTAAATTGAAAAACAGTGTTGTGAATCGTAACTAGAACATTATAAATAACACACACACACACACACACACACACACACACACACACACACACACACACACACACACACACACACACACACACACACACACACACACACACACACACACACACACACACACACACACACACACACACACACACACACACAGAGGGAAAAGCACAGGTCACTATAGGATTCACATCATGCCCATAAAAGCCTAATAATATATTATACAATCCATATCTTCAGTACAATAAAGTGGGGTAATGTTAAATAACTTTATTAATGGACAAATTTCATCCAGTATTTCTATTCTTTGCCAGTCTATATACGACACTCCATATTTTCTTTCTAGATTTTTGCAACCACTTTAATTCACAAGCAGAATGTTCACTGTTGCACACCACTAAATAAAAATTATCCCGATTAGCGCTTTCAAGCTTCACAGCTCATCTGTTCCGATCTGACGATGAGCTGTGAAGCTTGAAAGCACTAATCGGGATAATTTTTATATAGTGGTGTGAAACAGTGAACATTCTGCTTGTGATTTCAACCACTAACACAAATTTCTTCATTAAACACTTTAATTCAGTCTGTCTTATATGTGTCACTTTTCACTTCTGACATTTGTCTTACTGGTTTTGTCTCTTACATTCATTTTATGTGTCACCACCAACTCACTTGTCTTCCTTCTATAAATTTAAGTACAGATTTTATCTGCAAATCTATTCAAATTCCTATGTTTCAAACTTTATTTTTCATTGTAACATACTTAACTTTTCTTAAGTATTTTATATCAGTATCTTGTATTTTGCTTTTTCTGTTTTTCAGTCAGTGCGAAAAAAAAAGATCATGAGAAGACAATTTGATAAAATTATGTATAAGACGTGTTACCTGTTCACCACCAGGTGGAGGCTGTTGTAGATAGACTAGGGTCTGTCCCGTTTCCGTAGCAATAGCAACCTGACATTTGCGGAACTCCATCTCCATGTTGCCAAGAGCACAACTCAGCTGATTCTCAAGCTCATCTCTAATACGCTGTAATCAATATTTACTTGTTGGCAATTCACAAAATAAAATTTCTTTAAATAAAATTAGACTTAACAGGATTGTGCATAAGAGAAATACAAAAAATTAAATATATACAATCAATTTGTTTAAATAGTAACTTCTTTCTTAGTATAACTTGTTACTGGGCATTTCTAAAAGCAAATTAATATCAGATTTCCAACAAATATGTCTAAAAAATGCTAGAATCATCTAAGTTGGAAACATTATTTGCTGGGCTGTTTGGCCATGGTCTATTGTGTGTGTTGACAGACATTTCGGAGGTCATCATCAGTGCTTCTCCCCAGAGATGAGGTAGAGACTACTTGGTTCTCTGCATGTCTGTTGGAAACTAAATCCAGACCAGTAAACCACTAGTGCCATAAAGTCATCAAGATGAAGGTCTGACTGACTTTCCAGCACTTTTACACCAATGAGCACCTAATCAATGACATTCACTACTTGCTAGGTGTTTTGGTGGCATTTTTTGAAAAGGGATTACAAAAGCCGGTGTCACAATGATGGGCAATGATAAACCATGTAATGATACTAATAAGAAGATCCCCGAAACTACTTTACTTACCTTATCAGAAGATTCCGAAAAAGCAAAAGCCCTTGGGTCACCACCACCACAGGTGGAATATGGAAACCGCAATACTGTTCCCAAGACAACAATTTAAAAATATCAAACTTAACTTATCAGAAAATTCTAAATTCAGCTAGATAAACTCATTGAGCACAGGTTAGGTTACAGGTGGGGCTATGTTAAAAATAACTTAACTCATATTCATTATTATTCACACAAATTTATTCATTGATATAATATAAAATATTACACAAATAATAATAAGATTTTTTTGTACAAGATATATTTTATAAGATACCCTGTTTTAACAGTTACCGTATGTCGTACAATCTATTTCTTCGTGTGAGAATTTTGAAAAACTTTACTGTAATATAACTGAACATTTGAACAAATAAACATTTAATTATCAATATAACACAAAAAGGAAATCAATTTAAACCAGTACTTTTTATTTATTCTCTCTCTCTCTCTCTCTCTCTCTCTCTCTCTCTCTCTCTCTCTCTCTCTCTCTCTCTCTCTCTCTCTCTCTCTCTCTCTCTCTCTCTCTTTTACTCCCCCCCTTTATCATTATGCTTTCTCTCGACTCTTGTTCTCTCGCATACACTTTCTGACACTCCTGATTATGTTTATTTCATATTTTTTATTTTATTTAACCAAAGTTTCCCCACTTTTGTTACTTATCTGTTTGTGTCCAACATTGTTGTTGTATTGTGGTTCAACGAGGTCACTACTACGCGCTAAGTTTACTCTGTCCTTTTGTTACACCTTTTGATGTGTAACCTGTTCAAAATACAATTATGTGACCTAGTTAGATCAACAAAACTTTATTAGTCGATCACTGATGTTCTTTGATGTGTAACCTGTTCAAAATACAATTATGTGACCTAATTAGATCAACAAAACTTTATTAGTCGATCACTGATGTTCTTTTTCTATTCAGATGACAACATAAGCTTTCACTTCGCTACATTTTTACCAAGGCACTGCCTTCTTGATTCGCTGCCGCTGCCGTGGCCGTCCATACTGCTCCAAAGTTACAAGGCGACTGACTCACGCAAAGCTCAGCGCACTATTCCGCTGTGCACAAAAGTGTTTTCCCAGCTTGTTCCAGGCGTGACATTGCTTTGTCTGATGAAATACTTCTCGACCTTGTGAAACTGATGCTTGAGTACACACAAATAATTATGTAGAAATCTCTTCCCAGGCCAAGGTCATGTATGCAATTCGCAGCTGTCTCTAACCCACGAAAATTCCAATGAATGTACCATTACAAGACCCCCCCTCCACCAAATGAGAGTTTTTATGTCCAAAAATATAAGAAATCTAATTGGGTGCCCTAAACCCTAAAACTGGGTGGATCAGTGAGGATATTCATTGGGTACTTACCCCCCCCCCCCCAATCCAGTGGCTGTGGTTGTACCCATATGACTTTACTGGACTTCCTTCATCAGGATCCCAACACTGTAAAGCCAGACAAGCACTTGACGACTCTGTCCTGACGCACCAGTCAGCACAGGTTCGCCCCCACAGTTCCACACAGATTCTGCAACAACAAAAGTTAAATATCATTAAATGGTCTTTCAACATTCCATATACCTGCACTGATTTGAATTCCTTCTAGAAGCACTGATTTGCATTGATCAAAGTTCTGATTTGTTTATCTAAATTCTAAAGCTTTATTCAAACAAACTTAAGCTATTTATAGTTTCCAAAAACTTTTATGTGGGGGGAATTGTGGTACATTTACCCCCCCACCCATCATAGATTAGTCTTATATTAATTAAATAAAATTTAGTACAATCCATATTACATTTATGAGTAGCCTATAAACCTCAATATAATCATAATACAGATTCAAACATCTACAACAACCAAAATCAATATTATTCAACAATAACCTGTAAAAACCAAAATCATATTCCCCTGTCGATGTCACCGAGGTTTCAAGTCTCCCTCAGGATTATTAGTAAAAATCAGCTAAGTCCCCAGATCATCACCATCTTCATTAACTAAACCAGTTTCATCAGCCTTTTCACAAAGTAAGTCATCACTTTGCTCTACTCTACTAACTCCTCACCTAAAACTTCAATGTGACTAATTAAATTTTTATAACCTCTATTTATATTGAATATTTTAACCTCAACACTTCTCTGCCTCTCACCATAGAACCTACTCCAAGCCTCAGTACTACCTCACTCCTTACAAAGGGCATAAAAAACTCACTATTAAACATCCTTGCTTTATTAGGTATACCACAAAAAATATCTATAGGACCACTTTGAGACACCGTGTCTCCCACATAACCTCTGGAGGACCCTTTGTCCTCTATAACCACTTGTTGACCCCTTACTCCTCTTAAACCACAGGGAAAATTTGCTGTTTGCATCTTGCTCTCACCTAACCTCACTTTACACTCTCTTTCAAACTCATCTATTACTACTATTACTCTTTCATCATTACTACCAGGCCCGTATTTTGGATGTATAACGCCCCTGTGCAGTCATTAATTTTACGCCCCCTATTCCCTGAGCTAAACTTCAGTGTCGCTATTCGTTTACAGACTATGGACAATAAATTGTTTAATTACTTACTTCAATTTTAAACTGTATTATAGACAGTATTTAAACTTAACTGAATACACAATATATGAAACAAAGGTGCAAGTTAAACATTTATACATTACTCTGAAGACGATATACGGTAAACACATAGAAAATAATCACTACAGTTTAATAACCTCAATTAAAAATATCACTGAAACATCCAGTTTGGTCAGTCAAACGTATATGGTAGAAACACTGAAATTTGATACTAACCATTTTGTGAAACTTACCGAACTTAGAGAAATGACTTTCTTCTGACTTTTGCATTTGCAAATGCATTTATCACTTCCTCAAAATCCAGACTGACAGTGATGTCTGATTCTATGGCGAGCACTCCAAGACTGACCACTCGTTCTTGATTCTGTGCTGTCCGTAGATAGTTCTTGATTCATTTTAAAACTGAAAATGACCTTTCAGCAGAACAGTTTGTTGCTGGAGTACAGTTGTAGATCTTGAGTGCAGTGTACACATTTGGGTAGACATCACTAATTTTCTTCGAAGCCAACATTCTGCAGAGAAATGGAAGAGACGATAATTTGTTACCATCTTCTGTCTTCATAGATGACAGATTGCTTTTCAAATGGATGTATTCTTCACCAAAGATGCTTTCTATGTCGGAATCATAAATGGCTCGAAGTTCCTCTGCAGCATCATAAATTTGAGGAGCTTCTAGTTTGGTGATATTTGAGAGAGTGAAAATATTAAATTATATTCTTTGTAGACATTAACTCTCTTCTGTAACTCAGTCTGGATAGTTTGTATGATCTTGGAATATGAAATTTCCATTCGTCTCCAGATCTTGTCATGTTCCAAGTCATCTGATTCACCTGATCCTAGTTCTTCTTCAGGACTTTCTGGTTCCGCTTCTGATTCAGATGATTCATCAAAAAATTGCCTACGTTTAATTTGACGTTTTGGTCTTGAAATCTCAACAGCTGAAGAAGAAGGAACTGATTCCAGACTCCTGATCTGATTAAGTTTCTTTTCAGCTGAATCTCTGTGATTGGGGAAACAGGTCTGAAGCTCAGTTAAATACACTGTAAGAGAGTCGTACATTTCAATAACAGTGGAAATATCCATTTCCTGAGCCTGCAATTTTTTCATGACTTTGCCAAATTGTTGAAGAATAGAACCCCACACTGATGTCATGAATGCTACCTCAATGCTATTTAATTTCCTAAGAAGACCCTCAGCTTGACATCTACCTTTACCCGTTTCATTTTCTGAAATAGTTCTTAATGCAGAAACCACTGCTTTCCAATCTGCATCCAAGCTCTTGCAAGCATCCTCACGAGCACACCATCGAGTTGTTGACAGTGATTTCAATGTCATGGTTACAGAATCAAAAAATGTTTCCAAGATATTCCATCTCCCTATAGAATCTGCGAAGTAATTATATAAACTTTGCAATAACTCAAAAAACCGTACTGCAGCAATACAGCATTTCGCTGCTTGTGAACCAACTAGATTCAATGAGTGAGCTGCACATGGAATGAAGAAAACAAGAGTATTTCTTTCCTTGAGTCTTGCTTGCAAGCCAGAATATATTCCAGACATGTTGGCCACATTGTCATATGATTGACCTCTACAGTTATCAACTTTCAGACCATGTTGTTCTAAAGAACAAGTCATTAGTGCTTCAAAAAGCTTTTCTCCAGTATGGCCTGTATTTTTCATAAAACACAGAAATCTTTCAACTGAGAGCCCACAATCAGTTACATATCTAACAACTACACTTAACTGGTCATTATGAGATAAATCTGGCGTAGAATCTACTATGACTGAAAAATATTTAGAAGAAATAACTTCACTGCCTATTTTTTCACTCACTGACTTACCCATAAGATGTATTAATTCTTCATAAGTTGCTGGTGACAAGTATGATGTAGATCCTTTTCCAGGAATACCGAACCGTGCAATATGGTCAGCCAGAAAAGAATCGTACTCTGCAATTAATTCCAAACACATCATGAAATTTCCATTTTTCACAGAGCCAAACTTCTCTTCGTCTCCACGAAATGCTAAACCCCTAGAAGCTAGTTTTTTAACTACAGAAACAACTCTTTTTAGTACATTTCTCCAATATGTAACTTCATGTTCATGCTGGCTGAGCAATCTTTGTCAATTCTGTTCATCTCATTTCCTCTACTTTTCAATTTTAACAAGCAGTCTCTGTGAGAAGCAGAATTTTCATGTTCGGCTATTCTTATGCCAGCATGGCTCCAATCATTGAAACCAGATGTTGCAAACTGAGATGTACCACCGAATAATTTGCATGGGGCACAGAACAGTGATCCTTGGCTGGGAGAATAAACAAGATATACACGGTTCATAATTTCCCCATTTACTAAAATCATATGGAATAGTTTCTTGCTGCAAAACCGTTGTGTTCCATCAGCATATCGCCGCGAGGACTGTGAAAAGTCAGCGTTTTTGTTTTGATTAATACCATTTTTTAACAAGTAATCCCGAGTTTGGTCAGTGTTTTCCCAATAGAATGGATCATTACTAGGAATAGACACTGCAAAATCCACTTCTGTAGAGAGCGTAGCTTGTTCCTGTACTTCGAGATTTTCGACTTCCACATTGTCTTTACTGTTTTCCACTATAATTTCAGCCGAATTTTCAGGCCTACACTGTTCACTTTTGTTTTCACCACTGAAATATGAGTCCAGTCGAGGTATTTTCTGCAAAATTTTACTCTCCCTCTGTCTTTTTTCCTCAGCTTTCTTGTGATATGCAGCACCACTTAACCTAGGTCGCCCACCCATACCATCCCTAAGCTATTATATCTTAACTGAAAAACCTATAGAAATACTGTTTTGTAGAACATTTAAAACTGATTAATTCACTGTCAACAGTTAAAATACTCGGCATATCGTACAAAATGCCTTGATTTTGAAAGTTAATAACAAGTTGGAACCACGTGGAACGATGAAACGCCAACTTAACTCTGAACTAATAACAACGTACACACCAAAGAATATGCACACTACTGCATCCGCGTAGGTGTACGAGCCACGAGCGTCTAGCCAGAGTAATTTCAATATAGGTGCTGCCATCTCGAAGAGAAGTGGTGCACTAATAGTACCATACTACTTTAATGCCAGAGCCAGAACGCTAATCTACTTCGGGCTTTATAATGATATGAAGCGATGTTTTTTTTTAACCAGCTATATTTTGCCGCCCTCAAAATTTTGCCGCCCTGTGCACCTGCACATGTTGCACATGCCTAAATACGGCCCTGATTACTCCTATTTAATATCTCATTACCTACCTCATTATGCTTAACCTTCTCATTAAATTAAGCATTTATATGTTCTTTAAACTCATTAATTTGTTTACCCACCTGCTCACTTAGATTATCCAACATTTGTTTATTCTGGGCAACAATACATTCAACTAATTTTTCCTCAATAGCACTTAACCATTTATCAAATTGTTTTTGTGAATTCCTTAATTCATTAAATTTTTCATTCATAGCAAAAATTGATTTTGTGAATTGCTCAATTATTTTTGTGAATTACTCAAATCACTAAATTTTTCACTGATATTACTCAGCATAGTACACAGAAAATTAATTACTTTATCATTTGATTTACCCTCTTTGTTTGTGGACACCGGGGTCGAGTGAACACAAGAATCACTCATTATGGCAGAGTCGGTCAGACTCATGTCAGTTATTTTTCATCTGCCATTTCTAATTACAGATATTACGGATACTTATATAACAAAACTAATACAAATCAAAAAATAATACCACAATTATACCATACAGTATGAAACATAACCACAAATGCTAAACATAGACACCTTATAATACGTAAAATCACTCCAAAACCTTTCCGTCATCTACCCTAACCTACTTCTGTGCTCTGAGTAGGCCTAACTCATTTAATAATTTTAATAAGCATTCCAGCATGGTCGCCAGTGACGTTTTGCCTGATGAAATACTTCTCGACCTTGTAAAACTGATGCATGAGTACACACAAATAATTACACACAAATCTCTTCCCAGGCCAAGGTCACGTACGCAGTTTGCAGCTGTCTATAACCCGCGAAAATTCCAATGACTGCACCATTACAACCATGAGTGTCTGGTTATGAGTGGGAACATGTGGAAAAGTAACATGTATAGGCCCTACACATTTATATAGTATTCATTTTTTAACATAATAAAATATTTTTATATACCGTATTTGTTTTTTATTAGCCAAGTAGAGATTCACTTTGGAGCCTACACACAGACACACACACTCACTTTTAAAAATAACCACACAAAAAGACCTTTTGGGTTAGATTTTTAGTGAACACGTATAAACGTTATGAGCCACCATTTCAAAGGAGCAGGGGATTCTAGTTACTATGTTTTTCAGTGGTTGCAATTCGATAATTGGATTTACGAAGGCAAAAACAATACTTAGTTTAAGTTAATAGACAATTATTAATAACATGGTAATTATACAAACTAAGCTCACCAAATTTGGACCTTTTTCTCTCAGTAAAACACATGATTCTTCATGTAGTTCTCTTGTACTTGATACTAGTTCAGTTACCTGTGGTCTCAATTCCAACTGTAACAATTAAAGTTAACTATAAATTTTGCTAAATAACAGTTCAAATGATAATTTGTATAAATTAAGGGTATGCTTACTTCATATTCTGAATACTAATTATCATCAATACAATTCAAAATTTGTAGTTTTTGATGTATACGTTGTAATATCAATTAGCACTTTTGATATTATAATGTTCATTCGGTTTTGTGCGTGTATTAAGCCACACGTTGTTGCGTCAATTTGTAACGTTGATTTGTAAAGGAGATACGATGAGAGATGGGTTTTCTCTTCCTGTTTTCTTTTGCCGTTGTTCTTATTTATGTACCTTCTGGCTGATTGCCTCACTGACGTCCTCGATTTTCTTATTGAGAGCTTGTCTTAATACTCCATTCTGTTTATCAACAGTTTCCCTTAATTCCTTGTTAGAATGCTCAATTCTCTCACTGATTTGTATAAGGTTGTCCTCATTGATTTTCTTAAGATCTTCTTTCATTCGTTTATTGTTTTCCTCAAGTTTTTCGTTCATTAGTTTGTTATCGTCCTGAATCTGTCTCGAACTCTCGTTATTCTTGTCAAACTTTTCATTAATTTGTTTCATCAGGTTTTCTTCAGTCCTGTCAAACTTTGTGTTTATTTGTTGTAAATTTTCATTAGTTTCCTCTTTATTTTTGTATAATTTCTCGTTCATTTGTTTCATCAGATTTTCTTCAGACATGTCAAACTTTGTGTTTATTTGTTTTAGACTTTCATTAGTTTCCTCTTTATTTTTGTCTAATTTTTCCTCCGAGCGTTTAAAATTTTCGCTAGTTTGTTTATTGTTATCCTTAATTTGTTTCATGAAATTTTCATTATTCTGTTTATTCTGTTCGGTCATCATTTTCATTATTTCCTGCCAACTTGGTTCTCCTCTGGCTTCCTCTTTTCCCGTTGTTTCTATTTCCTCCACCAAAGTTGTCTCTTTCCCTTCAACATTGACTTCTTTTTCGGTGATATATAATTACCTTAATATCCACTTTAGTGATACACAGTTTCGTCACTGATGACTTGTTTCGGGACTAAGTCCCATCCTCAGATACATAATTAATAAACTAAAATATTAAAATCACGACCATGATACTGGTCAAGTCAAAAATGAATAAAATAAATTATAAATCGCATGTAATAAGTTTTGCTAACCACGGCTGGAGCTCCCGCATGCGTTCACCCGCAACCGCGATTGTCATGCGACTCCTTTTTCGGCCTCCACCGCGCGTTTCTTGGACGTAGCTTGTTTATACGTTTTCCATTTCTTCTAACAACTGCCAGCTGAAATTAGATTACCTGTAATATCGTTAATGATAATTTTTTCCTTCTAGTTTCAGCCCGAAACGTTGGTGCGCCAATTTATAACGTTTATTGTTTTGTGCGTGTTGTCAGCCACACGTTGGATGCATCAATTTATAACGTTCATTCGGTTTTGTGCGTGTATTAAGCCACACGTTGTTGTGTCAATTTGTAACGTTGATTTGTAAAGGGGATACGACGAGAGATGGGTTTTCTCTTCCTGTTTTCTTTCGCCGTTGTTCTTATCTACCTTCTGGCTGATTGCCTCACTGACGTCCTCGATTTTCTTATTGAGAGCTTGTCTTAATACTCCATTCTGTTTATCAACAGTTTCCCTTAATTCCTTGTTAGAATGCTCAATTCTCTCATTGATTTGTATAAGGTTGTCCTCATTGATTTTCTTAAGATCTTCTTTCATTCGTTTATTGTTTTCCTCAAGTTTTTCGTTCGTTAGTTTGTTATCATCTGAATCTGTCTCAAACTCTCGTTATTCCTGTCAAACTTTTCATTCATTTGTTTCATCAGATTTTCTTCAGTCATGTCAAACTTTGTGTTTATTTGTTTTAGACTTTCATTAGTTTCCTCTTTATTTTTGTCAAATTTTTCCTCCAAGCGTTTAAAATTTTCGCTAGTTTGTTTATTGTTATCCTTAATTTGTTTCATGAAATTTTCACTATTCTGTTTATTCTGTTTGGTCATCATTTTCATTATTTCCTGCCAACTTGGTTCTTCTCTGGCTTCCTCTTTTCCCGTTGTTTCTATTTCCTCCACCAAAGTTGTCTCTTTCTCTTCAACATTGACTTCTTTTTCGGCCTCCGCCGCGCGTTTCTTGGACGTAGCTCGTTTATACATTTTCTGTTTCCTCTAACAACTGCCAGCTGAAATTAGGTAACCTGTAATATCGTTAATTTAATTTTTTCCTCCTAGTTTCAGCCCAAAACGTTGGTGTGCCAATTTATAACGTTTATTGTTTTGTGTGTGTCGTCAGCCCCATGTTGGGCACCAATTTGTAACGTTCATTCAGTTTTGTGCGTGTATTAAGCCACACGTTGTTGCGTCAATTTGTAACGTTGATTTGTAAAAGGGATACGACGAGAGATGGGTTTTCTCTTCCTGTTATTATGGAAATATAAAATTATTTATTATTATTACTTGAATATTTAAAACTTTATTTTATTTAGTAAAAGTGCCTCGGTGATACCCAGTCATCAACGACTTCACTGATACGAAAGTGGTGTTCGTAGCCGTACGGTTTGAATTGTCGCCAAAAATAATTAATCTTTTTAAAGTGAATCCGATTGTGTTGTTTTTTCACAATCGATTCCTGATTCGAATCGGTCTTCTAGGTTAGCCGACTTCGTCTCCAAAATTTTCGGAGTTCTTCACTCTCGTCGTGGTTCTACTCTTCCTCGTCTATCTGAAATTATTAAATCTTAATCCACTCTACAAAAACAAAATGCTGGTTCTGTTAACAAATTGATTTATTTGGTATTGTTTTAAAACTTGGATCAGTTGGTCGGTTCACGAGTCGATCAGATATGGTCCGAGTCGACTCGCTCACTAAACTCGATTTGAACAAACAATGTTAAAAATTCAGTACAATATTATTTTTTGTTCACGTCGTGGATTCTGTTAGCTGCTAGTAAAGATCGGAAAGTGCTTTAGTACAAAATACAATGCATTACATATGGTTAATTACAACTCTTAATAAATAACAAGACATAAAATAATACTGTGTTTAAAATGCTACAATTGTTAGGTTGATTAAACTTTCAACAAAATGGTTGGCCCCCCACTCCAAAATGGGGGACTTCCTCCAGCTGGCCGGCTATGCTATAAGCCTCAACCTAGTATCTTAAAATTAAATATTGTTTTAAGAATTTAATGTCAATAATGTCCCTGAATAAGGCTTTGTTAAGGTCCATTGTCTGGATTAACTGTGTTTTGGTGAATATTGTGTTGTGTAGTGATGTGGTTGGTTTGTTATTAAATAACCAAGATCCTCACCAACCCGATATCATGTGTGACGAACTTGGGAAGTGTTAGTTTAAATAGATCGTCCTTTTTTCATTCAAATTTCATTTCTTCTGTTATTATGTTTTCCAGGGTTATTCGGATTGGTTCTCCTGGAATTCCTATTGCATTTTTTACGTCTCCTTGTAACGGGTCAAATAAAAGGATTTTATTTTATTAATTTTTGGGGATTTATTAAAAAATATTTTAAATTCATTGTCCATCTGTGTGGCCATGTGTTTGAATAAAAGCATTGCACTAACCAAGGAACAATACGCAATAGTTGTTGTTTAACCTTTACAAAAGAATGTGCCCGGCGTCGATTCTAAGAACTTTACATTTGTGTGACGTCCGCGCCCAAACGCACCACACCAGCAAGTGCGCAGACGACGCCACGGTAGTAAAACTCAAAATGGCTTAGAGACGAAAGTTTGGACCCACATGGTCTCAAAACGACGGACGTAAGTCTAAGCCCAACCTCTTTTGTGACGTCAACCAGTGCTTACCAAATGTCATCCACGTCAAACACACAAAAAAAACCACGTGTGTTGAATGTGACACAGCAGTGGTGAAGAAATAGAAGGCATTGCTTTCCACCTTGTGGGACCACAATCTAGTTGATAGTAAGCGTAGAGACGCTCTCCCCAGTTCGCTACCGACAGTGCCTGGCCAGGTACTTGCCCCAAGGGGCTCTTTCAAAATTTATAAGTTTCAAGTAAAAAAGTGAGTTTCAATTAACAGTAATGTGACAGTGGTGTTAGTGTTCGACGAAAGGACATCAAAATCTATTTTTGGACATCTACGAACTTATAAATGAAGCAAATCGAGGTTGAGAGGACGCCTCGTGCCGGCAAGGGGTATATGTTTTAATTTCAATAATAATGGGGTGTATATCTATTTAAAGGGGGTGTTCTAAATTAGTATGAATGAGAGAGAGAGCAGACTGGGCGGCCTTCATAGATATAAGGTGTAGATTTTAATTCTGACAATATAAGATGTTTTACCAAAAATTGTAAGAAAATTCTGATTTATTTTGATAATTTTTATTGGAAAAGAATAACAGTACAAAACTGAAATAATTACTTATTAAAAGAATTTAATTTTCTTCAGAAATGAGTTACGTAAGTGATTTACTTAACCCATAAACCATACTTGCATTCTAACGTTCGTGTGTCGGATTCTGGGTTCTTGGGCAAAATACAAGGTAGGCAAAACTAATTTTATTTATTTATATTTGTAAGTAGAAAATAATAGCACAATGGCTTCTGAACAGGGACAGTTTTTATAACTTAAAATTTAATGTAAAAACCACACCTACAAATAAGATGCAAGTACGGTTGAAGGTTAAAAAATAACTGTACGTAACAATTATGTAATGTATGTAAGTCTAAGAGCAGTAGATGTAAATTAAGAAAATCAGTAAATTTACAATTTAAAATGGCAGGTAACGAAAGCAATATAAATGAAACGACTAGTGTCAAAAATTTTGATGAGTCAAACATGAGTAATTTTGAGATACATTCGACTCCAAGTGCGAGCCAAGATAAAGTAGAGTTAAATTTAACAGGTCCACGTAATGTGACTGAGGACTCGGGGGTCCAGGTAACTCCCACCTCAACAAAATGTAGTAAATTAGATGATGAGATAATGAATATATTACGAACCATATCAATGGATATTTACGAACAGAAAAACGAAATTCGAGAATTTAAAAGTAGTGTCAATGAGAAATTAGATGTACAGAATCATAATTTTAATGACAAATTTGATGAATTAAAAAAACAGAATGATGAATTAAAAAATAATATTCAAGAGATTAATAGACGTGAAAATACCCATGAAATGTTTAAAAATAGTTTGAATAAATTAGAACAGAGTATTGAAAGAATGGGAGTGGATGTGATGAATACAAACAAGAGTAATACAAATGAAAATTATAATGATATGTATAAAAATGTGGTACTAGAGAAAAAATTAACAAATGATAATGATGATGTCGAAAATGATAAAAATAATATTGAGAATAGTAATGTAATTGAAAAGGTGGTATCAGACAGTGATACGTTGAAAATAAACAGTGAGAGTACTGATGAAGTTGTAGAATGTAATAATGGAATGTTAATGTGCGTTTATGAGTCAGAGAGAAAGTGGAAAGATAGTATAGTGGTAGGAATGGGGGCAGAGGGTAAATTTTCCCCTGATTTGTGATGAACCAGAGTGTTCACAAGTGTTATTATTGGAGGGCAAGAGACCCTATTTAATGAAAGATTTAAGTTGTTTTCCTTTTTTGTATAAGTTAATACCCTCTGTGTGGAATGATGTTAAAAGTATGAGATGGTGTTATGATGAGAGAGAGTTAGATAGAGAATTGTGTGTTGATAAAGAGACAGAATTGTATAAATTAAAGAGAGATTATGATGAGTTGAAAGAAATGTTAGAAGTGCGTTTGAACAATAATAATTTAATTTATGATGAAAAAATAACTGACCCGATATTGAATATAATTACTAATGGAGACTGGACAGAAATACATAATGTTGACTTGGTATATGATTATTATGATAAAATGAATAAACTGAAATTTTATGGTTATGACACACAAGATGGCCATATGTGTGTAAATAAAAGTGAAAATTGTTATTTGAAACAAAGACTAATTTTTGACGATGGAGGTTAAACAATAAAACAATAAATGGACAATTTTAAATGTTTTGTTTTATGGTTCAGACCTGGCAAACTTGGACATTCAAGTGTGATATAACTGAATAAGTAATGATGAAGAATTGTAAATAAATGTTTAGTGAATTTAATTGTGTGTATTGGAAAATGTTAGGTAAACAAGGTGTATGTAGGTAATTGTTGTGATAATAATAACAGTATTTTGCAGTCTAAATAAATGACAAAAATAATTTTGAAGAAGATAATAAATGATTTGTAGTTACTGTACTTGGTGAAAGTAATTAAAAATGTTGTTTCAATAATGGATTTAATTAAAATAATTTGAAATGTTTAAATATTTTTGATTGATTCAACGGTTATATAATTGAATTTTTTAATGGATTTAAATTATTTTACGAGATTTGAATTTGATAATGATTAATCAATAGATAAATGTTAAATTGTTTGATATGAAATAACACTGTGATTAAATGTTTCAGAGGTTACGTGGAGATATTGGTGTGTAGGGTGTGTATATTTTGTGTTTATGTCAGTAGGTGAATACTGCACTGTAAGTATAAATTTTATAATACAAGTCAGAGAGAATGAAATGTTACAGGTGTTTAACTCAAATGAAAGAATTTTAACTCCATAATGAAAATAATTTGAGATAATAATTTAAAAGGTAATAATAACTGAAAGGTTATGTAAAACAAATGTTAATAATCAATTTGAAAATTTCAAGGAATCTAATTGTAGAAAGTGGTGAATGATGTAAATGATGATGGATAAAAGAGTTAATGAAAATTTCACATTATAATGTTTTATATAAAGTCTTAATTTAGCTATTAGGGTGCTATTGCTGGGGTGGCGTGTGCCCCAGTAGATAGTGGAAAGTGTTGGGGGTAACAGAGAGTGTTACCCCCATCGGAGGCCGAAAGGGCGAAAATGCACGGCACACCTTTTTTGTACAATTTCATATTGTACCTTGATAGACTTTCGAGCCGTGCAGTTAATGACGAGTGTAACATGCCTGAAGGTAAAGATGATTTCCCCGACTTTTCGGGCAATTACTGCCTTACCAGCACTAATCGTGGTTTTGGCTAGCGGTCAGCTATGGCCATAATCAAGTCCCTTGACCATAGCTGGCTTGAAATTGGTTGATATTAGAAATTAATAGGGGGGTGAAACTAGGGGAAATCCCGGAAACTATGGAACAGCGGCTGCCACTCTGTCCGAGTAGGGACAGCAAAGCCAGGTGGTAGACCCGCATTAAGGGTGTATAATTATATAATGAAGATATGTCGATATCTAAATAGTTCAAATGTAACGCCGAAGCAAGGACAAGGAGATGTGAAATTCCTCCAACTATGCCGTCCTTGTGGAGGCCAATGGGCGCTACAGTCCAACAGAACAAAACAATAGTGTGTGTGGTTTGGGGGGTTGCTCAGGTGAGCAACGAATTTAAATTTTATAACTTAAAGATGATAACTCATTTTTGCACTAATTAAATGCTTGTATTATGATTTGGTAAATAGGTGTTCATATGTTCAGTATACTGTGTTTATTCTGTTTTATAGATGTATTATGTTAGTGTGTTAGGTATAAGGATTGATAAAAATATGTATTGCATGTAATTTGTAGAGATTTGAAATGTGTTTGTCGTAAGGTCATTCACCTTGCTACGAAAGTCAGCTGATCCGCTGTAAAATGTCACTTATTAATGTCTGCCAATTTTCAAGGTAACTGATGTTTGGATATAATAATTCTAAGGTGTTAAAGATGTTATTTTAAAGGATGAGGAAAGTAATTTGATAAAGTTAAGATTTTAAATGATTTGTGGAAAAAAAATAGTAAAAGGTAGATTTTGGGGTGATTAATATTTTGTTGGGACATGTAGATCAGTCCAAGTTGAATTTAAAGTTGTACTAGAGATGAAAATGTTGTTGTGAATAAATGTAATGTAGAATTTGAGAAGTATTGATGCTGACACAGTAGATATGGGGAATATATGTAGAGTATTGATTGATATATTGATGTAATAAGTAAATGATGATATTTTGTTGTAGTTGATGTGATGTAATGAGAATGGTAATTAGGGTGATGGTAATTTTGTAAGAGGGGATAGTGTAGTGTAGGAGTCCGCAACAAAAGAGTTGGGACGGGAAGGGACCGTTTAGCGCCGGAAAGGGTTGCCTTAGGTAGAATCCAGGGACCAGATTAACGGAATGAGCTTTTTGGGGGGGGGAACACACATCCTAAGTACAAAGGGTTAGAGAGTATTTTTTTTTTATAACGAGAGAATGATGCGGATTGAGTTTAGTAGTAAGTTGGGTTTAGAGGGTGTTGGATAGATGTTTTGATAGAGATGGGTGTCATGTTTAGTTAGTTAGCTGTTAGTAGTATTAAAGTCCGAGGGAGAAAGATTATATGTGTATACATGCCAAGTGGCAGATCAAGTTAGTATAAATAATTAAATCACCCAAACTAATGAAGAATGAGAATATTAAAGAAAGTTATAGTAAAAATATAAAATTTTAATTGAAACAAGTGACAATTCTAATGGAATTTGAGAGTAAAGTATAGTGGTAAAATGTGTAATTTTGGATTAATTTAAATATCAATTTTATTGTTAATTATAATAATATTTTGTTATTTTTAAATGTCCTATTTTATTATGTTTTTGTGTTTAAAGATAGAATTTTAAAGAGGTCCAATGCATTTTCTGATGTAGCTTATATATAGCTTATGTAGGTCAAGGTTCTTGACTTGACCCAGTTTGATCAGCTGATGGGTGATGTTCTATACTAGACCCGTTTTGGCAATGAAGTGATGCCAATTTTGTTTCTTAATTAATTTAAATAAATTTAAATAATTTCAATGTTGAGAAAAATATATTTTAATAAATTCAAATTTTTTTGAAAAAAAAAAAAAAATTTGATTTTGTGCCTGCCATCTAATTGATGTTTTGAACTCTGATTATATTATTGTTTGTGTGTATTAATAGTGTTTTTTATTGAATTGTATTGTTTAGGGTATATGTATAATCACATGTTAGGATAAGGAAGTTCATGTTTTTAATAAATGTTCAATTTATTTGTTTTCTAATTATCAATAATAACGACGAGAATTATTCAATTTAGATAAAAGATTTGTATTTTGATTTTTGAGATTAATGGTAATATAGATTTGGTTTCAACTTAAAGGAAACTCCTAAATTTGATAAGATATGATAGGATGTAGCGATAAGTGTGTGTACAAGCCCAGTAACTGCTAAAGGCAGCCCAGTGTGCATGATAAGGGGGAACATATCGGTTGAGGATCTGGCATGATATAAGACCAGGGATTTGGATTTTGGGGTGGCATGTTAGAAGGTGAGGTGAGCTGTGGTGCGGGTCTGTTCGATTTTATGGTGTTGGGATCTCGCACAGAGAAGTCCAGTGATCTCGTTCAGATGCGGCCATAGTCGCCGAGCCAGGGGGGTTGTTTACCCATGAAGTATAAGAGCTAAAGGGGGTTGTTGGCACCATATCATCACCGGTCCTCTTAGGGGTTTTAGCAATGAGATTTCTTCTGTTTTGGAAGAAAATATCTCATTGGGGGGTATTGTAACGGGTCAAATAAAAGGATTTTATTTTATTAATTTTTGGGGATTTATTAAAAAATATTTTAAATTCATTGCCCATCTGTGTGGCCAGTCCACGTGTTTGAATAAAAGCATTGCGCTAACCAAGGAACAATACGCAATAGTTGTTGTGTAACCTTTACAAAAGAATGTGCCCGGCGTCGATTCTAAGAACTGTACATTTGTGTGACGTCCGCGCCCAAACGCACCACACCAGCAAGTGCGCAGACGACGCCACGGTAGTAAAACTCAAAATGGCTTAGAGACGAAAGTTTGGACGCACATGGTCTCGAAACGACGGATGTAAGTCTAAGCCCAACCTCTTTTGTGACGTCAACCAGTGCTTACCAAATGTCATCCACGTCAAACACACAAAAAAAACCACGTGTGTTGAATGTGACACAGCAGTGGCGAAGAAATAGAAGGCATTGCTTTCCACCTTGTGGGACCGCAATCTAGTTGATAGTAAGCGTAGAGACGCTCTCCCCAGTTCGCTACCGACAGTGCCTGGCCAGGTACTTGCCCCAAGGGGCTCTTTCAAAATTTATAAGTTTCAAGTAAAAAAGTGAGTTTCAATTAACAGTAATGTGACAGTGGTGTTAGTGTTCGACGAAAGGACATCAAAATCTATTTTTGGACATCTACGAACTTATAAATGAAGCAAATCGAGGTTGAGAGGACGCCTCGTGCCGGCAAGGGGTATATGTTTTAATTTCAATAATAATGGGGTGTATATCTATTTAAAGGGGGTGTTCTAAATTAGTATGAATGAGAGAGAGAGCAGACTGGGCGGCCTTCATAGATATAAGGTGTAGATTTTAATTCTGACAATATAAGATGTTTTACCAAAAATTGTAAGAAAATTCTGATTTATTTTGATAATTTTTATTGGAAAAGAATAACAGTACAAAACTGAAATAATTACTTATTAAAAGAATTTAATTTTCTTCAGAAATGAGTTACGTAAGTGATTTACTTAACCCATAAACCATACTTGCATTCTAACGTTCGTGTGTCGGATTCTGGGTTCTTGGGCAAAATACAAGGTAGGCAAAACTAATTTTATTTATTTATATTTGTAAGTAGAAAATAATAGCACAATGGCTTCTGAACAGGGACAGTTTTTATAACTTAAAATTTAATGTAAAAACCACACCTACAAATAAGATGCAAGTATGGTTGAAGGTTAAAAAATAACTGTACGTAACAATTATGTAAGGTATGTAAGTCTAAGAGCAGTAGATGTAAATTAAGAAAATCAGTAAATTTACAATTTAAAATGGCAGGTAACGAAAGCAATATAAATGAAACGACTAGTGTCAAAAATTTTGATGAGTCAAACATGAGTAATTTTGAGGTACATTCGACTCCAAGTGCGAGCCAAGATAAAGTAGAGTTAAATTTAACAGGTCCACGTAATGTGACTGAGGACTCGGGGGTCCAGGTAACTCCCACCTCAACAAAATGTAGTAAATTAGATGATGAGATAATGAATATATTACGAACCATATCAATGGATATTTACGAACAGAAAAACGAAATTCGAGAATTTAAAAGTAGTGTCAATGAGAAATTAGATGTACAGAATCATAATTTTAATGACAAATTTGATGAATTAAAAAAACAGAATGATGAATTAAAAAATAATATTCAAGAGATTAATAGACGTTGTGAAAATACCCATGAAATGTTTAAAAATAGTTTGAATAAATTAGAACAGAGTATTGAAAGAATGGGAGTGGATGTGATGAATACAAACAAGAGTAATACAAATGAAAATTATAATGATATGTATAAAAATGTGGTACTAGAGAAAAAATTAACAAATGATAATGATGATGTCGAAAATGATAAAAATAATATTGAGAATAGTAATGTAATTGAAAAGGTGGTATCAGAGAGTGATACGTTGAAAATAAACAGTGAGAGTACTGATGAAGTTGTAGAATGTAATAATGGAATGTTAATGTGTGTTTATGAGTCAGAGAGAAAGTGGAAAGATAGTATAGTGGTAGAATGGGGGCAGAGGGTAAATTTTCCCCTGATTTGTGATGAACCAGAGTGTTCACAAATGTTATTATTGGAGGGCAAGAGACCCTATTTAATGAAAGATTTAAGTTGTTTTCCTTTTTTGTATAAGTTAATACCCTCTGTGTGGAATGATGTTAAAAGTATGAGATGGTGTTATGATGAGAGAGAGTTAGATAGAGAATTGTGTGTTGATAAAGAGACAGAATTGTATAAATTAAAGAGAGATTATGATGAGTTGAAAGAAATGTTAGAAGTGCGTTTGAACAATAATAATTTAATTTATGATGAAAAAATAACTGACCCGATATTGAATATAATTACTAATGGAGACTGGACAGAAATACATAATGTTGACTTGGTATATGATTATTATGATAAAATGAATAAACTGAAATTTTATGGTTATGACACACAAGATGGCCATATGTGTGTAAATAAAAGTGAAAATTGTTATTTGAAACAAAGACTAATTTTTGACGATGGAGGTTAAACAATAAAACAATAAATGGACAATTTTAAATGTTTTGTTTTATGGTTCAGACCTGGCAAACTTGGACATTCAAGTGTGATATAACTGAATAAGTAATGATGAAGAATTGTAAATAAATGTTTAGTGAATTTAATTGTGTGTATTGTAAAATGTTAGGTAAACAAGGTGTATGTAGGTAATTGTTGTGATAATAATAACAGTATTTTGCAGTCTAAATAAATGACAAAAATAATTTTGAAGAAGATAATAAATGATTTGTAGTTACTGTACTTGGTGAAAGTAATTAAAAATGTTGTTTCAATAATGGATTTAATTAAAATAATTTGAAATGTTTAAATATTTTTGATTGATTCAACGGTTATATAATTGAATTTTTTAATGGATTTAAATTATTTTACGAGATTTGAATTTGATAATGATTAATCAATAGATAAATGTTAAATTGTTTGATATGAAATAACACTGTGATTAAATGTTTCAGAGGTTACGTGGAGATATTGGTGTGTAGGATATTTTGTGTTTATGTCAGTAGGTGAATACTGCACTGTAAGTATAAATTTTATAATACAAGTCAGAGAGAATGAAATGTTTACAGGTGTTTAACTCAAATGAAAGAATTTTAACTCCATAATGAAAATAATTTGAGATAATAATTTAAAAGGTAATAATAACTGAAAGGTTATGTAAAACAAATGTTAATAATCAATTTGAAAATTTCAAGGAATCTAATTGTAGAAAGTGGTGAATGATGTAAATGATGATGGATAAAAGAGTTAATGAAAATTTCACATTATAATGTTTTATATAAAGTCTTAATTTAGCTATTAGGGTGCTATTGCTGGGGTGGCGTGTGCCCCAGTAGATAGTGGAAAGTGTTGGGGGTAATAGAGAGTGTTACCCCCATCGGAGGCCGAAAGGGCGAAAATGCACGGCACACCTTTTTTGTACAATTTCATATTGTACCTTGATAGACTTTCGAGCCGTGCAGTTAATGACGAGTGTAACATGCCTGAAGGTAAAGATGATTTCCCCGACTTTTCGGGCAATTACTGCCTTACCAGCACTAATCGTGGTTTTGGCTAGCGGTCAGCTATGGCCATAATCAAGTCCCTTGACCATAGCTGGCTTGAAATTGGTTGATATTAGAAATTAATAGGGGGGTGAAACTAGGGGAAATCCCGGAAACTATGGAACAGCGGCTGCCACTCTGTCCGAGTAGGGACAGCAAAGCCAGGTGGTAGACCCGCATTAAGGGTGTATAATTATATAATGAAGATATGTCGATATCTAAATAGTTCAAATGTAATGCCGAAGCAAGGACAAGGAGATGTGAAATTCCTCCAACTATGCCGTCCTTGTGGAGGCCAATGGGCGCTACAGTCCAACAGAACAAAACAATAGTGTGTGTGGTTTGGGGGGTTGCTCAGGTGAGCAACGAATTTAAATTTTATAACTTAAAGATGATAACTCATTTTTGCACTAATTAAATGCTTGTATTATGATTTGGTAAATAGGTGTTCATATGTTCAGTATACTGTGTTTATTCTGTTTTATAGATGTATTATGTTAGTGTGTTAGGTATAAGGATTGATAAAAATATGTATTGCATGTAATTTGTAGAGATTTGAAATGTGTTTGTCGTAAGGTCATTCACCTTGCTACGAAAGTCAGCTGATCCGCTGTAAAATGTCACTTATTAATGTCTGCCAATTTTCAAGGTAACTGATGTTTGGATATAATAATTCTAAGGTGTTAAAGATGTTATTTTAAAGGATGAGGAAAGTAATTTGATAAAGTTAAGATTTTAAATGATTTGTGGAAAAAAAAATAGTAAAAGGTAGATTTTGGGGTGATTAATACTTTGTTGGGACATGTAGATCAGTCCAAGTTGAATTTAAAGTGGTACTAGAGATGAAAATGTTGTTGTGAATAAATGTAATGTAGAATTTGAGAAGTATTGATGCTGACACAGTAGATATGGGGAATATATGTAGAGTATTGATTGATATATTGATGTAATAAGTAAATGATGATATTTTGTTGTAGTTGATGTGATGTAATGAGAATGATAATTAGGGTGATGGTAATTTTGTAAGAGGGGATAGTGTAGTGTAGGAGTCCGCAACAAAAGGGTTGGGACGGGAAGGCACCGTTTAGCGCCGGAAAGGGTTGCCTTAGGTAGAATCCAGGGACCAGATTAAGGGAATGAGCTTTTTGGGGGGGGAACACACATCCTAAGTACAAAGGGTTAGAGAGTATTTTTTTTTTATAACGAGAGAATGATGCGGATTGAGTTTAGTAGTAAGTTGGGTTTAGAGGGTGTTGGATAGATGTTTTGATAGAGATGGGTGTCATGTTTAGTTAGTTAGCTGTTAGTAGTATTAAAGTCCGAGGGAGAAAGATTATATGTGTATACATGCCAAGTGGCAGATCAAGTTAGTATAAATAATTAAATCACCCAAACTAATGAAGAATGAGAATATTAAAGAAAGTTATAGTAAAAATATAAAATTTTAATTGAAACAAGTGACAATTCTAATGGAATTTGAGAGTAAAGTATAGTGGTAAAATGTGTAATTTTGGATTAATTTAAATATCAATTTTATTGTTAATTATAATAATATTTTGTTATTTTTAAATGTCCTATTTTATTATGTTTTTGTGTTTAAAGATAGAATTTTAAAGAGGTCCAATGCATTTTCTGATGTAGCTTATATATAGCTTATGTAGGTCAAGGTTCTTGACTTGACCCAGTTTGATCAGCTGATGGGTGATGTTCTATACTAGACCCGTTTTGGCAATGAAGTGATGCCAATTTTGTTTCTTAATTAATTTAAATAAATTTAAATAATTTCAATGTTGAGAAAAATATATTTTAATAAATTCAAATTTTTCTGAAAAAAAAAAAATTTGATTTTGTGCCTGCCATCTAATTGATGTTTTGAACTCTGATTATATTATTGTTTGTGTGTATTAATAGTGTTTTTTATTGAATTGTATTGTTTAGGGTATATGTATAATCACATGTTAGGATAAGGAAGTTCATGTTTTTAATAAATGTTCAATTTATTTGTTTTCTAATTATCAATAATAACGACGAGAATTATTCAATTTAGATAAAAGATTTGTATTTTGATTTTTGAGATTAATGGTAATATAGATTTGGTTTCAACTTAAAGGAAACTCCTAAATTTGATAAGATGTGATAGGATGTAGCGATAAGTATGTGTACAAGCCCAGTAACTGCTAAAGGCAGCCCAGTGTGCATGATAAGGGGGAACATTCGGTTGAGGACATGATATAAGACCAGGGATTTGGATTTTGGGGTGGCATGTTAGAAGGTGAGGTGAGCTGTGGTGCGGGTCTGTTCGATTTTATGGTGTTGGGATCTCGCACAGAGAAGTCCAGTGATCTCGTTCAGATGCGGCCATAGTCGCCGAGCCAGGGGGGTTGTTTACCCATGAAGTATAAGAGCTAAAGGGGGTTGTTGGCACCATATCCTCACCGGTCCTCTTAGGGGTTTTAGCAATGAGATTTCTTCTGTTTTGGAAGAAAATATCTCATTGGGGGGTATTGTAACGGGTCAAATAAAAGGATTTTATTTTATTAATTTTTGGGGATTTATTAAAAAATATTTTAAATTCATTGCCCATCTGTGTGCCCAGTCCACGTGTTTGAATAAAAGCATTGCGCTAACCAAGGAACAATACGCAATAGTTGTTGTGTAACCTTTACAAAAGAATGTGCCCGGCGTCGATTCTAAGAACTGTACATTTGTGTGACGTCCGCGCCCAAACGCACCACACCAGCAAGTGCGCAGACGACGCCACGGTAGTAAAACTCAAAATGGCTTAGAGACGAAAGTTTGGACGCACATGATCTCGAAACAACGGATGTAAGTCTAAGCCCAACCTCTTTTGTGACGTCAACCAGTGCTTACCAAATGTCATCCACGTCAAACACACAAAAAAAACCACGTGTGTTGAATGTGACACAGCAGTGGCGAAGAAATAGAAGGCATTGCTTTCCACCTTGTGGGACCGCAATCTAGTTGATAGTAAGCGTAGAGACGCTCTCCCCAGTTCGCTACCGACAGTGCCTGGCCAGGTACTTGCCCCAAGGGGCTCTTTCAAAATTTATAAGTTTCAAGTAAAAAAGTGAGTTTCAATTAACAGTAATGTGACAGTGGTGTTAGTGTTCGACGAAAGGACATCAAAATCTATTTTTGGACATCTACGAACTTATAAATGAAGCAAATCGAGGTTGAGAGGACGCCTCGTGCCGGCAAGGGGTATATGTTTCAATTTCAATAATAATGGGGTGGATATCTATTTAAAGGGGGTGCTCTAAATTAGTATGAATGAGAGAGAGAGCAGGCTGGGCGGCCTTCATAGATATAAGGTGTAGATTTTAATTCTGACAATATAAGATGTTTTACCAAAAAATGTAAGAAAATTCTGATTTATTTTGATAATTTTTATTGGAAAAGAATAACAGTACAAAACTGAAATAATTACTTATTAAAAGAATTTAATTTTCTTCAGAAATGAGTTGCGTAAGTGATTTACTTAACCCATAAACCATACTTGCATTCTAACGTTCGTGTGTCGGATTCTGGGTTCTTGGGCAAAATACAAGGTAGGTAAAAACTAATTTTATTTATTTATATTTGTAAGTAGAAAATAATAGCACAATGGCTTCTGAACAGGGACAGTTTTTATAACTTAAAATTTAATGTAAAAACCATACCTACAAATAAGATGCAAGTATGGTTGAAGGTTAAAAAATAACTGTACGTAACAATTATGTAAGGTATGTAAGTCTAAGAGCAGTAGATGTAAATTAAGAAAATCAGTAAATTTACAATTTAAAATGGCAGGTAACGAAAGCAATATAAATGAAACGACTAGTGTCAAAAATTTTGATGAGTCAAACATGAGTAATTTTGAGATACATTCGACTCCAAGTGCGAGCCAAGATAAAGTAGAGTTAAATTTAACAGGTCCACGTAATGTGACTGAGGACTCGGGGGTCCAGGTAACTCCCACCTCAACAAAATGTAGTAAATTAGATGATGAGATAATGAATATATTACGAACCATATCAATGGACATTTACGAACAGAAAAACGAAATTCGAGAATTTAAAAGTAGTGTCAATGAGAAATTAGATGTACAGAATCATAATTTTAATGACAAATTTGATGAATTAAAAAAACAGAATGATGAATTAAAAAATAATATTCAAGAGATTAATAGACGTTGTGAAAATACCCATGAAATGTTTAAAAATAGTTTGAATAAATTAGAACAGAGTATTGAAAGAATGGGAGTGGATGTGATGAATACAAACAAGAGTAATACAAATGAAAATTATAATGATATGTATAAAAATGTGGTACTAGAGAAAAAATTAACAAATGATAATGATGATGTCGAAAATGATAAAAATAATATTGAGAATAGTAATGTAATTGAAAAGGTGGTATCAGAGAGTGATACGTTGAAAATAAACAGTGAGAGTACTGATGAAGTTGTAGAATGTAATAATGGAATTTTAATGTGTGTTTATGAGTCAGAGAGAAAGTGGAAAGATAGTATAGTGGTAGAATGGGGGCAGAGGGTAAATTTTCCCCTGATTTGTGATGAACCAGAGTGTTCACAAGTGTTATTATTGGAGGGCAAGAGACCCTATTTAATGAAAGATTTAAGTTGTTTTCCTTTTTTGTATAAGTTAATACCCTCTGTGTGGAATGATGTTAAAAGTATGAGATGGTGTTATGATGAGAGAGAGTTAGATAGAGAATTGTGTGTTGATAAAGAGACAGAATTGTATAAATTAAAGAGAGATTATGATGAGTTGAAAGAAATGTTAGAAGTGCGTTTGAACAATAATAATTTAATTTATGATGAAAAAATAACTGACCCGATATTGAATATAATTACTAATGGAGACTGGACAGAAATACATAATGTTGACTTGGTATATGATTATTATGATAAAATGAATAAACTGAAATTTTATGGTTATGACACACAAGATGGCCATATGTGTGTAAATAAAAGTGAAAATTGTTATTTGAAACAAAGACTAATTTTTGACGATGGAGGTTAAACAATAAAACAATAAATGGACAATTTTAAATGTTTTGTTTTATGGTTCAGACCTGGCAAACTTGGACATTCAAGTGTGATATAACTGAATAAGTAATGATGAAGAATTGTAAATAAATGTTTAGTGAATTTAATTGTGTGTATTGTAAAATGTTAGGTAAACAAGGTGTATGTAGGTAATTGTTGTGATAATAATAACAGTATTTTGCAGTCTAAATAAATGACAAAAATAATTTTGAAGAAGATAATAAATGATTTGTAGTTACTGTACTTGGTGAAAGTAATTAAAAATGTTGTTTCAATAATGGATTTAATTAAAATAATTTGAAATGTTTAAATATTTTTGATTGATTCAACGGTTATATAATTGAATTTTTTAATGGATTTAAATTATTTTACGAGATTTGAATTTGATAATGATTAATCAATAGATAAATGTTAAATTGTTTGATATGAAATAACACTGTGATTAAATGTTTCAGAGGTTACGTGGAGATATTGGTGTGTAGGATATTTTGTGTTTATGTCAGTAGGTGAATACTGCACTGTAAGTATAAATTTTATAATACAAGTCAGAGAGAATGAAATGTTTACAGGTGTTTAACTCAAATGAAAGAATTTTAACTCCATAATGAAAATAATTTGAGATAATAATTTAAAAGGTAATAATAACTGAAAGGTTATGTAAAACAAATGTTAATAATCAATTTGAAAATTTCAAGGAATCTAATTGTAGAAAGTGGTGAATGATGTAAATGATGATGGATAAAAGAGTTAATGAAAATTTCACATTATAATGTTTTATATAAAGTCTTAATTTAGCTATTAGGGTGCTATTGCTGGGGTGGCGTGTGCCCCAGTAGATAGTGGAAAGTGTTGGGGGTAATAGAGAGTGTTACCCCCATCGGAGGCCGAAAGGGCGAAAATGCACGGCACACCTTTTTTGTACAATTTCATATTGTACCTTGATAGACTTTCGAGCCGTGCAGTTAATGACGAGTGTAACATGCCTGAAGGTAAAGATGATTTCCCCGACTTTTCGGGCAATTACTGCCTTACCAGCACTAATCGTGGTTTTGGCTAGCGGTCAGCTATGGCCATAATCAAGTCCCTTGACCATAGCTGGCTTGAAATTGGTTGATATTAGAAATTAATAGGGGGGTGAAACTAGGGGAAATCCCGGAAACTATGGAACAGCGGCTGCCACTCTGTCCGAGTAGGGACAGCAAAGCCAGGTGGTAGACCCGCATTAAGGGTGTATAATTATATAATGAAGACATGTCGATATCTAAATAGTTCAAATGTAACGCCGAAGCAAGGACAAGGAGATGTGAAATTCCTCCAACTATGCCGTCCTTGTGGAGGCCAATGGGCGCTACAGTCCTACAGAACAAAACAATAGTGTGTGTGGTTTGGGGGGTTGCTCAGGTGAGCAACGAATTTAAATTTTATAACTTAAAGATGATAACTCATTTTTGCACTAATTAAATGCTTGTATTATGATTTGGTAAATAGGTGTTCATATGTTCAGTATACTGTGTTTATTCTGTTTTATAGATGTATTATGTTAGTGTGTTAGGTATAAGGATTGATAAAAATATGTATTGCATGTAATTTGTAGAGATTTGAAATGTGTTTGTCGTAAGGTCATTCACCTTGCTACGAAAGTCAGCTGATCCGCTGTAAAATGTCACTTATTAATGTCTGCCAATTTTCAAGGTAACTGATGTTTGGATATAATAATTCTAAGGTGTTAAAGATGTTATTTTAAAGGATGAGGAAAGTAATTTGATAAAGTTAAGATTTTAAATGATTTGTGGAAAAAAAAATAGTAAAAGGTAGATTTTGGGGTGATTAATATTTTGTTGGGACATGTAGATCAGTCCAAGTTGAATTTAAAGTGGTACTAGAGATGAAAATGTTGTTGTGAATAAATGTAATGTAGAATTTGAGAAGTATTGATGCTGACACAGTAGATATGGGGAATATATGTAGAGTGTTGATTGATATATTGATGTAATAAGTAAATGATGATATTTTGTTGTAGTTGATGTGATGTAATGAGAATGATAATTAGGGTGATGGTAATTTTGTAAGAGGGGATAGTGTAGTGTAGGAGTCCGCAACAAAAGGGTTGGGACGGGAAGGCACCGTTTAGCGCCGGAAAGGGTTGCCTTAGGTAGAATCCAGGGACCAGATTAAGGGAATGAGCTTTTTGGGGGGGGAACACACATCCTAAGTACAAAGGGTTAGAGAGTATTTTTTTTTTATAACGAGAGAATGATGCGGATTGAGTTTAGTAGTAAGTTGGGTTTAGAGGGTGTTGGATAGATGTTTTGATAGAGATGGGTGTCATGTTTAGTTAGTTAGCTGTTAGTAGTATTAAAGTCCGAGGGAGAAAGATTATATGTGTATACATGCCAAGTGGCAGATCAAGTTAGTACAAATAATTAAATCACCCAAACTAATGAAGAATGAGAATATTAAAGAAAGTTATAGTAAAAATATAAAATTTTAATTGAAACAAGTGACAATTCTAATGGAATTTGAGAGTAAAGTATAGTGGTAAAATGTGTAATTTTGGATTAATTTAAATATCAATTTTATTGTTAATTATAATAATATTTTGTTATTTTTAAATGTCCTATTTTATTATGTTTTTGTGTTTAAAGATAGAATTTTAAAGAGGTCCAATGCATTTTCTGATGTAGCTTATATATAGCTTATGTAGGTCAAGGTTCTTGACTTGACCCAGTTTGATCAGCTGATGGGTGATGTTCTATACTAGACCCGTTTTGGCAATGAAGTGATGCCAATTTTGTTTCTTAATTAATTTAAATAAATTTAAATAATTTCAATGTTGAGAAAAATATATTTTAATAAATTCAAATTTTTTTGAAAAAAAAAAAAATTTGATTTTGTGCCTGCCATCTAATTGATGTTTTGAACTCTGATTATATTATTGTTTGTGTGTATTAATAGTGCTTTTTATTGAATTGTATTGTTTAGGGTATATGTATAATCACATGTTAGGATAAGGAAGTTCATGTTTTTAATAAATGTTCAATTTATTTGTTTTCTAATTATCAATAATAACGACGAGAATTATTCAATTTAGATAAAAGATTTGTATTTTGATTTTTGAGATTAATGGTAATATAGATTTGGTTTCAACTTAAAGGAAACTCCTAAATTTGATAAGATGTGATAGGATGTAGCGATAAGTATGTGTACAAGCCCAGTAACTGCTAAAGGCAGCCCAGTGTGCATGATAAGGGGGAACATATCGGTTGAGGACATGATATAAGACCAGGGATTTGGATTTTGGGGTGGCATGTTAGAAGGTGAGGTGCGCTGTGGTGCGGGTCTGTTCGATTGTATGGTGTTGGGATCTCGCACAGAGAAGTCCAGTGATCTCGTTCAGATGCGGCCATAGTCGCCGAGCCAGGGGGGTTGTTTACCCATGAAGTATAAGAGCTAAAGGGGGTTGTTGGCACCATATCCTCACCGGTCCTCTTAGGGGTTTTAGCAATGAGATTTCTTCTGTTTTGGAAGAAAATATCTCATTGGGGGGTATTGTAACGGGTCAAATAAAAGGATTTTATTTTATTAATTTTTGGGGATTTATTAAAAAATATTTTAAATTCATTGCCCATCTGTGTGCCCAGTCCACGTGTTTGAATAAAAGCATTGCGCTAACCAAGGAACAATACGCAATAGTTGTTGTGTAACCTTTACAAAAGAATGTGCCCGGCGTCGATTCTAAGAACTGTACATTTGTGTGACGTCCGCGCCCAAACGCACCACACCAGCAAGTGCGCAGACGACGCCACGGTAGTAAAACTCAAAATGGCTTAGGGACGAAAGTTTGGACGCACATGATCTCGAAACAACGGATGTAAGTCTAAGCCCAACCTCTTTTGTGACGTCAACCAGTGCTTACCAAATGTCATCCACGTCAAACACACAAAAAAACCACGTGTGTTGAATGTGACACAGCAGTGGCGAAGAAATAGAAGGCATTGCTTTCCACCTTGTGGGACCGCAATCTAGTTGATAGTAAGCGTAGAGACGCTCTCCCCAGTTCGCTACCGACAGTGCCTGGCCAGGTACTTGCCCCAAGGGGCTCTTTCAAAATTTATAAGTTTCAAGTAAAAAAGTGAGTTTCAATTAACAGTAATGTGACAGTGGTGTTAGTGTTCGACGAAAGGACATCAAAATCTATTTTTGGACATCTACGAACTTATAAATGAAGCAAATCGAGGTTGAGAGGACGCCTCGTGCCGGCAAGGGGTATATGTTTCAATTTCAATAATAATGGGGTGGATATCTATTTAAAGGGGGTGCTCTAAATTAGTATGAATGAGAGAGAGAGCAGGCTGGGCGGCCTTCATAGATATAAGGTGTAGATTTTAATTCTGACAATATAAGATGTTTTACCAAAAAATGTAAGAAAATTCTGATTTATTTTGATAATTTTTATTGGAAAAGAATAACAGTACAAAACTGAAATAATTACTTATTAAAAGAATTTAATTTTCTTCAGAAATGAGTTGCGTAAGTGATTTACTTAACCCATAAACCATACTTGCATTCTAACGTTCGTGTGTCGGATTCTGGGTTCTTGGGCAAAATACAAGGTAGGTAAAAACTAATTTTATTTATTTATATTTGTAAGTAGAAAATAATAGCACAATGGCTTCTGAACAGGGACAGTTTTTATAACTTAAAATTTAATGTAAAAACCACACCTACAAATAAGATGCAAGTATGGTTGAAGGTTAAAAAATAACTGTACGTAACAATTATGTAAGGTATGTAAGTCTAAGAGCAGTAGATGTAAATTAAGAAAATCAGTAAATTTACAATTTAAAATGGCAGGTAACGAAAGCAATATAAATGAAACGACTAGTGTCAAAAATTTTGATGAGTCAAACATGAGTAATTTTGAGATACATTCGACTCCAAGTGCGAGCCAAGATAAAGTAGAGTTAAATTTAACAGGTCCACGTAATGTGACTGAGGACTCGGGGGTCCAGGTAACTCCCACCTCAACAAAATGTAGTAAATTAGATGATGAGATAATGAATATATTACGAACCATATCAATGGATATTTACGAACAGAAAAACGAAATTCGAGAATTTAAAAGTAGTGTCAATGAGAAATTAGATGTACAGAATCATAATTTTAATGACAAATTTGATGAATTAAAAAAACAGAATGATGAATTAAAAAATAATATTCAAGAGATTAATAGACGTTGTGAAAATACCCATGAAATGTTTAAAAATAGTTTGAATAAATTAGAACAGAGTATTGAAAGAATGGGAGTGGATGTGATGAATACAAACAAGAGTAATACAAATGAAAATTATAATGATATGTATAAAAATGTGGTACTAGAGAAAAAATTAACAAATGATAATGATGATGTCGAAAATGATAAAAATAATATTGAGAATAGTAATGTAATTGAAAAGGTGGTATCAGAGAGTGATACGTTGAAAATAAACAGTGAGAGTACTGATGAAGTTGTAGAATGTAATAATGGAATGTTAATGTGTGTTTATGAGTCAGAGAGAAAGTGGAAAGATAGTATAGTGGTAGAATGGGGGCAGAGGGTAAATTTTCCCCTGATTTGTGATGAACCAGAGTGTTCACAAGTGTTATTATTGGAGGGCAAGAGACCCTATTTAATGAAAGATTTAAGTTGTTTTCCTTTTTTGTATAAGTTAATACCCTCTGTGTGGAATGATGTTAAAAGTATGAGATGGTGTTATGATGAGAGAGAGTTAGATAGAGAATTGTGTGTTGATAAAGAGACAGAATTGTATAAATTAAAGAGAGATTATGATGAGTTGAAAGAAATGTTAGAAGTGCGTTTGAACAATAATAATTTAATTTATGATGAAAAAATAACTGACCCGATATTGAATATAATTACTAATGGAGACTGGACAGAAATACATAATGTTGACTTGGTATATGATTATTATGATAAAATGAATAAACTGAAATTTTATGGTTATGACACACAAGATGGCCATATGTGTGTAAATAAAAGTGAAAATTGTTATTTGAAACAAAGACTAATTTTTGACGATGGAGGTTAAACAATAAAACAATAAATGGACAATTTTAAATGTTTTGTTTTATGGTTCAGACCTGGCAAACTTGGACATTCAAGTGTGATATAACTGAATAAGTAATGATGAAGAATTGTAAATAAATGTTTAGTGAATTTAATTGTGTGTATTGTAAAATGTTAGGTAAACAAGGTGTATGTAGGTAATTGTTGTGATAATAATAACAGTATTTTGCAGTCTAAATAAATGACAAAAATAATTTTGAAGAAGATAATAAATGATTTGTAGTTACTGTACTTGGTGAAAGTAATTAAAAATGTTGTTTCAATAATGGATTTAATTAAAATAATTTGAAATGTTTAAATATTTTTGATTGATTCAACGGTTATATAATTGAATTTTTTAATGGATTTAAATTATTTTACGAGATTTGAATTTGATAATGATTAATCAATAGATAAATGTTAAATTGTTTGATATGAAATAACACTGTGATTAAATGTTTCAGAGGTTACGTGGAGATATTGGTGTGTAGGATATTTTGTGTTTATGTCAGTAGGTGAATACTGCACTGTAAGTATAAATTTTATAATACAAGTCAGAGAGAATGAAATGTTTACAGGTGTTTAACTCAAATGAAAGAATTTTAACTAAATAATGAAAATAATTTGAGATAATAATTTAAAAGGTAATAATAACTGAAAGGTTATGTAAAACAAATGTTAATAATCAATTTGAAAATTTCAAGGAATCTAATTGTAGAAAGTGGTGAATGATGTAAATGATGATGGATAAAAGAGTTAATGAAAATTTCACATTATAATGTTTTATATAAAGTCTTAATTTAGCTATTAGGGTGCTATTGCTGGGGTGGCGTGTGCCCCAGTAGATAGTGGAAGTGTTGGGGGTAATAGAGAGTGTTACCCCCATCGGAGGCCGAAAGGGCGAAAATGCACGGCACACCTTTTTTGTACAATTTCATATTGTACCTTGATAGACTTTCGAGCCGTGCAGTTAATGACGAGTGTAACATGCCTGAAGGTAAAGATGATTTCCCCGACTTTTCGGGCAATTACTGCCTTACCAGCACTAATCGTGGTTTTGGCTAGCGGTCAGCTATGGCCATAATCAAGTCCCTTGACCATAGCTGGCTTGAAATTGGTTGATATTAGAAATTAATAGGGGGGTGAAACTAGGGGAAATCCCGGAAACTATGGAACAGCGGCTGCCACTCTGTCCGAGTAGGGACAGCAAAGCGAGGTGGTAGACCCGCATTAAGGGTGTATAATTATATAATGAAGATATGTCGATATCTAAATAGTTCAAATGTAACGCCGAAGCAAGGACAAGGAGATGTGAAATTCCTCCAACTATGCCGTCCTTGTGGAGGCCAATGGGCGCTACAGTCCAACAGAACAAAACAATAGTGTGTGTGGTTTGGGGGGTTGCTCAGGTGAGCAACGAATTTAAATTTTATAACTTAAAGATGATAACTCATTTTTGCACTAATTAAATGCTTGTATTATGATTTGGTAAATAGGTGTTCATATGTTCAGTATACTGTGTTTATTCTGTTTTATAGATGTATTATGTTAGTGTGTTAGGTATAAGGATTGATAAAAATATGTATTGCATGTAATTTGTAGAGATTTGAAATGTGTTTGTCGTAAGGTCATTCACCTTGCTACGAAAGTCAGCTGATCCGCTGTAAAATGTCACTTATTAATGTCTGCCAATTTTCAAGGTAACTGATGTTTGGATATAATAATTCTAAGGTGTTAAAGATGTTATTTTAAAGGATGAGGAAAGTAATTTGATAAAGTTAAGATTTTAAATGATTTGTGGAAAAAAAAATAGTAAAAGGTAGATTTTGGGGTGATTAATATTTTGTTGGGACATGTAGATCAGTCCAAGTTGAATTTAAAGTGGTACTAGAGATGAAAATGTTGTTGTGAATAAATGTAATGTAGAATTTGAGAAGTATTGATGCTGACACAGTAGATATGGGGAATATATGTAGAGTGTTGATTGATATATTGATGTAATAAGTAAATGATGATATTTTGTTGTAGTTGATGTGATGTAATGAGAATGGTAATTAGGGTGATGGTAATTTTGTAAGAGGGGATAGTGTAGTGTAGGAGTCCGCAACAAAAGGGTTGGGACGGGAAGGGACCGTTTAGCGCCGGAAAGGGTTGCCTTAGGTAGAATCCAGGGACCACATTAAGGGAATGAGCTTTTGGGGGGGGGGAACACACATCCTAAGTACAAAGGGTTAGAGAGTATTTTTTTTTTATAACGAGAGAATGATGCGGATTGAGTTTAGTAGTAAGTTGGGTTTAGAGGGTGTTGGATAGATGTTTTGATAGAGATGGGTGTCATGTTTAGTTAGTTAGCTGTTAGTAGTATTAAAGTCCGAGGGAGAAAGATTATATGTGTATACATGCCAAGTGGCAGATCAAGTTAGTATAAATAATTAAATCACCCAAACTAATGAAGAATGAGAATATTAAAGAAAGTTATAGTAAAAATATAAAATTTTAATTGAAACAAGTGACAATTCTAATGGAATTTGAGAGTAAAGTATAGTGGTAAAATGTGTAATTTTGGATTAATTTAAATATCAATTTTATTGTTAATTATAATAATATTTTGTTATTTTTAAATGTCCTATTTTATTATGTTTTTGTGTTTAAAGATAGAATTTTAAAGAGGTCCAATGCATTTTCTGATGTAGCTTATATATAGCTTATGTAGGTCAAGGTTCTTGACTTGACCCAGTTTGATCAGCTGATGGGTGATGTTCTATACTAGACCCGTTTTGGCAATGAAGTGATGCCAATTTTGTTTCTTAATTAATTTAAATAAATTTAAATAATTTCAATGTTGAGAAAAATATATTTTAATAAATTCAAATTTTTTTGAAAAAAAAAAAAAAATTTGATTTTGTGCCTGCCATCTAATTGATGTTTTGAACTCTGATTATATTATTGTTTGTGTGTATTAATAGTGTTTTTTATTGAATTGTATTGTTTAGGGTATATGTATAATCACATGTTAGGATAAGGAAGTTCATGTTTTTAATAAATGTTCAATTTATTTGTTTTCTAATTATCAATAATAACGACGAGAATTATTCAATTTAGATAAAAGATTTGTATTTTGATTTTTGAGATTAATGGTAATGTAGATTTGGTTTCAACTTAAAGGAAACTCCTAAATTTGATAAGATGTGATAGGATGTAGCGATAAGTGTGTGTACAAGCCCAGTAACTGCTAAAGGCAGCCCAGTGTGCATGATAAGGGGGAACATATCGGTTGAGGACATGATATAAGACCAGGGATTTGGATTTTGGGGTGGCATGTTAGAAGGTGAGGTGCGCTGTGGTGCGGGTCTGTTCGATTTTATGGTGTTGGGATCTCGCACAGAGAAGTCCAGTGATCTCGTTCAGATGCGGCCATAGTCGCCGAGCCAGGGGGGTTGTTTACCCATGAAGTATAAGAGCTAAAGGGGGTTGTTGGCACCATATCCTCACCGGTCCTCTTAGGGGTTTTAGCAATGAGATTTCTTCTGTTTTGGAAGAAAATATCTCATTGGGGGGTATTGTAACGGGTCAAATAAAAGGATTTTATTTTATTAATTTTTGGGGATTTATTAAAAAATATTTTAAATTCATTGCCCATCTGTGTGCCCAGTCCACGTGTTTGAATAAAAGCATTGCGCTAACCAAGGAACAATACGCAATAGTTGTTGTGTAACCTTTACAAAAGAATGTGCCCGGCGTCGATTCTAAGAACTGTACATTTGTGTGACGTCCGCGCCCAAACGCACCACACCAGCAAGTGCGCAGACGACGCCACGGTAGTAAAACTCAAAATGGCTTAGGGACGAAAGTTTGGACGCACATGATCTCGAAACAACGGATGTAAGTCTAAGCCCAACCTCTTTTGTGACGTCAACCAGTGCTTACCAAATGTCATCCACGTCAAACACACAAAAAAACCACGTGTGTTGAATGTGACACAGCAGTGGCGAAGAAATAGAAGGCATTGCTTTCCACCTTGTGGGACCGCAATCTAGTTGATAGTAAGCGTAGAGACGCTCTCCCCAGTTCGCTACCGACAGTGCCTGGCCAGGTACTTGCCCCAAGGGGCTCTTTCAAAATTTATAAGTTTCAAGTAAAAAAGTGAGTTTCAATTAACAGTAATGTGACAGTGGTGTTAGTGTTCGACGAAAGGACATCAAAATCTATTTTTGGACATCTACGAACTTATAAATGAAGCAAATCGAGGTTGAGAGGACGCCTCGTGCCGGCAAGGGGTATATGTTTCAATTTCAATAATAATGGGGTGGATATCTATTTAAAGGGGGTGCTCTAAATTAGTATGAATGAGAGAGAGAGCAGGCTGGGCGGCCTTCATAGATATAAGGTGTAGATTTTAATTCTGACAATATAAGATGTTTTACCAAAAAATGTAAGAAAATTCTGATTTATTTTGATAATTTTTATTGGAAAAGAATAACAGTACAAAACTGAAATAATTACTTATTAAAAGAATTTAATTTTCTTCAGAAATGAGTTGCGTAAGTGATTTACTTAACCCATAAACCATACTTGCATTCTAACGTTCGTGTGTCGGATTCTGGGTTCTTGGGCAAAATACAAGGTAGGTAAAAACTAATTTTATTTATTTATATTTGTAAGTAGAAAATAATAGCACAATGGCTTCTGAACAGGGACAGTTTTTATAACTTAAAATTTAATGTAAAAACCACACCTACAAATAAGATGCAAGTATGGTTGAAGGTTAAAAAATAACTGTACGTAACAATTATGTAAGGTATGTAAGTCTAAGAGCAGTAGATGTAAATTAAGAAAATCAGTAAATTTACAATTTAAAATGGCAGGTAACGAAAGCAATATAAATGAAACGACTAGTGTCAAAAATTTTGATGAGTCAAACATGAGTAATTTTGAGATACATTCGACTCCAAGTGCGAGCCAAGATAAAGTAGAGTTAAATTTAACAGGTCCACGTAATGTGACTGAGGACTCGGGGGTCCAGGTAACTCCCACCTCAACAAAATGTAGTAAATTAGATGATGAGATAATGAATATATTACGAACCATATCAATGGATATTTACGAACAGAAAAACGAAATTCGAGAATTTAAAAGTAGTGTCAATGAGAAATTAGATGTACAGAATCATAATTTTAATGACAAATTTGATGAATTAAAAAAACAGAATGATGAATTAAAAAATAATATTCAAGAGATTAATAGACGTTGTGAAAATACCCATGAAATGTTTAAAAATAGTTTGAATAAATTAGAACAGAGTATTGAAAGAATGGGAGTGGATGTGATGAATACAAACAAGAGTAATACAAATGAAAATTATAATGATATGTATAAAAATGTGGTACTAGAGAAAAAATTAACAAATGATAATGATGATGTCGAAAATGATAAAAATAATATTGAGAATAGTAATGTAATTGAAAAGGTGGTATCAGAGAGTGATACGTTGAAAATAAACAGTGAGAGTACTGATGAAGTTGTAGAATGTAATAATGGAATGTTAATGTGTGTTTATGAGTCAGAGAGAAAGTGGAAAGATAGTATAGTGGTAGAATGGGGGCAGAGGGTAAATTTTCCCCTGATTTGTGATGAACCAGAGTGTTCACAAGTGTTATTATTGGAGGGCAAGAGACCCTATTTAATGAAAGATTTAAGTTGTTTTCCTTTTTTGTATAAGTTAATACCCTCTGTGTGGAATGATGTTAAAAGTATGAGATGGTGTTATGATGAGAGAGAGTTAGATAGAGAATTGTGTGTTGATAAAGAGACAGAATTGTATAAATTAAAGAGAGATTATGATGAGTTGAAAGAAATGTTAGAAGTGCGTTTGAACAATAATAATTTAATTTATGATGAAAAAATAACTGACCCGATATTGAATATAATTACTAATGGAGACTGGACAGAAATACATAATGTTGACTTGGTATATGATTATTATGATAAAATGAATAAACTGAAATTTTATGGTTATGACACACAAGATGGCCATATGTGTGTAAATAAAAGTGAAAATTGTTATTTGAAACAAAGACTAATTTTTGACGATGGAGGTTAAACAATAAAACAATAAATGGACAATTTTAAATGTTTTGTTTTATGGTTCAGACCTGGCAAACTTGGACATTCAAGTGTGATATAACTGAATAAGTAATGATGAAGAATTGTAAATAAATGTTTAGTGAATTTAATTGTGTGTATTGTAAAATGTTAGGTAAACAAGGTGTATGTAGGTAATTGTTGTGATAATAATAACAGTATTTTGCAGTCTAAATAAATGACAAAAATAATTTTGAAGAAGATAATAAATGATTTGTAGTTACTGTACTTGGTGAAAGTAATTAAAAATGTTGTTTCAATAATGGATTTAATTAAAATAATTTGAAATGTTTAAATATTTTTGATTGATTCAACGGTTATATAATTGAATTTTTTAATGGATTTAAATTATTTTACGAGATTTGAATTTGATAATGATTAATCAATAGATAAATGTTAAATTGTTTGATATGAAATAACACTGTGATTAAATGTTTCAGAGGTTACGTGGAGATATTGGTGTGTAGGATATTTTGTGTTTATGTCAGTAGGTGAATACTGCACTGTAAGTATAATTTTTATAATACAAGTCAGAGAGAATGAAATGTTTACAGGTGTTTAACTCAAATGAAAGAATTTTAACTAAATAATGAAAATAATTTGAGATAATAATTTAAAAGGTAATAATAACTGAAAGGTTATGTAAAACAAATGTTAATAATCAATTTGAAAATTTCAAGGAATCTAATTGTAGAAAGTGGTGAATGATGTAAATGATGATGGATAAAAGAGTTAATGAAAATTTCACATTATAATGTTTTATATAAAGTCTTAATTTAGCTATTAGGGTGCTATTGCTGGGGTGGCGTGTGCCCCAGTAGATAGTGGAAGTGTTGGGGGTAATAGAGAGTGTTACCCCCATCGGAGGCCGAAAGGGCGAAAATGCACGGCACACCTTTTTTGTACAATTTCATATTGTACCTTGATAGACTTTCGAGCCGTGCAGTTAATGACGAGTGTAACATGCCTGAAGGTAAAGATGATTTCCCCGACTTTTCGGGCAATTACTGCCTTACCAGCACTAATCGTGGTTTTGGCTAGCGGTCAGCTATGGCCATAATCAAGTCCCTTGACCATAGCTGGCTTGAAATTGGTTGATATTAGAAATTAATAGGGGGGTGAAACTAGGGGAAATCCCGGAAACTATGGAACAGCGGCTGCCACTCTGTCCGAGTAGGGACAGCAAAGCGAGGTGGTAGACCCGCATTAAGGGTGTATAATTATATAATGAAGATATGTCGATATCTAAATAGTTCAAATGTAACGCCGAAGCAAGGACAAGGAGATGTGAAATTCCTCCAACTATGCCGTCCTTGTGGAGGCCAATGGGCGCTACAGTCCAACAGAACAAAACAATAGTGTGTGTGGTTTGGGGGGTTGCTCAGGTGAGCAACGAATTTAAATTTTATAACTTAAAGATGATAACTCATTTTTGCACTAATTAAATGCTTGTATTATGATTTGGTAAATAGGTGTTCATATGTTCAGTATACTGTGTTTATTCTGTTTTATAGATGTATTATGTTAGTGTGTTAGGTATAAGGATTGATAAAAATATGTATTGCATGTAATTTGTAGAGATTTGAAATGTGTTTGTCGTAAGGTCATTCACCTTGCTACGAAAGTCAGCTGATCCGCTGTAAAATGTCACTTATTAATGTCTGCCAATTTTCAAGGTAACTGATGTTTGGATATAATAATTCTAAGGTGTTAAAGATGTTATTTTAAAGGATGAGGAAAGTAATTTGATAAAGTTAAGATTTTAAATGATTTGTGGAAAAAAAAATAGTAAAAGGTAGATTTTGGGGTGATTAATATTTTGTTGGGACATGTAGATCAGTCCAAGTTGAATTTAAAGTGGTACTAGAGATGAAAATGTTGTTGTGAATAAATGTAATGTAGAATTTGAGAAGTATTGATGCTGACACAGTAGATATGGGGAATATATGTAGAGTGTTGATTGATATATTGATGTAATAAGTAAATGATGATATTTTGTTGTAGTTGATGTGATGTAATGAGAATGGTAATTAGGGTGATGGTAATTTTGTAAGAGGGGATAGTGTAGTGTAGGAGTCCGCAACAAAAGGGTTGGGACGGGAAGGGACCGTTTAGCGCCGGAAAGGGTTGCCTTAGGTAGAATCCAGGGACCACATTAAGGGAATGAGCTTTTGGGGGGGGGGAACACACATCCTAAGTACAAAGGGTTAGAGAGTATTTTTTTTTTATAACGAGAGAATGATGCGGATTGAGTTTAGTAGTAAGTTGGGTTTAGAGGGTGTTGGATAGATGTTTTGATAGAGATGGGTGTCATGTTTAGTTAGTTAGCTGTTAGTAGTATTAAAGTCCGAGGGAGAAAGATTATATGTGTATACATGCCAAGTGGCAGATCAAGTTAGTATAAATAATTAAATCACCCAAACTAATGAAGAATGAGAATATTAAAGAAAGTTATAGTAAAAATATAAAATTTTAATTGAAACAAGTGACAATTCTAATGGAATTTGAGAGTAAAGTATAGTGGTAAAATGTGTAATTTTGGATTAATTTAAATATCAATTTTATTGTTAATTATAATAATATTTTGTTATTTTTAAATGTCCTATTTTATTATGTTTTTGTGTTTAAAGATAGAATTTTAAAGAGGTCCAATGCATTTTCTGATGTAGCTTATATATAGCTTATGTAGGTCAAGGTTCTTGACTTGACCCAGTTTGATCAGCTGATGGGTGATGTTCTATACTAGACCCGTTTTGGCAATGAAGTGATGCCAATTTTGTTTCTTAATTAATTTAAATAAATTTAAATAATTTCAATGTTGAGAAAAATATATTTTAATAAATTCAAATTTTTTTGAAAAAAAAAAAAAAATTTGATTTTGTGCCTGCCATCTAATTGATGTTTTGAACTCTGATTATATTATTGTTTGTGTGTATTAATAGTGTTTTTTATTGAATTGTATTGTTTAGGGTATATGTATAATCACATGTTAGGATAAGGAAGTTCATGTTTTTAATAAATGTTCAATTTATTTGTTTTCTAATTATCAATAATAACGACGAGAATTATTCAATTTAGATAAAAGATTTGTATTTTGATTTTTGAGATTAATGGTAATGTAGATTTGGTTTCAACTTAAAGGAAACTCCTAAATTTGATAAGATGTGATAGGATGTAGCGATAAGTGTGTGTACAAGCCCAGTAACTGCTAAAGGCAGCCCAGTGTGCATGATAAGGGGGAACATATCGGTTGAGGACATGATATAAGACCAGGGATTTGGATTTTGGGGTGGCATGTTAGAAGGTGAGGTGCGCTGTGGTGCGGGTCTGTTCGATTTTATGGTGTTGGGATCTCGCACAGAGAAGTCCAGTGATCTCGTTCAGATGCGGCCATAGTCGCCGAGCCAGGGGGGTTGTTTACCCATGAAGTATAAGAGCTAAAGGGGGTTGTTGGCACCATATCCTCACCGGTCCTCTTAGGGGTTTTAGCAATGAGATTTCTTCTGTTTTGGAAGAAAATATCTCATTGGGGGGTATTGTAACAGGTCAAATAAAAGGATTTTATTTTATTAATTTTTGGGGATTTATTAAAAAATATTTTAAATTCATTGCCCATCTGTGTGGCCAGTCCACGTGTTTGAATAAAAGCATTGCGCTAACCAAGGAACAATACGCAATAGTTGTTGTGTAACCTTTACAAAAGAATGTGCCCGGCGTCGATTCTAAGAACTGTACATTTGTGTGACGTCCGCGCCCAAACGCACCACACCAGCAAGTGCGCAGACGACGCCACGGTAGTAAAACTCAAAATGGCTTAGAGACGAAAGTTTGGACGCACATGGTCTCGAAACGACGGATGTAAGTCTAAGCCCAACCTCTTTTGTGACGTCAACCAGTGCTTACCAAATGTCATCCACGTCAAACACACAAAAAAAACCACGTGTGTTGAATGTGACACAGCAGTGGCGAAGAAATAGAAGGCATTGCTTTCCACCTTGTGGGACCGCAATCTAGTTGATAGTAAGCGTAGAGACGCTCTCCCCAGTTCGCTACCGACAGTGCCTGGCCAGGTACTTGCCCCAAGGGGCTCTTTCAAAATTTATAAGTTTCAAGTAAAAAAGTGAGTTTCAATTAACAGTAATGTGACAGTGGTGTTAGTGTTCGATGAAAGGACATCAAAATCTATTTTTGGACATCTACGAACTTATAAATGAAGCAAATCGAGGTTGAGAGGACGCCTCGTGCCGACAAGGGGTATATGTTTCAATTTCAATAATAATGGGGTGAATATCTATTTAAAGGGGGTGCTCTAAATTAGTATGAATGAGAGAGAGAGCAGGCTGGGCGGCCTTCATAGATATAAGGTGTAGATTTTAATTCTGACAATATAAGATGTTTTACCAAAAAATGTAAGAAAATTCTGATTTATTTTGATAATTTTTATTGGAAAAGAATAACAGTACAAAACTGAAATAATTACTTATTAAAAGAATTTAATTTTCTTCAGAAATGAGTTGCGTAAGTGATTTACTTAACCCATAAACCATACTTGCATTCTAACGTTCGTGTGTCGGATTCTGGGTTCTTGGGCAAAATACAAGGTAGGTAAAAACTAATTTTATTTATTTATATTTGTAAGTAGAAAATAATAGCACAATGGCTTCTGAACAGGGACAGTTTTTATAACTTAAAATTTAATGTAAAAACCACACCTACAAATAAGATGCAAGTATGGTTGAAGGTTAAAAAATAACTGTACGTAACAATTATGTAAGGTATGTAAGTCTAAGAGCAGTAGATGTAAATTAAGAAAATCAGTAAATTTACAATTTAAAATGGCAGGTAACGAAAGCAATATAAATGAAACGACTAGTGTCAAAAATTTTGATGAGTCAAACATGAGTAATTTTGAGATACATTCGACTCCAAGTGCGAGCCAAGATAAAGTAGAGTTAAATTTAACAGGTCCAAGTAATGTGACTGAGGACTCGGGGGTCCAGGTAACTCCCACCTCAACAAAATGTAGTAAATTAGATGATGAGATAATGAATATATTAAGAACCATATCAATGGATATTTACGAACAGAAAAACGAAATTCGAGAATTTAAAAGTAGTTTCAATGAGAAATTAGATGTACAGAATCATAATTTTAATGACAAATTTGATGAATTAAAAAAACAGAATGATGAATTAAAAAATAATATTCAAGAGATTAATAGACGTTGTGAAAATACCCATGAAATGTTTAAAAATAGTTTGAATAAATTAGAACAGAGTATTGAAAGAATGGGAGTGGATGTGATGAATACAAACAAGAGTAATACAAATGAAAATTATAATGATATGTATAAAAATGTGGTACTAGAGAAAAAATTAACAAATGATAATGATGATGTCGAAAATGATAAAAATAATATTGAGAATAGTAATGTAATTGAAAAGGTAGTATCAGAGAGTGATACGTTGAAAATAAACAGTGAGAGTACTGATGAAGTTGTAGAATGTAATAATGGAATGTTAATGTGTGTTTATGAGTCAGAGAGAAAGTGGAAAGATAGTATAGTGGTAGAATGGGGGCAGAGGGTAAATTTTCCCCTGATTTGTGATGAACCAGAGTGTTCACAAGTGTTATTATTGGAGGGCAAGAGACCCTATTTAATGAAAGATTTAAGTTGTTTTCCTTTTTTGTATAAGTTAATACCCTCTGTGTGGAATGATGTTAAAAGTATGAGATGGTGTTATGATGAGAGAGAGTTAGATAGAGAATTGTGTGTTGATAAAGAGACAGAATTGTATAAATTAAAGAGAGATTATGATGAGTTGAAAGAAATGTTAGAAGTGCGTTTGAACAATAATAATTTAATTTATGATGAAAAAATAACTGACCCGATATTGAATATAATTACTAATGGAGACTGGACAGAAATACATAATGTTGACTTGGTATATGATTATTATGATAAAATGAATAAACTGAAATTTTATGGTTATGACACACAAGATGGCCATATGTGTGTAAATAAAAGTGAAAATTGTTATTTGAAACAAAGACTAATTTTTGACGATGGAGGTTAAACAATTAAACAATAAATGGACAATTTTAAATGTTTTGTTTTATGGTTCAGACCTGGCAAACTTGGACATTGAAGTGTGATATAACTGAATAAGTAATGATGAAGAATTGTAAATAAATGTTTAGTGAATTTAATTGTGTGTATTGTAAAATGTTAGGTAAACAAGGTGTATGTAGGTAATTGTTGTGATAATAATAACAGTATTTTGCAGTCTAAATAAATGACAAAAATAATTTTGAAGAAGATAATAAATGATTTGTAGTTACTGTACTTGGTGAAAGTAATTAAAAATGTTGTTTCAATAATGGATTTAATTAAAATAATTTGAAATGTTTAAATATTTTTGATTGATTCAACGGTTATATAATTGAATTTTTTAATGGATTTAAATTATTTTACGAGATTTGAATTTGATAATGATTAATTAATAGATAAATGTTAAATTGTTTGATATGAAATAACACTGTGATTAAATGTTTCAGAGGTTACGTGGAGATATTGGTGTGTAGGGTGTGTATATTTTGTGTTTATGTCAGTAGGTGAATACTGCACTGTAAGTATAAATTTTATAATACAAGTCAGAGAGAATGAAATGTTTACAGGTGTTTAACTCAAATGAAAGAATTTTAACTCCATAATGAAAATAATTTGAGATAATAATTTAAAAGGTAATAATAACTGAAAGGTTATGTAAAACAAATGTTAATAATCAATTTGAAAATTTCAAGGAATCTAATTGTAGAAAGTGGTGAATGATGTAAATGATGATGGATAAAAGAGTTAATGAAAATTTCACATTATAATGTTTTATATAAAGTCTTAATTTAGCTATTAGGGTGCTATTGCTGGGGTGGCGTGTGCCCCAGTAGATAGTGGAAAGTGTTGGGGGTAATAGAGAGTGTTACCCCCATCGGAGGCCGAAAGGGCGAAAATGCACGGCACACCTTTTTTGTACAATTTCATATTGTACCTTGATAGGCTTTCGAGCCGTGCAGTTAATGACGAGTGTAACATGCCTGAAGGTAAAGATGATTTCCCCGACTTTTCGGGCAATTACTGCCTTACCAGCACTAATCGTGGTTTTGGCTAGCGGTCAGCTATGGCCATCATCAAGTCCCTTGATCATAGCTGGCTTGAAATTGGTTGATATTAGAAATTAATAGGGGGGTGAAACTAGGGGAAATCCCGGAAACTATGGAACAGCGGCTGCCACTCTGTCCGAGTAGGGACAGCAAAGCCAGGTGGTAGACCCGCATTAAGGGTGTATAATTATATAATGAAGATATGTCGATATCTAAATAGTTCAAATGTAACGCCGAAGCAAGGACAAGGAGATGTGAAATTCCTCCAACTATGCCGTCCTTGTGGAGGCCAATGGGCGCTACAGTCCAACAGAACAAAACAATAGTGTGTGTGGTTTGGGGGGTTGCTCAGGTGAGCAACGAATTTAAATTTTATAACTTAAAGATGATAACTCATTTTTGCACTAATTAAATGCTTGTATTATGATTTGGTAAATAGGTGTTCATATGTTCAGTATACTGTGTTTATTCTGTTTTATAGATGTATTATGTTAGTGTGTTAGGTATAAGGATTGATAAAAATATGTATTGCATGTAATTTGTAGAGATTTGAAATGTGTTTGTCGTAAGGTCATTCACCTTGCTACGAAAGTCAGCTGATCCGCTGTAAAATGTCACTTATTAATGTCTGCCAATTTTCAAGGTAACTGATGTTTGGATATAATAATTCTAAGGTGTTAAAGATGTTATTTTAAAGGATGAGGAAAGTAATTTGATAAAGTTAAGATTTTAAATGATTTGTGGAAAAAAAAATAGTAAAAGGTAGATTTTGGGGTGATTAATATTTTGTTGGGACATGTAGATCAGTCCAAGTTGAATTTAAAGTGGTACTAGAGATGAAAATGTTGTTGTGAATAAATGTAATGTAGAATTTGAGAAGTATTGATGCTGACACAGTAGATATGGGGAATATATGTAGAGTGTTGATTGATATATTGATGTAATAAGTAAATGATGATATTTTGTTGTAGTTGATGTGATGTAATGAGAATGGTAATTAGGGTGATGGTAATTTTGTAAGAGGGGATAGTGTAGTGTAGGAGTCCGCAACAAAAGGGTTGGGACGGGAAGGGACCGTTTAGCGCCGGAAAGGGTTGCCTTAGGTAGAATCCAGGGACCACATTAAGGGAATGAGCTTTTGGGGGGGGGGAACACACATCCTAAGTACAAAGGGTTAGAGAGTATTTTTTTTTTATAACGAGAGAATGATGCGGATTGAGTTTAGTAGTAAGTTGGGTTTAGAGGGTGTTGGATAGATGTTTTGATAGAGATGGGTGTCATGTTTAGTTAGTTAGCTGTTAGTAGTATTAAAGTCCGAGGGAGAAAGATTATATGTGTATACATGCCAAGTGGCAGATCAAGTTAGTATAAATAATTAAATCACCCAAACTAATGAAGAATGAGAATATTAAAGAAAGTTATAGTAAAAATATAAAATTTTAATTGAAACAAGTGACAATTCTAATGGAATTTGAGAGTAAAGTATAGTGGTAAAATGTGTAATTTTGGATTAATTTAAATATCAATTTTATTGTTAATTATAATAATATTTTGTTATTTTTAAATGTCCTATTTTATTATGTTTTTGTGTTTAAAGATAGAATTTTAAAGAGGTCCAATGCATTTTCTGATGTAGCTTATATATAGCTTATGTAGGTCAAGGTTCTTGACTTGACCCAGTTTGATCAGCTGATGGGTGATGTTCTATACTAGACCCGTTTTGGCAATGAAGTGATGCCAATTTTGTTTCTTAATTAATTTAAATAAATTTAAATAATTTCAATGTTGAGAAAAATATATTTTAATAAATTCAAATTTTTTTGAAAAAAAAAAAAAATTTGATTTTGTGCCTGCCATCTAATTGATGTTTTGAACTCTGATTATATTATTGTTTGTGTGTATTAATAGTGTTTTTTATTGAATTGTATTGTTTAGGGTATATGTATAATCACATGTTAGGATAAGGAAGTTCATGTTTTTAATAAATGTTCAATTTATTTGTTTTCTAATTATCAATAATAACGACGAGAATTATTCAATTTAGATAAAAGATTTGTATTTTGATTTTTGAGATTAATGGTAATGTAGATTTGGTTTCAACTTAAAGGAAACTCCTAAATTTGATAAGATGTGATAGGATGTAGCGATAAGTGTGTGTACAAGCCCAGTAACTGCTAAAGGCAGCCCAGTGTGCATGATAAGGGGGAACATATCGGTTGAGGACATGATATAAGACCAGGGATTTGGATTTTGGGGTGGCATGTTAGAAGGTGAGGTGCGCTGTGGTGCGGGTCTGTTCGATTTTATGGTGTTGGGATCTCGCACAGAGAAGTCCAGTGATCTCGTTCAGATGCGGCCATAGTCGCCGAGCCAGGGGGGTTGTTTACCCATGAAGTATAAGAGCTAAAGGGGGTTGTTGGCACCATATCCTCACCGGTCCTCTTAGGGGTTTTAGCAATGAGATTTCTTCTGTTTTGGAAGAAAATATCTCATTGGGGGGTATTGTAACAGGTCAAATAAAAGGATTTTATTTTATTAATTTTTGGGGATTTATTAAAAAATATTTTAAATTCATTGCCCATCTGTGTGGCCAGTCCACGTGTTTGAATAAAAGCATTGCGCTAACCAAGGAACAATACGCAATAGTTGTTGTGTAACCTTTACAAAAGAATGTGCCCGGCGTCGATTCTAAGAACTGTACATTTGTGTGACGTCCGCGCCCAAACGCACCACACCAGCAAGTGCGCAGACGACGCCACGGTAGTAAAACTCAAAATGGCTTAGAGACGAAAGTTTGGACGCACATGGTCTCGAAACGACGGATGTAAGTCTAAGCCCAACCTCTTTTGTGACGTCAACCAGTGCTTACCAAATGTCATCCACGTCAAACACACAAAAAAAACCACGTGTGTTGAATGTGACACAGCAGTGGCGAAGAAATAGAAGGCATTGCTTTCCACCTTGTGGGACCGCAATCTAGTTGATAGTAAGCGTAGAGACGCTCTCCCCAGTTCGCTACCGACAGTGCCTGGCCAGGTACTTGCCCCAAGGGGCTCTTTCAAAATTTATAAGTTTCAAGTAAAAAAGTGAGTTTCAATTAACAGTAATGTGACAGTGGTGTTAGTGTTCGATGAAAGGACATCAAAATCTATTTTTGGACATCTACGAACTTATAAATGAAGCAAATCGAGGTTGAGAGGACGCCTCGTGCCGACAAGGGGTATATGTTTCAATTTCAATAATAATGGGGTGAATATCTATTTAAAGGGGGTGCTCTAAATTAGTATGAATGAGAGAGAGAGCAGGCTGGGCGGCCTTCATAGATATAAGGTGTAGATTTTAATTCTGACAATATAAGATGTTTTACCAAAAAATGTAAGAAAATTCTGATTTATTTTGATAATTTTTATTGGAAAAGAATAACAGTACAAAACTGAAATAATTACTTATTAAAAGAATTTAATTTTCTTCAGAAATGAGTTGCGTAAGTGATTTACTTAACCCATAAACCATACTTGCATTCTAACGTTCGTGTGTCGGATTCTGGGTTCTTGGGCAAAATACAAGGTAGGTAAAAACTAATTTTATTTATTTATATTTGTAAGTAGAAAATAATAGCACAATGGCTTCTGAACAGGGACAGTTTTTATAACTTAAAATTTAATGTAAAAACCACACCTACAAATAAGATGCAAGTATGGTTGAAGGTTAAAAAATAACTGTACGTAACAATTATGTAAGGTATGTAAGTCTAAGAGCAGTAGATGTAAATTAAGAAAATCAGTAAATTTACAATTTAAAATGGCAGGTAACGAAAGCAATATAAATGAAACGACTAGTGTCAAAAATTTTGATGAGTCAAACATGAGTAATTTTGAGATACATTCGACTCCAAGTCCGAGCCAAGATAAAGTAGAGTTAAATTTAACAGGTCCAAGTAATGTGACTGAGGACTCGGGGGTCCAGGTAACTCCCACCTCAACAAAATGTAGTAAATTAGATGATGAGATAATGAATATATTAAGAACCATATCAATGGATATTTACGAACAGAAAAACGAAATTCGAGAATTTAAAAGTAGTTTCAATGAGAAATTAGATGTACAGAATCATAATTTTAATGACAAATTTGATGAATTAAAAAAACAGAATGATGAATTAAAAAATAATATTCAAGAGATTAATAGACGTTGTGAAAATACCCATGAAATGTTTAAAAATAGTTTGAATAAATTAGAACAGAGTATTGAAAGAATGGGAGTGGATGTGATGAATACAAACAAGAGTAATACAAATGAAAATTATAATGATATGTATAAAAATGTGGTACTAGAGAAAAAATTAACAAATGATAATGATGATGTCGAAAATGATAAAAATAATATTGAGAATAGTAATGTAATTGAAAAGGTAGTATCAGAGAGTGATACGTTGAAAATAAACAGTGAGAGTACTGATGAAGTTGTAGAATGTAATAATGGAATGTTAATGTGTGTTTATGAGTCAGAGAGAAAGTGGAAAGATAGTATAGTGGTAGAATGGGGGCAGAGGGTAAATTTTCCCCTGATTTGTGATGAACCAGAGTGTTCACAAGTGTTATTATTGGAGGGCAAGAGACCCTATTTAATGAAAGATTTAAGTTGTTTTCCTTTTTTGTATAAGTTAATACCCTCTGTGTGGAATGATGTTAAAAGTATGAGATGGTGTTATGATGAGAGAGAGTTAGATAGAGAATTGTGTGTTGATAAAGAGACAGAATTGTATAAATTAAAGAGAGATTATGATGAGTTGAAAGAAATGTTAGAAGTGCGTTTGAACAATAATAATTTAATTTATGATGAAAAAATAACTGACCCGATATTGAATATAATTACTAATGGAGACTGGACAGAAATACATAATGTTGACTTGGTATATGATTATTATGATAAAATGAATAAACTGAAATTTTATGGTTATGACACACAAGATGGCCATATGTGTGTAAATAAAAGTGAAAATTGTTATTTGAAACAAAGACTAATTTTTGACGATGGAGGTTAAACAATTAAACAATAAATGGACAATTTTAAATGTTTTGTTTTATGGTTCAGACCTGGCAAACTTGGACATTGAAGTGTGATATAACTGAATAAGTAATGATGAAGAATTGTAAATAAATGTTTAGTGAATTTAATTGTGTGTATTGTAAAATGTTAGGTAAACAAGGTGTATGTAGGTAATTGTTGTGATAATAATAACAGTATTTTGCAGTCTAAATAAATGACAAAAATAATTTTGAAGAAGATAATAAATGATTTGTAGTTACTGTACTTGGTGAAAGTAATTAAAAATGTTGTTTCAATAATGGATTTAATTAAAATAATTTGAAATGTTTAAATATTTTTGATTGATTCAACGGTTATATAATTGAATTTTTTAATGGATTTAAATTATTTTACGAGATTTGAATTTGATAATGATTAATTAATAGATAAATGTTAAATTGTTTGATATGAAATAACACTGTGATTAAATGTTTCAGAGGTTACGTGGAGATATTGGTGTGTAGGGTGTGTATATTTTGTGTTTATGTCAGTAGGTGAATACTGCACTGTAAGTATAAATTTTATAATACAAGTCAGAGAGAATGAAATGTTTACAGGTGTTTAACTCAAATGAAAGAATTTTAACTCCATAATGAAAATAATTTGAGATAATAATTTAAAAGGTAATAATAACTGAAAGGTTATGTAAAACAAATGTTAATAATCAATTTGAAAATTTCAAGGAATCTAATTGTAGAAAGTGGTGAATGATGTAAATGATGATGGATAAAAGAGTTAATGAAAATTTCACATTATAATGTTTTATATAAAGTCTTAATTTAGCTATTAGGGTGCTATTGCTGGGGTGGCGTGTGCCCCAGTAGATAGTGGAAAGTGTTGGGGGTAATAGAGAGTGTTACCCCCATCGGAGGCCGAAAGGGCGAAAATGCACGGCACACCTTTTTTGTACAATTTCATATTGTACCTTGATAGGCTTTCGAGCCGTGCAGTTAATGACGAGTGTAACATGCCTGAAGGTAAAGATGATTTCCCCGACTTTTCGGGCAATTACTGCCTTACCAGCACTAATCGTGGTTTTGGCTAGCGGTCAGCTATGGCCATCATCAAGTCCCTTGATCATAGCTGGCTTGAAATTGGTTGATATTAGAAATTAATAGGGGGGTGAAACTAGGGGAAATCCCGGAAACTATGGAACAGCGGCTGCCACTCTGTCCGAGTAGGGACAGCAAAGCCAGGTGGTAGACCCGCATTAAGGGTGTATAATTATATAATGAAGATATGTCGATATCTAAATAGTTCAAATGTAACGCCGAAGCAAGGACAAGGAGATGTGAAATTCCTCCAACTATGCCGTCCTTGTGGAGGCCAATGGGCGCTACAGTCCAACAGAACAAAACAATAGTGTGTGTGGTTTGGGGGGTTGCTCAGGTGAGCAACGAATTTAAATTTTATAACTTAAAGATGATAACTCATTTTTGCACTAATTAAATGCTTGTATTATGATTTGGTAAATAGGTGTTCATATGTTCAGTATACTGTGTTTATTCTGTTTTATAGATGTATTATGTTAGTGTGTTAGGTATAAGGATTGATAAAAATATGTATTGCATGTAATTTGTAGAGATTTGAAATGTGTTTGTCGTAAGGTCATTCACCTTGCTACGAAAGTCAGCTGATCCGCTGTAAAATGTCACTTATTAATGTCTGCCAATTTTCAAGGTAACTGATGTTTGGATATAATAATTCTAAGGTGTTAAAGATGTTATTTTAAAGGATGAGGAAAGTAATTTGATAAAGTTAAGATTTTAAATGATTTGTGGAAAAAAAATAGTAAAAGGTAGATTTTGGGGTGATTAATATTTTGTTGGGACATGTAGATCAGTCCAAGTTGAATTTAAAGTGGTACTAGAGATGAAAATGTTGTTGTGAATAAATGTAATGTAGAATTTGAGAAGTATTGATGCTGACACAGTAGATATGGGGAATATATGTAGAGTATTCATTGATATATTGATGTAATAAGTAAATGATGATATTTTGTTGTAGTTGATGTGATGTAATGAGAATGGTAATTAGGGGATGGTAATTTTGTAAGAGGGGATAGTGTAGTGTAGGAGTCCGCAACAAAAGGGTTGGGACGGGAAGGGACCGTTTAGCACCGGAAAGGGTTGCCTTAGGTAGAATCCAGGGACCAGATTAAGGGAATGAGCTTTTGGGGGGGGGGAACACACATCCTAAGTACAAAGGGTTAGAGAGTATTTTTTTTTTTTATAACGAGAGAATGATGTGGATTGAGTTTAGTAGTAAGTTGGGTTTAGAGGGTGTTGGATAGATGTTTTGATAGAGATGGGTGTCATGTTTAGTTAGTTAGCTGTTAGTAGTATTAAAGTCCGAGGGAGAAAGATTATATGTGTATACATGCCAAGTGGCAGATCAAGTTAGTATAAATAATTAAATCACCCAAACTAATGAAGAATGAGAATATTAAAGAAAGTTATAGTAAAAATATAAAATTTTAATTGAAACAAGTGACAATTCTAATGGAATTTGAGAGTAAAGTATAGTGGTAAAATGTGTAATTTTGGATTAATTTAAATATCAATTTTATTGTTAATTATAATAATATTTTGTTATTTTTAAATGTCCTATTTTATTATGTTTTTGTGTTTAAAGATAGAATTTTAAAGAGGTCCAATGCATTTTCTGATGTAGCTTATATATAGCTTATGTAGGTCAAGGTTCTTGACTTGACCCAGTTTGATCAGCTGATGGGTGATGTTCTATACTAGACCCGTTTTGGCAATGAAGTGATGCCAATTTTGTTTCTTAATTAATTTAAATAAATTTAAATAATTTCAATGTTGAGAAAAATATATTTTAATAAATTCAAATTTTTTTGAAAAAAAAAAAAATTTGATTTTGTGCCTGCCATCTAATTGATGTTTTGAACTCTGATTATATTATTGTTTGTGTGTATTAATAGTGTTTTTTATTGAATTGTATTGTTTAGGGTATATGTATAATCACATGTTAGGATAAGGAAGTTCATGTTTTTAATAAATGTTCAATTTATTTGTTTTCTAATTATCAATAATAACGACGAGAATTATTCAATTTAGATAAAAGATTTGTATTTTGATTTTTGAGATTAATGGTAATATAGATTTGGTTTCAACTTAAAGGAAACTCCTAAATTTGATAAGATGTGATAGGATGTAGCGATAAGTATGTGTACAAGCCCAGTAACTGCTAAAGGCAGCCCAGTGTGCATGATAAGGGGGAACATATCGGTTGAGGACATGATATAAGACCAGGGATTTGGATTTTGGGGTGGCATGTTAGAAGGTGAGGTGCGCTGTGGTGCGGGTCTGTTCGATTGTATGGTGTTGGGATCTCGCACAGAGAAGTCCAGTGATCTCGTTCAGATGCGGCCATAGTCGCCGAGCCAGGGGGGTTGTTTACCCATGAAGTATAAGAGCTAAAGGGGGTTGTTGGCACCATATCCTCACCGGTCCTCTTAGGGGTTTTAGCAATGAGATTTCTTCTGTTTTGGAAGAAAATATCTCATTGGGGGGTATTGTAACGGGTCAAATAAAAGGATTTTATTTTATTAATTTTTGGGGATTTATTAAAAAATATTTTAAATTCATTGCCCATCTGTGTGCCCAGTCCACGTGTTTGAATAAAAGCATTGCGCTAACCAAGGAACAATACGCAATAGTTGTTGTGTAACCTTTACAAAAGAATGTGCCCGGCGTCGATTCTAAGAACTGTACATTTGTGTGACGTCCGCGCCCAAACGCACCACACCAGCAAGTGCGCAGACGACGCCACGGTAGTAAAACTCAAAATGGCTTAGAGACGAAAGTTTGGACGCACATGATCTCGAAACAACGGATGTAAGTCTAAGCCCAACCTCTTTTGTGACGTCAACCAGTGCTTACCAAATGTCATCCACGTCAAACACACAAAAAAAACCACGTGTGTTGAATGTGACACAGCAGTGGCGAAGAAATAGAAGGCATTGCTTTCCACCTTGTGGGACCGCAATCTAGTTGATAGTAAGCGTAGAGACGCTCTCCCCAGTTCGCTACCGACAGTGCCTGGCCAGGTACTTGCCCCAAGGGGCTCTTTCAAAATTTATAAGTTTCAAGTAAAAAAGTGAGTTTCAATTAACAGTAATGTGACAGTGGTGTTAGTGTTCGACGAAAGGACATCAAAATCTATTTTTGGACATCTACGAACTTATAAATGAAGCAAATCGAGGTTGAGAGGACGCCTCGTGCCGGCAAGGGGTATATGTTTCAATTTCAATAATAATGGGGTGGATATCTATTTAAAGGGGGTGCTCTAAATTAGTATGAATGAGAGAGAGAGCAGGCTGGGCGGCCTTCATAGATATAAGGTGTAGATTTTAATTCTGACAATATAAGATGTTTTACCAAAAAATGTAAGAAAATTCTGATTTATTTTGATAATTTTTATTGGAAAAGAATAACAGTACAAAACTGAAATAATTACTTATTAAAAGAATTTAATTTTCTTCAGAAATGAGTTGCGTAAGTGATTTACTTAACCCATAAACCATACTTGCATTCTAACGTTCGTGTGTCGGATTCTGGGTTCTTGGGCAAAATACAAGGTAGGTAAAAACTAATTTTATTTATTTATATTTGTAAGTAGAAAATAATAGCACAATGGCTTCTGAACAGGGACAGTTTTTATAACTTAAAATTTAATGTAAAAACCACACCTACAAATAAGATGCAAGTATGGTTGAAGGTTAAAAAATAACTGTACGTAACAATTATGTAAGGTATGTAAGTCTAAGAGCAGTAGATGTAAATTAAGAAAATCAGTAAATTTACAATTTAAAATGGCAGGTAACGAAAGCAATATAAATGAAACGACTAGTGTCAAAAATTTTGATGAGTCAAACATGAGTAATTTTGAGATACATTCGACTCCAAGTGCGAGCCAAGATAAAGTAGAGTTAAATTTAACAGGTCCACGTAATGTGACTGAGGACTCGGGGGTCCAGGTAACTCCCACCTCAACAAAATGTAGTAAATTAGATGATGAGATAATGAATATATTACGAACCATATCAATGGATATTTACGAACAGAAAAACGAAATTCGAGAATTTAAAAGTAGTGTCAATGAGAAATTAGATGTACAGAATCATAATTTTAATGACAAATTTGATGAATTAAAAAAACAGAATGATGAATTAAAAAATAATATTCAAGAGATTAATAGACGTTGTGAAAATACCCATGAAATGTTTAAAAATAGTTTGAATAAATTAGAACAGAGTATTGAAAGAATGGGAGTGGATGTGATGAATACAAACAAGAGTAATACAAATGAAAATTATAATGATATGTATAAAAATGTGGTACTAGAGAAAAAATTAACAAATGATAATGATGATGTCGAAAATGATAAAAATAATATTGAGAATAGTAATGTAATTGAAAAGGTGGTATCAGAGAGTGATACGTTGAAAATAAACAGTGAGAGTACTAATGAAGTTGTAGAATGTAATAATGGAATGTTAATGTGTGTTTATGAGTCAGAGAGAAAGTGGAAAGATAGTATAGTGGTAGAATGGGGGCAGAGGGTAAATTTTCCCCTGATTTGTGATGAACCAGAGTGTTCACAAGTGTTATTATTGGAGGGCAAGAGACCCTATTTAATGAAAGATTTAAGTTGTTTTCCTTTTTTGTATAAGTTAATACCCTCTGTGTGGAATGATGTTAAAAGTATGAGATGGTGTTATGATGAGAGAGAGTTAGATAGAGAATTGTGTGTTGATAAAGAGACAGAATTGTATAAATTAAAGAGAGATTATGATGAGTTGAAAGAAATGTTAGAAGTGCGTTTGAACAATAATAATTTAATTTATGATGAAAAAATAACTGACCCGATATTGAATATAATTACTAATGGAGACTGGACAGAAATACATAATGTTGACTTGGTATATGATTATTATGATAAAATGAATAAACTGAAATTTTATGGTTATGACACACAAGATGGCCATATGTGTGTAAATAAAAGTGAAAATTGTTATTTGAAACAAAGACTAATTTTTGACGATGGAGGTTAAACAATAAAACAATAAATGGACAATTTTAAATGTTTTGTTTTATGGTTCAGACCTGGCAAACTTGGACATTCAAGTGTGATATAACTGAATAAGTAATGATGAAGAATTGTAAATAAATGTTTAGTGAATTTAATTGTGTGTATTGTAAAATGTTAGGTAAACAAGGTGTATGTAGGTAATTGTTGTGATAATAATAACAGTATTTTGCAGTCTAAATAAATGACAAAAATAATTTTGAAGAAGATAATAAATGATTTGTAGTTACTGTACTTGGTGAAAGTAATTAAAAATGTTGTTTCAATAATGGATTTAATTAAAATAATTTGAAATGTTTAAATATTTTTGATTGATTCAACGGTTATATAATTGAATTTTTTAATGGATTTAAATTATTTTACGAGATTTGAATTTGATAATGATTAATCAATAGATAAATGTTAAATTGTTTGATATGAAATAACACTGTGATTAAATGTTTCAGAGGTTACGTGGAGATATTGGTGTGTAGGATATTTTGTGTTTATGTCAGTAGGTGAATACTGCACTGTAAGTATAAATTTTATAATACAAGTCAGAGAGAATGAAATGTTTACAGGTGTTTAACTCAAATGAAAGAATTTTAACTCCATAATGAAAATAATTTGAGATAATAATTTAAAAGGTAATAATAACTGAAAGGTTATGTAAAACAAATGTTAATAATCAATTTGAAAATTTCAAGGAATCTAATTGTAGAAAGTGGTGAATGATGTAAATGATGATGGATAAAAGAGTTAATGAAAATTTCACATTATAATGTTTTATATAAAGTCTTAATTTAGCTATTGGGGTGCTATTGCTGGGGTGGCGTGTGCCCCAGTAGATAGTGGAAGTGTTGGGGGTAATAGAGAGTGTTACCCCCATCGGAGGCCGAAAGGGCGAAAATGCACGGCACACCTTTTTTGTACAATTTCATATTGTACCTTGATAGACTTTCGAGCCGTGCAGTTAATGACGAGTGTAACATGCCTGAAGGTAAAGATGATTTCCCCGACTTTTCGGGCAATTACTGCCTTACCAGCACTAATCGTGGTTTTGGCTAGCGGTCAGCTATGGCCATAATCAAGTCCCTTGACCATAGCTGGCTTGAAATTGGTTGATATTAGAAATTAATAGGGGGGTGAAACTAGGGGAAATCCCGGAAACTATGGAACAGCGGCTGCCACTCTGTCCGAGTAGGGACAGCAAAGCCAGGTGGTAGACCCGCATTAAGGGTGTATAATTATATAATGAAGATATGTCGATATCTAAATAGTTCAAATGTAACGCCGAAGCAAGGACAAGGAGATGTGAAATTCCTCCAACTATGCCGTCCTTGTGGAGGCCAATGGGCGCTACAGTCCAACAGAACAAAACAATAGTGTGTGTGGTTTGGGGGGTTGCTCAGGTGAGCAACGAATTTAAATTTTATAACTTAAAGATGATAACTCATTTTTGCACTAATTAAATGCTTGTATTATGATTTGGTAAATAGGTGTTCATATGTTCAGTATACTGTGTTTATTCTGTTTTATAGATGTATTATGTTAGTGTGTTAGGTATAAGGATTGATAAAAATATGTATTGCATGTAATTTGTAGAGATTTGAAATGTGTTTGTCGTAAGGTCATTCACCTTGCTACGAAAGTCAGCTGATCCGCTGTAAAATGTCACTTATTAATGTCTGCCAATTTTCAAGGTAACTGATGTTTGGATATAATAATTCTAAGGTGTTAAAGATGTTATTTTAAAGGATGAGGAAAGTAATTTGATAAAGTTAAGATTTTAAATGATTTGTGGAAAAAAAAATAGTAAAAGGTAGATTTTGGGGTGATTAATATTTTGTTGGGACATGTAGATCAGTCCAAGTTGAATTTAAAGTGGTACTAGAGATGAAAATGTTGTTGTGAATAAATGTAATGTAGAATTTGAGAAGTATTGATGCTGACACAGTAGATATGGGGAATATATGTAGAGTGTTGATTGATATATTGATGTAATAAGTAAATGATGATATTTTGTTGTAGTTGATGTGATGTAATGAGAATGGTAATTAGGGTGATGGTAATTTTGTAAGAGGGGATAGTGTAGTGTAGGAGTCCGCAACAAAAGGGTTGGGACGGGAAGGGACCGTTTAGCGCCGGAAAGGGTTGCCTTAGGTAGAATCCAGGGACCACATTAAGGGAATGAGCTTTTGGGGGGGGGGAACACACATCCTAAGTACAAAGGGTTAGAGAGTATTTTTTTTTTATAACGAGAGAATGATGCGGATTGAGTTTAGTAGTAAGTTGGGTTTAGAGGGTGTTGGATAGATGTTTTGATAGAGATGGGTGTCATGTTTAGTTAGTTAGCTGTTAGTAGTATTAAAGTCCGAGGGAGAAAGATTATATGTGTATACATGCCAAGTGGCAGATCAAGTTAGTATAAATAATTAAATCACCCAAACTAATGAAGAATGAGAATATTAAAGAAAGTTATAGTAAAAATATAAAATTTTAATTGAAACAAGTGACAATTCTAATGGAATTTGAGAGTAAAGTATAGTGGTAAAATGTGTAATTTTGGATTAATTTAAATATCAATTTTATTGTTAATTATAATAATATTTTGTTATTTTTAAATGTCCTATTTTATTATGTTTTTGTGTTTAAAGATAGAATTTTAAAGAGGTCCAATGCATTTTCTGATGTAGCTTATATATAGCTTATGTAGGTCAAGGTTCTTGACTTGACCCAGTTTGATCAGCTGATGGGTGATGTTCTATACTAGACCCGTTTTGGCAATGAAGTGATGCCAATTTTGTTTCTTAATTAATTTAAATAAATTTAAATAATTTCAATGTTGAGAAAAATATATTTTAATAAATTCAAATTTTTTTGAAAAAAAAAAAAAAAATTTGATTTTGTGCCTGCCATCTAATTGATGTTTTGAACTCTGATTATATTATTGTTTGTGTGTATTAATAGTGTTTTTTATTGAATTGTATTGTTTAGGGTATATGTATAATCACATGTTAGGATAAGGAAGTTCATGTTTTTAATAAATGTTCAATTTATTTGTTTTCTAATTATCAATAATAACGACGAGAATTATTCAATTTAGATAAAAGATTTGTATTTTGATTTTTGAAATTAATGGTAATGTAGATTTGGTTTCAACTTAAAGGAAACTCCTACATTTGATAAGATGTGATAGGATGTAGCGATAAGTGTGTGTACAAGCCCAGTAACTGCTAAAGGCAGCCCAGTGTGCATGATAAGGGGGAACATATCGGTTGAGGACATGATATAAGACCAGGGATTTGGATTTTGGGGTGGCATGTTAGAAGGTGAGGTGCGCTGTGGTGCGGGTCTGTTCGATTTTATGGTGTTGGGATCTCGCACAGAGAAGTCCAGTGATCTCGTTCAGATGCGGCCATAGTCGCCGAGCCAGGGGGGTTGTTTACCCATGAAGTATAAGAGCTAAAGGGGGTTGTTGGCACCATATCCTCACCGGTCCTCTTAGGGGTTTTAGCAATGAGATTTCTTCTGTTTTGGAAGAAAATATCTCATTGGGGGGTATTGTAACAGGTCAAATAAAAGGATTTTATTTTATTAATTTTTGGGGATTTATTAAAAAATATTTTAAATTCATTGCCCATCTGTGTGGCCAGTCCACGTGTTTGAATAAAAGCATTGCGCTAACCAAGGAACAATACGCAATAGTTGTTGTGTAACCTTTACAAAAGAATGTGCCCGGCGTCGATTCTAAGAACTGTACATTTGTGTGACGTCCGCGCCCAAACGCACCACACCAGCAAGTGCGCAGACGACGCCACGGTAGTAAAACTCAAAATGGCTTAGAGACGAAAGTTTGGACGCACATGGTCTCGAAACGACGGATGTAAGTCTAAGCCCAACCTCTTTTGTGACGTCAACCAGTGCTTACCAAATGTCATCCACGTCAAACACACAAAAAAAACCACGTGTGTTGAATGTGACACAGCAGTGGCGAAGAAATAGAAGGCATTGCTTTCCACCTTGTGGGACCGCAATCTAGTTGATAGTAAGCGTAGAGACGCTCTCCCCAGTTCGCTACCGACAGTGCCTGGCCAGGTACTTGCCCCAAGGGGCTCTTTCAAAATTTATAAGTTTCAAGTAAAAAAGTGAGTTTCAATTAACAGTAATGTGACAGTGGTGTTAGTGTTCGATGAAAGGACAGCAAAATCTATTTTTGGACATCTACGAACTTATAAATGAAGCAAATCGAGGTTGAGAGGACGCCTCGTGCCGGCAAGGGGTATATGTTTTAATTTCAATAATAATGGGGTGTATATCTATTTAAAGGGGGTGCTCTAAATTAGTATGAATGAGAGAGAGAGCAGGCTGGGCGGCCTTCATAGATATAAGGTGTAGATTTTAATTCTGACAATATAAGATGTTTTACCAAAAAATGTAAGAAAATTCTGATTTATTTTGATAATTTTTATTGGAAAAGAATAACAGTACAAAACTGAAATAATTACTTATTAAAAGAATTTAATTTTCTTCAGAAATGAGTTGCGTAAGTGATTTACTTAACCCATAAACCATACTTGCATTCTAACGTTCGTGTGTCGGATTCTGGGTTCTTGGGCAAAATACAAGGTAGGTAAAAACTAATTTTATTTATTTATATTTGTAAGTAGAAAATAATAGCACAATGGCTTCTGAACAGGGACAGTTTTTATAAATTAAAATTTAATGTAAAAACCACACCTACAAATAAGATGCAAGTATGGTTGAAGGTTAAAAAATAACTGTACGTAACAATTATGTAAGGCATGTAAGTCTAAGAGCAGTAGATGTAAATTAAGAAAATCAGTAAATTTACAATTTAAAATGGCAGGTAACGAAAGCAATATAAATGAAACGACTAGTGTCAAAAATTTTGATGAGTCAAACATGAGTAATTTTGAGATACATTCGGCTCCAAGTGCGAGCCAAGATAAAGTAGAGTTAAATTTAACAGGTCCAAGTAATGTGACTGAGGACTCGGGGGTCCAGGTAACTCCCACCTCAACAAAATGTAGTAAATTAGATGATGAGATAATGAATATATTACGAACCATATCAATGGATATTTACGAACAGAAAAACGAAATTCGAGAATTTAAAAGTAGTGTCAATGAGAAATTAGATGTACAGAATCATAATTTTAATGACAAATTTGATGAATTAAAAAACAGAATGATGAATTAAAAAATAATATTCAAGAGATTAATAGACGTTGTGAAAATACCCATGAAATGTTTAAAAATAGTTTGAATAAATTAGAACAGAGTATTGAAAGAATGGGAGTGGATGTGATGAATACAAACAAGAGTAATACAAATGAAAATTATAATGATATGTATAAAAATGTGGTACTAGAGAAAAAATTAACAAATGATAATGATGATGTCGAAAATGATAAAAATAATATTGAGAATAGTAATGTAATTGAAAAGGTAGTATCAGAGAGTGATACGTTGAAAATAAACAGTGAGAGTACTGATGAAGTTGTAGAATGTAATAATGGAATGTTAATGTGTGTTTATGAGTCAGAGAGAAAGTGGAAAGATAGTATAGTGGTAGAATGGGGGCAGAGGGTAAATTTCCCCTGATTTGTGATGAACCAGAGTGTTCACAAGTGTTATTATTGGAGGGCAAGAGACCCTATTTAATGAAAGATTTAAGTTGTTTTCCTTTTTTGTATAAGTTAATACCCTCTGTGTGGAATGATGTTAAAAGTATGAGATGGTGTTATGATGAGAGAGAGTTAGATAGAGAATTGTGTGTTGATAAAGAGACAGAATTGTATAAATTAAAGAGAGATTATGATGAGTTGAAAGAAATGTTAGAAGTGCGTTTGAACAATAATAATTTAATTTATGATGAAAAAATAACTGACCCGATATTGAATATAATTACTAATGGAGACTGGACAGAAATACATAATGTTGACTTGGTATATGATTATTATGATAAAATGAATAAACTGAAATTTTATGGTTATGACACACAAGATGGCCATATGTGTGTAAATAAAAGTGAAAATTGTTATTTGAAACAAAGACTAATTTTTGCCGATGGAGGTTAAACAATAAAACAATAAATGGACAATTTTAAATGTTTTGTTTTATGGTTCAGACCTGGCAAACTTGGACATTGAAGTGTGATATAACTGAATAAGTAATGATGAAGAATTGTAAATAAATGTTTAGTGAATTTAATTGTGTGTATTGTAAAATGTTAGGTAAACAAGGTGTATGTAGGTAATTGTTGTGATAATAATAACAGTATTTTGCAGTCTAAATAAATGACATAAATAATTTTGAAGGAGATAGTAAATGATTTGTAGTTACTGTACTTGGTGAAAGTAATTAAAAATGTTGTTTCAATAATTGATTTAATTAAAATAATTTGAAATGTTTAAATATTTTTGATTGATTCAAAGGTTATATAATTGAATTTTTTAATGGATTTAAATTATTTTACGAGATTTGAATTTGATAATGATTAATCAATAAATAAATGTTAAATTGTTTGATATGAAATAACACTGTGATTAAATGTTTCAGAGGTTACGTGGAGATATTGGTGTGTAGGGTGTGTATATTTTGTGTTTATGTCAGTAGGTGAATACTGCACTGTAAGTATAAATTTTATAATACAAGTCAGAGAGAATGAAATGTTTACAGGTGTTTAACTCAAATGAAAGAATTTTAACTCCATAATGAAAATAATTTGAGATAATAATTTAAAAGGTAATAATAACTGAAAGGTTATGTAAAACAAATGTTAAAAATCAATTTGAAAATTTCAAGGAATCTAATTGTAGAAAGTGGTGAATGATGTAAATGATGATGGATAAAAGAGTTAATGAAAATTTCACATTATAATGTTTTATATAAAGTCTTAATTTAGCTATTAGGGTGCTATTGCTGGGGTGGCGTGTGCCCCAGTAGATAGTGGAAAGTGTTGGGGGTAATAGAGAGTGTTACCCCCATCGGAGGCCGAAAGGGCGAAAATGCACAGCACACCTTTTTTGTACAATTTCATATTGTACCTTGATAGACTTTCGAGCCGTGCAGTTAATGACGAGTGTAACATGCCTGAAGGTAAAGATGATTTCCCCGACTTTTCGGGCAATTACTGCCTTACCAGCACTAATCGTGGTTTTGGCTAGCGGTCAGCTATGGCCATAATCAAGTCCCTTGACCATAGCTGGCTTGAAATTGGTTGATATTAGAAATTAATAGGGGGGTGAAACTAGGGGAAATCCCGGAAACTATGGAACAGCGGCTGCCACTCTGTCCGAGTAGGGACAGCAAAGCCAGGTGGTAGACCCGCATTAAGGGTGTATAATTATATAATGAAGATATGTCGATATCTAAATAGTTCAAATGTAACGCCGAAGCAAGGACAAGGAGATGTGAAATTCCTCCAACTATGCCGTCCTTGTGGAGGCCAATGGGCGCTACAGTCCAACAGAACAAAACAATAGTGTGTGTGGTTTGGGGGGTTGCTCAGGTGAGCAACGAATTTAAATTTTATAACTTAAAGATGATAACTCATTTTTGCACTAATTAAATGCTTGTATTATGATTTGGTAAATAGGTGTTCATATGTTCAGTATACTGTGTTTATTCTGTTTTATAGATGTATTATGTTAGTGTGTTAGGTATAAGGATTGATAAAAATATGTATTGCATGTAATTTGTAGAGATTTGAAATGTGTTTGTCGTAAGGTCATTCACCTTGCTACGAAAGTCAGCTGATCCGCTGTAAAATGTCACTTATTAATGTCTGCCAATTTTCAAGGTAACTGATGTTTGGATATAATAATTCTAAGGTGTTAAAGATGTTATTTTAAAGGATGAGGAAAGTAATTTGATAAAGTTAAGATTTTAAATGATTTGTGGAAAAAAAATAGTAAAAGGTAGATTTTGGGGTGATTAATATTTTGTTGGGGCATGTAGATCAGTCCAAGTTGAATTTAAAGTGGTACTAGAGATGAAAATGTTGTTGTGAATAAATGTAATGTAGAATTTGAGAAGTATTGATGCTGACACAGTAGATATGGGGAATATATGTAGAGTATTGATTGATATATTGATGTAATAAGTAAATGATGATATTTTGTTGTAGTTGATGTGATGTAATGAGAATGGTAATTAGGGGATGGTAATTTTGTAAGAGGGGATAGTGTAGTGTAGGAGTCCGCAACAAAAGGGTTGGGACGGGAAGGGACCGTTTAGTGCCGGAAAGGGTTGCCTTAGGTAGAATCCAGGGACCAGATTAAGGGAATGAGCTTTTGGGGGGGGGGAACACACATCCTAAGTACAAAGGGTTAGAGAGTATTTTTTTTTTATAACGAGAGAATGATGCGGATTGAGTTTAGTAGTAAGTTGGGTTTAGAGGGTGTTGGATAGATGTTTTGATAGAGATGGGTGTCATGTTTAGTTAGTTAGCTGTTAGTAGTATTAAAGTCCGAGGGAGAAAGATTATATGTGTATACATGCCAAGTGGCAGATCAAGTTAGTATAAATAATTAAATCACCCAAACTAATGAAGAATGAGAATATTAAAGAAAGTTATAGTAAAAATATAAAATTTTAATTGAAACAAGTGACAATTCTAATGGAATTTGAGAGTAAAGTATAGTGGTAAAATGTGTAATTTTGGATTAATTTAAATATCAATTTTATTGTTAATTATAATAATATTTTGTTACTTTTAAATGTCCTATTTTATTATGTTTTTGTGTTTAAAGATAGAATTTTAAAGAGGTCCAATGCATTTTCTGATGTAGCTTATATATAGCTTATGTAGGTCAAGGTTCTTGACTTGACCCAGTTTGATCAGCTGATGGGTGATGTTTTATACTAGACCCGTTTTGGCAATGAAGTGATGCCAATTTTGTTTCTTAATTAATTTAAATAAATTTAAATAATTTCAATGTTGAGAAAAATATATTTTAATAAATTTAAATTTTTTTGAAAAAAGAAAAAATTTGATTTTGTGCCTGCCATCTAATTGATGTTTTGAACTCTGATTATATTATTGTTTGTGTGTATTAATAGTGTTTTTTATTGAATTGTATTGTTTAGGGTATATGTATAATCACATGTTAGGATAAGGAAGTTCATGTTTTTAATAAATGTTCAATTTATTTGTTTTCTAATTATCAATAATAACGACGAGAATTATTCAATTTAGATAAAAGATTTGTATTTTGATTTTTGAGATTAATGGTAATATAGATTTGGTTTCAACTTAAAGGAAACTCCTAAATTTGATAAGATGTGATAGGATGTAGCGATAAGTGTGTGTACAAGCCCAGTAACTGCTAAAGGCAGCCCAGTGTGCATGATAAGGGGGAACATATCGGTTGAGGATCTGGCATGATATAAGACCAGGGATTTGGATTTTGGGGTGGCATGTTAGAAGGTGAGGTGTGCTGTGGTGCGGGTCTGTCCGATTTTATGGTGTTGGGATCTCGCACAGAGAAGTCCAGTGATCTCGTTCAGATGCGGCCATAGTCGCCGAGCCAGGGGGGTTGTTTACCCATGAAGTATAAGAGCTAAAGGGGGATGTTGGCACCATATCCTCACCGGTCCTCTTAGGGGTTTTAGCAATGAGATTTCTTCTGTTTCGGCAGAAGATATCTCATTGGGGGGTATTGTAACGGGTCAAATAAAAGGATTTTATTTTATTAATTTTTGGGGATTTATTAAAAAATATTTTAAATTCATTGTCCATTTGTGTGGCCAGTCCACGTGTTTGAATAAAAGCATTGCGCTAACCAAGGAACAATACGCAATAGTTGTTGTGTAACCTTTACAAAAGAATGTGCCCGGCATCGATTCTAAGAACTGTACATTTGTGTGACGTCCGCGCCCAAACGCACCACACCAGCAAGTGCGCAGACGACGCCACGGTAGTAAAACTCAAAATGGCTTAGAGACGAAAGTTTGGACGCACATGGTCTCGAAACGACGGATATAAGTCTAAGCCCAACCTCTTTTGTGACGTCAACCAGTGCTTACCAAATGTCATCCACGTCAAACACACAAAAAAAACCACGTGTGTTGAATGTGATACAGCAGTGGCGAAGAAATAGAAGGCATTGCTTTCCACCTTGTGGGACCGCAATCTAGTTGATAGTAAGCATAGAGACGCTCTCCCCAGTTCGCTACCGACAGTGCCTGGCCAGGTACTTGCCCCAAGGGGCTCTTTCAAAATTTATAAGTTTCAAGTAAAAAAGTGAGTTTCAATTAACAGTAATGTGACAGTGGTGTTAGTGTTCGATGAAAGGACATCAAAATCTATTTTTGGACATCTACGAACTTATAAATGAAGCAAATCGAGGTTGAGAGGACGCCTCGTGCCGGCAAGGGGTATATGTTTTAATTTCAATAATAATGGGGTGTATATCTATTTAAAGGGGGTGCTCTAAATTAGTATGAATGAGAGAGAGAGCAGGCTGGGCGGCCTTCATAGATATAAGGTGTAGATTTTAATTCTGACAATATAAGATGTTTTACCAAAAAATGTAAGAAAATTCTGATTTATTTTGATAATTTTTATTGGAAAAGAATAACAGTACAAAACTGAAATAATTACTTATTAAAAGAATTTAATTTTCTTCAGAAATGAGTTGCGTAAGTGATTTACTTAACCCATAAACCATACTTGCATTCTAACGTTCGTGTGTCGGATTCTGGGTTCTTGGGCAAAATACAAGGTAGGTAAAAACTAATTTTATTTATTTATATTTGTAAGTAGAAAATAATAGCACAATGGCTTCTGAACAGGGACAGTTTTTATAAATTAAAATTTAATGTAAAAACCACACCTACAAATAAGATGCAAGTATGGTTGAAGGTTAAAAAATAACTGTACGTAACAATTATGTAAGGCATGTAAGTCTAAGAGCAGTAGATGTAAATTAAGAAAATCAGTAAATTTACAATTTAAAATGGCAGGTAACGAAAGCAATATAAATGAAACGACTAGTGTCAAAAATTTTGATGAGTCAAACATGAGTAATTTTGAGATACATTCGGCTCCAAGTGCGAGCCAAGATAAAGTAGAGTTAAATTTAACAGGTCCAAGTAATGTGACTGAGGACTCGGGGGTCCAGGTAACTCCCACCTCAACAAAATGTAGTAAATTAGATGATGAGATAATGAATATATTACGAACCATATCAATGGATATTTACGAACAGAAAAACGAAATTCGAGAATTTAAAAGTAGTGTCAATGAGAAATTAGATGTACAGAATCATAATTTTAATGACAAATTTGATGAATTAAAAAACAGAATGATGAATTAAAAAATAATATTCAAGAGATTAATAGACGTTGTGAAAATACCCATGAAATGTTTAAAAATAGTTTGAATAAATTAGAACAGAGTATTGAAAGAATGGGAGTGGATGTGATGAATACAAACAAGAGTAATACAAATGAAAATTATAATGATATGTATAAAAATGTGGTACTAGGGAAAAAATTAACAAATGATAATGATGATGTCGAAAATGATAAAAATAATATTGAGAATAGTAATGTAATTGAAAAGGTAGTATCAGAGAGTGATACGTTGAAAATAAACAGTGAGAGTACTGATGAAGTTGTAGAATGTAATAATGGAATGTTAATGTGTGTTTATGAGTCAGAGAGAAAGTGGAAAGATAGTATAGTGGTAGAATGGGGGCAGAGGGTAAATTTTCCCCTGATTTGTGATGAACCAGAGTGTTCACAAGTGTTATTATTGGAGGGCAAGAGACCCTATTTAATGAAAGATTTAAGTTGTTTTCCTTTTTTGTATAAGTTAATACCCTCTGTGTGGAATGATGTTAAAAGTATGAGATGGTGTTATGATGAGAGAGAGTTAGATAGAGAATTGTGTGTTGATAAAGAGACAGAATTGTATAAATTAAAGAGAGATTATGATGAGTTGAAAGAAATGTTAGAAGTGCGTTTGAACAATAATAATTTAATTTATGATGAAAAAATAACTGACCCGATATTGAATATAATTACTAATGGAGACTGGACAGAAATACATAATGTTGACTTGGTATATGATTATTATGATAAAATGAATAAACTGAAATTTTATGGTTATGACACACAAGATGGCCATATGTGTGTAAATAAAAGTGAAAATTGTTATTTGAAACAAAGACTAATTTTTGACGATGGAGGTTAAACAATTAAACAATAAATGGACAATTTTAAATGTTTTGTTTTATGGTTCAGACCTGGCAAACTTGGACATTGAAGTGTGATATAACTGAATAAGTAATGATGAAGAATTGTAAATAAATGTTTAGTGAATTTAATTGTGTGTATTGTAAAATGTTAGGTAAACAAGGTGTATGTAGGTAATTGTTGTGATAATAATAACAGTATTTTGCAGTCTAAATAAATGACATAAATAATTTTGAAGGAGATAGTAAATGATTTGTAGTTACTGTACTTGGTGAAAGTAATTAAAAATGTTGTTTCAATAATTGATTTAATTAAAATAATTTGAAATGTTTAAATATTTTTGATTGATTCAAAGGTTATATAATTGAATTTTTTAATGGATTTAAATTATTTTACGAGATTTGAATTTGATAATGATTAATCAATAAATAAATGTTAAATTGTTTGATATGAAATAACACTGTGATTAAATGTTTCAGAGGTTACGTGGAGATATTGGTGTGTAGGGTGTGTATATTTTGTGTTTATGTCAGTAGGTGAATACTGCACTGTAAGTATAAATTTTATAATACAAGTCAGAGAGAATGAAATGTTTACAGGTGTTTAACTCAAATGAAAGAATTTTAACTCCATAATGAAAATAATTTGAGATAATAATTTAAAAGGTAATAATAACTGAAAGGTTATGTAAAACAAATGTTAAAAATCAATTTGAAAATTTCAAGGAATCTAATTGTAGAAAGTGGTGAATGATGTAAATGATGATGGATAAAAGAGTTAATGAAAATTTCACATTATAATGTTTTATATAAAGTCTTAATTTAGCTATTAGGGTGCTATTGCTGGGGTGGCGTGTGCCCCAGTAGATAGTGGAAAGTGTTGGGGATAATAGAGAGTGTTACCCCCATCGGAGGCCGAAAGGGCGAAAATGCACAGCACACCTTTTTTGTACAATTTCATATTGTACCTTGATAGACTTTCGAGCCGTGCAGTTAATGACGAGTGTAACATGCCTGAAGGTAAAGATGATTTCCCCGACTTTTCGGGCAATTACTGCCTTACCAGCACTAATCGTGGTTTTGGCTAGCGGTCAGCTATGGCCATAATCAAGTCCCTTGACCATAGCTGGCTTGAAATTGGTTGATATTAGAAATTAATAGGGGGGTGAAACTAGGGGAAATCCCGGAAACTATGGAACAGCGGCTGCCACTCTGTCCGAGTAGGGACAGCAAAGCCAGGTGGTAGACCCGCATTAAGGGTGTATAATTATATAATGAAGATATGTCGATATCTAAATAGTTCAAATGTAACGCCGAAGCAAGGACAAGGAGATGTGAAATTCCTCCAACTATGCCGTCCTTGTGGAGGCCAATGGGCGCTACAGTCCAACAGAACAAAACAATAGTGTGTGTGGTTTGGGGGGTTGCTCAGGTGAGCAACGAATTTAAATTTTATAACTTAAAGATGATAACTCATTTTTGCACTAATTAAATGCTTGTATTATGATTTGGTAAATAGGTGTTCATATGTTCAGTATACTGTGTTTATTCTGTTTTATAGATGTATTATGTTAGTGTGTTAGGTATAAGGATTGATAAAAATATGTATTGCATGTAATTTGTAGAGATTTGAAATGTGTTTGTCGTAAGGTCATTCACCTTGCTACGAAAGTCAGCTGATCCGCTGTAAAATGTCACTTATTAATGTCTGCCAATTTTCAAGGTAACTGATGTTTGGATATAATAATTCTAAGGTGTTAAAGATGTTATTTTAAAGGATGAGGAAAGTAATTTGATAAAGTTAAGATTTTAAATGATTTGTGGAAAAAAAATAGTAAAAGGTAGATTTTGGGGTGATTAATATTTTGTTGGGGCATGTAGATCAGTCCAAGTTGAATTTAAAGTGGTACTAGAGATGAAAATGTTGTTGTGAATAAATGTAATGTAGAATTTGAGAAGTATTGATGCTGACACAGTAGATATGGGGAATATATGTAGAGTATTGATTGATATATTGATGTAATAAGTAAATGATGATATTTTGTTGTAGTTGATGTGATGTAATGAGAATGGTAATTAGGGGATGGTAATTTTGTAAGAGGGGATAGTGTAGTGTAGGAGTCCGCAACAAAAGGGTTGGGACGGGAAGGGACCGTTTAGTGCCGGAAAGGGTTGCCTTAGGTAGAATCCAGGGACCAGATTAAGGGAATGAGCTTTTGGGGGGGGGGAACACACATCCTAAGTACAAAGGGTTAGAGAGTATTTTTTTTTTATAACGAGAGAATGATGCGGATTGAGTTTAGTAGTAAGTTGGGTTTAGAGGGTGTTGGATAGATGTTTTGATAGAGATGGGTGTCATGTTTAGTTAGTTAGCTGTTAGTAGTATTAAAGTCCGAGGGAGAAAGATTATATGTGTATACATGCCAAGTGGCAGATCAAGTTAGTATAAATAATTAAATCACCCAAACTAATGAAGAATGAGAATATTAAAGAAAGTTATAGTAAAAATATAAAATTTTAATTGAAACAAGTGACAATTCTAATGGAATTTGAGAGTAAAGTATAGTGGTAAAATGTGTAATTTTGGATTAATTTAAATATCAATTTTATTGTTAATTATAATAATATTTTGTTACTTTTAAATGTCCTATTTTATTATGTTTTTGTGTTTAAAGATAGAATTTTAAAGAGGTCCAATGCATTTTCTGATGTAGCTTATATATAGCTTATGTAGGTCAAGGTTCTTGACTTGACCCAGTTTGATCAGCTGATGGGTGATGTTTTATACTAGACCCGTTTTGGCAATGAAGTGATGCCAATTTTGTTTCTTAATTAATTTAAATAAATTTAAATAATTTCAATGTTGAGAAAAATATATTTTAATAAATTTAAATTTTTTTGAAAAAAGAAAAAATTTGATTTTGTGCCTGCCATCTAATTGATGTTTTGAACTCTGATTATATTATTGTTTGTGTGTATTAATAGTGTTTTTTATTGAATTGTATTGTTTAGGGTATATGTATAATCACATGTTAGGATAAGGAAGTTCATGTTTTTAATAAATGTTCAATTTATTTGTTTTCTAATTATCAATAATGACGAGAATTATTCAATTTAGATAAAAGATTTGTATTTTGATTTTTGAGATTAATGGTAATATAGATTTGGTTTCAACTTAAAGGAAACTCCTAAATTTGATAAGATGTGATAGGATGTAGCGATAAGTGTGTGTACAAGCCCAGTAACTGCTAAAGGCAGCCCAGTGTGCATGATAAGGGGGAACATATCGGTTGAGGATCTGGCATGATATAAGACCAGGGATTTGGATTTTGGGGTGGCATGTTAGAAGGTGAGGTGTGCTGTGGTGCGGGTCTGTCCGATTTTATGGTGTTGGGATCTCGCACAGAGAAGTCCAGTGATCTCGTTCAGATGCGGCCATAGTCGCCGAGCCAGGGGGGTTGTTTACCCATGAAGTATAAGAGCTAAAGGGGGATGTTGGCACCATATCCTCACCGGTCCTCTTAGGGGTTTTAGCAATGAGATTTCTTCTGTTTCGGCAGAAGATATCTCATTGGGGGGTATTGTAACGGGTCAAATAAAAGGATTTTATTTTATTAATTTTTGGGGATTTATTAAAAAATATTTTAAATTCATTGTCCATTTGTGTGGCCAGTCCACGTGTTTGAATAAAAGCATTGCGCTAACCAAGGAACAATACGCAATAGTTGTTGTGTAACCTTTACAAAAGAATGTGCCCGGCGTCGATTCTAAGAACTGTACATTTGTGTGACGTCCGCGCCCAAACGCACCACACCAGCAAGTGCGCAGACGACGCCACGGTAGTAAAACTCAAAATGGCTTAGAGACGAAAGTTTGGACGCACATGGTCTCGAAACGACGGATATAAGTCTAAGCCCAACCTCTTTTGTGACGTCAACCAGTGCTTACCAAATGTCATCCACGTCAAACACACAAAAAAAACCACGTGTGTTGAATGTGACACAGCAGTGGCGAAGAAATAGAAGGCATTGCTTTCCACCTTGTGGGACCGCAATCTAGTTGATAGTAAGCATAGAGACGCTCTCCCCAGTTCGCTACCGACAGTGCCTGGCCAGGTACTTGCCCCAAGGGGCTCTTTCAAAATTTATAAGTTTCAAGTAAAAAAGTGAGTTTCAATTAACAGTAATGTGACAGTGGTGTTAGTGTTCGATGAAAGGACATCAAAATCTATTTTTGGACATCTACGAACTTATAAATGAAGCAAATCGAGGTTGAGAGGACGCCTCGTGCCGGCAAGGGGTATATGTTTTAATTTCAATAATAATGGAGTGTATATCTATTTAAAGGGGGTGCTCTAAATTAGTATGAATGAGATAGAGAGCAGGCTGGGCGGCCTTCATAGATATAAGGTGTAGATTTTAATTCTGACAATATAAGATGTTTTACCAAAAAATGTAAGAAAATTCTGATTTATTTTGATAATTTTTATTGGAAAAGAATAACAGTACAAAACTGAAATAATTACTTATTAAAAGAATTTAATTTTCTTCAGAAATGAGTTGCGTAAGTGATTTACTTAACCCATAAACCATACTTGCATTCTAACGTTCGTGTGTCGGATTCTGGGTTCTTGGGCAAAATACAAGGTAGGTAAAAACTAATTTTATTTATTTATATTTGTAAGTAGAAAATAATAGCACAATGGCTTCTGAACAGGGACAGTTTTTATAAATTAAAATTTAATGTAAAAACCACACCTACAAATAAGATGCAAGTATGGTTGAAGGTTAAAAAATAACTGTACGTAACAATTATGTAAGGTATGTAAGTCTAAGAGCAGTAGATGTAAATTAAGAAAATCAGTAAATTTACAATTTAAAATGGCAGGTAACGAAAGCAATATAAATGAAACGACTAGTGTCAAAAATTTTGATGAGTCAAACATGAGTAATTTTGAGATACATTCGACTCCAAGTGCGAGCCAAGATAAAGTAGAGTTAAATTTAACAGGTCCAAGTAATGTGACTGAGGACTCGGGGGGTCCAGGTAACTCCCACCTCAACAAAATGTAGTAAATTAGATGATGAGATAATGAATATATTACGAACCATATCAATGGATATTTACGAACAGAAAAAAGAAATTCGAGAATTTAAAAGTAGTGTCAATGAGAAATTAGATGTACAGAATCATAATTTTAATGACAAATTTGATGAATTAAAAAAACAGAATGATGAATTAAAAAATAATATTCAAGAGATTAATAGACGTTGTGAAAATACCCATGAAATGTTTAAAAATAGTTTGAATAAATTAGAACAGAGTATTGAAAGAATGGGAGTGGATGTGATGAATACAAACAAGAGTAATACAAATGAAAATTATAATGATATGTATAAAAATGTGGTACTAGAGAAAAAATTAACAAATGATAATGATGATGTCGAAAATGATAAAAATAATATTGAGAATAGTAATGTAATTGAAAAGGTAGTATCAGAGAGTGATACGTTGAAAATAAACAGTGAGAGTACTGATGAAGTTGTAGAATGTAATAATGGAATGTTAATGTGTGTTTATGAGTCAGAGAGAAAGTGGAAAGATAGTATAGTGGTAGAATGGGGGCAGAGGGTAAATTTTACCCTGATTTGTGATGAACCAGAGTGTTCACAAGTGTTATTATTGGAGGGCAAGAGACCCTATTTAATGAAAGATTTAAGTTGTTTTCCTTTTTTGTATAAGTTAATACCCTCTGTGTGGAATGATGTTAAAAGTATGAGATGGTGTTATGATGAGAGAGAGTTAGATAGAGAATTGTGTGTTGATAAAGAGACAGAATTGTATAAATTAAAGAGAGATTATGATGAGTTGAAAGAAATGTTAGAAGTGCGTTTGAACAATAATAATTTAATTTATGATGGAAAAATAACTGACCCGATATTGAATATAATTACTAATGGAGACTGGACAGAAATACATAATGTTGACTTGGTATATGATTATTATGATAAAATGAATAAACTGAAATTTTATGGTTATGACACACAAGATGGCCATATGTGTGTAAATAAAAGTGAAAATTGTTATTTGAAACAAAGACTAATTTTTGACGATGGAGGTTAAACAATTAAACAATAAATGGACAATTTTAAATGTTTTGTTTTATGGTTCAGACCTGGCAAACTTGGACATTGAAGTGTGATATAACTGAATAAGTAATGATGAAGAATTGTAAATAAATGTTTAGTGAATTTAATTGTGTGTATTGTAAAATGTTAGGTGAAAAAGGTGTATGTAGGTAATTGTTGTGATAATAATAACAGTATTTTGCAGTCTAAATAAATGACAAAAATAATTTTGAAGAAGATAATAAATGATTTGTAGTTACTGTACTTGGTGAAAGTAATTAAAAATGTTGTTTCAATAATTGATTTAATTAAAATAATTTGAAATGTTTAAATATTTTTGATTGATTCAAAGGTTATATAATTGAATTTTTTAATGGATTTAAATTATTTTACGAGATTTGAATTTGATAATGATTAATCAATAGATAAATGTTAAATTGTTTGATATGAAATAACACTGTGATTAAATGTTTCAGAGGTTACGTGGAGATATTGGTGTGTAGGATATTTTGTGTTTATGTCAGTAGGTGAATACTGCACTGTAAGTATAAATTTTATAATACAAGTCAGAGAGAATGAAATGTTTACAGGTGTTTAACTCAAATGAAAGAATTTTAACTCCACAATGAAAATAATTTGAGATAATAATTTAAAAGGTAATAATAACTGAAAGGTTATGTAAAACAAATGTTAATAATCAATTTGAAAATTTCAAGGAATCTAATTGTAGAAAGTGGTGAATGATGTAAATGATGATGGATAAAAGAGTTAATGAAAATTTCACATTATAATGTTTTATATAAAGTCTTAATTTAGCTATTAGGGTGCTATTGCTGGGGTGGCGTGTGCCCCAGTAGATAGTGGAAAGTGTTGGGGGTAATAGAGAGTGTTACCCCCATCGGAGGCCGAAAGGGCGAAAATGCACGGCACACCTTTTTTGTACAATTTCATATTGTACCTTGATAGACTTTCGAGCCGTGCAGTTAATGACGAGTGTAACATGCCTGAAGGTAAAGATGATTTCCCCGACTTTTCGGGCAATTACTGCCTTACCAGCACTAATCGTGGTTTTCGCTAGCGGTCAGCTATGGCCATAATCAAGTCCCTTGACCATAGCTGGCTTGAAATTGGTTGATATTAGAAATTAATAGGGGGGTGAAACAAGGGGAAATCCCGGAAACTATGGAACAGCGGCTGCCACTCTGTCCGAGTAGGGACAGCAAAGCCAGGTGGTAGACCCGCATTAAGGGTGTATAATTATATAATGAAGATATGTCGATATCTAAATAGTTCAAATGTAACGCCGAAGCAAGGACAAGGAGATGTGAAATTCCTCCAACTATGCCGTCCTTGTGGAGGCCAATGGGCGCTACAGTCCAACAGAACAAAACAATAGTGTGTGTGGTTTGGGGGGTTGCTCAGGTGAGCAACGAATTTAAATTTTATAACTTACAGATGATAACTCTTTTTGCACTAATTAAATGCTTGTATTATGATTTGGTAAATAGGTGTTCATATGTTCAGTATACTGTGTTTATTCTGTTTTATAGATGTATTATGTTAGTGTGTTAGGTATAAGGATTGATAAAAATATGTATTGCATGTAGTTTGTAGAGATTTGAAATGTGTTTGTCGTAAGGTCATTCACCTTGCTACGAAAGTCAGCTGATCCGCTGTAAAATGTCACTTATTAATGTCTGCCAATTTTCAAGGTAACTGATGTTTGGATATAATAATTCTAAGGTGTTAAAGATGTTATTTTAAAGGATGAGGAAAGTAATTTGATAAAGTTAAGATTTTAAATGATTTGTGGAAAAAAAATAGTAAAAGGTAGATTTTGGGGTGATTAATATTTTGTTGGGGCATGTAGATCAGTCCAAGTTGAATTTAAAGTGGTACTAGAGATGAAAATGTTGTTGTGAATAAATGTAATGTAGAATTTGAGAAGTATTGATGCTGACACAGTAGATATGGGGAATATATGTAGAGTATTGATTGATATATTGATGTAATAAGTAAATGATGATATTTTGTTGTAGTTGATGTGATGTAATGAGAATGGTAATTAGGGGATGGTAATTTTGTAAGAGGGGATGGTGTAGTGTAGGAGTCCGCAACAAAAGGGTTGGGACGGGAAGGGACCGTTTAGCGCCGGAAAGGGTTGCCTTAGGTAGAATCCAGGGACCAGATTAAGGGAATGAGCTTTTGGGGGGTGGGGAACACACATCCTAAGTACAAAGGGTTAGAGAGTATTTTTTTTTTATAACGAGAGAATGATGCGGATTGAGTTTAGTAGTAAGTTGGGTTTAGAGGGTGTTGGATAGATGTTTTGATAGAGATGGGTGTCATGTTTAGTTAGTTAGCTGTTAGTAGTATTAAAGTCCGAGGGAGAAAGATTATATGTGTATACATGCCAAGTGGCAGATCAAGTTAGTATAAATAATTAAATCACCCAAACTAATGAAGAATGAGAATATTAAAGAAAGTTATAGTAAAAATATAAAATTTTAATTGAAACAAGTGACAATTCTAATGGAATTTGAGAGTAAAGTATAGTGGTAAAATGTGTAATTTTGGATTAATTTAAATATCAATTTTATTGTTAATTATAATAATATTTTGTTACTTTTAAATGTCCTATTTTATTATGTTTTTGTGTTTAAAGATAGAATTTTAAAGAGGTCCAATGCATTTTCTGATGTAGCTTATATATAGCTTATGTAGGTCAAGGTTCTTGACTTGACCCAGTTTGATCAGCTGATGGGTGATGTTCTATACTAGACCCGTTTTGGCAATGAAGTGATGCCAATTTTGTTTCTTAATTAATTTAAATAAATTTAAATAATTTCAATGTTGAGAAAAATATATTTTAATAAATTTAAATTTTTTTGAAAAAAGAAAAAATTTGATTTTGTGCCTGCCATCTAATTGATGTTTTGAACTCTGATTATATTATTGTTTGTGTGTATTAATAGTGTTTTTATTGAATTGTATTGTTTAGGGTATATGTATAATCACATGTTAGGATAAGGAAGTTCATGTTTTTAATAAATGTTCAATTTATTTGTTTTCTAATTATCAATAATAATGATGAGAATTATTCAATTTAGATAAAAGATTTGTATTTTGATTTTTGAGATTAATGGTAATATAGATTTGGTTTCAACTTAAAGGAAACTCCTAAATTTGATAAGATGTGATAGGATGTAGCGATAAGTGTGTGTACAAGCCCAGTAACTGCTAAAGGCAGCCCAGTGTGCATGATAAGGGGGAACATATCGGTTGAGGATCTGGCATGATATAAGACCAGGGATTTGGATTTTGGGGTGGCATGTTAGAAGGTGAGGTGCGCTGTCGTGCGGGTCTGTCCGATTTTATGGTGTTGGGATCTCGCACAGAGAAGTCCAGTGATCTCGTTCAGATGCGGCCATAGTCGCCGAGCCAGGGGGATGTTTACCCATGAAGTATAAGAGCTAAAGGGGGTTGTTGGCACCATATCCTCACCGGTCCTCTTAGGGGTTTTAGCAATGAGATTTCTTCTGTTTCGGCAGAAGATATCTCATTGGGGGGTATTGTAACGGGTCAAATAAAAGGATTTTATTTTATTAATTTTTGGGGATTTATTAAAAAATATTTTAAATTCATTGTCCATCTGTGTGGCCAGTCCACGTGTTTGAATAAAAGCATTGCGCTAACCAAGGAACAATAGGCAATAGTTGTTGTGTAACCTTTACAAAAGAATGTGCCCGGCGTCGATTCTAAGAACTGTACATTTGTGTGACGTCCGCGCCCAAACGCACCACACCAGCAAGTGCGGAGACGACGCCACGGTAGTAAAACTCAAAATGGCTTAGAGACGAAAGTTTGGACGCACATGGTCTCGAAACGACGGATGTAAGTCTAAGCCCAACCTCTTTTGTGACGTCAACCAGTGCTTACCAAATGTCATCCACGTCAAACACACAAAAAAAACCACGTGTGTTGAATGTGACACAGCAGTGGTGAAGAAATAGAAGGCATTGCTTTCCACCTTGTGGGACTGCAATCTAGTTGATAGTAAGCGTAGAGACGCTCTCCCCAGTTCGCTACCGACAGTGCCTGGCCAGGTACTTGCCCCAAGGGGCTCTTTCAAAATTTATAAGTTTCAAGTAAAAAAGTGAGTTTCAATTAACAGTAATGTGACAGTGGTGTTAGTGTTCGATGAAAGGACATCAAAATCTATTTTTGGACATCTACGAACTTATAAATGAAGCAAATCGAGGTTGAGAGGACGCCTCGTGCCGGCAAGGGGTATATGTTTTAATTTCAATAATAATGGAGTGTATATCTATTTAAAGGGGGTGCTCTAAATTAGTATGAATGAGAGAGAGAGCAGGCTGGGCGGCCTTCATAGATATAAGGTGTAGATTTTAATTCTGACAATATAAGATGTTTTACCAAAAAATGTAAGAAAATTCTGATTTATTTTGATAATTTTTATTGGAAAAGAATAACAGTACAAAACTGAAATAATTACTTATTAAAAGAATTTAATTTTCTTCAGAAATGAGTTGCGTAAGTGATTTACTTAACCCATAAACCATACTTGCATTCTAACGTTCGTGTGTCGGATTCTGGGTTCTTGGGCAAAATACAAGGTAGGTAAAAACTAATTTTATTTATTTATATTTGTAAGTAGAAAATAATAGCACAATGGCTTCTGAACAGGGACAGTTTTTATAAATTAAAATTTAATGTAAAAACCACACCTACAAATAAGATGCAAGTATGGTTGAAGGTTAAAAAATAACTGTACGTAACAATTATGTAAGGTATGTAAGTCTAAGAGCAGTAGATGTAAATTAAGAAAATCAGTAAATTTACAATTTAAAATGGCAGGTAACGAAAGCAATATAAATGAAACGACTAGTGTCAAAAATTTTGATGAGTCAAACATGAGTAATTTTGAGATACATTCGACTCCAAGTGCGAGCCAAGATAAAGTAGAGTTAAATTTAACAGGTCCAAGTAATGTGACTGAGGACTCGGGGGGTCCAGGTAACTCCCACCTCAACAAAATGTAGTAAATTAGATGATGAGATAATGAATATATTACGAACCATATCAATGGATATTTACGAACAGAAAAACGAAATTCGAGAATTTAAAAGTAGTGTCAATGAGAAATTAGATGTACAGAATCATAATTTTAATGACAAATTTGATGAATTAAAAAAACAGAATGATGAATTAAAAAATAATATTCAAGAGATTAATAGACGTTGTGAAAATACCCATGAAATGTTTAAAAATAGTTTGAATAAATTAGAACAGAGTATTGAAAGAATGGGAGTGGATGTGATGAATACAAACAAGAGTAATACAAATGAAAATTATAATGATATGTATAAAAATGTGGTACTAGAGAAAAAATTAACAAATGATAATGATGATGTCGAAAATGATAAAAATAATATTGAGAATAGTAATGTAATTGAAAAGGTAGTATCAGAGAGTGATACGTTGAAAATAAACAGTGAGAGTACTGATGAAGTTGTAGAATGTAATAATGGAATGTTAATGTGTGTTTATGAGTCAGAGAGAAAGTGGAAAGATAGTATAGTGGTAGAATGGGGGCAGAGGGTAAATTTTACCCTGATTTGTGATGAACCAGAGTGTTCACAAGTGTTATTATTGGAGGGCAAGGGACCCTATTTAATGAAAGATTTAAGTTGTTTTCCTTTTTTGTATAAGTTAATACCCTCTGTGTGGAATGATGTTAAAAGTATGAGATGGTGTTATGATGAGAGAGAGTTAGATAGAGAATTGTGTGTTGATAAAGAGACAGAATTGTATAAATTAAAGAGAGATTATGATGAGTTGAAAGAAATGTTAGAAGTGTGTTTGAACAATAATAAATTAATTTATGATGAAAAAATAACTGACCCGATATTGAATATAATTACTAATGGAGACTGGACAGAAATACATAATGTTGACTTGGTATATGATTATTATGATAAAATGAATAAACTGAAATTTTATGGTTATGACACACAAGATGGCCATATGTGTGTAAATAAAAGTGAAAATTGTTATTTGAAACAAAGACTAATTTTTGACGATGGAGGTTAAACAATAAAACAATAAATGGACAATTTTAAATGTTTTGTTTTATGGTTCAGACCTGGCAAACTTGGACATTGAAGTGTGATATAACTGAATAAGTAATGATGAAGAATTGTAAATAAATGTTTAGTGAATTTAATTGTGTGTATTGTAAAATGTTAGGTAAACAAGGTGTATGTAGGTAATTGTTGTGATAATAATAACAGTATTTTGCAGTCTAAATAAATGACAAAAATAATTTTGAAGGAGATAATAAATGATTTGTAGTTACTGTACTTGGTGAAAGTAATTAAAAATGTTGTTTCAATAATTGATTTAATTAAAATAATTTGAAATGTTTAAATATTTTTGATTGATTCAAAGGTTATATAATTGAATTTTTTAATGGATTTAAATTATTTTACGAGATTTGAATTTGATAATGATTAATCAATAGATAAATGTTAAATTGTTTGATATGAAATAACACTGTGATTAAATGTTTCAGAGGTTACGTGGAGATATTGGTGTGTAGGGTGTGTATATTTTGTGTTTATGTCAGTAGGTGAATACTGCACTGTAAGTATAAATTTTATAATACAAGTCAGAGAGAATGAAATGTTTACAGGTGTTTAACTGAAATGAAAGAAATTTAACTCCATAATGAAAATAATTTGAGATAATAATTTAAAAGGTAATAATAACTGAAAGGTTATGTAAAACAAATGTTAATAATCAATTTGAAAATTTCAAGGAATCTAATTGTAGAAAGTGGTGAATGATGTAAATGATGATGGATAAAAGAGTTAATGAAAATTTCACATTATAATGTTTTATATAAAGTCTTAATTTAGCTATTAGGGTGCTATTGCTGGGGTGGCGTGTGCCCCAGTAGATAGTGGAAAGTGTTGGGGGTAATAGAGAGTGTTACCCCCATCGGAGGCCGAAAGGGCGAAAATGCACGGCACACCTTTTTTGTACAATTTCATATTGTACCTTGATAGACTTTCGAGCCGTGCAGTTAATGACGAGTGTAACATGCCTGAAGGTAAAGATGATTTCCCCGACTTTTCGGGCAATTACTGCCTTACCAGCACTAATCGTGGTTTTGGCTAGCGGTCAGCTATGACCATAATCAAGTCCCTTGACCATAGCTGGCTTGAAATTGGTTGATATTAGAAATTAATAGGGGGTGAAACTAGGGGAATCTCGGAAACTATGGTACAGCGGCTGCCACTCTGTCCGAGTAGGGACAGCAAAGCCAGGTGGTAGACCCGCATTAAGGGTGTATAATTATATAATGAAGATATGTCGATATCTAAATAGTTCAAATGTAATGCCGAAGCAAGGACAAGGAGATGTGAAATTCCAGCAACTATGCCGTCCTTGTGGAGGCCAATGGGCGCTACAGTCCAACAGAACAAAACAATAGTGTGTGTGGTTTGGGGGGTTGCTCAGGTGAGCAACGAATTTAAATTTTATAACGTAAAGATGATAACTCATTTTTGCACTAATTAAATGCTTGTATTATGATTTGGTAAATAGGTGTTCATATGTTCAGTATACTGTGTTTATTCTGTTTTATAGATGTATTATGTTAGTGTGTTAGGTATAAGGATTGATAAAAATATGTATTGCATGTAATTTGTAGAGATTTGAAATGTGTTTGTCGTAAGGTCATTCACCTTGCTACGAAAGTCAGCTGATCCGCTGTAAAATGTCACTTATTAATGTCTGCCAATTTTCAAGGTAACTGATGTTTGGATATAATAATTCTAAGGTGTTAAAGATGTTATTTTAAAGGATGAGGAAAGTAATTTGATAAAGTTAAGATTTTAAATGATTTGTGGAAAAAAAAATAGTAAAAGGTAGATTTTGGGGTGATTAATATTTTGTTGGGACATGTAGATCAGTCCAAGTTGAATTTAAAGTGGTACTAGAGATGAAAATGTTGTTGTGAATAAATGTAATGTAGAATTTGAGAAGTATTGATGCTGACACAGTAGATATGGGGAATATATGTAGAGTATTGATTGATATATTGATGTAATAAGTAAATGATGATATTTTGTTGTAGTTGATGTGATGTAATGAGAATGGTAATTAGGGGATTGTAATTTTGTAAGAGGGGATAGTGTAGTGTAGGAGTCCGCAACAAAAGGGTTGGGACGGGAAGGGACCGTTTAGCGCCGGAAAGGGTTGCCTTAGGTAGAATCCAGGGACCAGATTAAGGGAATGAGCTTTTGGGGGGGGAACACACATCCTAAGTACAAAGGGTTAGAGAGTATTTTTTTTTTATAACGAGAGAATGATGCGGATTGAGTTTAGTAGTAAGTTGGGTTTAGAGGGTGTTGGATAGATGTTTTGATAGAGATGGGTGTCATGTTTAGTTAGTTAGCTGTTAGTAGTATTAAAGTCCGAGGGAGAAAGATTATATGTGTATACATGCCAAGTGGCAGATCAAGTTAGTATAAATAATTAAATCACCCAAACTAATGAAGAATGAGAATATTAAAGAAAGTTATAGTAAAAATATAAAATTTTAATTGAAACAAGTGACAATTCTAATGGAATTTGAAAGTAAAGTATAGTGGTAAAATGTGTAATTTTGGATTAATTTAAATATCAATTTTATTGTTAATTATAATAATATTTTGTTATTTTTAAATGTCCTATTTTATTATGTTTTTGTGTTTAAAGATAGAATTTTAAAGAGGTCCAATGCATTTTCTGATGTAGCTTATATATAGCTTATGTAGGTCAAGGTTCTTGACTTGACCCAGTTTGATCAGCTGATGGGTGATGTTCTATACTAGACCCGTTTTGGCAATGAAGTGATGCCAATTTTGTTTCTTAATTAATTTAAATAAATTTAAATAATTTCAATGTTGAGAAAAATATATTTTAATAAATTTAAATTTTTTTGAAAACAAAAAATTTGATTTTGTGCCTGCCATCTAATTGATGTTTTGAACTCTGATTATATTATTGTTTGTGTGTATTAATAGTGTTTTTTATTGAATTGTATTGTTTAGGGTATATGTATAATCACATGTTAGGATAAGGAAGTTCATGTTTTTAATAAATGTTCAATTTATTTGTTTTCTAATTATCAATAATAACGACGAGAATTATTCAATTTAGATAAAAGATTTGTATTTTGATTTTTGAGATTAATGGTAATATAGATTTGGTTTCAACTTAAAGGAAACTCCTAAATTTGATAAGATGTGATAGGATGTAGCGATAAGTGTGTGTACAAGCCCAGTAACTGCTAAAGGCAGCCCAGTGTGCATGATAAGGGGGAACATATCGGTTGAGGATCTGACATGATATAAGACCAGGGATTTGGATTTTGGGGTGGCATGTTAGAAGGTGAGGTGCGCTGTCGTGCGAGTTTGTTCGATTTTATGGTGTTGGGATCTCGCACAGAGAAGTCCAGTGATCTCGTTCAGATGCGGCCATAGTCGCCGAGCCAGGGGGGTTGTTTACCCATGAAGTATAAGAGCTAAAGGGGGTTGTTAGCACCATATCCTCACCGGTCCTCTTAGGGGTTTTAGCAATGAGATTTCTTCTGTTTCGGCAGAAGATATCTCATTGGGGGGTATTGTAATGGGTCAAGTAAAAGGATTTTATTTTATTAATTTTTGGGGATTTATTAAAAAATATTTTAAATTCATTGTCCATCTGTGTGGCCAGTCCACGTGTTTGAATAAAAGCATTGCGCTAACCAAGGAACAATACGCAATAGTTGTTGTGTAACCTTTACAAAAGAATGTGCCCGGCGTCGATTCTAAGAACTGTACATTTGTGTGACGTCCGCGCCCAAACGCACCACACCAGCAAGTGCGCAGACAACGCCACGGTAGTAAAACTCAAAATGGCTTAGAGAAGAAAGTTTGGACGCACATGGTCTCGAAACGACGGATGTAAGTCTAAGCCCAACCTCTTTTGTGACGTCAACCAGTGCTTACCAAATGTCATCCACGTCAAACACACAAAAAAAACCACGTGTGTTGAATGTGACACAGCAGTGGCGAAGAAATAGAAGGCATTGCTTTCCACCTTGTGGGACCGCAATCTAGTTGATAGTAAGCGTAGAGAGACACTCTCCCCAGTTCGCTACCGACAGTGCCTGGCCAGGTACTTGCCCCAAGGGGCTCTTTCAAAATTTATAAGTTTCAAGTAAAAAAGTGAGTTTCAATTAACAGTAATGTGACAGTGGTGTTAGTGTTCGATGAAAGGACATCAAAATCTATTTTTGGACATCTACGAACTTATAAATGAAGCAAATCGAGGTTGAGAGGACGCCTCGTGCCGGCAAGGGGTATATGTTTTAATTTCAATAATAATGGGGTGTATATCTATTTAAAGGGGGTGCTCTAAATTAGTATGAATGAGAGAGAGAGCAGGCTGGGCGGCCTTCATAGATATAAGGTGTAGATTTTAATTCTGACAATATAAGATGTTTTACCAAAAAATGTAAGAAAATTCTGATTTATTTTGATAATTTTTATTGGAAAAGAATAACAGTATAAAACTGAAATAATTACTTATTAAAAGAATTTAATTTTCTTCAGAAATGAGTTGCGTAAGTGATTTACTTAACCCATAAACCATACTTGCATTCTAACGTTCGTGTGTCGGATTCTGGGTTCTTGGGCAAAATACAAGGTAGGTAAAAACTAATTTTATTTATTTATATTTGTAAGTAGAAAATAATAGCACAATGGCTTCTGAACAGGGACAGTTTTTATAAATTAAAATTTAATGTAAAAACCACACCTACAAATAAGATGCAAGTATGGTTGAAGGTTAAAAAATAACTGTACGTAACAATTATATAAGGTATGTAAGTCTAAGAGCAGTAGATGTAAATTAAGAAAATCAGTAAATTTACAATTTAAAATGGCAGGTAACGAAAGCAATATAAATGAAACGACTAGTGTCAAAAATTTTGATGAGTCAAACATGAGTAATTTTGAGATACATTCGACTCCAAGTGCGAGCCAAGATAAAGTAGAGTTAAATTTAACAGGTCCAAGTAATGTGACTGAGGACTCGGGGGTTCCAGGTAACTCCCACCTCAACAAAATGTAGTAAATTAGATGATGAGATAATGAATATATTACGAACCATATCAATGGATATTTACGAACAGAAAAACGAAATTTGAGAATTTAAAAGTAGTGTCAATGAGAAATTAGATGTACAGAATCATAATTTTAATGACAAATTTGATGAATTAAAAAAACAGAATGATGAATTAAAAAATAATATTCAAGAGATTAATAGACGTTGTGAAAATACCCATGAAATGTTTAAAAATAGTTTGAATAAATTAGAACAGAGTATTGAAAGAATGGGAGTGGATGTGATGAATACAAACAAGAGTAATACAAATGAAAATTATAATGATATGTATAAAAATGTGGTACTAGAGAAAAAATTAACAAATGATAATGATGATGTCGAAAATGATAAAAATAATATTGAGAATAGTAATGTAATTGAAAAGGTAGTATCAGAGAGTGATACGTTGAAAATAAACAGTGAGAGTACTGATGAAGTTGTAGAATGTAATAATGGAATGTTAATGTGTGTTTATGAGTCAGAGAGAAAGTGGAAAGATAGTATAGTGGTAGAATGGGGGCAGAGGGTAAATTTTCCCCTGATTTGTGATGAACCAGAGTGTTCACAAGTGTTATTATTGGAGGGCAAGAGACAATATTTAATGAAAGATTTAAGTTGTTTTCCTTTTTTGTATAAGTTAATACCCTCTGTGTGGAATGATGTTAAAAGTATGAGATGGTGTAATGATGAGAGAGAGTTAGATAGAGAATTGTGTGTTGATAAAGAGACAGAATTGAATAAATTAAAGAGAGATTATGATGAGTTGAAAGAAATGTTAGAAGTGCATTTGAACAATAATAATTTAATTTATGATGAAAAAATAACTGACCCGATATTGAATATAATTACTAATGGAGACTGGACAGAAATACATAATGTTGACTTGGTATATGATTATTATGATAAAATGAATAAACTGAAATTTTATGGTTATGACACACAAGATGGCCATATGTGTGTAAATAAAAGTGAAAATTGTTATTTGAAACAAAGACTAATTTTTGCCGATGGAGGTTAAACAATAAAACAATAAATGGACAATTTTAAATGTTTTGTTTTATGGTTCAGACCTGGCAAACTTGGACATTGAAGTGTGATATAACTGAATAAGTAATGATGAAGAATTGTAAATAAATGTTTAGTGAATTTAATTGTGTGTATTGTAAAATGTTAGGTAAACAAGGTGTATGTAGGTAATTGTTGTGATAATAATAACAGTATTTTGCAGTCTAAATAAATGACAAAAATAATTTTGAAGAAGATAATAAATGATTTGTAGTTACTGTACTTGGTGAAAGTAATTAAAAATGTTGTTTCAATAATTGATTTAATTAAAATAATTTGAAATGTTTAAATATTTTTGATTGATTCAAAGGTTATATAATTGAATTTTTTAATGGATTTAAATTATTTTACGAGATTTGAATTTGATAATGATTAATCAATAGATAAATGTTAAATTGTTTGATATGAAATAACACTGTGATTAAATGTTTCAGAGGTTACGTGGAGATATTGGTGTGTAGGATATTTTGTGTTTATGTCAGTAGGTGAATACTGCACTGTAAGTATAAATTTTATAATACAAGTCAGAGAGAATGAAATGTTTACAGGTGTTTAACTCAAATGAAAGAATTTTAACTCCATAATGAAAATAATTTGAGATAATAATTTAAAAGGTAATAATAACTGAAAGGTTATGTAAAACAAATGTTAATAATCAATTTGAAAATTTCAAGGAATCTAATTGTAGAAAGTGGTGAATGATGTAAATGATGATGGATAAAAGAGTTAATGAAAATTTCACATTATAATGTTTTATATAAAGTCTTAATTTAGCTATTAGGGTGCTATTGCTGGGGTGGCGTGTGCCCCAGTAGATAGTGGAAAGTGTTGGGGGTAATAGAGAGTGTTACCCCCATCGGAGGCCGAAACAGCGAAAATGCACGGCACACCTTTTTTGTACAATTTCATATTGTACCTTGATAGACTTTCGAGCCGTGCAGTTAATGAAGAGTGTAACATGCCTGAAGGTAAAGATGATTTCCCTGACTTTTCGGGCAATTACTGCCTTACCAGCACTAATCGTGGTTTTCGCTAGCGGTCAGCTATGGCCATAATCAAGTCCCTTGACCATAGCTGGCTTGAAATTGGTTGATATTAGAAATTAATAGGGGGTGAAACTAGGGGAAATCTCGGAAACTATGGAACAGCGGCTGCCACTCTGTCCGAGTAGGGACAGCAAAGCCAGGTGGTAGACCCGCATTAAGGGTGTATAATTATATAATGAAGATAAGTCGATATCTAAATAGTTCAAATGTAACGCCGAAGCAAGGACAAGGAGATGTGAAATTCCTCCAACTATGCCGTCCTTGTGGAGGCCAATGGGCGCTACAGTCCAACAGAACAAAACAATAGTGTGTGTGGTTTGGGGGGTTGCTCAGGTGAGCAACGAATTTAAATTTTATAACGTAAAGATGATAACTCATTTTTGCACTAATTAAATGCTTGTATTATGATTTGGTAAATAGGTGTTCATATGTTCAGTATACTGTGTTTATTCTGTTTTATAGATGTATTATGTTAGTGTGTTAGGTATAAGGATTGATAAAAATATGTATTGCATGTAATTTGTAGAGATTTGAAATGTGTTTGTCGTAAGGTCATTCACCTTGCTACGAAAGTCAGCTGATCCGCTGTAAAATGTCACTTATTAATGTCTGCCAATTTTCAAGGTAACTGATGTTTGGATATAATAATTCTAAGGTGTTAAAGATGTTATTTTAAAGGATGAGGAAAGTAATTTGATAAAGTTAAGATTTTAAATGATTTGTGGAAAAAAAAATAGTAAAAGGTAGATTTTGGGGTGATTAATATTTTGTTGGGACATGTAGATCAGTCCAAGTTGAATTTAAAGTGGTACTAGAGATGAAAATGTTGTTGTGAATAAATGTAATGTAGAATTTGAGAAGTATTGATGCTGACACAGTAGATATGGGGAATATATGTAGAGTATTGATTGATATATTGATGTAATAAGTAAATGATGATATTTTGTTGTAGTTGATGTGATGTAATGAGAATGGTAATTAGGGGATGGTAATTTTGTAAGAGGGGATAGTGTAGTGTAGGAGTCCGCAACAAAAGGGTTGGGACGGGAAGGGACCGTTTAGCGCCGGAAAGGGTTGCCTTAGGTAGAATCCAGGGACCAGATTAAGGGAATGAGCTTTTGGGGGGGGGGGGAACACACATCCTAAGTACAAAGGGTTAGAGAGTATTTTTTTTTTATAACGAGAGAATGATGCGGATTGAGTTTAGTAGTAAGTTGGGTTTAGAGGGTGTTGGATAGATGTTTTGATAGAGATGGGTGTCATGTTTAGTTAGTTAGCTGTTAGTAGTATTAAAGTCCGAGGGAGAAAGATTATATGTGTATACATGCCAAGTGGCAGATCAAGTTAGTATAAATAATTAAATCACCCAAACTAATGAAGAATGAGAATATTAAAGAAAGTTATAGTAAAAATATAAAATTTTAATTGAAACAAGTGACAATTCTAATGGAATTTGAGAGTAAAGTATAGTGGTAAAATGTGTAATTTTGGATTAATTTAAATATCAATTTTATTGTTAATTATAATAATATTTTGTTATTTTTAAATGTCCTATTTTATTATGTTTTTGTGTTTAAAGATAGAATTTTAAAGAGGTCCAATGCATTTTCTGATGTAGCTTATATATAGCTTATGTAGGTCAAGGTTCTTGACTTGACCCAGTTTGATCAGCTGATGGGTGATGTTCTATACTAGACCCGTTTTGGCAATGAAGTGATGCCAATTTTGTTTCTTAATTAATTTAAATAAATTTAAATAATTTCAATGTTGAGAAAAATATATTTTAATAAATTTAAATTTTTTTGAAAAAAAAAAATTTGATTTTGTGCCTGCCATCTAATTGATGTTTTGAACTCTGATTATATTATTGTTTGTGTGTATTAATAGTGTTTTTTATTGAATTGTATTGTTTAGGGTATATGTATAATCACATGTTAGGATAAGGAAGTTCATGTTTTTAATAAATGTTCAATTTATTTGTTTTCTAATTATCAATAATAACGACGAGAATTATTCAATTTAGATAAAAGATTTGTATTTTGATTTTTGAGATTAATGGTAATATAGATTTGGTTTCAACTTAAAGGAAACTCCTAAATTTGATAAGATGTGATAGGATGTAGCGATAAGTGTGTGTACAAGCCCAGTAACTGCTAAAGGTAGCCCAGTGTGCATGATAAGGGGGAACATATCGGTTGAGTATCTGGCATGATATAAGACCAGGGAGTTGGATTTTGGGGTGGCATGTTAGAAGGTGAGGTGCGCTGTGGTGCGGGTCTGTTCGATTTTATGGTGTTGGGATCTCGCACAGAGAAGTCCAGTGATCTCGTTCAGATGCGGCCATAGTCGCCGAGCCAGGGGGGTTGTTTACCCATGAAGTATAAGAGCTAAAGGGGGTTGTTGGCACGATATCCTCACCGGTCCTCTTAGGGGTTTTACCAATGAGATATCTTCTGTTTCGGCAGAAGATATCTCATTGGGGGGGTATTGTAACGGGTCAAATAAAAGGATTTTATTTTATTAATTTTTGGGGATTTATTAAAAAATATTTTAAATTCATTGTCCATCTGTGTGGCCAGTCCACGTGTTTGAATAAAAGCATTGCGCTAACCAAGGAACAATACGCAATAGTTGTTGTGTAACCTTTACAAAAGAATGTGCCCGGCATCGATTCTAAGAACTGTACATTTGTGTGATGTCCGCGCCCAAACGCACCACACCAGCTAGTGCGCAGACGACGCCACGGTAGTAAAACTCAAAATGGCTTAGAGACGAAAGTTTGGACGCACATGGTCTCGAAACGACGGATGTAAGTCTAAGCCCAACCTCTTTTGTGACGTCAACCAGTGCTTACCAAATGTCATCCACGTCAAACACACAAAAAAAACCACGTGTGTTGAATGTGACACAGCAGTGGCGAAGAAATAGAAGGCATTGCTTTCCACCTTGTGGGACCGCAATCTAGTTGATAGTAAGCGTAGAGACGCTCTCCCCAGTTCGCTACCGACAGTGCCTGGCCAGGTACTTGCCCCAAGGGGCTCTTTCAAAATTTATAAGTTTCAAGTAAAAAAGTGAGTTTCAATTAACAGTAATGTGACAGTGGTGTTAGTGTTCGACGAAAGGACTTCAAAATCTATTTTTGGACATCTACGAACTTATAAATGAAGCAAATAGAGGTTGAGAGGACGCCTCGTGCCGGCAAGGGGTATATGTTTTAATTTCAATAATAATGGGGTGTATATCTATTTAAAGGGGGTGCTCTAAATTAGTATGAATGAGAGAGAGAGCAGGCTGGGCGGCCTTCATAGATATAAGGTGTAGATTTTAATTCTGACAATATAAGATGTTTTACCAAAAAATGCAAGAAAATTCTGATTTATTTTGATAATTTTTATTGGAAAAGAATAACAGTACAAAACTGAAATAATTACTTATTAAAAGAATTTAATTCTCTTCAGAAATGAGTTGCGTATGTGATTTACTTAACCCATAAACCATACTTGCATTCTAACGTTCGTGTGTCGGATTCTGGGTGCTTGGGCAAAATACAAGGTAGGTAAAAACTAATTTTATTTATTTATATTTGTAAGTAGAAAATATTAGCACATCCTGGTATTTTATTTTTACTTTTTTTTATCAAAATGTGACTCTGCTACATGCAGTTGACCTATATAGCTTGATTTTCAACAATCGACTAAAACTAATTATTCCGTTAAAAAACGGCTTGCTCCGGCTTTTATGGGCTATGATTGGTTCATTTTACCCCTGACCCTGGTCACGTGGTTTTAATTTTGACATATGTAAATTTTAAACCTGTCACCTCAAATTACTCTTTATTTTATTTTTTGATTATGTTAAATTTGAGTTATATGATGTTCCTTATAAAAGGATAGGCATTTTGATACCTAATTTGATATAAGTGGGCCTTTATAAAAGATATTTTTTCACCTTTACAACAGTTCTAATTATGGACCCTTACATTGTTTTTACATTTATGATACTACATTGTAATTCCTTAAATTAATCTAATATGTGCTATTACCATTATAATAATTAAGTTTTATCACATGAATTTTGTCCCTTCTCATTATTTTTCTTACATTGACTTGCTAACTTACTCATTTCTGACATTCCTTCCTTTATATTGAATTTTTGGCCTAAGCCATGAATTTCATTTCAGTAACATGTTCTAATTTTACATTGATTATTATCTATTTTTTGTTTTTAACCCTTTTTCCTGATCTTATTTGTTTACCACTTGAAGCATTACAAGTGAATTAAAGATTTAAAATATTTAAAATTTGTATTACCTGCCTTTATTGGTAATTGACCAAGGTATCGTCTGATGTACTCAGCAGAGAAAAACAACAGGTGAATGCAATTGACAAATACTTGTTTATATGTTCACTTAACACATTTTTATTTCATCTTACTTTGCCATCAAATACTACCATACCTCCCACATCAACAACTTCATCTTTCTTTTACGTTACATTAAAAATAGATTTTGAAATATACTTAACCTATTTATTTAACTAGACTAAATCTACTGTACAGCAACCCAGTTTGCTCACACACTCAAGCATTACTCATACTTTTTATACCGTAAAGCGCTTTTCTATTGAATTTTGATAATTAATATTGGTGAATTGAAATTAATTAAAATTGAAATATTTTGTCTGTTCAAACTGCTTAAATTAGGTACTCATCCCTTCATCCACGTGGTTACGCCATCACTGTTAACACTTGATTCTGCTGCCACACTCCGATTATAAGTTTAGAATGTTATTATTTGCCGGTTACTTCTGTTCGATCACTATAACATGATTGACTGTTATGTTAAATTAAAATAGCAGGATTTACTGGTTGGCCGACCCTAACTAGCTCGAGCAATGTTTTATATGACCGTACGGTCAGGAGTTGTAAGTCGACGACTGACTGACGCTACTCTCAGCATCACTCCGGCCACATCCGCCACATGTTCACCAGCTTGTGCTCTGATTCGTGGATAAAATCACATGACACGATAATGAGTCGTCACGTGGTAACACTTGTTGAGCGAGTTTAGGTATTTTTGTTCTGTCCTGGGGCTCGCCACAAAGTTTGTGCTTTCTGCCAACGGAAACCCAATCATCCGCGCACATACTCGCATTCCAATGCCTTAAGAAACAGTGCTTATTGCAGGGCGCTGACAAAGAATGCTTATTGTTCAAAACTGAGGCCCTGTTTGGGTAGACCTTGTGTTACATTTATAATTGCAATAAAAAAATAAAACCCCTCAAAATTGTCCCATTACACACTTATTACATGAGCTTTGACCCTTAATATATCCTAACAATATTTATAAATTACTACAGAATCTCTTAATATATTAACTTAAGGTCTAGCCTTCCTGGCCATGATTACAGTCGTAGATTAACAAACAATATCACAAACTACTTAGTGTACCATACTCCCATTCCATCAATTCTATCAAGCATTACTAGCTGACTATTAGATTATCGTTTATATGGGCCCTCTATAAATATTGTATTGTGGTAACACCATTTTCCTATTTTGCCTATAGGCTTAGTACAATTAATAACATGGTTTAATAACAATAACAAAAATAGTCTTTGACCTTAAAAAAATTAATACAATTAACTACTGTCAAGGCCTTCACTAATATCTCATTCTGAGATGAGACCTTTTACCCTAACTTACTGTCAACTCTATTTATGGTTATCTCTTTAAAGCGAAATAACATGATAAATCCTATGAGTATACAAAACTCTTTAAACACATACTACTTTTATTTACTGGCTCTTAATATGTATTAGTTTATACATAAGACCATTGCTTCACTTTCTCCCTTCCCCACTGGTTTATAACATGATCTTTGATCATCACTATTCCCTTCTTTGTACACTTATCACTTCACTCACTTATAATATAAGTTTTTACAATTTTTCCTTAGACTAATGCATAAAAATATTTCTTACTCTTATTTATACCATTGCATTGCATTTTCTATTATTATTAATTTATGAAGTATTGTTTATTTATTTTTTACCTGGTTATCAACATGTTTTACTTTAGTTTCTTTTGTTAATCTTTTTTTTCAGTTCTTCATGCATTTATGTTATTTGGTAATTACTGTGGTCTTCACAGTCTTGTTGCTTAGCATGTCTTTATTTTAATTAGTGGTTTCATTGTTAGACTTGTTTATACCTCTCACTTACCATATCTATTGGGTTTATCACGTTATTATAGTTTTCTTTGTGTTTCTCTTCTAATTTTTTCCATTATAACTACTGTGTTGCACTATTTTCAATATTTAATTCTTCATCGACTGCTTTTGTTTTAATTTGGGATTGACATACTATGTTTATTATACACTTATTTTTTTTAAGTTTCCTTATCATCCATGGTTTATACTAGTACTCATGACTGGTGTTTTACTATTATACAGATTATAGGTCTATGGTGATGAAACGTACCGTCACAATATATAAATCTATATTTATGTTCATTCACCAATCAATGAATTCATTCTTCATTCACCAATCAATGAATTAATTCTTCATTTACCAATGTACAGATTATAAATTAAATGTGGTAATTATATAATTACCTTATTATCCACTCTAGTGATACAAAGTTTCGTCAGTTATGACGCGTTTCAGGACTAAGTCCCATCCTCAGATAACACTTATTTCAATCTAATAAACTAATACAATAAAAATCGCAACCATGATACTGGTCAAGTCAATAAAATAAAATAAAATAAAACTGCAAATCGCATGTGAAATGTTATACGATCCACGGCCGGAGCTCCCGCATGCGTTCACTCTCAACCGCGATCGTCCCGCGACTGGTCAAAGATTAAGTCCAAACCGATGGCAGTGTCGAACAAGTAGTTTGATGCAAAATTTATTTGATCATTTAGTAAACTGTTTTTAGTGGTACTATTTTTTATAGCTTTATAAATTTCAAATTCCTCCAGACTATCCATCCGTTTACCTTTTTTACAAAAATGCAATGCAATTTTACAAAAAAAAAAAAGGTAATTATAAGGTAATTATATAATTACATAATAAGAGATACGGTACACAAAAAATAAGTAATTTAAATGTGGTAGCATTCATAAGCGAAGTTTTATATGTGTACTACATTACTGACAACAAAGAAGTAGTTTCTATGGAAACTCACCGGTTCCCATTTTCGATCACGCACCAGCGGTCGTTTTCAAATGTGCGACACGTCCTTATAAACATTTTCGATGTTAAAAGACACATTTCACTTTACTGTACAGTAATTTAAAAATGCAAAATGTATGGAACTGAATAGTTAAATAGGAGAAGTGAACAAGGATTTCAAAGGTGAATTTAATTATTTACTTTTTGTCACAGATATTTTAAAAATCACAAAGTTCTAAAGTTAAAATCCTTTTTTCTTTGAATACAATATAAATAACAAAATGAGGGGATTTTCTGGAGTTAAACCATGTCCACTGTTCCAGAAATATGTACATCTAAGACCAAATGCAGCATTCAGGACACCGCATTACAGAACACGCATGTAAACAAGCATGCTCCACAGGCTCTACTCATGAATTGATTTGTAACCACGCATTTACACACCCCACGTCATGACTTAGAAATTTTTTTTGAGGGCCTGTAGTGTCCACTTTATCTTTGATTCATTTCTGTGGGAAGGTGAGCAGACTAATTTAATTAACTAAAAATGAACTTTTTTCATGTGAAAAACTTACTATTTTATCGGACGCGTTTCGGCTTAGTATCCGCCTTCTTCAGCTTTGGTAACAGACTGCCAGCATTTTGTAACGGTTGTGTGGAAGGTGAAGTGGGGGTGGTGTGTGGCGGAAGGGGATTGGCGCGGGGATTCAATTTATTGTTTGTTTTCTGTATAATTGTGTCAAAAAGTGTATGTACAACATACACTTTTTGACACAATTATACAGAAAACAAACAATAAATTGAATCCCCGCGCCAATCCCCTTCCGCCACACACCACCCCCACTTCACCTTCCACACAACCGTTACAAAATGCTGGCAGTCTGTTACCAAAGCTGAAGAAGGCGGATACTAAGCCGAAACGCGTCCGATAAAATAGTAAGTTTTTCACATGAAAAAAGTTCATTTTTAGTTAAGTGTAGTGCTGTGAAAGAAGAGATGAATAATCAAGACAACTATAATTTAATTAATTTGCTGCAAATTTTACAGACATGTACTCACTAAGGTGAAGTTTAAAAAAAAACTCAGACATTAAATACCCAGTGTCTCAGACAAAAGCAGAAAATTTTAGTCAGTTCCTTGCTGACATTTATTTTATTTATATTGTAATTAAAGATGTTGTACTTGTTGTTTCACGAGTTTGTTATATTTTATATATCTACTAATGTAACCCTTACATTTTCACACTTATTTTTTTTAATTACAATAATAAACCAACAAATGAGTCTTTTTATATTATTTTTTGTAATTTCACTCAAAAAAATCTAAACCCCTCCAAGAAAGAAATCCTGGCTATGCCCCTGAGTGACAGAAGAAGCATTCCCTCCCAAGAAAGGAAAGGTAATCACATTATTAACTTTTGTATAAAGCTTGTACGGCTGGTGTCAATACATTCAAAATTACTTCTAAAAACTGGGCTGTTACTCCATGGTTGGTTGCTGTGAAACGACATCTTGTCAGCAATGTTTTGATTCCCCCTTCAGGGATCTTCCTCATGCCACCAAAAAGTGACAGAGCGTACGAAAACAATAACACCAGAATAAATGGCAATGGAGAAAGTGTGTGTGAAAATTACTCTGCAAAACAAGTAAAGAAAAGCAGAGTAAACATAAATAAATGTAGTAAACTGTTTACATGTTAGATATTATTGTGGTGGCCTGTGGTTCTGTTTTGTATATTTTTAAGAAGAAATTTCTTCTCATTTTTAGCTTTCCTTATTTATAGTTAGCCTGGACACACACACACACACACACACACACACACACACACACTTACCCTTATAAAACCAACCTTGATTTCATAATACAGTTTGCAGACATAATACAGTGTTAGGTTACTTTTTTAGTCAGTTCATAATATCATCATTATAATTCAAAACTAAGGTTATTTTAAATATAACCAGAGCCATCATTAGTTTCTGTTAAATGGTGGAGTGTGTAAATATTAAACTGATCTTTTAGCAACAGAAAATTCTATATTGTTCTGACACAACTGTATAGTGGTTGGAATACTCACCTACACTGCAACATTGGCATGGGACTTCAATATGTTCATTACTCAAAAAACTATTTAAAAACATTAATTCCCTTAACTTGTTAGTGACAGAACAAGACAATTATGTGCTCTTAGCAAATGAACTGGTACACCTTTGATTCTGTTATTTTCTACCTTATACTTGCTTTGATATATTTTCTGTTTCCTCTTATAATTTAAAACATTGCTTTCAACTACTATATTTATATCAAAATAATACTTAATATATCCTCCATCCTTGCAGTTGCATGATACAAAACAGCTTCCCAGCTTTGGATTTAGTAAATCTGCTGCTTCTTTCTTATACTTTCTATACTCATATTGGACCAGAGATGAACATAAACTTCATAAGTTAACTAACAATTAATAAAACAAAAAACTAATAACTAATAAATAACTATACTTGGAAGCACATATGATAGAAAAAAGTGAAAGCGCATTGGGCAGAGACAGAGTGATTCACTGCAACATTCCCAGACTATTTTTGTCAACTGTCTTTCTCTCTGTTTCTTCCAGTGCTAGGCTCTTTAATTATCACTTATTTGGTTTTCTCCTTATTTTCAATTTATTTTCTACCGTGCATCAAGTTCGTGGCACCAGAAACAAATAATAGCTCAACTGTTTCACGTAGAACTAAGTTGAAATCAAGATATGGATTAAAATATTATTATGTTATGTTAGAAAGAAGATTGTGGTTAAAAATATTGTGAGTACCACCAGCATCGTGAGTAGGGCCTGCTCCTGGGGGAGGGAGATGAGACTAACTTGGAGGTTGGTCTCCCCATTACCTTATGGCAAATGAGAAATTCGGGATTCTTCCTATATAATTTTATAAAAATGTTTTGTAAATTCTTTGCATCTCTAAAGCTTTTGAGCAAACTTGCCTTCACTTTCTGCCATATACGAAGGTGTTTTATTAATGCTACAAATACATACGTTGTTTACAAAATGTTGAGTTACTGTTATTATTAGGAAAACTATAATTTGTTTTACAAATTATAATTGTAATTGCTTTTATTTGAACAATTATTTAAGAAATACGCCTACTTTAAGTGATCACTGAAATTTTTAATAACTCTGGGGGGGACTGATCCCCCCCCCCCACCGAAGTTATGCCACTGAATATCAGTACTTTTTTAATTGGTTTAAATTCAATAATAATTGTATAATTTTCATAAGCTGTAGATATTTTAATTCTAGAGAAAATAAGACGGGAACATTTTTGGTGGTTCATGAGAGGGGGATGGTTGAGAAATGCTCGGCTATCACTTTAACAATGCTATGAGATAAACTACATTTTCAGTATAGTAAACAATAAGCATGCCTGCACACACACATCTGAGGTCAAACGCAAAATATATGAGTGTAATAAAATGTGTAATACATAACAGTAACAACAATAATGCACACTTACAAACTTCACTCTAAGGAATCCACATTATCACCTTTGCTGTCTGATTTGGATGAATCAGATTCACGAAGATTAATAATAAGAGGGTCCATAACAGATTTCTCCATTGAAATCTTCTTTCTGTAATTCTTCTGTGTATCTTATGCAATCTGTCCATGTAGAATTTGAAATGCTGCCAATGCTTGTGTGTGAGTCTCTCAACATCTGCAATTCTGGATGTGCTGTACCTTCCAAAATGTACAGTTTTACCTGTGTCCATACCAGTTCAACTGGGTTGTATTCACGATAATATGGTGGCAACCTTCCTACACTGTGCCCATGCTAGATTGCTATTTTGTAAGTAGAGTATGGAGAATTCCATCTGAAGATAACCTAGCAAAAATATCATCTTTCTTTTTTATTTGGACATGGACGTATTTATTGATTTATTTATATATTTATTGATTTGCACAGAATGAATGTTTAGCATTATCCATAACAATTACCAAACATAGAAGGAGGTGTCGTAATAAATGTTATTTAAAACACTGTTTAAAAACATTGGAAGTCATTTGTGAATGGTAATTGCCACAATCCTTAGACTTCAATCCCCTAAAAATTAACTTACTTTGAAGGATAAAGCCTATTTCTGCTGATCTGCCTTGAAGCATGATAAGCAGGTTGCCTTTACCCAGAACTTTCCAGTTTCCAGTCTGAGTCCTACAGTCCTGTCACTCATTTTCCAGCACACTGACCTTGCACAGTTCTGGTTCATTACAGATACAATGTTACTTCTCATCATAAGTAACTTCCTACCGTTATTCGTTTTCTGATACTTGAACCCCATGACCTTCAAAATACTTGGCAAGTTCCACTTGTTCCCACTAAAATTCTCAGCTTCTTTAATTCGCAAAACTAGTTGATCTGTAGTAGGATATTTTCCTTCCATGTACATTTAGAAAATTATGCACCTCAAAACATTCTTAGCAAAGTCATCAAGTTCCCTTACTTCTTTCTTGTGACTGTGTCATTTGGTTCATTTGAAATCTGCTGTACAGTTCTCAACTCTACACCACGTGCATCAGGAGCTGCTTCTTGGCATTTGACTCCTACTGGCTGTCAGATTACGTGATACTTTCTCTTGACTCTGCACAGCTGACAGGTTTTGCCTTCCTATGAGGTCCCAAATATAGTAACTAATGTAAGTGACAAGGTGACAAAAGCTAATAACTAATGTAGATGGCAAAATAGCACAATAAAAAAAATGTGAATTTTTTTGTGTTTTATTTTTACTTACACCCTGCAATATTTTTCCACCAGGATGAATTTTCTCCAAATTTGTTGCACACCGATCTGCTAATTCATACAGATCTACTTTTATAGAAGGATGCCGAATTATCAACAATTTTACACATCTGAAACACAAACATAATATTAAATAAAAAAAAAAAAAAAATAAACCGTTTTTAAAACGATTTTATAATTGTTTATATATATGCGTTTTATGTTTTTCATTTACATGTTCATATCTGTATTTATTTTATTTGTTTGCATATTATGTATGTGTAATTTATAAGGTGTACTAAGTGTGACTATTTATGACTAATACATGTACAACAGCTTCTCTTAAAAGACAACTTTTTAATACATATTTCTTTATACATTTTTACAGAATTTGTTTTTTTTTACATAAATCAATGTTTCATTAACATTTATTACATGCCACAAATTTTCCTTTCTCCTCTTTTCTCACATAAAATTTGTTGTGCAACAACAGGGACTTAACGTGACAAAAACAGAAATCCTATGACCTAGCTGTTAGGTTATCAGATAGTTATGTGGAGTACTCTTCCAATGCATCATATATAAATTGTAATGTTGCAGTATGCACAGTATAAAATCATTCCAGACAATAGATGGAAGTAGCCCACAGAAGGAAAAAGTGATAGCATCTGTTTTGGGGGATTCACATAGAGTGGTGATCATAGACTATTTATAATGTAAATAGTCTATACAGCATTGCTGCATATAGTAAGAGTACTATACAGCATTGCTGCTACAGATGAATCCAAAATCTTTTCTTTATTTCCATTGATGTTAAACCTTTTATAACAATGTATTTTACCACTGCATGACACCTGATTTTATCCAGGTTTCAGAAAACAATGAGCATGTTCCATTTATATGACCACAATTATCAGACTTATAAACACAGCTGTTTTAAACATTACATTATGCCATCTGAGAGATTGAACTTGCTACCAATCATACCCATTAGATACTCTTGGGGGTCAGGCCTAGAACTTTCCAAACCTACTATCATACATGTAAACCTCTCTCTCTCTCTCTCTTGCACACTGAAGCTTGTCTTGTGATTTAGTAATTGAAATATTTAAATTTGTCCCTGTTTAGGGCGTCAACTGAAGCTGTACGAGCACACACGCGCACACACACACACACACTTCTACTGTGAGGATCCCTCTCCACAAAACAAGAAGGAACGTGGTCCAGACGGAATTCTGGCAGAAGTATTGAAAGCAGTGGCTAATGTTAACTTGCAGCTGATACATGTATATAATAGTTGTCTAAAGGAGGGTATCTTTCATAAACTGTACATTATATTCCAGGTCTTTGTGCATGCTACACACTGTCAGAAAACATTACAGATATTACTTGAACCTCTGTGTAATCCTACAGAGGAAGCCAAGAAAGTAGTTGGAATCAAGAAGGCAATCATTACTCATGAAATATTGTCTCAGATACAATATTAGACGTAAAGAATGCCTTCAATTCTGCCAGATGGAGTGACATTCTTGATGCACTTACACATATATTTTGTATACTACAGTACTCTCTCCACATAAAAAGAAGTTATGTCAAAGACCATGCTATAATTTGGATGGTCTATGAAGAAGGAAAATGACTGAAACATGTCTTATGATGGTAGTCTCCACACAGAAATGCCAGAGAACATGTTCTTAGTGGGAAAAGTGGGTGATAACACTGCAGTTATTGTTACGCAAGACCTACAGGTGAGAATGTTCTTAATTTCTGGCATAAAAGAAATTAAATCAGGTGATGAGGCATGTTGTCTGTTGTTTGGAAGACCACAGATTTATTCTTGTGACTAAGAAAACAGAGATAGTTTTGCTGAAAAGGAGATAGTTTGTAGATAGTGTATCTACAAGTGATCAAAGAGATGATTGACTAAAAGCTCTATAAAATACTTAAAATATTGCTAGACATGAAGCTAACTTTCTAGGAACAGAAAAAGTGAGTCTAAGAGAAAACTGTGGCCATGGAACTAAGCAGGCTCATGGTGAATTTTGGTGACTCAAAGCCATGCAAGTGATGAGTGCTGATGATAGTAGCAAACCAGTCCTGCTGTATGGGGTTGCAAACTGGGCTCACACACTGAAGATGGAGAAATACTGCAAGAGGATGGGAGCAATGCAACGGCAAAGAGCCCTGTTGATAGCCTAGCTTGTGCATACTGCACGGTATCTGAACCAGCAATATTAGTGATTGCCAGGTAGATACCTATTGGTAAGTTGGCATGAAAGAGAAACTGACCTTTATAGAAAAACACAAGTCGCTACAATGATGAAGCTGGAGTGAGATTACAAATCAAATGCCGTTGGCAGAAACGCTGAGAATCAAGAACTCAGGGGAAGGTGGACTGCCAGATTTGTTGAACATCTGAACAGATGGGTCAACTCTATGTCATAGAGTACTACTCTCATGTGGTCAATGACTAACTAACACAGTTTCTTTCAGGCCACGGATACTTTCATGTCTACCTAAATCCTGGGTAAAGTGGGGGGATTCAGGATGCTTATATTGTGATTCACATTGAGATGATGTATTTTATACATTCTTTGTACACTACAGGTGGAATTGATGACCTTATTGAGATAATGCTCAGTAGTGAGGAATGTTGGGATAATGTGCAAAAAAAGAGACAAAAATGCAATTAACACAGACCATTCAATACATGAGTGAAACACTTGAGATATATGACAGTAAAGAGTAGTAAGGTTTGTGCTTTTGGTGGATGAGAGTTTCACAGACTCTAGAAGTGCTGACCTTCCGGCAGCAAACATTAGTTTTCCACAGTTCACCTTAAAAACTCTTATTAATGTTATTATTATTTTTAAACACTAATGCATAAGCCACGAAGTATTCACATGCACCTGTTAGACACACTTTAACATGGTTTGAGATATAATTTGTGTACCCATTGTCAGCCATGTTCACTTGTCACCTAGTGAAATAATTTTGTGTGATTTAGATTTTACTGTTAATCAGTAGAGTCCTTATGGTGGTTCTAATACTGTGATCAGGTTTATATTGATTTGGATTTGTTTGGGTGTAAGTTGGTTTTCTTTTTCAATATAATACAAACTTCTTTGTATTTATATAAAATAAATGTCTTATATGTACTTAGTGTGATTTGTGACTGCATTGATTTCTCTGATGTTAGTTATTGCACCGCACCATACTGCACCATACTTACTCCTGGCCTTAATATTGTGTATGAGAAAATAAATGTTGTATGAGTGTGTCAATCAGTTAGCGTTAGTATATGGTACATACTTTATAAGTGTGGTTGCTCCATCTATAAAACCTATCAACAATTGTAGCTCTTCCTCAGTAAATGTAAGTTCTCTTTCCGGTGGTGTGCTTATTCTCTTTGCTTCTTGCTGCTGTTGCCTCTGTTTTTCCTCCCATGCTTTCAGTGAATTCTCCAAGGCCTGTAACACATTCCGTTTTATATAACAGTTCCATAACTGGAAATTTCAACTTATTTTTAAAAAAGTGACATTTTATCTTATATAAAATTTATAAATAATAATATTTTTAAAAAGTAGCAATTATGTTTCAATATGATATGACAGCTACACTTAGAGAATTATTACAGTTACAAAATGTATTATGTGTAGCAACACTAATTTGCTGTGTTTTACCAAAAAGCATGATGTTGGTGGTTATTACAAAACCACTCACATGAATGCAATATAATTGCATTTATTATATTCTGAATTGTTAATCTAACCAACAAAATTCTCACTACATATCCACTTATTGTTTTTTATTTGGCCACTAATCTAAATTTCATTTATTTGAACAGTGAAATTTTTTTTTTAATAACAATATTTGTTTTTGTATGTTTTTACTTAAAATTTACTTTTCTGGATTTGAAGAAAGAAGTACCAATCACATTCTTCTAAGAGACTTTAAAGATTAAAAGATTGGTTTGTCACTTACATTAATAACATTCTTTACACAGGGGATTAGTTTTAATCTGGGGATATATCATAATTGATCAAGGACAGAAAGATTTGGCAGTGACAATATATGAATAGAAGTGGGAGGTATATCGCCAAGAAGAGGTAAAAATGAAGAAGAGGAGACTGGGTGTAGAAGGAGGAAGAAGAAGGTAGAAGTAGAAGGAACGGAAAGTACTTGAACAACTAAGAAACACTGAAAATTTAGCCTTAATTACGCCTGCCAGAACAGACCTAACTGAAATGTTTGAAGAACTTTACAAAGGAGCTAGGAAAATAGGTCTTAATATAAGCTAAAAAAAACTAAGTCTTTACAAATACAGATAAGGACATTCCAATCAGAATACGTTTGTGTTCTGCTGGATGAGATAAAATTTCACACATTGCTGGAGACTACCAAGCATACTGGTTTATACAAAATTAGCACAATATTTCATAAACATCTTTCATCTGTAACTCACTCTTTCTTCTGGACCATGCACATCAGAAGAAATATACACTATACTTACTCTATTCCTACAGAGCATTTTCATCCTGTTTTTATGTATTATTCTAATCATGCCTGGAGGCTGTATCCATGCTTCACCGTCAACCTGTATGGGTACACCTTCATCACCTGTACAAGAACAGACAAACTGAAGCACTGTCACATGACGCTTGATGAAATTGCACAATACTGTAGTGGCTTACCAAGTATATTAATTTGTACAGTTTGGCACTGTGCTATCCGGTGATGCTGTAAATTGATAAGTCTTGATGCTGCCATCTGTACAGATCCAAATACAGCTACCACCTCCAATATTTTGTCATCAACACTTGGCGCTAGGAATATGTCATCTTCTTTTGTACCGCCCCAGAAATTGGTCCCACCCATAAAACTGAAAACAACATATACACATTTAGTCGAACTAAGGTAAAAGTTTTTCAAAAATTCATATAATATTTGTCTCATCATAATCACCATCTGCTTTTTGGGCAGCATGTCAAAGGTCACTTGTGACTTTGGGATTTGCAATTCATATGATATTTCCAAAGCAAGTCAGCCTTCAATTAATCTATTCTGAGACGTGCAGTGCGCTGTGTATCTCATGCATCTCTTGTTCTGTAACTAACTGAGGGTGGTTGGCTAATCTAGAATACTCTATAATGTCTGAGGACAGGGAGCGACTGACTCAACCTTCAGCCAAAGATGACAAAACCACAGTAAGCAAACACTTCCACATCAAGAAATGTTACAACGTACATTTTCCAGGCAAAAAACAGAGGGTGTTAAGAAAGTTTGAATTTGCTTACACCCGATTCAATACATTTATAGGTTTCATACATGGATAGGTTATCACTTTTTGTGAACAGTGCATACAAGAATTATTGTAATGTGCCTGAGATTTTTTGTAAGTATTAGTAAGACTTACTTTTGTCTTTACAGGATGTGGTGTTTCATTGCCACCACGAAATATCACTTTGTTTAATTGATCCCTTTATATATAAGAATTCATACATTTGTATATCATGTTTGACACTGTTCAATGTGCGTGTGTGTGTGTGTGTGTGTGTGTGTGGGTTTTATAGAATTTGAATACAAGTGGATTTCGCAACTCTTAAATATTTATAAAACACTGACCTTTTGAAAAACATCTGTACTACTGCTAAATATGATGTTACATTATGATGTTAGATATATTGCTAAATAGAAATTTTGATGTTACTACAACTTCTTCTCAAAACATAATTAAAAAGGAAAAAACAATTTATAAAGCAAGTAATAATGGTCATTAGTTCCATAATCTGATCAAATTGTGAATGTGAAGTAAGTCAATAATGAATCTAAACTATAGATATTTAAATATGTGTAAACGTGTGTGTTTATTTGTGTGCACAAAATCTTCAAAAAACCATAATATTCAGAAAAACACTGATTTTTGGGTTTAAACAGGTTATATTTCAGTTAATACTCAAGATTTCACCCATTCTACAATAAAGCAATAGCCTGAATGGCTAGACACAGACTGAGGCTTAATGTCTCATCCCATTCCTCTTTGTAAGGTCGTCTTTGTCCACAATAGTCCATAAGTTTACAACACAGTTAGAATAAAGTAATTACACATAATTATGGTTATAGTTTAGTGTTTGTTTAAAACTGGTATATATAATTACTTTACTATAACTATAAATTCATGGGCTTTATGTACTGATATGGAGATCCAATCACTTTCATTCTGTTTGAGACAAAAATCAGACAAGGATTTTATAAACAATGGCCTTTATTATTCTATTTTATAGGCTACTCCAAATTATACAGAACTATCATAAAAACATAGCTATATAATATGCAGATCAATGTCTGTACCTTGGAATGTTTAGAATGACAATTCCTTGTAGAGAAGGTAATGGTATTCTCTGTCCATCACACTCCAGCTGTACTCTTTGTTCCAGATTTTTGTAAGTTTTCTGAAATTGCAACACCAGTTCAAACATTTAACATGATATGAAATTATTATCAGTAAAATAATACAAACTATTTATGACATGTATTTTTTATGATACTATAATTTTGCTTAATTAAAGGTATGACAGGACTTAGGATCAATCCAGGTCAATCTTCACTGTTTTGACCATATGTACACATAAATATGGTGTCAGTTCAGTCTGCAAGAACTCTACAGATCCAGTTATTGTTAAATGTCTTCAGAGCAGAGTACCAGTCTGATGAAGGACGAGTTACCTGTTGGGAATGCCATCTTAAAGATCTGGTAACCTATCTGTTTGAGAAACTGTCCAAGATTTTTAATGGAGTGGCTTCATTATCTTCTTTTCTTCTTTCATCAGGGAGCAGGAGAATTGTTACGATCCCAATCCCAATAGGTGTGGCAACACTTATGAATAATAACGCAGCAACAAAATACAGAAGAATGTCGTTATAAAAACAAGAGCACAATGTACTTGAAAGTAAATTATGATCAGTTGATAGTCAATATGTACAATGAAATAAAAAGGTAGAAACAGAAGAATTTAATTTTTTTAAATCAATAAAAAAGAAACCATGAAATGGTTCATGGTATCTGTTAATGGTGATATGAATGCTAGAGTTGAGGAAGTTCAAAATTCAAATGTAGTATATAATAGAAGACATTGTAAATGATAATGGTGAAGTTTTATGAGAATTAATTTTATATTTAATGAGTTGAAGGTAACAAGGACATTTTCAGCAAGAAAGATAGTCATAAATACGAAGGCTGTTTGATCAGTCCGTGGAAAAATAAAGAAGACACACTTTTGGGCGAAAACCCTATTTTATTTCTCAACATAATCTCCTTTCAAGACTACACACTCAGTCCAATGATGCTCAAGCATTTCCATCCCATCTTTACAGTATGATTTATCAAAGTCTTTAAAATATGCAGATGTTTTGGCAATAACTTCCATCATTTCACGTAAATCTCTTTCCAGCAACCCACTTCTTTACATTTGGAAACAGATAATAGTCCAAAGGTTCTAAGTCTGGTGAGGAAAATGGGTACGGAAGAATTTCACAGTGTAATTCAAATAATTTTGCTATCACAATCGCAGAAGAATGAGCTGGTGCGTTGTATTGATGAAAAAGAACCTTCTTTTTTGTCAAATGTGGTCATTTTTACTTGATTTCCTTGTTTAGACGATCCAGCAGAGATGCATAATATTGCCCAGTTATCATTTTACCCTTCTCCAAAAAGTCAATTAAGATTATGCCTCGAGCATCCCAAAAGACAGTGGCCATCACCTTACCTGCTGATGGAATGGTTTTTGCTTTTTTTTTAGCATGTTCTCCTACTGCAACCTACTGTTTTGACTGTTCCTTGGTTTCAGGTTGGTAGTGATGCATCCACGTTTCATCAACTGTTATGAAACGCTGCATAAATTCTTCTTGATTGTTTGAAACAGCTTCAAACTGTGTTTATTCATTCACGCTTTTGATCGATTGTGAGCAAACATGGCACCCATCTTGCAAGACAGTTTTCGTATATGTAAATGTTCATGTAAAATATGATGCACCCGTTCATTTGAGTTGCCTATTGTCTTAGCAATTTCACGCACTTTCAATTTTCTGTACTCCATCACCATATCATGGATTTTTTCTATATTTTCTGCAATTGTAACCTCAACAGGCCATCCAGAACATTCAGCGTTGTTTGTGCTCATGTGACCACTACGAAAATAACCAAACTATTTGTAAACTGTTCTAGTCGATGGAGCTGACTCACCATAATATTTACCCAGCTTGGATTTAGTTTCTTATGCGGTTTTGCCTTTCAAAAAGTAATGTTTCATCATCACACGAAAGCCTGTTTCATCCACTTTTTGCAAATCACAATACTTCATCAATTCAAACGATTGGCAACAACAGAATTATGGACGCATGTTGCTGAAATGTTGTCTATGCTCCTAGCAGAGATGCAGGAAACTAAAAATGGCGTCACTTATATAGTGTGACCACCATCTCCTGACTTTGCATGGACTTATCAGACACCCCTTGTAGAGCTAAAGGGTTGAGATCTCTTATAGATTTTATAATTGTAAGTAAGAAATTAGCAAAACGAACTACTGACACAAGAGTACACAGAGTATACGATGTTTGTTCTGACCACTACTTAATAATGTAAAAAATAAAACTTCTCAAGAACTCGAAGAAGTTTGTAAAAGTATATTTACTCAAACAAGAAAGTATTAGGAGATTCTATCATGACAGAAAACACATTCAACTGAATAGAACATCTATAAGCAATGATATAGATGTGGAGTAGTATAATATTAAACAAATGATTATACAGTGGCCAAAGAAGCAGTTGTAACAATAAAAAATATGCCAAAATATATATAATACATAGAACCACTACCAGGACTTGCCTGTTGCAGAAATTTTATCAGAAGCCCAGAGTCGCCACCTATATCTTTGAAGGACAGATATGGAGACCTTTACACTTTACCTTAATAAAACGGACAATTTAGCAATCTGACCCCACCCAATTAATAATTCAGAAGATTCCGGAACGTTAGACGAATTTTTTCAACACAGAAATGAGAAAATGGTAATGACGAAATAACTTAGTCTAACACATATTCAAGGTAAACCAACTGATTTTAATGAATGTTAAAAGACACTGAAAAAATAGGTTTTAAAATATACATTGATCCCTCAGACTTAACTAACATAAAATATCCTCTAACCTATCAAGTATTATAATAATTAAGGTAGCCCATTCTGCATCACACACACACACATGCCATTTTTACACTTTACCCATTGATGTTTCATATTGAATTCCCGGTAACAGTATTTAATTCATGTTTTAATTCACTGTTCACTGCCGACCGAACACGTGTTTCTGTTATCCGATTCCTCTTTTAAAGATTACGTATTTAGTTAATCACTCCATGTCACTGCACCAACTGCCCGCCAATCACGGTAATATGGTTATTAACTTCTTGGGTCCCGGTCGGTCTTACTGGGTTAATTACATTTTATAACACCACCGACCGGGGCCTAAACGAAACGGTAAGCGTCTGTAGTTGGAGTCGGGTTTTAGTAGACTGTGTAGCGTCTCTGCCTAAGGTCGACTGGCACCGAGAACGTAACAGGTACCTCTTCCTTTCTCTGGAGGGAAACTGTGGTTCACTGCCACTATGTTTTCGTCGCTCAAGCCTCAGTTGTTGTGAGGTAACCACTTTATATATGGAATATGGGAGTTATATTCAGAATACCAGAGCACGATATTGGCTTCTGCTCTGCTGATGTCACCAACCGTAGGCGGGGCATTAGCAGTATTTCCGGAAGGTCTTGGAGAAGACGACGAATATTCTTGCGCTCTGGCCATCTTAGTTTTTTACCAGCGCGTGGGTTGGCGCCCATGCTCGAGTAGTGGCGTGTGTGCACTCCCATACATGTACAGAGTTCTGCGAATTTTTAGGGTGGCGCAAATTCTTTGCAGCATTCCGCGACAACAACTGCGTCTTACTGCTTTGTTTCACTGTTTCTCAACATCGTTCTGTTACACGGAAAAATACGTTGCACAATAATTTTCATAACTTTTGACAAGCCCGCCCAAAATGAAAGAAATAAAAAACATAAATGCCCCATACTGTTAAAAATAAAAAAACACCCAAAAATGACCCGCTACAGTACCCCCTCGATGAGAATTCTGCTGTTCACAACAAAAGAAAGCTCATCGACAAACCCCGAAGAGGACCGGTGAGGAACTGGTGCCAACAACCCCCTGGTTCTTAATCTCATGGGTACACGACCCCCCTGGCTTGGTGACTATGGACTCATCTGAACGAGATCACTGGACTTCTCCGTAAGAGATCCCAACACCGAGAAATCGAACAGCCTCGTACCACAGCGCACCTCACCTTCTAACATGCTACCCCCCAAAATCCTCAATCCCTGGCTAAAATTATTCCAGCTCCTCCGCCGATATGTTTCCCCTTTTTTGCAAGCTGGGCTGCCTTTAGCAGATACTGGGCTCACACACACTCACATTACATATTACACTTTGACAAATTGTAAAATTGAAAATTATAAAATTCCTTAAGATTGACAAAAAATTCAAAAAAATTCAAAATTCAAAATAATATTTTATCAAAAAAATTCTCTTCCTTGTTTTCTCTGTTTTTATTTCAAACTAAGCTAACTTAACCATTTCTTATGGCTAAAACATCCTTAACTTAACATGTGAATACTTAGATTCTAACAATACCATGCAATACAAGAAATCAACAAAATAAACATGTTAAATACATACATAATAAAATACTCATTACTCAAAAATATTCACTCGCTGGCAGGCGAAAAATCAAGTTTTTTTTTCAAAAAAAAATTAAAATTTTCAAAAATTTTAAAATTCAAAAAAAATTTAAATTTATTTAAACATTTCCCTCATATGCAAAATTATTTAAAAATTGGTTTATATTGATTACACAAACAAATAAAACTGACTCACTACTATAGAAGCTTAGTAGGTGTATGACCTCATCAGCTGATCGAAACTAGGTAAAGTTCCAGAACCCTTGACCTACATATGTTATGCACAATTTCTATCTAAAACACAGTTGACATCTGTAATATCCTAACTTGAAATACAAAACATAATAAAATAAAATATTTAAAATGAACAAAATATTAGTATACATAATAAGCACATTGACATTTAAATTATTTAAAATAAACAATTCTTGACTTTACATTATTTTCAATTCTATTAAAATTCTGTCACTGGTTTCGAAAAAATAAAAAATTTTATATTCTTTATCATAAATCTCTCTCTTTATTTAACAATTTCAATCTACTTTAGTGTGGGTGATTTAAATTATTTATCTCATTTAATGTACTACTTGATCTGTATACATATATAATCTTTATTCCCCTGACTCTACTATTAACTTTTACTATATGACACCCATCTCCATCAAAATATCTATCAAAACACTCTAAACTCAATTTACCCCTGGCACCGCTCATCTTTGTACTAGGATGTGTGTTCCCTACCTGGCTATACCCATACGAGCCAATGCCCCTCCAAAATATCGGCAAACACTCACGCGAACTACTCTATTCCCGCCACAACACCGCACGTTGCTCACACCTTACCACCTCACCCTTACTACAAAATATCATCAACAAATACGTTTATATCTCATTCACATTACTCATCTCTACATATACTCACTACTACTGTGTCAACATCAATACTTCTCAAAATACTATAACATGTATAAACTCAAAACAACATTACCTTATATCATCTCTACTAATTCAACTTTAACTTTGACAGATCTATATGTCACATAAAATATTTATCACCCAAAACTACCTTTTATTTGCTTTCACAAATCGTTACTTCATTTCTCATTATCAAATTATTTTTTATCATTACATTAAAACGTCTGTAATACATCAAACATTACATTGAACATCAATTACTTAAAACATTTATCACTAATATACCAGTGACATCTTATTACTGATCAGCTGATCTCCTAATACAATTAAAACACATCTCATAATTGAACAAATTACATGGAATGTACATATTTATTTATCATTACTCCTCACCTTCTTGTTTCCCATTTCTCTGATTCTGATCATGTTGTGTTACCCACCTGCCAGACGTTTACTTTTTGACTTAGTTTAAAATATACATACATAATGAAAACACATTTTATCAACAACTATATCTAACACACAACAATAAAATAATACACTTAGACTTATAGCATGAACAACTTGTATTGAAAATATGACCATCTAATTATTTAACAGAGCACATGCAGTTTTATTGGATCAAAAAATTTGAATGAGCAAAAAAAAAATTCTTTATGTAGTAAAATTTAAGTTCGTGACTCATTTGAGTCACCTCCCAGCCACACACACAATTTCAGATTATGGTGGACTGTGGCGCCCATTCGCTTCGACAAAGACTGTATATTTTGGAGCAGGTTTTACCTCTCCGTGTCTTTGCTTCCGCTATTAAGTTTCAAAATTACGAACATCATCATGTTCTCGTTATAATTGCTCACCCTTAATGCGGGTCTACCACCTTTTTCTGCTACCCCTAAGCGGGCAGAGTGGCAGCCGCTGTTCCATAGTTCCGGGAGATTTCCTCTAATTGTCACCCCCCAATGAATTTCTAATATATACCAATTGCAAGTCAGCTATTGTCAAGGGACTTGATATGACCATAGCTGGCCGCTAGCCAAAACCACGGTTAGTGCTGGTAAGGCAGTAACTGCCCGAAAAGTCGAGGAAATCTAAACTTTAATTTGACTGCCTGTTATATCCATTACTAATATGTGCGACACGGTCGTTTAGAAGTGTGTAAATTTTATTTTACACGAATAAGGTGTGCCGCACATTTTCGCCATTTTGGCCTCCGATGGAGGTAACACTCCCTGTTACCCCCAACCCATTTCACTATATACAGGAGCACAGGCCACCCCCGCAATAGCCACTTAATAACTAACTAATAAAATTTGTATATACATTATAATATAGTATTTCCATCCATAATCATTTCTCTCATTCATAATTTTCTACCATTTAACTTTCTTCAAATTTTCAAAATTCATTATTAAAAATCGTTATATATCTTTCAGTTGTGATTAACATTTTTTAATTATCCTTTTTTATTGAACAAAATTATTTCAAATAATCTCATTATTGAATTAACATCTCCATCACTCCTATAAACATTTTTATTATACATGATTATAAAATTTTTTTTCTACTTACAATCCATTTAACATGACATACACCCAAAACTTAATCACCATCATCTCTGAAATATTTTACACAAAATTAGTTTAAATCCAACAACTCATCATTCATTACCAAATTTCTATCTCGTACAATAAATTACATTCAGAAAAAAATTAATTAATTAACATTTACATAATCAATTAAAATATTTAAAATATATCAAATTGTTTTAATTAAATTAATTATTAACAATACAGAATTCATTACCATCAACAACTGTTATTATTCAATTACTGTTTTCAAAATTAATTTTATTATTTCTTTAAATTGCAAAATATTATTATTACAACAATTAATTACCTACATACACTGTTCACTTAACCACAACACATACAATTAAACTCCCTAAATATTTATTTACAAATCTGATTCATTAATTATTCAGTTATCACGTCTCAATGTTCAAATCAGCCAAGTCAAACCCTTAGAACAAAAATATTTAACCGTCTTTTACTGTTTCATATTTTAGCCTCCATCGTCAAAAAGATACCTCACATATTTATAGCATAAATGATTTTTATTCACCTTTAGTTTATTATTATCACTTTCATAAACCATTATTTCTAAATTCTTCATCATACCATTTATTATTTCATACAACTTGTCGCTATCAGTTAATTTTGTCCAGTCTCCGTCAGTAAATTGTCTCAATACCCAGTCAACTATTTTATCATTATTTATAACAGTGTTATTCAGATATTCCTCTCTCTCTCTTTCATCATCTCTCTCCATATCTAACACCTGCACCAACATTTCATACCCTCTATTAACCTCAAAAATTTTTATTTCTCGCTCTCTTTCTTTACAACACCTCTCATAACCACACTGAACTCTCCCATTCCATGAAGAGGGCAATACCATAAAATTATCTAAATACCATCTGGCCCTACCAGATAAACACAAAAAACTTATATAACCTCCTGAAGAACTCTCGTCTTCTACAAAAATTATCGAGGAACTCTTGTCCTCCATCAACACTTGTGAATTCTCTGCTTCACATTTAACCCCATAAAAATTTGCCCCCTGTTCACCTTCTACATTTAAACTACCCCTATACTCCCTTTCTAACTCATAAACACTAACTAACACTCCATGATCAACCTCAACTCTCACTCTATTCTCATTTTCACGATTTTCTACTGTATCACTTTTTGATACCCCGTTTTCAGCTACATCATCATTATTCTTGTTTAATGTTATTTCATCATTATAATTAATTGTATTACTACCACTTACCTCAGAATTGTACTCACCATCTCCCACTATTTGGTCACTGTTATTTATTAATTCATTATCGTTATCACTCACCTGGTTAATTATTTCTTCACTACCATCAACAACATTGTTACCACTTTCTATTGCTACATTTTCAATTGCGTCACCGTTATCATTTTTTATCTCATGACTACCATTTTCTACTATTTTACTCTCACTAACCCCTTCACTTACCTCGTTACTTTGTTTACTAGTATCATCACTATTTTTATTCAGGAAAGCGTATAGTCCCGTTTTTTGTTCTTCCATTTGTCTAAGCTGAGTATTTAATTTACGCCAATCGTCCTCCGTCATTCCTTTCAAAACCTTTTCAAACTCGCGCATGAATTCCGTACTATTCCCGAATTCTCCCCATCCACTCACTTTATTTTCTTGCGCCTCGGCCATGTTAAAAAATTTATTTGTAATATACTCTTTGTATAACGCCCACTATAACCCTTCTAACACACACTAATTATCCAGTTTAAATCAAAATACCCACACATAAACTAGTTATCCAAACGTACACTACCCACACATAACCTAATTTAACGTAATTATATACGATACAATTTTATAAGTACGTCATTACCACATCCTATTTTCTGTGTATTAAAATAGGTCTATCTCGTATAAAATTATAATTAAACGAAAATCCTGGCAGCGCGTCGACATTTGTAACAATAAAAAATATGCCAAAATATATTTAATACATAGAACCACTACCAGGACTTGCCTGTTGCAGAAATTTTATCAGAAGCCCAGAGTCGCCACCTATATCTTTGAAGGACAGATATGGAGACCTTTACACTTTACCTTAATAAAACGGACAATTTAGCAATCTGACCCCACCCAATTAATAATTCAGAAGATTCCGGAACGTTAGACGAATTTTTTCAACACAGAAATGAGAAAATGGTAATGACGAAATAACTTAGTCTAACACATATTCAAGGTAAACCAACTGATTTTAATGAATGTTAAAAGACACTGAAAAAATAGGTTTTAAAATATACATTGATCCCTCAGACTTAACTAACATAAAATATCCTCTAACCTATCAAGTATTATAATAATTAAGGTAGCCCATTCTGCATCACACACACACACATGCCATTTTTACACTTTACCCATTGATGTTTCATATTGAATTCCCGGTAACAGTATTTAATTCATGTTTTAATTCACTGTTCACTGCCGACCGAACACGTGTTTCTGTTATCCGATTCCTCTTTTAAAGATTACGTATTTAGTTAATCACTCCATGTCACTGCACCAACTGCCCGCCAATCACGGTAATATGGTTATTAACTTCTTGGGTCCCGGTCGGTCTTACTGGGTTAATTACATTTTATAACACCACCGACCGGGGCCTAAACGAAACGGTAAGCGTCTGTAGTTGGAGTCGGGTTTTAGTAGACTGTGTAGCGTCTCTGCCTAAGGTCGACTGGCACCGAGAACGTAACAGGTACCTCTTCCTTTCTCTGGAGGGAAACTGTGGTTCACTGCCACTATGTTTTCGTCGCTCAAGCCTCAGTTGTTGTGAGGTAACCACTTTATATATGGAATATGGGAGTTATATTCAGAATACCAGAGCACGATATTGGCTTCTGCTCTGCTGATGTCACCAACCGTAGGCGGGGCGTTAGCAGTATTTCCGGAAGGTCTTGGAGAAGACGACGAATATTCTTGCGCTCTGGCCATCTTAGTTTTTTACCAGCGCGTGGGTTGGCGCCCATGCTCGAGTAGTGGCGTGTGTGCACTCCCATACATGTACAGAGTTCTGCGAATTTTTAGGGTGGCGCAAATTCTTTGCAGCATTCCGCGACAACAACTGCGTCTTACTGCTTTGTTTCACTGTTTCTCAACATCGTTCTGTTACACGGAAAAATACGTTGCACAATAATTTTCATAACTTTTGACAACCCCGCCCAAAATGAAAGAAATAAAAAATATAAATGCCCCATACTGTTAAAAATAAAAAACACCCAAAAATGACCCGCTACACAGTTTGTAACAAAAAAAAATATTCTGAAAATATGGACAGGAAAAGTGGGAGAAGCTATAACTTAGGAACACAAACCATATTTACATGCTAAAGTTTCCAACTCCTAGAAATGTAGGAAGAATATACAGAGACAATTATTTCAGATGTGGCAAGCACAAGTTCAATCAGAAGTATCACTTCAAGGAAATATATGATTATTTCCTTGCTTTATGTAGATAATAAAGTCATAAAAAAATGAAGATCAGTTACAAAAAGTAATATGTACACTTAATAGCATCCTACAAAATTATGGGTTAAAGGTATCTATTGAAAACTCCAAAACTATGACAGATGTAGGGATTTTTGGAATCATCTAATTGGAATGAAGATAGTTGAGGAGGATCATAGTTTTACAGCAGCCACACACATATCATATCATATCATATCACATCATATCATATAAAATTACATTGACTAAGATAATAAATTAGCAACATTTAGAATTAGCTGGCGAATGATCCATAAAAGCCTAAAAAATAAAACAAGAAAGGATACTCTACATGAAATTTTAAAAACAGTAGCTATTCCACATTCCTGTATGCAAGTGAAACTCACACCCTTGCTGAAAAGGAAGAACAGAAAATTTAGGGTACTGAAATGAAATTTTAAGAAGTACACAAGGATCTTCCCTCCTAGACTGGTACACAAATGAAGACATAAGGAGAGAATTGAAAATGTAATCTTTGGAGAAGAAAGTTAATCAAAATAGCAGACTGGTGTGAACTCTTGAACCAAACATCAAACAACAGGTTAACAGTAGCTACCTTGAGATATTAGACTACTGGCAAGACAAGTATTGGTAGGCAGAGGCAGAGATGGGTCTGCTGGAACAGGCCAGCTATACAGTGAAACTCAAGATGATGGCAATAATGTCAATGACAATGATAATGATTACGGTGTGATTTAATGATTACAGGTCTACATATTTGAAAAGAAACTGCAGAAATGGATTGAGGGAGCATTAGGCATGCACATGGTGGGGAATGTGTAGCTGTTTGAATAGGCATTATAGGGATTAATTGTTGAAAGTTGTCTGCCTTTCAGCTGTAATCAACATGTTTTCAGAGTTTTGTGTAAGCATGTGCATATGTATGCATGTGTGTACACATTATACAGACAGCCATGCATTATGATTTAGAAATTGTGCATCCATTTCCCATGTTACCAACAATAGTAAGGGGGAGATACTATATACACAAAACAATTTATTACTACGTTCTTTTCAAAGCTATCAGAATTATGCCTCCAAAAGAAACACGCAGCAGAAGTCAAAAGTCAGTAGTTGTAGAAACAGAAACAAAGTGTACTCCTGGGATCATGAAGATGACTAACAATTCACTATTTCTATGAATATTCACTATTAATCACTATATTTACTATGAATATTGTAAACCATTTGTTTTTGGCAAGTGCTTATAGGCACAATAAATATGCATGTGATATGAAAATAAATACATAAAAATTGACTTTTTTATTACCTGAAGCCACTCTTTGCTTCCCAGAACGCCATACCACATGTAATTTCTGGCTCTCGATCTGCACTTTTCTGGGTGTTCTTCGCGTTTATGGTGAAAATCCAGAGAAATTTTAGCATCTATACCAATTCCAAAGTAGTTGTTCATAACACACCTTTCATAAAATCCTTCCCTGCCAAAAAAGGAACACCATTATTTGTATTTACACATGCACAAACACACATATTTGTCCAACTTGGTATATTTTGTTTCCTTGACACATCAAGATAGTTTACATTAATTTACCAGACATGTTTTGGGTGCTAATTTACAAACCTCATCAATCGTGTTCAAGTTTCACCCAGTGAAGTAACTGTGCAAGGGTTATAATTCACTATTAGTTTGTTAGAATGAGAACTCTATATTTGTTGTCATATTGCAAACTGGAATGTAAATTAATCATTGTGCATGTTTTCTGAGTCTGGTGTTTTGAAGTTATGTTATGCTTTGTATTGCTTTAAACGTATTTGATCATTAATTGGTTTTTGTATTTTATGTCTGTATATTTTTTTTCAATTGTTTATAACTAGAGAACAGATTTTTAAGTGCTAAAGAAATAAAAATATTTGTTTTTTACGTGTTAAAAAAAACAAATATTTGATAAAAAAATTTTCTTTCACTTTCGCGTTGAAACAGTTGAGTGTTTAAATATTAAATTTGTCACTGTTCGGGTGCCAACTGAAACTGTTCAGTATTTAAAATTGTATAATAATTGACTTTACGTGTTAAAGGTTAACCAAGGATGTCGTTTAGTGTACTTGGCAGAGAACAATAGGCAAATATAATTAAACAAAATACATATTTATCAAGTAAAATATAACATTATTTTATTTTTTCTGAAAACATGAAATATAACATGAAAACATCTATTCTTCCCTGAGGCGCAGTTGATAAGACAAGTTATAATTAATGTTTACCATTAACATTTTACTCTCTCGTAAAATGTTGGATTACACTAAATCATCAGTGTTTGACCGCAAACCCAGCACTTCTTAAATTTATATTCTTTGTTCACACAAACCACACACACTTTCATATGGTACATATTGGAGCTCATTTTATATATTTTGGAAAATTGCCAGAATTTATTTATTATAGTATGGTTTACTTCCCTTTCATGATTCGTAGAGGTGCGCCCATGGGATGTCTCCTCGTGCACCCGCTATCTAGATATCTTCTCGTTTTCATTTTCTGATTTTACTGCCGAACTGTCATTTTGTTTCAATTTGTCACTGTTATGAATCTTGCTAATCAAAATACTGTTTTTATTTTTTAATATATGTAAAAATTCACATTTTATGGTTTGCAGGCGAGACGAAAAACTATTCAGCCGGCGGGCGAGCGAACGGCTCACGTCCGTAGTTATTAGATGTTAATGGCCGACTGCCTTTGTTCTCAGCGCAGATGGTTGGCATCACCCTGAATTCCAAGTGACGTATTTTAAAGGTTCGGCCCTGACGTCATATGTTTTGCTCATTGAATACGTAGGTCAAATGTCGTTCAGCTAAAAATAGCTGTCTCCCTGTTGTTTCGCGGTTGACCTTGACATGAATTTGTCCACTGGCATGAGTCGTTATAATTCCAAATAAAATTTACCATTATAATTTATTTTTGATGTTTCCCCACAAAATATTCTTAGAGGGGCCTAAACGTCCCGTTACAATATCCCCCCACTGAGAGGTTTTATGCGGAAGCATAAAAACTCTCATTGACACTTTCATACTTCCTAAAGGGATCAGTCCGAATATGTCACCACAACCCCCTTTACGTTTTATTAAAATCGTGGTTAACTTACCCTTGGTCCAGTGGCTGTGACCGCACCTGAATGACCTTACTGGACTTCTCTCTCGAGATCCCAACACCGCAAGGCCAGGCAGGCACTTGACGCTCCTGCTCTGACGCGCAGGCCAGCACAGGGCCGCCGCTACAGCATCACCAGACACTGAAACATGAAATCAAAATATCAAATAGTGGCCTCGTATAATACCATACCCTAACTGATCTGGTTCCCCTTAGCTCTGCTGGTTTGCGTTAAGAAAAACTTTTTTTTTTTTAATCTCTAACATACACATGGATGAATACTTAATCTAACATGATACATTGTAAAAATTCCATACCAACATTCTGTATACCCTTCTCTCGTTAACTCTAATCCCAAAATTCAAAATTATTGCCCTGATTCCCATCAGAATTTAAATAAACATTTCCCATGATGTTGAAGAGGATGTATCAACAAGACAATTAAACATTTCCCATTACAACATACAAATACCTTCCATTATATAATTCACATTTCAAAATTAATAAACTTCTTATATAGAGTAAAACACATTAAATCAACTACATCAGAACAAATTATTTACTTAACAATCGTTAAGCATCTTCATATTACTCCTTAAATCAACATCAAATCATTAAATTTAATTTACATCATAAAATCAACTGCACCTTCTACATCATTCACATTATTCATTTTAAATTCCTCCTTCCACACACCCTATACCCCCCCCCCGGACTGTAGTGCCCAGTTGCCTCCACAAGGACTGAAGCGGAAGGGGTGAACACTTTTTTCTTTTCTTTCTCCCCCATCCTTGCTTTGGCATTATACAAAATTCGGCATTACTGATATCCCGGATACCAGTAATCCTACTAAGTTAATATTCACACTCCCTTAATCGGTCTATCACCCATACATAGGTATATAGCCGTGTTCCAAAGTTATATCATCTTAGATTCCCCTGATCTTACCCCCAGTTGTATTTCTAAGTTCACCAATTTAGAATATTAAGCCAAATCCACGGTCAGGGTTCAGTGAAACCGTGACCGCCCGAAAGTGGGGAATCTATTTAAAACACACAATACATGTTTAAGATCGCTACACTTACATAATACAACATAATACACTCATAATTAACATTGCGATTATTACATAAAAATAAACAATTCACCTTTAAATTTGCATATAAAATTATAAACATTACACTTTAATTTCAATTATCTCCTTTCAAATTAATTCAATTACTTTATCAAACACATTTCATTACTTTAACAAAATTCACAAAGTTGAGTATACTTCACCTTGTTACATCATTACATTTAACATCAACACAAAAGTATATAAAATCCACATTATTATCTGTTATCCTTTACCACAAATCATTTCATAATATAGTCCATTTCAAAACCACTACTCACATAGTTAAATGTTCATGAAAACTAATTGTTTACCCCCCATCATCGAACAATAACCTGGTCTTACGTCTACACAATTCATTTTTTATTAAATACCTATTGTTATTATGATTATAATAACCATCATCATTAATTTTATCCATTGTATCAAGATAGTATTTACAAACATTATTGCATACTATTAATTCATAAAACCTGTCGGCATTTGGTATGGTCAATTCTCCTTTAGTATTATCTGTTACGATTAAATCTTTTATCATTTCTTTAGTATAGTAATCATCTACTACTAGTAACCCCATCTTATATACAGGTAAGTCAACAACATTATTATCACCTCTGGCTGCACTAACCACATCGGAAGAATTCAATATAATCATCAACTCTCTCAATCTTCAGTCTTAACTCTTTATATCTTCTACCAACCTCAAACAACTCTACCTCCCTCTCAAAATACAACTATCTCTTAAAATACCTCTCATCATAACACCATTTCACGCTTGCTCTATCATTCCATACAGAGGGTACTGCAACATAAAAACCCCTCCTGGTTTTTCCAGGAACATCACAAAAACTCAGGGAACAATTTGAAAACGCATCGTTTACCAATAAGGGACTCTCGCCCTTCAAAAACATTTGTAAACCTCTTGGTTCACAATAAACCTGGGGAAAATTTACCCTCTCCCCCATATCCACAAAATAATTCTCTTCATATTCTCTCTCTAACTTACAAACACTGATTTCTACTCCTTCACCACCTCCTACTCCCATTATTCTCTCACTCTCTCTTACTATCTCTATATTCTCATCGTCACTATTAATTTTCACTGTATCACTCTTAAATGGCTCGTTTTCAACTATCTTACCACTATTACTTGTTAACTCATTTTTATAATTATCACTTACCTCGTTAATTATTTCTTCATTATTATTCATAATTATCTCCCCATTATAATTAACAACATTATTACCATTATTTATTTCAACGAACTTTTCACTCACTCCCTTAAAACTCTTACTTATACTTTCAAATTGGTTATTCATACTTAAATTACTCATTTTTATTTCGCTTCTTATATTCACAAATTTGTTATTTATGTCTCTTAATTTCTCGTCTTGTTTGTTAAATCTATTATTTATTTCATTTATCTCTGCTTTTATTTCAGTTTTCAGCACTATGTTACTTGCATTTATCTCACGCATCATTTTTATATTCTCTGACTTTATTTCAGTTTTAATTTTGGTTTTAAATTCATCCAAATTCTTGTTTTGTTGGTCAAGTTTATGATTCATCATTTCCATAATCATTGATAATTGATTAAATATATTTACATTATTACTTTTACTACTCTCAGCTTCTACCATCTCAATTACATTAGTTGCTATTTCGTCTACACTCTCATTGACATTTTCATTTTGCGTCAAGTTATTTGTGGTTATTACATCATCTTGTGTGGCATCCAACATGGATCCCCCAGATGCATTCTCATATAAGTTTGTATTTGTATTTTTCTCAGCCATTTTCGACTAAATTGTAAATTTGTAAATTTAATTTATGTCACTGTTAACGGGCGGCAACTGAAACAGTAGTGTATTTAAATATTAAATTCTTAACTAAAAATGAACTTTTTTCATGTGAAAAACTTACTATTTTATTGTACGTGTTTCGGCTTAGTATCCGCCTTCTTCAGCTTTGGTAACAGACTTGAGTCTGTTACCAAAGCTGAAGAAGGCGGATACTAAGCCGAAACGCGTACAATAAAATAGTAAGTTTTTCACATGAAAAAAGTTCATTTTTATTTAAGTGTTAGTGCTGTGAAAGAAGAGATGAATAATCAAGACAATTAAATTCTTCCCTGTTCGGACGCCAACATGGCAGAGAAAAATATGTAAATACGATTAAACACAATGGATGTTTATCAAGTTAAAATTGAATATTATTTTATTTTTCTTTATACTGACATTCCCTCAAAATGAACACATCTATTCTACCCTGAGGCGCAAAACAAGTTACAAGTAATTATTACATCAAAAATAGATTGTACTGAATCATCAGTTTAACTATGTATATATATTGTAATGTTTAATATATAACTGGTGTGTCTGTAATAGACGTGTATATTAGTTTTTTATGTGTGTTGTGTTCGTCACAATTATACAGTTATAAGAATACAGCCCCACAAAATATTCTTAGAGGGGCCTAAACGTCCCGTTACAATGTAAATAAACAGGTTATAACATGAAAAATGTTCATAACTACTCACCAACCTCGCTTGTCAACTTCTCCTTTACAAATCTCTGCTGGTTTGAGTTCTACTTGGAATAACTAAAATGCAGTGAGTTTTTATTTTATAATAATATTGTTACACCATTACAGAACATTCTACATGTTTCTTGGCTATCCCAGCAGAACCAGCTGTAATGTTGTGTGCGTACATGATTCTTAACATGCGTTAACGAGACTGTTCCAGACTCACTGGTTCAAGGCCACAAGCAATTATGCTCTAATGTTTTCTAGTAGGCTGACACGTATTATGGATTATTGTGGAATCTCAGCGGGGTATAAATACAAGCATTCAGTGATCCTTAGTTTCAGTTTAAGTGGTGATTTATTCAAGTGAGGTTCAAGTTTATTTCGGGCGATTACTCTCTGCATTCAAGTGGTTATTAGTAAAAAGTGATTATTGTGCGCGACTCTGTTAGTTGACACTATTATTGGAGTGGACAAATTATCTTGACTTATTGTAGGAGTATAATCTTGTTGAATAACGTGTTGATTACAAACTGTTAATTGTGATAATTAAAGCTGGTTTTTAGTTACTTAATTGGTGTCATGTATTTTGTTTTCCACTCTACCATATGACGATTATTTAGACCGTCGTAACAGTGGGTCAGAAGTGTGACAGAACAGTTAACAGTGGAAACAGTGGACACTTGTACAAGACACTTGTACAAACTAGTGTCATTTGTAATTAATCCAAAAAAATGTGGATGCCTGTCAGATGATGGAAAATTTCCAGGCGCTGTTGTTGCAGACAGAGAAACGACAAAGACAGTAGGCAGAAGATGCAGAGGAAAGACGCCGACATGAGGTGGAAGAAGCAGAGGAACGACAGAAAGAACTAATTCTGGAAACACAAGAACGGTAGAAAGCACTAATTTTGGCATCTGAAGGATGACAAGCAGACAAAACAGAAGCTCTTTTTGAAGCTATGCAGAAACAGATGCAAGAACATACTACCGCAGAATTGGGTCTCCTACGTGGTGACTTAAGTGAATTACAAGGTGAGCTCAATAACGAGAGTACTAGAATATCTGAGGTAGAAGAATCCATGTCAAATAAAATAGGGGAAGTAGAAAAATCTGTCTCGAGTGTGGAAAAAGCTATATCAACAAAAATAGAAGACTCAATTGCAAGTATGAAAGAGAAGATTAAGAGTGAAATTGAGCAGTTGATATAAGATACAACCAAAACAACTTTCTGAACAGACTGTACCAACAATAAAGACAAAAAAGACAATAGAGAAAGTCACCTTGGCAGCAATTGGGACAGTTCATGTCAAGGCTCCAATCTTTGACAGAACCACACAATGGGCAAGTACCAGAGGCAATTTGAAGCTGCCGCGCATGCTAATAATTGGACAGATAAAGAGAAGGCAGCAAAAGGACCTGCTGCAGAGCTACTATAGAAAGTACCACTTGACAGCCAGAACACCTATGCCGAATTGATAAAAGCTCTAGAATTATGGTATAGTGATAACCATTTACGAGATGTGTACTGCACTCAGTTGAGAGCAACGCGACAGCATTCCAGGGAGAGTTTTTAAGAGTTTGAAGCAAGTATTGACAGACTAATTAGACTGGCCTATCCTGAAGCACCAGAAGATTTTCGAACGAGGTTTGCAATGCAGACATTTACTGATGATGTCTGAGATAATGAACTACACCAAGTGTTATCAATGGCAAGACACCAAAATAGTGCGGATGCCCTGATACATGCTTTGCAATTTGAGGCCGCAAAGTCAGCATCTGGTTGGGAAAGTCACAAAGTGCACACTAAAAGATCATGATAGCACAGACAGTGACGAAGAAGAGCAAGGAACAGAGACCCAATGAGTGGCACCACAGAATAAAGTAAGAAAGGATGGAAGACCGAAGTGTTATCGATGTGAGAAACCTGGACATCTACAACGGGATTGTCGGGTTGGAGTTCAGCAGCAGGGAAACAAACAGTAGTCGGTACAACGGGGCGTGTGCTAGACAACGAACGAAGCCCCTAGACAACACGCAATTTCTACACTTCAGAAAAACAGCGGAAACTTGATGGTTACTGGATTCATTCAAGAAAGGGCAACATCGATCACAGTTGACACAGGCGCAACAGTTTCCACAGTTTCTGATGTGGTGGAAAATCTCAAGCCAATCTGGTGCTCTTGCAACTCGCAAACAGCTACTGGATGGCCTGGAAAAGTGTTCAGAAAAGTGGAGATATACCTATGCCTCGGTCGACTTGAGTTTGATTATCAAGTACTTGTTGCAGACATTGTGGATGAAGCAATTCTTGGTGTGGACGTTATGAACGCATATGGATTTATTACTCAACTTCAAAAACAATGGCTTGAGAATCAGAAAAGAAGAGGTAAAGCTCTCCACAATGAATACATTAGAAAAATGTCGATGGACGTGACAAATCAAGTGGTCGTTACTGTCTCACCAAACTCTGAAAAGATCATCATGGTTACTGAGGTAGATACTAGTGGAGTCTAGTGCTCTATATTTGAACCCCATGTAGTCAGCACACTGGGCATACTAATTGCCAGAAGTTTAGTAAAACCTGACGAAACCGGAAATGTACCTCAATATATATCCAATTAGGTCTTCTCCTTTTTCCTTTTTATCACCTTCGCAAGTGTTCTACTCTCATTGATTCTGTTGAGTACTCACCGATTCTTCACTGCTTTCTACCATCTACCTAATTATCTGACTTATTAATCATTCAGTTCCCACAAAATCTGTACTTCTAATGCCATAGTCCCATCTCTATCACTACTCATGGATTTGGACTGAACATATCTTAAGGAAAATGGAAGGAGATATCTCATGATGTGCTTTGAATAAATGAAAACTCATGGTACAAAGAAATACAGAATGACCAGGATACTCAGAGCAGGATTAGTCAAATGGAGCTAAGGAATGTTGGAACTGCTCAGAAAGAAGTAACCAAACTGGCCAAAAATCAAGGACAAAAACACTTCATGAGGGTCCATACAGGCCATACTCAAATGGGAGTGAAAGGAATATAAGAAAATATTTAGAATGTAATGATGCATTGATACATGTGTCTACATTACACATAAATATAGAGACATATAATAATAGCACACACACACACACACACACACACACACACACACACACACACACACACACACACACACACACACACACACACACACACACACACACACACACACACACACACACACACACACACACACACACACACACACACACACACACACACACACACTTGTAACATTAAATTTCAGATATTATCATTGTTAAATATGATGAGTGTCTATCCAACATCTAAAATTTAGAGTATAAAAATTTTAATTCAATGGGCAATGATGTTACTTACATAAGTGTTTCATCAGGATCCATTAAAGGTACCGCAGCGGCGCAAAGTGCATCAGCATTGGCTAGCAGTGCTTGACTTATTAAGCCAGCACCAGACACATCTGTAAAAAATGATTATACAAGCTCTGTTATAGAGGAATCTGGCAAGGCAAGTTTTATCTACAACCAACAGAAGTATAACAGTATGCCATTATTTACAGTTGGCAAGAACTGATGTTATGTGTAACTTCAAAAACAACATTTAAAAATTCTGAATTTCACAAACTGTAGCAAAATTGTATATAACCTACTTTCTTTACAAAAAAAGTCAACTACTAATCACTTAAAATTAATAAATTAATAATTAGTTTGTAATTTATAAAATATTTTTAAACTATTAAAAAAAATGAAATTATTCATGAATCAACCATACTTACTAGGCCACATTGGTAATCGAACCAGAGGATTGATAATAGGCAGTCTTTTGGCAGTAGAAGGTGCAGTTCGAGAATCTGCTGAGAGACTGGAATGTGCTGGTTGTTCTGTTGAATCAGATCGAAGCAGTGATACACTAGATATTCTGCGTGACTGTGCTGGTGAGCAGTGCAATAGTGAACATGGTGAGGCTGCTGAAACTGTACATCAATGAACATAATATTGCTGTACTCAATACAGCATATGCAATTAATGAATAGATTTGATATATAGAATAGCCGGATTAAATTTGTTGTTCAAACTAAAACGATTCACTGACGAGGATAAAAATAGAAAACAAGTTGACAGGCCTTCTGATTATCAAGATACTTGAGCTACACATGTGGCTCAGCACAATCTCTTTAACATACACAAACACAGAGACACACTCAACATTATATGTCAACATTACCTCTGTGACCTGTGTGTGTGTGTGTGTGTGTGTGTGTGTGTGTGTGTGTGTGTGTGTGTGTGTGTGTGTGTGTGTGTGTGTGTGTGAGAGAGAGAGAGAGAGAGAGAGAGAGAGAGAGAGAGAGCACATGTGCATGCATGAGCTGAATAATTTCTTGACTTTTCTTTTATATGTACATACAAATTTTATTTTATTATAATGTTCTGTTTCTATGCAGATATAGATTTTGTTTTATAAACATAACTTCAAAATCATCAGAACTTTAAAATTATTGTTCAAAATCATCAGAGTAATGTAAATTGCTTATTCAGTCGGGACCACCAACTCACTATATGCTAGACATTTCATAGAAACTTGGCAAAAATTTTTAAGCCTAATGGAAAGTGTTAAAATAGTAAAAATAGAAAGTAGCATAAAAAATAAAACTGTATGTTGAATTGGAAATATTAAAGTGAAAATTACAAGTAGAAATGTAATGTTGAATATTAAGACAGTTTTAGTAATAATGAAGCATTCTATTATACTTGAAATAGTAAAGGACAATTTGACTTGAGTAAAGGACAAAGTAAAAACTGAGTGGCAATAGTGCCTGATAAGTACAGATGAAGATGACATGGCTAATGAAGCTGCATGGACAATGACAAAGGCCAGGGAGGCATGGCCAATTGAAACTGAACTAATGGCCAGAACTCAGCCAGTGAGAAGTACATGATTGTTGTGACCAATATGCTTGAATGTTTGTAAGGATATTTAGGTATATATGAGGTGTATTTCAAAAGTAATGGTCGACTGGTTGTGAAGAGCAATTGGCAACAGTATAGTTTGCACATGTGCAGTAGCTTTAACTGGTCCGTTGGAAAGTAACTCCCATACTGTCGCCAGTCCATTGTTGTTTGCCTTTGTGTGACAACAGGTTATAATGAGTGCTAAAATAAACATTCCTGCCAGTTGTGAAGTGGAATCAGTGACTTCTTAATGCTAGAGGATATAATGCTGCTGAAATTCACTGTCAATTGTGTTAAACATATGGGCCTACCGCGAGTCTAGAGAAAGTGAGGCAATGGTGTTGTGAGTTTAGGGAAGGCCGTTAAATTATTCACAATGAAGAGAGAAATGGCAGGCCTAGCGTCTGGACTGACGGCCTCGCTGAGCATGTGCATGTGAAAGTGAGAGAAAATCAGCACTTTAAGATTGGTGACTTTTGCATAGAATTGCCAGAAGTTTCAAAGAAAACATTATTTACAGCTGTTACTGACACACTATGCTACTGAAAATATTGACACATGCTTACAAAGACCAGAGATTCATATCTGCATGTAGTGAAATGGACAGTGACTTGCTGACATTATAGCAGCTAACAGCGATATTTAGTTTTCAATTAAGCACAAGTGAATATGCAGCTCATCACTCATCAACAGAAAAATTTTTCAAGAAATTTCCAATTTTATTCCTAAAGATACCGTCCAATTAAAAAATTTGAAATTTAATGTAGCAAAATGTCAACTGAAATTTTTTAATTCTACAGTTTTTAAGATCACTGTTCACTGGTGTAAATGTCTGTGTTTTACAAGAGTAAAACATGAGTCAAATTCTTGTTGCACAGTTCTCAAGTGCAGCAAAAATTGAGAAAAATGAAAAGAGTAAAATAACATTATTCTTATTCCTAATGTTTATTACTATGTGATACAGTTTTATTGCTTAACATGACAGTTAATCATTCTGAAGGTGCGATATGGTCACTGAGGGTTGTAATCTGTTATTAAAGATATACATGAATCTACTGTAAAATCCTGTTAAAGGTTGGCACTGGTATTCTGATGAAGATAAATAATTTTTCTTCATCACTTCTTAGTTGGTACTTAGTAAGCAGTTTTTCTGGATTAACAGGACATACCAACTTGTTTCTCTTCCTTTGCAGAACCACAAGGCATAGTACTCACACTTTCGTTTTATTCATTTTAGATAAATAGCAAAGTCATACACAAACTGATACAGATCCGACCATTTTACTTTACCGTTTCACCTGACAAAATTCGAAATTTGTGCAGGCAAACAGTGTTTGCAGGCTGGTTGTATAAAAGGATAGCCAACCCACAAATATCATGTGGAAGCAGCCTGCACTCACACTGGCACTACCTGAAAGAAGCTATAATCATAATGCTTAAAAATCAGGTGATGTAATGAATTTACATGAAAGCAAACATAAAATATCTCATTTCCACATTTCCAGGTAGGTTATGTTGTCAGTGAAATGGAAACCAAGGGGTCCATAAGTAATAAAAAGATATCACTCTCTTCTCTCAGACACCCCCAATGCATGCATGCACGCACACACATACAAACACAAACACACACACTGCATGCATGTATGTGAATTAACATGCATATCCGAAGTAACAAATGTTTAAGGTAAGGTATGAGCACTCACGTTTTCTACTGTAGTCATAACTAAATCTCCTCAGATCTGGATCTTCATCAGCTTTCTCTTCTACAGTGTCAGGTGGTGGGGATGGAGGATCTACAACTACAGTTGGTCCCTCACTTGTGGGTTCTTCTGGTTGTGATAACTTTTGTAATCTCACTAACTCTTCATCATCTGTTTCTGAAGGAGCTAAACTTTTTCGATGGGCTTCATCAAAGGTATCATCACCTAGATATGTTGTGTCTTCCATACTTGATATTAAATTTCTATTTGAACCTTGTATTCTAATATTAACAACATCTAACAAACTACGATTTGATAATTTTTCTTCTGTTTCAATGTTCAGTTCTTCCTCTGAACTTTGAATTTGTATTATAGGCACATCTAAAAACTTCTTTGTTTCATTTTTCGTTGTTATGGACTCTTCTGCAGCTATATCTTGATCGCTGTCAAAACCCTGTAATTTTCGATGTCTACACTTAATTGATCGTCTTGCTATATCAAAACCTTCAACAAAATGTGCTATACTACATTTTCTCGTTTCTGGTATTAAACCTAATTCTATTCTAAAGTCATCCTCTTCTTCATCTTCTTCTGGGGATGTTGATATTAAATTTGTAGCATCTACATCTGTGTCTGCAGGTTCTGCATATCTTCCTGAAACCTTGCCAAGTCTTCTTCCTTTTATTCCTCCTCGATCTTCAGACACTGACCGTTTTCTCAAAGCATCCTTTTTATTCTGAACTGCTGTTGAACCTGCAACAAAGTTCTACAAATGTAAAACTTATGCAATATATACCTAATTTTTAATACTGTAAAGTGTTTTTATTATTTTGTGTGACTTAATGTGAATGAGTGTGTTCTGTTTTATAGATGTGAGTATGTAACGGGACAAAATTTGGGTAACAAAATTTATATACCAAGTTTAAAATATTTTATTGTAATAAAGCAGATCTGATTAAAAATAGAGAAGAAAAGGGCATTATGCGATTTCCAAATAAAGTAAAGATGTAATAAGTTCTATTTTTAACCAGTGAATCACACAAAAGGCATGTTGTTTACGACGAAACAGTCAGAGTCTGGGAGCAGCCAACCGAAATGGTGTTACGCTGTACAACGGAAAATTAAGTGACCAGGATGGAAGGGTGGAGAAATCCACCTAAAACTGGTTTCAAAGGCGTAGTAAAACGGAATTGTGTGGCAGCAACGCCAGCGTAGTGCCCAGTCTCCAACTCACAGTCGAACCGTACGGTCGTATTGTAATAGTGCCCGCGGGCAGTCGAGGTAGGCCTACCTAAAATTGTGTTTGAAAATGTGATGGAAATTGTAACAACTCTTAAACTAATAAATCTCCACAAGTGATTATGATATAAATGTTTCGGACATATATTTTGGTGTTTTCGTAAAAAAAGGACTTTCACCGTAGTGTGCAACCGTTGTGGAGACCACGTGCCAGCTAAGTACGAATTTATAAAAGTGACTTTTTAAAAAGTTGATATTATTTAAAAACAACAATTATAAGATCCAAATTTATAAAAAAATCAATGCGATCTCAGTAAAGAGAGAGAGAGAGGGAGAGAGGGAGAGAGAGTGCGAGTATATAGAAACAAAAGAAAGGTAGGGGGTATAAAGTACTGATTTGCGTATTTCATAATAATATATAATATTGGGTAGTAAGTAGTGTTATACAAGATTGCAATGAAATACATTGTTTATGTTATTAAAATAAAATCATAAGATTTTGTCATAATAATGTGTTAGTTTAATTATTACGCCACTCTATCCATAACCCTATCTCTGTGTCAATAAGTTCGCCTAGACAGCCCTGGAGTTTTTTCTGTAAGGGAATTTTGTTTATTTACTAAATTGTTTCTTTGGGGAGTGTGAATGGTTTCCACATTTCCTCCTAAAAATGGTGACCTGGGGACTTTGGGAATTTTCTGTGTAAAGGTAAGTCGTAAATAGTAATAATCGGGGCATAATTTCTTCTTTATATTTTTGGACAGTTACAATTGGCGACCCTGCCAGGATGCTTATCATTTTTTTTTATATAAGTTAGGCCTACGTATATTTTGTGGTTATGTTTCGTAGTGTAACGCACTTGTGAGACTATTATTTGTTTGTTTTGGTATATTGGTAATGATTCTATGTATTAAGTGTATAAATTTAATGTGTATAATTATGTTCATTGCATTGACATGAAGGGTTATTGTTTAATTTGTATTAGGAGGGTTGTAGTTGTTTTTGACATGATAATGTCTTTTAGCTGGACATTGTTTGAAACTTTCTGTAACATTTTATTTACCGTCACACTGTATGACGTCATCATTGCGTGACGTCATTGGGATTGTTGTAATTAAAGGTTTGTTTTGATACGTCGCAATATATATAGGGGAACGTGGGGCAGGACGAGGTACTTAATGTTTGAACACAAATATTTTATAATAAATGTTTCAAAATTTTCTGTTTTAAATACAAATACTTTTATTATTACATTAAGTACAAGAAATTATCATTACATTTTAATTTGGTAAAAACACATTCTATATATCTTAGTTTAAACAAATACATGTCATTTGTCCCGTTTTGCCCTGCTGGTGGGGCACAATGGGGTACCTTCCTTTTTTTAAATTTCTGTCATCAAATACAAAAAGCATTATTGTCAAAAAACAAAAATCTATATTTCTTAAATGAACTTCATGTTTCACAAAGAGCACAAATGTGTGTGACATCCTCGTCTTCACTTTCGATTCCTGTGCAAGAGTTGTGAGCCCATTTTAGGCAAGAAACACATCTAATCCAACCTTCTTCAGAAAAATCATGAGAGTAGAGACACTCATCTTCGCTATCGACTTCTTCACTAGATGACTGAGGAGTTACGAAAACAGTTGGTTTGTTAAGGTTATAGTTTTTTCATTTTCAGGTGATATGTTTCTCTGTTTACCTGGATATTTTTTCAGAGCTTTTTTAGAAAGTAAAAGGCGTCTTTTCACTGGTTTCTTGACCCCACTTTTATTTTTTTCAGCACTCTGTAGCTTATTTTTATATGGTGATGATGTTAAGATAGTACTTTTACCATGATTTTTTGAAACACGTTTATTTTCCTGAGAAATTTTTGGTATGGGTAAAATGTTTTCCAGGGTGGCACATTTGAAATTAGGCCTACTACAGCTCGGCATATTAAGTTTTTCAGGACTACTCAGAGATGGTGAGGTCAGGTCTGCCTGTATATTTAAAACTGTAGCCTCATTAGCAATGTCAGTAGGGAGCTGGATGTCTGTAGTTACCGAAGGTAAAAAATCTGCATCATTAAAAACATTCATATCAACAGGCCATATGCCTGTTTTCCGGAACCCGTTCACAGCTGTCATCATTGTTGATGCTTGAACATAGGCGGTACCAAACAGAGAAGCGATCTGGAATAATGTCACCACTTTTCCTGGATTGCATCTAAGCCATTTACGGACTTCCTCCTCATAGTATTTACTTAAGGGCTTCATAAATCCAACGTCAAGGGGTTGGAGTCTATGGGAACAGTGGGGAGGGAAACACAAGAGAATCACTCCATTTGCACGAGCCATATCAATTAGTGCTAAACTTTTCGTGTGTGTTGAATGCCCATCCAAGAGTAGTAGCATTGGTTTCTCTTTTTTTGCTCCTGTAAAAGATATGAACTTTTCAAACCAAACTAAAAAAAGTTCTTTGGTCATCCATCCTGTTTCATGGACCTGTGAAGTCGCACTTGGGGGAAGTCCGGTCTCAAATTCCTGCTGCATCCGTTTTCTAGGAAAAATTAGCATTGGAGCGATGTAGGTTCCAGCAGCTGAAAAGCGTATTTCAGCTGTAACAGTTTGACCCCTCTCGGCTGATGTGACTGTGCCAACCTGTCTACGGCCTCTTTTTGCTATTATCTTCGAATGCCCTTTAGGGTTTACAGTTAGACCTGTTTCATCACAGTTATAAATCCTGTCTGGTGTAAGCTGGTAAGTATCAACTACGTAGGATAGATGGCTGAAGAACTGTTTTACAGCAACCTTATTGAAGCCCATCGCACGAGCTGCAGACGTAGCCTCAGGTCTTCTTATGCTTAAATTAGGGTGGCGAGTTAAAAATCCTCTTGCCCAGTCTACACCAGCTTTTCCATTCTCACCAAATGGATGATTCAATTTATTTCGCTCTGCTAGCTGGAAAGCAAGGTCACTAAGTTCATTGATAGTAAGACCAAAGAGTTGAGCCTCCATTTTAGTTAAATAATCCACAAGCTCGGATTCTTGTGCTTCATTAAAAACACAAGTGAAATGTCCCATAGATTTCTTCACAGAATGCTCTGGATCATCTCTTTTTTTCTTAACGTGGCGCTCTAAAGTTGTTTGTGGCACTTTGAACTGATGAGCTGCCTTTTTGTATCCCATTGAGCCATTTATTACTGCTTGAACAGCTTCTTGCATGGAAACTACCAACCACTCTTGCCTCTGCGTCTTTCATTTGTAATCTCTCACCATTCTACAAACACAAACAACGCGAAAAACCAATTAGCCTACATTTTATTAATGAAACACCTATGGAAAATACGTGGGGCAGAATGGGGTACTACCCCGTTATGCCCCACCCCGTTCTGCCCCGCAGTTACATTTTTAGGTTATAGCGTTGTGACAGGATAAAGTTTTCACGAAGCTTAACGAAAACATCAGGATTAGAAGTGTATGAAACATGTTATAATACAGTATACATGGAAATAAATTACAATTAACTCACTCTTACTTACATGAGCTAGAAGAAGTGCGCGATATTGTAGAAACACAAGCAAATATGGTGCAGCACCTTAATCATACACAAAGACAGCAACAATGGCTGCCAATCTCTGTGTGGTAATAGGTAATACTATACTGACGTAGTTGTGAGAAATTCCAACAGATTGCACACCGTCTGTAAAAAATAAAGGCTGTACCCCGTTCTGCCCCACTACCCCGTTATGCCCCATGTTCCCCTATATATATATATATATATATATTATGTAACGCGAAGATACGGGAAGCCCAAATGAGTAAACAAGCACACCTAATACAAGGCCTAAATAACAATAACAAAACATTCAACTCAAAAGGAAAAAAAACCTAAATAAATAAAACATTAAACAAAAATAAAGAAGTACAATACAGTAGGGTAGAATAGATAAAAATGCTGTACATTAGACTACAAGAAACTGTAAAAAAAGTGTATAAGTGAAAAGTGAGTCAATAAGTGAAAAAATAGTGGTAATCATTGATCATACAGAAAAGACTGTGAAGGTCAATGATTAAATCAGTGGACTTAAGTGTAAACATATAAAACAAAAAGAACCAAATAAGGAAATAAACCAATAGAGTTATGAAAACACTAAACAGTGATAGTCAAACTAAATGTTGATGTTAGGGAAATAATTGTAAGATTTAATATTAGTTGTTGAAGATCCTGTGCCTTTCAAGCCCTGTTATTTATGTTAAAAGAAAAGGCTTTAACATTGTGTAATTGTTTTTATTTTATGTACATGTTAGTATTTGGTGTTATTAATGAACCTATTATAATGGACTAGCAATGTATTAAGCCTGTAGGCAAACTAGAAGGTGTATAATAGAACACAGTACCAAATAATACCTAAAATAAGCCCAGAAAAACAAAGTATTATTAATCAATTAATAGACCTTGATAAACAGGGAAAGAGTTGATATTATTGTATGTTAAACAGTTGGTTTTACAGTAGTTATTAGATTTAATGATTGTAATATCAGCCATGAAGGCAAAACATTGAGTTGACATATTTGTAGAGTTAATTTTACTGAATCGATATTGTTAGTATATAATAAGAGTTTGAATCTCATGTGATGACATGCAAGTAGGCATTATTCTTAAAGTTAGTAACAGAATTTGTTAAAATAAATCAAGGAATTAAGATATGTTTCAGTAAATGTTAAAATATCGGTATGGAGAACCATACATGACTTCCATGTTCTAAGATTTATATTTAAAATCATTTACGAAATGAAATATTTCCATAGAAACTACTACTTTCCACTTATTGCTTCAGCCTTAACCACAGTATTGTGGTCACTAACGTATACCACCACAAGTTATCGCACTCGATTTTCACTGATGATGGCAGTCGACGGCACTGCGGAAACATCTGGTTTTGCAGAAAACATTGGACTATGGCCAAACAGCCCGGGAAGGAATTTTAACAACAAACTACTACTATGTTGCCGATAATGTAGTACACATATAAAAATTATCCTCTCCCCCTTCAACTATAATTTTCATTTATAGAAAATTACCCCCACTCCGTTCAACTAGCCTCTTCATTTATAGATATTTCATCTATGTTTCTACAGTGGATTATTAAGATCTTCTTATCAGGATACTTTATTTATCAAAATTACGTACTTTACTCTTGTTACAACAAAAAAAAGTTTCAGGTAACTGCCCTTTCCCCGTAACCGATTTTCACCTAAATCAATAGGCCTTGAGTCTTCTACAACTCAGGCCCATATGTAAAAAATTATTTGATTCTGCTTGAATTTACGGCAGTTATCGTTCATCAAGAAAAAATTTCTCTTGTTACAACATAAAATGTTGCAGGTAAACTACCCCTTTCCCTTAACCAATCTTCACCAAAATCAACAGGCCTTGAGTTCTCTATAATTTAGGGATGTATGCAAAAACGTATTTGATTATGTTTGAATTTATGGCAGTTATCGTTCGTCATAGAAAAAATTAACCTTGTTATCACATAAAACGTTGCAGGTAAACTACCCCTTTCCCTTAACTGATCTTCACCAAAATCAATAGGCCTTCAGCCCTCTACAATTCAGGGATGCATGGAAAACATTATTTGATTCTGTTTGAATGTGTGGCAGTTATCGTTCGTCATAGACAAAATTACCCTTGTTAAAACATAAAATGTGGCAGGTAAACCACCCCTTTCCTTAACCGATGTACAACTCTACAATTCAGGGCTGTATGCGAAACATTATTTGATTCTGTTTGATGTTGCGGCTGCTATCGTTTGCCATAGCAAAAATTACCCTTGATAAAACATAAAACATTGCAGGTAAACTACCCCTTTCTCTTAACCGATCATAACCAAAAACAATAGGTCTTGAGAACTCTACAATTCAGGACTGTATGCAAAACATTATTTGATTCTGTTTGAATTTGCGGCTATTATCGTTTGCCATAGAAAAAAATTTACCCTTGATAAAAAAAAAAAGTTGCAGGTAAACTACCCCTTTCCCTTAACCGATCTTCACCAAAAACAATAAGTCTTGAGTACTCTACAATTCAGGGCTGTATGCAACAAAATATTTGATTCTGTTTGAATTTGCGGCTGTTATCGTTTGCCATAGAAAAAAAATCTACACACACACACACACACACTTTTCGAAAAATGACTTTTTCATGTTTTGAGGGTAGTACAATCAGAATCTGCAATAATCTCAATCACGATTTTTTTTTGCCATCACCATACTTCCATTTCCTTATGGAACATGGAAGTAAAATATCGGTATGGAGAACCATACATGACTTCCATATTCTAAGATTTATATTTAAAATCATTTTCAGCCAAACAGCCAGGCTGTGTCTTACCTGCCTTTTTATTGCTGTATTAAATGAAAAATATCGGTATGGAGAACCATACATGACTTCCATGTTCTAAGATTTATATTTAAAATCATTTACGAAATGAAATGTTTCCATAGAAAAAAATTCTTTCCACTTATTGCTTCAGACTTAACCACAGTACTGTGGTCACTAATGTATACCACCACATGTTATCGCACTCGATTTTCACTAATGATGGCAGTCGACGGCACTGCCGAAACGTCTGGTTTTGGAGAAAACATTGGACTACGGCCAAACAGCCCGGTAAGGAATTTTAACAACAAACTACTACTTTGTTGCCGATAACGTAGTACACATATAAAAATTATCCCCTCCCCCTTCAACTATAATTTTCATTTACAGAAAATTACCCCTACCCCGTTCAACTAGCCTCTTCATTTATAGATATTTCATCTACGTTTCTACAGTGGATTATTAGGATCTTCTTATCAGGATACTTTATTTATAAAAATTAAGTACTGTACTCTTGTTACAAAAAAAAATGTTCTGGTAAACTACCCTTTCCCCGTTACTGATCTCCACCAAAATCAACAGTTCGTGAGTCCTCTATATTTCAGGGACGCATGCAAAATATTATTTGATTCTATTTCAATGTCCGGCATTCTATTTCATTATCGTTCGTCATAGAAACAATTACTCTTGTTAAAACATTAAAGGTGGCAGGTAAACTACCCCTTTCCCTTAACCGATCTTCACCAAATCAATAGGCCTTCAGTACTTTACAATTCAGGAACGTATGCAAAAACGTATTTGATTCTGTTTGAATTTGCAGCTGTTATAGTTTGCAAAAAAAAAAAATTACCCTTGATAAAAAAACGTTGCTAGTAAACTACCCCTTTCCCTTAACCGATCTTCACCAAAAACAATAGGTCTTGAGTAGTCTACAGTTCAGGGCTGTATGCAAAAAATTATTTGATTCTGTTTGAATTTGTGGCTCTTATCGTTTGCCATAGAAAATACCCTTGTTAAAATATAAAACGTTGCAGGTAAACTACCCCTTCCCCTTAACCGATCTTCACCAAAACAAAAGGTCTTGAGAACTCTACAATTCAGGGCTGTATGCAAAATATTATTTGATTGTGTTTGAATTTGCGGCTGTTATTGTTTGCCATAGAAACAAATTACCATTGATTAAAAAAAAAAATGTTGCAGGTAAACTACCCCTTTCCCTTACCGATCTTTACCAAACACAATAGGTCTTGAGTACTCTACAATTCAGGGCTGTATGCAAAAAATTATTTGATTGTGTTTGAATTTGCGGCTCTTATCGTTTGCCATAGAAAATACCCTTGTTAAACATAAAACGTTGCTGGTAAGCTACCCCTTTCCCTTAACCGATCTTCTCAAAAACAATAGGTCTTGAGAACTATACAATTGAGGGGTGTATGCAAAACATTATTAACCGATCTTCAACAAAATCAACAGACCTAGAGTTCTGTATAATTCAAAAAGGTATGCAAAAAAGTAGTTAATTGTGTTTGAATTTACGGCAGTTTTCGTTCGTCATAGAAACAATTACCCTTGTTAAAACATAAAATGTTGCTGGTAACCTACCCCTTTCCCTTAACCGATCTTCACCAAAACCAACAGGTCTTCACAACTCTACAATTCAGGCTGCATCCAAAATATTATTTGATTCTGGTTGAATTTGCGGCTGTTATCGTTTGCCATAGAAAAAAATTACCCTTGATTTAAAAAAAAGTTGCTGGTAAACTACCCCTTTTCCTTAACCGATCTTCACCATAAACAATAGGTCTTGAGTACTCTACAAATCAGGGCTGTATGCAAAAAATTATTTGATTCTGTTTGAATTTGCGGCTGTTATCGTTTGCCATAGAAAAAATCTATAGACACACAGACACACACAGAGTCACATTTCGAAAAATGACTTTTTTTCATGTTTTGAGTGTAGTACAATCAGAATCTGCAATAATCTCGAACACGATTTTTTTTGCCATCACCATACTTCCATTTCCTTAAGGAACATGTAAGTAATATTATATTACATTAAAATGAAAAAATTATAATTTTATTGCCTGGCAACAAAATTATTTTATTTTTAACAATTACCATTGTTTCAAAAAGTTTAAATAAATTTTCAAGTACTTTACTCTTGTTAAAACGTAAAAGGTTGCAGGTAAACTACCCCTTCCCCTTAACCGATCTTCACCAAAATCGAAAGTCATTGAGACCTCTACAATTCAGGGACGTATGCAAAAAATTATTTGATTCTGTTTGAATTTGCGGCTGTTATCATTTGCCATAGAAAATACGCTTGATACAAAAACGTTGCAGGTAAACTACCCCTTCCCCTTAACCGATCTTCACCAAAAACAATAGGTCTTGAGTACTCTACAAATCAGGGCTGTATGCAAAACATTATTTGATTCTGTTTGAATTTGCGGCTGTTATCGTTTGCCATAGAAAATACCCTTGTTAAAAAAACGTTGCAGGTAAACTACCCCTTTCCCTCAACCGATCTTCACCAAAAACAATAGGTCTTGAGAACTCTACAATTTAGGGCTGTATGCAAATAATCTTTTGATTCTGTTTGAATTTGCGGCTGTTATCGTTTGCCATAGGAAATACCCTTGTTAAAACATAAAACGTTACAGGTAAACTACCCCTTTCCCTTAACCGATCTTCACCAAAAACAATAGTTCTTGAGTACTCTACAAATCAGGGCTGTATGCAAAACATTATTTGATTCTGTTTGAATTTGCGGCTGTTATCGTTTGCCATAGAAAATACCCTTGTTAAAAAAACGTTGCAGGTAAACTACCCCTTTCCCTCAACCGAACTTCACCAAAAACAATAGGTCTTGAGAACTCTACAATTTAGGGCTGTATGCAAATAATCTTTTGATTCTGTTTGAATTTGCGGCTGTTATCGTTTGCCATAGGAAATACCCTTGTTAAAATATAAAACGTTACAGGTAAACTACCCCTTTCCCTTAACCGATCTTCACCAAAATCAACAGATCTTGAGAACTCTACAATTCAGGGCTGTATGCGAAACATTATTTGATTCTGTTTGAATTTGCGGCTGTTATCGTTTGCCAAACAAACAAAATTACCCTTGCTAAAAAAAAACCGTTGCTGGTAAGCTACCCCTTTCCCTCAACCGATCTTCACCAAAAACAATAGGTCGCGAGTACTCTGCAAATCAGGGCTGCATGCAAAAAATTATTTGATTCTGTTTGAATTTGCGGCAGTTATCGTTTGCCATAGAAAAAAAATCTACAGACACACAGACAGACAGACACACACACAGACACTTTTCGGAAAACGACTTTTTTTCATGTTTTGAGTGTAGTAGAATCAGAATCTGCAATAATCTCGAACACGATTTTTTTTGCCATCACCATACTTCCATTCCTTAAGGAATATGGAAGTAAAAACTGTATGAAGGCCTATAAACAGAATTTTTGTAAAGATGATAAAACATCTAATATTGGGTCCAGTATATATCATATGAGGTATCAAAATGCTTATCTCGTTCTAAGCAAAAAAACTATGTAAACCAATTTCAATATAATTTAGAATTAATTAGGGAGTAATTTGTGGGGCCAGATATAAAAATAATCTATTTTACACAATAAAGTGTCACGTGACCTTTGAGTTCACCATATTGACCAATGAGATTTCACAGAAATTTGGTCTAGACCGTTGAAGGAACGAGAAAATTCAATGACTCTATTGTTACACTTTAAACAGTACAGGTCAGCTCCGTACAGCACATAACCAAAATTGTAACAGGGGATCCGATCTGAGTTTAGAAAAAAAGAAATCAAAAATATATTAAAAAACAGTAAAACCATTTGAAGGTGAAGAAGAATGAATTAATTCTACTGAACTTATGAAGAAACTAATAAGAAGAATAAATACTAAAAAAAAGGAGTGAAAGTACCTCGTACTTCTGGTGAGAAAAAAATAACCTTATTCTAAAAACATGAATACTACTACACAACACTAGATTAACTGCACTAACACTGTTAAACCAGACACCAGTGAAAACTAAAAGGAACATTAATTATGAACACTGTGGACATTAAAATACAAAATCATTTAATTTAAAAGAAACAGTTGAACAAATAATCACATCGGGCCAGTTGAAGAACAAGTGGCCAATTTGTTTACTATACTGGCGGCCATTACGTGACCGCTGGAAGCTGAAGTAAATTATTTTCATTTACACTTAGATAAAATTTAATTCTTTCTTGTATTAATTATTAAGGTTTCAGAATATTTGTAATGTATTGTACGTTCTCTACGCATTTTTTGATCTTTACTAGCAGTTTCAAAGAACCCACGATCTATTAAATTAATATTATAAAAATTAAAATATTTACCAAGTTGAACTTGGTAAATGTGTCGATACGGCCATAGTACAGTTCGACCTGCGAGTCGGCAAACCAAATGCAAGTGAAATAAATATTAAAATAAAAATAATGAATTGGTATTGAGGGAACTTTATTTCATAAATTAAACTAAGGTTAAGGGATTACCCAGGTAATAGAGGAGAGTGAACACACAGTTGGCGAATTGAACTTCGAAGTGAATGAGGAAGAACTATATAACCTACAATAGCCAAGTCGATATTATAATCGAACAGAAAATAATCAAAACATTCTTTTAATAAATTGTTACCCAAACCGTTGAAAGTCAACAAGGATTTCTTAATAATTTACCAAACAAATAAATTTCGAATTAAATTAAAAAAAAAAAAATAAATAAACATTGAATTAAAATAAAATAAATCCAAAATAACATTTTTTTAATTTATATTTATATTCTTTCAAATAAATATTTCAACTTCCAAAACAGATAAACTGAATCTATTAAAAAGGAACAGAAATTACGTTATATTTCATATTGGCACCAACAACTTGGGGCTAACTAACACGCAATCTACATTGTATTTCATATTGGCGCTCCAACGCGGGGCCTAGACTACAAGAAGAAAGCAACGACCGATTTTAAATAAACAATAAATAATAAAATAAATAAAATTAAGGGACAAACACGACCCAATACGTTAGATTTCAAATTGGCTCCAACGCGGGGCTTAACAACGTAAAAAATTATAGAAGGATTTCAATGCAGAGAATTTAAATACGTTAGATTTCAATATATTTATATACGTTAGATATATATATATATATATATATATATATATATATATATTATGTGTTAAAAATAATATCACTGCAAACAATTAAACCAGATTTATAAAGCGTCCTGAATGTTTAAAATCAAGTGTTAGCACAATTTACCAGCCGGGAATCGTTATCTAAAACCGCTACCGCTAACATGCTAATGTAGTCGCAGATTAAAGACCTAACAAGCAAACAACACTGCATAGCTGTAGATAGGTTATATATTCGTACTCTGTGGGTTATTGTCTCTAGTTAATGGTTGTCTTCGTATGTGATTCAGCTAACGATCCTGCATCTATTCATTAAAATATTTGTCTGTACTGCATCATAAATACAAATCTACAACACAGATACATAATATCATTGGGATTGTTGTAAATAAAGGTTTGTTTTGTGTTGTCGTGAAATACACTGCTGCTGGTATATAGTAACCATAACGTGGCAACTGACTAAAACAGCGTTTGACAATGGATAGCAGCGACGAGAAGGCTCAGATCAAGAAACAACAAAATGCCGAGCGAGCAAGAAAGTATCGGGAATGAAAGAAGCTCGAGAAGGAACAGCAACGAGCGGCTGCTGTTGGCGGTGAAGCTTCGGTATCAGAGGCCCCATCGCAAAAAAAAATGAAAGCAAGATGACTTGATGCGCGAAGAATTGAACGAGTACTTAATAAATACACCGTTCGCATCAACGATGACTGAGCAGGAGAAAATCGATGTATTCTACAACATGAAACTGGCAGAGAAGCGAAGGAACACCAATGAACGAGTAAAATGTTGTAGATTGAATAAGAAAATTGAGATGGCAACTAAACGAGCGAACGAAGCAGCTGTATTCGAACAGGCAATCGCTTGAAATCGGACAACGGCAAGGAGTTTCTCGAGTTCCTACAAGAGAATTGGCATCTCCAACTCAACAACGAACCGGCAATCTCTACTACGCGCAACAATACTTGCATCGATGGAGTCTTCACCCGTAATATTGATCAACTACAGACACAAAATTATATATCCTACTTCAGTCACCACCAACCACCAACCACCTATGTTAAGCGTTGCCCCTGCTCAATAAAAATTTTTGAATCTCTGTACTAGTTGCTTTATTACTTGACACAGCCTCATACAATCTGGAAAAGATAGAGTACCGTTTACCAAATGGTAAAAGCTTAAGAGCATGATAATGTCTTTCAGCCGCCAGCTAAATGCAACATTTGTGCAAAAGAAACAATCAGTCAGTCAGTAACCATAATAATGTTGCGTTTAGCTGGTGGCTGAAAGACATTATCATGCTCTTAACTTTTTACCATTTGGTAAACGGTACTGTATCTTTTTTGTGTTAAGGGTATTATTAAAAATTTTGTAGACATGGCTGATGTACAGGAAACCAAAGTAGGTACATCATGGGATGATGTAATGAATTTTTTGCGTATGATGTCTAATGATATTAAAGAAATGATAGAACAAAAAGCGCAAATGATCAATAGCTTAAGAGAACAAACGAAAAGAGTGGAAAACTAAAGAGTGGAAACGAGAGGCAGATAAATTAAATGAGAACAAAGAAGGTAAACTGAACCCGGTAATAGATGATAAGGTAAGCAATTCTGATAGTGCAATTAATAATGATAAAATAGTTGAAAAGGTAGTATTAGAGAGTAAAATATAGAATAATGGTAATGATGATGAGATTGTAGGGGGAGTAGAAGTTAGTGATGAGGAGGTAGTTAATGAGTTAGAGAGAGAATGTGAAGTGAGGTTAGGTGAGCATGAGATGCAGAGGGCAAATTTTCCCCATGTTTTAAGTGGAGTTTGAGGAAACCACTCCACATGTGGTTTTTGAGGAAAAAGGTTCCTCCAGAGGTTATGTGGGAGACATGATGTCTCAGAGTGGTCCCCTAGTTTTTTGTGGTATACCTGGTAGAGCCAGGAGTGGTTTTAGTGATTTTGTGGTGCCCTCTGCGAGGAGTGAGGTAGTTCAGGGGGGTTGTGATAGGTATTATAATGCGAGGTGGAGAAAGAGAGAAATAGAGATTTTTAATGTTAATAGAGGTTATGGAATGTTAGTGCAGACTTTACATATTGAGAGAGTTGAGAAAATTGACTTACCTTATAATGAGACTGGGGTAACTGATACAGTAGATGATGATGATATTGTGACTTACATGGTTGTGACAAATAATCCCAAGGGCGACTTGACTGTACACAATGTTGACAAGGTATATGATATAATATTATGGAATAATCCTGCTTCTGGTTACTATAATATTGTGGATAATGGTACAAATTTAAATGATTTTGGTGGTACAAGAGGTACGTTTAGATTAGACAATACTGAAATGTGCATGTACAGTATTAGACTGGTCTATGATTATGGGGATTAAACATATGTTGTTGATGGATATTTGATTATTTGGTTAATGGTTTTAGTACTTGGCCTTGGCTTGATAATGTAATGATTTTGGGGAACAATGATATTTTATGTTGAAATATATTGTACATAAATTTTATTGCGGTTAAATGTATTATATATTAGGTCATGTTATTGTTATTGTAGGGTATCTGAGGATACATTTTGTTGTGTGTGTATCTTGTATTTTGTATACTAATGTTTATAATTTTGATTGAATAATAATTGGCATTGCTAAATTTGTATTATGTAATTAAATTGATTTTAAAATTTTAGATTTGAATTTTGTAATAAATTATAAAGGATCAGAATTTGATAATTAAAATGTTTAATAGAAAATCAGAGCCGAAGTTATAATGTGAGATTCAGAGTTGTAATGGTTATTTTAATGTGATGTGTTTGTGAGTAGTTATAAAACATGTGTTATATGGTTTGTAATGAGGTAATTGAGATTAAAATGGATTCAGCAGTGCATCGCTTTGCATACTCATGTATCAACTAAATTTTATTTGACTTAAAAAGTATTGTAATGTAATTTTAAGGGCAAACAACTGTTGCTATTTAAAAAATTTTTGCTCTGTATTCTTTTTATATATTTAAAAAAAAAAATTAATCTATAAATTTGTACATGTAGATATACATTTTAGCCTGATGATTGTTAATATATGGATGGTAACAGATAATTGCATTATTCAATGAGATGTGACGTGACTGTAAGTCAGCTAAATAATAAATTAATATATTGTAACTGCTATTTTTGATGCCTAGGAAAGACAGAGTTGTAATATGATGGAAATTGTATGTTTGTATCAGTTGACACTATGTGTGTATTATAGTTAGTATAAGTACAAGTATGGGTATAAGTATTTTTTTTTTAATACCAGTAAAAAGGGGATTCCCCAACTTTCGGGCGGTCACGGCCTTACCGAACCCTGACCGTGGAATTGGCTCATCTTTAACAGGCTATGGTCAGATCACATTACGAAATGAGCTGCCTAAGTCTGGCCATAGCTTGTTATCGTTGTAACATAGAAATTTAACCTGGGAAAAAAATTGGGCGAATCTCTAAAAAACTATGGAACAGCAGCTATGCACCGATTGGGGTGGAAGACCGTTTTAAGGGCGTATAGTTAGTTTACTGTTGTTGCTGGTGTCTTGTACACCAGTGATACCAGACCTTGTGTAAGGCAGAAGCAAGACGGAGTAATTAAAAAATTACTCAAATAATGTTCAGTTGTTGTGGAAGCAACTGGCCGAATCAGTCCAGCCATGAATTGCAATAGTGTAGTGGATGGGGGTAGCTACAATACTAGCTACGTAAAAATGTAATTTCAAAAAAATGGTGCAGCACGTCTAAACCTTTGAGAAGTTATAAAATATTGGGATTATGTTAATGGACTTTGAACTTGAATGTTAATGAATTGTGGACAAATGATTGCACCAGTTAAGGTGAAAGTAAACATAAAATGGAATCGTTAGAAAATTGAATTTATAATTAAATTTGAGTATTTTTTATTTTTTTTATGATTTACAATTGTATTTTGACATATGGTCATATACTTATGTACGTTTATATGTTACTTGAGTTAAATAATATGTGTTATGTTAGCATAAGGGTACCTCCTTTTGAATTGTAATATGTTATTTGTGTAGGGCAGGGCAGGGTCGCCAAGTGCCTGTCTGGCTTTACGACGTTGGGATCCTGATGAAGTAAGTCCAGTAAAGTCATGCAGGTGTGGCCACACCCACTGGATTAGTGGGGTAAGTACCCAACTTTTAATCAGGAAGTAAGGGGGGTCGTGGGGCCATATCCTCGCTGATCCTCCTAGGTTTAGTCACTGAGAGTTTTTATGTTTTTTGACATAAAACCTCTCATTGAGGGGGTCTTGTAACGGGACAAAATTTGGGTAACAAAATTTATATACCAAGTTTAAAATATTTTATTGTAATAAAGCAGATCTGATTAAAAATAGAGAAGAAAAGGGCATTATGCGATTTCCAAATAAAGTAAAGATGTAATAAGTTCTATTCTTAACCAGTGAATCACACAAAAGGCATGTTGTTTACGACGAAACAGTCAGAGTCTGGGAGTGGGCAACCGAAATGGTGTTACGCTGTACAATGGAAAATTAAGTGACCAGGATGGGAAGGGTGGAGAAATCCACCTAAAACTTGTTTCAAAGGCATAGTAAAACGGAATTGTGTGGCAGCAACGCCAGCGTAGTGCCCGGTCTCCAACTCACAGTCGAACCGTACGGTCGTATTGTAATAGTGCCCGCGGTCAGTCGAGGTAGGCCTACGTATTACAATCGAGGTAGGCCTACCTAAAATTGTGTTTAAAAATGTGATGGAAATTGTAACAAACTCTTAAAATAATAAATCTCCACAAGTGATTATGATATAAATGTTTCGGACATATATTTTGGTGTTTTCATAAAAAAGGGACTTTCACCGTAGTGTGCAACCGTTGTGGAGACCACGTGCCAGCTAAGTACAAATTTATAAAAGTGACTTTAAAAAAAATTGATATCATTTAAAAATGACAATTATAAGATCCAAATTTATAAAAGAATCAATGAGATCTCAGAGTATAGAAACAAAAGAAAGGGAGGAGGTATAAAGTACTGATTTGCATATTTCATAATAATATATAATATTGGGTAGTAAGTAGTGTTATACAAAATTGCAATAAAATAAATTTTTTATGTTATTAAAATAAAATCATAAGATTTTGTCATAATAATGTGTTAGTTTAATTATTACGCCATTCCACTCATAACCCTATCTCTGTGTCAATAAGTTCGCCCAGACGGCCCTGGAGTTTTTTCTGTATGGGAATTTTGTTTATTCACTAAATCGTTTCTTTGGGGAGTGTGAATGGTTTCCACATTTCCTCCATAAAAATGTGGTGGCGACCTGGGGACTTTGGGAATCTTCTGAGTAAAGGTAAGTCGTAAATAGTAATAAACGGGGTTTAGTTTCTTCTGTTTATTTTTATATTTTTTCGTACAGTTACAAGTTAATGTTGATACATTTTTTGTTCTGTTTAAAAGTTATACATGGAGGATAGAAAGCAAAGTTAAAGGACATTTCACACAGTGTCATAAGAAGTCTTACGAACAAAAGAAGGGACAAAGAACTATGGAATTAAATGAAAAAATTATTACAGATTATTTATGAGCTTACAGTATGAATGTCTTAAGGTACTCAGGTGTAATGATCTCAAGGATGGAAGGGATATTTCTAATAAAACCACTCAGAAGGAAAGGTTACCTATCAGCTGAACACAGTGCTGTAGAATGATAAAATTAAAAAATAATTGAAAACCATCATATATAATGATATTGTTGACAGTATTTTACTATGGCTGCAAAATTTCAGAGCTACACAAAATGATTAGAAATCATTTAAAGGCATTGAAGATTGATCAGTGGTGCAGATCAGATCAGCTGAGATTTCAAGGACAGAATACTGAGCAAACCAGAAGTCACAGATATCATGCAAGTACAAGGAAGCATTCTGACTACAGTAGCCCAAAAGCAAATTATGTCTCACAGTCATCTGCAGCAGACAGGTAACCAAAAATGGTCAAAAAGAATCTGGGAATGAATGCCAAATATAAGGAGAAGATGGCACGTGCAAGAAGGTCATGGAATGCTGACATCCACAAAGCAATGACAAACAGAAGGGCTACATGAATTAGAAGACTGACTATCATAACGATTTATGATGTGTAAGACTTGAGATTTAACTTAGCCTACAGAAACTTTGTGCACACACATATTAGATACTACAATTTTATCACACACACACACACACACACACACACACACACACACACACACACACACACACACACACACACACACACACACACACACGCACGCACGCACGCACACACACACACACACACACACACGTAACAGAAATATGGAACAGAGACAGGGATCAGAGAGCCTGAGTTTATGCTATGAAATGGTCGCATTAAATGAATGGCAGACCACCACAGATAGCAAGCCCAAAAAAGAGCAAACACAGGAAACCCCTGTCTCTGTCTCAGAAATTATATTTTTCCTACTCAATGTATATGAGAAGAGTTCAGGAAAATGATCGGGCAGACCAAGATTTATGGAGGAAAAACTGGCTAACTTCTAAAGAGGAAAGTCAAAGAAAATAACTGATGCGTGAAAAAAAATTCCTTCAATAATAACGAGCATGCAAAAACAAAAAAGCAACTGTTCAAATATTTCATAAGTGACCTGCCTTCAGGACTATCATCTGATGTTTCTGATGAATCAATATGGCAGATATTAGCCAACTCTTCTGTCATTTTAAGGCCTGACAAGATATCCTGGCTCTCAAATTCATATGTGTCTTCTTTCTCTGTATCTTCATCTTCTTTTTCTTTCAGGTCATCAGGTGTATCAGTTTTTAAAAATTCTGTAATTTCTGCATTTTCTTCTTCTTCCAAAGACATTTCAGGAGTTTCAATTCTTTTAAAGTGCACATTTGAATCAGGTACTATTTGTACTGTTTCTTCTAAAATTTCTACTGGCAGTTCTTCTTCACATTCTGTGGAATCTGGTCCAGCCAATACCTCCACAGCAACATTGACAGGTGAAACTTGCGGTGGTGTTATAGAGGGTCTTCTGTCTTCACCTTCACCCATGCTAAAATATAACCAAGTGAAATATATTTAAAACCAAGAATAACTAAAAAATTTAGATTCATTATTTTAAATATTGCTTTCATGATAAAATAACATAAATCCATATATAGTGTTAATAGCCAACAACAAGAAGGTACAGTCTAGGCACCTTTGAAGAAGACTGGCTTCAAAGAACTTTAGGATTATGGAGATGGAAAAATTTGAGGAAGTACAATCTCGGTTATACATAGATACTTTTATAGTGGTGGATTGGGTGTGTGCGAGACAAATGGAGGGAAGTAGCTTAAGACAGATCAAGAAGGAGACAGCAGCTGGGTCTAGAAGAGAATCCAGAGTAAGTTGAGATGTTAAGAACATACAGCTGGTGGTAGTAAGAACGATATACGAGGTGAATAACAAATATGGATACATTGTTCTGGAGACCTATGCCAAGGTCTGTTCTGCCCTGTCTATCAGTACAATGGTTTGGAATGTTCTGCTACTTTACTTCTGCTGTGTACAGAGAAGTAGCCTATTTAATTTTCTATTCTAATATATTTGCATTATCTTATTATTAAATATGATGCTACCTTATGCTACCATATGCTATGATGCTACCATTAACTTAGTAGGGTTTTCTTGTTTATTTACATTAACATTTACCATAATAATTTTAAATTCTTATAGAGGGTTTGTTTATTTGTTTTGTTCAGAAAACATATTCTAGTTATCCTAATCACTAGCATGATAGATTTGAGTCCTATTTTTAAATTTATTTATTCTACTTCCAATCCATTGTATTTTACATCAAATCCAATCTTTTCATTTTTTTTAAATAGTGGGAACCTGGTTCAATACTCCTTTGATAGAACATAGACTTTGATGTAACACTCTCTCTTTACATGGTAATTACAAATTTTCTATACAAACAATGTTTAATGAACATTTTTGATTTTGGTTAAGTCCTAGATCCTCAATGTAATGCTACTTTTGCCAGCTGATGGAGACGAATTTTCCAGTATCATAACATCCTTTATTTGTTCACTGAATAATCAAACGAAAAGCTTTAAAATCAAGTACATATTTGACAATGGACACTTTTACTACAAGGGGTGGCTGTTGGCATACTTTAACCTTGGAAACCACGTTAATTTGATTTGTTTCATTTAGTGGTCATACTCGTGTACATAATACTTTGAAATAGTCTGGCAGTGCGCGTTAACAAAAATCTTAAAATTTTTGAGATTCTCAGTTGTGTATAGCTTCATTGTAAAAGTTAAGTCATTAATAATATACCACCTTTATTATCAATTAAGTTTAACAAATAAGTTTTATTAAGTTTACAAGTAATAATTATGCTTATTAACAAATACGTTTTTCATGCAATATCAAAATAAGTTGACATTCAGCCTTGGCATAAATCTCGCACTCTTCAAGTCAAAGTGTACAAACAAATAAGATAGTTTCAAGTTTATCAGTTCAATAACTGCCTAGTGAAAGTGTTTCAATTGCAATGAAAATGTCAGAAGATAAATACAACAATTACACAACATGACAGGATTCAAAGTTTGCATAATTTAATATGCAAATAAAAATGGGAACCAAGCTGCTGAGACGAAATTTAGTGTTTTAGAAGCATGTGTGCATTACTGGAGAAAACAAGGAGTCTTTAATAAACAAGTAATAATAAAGCACATATCTGTAATACCATATTATAGTTAGATTTTTCTTCCATAATTTATTCACTCTTACTTTAAGATGATTGCACAACAAAATATAAAAAATATACAAGTAAATACAGCTATTTTCAACCATAACTCACATTAAGCTGTTTAAAAATTTCTTATTATGGCAGGATACCAAAGGTTTCTTAAATTATGTTTCATCAAAGAAAACATTTATTGAAAATTATCAGTACTGATGGTTCAACAGTTGGTCGTGAACTATCTACTGTGATTTACCATGAAAAATTAACTGCATTTTTTCTGCATTGTTACAGTATCATCTCAACATCATAAATAAAATTAATTATACAAAATTAAAATAAATTACTATATACAGTACTTAAACTCATGTAAGTCTAATTAAAAAAATATAGACAATTACTGTATACTATTGTTGTTCTTAGTTCAATCCTGGTGCAAACAAACTCATGTGGCATATCTGAAACTCTATTGATCAGAGGCGTTGACACTGTTCATACAGTATGTGTAATGTGCATAAGCAAAATGTCTGTACAGTCATGTGAGAGTTGTCTTACCAATTATTTTTACTGTGACAAGTGGTATTTGTTACTATCACATTTAATCATCTTTGTTTATGAATACATGGTAGAACTTTTTCACCTCCGATTGAAAATAACAATTACGAGCTAGCAATTCAGAGATGAGTGTAAAGTGTATGGATGTCTCAGTGCTACATATTTGATATGTTTAATGTACATGTGACTTATTTCATCATATTTCACGAATTAAGATGGAAGTACTGCTGGTCCATCAAATATGTCTATTACAAAACACAAACGGGGCAAACCACTAGTGGTGAAAAAATAGTACATAACGTTTTTAATAAGTTAAATGAAAAATACCTGACTCTTGCTATCAAAGACTTAGAGGAACTTACTTCTGAATTTACTGGTAAATTCCGAAGTAATGAAGTTATGACACTAAAAAAAAACTACCATTAGAAGTTAATGACCCCGATTTACCTCACATGGGGAGTACCAGCCTCCATGGATATTTGAAATCTATGGATTTTGAATTTATAAAAAAACTTAACTGTTTGTAATTTTAGATATGCACAACATTTTGACTTGGTGAATAAATTACTTGAAGTCAATCAAGAAGTTTAGAATAGAGAATTGCCACACTTTTTACCTTAATGAGATGTGGGTTCACAAAGGACACGCAACTAGTAAATAGTAAAGTATGGAGTGATTACAGAATAAAAACACCACAAGTTTTTCTGTTAGGTCTGCCAACTGGAATGAAACCACCATGTAACAAAGGCAAGTATCTGATGTTACTTCACTTTGGTAATGAACATAGGTTTTTAGATGGGGACTTACTGCTGTTTGAGTCTACAAAAAAAGTGGCGATTATCATAATGAAATGAATGGTGATGTATTCAAAAAGTGGTTTAAAAAGACAATTGCACTATTACCAAAAAATAGTGTAGTAATTGTGGATAATGCCCCCATATTATTCCATCATGACTGATCATATTCCAAATAGTGCATGGCGGAAAGCTGATGTCGCATGGCTCAACTTAAAAAATATATATTCTGAAGGAACTTGCGTTAAAACTAAATTTTTAGAATTAGTAAAACAAAATGAACACAAACTTAAACAGTTTATAGTAAATGATATGCTAAAAAATGATGCCACATCATTTTAAGACTTCTTCCTTATCACTGTATTCTGAATCCCATTAATATGGAGCCAGTTAAAAAAATATGTTGCCTGACACAACACAACAAAAGCTGCCTGATATGAAACAATTGATAGAGAAGGTGGTAAACGAAATAAAAGCAGATAAGTGGTGTCATTGTGTCTAACTTATAATCACGGAAGAAGATAAGTCATGCCAACTGGATCAGATAATCGACATCATTGTGGACAGTCTTATCATTAATACTGCTGACTCATAGGGTGATTCAAGTTCTGCTGTGGAAGGGGGAAGGGAGGTAACTATTACAGTTTCTATGTTCGTTTTAAGTAAATGTTTCTTTTTCTTGTTTTTCTGTGATTTTTAAACAATGAATACAAAAAAGGTATTGAAACTAGTGTTATAAAATATTTCATTCTTGCCCTGCACAGTCACGCAAATCTTACATTGATCAGGAATATAAAAGTTATCACAATTTACATGTGTTTATACAGTACGAACATTATATGTATCCTGTAGTACTGCTTCTGTCAGTGTGACATACCTATTTGTTTATATCAGAATGGAACTAAGAATGGAAATAGTAACGTTACTCTGTCTGGAAACAATAACACTCCGCTAGTCACTGACATCATTTGATCATCATAAACAGTTTTAGCAATCATTAATTGTGGATGGTATTTGAGTTTGTTCCTACGCAGATACTGGTTTTATGTGTGTGTTCATTACATATAAAAAAGGAAGTGCTGTGACACAATATTGTTTTTAATTGGAAATTGAGATTCTGGTAGTATATTAAGTAACTTACACTCGTAAGGTTATTTTCAATAACTTCTATATGCCAGAACACATTCAATTCATAAAATTTTGTATGTATCAAAATTTGGAAAAAACTCAGGTGGTTTTGTTATTCACTACATTGTTGTACAGTCTAATAAAAGAATGGTTAACATCATTTTAATTTCAGCAGTTTTTTCAATATTTACTTTTTATCTTTAAAATTAGTTCTCAAAATTTTAGCATAACTATTTCTATATAATTTACACCACATAACATTATTTTTTGACAAAAGAATACAGTCGTTTAAATGCAGGAGATAGTATTACTGTGCATAGTATTTCCAAGACAGAAAAACTATAGAAGCTCAGCTTTAAGAATTCTTGGGAAAAATATACGCAAACTAACTCTAAATATGAAGTTTAAGTACTGAAGCTTCATCAAAAGACTAATTGTAAGGTGTCCAAACTCTTTTTTAGGAACATCTTCTCATTTTTACTTTTACAAATTCTGGACACAATTAAACCTAATCAAGAAGTTATACTGGCTGGAATATATGTGCCAGAGTAGGATTCCAAAGAAATTATGATTGACAGGGGAATGTAATGGCAAGGAATGAGAGATAATATATGGATTGGGAGAAACTCTTACCAAAATCTGCAAGCAGTGTAATCTAAAAATACTTTAAAATACTTTGTCTTCCTCACAAATACACATTGGACATACCATCAATAGATCAAAAATTCAAAAAAAATCATTACTGACAACAACACAGTGAAACAAAGATGCCGCAATACTAGAATGGGAACAATTGTGGATTAGATGGTATGGCTAATTGTGGTTTATCTGCTTCTATAAAAAGTTATGTGACAAATACCAAGAATGATAAAAACAGAAAAAATATATTGAAGTAAACACAGTCTTCAAAGAAAGATGTTGTCAATAAAGATATATACACTCAATTATTCAAGCACAACTAAGTTATTTTATTGGCTACTTTAAATCAAACTGACAAAATCTACAAGAATATAAAACACAAAAGGTGAATACAAAAGTCTCAAGAAATCATTAAAGGGACTACATTTGAGGTACTAGGTGCAGAAAGAACACAAATAATAAAATCCAGACAATCTTGGTCACAGGTAAAATAGATAAAAATGATACAAACAAAAATTGTGATATGAAATGTGGTTAACAGATCACAACAAAATTGAGAAAATGTCCAAAAAAGACACACGGAATAAGGAAGAGAAATAAAAAAAGAAGGGTAAGCTCTAGAAACAGAAATGTCTAACAGTTGAACATTTGCTGGGAGGTGCACGAACCACTAAGGTTTGGATATCATGTGCACAATCAACCAAAGCAACTGAAAAAAATCAGACACGAAAAATATTGAAAATTTGAATATTTGAAAATATTATTTTTAATAATAACGAATTTGATCATTGATTTTTCAATATTAATATGAGTAAAAATCAATTTTATTTTTGATTTAAATTTACTTGAGTTCAATGTTTCTTTATGCAGTCACCAAATGCATAGTGCTTTTGAAACAATAAAATGGTTTTAAACATTCAGCATTCATAATAATAATAAAAAAATTAGTGTCGCTTACTTATTACAATATCTACTTGAAGAACATCATTCACTCACCCAGATCCAGAGTCACCGGTGGCAGAGCTCCTTCTTGTGTCTGCAAACTGTACAGGCACTGGTAATGATTCTAAATTGTAATCTTCACATGCTGAATCTCGTCTAATATCAGGCAGGGGTGATATCGATGTAAGACGTGTGAGTGATGGCGATTGAGGTAACACAGGTTCTGATACCTTTTACACGAAAATGGATACAAAAAGTGAATTCACAATAATGGCAAAGTTAAAGAGACTGAAAAACTGGCACCAAGAACAATTGAGTTTAAGTTAAATTTATAAGCAGTGAAAGTACTCAACCGTACAATTCATACATTTTGCATCTCTCATGGCACAACTAGAAGCCAGATTTCAGCTACCTGTGAGGTAATCATTTATCATGCCACTGAAAAGGTCAAGACAGCTGAAGGAGCATCACTGACACAGCCAAAACACCTGGCTGAAAGAAGACTGGACCAAAGTTTTAACATTCTAAAAGCAAAACAGAAGCAATGATTCTTACTTTTGAGCTTACATACCACAGTATAATAATTCAAATTATAAAACTTAATAACACCCATATTCTACTAACAAAACCAATGCTCCCCATTTTGCCCATTTTATGATGTGATAACCTTAATGGCATCACATAAATTTATGAAAAATGAAAATGTACAAAAAAACATTAAATGTCAATAAAACCATCTGTTTTGATGGGTGACACATGAAGAGTACATCAAAAAGTGGAGGCCTATCTTTTGTGTGACCTTTGTTTATGGCACGGTACTACCATATGCAAATGCCTTGAATACTGAAATTCATCTTAATATTTTTAAACTTTCAATTACTCTGTGATCGAGCAATTACTGTTAATTATTATTCATAATCCTGTAACGTGTCTAAAATATGGGGTATTTTATTTATTTCATTTGGCGGGATTGCATAAAAAGATTGTGAAAGTTTTATTTTCCGACAAACGCCCATTCCATTACAGCAGACCACGTAGCAAGAAACAGTGTTGAAACAAAGGCAAGGCGCAATTTCTGTTGGGTAACTCGGCAAGGAATTCATACCACCCTCGAATTTCTCAGAACTCTGTATATGTGTGACGATGCGCGCACTCAACATCTCAAGCATGCACGCTGTTAGTGACGCCGAGAAACTCAACCGGCGCTGGAAAAAATGGCGCTGGAGCGAACGATTTGGGGCCTCAACCAGCCAACTACAGGAAATATCGTTAAGCACCGCCCACTGCTAGTGACATCAGTCTAGCAGCGTCAAATATCGTCAACGTTGACTACTGAAACAGACACTATATTTCATGAATAAAGCTGGTAAGCCACAGCAATTCAGCTTGTACGACAACGAAATCAAACGGGCAGTGAACGGCAGCTTCCTACCGCCCAAAGGCAGTCTACCTTAGGCAGAGACGCTAGACAGTCCACGAGAAGCCAACTCAAGTAACAGACGCCTATAATTTTGTGTCGGGCCCGGTTGGTCGAGTTTTCGCAAAATGTAGTTAATTCAAGAAGACCGACCGGGACCCGAGAAATTAACGATGTAATAAATTGGTGTAGCGAAAGTGCGAAACGCCAACAGTGGAAATACAGACAGTGAAATCGGACATCAAAACACGTGTTCGGTCGGCATCGAGACAGTTATTGAATGTAACGAAACTGGAATATATGAAGGCTAACTATTTTCTATATTAACTATAATATTTAAAGGGGTTTAATTGGTGTGATAGTGTGTGTGGGCAAAGCTGGGCTACTTTCTTTTGTATACATAGTATGTAAGGTAAGGTCGATGTAACCAGTAATTAATGTGTTATTCTTTTGTGTTGTGTATGAGGAATTTACGTCTTTATGAGAGTAAGTAAAGTATTCATTCAATAACCATGTGTTAGACTAAGTTATTTCGTCATTACCACGTTCTCATTTCTGTGTTGCGAAATTCGTCTAAACGTTCCGGAATCTTTCTGAATTATTAATTGGGTGTGGTCAGATAGCAAAATTGTCCTTTTTATTTAAGGTGGAGTGTAAAGGTTTCGATATTTTATCCTATAAAAAAATAATCGTGGCGACCTTGGTCTTCTGGAGAAATTTTAACAGGTAAGTTGTTGTGATTGCGTACAGGTAAGTCCTGGTAGGGTATTTTATGTATTTAATATATTTTGGCCTATTTTTTAACATCACAATCCATAATGATAGTCTTCGTCTTATAATGTTAAAAAATATAATTAGAAATGTTATTTGGATAGTGTAGTAATTTTTATTATTTTAAAGTTTGTATTGGGAAAGTACAGTATTGTTTATGAGTGGATCATATTCTGTAGCTGTCACTGTCATCAATGAGAGCGTATACGTATGATCACAATTATAGTTTGAGATATCAGGATGGTAAATCTAATAATGCGAATCATTTGTCGGAAAATGATCATAATTTTAATGATAACTTTAAAATTTTACATGTATGGGAAAAAGGTAAAAAACTTGATTTACTTGAAGCCCTCGAAATTAATAAGCGTACAGATTTAGGTTTGCTTTTGAACAACCAAACTGATTTAAATAGCTCTCCGCTTTTAAATTTGAAATTATATAAGTAAATGTACGTTCCTTTCTAATTTGTATATAGTTGTGTATATGTTAAGTGTATTGTTTATTGTTCTAACTTAAGTCGATTATCGTTTTCATAGCACTGGCTTTATGTGATATTTTATTGTACGTAACTAGTCAGCTCTTACCATCTGAAGAAGGCACTGTGTGCCGAAACAGCTGTCGTGGTTATTATATTTTTTAAATATATGACGAGTGAAAATCACGAAAACAAGTTTGTAGTTTTCTTTATAAAATTATAAAAAATGGATTTTCATCAAGTAAAGGCCTCCAGTATAAATTATTTGAAGTATAGATTTAACACACATGGTGACTAACAAAATTATTAATGTTTTTATGACAAAGATTTCTGTGAGGCTTGATCAGTTATATGAACGGCAAATGTTTATAAGCAAATTCAAATACAAAATTATGCTAACACAAATATATTTGTAACCATTGGCAGTGCAATATAATTTAATAAATATTTAAATTGTTTATTGCCACATACTATATATTTGCAATACTACATGAAAATTGGAATTATTATTTGTAATTGTTTACACATTAACTTCATAATGCTTTAATATGCTACTTCATAATAAGTGGCTTTAATAAATTAAAAATGCAAATAGAAAGTATTATGGCTGTATACATGTGCACTTATGTGCAAATCATGGGCAGTTCCACAGGGGGCCAGGGTGAGCCCACCCTGAACGTGATTAAGGACAATCAGTCAGTAGGAAATGTTACACTGTCAAGAATTTTATACTGTTAAGAACTTAAAGTTATTAATAAAACCATGTTTATTAAAATGTTGGATGATGATAAGCAGTTTTATAAATTTGCATTTATAAATTTGCAAATTGAGCACAGAAACAAATATAATTGATGCTGCAGTGAAGCAATACTGGTAAGTGTGTAGTAGCATATGTACGTTTTTAAAAGCTAAAGTAATGTATATCCGCGTGTCTGTTTGTGGTTGTAATAAGATTGTGTAATTCACCTCGTTTTTGAAATTACTTAGTTTTGGTACTCAATTTAGTAGTGCAGAATAGAAGAATTACACTTTATAAATAGGACCACGACGAGCCTCATCTGAACTAGAACAAATTTTTCCCGACTTAACAGATTAAAAAAAAAAATCTCCAATAATTTCCCTCACAATATTTAATTTTAAATCTCACTGAATTAATACCAAAAGAATTATGAATTGAAAATCTTGTTGCTTTAAGTAACGAAATAAACAAAGCTTCCACTGCTTGAACTTGTGTGGCCTCTAGACTTTTTATAGAATTACCAGTGTCATGTTACGCTACTGCAGCAATTTTTTTACAGATGGATCTGATGTGTATGCTGTTCAAGTAATAACGAATAGAGATAGTGTTAGCTTTGTTACATGTGCAACTGCGATAGTGTGATTGAATGTAACATCGGACAACTGCAAAGTTGAAACAACTTTTGAAGCATACATTTGTTTTTACTTCCATGTTCTGTAAGGAAATGATGATGGCAAAAAAAATCATGTTCGAAATAAGGGCTGATTCTGACTGTACTATCCTCAAAACATGAAGAACAGTCATTTTCTGAAAAGTGTCTGTGTGTGCATCTGTGTATGTAGAATTTATCTATGGCGAATGATACCTGCCACAAAATCAAACAGAATCAAATAACTTTTTCCATTTGTGCCCGAGTTGTAGAGGACTCAAGGCCTATTGATTCAGGTGAAGATCAGTTAAGGGGAGGGGTAGGTTACCTGCAACATTTTCCATTTTAACAAGAGTACAGTACTTAATTTTGATAAATAAGTGCCCCGAAAATAAAGTCATATTAATCCACTGAGAAATGGTAAATGAGCTATCTATAAATGGAGAGGGTAGTTGAAGGGGAGGAGATGCTTTTTTGAAAATTCCTTTGCTGACATCAAGTAAAGTACAAGTATTTAAATTTGAAGGATAAGATACCTTAGCAATTACACATGATAAAACTATTATCTATGGAAGTGTAAATATCATTAATGATGGAGATCGGTTAAGGAGGAGGGATGATTATCTGCATAGTTCAGTTTCTTTATAAGAATAAAGTACCTAATTTTTGTAGATAAAGTGACTTGAAAATAACATTATATTAAATGACTACCCCATAATAACAAAAATATCTATAAATAGTGAAAATATATTTGAGGGTGAGGGATATTTATTTAGAAATTATCGAACCGAATTCAAGTAAATGATCCTAAATATAAATCTTAGAACATGCAAGTCATGTATGTTCGCCATCCCGATATTTTAAACAAGAAGCATAACATATAACACAAAGTAGACAGTTCTGAATCCTGTAGGCCTAAAGTAACAAACATGATGAGACTATGCTGCTTTTACCGCCTGTGAAAGACTGAAAACATCATTATGGTTCTGAAACCTAAAAAGCCTACCATTTGCAATGGTTCTGGAAAGCTATCATCCATACTGCTCTTGACAGCAACTCGAAGGTATCCAAGTGACTCCTGTTGCCTGTATCCGGTCCCAGGTGGATACACCATCTGTGAGCAGCAGGTCAACCTTTGGCAGGGACACTTGACTACTCTTCAGCTAGTGATAGTAATTTCCCAGCTAGCAGATGCTACCAATAAGCATCCTGGTGCTGTCCTGTTGGACATGAGCAGAGCCTTTGTCAAAGTTGGACATGAAGATCTGATCTTCATACTAAGCCATACACCACTACTACTATCCACTCTGCATCTCACACAGTCATATTTAACTGACAGAACCTTCAGGTGTGCAACTATAGGGCATGGTCTTGGGTTCGTTTCATCAACACACGCATTCCTCTAGGACTTGTCCCTGGGCCGTTCCATACCTTGTGTACACAAACGACCTGCCAATGTATCCCAGAGCCATGTTGTCCCTCTTTGCTGATGACACAATGACGACCATTATAGCCCCTGTCTCTATGGAAGGTGAGCGTAATGATGCAACGTCAGCTGGACATTCCACATTCGTTGTGTATAGCAATCTACACAGTACCGGTATAGTAGGAAGCGATCTGCTTTACGTGTAAGTCCAATTTCCACATGCCAACCCAGTGGACTACATCACAGGCATCCGGCTAGATGGGCTCAACTTCAACAAGTTCATGATGATACCCTGAAAACCCCCAAAATGGCTCAAGGCATCAGAGCCAAAATTTACCCCATGCTATTATGCAACAGCTGCTTGGTGGCTGTTCACAGAGCCTTCTCCTGTCAGTCACCAACAACCACAGTATTCCTTACTGAGACCACATGGTATGTCAAAACTAATGCTCGACATTGGAGCCTCTGTGTTCCCTCTGTAGAGGATTTGATGCAATCCCTGGCAACAAATTTATTTGCAAAGGTTGCAAATCCCCCTTCTGACACACTGTCAATTAAATAATACATACAATGCACCAACCTCAGCTGCAACGTGACAATCCATCATAGGCATTCTTCACATGAACACTGAATCAATCAACCACCCTAATATCCTGTGACCCTCTGCCTGCACACAGTAGATGACATTCCAATGCAGTGACTTCCCCATGCTTGGCTATCGCATCGTGTACACCTGAAATTCAGCAACAAATGGAATAGGAACAGCTCGAGCCACTTGCACTGCACTGTCATTTCTGTGCTTGAAAAGATCAGAAATCTACTTAAGGATAGTATGATGAACAGTTGTATGATGACAGCATGTCCTGAAATAATAACAGCTGAAACTTACCAGATAAGTTTCAATAAATAATGGCCAGAAACCTAACCCACTTAGTAGTAGATAATATTGCAGTCAATCATAATAATAGGAGAATTAATGTGTTTCAATAAAACTGATTCTACTGAATATGAGTGTAAGCAGTATAATGTTTTAATGCATTATGTATTTCTACTATTATGATATTTTCATACTTCCACACTTGACAAGACTAATAAAGACATGTGCATGGGAATGATATACTGGAACAAATATACTCTAATAATATACTGTCCATAGTTACAGCACATATGCCACACAGTCCTGTTGCAAAAACATGTCATATAGCTTTTAATTATATTTATGAATTTGTATCAATGCAAACAGTTACTACAGAATGGCCCATCCAGACACAGTCTGGCCCACTTCGCCCCCCCCCCCCTTTGAAATGCTGGAGCCATGTGTGTGCAAACTAATTCATCCTAATTTTGGTAATTAATTATTTTTATATGTCTACAATGTATAGCTATTACCACTTGCAACTGGATATCTACACTGTCTCACTACCTCATTATTATTAAAAATTCCAAACTTCAAATTAATGTTCCAGACAAAATTAGATTCTGATTGTTAACACAATGGATCATAAAGTTCTTTTAGTAAGAGTTGCTCAATCACCTGTTAAATCATACTCACTAATAACAAACTATTCTCTTTTTAGATAATTTATGGTCTTCAAATTCCTATCTGATACACTACCACTGCTTATTTTAAATGTTTTTACACCCACCCACATGTACCAAACCATTTCCAAAAGTTACATTTCCTGTATCTGTTAAGTAGACAAGAACCATTCTATATCCTGAGCCAATAATAACATGGTATACCAACTGTGTATATAGTACCTAGGTGCTATCAATACCTTGAGATGTGTGATATTGCATATCAGGTTAATGAGTTTCTGACAGAAAGGTAACAGGCGATTGGAGGAACTACTATAATAACCTCTGGAAGAAAAATGAGAAAGACAGTCAAGTGAAATTTCATAATGTAACAGCCATTTTGATTTTATACAGGCCTGAAATGTGAGTTGAGATACCCAACCCAATACATACTCAATAGTAGATACCCAATACAATCTAAGAACAATTTAAGTCATTATAAAATGCAGAGATGAAATTCTTCAGATACATAAAAAGCAGTAGATGTGTAAGAAACAACAGAATAAGAAATAATATAATAAGAAATGAATTGCTTAGAGATTAGGTGTAATGGACTGACACATAGGGAGATCGTATGCAAAAATATTACCTAATAAATTTTAAATACAAGCTAACGGGAAAAATAAGTAGAAAGTTTCAAGTTAACTTGAGATAAAAACCAACAGATTATACAGGCCTGCATTTTTTCGGTTGTATCATGTTTTTCAAGTTTTGATGATGGATTCCTTGTTTGTGCGCTGAATCCAAAAATGACCTTAGTTTCTTTCCATCACGTCAGAATTTTTTGCAAATCGCAATTTGCCAAGTGTAGTATATGTCGAAAAATATCACAAATATAATAGACTTAATGACAGAGTGAAATAGGTTTGTTTCATATAAAACATATTATTTTGCGGCTTATAATAGACATAATATAATAGAATATAGAAATATAGAAAATAAAAAACTCACGATTTTAGTCGTTGTGTCGACGTCTTTTTGGACCAGCCAAATGTGTTATATATCGAAAAAAAATCACAAATATAAGACGTACTGACAGATTTAAATACATAGGAAATGCTGCCATCTGTCGGTTTATGATGAAAACAAATCGTTGACGTTACGGTTTCAATGTAAAGAATAAAAAGAACATCGTCTATCCAAATCTGCCATCGGCTTTACGTCCTGTCCCTCATGGTCCAGACGTACCAGTGCCTATGTAACCAGAACATTTACCTGAAGTTGATGGTTCAGAAATTGAATCAAGTGAAGAAACCGAAGATAACGAAGAGGAGTATGAACCTGGCAATTCTGCTCCACAACCATTTACACAAACTGAACTGAACGATTTGATTCGCGACTTACATCTGACCAAAGAGGCTTCAGAATTGCTTGGTTCACGGCTTAAAGATAAGAATTTGCTCGCAGCTGGCGCTTCATTTTCCTGGTTCAGGTACAGAGAAAAAGATTTTATTCCATACTTTTCGGAAGGAGACTTAGTATTCTGCAATGATGTGTTTGGACTGTTTAAGACATTCAACATTCCGTACGAAAGCACTGATTGGAGACTATTCATCGATTCGTCGAAATGAAGCCTTAAAGTTGTCCTGCTTCACAACGGAAACAGGTATGCGTCAATACCCATAGGACATTCTGTACACTTAAAAGAACAGTACGACAATTTAAAATTTGTTCTCCAGAAAATTAAGTACGACGATCATAAGTGGGTCATGTGTGGTGATCTCAAAGTAATATCGATGATCCTTGGACAGCAAGGTGGGTACACAAAGTTTCCTTGTTTTTTATGTGAGTGGGATAGCAGAGACAGGGAAAATCATTGGAAACAGAAAGATTGGCCACAACGAGCTTCATTGGAACCTGGAGTAAACAATGTGCTCCGAAAACCTCTCATCGAGTCGACGAAAGTTCTCCTTCCACCTCTACATATTAAATTAGGCTTGATGAAGCAATTTGTGAAAGCCTTACCAAAAGATGGTAAATGTTTCCAGTACATTTGTAACAAATTTCCAGCCTTGTCAACTGCAAAACTAAAAGAGGGTGTCTTTACGGGTCCGGACATTAGAAAACTTTGCAAAGATGGAAATTTTGAAAAAGAAATGGAAGGTGCTGAAAAAGAAGCCTGTGTCGCCTTAAAAGACGTAGTAACCAAGTTTCTGGGCAACAAGAAGGATCCGAATTTCAAGTCTATCGTTGAGGCTATGCTGCAGAAGTACCAAAATTTAGGCTGTTCCATGAGTTTGAAGGTTCATTTCCTACATTCACATTTGGACTACTTTCCTGAGAATTTGGGTGCTGTTAGTGAAGAGATGGGTGAGAGATTTCATCAGGACATGAAAGAAATGGAAAAGCGTTACCAAGGAAGATGGAATACTACAATGATGGCGGACTATTGCTGGATGTTGCACCGAGATGATCCCAGAAGAGCACATGCACGGAAAAGCCTGAAACAGAGCATGGCTGGTCCAAAAAGACGTCGACACAACGACTAAAATCGTGAGTTTTTTATTTTCTATATTTCTATATTCTATTATATTATGTCTATTATAAGCCACAAAATAATACGTTTTATACGAAACAAACCTATTTCACTCTGTCATTAAGTCTCATATTTGTGATATTTTTTGACATATACTACATTTGGCAAATTGCGATTTGCAAAAAATTCTGACGTGATGGAAAACAACTAAGGTCATTTTTGGATTCAGCGCACAAACATACATAGGAATCAATCATCAAAAATTACAAAACAGAACCATCGCAGGCTTGTGAATTATTACACCTTATCTTAGTGTGGAGAAGAAGACATTTAAAAATATTTAATACTATCTCTAAATACATTAAGACAGACACACACCCTGAAACTGTATCATAATCGGTTCTAATATTTGTTGTCAAAGATACGGTATGTATATTTTTACTTCCATGTCCCATAAGGAAATGGAAGTATGGTGATGGTGAAAAAAAAAGGGTGAAAAAAAATGGTGTTCAAGATAAGGGCTAATTCTGATTGTACTACCCTCAAAACATGAAGAAAAGTCATTTCCGAAAAGTGTGTGTGTGTGTGTGTGTGTGTGTGTGTGTGTAGAATTTTCCTATGGCGAATGATAACTGCCACAAATTCAAACAGAATCAAATAATTTTTTGCATATGTGCCTCAGTTATAGAGTACTCAAAGCCTGCTGATTTTAGTGAAGATCAGTTACGGGGAAGGGGTAGTTTACCTGCAACGATTTATGTTTTAACAAGAGTACAGTATTTAATTTTGATAAATAAAGTAGCCTCAAAAGAAGGTCATAATAATCCACTGTAGAAAGGTAGACGAAGTATCTATAACTGAAAAGGGTAGTTGAAAGGGGGGAGGGTAATTTTCTATAAATGAAAATGATAGTTGAAGGGGGAGGGAATAATTTTTTATATATGTACTACATTATTGTGACGATTTAAAACAAATTTTAAATAGCACAAAACAAAAAATTTTTTTGTTCAAAATTACCCATGATAAAATAATCCACCCTCCCCTTAGTAGCAAATAACCGGTACAAACATGTGAAAAACTAGTACTGACACGCAAATTATCCAGATGTTACACTAATTAAAATAATCATTGTAATTATCTCTAAAAGACGTGATAATCACAAATAAAATACAGATGAAAATAAAGAAGCTGTAGTATAATTAATAGTAGCTAATTAAAGGTAAACTAATAATAATCAGAAAGAACTACTTTTCTCTCGATGTGTAGACTACGCTAAATCACTACTCACGGCCCCTAAACCTACCCCATTCGTCTCTGAATCGTGGCCGAGGCAACCGCTTAGCCATGTGTTGCGAGAAGAAATACGTGTTATATTACCAAACTATGTACAACTAAATAGGTGCTTTTGTAAAAAAGAGAAATAGGTAGAGGAAAGCGTAAATATGTAGTGAAAGGAAGTAAAAATATAAATATATAAACAGTGTAGCCATGACATCTCTTTAAGAAAGTGTATAACAATTACAGTATGTACAATACTCAATCATAATGTAACAGTAGTGCAGTCAAACATAAATGTGAATAGTGAAAATGACCTTCTGAAATAAATCAGCAACTCACTACGAGCACCATGTATCCAGAGACCGAGCATCATGAATAAACAACACACTTAGAGTCAACAGATTTAATAGAGGACCACTACAACTGCAACTAAGATCATCCAGAAAACCCCGCCGTAGAGGATCTAGAAGAGGACCAGCTATGGATATACCCAATACCCAGGTGACACGGAAGGATAACTTCTGTGGTTGTACTTCTTTTAAAACCCCGAGTAAAGACAGTAAATTTATCGTAAAGACTCATATCAATCCTGTAAATTGTAACGTAGTAATAGGGATAGTTAATATTCCTAAATAATAGTAGCCTGAAACTGCAAACAGGTATAACTAAGTAAAAAGTAAATGAACCTATTCTTCAAATGGTTTACATAATGTTCTAAATAATCTGTAATATCATAAAAATTAAAGCCCGCATCCGTGGTATTTCATTAAATATGCAGCTGTATGATTTTGAGCTCATCAGAAGAATGTTTTAAGCAGAATGAAAGCGTTTAGTTCAGAATTTAATCACTAAGTAAGAATCATGAATGTTGTAGCTAACATCTTAGTAACATCCTAATATATCAGAAACCTTGCATTGAAATTTGTAATAAAGAGATGTCTTTGCTAAACCGAAGAGAGTGAGTAAATTTACGAAACCTTAATCTAACTCCTAAACTTTACAGGTTCCTCATTTGTGTGTAAGTAATCAGTACATACAATGGCAGCCGGTTTAATTGACAAGGGCCCATTAAACTGGTGTTATAATGTCGTAAAGACGAGACGTTATAAGGTGCGCCACTCTGCTAATAATCATTCACTCTGCTAATTTCAAAAAGGCATAATTAATAATTAGAGTCGTATAAGACGCTTCCATGTTGATTACTAAAGTAATAACAAACAGTAACTTAACAAAAAAGCGTAAATTTATTCACTCTTAATTTGCTGAGCAAAGCACAGAGTAATTATTCATTTTGCTAAGAGAACCATGCTGCGAAAATACTTAGAATAATTAGACTAAAATAATTACCCTAAAGCCCCAATTATCTGAACGATAATCGTGTGTATCAGATATAATGTTTACCCGATAGTATAAAATAAAAACAAAAAAATGTTTTAATAATAATATAATCCAGTAGGAAGAGGAAATTATGAGTAAAACCCAAAGTAAAATAAAGCTAAATTTAAATAAAGGTAATACACAAGTCCCCGCTTGTAAAACTATTCCATTTTCAACCTGTCGGTACACAGACAAGCTGTTTCCTATAGAATTCGTGTTGAGGAATGTACGATGTCAATCGCATTGAATCGCCACCCCCAACAGCTGGGTAATGGTGTAAACAATAGAGGACAGTGAACTCTCTGTGTGAAATCTCTTTTGCCTATCAAAAATGATATTCTCTCATTATCTGTTCAGATAATTTAGATTTGATTTATTAGTATAAGATTGTTATCGTGTATATATATATATATATATATATATTACATTTTATATTTATAAATAAATTTACTTCAAGATATACCTTTTTTTCCTTATTAGGAACATGTTTCGGGTACTATCTTGCACCCATCCTCAGCCTTCCGGTTTTTTTGTCTGGTGAAGTACATATGTGTTGTTGGTTGACTATTATTATTGTGGCTTCCTGTTGGCTTCTGGTATTTCAAATTGGTTTTATTGTGTGTGATTGTGGTGTATGTGTTAGTTTTTTGTGTATTTTCAATGTTGAGTGCTTTGAATATTGTGTCATGTTTTGTATTGATTTGTATTTGTTCAGGTATTAGTTTGTTTTCTGTTTTATGTTTGTATATTTGTAAATTTTCCCAAATTTTCATTATGGTGCCTTTGTGTGGTATATGTTTTATTAGTGTTACACTGGTTATGTCTGGGAATTCATGTCCTGTGTTTATTGCATGTGTGGCTAAATTGGATTTATATATTTCTGGTTTTTTGTATGCATTTAGGTGTTCAAAATAACGTTTTTTCAGCTGTTTTTTTGTTTGTCCTATGTAACATTTATTGCAATCTTGGCATTCAATTTTGTATATGCCGTTAGTTGTTGTATTATCTTTGTTGTGTGAACTATTTAGATTTTGTAATTTATTTTTATTAGTTTTGTATGCTATTTTTATATCTGTGTTTTTAAATAGTTTTGTTAGTTTTGTCATTTTATTATTTATATATGTGAATGTGGCCCATTTTTTGTTGTTGTTATTATTTATGTGTTGTTCAGTTTGATTAATTCTTAATTGTTCAGTTTTTATTTTGTGTTTGATTTTATTTTCTATTTTGATCATAGTATTTTTATTGTATCCATTTTCATAACCAATTTGGTATATTATATTTCTTTCTTTGTCAGTTTCTTGTTTGTTTAGGGGAATTTTGTACATTCTGTTAAATAGCGAATAAAATGCTGCCATTTTATGTTGTGGTGGGTGGTCAGAATGGTTAGGTATAATGATGTTAGTGGAAGTTGGTTTTCTATATATTGCATATTGTATGTGGTTGTTGTATCTTGTGATGGTTATGTCTAAATAGTTGATTTTGTTATGTTTTTCTTTTTCTTCTGTGAATTGTATTTTGGGATGTATGTTATTGATTTGTTTCAGTATGTTCTCTGCATTTGTGTTTTTGTTATTTGATACATATAGCCCATCATCTACATATCTTATCCATATGCCATTTGGGTCATGTGATTTTATGATATTTTGTATTTTGGTGTCTATGTGTTGTAGGAATATTTCTGCTATTATGCTTGATAATGGTGATCCCATTGCTAAACCTTCTTTCTGTTGATAAATTTTGCTATTAAATTCAAAGTAATTTTGTTTTAGTATTAGTTGGAGGCTATTTTTTATTTCGGTTATATATTGTTTGTTTTCATTTTGTTCTTTAAGTTTGTTTATTATTATGTCAATTGTTTCTTCTACTGGGATGTTGGTGTACATGTTTGTTATGTCATATGATGTGAAAAAGGTATTTTCATTTATATTTACTATTTTTAGTTTGTCTATTAATTCGTATGTAGTTTTTATGTTATGATGGTTATTTGTTAGATGGTTACTTTTTAGTTTTTGTGCTATTATTTTTGCTATTTTGTATGTAGGAGCTTTTTTGAAATTGATTAATGGACGTATTGGGTTGTTTAAACTTAAAACTTTCGTTAATTAATCTACCAGTTGACAAATCTCGGTCATTGGTGAATACTGGTTAATTCGATTTATATGTAATAATTGACAACTGTCATTATGTGTGGTTAAGTCACACGAAGTATTCGTACATAAAAATTGATTGAATATATATATATGTGTATTTAAATGACTTCAAACTTCATGATAGTGTTTAGAATAGGTTACATATTTTAACATACGTAGTAACATAAGTAGTACATAAGATTTAAAAGAGATTCTCGTAACCTCGTCTCAGTCGTAAGAATGGCTCAATTTAACCCCGACTTATTGTTAAAGGATGAACTGAGCTATGAAGCCTTGTTACGCGGTCTCCCATACTCTAATGTAACGGTAGCGGAACTGCGCAAAACATTACGCGAGAATAGACCAGACATACCCTCACAGTTGAATCGTTTAAGAGTAGTAGACTTTGAGAGTGAAAGGGAAACATGCTATCATAAATATAGGGAGCTTACCTCCATCGCACAAACCCTGCGAGATGAGAAATCCCCTGCAGTAATTTTAAGAACAACCCAAAGAATAGAACATCTGACCCGCCGCATCAACAATTTGTTGAATTGGCCCGGTGCTAAAGTTACTCCGCCAGACGTAGAAAAATTCGCGGAAGAAGCTCTACAACAATTACCTGAGATAATGCGCAAATTACGTAGAAGGTCCGAATCTTTTAGAAGAGAAGAGATCGAAGAAGCGATGACGAAACTAAATATCTCCCCCACTCAATCTCCTACTCAAGAACAGCAATCCAGTGCTATAAATTTTCAATTTCTCCAGGAATATACTATAGAACCCAGTAAGGATCGGTTAACGGTCAGTCAAGTGAATACCCTCCCCGTAACCGCAGCTCCACTTCCAAATGAACTAGAGAATATTACCAGTAATTACGATTTACCACCTCTTTTACAGACATTTCAATCAGCGGAAAAACCTGTAATGACGTCGCAATTAAATTTCAGCACTGAGTTCTATGGAAAAATAACTCACCCCGTAGAATGGATTCTATCTAAATCGCCACCACAGATGGGCTGAATATTACTAAACTCCTAGGCTTTATCAAGTATCTGTTACAAATAAAGGATCTACGACAACTAAAAGATGACCAAATTTTACAAGTACTTCTACCCAAATGTAGATCTCCTTTAAAAGATCGTGTGTTAATCACTAAGGTATCATCACACAGTAGAAGAACTACATACCTCCCTGATAAGACATTTCATCCCCACCGGTATCTACGAAGAATTAAAGCGGAATTCCGTACTTCGTGTGCAAGAAGCGTACGAAAGACTAGCTCATTGTATATCTGAAATAAGGGAATCGGCCTAATTACTACAAGTCAACTGGAGTGAACAACAGCTAGTAGACACTATCTTAGTAGGACTATCCCCCGAGGAGCGATCTCACTTAGCACTTATGAAGAGACCCACCACATTCACAGATCTGGAACTGTGTTGCATCCATTCATCCAACGTCTGGTATTCAGATCAGAACAGACGCGTGTTAATGTCCCAGACTCAACGCAGGGATGAATCCCTACCCCTAGGGTCCGATACTCGAACATACAGCGATAAGCGATTCGTTAGAAATTCTAAAACTCAGCACTACACCTATACATCAAACCACCTACAAAAACCCCAACAGCATGCGAGCGATGCCAATAACGAAAGAAGATGTTATAACTGTGGAAAGTATGGACACATTAGTAAGCAATGTAAACAAAAACAGTACCAACAAAGAACCTATCAGTCAACAAACATGTGAAGCAGGAAGAACCAAAACCCTGCGTCTTCCGCAGCATCAAAAGGAAAGGTATAAACACAGATCACCGAAAGAAACCAAAGAAAATAAACAAACGGATAGACCCTTACGTAGCAAGATTTATTGTCAAGTGCAACTCTATTGGTTTGGTACATGCAAAACAAGTATATGCCAATTACCCTACATACATATAGACCTTGGAGCGACTAATACCCTCGGTTTAATCGATTCAGGATCTACACATAGTCTTATCAGCCAACAGCTAGCCACCGTATTAGCTAACCATAATCTTATTAGACGTAGCCAAACCGTGAACATAAAGTGTGCTACCGCAAATAAGCAAAACCTAATTATATCACACAGTATTACAGTCAAATTAAAAATAAAGAATTTAACTAGGTATGTTCCACTACTAGTAGCTGAAGTATTAGGACAAAACTTAATATTAGGTGCCGATTTTATAAGCAAAACTGGCCTAATTCTCGACATATATGCTAAACAATATTGCTTTAGATTTGACCGTACTGGAAAATATCAGTTTGATTCCGAGCTAAATAACAGTGGGAATTGCGAAACATCTGCTACGCATCTGGAGCATCATGAATCTGGTTTAAGTCATTTAAAAGGTAATGAGCAACAAAGAATTCAACAGTTAATAAGAGAATTTTCTACTCTACTCACACCCAAGTTAGGATTGACCAATCTCATTGAATACAAAATAAATCTCAGCGACAACAAAGTAATACGTCTGCACCCATACAAATTATCGCCGCCCAAGATGGAAATAATGAGAAACCAAATCAACAAACGTCTAGAACAACACGTCATAGAACCGTCCACTTCTCCATACTCATCGCCTGCATTCCTAGTACCGAAAGTAACTGACAAACATAGACTAGTCGTGGATTATAGACAGCTGAATAAGAGTATAGAATTTGAATCTATTCCACTGCCCGACATCCACAGCGCATTCCATTATTTTACCAAAGCGAAAATCTTCACCATAATGGACCTCAACCAGGCTTTTCACCAAATCCCACTAGCTGAAGAATCAAAACACCTAACTGCATTCGCTGTCCCATTTAATCTATATCAATTTACTAGAGTACCCTTCGGAATATCACAAGGAAGTTCAGTATGTAGCAGACTGTTAGAGAAAATATTCCATGATGTTAAATTTAAATTCGTGTATCACTATCTTGACGACATAGTAGTATATAGTGAATCGATGGATCAGCACATTCATCATTTGCGTGAGGTATTATCAAGGTTAAAGAATGCTGGACTAACTGTCAACCCCAGTAAAGTCAATTTCGCTGTAAACAAATTCTCTTTCTTAGGTCATATAGTATCGGCCGAAGGTAAGGTTAGCATAGACCCCGAACGCACGCGTGCCATCCGAGAATTTTTACCACCTAGGGACACCAAAGGTATAGCTCAATTTTTAGGTATGATCAATTACTTTCACAAGTACATACCCCACCTAGCGGATATAGCAGCCCCATTAAACGCGTTAAGGAAGAAAGGAACAAAATTCGAGTGGACTACTCGACACCAAGCCACATTTGAAACACTCAAGGAAAGCATAATATCTCCCCCTGTATTGCAGTTAGCAGATTTCAGTAAACCATTTGTAGTACAGACCGACAGTTCGAGTGTAGCATTAGGAGCAGTTATATACCAAGAGATAGATAATACAAGACTACCAATCAGCTATGCTTCACGAACTTTGATGGACCAAGAAAGGAAGTTCTCAGCCTATGAACTCGAATGTTTAGCTGTAGTGTTCGCCTTTCAAAAATTCAAACCTTTTTTGGAACACAAGGAATTCCTACTAGAGACCGACAACCAAGCTTTATCGTGGTTGTTGAACCATCCAAAACAGTTAGGCCATATCGGAAGATGGGTGTTAAGATTAAATTGCTACAAGTTTAAAGTACAACATATTCGTGGTACCCAAAATATAGTTACCGATACACTATCCCGCATGTTCCAACTACCCAATAAAATACCAGGAGAAGACAAGGTTGAAACCGCTACTATCAATACGCTAATAACAGAATTCCCACTAGCATTTAAGGATATAGCGCACCACCAACAACAAGATCCTTATTTAAGTAAAATAATAGAACAAATAGATAAAGGAAACTATTCTGAAAAGTATACCTTCAGTAAACGAGTACTTTGTTATAAAAAAGCTAACGGAAAGTCATTGAGAATAATCGCCCCTGACATTATTAAACCCATGCCCATTCATCCACCATTGGAGCTCATATGGGAATAAGGAAAACGATACATCGCATTCGCAAGGACAATCATTGGGAAAACATGAACAGTCAAATAACTAGGTTCGTGAAACAATGCGAAATCTGTGCCCTTAGCAAGCCAGCGAGAAACAGTCAAATCGGGAAATTAATCTCGGAAATCCCCACAACACCTTTTTCAAAGATATACATAGATTTTTCTGGACCATATCCCCGTTCTAAGTCAGGAAATACAATGCTATTAATTTGCGTGGACTCTTTCACTAAATTCGTATGGATGTATCCTATGAGACGTGCCTTAGCATCTACGAAAGTAAAAATTCTGCAAGAGAGACTATTTAAAGACTTCGGTACACCAGTATACCTAGTATCTGACAACGGACCTCAGTTTAAATCCAAAGAATTCAATGACATGTGTTTCAAACTAGGAATAAATCATATTACAGTCACAGAGTACCGACCGCAAGGGAACCTAGCTGAAAGGTACTTGCGAAACCTAAAATCAGCCTTAATAGCTTACCACGCTAAAGATCAAACACCTTGGGATCAAAATCTATCCTGGATACAATTTGCCTTCAACTCGGCGTATCATGAAGGACATAAAGCAACACCCTTTGATTTACTATACAAGTATAAACCGAACCACCAATTAGCCACCAAGTGGAAAATTCATGAATTATTACCCCGCGAAATAAATGGGAGTAATATAAGGAAAATATGGAACGAAGCTCGTGCAAATTTGAGAGCGAATCTACTAAAATCACGAAAATATCACAAGCAGAATAATAGGGAAATAAAGTACAAGGTAGGTGACTTGGTTATGTATAAAACTCACCCGACGAGTAGAGCCGTTGATAGGACCACCTCCAAACTATCTTACCGATGGTGTGGCCCCTACACGATTCACAAGTACATCACTCCCGTAACAGTAGCACTGTACTAACCAAATACTGATAATTACGTTCGCAGAAGTCATGTGTCTCAAATAAAAGATTTTCACAAAGAAGAAACACTATCGTGAGCAAGTAGGTAAACAAAGAAAACAGACCGAAGTATTATGAAATAAATATAGGCAACATCCTATATTGTAATTGAGTCTAAACTCAAACACCGCATAAGAATAAGAGCGAGGCCTGATCAACCTTAGTTCTACGAAAATAAAATAAATAATGAAAAGTCAGCTGACGAACCACAAACCCCTACCTAAGAAAACAAAAAGTAACATTATAGTTATTACAACATATTTCACGTTACTCCTTACGATGAACATGGTGATAGTAATACACTGAGTTATAGTTCACGTTTGCGACTAACAACTCACTTACTAACCAAAGAAGTAAGAGAAATACGAAAGGAAAAAATAAAAGGATTCGTCGACCACAACTCAGTCAAAATAATCGACGAAAATAATCAGCGAAAAGACGCGTTGAAACTTATAAAGGTGAGAATACTCTTCTGTAAGAACACAGTAGAAACCTTACCCTTACAGTATAGCTGTATACACGTATACAAGTGTGTATCTGAAACATACTCATGAGTGTAACTCAGTAAAACGAGTGAACAAAAAAAAAAACCGGTAGTAGCATTAAGAAATAGAAATAAGGTAGATTTATGTATTTGTATATTTTATGTGTTTTATCAGTGTTAAATTTTAGGTGATTTAAATAGTATGTAAGATAATCGTATATTTCTTACGAATAGATTAGGGAAAATCAAAGTAACCATGTAGAAAGAGATTTCATCACGAGGTTCTGAGTTAAGTATAATTCTACTTCTTAGATATGCCCTTTGGAAACCACAAATGTCGTCCCATGTGTCTTCTTTAAGTAGAGAAGGATGTGATGATTTTTAAAAGAAATTTTAAATAGCACAAAACAAAAAATTTTGTTGTTCAAAATTACCCATGATAAAATAATCCACCCTCCCCTTAGTAGCAAATAACTGGTACAAACATGTGAAAAACTAGTACTGACACGCAAATTATCCAGTTGTTACATTAATTAAAATAATCATTGTAATTATCTCTAAAAGACGTGATAATCACAAATAAAATACAGATGAAAATAAAGAAGCTGTAGTATAATTAATAGTAGCTAATTAAAGGTAAACTAATAATAATCAGAAAGAACTACTTTTCTCTCGATGTGTAAACTACGCTAAATCACTACTCACGGCCCCTAAACCTACCCCATTCGTCTCTGAATCGTGGCCGAGGCAACTGCTTCGCCATGTGTTGCGAGAAGAAATAAGTGTTATATTACCAAACTATGTAGAACTAAATACGTACTTTTGTAAAAAAGAGAAATAGGTAGAGGAAAGCGTAAATATGTAGTGAAAGGAAGTAAAAATATAAATATATAAACAGTGTAGCCATGACATCTCTTTAAGAAAGTGTATAACAATTACAGTATGTACAATACTCAATCATAATGTAACAGTAGTGCAGTCAAACATAAATGTGAATAGTGAAAATGACCTTCTGAAATAAATCAACAACAACTCACTACGAGCACCATGTATCCAGAGACCGAGCATCATGAATAAACAACACACTTAGAGTCAACAGATTTAATGGAGGACCACTACAACTGCAACTAAGATCATCCAGAAAACCCCGCCGTAGAGGATCTTGAAGAGGACCAGCTATGGATATACCCAATACCCAGGTGACATGGAAGGATAACTTCTGTGGTTGTACTTCTTTTAAAAACCCCGAGTAAAGACAGTAAATTTATCGTAAAGACTCATATCAATCCTGTAAATTGTAACGTAGTAATAGGGATAGTTAATATTCCTAAATAATAGTAGCCTGAAACTGCAAACAGGTATAACTAAGTAAAAAGTAAATGAACCTGTTCTTCAAATGGTTTACATAATGTTCTAAATAATCTGTAATATCATAAAAATTAAAGCCCGGATCCGAGGTGTTTTATTAAATATGCAGCTGTATGATTTTGAGCTCATCAGAAGAATGTTTTAAGCAGAATGAAAGCGTTTAGTTCAGAATTTAATCACTAAGTAAGAATCATGAATGTTGTAGCTAACATCTTAGTAACATCCTAATATATCAGAAACCTTGCATTGAAATTTGTAATAAAGAGATGTCTTTGCTAAACCCACGAGAGTGAGTAAATTTATGAAACCTTAATCTAACTCCTAAATTTTACAGGTTCCTCATTTGTGTGTAAGTAATCAGTACATACAATGGCAGCCGGTTTAATTGACAAGGGCCCATTAAACTGGTTCCCAGTGTTATAATGTCGTAAAGACGAGACGTTATATTATTGGCAACAAAGAAGTAGTTTATTGTTAAAGTTCCTTCCCAAGCTGTTTAGCCATGGTCCAATGTTTTCTACATAACCAGACGTTTCGGCAGTGCCATTGACTGCCATTATCAGTGAAAATTGAGTGCGTTAACGTGAGGTGGTATACGTTAGTGACCACAGTACTGTGGTTAAGGCTGAAGGAATAAGTAGAAAGAAGTAGCTTCCATGGAATATTTCATTTCAAAAATGATTTTAAATATAAACCTTAGAACATGGAAGTCATGTATGGTTCTCCATACCGATTTTTTATTATATTAAAATTGCACAGAATTTTCTATACAACCAGATTAGTTTATACACCTCTTATCTATGTAAGTATAAATGCATACAGTGGTAGTAATTGTTTATTATACAGTATAAAAGGGATACCATACTATACAACTCATTAGTACTAGCCAGCCATGCATGTTGAAAGCAGTTGGTGCCAAGCCAAGTAACTTAAGAAACAATGTAAGTCAAGACAATTGGGTCATGGTAGACTATACAAAAAAATAATTTTAAAAAGATTTTAAATTTTGACATCAATTAGTATAAAATTAAAAAATTGTAATTTTTTCAAATATTATTCTATGAAAAACTGGCAATTTTCTGTAGTCACTCTTTTCTAATATACATATATTGGAACAACAAAAACACTGAAAAATTATTTTGTTTAATGACTGATGAAACACCTGTGAAATATTTCTAACCAATGTTTTTCTTAAATAGGTTATTTATGGAAAATTGTGGCTTTGGCAAGTTTAAGTGTAATGGGACACAATGCCTTCAAGAATTAAATTAAGATATTGTGACATTGACCTTTGTTTTTTTAAGTTTTTTAAAATTTTTTATACACTGAAAGTTGCTAATAGCAGGTACAGAATTACCAGTAAATTCTAAACAATATAAAATGTAACCACCCTGACTTGACTGGCACACCATATTTTGTTTGAATAAAATGCATCATTTTTTAATGTAATATTTAATTTTTATAATGTCAAGTTATTACAAATACAAAAGACCATAAATATTGTTTTACTTTTAGTGTGTCCATTGCCTTTAATGTGGTTGTACTACTCGATGATGTATTGGTTGTAGTTTGTTGTTTGTTCTGATCATCCACCATCTTCTCTGTATGTTCTACTAACTGCCGTACAGCTCTCTTCAGACTATTTGCTCGAAGCATCAACTGCTCCTTTCTTGGCTGGAAGAAAATATTTTAATGTTTTAAATAATAATTGTGTTATAACACTTTCATGGTCAGTATAAAAAGTGTCTACTTCTACTCCTGTTGCTACACTGCGCATTTTACAGTCTATCAGTTCAAACTTTATTATTTAAGATTTTCCTGAATTAATTTTTTTTAATATTTAAATATTCTCAAGTATCAGCAGGATTCTCCACAATGCATACAAAAAGAGTTTAAGAGTTCATTAATGTTTTTCATATGACACTAAATATAAAGCTGGTGCCACAGATATTTTTTCCATTCTGTTCAGAAAAAATGAAGATTCTGTGTACTTTCCGTATGAACTGCCCAATTATAACACGTTAATTCAAAAATAAATAATTATATGACTGACAGAATTAATTAAAATTACAGTAAATATGTTTAAATTTAACATGACAAAAAATAGGATGTCTTACAAACAACAAGTTATGTTGTTCAAATGATACAATAGTAGAGTATGTTTATCACAAAACTGATATCTGTAAGTGTAAGCAGTGAATATTGTTAGGGTTTCTTTCAAAATTTAGACTGCCTTTCACATCATCTCTAAAATGCTTCATTGCCCAAATTTTGTTTATACTATCTGAGAAAAATGCAGGATACCTGACACTCCAATTAACAGACCCTCTCCATTATGTTTCCTACAGAACATACAACTAATATAATATAAACAACATCGAGAATGATGTATGATTAGTTAACCACAAAAGGTAATCAGTTTAAAATAAAGTAAAACCAGAGGGAAACTATGTTAAAAAGTACACTGGTCAACAATGATTTTGTTAAATGCTCAATTTTTGCTAATTATTATGTATTTTTGGGTGCTGATTCTGAATATGTAGTCAGAATTTCTCTATCAGCCTCAGTTTTTTTTGTAACTGCCCTTTTTATTTTTCAGTAAGTACCATGCATGAACTCCAATGCATAGAATTTTGTAAACTTAAATAATATTAACTAAATAGCTTTGGTTTATTTATTGCAGCAACTAAATTGATAAATCAAATATAATTATTGTTTGGGTTAGTGAATAGTCATCATTATTTATTTATTATTGTTACTTACACACTAATCAAAACAAACAAGGATGTATGATTCATTTCTCCTATTTTCTTCTTAATGTAAACATTTCATCCATTAGTCATAATATACTGTTTATCATTTTATTTCTGTAGACTGGTGACTCAGAGTTGTAAATTATACAATAAGTAAATTAAACAATAAACTATCATGCAGGCTAGATTTTTGAATACTTCATTCGAGTGCGAGTTCTCATGTGTGTAAGATTTAGTGCTGCAGCTAGTTTTTGTATCTGTTTGCGTTTTGATTTTTTTCTGTAAAGCGAGTGAGTGTATATTATTAGTGTGTGTTTATAAAGTGTTTGTTTTTATACAGTGTTAGCTGTCATATATTAACAATGTGACGATACAAACCATAGCCAAAAGTATAACTTGGGGTAAATCCTTGAATCATTGTAATTTTGGGTTATAATTTAAATAAAACGGCCAGAAAATACGGGGTCAGAAGCTTGGGTGTACATCGTCAACCAGTGAATCAACAGCTATTTTTATCAATGCCAAGCCCTAAAGCATTGTGTTTCGACTGACGTCACAAACACGTCACGGGCCTAACCCATGTTTACATAACCTTGGAATGTGGGCTAGGCATTACCAAGCCTTAAAATTTTGCCAGCACGGAACGCTTAGCTGAGAGGGAGAACCACGTGATCAACATTCAATAAAACCATTCGCGAGCGATTTTCTGGGGGCAGATCTGTCTTCAATCCGGTGCCATACGGCAGCGTAACAGTCAGCGGACTAAATTTAAATAGTCCGCGGCCCACCACCAAAAGTTAAAATGAGTAATCAAGTGATTTTTGGAAGTATCAAACAGTCATAAACCGATTTTCGAAAGTGCGTGAACAAAGAAAATGAGTAATCAAGTGATTTTTGGAAGCATCAAACAGTCATAAACCCATTTTCGAAAGTGAGTGAACAAAAGGGCATGGTGACGTCAGGACCTAAACAGATAAGTAACTAGTTGGGGGGTAACAAAAATTCAAAATTATGTCCCTTTAGAAAGCTTCACTTTTTACCATCAAATAATGAAATTGAGATCTCAAAAGGGGGGTTTATTAAATGGTATGAAAGTGTGTGTGTAATACAAGAGGTACTGGTTTGCCATAACAATATTTAATTTTACTTCTATATTTGTTCACGTTTATAACAAGACAATCTAACCACGAAAAAGAGATAAATCCCCATTTACTTAACGTTTATGTTTGTTAATATTTACTTTTGTTTTGAAATTTGTAAAAGAAGCAATGAAAAAAGATAAAAAGGTTTTTTTTGGCTAGTGTCAATAAAATGAGATTTCAATCAATGTGAATACGAGTTAGACTATGTCATTTCACTTCAAATAACCCCATTCTGCTCTCAGGTTCATCCAAAGGACATTGGCCTGACCTTACGGTAAGTAATACTGATGAAAAGTTTGAAAGTAAGTTTAATGAGTTAAAGGGGGAATTGAGTAATTCACTAAAGAGTATAGACGGTAAAATTCACTGAAATAAATAATCGTTTTGATAATAGAGATGAAAAGTTTAATGAACTAAGAGCTAGAAATGAAAGAAATTTTAACGAGTTAAATGAAAAATTGAATAGTTCATTAAAGAGTATGGACGACAAAGTTAATGAAATCAATAATGAAGTAATAGACAACAATATAAATAATGATGATTTTAAAACAAGTGATAATTATAATGAGGATATAATTACGAATAATAACATGGTTATAATTAACGAGGTAAGTGATAATCATAATGGTGATAACTATGATAGGGAGTTAACATGTAATAATGGTGTAGTTGAAAATGGGGTATCTAAAAATGATACAATGAATAATATTAAAGATAATGAGAAGATAATGGGAGTTGAGGTTAGTAGGGTAGTAATAAGTGTTGATGAGTTGGAGAAATAATTGAGGGAGAGTTTAAGAGAAAATAGGGTGCAGAGGGTAAATTGTCCCCGGGTTATATGTGAAGTAAAGGCTTCACAAGTGTTGTTGGAGGATAAAAGTTCCTCATTAGGAAACGAATGGTCTCAAAAGGGTCCCTTAAGTTTTTGTGTATCTGGTAAGGCCAGATGGTGTTTAAATAATGTAGTGTTGCCCTCTGCGTGCAATGTAAATGAGAAATGGGGTTGGGAAAGTGATTGTTTTGAGAGTGAGAGAGTGATATAGATGTTCAGGTTAAATAGAGGTTATGAAGGGTTAGTTAAGAGATTAAATATTGAGAGAGTAGACAATATGAAATACTTACCTGGTGTAGTAAATGTTGATGATTATTTTGATGATACCACTGTCGGTAATAAGCACTTACCTTGCGATGTAACCGGTGTAGTAGTAGGTGATGATGATTGCAGGGCTATTGTAATTTACCTGGTGGTAACAAATAATACTAAAGGAAACTGGACCAAAATTACTAATGCAGACAGGTTTTGTGATAGAATAATATGGAACAATTATGCAGATTATTATTACAGTATACTGAATAAAACAAATTTACATGGGTATTATATTAACAGTAATAATATAATGGAAGTAATTAAAAATGAATTGTACTCGAGTAAGATTAGACTAATTTTGATGATGGAGGGTAGATATGTGTTGTAATGAACATTTAATTATTTTAGTTTATGGTGTAATTACTTGGCTAACTTATATAATGAGGTATGGTAAACAATAACATGATATGACGAAAATTGTAGATAAATTTGTATTGATGTTAAATGTATTGTGTTAAGGTTATGTTGTTGGTATGTACATTGTATTGTGTGTGCAAGCAATGTTTGTAATTTTAATTGAGTTTATGACGGTAATAATATTTTATTTGAATGAACAATTGACGTTTATGTAATTATGAAATTTTATAATGAAAGTAAATGAATTTAAAATGTTGTAAAAGATGGATTTTGGAGTAATGATTTTTTAATAAGTATAAAAGCAGTGATTGATTTCTATAAATGGGTATTGGAGTTAGATAATACAGTTAAACCAGTCAAGGTTAGTTTTGAATGGGTGTTAGACACAATAAGAATTTCTTGAGGAAAAGTGATACAAAAACAGGTAAATAGTACGGACACAGAAGCGAGAGTGAATGTATGTAGAGGGAAAGTGAGTAATGAAAGTAAAGGGCGAATATTGGAAACCGGGCACATAAGTTTTGTAGTGAGGGTAGAGGTGTAGGGAGTCACCAACGTAAGGCGTTGTGGCGGGTTGTGGAGAGTTTTAAAGAGGGTTGCGGAGTTACCATGGTAGAGCCAGGAACTAAAAAGGCGTAAGTATAAGGTAAGGGAACACACATTGTTATGGGACAATTTTGAGGGGTTTTATTTTTTATTGCAATTATAAATGTAACACAAGGTCTACCCAAACAGGGCCTCAGTTTTGAACAATAAGCATTCCTTGTCGGGGCACCGAGACGCACATTTTGTCAGAGCCCTGCAATAAGCACTGTTTCTTAAGGCATTGGAATGCAAGTATGTGCTTGGATGATTGCGTTTTCCGTTGGCAAAAAGCACAAACTTTGTGGCGAGCCCCAGGACAGAACAAAAATACCCAGACTCGCTACCAAGAGCGGAAACTGTAATTTCACTAATGACCATGTCATGTGATTTTATCCACGAATCAGAGCGCAAGCTGGTGAGCATGTGGCAGATGTGGCCGGAGTGACGCTCAGAGTAGCGTCAGTTAGTCGACTTAGAACTCCTGACCGCGCGGTCCTATAAAACATTGCTCGAGCAAATTAGGGTCGGCCAACCAGCAAATTGTGTGTTTGAGATGTGTAAAACAATGTAAAAAGTTTAAATCAACAGTGAACCGAGTTAAGATCAAGTGAACCTTTTCAAAATTAAAAAAATAACCTTTTTTGGGACATAGTGTGATGAAAATGCAGGACGCAGCACGTGGTCAACAGTGACGACGCTCACAAACGTAATTGTATCACGTCGAATATATTATCCAAATTTCACAATATAGATTTCTTGTTTTAAATCCAAATAACTGGGGTAGAAAGAATGAATGAATGAGTGAGTGAGCAAGCTGGGTTGTTTTACAATAGATATGGTCTAGTTTAATAAATAGGGTTAAGTATATTTCACAATCTATTTTCAATGTAACGTAAAAGAAAGACGAAATTGTTGATGTGGGAGTTATGGTAGTACTTGATGGCAAAGTAAGATGAAATAAAAATGTGTTAAGTGAATATATAAACATGTATTTGTCAATTGTATTCACCTGTTGTTTTTCTCTGCTAAGTACACCACACGACACCTTGGTCAATTATCAATAAAGGTAGGTAATATAAATTTCGATATTTTAAACAGTTAATTCACGTGTACTGCTTCAGTTGACGCCCTTAACAGGGGCGAAATTTAATTATTTTAATCACTAATTAAGCTGTAATACTTCAGTTGGTGCCCGTAACAGTAGACGTAAATTAAAGTTAAATCAAATTAATTTACAACCTGGTCAAAATGGCAGAGAAAAACAAGAGTGCAAATTTGTGTGAAAGTGTAGAGAGGGAATCAATTTTAAATGTTACGCAAGACAATTTAGTATCGACAAATATTGACGAGCACATAGACGATACAACAGACGAGATTGAGACGGTAGATGCTAAGAGTAGCAAAAGCAATAATGTAGATATATTTAATCAATTAGCGTTGATTATGGAAGTAATGAAAAAGAATAATGATAATTTGAATTTGTTTAGAACGGAAGTCAAATCAGAAATAAACATAGTAAAGGATAAACTTGACAAACTTAAAACTGAAATGAAATCAAGAAATAATAAATTAAAAACGAGCTTGAATGAAGGTAACATTGCAATCAAGTCAGCGACAAATACAAGTAGCGTAGAGTTAAAGTCAGATAATGTGAGAACAAGTTTGAATGAATTTAGAAATGAAATCAAGTTAGCGATAAGGGCACGTAACATAGAGTTAAAAACTGAAATAAACAAGGAAGACAAAAAAGTAAATGAAATAAACGAGAAACTAGAAAAACGGAGTGAGATTATTGCGGGAATGAAAGGTGGGATAATTATAAATATAAATAAAATACAAGACGAAGTAAACAAAAATAGAACTTTGAAGGAGGAGGTAGAAAATGATACAGTTACAGGTGAATATAACAAAAATAAAAATAATGAAGGTACAAGCACTAAGGTAAGTGACGAATTTGAAACTAGTGGTAATTATGACAATATAATTAAAAATGTGGTGTTAGAAGATAAAATAAATAATAGTAGCAATGGAATTTTGATGGAAATACAAAGTGATTATGAGAGAGAGAGAGAGAGAGAGAGAGAGAGTGATAGAATTATTTAAGCTGAACAGGGGTTATAACGAATTAGCAGAGAGGTTAGATATTACAAGAATTAATAATATTGAATACTTACCTTGCGAAATAGGTAGTACAGTAAATGATGATAAGGTTGAGGATATTGATTACTTACCTTATGAGATAACTGATGTAGTCGATGAATATAATGATAAAAACTTACCTGATGTTGTGATAGATATAGTGGAGGAATATGCTGATAGAATGTATCTTATGTTAAACAAAAACACTGATGGAGACAGAACTAAAATCACCAATGTAGACGGGCTTTATGAATTAATGGGAGACAAATATGTAGTTAATTACTGTGTTAATATAATAAACAAAAGTGGTCATTACAGGAATAATTATAATGTAATGTATGTAGATAAAAATGAGTTATGTTATAAATACATCATGATGGGGGTTAAATAAAAAAATCAGTAAATGGACATTTTAAATATTTTAGTTTATGGTAATGACCTGGCTAACTTATGAAATGAGGTGTGGTAAACAGAAAAATAATGTCAAAGAATTGTAAATAAATTCATAGTGAAATTAATTGTGTTTGTATTGTAACAGGTGTTGTAGGTAAACAAGGGGTGCATGTAGCAGAAATTGATGTTAATGATAGTAATATTTTATCAGAGTAAATAAATAATGAGAGTTTGTAGTAAATAAATTGTAATTGTTTTGGAGTAAGGTAACTAAAATATGTTGTGTTTTAAATAACTGATTGAATTAAATAATTTGAGATGTATTAAATGATTAATTTAAATGTTATATAAAGAGATTTTGATGATGAATTTAAATTATTTTTATGAGATTTGAACTTGATAATAAACAGTAATTAAATAAATGTAAAATGTATTTAGTTGTGGAATCATATGATTGTTATGTTTCAGAAAATTCATGGAGTTATGTACATTGTTTGGTGGTGAGAAATGTTTATATTTTTGTGTTTATGACAGTAGGTAATCATGTTGTATTCGAGTATATGAGTGATGTAATGTAAGTATGAAGTTGACAATACAATTTAAATAAAATAAAATGTTTGAATGGTAAATTGTATATAAGTCTCAGAGGTTTTGAACTAAATAAGAATATAACCAAACATATAAGAGTTTGCCATCTGTGAATTCCAGTAGCAGTGTAAGTGTAAAAATTGTATGTCTTTTAGTAGTTTCCCCAACTTTCGGGCGGTCACGGCTTCACCAAACCCTGACCGTGGATTTATAATGTAAATATATTCTAAATTGGTGAACTTAGAAATTAACCGGGGGGGGGATAAATCAGGGGAATCTACATAACTATGGAACAGCGGCTATCATCGAAGGTGGTGGTAGTGCCGTATTAAGGGTGTGTGAATCATTATAGTATGATTACTGGTGTCCTCGGACATCAGTAATACCAAATTTTTTATATAATGCTGAAGCGAGAACGGGGTAGGCAGCGTCTACCCCTAATAAACTTCCGTTCTTGTGGAACCAACTGGGCGCCACAGTCCAGTGGGGGGTCATATGTGTGTGGCAAGGAGGTTACTCAGGGGAGTAACGAATTGAAATTTTAAACTGATATAAACGGAACGAGCTAATAAGCTAACTAAAGATTTTATTTTGATTCAAGAGATACTATTGTAGTAGATAATTTGTTCAGAAGTAATTGCTTGAATTATGTTATGCTTTCTATGAGATTTTATAAAGGACTTTACTGATTGTGAAAAGATTATTTCGAGGAGAGAAGGTGTTTATTATGTTTTGTTTAGTATGTTTTATTATGTTATTATTTTACTATGTTAGAGTATAAGAATTGTAAACATGTGTTATGCATCTTACCTTTCTAAGCAGGAGCAGTACATTCGAGATCATCTCCAGTGTACGTCATGCTTTAAAGGTACATCAAGCGATATTCAGAATGAATTAGTTGAATCTTTAACTGATATAATTCAAGAGAAGATTAAGGCGGAGTTAGATTCTTGCGATTTTATTGGAATTCAGGCAGATGAAGCTTTAGACGTATCAAGTAGATCTCAAGTCAGCATAATTTTTAGATTTTGTTCAAAAGAAGGTCCAATAGAAAGGTTCATTGGGTTTTATGATGTTTCAGTAGATAAGACTGTATCAGGCTTATCAGAATTAATTGTTAACGTTTTGTAAAAGTGGGGTATAACTGAGAAGGTAGTCTGTCAAACATATGATGGAGCCTCTGTAATGGCTGGAAAGCATGGAGGCATTCAGCACTTTGTAAAACAGACTTGCCCAAGAGCATTATTTCTACATTGCTATGCTCACAAGTTAAACCTCGTACTTCTTCGTTGCACTAAAACAGTAAGATCAGTTCACAATCTGACAGTATTTCACACATTTTTTTGTAGATCCTCGAAGAGATCACAACTTCTAGAGTCTAGAGGATTTAAACTTTCACAAGCATCCACTACTCGCTGGAACTTCCATTCCAGAGCAGTTCATACCATATACCATCTTTTCCCAGTATGGTGACTTGAGACAGGTTTTTGAGGATATTACAGAGAATGATGAAGGATGAGATAGTGATTCGTTCAATTCTGCTGTCGGATTGCTTAACATACTCAAAAAGACTTATTTCATTTACATACTTTGTTTCTATAGAGAAATATTTGTTTATAATGACCATCTCTTTTCTCTACTGCAACACAAAACTATCTCTGATATAATTCTGTGCAACAGCAAAATTAAGAAAACTAGTGCTATCCTCAAGAACATGAGATCAGAAAACGCTGTGTTGTCTTGCATTGAAAAATGTCACCAAATAAGCAGTGAGGTAAATATAGATGACAGAGACAGGAAACTGCTGAAAACGTTAACTTATGAAGTTCTTGATACTTTGATTATGCAGCTGGAGGTACAGTTCAGTGATTTTGAAAGTATCCAGTTTGTTGAGTTGTTTGATCCAAATCACTTCATTTCTTACAAAGAGTTTTTCCCTTTTACTAAATTCAACAGCCTTATAAATAAATACCTTTTTTCAATAGTAAAAGACTGGAAAATGAATTAAAAAACAGTTACTCAGATACTGGAAAACATTTGTTCCCTCAAAGACTTTTACATTTTATAGTTCTTAATGACTTAGAACCAGTGTACGTGGAAGTTTCAAAATTAATTCGTTTGATTTTAACGTTTCCTGTTACCACGTTAAACGTTATGGTCTTCAGAAAGGAATATGAGTACTCTGAAAAGAATAACAAACTACTTGTGCAATACGATGACCAATGAAAGACTTCACTCTCTTATCACCATTGCTATTGAAAAAAAATGTGTGAAGGAATTGATGAGTGACCAGCTGTTTAAAGACTGTGCAGTTGACAATTTTGTAATTTTTCAAGCAAGAAAACTCGCCGTGTTGAACTACTCTACAAAAAAATTTAAGGTAAGACTTTTGCCTACCCATTCATTAATTACTAGCTTCGCCACTGTTAATGAGTGAAAAAAGTGTCACAGTGTAGATTAGTCTTTTTCATTTTTAGTTTTTTAAGTTAAATTATACTTATCACATCACATTCCTTTACATCTGATTTGTCTCTCTGCGTTCATTTTTTTAAATAATTTATTAAGTACATTTTCTTTCAATTTCCAATAATTCTGGTTATTAAATTTCTTCTTGTCATACTATGATTATTCATCATCTCATTATGGTTAATTACCATTTCATTTCTATTTGATTTATTACTTTTATATTATTATATTGAGCTGCATATATTTTTGATCTGCTCTTCTCTGAATCTAATAATGGACTAACGGTTTTTTCTGTTAATATTTGGTTGTCAAGGCAGCCAGCCTCCTACTCCTATTGGTTGAAAATATTGTTTACATTGTTAGATTTTGTTACCGAATTTTTACAAAATTAACAAATATTTTTAAATTAGTATAACTTTCTTATACTACTTTGAATTCCTCAGATAATAACATTATTGCATTGCTTTTCTTTTATAATTTAAGTAGAAATCAAACATGACTAGTTTCTGTTCAGTATTTACCAAGTTACTATTTTAACAATTTTGTTTTTATATTAATTATTTTTTAACTGGTTCTTTTGAATATATGAAAAATATATATTATACTAACCGTCTGTGACTTCTCGTATTTGATGTCCGTTCTTATAACGACATGTTTCGAGACTCTTGTCCCATTGTCAAGCATAAAATTTGTAGCACATATCAGATATGTTTGTCAAACGTTAAAAACCATGTCATAATGACCACAAATAACGGATTATTAAAATAACGAACTATACTAATTTGTAACTTGAATACGCGCATCGGGCGAACAGTGTACACTGCACAGTGACCCACCGCGCATTAACCGCAACTGATTCTTGTTATCTCAATATCTCAACGCGGTGTCATACAATACATTATACTTTAATAATAACTGGTCGTTCAAAATGTGTGGCTTGGTATTAGTGTCCCTGAACGCTTTGTACACCTCAAATTCCTCGAGTGTGTAACAGGTTTATTCCTACTATAATATGGTTCTTTTGATATACATTATGTGTCCTTAAATTTATATTATCAATTCTAATAGTATTACCTACATTTTGTCCTTACTGATTACTGCTATAATATCAAATTTTACAAATTACTGTTTTTTCACTATAGGCTCCTTGGGCCTAGATCACCTGACTTTCTTTATACAATTATTATAACATTTTTCTTGAGTTTCATGAATAGAACTATTTTAAACATAACTAAAATAAATTAACATGTAACATTTAATGTATCATAAACGTTACATTTAAAGAACATAATATTGTTCTTTCTAACGTGCTATGCCCATGCTATTTTTTAATACATGGCCTACATTCCTACCTTCATTAACTATTATTCATTAAACATGCTTTTTTACACTTAGATATATTCTTTTTAATACAAACAGATAACTATAACTATTACTTAACTATTATTTTCTTATTTTAAAACATGACCATTAATTCTAATTATTCCACTTGGATATGCCTATTATGCCTTGGTTTTTTCACAGTATACATCCATCATTTTTTACTCAATCATTACTTATTATTCATTTTACACGTTATTACTACTGCTGACTTTCAGTTAGTATAATTTTCTGGGTTCGGTTATGCACTTTAGTATTATTACCCACTGTTTTCTTTCTTTTATTCACTTTGATCTCACCACACAACTCACCTTATCATTAACATTGGGTATTTATTATATAAGGGATTTATTTCCTTTATATTCTAATAACAATATTATTTAACATTACTCAATTTACATTTATGTGTTGGTAATTTTACATTGAACTACTCATACTTTTGGCTATAGCTTTGTACTTTTATTATTACATCTACTATATTATTATTGTTTGAAAAGGGGTTGTGTTATGGTCATAAAGTTATTTATTTTTATCCTTCCCTCTGCTAATCAATTGGGTTTTGTCATCGTCTCAGTCTTTGTCTAGTTTTTTGTGTCATCATCGTGCTATATTTTAATATTCATGTTCACTAATTCTTTCATATTTTGATTTTCTTTATTCCTTCTCTGTTGTAACTGGGAATTTCTTCTTTATAGATGGGCTACTTTTGTAACGTTATATTATTAATAGATGAAAATATGAAATAGAAATTCAGAATAGAAGGTATTGTGTAACAGGTGGAAGATTTAATTGAAAAATTGAAATTAAAGTTGTAATGTTGGTAATTTTATGCAAATTCAGATTTGATATGTTTATGTTAATCTAATAATGGTAATGTTCATTTTGAGTGTTTATTATGTTGTATTATGTTTATCATGTGAAACATAAAGTGCTATTTAAGGGAGATATAAAGATGTATAGAGATAAGACATATATTAAATGTTTTAACTGTTGATTCCCCACTTTTGGGCGGTCACGGCTTCACCGAACCCTGACCGTGGATTTGGCTTGTTATCATTCTAAATTGGTGAACAGAAATTAAACGGGGAGAAGAAAGGGGGATCTAAGAAAATTTTGGAACAACGGCTACATACCTATAGGAAGGGTGCTAGACCGCTTAAGGGTTCGTGCATATTTATTTTAGCAGGATTACTGGTATCATGGATTCTGATACCAGTAATACCGAATTTTGTGAAACACCGAAGCAAGGATGGGGGAGAAATAAAAGAAAAAAATGTTTACCCCTTCTGCTTCAGTCCTTGTGGAAGCAACTGGGCGAGACAGTCCTCGGGGGGGGGGGGCAATAGAGTGTGTGGAAGGAGGAATTTAAAATGAAAAATGAAAAATAAGATAGAGAGCGTGATAATTAAATCACAGTATAATGAGTAATAATATAGTGTTAAAATGCATAAATGGTTGACTGTACTTATAGTATGGTATAATTTACTGTCTTTTGTATAACCAGGTTTTGTATTGTATAGAGTTAGCAGTAGTAAATGAACAATAAATCATTGAAAATGAGATGTTTAAATAAAAGAGTAATAGGAAGTTGTTATTTAAATTCTGATTGGAATCAGGGAAATATTTTGAATTTGGAATAAGAAATAATAAGAAGATGGTCACGTAAAATATTTGAATAAAATTTGTAGGTTAAGAATATATATATATATATATATTTATATATATATATTGCGACAAAACAAATGTCAGGCACAGTAATAACGGAACACATAAACAGTTATCTGGAGCAAGGTTGTATATTTTAAGACAAAAATTTTTATATGCTTTGTAGTTCACAAAATATTTATTTTTAATTCAAAATCGTCTCTGAATCAGATTGATCTTATTTTAAAAAAAACAATGTCAATTGGTTACTTGAATGTTGATTCCGTGGGTTGATACGTCTTCAGCCAGTCCTGTGAATCGCCGCAATTCTGCACCTCGGATTGTCACCTCCTTTCTGCAACTCCCGCTTCGCTGGGGCTCCTCTCGTACGCGTGCACGCCATCACACCGGTAATTAGTTTAATCTAATCTCAGGGCACAATTGGGTTGTAATATCATCTCATTTATTTTTGGTGCGTTGAGCATGCACCTTCCCGTGTCTTGAGGTGTCCTCGCGATCAAAAAGGAGTATCCCGGGTGGATACACCTTCCCTAAGCGGAAATCTTGATCCATGCGATACTAGCACTGATTAACACTATTGAATAGCTTAATACGTTTTTATAATGAGTTCGTCCCCCTTCAAGGTAACAGCAACGGGTAACTCGTCGCAAATTTGACCCTGATTACTCGTTCAAAAACACGTTTCTGCACGGATAACTCGTGCAGAGAGCACGTCTGAAAACTTCGAGCTGCAGGATAGAACTAACTTGATATTCGCCGGCGGAGACCCAATCTTAGTAGAAAATTGGGGCCGCTGATTGGTCGAAACAGCTTATCATGCGATTGATGGCTACAACTGATAGATGATTACTTGAAACGATTTGCAGATTCTTGCAGCAGCAGGTATAGATTTTATCTAAGACTTTTCTGCCATCTAAAAGATAAAGGCTTAATAGAAACGGCTTTTTACTAATAAAATCCCAATATGCACACCACGTAGCAAGCATCAGACACCTAAAGAATACAGCGCTATTTACTATGCGTGCGCTGTCCAAATCTCAGTTTGGTACACTAATTTATACATGAGCTATTCATAAAAATACGATTGACATGCGCACTCGCACCTTTTACACGCACATGACATAATCACAAATACAATTATGGGCGTTTTAATACATAATAGTCTTTTGGCCAATCCTTATATTAATCCTTACATCTAATTTACATAATTGGACAGAAATCAAATATTAACATGTCTATAACGTCACAACCTGTCACAACAGCATGTAGTCCTGGCTACATCACCCCTTACTGCAATGTTCTATTGCAATATATATATTAAGACTATGTTATTTGTTCATGTAGATTAAGTAAATATAAAAAACCAGTACGGTTATAAGGGGAGACCAAATCAGTTCCGGATATAGTATAATGTAAGGCCATTATTTGATGTTTTGATTGAATGTTTCAGTGTCTGGTGATACTGTGGCGGCGGTCCTGTGTTGGTCTGTGCTGTGCGTCAGAGCAGGGGCATCTAGTGCCTGTCTGGCCTTGCGGTGTTGGGATCCTACAACAGGAAGTCCAGTAAGGTCATTCACGGCGGCTACAGTCACTGGACCAGGGGGGTAAGTAACCCATGGTTTTAATAAAATGTAAGGGGGGTCATGGCGCCATATCTGGTCTGATCCTCTTAGGTTATGTCAATGAGAGTTTTTATGCTTCGGCATAAAACCTCTCATTGAGGGGGTACTGTGACGGTACAAACCGTAGCCAAAAGTATAACATGGGGTAAATCCTTGAATCATTGTAATTTTGGGTTATAATTTAAATAAAACGGCCAGAAAATACGGGGTCAGAAGCTTGGGTGTACATCGTAAACCAGTGAATCAACAGCTATTTTTAGCAATGCCAAGCCCTAAAGCATTGTGTTTCGACTGACGTCACAAACACGTCACGGGCCTAACCCAAGTTTACATAACCTTGGAATGTGGGCTAGGCATTACCAAGCCTTAAAATTTTGCCAGCATGGAACGCTTGGCTGAGAGGGAGAACCACGTGATCAACATTCAATAAAACGATTCGTGAGCGATTTTCTGGGGGCAGATCTGTCTTCAATCCCATGCCGTACGGCAGCGTAAGAGTCCGTGGACTAAATTTAAATAGTCTGCGGCCCACCACCAAAAGTGAAAATGAGTAATCAAGTGATTTTTGGAAGTATCAAACAGTCATAAACTGATTTTCGAAAGTGCGTGAACAAAGAAAATGAGTAATCAAGTGATTTTTGGAAGCATCAAACAGTCATAAACTGATTTTCGAAAGTGCATGAACAAAAGGCCATAGTGACGTCAGGACCTAAACAGATAAGTAACTAGTTGGGGAGTAACAAAAATTCAAAATTATGTCCCTTCAGAAAGCTTCACTTTTTACCATCAAATAACGAAATTGAGATCTCAAAAGGAGGGTTTAATAAATGGTATGAAAGTGTATGTGTGTGTAATACAAGAGGTACTGGTTTGCCATAATAATATTTAATTTTACTTCTATATTTGTTCACATTTATAACAAGACAATCTAACCACGAAAAAGACATAAATCCTCATTTAATTTACGTTTATGTTTGTTAACATTTTCTTTTGTTTTGAAATTTGTAAAAGAAGTAATGAAAAAAGATAAAAAAGTTTTTTTTGGCTAGTGTCAATAAAATGATATTTCAATCAATGTGAATACGAGTTAGACTACGTCATTTCACTTCAAATAACCCCATTCTGCTCTCAGGTTCATCCAAAGTACCTTGGCCTGACCTTACGGTAAGTAATGACGTCGTATTTCTAAAAACATAAGTTGGCAACAGTTACAAAATGGCGTCCAGTAAAGTGGATGCAAGAACAGCTGTTTTGTCGTATAAAAGCAGAACCATGAAAGTTTAAATAGTTATAACAATGCCTCACAATAGCATCAGTCATCCAAACAATTTCTGCTACATATATGTGACGAGGTAACGTTGAAGTCTCAGAGAAGAAATATAACTGCATTGATAAAAAAGTCATATGAACTGCATTTTGGATGTAAATTACGTGATCAGGATAAATCTTGGGCTCCTCATATTTGCTGTGCTTCATGTGTAACGCAGTTGACTGGTTGGATCTCGTCACATGCCATTTGCAGTTCCAATGGTTTGGAGAGAACCGAAGGATCACACCACGGACTGTTATTTTTGTATAACAAAAACATCTGGGATAACAGGTAAGACTAGACGTAATGTTAAATATCCCGATATTCCCTCTGCTATAAGGCCAGTGCCACACAGTCCAAAACTTCCAATTCCAGTACCACCAGAAACATGGAACTTAGACAAAGATGAAGTTGTTACTGATGTTGAACCTTGTGCACTTATCAGTTGATGAAGAAAGAAGAGACCCAGATTTTTTGGAAAATACATATACTGAACTTCACTTAATTAATCAGTCAGAATTAAATGACCTCGTTCTTGATCTAAATTTATCAAAGAGTCAAGCAGAAATACTGGCATCAAGATTGAAAGGATGGAATCTTTTACAGCAGAATACTAAAATAAATGTTTTCCGTGACAGGCAGTCTGAATTTTGACATTTCTTCTCCCAGTATGAGGACTTAGTGTACTGCAATGATGTGGATTCTTTACTTGAAGCTTTGGGACATATGCATCATCCTGAAGAATGGCGTCTATTTATTGACTCTTCAAAGCTTAGTTTGAAAGCAGTCCTACTTCACACTGGAAATAAATACCCATCAATCCCTTTAGCTTATGCTGCTCACATGAAGGAGTCATACAAAAACATCAAACTTGTATTGAGCAGGATTCAGTATGAGAAATATTCATGGCATAATTGTGGAGATCTGAAAGTGATAGCACATTTACTTGGATTGCAACTCGGGTACACTAAATTCTGTTGCTTCTTATATGAATGGGACAGCAAGGATAGGAAGAATCATTTCATAAAAAAGCAGTGGCCAAAGAGAGAGGCACTGACTGTAGGAGAGAAGAATGTTGTAAGTCAAGCACTAGTAAAACCTGAAAAAGTTTATCTTCCGCCACTACACATTAAGCTTGGTTTAATGAAAATTTTTTGTTAAAGCAATGGATCGTAATGGTGCAGGCTTTCAGTTTCCAAAAAACAAGTTCCCTAAAATAAGTGATGCTAAGATTAAGGAAGGTATATTTGTTGGACCACAAATAAGAAAACTAATGAATGATCCTGCACTTCAAGAAAGTTTGAATGAATTTGAGGTTGCTGTATGGAAATCATTTCAAAATATGGTTAACAACTTCCTGGGAAACCATAAGGGGGATAACTACAGAGAACTTGTAACTGAGCTTCTTCAAAACTACAGAGAACTTGGATGAAATTTGTCACTCAAAATTCATTTCTTAGATTCACATTTGGATTTTTTTCCCTAACAATATGGCGCCGTGAGTGACGAACATGGTGAACACTTTCACCAGGAAATATCCACCATGGAAACACGCTACCAGGGAAAATGGAACCCAAAAATGCTAGCTGACTACTGCTGGAATCTAAAGAGGGACCTACCTATAGCAAATTACAGCAGAAAATCCAAAAGAAGTAGATTTTAGGTAAGTACAAAGTGCATGTAACATATTGTTATATTACCATCACATAATTTTCTTTTTGCAAACAAAAAATGTTAATTACTAAAAAACTATCCCTGATAGAAAAAAAAAACTATACATATTGTGTTGTGGTCTCCAAGTTCCATATAACTAATTATAGTTAATATTACCTCGTGTATCCGGGTACAATGGTGCTCCTCCTTGCAACTTCAATGTGTTTTAAAAACTACGGGTTTTGGGACTCATGGTCCCATCATCAGGTTGGTAAAAACAAGAATCACTCACATGGAGTACGTCAACTTAATAAAATACAAATAAAAACTTTCAATCGCACATCATTCCAGAACACAAAGTCATAGTATCGCGTGTATACAATTACACCACTACACGATGCGCATTGTATCAGACCTAGCGAGCAACTCAATGAGTCACTCACTAGGTCCAATACGTTATTTAAGTTTAAAATTGTTCCATTATTTATTTATTTAAACAAAATCTTTCATATCGGATATTAAACACTGACTCATTATTATATCGTTTGTACGAAGTTTTCGTACATAACTTATTGCTAACAAATTACATACGTAAGTTATACACAACTCTTATTATCTAATTTTAATTACTTTAAAATATTTATTTTGCTCTCGGCTTACTCATGGTGTGCTCATATTTTTGCAATTGCTGATTCATTAGCTTCAAAAATGAATTTACTTCTATTCAAACTTCATTTATATTACTTTGTTTTAACTTTCTACTGCATATGCATTTTCCTTTATCATCAAAGACTTTACTAATTACGTTAATTCAAAAATTACTTATTTCTCTTATCATTTACGTTACTAATTACTAAATTTGATACAAGAAATATTATTCTAATTTTTATTCTGCTTTTACATTTATGTATCATTTATTTATTTTAATACTGGTTGAATGTCTTTCATTCAAACTTTAATTAGTGTCTTTCAAATGTATATAAATACAATAGTATTTTATCACCTCATTTAACGTGGTTATTCATCTGTACGTCCTCCGTGTACTTCTGGTCCTCTGGTTGTGTCCTCCGTGTCCTTCTGGTCCTATGGTCGTGTCCTCCGTATGTGAATGAGTCACTCGCTAGGTCCGATACGATGCACATCGTGTAGTGGTGTAATTGTATACACACGATACTATGACTTTGTGTTCTGGAATGATGTGCGATTGAAAGTTTTTAATTGTATTTTATTAAGTTGACGTACTCCATGTGAGTGATTCTTGTTTTTACCAACCTGATGATGGGACCATGAGTCCCGCAATGCGTAGTTTTTAAAAAACATTGAAGTTGCAAGGAGGAGCACCAGTGTACCCGGATACACAAGGTAATATTAACTATAATTAGAAAAAAAACTGTTAACATATTTGAAATCAGCACTAAAAATACTATAAGAATCAGTTATTCACTTTCATTTAGCAAACAAAAAATTACATTTTGTTGAGCAGTGTTATACACTACATTAAATGCTATTATACAAAACATATTGTTTTCTGAATCATGCAAATCAGTGGATGTTTAATTATTTCAACAAATGAAAAAAAAATAAAATAATTATTACATACTCTTCGTTTCTCCCTTTCACCATACTTTTCATATATAATTTCTTCTTTTTCTTGTTTTTCTTCTTTTTTGCTCTTTTCTTCCTCTTCTTCCTCTTCATCTGGTTCCTCCTAACAACATATATATAACTTGTGAGATTTGTAACTTTACTCTTATCCTGACATCAGATGGTATGAAAAATAATATTACATTTTATCTCACGTAAATACTAATATGTTGAACCGTCTGAAATGTTAGTGGTTTGAATCATATTTCTTAGAGATTTATTTATATAATCATCATTACAAGCATAAGAAATACTTAAATGATACTTTCAGTAGTCACACTATTGTTTCATTCTAGAAACAGACAAAAATATTTACCCGGATACCACGATACCAATAATACTGATAATACTGTTTTCAGCAGTTACTCTATCTTCTCGGACAGAAAGCTATTAAGAAATATCTAACCTTCCCTATTTTATATACACATGTACCCATAAATAAATTTTCATTCCTTCATTCACTTCAGCTGGAGTCCTTGCAAGTCCGTAAGTCAACAATGAATTGTCTTTACCTGATTTTTAAATATATTTAATATGTATAATTTACCTTAATTTCCATCCAGTGACGTCAAGCGTAATTTGTATTTGGTTACGCGTTTCAGGCCATGTGGCCCATCGCGTAACATGGCCTGAAACGCATAACCAAATACAAATTATGTAACAGTACAGATTTACCTGTACCAGAATAATGGTATGAGGCATATTGTCATTGTAAATTTTATTGTGTTCATACATATTAACAAGGGCAAGGTTAGTTTACCCAAGTCCCAGCAGATACGCAATTTCACCAGAGGGGAGCCGATCCAAGGTCAGCAGAGTACGAGTGAAATTAAACAACGGTAATGGCGGTTTTAGGCGCTACAAATTGACAATACGCACTTTTCATTGGCCCACTGAACAAATCGTCACCAAAACACAATGACGACATTAAACAATTACGTGGTATACCGGGCGCTGGCGAAAAGAACAATGCACCATGACGTCAGACACCGTTGTTTTACATAATAATTGGGTCTGCTTCCGCCCCAGTCGCCAGAAAATCACCATGGCAGTAACACGTTAAAATTGTGCTGGCATAAAACAGTCAGCTAAAGTGTTTTATTTGCATTAACAAAATGTAATAACAAGTAAATAGTGTTAACGAGTGATTATAACCATCATGTAAATTCAGTGTAAAGGACAGACGAAAGCTAGACATACAACGTCTGCCCCAGTTCTTCACAAGCAGTCAGCGAGCACATACGCTTGCCATTAACAGTGGGCAGTTCTCTGCCGAAAAATGTAACATTTACTTTATAAAATGATATAATCAGTACCAGAATTAACACTAACATTTATTAGAAGCAGTGCACTTAACGAAAATGTATTTAAAGTAGAATCAGTGGGAAAATGACAACACTAAAACTGGACGAACACCTGCCAACCGCATGGAACCGCTAAGGAGGAATCTACACCACTTCAGTTTCAGGAAAGCCCTACAATTTATTATCTAAATTCAAAATTACAAAGATGAGCTCAATTTTCACAAATATGTTTAAATTCAAGTAAGTGAGAGAGTGAGAAAGCGAGTGTGCAAGTCTGTGTTGATCAACGCAATATCACCTGAGGCGTTGGTTTGTGATGATGGTTAACCAGTATTAGGATTAAAAAATATAAAGAAAACTATAATTTTGTTTAATGATGATACTCACAAGAATAGAAGAAGTCATTTACATAAAATCATAAAGTATATCTAATTAACCTTGAGCAAGGTCAAGTGCGGAATATCATCGCCGCCATTTTGAAATCTAAATAATTATTGTTGGTTATGCTTGTATCAAATTGCCACATATGTGATAAAATAGAACCAAATTCGTTAGCATTATCTGGTGTATTATGTTATTTCTATACCCCGCAACCTCAGCCTCTTTCTGCTTAACGCAACTCTGGACCCGAAAAGCCTAATGTACTTTGTAAAAACTGAGCACGTGTTTCCACCAAAGGTGTGGTTTAGATTATGTAAATACGATAATACACACATAGTTATCAGAAATATATGTTTATTAATAATTGTTTTTATAGTAAAACATAACAGATGGCTGCCCGAACGGTGACTTTATATAAAATAAAAATTATATAAATAAGCAGAAAAGCAGAGGTGGAAGGGTAAAGAAATAAACATAAAAAGAGAGGTTATCTATGAAACTACATATAGTATAAAGAGACGTACATAACAAATAAAACAAAATTTAGTACCATCAGTACGACAAAATGGCAGATAACGAAAGCATTAACGTAGAAAATACAAATACAGAGTCACTGATGTTGAGCGCACCACAGGCGAACTCAACGCCTATAGTAAATAATAGAATGGAAGAGAATGACATAATAAAAATGATGAAACTGCTTTTCAATGAGCAGAGCATCAAATTTGATACTAAATTAGATAATTTTAATGAGAAACTAAACCAATTTGATGTACAATTTAGCGACATCAAAAAAGAAATTAAGAAACAAGGTTGCAATTTTGACAAAAGATTAAATGAAATAGGTACAAAGTTAGAAAAAATAGAATTAGAAAAGAAGAAATTAGAATTATACAAATTTGAATTAAACAAAGATGACAAGGTAAGTAGTAGTGGAAATGACAATAAAATAGATGAAAATATAGTAATAGGAGATAATAAGGGGGAGGTTGGTAGTAGTAATGAGGTTTTATGGGGAATAGAATATAATAATAATGGAATGATAGTGTGTGTTGAAGGATTAAAGAGAGAGAGATGGTATGACAGTGAGAGATATATTGAGAGAAACAGAGAAGTAGAAATTTTTAAGATATGTAGAAATTATGAAGAGTTTATAGCAAGGTTAGGTGGAGAGAGAAGTGAAAATAATAACAAATACTTACCTTGCAATGAGACTGAAGTAGTAGGAGAGAATGAGAATAATGACTTGACGAAATACTTAATTATGACTGATTTTACTGAAGGTGACAGAAACATACCCGATCAGGAGTTATATGAATTTGTGGAAACGGATAAAAATTTGAATAGTTGGTGCATGTATAAGGATGTTAATATAAAATATCTAATATTAAACCATGTATATAGTTTTAAGGTTCGATTGTTATTTGACGATGGAGGTTAGTTGTTTTTATTGTGTTTATGAACATTTAATTATGTGAACAGTGTTTTTCAGGATGGACTGTTTATGACTGATTATGGTAAATGATTAATGATAATTTTGAATTGTATATTTTGTGTATATTAATGTCAATGTATTTGTGTATTTTTGCTGTTGTGTACTTTATGTATTTTTTATGTAAACATGTATGGTAGAATTTTAAATAATTGAAGGAAGTTAATAATGATTTTAAAGGATATTATGGGATTCAGAGTCTAATGGTTAGTAAATGATTATATATTTAGATATGGAGATGTATTGTTGTTAGTAGACAAGCGATGAATTTTCTAGTAGTATATTAAGGTGAAATGTTGTAAAAGAGTTTGGGGATAGTGATAAATAAGGGCATTGGAGTTAGTTAAATGGAGTTAATGGGAGTTAGTGAGAATAAAAGTGTTGAGATGCTGATAATATATAAAGAGGTGTTAGATATTTTAGGGACACAGGAGTTAGGGATTATATGTAGAGGTGAGTAATGTGGATGGTAATTTTATAGTTGTTGTTGATGATATTTTGTAATAAGGATCCGGTGTTAAGGAGTGATCAAAGAGCGACGTGGCAAGGGACCAGCGTGCAGCGTTGTGGCAGGCGGAGCAATTTTGGGTTAGAGTGTTTGCCGATATTTGGTGGAGGGCAAAGGGTTCGGAATGGATAGGGCCAGTTAAGTAACATACATCCTTATATAAAAGACAAAATGAGCGGTGCCAGAGGTTTTAAATGGGATTTGTGAAGGGGGTTATTATAGAGATATTGGTGTCATATTATGTTAATGGTTAGAAGCGGTTGTTAGTAGAGAAGAGAGGGGTAGTAAGGTTAGATTGACAATGCCAAAATAAGATAGAGAAAATAGTGAATAATTGAGAGTCACCCAAACTAATAAGGATAAAAAGGTTAGAAAAGGGAAAATTCATGGTAGGAAGGTAATGTAACAGAAAGGTAAGGATAATTTTGAAATTGTTGTATAGAATCTGATATAAACAAATGTTAAATAATAAAAGTTAATCGAAAGTTGATAATAAAAATGTTATAAAGTTTTGCTACAAGTTATGTAAATGTGAATTAAGTAATGTGAATTGTTCAATGTTAGTGTTTAATGCTTATGATGTACAATGTTTTATTGTGTTTTATTATGTTGATGATAGTGTGTGTGGTTAGGAGGTTACTATAAGGGTAGTGACGATAATAATACTAAATTTTATGTTAGAGTAACAAGGCTCTAAGAAATGGTTCTGTTAGAAAAAGGGTAAACTTAAAGTAAAGAAAACGAGTAAAGAAATTTAGATAGTTTTGAAGTACTGCCATGATAGATAAATATACTGAAATTATTTGAAATAAATGAATAAAATAGTAGTTGTTGTTTGAGAGTTAAAGTTGTTTGTGTTTAGTATAATAGCATAATTTCTTATGATGAAAGAAGCAAATTGATATTGACTGGAGTCAGAGCAATTGATACAAATATGTAGGAGTGTTGCCAAGTAGAAGGATGATCTATCTTAAATCTTGTTATAATTTTTGAGTTGTTTGGAATTTTATAAATAAATAAAACCAACGCCTCTAATCACAAACCAATGCATCTAAGAGGAAACATATCAGTTGCGGATATGTTGATAAATGAGGCCACTATTTTAAAAGTTTGTATTGAATGTTTCAGAGTTTTATGGTGTTGTGACCGCGGTCCTGCGCTGGCCGGAGCGTCAGAACAGAAGCGTGCAGTGCCTCATGGCCTTATGGTGTAGGGATCTCTCAGGAGAAGTCCAGTAAGGTCAAACAGGTACGATCGACACTATAAGACCAAGGGTAAGTGATTGAAAAAATATTTTATATTAACACTACAGGGGGTTGTGGCACATACCTGAACTGATCCTTTTAGAAAAGTATGAATGAATCAATGAAAGTTTTTGTGTCTCGACACCAAACCTTTCATTGAGGGGGTTTTGTAACAGTACAGATTTACCTGTACCAGAATAATGGTATGAGGCATATTGTCATTGTAAATTTTATTGTGTTCATACATATTAACAAGGGCAAGGTTAGTTTACCCAAGTCCCAGCAGATACGCAATTTCACCAGAGGGGAGCCGATGCAAGGTCAGCAGAGTACGAGTGAAATTAAACAACGGTAATGGCGGTTTTAGGTGCTACAAATTGACAATACGCACTTTTCATTGGCCCACTGAACAAATCGTCACCAAAACACAATGACGACATTAAACAATTACGTGGTATACCGGGCGCTGGCGAAAAGAACAATGCACCATGACGTCAGACACCGTTGTTTTACATAATAATTGGGTCTGCTTCCGCCCCAGTCGCCAGAACATCACCATGGCAGTAACACGTTAAAATTGTGCTGGCATAAAACAGTCAGCTAAAGTGTTTTATTTGCATTAACAAAATGTAATAACAAGTAAATAGTGTTAACGAGTGACTATAACCATAATGTAAATTCAGTGTAAAGGACAGACAAAAGCTAGACATACAACGTCTGCCCCAGTTCTTCACAAGCAGTCAGCGAGCACATACGCTTGCCATTAACAGTGGGCAGTTCTCTGCCGAAAAATGTAACATTTACTTTATAAAATGATATAATCAGTACCAGAATTAACACTAACATTTATTAGAAGCAGTGCACTTAACGAAAATGTATATAAAGTAGAATCAGTGGGAAAATGACAACACTAAAACTGGACGAACACCTGCCAACCGCATGGAACCGCTAAGGAGGAATCTACACCACTTCAGTTTCAGGAAAGCCCTACAATTTATTATTTAAATTCAAAATTACAAAGATGAGCCCAATTTTCACAAATATGTTTAAATTCAAGTAAGTGAGAGAGTGAGAAAGCGAGTGTGCAAGTCTGTGTTGATCAACACAATATCACCTGAGGCGTTGGTTTGTGATGATGGTTAACCAGTATTAGGATTAAAAAATATAAAGAAAACTATAATTTTGTTTAATGATGATACTCACAAGAATAGAAGAAGTCATTTACATAAAATCATAAAGTATATCTAATTAACCTTGAGCAAGGTCAAGTGCGGAATATCATCGCCGCCATTTTGAAATCTAAATAATTATTGTTGGTTATGCTTGTATCAAATTGCCACATATGTGATAAAATAGAACCAAATTCGTTAGCATTATCTGGTGTATTATGTTATTTCTATACCCCGCAACCTCAGCCTCTTTCTGCTTAACGCAACTCTGGACCCGAAAAGCCTAATGTACTTTGTAAAAACTGAGCACGTGTTTCCACCAAAGGTGTGGTTTAGATTATGTAAATACGATAATACACACATAGTTATCAGAAATATATGTTTATTAATAATTGTCACAAAAGTGTATTTTAACAATTACGCTTGATGTCACTGGACGGAAATTAAGGTAAATTATATATAATTATCATACAGTGACCTGGACCACTTTAAATATGTTTATATTCAATACTTTAAAATTTGTTTATTAATAAACATAACTCCACTTCTATACTATACCTCCACATTCTATATACATCCTATACCTAATTTTAATTAAATATATATTCTACTTTACTCACAGATTTTTTAAAAACTGATAGTTCATATATGAATAGTATATTATCTTCTTTTATAAACAACAAACATGAGTGGAAACATATGGAAATTATTTTGAATGTTCTTAAAATTATATTAGTTTCAGCTTCGTCCACTTAAGTATACTGTATATATTATACTGCTGTAAATAAGCATAGTATATAACAACTATTTAAATGAAGTAAACTTATAAAATATTGTAACAAATTTTATGTTTGAAAGAAGATTTTAGGCCATACTGAATTTGTGCACACAAGTTAATACCTAAACAAGTGAGAATCTATCTTAACTAGTATATTATAAATAACATTACTTGTTTAATGTGTAACAAAAAGGGATTGTACAAAAGGGAAAAATATATGTGTGCGTGTGCGTATGTGTGTGTGTGCCCATGCACATACCTGTGATTTTGGCTGAACCAATGCCAATTCCTCATCTTGTAATGTACAAAGTAACATGTCTAGTTTCTCTTTCAAAATCTGACATTTTGTACTGAACTCCCTGTCTCCCTGACCTAAACTAGTATCTGCTGCTCGTATTGAAAAGTCCTTTATTGTCTCACACAGTACCCTGTAAATAAAATTAAATTTCCAGTAATAATAATTACAATAAAAATATTATTTGAAAAACCCAAGAACAGGTGCCATTTGGACTGACGAAAGGAGGGAGAGACATTGATCAAGAGGAGGAAGGAGGAAGAGAGAGGAGAAGAAGGGAGGAACCGGTTGAACCAAACGTAGTCTACAGTGGCTCAAAGGAAAAAAAATATTCATGTTTCAATTTACACTGTCATCAATTCACACAAGTTTGTGAATATTTAAATGTTGTCACTGTGCATGTTCTAATTAAAATTATTATAACATAATCCATTTCTCGGTATCCAATTTATAATACATTACAATAGAGTACTAATTAGTAGGAATGACAATAAGAGATCAATGCTGGTGGGAAGTCAATTCATGGACAAATGTTTTGGATTCCGACCATCACTGACACTTTCTGAAAAATCAATTAGTAGGAATGCAAATTATCTATCACACTTCTTGGAGTAGCTACAAAAAAACAATTTGTCCAACAGAAAAATCATGTGATGTAATGTGCTGCATGACCTTGTTCTAAGATAAAATTAAGTAACAAATCCATTGAAATATCTTAGAGACTAGTAGGTTTGAATGTTCTCAGAAAGTCAAAAATGCTCTCATTTGATTTTCCAAAATAATATTCACATAGTTTTTATTCTACTGCTATTTCCTTTAAGCTCCTTCAGTATCTCGAAATTTCAGGAGTTTGGGTCACTAAAAAGTAATCAAGACTTATTAGTAACTTATTATAATAATTATTTGTAACCATTGTGAAATTCACTGAAATTATTATTTTTGTATAATATACACTTGTGCAATTTTGATTACCAGACTTCTGTGTGATTAATATGAAATATAAATGTTCTATTTTTGTATTTCTCCTTCTAATTATCAATCATCTGCAGATTGGCTGGCAACAGTAGCTGACTTCCATGTCTAACTGTTGTAAAATTATTTACTCTTGTACGATTTATTTACTTGGTTACAAAAAAATCATCTGTGGCTTGCGTCTACTTTCAGACGCCATCTTGATCGTTACCAACTGCATATTTACTTACCGTGGCCCAAGATTCTTTTGGGCGAGCTAGGGAGCAGAATGGTTATTCGAAATAAATAATTAGTCAAGCCCAGTTTTAGTTTAACATTTCAATACTTTTATTAATTTACTTTTCAATATGTGATTTTCTGTTTCCAAATAATCTTTTATTTCATTTAATATAAAATCTTATCTCCACCTCTTAGCTCATTTTCCATCTTATTAATACAAATAAAGAAAAGCAATATCAAACAAAAGCAATTATAAACCTAATTTCCATAAACCAGCGCTTCTTAAATTGATGACAATTTTCACCCCCATCACACACACACACACACACGCACGCACCCCATGCCCTTATGAGATCTCAATTTGTAATAAAATCAAAAAGAATGATATTGAATTTTGTTTGACTCTTGTTAATTTTGTTTTATCCCCGAGTGTGTGTTACTTATCTGAAAATTAGTCCGGAACAAACCAACCTCCTGACGTACTTTCCGTCACTCCGCACATTTTCTTACTTTCACCGTTTTTATTTATTCACCATGTAACCCGAAACTGTTAGTTCATTTTATACTAATAAAAAAAAACTGATTTCTTTCACACTTTACATTTTGTTTGTTTGGGCGCGTCCGTAATTTTGACCGCGGACTTTTTGTGACCGTACGGCACAAGAGTATAAATTCAACTGGGAAGACTGAAGCTGGTCAAAAATCTTAGCTGGAGGGGCAATCACGTGGTCTCGTTCCTTTGTTTGATTTCTATTACATAGCCAGATTTTAAGACGTTGCTGACCACGACACACATTCCAGAGTTAGATCATCGGAGTTAGGCTCTTGACGTTATGTAGCGTGACTCAAAATGCATATAGTTCAAAGTTCATGTTGCTAAAAACAGCTGCCTTCCGCTGCTAGATCGACGACCTTGACGCTAACTCATATACTGCTTTTTCCCCAATACACTTTACAAATAAAATATTGATATTCCCAATATTTCTCGGGACGGTATTATCTGTACCGTTACAATACCCCTCAATGAGAGATTTCATGCCGAAGCATAAAATTCTCATTTACACTCACATACTTCCTAAAGGGATCAGTCCAGATATGGCGCCATAACCCGATTTACATTTTACTAAAACTCATGGGTAACTTACCCCCCTGATCCAGTGACTGTGGCTGCACCTGAATGACCTTACTGGACTTCCCTCTCGAGATCCCAACACCGCAAGGCCAGTCAGGCACTTGACGCCCCTGCTCTGACGCGTGGGCCAGCACAGGACCACCGCCAAAGCATCACCAGACACTAGAACATCAAATCCAAATATTAAATAATGGCCTTGCATTATACCATATCCAGAACTGATCTGGTCTCCCCTTAGCTGTGCTGGTTTGCATTAAGAAGCACTGTTTTTTTTGTCCTTGTTAACATACATATACCCTTAACCTAATCTAATACATCTTAAATTTTGAACACCAACATTTTGTATGCCCCTCTCTCGTTAATTTATCCCACATTCTAAATATTTCCCTGATTCCAATCAGAATTTAAATAACCACTTCCCATTACACCATTACAAATATCTTTCATTACCCAATTCCCATCTCAAAATATTTAGATTCATTACCAACATTCCTCTTAGACACATTTAAATCGACTACATCATCACAAATTATCTACTTATACCTTTTCTCAAAAAATTGTTAATCATCTCCATAATACTCTTCAAAACAACACAAAATAATTTAATTACATCATAAGATCAATTACACATTCTATATTATCAACATCATCATATTCCAATAAACATTTTATGTTTTATACATGATAAACATGATACACACTCAAAATGAACATTACCATTATTACATTAAAATAAATCTTTAACTTGAACCTGAATAAAAATTACAAACATTCCAACTTTAATTTCAATTTTTTAATTAAAAGTTCCACTTGTTATATCATTATTTCAACTCTGCATTTCCATTCAACCTTTTAATCATCTACCCTTGATTATTCAATTCAAATCGCAACCAAAATTTACATTCACTTCCAAAATTCATCTTTTACAACACTTTAATTAACTAAATCATCACAAATTAATTTAATTCCATCCTTTTCAAAATACGTAATTTCATTTCAATTACTTTATTCAAAACAATTTAAATTCATTTAATTCCATTAAAACTGAATCAATCACACAAAATACAATGTACCTCCCAATAACATAACCTTAACACAATACATTTAACATCAATACAAATTTATCTACAATTTTCGTCATATCTTTTTATTGTTTACCACACCTCATTACATAAGTTAGCCAAGTAATTACCATAAACTAAAATAATTAAATGTTCATTCACTATATATCTAACCACCATCGTCGAAATTTAATCTGATTTTAACATACAAATTTTCATTCTCCAATAAACTTATTTTGTTATTATCAATATAATAACTATTTAATATTTTAAATTGTTCCGTTATAACCACATAATAATTTACTGGGTTATCCCACATTATTGTTCTACCATATAACCTGTCTACATCAGTAATTCTGGTCCTGTCACCATCAGTATTATTATTTGTCGCAATTAAGCATTTATCATCTCCTTATTATCAGAGTCAGCTGCTATTAATATCCCAATTCTATGCACAGGTAAGTACTCAATATAATTATCAACGTTATCATCATTCACCACCGCTGTACTGTTTTTGTCATAAGGTAAGTTTTTTATTTTATTAACTCTCTCAACCTTTATTCTTTCTAACAATTCTTCACAACTTCTACTAACCTCATACAACACTACCTCTCTCTCTCTCTCTCTCTCTCTCTCTCTCACACACACACACACACAAAATCACCTTCCCACTCCCATTTCACATTCTCTCTCTCTCTCTCTCTCTCTCTCTCTCTCTCTCTCTCTCTCTCTCTCTCTCTCTCTCTCTCTCTCTCTCTCTCTCTCTCTCTCTCTATCTCTCTCTCTCTCTCTCTCTCTCCCCACGCAGAGGGCACTACAACATCATAAAAACACCTGGCTTTACCAGGACCACCACCAAAACTTAAGGGACCATTTTGAGACCTTCCGTCTCCGATTGAGGAACTCTCGTCCTCCAAAAACACATGTGAAAACCTTATTTCACAATTTACCCGGGGAAAATTTACCCTCTGCCCCACTTCCACAAAATAACTCTTCGTATTCTCTCTCCAGCACATCTATACTTATCATTACTCTTTCACTACCCCCTACTAACTCTATATTCCCATCATCACTATTAATTTTTTCTGTATCACCCTTAGATACCCCTTTTTCAACTATTTTACCACTATTACTTGTTAACTCACTATTACAGCTGTCACCATTATGATTATTACTTACCTCGTTAATTATTTCTTCGTTATTATTCGTCATCATATCACCATTATAATTATCACCTGTATTGACTGACACCAATGTCGTCTGTTACTTCACTATTTCCATTTATACTGCACTTACCTGTATCTATTCTCCAGTTTCATTTTCTCAATACTTCGTTCTAACTCGTTAAATTTACTTTTTTGTCCATTTAATTTAATATTTACTTCATCAAAATTACTACTTAGTTCATTGAACTTTACATCGAGCTTACATTTTGTTCATCAAATTTATTACTTAACATTGTGTTTTGCTTTTCTAGAAGTAATTGCATCATATTCATTATATCATTACTATCAGATTGTTTATTTTGGATAGGCATTGAATGAATCGTAGCGCCTTCCATTGTTACAGATTCTGTTAGGCTTATTTCTGTCACCACTATACTTGATTGACTTTCTGTATTACTGTCGGTTAAATCAGTTAGGCTGACTTCACCGTTATTATTCTCCATTGTAATTATTTTTATTACTTAATTCTTACTTATAATACACATAAACAAATCATATCATAACATAACCTTATAGCATACCCTTGTAACATGCGTCTACTTAGACGTAAATAAAAAGTTTTTATTTATTTACTTCGAACAATCTGTTCTGCTCACCAAAACAGGCCCACGTTTACATAAATAACTTTTTATGCAAACGTCCCTAATCGGGCACCATTGTAAAATTATTTACTCTTGAACATTTTATTTACTTGGTTACAACTGTGGCTTGCGTCTACTTTCGGACGCCATCTTGATCGTTACCAACTGCATATTTACTTACCGTGGTCCAAGATTCTTTTGGGCGAGCTAGGGAGCAGAATGGTTATTCGAAATAAATAATTAGTCTAGCCCAGTTTTAGTTTAACATTTCAATACTTTTATTAATTAACTTTTCAATATGTGATTTTCTGTTTCCAAATAATCTTTTATTTCATTTAATATAAAATCTTATCTCCACCTCTTAGCTCATTTTCCATCTTATTAATACAAATAAAGAAAAGCAATATCAAACAAAAGCAATTATAAACCTAATTTCCATAAACCAGCGCTTCTTAAATTGATGACATAATTTTCACCCCATCACACACACACACACACACACGCACGCACCCCATGCCCTTATGAGATCTCAATTTGTAATAAAATCAAAAAGAATGATATTGAATTTTGTTTGACTCTTGTTAATTTTGTTTTATCCCCGAGTGTGTGTTACTTATCTGAAAATTAGTCCGGAACAAACCAACCTCCTGACGTACTTTCCGTCACTCCGCACATTTTCTTACTTTCACCGTTTTTATTTATTCACCATGTAACCCGAAACTGTTAGTTCATTTTATACTAATAAAAAAAAACTGATTTCTTTCACACTTTACATTTTGTTTGTTTGGGCGCGTCTGTAATTTTGACCGCGGACTTTTTGTGACCGTACGGCACAAGAGTATAAATTCAACTGGGAAGACTGAAGCTGGTCAAAAATCTTAGCTGGAGGGGCAATCACGTGGTCTCGTTCCTTTGTTTGATTTCTATTACATAGCCAGATTTTAAGACGTTGCTGACCACGACACACATTCCAGAGTTAGATCATCGGAGTTAGGCTCTTGACGTTATGTAGCGTGACTCAAAATGCATATAGTTCAAAGTTCATGTTGCTAAAAACAGCTGCCTTCCGCTGCTAGATCGACGACCTTGACGCTAACTCATATACTGCTTTTTCCCCAATACACTTTACAAATAAAATATTGATATTCCCAATATTTCTCGGGACGGTATTATCTGTACCGTTACAATACCCCTCAATGAGAGATTTCATGCCGAAGCATAAAATTCTCATTTACACTCACATACTTCCTAAAGGGATCAGTCCAGATATGGCGCCATAACCCGATTTACATTTTACTAAAACTCATGGGTAACTTACCCCCCTGATCCAGTGACTGTGGCTGCACCTGAATGACCTTACTGGACTTCCCTCTCGAGATCCCAACACCGCAAGGCCAGTCAGGCACTTGACGCCCCTGCTCTGACGCGTGGGCCAGCACAGGACCACCGCCAAAGCATCACCAGACACTAGAACATCAAATCCAAATATTAAATAATGGCCTTGCATTATACCATATCCAGAACTGATCTGGTCTCCCCTTAGCTGTGCTGGTTTGCATTAAGAAGCACTGTTTTTTTGTCCTTGTTAACATACATATACCCTTAACCTAATCTAATACATCTTAAATTTTGAACACCAACATTTTGTATGCCCCTCTCTCGTTAATTTATCCCACATTCTAAATATTTCCCTGATTCCAATCAGAATTTAAATAACCACTTCCCATTACACCATTACAAATATCTTTCATTACCCAATTCCCATCTCAAAATATTTAGATTCATTACCAACATTCCTCTTAGACACATTTAAATTGACTACATCATCACAAATTATCTACTTATACCTTTTCTCAAAAAATTGTTAATCATCTCCATAATACTCTTCAAAACAACACAAAATAATTTAATTACATCATAAGATCAATTACACATTCTATATTATCAACATCATCATATTCCAATAAACATTTTATGTTTTATACATGATAAACATAATACACACTCAAAATGAACATTACCATTATTACATTAAAATAAATCTTTAACTTGAACCTGAATAAAAATTACAAACATTCCAACTTTAATTTCAATTTTTTAATTAAAAGTTCCACTTGTTATATCATTATTTCAACTCTGCATTTCCATTCAACCTTTTAATCATCTACCCTTGATTATTCAATTCAAATCGCAACCAAAATTTACATTCACTTCCAAAATTCATCTTTTACAACACTTTAATTAACTAAATCATCACAAATTAATTTAATTCCATCCTTTTCAAAATACGTAATTTCATTTCAATTACTTTATTCAAAACAATTTAAATTCATTTAATTCCATTAAAACTGAATCAATCACACAAAATACAATGTACCTCCCAATAACATAACCTTAACACAATACATTTAACATCAATACAAATTTATCTACAATTTTTGTCATATCTTTTTATTGTTTACCACACCTCATTACATAAGTTAGCCAAGTAATTACCATAAACTAAAATAATTAAATGTTCATTCACTATATATCTAACCACCATCGTCGAAATTTAATCTGATTATAACATACAAATTTTCATTCTCCAATAAACTTATTTTGTTATTATCAATATAATAACTATTTAATATTTTAAATTGTTCCGTTATAACCACATAATAATTTACTGGGTTATCCCACATTATTGTTCTACCATATAACCTGTCTACATCAGTAATTCTGGTCCTGTCACCATCAGTATTATTATTTGTCGCAATTAAGCATTTATCATCTCCTTATTATCAGAGTCAGCTGCTATTAATATCCCAATTCTATGCACAGGTAAGTACTCAATATAATTATCAACGTTATCATCATTCACCACCGCTGTACTGTTTTTGTCATAAGGTAAGTTTTTTATTTTATTAACTCTCTCAACCTTTATTCTTTCTAACAATTCTTCACAACTTCTACTAACCTCATACAACATTACCTCTCTCTCTCTCTCTCTCTCTCTCTCTCTCTCTCTCTCTCTCTCTCTCTCTCTCTCTCTCTCTCTCACACACACACACACAAAATCACCTTCCCACTCCCATTTCACATTCTCTCTCTCTCTCTCTCTCTCTCTCTCTCTCTCTCTCTCTCTCTCTCTCTCTCTCTCTCTCTCTCTCTCTATCTCTCTCTCTCTCTCTCTCTCTCTCTCTCTCTCCCCACGCAGAGGGCACTACAACATCATAAAAACACCTGGCTTTACCAGGACCACCACCAAAACTTAAGGGACCATTTTGAGACCTTCCGTCTCCGATTGAGGAACTCTCGTCCTCCAAAAACACATGTGAAAACCTTATTTCACAATTTACCCGGGGAAAATTTACCCTCTGCCCCACTTCCACAAAATAACTCTTCGTATTCTCTCTCCAGCACATCTATACTTATCATTACTCTTTCACTACCCCCTACTAACTCTATATTCCCATCATCACTATTAATTTTTTCTGTATCACCCTTAGATACCCCTTTTTCAACTATTTTACCACTATTACTTGTTAACTCACTATTACAGCTGTCACCATTATGATTATTACTTACCTCGTTAATTATTTCTTCGTTATTATTCGTCATCATATCACCATTATAATTATCACCTGTATTGACTGACACCAATGTCGTCTGTTACTTCACTATTTCCATTTATACTGCACTTACCTGTATCTATTCTCCAGTTTCATTTTCTCAATACTTCGTTCTAACTCGTTAAATTTACTTTTTTGTCCATTTAATTTAATATTTACTTCATCAAAATTACTACTTAGTTCATTGAACTTTACATCGAGCTTACATTTTGTTCATCAAATTTATTACTTAACATTGTGTTTTGCTTTTCTAGAAGTAATTGCATCATATTCATTATATCATTACTATCAGATTGTTTATTTTGGATAGGCATTGAATGAATCGTAGTGCCTTCCATTGTTACAGATTCTGTTAGGCTTATTTCTGTCACCACTATACTTGATTGACTTTCTGTATTACTGTCGGTTAAATCAGTTAGGCTGACTTCACCGTTATTATTCTCCATTGTAATTATTTTTATTACTTAATTCTTACTTATAATACACATAAACAAATCATATCATAACATAACCTTATAGCATACCCTTGTAACATGCGTCTACTTAGACGTAAATAAAAAGTTTTTATTTATTTACTTCGAACAATCTGTTCTGCTCTCCAAAACAGGCCCACGTTTACATAAATAAGTTTTTATGCAAACGTCCCTAATCGGGCACCATTGTAAAATTATTTACTCTTGTACATTTTATTTACTTGGTTACAACTGTGGCTTGCGTCTACTTTCGGACGCCATCTTGATCGTTACCAACTGCATATTTACTTACCGTGGTCCAAGATTCTTTTGGGCGAGCTAGGGAGCAGAATGGTTATTCGAAATAAATAATTAGTCTAGCCCAGTTTTAGTTTAACATTTCAATACTTTTATTAATTAACTTTTCAATATGTGATTTTCTGTTTCCAAATAATCTTTTATTTCATTTGTTATAAAATCTTATCTCCACCTCTTACCTACATTTTCCATCTTATTAATACATACAAAGAAAAGCAATATCAAACAAAAGCAATTATAAACCTAATTTACTTTTATGTCATTTGATTATGTTAAGATTGATTGTTTTTACATTTTAAAATGTTTTAAGTGGTGGGCTCGCCTAAAAAACTCGTCCGCGGACTTCTGCGTCTGTACAGCACAAGAGTATGAATTCAACTGGGAAGACTGAAGCTGGTCAAAAATCTTAGCTGGAGGGGCGATCACGTGGTCTCGTTCCTTTGTTTGATTTCTGTTACGTAGCCAGATTTTAAGGCATTGCTGACCCCAACACACATTCCAGAGTTAGATCATCGGGGTTTGGCTCTTCACGTCATGTAGCGTGATTCAAAATGCATATAGTTCAAAGTTCATGTTGCAATAGCTGCCTTCCACTGCTAGATCGACAACCTTGACGCTAACTCGTATACTGCTTTTTCCCCAATACAATTTACAAATAAAATATTGATATTCCCAATATTTCTCGGGACGGTATTATCTGTACCGTTACACTGTTCCCCACCAGTCTTATCACTTCACAACAGGAGGTGTACCTCACATCTTCTAAGATATGCTGCATACATTCTTACTTGCTCTCCCCCGGCAAGTCCTTCCTTCCACTTCAGCAAAATGGTCTTATGCTACATATATATCCTCTATATGTAGAGGATTTCTAAGAATTTCCTAAAAATAGTCCACTTTAATATGACTATTATTTTATGTGATAAATTCAGTTATCCAGAAAGTTTTGGATCCATACAGGAATGTATTACTCCCAAAAATCAATGCTCTCCTGTACTGAAAATTCATATTCTCTCCAATTTGTCAAAAACATGGTCATTGTAGGACTAAAGCAACAGGAAGAAAGAACTGAAGCTGAGAGTAAAACTGTGTTTAACTAATATTATGAGCAAACCTATTTACATAATAATAAATTTAAGAATATTTATTTGTTTCTCGCAGTTACAGTTATAACAGTTGCTATGTTTCTATGTAAGTAAAACATTTCTATGAGACTGAATGTTATCAACAAATTCATTACTGTCTTGACAATGTAATATTACATTCACTAATATATTCAGTATCTATTGATATTAACTTTTTGTAAGAAGTGTACGTATGACAATAAAACTTACGTAAATGAAAAAAAAAATTGTTACTTTAGTGTATAATTGTGTATATAAATATAAAACTGTGAATATGTGAATACTCACCCTGCAAGTCGCAGTCAACCAAGTAAGTCTGGGGTCAATGTATTCTATAACACACTACAGAGTATCCTTTAAAACTCTGGAGAGTATGTATTAACATATTATTAGAGTACACAGACATATACATGCATTTGCCAAAATTGTATATTATAAAAATGAACATACTTAGCAGAAGATATAATAATGGAATGTTGATCAGACTGTAATATCTTGGTCAGGTGCATTACTACAGAGTCTTCATAAGCAGCCATTGTGCCTGGATGTAACAGATCACCTGCTGTTCTTTCTGCTGCTACTCCAGCACTCAATGTTAGTTTTGCAGTACTACCCATATGTATGCTTCGTTCAAAAGTCATTATGCTCCACCTTAAATGCAAACATAATGTTAACAACATGAAATCAAATGTGGATGATAATAAACAAAAATAGGTTGTGTATTTAACTTGTATAACATGAAATGTACAACAAAATGTATATAATAATTTTGACCTTAAATAAAATGCAAAAAAAAAAAAAATTAAAAGCAATTGTAATGAGAAAGCCCAGCCTCTTTGCTTTTTAATTTTTAAAAAGATTTTGCAATTTGTAACTATAAATCTGCCCATTCTGCCTCACATTCAAAAATGTTTTAAGGGAACAATTTATAAAAACATTCAACACATTTAGTTTCTGTAAGACTTTTATAGTTGACTGACTAGTAAATGTAGAGCCAGAATCAAGTTTTATTGAATTTCCTGTGAAAACATCATTAACTCTTCCTCATACTGGATACTAAGATTAATTAGTGTCACAATTATTTAAAACATTAACATCGTTATATTCTGCCTCATCATTAGAATTTCCAAACCTACTTTCTAAATCAATGCCTCTGTTACAAAACTAATCATCCCAAAAAAGAAAATTCGGACTGACTAATGTATTTTCCAATTCACAAGTTACTAGGAGATTCATTTGTCATTCCAATGTAAATATGAAATAAAATAATATGAATATTTCTAAAGTATAAAAAAAATGCATAACAATTACTGTCAGTACAAGAAATGTTACAACAATGTGTTACTTAAATTCATGAACCCACAAAATTTTTCCAGAAAATTCTGGAAACTAAATTAAAAAACCGACAATGACGTTTAGTGTAACAAAGAAAGCAAAAAATAAAACTCGCCCAACAGACAAAATCCGAAATAACGGAATAACATTTATAAACACTGTATGTGTATATCATGAAGAGTTATGGCAGCGAACAGTGGTAATTTCAAGAGAGTATTATAAGAAAGCAGTATTTTGCATTAAATTTAAATTGTGATTTTAATGCATAGAGACTACAGACAAATAAAGCATCCAATGGAAACAAAAGTTACCTGACATGAATTAAAATAAAATTGTGGATGTAAGGCAATGAACTGTCAATCTGACTATAGTCTAGTAATTTAATAAAGAAACTTGTGTTAGTGGTTAAAATCACAAACAGAATTATTACTGTTGCACACCACTATAGAAAACTTATTCCGATTAGCGCTTTCAAGCTTCTCAGCTCATTTTCGATCTGACGATGAGCTGAGAAACTTGAAAGCGCTAATCGGAATAATTTTTCTATAGTGGTGTGCAACAGTGATAATTCTGTTTATAGTCTACTAAGTTGTGGAATCATCTAATACATCTTAATTTAATTTTTGCTTTTCATACTCAACATAATCATTTCTACTTTCCCATTAAATTCAAAAATATGTTATTGATTACATATTAATTAATATACACACTCTCTGTATTAGACAGTGAAAGAGGAAGTATTACAATATGTATTTCAAGCAATGTTTAGTATAATATTCAGTATGTCAGTATCAGAAAACAGTGATTTACTGCAGTAAATTAATATAGTAAATTTTCTGGTCTTTCCTGTAGTTTTAAAGCATTTTACACTACCAAAGTATTTTCTCTAATCTGTAATCTTAAGTACACGTGACATTTACCTGTCAAGAATCTTTGTACTGGCTTTTTCATATTTGTCCAAGAGTTGCGGTAGATGAGTGTCATCATCACAAGACGAGCCCCATCCTAAAACTCTGGCCAAATCGTTTCCAGTACCCAATGGTAGCACTCCCACTTGACACTGTTTCTGTAAATATAAAAATAATCATACAAGTTAGGACACCTTTTATAACTACCACTGCTAATGTAATACGAAAATTCTTTTTGCATATAACAAATCAGCACCTTTGTGATGTTGGTGATACCATTAAAGCAATGGTTCTCAAATGGTGGTCCACGAACCCATGGGGTACACGAGCTGTTCCTAGTGGGCCCAGCACTGTGCTTCAGTAAAATGTATATCACTTCATAGTTTGTGTGGAATTTGTGTATGCACATCAGAGCGGTTGAGTTATTGAGGCAGAAATACTTTTGTTTCATTGTTTTGGCTGCTCTGTACTCCAAAGCATTTGACCCCCTAACCAACCTGGTTCATGATTTTATGTTATATTTTATTATTTTTGTGTGACTGTGTTTTCCTAATTATGGACTGTTGGCTTAAAAGTGTATGACTTAAAGGAATAATAAATGAAGTTGAAGAGGAAGAAATTGTAGAATAAACTCCAATTGATTTACATATAAGTGATGTATCTAGCTGACTCGAACCTAACGTTAAAAATAAGCGATCAAAGAGTTGAGGAACTGTAGGCCTTGAAGATAAACCAAGGGCACAATGTGTTATTTGCTTGGGACTTTTGTTGAACGAGTGCACGAAACCAGCTAAATTGTGCTGACGTCTTGAAACTAAACATCAAGAATATAAAAATAAGTCTTTACAAGTCTTAAAATTAAGCTAGGAGAGTTAAAAATATCACAAAATACTATTAAATCTCAAACTCACAATGTCAATAAAAATGCTACCTTAACTTCATAATACATTGCTCAGTTTTACTGCCTAATCTGGTAAGTCTCATACAATAGCTGAAGAGCTTATTCTACCGGCTGCAGTTGCTATTTGTAAGAAATGTTAGGTGACTCAGCAGCTAGTTAGTTCAGTTCCTATTTCAAAGAAGAATTTCTGATTTGTCTGAAAGTGTACAGGATACGTTATTTGTTACATTCTGTTGTAATGGGGCAAAAAGGGATTTTTTATTTTTTATTAAATTTATTTAAACTTTTAATTGCAAGTCCCATGTAAAATACGGCTGTATTCAAACAAAGAACAGTAACGTAAACTTTTTGAGTGGAGTGTAGTTGAAGAATGCGACACTTGTTTATAAACTGAAGGTTTGTCACGTACAACTACGCGCCTACACTCGATGGGACGCAACGACTACGCATAAACATTAAAACCGACGCCACGAAAAATGGCGAGGCATAACGTTTGTCAGACCATGTGCTTTCAAGACGAAGGAAATCCAGTAAGAGGCTACACCCACAAAAGCCTCCTATATCGTCAACATTTAACAACCTTAGCCTGTGTAGCCCATAGACAATCCATACACTGTGTGCGGCTACGAAAAAATTGTCGCCTGAAGGCAGTGCTTTCTGGTGGAACAACCAGATGTAGTGGGGAGTTGGTTGGTGCTCTCCGCAGGTGTCGACGATTAACATCTACACGTAACGGACGAGAGTAGTGGAGTGCATCACCAGCCGGGCAAATTTTTATCAAAAATGTGAAAATAGTAAAAGGCAGTCGTCTAACAATATTTTACCTGGCCGGGTGGACAACAAGACTCATGAGCCCCAAATAAATTCTTTTAACTTTTAATAGAAAGTGACAAACTGACATAAATAGTGAAACGGTATCTCCGAATGAAGTAAGTGAAGGGAAGAAAGCAAAATTAACAATGTGGTGAATTGAAACAAACTTTCGGACATACATTCAGTCCGGCACGAGACGGGAAGGAACGCCGATGATTAAGTAACCCACAACAAATTTCACTGTATTAATAATTTCATTTTAAAGGGCTCTAAAGAAAATAAATGGGGGTTCTAAAAGCATGAATGTGAGAATGAGCAAGCTGGGTCGCCTTACTTAAGATAAGGATTAGAATAAGTATACAATGTTGAAATAAATGTTTTGTGTTATTCATATTAGAAAGAAACAGTAATAATTTGATTTTGAGAGAAAAGATGAGTAATCCATAAATTTGAAGGAGCATAAAAAATGAAATAAAATTTGAGTTGTTTCACATAAATGAGAGTCGAGTATGTTACTGATATAACCCTAAACCCTGCTTGTATTTCGCAGTTCGTGTGACGGACTTTGGATGGTAAGGTAAGTTATCCTGGATAAATAATAATTTAAATGTTATAAGTCTCTCAGTAATTGGAAAGTGTACACTGTATGAGTGACATGTTCACTATCATGTTATATGAAAGTACAGACATATCGAAGAAAGCTATTATACTGGTTTTTTGTTCGTTTTATGTGAGAGACCAAGTGTCTGAAGATTTTTTGTTCTCTTGTCAGTTGAGGTTTTCAATGCAATTGACCAGTTTTTCTAAATAAACATGGTATCAACTGGGAAAAATTTGTTGGATTAACAACAGAAGATGCATGTCTATGTCTGGTTAAAAAACAGGGTTTTTCAGAAGAGCTAGGGCTATTGCTCCACACATTTAGTGGACTCATTGCTGCATTCATTGAGAGGCTTTGGTAGCTAAACACCTTCCACAGTTACTGAACAAAACTCTGGAGAAGTAGTAAAAGTGATAATATACATAAAGACATGACCTGTTACATAGAAGCCAGTCTGTTTGAGGTATTATGCAAGGGGATGGTAAGCAATCATGTTCAACTTCTTCACACTGAAGTTCACAGCCTCTCTTGAGGCAAGTTCTTCAACAATTGTTTTAATTAAGAGATGAGGCGCACTTCTTCTGGACAAAAATTTTCAGGTTTACTTTATAATTTTTCATGGCTATGTAAGGTTGGTTGCCTATGTGGCAGATATTTTTGAACATTTGAATGTTCTTAATTTGAGTTTGCAAGGGAATTATGTGGACATAAAAATCATACATAACAAAATAATCTAAAAATCTACATTACACATATTAATCAATAGAATCATCTGCAATTGCTCTAGATTCCTCAGTTGTATTCTTACAGCCTAACCCTATAAATTTTTGAGTACACGAGAAACTCTGTATGTAGAAAAATCAACTAAGATGTCAAGAGGGGTGATATTTCTGTGTGCGCATTGTTAAACAATGTATGTTATTAGAGTGTGTGATGCCAGTACGGATACGAAAACTGCTAGATACACGCAAAATTATATATTTTATGAAATTGTGCGAAACCAAATTACTGTATGCAAAAATAGGCTATGTAGTCAATTTGTGCAGAATTTTACATGCCTGTGGACTTGCGGTAGTGTGAATTCATGTACATATAAGGTGACAGTATAATATTTATTAATTACTCTGTGTATCTGCCAAGAGTGTTCTACAGACAATTGATCAATCTTCGACAGGTTTGTAATGCTACAACTGTTTATACCCAAGTCTGGTGAACCATTCTTTCTTTTTGCAATCAGACCATTGTGAGTGAATGTTGTGTGTTGCATGTAGCACTTGTTTTTGAGACATCTGATGAGGCTGGACCACACACACACAAACACACACAACATTTAGGAGTACCACCATGGACACATACAAGCCAGCATAGAGTAACTTACAGAAACAATAACAAAGACTCTTTAAAAACTATAAATAAGTAAACAGTTGTATAAATTGTAAATAGTAAAATTGAAATAACATTTTTTATTCGAGAAATTTGATATAAAAATTTAACTGACATGCTAAGCATTTAATTTCTTTGGGTGCACATGATGTTCTAAAGAATGATGTTCTTTAGAAGATATTTATTATCTGATTTTTAAATTTGAAAAGTATTGGTTAAACTGTTACTTGTTAATTGTCAATAATTTCTTGATGTCTGTCAGGCAACCACAGGAAAATAAATTTGATTTTTTATGGAACAGTATATAAATATGATGTTTATAACAAATGTAAGTTATTTAAAAGATGATTACTTACTGTGATCATAAAAAATGATAACTTATGAGAAGGAGCAAACATATTAAACATTTTCTGTGTGTTTTTTTTAATAATACAATTTTATTTAATGTTTTTAAATTCATCTTAATTATTTCATCTCACGATAATTTGCAAATTTAAGCTTTACATGTGACGTAGTGTTTGAAAGTAAATCAAATCCCACAGCCTGGTTGGTTTTGTAAGTGTAATACAGATATGTTCAACACATGAACAAGCATGCAGCATAATATAATGTTACATGTTATACGCACATGTGTGTGTGTGTGTGTGTGTGTGTGTGTGTGTGTGTGTGTGTGTGTGTGTGTGTGTGTGTGTGTGTGTGTGTGTGTGTGTGTGTGTGTGTGTGTGTGTGTGTGTGTGTGTGTGTGTGTGTGTGTGTGTGTGTGTGTGTGTGTGTGTGTGTAAAATTCTGCTGCACCATGTTTTATATAACAACACAGAACACAGAATTACCTGCATATTTAATCGATCTATTTCAGACAGCACCCATCCAACTGAGCCATCTCCGCTACAAACTAGTATTCGAAAAGGATCAAAATGACGAAACAGTCTTAATCTGGAAGAAAAAGTTATATTATAATTTGTTAAAAATTTATAAAAGTTTTTTATAATTTGTTTATAAAATGGAAGTTAGATATAATTTAAATTATACAAATAAAAATGTTTACATTACAATATTATGTATGTGTATATTCAATCTGAGTTCAAAAAAGATTTTAAACATATTATAAAAACTACTCAGCTTGGAGAGTTGCATAGACTTTATAAGTAAACATTTTTATTAACCAAATCTGTCATACTGTTATAGGGATGGAGAAAGGAACAGAAATTAAAATAAATTCTGGACAAATATTTAGACAATGTCATTAGCACACACACCTACACAACAACATAATAATAAAAAACAATACAGATCTCATAACAAAAATAAAAGACATACACATCCCCAATACCACACTTACCTCTTTCAACATGAAAAATCTATACACAAACATTCCTGCCTCTGAAACAATCACTAGTCTACATGACATGCTCAAACAGAAACAACACAGCAGAATAACTTACAAAAATAACCGAGACTCTCAACCTAATCACAAAACCGAATTCCTTCACCTGTAACAAACGATTTACACACAGAATGACAGACTATCCATGGATTCACTCATATCTACCATACTACCTGAAATCTTTCTACAACACTTAGAAAAACAAGAATCCTTGCAAACACTGACAGACTCTTCACATAAAATATTTTATCGGCATGTTGCTGATGCCGTACTACTATACAAAAGGAACACACGACAATGTGAACAGCTACTAACCCACATCAACAAATTCCACAAAAAACATAATCTTTACTGCTGAACACGAAAACAACAATAGCATAAATTTTCTGCACCTAATCATTACAAAACTGGAGCACAGTCACAAATTCAGTATATACAGAAAACCCTCTATAATTTGTTTATAATTTATCAGCTGTCACATGCATGATATCCAGACTAAACAACATTCCCTAGAAGAGAGAGACTGACAGGATGAATTAAATAAATTTAAATATCTAGCAGAAGCCAGTGGTTACAATAGAACATTAATTAACAAATCCCTACTGAAACCACAAAACTAACAACAGACAAAGACAAACATATAAAAAAACGAATTCATAACACTAACATACATTAATAACCACACTGAAAAAGTAGCCCGCAAATTTAAAATAGCAGGATACAGCATTGAATACTAAATTACAAACAAAAGAGAACACACACACACTGTCAAAAAATAGACATAAACAGCTAAACAAATTTGATTTATCTGGTATTTACAAATTAAACTGCTCAGAAAGTAACAAATTCTACACTGGTCAGACAGGCCACAGTTTAAAACAAAGGTACATTGAACATATAACAGAATTACACTGTACCACCGAATCCATCATTGCAAACCATCTCATTGAAGCAGACCATACATGCACAAAGATTAATATGAAAATTCTACACGTACACATGAAAGGCTGAAAACTGGACACTCTTGAACAACTATAAATATACAAACACACAAAAATGCATAGAAACAACATCCTAAACGAGCAAGCATAATTTAAATCATACACACTATTTGAACACACACACACACACACAATGATCTTTCAAACAATGGTTCTCCTTCTTCTTCTTCTTCAGCACTACAGGCCAACATGAGCCCTGGCTTCGAACACCAATCTTCTCCAAAGTCTGCTGTCCATTGCCATCTTAGTGTAACCACTCACATACTTTCTTCTGGGATCTTTTAGCACATCATCCAACCATGTTATCCTAGTTTAAGATTTTATTTTTGTGTTATGACTAATGAGTCTGCTTCTCAATAGTCTGCTGTTGGCATAATATGCCCTGTTTCCTATTTGTATCCTGTCATGTACTGTTGTGTTTATGGACCCTTAAGTTAGTAAAAAAATTTTAAGTTGGCAATATAACAACATGGCGGCACTAGCCGTAAGTGTAAAAAACATAAACAAAGTTTATTCATACATTTATAAATAAAGTGACTTAGTTTGTTAGTTAAAAATGGCGCCCTAAGCAGCTGCACCATTTGCATAAATAAAATTATGCAAATGTGGACCTGTTGGAGGAACAATATGGTTGTGGGGAATTGGTATGTAATTAGAAACATAAATATTGTAACGCAACAGAAATGCTAGCATCCATGTTACATAAAAACAAGGTTAACAGAATAATAAACAAGTCAATATCTAACCCCATGACAGAACAAAAATCTAATAATTACATTTATAATTATAGATAAAGGTAAATAAGGATGCAAGGTAGTATTAACAAGAATAAACGAACCTGTAAGTTAGATAATAGTTAATGATATATGTTCAGTGAAAAGCAAACAAAAAATGAAACAATAATTTACTTTATAGTAATAGCAAGTAAGGATTTTGAGTTAAAAGATATTATTTTGTGACAACAAATGTTATGATAAAGTTTATGTTATGTTATACCAAATATGTGTTGAGTTAATGAAAGGTAATGAAACAAGATGTATTATTCAATTACTGTTGTAGAATGAAGTGTGAAGCAGCTAGTTAACGTTAATAGATTTGAATTTTCTTATATGTGACCCATAGGTCAAGATAAAATTGTCATTAGATATGGAAAAAATAATTGTTTATGTAAATGTTAATAGTTAAGATTTGATTATATGTATGAATTTATGTAAAAGGGGCTATAGATGTTTACCAGTTATAAACACAGGTAGATCCGTTTACAATAAAAGGCCTAACAGCCAAAACCACTATATAACCACTCATAACATAAAGGTTAGGTACATAAATTAATAATAATTAATGAATACGGTTTGAAGAGCTAGAAAAAAACATTAAATTAATAATTATATATAATAAACCATATCAATTTATACAAATTATGATAATGCCATAATGCCATGATATCGATTGATAATGTTTAATATCGAAAAGGTAGTAAATATAAAAGAAACAGGCTTATATCAAAAAACCAGCAGAATATGTGTAGAAAATAATAAACCAACTATCGGTAAAGTTACATTCCGATAGGATAGCAAATTGATAAGGAATAGACAAAAAATATATGAAATAAACACTATATTCAAAACATATGGAAGGAAGAAAAATCATGTGTTGCTAGGGACTACAGGAAAAGAAGAAGTTGTTGATTTGTCAATAATTGCTTTTGATGATCTGAATGTGATGAGATTGAAAATCTACGAAATATCTCATATAATCTAAATATTATAAAATATTTGACACAATTATAATAAACAAAATACTAAGATAATATTCTTGAATCTTGCCAGTATAATTTAACCAAACCGGACAATAGTATGAAATCACAATAGAAAATAAATAACTGGATTCTACACGGTAGGACTTGAATTGTCCCATATCCGAAAGGATTGACGATATAATAAACCAAATAGAACGAGTCAAATGTATCACAACTAATAAAATACACTACACTAGAACTCATAACCTTTCAAATACACGGAACATCACTTATTGCTTCAACCTAGAGAAGAAAGTATTTGGATCCAGGAATTGCAGAAGAAGCATCAATCGAGCTGTAAATCAATCCAGAGAGCTGTATTTCCGAGGTGGACAGGACAAGAATTCCATTTTATTAAACCGAAGAAAGAATATTGTACGGCATAATCGTCCAGAACAGTAAATTTATCAATCAACCGCCTACACGATTTGCTTCGTTCTAGTCTGGTAAATTATTATTATATTAATCATATTAGCTACACAACACTTCAAATTTGTAAATCTTGCATTCTTATCTATGTATTTTTAATCTTCCCCACAGTTACAACAACCTTCACACCCTGAATTAAATTAATTACAAATTAAAACACACTATATACCTGAATTTAAATAAAGGATCGGAATAATCAATAATCGATTCACGCAATCTATAGCCCAAGCGTATGTCAGTTAGAACATATCTTATTCAATGTTAAAGAAGTAAACAAATAAAGAACCTTTATATAGTTGCAAAATCTTGTCATTTGGAGTATGATTTAATGAGTTGGGAATAAAAAGTAACTGACTAAGTATAGAATAATTGGTTAACATAAACAGTGAAATAACCTATAAGTTTCGTTGCTCCGATACTACAGCGCTTATAGCGGAATTATCCGACACCAAAGAGAGAGTGTAAAAATACAAAATTATACATAATTCTCTTCAAGGTATAATAGGGTTGAACGAAATTACAGAATAACGCATTAATTATTTAAGTTTCAAGTACACTAACACTGATATTTTTTTAGAGAGCTAAGTTAATATTAATTAATTACATCAATATATCCCACAACTCCAAATATCTCAGATATTTAAATAATTAAGTAAACTAAACAACTTAAGAGAGTAAGACAGGGGAACATACTCGTTCATAGCAACAAATAGGCATACATTGCGTGACACATTATAAGACGCAAGACGATCTATAACAAATTGGCGCTCAACCAGTGTAGGGCTTAAGTTAAGTAACTATAACTATATTAATATTACTTAACCAGAGCAGGCAACTGTGGGAGAATAAACATGCATACCAGAGGTAGATCAAGGATTAGGGCAGGAGAAACGGAGAAGGAAATAGATGAACAAGAACAGGAAATAGAACTAATAACAGATAAAGAAATGGAACAACAGACAGACGAAATAGCGGAAACTGAAATTATTATGGACAAGGAAAAGGGAGTAATGGAAGAAGATGCCCAAGGGGACCAAATAGATAAAGCTGGAGCCAGAGAAGTACCAAGTTGGCAGAGGATGATGAAATTTATGACAGAACATCTTAGGAAAACAAAGGAGGAAATTAAGGAAGACTCAAGAGAACAATTTAGGAAAACAAAGGAGGAAATTAAAGAAACCTCAAAACAAATTAACGAAAGATTAAACCAAATTCACGAAAGGTTAGATAGGAATGATGAGGGTTTAGAACAAATGAAGGAAGACATCTTACAAATACATGAAGAGAATTTAAGGCAAATTAATGAAAAAATTGAAAATCTTCATGTGACAATTAACCAGAAGGTGGACCAAAATAATGAGGAAAGAAAATTAGAAATAGCCAAAACAAATGAAGTGTTAGAAAAAACTAACGAAACAATAGTACAGGTTCGTGAAGAACTACAAAATAAAATTAATGACAAAAATTGAGAGTAAAACAATGGTCAAGGAAATCCAACAGGAAATAGTCGGAAAATATGAGCAAATTAAAAATGAAGTACATCAGGTACGGGAAGAGAATAAGGAAGGTATTACGCAAATACAGACAGACATGGGCGAACGACTCGAGAGTCTATGGCAATTTAAACAGTATGGAAGGTCAAATTAATACCAGTAAAAATAAAATAGAGGAAATTAGTAGACGTGAATTACAATTACAAGAAGAAGTAGATTCATGGCGGGATAGGACATGCCAACATAGTCATACAAATAACCACGAGAACCGGGAGTCGATTAATTTTCGTAATTACAACCGCAATCCGATGGAATTTTTAAAGAGATTGGAAGAGGTGATCGCAAGAAATAGAGAAAATCGCTGGAGTATTATACGCAGTATGATTGATGAAACATTTAAAGATACTTATGATAATTGGTGGACAGCGGTGTGCCCGGATATACTGGACATGACTGAGTTCAAAAAACAATTTAAAGAGAAATATTGGTCTGAATCGACCCAGAACATGATTAGGAATAATTTGAGTAACGGTCGATACGAAACAAACATAGGCCAGTCTCCTACTTCATACTTTCTAGGAAAGGTATGTATGGCACGGAACTTAGAGCCCAGAATTCCAGAAGAATGTTTGGTGATACAACTATCCTACCATTACGAGGAAGGGATAAAAAATGCACGTATGTGTAGTCAAATCAAAACGATTTCAGCCATGGCCAAATTCCTGGAGAATTATGAGCACGAGAACCAATACCAAAGAAATAGGATGTTAAACTATAAATATCAGAAGTATGATAATAACGCGCCACCAACCAATTCTCATAATAATGATCACAATCGACCTGCGCAGAATGTTAATGCCAATAGGACCCAAAATGAGCACGTGAATAATAATTCCAGGAACTATAATTATCGTGGCAATAATACTTATAATTACCGCGTTAGTCGCAATAATAGAGGAGATGGGGACAGACGACCCAAAAATTATAGGCATAACGTCAATTATATCTACTCCAGGCCTCAAGGTTGTAACGTCACAGAACGTTCCATAAAAGAAATCATTTATATAGTAAGTTATCGTAAGAGGAAAGTGAGGTGAACAGTATCGAACCCAAGTAGTCCCAAAAAATTGTGTAATTTTGTATAATAATTATTTCTATCAACTTGAAAAAAAAACGACCAAACTATGACTAAGACAAAACCCCATATATATTATTAAAGTGAATAAGAGTGAAAAAACCATAAGACACTATAAGAGAGAGAAATAATGTCAGAATCAACCAAAATAAAGTCAATAATTATTAAGTTTTATAACTATGAATAGAGTGTTAAAAACTATTTTTGTGAATAAATGGACATGATCCATTATTATATTATGTGATGTAAATAAAATAAATGTATTAAATGACTTAAATACATTATTAGAAAGAGTTTAAGTTAAAATAAAAATGATATATTTATTATGACAAAAAATATTAATGTGTTGGATTTGAGACCATACACCAAGATTTCATGAAAAAATTAATTATTATCAGGTTGTAATAAAAACTATATGTAATTGTCAAGCAGACAATAGTGAACAATTTATCTTAAATAAAGGAAGCTGTCAAATGAATAAAAAGCAGTCAAAATAGCCAAAAACAGTGTTAACTAAAAACATGTAATAGGCATCTAATATTGTATAATTTATGAATTTAATGTTGCCAAAATGCAACCAAACTGTATTAGAAAGCTGTAATATGATATAAAGCAACTATACTAATATACCTGACCAACTTTAACATTGTAATAGTCAAGTTAGCAAAATATTTACTTATACCATGTATGGCTGAAACCAATCGTCCAGTACAAAAATAATCATATCTGGCTAAATACTTACATAATACTACCAAAAATAAGATAGAAAGGTACAATACATCAGTATACCTTAATAAGAAACAAACTCAGTTGAAAGTAAAGTCAATTCTAAAAGAATTTAACTAATTAGAGTGAGATTTGTCACGCCATAAAAAAGGACATCTCAAGACCAATCAATGATGCTATGTCATCTTGTGATAAATATAATATATGTACAGAGTAACCAGGTATCACAAAAGATAGACAAAATAATAAACTCTGTGTGTACAGTAGTGAAATAATACATATATTAAAGAAAAAGACTAATCATTGTATTAGAAAACTGACAAGAATCTAGGCCATGAGCAGAGGCCATATGAAATTGTATTTATTTGTGTTTATTTATGTTAAAATTTGTTTATTTTGTTGTAGGAAAGTAGTAGTATTAGATGTTCAGCTTGTGGAAGGAACTTTGTAACTCCACAACAAATTTTGTTATAAAAATTGAGTTTTCAATGACAACAACTCAAGGTGAGGGTTGTATATTGTATTGTTTATTAGACTTAAGTTAATTAGAAACCAATCATATTTAGTATCGCTAGATTCAGTTAAAAACAGGGAATCTAAATATATTAATGGCATACAAATTGTGAGTACTAATGTAAAACTGTTTGATAAATACCAGTGTAATTTTTGAAATATCCTTTGTATGAAGAATAAGAAATTCGTTCTAAAAGCTTCTACGGAAGTGAAAATTGTTCTATGACATTCCATTTCGTTTATTCTCGAACAATCTAGAAAGAATTTTTACACAAATATACCGGAAGTCGATGAAAACAGTCATCCTGAATTAGTATAAAAGCGAGACCAAATTCGACCCAAAAACACTTGAAACTTGAACTCCAGAGCTGATGCATCTCACACAACACTGATCAACGCAGCTAAGGCGAAACCGAAGAGGTGAGAAATCGACAAGACACGGCAGGAAGGCTTTTCCCGTACATAGACATACCGACTGACTTAACCTCAACGAGAGTCTTCGCCAAATGTATCGCTGAAATAGAGCAGCGATACGGCAAGTTTTAATAGAAATCACGCAGCCAGAACGTCGACGGCCCAGGAGGGACCAAACATTTAAATAGAGAACGAATTCTGCTGTGTTCGCATTGACTGACTAACTTGACAAATAATTCCCCCTAACGTAAACATACAATACACAAAGCCTTCCTCGACACTGCATGGGAATCAGCGCTGCGGTGGCCGATTTCTGAATCAACGCTAAACAGATGATTCGTAGCGGTGGCGTTTGAACGAGATTCTACTGCCAAACGTTTTTACAAAAGTGCGGAAAAAGTAAACGATCGCAAAATTTGACTTTAAATAGATTCAGTGTACACCCGAAGAGGCGAGATTGAGAAACTACCCGAAAGGAGTGTCCAGTGCGAGAATAAATAACCATTGGAACGTGAGTTACCAAAATTAAAGTCATTTGTTACCTGGTTACATTTTATCACGCAGTTGTACTTCACACGCCACACATACACCTTCAAATCACTTAGTTTTTTCTTGTAAGGCATCTAATTGATATGTCTTGGTAGTTCAAAGGAGTCATGTCCTGAGAGTAAAGATTTTTCACGTATTAAACTCATGCTTTTTAACTGAGTCAAAATCTGAAATATACTAGCCGATACTTGATTGGATATATAAAAAATTGTCAATAATAAAACTTGTAAAATTTTTTCTCTGCAATTTTATAATTTTTTCCTATGAATGTTAGTCCTTCAGACGATTTGTTTGTTTTTAAAGAATCATTAAACTTAACTGATTTTTCCAAGCTAAACTGACTTGTTTAAATTTTTTCGTAGATTTAAAAATTTTATCAATCACATTTTTTTTCTTGGAACAAACGTTTCCAAGTGGCGCCCACAAAAAGCATAGTATTAAGTTGTGTTACAGGACTACATCACTGCAGAGGATCCAGTCAACAGAGTAAGTAACGAAAGTGCGCTGAGGTAACGCCCGACATTTTACAACACAAACATTTAAACAACACCCACTACTTGTTTTTCGTTATAAATTGGCAGCCCAACTAGTGAGGCTTGAAAAAGACGAAACAAGCCCGGCAACTACCAACAGATCAAAATGCCGCAACCTAAGGGAAAAAAGGTGAAGAAGACTGTGGAACCCGAGTTAAGTGTGGAAGACGGAGAGGCAGTACAAATGGAGGAAACGGAATTAGAACCGCCCACACTAGAAGTGGAAAGACCGGTACAAACAGCAGAGGAATTAGAAGAACAAACGGGAGAAGAACCCATACAAATGGTAGAACAAACAGAGAATCCCGAATCAGAGAAAATAACAGGGAACGTTGACGCTAATGTAATAATGATAATGTTCCAAACGCTAAACGAAAATATGAACAAAAATAAGCAAAGTAATGAGGAAATGTTCCAAAAAATGCAAGAAACAAACAAAAATACTAAAAATGAACTTTATCTTGTGAAAAACTTACTTTTTTTCGTCGGACGCGTTTCGAAAGAAGAGATGAACAATCAAGACAAAAATACTAAGGCGGAAATAATAGAATCCATGAATAAAAATAGATGGGAAGATAAGGAGGAAATAATAGAATCCATGAATAAAAACAGACTGGAAGATAAGGAGAAATTAGACAAAAACATAGAATCTTTAAAGAAGGATATAACCGAGAAAATAGATGACAATGGGAAAAAACTGGAGATATTTCAGGAGGAGAATAAAAAAAGTATAGAGTCCCTGAAAAAAGAGATTAGCATAAAGTACGAAACAGTAACCAAAACGATCAATGATAATAAAATCGATAGTGACAGGAAGGTCGAGAATATGGAGAAACAGTTGGAAAGGTTACGGGAGGGGAACAATACACGTTTCGAAAATATAGAGGAACAAGCAGTAGAGACCAAACAAGATGTTAGAAAGCTTGAAAACATGGTAAGGCAGAACCAAGACGCCATCATGCAGGAGGTGGGAGAAGTCCAGCACATCGCTAACAGGCTGGACGAACAAATAAAAACTAACAAAAATAGCATACTGGAAATAGACCAGAGAGAGAAAAACCTGCAGGAAAGATTAGAGGCGCTGAGAGACACACCAATACTAAACACTCATACGTGTCATGGTGAAAACAGGGAAGTAATCAACTTCCAAGACTATCGACGAAACCCAATGGAATTTTTGGAAAGAATGGAGGAGGTTATTGGGAGAAGTAGAGAAACAAGGTGGGACAGGATAAGAGAGATGCTTGACGAGACGTTTAAAAATACTAAGGATAACTGGTGGATAGCGGTACGACCCGAGATAACGAATTTAGCAGAGTTTAAACGCCAGTTTAAGGAAAAGTATTGGTCAGAGACCGCACAAAACAGGGTAAGAATGGACATTTTCTATGGCAAATACGACGCGTCCTATGGACAGTCCCCGACGTCTTATTTCCTGGGAAAGGTATGTTTAGCACGGAAGTTGATACCGCCGATCCCAGAAGAATGTTTGGTAAGGCAGTTAGCTGGACATTACAGCTATGGGATCAAGGATGCCCAATTATACCAACAGATTAGCAAAATAGCCGATCTGGCCAAATTATTGGAAAATTGCGAATCCACAGGAAGGTTCCAGGATTACCAACCCCCCAATCGTAAGGTAGAGTACAACAACAATAATAACGGACCAAACCGGAACGGAGGTTCCGGTTCTATAATCTAAACACCAATAATCAGAATAATAATATCCCACCAAATGGCCGAAATGATAACACTCAGGGCCCAACTAACCGCAACTATCCGGGACCAAACAGAGGTAATTACACCGGGAATAACTACGGTAGGAACTTCCACCAGGGAAACGGTTATCGCGGGAATAATTATAGAGGAAGTAATTATGGTCAACGTAATGGTTATCGCAACGGGGGAAACCAAGGAGGTGGCGATAGGAGAAACCAAAATGAATATAGGCCCCAGGTAAATTATATGATGGCCGATAATCGACGGCCATATCCACCTAATGTACCCACTTACATGTTTTACCCACAACAGGCGCCAGGTAGCCAGGGTGATACGGCGAATAACCGTCAGCAGGTTTCAGAGGGTAGGAGTAACGAACCACCCCGAAACGAAAATAACAACCAACAGGAACCAAACGCTAATCAAAATAATAATGAGAATCGGGTAACAGTTCACGAAAATCCGGGTTTTTCATTACAGCATAATCAGGCAAGTAATGACGAAAGACCCCGAGTATTTTATGTAAACCATGTATTGGCAGAAACTGGGCGAGAACCAGATAATGATCCCCAAAATGAAAGTGAGAGAGAGGAGGAATTCCGCTATGCAGAAAAATTATGGCCCAAACATGTGATGAGATGGTAATGCCATGGATTAATCATCCAGAATAAATGTCATAGACCAGGCATTTGAAGGAGTAGAGGTGATAAACATCGAAGGTCGAATATTGAAAAGAGAAGGAATTAAAAAGGAATGGGAATGATAAATAATGACATAATATAAGGAACACACAACCAAAAGGGGTTGAAATAATCAAGGTAATTAACCCAAACTGACAAATATAAACCCAAATATTATCAAACATGAAAACAATACCTACGAGGTAACTGACACAATTAGGAACAAGGTGAAAGGTACGTATAACCAGACTTCATTAAAAAAGTACCATGATTAAAAAAAAAAAAAAAAAAAAAATTGCAAGTCGAATACTCAATCAGTGACCAAGTACCATGACCAAAAACCAAAGTCAAATACAGCATCATAGAGAAGGTACCTTGACTGAACATGTTAACGTGAATTTTTTAACTTAGCCATAATTAGAAAGGAGGTAGAGATTTTAAATAAATATAAATATTATTGTATTATGATTATTATTAATAAATATTACGAGAAGGACACCTTACACCAAAGGCATAAAGATATATATAAAATATAGATTTATTTCCAATAGCCATGTCAACGTATATTTACCAGCTTACCCGTACTTAGAGAAGGAGAGAGATTATTATTAATAAATATTACGAGATGGACACATTCCACCATAGGCAAGATTTATTTCCAATAGCCATGTCAACGTATATTTACCAGCTTACCAGTACTTATAGAAGGAGAGAGATGATTATTATAAATAAATATTACGAGAAGGACCCCTTACACCAAAGGCATAATGATATATATATAAAATATAGATTTATTTCCAATAGCCAAGTCAACGTATATTTACCAGCTTACCCGTACTTAGAGAAGGAGAGAGATTATTAATAAATAAATATTACGAGATGGACACTTAGTAAAGGAGAAAAGAAGGAGAAATACTGTCAGATATTTGATATTAAATGGAAATGATAAATGAAAAATAAAAAAAAGGGAAAACAGTATGTTACATAAGGAGGTAATGATGAATATGAATATAGCTATTAACATTGAATGATTTTAAACGATAATTTTAACCTGCGGAGAACGATATATTAATATAATTGTGAATTAATCAGAAGAGTTTAAGAAAGGGAATTTATGTGTAGGAGCCTATGATCTTTGAATATTGTATTTTTTTATTATTATTATTATTATTTGTTGCAAAGGTGCAAAAATTATTTTCTGAACAGGGATGTGTTGCCTCTGATTTCAGTAGTTATAGACAGGAAGGGACAGAGAATGTATGCCATAGCGAACCACTCTGACTCCCAACCCTCTATGTAAGTTAGGGAATTGATAGGGAATTATATCAAAGATTAATTATAAAACATCAAGGTAAAAAGGAAAGGAATAGGTGATACGACAAAGAACGAACTAGGAATATAGAGTTGGATTAATATATTAAAGGAGTAGTACAGGAATTTAATTATAAGATAAAAGAATGAGATATAAAGAAGCTAATAAAGGGTTAATATAGAGATGATAATTTCATCAAAACCAAAGATATGTTTTTCCAAAATTATCAACTTTAACGGGAGGCATATGTAACGTCACAGAACGTTCCATAAAAGAAATCATATATATAGTAAGTTATCGTAAGAGGAAAGTGAGGTGAACAGTATCGAACCCAAGTAGTCCCAAAAAATTGTGTAATTTTGTATAATAATTATTTCTATCAACTTGAAAAAAAAACGACCAAACTATGACTAAGACAAAACCCCATATATATTATTAAAGTGAATAAGAGTGAAAAAACCATAAGACACTATAAGAGAGAGAAATAATGTCAGAATCAACCAAAATAAAGTCAATAATTATTAAGTTTTATAACTATGAATAGAGTATTAAAAACTATTTTTTGTGAATAAATGGACATGATCCATTATTATATTATGTGATGTAAATAAAATAAATGTATTAAATGACTTAAATACATTATTAGAAAGAGTTTAAGTTAAAATAAAAATGATATATTTATTATGACAAAAAATATTAATGTGTTGGATTTGAGACCATACACCAAGATTTCATGAAAAAATTAATTATTATCAGGTTGTAATAAAAACTATATGTAATTGTCAAGCAGACAATAGTGAACAATTTATCTTAAATAAAGGAAGCTGTCAAATGAATAAAAAACATCTTCAGGTCTTAAACAACCTGAAGGTCTTAAACAACCTCTAGGTTGTTTAAGACCTGAAGATGTCAGTAATGACGAAAAGCTTTGTCTAAATAATAAAAACAATTATAGCAGTTTAGCAATTTTATAAAAGAAAAGTAAGGATGGCTGCTAATTTAAACAATACGAAGAATAAAAAACAGTCAAAATAGCCAAAAACAGTGTTAACTAAAAACATGTAATAGGCATCTAATATTGTATAATTTATGAATTTAATGTTGCCAAAATGCAACCAAACTGTATTAGAAAGCTGTAATATGATATAAAGCAACTATACTAATATACCTGACCAACTTTAACATTGTAATAGTCAAGTTAGCAAAATATTTACTTATACCATGTATGGCTGAAACCAATCGTCCAGTACAAAAATAATCATATCTGGCTAAATACTTACATAATACTACCAAAAATAAGATAGAAAGGTACAATACATCAGTATACCTTAATAAGAAACAAACTCAGTTGAAAGTAAAGTCAATTCTAAAAGAATTTAACTAATTAGAGTGAGATTTGTCACGCCATAAAAAAGGACATCTCAAGACCAATCAATGATGCTATGTCATCTTGTGATAAATATAATATATGTACAGAGTAACCAGGTATCACAAAAGACAGACAAAATAATAAACTCTGTGTGTACAGTAGTGAAATAATACATATATTAAAGAAAAAGACTAATCATTGTATTAGAAAACTGACAAGAATCTAGGCCATGAGCAGAGGCCATATGAAATTGTATTTATTTGTGTTTTATTTATGTTAAAATTTGTTTATTTTGTTGTAGGAAAGTAGTAGTATTAGATGTTCAGCTTGTGGAAGGAACTTTGTAACTCCACAACAAATTTTGTTATAAAAATTGAGTTTTCAATGACAACAACTCAAGGTGAGGGTTGTATATTGTATTGTTTATTAGACTTAAGTTAATTAGAAACCAATCATATTTAGTATCGCTAGATTCAGTTAAAAACAGGGAATCTAAATATATTAATGGCATACAAATTGTGAGTACTAATGTAAAACTGTTTGATAAATACCAGTGTAATTTTTGAAATATCCTTTGTATGAAGAATAAGAAATTCATTCTAAAAGCTTCTACGGAAGTGAAAATTGTTCTATGACATTCCATTTCGTTTATTCTCGAACAATCTAGAAAGAATTTTTACACAATTATACCGGAAGTCGATGAAAACAGTCATCCTGAATTAGTATAAAAGCGAGACCAAATTCGACCCAAAAACACTTGAAACTTGAACTCCAGAGCTGATGCATCTCACACAACACTGATCAACGCAGCTAAGGCGAAACCGAAGAGGCGAGAAATCGACAAGACACGGCAGGAAGGCTTTTCCCGTACATAGACATACCGACTGACTTAACCTCAACGAGAGTCTTCCCCAAATGTATCGCTGAAATAGAGCAGCAATACGCCAAGTTTTAATAGAAATCACGCAGCCAGAACGTCGACGGCCCAGGAGGGACCAAACATTTAAATAGAGAACGAATTCTGCTGTGTTCGCATTGACTGACTAACTTGACAAATAATTCCCCCTAACGTAAACATACAATACACAAAGCCTTCCTCGACACTGCATGGGAATCAGCGCTGCGGTGGCCGATTTCTGAATCAACGCTAAACAGATGATTCGTAGCGGCGGCGTTTGAACGAGATTCTACTGCCAAACGTTTTTACAAAAGTGCGGAAAAAGTAAACGATCGCAAAATTTGACTTTAAATAGATTCAGTGTACACCCGAAGAGGCGAGATTGAGAAACTACCCGAAAGGAGTGTCCAGTGCGAGAATAAATAACCATTGGAACGTGAGTTACCAAAATTAAAGTCATTTGTTACCTGGTTACATTTTATCACGCAGTTGTACTTCACACGCCACACATACACCTTCAAATCACTTAGTTTTTTCTTGTAAGGCATCTAATTGATATGTCTTGGTAGTTCAAAGGAGTCACGTCCTGAGAGTAAAGATTTTTTCACGTATTAAACTCATGCTTTTTAACTGAGTCAAAATCTGAAATATACTAGCCGATACTTGATTGGATATATAAAAAATTGTCAATAATAAAACTTGTAAAATTTTTTCTCTGCAATTTTATAATTTTTTCCTATGAATGTTAGTCCTTCAGACGATTTGTTTGTTTTTAAAGAATCATTAAACTTAACTGATTTTTCCAAGCTAAACTGACTTGTTTAAATTTTTTCGTAGATTTAAAAATTTTATCAATCACATTTTTTTTCTTGGAACAAACGTTTCCAAGTGGCGCCCACAAAAAGCATAGTATTAAGTTGTGTTACAGGACTACATCACTGCAGAGGATCCAGTCAACAGAGTAAGTAACGAAAGTGCGCGGAGGTAACGCCCGACATTTTACAACACAAACATTTTACACAACACCCACTACACACTTCTTTTCGTTATAAGGTAATCAGCGACGGTATTACCCAAGGAGTCACCGATATGACAACCATTATGACCAGTCCCGGCGTGAAGACAACTATCCACCTGAAAGGAATTATAGGATAGCGGAACCTAATACGGAGGATCGCACCGAAACCGTACTAAATCAACACAGTAATCCAAATGCAAATAGAGAAGAGGGGGTAAGCCCTCATTTAAACTAATAGAGGCAGTGAAAATTAATGAATACCCTTCACTGAACCGTAATCTTGGGGAACAACGACTTATAAACAAAATTAAAAGTAATCGTACCATAACTATAATTAATAACCACTATTTAAAGAATATCAGAGAAGATTTATTGGAAGAGGATAAGAAACATGTAAACAGTAATAGTAATAACGAAATCATATATGTAACAGCAAAATTCTAAAAGACAGTAAGACCAACTTACAAAAATTATTTGAAATAACTATTATATATAAAACGAATTTAGTAAGAAGAAAAAATTACTAAATCCAAAAAGAAGTAAAATGAATATATTCTAAAATATAATAAGAACAACTTATTACCAGTCTTGAAGAGAAAATACTTGGAATTTAAAAAGAATTTGAGTTGAATACTATCACTAAATTCTAAAATACAATAAGAACCACTTATTATCGATTTTGAAGAAAAAACACTTGTAAATAAAAGAGAATTTGTTGAACAATAAAATAAATAGAAAAAAAATGTGTCATTCAAAATGAAGTAAGTCTGAATTAAAATATAGTTATGAAGAAGGTATTAAGAAGAGTGAATAACAAACTTCAAGATTACAGAAGAAAGTGAGAATTATTACTAAATGTTTACAAAGAAATAATATGAATAATGAATAATGAAACCCCAAGATTACAGAAGAAAGCGAGAATTATTATTAAATGTTTATACAGAAATAGTGTGAATAATGAATAACAAACCCCAAGATTACAGAAGAAAGCGAGGATTATTAATAAATGTTTATAAAGAAATAGCGTGAATAATGAATAACAAACCCCAAGATTACAGAAGAAAGTGAGAATTATTACTAAATGTCTATAAAGAAATAGTGTGAATAATGAATAATGAAACCCCAAGATTACAGAAGAAAGCGAGGATTATTATTAAATGTTTATAAAGAAATAGTGTGAATAATGAATAACAAACCCCAAGATTACAGAAGAAAGCGAGAATTATTACTAAATGTCTATAAAGAAATAGTGTGAATAATGAATAAACAAACCCCAAGATTACAGAAGAAAGCGAGAATTATTATTAAATGTTTATAAAGAAATAGTGTGAATAATGAATAACAAACCCCAAGATTACAGAAGAAAGCGAGAATTATTATTAAATGTTTATAAAGAAATAGTGTGAATAATGAATAATGAAACCCCAAGATTACAGAAGAAAGCGAGAATTATTACTAAATGTCTACAAGGAAATAATGTGAATGATAAATAATGAAACCCCAAGATAAAAGTTTTTACCTCAAATCTACCTATACAAAATAATAAAAGAAAAATCATATGACCTAAAAATACATACCGCATTGCCAAGTGAAAGAAACAACTTCAGTAAATGATAATCAGACATCAGACATTTATAATAGTGGGAGTGAACCAGTCAGGGTTAATTTTAAGAGGGTGTTAGATGAGATTAGAGTTACGGGAGTAAAAATGATACAAAAGCGGGTAGGCGATGGAGATATAGAAACCAAAGTGAATATGTGTCGAGAGAGTGAGATTGTAGAAAGCGTGGAGGGAGAGATGCATGTGAGTGATGAGAGAGTATGGGAAAATAGGGTGGATAAATTTTTTAATGAGGGTGGAGTTGTAGGGAGTCTCCAATGACAGGAGTTGTGGGCAGTTGTGGAGCATTTTAGAGATGTGTTTGCGGAGTTGCCTGGAAAAGCCAGGGACTATGTATGTGAGCTGAAAGTTCGGGAACACTCACCCTACATGCAGAGGAGTTATCCAGTGCCATTTTCAAAGAGGAGAGCAGTGCAAGAGGAGTTGGATAGAATGATGGAGGGAGACATTATTTAGAGATTGATATCGACTTACTCGAACCCATTAGTGGTAGTAATAAAGAAGGATGGAATGGTAAGATTATGTTTAGATGCTAGAAAAATAAATGAGATTATTATACCTGACCGGGAGTCACCGGAACCTATAAATGAGATTTTTCAGAAATTTAGTGGTGTCAAGTACATGACATCTTTCGATTTAACCGCAGGATACTGGCAGGTGGCGTTAGCAGCATAGAGTCAGAGATTTACTGCATTTCTCTTCAGTGGTAAGAATTATCAGTTCAAGCGTTTGCCTTTTGGGCTTAACACTAGTGTAGCGAGGTTTATAAAATGTTTAGATATGATATTACAACCTAAGGACTTGGATATTTTGACTGTATACGTTGATGACATATTAATAGCATCAAGAACATTCTCGGAACATTTAGAACATATTGAATATGTATTAGATAAATTGCTAAAAGGGGGTTTAACAGTTAATTGGGAGAAGTCGAAGTTTCTACAAACAGAAATATATTTTTTGGGTTTTATTATAACTCCACAGGGAATTCTAGCTAACCCTGATAACGTAGAAGCTATAATGCGTTTTCCAGAACCGAAGAATATTAAACAGCTACAAAGTTTTTTGGGTCTGTGTAATTTCTATAGAAAATTCCAGAAAAATTACGCACAGACGACATCAAGGTTAAGTGCCGTACTACAGAAAAATAAACAGTGGAAATGGGGAGAGAAGGAAAGGGATGCATTCGAGGAGATAAAGAAAAAATTTTAAAATATGATAATGATGAATTCTTGAAAACCTTTTATTTACAGACTGACGCCAGTAACGTCGCCATGGGAGCGGAGTTGTATCAGGAGGATAGCGACAAAGAGCACCACACGATAGCTTTCGCCAGCAGATCTCTATTGGCAGCTGAAAGAAATTATACAACTACGGAAAAGGAGTTGCTGGGTATCGTGTTTGCTGTAGGGAAGTTTCGCACATACATCTTGGGGAACAAGACAGTTATCAGGACGGATCACAAAGCACTATCATTTGAACTCCTGCAGATTAACCCATAGCCGTCTAACCAGGTGGGTATTAACCTTACAGGAATACAATTTTTCATGGGAGTATATTAAGGGGACAGACAATAAAGTACCTGACACTCTCTCCAGGGTAGATATCGTAGAAAATAAAACAGGGAGGGATCTTAAGAAGATAGAAATTTTTCGATTAACAAGGGAGGATAGAATTTTTGGTGAGGAATTAAGGGATATTAAGAGCATGGAAAGATCTGAAAACAAATTGGGTAAAATAATCGCTAGTTTAGAAGCAGATGTAGAGGGGTCGGAATATAATGCACGTTTCCAAATATATCAGGGAATTCTGTTCAAAAAAGTAGAAGGGGGTGAACGTGATTGGAGATTAGTTGTACCTGAAGGGTTGATAGATAGAATTATTTGGGATTGCCATATAAGGTATAGGTATTTTGGGGCGAAAAAGTGTACGAATGTTTTAAAAGAATCATGTGTTTTTAAGAATATGGAGAGGCGAGTACGAAGGTTATTGCAGGTATGTGATTTGTGTCAGAGGTCTAAAGTAGTGAATTATAGGATAGAAGGGGAGTTGAATTATATTAAGGTAGAGAGACCGTTTGATTTAGTTGCTGTAGATTTGTATGGGCCATTACCCAAGGGTAGGGGTGGAGAGTAATATATGTTTTTGTTGTTTTAGACACGTTTTCTAAGTTTGTTAGGTTATATAGTGTGAAGAGAGCGACGAGTAGGGTGCTGAGTGAAAAAATAACAAGAGATTATATGGTAAATGTAGGTAAGCCGAAGGTAATTTTATCCGATCATGGACCCCCATTTATAAGCGGTAGGTGGAGACAAACTCTTGGATGGGAAGGCATCATACCCAAGCATACGGCAGTTTACCATCGTTTACCATCCACAATCCAACCAGGCAGAACGGGTGATGAGAGAGATTGGTAGGATATTTCGGGTGTATTGTCACGCCAAGCATACAGAATGGCCATTCTACGTTAAGAAAGTAGAAGAATGGTTGAATAGTACCACCCACGAATCCACCGGGTTTACGCCGTATCAATTAATAAAGGGAACAAGGCCACCTAGAATATTAGAACAACTTTTTGAGTATCCACCAGAAAATCAAACTATAGACGTGTATATGAAGATCCGACTAGCGAATGAAAATTTACTCACAAAAGGGGAAAGGTGAAAGCAGAGACAAAAAAAAAGGTAAAGTAAAAATAGTAAAGGCTAAAGGTAAGTGGACTAAATATGAGGTAGGGCAATTAGTACTGGTAAGGAGACATGATTTGTCTAGCGCACAGGATAAAGAGATAAAGAAGTTTTTTCTTTTATATGAGGGACCATATGAAATTGTAAAAGTAAAGATGAATAATGCGTACATGTTACGAAACCAAGTAACGCAGGAGATAGTAGGTACACAAAATGCGACAAATTTGAAGTTGTATCGGTCACAATAAACGTTTGAATTTTAATATATTATTATTTTATGTTTTCAGAAGGGACTCTCCCCCATTTTCGGGTGGTCACGGCTTCACCATCCCTGACCGTGGATTTTGGCTGTTTGGAGGCGGACCATGGTTGGCGGAACTTCTACTTGGGGTTAAAGCAACGATGGTCCTACTCCACAAATTGGTGCTAGTAGAAATTTAATATTGTTGTTGAACGGGGAGGGGGACCCCTAAAAGTTCGTGGATGAAAAAAAAAAACTTACAATTGGCAGTTATCCACGAACAAATAATAGTTTTATTCTACTAAATAAAATGATGCAAAATTAATGTGACTAACAAGTGTGACTCGTGAGGAGTCATTTCGTTACCTAGGAGTATCGTTCAGAGAGAAGTAACGATACTCTTCGGTAACGAAATAAACATAATATTTGTAAAACTTGTACCGAACACCTAAATCAAGTAAAAGAAGTAGTTGTAATTTAGATTTAGAATGTAGAAATTTAAGGTGACCAAATTGTTGGCAGTTTAGCAGTATAGTACAGTTGTTGCACTTGTTAGAATGTTAGAAACTATTATAGTAAAATAAGTTATGTGTACCTAGTTTAACTCCATGGGAGATAGTAACGTAAGTGTCAGAAGTAGAGAAGAGTAGATTAGTGTCTGGTAATAGTGGAAAAGAAATGATGTGATTGTGAATAGATCAAATGTAAAGGGTAATATCTAATGGAAGTGAATTAATTCCAAGGACATAGTAAAGCTATGATGAAAATACAGAACTGTTTAATGAACAGTGAGAATTATATGATAATGTTTGTAAATTAAATAATAAAATAACCAAACATATAAGAGTTTACCATCTGAGAATTGTAGTAACAGTGTAAGTGTAAACCTTATATGTCTTTTTAGTAGTTTCCCCTACATTTCGGGGCGGTCATGGCTTCACCGAACCCTGACCGTGGATTTATAATGTAAATATATTCTAAATTGGTGAACTCAGAAATTAACCAGGGGGTAACTCTGGGGAATCTACACAACTATGGAACAGTGGCTATCATCGAAGGTGGTGATAGTGCCGTATTAAGGGTGTGTGAATCATTATAGTAGTATTACTGGTGTCCTCGGACATCAGTAATGACGAATTTTTATATAACGCTGAAGCAAGAACGGGGTAGGCAGCGTCTACACCCTAACTACAATGCAGTTCTTGTGGATGCAAATGGGCGCTACAGTCCACCATCAATAAACAATAGAGTGTGTGGAAAGGGAGCTGGCAGTTACAAGCCAGGGGCATAAACAATAGAGTGTTTATGCAACCAAGTAAATGTCTTGCACGGTTTACCCGTGAGGTGATTTACCTAAATTGTAACTGGGTTATAAGGGGGGATATTCGATTTTGATGTAGAAGGAGGTTACTAAACTGTTAGTAATGAGTTATTGAATATTAGATTGAACGATGTAAATGATGCAAAATAGGTAGTTGATTTTATAATGTACTTAAATGCTTGGATTTCGTTGTCCATGACGTGTCCGTTACTTAACTAAATATCACTATAATATTGACGACTCGGAACACTAAGTTTTTTATAAGTAAAAACGTAAAGTTTTACCTTACAGCCTAAACCGGCTTTCACCTATAGAAGGCTTCATCAGAGGCTGTCGTTAGTAGCGCTGTTCATCTTGTTGTTGGCGACGAGATGGTGTTTCGAAAGATCGAAGCTGTGTGTGTGTGGTGAGATGTGTTCGAATAATGCGTGCGATTTGAATTGTGTCTGTTCGTTTAGGATGTCGTTTTTATTTGTTTTTGTGTGTTTGTATATTTCTAATTGTTCTAGAGTGTCTAGTTTTCGGCCTTTTGTGTGTACGTGTAGTATGTTCATGTTATTGTCGATGTTTTTATATGTGTGGTTTGCTTCAATGAGGTGGTTTGCGAAGGTAGATTCTGTAGTGGTGTGGAGTGCTTTTGTGTGTTCAATGTATCTCTGTTTGAAGCTACGTCCTGTCTGGCCTATGTAGAATTTATTGCAATTTGAACAATTTAGTTTATATACACCGGGTAGATCGAATTTGTTTTGTGCTTTGGGCATGCGTTTTGAGAGTGTGTGTTCTGTTTTGTTAGCAGTTTTGTAAGCAATTCTGTATCCTGCTTTTTTGAATTTGTGGGCAATTTTTTCTGTTTGTTTGTTGATGTATGTTAGTGTTATGAATTTGTTGTTTTCTGTCTTTGTCTGTTGTTTGTTTTGTGTTTTGTGTAGGAGTTTACTGACTATTGTTCTGTCATAACCGTTAGATACTGCTAGATATTTTATTGTGTTTAGTTCGTCTTTGTAGCCTATTTCATCTAAGGGGATGTTGTTAAGTCTATGTATCATGGTTCTAAAAGCAGCTAGTTTGTGTTGTATTGGGTGATTGGAGGTGTTGTGTATTAGTGTGTCAGTTGTAGTTGGTTTTCTGTATATACTGAATTTGTGCCTGTGTTCTAGTTTTGTGATGGAGAGGTCTAAGAAGTTTATGGTATTGTTGTGTTCATATTCGGCAGTGAAGGTTATGTTTTTATGTATTTTGTTTATGTGCGTTAGTAACTGTTCACATTGTCTTTTGTTTCCCCTGTATAGTATTAGAATGTCATCAGCGTATCTGTGCCAATATAGTATTTTATGTGAGTGTCTGTTATTGTTTGTGAGTATTTTTGTTTTTTCTAAGTGTTGGAGGAAGACTTCTGCTAGAATGCTGGATATGGGGGAGCCCATGGGTAGGCCATCGTTCTGTGTGTAGTATTTATTGTTATAAGTAAAGTAGTTTTGTTTTGTGATAATGTTCAGAGTTTCTGTTATTTCATTGATAAGTAAAAATACATAAAAACATAACCTTCACTGCCGAATATGAACACAACAATACCATAAACTTCTTAGACCTCTCCATCACAAAACTAGAACACAGGCACAAATTCAGTATATACAGAAAACCAACTACAACTGACACACTAATACACAACACCTCCAATCACCCAATACAACACAAACTAGCTGCTTTTAGAACCATGATACATAGACTTAACAACATCCCCTTAGATGAAATAGACTACAAAGACGAACTAAACACGATAAAATATCTAGCAGAATCTAACGGTTATGACAGAACAATAGTCAGTAAACTCCTACACAAAACACAAAACAAACAACAGACAAAGACAGAAAACAACAAATTCATAACACTAACATACATCAACAAACAAACAGAAAAAATTGCCCACAAATTCAAAAAAGCAGGATACAGAATTGCTTACAAAACTACTAACAAAACAGAACACACACTATCAAAACGCATGCCCAAAGCACAAAACAAATTCGATCTACCCGGTGTATATAAACTAAATTGTTCAAATTGCAATAAATTCTACATAGGCCAGACAGGACGTAGCTTCAAACAGAGATACATTGAACACACAAAAGCACTCCACACCACTACAGAATCTACCTTCGCAAACCACCTCATTGAAGCAAACCACACATATAAAAACATCGACAATAACATGAACATACTACACGTACACACAAAAGGCCGAAAACTAGACACTCTAGAACAATTAGAAATATACAAACACACAAAAACAAATAAAAACGACATCCTAAACGAACAGACACAATTCAAATCGCACGCATTATTCGAACACATCTCACCACACACACACAGCTTCGATCTTTCGAAACACTATCTCGTCGCCAACAACAAGATGAACAGCGCTACTAACGACAGCCTCTGATGAAGCCTTCTATAGGTGAAAGCCGGTTTAGGCTGTAAGGTAAAACTTTACGTTTTTACTTATAAAAAACTTAGTGTTCCGAGTCGTCAATATTATAGTGATATTTAGTACTTAAATTATTTTGTGTGTTGATTTGAGATGTTTTGATGGAGATGGTTAGTAAAGTTTGTGACGGTACAATTCTGGTACTATAATAATTTTGTAAACCTATGGTCCTAAAAAGCATAATTATTGTATTTTTATTTTCTAACCATTTATTTTTTAATAATAATAATTTTATTTCATAATCCCTATAAAGTTTTGGTGAATAAACTATAGAATATTTTAAACAACGCACATTTGAGTTAACAGGATTTCTGTCGAATTCGCTGGAAAGCTACAAATGTCGCAAAAAACTGTTTGTCACAGATAACAAGTAAACAACCAAGCCCAATTATGTCAGAACTAAGGAATGCGAAGCGCAGTGTATTCGACGAGGTTTGGCGTTTGAACAAAGGGCCAGTGACGTATTTTTGCCCCACCTCCGCAATGTTTAACAAAGAAACTGTGTCATTTTCGTCCAGACAGTGAACCGAGCCGGCCGGCGTATTCACTAAGTGTGTTTATTTAAATTTTACACCACCAAAAGTGGGTTAATAACTGTTAATAACATAATAATGGTGGTACCGTCACAAATCTTGAGTTGATGTCATCGGCCGAGTGAAACCGTGATAAAAGAATTTGGCAGAAGTGTGATCCGAGGGGGGACACTACAATTCGAGAGTGTGTGCCCAAAGACGATGTGACAGGTCGGATTTTGCACGTGCAATCGAAGGATTCGAGTAGTGCGATGTCATCAACCCAAATTTGAAGCTAAGTATCAGCTACAACCATTTGATATCAAAGAAATTTTAAAATGACCGAAATTCAGTAAATTCATTTCAATTAAAATTATTCATTTAAAATAAATAAAAATGAGCTCATAAAAATAATAATTGTACCAGAGAGTGTGAGAGAGAGAGAGAGAGAGAGAGAGAGAGAGAGAGAGAGAGAGAGAGAGAGAGAGTGAATAATGAAAGACTATTAAAAAGTGCTGGGTTCTGCAAAGTAAATGCATATATATATATATATATACACATATTGAAATGTTTAATGTTTCATAGAGTTTAAAAAATATAAATATGTAAAGGTAATAACTATGTATTTTGGAGGGCTTGTGAAAGGGAAATTTAACTTAATTTGAATGTCGCCACCTGGCTGAGAATAGCTTGTTTTTGTCATGTAATTAAATTACATATTATAAATAAACAGGGTAATGTCATATGGTAAACAATTTAACAAAGTGTCATTATTTCAAATAACACTTTCCGCTACTCAAGTTCGCTTAAACGAATGTCTGCCCTTAAAAGTAAGTAAACTTCCTGTTTATATTTACGTTTTAATATATCACAAGATGGCACCCGACATTTGAAATTAAATACAATTATTGGCAAAATTAAAGTGTAAAGTTATATTTTATTAGCAGTAATAAAAATAATATAACAAGTTTGAGAAAGATATAAGTAAATAAGTTGTACATGTAGACGTATTTACCAGATATCCGTCGTGCGACTTCGTTTTTCTTGTCCTTTATGACGCGTTTCGGCAACGAATTGCCATCTTCAGTAAACTTGATCACTCATTAGAGATCGTTAAAAAATTAAAATACTAAAATCATTACAGTAAAAGTGCACTTTTATGACAGCGGAAATTCACATATGCGAACATGAAATTTTATGTTTCTCGCGTGGACATTATCAATCGACTGATTCACTGTTTATGTATCCACTGATAAAACTGTTTTGTTTATTATAGCCCATGTGTACTGTAACTTTCTATTTACCGGCGCCCGTGTGCAAGTATTGCCGTGTCGTACAATATTTTATGTGAAAATGTAAGTTTATCGTTCAAGACATAATCACTGTTGATTTTGACGGCTTTATATATTTCATACTCCTCAAGTGCGTCCATGTATTTTCCTTTCCTGCAGCAATGCATGGGCTGGAAATTTGTCTCAAAATCACTGTAGTTATGATTACATAGCATCAGGTGTCTGGCAAAATTTGATGTTGTTTTATGCAATTCCCTTCTGGGAAGATGTTCTTTATATCTTTCTTCAAACGGTCTGCCTGTTTGGCCTATGTAGAACATATCGCAGCAGGTATTGTATATAATAATAATCAAAATACAAATTGAGGGATAATAGGCCCAAATAGTATAGAATGTAAAATAATATAATACCAAAATGTTAACTAACCAATATAATTGAATAATACAAGAACACAATCATTATAGATACATATAATTAATAGTGTGAATAATGGTAGACCTAATGTTATAAAATAAATACTGTACAATCAAATAATAATTATCAAATGTATATAAGATGGAAAAACAGTAAAAGTACCTAGTACAGCAATGGCTGAACTACCTAAGAAAAATAGAAAAAATAGAAAATCTTTATTAAATGATTAAACTTTTTATTTAAATGTTCAAAAGTAAGAATAAAGTTGTGTTTATGTTATTTATAGTTTTGTTAAGTAATGAGTGGATGACATGTCTTATGCAGGATTTATGTAACCAGGCATAGACAGATTGTTTGATCACAAAATGTGAATTATGTTTTTTTATAATGTTCCAGTAATAATTATTGTTGTAATTTTAAATAATAATACTAATAGAGTTATAGGGAGTAGTTTTGATGGTAGTTGCATAGTTAATAGGTGTTACAATAACAGAAAATATAAATTTAACATGTCAAGACATAGGCCTATAAAAACTTTGGAATTTTGTAAATTTTAGGAAATACATTTAGAATATTATAAAACAAATGTTGTAATATGGATAGGTTTATAATTAATAGTATACACAGCAAATATGAAATCGAAATAATCAGTTTTAAATTATTTAAGAAAATTCAAATAGCAAATGTAATATCAGAATTTCTTAAGCAAAAATAGGCATGTTTGGTGTCTATGTGTCACAAATGTTAAAACCAAAATAATGATGCTATTAGTTTTAAATTCCCAATTAGTATAACAGAGTTATACTAATTTAAAAGTTTTGGCCAAGTTCATGCAATAAAGCAATGAATTTGTATGACAATGTATATCTGAATCAACCAACCAGATTTCAAGTTTTACCTTAGCAACCGAAAATTCAGATATATAAAATAGGACTTCTTTAACAACCATCATTGAAGACAGATGCGTTTTTAAAACATCTTAACTAATTATAGTTTAAACAGAGTAAACCTAAACCAAACATAGTAAAACGAATCAGGACAGTTATTGAAGAACATTATAGGAACCCAAGAACAACCAGACACCAATTCGGAAGAATACAAATCCTGGAAGAGGAATTGAGGAAGATTTGAACCCCACCTTCGTCCTGAACGAATAAAAGAAGAGGATCTGGGTGAATCTGAATAATTTTATAACATTATTTAACAACAACACCCACATATACGAGCACACGAACCACTTAGAAAACTAAACAATAAAAAACCACATACAATATAATACACCAACACTAAAGAACACTTGAAGATAACACAAATTAATTATTACCCCTTTTGAATACCAAAAAACTGAACGACAAATAATAAATATCTAAACTGTTCATAATCTACAACTGTGGATAACACCCACACGACTACTAGTTTGCACTATAAACATCAAAACCTTTTATATCCTTCTATTGTAAAGTTTGTATTTTGATTTTAAGAGTTGTATTAATTGTTTAACTATAATATTCGGACTGAATATGCCCTGAGATTATTTTATTTAATAGAAATAAAACAATGAGCATCATTGTCTTGGCTGATTCCAGTACAGTTATCTAGTTACTACCAACTTATGAACGAAGACGACATAATTTGTCACAATTTGTATTTAAAATAAAGAAAAAAGAGAAACGTAATTGATCAATCCTTCAATTGAATAAAGCTTGATTGAAAGAGTACATCTGTTTGGTTTTATTTTGCATTATTATTACTGTTAAAATTAAAAAATACGACAGCACAGCAAAGCGGACGGAGCGGCAGTTGGCAGCTCCGCATTACGTCACTGGTTTTGGACGCCGAGGCGAGAGTGAATGGCGGGAATAGTGAACAACGACCGTAATCGAATTTAATATACTAAATAAAGTATTTGGTACAAATTGACGCATCCAACTTGCGGAATAATAACTCGTACCATTATTTATTGGTACAAATTGACGCTTCCAACGTGCGACATAATAATAAACTCGGCTCGTAAGTTATACTGTTACAAATTGGCGAACCAACGTGTGAGGCGATAAATTAAAATATAATTTATAATGAAACAGCATAAAATAAATGAAAATGAGGAAGCGAGAAACATCGCGCAAACGACCAGCTGAAACCGAGAAAGAAAGCGAATTAAGCATGGATGACAAAGAAGCAACACCGGTTGAGGAAGTAGAAACTATAATAAGGAAGGCTCGGGAGAAACAACCAGAAGAAGCCACACAAACAGAAAACGAGAAGACGCAAGAAATGATTAAACGTATGATGGAATTAATGCAGGAAACTGGTAAGAAAACGGAGGAGAGTAATAAGAAACTAACGGACGAAATGAAGGAAGACTTCAGTAAGAAAATGGAAGAATTAAGTGAGAATAGTAATAAGATATTAGAAAAATTGAAGGAAGAATTAAGTGAGAATAGTAATTAGAACTTAGTAATTTTGAAGGAAGATTTAAGTAAGAAGATGGAGGAAATAAAAAGTGATAATAAACAGACAAAGGAGGAACTGAGCCGAGAATTGAAAGAGAATAGCAGGAAAATGGAGGAGAAAATAGACGAATATAATAGAGCATTGAGGGAAGAATTGAAGGGAAATTTGGTAATTTGGTTCCTGGTGGAAACCATGAAAAAATTGGATGAACACAAAGAATCATTAAAAGAAGAGTGGAATAACAAGATGGAAATTAATAACCGGCAATTGCAGGAAGAATGGGACAAGAAGCTAGAAGAACTGGTGACCGAAATTAAAAGGGTAGAATCCGAGACCAAGGAAAGGTGTGAGCGGATGAACCAAGAGATACTGAGCGTCCGGGAAGAAACAAATGGACGAACAGAAAATATAAAAACCAACCAAGCAGTGAGGGGAGATAGATTAGAAAGCATAGGTACTAGTCTTAATCGGGTACAAGACCAAACAACTGCCCATAGAGATGAAATCAACTCTCTAAGAAACAGACAATGTACCGGTGCCCATACCACATGTGAGGAAAATCGAGAAGTTATCGACTTCCAGAATTATAGAAAAAACCCCATGCTATTCCTAGAACAGGTAGAAGAACAAATAGCAAAAACCGGAGACGACAGATGGGTTGTAATTAGAAGTATGCTGGACGAAATGTTCAGAAAAGTCTATGATAATTGGTGGACGGCGATGCGGCCGAATATACAAAATTTTCAAGAATTTAAAAGACAATTTAAATCCAAATACTGGTCTGATGCAACACAACACATGATAATAAGTGACATAGGATTGGGCCGATATGATCTACAAGGCAAGCAAACTCCGACCGCATACTTTCTGGGCAAGATTAACATAGCCAGACATTTAGAGCCTGCAATTCCTACTGAATGTTTAGTGAGGCTATTGGCTTATCACTATGGTGGAGAAATTACGAGAGGCCAAATAAACGGACGGATACAAACCGTTGAGGAGATGTCGGCATTGTTAGCGGAAATGGAACAAGAGAAGAGCTTCCTCCAATACATACGAAGGAGCGACGAGATGGACAGAAATAATGGTCGCCGCGACGCCCGATATGAAAACTACGGGAATAGACCAAATAATAATAATTATAACAACAACTACGGTAACCACTATCAACGTAATTACCAAAATAATAATAACAATAACAACTATCCACAGAATAATGCTATGAATAATAACAACAATAACAACAGCCACTATTACCGTAGCTCCCCTACGAATCATATAACGGATACCAGCGTGCCAATGATAGAGACAATCACTACCAAAACAACCGAGGTCATCAAAACAATACGATAACCGATACAGACAGAATAATAATGGCAATTATAACAACCAAAACCAAACATATCGAAGGCATGTGAATTATGTGAGCACCGAAGATAGAGATATGGGAAGACATTCGTACCAGGGACGAATGAATTATAATGGGAACCGGGAGACAAGTTTTCAGGAGAATAACCAACGCTACCGGGATGAACATAGGCGTAGTAGGAGTTGCGACGATGACAGGAATAACAGAAACTTAGTGACGTTCAATAATAACGCCATTGAGATACAAGAATTACCGAATAGAGACAGACCCGGTCAACCAGACAACAGGACCGAGGAGATCAGCCCTGATTTAAACGGACCGCTGCAGTGAGAAACCAACAGGTCCCATCACTGAACCGACAATTTGGGTACTTACTAGGACGAGACAAAACGACTGACAATACAATAACAATAGTGCACAATCATTTTTTAAAAAATGTGAGAGAAGAATTACTAAACGAAGATACAATAACGAACAATAATTTGAATAATGAGATTGCCTATATTATCGCCCAAGTAAATGGACTAGACACAAGATTCATGATAGATACAGGCGCAAACGTGTCGTTAATCGATAACAACGAATACCACAAAATTCAAAAATTAAGTAAGATCATCTTACCGACTCTACCAATCCAGAATATAATTTTAATTGGAGCCACCGGAAGGCAAAACACGTCAATAAGAAAACAGGTATCATTAGCAGTGACCAGCGGAAATATAGCTATACCTATGATTTTTCTAATAGCTAGTAACCTACCATTTAATCTACTAATAGGCTGTGATATTTTGAGAAAATACTCAGCAATAATTGACATGAGACAGGCCATAGTGTCATTAAAAATGGATAATATAGAATGGACAGCAAAATTGGTAGAAAATAAAAATGTACCTTCATGCAATAGTATTAATAGTATAAGAAAATTCAATAATGATCAAGATGATTCATGGAATATAAGAAGGGAATACTTTGGGAGTGAAGACAGTTTATGGTTGGAAAAATTAGAAGAGATCCGACAATTTCGGTCAGAACAAAATGAATGTAATTTAACTACACAACAAATAGCAAAGTTAATATCAATACATAATAAATACTGCTATGTTTTCTCTGATATACCTGGCAAAGTAAAAAATTATCAATTTACACTACAATTCAAGGAGCCTGTAAATTTTAATAAGAAATCATATCCCGTTGCTTATGCATTAAAAGAAGCAGTGAGGACTGAACTAGACAAAATGATGGCAGAAGATATTATTGAGTACAGCTGTTCCCCATATACTAGTCCATTAATACCCGTTGCCAAGAAAGATGGCAAAGTACGACTCTGTTTGGATGCTAGAGAGATCAACAAGATCATAGTTAATGACAGAACATCTCCTGGAGAGAATGAGGAGATACTGAAAAAATTTAATGGCATACAATTTATTAGCACCTGGGATGCTGTTTGTGGGTATTGGCAGGTGGAGTTACACCCAGATAGTCGAAAGTACGTCGCCTTTATTTTCGAAGGGAGGAACTACCAGTTCAAGCGACTACCGTTTGGACTGGTAAACTCAGAAGCTGCATTCGTAAGATGTATGGACCAGGTGTTGGGTCCAGATACTATTCCATTTACAACAGTCTATGTTGATGACTTGTTGATTACTTCAGTGAATTGGGAAGACCATTGTGACAGAGTAGGGCAAGTATTACAAAAATTATCAGACAATAACGTCACCCTAAAGCTTCAAAAGTCCAAACTTATCGCCAGTGAAGTCCAGTTCCTGGGTTTTAACTTATCAAGACAAGGAATAACACCATCCAATGAAAAGATAGAAGCTATCCAGAAGTTCCCAAATCCTAAAAATAAAAAGCAACTTTAATCATTTCTGGGACTTTGTAATTACTATAGGAAGTTTCAGAGAAATTATTCCGAAATGACAGCGAAGTTTTCTCCACAATTATCCTCCAAGAACAAATGGTCATGGGGACAGGAACAAGACAACTTACTCCAAATGATCAAGCATAATTTCTTAAATTCAGTTATATTAAAACATCCTAATTTCGACCAACCGTTCTTCATGAACTGCGATGCCAGTGATATAAGTTTAGGATCTGTATTATACCAAGAAGATAGTGAGGGAAACCATCAGGTGGTGAGTTTTGCAAGCAGAATACTTAATGGATGTGAACGCAATTATAGTGTAACGGAAAAGGAGTTATTAAGCGTTGTATTCGCTTGTGGAAAATACAGAACCTATATTCTTGGATACCCGATAACTGTGAGAAGTGACCATAAGTCAATATCTTTCTTAAAAAATTGCAAGCTTAACCATGGAAGATTGACAAGGTGGATACTTGCACTACAGGAATACCATATTAATTGGGAGAATGTTCCAGGAAAACAGAATAGTGCTGCAGATATATTGTCCCGGGTTAACATAGAACAGAAAGCTTTTGAAGGTGAAAAGGAAACAATCATCAAGGTATACACTATCATAAAAAACAAATCAGATTTGGAAAACCTCATGAAATCAATTTCGCAACAACAAACAGAGGATACAAAAAACAACAATTTTAGGCAAAGACTGATCCAAAAGGATGAAAAAATTACTGCATATTACTGTCTACATTGAGATATTATTAAACTCATTACATATATAAAAACATAAATTTATAAATTTGCTTCCACCTACCTGCAAAGCTTCCTTTATCTGGGTCCAGGATTCTCGCACGAACGCAAGATGTTAGCGTGATTTATAGGTTTTTGAAATAAGTGACTCGACTCATTTTTAAATGAAGAGAATTGATATTTTAATTTTTTAAAATCATTTAAAATTTCAACAATTTTACTGTTTTTTTGCATAGAACATAGCTACTTAGTGATTTTTTCTTTGCTTGAATTACATGAGTACCATTCCTAGTCTATCTTATTCTAGTGCTTACCTTAGTATATATACACACATCAACATAAACACCCCAGCTTTGCTCACTCACACATCCACACCTGCATTATTTAAAACCCCTTAACCTTTTATTGCCCCAAAGCCCGTAAACATTTGTCGTAATCTTCCCCGCCGGCAATGTGGTTTTCGTGCGCACTCATTTTTACTCTGTTTAATTGATATCTGTGTCCAAAATTTAACTCAATGTGTTCTCCACTGTTTTATCGACTGCGGTCACATAGTTTTAACTGTTAGGTCACTTTACTACTGACAATTTATAAAATTTGTTTAACAAGTAACCCCGTAGCGTTGTACCGACCGGTACTTTCTGTGACGAACTGGGAGAACGGCGTAGCATGCGCGGTTGACTTGATTGAGTCTCTCGTGGTGGAAACCAAAGCCTTATAATTGTTCGCCACAGCTTCATCCCATTCAACTCATGCTGTTGGCGTTGTGTAAGTTGTATTCGGATATCGGTTAGGCACTGGCTAACGTCACGAGATGGGCGTGACTTAATTTGCATATCCGTCGCCTCAGTAGATGAAAGTGAATTAAAATCGTTTCTTGGCCATCTTAGTTTGGAAGGTAGCGTCCCCGCACGCGTGTGCTCGTGTCATGCATACGAGCGCCCGGTCACACTCAAACAAAGTTCTTGGAAACTAGGGTGGTGCGGATTCCTCTACCGATTGCACAACGTGATATTGCACCTTTGTTAAAAACTGTTCTTGCAACTCAACACGGGGTCTGGTCACCGTTGAAATAAAATTTACACATATTTTTCTGAATCCCCGAAAATGCAATAAATAAAAATACCCACCAATTTGGCCCGTTACAATACCCCCTCAATGAGAGGTCTTCTGTCAAAACAGAAGAAATCTCATTGATAAAAACCCCTAAGAGGACCGGTGAGGAACTGGTGCCAACAACCCCCTTTTGTTCTTACTCTGCATGGGTAAACGACCCCCCTGGCTCGGCGACTATGGACGCATCTGAACGAGATCACTGGACTTCTCTGTAAGAGATCCCAACACCGAAAAATCGAACAGACACGCACCACAGTGCACCTCGCCTTCTATCATGCTAACCCAAAAAATCCTCACTCCCTGGCTTAGATCATGCCAGATCCTCAACAGATATGTTTCCCCTTTTTCTGCAAACTGGGCTGCCTTTAGCAGATACTGGGCTCACGCACACACTCACATTACATACTGAAAAATTGAAAGATTCTTTGAAAATTTATTTAAATTACAACTCATTTGCTGTTTTCGTTGAAAATCAAAACACAAATTTTGCATCTATACTGAATCTATTCTCTTCATTAGTTTTTCTGTTATTTAAAATAAATCAATTGAACACTTCTTTAAAATAAGAACATCCTTAGCCTAACATGTGATTACACCTAGAGTCTAACAATACAATTCAATAAAATAATTCAATAATAATAAACACGGTTAGTACACAAACAATAAAATAATCAAGGTTTAAAAATATCCATTAGCTGGTAGGCGCAAAATCAAACAATTTTTTTTTTTTTTTCAAAAAAACATTTTCCAAAAAAAATCTTAAATTCAAAAAATTTAAATTTCTTAAAATATTTTCTTTCCATATTGAAATTATTTAAATATTGTTCAAATTAATTCAAGACAAAAGTTGAATTAACTTCCTTGCTAAACATCTCTAGTATATGACCTCACCTATCAGCTGATCCAAACTAGGTCAAGTCAAGAACCTTGACCTACATACGTTATGTACAAGTTCTATCTGAAAATATTAAACATCGGTAAAATTCTGTCTTTCAACACAAAACATAATAAAATAAAACATTTAAAATAACAAAATATTATTATAATTCACAATTAAATTGCTATTTAAATTATTCAAATAAACACTTTCTAACTTTACATTTCCAAATTCTATCAAAATTGTCACTGGTTACCATTAAAATTTTTATCTCTTTACTATAAATCTCTTTATTTAATAATCGCATATCCAATACTTTGGGTGATTTAAATACTTATAACTCGATTTGCCATTTAGCCTTTATACAGATATAATCTTTCTCACTCTTTGATTCTACTACTAACCACTTTGAACTAATATGACACCCATCTCTATCAAAATATCTATCGAACACTCTCTAAACCCAACTTACTAATAAAGTCAAATCGCCACCTTCTCTCGATATATAAAAAAATACTCTCTAACCCTTTGTACTTAGGATAAGTGTGTGTCCCCCCCCCAAAAGCTCATCCCATTATGTTGGTTCCTGGATTCTACCTAAGGTAACCCTTTCCGGCGTCAAACGGTCCCTTCCCGTCCCAACCCTTTTGTTGCGGACTCCCACATTACACTATCCCCTCTTACAAAATTGCCATCCCCAAATCTCAATCTTATTATCTCACTTCAACTACAACAAAATAACATCATCAATTATAAACATCAATATATCACTCATTACTCTACATATATTCCCCATATCTACTGTGTCAACATCCAATACTTCTCAAATTCTATTACATTAATTCAAAACAATATTACATTAATTCAAAACAATATTATTCTTTCTACTATCACTTTAGCTTTGACTTGGACTGATCTATATGTCCCAATAAAATCTTAATCACCCACAATCTGTCTCTTATTATTTTACAATTCATTTAAAATCTTCATTACATTAAATTACTTTTCTCATCATTTGAAATAGCATCTTTACCACATTAAAACATTATATTTAACATTAATTACCTTGAACATTAATAAACAATTTAACAGTGACATTTCATTACTGATCAGCTGACATTCCTAGTAAGGTGAACGACCTCACTGCCCTCATTTAACAATTTACACATTATATAAAACACATATTTTTTATTAATTCTTATATCTAACATATTACAATAAAATAATACATTGAACACAATAAAACATAGAATGACTACAGTATACTGAATGTATGAAACCCTATTTGTCAAAGCAGAATACAAGCGTTTAACTAGAGCAAAATTGATTTATCGTTTTTAATTTACAAAATTTAAGTACGTTGCCCATCTGAGCAACCCCCTGATCCACACACACTATTGTAATTTATGTTAGACTGTAGCGCCTATTTGCTTTCACAAAGACTGCATATTTGGAGGAATTGGACATCTCCGTGTCTTTGCTTCGGCTTGACATTTTAACGATTGTGGATATCGACATATCCTTGTTTTATATTGAAATGCCCTTAAAACGGGTCTACCACCTGGCTATGCTGTCCCCACACGGACAGAGTGGCAGCCGCTGTTCCATAGTTCCTGGATTTCCCCTAATTTCACCCCCATTTAATTTCTATTATAAACCAATTTCAAGTCAGCTATGGTCAAGGGACTTGATATGGCCATAGCTGACCGCTAGCCAAAGCCACGATTAGTGCTGGTAAGGCAGTAATCGCCCGAAAAGTCGGGGAAATCTAACTTTCATTTCAATGCCTGTTCTATACATCATTGTTATGTATGGCACGAGCGTCTATCAGGGTACAAATTGAATTTGTACAAAAAGAGGTGTGCCGCACATTTTCGCCATGTTGGCCTCCGATGGAGGTAACACTCTCTGTTACCCCCAACCCATTACACTATTGACTGGGGCACAGGCCACCCCAGCGATAGTACCTTAATAACTAAATAAAATTTTATATAAAACATTGTAATATGACATTCTCATCAATCATTTATCATTTAATTCATTCATCACCTTAAAATTTTCAAATTTATTATTAATAATTATTATATATCATCTTTCAGTTATTATTTTAATTATCATTTTTATTTAACACAATTATTTCAAATCATCTCATTATTGAATTAAAATCCTTTCATTTGAGTTACACCTGTAAACATTTTTATTATACTTGATTCGTACTATAAAATTTTTATACTTACAATCCATTTAAACTGACATACACAAAATATATGCACCATACACCAATACTTTCACGTAATCTCTGAAACATTTAACAAGATGTTAGTTCAAATCTAACAATTTATTAATTACCAAATTCACACCTCGTAAAATAATAATTTAAACTTATTAGAAAATTCAATTATACAACATTTAAATTAATCAAAATATTTAAAACATCTCAGATCCTTCTAATTAAATTAATTACTAAAAATACAAATTCCATTGCTATCAAAACAATTACAATTCTTTAGTTACTGTCTTCAAAATTAATTTTATTTATTTAAATTGCAAAATATTAATATTATTATTACAACAATTACCTGCATACACATTGTTTACCTGACATCCTACAATACACACAAATAAATTTACTAAACATTTATTTACAAACTTCTGTCATTAATGGTTCCGTTTTTTCACACTTCATTGTCCAAGTCTGCCAGGTCAAAAACCATAAAACAAAAATATTTATAACTGTCCATTAATTGTTTTATAGTCTACCCTCCATCGTCAAAGATTAATCTTTGTTTTATATAGCACTTTTAAATTTTATTAACACACATACTGTTGTCTTGTGTGTCATAACCAAACAATTTCAATTTATCTGTTTTATCAAAATAATCATGCACCAAATCTACATTAAGTGTTTCTGTTAAGTCTCCATCAGTAAATATTTCCAATATCGGGTCAGTTACTTTTTTGTTATAAATTAAATCATTCTTATTTGAATACAATTAACATTTCTTTCAACTCACCATAATCTCTCTTTAATTCATACACTTCTATCTCTTTCTCAACACACAATTTTCTATCTAACTCTCTCTCCTCATAACACCATCTCATATCGTCTATATTACTCCAGACAGAGGGTACAAAATTATACAACAACAATAAACAACTCAAATCTTCTACTAACACGGGACTCTTGCCCTTCAAAAACAACACTTGTGAATACATTAAATCATCATCAATAATAAGGGGAAAATTTACCCTCTGCCCCCATTCTACCACTATACTATTTTTTCGCTCTCTCTCTGCTTCGTAAACACACATTAACATTTCATCATCACTACATTTTGCAATTTCATCAGTACTCTCACTATTTATTTTCACCGTATCACTTTCTGATACTAACTCTTCAAATACATTACTATTCTCAATATTACATTCATTATTTTTGACATTATCATCATCATTAGTTAACTCTTTATCTAGTATCCCATTTTGACACATGTCATTATAATTTTCATTCGTATTATTCTTATTTGGATTCATTACAACTACTCCCATTCTCTCGATACTATGTTCTAATTTATTCAAACTAGTTCTTATTGTTTCATTGGTATTTTCTAAACATTTATTCATTTCTTGTATCTCATTTTTTAATTCATCGAATTTAACATTGGAATCGCTTTTTTGTTCCTTAAATTTTGCATTTACGTTGTTATTTATATTTTCCGACATGGTTTTTATTAGATCAAACAGATCGTCCATCGACAACTCTTTAACTCGTGTTGTCGATGGAGTAGATTGCGCTGCTACATTTTTGTCAGTGAAGCTGACTTCTTCATTATTGATTTTACTTTCTCTATTCGATTTTGGGGTCGTTTGGATCCCCGAATCATCTGTACTATTTGATTCATTCGTGTTGCTTATATTTGTAGTTTTGTCGTCTTGACCTACATTCGGTGTTGAATGTACTTCAAGACTACTCCTAACAGCTGATTCATCAAATTCAGCTATTTCGCTTATAACAGTTGAGTCGGACAAAACGACTCCATTCTCTGTATTTTCCATTTTTATAAATTTACTTAGTCTCTTTTTTATAACTTATTTATTATCTGAACAAAATCTCATAACTTAACTCTTTAACTGTATTTTACGTTACGTATTTTTGCTTAACCTCTAAATCACGCTTACATCCTATTTGTAGGTGCGGTTTTTACTTTATTTTTATTTATTCATAAAAACTGTCCCTGTCGGCTGCGCCACTGAGATATTATTAAACTCATTACATATATAAAAACATAAATTTATAAATTTGCTTCCACCTACCTGCAAAGCTTCCTTTATCTGGGTCCAGGATTCTCGCACGAACGCAAGATGTTAGCATGATTTATAGGTTTTTGAAATAAGTGACTCGACTCATTTTTAAATGAAGAGAATTGATATTTTAATTTTTTAAAATCATTTAAAATTTCAACAATTTTACTGTGATTTTGCATAGAACATAGCTACTTAGTGATTTTTTCTTTGCTTGAATTACATGAGTACCATTCCTAGTCTATCTTATTCTAGTGCTTACCTTAGTATCTATACACACATCAACATAAACAGCCCAGCTTTGCTCACTCACACATCCACACCTGCATTATTTAAAACCCCTTAACCTTTTATTGCCCCAAAGCCCGTAAACATTTGTCGTAATCTTCCCCGCCGGCAACGTGGTTTTCGTGCGCACTCATTTTTACTCTGTTTAATTGATATCTGTGTCCGAAATTTAACTCAATGTGTTCTCCACTGTTTTATCGACCGCGGTCACATAGTTTTAACTGTTAGGTCACTTTACTACTGACAATTAATAAAATTTTTTTAACAAGTAACCCCGTAGGGTTGTACCGACCGGTACTTTCTGTGACGAACTGGGAGAACGGCGTAGCATGCGCGGTTGACTTGACTGAGTCTCTCGTGGTGGAAACCAAAGCCTTATAATTGTTCGCCGCAGCTTCATCCCATTCAACTCATGCTGTTGGCATTGTGTAAGTTGTATTCGGATATCGGTTAGGCACTGGCTAACGTCGCGAGATGGGCATATCCGTCGCCTCAGTAGATGAAAGTGAATTAAAATCGTTTCTTGGCCATCTTAGTTTTGGAAGGTAGCGTCCCCGCGCACGTGTGCTCGTGTCATGCATACGAGCGCCCGGTCACACTCAAACAAAATTCTTGGAAACTAGGGTGGTGCAGATTCCTCTACCGATTGCACAACGTGATATTGCGCCTTTGTTAAAAACTGTTCTTGCAACTCAACACAGGGTCTGGTCACCGTTGAAATGAAATTTACACATATTTTTCTGAATCCCCGAAAATGCAATAAATAAAAATACCCACCAATTTGGCCCGTTACAACATGAAGACATATTATTTTACAAACCAAATAATAACCAAGGATCATGGAAGGTAGTGATACCTAAAGCATTAGAAAAAGAATTGATACTGGACTACCATAGTCGATATGGGCATATGGGTGCATTAAAAGTGATGAAAGCACTTGAGGAACACACTTACATTAAGAATATCAACCGGAGAGTTAGAGAATATATTCGGCAGTGCCACATCTGTCAATTGGCAAAATGGAATAACGAGAAAACAGAAGGAATAATGCAGCCAATTACATCAACTGGTAAATTAGAGAGAGTATTTTTAGATGTGTGTGGACCGTTACCTCACAGTGGAGGGAGAAAACAATATAAATTCATTATAATCATGTTCGACCATTACTCCAAATTTACAAAACTGTACCCCATTAATCGGGCAACTACAAAAAAGATTCTGCAAATAGTAATCCAACAATACATACCAGAATTAGGAACTCCAAGGTCAATTATTACAGATCACGGGACTCAGTTCCGAGGAAGGGTATGGAAGGAGACTTTGTTAGACCTAGGTGTCAAGACATATAAAACATCTGTCTATCACCCAAATAGCAATCCAGCGGAAAGAGTACTGAGGGAGGTCGGCAGGATCCTCAGGACCTATTATTTCGATAAACACCAGAAGTGGAGTGACTACATTACACAAACAGAAAGCTTTATCAACTTAGCTTACCATGAATCAATACAAGATACTCCATATACTATAATGCATGAAAGACTACCACCCCGAGAAATTATTGAAATAATCAACTTCCCAAACAACCCAGCTTACCAGTTCGACAACGTGAGATTCCACAGCAATCTGAATGAGCAAGTGGAGAAAAGAAGGAAAAAATACAAAATAGTTCAACAGAAAATAATCCAGTACAAGATTGGAGATAAAGTATTGTTAAAAAACAGCGAATTACCAAGTTCTAAGGAAGGAATAGCAAAAAAGCTATTATTACTTTATAACGGACTATATGTTGTTGTAAAAAACAATAACAACAATACTTATGTAATCAGTGAAGTGGAGACGAAGAAGATTAAGGGAACATACAACCAAATTTCCTTAAAAATGTATTATGAAGCCAATTAAAACCATTTTTGAATAAATCTCAAAATTCAAATAAATAGTAAGGACAACTTACAGTACATTTTGACAATGTTATTTTGGATCAAGTGTATAAACGAATTTGAATAAATTTCAAAATTCTAAACGAAATAAGCACCTCTTATTAAAGACAATTACGAACTTATTATTTGAATATAAAAGAAAGAGACAACATCCTTGAATTAGGAGAAACCAAAGTATTATAAAATGAATAAGAAAGCACAAATGTAGACAAACGACGATAAAAATAAGACGAGACTAGAAACAAAATTACTACAAATAACCTATCATGATTGTGAGTGAATCAACAACTATAGATACAGATACTTGTTACGTTTTAAGTGAATAAAGATAGTGAATGAAAAATGAAGATTAAGCAGTACTGATAAAGAAGGAAAGAAGATAGTACCAATTAAAAAAAAAAAATGTTATTAATATCGCCACAAGAAAATAAACATCTGAAGGAATCAATGTAAAGGAATATTTAGATCTGAGAATTTAAACTGAGTGAACCATCCCAAGAATATATTATTATATTATTTTTATTTGATTTAGTCGTGAATAGACTAGTTATTATTAAATGTGACTGACTGATGAGATAGTCCAGCAATCGATATTATTGATGTATTATGTATTATAAGGGCAGCGGGGTATTAGGTCAAGAGAGCCCCCCGATTGATTCCAAGATATATGTGATAATGATTAATTTGTTAGGGAGGTAACATGTTCCAGGGATAGAACACTTATAATTAAAGACAAGAATACCAGATCATAAAAAGTATAACAAGTGCTAATATGAAAGATAAAATAATTGATAATTTCAACAAAATATATTATTTTGTTAAAATAATCAAATTTGGTGGCAGGGTATTATGTAACATTACATTTGGCATAGCTTGATATCGTACCAGATTTAATGAAGATCATGGATAAGAAATTTAACAAGAAGAAACATATCTTTTAAAAATGATAGTGAAGATGAACAAATGACAAATTTAAACTGACTTAGACTATAACTGACCGTACCCAAATTAATGTTTAGGTAAAGTGATGATGAAATAAAATCCAAATAATTACAATAATAATACTTACAATGCCAGACAGCATTATGGACCATTACCATCAGTAAACAAATTGTTTTGTTAAAAGTATCATTTAATATAATAATAATCAAAATACAAATTGAGGGATAATAGGCCCAAATAGTATAGAATGTAAAATAATATAATACCAAAATGTTAACTAACCAATATAATTGAATAATACAAGAACACAATCATTATAGATACATGGAAACATATAATTAATAGTGTGAATAATGGTAGACCTAATGTTATAAAATAAATACTGTACAATCAAATAATAATTATCAAATGTATATAAGATGGAAAACAGTAAAAGTACCTAGTACAGCAATGGCTGAACTACCTAAGAAAAATAGAAAAAATAGAAAATCATTATTAAATGATTAAACTTTTTATTTAAATGTTCAAAAGTAAGAATAAAGTTGTGTTTATGTTATTTATAGTTTTGTTAAGTAATGAGTGGATGACATGTCTTATGCAGGATTTATGTAACCAGGCATAGACAGATTGTTTGATCACAAAATGTGAATTAAGTTTTTTTATAATGTGTTGAACATTTTCCAGTAATAATTATTGTTGTAATTTTAAATAATAATACTAATAGAGTTATAGGGAGTAGTTTTGATGGTAGTTGCATAGTTAATAGGTGTTACAATAACAGAAAATAGAAATTTAACATGTCAAGACATAGGCCTATAAAAACTTTGGAATTTTGTAAATTTTAGGAAATACATTTAGAATATTATAAAACAAATGTTGTAATATGGATAGGTTTATAATTAATAGTATACACAGCAAATATGGAATCGAAATAATCAGTTTTAAATTATTTAAGAAAATTCAAATAGCAAAAATGTAACATCAGAATTTCTTACGCAAAAATAGGCATGTTTGGTGTCTACGTGTCACAAATGTTAAAACCAAAATAATGATGCTATTAGTTTTAAATTCCCAATTAGTATAACAGAGTTATACTAATTTAAAAGTTTTGGCCAAGTTCATGCAATAAAGCAATGAATTTGTATGACAATGTATATCTGAATCAACCAACCAGATTTCAAGTTTTACCTTGGCAACCGAAAATTCAGATATATAAAATAGGACTTCTTTAACAACCATCATTGAAGACAGATGCGTTTTTAAAACGTCTTAACTAATTATAGTTTAAACAGAGTAAACCTAAACCAAACATAGTAAAACGAATCAGGACAGTTATTGAAGAACATTATAGGAACCCAAGAACAACCAGACACCAATTCGGAAGAATACAAATCCTGGAAGAGGAATTGAGGAAGATTTGGACCCCACCTTCGTCCTGAACGAATAAAAGAAGAGGATCTGGGTGAATCTCAATAATTTTATAACCTTATTTAACAACAACACCCACATACAAGCACACGAACCACTTAGAAAACTAAACAATAAAAAACCACATACAATATAATACACCAACACTAAAGAACACTTGAAGATAACACAAATTAATTATTACACCTTTTGAATACCAAAAAACTGAACGACAACTAATAAATATCTAAACTGTTCATAACCTAAAACTGTGGATAACACCCACACGACTACTAGTTTGCACTATAAACATCATAACCTTTTATATCCTTCTATTGTAAAGTTTGTATTTTGATTTTAAGAATTGTATTAATTGTTTCACTATAATATTCGGACCGAATATGCCCTGAGATTATTTTATTTAATAGAAATAAAACAACGAGCATCATTGTCTTGGCTGATTCCAGTACAGTTATCTAGTTACTACCAACTTATGAACGAAGACGACATAATTTGTCACAATTTGTATTTAAAATAAAGAAAAAAGAGAAAAGTAATTGATCAATCCTTCAATTGAATAAATCTTGATTGAAAGAGTACATCTGTTTGGTTGTATTTTGCATTATTATTACTGTTAAAATTAAAAAAATACGACAGCACAGCAAAGCGGACGGAGCGGCAGTTGGCAGCTCCGCATTACGTCACTGGTTTTGGATGCCGAGGCGAGAGCGAACGGCGGGAATAGTGAACAACGACCGTAAACGAATTTAATATACTAAATAAAGTATTTGGTACAAATTGACGCATTCAACTTGCTTAATAATAACTCGTACCAGTATTTATTGGTACAAATTGACGCTTCCAACGTGCAACATAATAATAAACTCGGCTCGTAAGTTATACTCTTACAATATATACATGTGTTAGAAGTTAAGAGTTAAGAAAAACCAGTGCTTCTTAACACAAACCAGCACAGCTAAGGGGCGACAGATCAGTTAGGGATATGGTATTATACCAGGCCACTATTTGATATTTTTGATTTGATGTTTCAGTGTCTGGTGATGCTGTGGCGGCGGTCCTGAGCTGGCCAGCGCATCAGAGCAGGAGCGTCAAGTGCCTGACTGGCCTTGCGGTGTTGGGATCTCGAGAGAGAAGTCCAGTAAGGTCATTCAGGTGCAGTCACGGTCACTGGACCAAAGGTAAGTTAGATATTTCTTTATGTAAACCGTAAAGGGGGTTGTGGCGACATATCCTGACTGATCCCTTTAGGAAGTATGAATGTGTCAATGAGTTTTTATGCTTCGGCATAAAACCTCTCATTGAGGGGGTATTGTAACGGGACATTTCGACCTCCCTGGGATAATATAAAAAATTATTATGTTTTGATAAAAATAATATTTCCTTATGTAATAATAATTTTGGGGAAACAAAAAAAGTAATATGAAATATTAATTTTGGGAAAAAGGAAACAAACTTTATTTCATGAATTATACAACGCAATAGACAAACGTGCGAAATTGTGTCAAGGTCAGCTCCAGTGACAAGCAAATTATGTAACAGAACAACATACGATATTACGTCAGATCATACGTCACGCTGGAATGCATAGGAGTGTCAGCCGAACCTCACATATTGGCGTAGTGATACAAAACTAGAACAATAAGAATTGGTCACGTAACCGCGACCACTTCAGAAAATAGTCCAGTTCGCCTCGCCCCAGTTAAACTTTGCTACTTGTACCGGCCGGTCGAAAACAAAGTTCTAGAACGTAAAATCGCGGGCGCCCGCAGTTCAAAAAATGTACTATAAAATCAAAATTACACATAAGTAATGTGAATAAGTTTTTTTTTATGTAATAACAGTTTTGGCGTTATATAGTGAAAGCAACAAGAAGTGTACGAAATGACAGAAAATACGGGACAGTTCTTCTGGACTCAATTATCAGCTAAGTAACCAACGAGGGTAAAACCAAAAAAAATTGCAACCAGGGCTCTTAAAATTTCAATTTCATTATTTTAAGAAAAATGGAGATCTCCTAAAGTCTTGTGTGTGTGTGTGTGTGTGTGTGTGTGTGTGTGTGTGTGTGTGTGTGTGTGTGTGTGTGTGTGTGTGTGTGTGTGTGTGTGTGTGTGTGTGTGTGTGTGTGTGTGTGTGTGTGTGTGTGTGCACTGGTTTCCATTATATAAGTTAGGTTTGTAGTGAATTATTTTTTTTTTTTTTGAATATTACTGAAACAAAAAATGTAAGAGAGGGAGAAGGAAGAGTTTGTATGTAATGATGGGGTTGAAAGGAATGTATAGTTCTTTTTTTATTTTGATTGAAAAAGATAAATTTAATTGGATTTTATAATTTAATAAAGTAAGATTGATTTGAACATTAGAAAATGAATTAGTAGTTATTCCAAGCAACCATCTTGTTTTCAGCTCGTCCAATTCAAATCCTGGATACGGTAAGTAAAAAATTTAGGTTGGCAATATAACAAATGGCGGCACTAGCCATAAGTGTAAAAAACGTAAACAAAGTTTATTCATAAATTTATAAATAAAGTGACTTAGTTTGTTAGTTAACACTATCATGTTACCCAGGTATCTGAACTTATTAACTGCATCAAATTAATTATCCTCTATGCATAAATTATATAGATTTCTTCTCCTTTCTGATGCAGAAATCAGCATTTAGCATTCAGTATTTAGTTTTTCTGATATTTACATTGAGTCCCATTCCACTGTATTTTTGATTCAGCTCTTTGTATACCTTAACTAGTCGTTGTCTTGATCTGGCTACTGTCATAACATCGTCAGCATAAGCACATATTTGGCTTGTCTTATTTAATGTTGTTCCTCGCTGATCTATGTCTTTAATGGCATAATCCAGCATAATAATAAAGAGGGTGGCTGATAAGCCATCACCATGATTAACTCCCTTATTAAATGCAAATGATTCACTCAGCATATTATCATGTTTAATTTTTCAAACAATGGTTCCATCACCAAAAACAGAATTGACAGCACTGTTAGTGGAAGCCTCTGATGAGCTTGTAAAGAGCGAAAACTGGTTCAGGCAGTGCTAATATACATGTACATTATAACCAACGAATGGAAGTGGCATTCAATGAAATAATGAATTCATTGTCACATTATATTGAATTAAATAAATTAAATTAATAGAGCATGGCCGATGGTGAACATATTGCATGATGTCTCAATTATGCAAACATCATCATTTTACGTTTATGTAATACTAAAAAGGAACCACTGTGTGCGTGTGCCCGCGTGTGCGCACCACTAGCGTGGCGTCCATGTAACTTGTTGCCAGTTCTCTTACTGACCAGTTCTTAAGAGAACAAATATTAATTATATCACAGAATAAATACTTTAGCTATTGAATAATTTGAAATCCGAACAATATTAGTAGGGAAACTTGAAGAAAAGCATAGCATTGCTTTCGAACTGCTGGGCACTTGCACCATCTTGTCTTGCCAGCTCACACATCAGCAATATTTTACTGTGTACGGTCATTGACCTCATAGTAGTTGTCACTGTACAAACTGTGGAGGGGGGCACACTTGTCCACCCAATGTGTTGCTGCTGTATGAACCGGCAAAACACTCACTTAGCAGCTATGTTCGTTTTCAGTACTGACGTGCAGCAGATACTACATACCTATTTGTGTTTTGTTCCTTTAGTCAAGTGTTTCTTAGTTTGTCTGTTATTTTTAATTCGATTATTTGTGTTGTGATTTATTCTGTGTAAGTATAACAGAGTCAGATTCCATTGAATTGGGAACCTCTTCTTCTCCCAGTGAATTATAGAAAATGCTCTAAAAAGAACACTTGGTACAAGAAAAAATCTCGAATTTATTTTTAGGTTAAATTTAAGCCTGTAACAGCTGGCAACAGATGTTATGTACCCACGCTATGCCACTGGTGAACACAATATAAAATACTCACACATAAAAATTATATTACTCAAAGAAATCATAATAATTGTTCTTAATTGCTCTTACAATATTTGTTATGACTCACCCAAGCCCAGGTCCTGAGGCAATGAGATCAAACACTTGTGCAGGATTAAGAAGTTGCTTAAATCTTCGTAGGAACTTAATTCCCTGATTGTCTCCTGACTTAGAATTTACAAAAACTAGTAATGGAGAACACCCCTGTGGTCTAACAGCTTCCCAGGCTTCATCACTACCTGGCATAACAAATCAACAGTAACACTATAGATACTCACTAATCTATAAAATTTTAAATTACAATGTATCTATCGTTTTATCAAATTTTCACATATATAACAAAAATTAACTTTTAAGTGATACATGACAATTATATAAATGACAGTTTTGTTCTGTTGTTCTCAGTGGCGTGCGGTGAAGGAAAGCAAGTGAAGCACTTAAAAATTGGCGACACACTAACTGCAGTTATTTAAAGTAAATGTTATAATTTAATTGAATCTAATTTTAAGTAACCAAAATAAAAATTCACTGTAATTCTTTACATGACACTTTCAAAAATTTTTTAAGTAGACTGATTTCACGTGCTGGCTCTGCAATGGTAGCTGAAGCAGGTTCGTCGCAGCTTGAGGTAGCCTGGTGTAGAGAGATGCGCTCGCACACAGAGAGAGATAGAAAACCGCCTCTGCAGTGGTCGGTAACTGATGCTAGCTTCAGTTGAGTTGGACTGCATGGTGTTGAGTTTGTTGGTATCGCTGTGTGAGTCACTTTATTTATTACCGCATTTAAACCATATGCGTTTTCTGTTTTTAACATTTGGAGTTATAATTATACCTTATTAAGTAGTGCGTATTTCATTTTATTTATATTGTATTTACACAATACGCATTATATATGAAGTTATAGTTATATATTTTAGAATAGTTTCAGTGTTGGTTTAATATATTTTCTACAGTGTTGGTTTGTATTGTTACGATGGTCTACTTGATGGTTGTAGGTACAGTGGAAAACAAAATACAAGACATCAATTAAGTCACTAATCACCAGCTTTAATTTTCACAGTTAAATAGTTTGTATTTAACAACACAGTCTCTTACAACAAATCAAATAAAAAAATTGTTCACACGCAAATTGTTACGACTCTCTTGAATTTTTGAATTGTTTGTCCGACAACACTGTTTTTCTGCACCCATCGTAACGGCAATGTGATACAGGGATCTTCTGACTGCAATGTGATGGCACAAACCCATTAATGTAGCGGGATGCTGACTTGGCAGCTTCAAACTCTAGGGCGTGAACAAGAGCTTCTGAGCTATTTCGGTGTCTTGCCATTTATAACACTTGCTGAAGTTCATAATCTCCGATGTCATCAATAAATGTCTGCACCGCAAACCTTATTTGAAAATCTTCTGGTGCTTCAGGATAGGCCAATCTAATCAGTCTGTTGATACTTGCTTCAAACTCTTGAAGACTCTCCCTGGAACGTTGTCGTCTTGTTCTCAACGGAGCGTAGTACACATCTCGCAAATGTTTATCACCATACCATAATTCCAGAGCTTTTATCAATTCGGCATAGGTGTTTTGGGTGTCGGGTGGCACTGTCTGTAGTAATTCTGCTGCAGGCCTTTTAATGCAAGAACGAGTGAAACAGCCTTGTCTTACTCTGTCCAATTATTTGTGCATGCAGCAGCTTCGAATTGGCGTAAATACATCGCCCAGTGCGTGGTTCCATCAAAGGTTGGGGCCTTGACATGAACTGTCCCAACCGCAGGCGAGGTGACCTTCTCTATTCACTTATTTTCTGTGTCTTCCTCTGTCTTTATCATTGGTACAGTCTGTTCACAAAGTTGTTCTTTTTCTGCACTCATGACTGATTTTCCTACTTCAGCTATTTTATTAGACATTGATTCTTCCACATTCGAGACAGATTTTTCTACTTCAGCTATTTTTAATGTCATTGATTGTTGTACCTCCTACATTTTAGTAACTTGTTTATTAAGCTCACCTCGTAGGAGACACAATTCTGCGGTACTATGTTCTTGCATCTGTTTCTGCTTCTGTATTAATGCTTTGATGTCTTCTGTTTCACGCTTCCGTTCCTCTGCCTCCTGCAGGAGGGTTTTCTGTCTCGCTTCCGCTTTCTCGTCTTGTCGTTTTTCTGCTTCTTCTCTTTCCTGACATCATTCTTCTTTTTGTCGTCTTTCTGCTTCTTCCTGTGTCTGCTGCAGCAGGGTTTGGAAAGTTTCCATCATCTGACTGGCATCCATGTTTACCGATTAATTACGAATTACACTCGTCTTGTATAAAGTGTCCACTGTTTCCACTGTTAACCGTTCTAACCCAGTTCTGACACGACTGTTACAACGGTCTACTTGATCGTTGTAGGTACAGTGGAAAACAAAATACAAGACACCAATTAAGTCACTAATCACCAGTTTTAATTTTCACAGTTAAACAGTTCGTAATTAACAACACAGTCTCTTACAACAAATCAAATAAAAAAAATTGATCACACGCAATAAAATGTCAACTAATATTAAAACACAATTGTATTACAAAATACCGCCCGATTATAAATCCCAACACTTCACTATTAACCACTTGAACGCACAGAGTAATATCGCTTGTAATCGCCTGACAATAACTCTCGGACCACACTGTACATATATCGCAACTATACTGAAAACTAAGGCCGCTGCCGCCATGTATTTATACCTCCGCTCACAGACCAGAACGTTCCAAACAACGTCTTAGCACCAGTGTGTACTACATAATTAATTGCGGCCTTGACACAGTCCATGCGGCCGCGTGAATCCTGGCACCGCCTAGCAAATGCATCGAGAAGCACGTACACCACCGCATTAGATTCTGGATCTCTCTGGAACGTTCGATAAACACGTAGATTGTTCTGTGATGTCGTAACAGTATAATAAAAGACCTTTTTCTTCCTGGTCATTCGACAAACAAACTGAAATGATAAAAATTGCTAAGCCGGTCCCAAATCTTTTAAACTTAACCCAGCAATCTGTAAAGTTTCCAGTCTAGTATGTACAGCAAATATGAGTGGTTGGCTGGTAGTGCTGACCTAATTGCACTATTTTGCTGGTATTGTTTGTTGTTTGGAAAGGACAGGAACACTGCCTAGGCCAAGACTTGATTCCAAGATTTAGTAAACATAGTTGAATCTATTGGCGACCATGCAATTACTGTGAATCATCTTTGTTCATCATTGTGTATTGCTGCTTTCAGTCAGAGTAGAATAGATACTGCATTAGATGACCAACTTAAATCGAAGATATCGGCAATTAATTGAGATAATTACATACAACTTCTTAAGTACACAGCCGAGTACCATCCTCTTCTTGCAGAACATCTACTGTATTTAGGAAACTGTCTAATCTCATTGAAGCGATTAGCTCAGTTCTTTTAGTGACTATAAAAAATGAAACAAAAGAGGTACACTTTGTAACTGTATTAGTCGATAAAACCAAATAGAGATTTAGAGATCTCTAAACCAAATGCTTAGTATTAGAGATATTTCAAACAAAGCATAGTTCTCTATAGTTTTGCATTATGCATATATAGCAGAAGTAAAAGAGAGATTTTTAGGATTCAATGACATAAGTTGTGATCGACATGCCCAGGCTGCTGTAACACTCGTTCACCAGTTCCTGACTGAATTTGAATGCACTAAAACACTAGTCGCTCAAGTCTATGATAGGACAGTAACAGTGGGAAATTTTAATTGTAGTAGAGACCATAATTAAAAAAACTAATCTGCAAGCTCTCTGTTTCCATTCATATGCTCATATTTTAAACCTTGTTTTGTCTCAAAGTGTAAGGCAAATAGCCGAGTGCAAAATATTTTGTAATACACTTACTGGTATTGCAGAATTATGTAAGATCTCCGAAACGCACTACATTTTTATATAAGTTTGTTCAGCGATGGCTTCCCGATCTGTGCCCAATGAGGTGGAATTATTTCTCTAGACTTATAAATACCATGTACAGGAACCGATGTCAACTGTGTGATGTATTCAATGCCACGTTAGATCACCTTGAAGAGATCGAGTCTGACGTTTTAGCTCCCATTAGTGAATTTTTGTCAGTGTTACAGACAAAATACTTTCGATAAAATATTTTATATATACAGATAACAGACTGAAGCCAGTGATGTTTTGTACTACCGAAAGAAAACTGCAGAAACTCAACAAAGTATAGCATCTCTCCGTGATGACTTTGAAGGCGTTTTTCAGCAAACTGTATCTGTAGTAGGGGAGCCATCACAGAGAAGGAGTGTGAACTACAAGCCTATTTATTGTGAGTGTTTGATAACATTGACAATCACTTGTATACACGGTTTAAACATTATCCTGAATGTCCTTTTTAAAGCCTTTTGGAAACATTTGGCAAATTCTTTGACAGTGTGTACTTATAAAACAAACTTATTGTGTTGTACAGTAGTGAAGAGTTTGAAGGGAAAAGTGTATCCAATCTTTTAAAGAAATTAAACTCTAATACGTAACTAGTTAAATGTTAGTATATTTAAAGAAAATGTGTTTGCATACAGGAGAGTTATTAGTATGCTTTAAGAATGTATTAGTGTGTCTGTTTGTAAAAAAGTCGATATTTTACCACTGCAAATGTGTTATTATGGTATTTATATTTATAGGGCCCATGTGTGTTAAAAAGAATCTGCACCTCAAGTTGAAGTCTGTATTGTGCCGGTGTTTTATAAAGAGTTAGTAACTCGGTGTTAGAGATTTCGAACTACGGAGTAAATGTGATTTATGTATTCTGTGTTGAACATAATATTTTATCATACTATAAAACATTAAGATATTAGAATTAATAATGGATCTTATACCTAAAATTCAATCATAATCGTGTGCCACCTACTAACAGGAAGACAGATTAATACGTAAGACACTATATGTTAAGTTCTATTATAAATTGGGCTTCCACTATCTTTTTGAAACTAAATTAGGACTACGGTATCAGATATAACTCAGCTTCACCAAAATTGTTACCCACCACATGCCACTGGTTGTTCTAAATGTTAAGCTTCTTTCTTGAGTATTTCTTATACTAGACAGTACCCTATATCAGAATATCTGCCCAGTTCTTCAGTAACTCTATTGGATTGTATGGTTTGGTCACATTAAAAGAAAAGATCCATCTCCATTGTAAGAGATTGGCATGGAGAGAGCAAAACCGATGAAAATTGTAATGGAGTTCAAAATCTGTTGTGGTTGTAGTGCAAGAATGGAATTGAATGGAACTAACTCTCTTGGCCCTTCCAGTTTTGCTACTGGCATAAATAGCGTCATGCATATATGGCTTAATTCTTTTACATTTTTGATATAACACCTTTTTTTCACCAAAGTTTGTTGATAAATTTTTAATAAATAATTTATTGTCATTTTATAATGCTTACATTACTGTATAAAATATTTATACAGTTAGTCAGTATCAAATAAGCCCAATGGAAGTAAATGTTTACTGAGTTTTTTTTTTTTTTGTAAAAGAGATTTGGTATAGAGTTTAACTGCAACCTTCATGCCGTCCATTCATGGACAAAGGTTAGTCCAAAGCGTTCATGGATCAAATACTACAAGGGAAACTTTTTTAGAAGTGTATTCTATATTGTATAGTATCTACAATTTGCCAGGCACTACAGAAAAAAGAAAGGCAGCTGAGAATATAATATTCAGATTTAAAAATCTGTTAAAAAATTATCTGTTTTAATTTATACGTAAAGAACAAAGAATTATTACAAAAGTCGATTAATTACAATTTTAATTATCTGGCACATTTATTAGAAAGAGAAGAATAATTCTAAGACTCATATAATCCATAACATATTTCCATGAAAATTAGCTAAGTTCTACAAAAAAGAGCATGTTTTCTGAAACAGATAAGTTTTAGTTTGACTTTCTGCAAAATCAACTGAATGATTTTTCCTCTACCATTTGTTTTTCCAAGTTTCATCTGTAGTTTGAAATTTAAGGGATGTAAGCTTGGGGAAAATTAAGCGATTGAACACAGTCCCATAATGATAGTTAAAATAATTCTTTATAAATTATTGTGTACCCACCATACTTTTGAAGTCTAACAATGCACGTATAAAATTTTGATTTTTACTGTTTTTTGTTTTGTTATATCAGTAAACAAAATTATTATTATTATTCCAATCTTTCTTGTTCACAAAGAAGTGTGAACAAGAATATTCACAACTTCTGAATATTCATTTAAAAAATAACCTTTTTAATGTGGCTATCCAACTACATCTGAAAAATTTACTTATTCAGAAAAATGGTGAAATTGGTTATTCCAGATAACTAACACACAGTTGTACCACTATTATGACAAATTAACATCTCTTACCGATACTATGGAGAGCAGTTGGAGGTACAACACTGACTCTACTAGGACCTAATGGACAGCATTCTATATAATTTGGCCTACAAGCAGTATGTACAGTTGCCTTACACCAAAGGCACCTCCAGTCTTGAAGCCTACACAAGAAAATATGACATCACAATTACATATTATGTCTTTATTAATCCTAAACTAAATATGACAAAATCTCATTCATAAACTGTTGTAATTTCCATTATAAGTAAGCAACTTTTGAGGGATTTAAATCCATTTTCCTCTTAACAACAAAAGTTTAACTCATTTTATGCAGGTATCCTTGTAATGGGATGGGTGTTACTACGGACTGGTGAAACATTTTAAGTCAAAATTAATAAGTAAAGATACAAAAGCCACCCTATACAAGACCTTGATCAGACCAGTCCTGATGTATGGCTCGGAATGCTGGGTGCTAAAAAAACTAGATGAGCAGAAACTATCCGTTTTTGAGAGGAGGGTACTGAGGAGAATCTATGGCCCTGTGAAGGAAAACGACATTTGGAGGCGACTGCATAATCGAGAGTTGTACGAGAGGTTTAAAGATCTTCCGATCGTGCAACTCATACAAATTAACAGATCCCGTTGGGCTGGTCATGTGCAGAGAATGGCGGAGGATAGAATCCCAAAAAGAGTTATGAATTATTTGCCGATGGGAAAGAGAAGGAAAGGAAGACCGCATACAAGATGGCTGGACCAGGTTGGTAAGGAGGCAGTGAGGCTGGGTGCAGCAAACTGGTGGACATTGGCCGGGAGTAGAGACCAGTGGGGAAGATTTCTTTTGGAGGCCAGGGCCCGGACTGGGCTGTAGCGCCGAGGATGTATGTATGTATCCTTGTAACGGTACAAAAAGGGCATAACCATATTATGTAATACTTTTATAAAATCTATTGTTTGGAGGTGTGTGGGAAGACATAACAAAGGGTCACAGAAAACGCGTGTGGCTTACGGCGTAATTAGAACACCACGTGTTTTTGATGTTACAACGAACTTCTGGAGTCAAGAAACGTCTAGAATCTTCGATGCTTGAAGGCGGGAGATGAGTGGACATCCGGTGGAGCCTCGTGGCCAATGCGCAAAAAGCTCGGATAGTATACACATGCGAGCCCAGCTCGCGGCAGTCGGCAGTCGTAATACAATAGTGGCCTGGGGCGTATTTTTTTTTGTAGGCCGAAAATGTTATAATAGGCCTACCAAAGAGTAATTAAATTATAATGGCACCGTGAGAGACAATTCAAAACAGTGATGGTGAAATAAAAAGTTTTAAAACGTTTGGTGTTTGAGTGAAAAGGGGACTTGCAACGTAATAGTGCGCAACATGTGGATACAGAGTACAGATAAGTAACAGTGACAAAGAAGAAATATATAATAACAAAATAAATAAGAGCTCAAAAAAAGGGGGTTCAAAATATATGTAAAAAGAGTGATAGAGAGAGAGTGTGTGTGTGTGAGAGAGAGAGTACAAAGTACTGGTTTGTCGATTATAGTTAATCCTTTACAGTTTTGTCTAAATAATTTTTGTGTCATCCATGTTTAAGTAAGTTGTTAAAAATGAATTTGCTTAGCATATTTTGATATGCATACAATGAAAATAAAATCAGATTTCTGTGTTTAAGTAATCATGTGTTGAGTGTAATTATTATGCAGGAGCCATATCCTAATTTCTGTGCCAAAAGGCTTGCCTAAAACGAACCTGTGAGTTTCTGAATTAAGGGAATAAATATCTAAATTATTTAATGAGAAGAGTGTTATGGTTTCGATATTGAACCTCAAAATATCGTGGCGACCTTGTGGGCTTTGGAATTTTCTGTGTTTAAGGTAAGTGCGTAAAAAGATCGTGGTCAGCGGGGTAAGTAAAGTAAGGTAGTATATTCTCGTCTGGTATGTTTTGTAATTTGTTTTAAGCGTTACATCCTCAGTTGCTTCAGAAGACTCTCGGGCAAACTATTAAAGATACCTCATGATAGACTGGACAAAAAATTATGTGTTAAGGAAAACAAATTAACATGCATATTAACGACTACAAATTATATTGTTCTGAATACTTTAATTCTTGAAAACAAACGCACACAGATTGGCAGATATGCATGCATATGCACACACTATCCTCAGATTGTTAAATATGTAAATACTTGTTACAAGTATGCCTCAAAGGTGAAACAAATACATCTTAATAACCACGATTTTTAATTAAGACTTTATGAACAATTTTATAACATAGAATAATAATATTTTTTGGTCCAATTATATACTTAGATTTTAATCATTAAATGGTTAAATTATATTAATTTTTCTTCATTTAAAAATGATACGAATCTCCTTATTCTATGATGCTCATTTTTTAAGTAAGAACTGTTTGCACAGCAAGCCAATGGCAGCAGTAGTGGTAAACTCATGCAAGGTCGGCAGGCCCCCCACTACGCACCCATTAAGTTTCAAATGTCTGCGTGCATTAGTTGTTTGGTTATGCAGCATTGTTCACCAATTGTTGATATAAATCCCGCCAATTTTGAAGTGCATGCTGATCAGATTTGTGAATGCAAAAAAAGTTCGTCCTGCTGAAATTCATCGGCAGCTCATAGAAGTGTATGGTGATAATGTCATGAATGATGGAAATGTGCAAAAGTGGTGTAGGTTATTCAATGAAGGAAGGACCTATGTCCACGACGAGGCCAGGTCTGGATGGCCTACTGTTTTAGTGAAAATTTGATTAAAAAAAGTAAACAACTTTATTCGTGAAAACAGGCAATTCACTATTGATGATTTGCACCTGTCATTTCTTCACGTATCATGATTTTTCATTTACAACATTCATACTGAGAAACTTACATACAAAAGTTTTGTGCGCGATGGGTACCAAAAATGCTGACAGAACACAAGACAAAACATATGGCCCATTCTTTGTCATTTCTGGAGTGGTATCACAAGGGTGGCAATGAGTTTTAGAACCATATTTTGACTGTAGATGAAACCACTATACACCAGAGACGAAATGACTATCCTCTGAGTGGCATCATTCCTGATCACCATCGAAACCGCAAAAATCCAAGCAGACCCTAATGGCCCAAAAAACCATGGCCACGGTCTTCTGGGTTTGGGAAGGCATTCTTTTGGTTGACTTCCTCCCACAAGGAATGACAATAAAAGTTGAAGTGTATAGTGAAACACTCACTAAGCTTCGGCGGACCATGCAAAACCGCCACCATGGACTGCTTTCAAGTGGGCGTCTGCTCCCTTCATGACAATGGTCAGCCACACACTGCAGCAAGGACAACAGTGTGTGATATAACTTTTTCTGACATAAATAAAATTTAGTTAATTTTAATTTTTTTTTGTTATTCACTGTTTTGTTTACTTCTAATTTCTTCGGGCGCCATCTTGCCTTTAAAACTGCAAGAAAAATTTATGTACTTACCAATTTCGGGCCAGTTTCTTTTCGGCGAACACAGGAGAACAGAATTATGGTTATTCAAAATAAAGAAAGCTTTACTTATTTCACATAATTAAGTTTTATTGACATTTAGTTATTTCCTTTCATCATTATATTTTTTTTTATCATTGACAAACTACCTCTTCCACTCCCTCATCTCTTATAAAATTCCCATTCTAAAACTCACATAAAATAAAATTGAAACATGGTATAAAAATTTTCAAATAATAAAAAAAATCAAGATATTAAATATAACTAATTTTTAAGAACACAAACCAGCCTTCTTTATCTACATACTTTCACTCACGCATACACACACACCCAGTTACTTTATACCCTTAGAGATCTCTTTTTTTTTTTTTTTAAGTTTCTTTCATCGCATTCAAAGTAATTTTGGATAGCCCTTGTTAAAATTTATGTACACATTCGTTACTTAGCTGTTCAACTGAGTCTTGAAGACGTCACATTTTTACGCGCACATTGTTAAGTTTTCAACTGATAATTTCCGAAAAAACTGTTCTTGTGTAACGAAAAAACTGTCATTTATGCATAAATTTCTATTTTACATCACATTTTACTGTACTGTGGGCGCCCGCGATTTACGTTCTAGAACTCGGGTTTTTAGCAGCCGGCCGGCTCTATATGCAGAATTCAACTGGGCCGAGACGAACGGCACTACATTGTGAAGCGGCCGCAACTGTTTTACAAATTTCCATTGTTTTTAGTCCTTGTATCCCTACGCCAGAAGTAGTTTCGTCTGACACTCCTAAATTCCAACGTTATGTAAGTACTGATGTCATATCGTTTGACCCGATGTTACATAATCTGTTAGTCACTGGTTCTCAAAATAACTGTTTTACTCGCGTCTGGAGCTGACCTTGACACTTTTTCGCTTGTTTGTCTTTTGCGTTGTTATAATTCATGAACAATATTTACAATCACTCCTGCCAATTTCATTACCAATAAAATTTACCTTTATTCTCGATTTACGTCTATGTCTCCCAAAATTACGTTACCTCACAAAATATTATTTTTACAAAATACACTGATTTTTATATTACCCCAGGTAGGCCAAAATGTCCCGTTATAATACCCCCTCAATGTGAGGTTTTATGCCGAAGCATAAAAACTCTCATAGACACATTCATACTTGCTAAAGCGATCAGCCAGGATATGTCGCCACAACCCCCTTTACAGCTTACAAACAAAAATATAATTAACTCACCCTTGGTCCAGTGACTGTGATCGCACCTGAATGACCTTACTGGACTTCTCTCTCAAGATCCCAACACCATAAAGTCAGCCAGGTACTTAACGCCCCTGCTCTGACGCGCTGGTCAGCTCAGGACCGCCGCCACAGCATAACCAGACTCTGAAACAACAAATCAAAATATCAACTAGTGGCCTTGTATAATATTATATCCCTAACTGATCTGTTTCCCCTTAGCTGTGCTGGTTTGCGTTAAGAAGCACTGGTTTTTCTCTTAACCTCTAACATATATATTGTAGCATGACAGAAATTCCACCACTAATTAATTCATATAAGATAATAAAAAATAATTACATTACATATACTAAAAGAATATCGAATCAAATTCAATTACTTCAAAGGAAAAACCACAATAAAAGAAAAACAATCATTAAATTATAAAAAATACCACTATTAAAAGTCAAAGAAGGAATTAAGGAAAACTCATATTATAAAATCAGGAATTTACCCAGGAGGTTAGGAGCAGGAGACAAATAAGATACCACAAAATCAAGAAAAAGGAATCAGATTAGGAGTGGTGAAACAACAAAATACTCGCCACAAGAAGAAAGAAGAATAAAGTTTATTATCAGGAGATAAACAATACCCTGAAACCAAGAAAGAAGAGTAAAGTCAGTATCAAAAAATAAAGAAGATACTCCGAACCAACCATCAGTCAAGATAACACTGAGTACCTTGGTTTACCCAAGATTGAAAACAAGAAGGAAGACGAGAAGAAAGGAAGAAATAGGATGGAAGAACCATTATAAAACCTATTATTAACTACCATAAACCCCAAACAAATAGATACAATTAAAGAAAGTATAACATCCCGACACCCTATAAAATTGTAATTATTGATAAACAAAAGTGTTATATAGTATGATAAGAGGTGCACCAACTAAAGTTATTGTGTGATAAAAAAAATAAACAATTCTTCACAGTCCATTCTGACTAAAGGTCTGGTCTGAGAATAATAAGACTCAATAAGTCAGAACCACCAGTGAAAGTGTACTAGTGTAAGTGTTTTTGAAATATAATAAACTTAAAGTTGTAGTGTTACTATGACTTAAACTATATGCTATAAAACAACTTTTATATTTGATAATTGGCAAATCATGAAATAATAAGATGGAAGGTATTTCCAATATTTCATTATTTTATGTCACTTTGTTATTACAAGACATTTGTAGAAATGACAATAACTAAAGTATGGGTGAAAATGTTTACTATATATGGGGATGTTAAGTAATAGTAATAATATCAGAAAGGACTGGTAATAGTTTAAGTGTTTAGGATTAAAACGTTTAAATGGCTAATATTGTTCCAAGCCATGAACTCCATATTTTAAAGAGTTCTTAAATAATAAGATTTATATGTTTAGAATAAGTTATATTAGTTAAATAACAGCATACATACCAATTAAAATGTTTCAGTAGGTATGCTGTATTAATTAACAAAAGGAGTTAAATGTATGTTAAAAACAATTTCAGCAAACATGTCCAACTTTACAGAATGCTGAGTGATGTTAATTATTATTTTTATAACAGTAGCATGAATTAGATGCTACACATCTCAATAAGTTTGTAAACAATTTTATTTTATGTCTTGATAAGCTTTTAAGGGTCAGAGGAGGAGTAGAAAGAAATTTATTTGAAAAACCAGACATGTAAAATATTAAACTCTAGGCCAAATAATGAATTCACAGAAACTCAATATAAACCAGTTAATTCACCTATGAATCATGTAAACTGGCAAGATTTAGGTAAGGTAGGTCAATTAACAACTACCGTAAATGAACCTATGATTTAAAAGGATAATATAAAAAAAATATCTTAAATTATTGAAAATTTTTGAAATGTATAAATTAACTATTTTTAAAGAGGAATGTTGAATTCAGAAATTATCACTAAAAACCAGTTCAAATGTTCAATTTATATGTAATTAAGGAAAGGAAGGGATTTATGACCATTTGAAATTTATTATAATGGTATTAATAACACTTAAAATGGCAGTAAAAGTATATGAAGGCGGAAACCAAGTTTTGGGCCTAGATTTCCAAAAAGAAAGAAATTTGGTAATTTCAACAAACATCTCAACAGATATGGACTATGTCATATCAAATTAAACAGAATGAGATAAATAAACCAATTATATGGTTAATAATTCATGAAAGCGAATAATAAACTAAAATTATTCCATATATAATGTAATTTGGGATCATGTATATGGGAAGTAACAATTATTTTAACAATACTTTTCCAATATTAACTTGGCAAGATTTTTACTAAAGTGGAGGAAGTTAGTTAGTTCTTTGTTAACGCTCAAACTGAACAGTTTATGTGAAATTGCGTTCCTTAAAACCGTATAATGAAGTGCTAACCTTACAGAGAAAAATTCTGTGAGCAACGAGAGTTACTCAAATAAACACTTTTCCAGTAAAAACATCTAAAACTTTAACGACAACAGTGAAAAAGAACACCACACTACATAATACCAGTGATATAAAACATTAAAACTACATATCAGTAATAATTCGAGCTACCACAGAATAACCATTTTTACGTTACGAACATATATAAGTGCACACCTCTAATATAAAATAATTAACACCAGTGGACACTGAACACTCATCCAGAATACCCCCAAACAACATATTAGACAGTTTACACAAGTCCGGGGATCTTTAAAACATATATAAAGTTGATTTTATTGTGAGATTTGCTCGTGACAAATATTGCGAATAACCTCTTCACTTTTGATGTCCACCATCATGGAATCGAGCTGCACTGCCACCAACATTGACTGACTACAGTGCCTGCAGTATTGGTTTGAAAACTTAACTATATTAAACATTTTATAAAGATTATTCACATTTGTTAGATAATAATAATTTAAAATAATTTATTGTAAATGTTATACTTTCTCGTCCTGCCCTTCTCTGACTATTATAATATAATCGCTCCAAGAACCTTTTATAATACTTATAAGAATTTTTAACCTGTATGAACATATCAATTTATTCCTGAGACGGAGTCGACAATTGCTCAAAATCAATTTAATATCGATCATTATTTAATTCTGTTAATAAACCAATTCATTTCAATTGTATGGATTTATAAATTATTTCACATGGTAATTTAAGGTTTTAATTAAGCAACGAGACTTCCTGAAAGAAGAAAATATTAACAACAAGTGAGATACTGGACCAGCACGGAGAGTCGTTAATCGATTGCTGACAGGAGTTAATCTGTTTAACTCCGGATTTTGTTAAGATCTTCAAGAAGTGCGAATTAATCCAATATTACCTTTCAGAATTTTAGAAAGTTAATTAAAACAATAAAATATAATTAATTCTCAATTATATACATCATAAACAAACATAAATTTTTTTTTCTTTTCAGAAAATTTTTTTAATAAAATTTTTTCTTTGATTCTCTTTATTTGTAACTACAGTATACAGGGTCTTGTTACAAATTGGCGTCCAACTAGAGGGCTTGATTAATTTAAGCCTGGCAGCGGTGAGTTAATAGAAAAAGAAGGAAAAATGCAAAGACGAGCTACTTCGAAGAAGAGGGCGGCAGAGGCCGAAAAGGAAGTTGACATGGGAGATAAGGAAGCAACACCCGTGGAGGATCCAGAAGTGTTACTACCCCCGGTGGAAGATAACCCGTACCACCAGAGGAACAACCTGAAGTACCGACACCAATAGGGGAGGTTAATTTTCAGGAAGCCCTAAGGAAAATGATAATGGATATGAGTAAGAAATTGAGTGAAGACTTGAATAAGAAAATGGAAGAATCAAGTAAGGAAAGGAAGGAAGATAAGCAGTCCTTGAAGGAAGATTTGAGTGGAATAAACAAAAATATAGAATCCACGAAGGAAGAATTAAGGGAAAATAATAAGAAGATGGAAGACTTGAAGGAAGACTGGATAAGAAACTGGATTCTACAAGAGAAGAATTGAGAAAGGAAAGGAAGGAAGACAACCACTCCTTAAATGAAAAATTAGAAGACTTGAAGGAAGACAACCGATCCACAAAGGAGGAATTGGGCCGTAAGATTGAAAACACCAACAAGAGAATTGAGGAAACCAGTAAGAAGGTGGAAATGAAAATGGAAAAAAATAATAAGAATTTGGAAGAAAAGATGGGGGAAAGGTTGGAAGAATTGAGAAAGGATAATCAACTACTGAGAGAAGAGTTAAGGGAAGTCAACCAGGAGAACATGAATAAGTTAGACGAGAGGATCGAGTTATCGAAAGAGGAGTTGAATAAAAAGATAACAGACACTAAGAAATCCATCGTCAAAAAGCTGGAACAGGAAGTAGTTGTTGTAAACCAGCAGATGAGGGAAGTGGACGAAAGATGTCGTCAGACGGAAAGTGAAGTACTGGAAGTCAGGTAGGTAATAAATAAAGAAATTACCCAAGTCAAGGAACACCAGAAGACTAAACTGGAGGAAAACAAAAATTTTGCCCAGGAAGAAATAAATAAAGTGCGAACACATGTCACCGAAAGATGCGACGGCATGGAAGCCGCTATGACTAACATCACGGGACAAGTGCGACAGAGTCAGGAGGAAATAGAAATAATAAGAAACCGACCAACTGGCTACAATAATTTCCCCATGTCTGAAAATCGGGAATGGCTAAATTTCAGGCAATATAAGCGAAAGCCAATGGAGTTCTTGGCCCGCATAGAAGAATACCTGGAAAAGCATAGAGGGAACCGATGGGTCCAGAACCGGGAAATCCTAGACGAGTCTTTTCGGGAGGTGAACGACCATTGGTGGATGGCCAACCGAAGCGACATCGAGAGCTACCAACAATTTAAAAGCCTCTTCAAGGCTAAGTATTGGTCGGAAACGACACAAAACCTAATACGGGACAACATATGCCACGGCCATTACAAACAGCAAGTCGGTAGTTCCATGACGGCGTATTTCCTCGGCAAGGTTTGTATGGCCAAACATTTAGAACCGGCCATACCTGAGGAATGCCTGATCAATAAGCTATCATACCATTATGACGAGGAAGTAATTCGAGAGAGGAGAGGCAGCCAAATTAAAACAATTCAGGCAATGACCGAACTCCTCGAGAATTATGAGAACAAGGAGTACTACCGACAAAGCCGGAGAAGAAACGATCGGCCCGAACCTAGGACGTATCCAAACAACAACCTGGGTACGACCAACACCAACACGGGATACCAAGGAGGCCGGGCATACCCGCAGAACAACAACTTTAACAACACTAATCATAATAATAATAATAATAATAATACGGTTCCAAACCATCCGAACCCGAATCGACCCACTAATGGTTATCAGGGTAACCGAAATCCATACCCTCCAAACCCTAATAGTCAGAGAAGCCCCAATTATGGTAACGATCGTTACCATAATAATAACAATCGTGGAAGTCCCCCTAATGGTAATCCCAATAATAATAGGTTTTCCCGACCACGTGTGAACTTCATTCGAGCAGAAGATGGTCGCCAACGAAGGTACTACAACAATAGAAGAAACAGCTACCATGAGTATGAAGATAGGCGGAGGAGCCGAGAACGAGACCAACCAAGGTACTATCCGGCGAGACGGAGTACCAGTTTGCGCGATACTGAACGGATGACTAACAACGAACGACCGGAAGATCACAGAACAGATCGGCAGGGGCCCACTCTAAGCATCCCAAATGATGCTTCAACAAGTACGACACAACGGAACAATGATGTCGAGCCTTTAAACGGGCGCAGGCAGTAATAAATCGCCAGAACCCGTTACTGCTCCTAAACACTGGGTATAATAATAATGAGTTTAATAGAACATATAATAATAATCGTATCACGGTCATAGGGTGTAACTACCTTAAGAACATCCGACATGAATTATTGGAAGAGGACGACAATAGTCCCACCAATAACTTTAATAATGAGATCATACATGTAAACGCGGAGGTAGAAGGCATCCCCGCTAATTTGATGATCGATACTGGTTCCAACGTATCAATTATAAGTACGACTGAGTTGGAGAGTGTAACGTGGCATTTTGGCCTACCTGGGATAATATAAATAAAACAAATAACATTTTTTCGAATAATAGGGACAAACGCAAACAAAGGTAAATTCAGTGGTTGCGACGATAGCGACAGTGGCAGCACTGCTTGGGACATTAAATACGTGAAAATTATTGAAGCGAACAGACTTAACAACCGGCAAAACTGTGCCAAGGTCAGACAATGACACAAACAGCATAAACAAGTTATGTAATTGAATATCAGGCGATCTTACGTCAGCGCCTTGCATAACGAGGAATGTAGGTGTGTCGACGCCAACAGCTTTGTGACACACAGCAAACAAAGTTAGTCGGAAAACAACATCTACAAGTGACGGACGCGAGCTGTTTTGTGCGTCCGTCGACTGGCCGGCTGTGCGTGATTTTCGCGCCCGCATCACACCAAAAAATGTGAATATATATATATGTATTTCAAAATACAATGTGAATTTCTAACTAATATTACAAATCATCATAATAATAATCAGTGACTAATTACAATAGAGTGACAGTTTCGGCCATAAAAACGTTAAAAGTGAAACCAACAAACAGTGCATGCCACAAGGATGAAACCTACGCATCATTAAAGGAAAGTAAATATAATTAAATACTGGTATTTTTAAATTGAGCTCTTAAAATCAGGGGTTGGATATGTGTGTGTGAAAGCACTGGTTTCCGTTTAACTTATTATAGTTAGTCGTAAGTTTATATATCTATATTCAAATTAATAAAACTAGTATGGTTAGGTGAATAATTGTTTGGAATGTTATTTTGGTAAATTTAAACCGAAAGGTGAACAGAAAAAATTGTCATGCTACAAAAAATAAAGTACCATTTATTTGTGCTTGCAAAATAGGTGTTTGTCATTGCACTGCCTGTCGTTTTCTCTGCCTAAGTACATCAGACGACACCCTGGTAAATAATTAGAGTTACTTAGTAAAGGTAAGTGACAGTATCCATTATTTCAATAAATTATTAAAACTAGTAACGTTTTAATGGCGCCCGAACAGGGACTTTGTAAATAAAGTTAATAGGATTTTCAAACTGATCGAAAATGGCAGAGAAAAGCGAGAGTGTAAATTTATGTGAAGATATTGTGGAGGGGTCAATTTTAAATGTTACACAAGACAATTTAATATCGACAAATATTAACGAGAGTGTAGACAATACAATACACGAATTAATGACTGAGACAGTAGACGCAAAAATAAGCGATAATGTAAATATATTTAATCAGTTAGCGTTAATAATGGAGATGATGTCAGGAATGAAAACTGAAATCAAATCAGAAAATAATAAATTAAAGACTGAAATCAAATCAGAAAATAATAAATTAAAGACTGAAATCAAATCAGAAATAAATGCTAGTACCATAGAATTGAAAACAGAAATAAACAAACAAGACCAAAAATTAAGAGAAATAGACAATAAGTTAGAAAGTATGAATGAGGTTATTGTTGGAGTGAGAGATGAACTGACTAGTGTTATAAATAAGGTACAAGACGAAATGAGAAATGATAGAAAAATAATTAACGAAAAACAAAAAGAGAAAATGCTAGAGACAAATAAAGAATTTGACACATTGACAAGTAAATATAATGATAAAATTAAAAAGCCAAATGACAAAATGGACTGTAATGTTCAATGTATAATTAATGAGTGTGAACAAATCAAACGAGCAAGTGAAATACAAGAAAATATAAATGATGAATTCAGAAGTAACTTTGAACAAGTTGATGCAATTATAATTAATGTAACTAGTTTAAAAAATAAACAAGCAGAACATAAGCGTGAAATAGTTACAGTCAGAGAAGACTTAAATGTAACCATTAATCAGATATTAACTAATGTGAGTGAGAGAGATTCAGATAGAGAGTTGTGTGCAGATAGAGAAATAGAATTGTATAAGTTAAAAAGAAATTATGATGAATTGAGAAAAATATTAGAAGTGGTGAAGATGAACCATATAAAATACTTACCTGTAGAAAGAGAGATAGAGAATTATTTTGACAATATTTTTATAAACAATAATGACTTACCTGACGTAATAGTAGAGGAATATAAAAATGATAAAACAACTTACCTGACGTTGACCAATAATACTGATGGAGACTGGACATTAATAACTTACGTTGACAAGTTGTATGAAATATTAATAGGGAATAACCCTATAAATTATAATGGCATAATGAATGGAATAAAGTTACTGGATTATTATAATGATAATGATAACAGTTTGTATGTAGATAACAATAATGCATGTTGTAAATATGTTCGATATTTATACGATGATGGAGGTTGAAATAAAAAATCAGTGAATGGACATTGTTAAATATTGTAAATTTTGGTAATGACCTTGCAGACTTGGACATATGAAGTGTGAAACAATTGAACAGTTATTGACGAATAATTTGTAAATAATGTAGTGGATTCAGTGTGTATTATGAAATGTTAGTTAAATAATGTGTATATGTAGTAGAAAAATGTTGTGATAATAATAATAATATTATTAATATTTTGCATTCTAATTAAATAATAAAAATAATTATGAAGACAATAATTGATGATTTGTAAATTTTGATAATAATTGAAATATGTTGTGTTTTAAAATCAATTGAAGTAAATAATTTGAGATGTTTAAATATTGTGATTGAATGTTATATGTTTGAATTTTATAATGAATTTAAATTGTTTGATGAGATTTCAATTTAATAACAATTAATAAATAAATAAATGTTAAATGGTTTATTTTGTGGAATAACATAATGGTTAAAAATATAGATTAATAATAAATTTGAAAATTTTGAGGAACCTAATTACAGCAAAGGATAAATAATGAAATGATGATATATAAAAAAGTTAATGAAAAAATTTTAAACAAGAATGTTTATAAGTTTTGTATAAATTATTTAAAAGAGAATTGTTTGTTTAATGTATGCTAATAATCAAGGTTAATGTCTATTTGTTTATTATGTTATGTAATGTATTATACAAGATAGTGTTTGTGGCAGGGAGGTTATCCAGGGGGGTAACGAATTAAAAAATTTGTTGTATTTTAATAATGATGACTCGCTACTAAATAATTTTGTTTTAATTTGAAAAAATAGATGCACTAGATACTTCCTATATTGTGTTTATTATGTCTTATTGGGTTAATTGCATGTAGTATGTTAGGAATAAGGATTATAAAAATATAATAATATGTTTTCAATGTGTTTATAGATTTTAAAATAAAATGAAATAAAGTTGTGATAGTTAAAATTTTCAATGGGTTGCAAAAGATAGACGTTGGGTGATAGTAATTGTTTGAGTAAAACGTTTGAGTCAGTCCAAGTTGAATATATTGGGGTGTCATATTAGATAAAGATTGTGTGAGTGAGTATTAGAGTCGCAAAAGGGGAAGATTATGAGTAAATGCCAAGTTGATAAAGTGAATTATAGTGAATAACGTAGAATCACCCAAATTAATGAAAGGGAATAATAAATGAAATGATGTGTAAAACAAAGATTGAAAAAAAAAAAAAAAAAAAATTTTTTTGAGAAACGAATTAATAAAAGTCAATTGAGATTAAAAGGTAATTTTATGATTCTATATGCAAATTTAATGATGTAAAGTGTGTAAATTTTTAAATACAAATTGTTTACGATATTAATTGATGACTCATTGGGCATTTGGTGAAACATATTAATACAAAGGTTTTGTAAAATATATAAAAACACTTGGTAAGTTTCACAAATTTTTTAATTAACTCTGACAGCTGTTTCGACTAACTTAAGCCATTGTCAAAGAGCGAGTGAATGAAATTACTGAACACAGGATGTTAGAGTAGTGTAGGTGGTAAACATCTGTTTAGGGCGTATCTGGAACATCTGTATTGTGATGGCGAGGGGTGGGGAGTGTGTGCATGAGACAAGGGAAGGTCTGGTGTCTTTAAAAACTAAATACAATCATGAATGCAAAATATAAAATTGACTGAACTAAATATAAACTGAATGCAAAATTTAAAATAATGATGAACATTCAAAATAATATAAAATAAACTAAACTAAATAACAGATTTTAATAAAGGGGATACACAAAATTCAGTCTGTTCATTGGTTAAATTTTTGTTATTTTTTATTGCTTTTTTAATTTCTAAAATTTCTAACAAATCCATTTTTCTACCTTTTTGTATGTTGTGGAGTAGTATTATGTTTTTTGTGTCTATAAAGTGATTGTGTTGTAAGCAATGATCTGCAAAACCTGTATTAGATGTATTGGTTAAAATCGCCTTCTAATGTTCAGAAATGCGATGTTTCAGAGCACGGCCACATTGTCCGATATAAATAGCATCGCATTCTGCACAGTGTATTTCATAAACTCCATTTTTCTCCAGTGTATTAGATTTTTCTTTATTATTGACTAGTAGTGAAAAAAGATTACGTTTGTTTACTGGTACCATGTTAAGACCATGGTTTTTTAACCTATTATTAATCTTATCTGTTATACACGGAATGTAATTTGTTAAGTGACATTTTTTGTTACCCTGATCTGGCTCTATGGAATAAAATTCTTTTAAAGTAATTTTCTTCTGTTTTTTTTAAATTAAAGAATTAATTATTCTTTCATCATAACCGTTATTTTGTGCTATGGCTTTTATAATATCTACCTCTTTATTGAAATTTTCTTTGGATAAAGGAACTATAAGGAGACGATTAACCATTGCATGAAAACTGCTTAATTTTATGTGCCATGATGTTAGTGATTGTTTATGTATAACGGTATCTGTAAAAGTAGGTTTTCTATATATCTGAAAACTAAGATTATTTTGTGATCTAGTAATGGTAAGATCCAAAAAATTTAAACTTTTCATATTTTCTGTTTCAAGTGTAAATTTCACGCTACTATAAAAGGAATTAATATAATCTAAGAACATATGGAGCTGTCTATCTGTTCCCGTCCAGATACAAAATATATCATCAACATACCTTGCCCAATGAAAAACATATTTTATGTTGGGGTTATCAGACGTAAAAATGTTTTCTTCCAAGAATGTCATAAAGATTTCACTTAATAAAGGTGATAAAGGAGAGCCCATAGGTAAGCCATTAAATTGTTTATAGATTTTATTATTAAACTGAAAATAATTTTGTCCTATGCAAATATCTAAGGCCGAGAATAATTCTTTTTTCTGATCACTATTTAAGGTTAAAGTATTTTGTATATGTGAGGAACAGATAGACAACAGAACATCTACAGGTATAGACGGAAATAAATTCTTAACATCAAATGAAACTAATTTTGCATTCAGTGGTAAATGTACATTTTTTATATTATTAACTAATTGTAAAGTGTTTTTAATAGCATACTTTGGGTTAAAGTTAATATATTTTGGCAATAATTCATTAAGTTTTTTACAGACTTTATATGCAGGTGCAGTTACATATGAAACAACTGGGCGCATGGGACAATTAGGTTTTATGTATTTTTGGTAAACTATACAAAACAGGAGCTTTTGGGTTCATCATAGTTAGCATGAAACTTTTTGTGTCTGAAAATATATTAGGGCAATTTTTAATAAGTGATTTTATTTGTTTTTGAAACTTATTAGTGGGATCATTTAATATCTTGAAATTGTCATTCCTGAAGAGAAGTTCTGTCTTTTCAATATATTCGCTCCTATTTATTATTGTAATTGTATTGCCTTTATCAGCTTTGCAAACCACTAAACTATTTGAATTAATTTTTTGTTTTAAACTGTTAACTACGTACTTATCTGAATCTTTTAGACTGTACTTATTCTTATTACTTTTTGATATAATGTTTGCACAGGAAACTAATTCATTATTTCTTATATCTGATGTTGTGAGTTACGGATAAGTAGGGATCATTCCAATCTAAAGTTTGGAAAGTAGTATTAAGATTAAAATGTAAGTTAGTACTTAAGAAGTAAGAAAAAGGGAATTTCACGAAGGCGATCATTTAAATGAACAATTTCATTTAAAGAGAATTAGAAAAAAACAAACTGTGCAATAATAATAAATAACTTCACACACTGACACTAATCGTACTCCCAGTCCCCAATAGTGAGTTAGACTCAAAAAGCTTAACCGTAGCGTGCAATTTAAGCGATGGAGTATATGACGATTTAAATAAAAGAAATAATCAAGAAAATAAAAATTTTAAAAAATTAAGGTTGCGAGCTCTTAAGCCATTTAAATCTCACTGTATTAATATAAAATACCTGTATGTACTCAGTATGAGAGGAAGCAGTAATTAATTAGTTATAAGATACTCTAATAAAAAGATAAATTGTAAAGAGTTATTAATATCGTATTTAACCCTTTGCTTGTAAGCAGGCGCTGTCCTGTTGATTCCAGACTCGACATGCTTTCCGAGTCTTGTGTGAGTTAGAATAAGATAAAAAAAATTAATGTTAATAATAAAAAAATCTGAAGACATAAATAGTCGCTAAAACAACTGATTTAAATTATGTATATTTGTTTAGGGATAGTTTGTATAAATAAAAAAGTTAACTTAAATATAGTTAGGAACTATATTCTCGCGCGGAAATTGTCCCACTAACTTTTGCCCAGTACCAGGCGAAGGGAGCGGAATTTCTCTCTCTTGCAATGGTGACTTCGTACAGTATAGACGTAGGAGCTGTGCGCTTAAAATATGTTAACTACATTTTGTCTCACCTTAAGATGGTGTACCAGATGTAGCTGTTTAAAGCATCTGGATGTGTTAATTAATATAGTCATGTAAATAGACAAGAAATTTAAAGTAAAGAAAATCAAAACGTAAAAAGGAGTGTAACACAAGATGACTTAGTGCTTCAACTAATAACAACAATTCCAAAGTCATACCCGGAGATGTGAACTATCAGAAGCCACAAACTCTACTTCACGTGACAGAATATGCAGATCAGGACATCCGAGAATCTACAAGATCATCGTAGATATCTACACGACATATTGTTCAACCTGCGAACTTTTGGAGCCCTTTACAGAGGAAAGCCAGACCGAGATGCCGACGTAGCTGTTCCTGTTTCCCAAGACGGATACCCCAGGACGAGTCTTCTGCATACCAATTAAAAGGTGACTCGATAGCCTGTCTATCGAGGGTTACTAATATTTGTTACACAACACATCTTGAAAGAGACTTTTCAGAAACTATTAACTTTGTAAAGACTTATAAATTAAATCTAAGAATTTCATGTAACTATTCTAACTTCATACGTTGTAACAGTTTATATGCTAATGTAGAGTAATATAATTCAAGCAATAATACCATTCTTCCAATGGTTGAATAAAAGAAAGTCTTGCAAGCTAATATCATGAAATGAGTATAATTAAAAGTCTTAATTACAGAAATACAGAAAGTTGACCCGGATCCGAGGTATAGCTATATAAAATCAAGTTTGATCTCAAAGTTTAAAGAAACCTTTCAAGTAACTTAATAATTGAATTAGTAATGTCATGGGATCTGTCAGTATATGTTTTTAAAGGTTAAATAAAGAGAAGTCTTCTTGTTACACACATATGAGGAGTGCTTAAATCAATTGTATACCTTGCCATTGTTTCCTTACACAGTTAGTAAGTACTTTTGTGACATTAATTATTTGTGATCAATTCTGTTACAACGTAGGCAGCCCATCTAATTAACGGAGTTTAATTACGAGGGGTTCCCTGGATTTGTAACGCGGCGAAAAGACGTTACAAAAGTGTGCCACTCTGCTTAATTGTAAAAAATAAAAGGGTAATTGTTTACAGAGTGTCACAAAAGTGTGCCACTATGCTAAAGTTTATAAAGGTGTTTTAAGCAAACAAAATTGCGTCATTCAAAAAAAATAAAGGAAACAAAGGAAAGAGTTTTAATTGTGTATATAGTGTCACAAACAAAATTGCATTCACTATGCGTGGATAAATTGTAAGATCAATAACTAAATATATAATATTGATATATGTACTCAGAAAGTTACTTTAATAAATGTAATGTTCAAAACATATTTAATACACTATTAAATAACGTAATATGTATTAAGTTATGTAGATGGTAGTATGTATAAGTAAAATATCCTTAGCGTCATACAATGCATGTAGCTTTTGCATTCTGTAGGCCAGTAGGAACCTGCATAATTCGATGTAAGTACTTCCATACATAAATTGTGACCAAGCATAACAATTTTGGTCAACCGAACAATCTGTAACAGGTTTGTTTACGACAATCTATGACCTGTTGTCTCCTGAATCATTCTGCACAGTGTATGTCCAACTATCTAGCTTACATACACTAGTATGTGTTATAAACAAAATTTGATTAAAAATAACTTTGTTAATAATAATAAAGTAATTAAGTAGAACTTCGTGATTTAAAACTTGTGAACAAAATAAGTAATTATTTAATTGAGAAAAGTTTATGAATGAACGGAGCCAAAGTGTTGCCAAGCGTAGTAATAATAAATGTGTTGCATAAGATTGCGCTCCCCTTCTCTCGTGTTCATACCCGTTTAGAGTACGTATACAGTAGTTGTGTTATTCAGTCACATTGTGGAGAACAATAAGAGTAGAACCCCCTCTCTCTCTGACATGCTCAACCCTCATTGTTAACTAAATATGTAGGCCACCCTCTGACCTACATTCCAGTAAACAGCTGATCGGCTATTTAACCTTGAAAGATATGTGTGTGTGATTTCTGTCTCTCCCTTAGAAGAGAAATTGTTCTTTTCTAATTTGTGTAAATTTATTACTTATGAATTTATTATATGTATATGTAATATATGTGTAATATACTAGTATTAATTTTAAGTACGTGCTAATGTGTTAGAACAAAATGGCCCAATTTAACCCGGATTTGTTATTAAAAGACGAGCTGTCTTACGAAGCCCTTTTGCGTGGACTACCCCATGCTGATGTAACAGTCGCGGAATTACGAAGTTCAATTCGCGAATGTGGATTTGATTCGCCCGTGCAATTAAACAATCTAAGCCAACTCGATTATGAAAGCGAGAAAGAAATTTGTAATGCCAAGTATAGTGAACTATACTTATTGTCTCAAACACTCCAAGACGAGAAATCTCCGGCAAAACTTTTGCGGACTACCCAGAGAATAGAGCATTTAACCAGGCGAATAAAAAATTTGTCGATCTGGCCGAATCTCACAGAAATACCCGTTGATGTACAAAAGCTAGCAGACGAAGCTCTACGCCGCTTACCTTCAATTATCAACGATTTAAGACGAAAATCCGACTCATTCAGGATGGACGATATAGAACAATCATTAATGAAATTACACATCTCCCCAGTACAATCCCCCACCACTGGTTTACTTCCGCCTAACTCGGATCGGAACTCACCTATCGTATCGCAAGTGCAAGCGATCCCAGAACAAAATACTGATACAGATGTAAATGTCCCTCCTCCCGAGCATTTTCAGTTTCGTCCCGGAAATAATGAATTGACCAACACCCCCAATGAATCTAACCACCCTCATTGAGGAATTACCCCTATGAACTATAACGCAGATCTATACGGAAAAATGACTCACCCTGTGGAGAAGATTTTAACCGAAATCCCTTATACAGATGGTTTAAATGTTTCCAAGTTACTAACATTTATTAGTTATCTTCTTCAGATAAAGGATCTACAGCAGCTGAATGACTGGCAAATTTTACAAGTTCTGTTACCAAAGTGTAAACCCCCGTTAAAAATCGTGTGCTAGAAGCCCTAACCTCTACTTTCCCAGTAGAAGAGCTACATAGCTCTTTAATAAAATACTTTATTCCCACCGGCATCTATGAGGAAATAAAAAGGAAGACAGTACTCCGAGTACAAGGACATCAGGAGAGATTAGCTCACTACATCTCCGATATTAGGGAGTCCTCTCGACTACTACGTGTAAGCTGGAATGAAACACAACTGGTGGACACCATTTTAATAGGAGTGTCACCCGAAGAAAGATCTCGACTATCATTGATGAATAGACCCAATACTATTGCTGATCTAGAACAGTGTAGTATCCATTCTTCAAATGTATGGTACTCAGATCAAAATAGAGAAGCAATGAAAACCTCTGGAACTAATAGACATCAATTGCGAGCACTACTGCCTGATGTAACAACCTCGTATGAAAGACAAGTTTCTAGTAGACCTCACCATGTGCGCAAAGCTGGTAAGTTAACTGTAAACCCAGATAAAGCGGAAACCAAGTACCCACCTCGCAGAAAACCCACCTGTTATAGTCATGTAAATATGGGCACCTAAGAAGAGAGTGCAAAAGTAAGCCATTGGAACGGAATAACCCCAATTCAAAAAACATGTAAGGCAGGGAGACCCGAAAACCTGTGTCTTCCGCAGCTACTCAAAATTGGGTAAACTAAAAGAAACCAGTAATAATAATAAGAATGAATTATTCTGTAACCAAGTGAAAAACAAAAAAGGTGCGAAAGATATCGACCCCTATGTGCGAGAATTTCGTGAAAAGTGTAATGCGATTAATAGATGTAAATAAAAAAAAAATCTACTACCATTAATACGAGTCGACTTAGGCGTTACATCCCCCATCGCCTTAATTGATTCGGGATCTAGTAGAAGCTTAATCAGCCAAGAATTAGCGGACATGTTAGCTAAACATCATCTAGTAAAACGGAACCAACCTGTGAATATAAAGTGTGCTAAATAAATATGGTGATTAAATAGACGATAGTTCTAGGAGCGTTTCTTAAATCCCCAAAGTAGTTTAATAAATAATAAATAATAAAGTGAATAATAATAATTGATTTAAATACTAGAGCTAAACAAATCCTAAGTTATACTAAAATTGTGTGAAGTGTAGAAGTAAGTAGGAAAAAAGAAAATAATAATAAATGGTTCAGTTGCATATTGTAAACACTCCCAGTGGTGGCCAGTTAGAGAAAATAAAAGCGTGTTCAGTATTGTAGGAATGGTACTAAGCAGCCCCGAACGCACCCTTCCAATTGTGATAAACCGGTGCTAGCCTGAACAATTGAAAACCACCCCTAGTGAGTATAACAATGCATTGTGAAGTGTCTCCCCTCCCGCATAGTTTGTTTAAGTATTGTAAAAAGAGATAAAAGAGAATCATATTCGTGAGATTCCGCTTCTCTCAAACCAGTGCTCTAAAGTGGAGTATGGGATCCTCTTTAGATCACATTAGAAATAAGTTTATGAGATATAATCAAGTAGTGATTATAAATGTAACGTAACAGGTCACAACGGCGCCGACTGAAAGGGTAATGATAGGGCAGAAATGGGCCAAAGATCATTAATAAATGCTGAAAGCTAACTTCCGTAGTTAGAGTAAGCTGGTGTCAGTCGGGCCGGGATGTTGTGAGTTACGGATAAGTAGGGATCATTCCAATCTAAAGTTTGGAAAGTAGTATTAAGATTAAAATGTAAGTTAGTACTTAAGAAGTAAGAAAAAGGGAATTTCACGAAGGCGATCATTTAAATGAAAAATTTCATTTAAAGAGAATTAGAAAAAAACAAACTGTGCAATAATAATAAATAACTTCACACACTGACACTAATCGTACTCCCAGTCCCCAATAGTGAGTTAGACTCAAAAAGCTTAACCGTAGCGTGCAATTTAAGCGATGGAGTATGTGACGATTTAAATAAAAGAAATAATCAAGAAAATAAAAATTTTAAAAAATTAAGGTTGCGAGCTCTTAAGCCATTTAAATCTCACTGTATTAATATAAAATACCTGTATGTACTCAGTATGAGAGGAAGCAGTAATTAATTAGTTATAAGATACTCTAATAAAAAGATAAATTGTAAAGAGTTATTAATATCGTATTTAACCCTTTGCTTGTAAGCAGGCGCTGTCCTGTTGATTCCAGACTCGACATGCTTTCCGAGTCTTGTGTGAGTTAGAATAAGATAAAAAAAATTAATGTTAATAATAAAAAAATCTGAAGACATAAATAGTCGCTAAAACAACTGATTTAAATTATGTATATTTGTTTAGGGATAGTTTGTATAAATAAAAAAGTTAACTTAAATATAGTTAGGAACTATATTCTCGCGCGGAAATTGTCCCACTAACTTTTGCCCAGTACCAGGCGAAGGGAGCGGAATTTCTCTCTCTTGCAATGGTGACTTCGTACAGTATAGACGTAGGAGCTGTGCGCTTAAAATATGTTAACTACATTTTGTCTCACCTTAAGATGGTGTACCAGATGTAGCTGTTTAAAGCATCTGGATGTGTTAATTAATATAGTCATGTAAATAGACAAGAAATTTAAAGTAAAGAAAATCAAAACGTAAAAAGGAGTGTAACACAAGATGACTTAGTGCTTCAACTAATAACAACAATTCCAAAGTCATACCCGGAGATGTGAACTATCAGAAGCCACAAACTCTACTTCACGTGACAGAATATGCAGATCAGGACATCCAAGAATCTACAAGATCATCGTAGATATCTACACGACATATTGTTCAACCTGCGAACTTTTGGAGCCCTTTACAGAGGAAAGCCAGACCGAGATGCCGATGTAGCTGTTCCTGTTTCCCAAGACGGATACCCCAGGACGAGTCTTCTGCATACCAATTAAAAGGTGACTCGATAGCCTGTCTATCGAGGGTTACTAATATTTGTTACACAACACATCTTGAAAGAGACTTTTCAGAAACTATTAACTTTGTAAAGACTTATAAATTAAATCTAAGAATTTCATGTAACTATTCTAACTTCATACGTTGTAACAGTTTATATGCTAATGTAGAGTAATATAATTCAAGCAATAATACCATTCTTCCAATGGTTGAATAAAAGAAAGTCTTGCAAGCTAATATCATGAAATGAGTATAATTAAAAGTCTTAATTACAGAAATACAGAAAGTTGACCCGGATCCGAGGTATAGCTATATAAAATCAAGTTTGATCTCAAAGTTTAAAGAAACCTTTCAAGTAACTTAATAATTGAATTAGTATTGTCATGGGATCTGTCAGTATATGTTTTTAAAGGTTAAATAAAGAGAAGTCTTCTTGTTACACACATATGAGGAGTGCTTAAATCAATTGTATACCTTGCCATTGTTTCCTTACACAGTTAGTAAGTACTTTTGTGACATTAATTATTTGTGATCAATTCTGTTACAACGTAGGCAGCCCATCTAATTAACGGAGTTTAATTACGAGGGGTTCCCTGGATTTGTAACGCGGCGAAAAGACGTTACAAGAGTATTGCGAGAGGTGGGGCGAATATTACGGACGTATTGCCACAATCAACAGAGGAGGTGGCAAGAATATCTAGAGGCCACAGAAGAATTCCTCAACCTGGCATACCACCCAGCCATAGGAATTACTCCATACTCCGCCATGTACGAAAGACAACCCTTAAGGGAGATCGAAGAAATATTGGAATTCCCGAGAGAGAATAAATATATCTTTAATAAAATTAAATTTTATAATAAGGTGGCCGAAGATCAGGAGAAACGGCGGATTAAATATAATAAAGGTATGAATTTGCTAACTGCTATAATTTTTTTATTGTTCGACTAAGCTTTTCGTCATTACTGACATCTTCAGGTCTTAGTTGTTTAAGACCTGAAGATGTCAGTAATGTCGAAAAGCTTAGTCGAACAATAAAAAAATTATAGCAGTTAGCAAATTCATAAAAGAAATAGTAAGGATTTAAACAATACGAAGAATAAAGGTATGGGTAAGATCATTACCTATACCATTGGAGAGAAGGTTTTATTGAAAAATAGGGAGTTACCCAGTTCACTAGAAGGGATAACTAAAAAATTATTGCTTTTATACACTGGACCATATATAATCTCCAAAAACAATAATAACAACACTTACGAAATTAAGGAGATGAGTTCCAGTAAAATTAAGGGTGTCTATAACCAGGCATCCATGAAGAAATATCATGAATAATACGACAAAATTCAAAAATAAAGTAAGCACACCTTACTAACCATTTATTTGAGGAAAAAACATTTTGGCAAGAAACATTTTGGCAAGAATAATATAAAAAGAATTTAGAATCCGTCTAAATTCAAAAATAAAGTAAGCACACCTTACTAACCAATTATTTGAGAAAACTTATTTGGAAATAATATAAAAGGAAAAGAATTTAGAATCCGTCTAAATTCAAAAATAAAGTAAGCACACCTTACTAACCAAATATTTGAGGAAAAAACATTTTGGAAATAAAAAAAAGAATTTTGAAAAACCGTCTAAATTCTAAAACAGAGTAAGCACAACTTACTACCTATGATTTATGAACTACTTATGAAAAAACAAAAGAATTTAGAATGAAGCCATCTAAATTCAAAAATAAAGTCAGCTCACCTTACTAACCAATTATTTGAGAAAACTTATTTGGAAATAATATAAAAGGAAAAGAATTTAGAATCCGACTAAATTCTAAAACAGAGTAAGCACAACTTACTACCTATGATTTATGAACTATTTATGAAAAAAAAGAAAGGAATTTATGAATACCGTCTAAATTCAAAAATGAAGTAAGCACACCTTACTAACCAATTATTTGAGGAAAAAACATTTTGGCAAGAGAATATAAAAAGAATTTAGAATCCGTCTAAATTCAAAAACAGAGTAAGCACAACTTACCAACCAATTATTTGAAAAAACTATGGTGAAATAAAAAGAAGAGAATTAATACCATATTTATGGTAATCATACAATATATTTACCATATTTATAAAGGATCATTATGAGATAAATAAAGGAAACAGAATTTAGAATTAAACCAAGTAATTCTGAAGAAGTGATAATGTCTAATTTCCATATAAAGTGTAAAAAACCTTCAATAAAATGATACAAAAGGGGATAAAAATCAGTGATACGATTTGATTAATAAAATATGATAAAATACAGAACTTATGTGGAAATATAAAATAATAAAACTTTGAAGTGGTATGAGGAGAAATGAAGACCTCATTATTAAATTAATTAAAACATTCATTCGAAAGAATAATAACCAAGAGAGGAGTAATTTGAGAATAAAATCAAAGATATGATGTAATTAAACAAATTAATGTGAAATGATTATGAATTAAATGTCAATTGTAATAATGACAGTTATAAGAAAGTTCTTGAACATAGAACAAGTGGAACTAATAAAAACAGAGTAACAAACCAAAAATGTCATACAAATATGCTACTATGAACCAATGCAGATTGTAATAAAAAACCAGAAAGTAATAAAGCATTAATAACCAAAAACTTTATATGATAAGAAAAATTGAAAAATGTACTAATAGAAGAGCTTCCTACCATAATATCAAATGAATTAACCATCAAGATAAAGAGTCAGAAGAACAACTGAGATAGGAATATTAAAATCTCTGAGCAATATAATAAGTAATAAGTAAAGTATCCAAAGATATTTTTTAAATAGTAACAAAAGTGTACTATTCTGATATAATTTTTTTAATCTGTCTGTAGATAATTCCAGCAGTATTAATATGTTTTTTGAGCAGAGATGATTTGCCTCTGTACTCAAATAAGTGTGAAGTATTGGACAGCAGAGGAAGTAGCGTACTGTGCCTCTCTGAACTGAACCAGCTCACAAAGTAGGGAACGATAGGGAGGAAATATCCCAAGGAGAAAATACTAAGAAGAAATATGAAAATAAAATAATAAATATGAAACTCAGATAACTATTACTATCAAGGAACATCAAGTGAAAATGATAAAGAAGATAAGCTCAAATATAAATAAGAAAATTTTTAGAATTGGAAGGAAGTCAAGAATAATAAAAAACTACAATAATTATCATAAGCAATTGTTTCAGACAAAGCAAGTATAGTCTGAAAAAATCACTTCTGGAGAAGGGCATTCTGTAGCATGACAGAAATTCCACCACTAATTAATTCATATAAGATAATAAAAAATAATTACATTACATATACTAAAAGAATATCGAATCAAATTCAATTACTTCAAAGGAAAAAACCACAATACAAGAAAAACAACCATTAAATTATAAAAAATACCACTATTAAAAGTCAAAGAAGGAATTAAGGAAAACTCATATTATAAAATCAGGAATTTACCCAGGAGGTTAGGAGCAGGAGACAAATAAGATACCACAAAATCAAGAAAAAGGAATCAGATTAGGAGTGGTGAAACAACAAAATACTCGCCACAAGAAGAAAGAAGAATAAAGTTTATTATCAGGAGATAAACAATACCCTGAAACCAAGAAAGAAGAGTAAAGTCAGTATCAAAAAATAAAGAAGATACTCCGAACCAACCATCAGTCAAGATAACACTGAGTACCTTGGTTTACCCAAGATTGAAAACAAGAAGGAAGATGAGAAGAAAGGAAGAAATAGGATGGAAGAACCATTATAAAACCTATTATTAACTACCATAAACCCCAAACAAATAGATACAATTAAAGAAAGTATAACATCCCGATACCCTATAAAATTGTAATTATTGATAAACAAAAGTGTTATATAGTATGATAAGAGGTGCACCAACTAAAGTTATTGTGTGATAAAAAAAATAAACAAATCTTCACAGTCCATTCTGACTAAAGGTCTGGTCTGAGAATAATAAGACTCAATAAGTCAGAACCACCAGTGAAAGTGTACTAGTGTAAGTGTTTTTGAAATATAATAAACTTAAAGTTGTAGTGTTACTATGACTTAAACTATATGCTATAAAACAACTTTTATATTTGATAATTGGCAAATCATGAAATAATAAGATGGAAGGTATTTCCAATATTTCATTATTTTATGTCACTTTGTTATTACAAGACATTTGTAGAAATGACAATAACTAAAGTATGGGTGAAAATGTTTACTATATATGGGGATGTTAAGTAATAGTAATAATATCAGAAAGGACTGGTAATAGTTTAAGTGTTCATAGGATTAAAACGTTTAAATGGCTAATATTGTTCCAAGCCAAGAACTCCATATTTTAAAGAGTTCTTATATAATAAGATTTATATGTTTAGAATAAGTTATATTAGTGAAATAACAGCATACATACCAATTAAAATGTTTCAGTAGGTATGCTGTATTAATTAACAAAAGGAGTTAAATGTATGTTAAAAACAATTTCAGCAAAACATGTCCAACTTTACAGAATGCTGAGTGATGTTAATTATTATTTTTATAACAGTAGCATGAATTAGATGCTACACATTATAACGATAAACAAGCAGTGGGTGTTGTTTAAATGTTTGTGTTGTAAAATGTCGGGTGTTACCTCCGCGCACTTTTGTTACTTACTCTGTTGATTGGACCCTCTGCAGTGACGTAGTCCTGTAACACAACTTAAAACCATGCTTTTTGTGGGCGCCACTTGGAAACGTTTGTTCCAAGAAAAAAAATAAATGTGATTGATAAAATTTTTAAATCTACGAAAAAATTTAAACAAGTCAGTTTAGCTTGGAAAATCAGTTAAGTTTAATGATTCTTTAAAAACAAACAAATCGTCTGAAGGACTAACATTCATAGAAAAAAATTATAAAATTGCAGAGAAAAAATTTTACAAGTTATTATTATTGACAATTTTTTATATATCCAATCAAGTATCGGCTAGTATATTTCAGATTTTGACTCAGTTGAAAAGCATGAGTTTAATACGTGAAAAATCTTTACTCTCAGGACATGACTCCTTTGAACTACCAAGACATATCAATTAGATGCCTTACAAGAAAAAACTAAGTGATTTGCAGGTGTATGTGTGGCGTGTGAAGTACAACTGCGTGATAAATATAACCAGGTAACAAATGACTTTAATTTTGGTAACTCACGTTCCAATGGTTATTTATTCTCGCACTGGGCACTCCTTTCGGGTAGTTTCTCAATCTCGCCTCTTCGGGTGTACACTGAATCTATTTAAAGTCAAATTTTGCGATCATTACTTTTTCCGCACTTTTGTAAAAACGTTTGGCAGTAGAATCTCGTTCAAACGCCGCCAAAAGCTCGTCAGCTGCTCCGCGTTAATTCAGAAATTATCCGCCGCAGCGCTGATTCCCATGCAGTGTCGAGGAAGGCTTTGTGTATTGTATGTTTACGTTAGGGGAAATTATTGTCACGTTAGTCAGTCAATGCGAACACAGCAGAATTCGTTCTCTATTTAAATTTGTGGTCCCTCCTGGGCCGTGGACGTTCTGGCTGCGTGATTTCTATTAAAATTTACCGTATCGCTGCTCTATTTCAGCGATACTTTTGGCGAAGATTCTCGTTGAGGATAAGTCAGTCGGTATGTCTATGTACGGGAAAAGCCTTCCTGCCGTGTCTTGTCGATTCTCGCCTCTTCGGTTTCGCCTTAGCTGCGTTGATCAGTGTTGTGTGAGATGCATCAGTTCTGGAGTTCAAGTTTCAAGTGTTTTTGGGTCGAATTTGGTCTCGCTTTTATACTAATTCAGGATGACTGTTTTCATCGACTTCCGGTATATTTGTGTAAAAATTCTTTCTAGATTGTTCGAGAATAAACGAAATGGAATATCATAGAACAATTTTCACTTCCGTAGAAGCTTTTAGAACGAATTTCTTATTCTTCATACAAAGGATATTTCAAAAATTACTCTGGTATTTATCAAACAGTTTTACATTAGTACTCACAATTTGTATGCCCTTAATATATTTAGATTCCCTGTTTTTAACTGAATCTAGCGATACTAAATATGATTGGTTTCTAATTAACTTAAGTCTAATAAACAATACAATATACAACCCTCACCTTGAGTTGTTGTCATTGAAAACTCAATTTTTATAACAAAAATTGTTGTGGAGTTACTAAGTTCCTTCCACAAGCTGAACATCTAATACTACTACTTTCCTACAACAAAATAAACAAATTTTAACATAGATGAAACACAAATAAATACAATTTTATATGGCCTCTGCTCATGGCCTAGATTCTTGTCAGTTTTCTAATACAATGATTAGTCTTTTTCTTTAATATATGTATTATTTCACTACTGTACACACAGAGTTTATTATTTTGTCTATCTTTTGTGATACCTGGTTACTCTGTACATATATTATATTTATCACAAGATGACATAGCATCATTGATTGGTCTTGAGATGTCCTTTTTTATGGCGTGACAAATCTCACTCTAATTAGTTAAATTCTTTTAGAATTGACTTTACTTTCAACTGAGTTTGTTTCTTATTAAGGTATACTGATGTATTGTACCTTTCTATCTTATTTTTGTTAGTATTATGTAAGTATTTAGCCAGATATGATTATTTTTGTACTGGATAATTGGCTTCAGCCATACATTAAATTGGCTTCAGCAACATTACATTCATAAATTATACAATATTAGATGCCTATTACATGTTTTTAGTTAACACTGTTTTTGGCTATTTTGACTGCTTTTTATTCATTTGACAGCTTGTAGCGGGGCATTTTGGGGACTATTTTGGGGCAATAACACAATTTGTAATTTTTTTATGATAATAAATAACATGTTGAGTGATACGGACAGAAATTATAAACTTAGGTAAATTTCTTGTTTGGAGCGATCGCAACCGTGGCTACACTGCTGTTGACTTTATGAATGCAGATTTATTTAATAATATTGTGTGGACAGTTTAATAACCGACAAACTGTGCAAAAGTCAGTTCAAGGACAAACACAACAGTAAACAAATTATGCAACAAGTTACAAACCAGGTCAGACCATCTGACGTCAGTGCATTATATAACATGAATGCAGGGTGTGTCACGCCAGCAACATTGTGATACACAGACAGAACAAAGTCTCAGTCGGCTATAAACATCTCAGCAGACCAGACACAAAAACAACTGTCGCGTCTGCCCGGCTCGCGAAGGTTTTGGGCAAAGTTTTGTGTGTTCGCCGACGCACCCGCAACATATAAAAAATGTGAAGGAATCTTCTTTTAAAAAGTGAATAACAGTCTTTAATGAAATAACAGTTTCGGCATTATCTAGTGAAAGAAGAAGAAGGGTGCGGAATGACGAGAAATACGGGAGTTTTTCTGGACTCAAATACCAGCTAAGTAGCCATGTTGCCAGTTCAAAAGTTTTAACAAAGTCTTCTTGTCAAAATTAACTACATAATGGGGGAAAAAATAAATTTTAACGAAACATAAATGAGAGCTCTCAGATCATAAATAAGTGTGTGTGTGTGTGTGCGTGAGTATGTGAGGAAATATATTTAAATGAAGAAGTCTGGTTTGTGTTTGTACAAAAAATTATTTAGTTTTATTTCTATTTAATATCTTGATTTTTTCTGTTAATTAAAATTTTATATGAGGTTTCAATTTTATTCATGTGAGTTTCTATTTGATGAGAATTATGTAACAGCTGAAGGAGGTAGTTTGATAATGCTTTTAAAATGATGTGAATATCTAATCATTAATAAACCTCAGTAATTCTTGGGAAACAAGTAAAGTTTTCTTTATTTAAACAGCCAGTTCTGATCTCCTGTGTTCGCCGAAAAGAACCCTGAAAATGATAGGTATAAATTTTGTGTTTTTTTTGTTTGCTCATTAACCATAAAACTAGATGGCGCCCGAATATCATACAAGGTATGTTATTAAATTTGTTATTAAGTTAATGTTATGTGACTCAAAGAAAGTAGCTTCACATTTGGCTTCCGAACGTAGGGACGATTTATATAAAGGAATTTATATAAATATAGGCCTACTTGGGAGAACAGAATGGTTGTTTGAACCAAGAAATAAGATTGTTGTATGTACTTAAAATAGACGTAGATAGGGGTTATGTTATGACTGTGTGAAGTATGGGTAAATAGAATATCTTTTGATAAGAAATATATGTTATATATATAATAACATTTTACAAAAGAAATATATGTAAAAGTTTTCTTTTATTTTTAAAATGGCAGATAATAATGACATCAGCTTATCTGAAAGTCAGTTAAGTAGCGATTCGGGAGTACAAACGAATGAAAGTAATTAAGAGAGTCAGTTGACCGAATCGAAAATAATGGAAGATGTGACTAGTCAGTCAACACCGACTGTAATTAAGAGAGAAAGTAATAGTGATATGACGAAAATGATTCAATTTCTGTGTACTAGTTTTAATAAATTTGAAAGTAATGTAAATGAGAAATTTGACGTTCAAAAGAATAGTTTGAATGAGTTAAAAAACCAAATTAATATCCAGAATGACAAATTTAAAGAGTTGAAATATGAGATTGAAGTATTAGATAAATGTTTAGAAAATACTAACCAAACAATAAGAACCAGTTTAATTAAATTAGAACAGAATGTTGAGAAGTTAGGTGACAGTGTGTTAAGTATGACAAATAGTAAAAATGACGAAATAGTGGAAGATGTAGTATTGGATAGTGATGATATTAATTACAATTCTGAGAGTATAGTGGGGGTAAAGAATAATGGAGAGACAAATGATGAAAATATAATCCAAAATAGTACTAATGAAATTGCAGAATGTAGTGATTATGAGATGTTAATGAGTGTTTATGAAGTAGAGAGAGAGTGGAAAAATAATGTTGTAGTTGAATGGGGACAGAGGGCAAATTTTCCCCTTATTGTTTATAATGATGATAATGATTTAATGTTGTTTTTTCAGGGCAAGAGACCCTTATTGTTAAATGAATTAATGTTGTATAATGTTGTACCCTCTGTCCGTAATAATTGTGAGAATGTGATGTGGTGCTATGAAGAAAGAGAGTTATGTATTGAGAGTGAAATAGAACTATATAAGTTAGAAAGAAAGTATGATGAATTGAGAAAAATACTAGAAGGGGTGATGATGAATCATGTGAAATACGTATCTGTTGAAAGAGAGATAGAGAATAATTTTGATAATATCTTACCTAACTATAATGACTTACCTGACGTAGTAGTTGAGGAATACAAAAATGAGAAAACAATTTACCTGACATTAACAAATAACACTGATATAGACGGGACAATCCTAACTTATGGTGACAAGATTTATAGTGGTATAATGGATGAAATAGAATTGATGGGTTATTATGATAGTAATGATTATAATAATTTGTGTGTGGATAAAAATAATATATGTTACAAATATATTAGGTATTTATATGACGATGGAGGCTGAACTAGATATCAGTGAATAGACATTTTTGAATATTGTAAATTATTGGTAATGACCTTGCAGATTTTGACATATGAAGGGTGAAACAATTGAACAGTTATTGACTTATACTTTGTAAATATAATGTAGTGAATTCATTTGTGTGTATTATGAAAGGTTAGGTAAGGAATGTGTATATGTATTAGAAAATGTTGTGTTAATAATAATAATATTATTAATATTTTGCCATCTAAACAAATGATAAAATAATTATGAAGACAATAATTAATGATTTGTAAATTTTGATAATAATTGAAATATGTTGTGTTTTAATAATCGATTGAAGTAAATAATTTGAGATGTTTAGATATTGTGATTGAATGTTATGTGTTTGAATTTTTATAATGAATTTGAATTGTTTGATGAGATTTTAAGTTAATAATAATAAATAATGAATAAATAAATGTTAAATGGTTTATTTTGTGGAATATCATAATGGTTAAAAATATAGATTAACAATAACTTTTAAATTTTGAGTAATCTAATTACAGCAAAGGATAAATAAATAATGATGATGAATAAATAAAAAAATAAGTTAATGGAAAATTTTAAATTATAATGTTTATAAGAGACAAATATTTGATAAATATTTGAGACAAATTATTTAAAAGAGAATTGTTTGTTTAATGTAACAATGCTAATAATCCAGGTTGATTTCTATTTGTGTATTATGTTATGTAATGTATTATACAAAGTGTGTGGTTGGAAGGTTGTAAATTTGTATTTAATATTTTATGTCAATGATAGTTAAGCTTACATATAAAGGAGGGTAAAACACCATCCAAACTAATAATGTCATTTAAAATTCTTAAATTTAATATTACAAAAGATATTTTACTTGTGATTCCCCAAATTTTCGGGCGGTCACGGCCTCACCGAACCTGACCGTAGAATTGGTTTAGCTTTAACAGCTATGGTTGGGGCTCATTGCGTCACGTTCTGCCTTAACTGGCCATAGCTGTTATCGTTGTAAAGGTGTATTTTGAAATTGATGGGGGGTGAAATTAAGGGGAATCACCAAACTATGGAACAGCGGCTGCCACTCTGCCCGCTTGGGGGTAGCATAGACAGGTGGTAGAACCGTATTAGGGGCGCATAATTATAGACAAAGATATGATGATATCTATATTTTTAACATGTAACGCAGAAGCAAGGACATGGAGATGTAACATTCCTCCAAAACCTCAGTCCTTGTGGACGCAACTGGACGCCACAGTCCAGGGGGGTCATAGTGTGTGTGGCTGGGAGATTATCCAAGGGGATAACGTATTAAAGATTTGCTATATTTTAATTAATAATGATGATTAGGTACTCAATAATTTTGTTTGAATTTGAAAAATAGATGCACTAAATACTTCTTATATTGGGTTATTATGTCTTATTATGTTAATTGCATTAGTATGTTAGGAATAAGGATTATAAAAATATAATAATATGTTTTCAATGTGTTTATAGATTTTAAAATAAAATGAAAAATAGTTGTGACAGGTAAAATTTTCAATGGGTTGCAAAAGATAGAAGTGGGTGATAGTAATTGTTTGAATAAAATGTTTGAGTCAGTTCAAGTTGAATTTTGTGGGACATACAGATCTGTCCAAATTGAAGCCAAAGTTAAAGAAATAGTAGAGATGAAAATAATGCAATGTTGTTTTGAGTTAATGTAATGTTATAGAATTTTGAGAAGTATAAGTGGAGACACAGTAGTGATGGAGAATTTATGTAGAGTTTTGAGTGATATATTGTTGTTTATTTTGTTGATGTTATTTTGATGTAGTTGTAGTGAGGTAATGAGATTGAGATTTTTTGGGGATGGCAATTTTGTAGTAGGGGTAGTGTAATGTGGGAGTCCGCAACATAAGGGTTGGGACGGGATTTGGTATAGATTTAGTGGAGACGGGGCCGCCTTAGGTAGAATCCAGGGGCCAGAGAACGGGAATTGAGCTTTTTTGGGGGGGGAAACACGTATCCTATGTACAAAGGGTTAGAGAGTATTTTTTTTATATATAGAGAGAAGGTGGCGAATTGAGCTAAAGTAGTAAGTAGTTAGAGGTAGAGAAGGGTTAGTAGAATATTTGATAGTGGGGTGTCATACTAGTTAAAGATTTTGTAAGGGAACGTTAGAGTAATAAAAGGGGTAAGATTATGAGTAAATGCCAAGTTGATAAAGTGAATTATAATGAATAACGTAGAATCACCCAAGTTAATGAAAGGGAATAATAAACAAAATGATGTGTAAAGCAAAGATGAAAAAAAAAAAAAAAAAAAAAAAAAAAATTTTTTTGAAAAACGACTTAATAAAAGTTAAATGGAGATCTATGTATTTTATTATTGAAGGGTAATTTTCTGATTTTATATGCAAATTTAATGATATAAAGTGTGTAACATTTTAAATGTAAGTTGTTTTATTTTAAGATGAATTATTAATGTACTATATTTTCCTGTGTTATGTTATGTTGTTAGGTATTATGATATATGTTACTAATAAGTAAAAAACAAAACCAGTGCTTCTTAGCGCAAACCAGCACCGCTAGGGGGAAACAGATCAGTTGGGGATATGGTGTTGTATAAGGCCACTATTTGATATTTTGATGTGTTGTTTCAGTGTTTGGTGATGCTGTGGCGGCGGACCTGAGCTGGCCAGCGCGTCAGAGCAGGGGCGTTAAGTATCTGTCTGACTCTACGGTGTTGGGATCTCGAGAGAGAAGTCCAGTATTGTCATGCAGATGCGGTCACAGTCACCGGACCAAGGGTGAGTTGATTATTTTTTTTTGTAAACCGTACAGGGGGTTGTGGCGACATATCCTGGCTGATCCCTCTAGCAAGTATGAATGTGTCAATGAGATTTTTTATGCTTCGGCATAAAATATCTCATTGAGGGGGTATTGTAGCGGGGCATTTTGGGGACTATTTTGGGGCAATAACACAATTTATAATTTTTTTATGATAATAAATAACATGTTGAGTGATAGGGACAGAAATTATAAACTTTGGTAAATTTCTTGTTTGGAGCGATCGCAACCGTGGCTACACTGCTGTTGACTTTATGAATGCAGATTTATTTAATAATATTGTGTGGACAGTTTTAATAACCGACAAACTGTGCAAAAGTCAGTTCAAGGACAAACACAACAGTAAACAAATTATGCAACAAGTTACAAACCAGGTCAGACCATCTGACGTCAGCGCATTATATAACATGAATGCAGGGTGTGTCATGCCAGCAACATTGTGATACACAGACAGAACAAAGTCTCAGTCGGCTATAAACATCTCAGCAGACCAGACACAAAAACAACTGTCGCGTCTGCCCGGCTCGCGCCGGTTTTGGGCGAAGTTTTGTGTGTTCGCCGACGCGCCCGCAACATATAAAAAATGTGAAGGAATCTTCTTTTAAAAAGTGAATAACAGTCTTTAATGAAATAACAGTTTCGGCATTATCTAGTGAAAGAAGAAGAAGGGTGCGGAATGACGAGAAATACGGGACAGTTTTTCTGGACTCAAATACCAGCTAAGTAGCCATGTTGCCAGTTCAAAAGTTTTAACAAAGTCTTCTTGTCAAAATTAACTACATAATGGGGGAAAAAATAAATTTTAACGAAACATAAATGAGAGCTCTCAGATCATAAATAAGTGTGTGTGTGTGCGTGAGTATGTGAGGAAATATATTTAAATGAAGAAGTCTAGTTTGTGTTTGTACAAAAAATTATTTAGTTTTATTTCTATTTAATATCTTGATTTTTTCTGTTAATTAAAATTTTATATGAGGTTTCAATTTTATTCATGTGAGTTTCTATTTGATGAGAATTATGTAACAGCTGAAGGAGGTAGTTTGATGATGCTTTTAAAATGATGTGAATATCTAATCATTAATAAACCTCAGTAATTCTTGGGAAACAAGTAAAGTTTTCTTTATTTAAACAGCCAGTTCTGATCTCCTGTGTTCGCCGAAAAGAACCCTGAAAATGATAGGTATAAATTTTGTGTTTTTTTTGTTTGCTCGTTAACCATAAAACTAGATGGCGCCTGAATATCATACAAGGTATGTTATTAAATTTGTTATTAAGTTAATGTTATGTGACTCAAAGAAAGTAGCTTCACATTTGGCTTCCGAACGTAGGGACGATTTATATAAAGGAATTTATATAAATATAGGCCTACTTGGGAGAACAGAATGGTTGTTTGAACCAAGAAATAAGATTGTTGTATGTACTTAAAATAGACTTAGATAGGGGTTATGTTATGACTGTGTGAAGTATGGGTAAATAGAATATCTTTTGATAAGAAATATATGTTATATATATAATAACATTTTACAAAAGAAATATATGTAAAAGTTTTCTTTTATTTTTAAAATGGCAGATAATAATGACATCAGCTTATCTGAAAGTCAGTTAAGTAGCGATTCGGGAGTACAAACGAATGAAAGTAATTAAGAGAGTCAGTTGACCGAATCGAAAATAATGGAAGATGTGACTAGTCAGTCAACACCGACTGTAATTAAGAGAGAAAGTAATAGTGATATGACGAAAATGATTCAATTTCTGTGTACTAGTTTTAATAAATTTGAAAGTAATGTAAATGAGAAATTTGACGTTCAAAAGAATAGTTTGAATGAGTTAAAAAACCAAATTAATATCCAGAATGACAAATTTAAAGAGTTGAAATATGAGATTGAAGTATTAGATAAATGTTTAGAAAATACTAACCAAACAATAAGAACCAGTTTAATTAAATTAGAACAGAATGTTGAGAAGTTAGGTGACAATGTGTTAAGTATGACAAATAGTAAAAATGACGAAATAGTGGAAGATGTAGTATTGGATAGTGATGATATTAATTACAATTCTGAGAGTATAGTGGGGGTAAAGAATAATGGAGAGACAAATGATGAAAATATAATCCAAAATAGTACTAATGAAATTGCAGAATGTAGTGATTATGAGATGTTAATGAGTGTTTATGAAGTAGAGAGAGAGTGGAAAAATAATGTTGTAGTTGAATGGGGACAGAGGGCAAATTTTCCCCTTATTGTTTATAATGATGATAATGATTTAATGTTGTTTTTTCAGGGCAAGAGACCCTTATTGTTAAATGAATTAATGTTGTATAATGTTGTACCCTCTGTCCGTAATAATTGTGAGAATGTGATGTGGTGCTATGAAGAAAGAGAGTTATGTATTGAGAGTGAAATAGAACTATATAAGTTAGAAAGAAAGTATGATGAATTGAGAAAAATACTAGAAGGGGTGATGATGAATCATGTGAAATACGTATCTGTTGAAAGAGAGATAGAGAATAATTTTGATAATATCTTACCTAACTATAATGACTTACCTGACGTAGTAGTTGAGGAATACAAAAATGAGAAAACAATTTACCTGACATTAACAAATAACACTGATATAGACGGGACAATCCTAACTTATGGTGACAAGATTTATAGTGGTATAATGGATGAAATAGAATTGATGGGTTATTATGATAGTAATGATTATAATAATTTGTGTGTGGATAAAAATAATATATGTTACAAATATATTAGGTATTTATATGACGATGGAGGCTGAACTACATATCAGTGAATAGACATTTTTGAATATTGTAAATTATTGGTAATGACCTTGCAGATTTTGACATATGAAGGGTGAAACAATTGAACAGTTATTGACTTATACTTTGTAAATATAATGTAGTGAATTCATTTGTGTGTATTATGAAAGGTTAGGTAAGGAATGTGTATATGTATTAGAAAATGTTGTGTTAATAATAATAATATTATTAATATTTTGCCATCTAAACAAATGATAAAATAATTATGAAGACAATAATTAATGATTTGTAAATTTTGATAATAATTGAAATATGTTGTGTTTTAATAATCGATTGAAGTAAATAATTTGAGATGTTTAGATATTGTGATTGAATGTTATGTGTTTGAATTTTTATAATGAATTTGAATTGTTTGATGAGATTTTAAGTTAATAATAATAAATAATGAATAAATAAATGTTAAATGGTTTATTTTGTGGAATATCATAATGGTTAAAAATATAGATTAACAATAACTTTTAAATTTTGAGTATTCTAATTACAGCAAAGGATAAATAAATAATGATGATGAATAAATAAAAAAATAAGTTAATGGAAAATTTTAAATTATAATGTTTATAAGAGACAAATATTTGATAAATATTTGAGACAAATTATTTAAAAGAGAATTGTTTGTTTAATGTAACAATGCTAATAATCCAGGTTGATTTCTATTTGTGTATTATGTTATGTAATGTATTATACAAAGTGTGTGGTTGGAAGGTTGTAAATTTGTATTTAATATTTTATGTCAATGATAGTTAAGCTTACATATAAAGGAGGGTAAAACACCATCCAAACTAATAATGTCATTTAAAATTCTTAAATTTAATATTACAAAAGATATTTTACTTGTGATTCCCCAAATTTTCGGGCGGTCACGGCCTCACCGAACCCTGACCGTGGAATTGGTTTAGCTTTAACAGCTATGGTTGGGGCTCATTGCGTCACGTTCTGCCTTAACTGGCCATAGCTGTTATCGTTGTAAAGGTGTATTTTGAAATTGATGGGGGGGTGAAATTAAGGGGAATCACCAAACTATGGAACAGCGGCTGCCACTCTGCCCGCTTGGGGGTAGCATAGACAGGTGGTAGAACCGTATTAGGGGCGCATAATTATAGACAAAGATATGATGATATCTATATTTTTAACATGTAACGCAGAAGCAAGGACATGGAGATGTAACATTCCTCCAAAACCTCAGTCCTTGTGGACGCAACTGGACGCCACAGTCCAGGGGGGTCATAGTGTGTGTGGCTGGGAGATTATCCAAGGGGATAACGTATTAAAGATTTGCTATATTTTAATTAATAATGATGATTTGGTACTCAATAATTTTGTTTGAATTTGAAAAATAGATGCACTAAATACTTCTTATATTGGGTTATTATGTCTTATTATGTTAATTGCATTAGTATGTTAGGAATAAGGATTATAAAAATATAATAATATGTTTTCAATGTGTTTATAGATTTTAAAATAAAATGAAAAATAGTTGTGACAGGTAAAATTTTCAATGGGTTGCAAAAGATAGAAGTGGGTGATAGTAATTGTTTGAATAAAATGTTTGAGTCAGTTCAAGTTGAATTTTGTGGGACATATAGATCTGTCCAAATTGAAGCCAAAGTTAAAGAAATAGTAGAGATGAAAATAATGCAATGTTGTTTTGAGTTAATGTAATGTTATAGAATTTTGAGAAGTATAAGTGGAGACACAGTAGTTATGGAGAATTTATGTAGAGTTTTGAGTGATATATTGTTGTTTATTTTGTTGATGTTATTTTGATGTAGTTGTAGTGAGGTAATGAGATTGAGATTTTTTGGGGATGGCAATTTTGTAGTAGGGGTAGTGTAATGTGGGAGTCCGCAACATAAGGGTTGGGATGGGATTTGGTATAGATTTAGTGGAGACGGGGCCGCCTTAGGTAGAATCCAGGGGCCAGAGAACGGGAATTGAGCTTTTTGGGGGGGGGGAAACACGTATCCTATGTACAAAGGGTTAGAGAGTATTTTTTTTATATATAGAGAGAAGGTGGCGAATTGAGCTAAAGTAGTAAGTAGTTAGAGGTAGAGAAGGGTTAGTAGAATATTTGATAGTGGGGTGTCATACTAGTTAAAGATTTTGTAAGGGAACGTTAGAGTAATAAAAGGGGTAAGATTATGAGTAAATGCCAAGTTGATAAAGTGAATTATAATGAATAACGTAGAATCACCCAAGTTAATGAAAGGGAATAATAAACAAAATGATGTGTAAAGCAAAAATGAAAAAAAAAAAAAAAAAAAAAAAAAAAATTTTTTTGAGAAACGACTTAATAAAAGTTAAATGGAGATCTATGTATTTTATTATTGAAGGGTAATTTTCTGATTTTATATGCAAATTTAATGATATAAAGTGTGTAACATTTTAAATGTAAGTTGTTTTATTTTAAGATGAATTATTAATGTACTATATTTTCCTGTGTTATGTTATGTTGTTAGGTATTATGATATATGTTGCTAATAAGTAAAAAACAAAACCAGTGCTTCTTAGCGCAAACCAGCACCGCTAGGGGGAAACAGATCAGTTGGGGATATGGTGTTGTATAAGGCCACTATTTGATATTTTGATGTGTTGTTTCAGTGTTTGGTGATGCTGTGGCGGCGGACCTGAGCTGGCCAGCGCGTCAGAGCAGGGGCGTTAAGTATCTGTCTGACTCTACGGTGTTGGGATCTCGAGAGAGAAGTCCAGTATTGTCATGCAGATGCGGTCACAGTCACCGGACCAAGGGTGAGTTGATTATTTTTTTTTGTAAACCGTACAGGGGGTTGTGGCGACATATCCTGGCTGATCCCTCTAGCAAGTATGAATGTGTCAATGAGATTTTTTATGCTTCGGCATAAAATATCTCATTGAGGGGGTATTGTAGCGGGTAATTTTGGGGACTATTTTGGGGCAATAACACAATTTATAATTTTTTTATGATAATAAATAACATGTTGAGTGATAGGGACAGAAATTATAAACTTTGGTAAATTTCTTGTTTGGAGCGATCGCAACCGTGGCTACACTGCTGTTGACTTTATGAATGCAGATTTATTTAATAATATTGTGTGGACAGTTTTAATAACCGACAAACTGTGCAAAAGTCAGTTCAAGGACAAACACAACAGTAAACAAATTATGCAACAAGTTACAAACCAGGTCAGACCATCTGACGTCAGCGCATTATATAACATGAATGCAGGGTGTGTCACGCCAGCAACATTGTGATACACAGATAGAACAAAGTCTCAGTCGACTATAAACATCTCAGCAGACCAGACACAAAAACAACTGTCGCGTCTGCCCGGCTCGCGCCGGTTTTGGGCGAAGTTTTGTGTGTTCGCCGACGCGCCCGCAACATATAAAAAATGTGAAGGAATCTTCTTTTAAAAAGTGAATAACAGTCTTTAATGAAATAACAGTTTCGGCATTATCTAGTGAAAGAAGAAGAAGGGTGCGGAATGACGAGAAATACGGGACAGTTTTTCTGGACTCAAATACCAGCTAAGTAGCCATGTTGCCAGTTCAAAAGTTTTAACAAAGTCTTCTTGTCAAAATTAACTACATAATGGGGGAAAAAATAAATTTTAACGAAACATAAATGAGAGCTCTCAGATCATAAATAAGTGTGTGTGTGTGTGTGCGTGAGTATGTGAGGAAATATATTTAAATGAAGAAGTCTGGTTTGTGTTTGTACAAAAAATTATTTAGTTTTATTTCTATTTAATATCTTGATTTTTTCTGTTAATTAAAATTTTATATGAGGTTTCAATTTTATTCATGTGAGTTTCTATTTGATGAGAATTATGTAACAGCTGAAGGAGGTAGTTTGATGATGCTTTTAAAATGATGTGAATATCTAATCATTAATAAACCTCAGTAATTCTTGGGAAACAAGTAAAGTTTTCTTTATTTAAACAGCCAGTTCTGATCTCCTGTGTTCGCCGAAAAGAACCCTGAAAATGATAGGTATAAATTTTGTGTTTTTTTTGTTTGCTCGTTAACCATAAAACTAGATGGCGCCTGAATATCATACAAGGTATGTTATTAAATTTGTTATTAAGTTAATGTTATGTGACTCAAAGAAAGTAGCTTCACATTTGGCTTCCGAACGTAGGGACGATTTATATAAAGGAATTTATATAAATATAGGCCTACTTGGGAGAACAGAATGGTTGTTTGAACCAAGAAATAAGATTGTTGTATGTACTTAAAATAGACTTAGATAGGGGTTATGTTATGACTGTGTGAAGTATGGGTAAATAGAATATCTTTTGATAAGAAATATATGTTATATATATAATAACATTTTACAAAAGAAATATATGTAAAAGTTTTCTTTTATTTTTAAAATGGCAGATAATAATGACATCAGCTTATCTGAAAGTCAGTTAAGTAGCGATTCGGGAGTACAAACGAATGAAAGTAATTAAGAGAGTCAGTTGACCGAATCGAAAATAATTGAAGATGTGACTAGTCAGTCAACACCGACTGTAATTAAGAGAGAAAGTAATAGTGATATGACGAAAATGATTCAATTTCTGTGTACTAGTTTTAATAAATTTGAAAGTAATGTAAATGAGAAATTTGACGTTCAAAAGAATAGTTTGAATGAGTTAAAAAACCAAATTAATATCCAGAATGACAAATTTAAAGAGTTGAAATATGAGATTGAAGTATTAGATAAATGTTTAGAAAATACTAACCAAACAATAAGAACCAGTTTAATTAAATTAGAACAGAATGTTGAGAAGTTAGGTGACAATGTGTTAAGTATGACAAATAGTAAAAATGACGAAATAGTGGAAGATGTAGTATTGGATAGTGATGATATTAATTACAATTCTGAGAGTATAGTGGGGGTAAAGAATAATGGAGAGACAAATGATGAAAATATAATCCAAAATAGTACTAATGAAATTGCAGAATGTAGTGATTATGAGATGTTAATGAGTGTTTATGAAGTAGAGAGAGAGTGGAAAAATAATGTTGTAGTTGAATGGGGACAGAGGGCAAATTTTCCCCTTATTGTTTATAATGATGATAATGATTTAATGTTGTTTTTTCAGGGCAAGAGACCCTTATTGTTAAATGAATTAATGTTGTATAATGTTGTACCCTCTGTCCGTAATAATTGTGAGAATGTGATGTGGTGCTATGAAGAAAGAGAGTTATGTATTGAGAGTGAAATAGAACTATATAAGTTAGAAAGAAAGTATGATGAATTGAGAAAAATACTAGAAGGGGTGATGATGAATCATGTGAAATACGTATCTGTTGAAAGAGAGATAGAGAATAATTTTGATAATATCTTACCTAACTATAATGACTTACCTGACGTAGTAGTTGAGGAATACAAAAATGAGAAAACAATTTACCTGACATTAACAAATAACACTGATATAGACGGGACAATCCTAACTTATGGTGACAAGATTTATAGTGGTATAATGGATGAAATAGAATTGATGGGTTATTATGATAGTAATGATTATAATAATTTGTGTGTGGATAAAAATAATATATGTTACAAATATATTAGGTATTTATATGACGATGGAGGCTGAACTACATATCAGTGAATAGACATTTTTGAATATTGTAAATTATTGGTAATGACCTTGCAGATTTTGACATATGAAGGGTGAAACAATTGAACAGTTATTGACTTATACTTTGTAAATATAATGTAGTGAATTCATTTGTGTGTATTATGAAAGGTTAGGTAAGGAATGTGTATATGTATTAGAAAATGTTGTGTTAATAATAATAATATTATTAATATTTTGCCATCTAAACAAATGATAAAATAATTATGAAGACAATAATTAATGATTTGTAAATTTTGATAATAATTGAAATATGTTGTGTTTTAATAATCGATTGAAGTAAATAATTTGAGATGTTTAGATATTGTGATTGAATGTTATGTGTTTGAATTTTTATAATGAATTTGAATTGTTTGATGAGATTTTAAGTTAATAATAATAAATAATGAATAAATAAATGTTAAATGGTTTATTTTGTGGAATATCATAATGGTTAAAAATATAGATTAACAATAACTTTTAAATTTTGAGTATTCTAATTACAGCAAAGGATAAATAAATAATGATGATGAATAAATAAAAAAATAAGTTAATGGAAAATTTTAAATTATAATGTTTATAAGAGACAAATATTTGATAAATATTTGAGACAAATTATTTAAAAGAGAATTGTTTGTTTAATGTAACAATGCTAATAATCCAGGTTGATTTCTATTTGTGTATTATGTTATGTAATGTATTATACAAAGTGTGTGGTTGGAAGGTTGTAAATTTGTATTTAATATTTTATGTCAATGATAGTTAAGCTTACATATAAAGGAGGGTAAAACACCATCCAAACTAATAATGTCATTTAAAATTCTTAAATTTAATATTACAAAAGATATTTTACTTGTGATTCCCCAAATTTTCGGGCGGTCACGGCCTCACCGAACCCTGACCGTGGAATTGGTTTAGCTTTAACAGCTATGGTTGGGGCTCATTGCGTCACGTTCTGCCTTAACTGGCCATAGCTGTTATCGTTGTAAAGGTGTATTTTGAAATTGATGGGGGGGTGAAATTAAGGGGAATCACCAAACTATGGAACAGCGGCTGCCACTCTGCCCGCTTGGGGGTAGCATAGACAGGTGGTAGAACCGTATTAGGGGCGCATAATTATAGACAAAGATATGATGATATCTATATTTTTAACATGTAACGCAGAAGCAAGGACATGGAGATGTAACATTCCTCCAAAACCTCAGTCCTTGTGGACGCAACTGGACGCCACAGTCCAGGGGGGTCATAGTGTGTGTGGCTGGGAGATTATCCAAGGGGATAACGTATTAAAGATTTGCTATATTTTAATTAATAATGATGATTTGGTACTCAATAATTTTGTTTGAATTTGAAAAATAGATGCACTAAATACTTCTTATATTGGGTTATTATGTCTTATTATGTTAATTGCATTAGTATGTTAGGAATAAGGATTATAAAAATATAATAATATGTTTTCAATGTGTTTATAGATTTTAAAATAAAATGAAAAATAGTTGTGACAGGTAAAATTTTCAATGGGTTGCAAAAGATAGAAGTGGGTGATAGTAATTGTTTGAATAAAATGTTTGAGTCAGTTCAAGTTGAATTTTGTGGGACATATAGATCTGTCCAAATTGAAGCCAAAGTTAAAGAAATAGTAGAGATGAAAATAATGCAATGTTGTTTTGAGTTAATGTAATGTTATAGAATTTTGAGAAGTATAAGTGGAGACACAGTAGTTATGGAGAATTTATGTAGAGTTTTGAGTGATATATTGTTGTTTATTTTGTTGATGTTATTTTGATGTAGTTGTAGTGAGGTAATGAGATTGAGATTTTTTGGGGATGGCAATTTTGTAGTAGGGGTAGTGTAATGTGGGAGTCCGCAACATAAGGGTTGGGATGGGATTTGGTATAGATTTAGTGGAGACGGGGCCGCCTTAGGTAGAATCCAGGGGCCAGAGAACGGGAATTGAGCTTTTTGGGGGGGGGGAAACACGTATCCTATGTACAAAGGGTTAGAGAGTATTTTTTTTATATATAGAGAGAAGGTGGCGAATTGAGCTAAAGTAGTAAGTAGTTAGAGGTAGAGAAGGGTTAGTAGAATATTTGATAGTGGGGTGTCATACTAGTTAAAGATTTTGTAAGGGAACGTTAGAGTAATAAAAGGGGTAAGATTATGAGTAAATGCCAAGTTGATAAAGTGAATTATAATGAATAACGTAGAATCACCCAAGTTAATGAAAGGGAATAATAAACAAAATGATGTGTAAAGCAAAAATGAAAAAAAAAAAAAAAAAAAAAAAAAAAATTTTTTTGAGAAACGACTTAATAAAAGTTAAATGGAGATCTATGTATTTTATTATTGAAGGGTAATTTTCTGATTTTATATGCAAATTTAATGATATAAAGTGTGTAACATTTTAAATGTAAGTTGTTTTATTTTAAGATGAATTATTAATGTACTATATTTTCCTGTGTTATGTTATGTTGTTAGGTATTATGATATATGTTGCTAATAAGTAAAAAACAAAACCAGTGCTTCTTAGCGCAAACCAGCACCGCTAGGGGGAAACAGATCAGTTGGGGATATGGTGTTGTATAAGGCCACTATTTGATATTTTGATGTGTTGTTTCAGTGTTTGGTGATGCTGTGGCGGCGGACCTGAGCTGGCCAGCGCGTCAGAGCAGGGGCGTTAAGTATCTGTCTGACTCTACGGTGTTGGGATCTCGAGAGAGAAGTCCAGTATTGTCATGCAGATGCGGTCACAGTCACCGGACCAAGGGTGAGTTGATTATTTTTTTTTTGTAAACCGTACAGGGGGTTGTGGCGACATATCCTGGCTGATCCCTCTAGCAAGTATGAATGTGTCAATGAGATTTTTTATGCTTCGGCATAAAATATCTCATTGAGGGGGTATTGTAGCGGGTAATTTTGGGGACTATTTTGGGGCAATAACACAATTTATAATTTTTTTATGATAATAAATAACATGTTGAGTGATAGGGACAGAAATTATAAACTTTGGTAAATTTCTTGTTTGGAGCGATCGCAACCGTGGCTACACTGCTGTTGACTTTATGAATGCAGATTTATTTAATAATATTGTGTGGACAGTTTTAATAACCGACAAACTGTGCAAAAGTCAGTTCAAGGACAAACACAACAGTAAACAAATTATGCAACAAGTTACAAACCAGGTCAGACCATCTGACGTCAGCGCATTATATAACATGAATGCAGGGTGTGTCACGCCAGCAACATTGTGATACACAGATAGAACAAAGTCTCAGTCGACTATAAACATCTCAGCAGACCAGACACAAAAACAACTGTCGCGTCTGCCCGGCTCGCGCCGGTTTTGGGCGAAGTTTTGTGTGTTCGCCGACGCGCCCGCAACATATAAAAAATGTGAAGGAATCTTCTTTTAAAAAGTGAATAACAGTCTTTAATGAAATAACAGTTTCGGCATTATCTAGTGAAAGAAGAAGAAGGGTGCGGAATGACGAGAAATACGGGACAGTTTTTCTGGACTCAAATACCAGCTAAGTAGCCATGTTGCCAGTTCAAAAGTTTTAACAAAGTCTTCTTGTCAAAATTAACTACATAATGGGGGAAAAAATAAATTTTAACGAAACATAAATGAGAGCTCTCAGATCATAAATAAGTGTGTGTGTGTGTGTGCGTGAGTATGTGAGGAAATATATTTAAATGAAGAAGTCTGGTTTGTGTTTGTACAAAAAATTATTTAGTTTTATTTCTATTTAATATCTTGATTTTTTCTGTTAATTAAAATTTTATATGAGGTTTCAATTTTATTCATGTGAGTTTCTATTTGATGAGAATTATGTAACAGCTGAAGGAGGTAGTTTGATGATGCTTTTAAAATGATGTGAATATCTAATCATTAATAAACCTCAGTAATTCTTGGGAAACAAGTAAAGTTTTCTTTATTTAAACAGCCAGTTCTGATCTCCTGTGTTCGCCGAAAAGAACCCTGAAAATGATAGGTATAAATTTTGTGTTTTTTTTGTTTGCTCGTTAACCATAAAACTAGATGGCGCCTGAATATCATACAAGGTATGTTATTAAATTTGTTATTAAGTTAATGTTATGTGACTCAAAGAAAGTAGCTTCACATTTGGCTTCCGAACGTAGGGACGATTTATATAAAGGAATTTATATAAATATAGGCCTACTTGGGAGAACAGAATGGTTGTTTGAACCAAGAAATAAGATTGTTGTATGTACTTAAAATAGACTTAGATAGGGGTTATGTTATGACTGTGTGAAGTATGGGTAAATAGAATATCTTTTGATAAGAAATATATGTTATATATATAATAACATTTTACAAAAGAAATATATGTAAAAGTTTTCTTTTATTTTTAAAATGGCAGATAATAATGACATCAGCTTATCTGAAAGTCAGTTAAGTAGCGATTCGGGAGTACAAACGAATGAAAGTAATTAAGAGAGTCAGTTGACCGAATCGAAAATAATTGAAGATGTGACTAGTCAGTCAACACCGACTGTAATTAAGAGAGAAAGTAATAGTGATATGACGAAAATGATTCAATTTCTGTGTACTAGTTTTAATAAATTTGAAAGTAATGTAAATGAGAAATTTGACGTTCAAAAGAATAGTTTGAATGAGTTAAAAAACCAAATTAATATCCAGAATGACAAATTTAAAGAGTTGAAATATGAGATTGAAGTATTAGATAAATGTTTAGAAAATACTAACCAAACAATAAGAACCAGTTTAATTAAATTAGAACAGAATGTTGAGAAGTTAGGTGACAATGTGTTAAGTATGACAAATAGTAAAAATGACGAAATAGTGGAAGATGTAGTATTGGATAGTGATGATATTAATTACAATTCTGAGAGTATAGTGGGGGTAAAGAATAATGGAGAGACAAATGATGAAAATATAATCCAAAATAGTACTAATGAAATTGCAGAATGTAGTGATTATGAGATGTTAATGAGTGTTTATGAAGTAGAGAGAGAGTGGAAAAATAATGTTGTAGTTGAATGGGGACAGAGGGCAAATTTTCCCCTTATTGTTTATAATGATGATAATGATTTAATGTTGTTTTTTCAGGGCAAGAGACCCTTATTGTTAAATGAATTAATGTTGTATAATGTTGTACCCTCTGTCCGTAATAATTGTGAGAATGTGATGTGGTGCTATGAAGAAAGAGAGTTATGTATTGAGAGTGAAATAGAACTATATAAGTTAGAAAGAAAGTATGATGAATTGAGAAAAATACTAGAAGGGGTGATGATGAATCATGTGAAATACGTATCTGTTGAAAGAGAGATAGAGAATAATTTTGATAATATCTTACCTAACTATAATGACTTACCTGACGTAGTAGTTGAGGAATACAAAAATGAGAAAACAATTTACCTGACATTAACAAATAACACTGATATAGACGGGACAATCCTAACTTATGGTGACAAGATTTATAGTGGTATAATGGATGAAATAGAATTGATGGGTTATTATGATAGTAATGATTATAATAATTTGTGTGTGGATAAAAATAATATATGTTACAAATATATTAGGTATTTATATGACGATGGAGGCTGAACTACATATCAGTGAATAGACATTTTTGAATATTGTAAATTATTGGTAATGACCTTGCAGATTTTGACATATGAAGGGTGAAACAATTGAACAGTTATTGACTTATACTTTGTAAATATAATGTAGTGAATTCATTTGTGTGTATTATGAAAGGTTAGGTAAGGAATGTGTATATGTATTAGAAAATGTTGTGTTAATAATAATAATATTATTAATATTTTGCCATCTAAACAAATGATAAAATAATTATGAAGACAATAATTAATGATTTGTAAATTTTGATAATAATTGAAATATGTTGTGTTTTAATAATCGATTGAAGTAAATAATTTGAGATGTTTAGATATTGTGATTGAATGTTATGTGTTTGAATTTTTATAATGAATTTGAATTGTTTGATGAGATTTTAAGTTAATAATAATAAATAATGAATAAATAAATGTTAAATGGTTTATTTTGTGGAATATCATAATGGTTAAAAATATAGATTAACAATAACTTTTAAATTTTGAGTAATCTAATTACAGCAAAGGATAAATAAATAATGATGATGAATAAATAAAAAAATAAGTTAATGGAAAATTTTAAATTATAATGTTTATAAGAGACAAATATTTGATAAATATTTGAGACAAATTATTTAAAAGAGAATTGTTTGTTTAATGTAACAATGCTAATAATCCAGGTTGATTTCTATTTGTGTATTATGTTATGTAATGTATTATACAAAGTGTGTGGTTGGAAGGTTGTAAATTTGTATTTAATATTTTATGTCAATGATAGTTAAGCTTACATATAAAGGAGGGTAAAACACCATCCAAACTAATAATGTCATTTAAAATTCTTAAATTTAATATTACAAAAGATATTTTACTTGTGATTCCCCAAATTTTCGGGCGGTCACGGCCTCACCGAACCCTGACCGTGGAATTGGTTTAGCTTTAACAGCTATGGTTGGGGCTCATTGCGTCACGTTCTGCCTTAACTGGCCATAGCTGTTATCGTTGTAAAGGTGTATTTTGAAATTGATGGGGGGGTGAAATTAAGGGGAATCACCAAACTATGGAACAGCGGCTGCCACTCTGCCCGCTTGGGGGTAGCATAGACAGGTGGTAGAACCGTATTAGGGGCGCATAATTATAGACAAAGATATGATGATATCTATATTTTTAACATGTAACGCAGAAGCAAGGACATGGAGATGTAACATTCCTCCAAAACCTCAGTCCTTGTGGACGCAACTGGACGCCACAGTCCAGGGGGGTCATAGTGTGTGTGGCTGGGAGATTATCCAAGGGGATAACGTACTAAAGATTTGCTATATTTTAATTAATAATGATGATTTGGTACTCAATAATTTTGTTTGAATTTGAAAAATAGATGCACTAAATACTTCTTATATTGGGTTATTATGTCTTATTATGTTAATTGCATTAGTATGTTAGGAATAAGGATTATAAAAATATAATAATATGTTTTCAATGTGTTTATAGATTTTAAAATAAAATGAAAAATAGTTGTGACAGGTAAAATTTTCAATGGGTTGCAAAAGATAGAAGTGGGTGATAGTAATTGTTTGAATAAAATGTTTGAGTCAGTTCAAGTTGAATTTTGTGGGACATATAGATCTGTCCAAATTGAAGCCAAAGTTAAAGAAATAGTAGAGATGAAAATAATGCAATGTTGTTTTGAGTTAATGTAATGTTATAGAATTTTGAGAAGTATAAGTGGAGACACAGTAGTTATGGAGAATTTATGTAGAGTTTTGACTGATATATTGTTGTTTATTTTGTTGATGTTATTTTGATGTAGTTGTAGTGAGGTAATGAGATTGAGATTTTTTGGGGATGGCAATTTTGTAGTAGGGGTAGTGTAATGTGGGAGTCCGCAACATAAGGGTTGGGATGGGATTTGGTATAGATTTAGTGGAGACGGGGCCGCCTTAGGTAGAATCCAGGGGCCAGAGAACGGGAATTGAGCTTTTTTGGGGGGGGAAACACGTATCCTATGTACAAAGGGTTAGAGAGTATTTTTTTTATATATAGAGAGAAGGTGGCGAATTGAGCTAAAGTAGTAAGTAGTTAGAGGTAGAGAAGGGTTAGTAGAATATTTGATAGTGGGGTGTCATACTAGTTAAAGATTTTGTAAGGGAACGTTAGAGTAATAAAAGGGGTAAGATTATGAGTAAATGCCAAGTTGATAAAGTGAATTATAATGAATAACGTAGAATCACCCAAGTTAATGAAAGGGAATAATAAACAAAATGATGTGTAAAGCAAAAATGAAAAAAAAAAAAAAAAAAAAAAAAAAATTTTTTTGAGAAACGACTTAATAAAAGTTAAATGGAGATCTATGTATTTTATTATTGAAGGGTAATTTTCTGATTTTATATGCAAATTTAATGATATAAAGTGTGTAACATTTTAAATGTAAGTTGTTTTATTTTAAGATGAATTATTAATGTACTATATTTTCCTGTGTTATGTTATGTTGTTAGGTATTATGATATATGTTACTAATAAGTAAAAAACAAAACCAGTGCTTCTTAGCGCAAACCAGCACCGCTAGGGGGAAACAGATCAGTTGGGGATATGGTGTTGTATAAGGCCACTATTTGATATTTTGATGTGTTGTTTCAGTGTTTGGTGATGCTGTGGCGGCGGACCTGAGCTGGCCAGCACGTCAGAGCAGGGGCGTTAAGTATCTGTCTGACTCTACGGTGTTGGGATCTCGAGAGAGAAGTCCAGTATTGTCATGCAGATGCGGTCACAGTCACCGGACCAAGGGTGAGTTGATTATTTTTTTTTGTAAACCGTACAGGGGGTTGTGGCGACATATCCTGGCTGATCCCTCTAGCAAGTATGAATGTGTCAATGAGATTTTTTATGCTTCGGCATAAAATATCTCATTGAGGGGGTATTGTAGCGGGTAATTTTGGGGACTATTTTGGGGCAATAACACAATTTATAATTTTTTTATGATAATAAATAACATGTTGAGTGATAGGGACAGAAATTATAAACTTTGGTAAATTTCTTGTTTGGAGCGATCGCAACCATGGCTACACTGCTGTTGACTTTATGAATGCAGATTTATTTAATAATATTGTGTGGACAGTTTTAATAACCGACAAACTGTGCAAAAGTCAGTTCAAGGACAAACACAACAGTAAACAAATTATGCAACAAGTTACAAACCAGGTCAGACCATCTGACGTCAGCGCATTATATAACATGAATGCAGGGTGTGTCACGCCAGCAACATTGTGATACACAGACAGAACAAAGTCTCAGTCGGCTATAAACATCTCAGCAGACCAGACACAAAAACAACTGTCGCGTCTGCCCGGCTCGCGCCGGTTTTGGGCGAAGTTTTGTGTGTTCGCCGACGCGCCCGCAACATATAAAAAATGTGAAGGAATCTTCTTTTAAAAAGTGAATAACAGTCTTTAATGAAATAACAGTTTCGGCATTATCTAGTGAAAGAAGAAGAAGGGTGCGGAATGACGAGAAATACGGGACAGTTTTTCTGGACTCAAATACCAGCTAAGTAGCCATGTTGCCAGTTCAAAAGTTTTAACAAAGTCTTCTTGTCAAAATTAACTACATAATGGGGGAAAAAATAAATTTTAACGAAACATAAATGAGAGCTCTCAGATCATAAATAAGTGTGTGTGTGTGTGTGTGCGTGAGTATGTGAGGAAATATATTTAAATGAAGAAGTCTGGTTTGTGTTTGTACAAAAAATTATTTAGTTTTATTTCTATTTAATATCTTGATTTTTTCTGTTAATTAAAATTTTATATGAGGTTTCAATTTTATTCATGTGAGTTTCTATTTGATGAGAATTATGTAACAGCTGAAGGAGGTAGTTTGATGATGCTTTTAAAATGATGTGAATATCTAATCATTAATAAACCTCAGTAATTCTTGGGAAACAAGTAAAGTTTTCTTTATTTAAACAGCCAGTTCTGATCTCCTGTGTTCGCCGAAAAGAACCCTGAAAATGATAGGTATAAATTTTGTGTTTTTTTTGTTTGCTCGTTAACCATAAAACTAGATGGCGCCTGAATATCATACAAGGTATGTTATTAAATTTGTTATTAAGTTAATGTTATGTGACTCAAAGAAAGTAGCTTCACATTTGGCTTCCGAACGTAGGGACGATTTATATAAAGGAATTTATATAAATATAGGCCTACTTGGGAGAACAGAATGGTTGTTTGAACCAAGAAATAAGATTGTTGTATGTACTTAAAATAGACTTAGATAGGGGTTATGTTATGACTGTGTGAAGTATGGGTAAATAGAATATCTTTTGATAAGAAATATATGTTATATATATAATAACATTTTACAAAAGAAATATATGTAAAAGTTTTCTTTTATTTTTAAAATGGCAGATAATAATGACATCAGCTTATCTGAAAGTCAGTTAAGTAGCGATTCGGGAGTACAAACGAATGAAAGTAATTAAGAGAGTCAGTTGACCGAATCGAAAATAATGGAAGATGTGACTAGTCAGTCAACACCGACTGTAATTAAGAGAGAAAGTAATAGTGATATGACGAAAATGATTCAATTTCTGTGTACTAGTTTTAATAAATTTGAAAGTAATGTAAATGAGAAATTTGACGTTCAAAAGAATAGTTTGAATGAGTTAAAAAACCAAATTAATATCCAGAATGACAAATTTAAAGAGTTGAAATATGAGACTGAAGTATTAGATAAATGTTTAGAAAATACTAACCAAACAATAAGAACCAGTTTAATTAAATTAGAACAGAATGTTGAGAAGTTAGGTGACAATGTGTTAAGTATGACAAATAGTAAAAATGACGAAATAGTGGAAGATGTAGTATTGGATAGTGATGATATTAATTACAATTCTGAGAGTATAGTGGGGGTAAAGAATAATGGAGAGACAAATGATGAAAATATAATCCAAAATAGTACTAATGAAATTGCAGAATGTAGTGATTATGAGATGTTAATGAGTGTTTATGAAGTAGAGAGAGAGTGGAAAAATAATGTTGTAGTTGAATGGGGACAGAGGGCAAATTTTCCCCTTATTGTTTATAATGATGATAATGATTTAATGTTGTTTTTTCAGGGCAAGAGACCCTTATTGTTAAATGAATTAATGTTGTATAATGTTGTACCCTCTGTCCGTAATAATTGTGAGAATGTGATGTGGTGCTATGAAGAAAGAGAGTTATGTATTGACAGTGAAATAGAACTATATAAGTTAGAAAGAAAGTATGATGAATTGAGAAAAATACTAGAAGGGGTGATGATGAATCATGTGAAATACGTATCTGTTGAAAGAGAGATAGAGAATAATTTTGATAATATCTTACCTAACTATAATGACTTACCTGACGTAGTAGTTGAGGAATACAAAAATGAGAAAACAATTTACCTGACATTAACAAATAACACTGATATAGACGGGACAATCCTAACTTATGGTGACAAGATTTATAGTGGTATAATGGATGAAATAGAATTGATGGGTTATTATGATAGTAATGATTATAATAATTTGTGTGTGGATAAAAATAATATATGTTACAAATATATTAGGTATTTATATGACGATGGAGGCTGAACTAGATATCAGTGAATAGACATTTTTGAATATTGTAAATTATTGGTAATGACCTTGCAGATTTTGACATATGAAGGGTGAAACAATTGAACAGTTATTGACTTATACTTTGTAAATATAATGTAGTGAATTCATTTGTGTGTATTATGAAAGGTTAGGTAAGGAATGTGTATATGTATTAGAAAATGTTGTGTTAATAATAATAATATTAATATTTTGCCATCTAAACAAATGATAAAATAATTATGAAGACAATAATTAATGATTTGTAAATTTTGATAATAATTGAAATATGTTGTGTTTTAATAATCGATTGAAGTAAATAATTTGAGATGTTTAGATATTGTGATTGAATGTTATGTGTTTGAATTTTTATAATGAATTTGAATTGTTTGATGAGATTTTAAGTTAATAATAATAAATAATGAATAAATAAATGTTAAATGGTTTATTTTGTGGAATATCATAATGGTTAAAAATATAGATTAACAATAACTTTTAAATTTTGAGTAATCTAATTACAGCAAAGGATAAATAAATAATGATGATGAATAAATAAAAAAATAAGTTAATGGAAAATTTTAAATTATAATGTTTATAAGAGACAAATATTTGATAAATATTTGAGACAAATTATTTAAAAGAGAATTGTTTGTTTAATGTAACAATGCTAATAATCCAGGTTGATTTCTATTTGTGTATTATGTTATGTAATATATTATACAAAGTGTGTGGTTGGAAGGTTGTAAATTTGTATTTAATATTTTATGTCAATGATAGTTAAGCTTACATATAAAGGAGGGTAAAACACCATCCAAACTAATAATGTCATTTAAAATTCTTAAATTTAATATTACAAAAGATATTTTACTTGTGATTCCCCAAATTTTCGGGCGGTCACGGCCTCACCGAACCCTGACCGTGGAATTGGTTTAGCTTTAACAGCTATGGTTGGGGCTCATTGCGTCACGTTCTGCCTTAACTGGCCATAGCTGTTATCGTTGTAAAGGTGTATTTTGAAATTGATGGGGGGGTGAAATTAAGGGGAATCACCAAACTATGGAACAGCGGCTGCCACTCTGCCCGCTTGGGGGTAGCATAGACAGGTGGTAGAACCGTATTAGGGGCGCATAATTATAGACAAAGATATGATGATATCTATATTTTTAACATGTAACGCAGAAGCAAGGACATGGAGATGTAACATTCCTCCAAAACCTCAGTCCTTGTGGACGCAACTGGACGCCACAGTCCAGGGGGGTCATAGTGTGTGTGGCTGGGAGATTATCCAAGGGGATAACGTACTAAAGATTTGCTATATTTTAATTAATAATGATGATTTGGTACTCAATAATTTTGTTTGAATTTGAAAAATAGATGCACTAAATACTTCTTATATTGGGTTATTATGTCTTATTATGTTAATTGCATTAGTATGTTAGGAATAAGGATTATAAAAATATAATAATATGTTTTCAATGTGTTTATAGATTTTAAAATAAAATGAAAAATAGTTGTGACAGGTAAAATTTTCAATGGGTTGCAAAAGATAGAAGTGGGTGATAGTAATTGTTTGAATAAAATGTTTGAGTCAGTTCAAGTTGAATTTTGTGGGACATATAGATCTGTCCAAATTGAAGCCAAAGTTAAAGAAATAGTAGAGATGAAAATAATGCAATGTTGTTTTGAGTTAATGTAATGTTATAGAATTTTGAGAAGTATAAGTGGAGACACAGTAGTTATGGAGAATTTATGTAGAGTTTTGAGTGATATATTGTTGTTTATTTTGTTGATGTTATTTTGATGTAGTTGTAGTGAGGTAATGAGATTGAGATTTTTTGGGGATAGCAATTTTGTAGTAGGGGTAGTGTAATGTGGGAGTCCGCAACATAAGGGTTGGGATGGGATTTGGTATAGATTTAGTGGAGACGGGGCCGCCTTAGGTAGAATCCAGGGGCCAGAGAACGGGAATTGAGCTTTTTGGGGGGGGGGGAAACACGTATCCTATGTACAAAGGGTTAGAGAGTATTTTTTTTATATATAGAGAGAAGGTGGCGAATTGAGCTAAAGTAGTAAGTAGTTAGAGGTAGAGAAGGGTTAGTAGAATATTTGATAGTGGGGTGTCATACTAGTTAAAGATTTTGTAAGGGAACGTTAGAGTAATAAAAGGGGTAAGATTATGAGTAAATGCCAAGTTGATAAAGTGAATTATAATGAATAACGTAGAATCACCCAAGTTAATGAAAGGGAATAATAAACAAAATGATGTGTAAAGCAAAAATGAAAAAAAAAAAAAAAAAAAAAAAAAAATTTTTTTGAGAAACGACTTAATAAAAGTTAAATGGAGATCTATGTATTTTATTATTGAAGGGTAATTTTCTGATTTTATATGCAAATTTAATGATATAAAGTGTGTAACATTTTAAATGTAAGTTGTTTTATTTTAAGATGAATTATTAATGTACTATATTTTCCTGTGTTATGTTATGTTGTTAGGTATTATGATATATGTTACTAATAAGTAAAAAACAAAACCAGTGCTTCTTAGCGCAAACCAGCACCGCTAGGGGGAAACAGATCAGTTGGGGATATGGTGTTGTATAAGGCCACTATTTGATATTTTGATGTGTTGTTTCAGTGTTTGGTGATGCTGTGGCGGCGGACCTGAGCTGGCCAGCGCGTCAGAGCAGGGGCGTTAAGTATCTGTCTGACTCTACGGTGTTGGGATCTCGAGAGAGAAGTCCAGTATTGTCATGCAGATGCGGTCACAGTCACCGGACCAAGGGTGAGTTGATTATTTTTTTTTGTAAACCGTACAGGGGGTTGTGGCGACATATCCTGGCTGATCCCTCTAGCAAGTATGAATGTGTCAATGAGATTTTTTATGCTTCGGCATAAAATATCTCATTGAGGGGGTATTGTAGCGGGTAATTTTGGGGACTATTTTGGGGCAGTAACACAATTTATAATTTTTTTATGATAATAAATAACATGTTGAGTGATAGGGACAGAAATTATAAACTTTGGTAAATTTCTTGTTTGGAGCGATCGCAACCGTGGCTACACTGCTGTTGACTTTATGAATGCAGATTTATTTAATAATATTGTGTGGACAGTTTTAATAACCGACAAACTGTGCAAAAGTCAGTTCAAGGACAAACACAACAGTAAACAAATTATGCAACAAGTTACAAACCAGGTCAGACCATCTGACGTCAGCGCATTATATAACATGAATGCAGGGTGTGTCACGCCAGCAACATTGTGATACACAGACAGAACAAAGTCTCAGTCGGCTATAAACATCTCAGCAGACCAGACACAAAAACAACTGTCGCGTCTGCCCGGCTCGCGCCGGTTTTGGGCGAAGTTTTGTGTGTTCGCCGACGCGCCCGCAACATATAAAAAATGTGAAGGAATCTTCTTTTAAAAAGTGAATAACAGTCTTTAATGAAATAACAGTTTCGGCATTATCTAGTGAAAGAAGAAGAAGGGTGCGGAATGACGAGAAATACGGGACAGTTTTTCTGGACTCAAATACCAGCTAAGTAGCCATGTTGCCAGTTCAAAAGTTTTAACAAAGTCTTCTTGTCAAAATTAACTACATAATGGGGGAAAAAATAAATTTTAACGAAACATAAATGAGAGCTCTCAGATCATAAATAAGTGTGTGTGTGTGTGTGTGTGTGTGTGCGTGAGTATGTGAGGAAATATATTTAAATGAAGAAGTCTGGTTTGTGTTTGTACAAAAAATTATTTAGTTTTATTTCTATTTAATATCTTGATTTTTTCTGTTAATTAAAATTTTATATGAGGTTTCAATTTTATTCATGTGAGTTTCTATTTGATGAGAATTATGTAACAGCTGAAGGAGGTAGTTTGATGATGCTTTTAAAATGATGTGAATATCTAATCATTAATAAACCTCAGTAATTCTTGGGAAACAAGTAAAGTTTTCTTTATTTAAACAGCCAGTTCTGATCTCCTGTGTTCGCCGAAAAGAACCCTGAAAATGATAGGTATAAATTTTGTGTTTTTTTTGTTTGCTCGTTAACCATAAAACTAGATAGCGCCTGAATATCATACAAGGTATGTTATTAAATTTGTTATTAAGTTAATGTTATGTGACTCAAAGAAAGTAGCTTCACATTTGGCTTCCGAACGTAGGGACGATTTATATAAAGGAATTTATATAAATATAGGCCTACTTGGGAGAACAGAATGGTTGTTTGAACCAAGAAATAAGATTGTTGTATGTACTTAAAATAGACTTAGATAGGGGTTATGTTATGACTGTGTGAAGTATGGGTAAATAGAATATCTTTTGATAAGAAATATATGTTATATATATAATAACATTTTACAAAAGAAATATATGTAAAAGTTTTCTTTTATTTTTAAAATGGCAGATAATAATGACATCAGCTTATCTGAAAGTCAGTTAAGTAGCGATTCAGGAGTACAAACGAATGAAAGTAATTAAGAGAGTCAGTTGACCGAATCGAAAATAATGGAAGATGTGACTAGTCAGTCAACACCGACTGTAATTAAGAGAGAAAGTAATAGTGATATGACGAAAATGATTCAATTTCTGTGTACTAGTTTTAATAAATTTGAAAGTAATGTAAATGAGAAATTTGACGTTCAAAAGAATAGTTTGAATGAGTTAAAAAACCAAATTAATATCCAGAATGACAAATTTAAAGAGTTGAAATATGAGATTGAAGTATTAGATAAATGTTTAGAAAATACTAACCAAACAATAAGAACCAGTTTAATTAAATTAGAACAGAATGTTGAGAAGTTAGGTGACAATGTGTTAAGTATGACAAATAGTAAAAATGACGAAATAGTGGAAGATGTAGTATTGGATAGTGATGATATTAATTACAATTCTGAGAGTATAGTGGGGGTAAAGAATAATGGAGAGACAAATGATGAAAATATAATCCAAAATAGTACTAATGAAATTGCAGAATGTAGTGATTATGAGATGTTAATGAGTGTTTATGAAGTAGAGAGAGAGTGGAAAAATAATGTTGTAGTTGAATGGGGACAGAGGGCAAATTTTCCCCTTATTGTTTATAATGATGATAATGATTTAATGTTGTTTTTTCAGGGCAAGAGACCCTTATTGTTAAATGAATTAATGTTGTATAATGTTGTACCCTCTGTCCGTAATAATTGTGAGAATGTGATGTGGTGCTATGAAGAAAGAGAGTTATGTATTGAGAGTGAAATAGAACTATATAAGTTAGAAAGAAAGTATGATGAATTGAGAAAAATACTAGAAGGGGTGATGATGAATCATGTGAAATACGTATCTGTTGAAAGAGAGATAGAGAATAATTTTGATAATATCTTACCTAACTATAATGACTTACCTGACGTAGTAGTTGAGGAATACAAAAATGAGAAAACAATTTACCTGACATTAACAAATAACACTGATATAGACGGGACAATCCTAACTTATGGTGACAAGATTTATAGTGGTATAATGGATGAAATAGAATTGATGGGTTATTATGATAGTAATGATTATAATAATTTGTGTGTGGATAAAAATAATATATGTTACAAATATATTAGGTATTTATATGACGATGGAGGCTGAACTAGATATCAGTGAATAGACATTTTTGAATATTGTAAATTATTGGTAATGACCTTGCAGATTTTGACATATGAAGGGTGAAACAATTGAACAGTTATTGACTTATACTTTGTAAATATAATGTAGTGAATTCATTTGTGTGTATTATGAAAGGTTAGGTAAGGAATGTGTATATGTATTAGAAAATGTTGTGTTAATAATAATAATATTATTAATATTTTGCCATCTAAACAAATGATAAAATAATTATGAAGACAATAATTAATTATTTGTAAATTTTGATAATAATTGAAATATGTTGTGTTTTAATAATCGATTGAAGTAAATAATTTGAGATGTTTAGATATTGTGATTGAATGTTATGTGTTTGAATTTTTATAATGAATTTGAATTGTTTGATGAGATTTTAAGTTAATAATAATAAATAATGAATAAATAAATGTTAAATGGTTTATTTTGTGGAATATCATAATGGTTAAAAATATAGATTAACAATAACTTTTAAATTTTGAGTAATCTAATTACAGCAAAGGATAAATAAATAATGATGATGAATAAATAAAAAAATAAGTTAATGGAAAATTTTAAATTATAATGTTTATAAGAGACAAATATTTGATAAATATTTGAGACAAATTATTTAAAAGAGAATTGTTTGTTTAATGTAACAATGCTAATAATCCAGGTTGATTTCTATTTGTGTATTATGTTATGTAATGTATTATACAAAGTGTGTGGTTGGAAGGTTGTAAATTTGTATTTAATATTTTATGTCAATGATAGTTAAGCTTACATATAAAGGAGGGTAAAACACCATCCAAACTAATAATGTCATTTAAAATTCTTAAATTTAATATTACAAAAGATATTTTACTTGTGATTCCCCAAATTTTCGGGCGGTCACGGCCTCACCGAACCCTGACCGTGGAATTGGTTTAGCTTTAACAGCTATGGTTGGGGCTCATTGCGTCACGTTCTGCCTTAACTGGCCATAGTTGTTATCGTTGTAAAGGTGTATTTTGAAATTGATGGGGGGGTGAAATTAAGGGGAATCACCAAACTATGGAACAGCGGCTGCCACTCTGCCCGCTTGGGGGTAGCATAGACAGGTGGTAGAACCGTATTAGGGGCGCATAATTATAGACAAAGATATGATGATATCTATATTTTTAACATGTAACGCAGAAGCAAGGACATGGAGATGTAACATTCCTCCAAAACCTCAGTCCTTGTGGACGCAACTGGACGCCACAGTCCAGGGGGGTCATAGTGTGTGTGGCTGGGAGATTATCCAAGGGGATAACGTACTAAAGATTTGCTATATTTTAATTAATAATGATGATTTGGTACTCAATAATTTTGTTTGAATTTGAAAAATAGATGCACTAAATACTTCTTATATTGGGTTATTATGTCTTATTATGTTAATTGCATTAGTATGTTAGGAATAAGGATTATAAAAATATAATAATATGTTTTCAATGTGTTTATAGATTTTAAAATAAAATGAAAAATAGTTGTGACAGGTAAAATTTTCAATGGGTTGCAAAAGATAGAAGTGGGTGATAGTAATTGTTTGAATAAAATGTTTGAGTCAGTTCAAGTTGAATTTTGTGGGACATATAGATCTGTCCAAATTGAAGCCAAAGTTAAAGAAATAGTAGAGATGAAAATAATGCAATGTTGTTTTGAGTTAATGTAATGTTATAGAATTTTGAGAAGTATAAGTGGAGACACAGTAGTTATGGAGAATTTATGTAGAGTTTTGAGTGATATATTGTTGTTTATTTTGTTGATGTTATTTTGATGTAGTTGTAGTGAGGTAATGAGATTGAGATTTTTTGGGGATGGCAATTTTGTAGTAGGGGTAGTGTAATGTGGGAGTCCGCAACATAAGGGTTGGGATGGGATTTGGTATAGATTTAGTGGAGACGGGGCCGCCTTAGGTAGAATCCAGGGGCCAGAGAACGGGAATTGAGCTTTTTTGGGGGGGGGAAACACGTATCCTATGTACAAAGGGTTAGAGAGTATTTTTTTTATATATAGAGAGAAGGTGGCGAATTGAGCTAAAGTAGTAAGTAGTTAGAGGTAGAGAAGGGTTAGTAGAATATTTGATAGTGGGGTGTCATACTAGTTAAAGATTTTGTAAGGGAACGTTAGAGTAATAAAAGGGGTAAGATTATGAGTAAATGCCAAGTTGATAAAGTGAATTATAATGAATAACGTAGAATCACCCAAGTTAATGAAAGGGAATAATAAACAAAATGATGTGTAAAGCAAAAATGAAAAAAAAAAAAAAAAAAAAAAAAAAAAATTTTGTTGAGAAACGACTTAATAAAAGTTAAATGGAGATCTATGTATTTTATTATTGAAGGGTAATTTTCTGATTTTATATGCAAATTTAATGATATAAAGTGTGTAACATTTTAAATGTAAGTTGTTTTATTTTAAGATGAATTATTAATGTACTATATTTTCCTGTGTTATGTTATGTTGTTAGGTATTATGATATATGTTACTAATAAGTAAAAAACAAAACCAGTGCTTCTTAGCGCAAACCAGCACCGCTAGGGGGAAACAGATCAGTTGGGGATATGGTGTTGTATAAGGCCACTATTTGATATTTTGATGTGTTGTTTCAGTGTTTGGTGATGCTGTGGCGGCGGACCTGAGCTGGCCAGCGCGTCAGAGCAGGGGCGTTAAGTATCTGTCTGACTCTACGGTGTTGGGATCTCGAGAGAGAAGTCCAGTATTGTCATGCAGATGCGGTCACAGTCACCGGACCAAGGGTGAGTTGATTATTTTTTTTTGTAAACCGTACAGGGGGTTGTGGCGACATATCCTGGCTGATCCCTCTAGCAAGTATGAATGTGTCAATGAGATTTTTTATGCTTCGGCATAAAATATCTCATTGAGGGTGTATTGTAGCGGGTAATTTTGGGGACTATTTTGGGGCAATAACACAATTTATAATTTTTTTATGATAATAAATAACATGTTGAGTGATAGGGACAGAAATTATAAACTTTGGTAAATTTCTTGTTTGGAGCGATCGCAACCGTGGCTACACTGCTGTTGACTTTATGAATGCAGATTTATTTAATAATATTGTGTGGACAGTTTTAATAACCGACAAACTGTGCAAAAGTCAGTTCAAGGACAAACACAACAGTAAACAAATTATGCAACAAGTTACAAACCAGGTCAGACCATCTGACGTCAGCGCATTATATAACATGAATGCAGGGTGTGTCACGCCAGCAACATTGTGATACACAGACAGAACAAAGTCTCAGTCGGCTATAAACATCTCAGCAGACCAGACACAAAAACAACTGTCGCGTCTGCCCGGCTCGCGCCGGTTTTGGGCGAAGTTTTGTGTGTTCGCCGACGCGCCCGCAACATATAAAAAATGTGAAGGAATCTTCTTTTAAAAAGTGAATAACAGTCTTTAATGAAATAACAGTTTCGGCATTATCTAGTGAAAGAAGAAGAAGGGTGCGGAATGACGAGAAATACGGGACAGTTTTTCTGGACTCAAATACCAGCTAAGTAGCCATGTTGCCAGTTCAAAAGTTTTAACAAAGTCTTCTTGTCAAAATTAACTACATAATGGGGGAAAAAATAAATTTTAACGAAACATAAATGAGAGCTCTCAGATCATAAATAAGTGTGTGTGTGTGTGTGCGTGAGTATGTGAGGAAATATATTTAAATGAAGAAGTCTGGTTTGTGTTTGTACAAAAAATTATTTAGTTTTATTTCTATTTAATATCTTGATTTTTTCTGTTAATTAAAATTTTATATGAGGTTTCAATTTTATTCATGTGAGTTTCTATTTGATGAGAATTATGTAACAGCTGAAGGAGGTAGTTTGATGATGCTTTTAAAATGATGTGAATATCTAATCATTAATAAACCTCAGTAATTCTTGGGAAACAAGTAAAGTTTTCTTTATTTAAACAGCCAGTTCTGATCTCCTGTGTTCGCCGAAAAGAACCCTGAAAATGATAGGTATAAATTTTGTGTTTTTTTTGTTTGCTCGCTAACCATAAAACTAGATGGCGCCTGAATATCATACAAGGTATGTTATTAAATTTGTTATTAAGTTAATGTTATGTGACTCAAAGAAAGTAGCTTCACATTTGGCTTCCGAACGTAGGGACGATTTATATAAAGGAATTTATATAAATATAGGCCTACTTGGGAGAACAGAATGGTTGTTTGAACCAAGAAATAAGATTGTTGTATGTACTTAAAATAGACTTAGATAGGGGTTATGTTATGACTGTGTGAAGTATGGGTAAATAGAATATCTTTTGATAAGAAATATATGTTATATATATAATAACATTTTACAAAAGAAATATATGTAAAAGTTTTCTTTTATTTTTAAAATGGCAGATAATAATGACATCAGCTTATCTGAAAGTCAGTTAAGTAGCGATTCGGGAGTACAAACGAATGAAAGTAATTTAGAGAGTCAGTTGACCGAATCGAAAATAATGGAAGATGTGACTAGTCAGTCAACACCGACTGTAATTAAGAGAGAAAGTAATAGTGATATGACGAAAATGATTCAATTTCTGTGTACTAGTTTTAATAAATTTGAAAGTAATGTAAATGAGAAATTTGACGTTCAAAAGAATAGTTTGAATGAGTTAAAAAACCAAATTAATATCCAGAATGACAAATTTAAAGAGTTGAAATATGAGATTGAAGTATTAGATAAATGTTTAGAAAATACTAACCAAACAATAAGAACCAGTTTAATTAAATTAGAACAGAATGTTGAGAAGTTAGGTGACAATGTGTTAAGTATGACAAATAGTAAAAATGACGAAATAGTGGAAGATGTAGTATTGGATAGTGATGATATTAATTACAATTCTGAGAGTATAGTGGGGGTAAAGAATAATGGAGAGACAAATGATGAAAATATAATCCAAAATAGTACTAATGAAATTGCAGAATGTAGTGATTATGAGATGTTAATGAGTGTTTATGAAGTAGAGAGAGAGTGGAAAAATAATGTTGTAGTTGAATGGGGACAGAGGGCAAATTTTCCCCTTATTGTTTATAATGATGATAATGATTTAATGTTGTTTTTTCAGGGCAAGAGACCCTTATTGTTAAATGAATTAATGTTGTATAATGTTGTACCCTCTGTCCGTAATAATTGTGAGAATGTGATGTGGTGCTATGAAGAAAGAGAGTTATGTATTGAGAGTGAAATAGAACTATATAAGTTAGAAAGAAAGTATGATGAATTGAGAAAAATACTAGAAGGGGTGATGATGAATCATGTGAAATACGTATCTGTTGAAAGAGAGATAGAGAATAATTTTGATAATATCTTACCTAACTATAATGACTTACCTGACGTAGTAGTTGAGGAATACAAAAATGAGAAAACAATTTACCTGACATTAACAAATAACACTGATATAGACGGGACAATCCTAACTTATGGTGACAAGATTTATAGTGGTATAATGGATGAAATAGAATTGATGGGTTATTATGATAGTAATGATTATAATAATTTGTGTGTGGATAAAAATAATATATGTTACAAATATATTAGGTATTTATATGACGATGGAGGCTGAACTAGATATCAGTGAATAGACATTTTTGAATATTGTAAATTATTGGTAATGACCTTGCAGATTTTGACATATGAAGGGTGAAACAATTGAACAGTTATTGACTTATACTTTGTAAATATAATGTAGTGAATTCATTTGTGTGTATTATGAAAGGTTAGGTAAGGAATGTGTATATGTATTAGAAAATGTTGTGTTAATAATAATAATATTATTAATATTTTGCCATCTAAACAAATGATAAAATAATTATGAAGACAATAATTAATTATTTGTAAATTTTGATAATAATTGAAATATGTTGTGTTTTAATAATCGATTGAAGTAAATAATTTGAGATGTTTAGATATTGTGATTGAATGTTATGTGTTTGAATTTTTATAATGAATTTGAATTGTTTGATGAGATTTTAAGTTAATAATAATAAATAATGAATAAATAAATGTTAAATGGTTTATTTTGTGGAATATCATAATGGTTAAAAATATAGATTAACAATAACTTTTAAATTTTGAGTAATCTAATTACAGCAAAGGATAAATAAATAATGATGATGAATAAATAAAAAAATAAGTTAATGGAAAATTTTAAATTATAATGTTTATAAGAGACAAATATTTGATAAATATTTGAGACAAATTATTTAAAAGAGAATTGTTTGTTTAATGTAACAATGCTAATAATCCAGGTTGATTTCTATTTGTGTATTATGTTATGTAATGTATTATACAAAGTGTGTGGTTGGAAGGTTGTAAATTTGTATTTAATATTTTATGTCAATGATAGTTAAGCTTACATATAAAGGAGGGTAAAACACCATCCAAACTAATAATGTCATTTAAAATTCTTAAATTTAATATTACAAAAGATATTTTACTTGTGATTCCCCAAATTTTCGGGCGGTCACGGCCTCACCGAACCCTGACCGTGGAATTGGTTTAGCTTTAACAGCTATGGTTGGGGCTCATTGCGTCACGTTCTGCCTTAACTGGCCATAGTTGTTATCGTTGTAAAGGTGTATTTTGAAATTGATGGGGGGGTGAAATTAAGGGGAATCACCAAACTATGGAACAGCGGCTGCCACTCTGCCCGCTTGGGGGTAGCATAGACAGGTGGTAGAACCGTATTAGGGGCGCATAATTATAGACAAAGATATGATGATATCTATATTTTTAACATGTAACGCAGAAGCAAGGACATGGAGATGTAACATTCCTCCAAAACCTCAGTCCTTGTGGACGCAACTGGACGCCACAGTCCAGGGGGGTCATAGTGTGTGTGGCTGGGAGATTATCCAAGGGGATAACGTACTAAAGATTTGCTATATTTTAATTAATAATGATGATTTGGTACTCAATAATTTTGTTTGAATTTGAAAAATAGATGCACTAAATACTTCTTATATTGGGTTATTATGTCTTATTATGTTAATTGCATTAGTATGTTAGGAATAAGGATTATAAAAATATAATAATATGTTTTCAATGTGTTTATAGATTTTAAAATAAAATGAAAAATAGTTGTGACAGGTAAAATTTTCAATGGGTTGCAAAAGATAGAAGTGGGTGATAGTAATTGTTTGAATAAAATGTTTGAGTCAGTTCAAGTTGAATTTTGTGGGACATATAGATCTGTCCAAATTGAAGCCAAAGTTAAAGAAATAGTAGAGATGAAAATAATGCAATGTTGTTTTGAGTTAATGTAATGTTATAGAATTTTGAGAAGTATAAGTGGAGACACAGTAGTTATGGAGAATTTATGTAGAGTTTTGAGTGATATATTGTTGTTTATTTTGTTGATGTTATTTTGATGTAGTTGTAGTGAGGTAATGAGATTGAGATTTTTTGGGGATGGCAATTTTGTAGTAGGGGTAGTGTAATGTGGGAGTCCGCAACATAAGGGTTGGGATGGGATTTGGTATAGATTTAGTGGAGACGGGGCCGCCTTAGGTAGAATCCAGGGGCCAGAGAACGGGAATTGAGCTTTTTTGGGGGGGGAAACACGTATCCTATGTACAAAGGGTTAGAGTATTTTTTTTATATATAGAGAGAAGGTGGCGAATTGAGCTAAAGTAGTAAGTAGTTAGAGGTAGAGAAGGGTTAGTAGAATATTTGATAGTGGGGTGTCATACTAGTTAAAGATTTTGTAAGGGAACGTTAGAGTAATAAAAGGGGTAAGATTATGAGTAAATGCCAAGTTGATAAAGTGAATTATAATGAATAACGTAGAATCACCCAAGTTAATGAAAGGGAATAATAAACAAAATGATGTGTAAAGCAAAAATGAAAAAAAAAAAAAAAAAAAAAAAAATTTTTTTGAGAAACGACTTAATAAAAGTTAAATGGAGATCTATGTATTTTATTATTGAAGGGTAATTTTCTGATTTTATATGCAAATTTAATGATATAAAGTGTGTAACATTTTAAATGTAAGTTGTTTTATTTTAAGATGAATTATTAATGTACTATATTTTCCTGTGTTATGTTATGTTGTTAGGTATTATGATATATGTTACTAATAAGTAAAAAACAAAACCAGTGCTTCTTAGCGCAAACCAGCACCGCTAGGGGGAAACAGATCAGTTGGGGATATGGTGTTGTATAAGGCCACTATTTGATATTTTGATGTGTTGTTTCAGTGTTTGGTGATGCTGTGGCGGCGGACCTGAGCTGGCCAGCGCGTCAGAGCAGGGGCGTTAAGTATCTGTCTGACTCTACGGTGTTGGGATCTCGAGAGAGAAGTCCAGTATTGTCATGCAGATGCGGTCACAGTCACCGGACCAAGGGTGAGTTGATTATTTTTTTTTGTAAACCGTACAGGGGGTTGTGGCGACATATCCTGGCTGATCCCTCTAGCAAGTATGAATGTGTCAATGAGATTTTTTATGCTTCGGCATAAAATATCTCATTGAGGGGGTATTGTAGCGGGTAATTTTGGGGACTATTTTGGGGCAATAACACAATTTATAATTTTTTTATGATAATAAATAACATGTTGAGTGATAGGGACAGAAATTATAAACTTTGGTAAATTTCTTGTTTGGAGCGATCGCAACCGTGGCTACACTGCTGTTGACTTTATGAATGCAGATTTATTTAATAATATTGTGTGGACAGTTTTAATAACCGACAAACTGTGCAAAAGTCAGTTCAAGGACAAACACAACAGTAAACAAATTATGCAACAAGTTACAAACCAGGTCAGACCATCTGACGTCAGCGCATTATATAACATGAATGCAGGGTGTGTCACGCCAGCAACATTGTGATACACAGACAGAACAAAGTCTCAGTCGGCTATAAACATCTCAGCAGACCAGACACAAAAACAACTGTCGCGTCTGCCCGGCTCGCGCCGGTTTTGGGCGAAGTTTTGTGTGTTCGCCGACGCGCCCGCAACATATAAAAAATGTGAAGGAATCTTCTTTTAAAAAGTGAATAACAGTCTTTAATGAAATAACAGTTTCGGCATTATCTAGTGAAAGAAGAAGAAGGGTGCGGAATGACGAGAAATACGGGACAGTTTTTCTGGACTCAAATACCAGCTAAGTAGCCATGTTGCCAGTTCAAAAGTTTTAACAAAGTCTTCTTGTCAAAATTAACTACATAATGGGGGAAAAAATAAATTTTAACGAAACATAAATGAGAGCTCTCAGATCATAAATAAGTGTGTGTGTGTGTGTGCGTGAGTATGTGAGGAAATATATTTAAATGAAGAAGTCTGGTTTGTGTTTGTACAAAAAATTATTTAGTTTTATTTCTATTTAATATCTTGATTTTTTCTGTTAATTAAAATTTTATATGAGGTTTCAATTTTATTCATGTGAGTTTCTATTTGATGAGAATTATGTAACAGCTGAAGGAGGTAGTTTGATGATGCTTTTAAAATGATGTGAATATCTAATCATTAATAAACCTCAGTAATTCTTGGGAAACAAGTAAAGTTTTCTTTATTTAAACAGCCAGTTCTGATCTCCTGTGTTCGCCGAAAAGAACCCTGAAAATGATAGGTATAAATTTTGTGTTTTTTTTGTTTGCTCGTTAACCATAAAACTAGATGGCGCCTGAATATCATACAAGGTATGTTATTAAATTTGTTATTAAGTTAATGTTATGTGACTCAAAGAAAGTAGCTTCACATTTGGCTTCCGAACGTAGGGACGATTTATATAAAGGAATTTATATAAATATAGGCCTACTTGGGAGAACAGAATGGTTGTTTGAACCAAGAAATAAGATTGTTGTATGTACTTAAAATAGACTTAGATAGGGGTTATGTTATGACTGTGTGAAGTATGGGTAAATAGAATATCTTTTGATAAGAAATATATGTTATATATATAATAACATTTTACAAAAGAAATATATGTAAAAGTTTTCTTTTATTTTTAAAATGGCAGATAATAATGACATCAGCTTATCTGAAAGTCAGTTAAGTAGCGATTCGGGAGTACAAACGAATGAAAGTAATTAAGAGAGTCAGTTGACCGAATCGAAAATAATGGAAGATGCGACTAGTCAGTCAACACCGACTGTAATTAAGAGAGAAAGTAATAGTGATATGACGAAAATGATTCAATTTCTGTGTACTAGTTTTAATAAATTTGAAAGTAATGTAAATGAGAAATTTGACGTTCAAAAGAATAGTTTGAATGAGTTAAAAAACCAAATTAATATCCAGAATGACAAATTTAAAGAGTTGAAATATGAGATTGAAGTATTAGATAAATGTTTAGAAAATACTAACCAAACAATAAGAACCAGTTTAATTAAATTAGAACAGAATGTTGAGAAGTTAGGTGACAATGTGTTAAGTATGACAAATAGTAAAAATGACGAAATAGTGGAAGATGTAGTATTGGATAGTGATGATATTAATTACAATTCTGAGAGTATAGTGGGGGTAAAGAATAATGGAGAGACAAATGATGAAAATATAATCCAAAATAGTACTAATGAAATTGCAGAATGTAGTGATTATGAGATGTTAATGAGTGTTTATGAAGTAGAGAGAGAGTGGAAAAATAATGTTGTAGTTGAATGGGGACAGAGGGCAAATTTTCCCCTTATTGTTTATAATGATGATAATGATTTAATGTTGTTTTTTCAGGGCAAGAGACCCTTATTGTTAAATGAATTAATGTTGTATAATGTTGTACCCTCTGTCCGTAATAATTGTGAGAATGTGATGTGGTGCTATGAAGAAAGAGAGTTATGTATTGAGAGTGAAATAGAACTATATAAGTTAGAAAGAAAGTATGATGAATTGAGAAAAATACTAGAAGGGGTGATGATGAATCATGTGAAATACGTATCTGTTGAAAGAGAGATAGAGAATAATTTTGATAATATCTTACCTAACTATAATGACTTACCTGACGTAGTAGTTGAGGAATACAAAAATGAGAAAACAATTTACCTGACATTAACAAATAACACTGATATAGACGGGACAATCCTAACTTATGGTGACAAGATTTATAGTGGTATAATGGATGAAATAGAATTGATGGGTTATTATGATAGTAATGATTATAATAATTTGTGTGTGGATAAAAATAATATATGTTACAAATATATTAGGTATTTATATGACGATGGAGGCTGAACTAGATATCAGTGAATAGACATTTTTGAATATTGTAAATTATTGGTAATGACCTTGCAGATTTTGACATATGAAGGGTGAAACAATTGAACAGTTATTGACTTATACTTTGTAAATATAATGTAGTGAATTCATTTGTGTGTATTATGAAAGGTTAGGTAAGGAATGTGTATATGTATTAGAAAATGTTGTGTTAATAATAATAATATTATTAATATTTGCCATCTAAACAAATGATAAAATAATTATGAAGACAATAATTAATGATTTGTAAATTTTGATAATAATTGAAATATGTTGTGTTTTAATAATCGATTGAAGTAAATAATTTGAGATGTTTAGATATTGTGATTAAATGTTATGTGTTTGAATTTTTATAATGAATTTGAATTGTTTGATGAGATTTTAAGTTAATAATAATAAATAAGGAATAAATAAATGTTAAATGGTTTATTTTGTGGAATATCATAATGGTTAAAAATATAGATTAACAATAACTTTTAAATTTTGAGTAATCTAATTACAGCAAAGGATAAATAAATAATGATGATGAATAAATAAAAAAATAAGTTAATGGAAAATTTTAAATTATAATGTTTATAAGAGACAAATATTTGATAAATATTTGAGACAAATTATTTAAAAGAGAATTGTTTGTTTAATGTAACAATGCTAATAATCCAGGTTGATTTCTATTTGTGTATTATGTTATGTAATGTATTATACAAAGTGTGTGGTTGGAAGGTTGTAAATTTGTATTTAATATTTTATGTCAATGATAGTTAAGCTTACATATAAAGGAGGGTAAAACACCATCCAAACTAATAATGTCATTTAAAATTCTTAAATTTAATATTACAAAAGATATTTTACTTGTGATTCCCCAAATTTTCGGGCGGTCACGGCCTCACCGAACCCTGACCGTGGAATTGGTTTAGCTTTAACAGCTATGGTTGGGGCTCATTGCGTCACGTTCTGCCTTAACTGGCCATAGCTGTTATCGTTGTAAAGGTGTATTTTGAAATTGATGGGGGGGTGAAATTAAGGGGAATCACCAAACTATGGAACAGCGGCTGCCACTCTGCCCGCTTGGGGGTAGCATAGACAGGTGGTAGAACCGTATTAGGGGCGCATAATTATAGACAAAGATATGATGATATCTATATTTTTAACATGTAACGCAGAAGCAAGGACATGGAGATGTAACATTCCTCCAAAACCTCAGTCCTTGTGGACGCAACTGGACGCCACAGTCCAGGGGGGTCATAGTGTGTGTGGCTGGGAGATTATCCAAGGGGATAACGTATTAAAGATTTGCTATATTTTAATTAATAATGATGATTTGGTACTCAATAATTTTGTTTGAATTTGAAAAATAGATGCACTAAATACTTCTTATATTGGGTTATTATGTCTTATTATGTTAATTGCATTAGTATGTTAGGAATAAGGATTATAAAAATATAATAATATGTTTTCAATGTGTTTATAGATTTTAAAATAAAATGAAAAATAGTTGTGACAGGTAAAATTTTCAATGGGTTGCAAAAGATAGAAGTGGGTGATAGTAATTGTTTGAATAAAATGTTTGAGTCAGTTCAAGTTGAATTTTGTGGGACATATAGATCTGTCCAAATTGAAGCCAAAGTTAAAGAAATAGTAGAGATGAAAATAATGCAATGTTGTTTTGAGTTAATGTAATGTTATAGAATTTTGAGAAGTATAAGTGGAGACACAGTAGTTATGGAGAATTTATGTAGAGTTTTGAGTGATATATTGTTGTTTATTTTGTTGATGTTATTTTGATGTAGTTGTAGTGAGGTAATGAGATTGAGATTTTTTGGGGATGGCAATTTTGTAGTAGGGGTAGTGTAATGTGGGAGTCCGCAACATAAGGGTTGGGACGGGATTTGGTATAGACTTAGTGGAGACGGGGCCGCCTTAGGTAGAATCCAGGGGCCAGAGAACGGGAATTGAGCTTTTTTGGGGGGGGAAACTCGTATCCTATGTACAAAGGGTTAGAGAGTATTTTTTTTATATATAGAGAGAAGGTGGCGAATTGAGCTAAAGTAGTAAGTAGTTAGAGGTAGAGAAGGGTTAGTAGAATATTTGATAGTGGGGTGTCATACTAGTTAAAGATTTTGTAAGGGAACGTTAGAGTAATAAAAGGGGTAAGATTATGAGTAAATGCCAAGTTGATAAAGTGAATTATAATGAATAACGTAGAATCACCCAAGTTAATGAAAGGGAATAATAAACAAAATGATGTGTAAAGCAAAAATGAAAAAAAAAAAAAAAAAAAAAAAAAAAATTTTTGAGAAACGACTTAATAAAAGTTAAATGGAGATCTATGTATTTTATTATTGAAGGGTAATTTTCTGATTTTATATGCAAATTTAATGATATAAAGTGTGTAACATTTTAAATGTAAGTTGTTTTATTTTAAGATGAATTATTAATGTACTATATTTTCCTGTGTTATGTTATGTTGTTAGGTATTATGATATATGTTACTAATAAGTAAAAAACAAAACCAGTGCTTCTTAGCGCAAACCAGCACCGCTAGGGGGAAACAGATCAGTTGGGGATATGGTGTTGTATAAGGCCACTATTTGATATTTTGATGTGTTGTTTCAGTGTTTGGTGATGCTGTGGCGGCGGACCTGAGCTGGCCAGCGCGTCAGAGCAGGGGCGTTAAGTATCTGTCTGACTCTACGGTGTTGGGATCTCGAGAGAGAAGTCCAGTATTGTCATGCAGATGCGGTCACAGTCACCGGACCAAGGGTGAGTTGATTATTTTTTTTTGTAAACCGTACAGGGGGTTGTGGCGACATATCCTGGCTGATCCCTCTAGCAAGTATGAATGTGTCAATGAGATTTTTTATGCTTCGGCATAAAATATCTCATTGAGGGGGTATTGTAGCGGGTAATTTTGGGGACTATTTTGGGGCAATAACACAATTTATAATTTTTTTATGATAATAAATAACATGTTGAGTGATAGGGACAGAAATTATAAACTTTGGTAAATTTCTTGTTTGGAGCGATCGCAACCGTGGCTACACTGCTGTTGACTTTATGAATGCAGATTTATTTAATAATATTGTGTGGACAGTTTTAATAACCGACAAACTGTGCAAAAGTCAGTTCAAGGACAAACACAACAGTAAACAAATTATGCAACAAGTTACAAACCAGGTCAGACCATCTGACGTCAGCGCATTATATAACATGAATGCAGGGTGTGTCACGCCAGCAACATTGTGATACACAGACAGAACAAAGTCTCAGTCGGCTATAAACATCTCAGCAGACCAGACACAAAAACAACTGTCGCGTCTGCCCGGCTCGCGCCGGTTTTGGGCGAAGTTTTGTGTGTTCGCCGACGCGCCCGCAACATATAAAAAATGTGAAGGAATCTTCTTTTAAAAAGTGAATAACAGTCTTTAATGAAATAACAGTTTCGGCATTATCTAGTGAAAGAAGAAGAAGGGTGCGGAATGACGAGAAATACGGGACAGTTTTTCTGGACTCAAATACCAGCTAAGTAGCCATGTTGCCAGTTCAAAAGTTTTAACAAAGTCTTCTTGTCAAAATTAACTACATAATGGGGGAAAAAATAAATTTTAACGAAACATAAATGAGAGCTCTCAGATCATAAATAAGTGTGTGTGTGTGTGTGCGTGAGTATGTGAGGAAATATATTTAAATGAAGAAGTCTGGTTTGTGTTTGTACAAAAAATTATTTAGTTTTATTTCTATTTAATATCTTGATTTTTTCTGTTAATTAAAATTTTATATGAGGTTTCAATTTTATTCATGTGAGTTTCTATTTGATGAGAATTATGTAACAGCTGAAGGAGGTAGTTTGATGATGCTTTTAAAATGATGTGAATATCTAATCATTAATAAACCTCAGTAATTCTTGGGAAACAAGTAAAGTTTTCTTTATTTAAACAGCCAGTTCTGATCTCCTGTGTTCGCCGAAAAGAACCCTGAAAATGATAGGTATAAATTTTGTGTTTTTTTTGTTTGCTCGTTAACCATAAAACTAGATGGCGCCTGAATATCATACAAGGTATGTTATTAAATTTGTTATTAAGTTAATGTTATGTGACTCAAAGAAAGTAGCTTCACATTTGGCTTCCGAACGTAGGGACGATTTATATAAAGGAATTTATATAAATATAGGCCTACTTGGGAGAACAGAATGGTTGTTTGAACCAAGAAATAAGATTGTTGTATGTACTTAAAATAGACTTAGATAGGGGTTATGTTATGACTGTGTGAAGTATGGGTAAATAGAATATCTTTTGATAAGAAATATATGTTATATATATAATAACATTTTACAAAAGAAATATATGTAAAAGTTTTCTTTTATTTTTAAAATGGCAGATAATAATGACATCAGCTTATCTGAAAGTCAGTTAAGTAGCGATTCGGGAGTACAAACGAATGAAAGTAATTAAGAGAGTCAGTTGACCGAATCGAAAATAATGGAAGATGTGACTAGTCAGTCAACACCGACTGTAATTAAGAGAGAAAGTAATAGTGATATGACGAAAATGATTCAATTTCTGTGTACTAGTTTTAATAAATTTGAAAGTAATGTAAATGAGAAATTTGACGTTCAAAAGAATAGTTTGAATGAGTTAAAAAACCAAATTAATATCCAGAATGACAAATTTAAAGAGTTGAAATATGAGATTGAAGTATTAGATAAATGTTTAGAAAATACTAACCAAACAATAAGAACCAGTTTAATTAAATTAGAACAGAATGTTGAGAAGTTAGGTGACAATGTGTTAAGTATGACAAATAGTAAAAATGACGAAATAGTGGAAGATGTAGTATTGGATAGTGATGATATTAATTACAATTCTGAGAGTATAGTGGGGGTAAAGAATAATGGAGAGACAAATGATGAAAATATAATCCAAAATAGTACTAATGAAATTGCAGAATGTAGTGATTATGAGATGTTAATGAGTGTTTATGAAGTAGAGAGAGAGTGGAAAAATAATGTTGTAGTTGAATGGGGACAGAGGGCAAATTTTCCCCTTATTGTTTATAATGATGATAATGATTTAATGTTGTTTTTTCAGGGCAAGAGACCCTTATTGTTAAATGAATTAATGTTGTATAATGTTGTACCCTCTGTCCGTAATAATTGTGAGAATGTGATGTGGTGCTATGAAGAAAGAGAGTTATGTATTGAGAGTGAAATAGAACTATATAAGTTAGAAAGAAAGTATGATGAATTGAGAAAAATACTAGAAGGGGTGATGATGAATCATGTGAAATACGTATCTGTTGAAAGAGAGATAGAGAATAATTTTGATAATATCTTACCTAACTATAATGACTTACCTGACGTAGTAGTTGAGGAATACAAAAATGAGAAAACAATTTACCTGACATTAACAAATAACACTGATATAGACGGGACAATCCTAACTTATGGTGACAAGATTTATAGTGGTATAATGGATGAAATAGAATTGATGGGTTATTATGATAGTAATGATTATAATAATTTGTGTGTGGATAAAAATAATATATGTTACAAATATATTAGGTATTTATATGACGATGGAGGCTGAACTAGATATCAGTGAATAGACATTTTTGAATATTGTAAATTATTGGTAATGACCTTGCAGATTTTGACATATGAAGGGTGAAACAATTGAACAGTTATTGACTTATACTTTGTAAATATAATGTAGTGAATTCATTTGTGTGTATTATGAAAGGTTAGGTAAGGAATGTGTATATGTATTAGAAAATGTTGTGTTAATAATAATAATATTATTAATATTTGCCATCTAAACAAATGATAAAATAATTATGAAGACAATAATTAATGATTTGTAAATTTTGATAATAATTGAAATATGTTGTGTTTTAATAATCGATTGAAGTAAATAATTTGAGATGTTTAGATATTGTGATTAAATGTTATGTGTTTGAATTTTTATAATGAATTTGAATTGTTTGATGAGATTTTAAGTTAATAATAATAAATAAGGAATAAATAAATGTTAAATGGTTTATTTTGTGGAATATCATAATGGTTAAAAATATAGATTAACAATAACTTTTAAATTTTGAGTAATCTAATTACAGCAAAGGATAAATAAATAATGATGATGAATAAATAAAAAAATAAGTTAATGGAAAATTTTAAATTATAATGTTTATAAGAGACAAATATTTGATAAATATTTGAGACAAATTATTTAAAAGAGAATTGTTTGTTTAATGTAACAATGCTAATAATCCAGGTTGATTTCTATTTGTGTATTATGTTATGTAATGTATTATACAAAGTGTGTGGTTGGAAGGTTGTAAATTTGTATTTAATATTTTATGTCAATGATAGTTAAGCTTACATATAAAGGAGGGTAAAACACCATCCAAACTAATAATGTCATTTAAAATTCTTAAATTTAATATTACAAAAGATATTTTACTTGTGATTCCCCAAATTTTCGGGCGGTCACGGCCTCACCGAACCCTGACCGTGGAATTGGTTTAGCTTTAACAGCTATGGTTGGGGCTCATTGCGTCACGTTCTGCCTTAACTGGCCATAGCTGTTATCGTTGTAAAGGTGTATTTTGAAATTGATGGGGGGGTGAAATTAAGGGGAATCACCAAACTATGGAACAGCGGCTGCCACTCTGCCCGCTTGGGGGTAGCATAGACAGGTGGTAGAACCGTATTAGGGGCGCATAATTATAGACAAAGATATGATGATATCTATATTTTTAACATGTAACGCAGAAGCAAGGACATGGAGATGTAACATTCCTCCAAAACCTCAGTCCTTGTGGACGCAACTGGACGCCACAGTCCAGGGGGGTCATAGTGTGTGTGGCTGGGAGATTATCCAAGGGGATAACGTATTAAAGATTTGCTATATTTTAATTAATAATGATGATTTGGTACTCAATAATTTTGTTTGAATTTGAAAAATAGATGCACTAAATACTTCTTATATTGGGTTATTATGTCTTATTATGTTAATTGCATTAGTATGTTAGGAATAAGGATTATAAAAATATAATAATATGTTTTCAATGTGTTTATAGATTTTAAAATAAAATGAAAAATAGTTGTGACAGGTAAAATTTTCAATGGGTTGCAAAAGATAGAAGTGGGTGATAGTAATTGTTTGAATAAAATGTTTGAGTCAGTTCAAGTTGAATTTTGTGGGACATATAGATCTGTCCAAATTGAAGCCAAAGTTAAAGAAATAGTAGAGATGAAAATAATGCAATGTTGTTTTGAGTTAATGTAATGTTATAGAATTTTGAGAAGTATAAGTGGAGACACAGTAGTTATGGAGAATTTATGTAGAGTTTTGAGTGATATATTGTTGTTTATTTTGTTGATGTTATTTTGATGTAGTTGTAGTGAGGTAATGAGATTGAGATTTTTTGGGGATGGCAATTTTGTAGTAGGGGTAGTGTAATGTGGGAGTCCGCAACATAAGGGTTGGGACGGGATTTGGTATAGACTTAGTGGAGACGGGGCCGCCTTAGGTAGAATCCAGGGGCCAGAGAACGGGAATTGAGCTTTTTTGGGGGGGGAAACTCGTATCCTATGTACAAAGGGTTAGAGAGTATTTTTTTTATATATAGAGAGAAGGTGGCGAATTGAGCTAAAGTAGTAAGTAGTTAGAGGTAGAGAAGGGTTAGTAGAATATTTGATAGTGGGGTGTCATACTAGTTAAAGATTTTGTAAGGGAACGTTAGAGTAATAAAAGGGGTAAGATTATGAGTAAATGCCAAGTTGATAAAGTGAATTATAATGAATAACGTAGAATCACCCAAGTTAATGAAAGGGAATAATAAACAAAATGATGTGTAAAGCAAAGATGAAAAAAAAAAAAAAAAAAAAAAAAAAAATTTTTGAGAAACGACTTAATAAAAGTTAAATGGAGATCTATGTATTTTATTATTGAAGGGTAATTTTCTGATTTTATATGCAAATTTAATGATATAAAGTGTGTAACATTTTAAATGTAAGTTGTTTTATTTTAAGATGAATTATTAATGTACTATATTTTCCTGTGTTATGTTATGTTGTTAGGTATTATGATATATGTTACTAATAAGTAAAAAACAAAACCAGTGCTTCTTAGCGCAAACCAGCACCGCTAGGGGGAAACAGATCAGTTGGGGATATGGTGTTGTATAAGGCCACTATTTGATATTTTGATGTGTTGTTTCAGTGTTTGGTGATGCTGTGGTGGCGGACCTGAGCTGGCCAGCGCGTCAGAGCAGGGGCGTTAAGTATCTGTCTGACTCTACGGTGTTGGGATCTCGAGAGAGAAGTCCAGTATTGTCATGCAGATGCGGTCACAGTCACCGGACCAAGGGTGAGTTGATTATTTTTTTTTGTAAACCGTACAGGGGGTTGTGGCGACATATCCTGGCTGATCCCTCTAGCAAGTATGAATGTGTCAATGAGATTTTTTATGCTTCGGCATAAAATATCTCATTGAGGGGGTATTGTAGCGGGGCATTTTGGGGACTATTTTGGGGCAATAACACAATTTATAATTTTTTTATGATAATAAATAACATGTTGAGTGATAGGGACAGAAATTATAAACTTTGGTAAATTTCTTGTTTGGAGCGATCGCAACCGTGGCTACACTGCTGTTGACTTTATGAATGCAGATTTATTTAATAATATTGTGTGGACAGTTTTAATAACCGACAAACTGTGCAAAAGTCAGTTCAAGGACAAACACAACAGTAAACAAATTATGCAACAAGTTACAAACCAGGTCAGACCATCTGACGTCAGCGCATTATATAACATGAATGCAGGGTGTGTCACACCAGCAACATTGTGATACACAGACAGAACAAAGTCTCAGTCGGCTATAAACATCTCAGCAGACCAGACACAAAAACAACTGTCGCGTCTGCCCGGCTCGCGCCGGTTTTGGGCGAAGTTTTGTGTGTTCGCCGACGCGCCCGCAACATATAAAAAATGTGAAGGAATCTTCTTTTAAAAAGTGAATAACAGTCTTTAATGAAATAACAGTTTCGGCATTATCTAGTGAAAGAAGAAGAAGGGTGCGGAATGACGAGAAATACGGGACAGTTTTTCTGGACTCAAATACCAGCTAAGTAGCCATGTTGCCAGTTCAAAAGTTTTAACAAAGTCTTCTTGTCAAAATTAACTACATAATGGGGGAAAAAATAAATTTTAACGAAACATAAATGAGAGCTCTCAGATCATAAATAAGTGTGTGTGTGTGTGTGCGTGAGTATGTGAGGAAATATATTTAAATGAAGAAGTCTGGTTTGTGTTTGTACAAAAAATTATTTAGTTTTATTTCTATTTAATATCTTGATTTTTTCTGTTAATTAAAATTTTATATGAGGTTTCAATTTTATTCATGTGAGTTTCTATTTGATGAGAATTATGTAACAGCTGAAGGAGGTAGTTTGATGATGCTTTTAAAATGATGTGAATATCTAATCATTAATAAACCTCAGTAATTCTTGGGAAACAAGTAAAGTTTTCTTTATTTAAACAGCCAGTTCTGATCTCCTGTGTTCGCCGAAAAGAACCCTGAAAATGATAGGTATAAATTTTGTGTTTTTTTTGTTTGCTCGTTAACCATAAAACTAGATGGCGCCTGAATATCATACAAGGTATGTTATTAAATTTGTTATTAAGTTAATGTTATGTGACTCAAAGAAAGTAGCTTCACATTTGGCTTCCGAACGTAGGGACGATTTATATAAAGGAATTTATATAAATATAGGCCTACTTGGGAGAACAGAATGGTTGTTTGAACCAAGAAATAAGATTGTTGTATGTACTTAAAATAGACTTAGATAGGGGTTATGTTATGACTGTGTGAAGTATGGGTAAATAGAATATCTTTTGATAAGAAATATATGTTATATATATAATAACATTTTACAAAAGAAATATATGTAAAAGTTTTCTTTTATTTTTAAAATGGCAGATAATAATGACATCAGCTTATCTGAAAGTCAGTTAAGTAGCGATTCGGGAGTACAAACGAATGAAAGTAATTTAGAGAGTCAGTTGACCGAATCGAAAATAATGGAAGATGTGACTAGTCAGTCAACACCGACTGTAATTAAGAGAGAAAGTAATAGTGATATGACGAAAATGATTCAATTTCTGTGTACTAGTTTTAATAAATTTGAAAGTAATGTAAATGAGAAATTTGACGTTCAAAAGAATAGTTTGAATGAGTTAAAAAACCAAATTAATATCCAGAATGACAAATTTAAAGAGTTGAAATATGAGATTGAAGTATTAGATAAATGTTTAGAAAATACTAACCAAACAATAAGAACCAGTTTAATTAAATTAGAACAGAATGTTGAGAAGTTAGGTGACAATGTGTTAAGTATGACAAATAGTAAAAATGACGAAATAGTGGAAGATGTAGTATTGGATAGTGATGATATTAATTACAATTCTGAGAGTATAGTGGGGGTAAAGAATAATGGAGAGACAAATGATGAAAATATAATCCAAAATAGTACTAATGAAATTGCAGAATGTAGTGATTATGAGATGTTAATGAGTGTTTATGAAGTAGAGAGAGAGTGGAAAAATAATGTTGTAGTTGAATGGGGACAGAGGGCAAATTTTCCCCTTATTGTTTATAATGATGATAATGATTTAATGTTGTTTTTTCAGGGCAAGAGACCCTTATTGTTAAATGAATTAATGTTGTATAATGTTGTACCCTCTGTCCGTAATAATTGTGAGAATGTGATGTGGTGCTATGAAGAAAGAGAGTTATGTATTGAGAGTGAAATAGAACTATATAAGTTAGAAAGAAAGTATGATGAATTGAGAAAAATACTAGAAGGGGTGATGATGAATCATGTGAAATACGTATCTGTTGAAAGAGAGATAGAGAATAATTTTGATAATATCTTACCTAACTATAATGACTTACCTGACGTAGTAGTTGAGGAATACAAAAATGAGAAAACAATTTACCTGACATTAACAAATAACACTGATATAGACGGGACAATCCTAACTTATGGTGACAAGATTTATAGTGGTATAATGGATGAAATAGAATTGATGGGTTATTATGATAGTAATGATTATAATAATTTGTGTGTGGATAAAAATAATATATGTTACAAATATATTAGGTATTTATATGACGATGGAGGCTGAACTAGATATCAGTGAATAGACATTTTTGAATATTGTAAATTATTGGTAATGACCTTGCAGATTTTGACATATGAAGGGTGAAACAATTGAACAGTTATTGACTTATACTTTGTAAATATAATGTAGTGAATTCATTTGTGTGTATTATGAAAGGTTAGGTAAGGAATGTGTATATGTATTAGAAAATGTTGTGTTAATAATAATAATATTATTAATATTTTGCCATCTAAACAAATGATAAAATAATTATGAAGACAATAATTAATGATTTGTAAATTTTGATAATAATTGAAATATGTTGTGTTTTAATAATCGATTGAAGTAAATAATTTGAGATGTTTAGATATTGTGATTGAATGTTATGTGTTTGAATTTTTATAATGAATTTGAATTGTTTGATGAGATTTTAAGTTAATAATAATAAATAATGAATAAATAAATGTTAAATGGTTTATTTTGTGGAATATCATAATGGTTAAAAATATAGATTAACAATAACTTTTAAATTTTGAGTAATCTAATTACAGCAAAGGATAAATAAATAATGATGATGAATAAATAAAAAAATAAGTTAATGGAAAATTTTAAATTATAATGTTTATAAGAGACAAATATTTGATAAATATTTGAGACAAATTATTTAAAAGAGAATTGTTTGTTTAATGTAACAATGCTAATAATCCAGGTTGATTTCTATTTGTGTATTATGTTATGTAATGTATTATACAAAGTGTGTGGTTGGAAGGTTGTAAATTTGTATTTAATATTTTATGTCAATGATAGTTAAGCTTACATATAAAGGAGGGTAAAACACCATCCAAACTAATAATGTCATTTAAAATTCTTAAATTTAATATTACAAAAGATATTTTACTTGTGATTCCCCAAATTTTCGGGCGGTCACGGCCTCACCGAACCCTGACCGTGGAATTGGTTTAGCTTTAACAGCTATGGTTGGGGCTCATTGCGTCACGTTCTGCCTTAACTGGCCATAGTTGTTATCGTTGTAAAGGTGTATTTTGAAATTGATGGGGGGGTGAAATTAAGGGGAATCACCAAACTATGGAACAGCGGCTGCCACTCTGCCCGCTTGGGGGTAGCATAGACAGGTGGTAGAACCGTATTAGGGGCGCATAATTATAGACAAAGATATGATGATATCTATATTTTTAACATGTAACGCAGAAGCAAGGACATGGAGATGTAACATTCCTCCAAAACCTCAGTCCTTGTGGACGCAACTGGACGCCACAGTCCAGGGGGGTCATAGTGTGTGTGGCTGGGAGATTATCCAAGGGGATAACGTACTAAAGATTTGCTATATTTTAATTAATAATGATGATTTGGTACTCAATAATTTTGTTTGAATTTGAAAAATAGATGCACTAAATACTTCTTATATTGGGTTATTATGTCTTATTATGTTAATTGCATTAGTATGTTAGGAATAAGGATTATAAAAATATAATAATATGTTTTCAATGTGTTTATAGATTTTAAAATAAAATGAAAAATAGTTGTGACAGGTAAAATTTTCAATGGGTTGCAAAAGATAGAAGTGGGTGATAGTAATTGTTTGAATAAAATGTTTGAGTCAGTTCAAGTTGAATTTTGTGGGACATATAGATCTGTCCAAATTGAAGCCAAAGTTAAAGAAATAGTAGAGATGAAAATAATGCAATGTTGTTTTGAGTTAATGTAATGTTATAGAATTTTGAGAAGTATAAGTGGAGACACAGTAGTTATGGAGAATTTATGTAGAGTTTTGAGTGATATATTGTTGTTTATTTTGTTGATGTTATTTTGATGTAGTTGTAGTGAGGTAATGAGATTGAGATTTTTTGGGGATGGCAATTTTGTAGTAGGGGTAGTGTAATGTGGGAGTCCGCAACATAAGGGTTGGGATGGGATTTGGTATAGATTTAGTGGAGACGGGGCCGCCTTAGGTAGAATCCAGGGGCCAGAGAACGGGAATTGAGCTTTTTTGGGGGGGGAAACACGTATCCTATGTACAAAGGGTTAGAGTATTTTTTTTATATATAGAGAGAAGGTGGCGAATTGAGCTAAAGTAGTAAGTAGTTAGAGGTAGAGAAGGGTTAGTAGAATATTTGATAGTGGGGTGTCATACTAGTTAAAGATTTTGTAAGGGAACGTTAGAGTAATAAAAGGGGTAAGATTATGAGTAAATGCCAAGTTGATAAAGTGAATTATAATGAATAACGTAGAATCACCCAAGTTAATGAAAGGGAATAATAAACAAAATGATGTGTAAAGCAAAAATGAAAAAAAAAAAAAAAAAAAAAAAAATTTTTTTGAGAAACGACTTAATAAAAGTTAAATGGAGATCTATGTATTTTATTATTGAAGGGTAATTTTCTGATTTTATATGCAAATTTAATGATATAAAGTGTGTAACATTTTAAATGTAAGTTGTTTTATTTTAAGATGAATTATTAATGTACTATATTTTCCTGTGTTATGTTATGTTGTTAGGTATTATGATATATGTTACTAATAAGTAAAAAACAAAACCAGTGCTTCTTAGCGCAAACCAGCACCGCTAGGGGGAAACAGATCAGTTGGGGATATGGTGTTGTATAAGGCCACTATTTGATATTTTGATGTGTTGTTTCAGTGTTTGGTGATGCTGTGGTGGCGGACCTGAGCTGGCCAGCGCGTCAGAGCAGGGGCGTTAAGTATCTGTCTGACTCTACGGTGTTGGGATCTCGAGAGAGAAGTCCAGTATTGTCATGCAGATGCGGTCACAGTCACCGGACCAAGGGTGAGTTGATTATTTTTTTTTGTAAACCGTACAGGGGGTTGTGGCGACATATCCTGGCTGATCCCTCTAGCAAGTATGAATGTGTCAATGAGATTTTTTATGCTTCGGCATAAAATATCTCATTGAGGGGGTATTGTAGCGGGGCATTTTGGGGACTATTTTGGGGCAATAACACAATTTATAATTTTTTTATGATAATAAATAACATGTTGAGTGATAGGGACAGAAATTATAAACTTTGGTAAATTTCTTGTTTGGAGCGATCGCAACCGTGGCTACACTGCTGTTGACTTTATGAATGCAGATTTATTTAATAATATTGTGTGGACAGTTTTAATAACCGACAAACTGTGCAAAAGTCAGTTCAAGGACAAACACAACAGTAAACAAATTATGCAACAAGTTACAAACCAGGTCAGACCATCTGACGTCAGCGCATTATATAACATGAATGCAGGGTGTGTCACACCAGCAACATTGTGATACACAGACAGAACAAAGTCTCAGTCGGCTATAAACATCTCAGCAGACCAGACACAAAAACAACTGTCGCGTCTGCCCGGCTCGCGCCGGTTTTGGGCGAAGTTTTGTGTGTTCGCCGACGCGCCCGCAACATATAAAAAATGTGAAGGAATCTTCTTTTAAAAAGTGAATAACAGTCTTTAATGAAATAACAGTTTCGGCATTATCTAGTGAAAGAAGAAGAAGGGTGCGGAATGACGAGAAATACGGGACAGTTTTTCTGGACTCAAATACCAGCTAAGTAGCCATGTTGCCAGTTCAAAAGTTTTAACAAAGTCTTCTTGTCAAAATTAACTACATAATGGGGGAAAAAATAAATTTTAACGAAACATAAATGAGAGCTCTCAGATCATAAATAAGTGTGTGTGTGTGTGTGCGTGAGTATGTGAGGAAATATATTTAAATGAAGAAGTCTGGTTTGTGTTTGTACAAAAAATTATTTAGTTTTATTTCTATTTAATATCTTGATTTTTTCTGTTAATTAAAATTTTATATGAGGTTTCAATTTTATTCATGTGAGTTTCTATTTGATGAGAATTATGTAACAGCTGAAGGAGGTAGTTTGATGATGCTTTTAAAATGATGTGAATATCTAATCATTAATAAACCTCAGTAATTCTTGGGAAACAAGTAAAGTTTTCTTTATTTAAACAGCCAGTTCTGATCTCCTGTGTTCGCCGAAAAGAACCCTGAAAATGATAGGTATAAATTTTGTGTTTTTTTTGTTTGCTCGTTAACCATAAAACTAGATGGCGCCTGAATATCATACAAGGTATGTTATTAAATTTGTTATTAAGTTAATGTTATGTGACTCAAAGAAAGTAGCTTCACATTTGGCTTCCGAACGTAGGGACGATTTATATAAAGGAATTTATATAAATATAGGCCTACTTGGGAGAACAGAATGGTTGTTTGAACCAAGAAATAAGATTGTTGTATGTACTTAAAATAGACTTAGATAGGGGTTATGTTATGACTGTGTGAAGTATGGGTAAATAGAATATCTTTTGATAAGAAATATATGTTATATATATAATAACATTTTACAAAAGAAATATATGTAAAAGTTTTCTTTTATTTTTAAAATGGCAGATAATAATGACATCAGCTTATCTGAAAGTCAGTTAAGTAGCGATTCGGGAGTACAAACGAATGAAAGTAATTAAGAGAGTCAGTTGACCGAATCGAAAATAATTGAAGATGTGACTAGTCAGTCAACACCGACTGTAATTAAGAGAGAAAGTAATAGTGATATGACGAAAATGATTCAATTTCTGTGTACTAGTTTTAATAAATTTGAAAGTAATGTAAATGAGAAATTTGACGTTCAAAAGAATAGTTTGAATGAGTTAAAAAACCAAATTAATATCCAGAATGACAAATTTAAAGAGTTGAAATATGAGATTGAAGTATTAGATAAATGTTTAGAAAATACTAACCAAACAATAAGAACCAGTTTAATTAAATTAGAACAGAATGTTGAGAAGTTAGGTGACAATGTGTTAAGTATGACAAATAGTAAAAATGACGAAATAGTGGAAGATGTAGTATTGGATAGTGATGATATTAATTACAATTCTGAGAGTATAGTGGGGGTAAAGAATAATGGAGAGACAAATGATGAAAATATAATCCAAAATAGTACTAATGAAATTGCAGAATGTAGTGATTATGAGATGTTAATGAGTGTTTATGAAGTAGAGAGAGAGTGGAAAAATAATGTTGTAGTTGAATGGGGACAGAGGGCAAATTTTCCCCTTATTGTTTATAATGATGATAATGATTTAATGTTGTTTTTTCAGGGCAAGAGACCCTTATTGTTAAATGAATTAATGTTGTATAATGTTGTACCCTCTGTCCGTAATAATTGTGAGAATGTGATGTGGTGCTATGAAGAAAGAGAGTTATGTATTGAGAGTGAAATAGAACTATATAAGTTAGAAAGAAAGTATGATGAATTGAGAAAAATACTAGAAGGGGTGATGATGAATCATGTGAAATACGTATCTGTTGAAAGAGAGATAGAGAATAATTTTGATAATATCTTACCTAACTATAATGACTTACCTGACGTAGTAGTTGAGGAATACAAAAATGAGAAAACAATTTACCTGACATTAACAAATAACACTGATATAGACGGGACAATCCTAACTTATGGTGACAAGATTTATAGTGGTGTAATGGATGAAATAGAATTGATGGGTTATTATGATAGTAATGATTATAATAATTTGTGTGTGGATAAAAATAATATATGTTACAAATATATTAGGTATTTATATGACGATGGAGGCTGAACTAGATATCAGTGAATAGACATTTTTGAATATTGTAAATTATTGGTAATGACCTTGCAGATTTTGACATATGAAGGGTGAAACAATTGAACAGTTATTGACTTATACTTTGTAAATATAATGTAGTGAATTCATTTGTGTGTATTATGAAAGGTTAGGTAAGGAATGTGTATATGTATTAGAAAATGTTGTGTTAATAATAATAATATTATTAATATTTTGCCATCTAAACAAATGATAAAATAATTATGAAGACAATAATTAATGATTTGTAAATTTTGATAATAATTGAAATATGTTGTGTTTTAATAATCGATTGAAGTAAATAATTTGAGATGTTTAGATATTGTGATTGAATGTTATGTGTTTGAATTTTTATAATGAATTTGAATTGTTTGATGAGATTTTAAGTTAATAATAATAAATAATGAATAAATAAATGTTAAATGGTTTATTTTGTGGAATATCATAATGGTTAAAAATATAGATTAACAATAACTTTTAAATTTTGAGTAATCTAATTACAGCAAAGGATAAATAAATAATGATGATGAATAAATAAAAAAATAAGTTAATGGAAAATTTTAAATTATAATGTTTATAAGAGACAAATATTTGATAAATATTTGAGACAAATTATTTAAAAGAGAATTGTTTGTTTAATGTAACAATGCTAATAATCCAGGTTGATTTCTATTTGTGTATTATGTTATGTAATGTATTATACAAAGTGTGTGGTTGGAAGGTTGTAAATTTGTATTTAATATTTTATGTCAATGATAGTTAAGCTTACATATAAAGGAGGGTAAAACACCATCCAAACTAATAATGTCATTTAAAATTCTTAAATTTAATATTACAAAAGATATTTTACTTGTGATTCCCCAAATTTTCGGGCGGTCACGGCCTCACCGAACCCTGACCGTGGAATTGGTTTAGCTTTAACAGCTATGGTTGGGGCTCATTGCGTCACGTTCTGCCTTAACTGGCCATAGTTGTTATCGTTGTAAAGGTGTATTTTGAAATTGATGGGGGGGTGAAATTAAGGGGAATCACCAAACTATGGAACAGCGGCTGCCACTCTGCCCGCTTGGGGGTAGCATAGACAGGTGGTAGAACCGTATTAGGGGCGCATAATTATAGACAAAGATATGATGATATCTATATTTTTAACATGTAACGCAGAAGCAAGGACATGGAGATGTAACATTCCTCCAAAACCTCAGTCCTTGTGGACGCAACTGGACGCCACAGTCCAGGGGGGTCATAGTGTGTGTGGCTGGGAGATTATCCAAGGGGATAACGTACTAAAGATTTGCTATATTTTAATTAATAATGATGATTTGGTACTCAATAATTTTGTTTGAATTTGAAAAATAGATGCACTAAATACTTCTTATATTGGGTTATTATGTCTTATTATGTTAATTGCATTAGTATGTTAGGAATAAGGATTATAAAAATATAATAATATGTTTTCAATGTGTTTATAGATTTTAAAATAAAATGAAAAATAGTTGTGACAGGTAAAATTTTCAATGGGTTGCAAAAGATAGAAGTGGGTGATAGTAATTGTTTGAATAAAATGTTTGAGTCAGTTCAAGTTGAATTTTGTGGGACATATAGATCTGTCCAAATTGAAGCCAAAGTTAAAGAAATAGTAGAGATGAAAATAATGCAATGTTGTTTTGAGTTAATGTAATGTTATAGAATTTTGAGAAGTATAAGTGGAGACACAGTAGTTATGGAGAATTTATGTAGAGTTTTGAGTGATATATTGTTGTTTATTTTGTTGATGTTATTTTGATGTAGTTGTAGTGAGGTAATGAGATTGAGATTTTTTGGGGATGGCAATTTTGTAGTAGGGGTAGTGTAATGTGGGAGTCCGCAACATAAGGGTTGGGATGGGATTTGGTATAGATTTAGTGGAGACGGGGCCGCCTTAGGTAGAATCCAGGGGCCAGAGAACGGGAATTGAGCTTTTTTGGGGGGGGAAACACGTATCCTATGTACAAAGGGTTAGAGTATTTTTTTTATATATAGAGAGAAGGTGGCGAATTGAGCTAAAGTAGTAAGTAGTTAGAGGTAGAGAAGGGTTAGTAGAATATTTGATAGTGGGGTGTCATACTAGTTAAAGATTTTGTAAGGGAACGTTAGAGTAATAAAAGGGGTAAGATTATGAGTAAATGCCAAGTTGATAAAGTGAATTATAATGAATAACGTAGAATCACCCAAGTTAATGAAAGGGAATAATAAACAAAATGATGTGTAAAGCAAAAATGAAAAAAAAAAAAAAAAAAAAAAAAAAAAAAATTTTTTTGAGAAACGACTTAATAAAAGTTAAATGGAGATCTATGTATTTTATTATTGAAGGGTAATTTTCTGATTTTATATGCAAATTTAATGATATAAAGTGTGTAACATTTTAAATGTAAGTTGTTTTATTTTAAGATGAATTATTAATGTACTATATTTTCCTGTGTTATGTTATGTTGTTAGGTATTATGATATATGTTACTAATAAGTAAAAAACAAAACCAGTGCTTCTTAGCGCAAACCAGCACCGCTAGGGGGAAACAGATCAGTTGGGGATATGGTGTTGTATAAGGCCACTATTTGATATTTTGATGTGTTGTTTCAGTGTTTGGTGATGCTGTGGCGGCGGACCTGAGCTGGCCAGCGCGTCAGAGCAGGGGCGTTAAGTATCTGTCTGACTCTACGGTGTTGGGATCTCGAGAGAGAAGTCCAGTATTGTCATGCAGATGCGGTCACAGTCACCGGACCAAGGGTGAGTTGATTATTTTTTTTTGTAAACCGTACAGGGGGTTGTGGCGACATATCCTGGCTGATCCCTCTAGCAAGTATGAATGTGTCAATGAGATTTTTTATGCTTCGGCATAAAATATCTCATTGAGGGGGTATTGTAGCGGGTAATTTTGGGGACTATTTTGGGGCAATAACACAATTTATAATTTTTTTATGATAATAAATAACATGTTGAGTGATAGGGACAGAAATTATAAACTTTGGTAAATTTCTTGTTTGGAGCGATCGCAACCGTGGCTACACTGCTGTTGACTTTATGAATGCAGATTTATTTAATAATATTGTGTGGACAGTTTTAATAACCGACAAACTGTGCAAAAGTCAGTTCAAGGACAAACACAACAGTAAACAAATTATGCAACAAGTTACAAACCAGGTCAGACCATCTGACGTCAGCGCATTATATAACATGAATGCAGGGTGTGTCACGCCAGCAACATTGTGATACACAGACAGAACAAAGTCTCAGTCGGCTATAAACATCTCAGCAGACCAGACACAAAAACAACTGTCGCGTCTGCCCGGCTCGCGCCGGTTTTGGGCGAAGTTTTGTGTGTTCGCCGACGCGCCCGCAACATATAAAAAATGTGAAGGAATCTTCTTTTAAAAAGTGAATAACAGTCTTTAATGAAATAACAGTTTCGGCATTATCTAGTGAAAGAAGAAGAAGGGTGCGGAATGACGAGAAATACGGGACAGTTTTTCTGGACTCAAATACCAGCTAAGTAGCCATGTTGCCAGTTCAAAAGTTTTAACAAAGTCTTCTTGTCAAAATTAACTACATAATGGGGGAAAAAATAAATTTTAACGAAACATAAATGAGAGCTCTCAGATCATAAATAAGTGTGTGTGTGTGTGTGCGTGAGTATGTGAGGAAATATATTTAAATGAAGAAGTCTGGTTTGTGTTTGTACAAAAAATTATTTAGTTTTATTTCTATTTAATATCTTGATTTTTTCTGTTAATTAAAATTTTATATGAGGTTTCAATTTTATTCATGTGAGTTTCTATTTGATGAGAATTATGTAACAGCTGAAGGAGGTAGTTTGATGATGCTTTTAAAATGATGTGAATATCTAATCATTAATAAACCTCAGTAATTCTTGGGAAACAAGTAAAGTTTTCTTTATTTAAACAGCCAGTTCTGATCTCCTGTGTTCGCCGAAAAGAACCCTGAAAATGATAGGTATAAATTTTGTGTTTTTTTTGTTTGCTCGTTAACCATAAAACTAGATGGCGCCTGAATATCATACAAGGTATGTTATTAAATTTGTTATTAAGTTAATGTTATGTGACTCAAAGAAAGTAGCTTCACATTTGGCTTCCGAACGTAGGGACGATTTATATAAAGGAATTTATATAAATATAGGCCTACTTGGGAGAACAGAATGGTTGTTTGAACCAAGAAATAAGATTGTTGTATGTACTTAAAATAGACTTAGATAGGGGTTATGTTATGACTGTGTGAAGTATGGGTAAATAGAATATCTTTTGATAAGAAATATATGTTATATATATAATAACATTTTACAAAAGAAATATATGTAAAAGTTTTCTTTTATTTTTAAAATGGCAGATAATAATGACATCAGCTTATCTGAAAGTCAGTTAAGTAGCGATTCGGGAGTACAAACGAATGAAAGTAATTAAGAGAGTCAGTTGACCGAATCGAAAATAATGGAAGATGTGACTAGTCAGTCAACACCGACTGTAATTAAGAGAGAAAGTAATAGTGATATGACGAAAATGATTCAATTTCTGTGTACTAGTTTTAATAAATTTGAAAGTAATGTAAATGAGAAATTTGACGTTCAAAAGAATAGTTTGAATGAGTTAAAAAACCAAATTAATATCCAGAATGACAAATTTAAAGAGTTGAAATATGAGATTGAAGTATTAGATAAATGTTTAGAAAATACTAACCAAACAATAAGAACCAGTTTAATTAAATTAGAACAGAATGTTGAGAAGTTAGGTGACAATGTGTTAAGTATGACAAATAGTAAAAATGACGAAATAGTGGAAGATGTAGTATTGGATAGTGATGATATTAATTACAATTCTGAGAGTATAGTGGGGGTAAAGAATAATGGAGAGACAAATGATGAAAATATAATCCAAAATAGTACTAATGAAATTGCAGAATGTAGTGATTATGAGATGTTAATGAGTGTTTATGAAGTAGAGAGAGAGTGGAAAAATAATGTTGTAGTTGAATGGGGACAGAGGGCAAATTTTCCCCTTATTGTTTATAATGATGATAATGATTTAATGTTGTTTTTTCAGGGCAAGAGACCCTTATTGTTAAATGAATTAATGTTGTATAATGTTGTACCCTCTGTCCGTAATAATTGTGAGAATGTGATGTGGTGCTATGAAGAAAGAGAGTTATGTATTGAGAGTGAAATAGAACTATATAAGTTAGAAAGAAAGTATGATGAATTGAGAAAAATACTAGAAGGGGTGATGATGAATCATGTGAAATACGTATCTGTTGAAAGAGAGATAGAGAATAATTTTGATAATATCTTACCTAACTATAATGACTTACCTGACGTAGTAGTTGAGGAATACAAAAATGAGAAAACAATTTACCTGACATTAACAAATAACACTGATATAGACGGGACAATCCTAACTTATGGTGACAAGATTTATAGTGGTATAATGGATGAAATAGAATTGATGGGTTATTATGATAGTAATGATTATAATAATTTGTGTGTGGATAAAAATAATATATGTTACAAATATATTAGGTATTTATATGACGATGGAGGCTGAACTAGATATCAGTGAATAGACATTTTTGAATATTGTAAATTATTGGTAATGACCTTGCAGATTTTGACATATGAAGGGTGAAACAATTGAACAGTTATTGACTTATACTTTGTAAATATAATGTAGTGAATTCATTTGTGTGTATTATGAAAGGTTAGGTAAGGAATGTGTATATGTATTAGAAAATGTTGTGTTAATAATAATAATATTATTAATATTTTGCCATCTAAACAAATGATAAAATAATTATGAAGACAATAATTAATGATTTGTAAATTTTGATAATAATTGAAATATGTTGTGTTTTAATAATCGATTGAAGTAAATAATTTGAGATGTTTAGATATTGTGATTGAATGTTATGTGTTTGAATTTTTATAATGAATTTGAATTGTTTGATGAGATTTTAAGTTAATAATAATAAATAATGAATAAATAAATGTTAAATGGTTTATTTTGTGGAATATCATAATGGTTAAAAATATAGATTAACAATAACTTTTAAATTTTGAGTAATCTAATTACAGCAAAGGATAAATAAATAATGATGATGAATAAATAAAAAAATAAGTTAATGGAAAATTTTAAATTATAATGTTTATAAGAGACAAATATTTGATAAATATTTGAGACAAATTATTTAAAAGAGAATTGTTTGTTTAATGTAACAATGCTAATAATCCAGGTTGATTTCTATTTGTGTATTATGTTATGTAATGTATTATACAAAGTGTGTGGTTGGAAGGTTGTAAATTTGTATTTAATATTTTATGTCAATGATAGTTAAGCTTACATATAAAGGAGGGTAAAACACCATCCAAACTAATAATGTCATTTAAAATTCTTAAATTTAATATTACAAAAGATATTTTACTTGTGATTCCCCAAATTTTCGGGCGGTCACGGCCTCACCGAACCCTGACCGTGGAATTGGTTTAGCTTTAACAGCTATGGTTGGGGCTCATTGCGTCACGTTCTGCCTTAACTGGCCATAGCTGTTATCGTTGTAAAGGTGTATTTTGAAATTGATGGGGGGGTGAAATTAAGGGGAATCACCAAACTATGGAACAGCGGCTGCCACTCTGCCCGCTTGGGGGTAGCATAGACAGGTGGTAGAACCGTATTAGGGGCGCATAATTATAGACAAAGATATGATGATATCTATATTTTTAACATGTAACGCAGAAGCAAGGACATGGAGATGTAACATTCCTCCAAAACCTCAGTCCTTGTGGACGCAACTGGACGCCACAGTCCAGGGGGGTCATAGTGTGTGTGGCTGGGAGATTATCCAAGGGGATAACGTATTAAAGATTTGCTATATTTTAATTAATAATGATGATTTGGTACTCAATAATTTTGTTTGAATTTGAAAAATAGATGCACTAAATACTTCTTATATTGGGTTATTATGTCTTATTATGTTAATTGCATTAGTATGTTAGGAATAAGGATTATAAAAATATAATAATGTTTTCAATGTGTTTATAGATTTTAAAATAAAATGAAAAATAGTTGTGATAGGTAAAATTTTCAATGGGTTGCAAAAGATAGAAGTGGGTGATAGTAATTGTTTGAATAAAATGTTTGAGTCAGTTCAAGTTGAATTTTGTGGGACATATAGATCTGTCCAAATTGAAGCCAAAGTTAAAGAAATAGTAGAGATGAAAATAATGCAATGTTGTTTTGACTTAATGTAATGTTATAGAATTTTGAGAAGTATAAGTGGAGACACAGTAGTTATGGAGAATTTATGTAGAGTTTTGAGTGATATATTGTTGTTTATTTTGTTGATGTTATTTTGATGTAGTTGTAGTGAGGTAATGAGATTGAGATTTTTTGGGGATGGCAATTTTGTAGTAGGGGTAGTGTAATGTGGCAGTCCGCAACATAAGGGTTGGGACGGGATTTGGTATAGATTTAGTGGAGACGGGGCCGCCTTAGGTAGAATCCAGGGGCCAGAGAACGGGAATTGAGCATTTTTGGGGGGGGAAACACGTATCCTATGTACAAAGGGTTAGAGAGTATTTTTTTTATATATAGAGAGAAGGTGGCGAATTGAGCTAAAGTAGTAAGTAGTTAGAGGTAGAGAAGGGTTAGTAGAATATTTGATAGTGGGGTGTCATACTAGTTAAAGATTTTGTAAGGGAACGTTAGAGTAATAAAAGGGGTAAGATTATGAGTAAATGCCAAGTTGATAAAGTGAATTATAATGAATAACGTAGAATCACCCAAGTTAATGAAAGGGAATAATAAACAAAATGATGTGTAAAGCAAAGATGAAAAAAAAAAAAAAAAAAAAAAAAATTTTTGAGAAACGACTTAATAAAAGTTAAATGGAGATCTATGTATTTTATTATTGAAGGGTAATTTTCTGATTTTATATGCAAATTTAATGATATAAAGTGTGTAACATTTTAAATGTAAGTTGTTTTATTTTAAGATGAATTATTAATGTACTATATTTTCCTGTGTTATGTTATGTTGTTAGGTATTATGATATATGTTACTAATAAGTAAAAAACAAAACCAGTGCTTCTTAGCGCAAACCAGCACCGCTAGGGGGAAACAGATCAGTTGGGGATATGGTGTTGTATAAGGCCACTATTTGATATTTTGATGTGTTGTTTCAGTGTTTGGTGATGCTGTGGCGGCGGACCTGAGCTGGCCAGCGCGTCAGAGCAGGGGCGTTAAGTATCTGTCTGACTCTACGGTGTTGGGATCTCGAGAGAGAAGTCCAGTATTGTCATGCAGATGCGGTCACAGTCACCGGACCAAGGGTGAGTTGATTATTTTTTTTTGTAAACCGTACAGGGGGTTGTGGCGACATATCCTGGCTGATCCCTCTAGCAAGTATGAATGTGTCAATGAGATTTTTTATGCTTCGGCATAAAATATCTCATTGAGGGGGTATTGTAGCGGGGTATTTTGGGGACTATTTTGGGGCAATAACACAATTTATAATTTTTTTATGATAATAAATAACATGGTGAGTGATAGGGACAGAAATTATAAACTTTGGTAAATTTCTTGTTTGGAGCGATCGCAACCGTGGCTACACTGCTGTTGACTTTATGAATGCAGATTTATTTAATAATATTGTGTGGACAGTTTTAATAACCGACAAACTGTGCAAAAGTCAGTTCAAGGACAAACACAACAGTAAACAAATTATGCAACAAGTTACAAACCAGGTCAGACCATCTGACGTCAGCGCATTATATAACATGAATGCAGGGTGTGTCACGCCAGCAACATTGTGATACACAGACAGAACAAAGTCTCAGTCGGCTATAAACATCTCAGCAGACCAGACACAAAAACAACTGTCGCGTCTGCCCGGCTCGCGCCGGTTTTGGGCGAAGTTTTGTGTGTTCGCCGACGCGCCCGCAACATATAAAAAATGTGAACGAATCTTCTTTTAAAAAGTGAATAACAGTCTTTAATGAAATAACAGTTTCGGCATTATCTAGTGAAAGAAGAAGAAGGGTGCGGAATGACGAGAAATACGGGACAGTTTTTCTGGACTCAAATACCAGCTAAGTAGCCATGTTGCCAGTTCAAAAGTTTTAACAAAGTCTTCTTGTCAAAATTAACTACATAATGGGGGAAAAAATAAATTTTAACAAAACATAAATGAGAGCTCTCAGATCATAAATAAGTGTGTGTGTGTGTGTGCGTGAGTATGTGAGGAAATATAATTAAATGAACAAGTCTGGTTTGTGTTTGTACAAAAAATTATTTAGTTTTATTTCTATTTAATATCTTGATTTTTTCTGTTAATTAAAATTTTATATGAGGTTTCAATTTTATTCATGTGAGTTTCTATTTGATGAGAATTATGTAACAGCTGAAGGAGGTAGTTTGATGATGCTTTTAAAATGATGTGAATATCTAATCATTAATAAACCTCAGTAATTCTTGGGAAACAAGTAAAGTTTTCTTTATTTAAACAGCCAGTTCTGATCTCCTGTGTTCGCCGAAAAGAACCCTGAAAATGATAGGTATAAATTTTGTGTTTTTTTTGTTTGCTCGTTAACCATAAAACTAGATGGCGCCTGAATATCATACAAGGTATGTTATTAAATTTGTTATTAAGTTAATGTTATGTGACTCAAAGAAAGTAGCTTCACATTTGGCTTCCGAACGTAGGGACGATTTATATAAAGGAATTTATATAAATATAGGCCTACTTGGGAGAACAGAATGGTTGTTTGAACCAAGAAATAAGATTGTTGTATGTACTTAAAATAGACTTAGATAGGGGTTATGTTATGACTGTGTGAAGTATGGGTAAATAGAATATCTTTTGATAAGAAATATATGTTATATATATAATAACATTTTACAAAAGAAATATATGTAAAAGTTTTCTTTTATTTTTAAAATGGCAGATAATAATGACATCAGCTTATCTGAAAGTCAGTTAAGTAGCGATTCGGGAGTACAAACGAATGAAAGTAATTTAGAGAGTCAGTTGACCGAATCGAAAATAATGGAAGATGTGACTAGTCAGTCAACACCGACTGTAATTAAGAGAGAAAGTAATACTGATATGACGAAAATGATTCAATTTCTGTGTACTAGTTTTAATAAATCTGAAAGTAATGTAAATGAGAAATTTGACGTTCAAAAGAATAGTTTGAATGAGTTAAAAAACCAAATTAATATCCAGAATGACAAATTTAAAGAGTTGAAATATGAGATTGAAGTATTAGATAAATGTTTAGAAAATACTAACCAAACAATAAGAACCAGTTTAATTAAATTAGAACAGAATGTTGAGAAGTTAGGTGACAATGTGTTAAGTATGACAAATAGTAAAAATGACGAAATAGTGGAAGATGTAGTATTGGATAGTGATGATATTAATTACAATTCTGAGAGTATAGTGGGGGTAAAGAATAATGGAGAGACAAATGATGAAAATATAATCCAAAATAGTACTAATGAAATTGCAGAATGTAGTGATTATGAGATGTTAATGAGTGTTTATGAAGTAGAGAGAGAGTGGAAAAATAATGTTGTAGTTGAATGGGGACAGAGGGCAAATTTTCCCCTTATTGTTTATAATGATGATAATGATTTAATGTTGTTTTTTCAGGGCAAGAGACCCTTATTGTTAAATGAATTAATGTTGTATAATGTTGTACCCTCTGTCCGTAATAATTGTGAGAATGTGATGTGGTGCTATGAAGAAAGAGAGTTATGTATTGAGAGTGAAATAGAACTATATAAGTTAGAAAGAAAGTATGATGAATTGAGAAAAATACTAGAAGGGGTGATGATGAATCATGTGAAATACGTATCTGTTGAAAGAGAGATAGAGAATAATTTTGATAATATCTTACCTAACTATAATGACTTACCTGACGTAGTAGTTGAGGAATACAAAAATGAGAAAACAATTTACCTGACATTAACAAATAACACTGATATAGACGGGACAATCCTAACTTATGGTGACAAGATTTATAGTGGTATAATGGATGAAATAGAATTGATGGGTTATTATGATAGTAATGATTATAATAATTTGTGTGTGGATAAAAATAATATATGTTACAAATATATTAGGTATTTATATGACGATGGAGGCTGAACTAGATATCAGTGAATAGACATTTTTGAATATTGTAAATTATTGGTAATGACCTTGCAGATTTTGACATATGAAGGGTGAAACAATTGAACAGTTATTGACTTATACTTTGTAAATATAATGTAGTGAATTCATTTGTGTGTATTATGAAAGGTTAGGTAAGGAATGTGTATATGTATTAGAAAATGTTGTGTTAATAATAATAATATTATTAATATTTTGCCATCTAAACAAATGATAAAATAATTATGAAGACAATAATTAATGATTTGTAAATTTTGATAATAATTGAAATATGTTGTGTTTTAATAATCGATTGAAGTAAATAATTTGAGATGTTTAGATATTGTGATTGAATGTTATGTGTTTGAATTTTTATAATGAATTTGAATTGTTTGATGAGATTTTAAGTTAATAATAATAAATAATGAATAAATAAATGTTAAATGGTTTATTTTGTGGAATATCATAATGGTTAAAAATATAGATTAACAATAACTTTTAAATTTTGAGTAATCTAATTACAGCAAAGGATAAATAAATAATGATGATGAATAAATAAAAAAATAAGTTAATGGAAAATTTTAAATTATAATGTTTATAAGAGACAAATATTTGATAAATATTTGAGACAAATTATTTAAAAGAGAATTGTTTGTTTAATGTAACAATGCTAATAATCCAGGTTGATTTCTATTTGTGTATTATGTTATGTAATGTATTATACAAAGTGTGTGGTTGGAAGGTTGTAAATTTGTATTTAATATTTTATGTCAATGATAGTTAAGCTTACATATAAAGGAGGGTAAAACACCATCCAAACTAATAATGTCATTTAAAATTCTTAAATTTAATATTACAAAAGATATTTTACTTGTGATTCCCCAAATTTTCGGGCGGTCACGGCCTCACCGAACCCTGACCGTGGAATTGGTTTAGCTTTAACAGCTATGGTTGGGGCTCATTGCGTCACGTTCTGCCTTAACTGGCCATAGCTGTTATCGTTGTAAAGGTGTATTTTGAAATTGATGGGGGGGTGAAATTAAGGGGAATCACCAAACTATGGAACAGCGGCTGCCACTCTGCCCGCTTGGGGGTAGCATAGACAGGTGGTAGAACCGTATTAGGGGCGCATAATTATAGACAAAGATATGATGATATCTATATTTTTAACATGTAACGCAGAAGCAAGGACATGGAGATGTAACATTCCTCCAAAACCTCAGTCCTTGTGGACGCAACTGGACGCCACAGTCCAGGGGGGTCATAGTGTGTGTGGCTGGGAGATTATCCAAGGGGATAACGTATTAAAGATTTGCTATATTTTAATTAATAATGATGATTTGGTACTCAATAATTTTGTTTGAATTTGAAAAATAGATGCACTAAATACTTCTTATATTGGGTTATTATGTCTTATTATGTTAATTGCATTAGTATGTTAGGAATAAGGATTATAAAAATATAATAATATGTTTTCAATGTGTTTATAGATTTTAAAATAAAATGAAAAATAGTTGTGATAGGTAAAATTTTCAATGGGTTGCAAAAGATAGAAGTGGGTGATAGTAATTGTTTGAATAAAATGTTTGAGTCAGTTCAAGTTGAATTTTGTGGGACATATAGATCTGTCCAAATTGAAGCCAAAGTTAAAGAAATAGTAGAGATGAAAATAATGCAATGTTGTTTTGAGTTAATGTAATGTTATAGAATTTTGAGAAGTATAAGTGGAGACACAGTAGTTATGGAGAATTTATGTAGAGTTTTGAGTGATATATTGTTGTTTATTTTGTTGATGTTATTTTGATGTAGTTGTAGTGAGGTAATGAGATTGAGATTTTTTGGGGATGGCAATTTTGTAGTAGGGGTAGTGTAATGTGGGAGTCCGCAACATAAGGGTTGGGACGGGATTTGGTATAGATTTAGTGGAGACGGGGCCGCCTTAGGTAGAATCCAGGGGCCAGAGAACGGGAATTGAGCTTTTTTTGGGGGGGAAACACGTATCCTATGTACAAAGGGTTAGAGAGTATTTTTTTTATATATAGAGAGAAGGTGGTGAATTGAGCTAAAGTAGTAAGTAGTTAGAGGTAGAGAAGGGTTAGTAGAATATTTGATAGTGGGGTGTCATACTAGTTAAAGATTTTGTAAGGGAACGTTAGAGTAATAAAAGGGGTAAGATTATGAGTAAATGCCAAGTTGATAAAGTGAATTATAATGAATAACGTAGAATCACCCAAGTTAATGAAAGGGAATAATAAACAAAATGATGTGTAAAGCAAAGATGAAAAAAAAAAAAAAAAAAAAAAAATTTTTTTGAGAAACGACTTAATAAAAGTTAAATGGAGATCTATGTATTTTATTATTGAAGGGTAATTTTCTGATTTTATATGCAAATTTAATGATATAAAGTGTGTAACATTTTAAATGTAAGTTGTTTTATTTTAAGATGAATTATTAATGTACTATATTTTCCTGTGTTATGTTATGTTGTTAGGTATTATGATATATGTTACTAATAAGTAAAAAACAAAACCAGTCCTTCTTAGCGCAAACCAGCACCGCTAGGGGGAAACAGATCAGTTGGGGATATGGTGTTGTATAAGGCCACTATTTGATATTTTGATGTGTTGTTTCAGTGTTTGGTGATGCTGTGGCGGCGGACCTGAGCTGGCCAGCGCGTCAGAGCAGGGGCGTTAAGTATCTGTCTGACTCTACGGTGTTGGGATCTCGAGAGAGAAGTCCAGTATTGTCATGCAGATGCGGTCACAGTCACCGGACCAAGGGTGAGTTGATTATTTTTTTTTGTAAACCGTACAGGGGGTTGTGGCGACATATCCTGGCTGATCCCTCTAGCAAGTATGAATGTGTCAATGAGATTTTTTATGCTTCGGCATAAAATATCTCATTGAGAGGGTATTGTAGCGGGGCATTTTGGGGACTATTTTGGGGCAATAACACAATTTATAATTTTTTTATGATAATAAATAACATGTTGAGTGATAGGGACAGAAATTATAAACTTTGGTAAATTTCTTGTTTGGAGCGATCGCAACCGTGGCTACACTGCTGTTGACTTTATGAATGCAGATTTATTTAATAATATTGTGTGGACAGTTTTAATAACCGACAAACTGTGCAAAAGTCAGTTCAAGGACAAACACAACAGTAAACAAATTATGCAACAAGTTACAAACCAGGTCAGACCATCTGACGTCAGCGCATTATATAACATGAATGCAGGGTGTGTCACGCCAGCAACATTGTGATACACAGACAGAACAAAGTCTCAGTCGGCTATAAACATCTCAGCAGACCAGACACAAAAACAACTGTCGCGTCTGCCCGGCTCGCGCCGGTTTTGGGCGAAGTTTTGTGTGTTCGCCGACGCGCCCGCAACATATAAAAAATGTGAAGGAATCTTCTTTTAAAAAGTGAATAACAGTCTTTAATGAAATAACAGTTTCGGCATTATCTAGTGAAAGAAGAAGAAGGGTGCGGAATGACGAGAAATACGGGACAGTTTTTCTGGACTCAAATACCAGCTAAGTAGCCATGTTGCCAGTTCAAAAGTTTTAACAAAGTCTTCTTGTCAAAATTAACTACATAATGGGGGAAAAAATAAATTTTAACGAAACAAATGAGAGCTCTCAGATCATAAATAAGTGTGTGTGTGTGTGCGTGAGTATGTGAGGAAATATATTTAAATGAAGAAGTCTGGTTTGTGTTTGTACAAAAAATTATTTAGTTTTATTTCTATTTAATATCTTGATTTTTTCTGTTAATTAAAATTTTATATGAGGTTTCAATTTTATTCATGTGAGTTTCTATTTGATGAGAATTATGTAACAGCTGAAGGAGGTAGTTTGATGATGCTTTTAAAATGATGTGAATATCTAATCATTAATAAACCTCAGTAATTCTTGGGAAACAAGTAAAGTTTTCTTTATTTAAACAGCCAGTTCTGATCTCCTGTGTTCGCCGAAAAAACCCTGAAAATGATAGGTATAAATTTTGTGTTTTTTTTGTTTGCTCGTTAACCATAAAACGAGATGGCGCCCGAATATCATACAAGGTATGTAATTAAATTTGTTATTAAGTTAATGTTATGTGACTCAAAGAAAGTAGCTTCACAAGCTTCCTTTATTTAAGATAAATTGTTCACTATTGTCTGCTTGACAATTACATATAGTTTTTATTTAAATCTGATAATAATTAATTTTTTCATGAAATCTTGGTGTATGGTCTCAAATCCAACACATTAATATTTTTTGTCATTGCAAATATACAATTTTTATTTTAACTTAAACTCTTTCTAATAATGTATTTAAATCATTTAATACATTTATTTTATTTATATCACATAGTATAATAATAATGGATCATGTCCATTCATTCATAAAAAATAGTTTTTAATACTCTATTCATAGTTATAAAACTCAATAATTATTGACTTTCTTCTGGTGGATTCTGACATTATTTCTCTCTCTTATAGTGTCTTATGGTTTTTTCACTCTTATTCACTTTAATAATATATATGGGGTTTTGTCTTAGTCATAGTTTGGTCATTTTTTCAAGTTGATAGAAATAATTATTATACAAAATTACACAATTTTTTGGGACTACTTGGGTTCGATACTGTTCACCTCACTTTCCTCTTATGCTAACTTACTATATAAATGATTTCCTTTTATGGAATGTTCTGTGACGTTACATATGCCTCTCCGTTAAAGTTGATAATTTTGGAAAAACATATCTTTGGTTTTGATGAAATTATCATCTCTATATTAACCCTTTATTAGCTTCTTTATATCTCATTCTTTTATCTTATAATTAAATTCCTGTACTACTCCTTTAATATATTAATCCAACTCAATATTCCTAGTTCGTTCTTTGTCGTATCACCTATTCCTTTCCTTTTTACTTTGATGTTTTATAATTAATCTTTGATATAATTCCCTATCAATTCCCTAACTTACATAGAGGGTTGGGAGTCAGAGTGGCTCGCTATGGCATACATTCTCTGTCCCTTCCTGTCTATAACTACTGAAATCAGAGGCAACACATCCCTGTTCATAAAATAATAATTGCACCTTTGCAACAAATAATAATAATAATAATAAAAATACAATATTCAAAGATCATAGGCTCCTACACATAAATTCTTTTTCTTAAACTCTTCTGATTAATTCACAATTATATTAATATATCGTTCTCCGCAGGTTAAAATTATCGTTTAAAATCATTCAATGTTAATAGCTATATTCATATTCATCATTACCTCCTTATGTAACACACTGTTTTCCCTTTTTTTTTTTCATTTATCATTTCCATTTAGTATCAAATATATGATAGTATTTCTCCTTCTTTTCTCCTTTACTGAGTGTCCATCTCGTAATATTTATTAATAACAATCTCTCTCCTTCTCTAAGTACGGGTAAGCTGGTAAATATACGTTGACATGGCTATTGGAAATAAATCTATATTTTATATATATATATCATTATGCCTTTGGTGTAAGGTGTCCTTCTCGTAATATTTATTAATAATAATCTCTCTCCTTCTCTAAGTACGGGTAAGCTGGTAAATATACGTTGACTTGGCTATTGGAAATAAATCTTGCCTATGATGGAATGTGTCATCTCGTAATATTTATTAATAACAATCTCTCTCCTTCTCTAAGTACGGGTAAGCTGGTAAATATACGTTGACATGGCTATTGGAAATAAATCTTGCCTTTGATGGAATGTGTCCATCTCGTAATATTTATTAATAATAATCTCTTTACAATAATATTTATATTTATTTAATAATCTCTACCTCCTTTCTAATTATGGCTAAGTTAAAAAATTCACGTTAATATGTTTAGTCAAGGTACCTTCTCTATGATGCTGTATTTGACTTTGGTTTTTTGGTCATGGTACTTGGTCACTGATTGAGTATTCGACTTGCGATTTTTTTTTTTTAATCATGGTACTTTTTTAATGAAGTCTGGTTATACGTACCTTTTACCTTGTTCCTAATTGTGTCAGTTACCTCGTAGGTATTGTTTTTATTGTCTCTGGTTATCGTGAAAGGCCCTGTATATAAGAGTAGCAATTTCCTCGTTATGCCTTGTATAGCACTGGCAATTCTCTATTTTTAACTAACACCTTTTCACCTACCTCGTATTTAATTGCCTTAGGCTGTGATTTGATATATTTTTTCCGATGCTGTTCCGTTTTTTCTAACACCTTATTATAAAATTTTGCCCCTTCAAATTGGTATGCGGGTTCGTCGGGAAAATTAATAATTTCTTTTATCTCTCGTGGTGGGGGTCTTTCGAACATAACTGTGTATGGCGACACCTCGATGGTATTGTGATGCGAGAAATTGAGAAAATCCTCGGTAGAGGCTACATATTCATGCCATCTTTTCTGCTCGTTATGGCAGTATGTTCTTAGTAACCGTCCTACCTCCCTTAACACTCTCTCGGCTGGGTTACTATTTGGGTGATATACGGACGTCTTGTACGTTTTTATTCCGTGTTCTCCCAAGCTTTCCTTCCAAAGTTTTCCCCTAAACTGAGTACCGTGGTCCGTAATTATAGAATACGGTCGGCCCACTTCCATTATATAACGCTTGATTATTATGTCTATTATTTTCCTGGTTGTTGCCCTAGTTATTGGGTATAGCTTTGTATACTTGCTAAAGTGGTCGAAAATGATTACGATAAATTTATATCGGTGTCTCCCAGTGCTGCGTGGAAAGGGTCCGCAGATATCGAGAAATACCTTTTCCAATTTTTTGGTAGATAATATGGGTATCATGACCCCTTCCTTCCTCTCGTTATCACACTTTACTTTTTGACAAATATCGCACGACCGTATCGCCAGTTGCACCTTCTTATTCATCCCCTTGATGTATGTTTGCTCTTCCAATGCCTTCCTTACTTTAAGGGCACCCATATGTCCGTACCTATCGTGATAGTCGATTATTCGCAGTCTCTCTATCGCTGGTGGAATCACTAATTTCCAATTCTCTTGTTGCGGGGTATTCCTAATAAACAAAGTGTCGTCGTGTATACAATAAAATCTGTTTATGACCTCATCGCCTTCCTGTACCCTTTTTCTAATATCTCCTAATTTCGGATCGGCCTCTTGTTGCGACTTTATTTCGTGCAAAATATCTTTTAAATCCTCCCTGCTCTTAATAATGTGGTAAACCTTGCCTAATTGTTCCTTTTCGCCGTCAAAGGTTTGGTCTGGTATATTGACGCGAGATAAGACGTCGGCGGCTACGTTCTGTTTGCCGGGTATATATTCCCATGTGATATTGTACTCTTGCAAGGCCAAAACCCATCTAGTCAGCCTTCCGTGGTTCAGTTTACAATGCTTTAAAAATGATATAGATTTGTGGTCGCTTCTAACTGTTATGGGGTACCCTAATATATATGTCCTAAATTTACCGCATGCGAAAACTACACTCAACAGTTCTTTTTCGGTAGTATTGTAGTTTCGTTCGCAACTGTTCAGCACGCGGCTAGCAAAGCTAATTACTAAATGGTTACCGTCCTGATCTTCCTGATAGAGGGCTGCACCTAAACTCACGTTACTGGCATCGCAGTTTAGAAAAAATGGTTTTGTAAAGTCGGGATGATGCAACATTACGGTTTCTAAAAACTTTTCCTTTATGATATTGAGCACTCCATCTTGCTCTGGTCCCCAAGTCCATTTGTCTTTAGCTGATAACTGCTTTTGGAACCTGGCAGTTAGTTCTGAGTAATTGGACCGAAACTTTCTGTAATAGTTCCAGATTCCTAAAAATGACTGCAGCTGTTTCCTATTGTTTGGGGTGGGGAACTTCTGTATGGCCTCTACCTTTTCCTTGGATGGAGTAATCCCTTGTTCTGTTAAATTAAATCCTAAAAATTTCACCTCATTTGCAATGAATTGGGACTTGTCTAATTTGAGGGTGATATTATTCTCTGATAATTTCTCTAGCACCTGTTCAACCCTATTACAATGGTCGTCCCAATTCGCTGAAGTCACCAGTAGGTCGTCGACGTACACTGTCGTAAACTTCAGTACTTCCTGCCCCAATATTCTGTCCATTATCTTTACAAACACCGCCACAGAATTTATTAAGCCAAAAGGTAACCGCTTAAACTGATAGTTTCTGCCCTCGAATATGAATGCCATATATTTCCTACTATCAGGGTGGAGTTCTATCTGCCAGTATCCGCATACCGTATCCCATGAGCTTATATATCTGATTCCGTGGATCTTTTTTAATATCTCCTCTATCTCCCCAGGTGATGTGCGGTCGTTAACAATCATTTTGTTAATCTCCCTAGCATCGAGACATATACGTACCTTTCCGTTCTTTTTTGGCACCGCTATGATTGGGCTGGTAAAGGGCGAATGACTATACTCGATTATGTCGTCCTCTATCATCCTGTTCAATTCTTCCCTGACTTCGTTCTTTAGCGAGTATGCGATCGGGTACGATTTCCTGTTAAATTCCACCGGAGTTTTGAATTTTATGGTGCACTGATAATCTCTGGCTTTACCTGGAGCGTTCGAGAATATGTGTTTATAATGGTTGTATACCTCGATTAATTGTTCCGCCTGTTTTTCGCTGATCAGACCCCTTGCTTTCGTCCTTTGGAAATCCCGTATTTCTTCTAACTTTTCTAACCACAACTCTGGGTTTTCCTCCTGATATAATGGCATATTGATTGGACGATCGGTACAATAATAATGATTCACTATCGCTTGATAAGGTGTATTGTCTGTACCACTTCCTTGGACATCGATTAAATTATTGGTCCAAATCCCCTTGTTAGTCTTAAAAGTTATCACCTTACTTTCCAAATCTATTACAGCATTGTATGGCCTAAGTATATCGCAGCCTATTAGTATACTCATGGGTAAATTACTCGCCACTAATAACCCTATTGGTATTGTTACCCCATTACTAGTCATCTCTAATGACACCTGTTTCTTTATTGATTTATTTTGCCTCCCCGTTGCTCCGACTAAAATAATGTTATTTATCGGTAGAGTGGGTATTGGTAAATTACTATTTTGTTTAATCCGCTCTAACTCAATGCTATCGATAAGTGACACACTTGACCCCGTGTCAATGAGTAGTATCGCTTCTATGCCATTGATATATGCTTTAACCTGCACGATACTATTATTCCCTTGGTTACTATTTTTAATGATATTATCGCCTTCTTCTAATAACTCCTCTCTAACATCCTTAAGGTAATTATTTATTCTTAATATAGTCCCGTCTTTGTCCTGTCTATGTTCGTCGTTTGTCACCCCATAATATTGGTTCAGTGAAGGGCGGTTTTCCTTTTTCACTGCCGCGTTTAGTTTAAATGAGCCACTGTCTCATTGGCCCGGTCTCCCGGAACATTGGGTTGCTGACCCGTCTGTGTTTCCTGCCTGACCTCGGGATTACCGTTAATAGGTTGGCTATTCGCCGTGTTACCCTGGCTACCTGGCGCCTGTTGTGGGTAAAACATGTAAGTGGGTACATTAGGTGGATATGGCTGTCGGTTATTGGCCATTGTATAATTTACCTGGGGCCTATATTCATTTTGGTTTCTCCTATCGCCTCCTCCTTGGTTTCCCCCGTTGCGATAACCATTACGTTGACCATAATTACTTCCTCTATAATTATTCCCGCGATAACCGTTTCCCTGGTGGAAGTTCCTACCGTAGTTATTCCCGGTGTAATTACCTCTGTTTGGTCCCGGATAGTTGCGGTTAATTGGGCCCTGAGTGTTATCATTTCGGCCATTTGGTGGGATATTATTATTCTGATTATTGGTGTTTAGATTATTACCGTTCCCACCTCCATTCCGGTTTGGTCCGTTATTATTGTTGTTGTACTCTACCTTACGATTGGGGGGTTGGTAATCCTGGAACCTTCCTGTGGATTCGCAATTTTCCAATAATTTGGCCAGATCGGCTATTTTGCTAATTTGTTGGTATAATTGGGCATCCTTGATACCATAGCTGTAATGTCCAGCTAACTGCCTTACCAAACATTCTTCTGGGATCGGCGGTATCAACTTCCGTGCTAAACATACCTTTCCCAGGAAATAAGACGTCGGGACTGTCCATAGGACGCGTCGTATTTGCCATAGAAAATGTCCATTCTTACCCTGTTTTGTGCGGTCTCTGACCAATACTTTCCCTTAAACTGGCGTTTAAACTCTGCTAAATTCGTTATTTCGGGTCGTACCGCTATCCACCAGTTATCCTTAGTATTTTTAAACGTCTCGTCAAGCATCTCTCTTATCCTGTCCCACCTTGTTTCTCTACTTCTCCCAATAACCTCCTCCATTCTTTCCAAAAATTCCATTGGGTTTCGTCGATAGTCCTGGAAGTTGATTACTTCCCTGTTTTCACCATGACACGTATGAGTGTTTAGTATTGGTGTGTCTCTCAGCGCCTCTAATCTTTCCTGCAGGTTTTTCTCTCTCTGGTCTATTTCCAGTATACTATTTTTGTTAGTTTTTATTTGTTCGTCCAGCCTGTTAGCGATGTGCTGGACTTCTCCTACCTCCTGCATGATGGCGTCTTGGTTCTGCCTTACCTTGTTTTCGAGATTTCTAACATCTTGTTTGGTCTCTAGTGCTTGTTCCTCTATATTTTCGAAACGTGTATTGTTTCCCTCCCGTAACCTTTCCAACTGTTTCTCCATGTTTTCGACCTTCCTGTCACTATCGATTTTATTATCATTGATCGTTTTGTTTACTGTTTCGTATTTTATGCTAATTTCTTTTTTCAGGGACTCTATACTTTTTTTATTCTCCTCCTGAAATATCTCCAGTTTCTTCCCATTGTCATTTATTTTCTCGGTTATATCCTTCTTTAAAGATTCTATGTTTTTGTCTAATTTCTCTTTATCTTCCAGCCTGTTTTTATTATTCTCCTCCCTTATCTTCCCGTCTATTTTTATTATTCTCCTCCTTCATTCCTAGGAGCATCACCATTATTGCATTCATGTCAACGCTCGCTATTTTTTCTGGTTCGGGTTTCTCTGTTTGTTCTACCATTTGTATGGGTTCTTCTCCCGTTTGTTCCTCTATTTCATCTGCCGTTTGTACCGGTCTTTCCATTTCTAGTGTGGGCGGTTCTAATTCCGTTTCCTCCATTTGTACTGCCTCTCCGTCTTCCACACTTAACTCGGGTTCCACTGTCTTCTTCACCTTTTTTCCCTTAGGTTGCGGCATTCTAATATGTTGGTAGTTGCCGGGCTTGTTCTTTTTCAAGCCTCACTAGTTGGGCTGCCAATTTATAACGATAAACAATAGTGTGGTGTTGTTTAAATGTTTGTGTTGTAAAATGTCGGGTGTTACCTCCGCGCACTTTTGTTACTTACTCTGTTGATTGGACCCTCTGCAGTGACATAGTCCTGTAACACAACTTAAAACCATGCTTTTTGTGGGCGCCACTTGGAAACGTTTGTTCCAAGAAAAAAAATAAATGTGATTGATAAAATTTTTAAATCTACGAAAAAATTTAAACAAGTCAGTTTAGCTTGGAAAATCAGTTAAGTTTAATGATTCTTTAAAAACAAACAAATCGTCTGAAGGACTAACATTCATAGAAAAAAATTATAAAATTGCAGAGAAAAAATTTTACAAGTTATTATTATTGACAATTTTTTATATATCCAATCAAGTATCGGCTAGTATATTTCAGATTTTGACTCAGTTGAAAAGCATGAGTTTAATACGTGAAAAATCTTTACTCTCAGGACGTGATTCCTTTGAACTACCAAGACATATCAATTAGATGCCTTACAAGAAAAAACTAAGTGATTTGCAGGTGTATGTGTGGCGTGTGAAGTACAACTGCGTGATAAATGTAACCAGGTAACAAATGACTTTAATTTTGGTAACTCACGTTCCAATGGTTATTTATTCTCGCACTGGACACTCCTTTCGGGTAGTTTCTCAATCTCGCCTCTTCGGGTGTACACTGAATCTATTTAAAGTCAAATTTTGCGATCATTACTTTTTCCGCACTTTTGTAAAAACGTTTGGCAGTAGAATCTCGTTCAAACGCCGCCAAAAGCTCGTCAGCTGCTCCGCGTTAATTCAGAAATTATCCGCCGCAGCGCTGATTCCCATGCAGTGTCGAGGAAGGCTTTGTGTATTGTATGTTTACGTTAGGGGAAATTATTGTCACGTTAGTCAGTCAATGCGAACACAGCAGAATTCGTTCTCTATTTAAATTTGTGGTCCCTCCTGGGCCGTGGACGTTCTGGCTGCGTGATTTCTATTAAAATTTGCCGTATCGCTGCTCTATTTCAGCGATACTTTTGGCGAAGATTCTCGTTGAGGTTAAGTCAGTCGGTATGTCTATGTACGGGAAAAGCCTTCCTGCCGTGTCTTGTCGATTTCTCGCCTCTTCGGTTTCGCCTTAGCTGCGTTGATCAGTGTTGTGTGAGATGCATCAGTTCTGGAGTTCAAGTTTCAAGTGTTTTTGGGTCGAATTTGGTCTCGCTTTTATACTAATTCAGGATGACGGTTTTCATCGACTTCCGGTATATTTGTGTAAAAATTCTTTCTAGATTGTTCGAGAATAAACGAAATGGAATGTCATAGAACAATTTTCACTTCCGTAGAAGCTTTTAGAACGAATTTCTTATTCTTCATACAAAGGATATTTCAAAAATTACTCTGGTATTTATCAAACAGTTTTACATTAGTACTCACAATTTGTATGCCCTTAATATATTTAGATTCCCTGTTTTTAACTGAATCTAGCGATACTAAATATGATTGGTTTCTAATTAACTTAAGTCTAATAAACAATACAATATACAACCCTCACCTTGAGTTGTTGTCATTGAAAACTCAATTTTTATAACAAAAATTGTTGTGGAGTTACTAAGTTCCTTCCACAAGCTGAACATCTAATACTACTACTTTCCTACAACAAAATAAACAAATTTTAACATAGATAAAACACAAATAAATACAATTTTATATGGCCTCTGCTCATGGCCTAGATTCTTGTCAGTTTTCTAATACAATGATTAGTCTTTTTCTTTAATATATGTATTATTTCACTACTGTACACACAGAGTTTATTATTTTGTCTATCTTTTGTGATACCTGGTTACTCTGTACATATATTATATTTATCACAAGATGACATAGCATCATTGATTGGTCTTGAGATGTCCTTTTTTATGGCGTGACAAATCTCACTCTAATTAGTTAAATTCTTTTAGAATTGACTTTACTTTCAACTGAGTTTGTTTCTTATTAAGGTATACTGATGTATTGTACCTTTCTATCTTATTTTTGTTAGTATTATGTAAGTATTTAGCCAGATATGATTATTTTTGTACTGGATAATTGGCTTCAGCCATACATGGTATAAGTAAATATTTTGCTAACTTGACTATTACAATGTTAAAGTTAGTCAGGTATATTAGTATAGTTGCTTTATATCATATTACAGCTTTCTAATGCAATTTGGTTGCATTTTGGCAACATTAAATTCATAAATTATACAATATTAGATGCCTATTACATGTTTTTAGTTAACACTGTTTTTGGCTATTTTGACTGCTTTTTATTCATTTGACAGCTTCCTTTATTTAAGATAAATTGTTCACTATTGACTGCTTGACAATTACATATAGTTTTTATTTAAATCTGATAATAATTAATTTTTTCATGAAATCTTGGTGTATGGTCTCAAATCCAACACATTAATATTTTTTGTAATTGCAAATTTACAATTTTTATTTTAACTTAAACTCTTTCTAATAATGTATTTAAATCATTTAATACATTTATTTTATTTATATCACATAATATAATAATAATGGATCATGTCCATTCATTCATAAAAAATAGTTTTTAATACTCTATTCATAGTTATAAAACTCAATAATTATTGACTTTATTCTGGTGGATTCTGACATTATTTCTCTCTCTTATAGTGTCTTATGGTTTTTTCACTCTTATTCACTTTAATAATATATATGGGGTTTTGTCTTAGTCATAGTTTGGTCGTTTTTTCAAGTTGATAGAAATAATTATTATACAAAATTACACAATTTTTTGGGACTACTTGGGTTCGATACTGTTCACCTCACTTTCCTCTTATGCTAACTTACTATATAAATGACTTCCTTTTATGGAACGTTCTGTGACGTTACAACATCTCAATAAGTTTGTAAACAATTTTATTTTATGTCTTGATAAGCTTTTAAGGGTCAGAGGAGGAGTAGAAAGAAATTTATTTGAAAAAACCAGACATGTAAAATATTAAACTCTAGGCCAAATAATGAATTCACAGAAACTCAATATAAACCAGTTAATTCACCTATGAATCATGTAAACTGGCAAGATTTAGGTAAGGTAGGTCAATTAACAACTACCGTAAATGAACCTATGATTTAAAAGGATAATATAAAAAAAATACCTTAAATTATTGAAAATTTTTGAAATGTATAAATTAACTATTTTTAAAGAGGAATGTTAAATTCAGAAATTATCACTAAAAACCAGTTCAAATGTTCAATTTATATGTAATTAAGGAAAGGAAGGGATTTATGACCATTTGAAATTTATTATAATGGTATTAATAACACTTAAAATGGCAGTAAAAGTATATGAAGGCGGCAACCAAGTTTTGGGCCTAGATTTCCAAAAAGAAAGAAATTTGGTAATTTCAACAAAAATCTCAACAGATATGGACTATGTCATATCACATTAAACAGAATGAGATAAATAAACCAATTATATGGTTAATAATTCACGAAAGCGAATAATAAACTAAAATTATTCCATATATAATGTAATTTGGGATCATGTATATGGGAAGTAACAATTATTTTAACAATACTTTTTCCAATATTAACTTGGCAAGATTTTTACTAAAGTGGAGGAAGTTAGTTAGTTCTTTGTTAACGCTCAAACTGAACAGTTTATATGAAATTGCGTTCCTTAAAACCGTATAATGAAGTGCTAACCTTACTGAGAAAAATTCTGTGAGCAACGAGAGTTACTCAAATAAACACTTTTCCAGTAAAAACATCTAAAACTTTAACGACAACAGTGAAAAAGAACACCACACTACATAATACCAGTGATATAAAACATTAAAACTACATATCAGTAATAATTCGAGCTACCACAGAATAACCATTTTTACGTTACGAACATATATAAGTGCACACCTCTAATATAAAACAATTAACACCAGTGGACACTGAACACTCATCCAGAATACCCCCAAACAACATATTAGACAGTTTACACAAGTTCGGGGATCTTTAAAACATATATAAAGTTGATTTTATTGTGAGATTTGCTCGTGACGAATGTTGCGAATAACCTCTTCACTTTTGATGTCCACCATCGTGGAATCGAGCTGCACTGCCACCAACTGCTTGACTGACTACAGCGCCTGCAGTATTGGTTTGAAACCCTAACTATATTAAACATTTTATAAAGATTATTCACATTTGTTAGATAATAATAATTTAAAATAATTTATTGTAAATGTTATACTTTCTCGTCCTGCCCTTCTCTGACTATTATAATATAATCGCATCAAGAACCTTTTATAATACTTATAAGAATTTTTAACCTGTATGAACATATCGATTTATTCCTGAGACGGAGTCGACAATTGCTCAAAATCAATTTAATATCGATCATTATTTAATTCTGTTAATAAACCAATTCATTTCAATTGTATGGATTTATAAATTATTTCACATGGTAATTTAAGGTTTTAATTAAGCAACGAGACTTCCTGAAAGAAGAAAATATTAACAACAAGTGAGACACTGGACCAGCACGGAGAGTCGTTAATCGATTGCTGACAGGAGTTAATCTGTTTAACTCCGGATTTTGTTAAGATCTTCAAGAAGTGCGAATTAATCCAATATTACCTTTCAGAATTTTAGAAAGTTAATTAAAACAATAAAATATAATTAATTCTCAATTATATACATCATAAACAAACATAAATTTTTTTTTCTTTTCAGAAAATTTTTTTTTTAATAAAATTTTTTCTTTGATTCTCTTTATTTGTAACTACAGTATACAGGGTCCTGTTACAAATTGGCGTCCAACTAGAGGGCTTGATTAATTTAAGCCTGGCAGCGGTTAGTTAATAGAAAAAGAAGGAAAAATGCAAAGACGAGCTACTTCGAAGAAGAGGGCGGCAGAGGCCGAAAAGGAAGTTGACATGGGAGATAAGGAAGCAACACCCGTGGAGGATCCAGAGGTGTTACTACCCCCGGTGGAAGATAAACAACCCGTACCACCAGAGGAACAACCTGAAGTACCGACACCAATAGGGGAGGTTAATTTTCAGGAAGCCCTAAGGAAAATGATAATGGATATGAGTAAGAAATTGAGTGAAGACTTGAATAAGAAAATGGAAGAATCAAGTAAGGAAAGGAAGGAAGATAAGCAGTCCTTGAAGGAAGATTTGAGTGGAATAAACAAAAATATAGAATCCACGAAGGAAGAATTAAGGGAAAATAATAAGAAGATGGAAGACTTGAATAAGAAACTGGATTCTACAAGAGAAGAATTGAGAAAGGAAAGGAAGGAAGACAACCACTCCTTAAATGAAAAATTAGAAGACTTGAAGGAAGACAACCGATCCACAAAGGAGGAATTGGGCCGTAAGATTGAAAATACCAACAAGAGAATTGAGGAAACCAGTAAGAAGGTGGAAAAGAAAATGGAAAAAATAATAAGAATTTGGAAGAAAAGATGGGGGAAAGGTTGGAAGAATTGAGAAAGGATAATCAACTACTGAGAGAAGAGTTAAGGGAAGTCAACCAGGAGAACATGAATAAGTTAGACGAGAGGATCGAGTTATCGAAAGAGGAGTTGAATAAAAAGATAACAGACACTAAGAAATCCATCGTCAAAAAGCTGGAACAGGAAGTAGTTGTTGTAAACCAGCAGATCAGGGAAGTGGACGAAAGATGTCGTCAGACGGAAAGTGAAGTACTGGAAGTCAGGGAGGTAATAAATAAAGAAATTACCCAAGTCAAGGAACACCAGAAGACTAAACTGGAGGAAAACAAAAATTTTGCCCAGGAAGAAATAAATAAAGTGCGAACACATGTCACCGAAAGATGCGACGGCATGGAAGCCGCTATGACTAACATCACGGGACAAGTGCGACAGAGTCAGGAGGAAATAGAAATAATAAGAAACCGACCAACTGGCTACAATAATTTCCCCATGTCTGAAAATCGGGAATGGCTAAATTTCAGGCAATATAAGCGAAAGCCAATGGAGTTCTTAGCCCGCATAGAAGAATACCTGGAAAAGCACAGAGGGAACCGATGGGTCCAGAACCGGGAAATCCTAGACGAGTCTTTTCGGGAGGTGAACGACCATTGGTGGATGGCCAACCGAAGCGACATCGAGAGCTACCAACAATTTAAAAGCCTCTTCGAGGCTAAGTATTGGTCGGAAACGACACAAAACCTAATACGGGACAACATATGCCACGGCCATTACAAACAGCAAGTCGGTAGTTCCATGACGGCGTATTTCCTCGGCAAGGTATGTATGGCCAAACATTTAGAACCGGCCATACCTGAGGAATGCCTGATCAATAAGCTATCATACCATTATGACGAGGAAGTAATTCGAGCGAGGAGAGGCAGCCAAATTAAAACAATTCAGGCAATGACCGAACTCCTCGAGAATTACGAGAAGAAGGAGTACTACCGACAAAGCCGGAGAAGAAACGATCGGCCCGAACCTAGGACGTATCCAAACAACAACCTGGGTATGACCAACACCAACACGGGATACCAAGGAGGCCGGGCATACCCGCAGAACAACAACTTTAACAACACTAATCATAATAATAATAATAATAATAATAATACGGTTCCAAACCATCCGAACCTGAATGGACCCACTAATGGTTATCAGGGTAACCGAAATCCATACCCTCCAAACCCTAATAGTCAGAGAAGCCCCAATTATGGTAACGATCGTTACCATAATAATAACAATCGTGGAAGTCCCCCTAATGGTAATCCCAATAATAATAGGTTTTCCCGACCACGTGTGAACTTCATTCGAGCAGAAGATGGTCGCCAACGAAGGTACTACAACAATAGAAGAAACAGCTACCATGAGTATGAAGATAGGCGGAGGAGCCGAGAACGAGACCAACCAAGGTACTATCCGGCGAGACGGAGTACCAGTTTGCGCGATACTGAACGGATGACCAACAACGAACGACCGGAAGATCACAGAACAGATCGGCAGGGGCCCACTCTAAGCATCCCAAATGATGCTTCAACAAGTACGACACAACGGAACAATGATGTCGAGCCTTTAAACGGGCGCAGGCAGTAATAAATCGCCAGAACCCGTTACTGCTCCTAAACACTGGGTATAATAATAATGAGGTTAATAGAACATATAATAATAATCGTATCACGGTCATAGGGTGTAACTACCTTAAGAACATCCGACATGAATTATAGGAAGAGGACGACAATAGTCCCACCAATAACTTTAATAATGAGATCATACATGTAAACGCGGAGGTAGAAGGCATCCCCGCTAATTTGATGATCGATACTGGTTCCAACGTATCAATTATAAGTACGACTGAGTTGGAGAGAATACAGAGAGAGTGGGGAAGAACTTTACCGACGTTGTCATTAACAATATTATTTTGTTAGGTGCAACCGGCCGACAAAATAAAACAATACGAAGGCAAGTCTCCGCCAGTGTGATGAGCTGCGGTATAGCTATAGATATGGAATTCTTGGTGGCGAGCGGGCTGCCGTTTAATATATTGGTCGGGTGTGATGTGCTCAGGCGGAATTCCGCCATAATTGATTTGTGAACCAAGAAATTATCTCTATTTACCAACGGACACACTTGGATGGCTAACTTGGTTGGTAGTGACCAAGTAATTCTTGATAGTATCCACCAACAAATTCGTAAAATTAACTATATAGATCCCACATCTATTATTGAACAGAAGGTAGACGATCACTCAAATGAAGACTTATGGTCCCAAAAAATCCAGGAGCTCAGGGATTTCCGGAGCGGTATAACCGGAGAGAAACTAAAACCATACCAAGCGAACAAATTAATTGAAATCTATGAAAAATATAAATCTGTCTTTTCTGACGAGCCCGGTAAAGTAAAAAAACTTCCAGTGTACTCTACAGTTCCGAGACACAGTGGACTTTAACCGAAAGTCTTACCCCATCGCGCAATCACGAAAGGAGCAGTAAGAGCTGAAATAAAACAGATGATTAACCGTGACATAATAGAGAGTAGCCAATACCCATACACAAGTCCTATCGTGGCTATTCCTAAGAAAAACGGACAAGTCTGTTTGTGCCTAGATGTGCGGGAGATTAATAAGATGATTATTAATGACAGGACTTTGCCCGGTGAGATTGAAGAGATTTTGAAATGGTTCCACGGTACCAAGTACTTTAGTACCTGGGACACGGTGTGCGGGTACTGGCAGGTGGAATTACATCCACAGAGTCGCCAGTATCTGGCCTTTATATTCGAAGGGCGGAACTACCAGTTTAAGAGGTTGCCTTTCGGACTGGTAAATTCAGTCGCAGTCTTTGTACACTGCATGGACCAGATACTTGGCCAAGAAGCACTACAGTTCACCACCGTGTACGTTGATGACTTGCTAGTGTCCTCAGAAACTTGGGAGGAACACTGCTACCGTGTGGAACACGTACTAAAGAAATTAGCGGCGAATAACATCACGCTAAAGTTAGCAAAATCTCACTTTATCGCCAAGGCAATTCAATTCTTGGGTTTCATATTGAATGACCAGGGAATCTCACCGTCGGCTGAAAAGGTAGAAGCGATTCATAACTTTCCCATACCTAAGAATCGAAGGCAATTACAGTCGTTCCTGGGACTCTGTAATTACTACCGCAAGTTCCAGGAAAAGTACTCTGAATTGACCGCCAGATTTCAGCCGCAACCGTCATCCAAGAATAAATGGATATGGGGTACAGAACAGAATAATACGTTATCATTAATTAAACAGAAATTCCTGGAACCTATAATACTTCGCCATCTGGATTTCAGCAAACCGTTCTATCTTAATTGCGATGCCAGTGACATCAGCCTCGGCACAACGTTGTATCAGGAGGATGAGGAGGGCGAACATCTCGTGATCTGCTTTGCCAGTAGAGCATTGAATCAGTGCGAGAAGAATTATCACGTCACTGAAAAGGAATTGTTAAGTGTAGTGTTCGCGTGTGGAAAATTCCGCACCTACATCCTTGGTTACCCCGTTACCGTCCGGACAGACCATAAGTCAATATCGTTCTTAAGGAGATGTAAGTTAAGTCACGGAAGGTTGACACGGTGGATACTATTGCTGCAAGAATATGACCTTAAGTGGGAGTACATCCCCGGAGAGAAGAATGTCGTCGCGGACGTATTGTCTAGGATAGACATTAATAAACAGACGTTCGAGGGGGAAAAGGAAAGTATACTTAAGATATACCACATTCTAAGCAACAGCGCCGATCTACAATCAATATTGGAACACCTGAGCACACACCAACAAGCAGACCCGAAGTTGCTATCTATTAAAACAAGATTGGAAGCAGGGGACGAGACTATCGCCCAATATTATAAAATCCACAACGGGATACTGTTTTTACAACCATCTTTATATAAGGAAGAATGGAAAGTTGTTATTCCAACCCATATCGAAAAGGAGATAGTGAATAACTATCATGTTCGATATGGGCATATGGGCGCCTTAAAGGTGATAAAGGCCCTGGAAGAGAGCTGCCACATAAAGGATATTAATCGGAAGGTCCGAAAGTACATAAAGAATTGCCGCATTTGCCAACTAGTGAAGACCAATAACGAGAAAAAGGAAGGGCAAATGATTCCGATAACCTCTCAATCGAAGCTAGAAAAAGTATTCCTGGACATCTGCGGGCCATTTCCCCGCAGTGGGGGCTGTCACAGATACAAGTATCTAGTCATCGTGATGGACCATTTTACAAAGTTCATCAAGCTATACCCAGCGAATCGGGCGACTACAAATAAAATTCTCGTCATCTTAACCAACCAGTACTTCCCAAACGTCGGAAAACCAGTTTCGATCATCACCGATCACGGAACACAGTTCAAGGGGAAAAAATGGCGGGATACACTACTGTCGATGGGGGTTCATACCTATAAAACATCGGTATACCACCTGAGCAGTAACCCGGCAGAAAGAGTATTGCGAGAGGTGGGGCGAATATTACGGACGTATTGCCACGATCAACAGAGGAGGTGGCAAGAATATCTAGAGGCCACAGAAGAATTCCTCAACCTGGCATACCACCCAGCCATAGGAATTACCCCATACTCCGCCATGTACGAAAGACAACCCTCAAGGGAGATCGAAGAAATATTGGAATTCCCGAGAGAGAATAAATATATCTTTAATAAAATTAAATTTTATAATAAGCTGGCCGAAGATCAGGAGAAACGGCGGATTAAATATAATAAAGGTATGGGTAAGATCATTACCTATACCATTGGAGAGAAGGTTTTATTGAAAAATAGGGAGTTACCCAGTTCACTAGAAGGGATAACTAAAAAATTATTGCTTTTAAACACTGGACCATATATAATCTCCAAAAACAATAATAACAACACTTACGAAATTAAGGAGATGAGTTCCAGTAAAATTAAGGGTGTCTATAACCAGGCATCCATGAAGAAATATCATGAATAATACGACAAAATTCAAAAATAAAGTAAGCACACCTTACTAACCAAATATCTGAGGAAAAAACATTTTGGAAATAAAAAAAAGAATTTTGAAAAACCGTTTAAATTCTAAAACAGAGTAAGCACAACTTACTACCTATGATTTATGAACTACTTATGAAAAAACAAAAGAATTTAGAATGAAGCCATCTAAATTCAAAAATAAAGTCAGCTCACCTTACTAACCAATTATTTGAGAAAACTTATTTGGAAATAATATAAAAGGAAAAGAATTTAGAATCCGACTAAATTCTAAAACAGAGTAAGCACAACTTACTACCTATGATTTATGAACTATTTATGAAAAAAAAGAAAGGAATTTATGAATACCGTCTAAATTCAAAAATAAAGTAAGCACACCTTACTAACCAATTATTTGAGGAAAAAACATTTTGGCAAGAGAATATAAAAAGAATTTAGAATCCGTCTAAATTCAAAAACAGAGTAAGCACAACTTACCAACCAATTATTTGAAAAAACTATGGTGAAATAAAAAGAAGAGAATTAATACCATATTTATGGTAATCATACAATATATTTACCATATTTATAAAGGATCATTATGAGATAAATAAAGGAAACAGAATTTAGAATTAAACCAAGTAATTCTGAAGAAGTGATAATGTCTAATTTCCATATAAAGTGTAAAAAACCTTCAATAAAATGATACAAAAGGGGATAAAAATCAGTGATACGATTTGATTAATTAAATATGATAAAATACAGAACTTATGTGGAAATATAAAATAATAAAACTTTGAAGTGGTATGAGGAGAAATGAAGACCTCATTATTAAATTAATTAAAACATTCATTCGAAAGAATAATAACCAAGAGAGGAGTAATTTGAGAATAAAATCAAAGATATGATGTAATTAAACAAATTAATGTGAAATGATTATGAATTAAATGTCAATTGTAATAATGACAGTTATAAGAAAGTTCTTGAACATAGAACAAGTGGAACTAATAAAAACAGAGTAACAAACCAAAAATGTCATAAAAATATGCTACTATGAACCAATGCAGATTGTAATAAAAAACCAGAAAGTAATAAAGCATTAATAACCAAAAACTTTATATGATAAGAAAAATTGAAAAATGTACTAATAGAAGAGCTTCCTACCACAATATCAAATGAATTAACCATCAAGTTAAAGAGTCAGAAGAACAACTGAGATAGGAATATTAAAATCTCTGAGCAATATAATAAGTAAAGTATCCAAAGATATTTTTTAAATAGTAACAAAAGTGTACTATTCTGATATAATTTTTTTAATCTGTCTGTAGATAATTCCAGCAGTATTAATATGTTTTTTGATCAGAGATGATTTGCCTCTGTACTCAAATAACTGTGAAGTATTGGACAGCAGAGGAAGTAGCGTACTGTGCCTCTCTGAACTGAACCAGCTCACAAAGTAGGGAACGATAGGGAGGAAATATCCCAAGGAGAAAATACTAAGAAGAAATATGAAAATAAAATAATAAATATGAAACTCAGATGACTATTACTATCAAGGAAGATCAAGTGAAAATGATAAAGAAGATAAGCTCAAATATAAATAAGAAAATTTTTAGAATTGGAAGGAAGTCAAGAATAAAAAAAAACTACAATAATTATCATAAGCAATTGTTTCAGACAAAGCAAGTATAGTCTGAAAAAATCACTTCTGGAGAAGGGCATTCTGTAGCATGACAGAAATTCCACCACTAATTAATTCATATAAGATAATAAAAAATAATTACATTACATATACTAAAAGAGTATCGAATGAAATTCAATTACTTCAAAGGAAAAAACCACAATAAAAGAAAAACAATCATTAAATTATAAAAAATACCACTATTAAAAGTCAAAGAAGGAATTAAGGAAAACTCATATTATAAAATCAGGAATTTACCCAGGAGGTTAGGAGCAGGAGACAAATAAGATACCACAAAATCAAGAAAAAGGAATCAGATTAGGAGTGGTGAAACAACAAAATACTCGCCACAAGAAGAAAGAAGAATAAAGTTTATTATCAGGAGATAAACAATACCCTGAAACAAAGAAAGAAGAGTAAAGTCAGTATCAAAAAATCATCAGTCAAGATAACACTGAGTACCTTGGTTTACCCAAGATTGAAAACAAGAAGGAAGACGAGAAGAAAGGAAGAAATAGGATGGAAGAACCATTATAAAACCTATTATTAACTACCATAAACCCCAAACAAATAGATACAATTAAAGAAAGTATAACATCCTGATACCCTATAAAATTGTAATTATTGATAAACAAAAGTGTTATATAGTATGATAAGAGGTGCACCAACTAAAGTTATTGTGTGATAAAAAAAATAAACAAATCTTCATAGTCCATTCTGACTAAAGGTCTGGTCTGAGAATAACAAGACTCAATAAGTCAGAACCACCAGTGAAAGTGTACTAGTGTAAGTGTTTTTGAAATATAATAAGCTTAAAGTTGTAGTGTTACTATGACTTAAACTATATGCTATAAAACAACTTTTATATTTGATAATTGGCAAATCATGAAATAATAAGATGGAAGGTATTTCCAATATTTCATTATTTTATGTCACTTTGTTATTACAAGACATTTGTAGAAATGACAATAACTAAAGTATGGGTGAAAATGTTTACTATATATGGGGATGTTAAGTAATAGTAATAATATCAGAAAGGACTGGTAATAGTTTAAGTGTTCATAGGATTAAAACGTTTAAATGGCTAATATTGTTCCAAGCCATGAACTCCATATTTTAAAGAGTTCTTATATAATAAGATTTATATGTTTAGAATAAGTTATATTAGTTAAATAACAGCATACATACCAATTAAAATGTTTCAGTAGGTATGCTGTATTAATTAACAAAAGGAGTTAAATGTATGTTAAAAACAATTTCAGCAAACATGTCCAACTTTACAGAATGCTGAGTGATGTTAATTATTATTTTTATAACAGTAGCATGAATTAGATGCTACACATCTCAATAAGTTTGTAAACAATTTTATTTTATGTCATGATAGCTTTTAAGGGTCAGAGGAGGAGTAGAAGTAAATTTATTTGAAAAAACCAGACATGTAAAATATTAAACTCTAGGACAAATAATGAATTCACAGAAACTCAATATAAACCAGTTAATTCACCTATGAATCATGTAAACTGGCAAGATTTAGGTAAGGTAGGTCAATTAACAGCTACCGTAAATGAACCTATGATTTAAAAGGATAATATAAAAAATACCTTAAATTATTGAAAATGTTTGAAATGTATAAATTAACTATTTTTAAAGAGGAATGTTAAATTCAGAAATTATCACTAAAAACCAGTTCAAATGTTCAATTTATATGTAATTAAGGAAAGGAAGGGATTTATGACCATTTGAAATTTATTATAATGGTATTAATAACACTTAAAATGGCAGTAAAAGTATATGAAGGCGGCAACCAAGTTTTGGGCCTAGATTTCCAAAAAGAAAGAAATTTGGTAATTTCAACAAAAATCTCAACAGATATGGACTATGTCATATCAAATTAAACAGAATGAGATAAATAAACCAATTATATGGTTAATAATTCATGAAAGCGAATAATAAACTAAAATTATTCCATATATAATGTAATTTGGGATCATGTATATGGGAAGTAACAATTATTTTAACAATACTTTTCCAATATTAACTTGGCAAGATTTTTACTAAAGTGGAGGAAGTTAGTTAGTTCTTTGTTAACGCTCAAACTGAACAGTTTATATGAAATTGCGTTCCTTAAAACCATATAATGAAGTGCTAACCTTACAGAGAAAAATTCTGTGAGCAACGAGAGTTACTCAAATAAACACTTTTCCAGTAAAAACATCTAAAAACTTTAACGACAACAGTGAAAAAGAACACCACACTACATAATACCAGTGATATAAAACATTAAAACTACATATCAGTAATAATTCGAGCTACCACAGAATAACCATTTTTACGTTACGAACATATATAAGTGCACACCTCTAATATAAAATAATTAACACCAGTGGACACTGAACACTCATCCAGAATACCCCCAAACAACATATTAGACAGTTTACACAAGTTCGGGGATCTTTAAAACATATATAAAGTTGATTTTATTGTGAGATTTGCTCATGACGAATATTGCGAATAACCTCTTCACTTTTGATGTCCGCCATCATGGAATCGAGCTGCACTGCCACCAACATTGACTGACTACAGTGCCTGCAGTATTGGTTTGAAAACTTAACTATATTAAACATTTTATAAAGATTATTCACATTTGTTAGATAATAATTATTTAAAATAATTTATTGTAAATGTTATACTTTCTCGTCCTGCCCTTCTCTGACTATTATAATATAATCGCTCCAAGAACCTTTTATAATACTTTTAAGAATTTTTAACCTGTATGAACATATCGATTTATTCCTGAGACGGAGTCGACAATTGCTCAAAATCGATTTAATATCAATCATTATTTAATTCTGTTAATAAACCAATTCATTCCAATTGTATGGATTTATAAATTATTTCACACGGTAATTTAAGGTTTTAATTAAGCAACGAGACTTCCTGAAAGAAGAAAATATTAACAAGTGAGATACTGGACCAGCACAGAGAGTCGTTAATCGATTGCTGACAGGAGTTAATCTGTTTAACTCCGGATTTTGTTAAGATCTTCAAGAAGTGCGAATTAATCCAATATTACCTTTCAGAATTTTAGAAAGTTAATTAAAACAATAAAATATAATTAATTCTCAATTATATACATCATAAACAAACATAAAAATTTTTTTCTTTTCAGAAAATTTTTTTTTTAAATAACATTTTTTCTTTGATTCTCTTTATTTGTAACTACAGTATACAGGGTCTTGTTACAATATGAATACCTAACATAACATGATACATATTTTAAAATTCCATAATCTCATTCTATCTACTTTCTCTTGTTAACTTTTATCCCAAAATACAAAATACATTCCTCTGATTCTATCAGAATTTAAATAAACATTTCCCATTACAATATTACACATCTCTCTCATCCCCAATTTACATCTAAAATATTTAAATTCATAAAATTCTCTTAAACACTAACAAACATAATACAACATAATAAACCATAGTATATTCATAATTCACATTGTTATTGTTACCTTAAAATAAACAGTTCGCATTTAAGTTTGACCAAAAATTACACACTTTACATCTTTAAATTTGCATATAAAATTATAAAAATTACATTTTAATTCCAATTGAACTTTTATTAATTAATCATCAATTATTCATCACTTACTATACCATTAATTTTTCAAAATTTTTTTTTCAATCTTCATTTTACATAACATTTCATTTATTATTCCATTTTATTAATTTGGGTGATTCTCAGTTATTCATAACAATTCACTTTACCTACTTGACATTTACCTATAATCTTACCCCTTTTATGACTCTAACGCTCCCTTACAAAGTCTTTAGCTAGTATGACACCCATCTACCAAAACATCTACCAACCCTTCTCTACCTCTGACTTACTATTCTAACTCATTTCGAATCATTCTACCCTTATAACAAATACTCTCTACCCCTTTGTACTCAGGATGTGTGTTCCCTTCCCAATGCTCATTCCCTCATCTGGTTCCCGGACCCTCCCTAAGTAACCCTTTCCGGCGCATAACGGTTCCCCTCCCTCCTCAACACTTTTCGTTGAGGACTCCTTATCACACCACCCCCCTTACAAAATTCCTCTATCAACTAATTACTCTCCTATTACCTCACTTTCATATTCTACAAAATATCTCCATTTCATTTGTTACCCCAATATATCAAACATTACTCTACATATTTTCCCCATAGCTACTGTGGCACTATCAATATTCAAATTCTACATTACTTGTATTTCACCTCTTATTCTCTCTAACACCCATCTATACTCAACTTGGACTGACTCAAATGTCTCACTTAAATAATCATCCTTACACAAATTCTCTCTTTTACAACTTTATATTTATTCACTATTTGTTATCATGTTTAAATCTCATAAAATAATCTAAATTCATCATCAAACTTCAATTATATAACATTTTAAATCAATCAAAATATTTTAAACATCTCAAATTATTTAAATTCCATCAAGTATTGAAAACACAACATTTTAATTACATTGCTCCAAAACAATTACAAAATTCTTGTTATTCATTTAGTCTATCAAAATAATATTATTATTATTAAGACAATTTCTACTACATACACACATTGTTTACATAACGTCTTACAATACACACAATTAATTTCACTAAAATTTATTTACAAATCTTTGTCATTATTGTTCAGTTTTCCACACTTCATTTCATAATCTGGCCAGGTCATTACCATAAATTAAAATATTTAAAAATGTCCATACACTGATTTTTTATTTCAACCTCCATCATCATGTAAATATCTAATATATTTATAACATACATCATTGTTATCCACATACAATTTGTTATTATTATTATGACCATTATCGACATAATATTTGACACCATTATCACCTATTAACTCATAAAACCTGTCTACATTTGTGCTTTTAGTTCTGTCTCCATCAGTAGTTTTATTCAATATAGTCAGTTATTTTATCATCATCATCAAAATAATTATCCATCTCTATTTTCCAAGGTAGGTATTTTATATCATCTATTTCCTTCAACTCTAACCTCTCTTTCAACTCTTTATAATTTCACTTTAACTGAAATAATAGTATCTATCTCTCAATACACAACTCAATATTTAAATATCCCTCATCATAACACCATATCACATTTTCTCTCTCACTCCATGCAGAGGGTACTGCTACATTAAAACATTTCCTGATTTCTCCAGGAACAACAAAATTCAAAAAACAATTATTAGTAGACCACTTATCTACCCAGTACCTTCGTGAAGACTTTTCTTCACCCCCAACTACAACATCACGGGAAAATTTTACCCTCTGCTACCCTTCTACCTCTATTCTATCTCTCCACTTTCTCTCTTGACTCATAAACACACATTAACATTCCATTATTACATTCTAAAACTTCATCAGTACTCTCAATATTTACCCCATTATTCTTTAACATCATATTTTCACCTATATTGTCATAATTCTCACTCCTACTTACCTCAGAATTGTAATTAACATCATTATCATCACTATTCAATACTTTACTATCTAACACTACCTCTTCCACTATTTTGTCATCATTAGTATTTGTCATAACTATAACATTGTCATCTAACTCCTTACTCAGTATCTGATTGAATTTACGTTCTAAATTTTTATTCCATCAATCTTTTTCTTGCAACTGCTACTTATTGATTTTAATATTTGTTTTGTAAATGTATCAAGACGTGTATCAATTTCTTTAACATGCTTATTAAAATCTGAATTCTGCTGTTTAATTTCATTTCTAATTTCTTCAAATTTACTATTCTGTAGTCAAATTTAATATTTTGCTCATCAAATTTACAATTCATTTTATCGAATTGATTTAGTAAAACACTCATCATATCATTGTCTAATTTGTTACATTTTGTTGAGGTTGGAGTTGACTGGATTCTCGAGTCATCAACAGCTGACTCAGTCAAACTGTATTCTTTTGACCGATTTACTGGGGTTGAATGAACTCCTGGTTCCCCCACACCAGCCGACTCGCTCATTTCAACTACAATCTCGTTGTTATCCATTTGTTTAAATTATATGATTTTTTTTACTTATTTCTAATACACATTTATCAATAACCTTGTAACATAACCTTATTATTTATGTTTACACACGTTTCCCTTAAACAACCATTTCTGCTCTCCCAAGTAGACCTATTTTTATATAAAAATATTTTATATAAAATGTCCCTGCCTTCGGAAGCCAATTGTGATATAACTTTTTCTGATATAAATAAAATTTAGTTAATTTTAATTTTTTTTTGTTATTCACTGTTTTGTTTACTTCTAATTTCTTCGGGCGCCATCTTGCTTTAGTACCAACTGCAAGAAAAATTTATGTACTTACCAATTTCGGGCCAGTTTCTTTTCGGCGAACACAGGAGAACAGAATTATGGTTATTCAAAATAAAGAAAGCTTTACTTATTTCCCATAATTAAGTTTTATTGACATTTAATTATTTCCTTTCATCATTATATATTTTTTTTATCATTGACAAACTACCTCTTCCACTCCCTCATCTCTTATAAAATTCCCATTCTAAAACTCACATAAAATAAAATTGAAACATGGTATAAAAATTTTCAAATAATAAAAAAAATCAAGATATTAAATATAACTAATTTTTAAGAACACAAACCAGCCTTCTTTATCTACATACTTTCACTCACGCATACACACACACCCAGTTACTTTATACCCTTAGAGATCTCATTTTTTTTTTAAGTTTCTTTCATCGCATTCACAGTAATTTTGGATAGCCCTTGTTAAAATTTATGTACACATTCGTTACTTAGCTGTTCAACTGAGTCTTGAAGACGTCACATTTTTATGCGCACATTGTTAAGTTTTCAACTGATAATTTCCGAAAAAACTGTTCTTGTGTAACGAAAAAACTTTCATTTATGTATAAATTTCTATTTTACATCACATTTTACTGTACTGCGGGCGCCCGCGATTTACGTTCTAGAACTCGGGTTTTTAGCAGCCGGCCGGCTCTATATGCAGAATTCAACTGGGCCGAGACGAACGGCACTACATTGTGAAGCGGCCGCGACTGTTTTACAAATTTCCATTGTTTTTAGTCCTTGTATCCCTACGCCAGAAGTAGTTTCGTCTGACACTCCTAAATTCCAACGTTATGTAAGTACTGATGTCATATCGTTCGACCCGATGTTACATAATCTGTTAGTCACTGGTTCTCAAAATAACTGTTTTACTCGCGTCTGGAGCTGATCTTGACACATTTTCGCTTGTTTGTCTTTTGCGTTGTTATAATTCATGAACAATATTTACAATCACTCCTGCCAATTTCATTACCAATAAAATTTACCTTTATTCTCGATTTACGTCTATGTCTCCCAAAATTACGTTACCTCACAAAATATTATTTTATCAAAATACACTGATTTTTATATTACCCCAGGTAGGCCAAAATGTCCCGTTACAAGTGTTCTTGGACCAGTTTGGATGGGAAAAGCTTGATCATCCACCTTATAGTCCTGATCTTGCACCTTCGGACTTTCATCTTTTCCCAAAGCTGAAGGAATTTTTAGGAGGGAAGCGAATGGCTGAGGATGATCAATTGAAACAAACTGTCACTACTTGCCTGAACAGAGAGGCAGTAGATTTCTTTGATGACAGTATAAATAAACTACTGTAATGTCTGAACAAATGCTTGGATCTTAATGGTAACTACGTAGAGAAGTGGAGTAATGTTGTACTATTTGTTTACATATGTAATTTTATTTATCAATAAATGTTTTACTTAAAAATGGCCCTCACAGTTCTCAAAGTCAAGTCATCTTTAATACAGTCTTCCAATATCTCCCCTTCCTTTGAGTGTTTAAAAAGACATTCATGGAGAGTCCGCTCACATGCATTTTGTGTAGGCTCTACTTTACGTAGTATGTATTCATTCTCCTTTGCTGGGAGGTTTCTACAACCTAAAACATATCACATTTCCCTTATGCCAAATTGGCCAGACATGCCAACCATTTTCTTGAATTCCTCTGAGTATGTCAATTTCCAGACTCATATTGACCACCATTGGGGATGGCCTTACTATAAAAGTTGTTTTTCATTTATGGTGCTTGACACATGCCCTTCATAACCTACACGATTAATCAAACTGTTCAGTATGGTTACTATGTATACTTGAAATTTTCCCCAGTATTGTCTATCTGAATTGTTTTAAATGCTTTTATTTCTTTTATTTTAACTTTACAGCCATGGACAGAGAAAAAAATACATTCAAACACTGATTTTCATTATGATTGCTTTCATTCTTTATGAATTTTATCATTTCACAAAGCATATGTTACACATTTTCTATAGGTAATTTTGTTGACATTTTCTGAAATTCATAATGTGCCATGGACTTCAGGTCAAAAGTATATCTCAAATAAAAAGTTTACAATAAATAATTTTTACTACATAATTACTATCTTTGCAAGTTGTGACTGTGGAATTATTATGCGCATTTCTTTGCTCTTAATACAGGTATGTAATTTTCAAGACTGAAATACTAGTTTTTTCTTTCAACACTTTCTTATTCTTCTTTAGCTGCTGATGTAGTTTTGCTTGTCATATTTGCATCTTCTTCTACAGCCTGCTGTGTCTAGTATTGAGTAGCCTCTTTACGTTCCCCCATCTCACTTTGCCTGCCTGTAACACATATCTCTTTCTTTATATCATCAAATCATCTTCCCCCATAGTCTGTACTGGTTTTTGAGATTGCCTTTGTTAGGTTTTAATCAGAGCCATTTAAACTGTATCAGATGCTCTTGTTCTGTCCCCAACTCAATAATTTTTTTTTTCATTATCCTATAGTGAAACACACAACAATGATCTAATTGTGGCTCTTGGTCTTACTGTTACTTCTATTACATAACCATTTAAGTGTGAGTTGCATATATCATACCTGGGTGAGCACTACTTTTTTGAGGTTACAGGCTGAGATTTTTTTTTCTCAAAATAAAATGAAGCTTGTCAAAAACCTCATCCCAACTGCCTTGCCTTTCTATCCCTACAGAACTGCTTTTCCCATAAAGTACATAATCATTAATATTATGGATTTTGAGTTCTCTTGACAACTAACTGTGAATCTCATGGTGTATTGTCTTGGTCTTATTCATGATGATTTTTATAACTATTTTTCTAAATGTTTCTTACAAAATATATAACATTTCTAAATTTAGATAACTGTCATTATAACTATGTTAATTTAAATTTCCTAATTAATCACATGCAAACCTAGTTAGATGTCGTGAAAACTCATAATTTTGGTTTGTTATGATTTAAACAAAGATATATATATCCAAGGTACATGAAGCCTCATATGTACAATGAGAAAAGTCAACATTATAAAAAGTAAAAGGGACATACACACACACTAACCTAAGTACAGAGCCACAAGTTTTATCACAGACAGCGCACTTTGCAGATACAGGCAGATTGCCTTCCATCCACTGGTGAGGCATTGAAATGTTCTGCAAACAGAATACACTTATGTTACAATGTTGTTGTAACAACAAATAAATTATTTTTACATATAAGTTAATAAAACAATTGTTAGTGCTATAACATTCAAATATGTATAAAAAAACATTATTATTATTATTATTACTTTTAGTTCATCACTTTCAAAGTCACTCAGCAATCACAGAGGCTGAGGGATTCTCCAGTCCCCTCAGGTGGAATGTCAAGAGGATGGACACCACAACTTTGTGGAAGAACTTGAGCTGAAGCACTTGGCACTTCCATGATGAATACAATCTTGAAAGCATGTGAGACCTCCATCCTGAGCACAAGATTGCTAGTGGATGCAAGAGGTCGTGGAGGAAGTGTTCAGGTTGTGAGTGATTGCACAGCATGCTAAGACTGAGGGGAATGTCAGATCAGATGAGGACAAGACTGCGAGGAAGGAAATCAGATGGACTCTATGTATCACATTCTACAAACAGTTTCTTACGAAGACACGGCAAAGAAAAGGTAACAAATATTCTTTGAGAGATATCTTGTCTTTACAGCTAATCTGATGGTAGCTGTTATTAGGAAGAAACATCGAACACCTTGTATAAAAAACCAGATAGATCGATCAAACAATGTTAAGGTTTAGGTCCATTAGAAAGTTGGAACTTACCCCATCTTTGTCTTCAATAATGTCTTTTCCAACGCTAGCTAATGTGGTCCACTTACAGTTACTTATTGCTTTACTTGCACACCTCTTGTGAACTTTACACTTACATACTTCACAACTCAGCCCATGTGATGTCACGCCTGAAACATACATTGTCACAATTGTTACACCAAATATATCTACTAAGAAAATACATGGATGTGTGCATATATTTAATGCAAACATATTTTCTATTTAGACCTTTTTAAACACTTCATTTGAAGCTCAACAATTAACTTTTAAACACAAGTACCTACACATGTGCTATGAAACACTAGTTATTTTGCATTTCTTATGAAATCTATAAGTGTACGAGCATCATCACAGAATTCCATTATTTGCTTTATTCATAATATAAATAAAGCAAATAGAAAGTAGCAAGTGCTTATTATAGCAAATAGATATTTAAAAAAAATTAATAATTAAAAAAATGTCATTCCTGTTTCTCTACAGTTGGAATACGGTTTGAATCATCAACCCCTAGCTTCTCAATGTAGATCATAACATTTGATTCGTTTTAGCAATATCAAGACATCTATGTATTAAGAGGTGATGTTTATTTATGACAGCATTATATGAGGGTGGTCTGGAAAGTTCCCAGCCTAACAATGAAAAAACGAATTTATAATTCAAAAACATTTTTATTTTTCAACATAATGTCCTTTTAGCATAACATATTTATTCCAGCAACGTCCCAATACCATTATCAAGTCCCTGAAATCGTTTTCTGTAAGGTCGGCAAATTACCCCTCTACAGCTGAAATCACCTCTTGATCTGGTGAAAAATGCTGACCAGCAAGAAAAAGTGAGTTTTGGAGAAAGATGGAAGTCTGAGGGAGCCATATCTGGGGAATAATGAGGATGTTCCTACATATCATAGCAGAGATCTCTTGATTTTTCCATTGCCAAAAGGCTTTTTTGGGCAGGTGCATTGTCTTGGTGAAAAATGATTTTTTTCTTCCAGTGGGTCTTTTTTCATGAATTTTTTTGTCTAGTTTCGATAAAAAGTTGGAATAATATTCCGTGGTTATTGTTGCACCCTTTTCAAGTTAATTGATGTACAAAACACCTTTAGCATCCCAAAACACTGGTGCCATGAGTTTTCCTGCTGATTTTGCCTTCTTCGGCACTGAACAACTAGCTTCCATGCTTTGACTGTTGTATAGACTCTGGTATGTAGTGGAGGATCCAAGTTTCATTCATCGTAATAAACTGACACACAAAATCTGCTTTGTTCTTATTAAAATGCCCCAAGCAATGTTCAGATATTTTCATGCACATACTGTAACGGGGCTAAAAGAAGGGTTTTTATTTATTAAAAATATCATAACTTTGTTTCCCCTGAGTGTGGCCAAACACATGTTAAATAGAAGCATTAGCAAACAAAGGAGCTGTGAGGTGAAGTCGTTACAATGGAATGTGTCGTGTTGTCCACAACGTTTTAATTCGCAGAACCTCAGTACTGTGTAATGCGCACAAACGCACAAACATCTGCGGAGCGCATAACCGACGCTTAGCGAAGTCGAGCAAAATGGCTTTTCGCGAATTTGGTTCGACATGTGCTCGGTGCATGGCGGATACAAGATTAAGGGCACACCTTTTCAGTGACATAAACCAGTGGACACCAGATTTCGTCGACGTCCAACACACGGGAGTTACACGTGTTGTGTGTGCAACGACTAAGACTTTAACAACAAAGGCTATGAACTGCGATGAAATTTAGTAGCAGAAAAGGCCGTGATGTCCGGCCTCATGTAACTCCAGTCGACATACAGCCGCGGCGTCGGCCAGACGCGCGCTAAGACTCGTGGGCCAGAAGTAATCTTTTAAATGTAATAAGTGACAACCCGACCGTTTAAAGTGTTTATTAAGATGAGTATAACCGAAAAAACAGGCAAATCAACCGTACCAATAGTGAGAACAGAATCGCGTGCTTTGAATGAATTTCCAGAGTGCAACATGTGGGCGAACAAGGGAACAGAGAAGTAGCAGGGCAACCTTTTCTTAATTTTTCTAAGTGTATTAACCTTCCAAAAGCGCTAAACCTAAAAGAATGGGGATGTAAATTGGAATGAAAGTGTGTGTGCAGCAATCTGGGTCGTCTCTAATATAAGTATATAAAAGTCTATAAGAGAATAAAATAATTAGGTTCATGTATTAAGAAATATATATTTGTCTGTATAAAAATGATTCAAGGTCTTGTTTATGTTTTAAATAATAAAAGTTGCTGTTAAGGATGTGAAGGCAGAGAAGTTTAAGTCAGTAGTAAATTTGAGTAACATTGAGTAAAATTTTAAAAGTAAATAACTAAAATGTTGAAAGTTTAAAGAATAAAATAAAATTTTAATTTGCTTCTCTTCATAAATGCGAGTTGAGTCTGTTACTAATATAACCTTGCAATCATCCTTGCACTTCAACATTTGTGTGACGAACTCTGGGCTGAGAGGGCAAAACAAGGTAAGTGGAAGATAAATAATTTTATGATTTTAATGTATTAAAAAGTAATTAACTTCACAATACATTTTTTGATCTGCTGTGAGCAAGCACAGCACCCGCCTAGCACAAACACAAAGCTTTTTCATTTGCAATTCTTCATGTAAAATATGTCCAATACATTCTTTTGAAATGCCTATAATCTCTATAGTACAAAAATGCAATTTAATTCACTTTAATTTGATGATTGTCCAAAACCATATCATAACTTTCTTGATAGTTTCCGGCATTGTTGCTGATTTTGGACATCCTTCACGTGGATCGTCTTCCACGCTGGTACAACCACGTTTAAACTTGGCAGCCCATTTTTTAACTACTGAAAATAAAGGAGATGAGTCCCCACTTAGTGAACCTTGAATAAATTTTGCTTGGTGTTAAACCTCGTTTCACAAAGAACTTTGTGACCGCATGATACACAATTTTCTCCATTTTAAGGAATACGGACTACATTTCTGTTTCAAATGGCTGTATAATACAAATTACTTGCTAGAATGACCATAAATTGCACATGCATGCTACAATAGATGTAGTACCAGCATAAGAAAAAAAAACTGGCGATAGTGCTGCCCTCTTTCAGACTGCCCTCATATATTTAGTACATTGGGCTATGTTTTCATAGTGTTCCCTAGTAAAGCCTGTCTTAAATGTACTAGTCATTTTGGATGTATTTCTTTGTATAGTATGTCACACTGACTATTTACTGTTACTGTATAACATCTTTTGTATTATGGTGCTATCTGTTTTAGCCAAGAGATCAGCCTGTTCATTTCCCCGCAGACCAATGTGAGATGGTATCCATTGCAAGACGAGCTGTTAGTGCTTTTTGTCATCATCATCATTGTCATCATCGTCATCATCATCTAAAGGCTATGTCGAGTTAGCCACATCTCTCTCTCCAGCACTGTCCTCTTTAAATCGCAGTACGGTAGGAAGTTCATTTCATTTCCCACATCTCTGAAGAACACTGCTCTTGGTTGTCCTCTTGGTTTTTCCCCTAACACCTTCCCATCAAAAATGTTCCTTATGAACTGATTAACAGACCATACATTAAGACACTCCATACAAATGTTTTGCAAACCTTTTCCTTACCTCCATACTTAAGTGATTATTTGTAAGTAAATATGATTTGTATATGTGTCTAATTTCACCTATTTGTTCTGACTTGATTGTACAATTATTTATTACTTCATACCTGATTTTTAATCAGCTAGTATTACTGTTTTCTTATTTATTGCAGGCCTGTTAAATATTTTTTTTAGACCTATTGCCATGTGACTGCTTTTCATCATAAGAGTTCACTGAACTTGTACACCAAATGCCACGTAATGAGAGAACAGTTCACAAAAAGCTAGTTCAATTTTTGGTATTTGTTAGTGAGCCGTTTGAGTCAAGCATTTTTTGGATATCTGATGTTAATTGTTTCCAATGATACCTGCAGAAGTTTCTTTGGCATGTGTGCTGCTTTTGAAATTGTTTCTGTTAATGAAGTGATGTAATTTCTATATAGTCAAGATGGATTTGTTGGTAATGATTTAGGATAGATTTTATAGTTATGTGGGCGGTTTACCAAAAGTTCTGCTTTGGTTTTGAAGTACTGTTTCATTTTTAGTCTACTTGTAGCCTTAATTTTATAAAAACCACTTGTGGCTCAGTTTGTCTGGGGCCAATTCTTGTATACCTGGAAAATTTGTTGATTGTGATCATTTTCAACAGGAGAGACATTCGTTGCAAGTTCCAGTGCTTTAAGGGGTGTCATTTTTACAGTATCTGTTACAGAATTAAGTATTCTGTTCTGACAAAATTCTAAGGAAGAACTATTTTTCTTGCTGGTAGTTTATAGTATTTCTCCACATATTTAAGAATCAGTCTGATGAATGTTAAGTAAGTTCTATTTAATAATTCCATGTTGCTTCCCCATGTATTTCCTACTCCTACACATTTCAACTTTACGGGGTTTGATTTCTGTTGTTTACTGTTCCATAAATTGTCTGTAAACATGTATGTTTGTCTTTGTTTGCTATGATTGGAAGATTATTGATAAAATAGGGTCGGACTAGTTATTGTTCCCTGCAACAGACCTTCATGTGTTGTTTCTATCCTGAGATCTTGTCATTCCATTTTGTTGTAATCAACCTTTCAGTTATAAAGCCTTTTTTCCAATTAAACAAGTTTTCTGAAATCCCCCAATTTTTTTTATTTTTATCAATGATTTTTGTATATAAACAGAAACAAAAGCACTCCTCAAATAGGACTATTACACTTTGATTGTTGTTAAAGGCTTCTTTAATGGATTCTGTTAATTGTATTATGGAATGTATAGTTGAGGAACTAATTCTGAATTCTGACTGTTCATCAATTATTAATTACTGAGTCTATAAGTGAGAGTTTAGACTGGTCAAACTATTCTCACCAAGGGTTTTAGCAATAACTAAAGTAAACGAGACTTGTCTGTAGCTGTTTAATTCTTCTTTTGCATGTTTACAACAGTACATTTCGTATTAAAACTTTTCCAATTATCACAAAGTGGCGATTTAGTTCCAAACCTGTTGCTGAAATAGCTTCTGAAAATGTTTTCCTTAACTATTATATTTTTAAGACTGATACTGTATCTTTTAATACAAAATTTCTGTGTTGTTCATTCCTTTAAAACTCTACGGGCTGTGACGTTATGTTTTATTAAAAAATGGAACCTGAATACAATTAATAACCACATAAAATTAAGGAACACACACACACACACACACACACACACACACACACACACACACACAGCATGCACAACTATCTTCACACAAAATTTATGAAGACAGATCCTCCATGGTTATATGAAGGATCCGGCAAATAAAACACTGGAAGACATTTAAAAACGTATTACATTTTTAATATGTCAGAAAATAATATAAACTTGACAATATATATATTGTATTTGTGTGTATATATATAAAGTATATATTTCCTTCTCATTATGCAGAATGCCCAACTACGCAGTTGAATTTCCTGTTGCACAATGTGTTCACAGACACTGTGTACTCCTCTCCTCCCTACATTCCCACACATACACAGTCAACATGTATTTGGCATCAGCTGTGTTTATTTATTGAACAGCTGTTAGTTTCCCTGTTATAGCTGCATCATCAAACACTACTGCACAGTAAATACTTCATGGATGAGTTTTATTTATTTACATACTCTGAATGTTTACCCAAACAATTTCTACAAATAGACATACTCTGAATCTAGAATCTGTAAGATTTAATGATTTCATAAGCGTGAATTAATATTGAAGAACTAACTTATCAGTTAACATTATGTAATAAAATTTCTGATTCAACAAATGTAACAAAAATAATGTATTTCAACAAACGTAACTTAATATGGATATAGTCATATTTTAGTCCTACATTTTACACTGGTCAGAAACACAAAACGTGAAATTAAATGATTTTTTACGTACATGTTGAAATAGTCCTAGCATAATGTTTGTCCTAGCATACGACAAATACGTCAAGAAAATGCACAGTTTTTTTCATAATGGGTTAAAAGATGGCAAGTGCTGGCTGGCAGGACAGATAACAGGAAAGTTACTGTTCCAAAAATTAAATGTATGAGGTGAAAAAGTGTCTGCTGATTCCCAGGCTGTGGTACATTTCCATGAAACATTCCAAAAACAACAACAAAGTGAAAATCTTTCTCCTGATTAACTCTATAACTGTGATGAAACTGCTTCCCATGAAGAAACTACAGCGCACCAAGTCATACGAAAAGCAAACATAAAGGTCGACAGTTTTAGCAAGTCTAACTCATCTGGAAGGCATAACCTTAAACTTGTTATAGTAGGATAAATCAGCAAGCCTTGACCATTTAAAAATGTGTGTATGTTGTCACAAGTTTCATATAAAAATAAAAAATCCACATGGATGGATACAGCATGGATGGATTCAAGCAGTTTTTTTTTCTGAATTTGGACTAAAACCAAAAAGTTTCTAAAACAGAACAATTTGCCTTGCAAAGCTATTTTAGTATTTGACAATTCACTTTTGCACTCAGCTGAGGAAGAATTGTGATATCTGGAGATATTGTTACAACAGTCTACTTGATCGCCGTAGGTACCAGTGGAAACAAAATACAAGACACCAATTACGTCACTAATTACCAGCTTTAATTTTCACAGTTAAACAGTTCGTAATTAACAACACAGTCTCTACAACAAATCAAATAAAAATTGTTCACAGGCCATAAAATGTCAACTAATATTAAAACACAATTGTATTACAATATACCGCCCGATTATAAATCACAACACTTCACTATTAACCACTTGACGCACAGAGTAATATCACTTGTAATCGCCGACAATAACTAACTAACTAAGCAGCAGGTATGGGCTATTTATAGTTTACAGTGTTCCATAACATACGTCATTAACAAGCCATCGAAAATTCTAGAGGACACTTCAGTGCGACCTTCGCAGAAACATGCACCGCTGCGCTAATTCAGAAGGTTCCAGAATGCACGAGACGCGCCGCATTACGTAATACTGCCTCACATATCAAGTGTCGTGTATGCATTACAGCTGCGGGATTGTTCTCCAATGTACCAGAATGTTCCGTAATGACATGACACTTTTTCGGCATTACGTAACACTGCCCCCTCCCTAAGCCTGTTCGTCCCGAACTGCCAAACCATCTCTGAAGTAATACTTGGCCAGGCGATCTAGGTGGACGACCTTGAACTTTCACTGTCCTTCCTGTTGAATCCGATAAACAACATCGTTGATTCCTTTTTTCACAGTATAGGGTCTTCCCAGTTAGTTTGCAACTTACGTGAGCAACCACAATGGCGCTTTGGGTTGAACAACCAGACCTGATCTCCTTCTTGGAAACCCACATTATTGCTGCGAATGTCATACCAAGTTTTCATTTTATCGCTGGCAATCTTCAGCCATCCTCTTATCAAGCGATTAATTTCTCGCAGTTGGTTTTCTAATTGCGAGGAATAGTTCTGTGGTTCTTGGGACTGAGTCTCAGGTGATCCAAACATCAAGTCCCCAGGAAGACGAATCCCCGGCCCAAACATCAATTTTGCTGGAGTCATGCCGGTTGTGTCATGTACTGATGATCTATACGCCATGAGGAATAGTGGTATATGTTGGTCCCAGTTTATTTGGTTCTTGTCAACAACCTTCGAAAGATGCTGCTCAAGTGCCCTACTGAATCTCTCAACCATCCCGTCCCACTGAGGATGCAGAGGCGTTGTCCTGGTCTCTCAAATTCCGAGTAGATGGCATAATTCTTAAAACACTCCTGATTCGAAATTTCTCCCTTCATCCGTATGGATTTCCATAGGGGGCCCCATAACGGCAACAGAAGTTGTGAACTAACTCCTTTGCCACAATGGTAACCTCCTGATTTGGAATTGTGTAGGCTTCCACCCACTTAGTAAAGTAGTCACCTACAACCATGATGTACCGGTTTCCATTGTCAGTAACTGAGAATGGTCCAGCAATGTCTATGGCAATTCTCTCGAAAGGCAGTCCAACTCGAAAGTGTCTCATTTTTCCCCTGCTTCTGGTTTGTGGGCCCTTGATTGCAGCACATATTTCACACGTCTGAACCCATTCCTCTACGTCATGGCGTAGATGAAGCCAATAGAATCGCTTCCATATTTTGTCAAGGGTTTTGTTAACGCCAAGATGCCCTCCAGTTGTTCCATCATGCATCTCCTTCAAAACAGACTGCACTTAACTTCAGGGAACTATCACTGCATGACCACATCTCGTCCATCTCCACTTTCTAAGCCCTTTTCAGCAATCCGTTTTCTAAGGTAAGAGATTCCCATTGTGCCCAGTACCCCTTCAGCACTTCGGAACCATGGCAGATAACTTGCCAATCCAGGTGGCGATCTTCCTCTTTTGCTGTCAAGATCGGTCCAATGTCTTCATCAGTCATCTGTTCTTGTCAACAGTCTTGTGCTGTCCAGCCGTCTGCCAGGAAATCTACAGTGATGGCTTGAACATGTTCACTTGAGTTTTGTTCTTCCTTTTTGTGGCAATGTCGGCAGTCTTCCGGGCACGGTCTTCGTGATAAGCCATCTGCGTTACCATGCAGGCGCCCCCGTCGATGTTGTACCTTGAAGTTGTACTCTTGCAGACGTTCAAGCTACCTTGCCAACTGTCCTCCCAGATTTTTAAATCTCAAGAGCCATGCAAGCGCGGCATGGTCGGTACGTAGTGAAAACTCTCTTCCATAGAGGTATTAATGGAAGTGCTCCAATGCTCGGACGATTGCCAGCAACTCCCTCCTTGTAACGCAATAATTTCTCTCCGGTTTAGAAAGTGTCTTGCTATAATATGCTATTACTCATTTTTCGCCGTTTTGCACTTGAGACAAAACTGCTCCTAGACCAGTATTGCTTGCGTCTGTGTCCACAATGTACTAACCTTCGGAAGCTGGGAAAGCCAGAATTGGCTGCGAACATAATGCAATTTTCAAAGTCCTAAATGCTTGATCACACTCCCTCGATTACTGAAAGTTTTGTTTATTTTCCGTTAGCTCATGTAGTGGTTTAGCAATTGTAGCGAAGCCTTTCACAAAACGTCTGTAATATGAGCATAACCCCAGGAAACTCCGAAATTCATGTATTCGTGTTTACTCTTCAGCACTGGCCAGTCTCTTATGGTGTCTACTTTATTAGGATCCATGTTAACACCCGCTGCCAAAACCAGATGGCCCAGATACTGTACTTCCTTCTGGAATAGAGAACACTTCTTCGGGCTCAGCTTCAGTTGGGTACCCTGAATTCTAGTTAGAACTTCCTTAAGATTTTCAAAATGGTTTTTGAAAGTCTTCCTGATGACTATGACATCATCTAAATAAACAAGGCAAGTTTTCCATGTCAGGCCTCAGAGTACCAGGTCCATCAATTTTTCAAATGTTGCCGGTGCATTACAGAGTCCAAATAGCATGACGTTAAATTGGAATAAGCCACTTGGGGTCGAAAAAGCGGTCTTTTCCTTGTCTTCTTGATAAAGACCCACTTGCCAATATCCACTCTTCAGGTCCAATGTGGAAAACCACTGTGCTCCAGACAGTGTGTCGAGTGTATCGTCAAAGCGAGGTAATGGATAGCAGTCTTTCTTTGTAACGTCATTTAACCTCTGGTAGTCTATGCAGAAACTCAATCCACTATCCTTGTTCGCTACTACAGGAGAAGACCATGCACTTGACGAAGGTTCGATTACTCCCTCTGTCAACATGTCCTGTACTAACCGAGACATTTCCTCTTGTTTAGATAATGGAGGCCTTCGAGGAGGTTGGCGTATTGGTGTTGTGTCCCCAGTATTGATGCGATGTTGTACAAGAGAGGTTCTTCCCAGTGATTTTCTCCGAACTGCAAAACAATCTTTGAATTCATGTAAAAACTGTCTGAGTTCTTTTACCTCACCACTTGAGAGGTCGTTAGAAGATCTGTTCAATAATTCCTGCAGTTCCTCTGGTAATCTGAAAGTATCCAAAGCACTGGATCTTCGTTGCATCATTCCAGCTACCCAGGCCACAGGAGTCAATTTGCTTAGGAACATATTGCTTTGTAAAGTGACAGCTTGATCCAAAATATTCGCCACTCTAATAGGTACATTTCCGGTTACGTCAGGTTTTACTAAACTTCTGGCAATTAGTATGCCCGGTGTGCTGACTTCCTGGGGTTCGAATATAGAGCACTGGTTGCCCCTAGAATCTACTTCAGTTCTAACCATGATGATCTTTTCGGAGTTTGGCGGAACAGTTACGGCCACTTGGTTTATGATGTCCATCGATTTTTGTGACGTCGTCATTGTGGAGGGCATTACCTCTTCTCCTCCTATTCTCAAGACATTGTCTTTGAAGTCAACTATAAATCCATATGCGTTCATAACGTCCACACCAAGAATTGCTTCATCCACAATTCTGCAACCAGTACTTGATGATTAAACTCAAGTCGACCGAGGCGTAGGCGTCTCTCCACTTTTCCAAACACTTTTACAGGCTGTCCATTAGCTGTTCGCAAGCTGCAAGAGCACCAGATTGGCTTGAGATCTTTCACCACGTCGGGCCGCACAATGGAAACTCCTGTGTCAACTGTAATCGAGGTTGGCCTTTCTTGAACGAATCCAGTAACCACCAAGCTCCCGCTGTTTTTCTGAAGTGTAGAAATTGCGTATTATCTAGGGGCTTTGTTTGTCCAGTAAGTCAGCACACGCCCCGTTGTACCGACTATTGCTCTGAATTCTAACCCGACAATCTCGTTGTAGATGTCCAGGTTTCCCACATCTATAACACTTTGGTCTTCCATCCTTTCTCTACATTACATAATGTAGCAGCAAGAAAATGTTCCAATGTTCAGAAGCAAAAAGCTCTTGAAAGCTTTTATAAACTTTTATAGTTAAGCTCATGTACTATATTTAGTGACAATAATATATGTCCATTTTTACTTCCATATTCCTTAAGGAATGGAAGTATGGTGATGGCAAAAAAAATCGTGTTCGAGATTATTGCAGATTCTGATTCTACTACACTCAAAACATGAAAAAAAGTCGTTTTCCGAAAAGTGTCTGTGTGTCTGTCTGTCTGTCTGTCTGTCTGTCTGTCTGTGTGTCTGTGTGTCTGTCTGTCTGTGTGTCTGTCTGTCTGTAGATTTTTTTCTATGGCAAACGATAACTGCCGCAAATTCATACAGAATCAAATAATTTTTTGCATACAGCCCGGTTTTGCAGAGTTCTCGCGACCTATTGTTTTTGGTGAAGATCGGTTGAGGGAAAGGGGTAGTTTACCTGCAACGGTTTTTTTTTAGCAAGGGTAATTTTGTTTGTTTGGCAAACGATAACAGCCGCAAATTCAAACAGAATCAAATAATGTTTCGCATACAGCCCTGAATTGTAGAGTTCTCAAGACCTATTGTTTTTGGTGAAGATCGGTTAAGGGAAAGGGGTAGTTTACCTGTAACGTTTTATGTTTTAACAAGGGTATTTCCTATGGCAAACGATAACAGCCGCAAATTCAAACAGAATCAAAAGATTATTTGCATACAGCCCTAAATTGTAGAGTTCTCAATACCTTTTGTTTTTGGTGAAGATCGGTTAAGGGAAAGGGGTAGTTTACCTACAACGTTTTTTTAACAAGGGTATTTTCTATGGCAAACGATAACAGCCGCAAATTCAAACAGAATCAAATAATTTTCTGCATACAGCCCTGATTTGTAGAGTACTCAAGACCTATTGTTTTTGGTGAAGATCGGTTGAGGGGAAGGGGTAGTTTACCAGCAACGTTTTTTATCATGCGTATTTTCTATGGCAAACGACAACTGCCGCAAATTCAAACAGAATCAAATAATTTTTTGCATACAGCCCTGATTTGTAGAGTACTCGCGACCTATTGTTTTTGGTGAAGATCGGTTGAGGGGAAGGGGTAGTTTACCTGCAACGGTTTTTTTTATCAAGGGAAATTTTTTTTTTTTGGCAAACGATAACAGCCGCAAATTCAAACAGAATCAAATAATGTTTCGCATACAGCCCTGAATTGTAGATTTCTCAAGACCTATTGTTTTTGGTGAAGATCGGTTGAGGGAAAGGGGTAGTTTACCTGCAACGTTTTTTTAACAAGGGTATTTTCTATGGCAAACGATAACAGCCGCAAATTCAAACAGAATCAAATAATGTTTTGCATACAGTCCTGATTTGTAGAGTACTCAAGACCTATTGTTTTTGGTGAAGATCGGTTAAGGGGAAGGGGTAGTTTACCTGCAACGTTTTTTTATCAAGCGTATTTTCTATGGCAAACGATAACAGCCGCAAATTCAAACAGAATCAAATAATGTTTTGCATACGTCCCTGAATTGTAGAGGTCTCAATGACTTCCGATTTTGGTGAAGATCGGTTAAGGGGAAGGGGTAGTTTACCTGCAACGTTTTTTTATCAAGCGTATTTTCTATGGCAAACGATAACAGCCGCAAATTCAAACAGAATCAAATAATTTTTTGCATACGTCCCTGAATTGTAGAGGTCTCAATGACTTTCGATTTTGGTGAAGATCGGTTAAGGGGAAGGGGTAGTTTACCTGCAACCTTAAACGTTTTAACAAGAGTAAAGTACTTGAAAATTTATTTAAACTTTTTGAAACAATGGTAATTGTTAAAAATAAAATAATTTTGTTGCCAGGCAATAAAATTATAATTTTTTCATTTTAATGTAATATAATATTTTTCATTTAATACAGCAATAAAAAGGCAGGTAAGGCACAGCCTGGCTGTTTGGCTGAAAATGATTTTAAATATAAATCTTAGAATATGGAAGTCATGTATGGTTCTCCATACCGATATTTACTTCCATATTCCTTAAGGAATGGAAGTATGGTGATGGCAAAAAAAATCGTGTTCGAGATTATTGCAGATTCTGATTCTACTACACTCAAAACATGAAAAAAAGTCGTTTTCCGAAAAGTGTCTGTGTGTCTGTCTGTCTGTCTGTCTGTCTGTGTGTGTGTGTGTCTGTCTGTGTGTCTGTAGATTTTTTTTCTATGGCAAACGATAACTGCCGCAAATTCAAACAGAATCAAATAATTTTTTGCATACAGCCCTGATTTGCAGAGTACTCGCGACCTATTGTTTTTGGTGAAGATCGGTTGAGGGAAAGGGGTAGTTTACCTGCAACGGTTTTTTTTTAGCAAGGGTAATTTTGTTTGTTTGGCAAACGATAACAGCCGCAAATTCAAACAGAATCAAATAATGTTTCGCATACAGCCCTGAATTGTAGAGTTCTCAAGATCTGTTGATTTTGGTGAAGATCGGTTAAGGGAAAGGGGTAGTTTACCTGTAACGTTTTATGTTTTAACAAGGGTATTTCCTATGGCAAACGATAACAGCCGCAAATTCAAACAGAATCAAAAGATTATTTGCATACAGCCCTAAATAGTAGAGTTCTCAAGACCTATTGTTTTTGGTGAAAATCGGTTGAGGGAAAGGGGTAGTTTACCTGCAACGTTTTTTTAACAAGGGTATTTTTTTCTATGGCAAACGATAACTGCCGCAAATTCAAACAGAATCAAATAACTTTTTGCATACAGCCCTGATTTGTAGAGTACTCACGACCTATTGTTTTTGGTGAAGATCGGTTGAGGGAAAGGGGTAGTTTACCTGCAACGGTTTTTTTTTATCAAGGGAAATTTTTTTTGTTTGCCAAACGATAACAGCCGCAAATTCAAACAGAATCAAATAATGTTTCGCATACAGCCCTGAATTGTAGAGTTCTCAAGATCTGTTGATTTTGGTGAAGATCGGTTAAGGGAAAGGGGTAGTTTACCTGTAACGTTTTCTGTTTTAACAAGGGTATTTCCTATGGCAAACGATAACAGCCGTAAATTCAAACAGAATCAAAAGATTATTTGCATACAGCCCTAAATTGTAGAGTTCTCAAGACCTATTGTTTTTGGTGAAGATCGGTTAAGGGAAAGGGGTAGTTTACCTACAACGTTTTTTTAACAAGGTTATTTTCTATGGCAAACGATAACAGCCGCAAATTCAAACATAATCAAATAATTTTCTGCATACAGCCCTGGTTTGTAGAGTACTCAAGACCTTTTGTTTTTGGTGAAGATCGGTTGAGGGGAAGGGGTAGTTTACCTGCAACGTTTGTTATAAAGCGTATTTTCTATGGCAAACGATAACTGCCGCAAATTCAAACAGAATCAAATAAATTTTTGCACACGTAAGTGAATTGTAGAGGACTCAAGTCCATTAGATTTTGGTGAAGATCGGTTAAGGGGAAGGGGTAGTTTACCTGCAACCTTTTACGTTTTAACAAGAGTAAAGTACTTGAAAATTCATTTAAACTTTTTCAAGCAATGGTAATTGTTAAAAATAAAATAATTTTGTTGCCAGGCAATAAAATTATAATTTTTTCATTTTAATGTAAATTATGTATATATTAGAAAATATATCGTGCTTGGCAGGCAAGCATATTTCAGATTATAAGTCTTAGAATATGGAAGTCATGTATGGTTCTCCATACCGATATTATTTAAATGTTTGAGTTTTTTGTTTTCTTGGATTTCGTTGTCCATGACGTGTACGTTACTTAACTAAATACAACTATTATATTAACGACTCGGAACACAAAGTTTTTTATAAGTAAAAACATAAAGTTTTACCTTACAACCTGAACTGGTTTTCACCTTTAAAAGGCCTCTGAAGAAGCCTTTTAAAGGTGAAAACCGGTTCAGGTTGTAAGGTAAAACTTTATGTTTTTACTTATAAAAAACTTTGTGTTCCGAGTAAAAGAGGCCTTTAAAAGGCCTCTGAAGAAGGCTTTTAAAGGTGAAAACCAGTTCAGGTTGTAAGGTAAAACTTTATGTTTTTACTTATAAAAAACTTTGTGTTCCGAGTCATTAATATAATAGTTGTATTTTTTGTTTTCTACAACTCTACACTGTAAATCTTAATGTAATGCTATATAATCTGAGTTTTTGGTAAGCCAAGGTACTCTTGGTCTCATCCAACTCGGATTGTCAGGAATCTATGGTATTCCCTACTCTGGTTATCGATATTTCACTCACCTGAGAGAGCTTCTCTACAGACGTTACAATAGGTGGGCCGTGCATGTGACGTAGGATACCAATGATGTCTTCCAGACAGTAAGTCGTGTGCATCTGAACTAATCTATGAACAAAAAAATTATGATGTACCATAATGTGTAATGGCATTCACATTTCTTTGTACATTCATGTGCGCATGCGCTTGTATGCACATACACACATACACTGTAACAAAATTATAATTTTCGTTTTTCTGCTGTTGTAATAATCGTAGAGTTAAACTCACCCATTCTAACATTCAAATTTGAATTCTCTGTCAAACAGGTATTACCAACCCTTCTTGGTCATTCAAAATTTTTAACGTTTATTATGTTAGAAATAATACCCCAATTATCGTAAAGGTTATAAAAAAAAATCAAACATACAGTGAGAAGTTCAATAAAGTTTTTTATTAGCAATTCTTATGTTCCTTAATATATTACAAATCCTTCCAAATTATATAACGAAATCTGTGCCGGCATGTTTAATTATGCGTGGTTGGCTATTCTGTTCCAATGTGGGAGTTTCTCTTGTTTATATTGTATTAATATCTCAGGTCGTGAAGTTCTTGAGGCTACAGAAAATGTCATTAAATATACTAATAAAAGTACAAAATTTTACAAATTAACACACAAATATTATACAAGTTGTGTAATAATTACAATTAGTTATAACCTATATTTATTGAAAATGTGTTTATAGGTTAATTGTTTTTAACTAATATTTAATCTTAAAGTTTCTTCATATAAGTAATTATTATAACAGTGAGATTACTTTTCAGTTCTAACTGTTCATTAAATAATAATGAGTTCAAGTGTTTGATCAGTGAGTGATAATTAGTACTAATAGGGTAGTTCACTTATTATTTTTACTTCCATATTCCTTAAGGAAATGGAAGTATGGTGATGGCAAAAAAAATCGTGTTCGAGATTATTGCAGATTCTGATTCTACTACACTCAAAACATGAAAAAAGTCGTTTTCCGAAAAGTGTCTGTGTGTGTGTCTGTCTGTCTGTCTGTCTGTCTGTGTGTCTATAGATTTTTTTTCTATGCCAAACGATAACTGCCGCAAATTCAAACAGAATCAAATAATTTTCTGCATACAGCCCTGATTTGTAGAGTACTCACGACCTATTGTTTTTGGTGAAGATCGGTTGAGGGAAAGGGGTAGTTTACCTGCAACGGTTTTTTTTTATCAAGGGAAATTTTTTTTTTGGCAAACGATAACAGCCGCAAATTCAAACAGAATCAAATAATGTTTCGCATACAGCCCTGAATTGTAGAGTTCTCAAGACCTATTGTTTTTGGTGAAGATCGGTTAAGGGAAAGGGGTAGTTTACCTGTAACGTTTTATATTTTAACAAGGGTAGTTCCTATGGCAAACGATAACAGCCGCAAATTCAAACAGAATCAAAAGATTATTTGCATACAGCCCTAAATTGCAGAGTTCTCAAGACCTATTGTTTTTGGTGAAGATCTGTTAAGGGAAAGGGGTAGTTTACCTGCTGCGTTTCTTTATTAAGGGTATTTTCTATGGCAAACGATAACAGCCGCAAATTCAAACAGAATCAAATAATTTTTTGCATACAGCCCTGATTTGTAGAGTACTCACGACCTATTGTGTTTGCTGAAGATCGGTTGAGGGAAAGGGGTAGTTTACCTGCAACGGTTTTTTTTTATCAAATGAAATTTTTTTTTGCCAAACGATAACAGCCGCAAATTCAAACAGAATCAAATAATGTTTCGCATACAGCCCTGAATTGTAGAGTTCTCAAGACCTATTGTTTTTGGTGAAGATCGGTTAAGGGAAAGGGGTAGTTTACCTGCTGCGTTTTTTTATCAAGGGTATTTTCTATGGCAAACGATAACAGCCGCAAATTCAAACAGAATCAAATAATTTTTTGCATACAGCCGTGATTTGTAGAGTACTCAAGACATATTGTTTTTGGTGAAGATCGGTTGAGGGGAAGGGGTAGTTTACCTGTAACGTTTTTTATCAAGCCTATTTTCTATGGCAAACGATAACTGCCGCAAATTCAAACAGAATCAAATAATTTTTTGCATACTTCATTGAATTGTAGAGGGCTCAAGGCCTTTTGATTTTGGTGAAGATCGGTTAAGGGGAAGGGGTAGTTTACCTGCAACCTTGTACGTTTTAACAAGAGTAAAGTACTTGAAAATTCATTTAAACTTTTTCAAACAATGGTAATTGTTAAAATATCGGTATGGAGAACCATACATGACTTCCATATTCTAAGATTTATATTTAAAATCATTTTCGAAATGAATTATTACCATAGAAACTACTTCTTTCTACTTACTGCTTCAGCCTTAACCACAGTACTGTGGTCACTAACGTATACCACCTCACGTTATCGCACTCGATTTTCACTGATGATGGAAGTCGATGGCATTGCAGAAATGTCTGGTTTTGTAGAAAACATTGGACTACGGCCAAATATCCCTGGAAGGAATTTTAACAAAAACTACTTCTTTGTTGCCGATAACGTTGTACACATATATAACAGTGGCGAAGTTACATGGAGGCAATTGAGGCAATGCCTACCCTAAAAAATTCTGTAGAATAAAAATTATAAATACGTATGAACTACATAACGTAAAGATTATACATTGTTACTGCGACTGTCAAATTTATTAAACCGAAGCGTGCTTTATTGAGCGACCGCTAGATGGTGACAGGTGAGATTCGGCATAGTTCGTTTAAAGCGAATGAGGCAACCTGAACTTGCCTCAGCGTTTTTTGTATACATCGTATGTAAGCAATTTAGTGGTGTGAAAGGGAAATGTAGGGAGGGGGGATTGTCCCGCGCTGTACACATAGAGCGTTGAGGCATGCCTCACTTCTGTGGTCCAAACAGTTAAGTTAAAGCGCCTGTGTTGTTTCTAAGTGTTTATTTTATGCGGTTATTAAAAGTGTCACTGTCATTCCGCTGAACTAACAGATGATCAAGATTGTTATTTGAATTATTTGTAACATTAAACATATATATAGAAACTAATCAAGTTTAAAAATTTGAAGTTCAATCAGTTGTATTATTGTGTATGACTAATACAAGGATTGTTCAATAGAAACACGTATAGAGCTGTAAAGCATTTTTTATTCAACGATTTTAAAAGAAGTCTCCAATAACATTAAGACATGAGTTCCACTGTTGCGCTAACCTGTAGATTCCCTATTAGTAAAATTCTTACGGCTGTTTGTGGAACCATTCGGTTACAGCAAACTCTACCTCAGCGGCCGATTTGAACCACCGTCCTTTTAGTGAACCCTTAAAAAAAATTTAAGATAAGATTTTTGCCTACCTATTCATTAACTACTAGCTTCGCCAGTAAGCAAATTGATGTCCATTTTTTCGGCTTGCACGCGATATGTTGGTGTGGGTTTCGACACTTTCCATTTAAAAAGCGTGCAAATGTAAGAAAATAAACATGAGTGAGGCCAGAAATAACGTGAATTGTGTGTGTGTGTGTGTGTGTGTGTGTGTGTGTGTGTGTGTGTGTGTGTGTGTGTGTGTGCGTGTGTGTGTGCGTGTGTGTGTGTGCGTGCGCGTGCGTGCGTGCGTGTGCGTGTCTTACCTGCCCTTTATTGCTGTATTAAATGAAAAATATTATATTACATTAAAATGAAAAAATTATAATTTTATTGCCTGGCAACAAAATTATTTTATTTTTAAAAATTACCATTGTTTCAAAAAGTTTAAATAAATTTTCAAGTACTTTGCTCTTGTTAAAACGTAAAAGGTTGCAGGTAAACTACCCCTTCCCCTTAACCCATCTTTACCAAAATCGAAAGTCCTTGAGACCTCTACAATTGAGGGACGTATGCAAAAAATTATTTGATTCTGTTTGAATTTGCGGCAGTTATCATTTGCCATAGAAAATACACTTGATAAAAAACGTTGCAGGTAAACTACCCCTTCCCCTCAACCGATCTCCACCAAAAACAAAACGTCGTGAGTACTCTACGAATCAGGGCAGTATGCAGAAAATTATTTGATTCTGTTTGAATTTGCGGCTGTTATCGTTTGCCATATAAAATACCCTTGTTAAAAAAAACGTTGTAGGTAAACTACCCATTTCCCTTAAACGATCTTCACCGAAAACAATAGGTCTTGAGAACTCTACAATTTAGGGCTGTGTGCAAATAATCTTTTGATTCTGTTTGAATTTGAGGCTGTTATCGTTTGCCATAGGAAATACCCTTGTTAAAACATAAAACGTTACAGGTAAACTACCCCTTTCCCTTAACCGATTTTCACCAAAAACAATAGGTCGTGAGAACTCTACAATTCAGGGCTGTATGCGAAACATTATTTGATTCTGTTTGAATTTGCGGCTGTTATCGTTTGCCAAAAAAAAAAATTTCCCTTGATAAAAAAAAACCGTTGCCGGTAAACTACCCCTTTCCCTCAACCGATCTTCACCAAAAACAATAGGTCGTGAGTACTCTACAAATCAGGGCTGTATGCAAAAAATTATTTGATTCTGTTTGAATTTGCGGCAGTTATCGTTTGCCATAGAAAAAAAATCTACAGACAGACAGACAGACACACACACACAGACACTTTCGGAAAACGACTTTTTTTCATGTTTTGAGTGTAGTAGAATCAGAATCTGCAATAATCTCGAACACGATATTTTTTGCCATCGCCATACTTCCATTCCTTAAGGAATATGGAAGTAAAATAAAATAATTTTGTTGCCAGGCAATAAAATTATAATTTTTTCATTTTAATGTAAATCTGCACATAGTATAAAGTAAAGTCGGTGCGTTGTCTCTCTGTGTTTGAAATCGCTAATCTCAGGAAGTACTGAACGGATTTTATTCAAGTTTTCGCCAATAGATAGAGTGTCTATCGAGGAACATTTATGTGTATAATTAATACATATATGTTGTACATTAGCTTAGCTATCACGGTTTATGTCAAGTAAGTGGTATAGTTTACATCTTATATATAAATATCGGTATGGAGAACCATACATGACTTCCATATTCTAAGATTTATATTTAAAATCATTTTCGAAATGAAATATTACCATAGAAACTACTTTCTACTTACTGCTTCAGCCTTAACCACAGTACTGTGGTCACTAACGTATACCACCTCACGTTATCGCACTCGATTTTCACTGATGATGGAAGTCGATGGCATTGCCGAAACGTCTGGTTTTGTAGAAAACATTGGACTATGGCCAAATATCGGCAACAAAAAGGAAAAGAAGGAGCGCTCCGAAGTCACTCATGGACCCTCAGCATCTTGCAGATGGTTCATTCCCTAAAGACGAAAAGTCTGTCTATGAATCGTTCCTCTGTAAACACGTGCAGTTACACTGCCCAGCGATCCACAGGAAGCAAATCGCTATCCACGCTGGACACTTTTTCGGCTTGCATGCGTTATGTTGGTATGGGTTCGGCACTTTCCATTTAAAAACCGTGCAAATGTAAGAAAACAAACATGAATGAGGCCAGAAATAACGCGAATTATGCGCGCGCGCGTGTGTGTGTCTGTTCCCTGCCTTTTTATCGCGGTAGTGATAATAATAAAATGGAAACGTAAACAGTATACAACTGAGATATGCTTGCCTGCCACGCACGATATATTTTCTCTTATACATGACTAGCAGAATACCCGTGCTTCGCTACGGAGTTTCACGTTGTACGTAATGAAAATGTTAGTTTAATTAATAAAGTTTAATTAAAGTAGGCTTCTTAAAAATAAATAGCTGTTGCCCACAACTTCGTTCGCGTGGTCTTCAATTCAATGCGATAATATATTTAGAACAGGATCTATTCTATTGGGTTGCCATAGTAACCAGATCTAATAGTTTTTTAAGACCCCAAAGTACCCCCCAGAGGATCGTATCGAAAAAAACACCTGTCCTATGTTGGTTCTCCCGTTGCGTAAAATATTTATGCCAAGTTTGGTTGAAATCGGTCAATGGTTTAGGTGGAGACGTGGAAGACCCCAAAGGATCGTATCGAAAAAACACTTGTCCTATGTTGGTTCTCCCTTTGCGTAAAATATTTGTGCCAAGTTTGGTTGAAATCGGTCCAGTGGTTTAGGAGGCGATGTGGAAGACCCCAAAGAACCCCCAAAAGGACCCCATCGAAAAACCACCTATCCTATGTTGGTTCCCCCATTGCGTAAAATATTTGTGCCAAGTTTGGTTGAAATCGGTACAGTGGTTTAGGAGGAGATGTGGAAGAAACCTTCGCGGACGTGCGCACAACAACTCACCGAAGTTTCATCGCAATCGGATGAATGGTATAGGAACGCATACGGGACAAACAAAGAAACATTCATTTTTATATATAAGATGTAAACTATACCACTTACTTTATATAAACCGTGATAGCTAAGCTCATGTACAACATATATGTATTAATTCTACACATAAATGTTCCTCGATAGACACTCTATCTATTGGCGAAAACTTGAATAAAATCCGTTCAGTACTTCCTGAGATTAGCGATTTCAAACACAGATAGAAAACGGACCGACTTTACTTTATACTATGTGCAGATTTACATTAAAATGAAAAAATTTTAATTTTATTGCCTGGCAACAAAATTATTTTATTTTACTTCCATATTCCTTAAGGAATGGAAGTATGGTGATGGCAAAAAAAATCGTGTTCGAGATTATTGCAGATTCTGATTCTACTACACTCAAAACATGAAAAAAAGTCGTTTTCCGAAAAGTGTCTGTGTGTGTGTCTGTCTGTCTGTCTGTCTGTGTCTATAGATTTTTTTTCTATGGCAAACGATAACTGCCGCAAATTCAAACAGAATCAAATAATTTTTTGCATACAGCCCTGATTTGTAGAGTACTCACGACCTATTGTTTTTGGTGAAGATCGGTTGAGGGAAAGGGGTAGTTTACCGGCAACGGTTTTTTTTTATCAAGGGAATTTTTTTTTTTTAGCAAACGATAACAGCCGCAAATTCAAACAGAATCAAACAATGTTTCGCATACAGCCCTGAATTGTAGAGTTCTCACGACCTATTGTTTTTGGTGAAGATCGGTTAAGGGAAAGGGGTAGTTTACCTGTAACGTTTTATGTTTTAACAAGGGTATTTCATATGGCAAACGATAACAGCCGCAAATTCAAACAGAATCAAAAGATTATTTGCATACAGCCCTAAATTGTAGAGTTCTCAAGATCTATTGTTTTTGGTGAAGATCGGTTAAGGGAAAGGGGTAGTTTACCTGCAACGTTTTTTTAACAAGGGTATATTTTATGGCAAACGATAACAGCCGCAAATTCAATCAGAATCAAATAATTTTTTGCATACAGCCGTGATTTGTAGAGTACTCAAGACCTATTGTTTTTGGTGAAGATCGGTTAAGGGGAAGGGGTAGTTTACCTGCAACCTTTTACGTTTAAACAAGAGTAAAGTACTTGAAAATTCATTTAAACTTTTTGAAACAATGGTAATTGTTAAAAATAAAATAATTTTGTTGCCAGGCAATAAAATTATAATTTTTTCATTTTAATGTAAATCTGTACATAGTATAAAGTAAAGTCGGTCCGTTTTCTCTCTGTGTTTGAAATCGCTAATCTCAGGAAGTACTGAACGGATTTTATTCAAGTTTTCGCCAATAGATAGAGTGTCTATCGAGGAACATTTATGTGTATAATTAATACATATATGTTGTACATTAGCTTATCTATCACGGTTTATGTCAAGTAAGTGGTATAGTTTACATCTTATATATAAAAATGAATGTTTCTTTGTTTGTCCGGTATGCGTTCCTATACCATTCATCCGATTGCGATGAAACGTCGGTGAGTTGTTGTGCGCATGTCCGCGAAGGTTTCTTCCACATCTCCTCCTAAACCACTGTACCGATTTCAACCAAACTTGGCACAAATATTTTACGCAACGGGAGAACCAACATAGGATAGGTGTTTTTTCGATGGGGTCCTTTTGGGGGTTCTTTGGGGTCTTCCACATCGCCTCCTAAACCACTGGACCGATTTCAACCAAACTTGGCACAAATATTTTACGCAAAGGGAGAACCAACATAGGTCAAGTGTTTTTTCGATACGATCCTTTGGGGGTCCTTTGGGGTCTTCCACGTCTCCACCTAAACCATTGGACCGATTTCAACTAAACTTGGCACAAATATTTTACGCAACGGGAGAACCAACATAGGACAGGTGTTTTTTTTTTCGATACGATCCTCTGGGGGGTCCTTTGCGGTCTTAAAAAACTATTAGATCTGGTTACTATGGCAACCCAATAGAATAGATTCTGTTCTAAATATATTATCGCATTAAATTGAAGACCACGCGAACGAAGTTGTGGGCAACAGCTATTTATTTTTAAGAAGCCTACTTTAATTAAACTTTATTAATTAAACTAACATTTTCATTACGTACAACGTGAAACTCCGTAGCGAAGCACGGGTATTCTGCTAGTCATGTATAAGAGAAAATATATCGTGCGTGGCAGGCAAGCATATCTCAGTTATGTACTGTTTACGTTTCAATTTTATTATTATCACTACCGCAATAAAAAGGCAGGGAAGACACACACACACACACACAATTCGCGTTATTTCTGGCCTCATTCATGTTTATTTTCTTACATTTGCACGGTTTTTAAATGGAAAGTGCCGAACCCATACCAACATAACGCATGCAAGCCGAAAAAGTGTCCAGCGTGGATAGCGATTTGCTTCCTGTGGATCGCTGGGCAGTGTAACTGCACGTGTTTACAGAGGAACGATTCATAGACAGACTTTTCGTCTTTAGGGAATGAACCATCTGCAAGATGCTGAGGGTCCATGAGTGACTTCGGAGCGCTCCTTCTTTTCCGCGTGTTTGTTCTGTTAAACGTACACTGTAGATTAGCAGATTTATTCTAAGCAACGCTCAATAGGAAATGTTGAAAATTTTTGTCCACGGTGAACCCTCATACACACTAAACCTGCTCTGATGTTTTAATTACGGACATCATAATATTAAAACTTTGGAAACTTGAGCACTACTTAATGGAGATCAATCATTAACTTATACAAGCCATTAATTTTATGCATATTTTTTATATATATATGTGTACAACGTTATCGGCAACAAAGTAGTAGTTTTTGTTAAAATTCCTTCCCGGGATATTTGGCCGTAGTCCAATGTTTTCTACAAAACCAGACGTTTCGGCAATGCCATTGACTTCCATCATCAGTGAAAATCGAGTGCGATAACGTGAGGTGGTATATGTTAGTGACCACAGTACTGTGGTTAAGGCTGAAGCAGTAAGTAGAAAGAAGTAGTTTCTATGGTAATATTCCATTTCGAAAATGATTTTAAAAATAAATCTTAGAATATGGAAGTCATGTATGGTTCTCCATACCGATTTTTAACAAATAACATTGTTCCAAAAGTTTAAATGAATTTTCAAGTACTTTACTCTTGTTAAAACGTAAAAGGTTGCAGGTAAACTACCCCTTCCCCTTAACCAATCTTCACCAAAATCAAAAGGCCTTGAGACCTCTACAATTCAGGGAAGTATGCAAAAAATTATTTGATTCTGTTTGATTTTGCGGCTGTTATCGTTTCCCATAGAAAATACGCTTGATAAAAAAACGTTGCAGGTAAACTACCCCTTCCCCTTAACCGATCTTCACCAAAAACAATAGGTCTTGAGTACTCTACAAATCACGGCTGTATGCAAAAAATTATTTGATTCTGTTTGAATTTGCGGCTGTTTTCCTTTGCCATAGAAAATACCCTTGTTAAAAAAACGTTCCAGGTAAACTACCCCTTTCCCTTAACCGATCTTAACCAAAAACAATAGGTCTTGAGAACTCTACAATTTAGGGCTGTGTGCAAATAATCTTTTGATTCTGTTTGAATTTGCGGCTGTTATCGTTTGCCATAGGAAATACCCTTGCTAAAACATAAAACGTTGCAGGTAAACTACCCCTTTCCCTTAACCGATCTTCACCAAAAACAATAGGTCTTGAGAACTCTACAATTCAGGGCTGTATACGAACCTTTATTTAATTCTGTTTGAATTTGCGTCTGTTATCGTTTGCCAAAAAAAAAAAATTTCCCTTGATAAAAAAAACCGTTGCAGGTAAACTACCCCTTTCCCTCAACCGATCTTCACCAAAAACAATAGGTCGTGAGTACTCTACAAATCTAGGGCTGTATGAAAAAAATTATTTGATTCTGTTTGAATTTGCGGCAGTTATCGTTTGCCATAGAAAAAAAATCTACACACACACACACACACACACACACTTTTCGGAAAACGACTTTTTTTCATGTTTTGAGTGTAGTAGAATCAGAATCTGCAATAATCTCGAACACGATTTTTTTTGCCATCACCATACTTCCATTCCTTAAGGAATATGGAAGTAAAATGAATGTTTCTTTGTTTGTCCCGTATGCGTTCCTATACCATTCATCCGATTGCGATGAAACTTCGGTGAGTTGTTGTGCGCACGTCCGCGAAGGTTTCTTCCACATCTCCTCCTAAACCACTGTACCGATTTCAACCAAACTTGGCACAAATATTTTACGCAACGGAAGAACCAACATAGGACAGGTGTTTTTTTTTCGATACGATCCTCTGGGGGGTCCTTTGCGGTCTTAAAAAACTATTAGATCTGGTTACTATGGCAACCCAATAGAATAGATTCTGTTCTAAATATATTATCGCATTAAATTGAAGACCACGCGAACGAAGTTGTGGGCAACAGCTATTTATTTTTAAGAAGCCTACTTTAATTAAACTTTATTAATTAAACTAACATTTTCATTACGTACAACGTGAAACTCCGTAGCGAAGCACGGGTATTCTGCTAGTCATGTATAAGAGAAAATATATCGTGCGTGGCAGGCAAGCATATCTCAGTTATGTACTGTTTACGTTTCAATTTTATTATTATCACTACCGCAATAAAAAGGCAGGGAAGACACACACACACACACACAATTCGCGTTATTTCTGGCCTCATTCATGTTTATTTTCTTACATTTGCACGGTTTTTAAATGGAAAGTGCCGAACCCATACCAACATAACGCATGCAAGCCGAAAAAGTGTCCAGCGTGGATAGCGATTTGCTTCCTGTGGATCGCTGGGCAGTGTAACTGCACGTGTTTACAGAGGAACGATTCATAGACAGACTTTTCGTCTTTAGGGAATGAACCATCTGCAAGATGCTGAGGGTCCATGAGTGACTTCGGAGCGCTCCTTCTTTTCCGCGTGTTTGTTCTGTTAAACGTACACTGTAGATTCGCAGATTTATTCTAAGCAACGCTCAATAGGAAATGTTGAAAATTTTTGTCCACGGTGAACCCTCATACACACTAAACCTGCTCTGATGTTTTAATTACGGACATCATAATATTAAAACTTTGGAAACTTGAGCACTACTTAATGGAGATCAATCATTAACTTATACAAGCCATTAATTTTATGCATATTTTTTATATATATATGTGTACAACGTTATCGGCAACAAAGTAGTAGTTTTTGTTAAAATTCCTTCCCGGGATATTTGGCCGTAGTCCAATGTTTTCTACAAAACCAGACGTTTCGGCAATGCCATTGACTTCCATCATCAGTGAAAATCGAGTGCGATAACGTGAGGTGGTATATGTTAGTGACCACAGTACTGTGGTTAAGGCTGAAGCAGTAAGTAGAAAGAAGTAGTTTCTATGGTAATATTCCATTTCGAAAATGATTTTAAAAATAAATCTTAGAATATGGAAGTCATGTATGGTTCTCCATACCGATTTTTAACAAATAACATTGTTCCAAAAGTTTAAATGAATTTTCAAGTACTTTACTCTTGTTAAAACGTAAAAGGTTGCAGGTAAACTACCCCTTCCCCTTAACCAATCTTCACCAAAATCAAAAGGCCTTGAGACCTCTACAATTCAGGGAAGTATGCAAAAAATTATTTGATTCTGTTTGATTTTGCGGCTGTTATCGTTTCCCATAGAAAATACGCTTGATAAAAAAACGTTGCAGGTAAACTACCCCTTCCCCTTAACCGATCTTCACCAAAAACAATAGGTCTTGAGTACTCTACAAATCACGGCTGTATGCAAAAAATTATTTGATTCTGTTTGAATTTGCGGCTGTTTTCCTTTGCCATAGAAAATACCCTTGTTAAAAAAACGTTCCAGGTAAACTACCCCTTTCCCTTAACCGATCTTAACCAAAAACAATAGGTCTTGAGAACTCTACAATTTAGGGCTGTGTGCAAATAATCTTTTGATTCTGTTTGAATTTGCGGCTGTTATCGTTTGCCATAGGAAATACCCTTGCTAAAACATAAAACGTTGCAGGTAAACTACCCCTTTCCCTTAACCGATCTTCACCAAAAACAATAGGTCTTGAGAACTCTACAATTCAGGGCTGTATACGAACCTTTATTTAATTCTGTTTGAATTTGCGTCTGTTATCGTTTGCCAAAAAAAAAAAATTTCCCTTGATAAAAAAAACCGTTGCAGGTAAACTACCCCTTTCCCTCAACCGATCTTCACCAAAAACAATAGGTCGTGAGTACTCTACAAATCTAGGGCTGTATGAAAAAAATTATTTGATTCTGTTTGAATTTGCGGCAGTTATCGTTTGCCATAGAAAAAAAATCTACACACACACACACACACTTTTCGGAAAACGACTTTTTTTCATGTTTTGAGTGTAGTAGAATCAGAATCTGCAATAATCTCGAACACGATTTTTTTTGCCATCACCATACTTCCATTCCTTAAGGAATATGGAAGTAAAATGAATGTTTCTTTGTTTGTCCCGTATGCGTTCCTATACCATTCATCCGATTGCGATGAAACTTCGGTGAGTTGTTGTGCGCACGTCCGCGAAGGTTTCTTCCACATCTCCTCCTAAACCACTGTACCGATTTCAACCAAACTTGGCACAAATATTTTACGCAACGGAAGAACCAACATAGGATAGGTGTTTTTACGATGGGGTCCTTTTGGGGGTTCTTTGGGGTCTTCCACATCGCCTCCTAAACCACTGGACCGATTTCAACCAAACTTGGCACAAATATTTTACGCAAAGGGAGAACCAACATAGGACAAGTGTTTTTTCGATACGATCCTTTGGGGGTCCTTTGGGGTCTTCCACGTCTCCACCTAAACCATTGGACCGATTTCAACCAAACTTGGCACAAATATTTTACGCAACGGGAGAACCAACATAGGACAGGTGTTTTTTTCGATACGATCCTCTGGGGGTTCCTTTGGGGTCTTAAAAAACTATTAGATCTGGTTACTATGGCAACCCAATAGAATAGATTCTGTTCTAAATATATTATCGCATTGAATTGAAGACCACGCGAACGAAGTTGTGGGCAACAGCTATTTATTTTTAAGAAGCCTACTTTAATTAAACTTTATTAATTAAACTAACATTTTCATTACGTACAACGTGAAACTCCGTAGCGAAGCACGGGTATTCTGCTAGTCATGTATAAGAGAAAATATATCGTGCGTGGCAGGCAAGCATATCTCAGTTATGTACTGTTTACGTTTCCATTTTATTATTATCACTACCGCAATAAAAAGGCAGGGAAGACACACACACACACACACACACACACAATTCGCGTTATTTCTGGCCTCATTCATGTTTATTTTCTTACATTTGCACGGTTTTTAAATGGAAAGTGCCGAACCCATACCAACATAACGCATGCAAGCCGAAAAAGTGTCCAGCGTGGATAGCGATTTGCTTCCTGTGGATCGCTGGGCAGTGTAACTGCACGTGTTTACAGAGGAACGATTCATAGACAGACTTTTCGTCTTTAGGGAATGAACCATCTGCAAGATGCTGAGGGTCCATGAGTGACTTCGGAGCGCTCCTTCTTTTCCGCGTGTTTGTTCTGTTAAACGTACACTGTAGATTCGCAGATTTATTCTAAGCAACGCTCAATAGGAAATGTTGAAAATTTTTGTCCACGGTGAACCCTCATACACACTAAACCTGCTCTGATGTTTTAATTACGGACATCATAATATTAAAACTTTGGAAACTTGAGCACTACTTAATGGAGATCAATCATTAACTTATACAAGCCATTAATTTTATGCATATTTTTTATATATATATGTGTACAACGTTATCGGCAACAAAGTAGTAGTTTTTGTTAAAATTCCTTCCCGGGATATTTGGCCGTAGTCCAATGTTTTCTACAAAACCAGACGTTTCGGCAATGCCATTGACTTCCATCATCAGTGAAAATCGAGTGCGATAACGTGAGGTGGTATATGTTAGTGACCACAGTACTGTGGTTAAGGCTGAAGCAGTAAGTAGAAAGAAGTAGTTTCTATGGTAATATTCCATTTCGAAAATGATTTTAAAAATAAATCTTAGAATATGGAAGTCATGTATGGTTCTCCATACCGATTTTTAACAAATAACATTGTTCCAAAAGTTTAAATGAATTTTCAAGTACTTTACTCTTGTTAAAACGTAAAAGGTTGCAGGTAAACTACCCCTTCCCCTTAACCAATCTTCACCAAAATCAAAAGGCCTTGAGACCTCTACAATTCAGGGAAGTATGCAAAAAATTATTTGATTCTGTTTGATTTTGCGGCTGTTATCGTTTCCCATAGAAAATACGCTTGATAAAAAAACGTTGCAGGTAAACTACCCCTTCCCCTTAACCGATCTTCACCAAAAACAATAGGTCTTGAGTACTCTACAAATCACGGCTGTATGCAAAAAATTATTTGATTCTGTTTGAATTTGCGGCTGTTTTCCTTTGCCATAGAAAATACCCTTGTTAAAAAAACGTTCCAGGTAAACTACCCCTTTCCCTTAACCGATCTTAACCAAAAACAATAGGTCTTGAGAACTCTACAATTTAGGGCTGTGTGCAAATAATCTTTTGATTCTGTTTGAATTTGCGGCTGTTATCGTTTGCCATAGGAAATACCCTTGCTAAAACATAAAACGTTGCAGGTAAACTACCCCTTTCCCTTAACCGATCTTCACCAAAAACAATAGGTCTTGAGAACTCTACAATTCAGGGCTGTATACGAACCTTTATTTAATTCTGTTTGAATTTGCGTCTGTTATCGTTTGCCAAAAAAAAAAAATTTCCCTTGATAAAAAAAACCGTTGCAGGTAAACTACCCCTTTCCCTCAACCGATCTTCACCAAAAACAATAGGTCGTGAGTACTCTACAAATCTAGGGCTGTATGAAAAAAATTATTTGATTCTGTTTGAATTTGCGGCAGTTATCGTTTGCCATAGAAAAAAAATCTACACACACACACACACACACACACACACACTTTTCGGAAAACGACTTTTTTTCATGTTTTGAGTGTAGTAGAATCAGAATCTGCAATAATCTCGAACACGATTTTTTTTGCCATCACCATACTTCCATTCCTTAAGGAATATGGAAGTAAAATGAATGTTTCTTTGTTTGTCCCGTATGCGTTCCTATACCATTCATCCGATTGCGATGAAACTTCGGTGAGTTGTTGTGCGCACGTCCGCGAAGGTTTCTTCCACATCTCCTCCTAAACCACTGTACCGATTTCAACCAAACTTGGCACAAATATTTTACGCAACGGAAGAACCAACATAGGATAGGTGTTTTTACGATGGGGTCCTTTTGGGGGTTCTTTGGGGTCTTCCACATCGCCTCCTAAACCACTGGACCGATTTCAACCAAACTTGGCACAAATATTTTACGCAAAGGGAGAACCAACATAGGACAAGTGTTTTTTCGATACGATCCTTTGGGGGTCCTTTGGGGTCTTCCACGTCTCCACCTAAACCATTGGACCGATTTCAACCAAACTTGCACAAATATTTTACGCAACGGGAGAACCAACATAGGACAGGTGTTTTTTTCGATACGATCCTCTGGGGGTTCCTTTGGGGTCTTAAAAAACTATTAGATCTGGTTACTATGGCAACCCAATAGAATAGATTCTGTTCTAAATATATTATCGCATTGAATTGAAGACCACGCGAACGAAGTTGTGGGCAACAGCTATTTATTTTTAAGAAGCCTACTTTAATTAAACTTTATTAATTAAACTAACATTTTCATTACGTACAACGTGAAACTCCGTAGCGAAGCACGGGTATTCTGCTAGTCATGTATAAGAGAAAATATATCGTGCGTGGCAGGCAAGCATATCTCAGTTATGTACTGTTTACGTTTCCATTTTATTATTATCACTACCGCAATAAAAAGGCAGGGAAGACACACACACACACACACACACACACACAATTCGCGTTATTTCTGGCCTCATTCATGTTTATTTTCTTACATTTGCACGGTTTTTAAATGGAAAGTGCCGAACCCATACCAACATAACGCATGCAAGCCGAAAAAGTGTCCAGCGTGGATAGCGATTTGCTTCCTGTGGATCGCTGGGCAGTGAAACTGCACGTGTTTACAGAGGAACGATTCATAGACAGACTTTTCGTCTTTAGGGAATGAACCCTCTGCAAGATGCTGAGGGTCCATGAGTGACTTCGGAGCGCTCCTTCTTTTCCGCGTGTTTGTTCTGTGAAACGTACAATGTAGATTCGCAGATTTATTCTAAGCAATGCTCAATAGGAAATGTTGAAAATTTTTGTCCACGGTGAACCCTCATACACACTAAACCTGCTCTGATGTTTTCATTACCGACATCATAATATTAAAACTTTGGAAACTTGAGCACTACTTAATGGAGATCAATCATTAACTTATACAAGCCATTAATTTTATGCATATTTTTTATATATATGTGTACAACGTTATCGGCAACAAAGAAGTAGTTTTTGTTAAAATTCCTTCCCGGGATATTTGGCCGTAGTCCAATGTTTTCTACAAAACCAGACGTTTCGGCAATGCCATTGACTTCCATCATCAGTGAAAATCGAGTGCGATAACGTGAGGTGGTATATGTTAGTGACCACAGTACTGTGGTTAAGGCTAAAGCAGTAAGTAGAAAGAAGTAGGTTCTATGGTAATATTTCATTTCGAAAATGATTTTAAAAATAAATCTTAGAATATGGAAGTCATGTATGGTTCTCCATACCGATATTTTCGTGTTGTTGTTACAGTTGTATTTAAGTTATACTTAGCAATTCTCTTTATTTTCAGTCCAGATAGGATTACTTTAGATACAGCTCGTTTTCCTTTGATCAATTAGATACTCCCATCTTCTTTTGGTATTTAAAATTTTCAAAGTGGTTATATTTTATTGTTCATCATTCTGGTCCAGTCTTCCATCAATCATTTATACATTAGATATTTTTTCTCTTCTCCAATGGTCTGCTGTTTTTCTAATTTGTACTCCTCAGAAATTAATTATGGATTAATGAAGTTATTCTTTTGGTATTGAATCAATGCGGTTATTATTTATTGTTCATCATTCTGGTACAATATTCCATCACTTATTTATATATTAAATATTTTTCTCCTCTCCAATGGTCTACAGTTTTTTCCAATCTGTACTCATCAAGAGTTAATAATACTCTAATGAATTTATTTAATAGATATTTTGGTTGCTAAGGTTCAAACACTCCTTCTCATTGGTTGACAATTTGGCAATATTGTTAAACATGGCTATTGTTCTTCTATACAAAATTATTAAAATCTTTTAAATTAACATAATTTCCTTATACTAACTGTAACACTAAATATAATATCATCATTGTATTGCTTTTCCCCTACACATTAATTTGATATCTTCATGACTACTTTTCTTCAACTAATAACCAATCCATACATTTAACATTTTGGTTTTCTTTTGTAAATTAACTCTAAACTAATTATTTTATATCTATTTTTGTTTTCCATACTCTTACCGTAAAACCTAACACGATTACATGCATTAATTCATTATTTCTTATTGTTTTTGTATTAAATTTTACAATTTTCTTGAAACAAATACGTACAGAAGCCGGCAGAGGCAAAAAGTGGGAGTTACTTCTTACAACACAAATTTCACGAACCCGCAAGAGATCGACCATGGTCGCGGAGTTCAGACTATGCACTGGCCATGACTACCTCCAAGCCCATTTACACCAATTCGGCCTGGTGAATTCCAACATCTGCCCGCTGTGCAATGGAGGAATGATGGATGGACAACACCTACCTGTCTGTCCTGAACTGGCGAACCTGCAACCGCGAACTTTATCCTGTCTGTACTTTGAGGCTCGCCGCCGAATGGCTGAACTGCCGAGAGCGGGGATTGGATAAAGTAAACAATTATCTTGTTCCCAAATATAGGACTAATGCCTAGAATAAATAATTCTCTTTATCTTCATTCATTACAACTGATTATGTTAATATCGTTAATTTTAAGTGTTTTAAACATAATTACCATAATACAATTAACTAAACTATAACATCTGATTAGCTATAATCATTATACAATATAACATAACTCTTTTTTTTAAAAACATTTTAGGCCAATGCCAGTATCCAATATTGAACATATCTTGTCACTGGTCCTGTTACTCATTAGTTGTAATATTACATATGATTAATTATAATCATAACAAAACATAATAGAAATTGAACATTAGGTGAGTATTAGTATTTCATATTGAATATACTTACAGTATACAGTACATAATTCCCTTTACCTATGCTTAGTGTAACAGATTATGGGTTTGCCATTAAGCTTAATAGTTTTAAAATCTAAATCCCTTAATACAAATAACTGAAATATAACACTGGATTGTTTATTATCCTTATAACACAACATAATTCTGCCATTAAACATTTAAGGAATTCAGTATTTTATATTTAACAAACATTTCTTTTATACTGATGATAAACATTTTATTTTTTATAAAATTATTCAATTACTTCAATTATTCAATTATATAATTATTTCTGGTAACATATAGTTTGTTTATTATCTCTGGGTCCTATTCATGGTTTATTAGCTATTATAATATTCACATCACTTTTCTTTCTCAATTATAACTAGTTTATTTCTCTTTATAACATTGTATCGTTATTTTATCAACACTATTCCGTCATTATTATTATTATTATTATTATGTTTGTCTTTACCTTCGATTTTCACATTAAATTATCTCATGTTTACTTACTATTTTTATTTCACAATTCAACTTTGTACTTTTATTATTGGTAATATTTATGATAATTCTTTCTGAAATAGGGCATTTGGACTCATTATGATAACTATATTCTTTTATCACTTTTCCAATCTATTGGGTATTGTCATAGTCATTGTCTTTGTCTGTGTCAGATTTAGTTTATTGGTCTTGTTCTATTAATTCTGTTTATTAGCTTTTCAGTTTACAGCTTTTCTTCATTCATTTAAACTTGCAAATCTTGTGCTATCTTCTGTCACGTTACAACACACACACACAAATTGCACACTACGCATATATAAAATAAAATATTAAATTCTATTCTTTACAGTTTTATTTACAAGTAAAATCACTAAGGAATACCTCTTTATACAATATGCAAGACCTTTGGCACAAACAAAAATAAAACTTATGTTAAACCCCAAATCTTAAAAATTCTAGATGTTTTTGTGTATTTAAATTGACTTTCATCTTTTTGTGGATATTGTTACAACATTACAAAATATGCTACATGTTTCTCGGCTATTCCAGCGGAGTCCAGCTGTAATGTGTGTGTGCGTATGTATTGCTGCTACTTTGAGATGAAAGACAATTACGTGACTCTTGTCACGCGTCCGCACCGTCTTTTCCAGACCATACCGGTCCACGCGCCCTAATTTCAAGGCTGCAGTCAATTATGTTCTAGTGTTTTCTAGTAGACGCCATGTAGGGAATATTCTGGAACCTCAGCAGGGTATAAATACAAGTACTCAGCGACACTCAGTTGCAGTTTGAGTAGTGATTTATTCGAGTGCGGTTCATAGTATTGTGGCAAAGTGTTACATGTTTTATAATTGTGAAAGACTCATTGACATTATTATTGCGTGTGAACAATTTTTATTTGATTTGTTGTAAGAGACTATCTTGTTGATTACAAACTGTTTAATTGTGATAATTAAAGCTGGTGATTAGTGACTTAATTGGTGTCTTGTACTTTGTTTTCCACTGTACTATAAGACGATCACTAGACAGTCATAACAATATGAATACACTACATCAAATCTGACTTGTATCAACACACAGGCCTAACCCACATATTAAAAATTACAAATTTTGACCTGAAAAGGTGTTTTGATTACACGCAAACTTCAACAAATGAAGAATTAATCAAACAAATTCTTTTTGAAATAAGTTAATACCTTTAATAGTCATCATTCCTCTACTTTCCTCCTTTTACTTGACTGCATAATTAAGCTATTGAATGTCTAGTTATAAGCTTTTTCAATGAAATTCCTAATCCATATTCCTGCTACGAGGGAAAGCAAAACATCTTTCAAACTATAACTGTCTTCAATTGGTTATTTACAGAATAATTAATCTAAACATATAATTCAACAATGCAATATGCTACAACTGTATTTAAACAACTTTTTTTAACAATCACAAGTGATTCCTTAAAACAATAATGCGCATATTGAATTTGAACCAATTTTTAAAAATCAATAAATTTGATTTGATTTCATATTTGGTGTATTGCTACAACAGCACAGAACAATCTACGCGTTTATCGAATATGCCAGAAGAATCTCGATGTAAGCGTGTGGTGTACATGCTACTAGACGCAATTTGCGAGAAACTTCTCGACTGTGCCGGGCTTCGTTCGGGCGCTCGGACTGTGTCAAGGCCGTAGTAATTACGTAGTTCACGAGAGATAAGACGCAGTTTGGAAGCTTCTGGTGTGTGAGCGTGACTATAAATACATCGGGTAGCGGCCTTAGTTTTCAGTTCAATGCGAGATATTGGATAGTGCGGTTTGAGAGTATTAGTGCGATATATTTCCAGAGTGGTTCGAGTTATTACTGTGTACATTCAAGTAGTTATTATTGAAGTGTTGCGTTTTATATTCGGACGGTATAATTGTAATACAATTGAGTCTTAATATTTGTGGACATTTTATTGCGTGTGAACAATTTTCATTTGATTTGTTGTAGAGACTGTGTTGTTAATTACGAACTGTTTTACTGTAACAATTAAAGGTGTGATTAGTGACTTAATTGGTGTCTTGTACTTAATTTGTTTCCACTGTACCTACAACGATCGAGTAGACCGTCGTAACAGTGGTGTCAGAAGTGGGATAGAACGGATAACAGTGGAAACAGCGGACACTTTGTACAAGACGAGTGTGATTCGTAATTAATCGATAAACAATGGATGCCAGTCAGATGATGGAAAATTTACAGGCGCTGCTGTTGCAGACAGAAAAACAACAGGACGAGAAACGCAGGCAGGAGGCGGAAGAAGCAGAAAAACGACAGGATGAAAAACGTAAGCAAGAAGCAGATAAAACGGAAGCTCTCTTTGAAGTTATGCAGAAACAGTTGCAAGAACACAGTACCGCAGAATTGGGTATCCTAATAGGTGAGCTTAATAAACAAGTTACTAAAATATCGGAGGTACAAGAATCAATGACATTAAAAATAGCTGAAGTAGAAAAATCTGTCTTGATTGTTGAAGAATCGATGTCTACAAAAATATCTGTTATAGAAGAATCTGTGTCAAGTAAAATATCTGCAGTAGAAAACTCAATGGCAAACATAAGAGAACAAATTAAAAGTGAAGTCGAACAGTGCATGAAGATTCAACCAAAACAAATTTCTGAACAGACTGTACCAGTGATAAAGACAGAAAAAGACACAGAAAATAAGTTAATAGAGAAAGTCTATTTTCCTGCAGTAGCGACAGTTCATGTCAAAGCTCCAACCTTTGACGGAAGCAGTCACTGGGCAACGTACCTCCGCCAATTTGAAGCTGCTGCATGCGCAAATAATTGGACAGAGAAAGACAAGGCTGTTTCACTTGTTCTTGCATTAAAAGGACCCGCGGCAGAATTACTACAGAAAGTGCCACCTGACAGCCAGAACATCTATGCCGAGTTGATAAAAGCTCTAGAATTACGCTACGGTGATAAACATTTGCGAGAGGTGTACTACGCTCAGTTGAGACCAAGACGACAACGTTCCGGGGAAAGTCTTCAAGAATTTGAAGCAAGTATCCACAGATTGATTAGATTGGCCTATCCTGAAGCACCAGAATACTTCCGAATAAGGTTTATGGTGCAGACATTTATTGATGGCATCGGAGATTGTGAACTTCAGCAAGTGTTACGAATGGCAAGACACCGAGATAGCTCAGAAGCTCTTGTTCACACCCTAGAGTTTGAAGCTGCCAAGTCAGCGTCCCGCTACATTAATGGGTTTGTGCCATCACGTTGCAGTCAGAAGATCCCTGTATCACATTACCATTACGATGGGTGCAGAAGAACAGTGTTGTCGGACAAACAATTCAAAAGTTCAAGAGAGTCACAACGATTTGAAAAAGACAAAAGACCGAAATGTTACAACTGTGGAAAACGTGGTCATCTACAGGTAGAATGTTGGGAGAAGAAGATACCGAGAGAAGAGACTGATCGCACCAATTGGAGAAGTAAAGGCCCAGAACAGCACACAGTTTCCACGCTACATAAGATCAGTGGAAACTTGATTGTTAACGGATTTGCGGATGGTAAACCAACATCATTTACAGTTGACACGGGTGCAACAGTGTCCATTGTGCGCCCTGACTTAGTCTGTAACCGCCATCCTCTAATTAGCTCTTGTACAATACAGACTGTGACTGGAAGCCCCGTGAAGGTGCTAGGAAAGGTAGACGTACGTGTACGCCTGGGTCTTCTTGAGTTTAGCCACCAAATGCTCGTTGCAGACATTGTCGGTGAAGTGATTCTTGGCACGGACATTATGAATGCCTACAGATTCATTGTGGACTTAAGAGAGAATGTCCTGTGTGTCGGCCAAGAGGAGATAAAGCTTTCCATGGCTAAAACGACAGGGTCTACCAACCATTCGATTAAGCGAGTGGCATTAGTCGAAGAAAAAGTTAACAAGTCTGGTCAAGAGGAACCCTCCCTGTTGCCAGCGGAAATGGAGGAAGAACTAGTAGAGGAAGTACAAATAAGTATAAGGACAAAAGAAGTGATTGGAAAGCCAACTATGGGTGTCGAGACAAAACTCTTGCTTGTTGCTGAGCTGATAGAAGCGCCCGAGGGTAAAGTGGCTGAAGATGAGGTTACGCAAGAGGTTGTTGACGAGGACCAAACAGACTTGGATCAGCCAGTGGTATTTCGGTCATCAGTACATGACGCAACAGGAGCGATTCCAGCGAAACTAGTGGTTGCGCAAAAGACTCGCATTCCTGGGTACGTGGTGTTCGGATCACACGAGACTGAATTCGAAGATCGGGAAAATTATCCTTTGCAAAGACGTCCACCTAGATCGCCTGGTCGAGTATTACTTCGGAGACGCTTTACCAGTTCGGGACGAACAGGCTTAAGGAGGGGACAGTGCTACAACAGCACAGAACAATCTACGCGTTTATCGAATATGCCAGAAGAATCTCGATGTAAGCGTGTGGTGTGCGTGCTACTAGACGCATTTTGCGAGAATCTTCTCGACTGTGCCGGGCTTCGCTCGGGCGCTCGGACTGTGTCAAGGCCGTAGTAATTACGTAGTTCACGAGAGATAAGACGCAGTTTGGAAGCTTCTGGTGTGTGAGCGTGACTATAAATACATCGGGTAGCGGCCTTAGTTTTCAGTTCAATGCGAGATATTGGATAGTGCGGTTCGAGAGTATTAGTGCGATATATTTCCAGAGCGGTTCGAGTTATTACTGTGTACATTCAAGTAGTTATTATTGAAGTGTTGCGTTTTATATTCGGACGGTATAATTGTAATACAATTGAGTCTTAATATTTGTGGACATTTTATTGCGTGTGAACAATTTTCATTTGATTTGTTGTAGAGACTGTGTTGTTAATTACGAACTGTTTTACTGTAACAATTAAAGGTGTGATTAGTGACTTAATTGGTGTCTTGTACTTAATTTGTTTCCACTGTACCTACGACGATCGAGTAGTCCGTCGTAACACTTGTTTATTTAACACTCTTCAAATGAAATTGTGAAATGTATTCGTACAATTCATCTTCAATGCAGATACTTTCTGATTTGCTACACGCTTGAGATTTTTATTTGTTTACTATAACATGGGCTGTTCAATTAAATGATTATTACTCATTAAACTATAACTAGTACATTATCAAACACTAGTTGCAAAGGGCTAAATATTCCTATCTACTGATCTTTGTAACCAGTTCACTTAACTCATCTGTCCAAATGTTCTGACTCGCTGGAGGAAACAAAAACTAATTACAAATTTTCCTTCTTAAACACAAGGGCTGTTCTTCATAACACAGTTAATTTTTCCAAAGGCAATTCACCTTAACTGTATTCAGCTAACAATTTCTGGCATTTCATTTCTGTTATTTTGTACTATCTTACTCAAATAAATAAATTCATTTAAAGCTGCCAGTTCTCATTAACTAATCTCTCTCTCTCTCTCTCTCTCTCACACCCACGCATGCACGCACACGCACGCACACACACACACACACACACACACACACACACACACTAGACTTTTTTGGATGTTATATGTTGATGTTAATAATGGATGAGGTCCATTTATGTTTAGCTATTTCCATGTTTCGGCAGAGCCATCTCTACCATCGTCAGGCACAATACTCTTCGATGACTTAAAATAAGAAAACAACAAAACACAATGCAGACCGCAAACTCGAAAAAGGACAGGGGCATACACACACACAATTTTAATATTATAAAACTAGTTGTAAAATATATTATTTTTTTATTAATCTGACCTATAAAAAAAATTTTACTTGAAAGTCCCAAGAAGGACTAAGGAGGTTCTTTCAATCACATTTTCGTTACATTGTGGGTAGTATTTTTACTCACACAAGACAAGAACACAACTCAATGCATACTTGTCAAACCTACTCTTTAATGCTATTGTTACAACGATCTAATGATCGTCGTATGGTACAGTGGAAAACAAAATGCAAGACACCAATTAAGTCACTAATCACCAGCTTTAATTATCGCAATTAAACAGTTTGTAATCTACAAGATAGTCTCTTACAGCAAATCAAATAAAAATTGTTCACACGCAATAAAAATGTCAACTGATATAAAACACAATTGTATTGCAATTGTCCCGCACAATTATAAAACATATAACACTTCGCCACAATACTTCGAACCGTACTGTGTAAATCGCCAACAATCACTTAACTTGACCATCGCTGAATGGCTGTATTTATACCCCGCTGATTTCCAGAATAATCTGTCACTTTGGATGACTTGTTAAACAAACAGGTGCTCTCGAGAATCCACTAGAAACAGTGTCATTGAACAAACTGCGCTGACCGGTATGGTCTGGTATAGACTCGATAGTTGATGCGTAATTGGCTTTCACCGCAAAGTAGCAGCATTATGTATGCACACACACACACATTACAGCTGGAATATTTGAGAAACTTGTAGAACGTTCCGTATTACATAAAACTTTTTTCTGCATTATGTAACACTATTAACATTTTATAATTCTTCATTACCGATTAACATTTAGTTATCTTATTAATTTACCTTATTTCCGTCTTGTGACTTATTTTTCCTGTTGACGCGTTTCGGAGCTCTTCAATGCTCCATCTTCAGAAAATCCGTTGCTTAGACTTCGTCGCGTTAATATTAAAATCTGGTATTGAAAACATATGTACAACACTAAAACAACACATTTACACGATGGTCACATATATGAAACTATATAGTTCGGGTGCGCCCAACACTGTCACATGTTAGACTGTCCGGTATCAATTACACTGTGTCTCTTAGTTCTATTCAAGATTGTATCGTATAGATAGTGCGATCTAAAGTCCAGTTGCTCGTTCAATACATTGTCGGGTTCAAACTTGAATGCCTGGTAAATTTCGAATTCTTCAACAGCATTCATGAATAGTCCTTTATCACATATATGTATGGCTTTAAAATTCGATTCAAAATTTTTGTAATTATGGCCTTTAGATATTAGATGCTTCGCGAATTGAGAGCGGTTCGTGTAAATATTATTTTTGGGTAGATGTTCTCTAAATCTCTGTAAAAAACCTGTCTGACCAATATAGAATTTATCGCAATCGCTAAAATTTATTTTATATATTCCGGTTTTTTCAGTAGTAGGTTGACGTGATTTAGTTTTTAGTAAGTTCCCTATGCTATTGTTGGTACGGAATGATATTATGATATTTCATTTTTTGAACTCGTTTACAAGAGCTAAGGCAGTTCTTCTTGAATAAAATGTGGATATGTATTTTATTTTTGTATCTCCGCTTTTTTTATGGTTGGTTGCATGTTTGTGTAACAATTTATCTATTAAAGTTGGTTGGTACCCATTGACAATAGCAATATGTTTAATGATGTTAAGTTCTTCTATATAATCGTTTCGTTCCATCGGTATTGTTGCTAGTCTGTGTGTAAGACTATTAAATGCCGCTATTTTTTGTACATATGGGTGATAGGGGCTGGCGTGTATAACCATATCAGTGGAGGTTGGTTTTCTATATATCTTGTAACGGAGTTTGTTAATACGTTTTATTAAAGTTAGATCCAGAAAATTTAGTTCATTGTTGTACTCAACTTCAATAGTAAATTTCATGTTGGGATTAATACTGTTCATATGCGTGAGTAATTGGTGTAGTTGTCTTTCGGTGCCATTAAATATTACTATGGTGTCATCAACATATCTTTTATATAGTTTAATGTGTTTGTGAAACTTATTATTTGCTGATAATAGGTATGTGTTTTCATAGTGGTTAAGGTAGATTTCGGACAAAATAGCAGATAACGGTGACCCCATTGCTAGCCCGTTTTTTTGGATAAAGAAATTTCCGTCGAAAGCAAAATAATTTTGTTTTAAAATAATGTCTAAAATATATATTAATTCGTTTATCATCTGTTGCTCCATTATTTTGGTTTTCAATAGGTTATTCTTAAGGATATTTAAGGTTTTTTGAATTGGTATGTTCGTATATAGGTTTACTATGTCGAACGATGCTAGTTTGTATTGTACTTCCATATTGAAATTTTTTGTTATATTAATTAATTCTAAACTGTTTTTAAGGCTATTGTCGTTTTGTATATTTATATTATTTTTTATTATTTCGGATAATTTCTTTGCAATTTTATAGCTTGGTGCTGTGGTAAAATTGATGAGCGGTCTGATTGGTGTGTTAACCTTTACATTTAGTAACACATAGCATGATCAATTAATATTTTATACAGCCAGGTTGCTCCATGAATGTTTTATATTTACAGGAGGAGAAACATGATCAGAGGCTGCTCAAGATTAGATATGCTTTGTAATGAGGATATACAGAGCAAATTTAATTCATCCCCATTGTTTGAAAAAACTGATGAATATAAATGGAAGGAACATGTTCTTTGCATGGAAAAGATCTCTACACCAAAGGGTACATATTTTTATGCTCTAAATGGTAGTGATAACTTAGGAAGGCCCAGAAGACTATTGTCTGATTTTTAATTCAACTTAAAATGTTTGTAAATATTAACAATTTAAATTCACAAAGTACGTAAGGCATCTGAAACTCGAACAGGTGTCTACACATACTCAGAATGGAAGAAGAAGAACAATTTGCAAAACTAAAAGCACCGAAAACTTATATAAACTGTTTCCTTCAGGCCCACTAAACAAATTTAATTTATTACTCTCATTGAAAGAACTCATTTTTGAATTCTGGTCTGGGGGGGGGGGGGAAATAATTTATTTTCTGGGTATAAAGCTGAAATTCAGTATTTGATGTTATCTGTATGATATTTGTTGCTACTGTAGTTCCCCTAGTCATTACTGGAAAGTGTAGAAAGCTCAAAATAAATGGCGAGGTCTTCAACAACATACAGTGTAGGTGTCACTGATGATCTGTAGGACCTGAAATTCTGATAGAACACTTTAATGATACCTGGTAGGAATACTTGGTAAAATGAATTTAACAGAGTTAATTTCAGTCTACCCTTGACTACTTTAACACTGTCATCTTATAGACAGCAACTGCAATAAAACACTCGTACCACTGTCAATACCTTGTTTATTTATCATTATCACAAATACTTTTTCACAAGTACAAATATAACACATAAAAAACACATTTTGATTCACAATTGTGATGCTGATTATTAACACAGCCGTAATTTATACAGACAAAAGATAACACACAAATATAATACTGATCCACAAACACACACAGTAACTCCTGTAACTCACAACCCGGACTCTCAATGAACACTGATTAACTCTGTCTCTTACAATTCTATATAATATAGTTGGTAATGGTGTCATTCACAAACATGTGTCATTTCAGTACTGATCACACTAGTATAGTCTAGGTTGTACCAGGCGTATAATCTAGAACCTGGTAGAACAAAGTATGTTTATCTATAAATGTATTGCACACTGATATAGAACATTCTAGTGTGTTCTATAAATAGTCTCTATTAATATATACATAAGGTATACATAAATTAGGGATAATATAAATACACATGACTAACATTACCTACACACTTTACCTACTTGTATGCTAATGACAAATAGTTCTAATAATACCACTGACAATATTACTTTGAATACGGGTTGGGGGTTCTCTAGTGTACAACAATTATCCCCTCCTTAAAACCCTCAACTAAATTCACATACAAGTCTACAAAGTTCACAAATATTACAAATTTACAAATCTATTTAGTATTTACAAAATTTTTCTTCTTGGCCAAAGGTTGTAGGTAGCTCTTCAATGTCTGGAGGGTCATCGCTGGATTTGTCCGCTTTTACTTGTGTGCTGGTCTTCATGTAGTCCGGTCATAGAGGTTGTATTACCACCTTCAATGACCCTCGGCTGCATGCACTTTCACTGGTGGAAATGTCCTTAGGGAATGTGGATTTTCAACATTCTCTTCATTGTTCTGTTGGGTTTCCCCTTGGGTTGTAGATGGGAGTTAACCAATGTTCAATGCCCCATGTTGCTAGTGCTTGCTGCCATTGATGGGAAATTAATTGACAGCCATTGTCAGTCAACAGACCATGGGTAACCATAGCGACTCAAGACTTCGGTTCTTAATATTGTCAGGATCTATCCAGCCATGGCTTCTGGAATCGAAAAAGCCTCCATCCAGCAGCTGAATAGGTCCATGATCACTAGGATTCCCATTGTTCCTTGTGATGTTCTGGGGTATGGGCCCATCAAGTCAAGTGCGATGACTTCCCAAGGGCATCTCCCACACATAGTGGTGTCACTCTTCTGGTTGCTGCACAACCAGCCTTCTGGTTGGTGGCAGCCTTAGTACAAGCACAGATGGAACATGTCTGGATGTAACTGGCAATATCCCACCTCACGGAAACCCAGAAGAACCATCACCCTATGGACTGGTAGGTTTCTATCTCTCCTCGATGCCCAGCCTTAGTGTTATCATGAAACATCTTTATAGCTCGTCTTGAACTGTTTTGGTACACCTTAACAATTCATTGTTCGTTTCATAATCCATTCCTTCAGGCCCAATCAATTTCTTGCCACTTCTTGACCACTTCAGTGTCTATACTATCTTCAGCTACCATTAAGACTGGTCCTTCTGACCTATCCAGTGTTTGTTTTGGAATTGCTCTTTCCAACAGCTGCATTTTCTCTGTCTCAGGATTCCCCCACAGATGTCTTGAAAGGCTATCTGCTACTTGACTGCTTGCCCCCAGGACATGACACACATCAAATCAAAGTCTGCCAAGAGAAAGGCCCAGCACATAAATTTTGATTTTGTACCAGCTATGAAGCCACTAAAATGATGAGTTGTCAGTGTATAGATGGAATTTCCTTCCTTCCAGTTAGCCCCAAAACTTCCCAACAGCCCATACCACTGCTAACACCTTCTTCTCTGCTGTGCAACAACGTCTTTCTGGTGGGGAGAATTTTCTACTGGCATAGTCTACTATGTCTCTTCCTCCATCCTTCTTTTCTTGGAATAATACTGCCCCTAATCCCATATCACTGGATCCGTTTGCAGACAGATATTCCTCTTTGCATCCAGGTAGGCAAGTCGAGGAGCACTGCAGATTCCTCCCTTGATTAAGGAAAAGCTTCTTCCTCCTTGTCAGTCCATTTGAAAGGATGTTTTTTATTCAACAGGTCTGTTAGTGGGACTGCTCTTGTCTCAAAATGTGGTACAGCTACTACACCACCCACAAACTCCTACAAACTGAAAAGAATTTGGGGTTTACTATAGGGTCTCTTCATCTGTTCAATAGCCTTGTTCTTCTCTGGCTGTCTTTCCTGACCCTCAGATATTAGGATCTGTCCTAAATATGCCACCTTTGGTGATTAAAAAATGACATTTCTTCAGTTGACAGGTTAGACCATCAATCTTGAGTCTTTCCAAAACTTAACTGAGGTGTTCAAAGTGGTCCTGTAGATGCTTACTGATATCAGAATGTCATTCAGATAGACTTGGCAGAATTCTGCAGTGTAGCCAGATAACACTTCATCCATCAGGCGCATGAAGATAGCTGGTGCATTCTTCAGACCAAATGGCATAACCTTGAACTGATGAATAACCTTTGGCATAACCTTTCACTACCCACGTGGTGTAGTGAAAGTTGTCATTGGTCTGAAGCTTTCTTTGACTTCAACCTGTTAATACACAAGTTGAGATCCAGTGAACTGAAGATCTTTGAACCACTTGCTTTAGATGGTCCTTCAAATCTGGCATCAGATATCCACCTGCTGTGGTTTGGCTGTTTAACTTCCTGAAGTCTATATACAATCCATCCTTCTTCTTTGGTAACACAATGGATGTTGCCCAACTAGATGTTGGTTCTATTAATCCTTGGCATTCCATTTATTTTATCTTATCCAGAACAAACTTTCTTTTATCTAGGTTCATAGGATAGAGTCTTTGTTTTGTGGGTGTATCATGCTTACAGTTAATTCTATGTTTAACTGTCATGGAGCCTATCATATCTGTGACAACTTCTGGATAACTATGCAGCAATTCTCTGAGCTCCATTTCCTTTTCATTGCCCAAGGCTCCTATTTGGAGATCATCCAAAACTGAGGTAGTTGTTTCCTTTTTAATGCTGCTGTCACACCATGCCAATCTCAACCGTTTATCCTTCCCTAAAAATATTTTACATGTAGTAGAGTTTACAACCACTCCATACATATCTAAAATCTTATGGCCCAAGATAACATCTGGTGCCAAATCCTTGATTATCTGAACAGGCTTGATTATCTGAATGACTTGTCTTTGATGTTAATACTAATGGCTGGTGAGGGTTAGTGAAAGTCCAAAGTAATCTGTCCAATGCCACTGTTCTGTAACCACTTATCTCTATATACAGGAACTGATTTCAAGGGCAAACCGCATCCACCATAGGACATTTTTTCTTAAAATGCCCTATACCTTGCCACATCTAAAACATTTTCTGTAAGTTCTTTCCTCTGCAACAGGCTTTGTCTTAGTAGGAAGGCCCTCTTCTAATGGAAGCAGTTCTTCAAATATTTTGGGACAGGACTCTTTTACCAACAATCTGATGTTATCATAGAGTGTAACAGTACATTAAGAAACCTATTTTTAGCTGTTGACGAGTGAGTCACATTACGCACATGAAAAGTAATTTGTGTACAAAAACAATGTCGTTGTTTGGGTGAGGCCAGACAGAATGCGTCTTATGTAATCAAACTGTAAACAAGTGACGTCAGCGACGGCAGCAATGTGTGGCGGAAACCAGAAAAAAACTGGTTTTAAGTGCGGAGTAAAACGAACAGCGTTGTATAGAACAAAGGCAGTGCAACTCAGTCTCATCATAGCCGGCAGCCAGTACACACGCGTTTACAGTGCGCATGGGCAACCACAGTAGGCCGAGCAGCCAAGGTGGGCCTACCACATTCTAAATTGGGAACAGTGCAAAATTATACAACTTATACGTACTGGACCAGTCTTTTTAGCGGTTTTTTAATTTTTATCAGAACAATAATTCTGGAGAAAGTGCGCGGTTCCACCCATGTGGTGCAACACGCGGTTTCGCCGTGTGATGCAACGATGAGAAAGAAAAAAGTGAGACTCACGTAAAAACAGATAAGTGCAAAGACAAAAAGGTAAAATATAACGAGTCTAGGGAAAGTTTTTTTTGGCCAAATGATAAAATCAAACGTAATGAAACAAAACTATATACAGAGAGAGAGAGAGAGAGAGAGGGGGGGGCAATAGCAAAAGTACTGATTTGCTGTTGTTTTTTATTATATTTTTTTGTTTTGTAATTGAAATATAATTTTTTTAATTAATAATGAGATTTTATATTACAATGTGTTAAGTTAGTTTATTACGCCACTCTACCTATAACCTATTCTCTGTGTCCAAAAGTTTGTCTAACGGCCTTGGAATTTTCTGTGAGGGTGAGTTGGTATTTTAAGTTGTTTTCATAAGGAAAGTTGTTATGGTTTCCACATTTCCTCCAATAAAAATGTGGTGGTGACCCTGGGGCTTTTGGTGCTTTTGGAATTTTCTGTCTGTAAGTAAAAAAGTTGAATCGGGGCTTAATTCCTTCTTCTCTTTAATCGAAATGTTACAAGAGCAGCTCAATTATAAAAGGAACAGACTCATCATCACTCTTCTCAGGATGTGGATAACAAATGCTCCTGCTCGCATTCATGTTGGCTGACTCTCAGTTAGGATCTTTCTGTGTATTGTTGCTCTGACCGCTTCAAAGTCAAATGTCAATATTAATTATTTCTGAAAGTCAACCCAACTGAGGCTGAAACCTTTAATATTCTGCCACCAGATGGTTGCTTGACTGATTAATGATATGATTTGAGTATACATTTCCTGGGGTAGGTTTGTTCGATTTAGTAGTGATACACAGCTCCTAATGAATGACGATTGACATTCCTCCAACCTACTTTGGAATTCTGGTAATCTGTCTCTAATCACTTTCAAATCTATAGGAACCTGATGAGGAAAGTTATCGTTACTACCAGTTGGGCCTGTTTGGAGAAGACGTAAAATTTTCTCCTTAATCTGTTTGGTGTCACTTAGTCCTGTACCCAGTTGACTTAGTTGTGTGTCCAGTCTATTTACTGTGGTGTTGAACTCTGTTTTTAGGGAGTTTACTTGTTCCTGAACATTCTGTACTCTATTTGCACATTTGGCGTCTAGGTTCTTCAGTATTTCTTCTGTGCACATAACCCTGTGTGATAGAGCTTGTACTTGGGTCTGAATTTGTGAGGACTGTTCTAATTGGGCCTGAATTACTGGCATTATTTTATGAAACATGTTGCTTACCTTCATTTCCTGAATTTAAAAAGAAATAGGCAATCTGAGCAAATCGAGAGCACATTGTATATTATAAAAATTGTTATTTATGCATGTAAATTTATATCTTGTGTATTATATTTATGAATGTTTGTGTAATGTTATTTGTATAGCGGCAATAATCGTGTGTATGATGAGCAAACACAAAAGAATAATACTATGTGAATAATAATGACAAAATTTTAATTCATAATTTTTAGAAATTTTAATTAATAAAATTTGGAATGATTTTCAAAGTCAATATGATTTAAGAAGTGTTATTATTATTTTAAACACCCACCTATTACACCTTTTCTCGTTATATAATAATCTGTCGCCCAAGAACGTGGTGCGCAACCATCCCATTTAACTATTAAAAAAACAAAAATTACAAGTTAAATGAATGCTCTACTAGCAGGGTGACCAGACGTCCGGCTTTTGGAGGACATGTCCTCCTTTTTAAGGTTTGTCCTCCTGTCCTCCCGGCATTTGGGAAATATGAAAAATGTCCAGCATTTACCACAATATGAATTTGAAAAATAAAATTTTAATAGTCGTCTCTTTGATAAGTGTCTGGAGAGTGGAGATCGACCTGGCTGTCGCCTCACTAACGATCTCTAGTGCCATTCATGCTAACTACGAGTCTAACCTAACAGACCGTGTCTTTCTCCCCTCCAGCCTCCAGTCCAGTCTTTGTTTATAAAACAGGTTAATTACCTTCTGTCACGCTTCTTAAAATCCGAATACAGGATTACTCGAGTTTCGACACATTAAGTGTCATCATCAGATCCTCAATAAATATGGGTAAAACTACATTTGTTGATGTTTGTTACTATGTATGTGTTGTTTTTATTGTTTGAAGAGATGTGCAAACATCAACAAATGTAGTTTTACCCATATTTATTGAGGATCTGATGATGACACTTAATATGTCGAAACTCGAGTAATCCTGTATTCAGATTTTAAGAAGCGTGACGGAAGGTAATTAACCTGTTTTATAGTCTTAAATGCTTTTGGAGGCAAATAAAATGTTCAGTCTTTGTTTTCTTATCGTAACCTGCAATTTGTTGTTTGTTATTCCATAAATCTCAATTTTCGCTAAACGGAGATCATCCGATTTTGAGTTTGTGGTTATCAGTAAAGTGTATATTAATTCTAATACTTTAATGAAATGTCGGAGAAACGGAAGTGTAAATTCAGTGACATGTTGAAGGCGAAATATCCTAATTTTTCCACTGGAAGGAATGAACATGAATCCAAATGCCAGGTTTGTGACAATTACATTTCAGTTTCAAATAAAGGCAGTGGTGATTTAGATCGTGTCACATTAACAGTGATAAACATACGAAAAACATTCAAAATTCTGCAGGATGCTCTAAAGTTAGCTCTTTTTTTCTTCCTAAGTTTTCCAAACTTGACGATCAAGTAAGTGCAGCTGAGGGTACTGTAGAGTTTCATACAGTTAACCACCACCTATCTTACAGATCAAATGACTGTACATCTGTATTACTCAAAACATTATTCACTGATTCTGAGACTGCTAAAAAGTACGCCTGTGCCCGCACAAAAACAGAAGCAATAATAAATAATATTCTCTCCCCGCATGCTGTAGAAGTTGTGATCGAGGTTATGCATCGAATATCTTGCTTCGGTGTGTCCGTTGATGGTAGTAACCATGGAAATCAAAAGCTATTTCCAATTTTAGTCCAATATTTTGATTGGAAAACGGGAATAAAAACTAAAGTACTTGAGCTTAAGACTACTCCAAATGAAACTGCTAAAACAATAAGCAGCTATATACTGGATACGTTAAAAAACTACAATTTACAGTCTAAATGTGTTGCATTTAGTGGAGACAACACCAATGCTAATTTTGGTGGAATTAGCCGGAAATCAGGTGAAAATGTGTTCACCTATTTAAAATCAGGATTGGAAAATGATCTTCTTGTTGGAGTCGGTTGCCCAGCACATATCTTACACAACACCATACATCATGGATGTGACTTACTCAGCTATGACATCGATTCCATTGTTATGAAAATACATAACTACTTTTCAATATACACTGTTCGTACTGAGGAATTAAAAGAGTTTTGTGATTCCATAGAGATTCATTACCAACAGCTGATAAAACACTGTAAGACAAGGTGGCTTAGCCTATTCCCTTCAATTGAGAGAATATTAAAACTATACCCTGCATTGAAGGCTTATTTCTTATCACAAGAAAGAGCTCCTGAAATATTGACAAACTTTTTTCAAGACGACTTATCTGAGGCATATTTCTGGATCTTGCATTCTCTGATGTCCGTCTTTCATCTCAAAATTGAGGGTGCTCAAAAAGAGATGGCGTCTGTTATAGAGGTTAGATCTTACATTAAATCTATTGAAAAATCGTTGCAAGACAGGCAGAGTGAAAAGTTCATTCCTTTGAAAGTAAGAAACATTCTAAAGAATATCAGAGATAACGAGATGCATGAAAAGTGTGATGATTCTGAAAACGAGGTATTGATGCTTTATTCTTCCTGCCTTGATTATTTAAGAAAGTGGACCACTCAGTTGGATGAGTTTGAATGTTTTGAGTGGATGAATCTAAAAAAAGAATCAGCCAGCCTCCCATTCGAAAACTTAGTTCCAAGTCTAACTTACCTTCAAGAAAGGGGAATTCATATAGCAGATGACAAGTTATTTGACCAATTTCAATGCTTGAAACAGTTTATAGCTGCTCAAAGTGGGGATGATTTTTTTGACCAGCTGCTACACATGAAATGGGTGGAATTCTTCATGAAATGCATGGGATGCTTTTCAGAACTATTAAAAATTTGTAAATTTTACTTTGCTTTGCCCAGCTCTAACTCTAGTGTGGAAAGAGTGTTTTCCCACATAAACGTTGTAATAAAACACAATGTGTGTGTTAATTACAAATAATATATATATAATTAGATATTAATTGTTTTAAAAAAAAAATTTTTTCTTTATTGGTTATTTTTCATGTCATTAATTAGTTTTAATTGGTGTACTTGTTTTTTAATTGTTTATGTTCAATTAATAAAAAATATACTGCTTAATAACTGTGCGTGTTCTGAAGTAAGATTATTTATTTCTTCACTTCAAATAGATTATCTAGGCCGTATCGATTGCATGTAGCAGCCAATTTAATATCTGTTCATCTTCTTCTTCTAGCTCATCTCCTTAAGAAGTTCACTTTTTTCTTAAATAATTAATGTAATTTAATTTAAGGCTTAGCTGATCAATAAAACAGTATTAAAACAATAAATGAGTTTATTCGTCAAACAATTATTTGAAATTGCCGCAACGGCTTGAATCTGATTCGATATAAAGTTACAGTTCGATTATTTTATATATTCAAAATATTTCAATGGAATTATTATATTATACGGGTTCTTTTAACTGTAGAAATAGTCAGGAAATGCAAGAGAATTCAATACTTACAAAGTATTAAAAAACATTCATGAAACGGACAAATTAATAAAGTATAATGTATATACAAAGTTAATATTACGATACTGTTGGTTTCTCTGACGTCACTCGTCACGTTCCCAGCATCCTCTTCGAATGGAATCCAAATGGCTGCCTTAATGAGTTGATCTGCAATGTAATTTCAGCAACGAGTTTTTTCTTCAAATAAATGTCTCCGTTGGTTAATTCCTCTCCAGTGATGTTGTTCTTGGAATATCCACAAGTTGTAGAGTGTAGTGTTATTTACCCACTGGATTTTGGTTCGGTAATAGTGTTATGTCCCAAAAGGTTCCCTTCACTTGGAGTCTGTTTACTTGAGTTCAATTTTGTTCTTCAGTCGTGTATATTTGTAGTGACGGTTTAATTTAATATTATTTAATTTAGTTTAATGTTTCAGTGACTGATATTATAGTAATTTTCACTTTAATTTATCTTCTATTCATCTTTATATGGCTTCGTCATATATCTCGATTAGTGTTAGTTAAAATTTTCGTTAATATTTCTCTGAGAAGTCTTTTGACACGTCTGTCTCGTTTGGCTTTTAACAATCAACTAACTGATTTTTGTTCCTTCATATATAAGATTTATAATATTTCGGTATCATTTCTCATTGTTCAGCCACCAGCTGTTGTCTTTGAATTCAATCTTATATATAAAAAAATATTGACATTTTTATGTTTAAATGGCTATAAATTATTTGTTTAGTACCTTTATGTAATTTTAATTATATAACAATATTCCTGATTTTATTTTATACAATTTAATACTAAATTTTCCCTATTTTGGTTTGAATTGTGCTTCTTAATTACATTCTTTGAAATGTATCTGTACGCCTTATCTTGACTTACAGAATTACCTATTACATGGTTTAAAATATGTTTTATGCTACAATTTATTTTTCACTCGATTCCTAATTAAATATCTGTAATTTACATATTTACATATGTAATATGGTAAATAATTATATAAATAAATACATTAAGACCTTATATTAATAACTGTCTTTTGTTTGTCCTTTTTTAAACTGGTTTGGGGTGTTCCCCTTAATCACATTTATTTTAAGTATAATTAGTTTTTACATCATTTTTAATTATATGTATTGGATTCTCTTATTTGGGCTAGTCTTTTCATTTAAATTGGTATAGTTGATATAATTTTATTTCTTTTGAATTATTTATTTGCTGCTCTAGAGGTTTTTGTCTTTATAATAGATCTTTTGGGTATCTGGATTATTATTTCCCTTTAATTCATTAGTCCTGGGCTGTTACTCTTCACTACTCCATATCTTACTGGGTCTACTTTATTATACTGATATGACACTCTTATTATTTATTTTTCAATACTTTATGGCTATAATTTGACTACATATAATTCCTTTGAATCGACTTTTCTAGTTCTGTTAAGTTCTTGTATTTATAATTGTAAATACTTTTCTGTTAATTTTTATTTAAGTTGATATTATTCCTTCTAGATGACTTCTTCCCTTCCTTTCATATATTATCTTATTTTGTAGAACAAGGTAAAAACTTCGTTGTGCTACAACGTACAGTGGAGCGATGAACGGAATCAACTGAACATTGAAGCTGTAAAGGGGATATTAATAGTGAAATATAATTTCAAACAAATGACTTGCTCAGAGTTTCACAAATATTTAATATCAAAACCAGATTTGCTGAGAAAAATATCTTCAAGTCAGAAGTATTCTGAGTATTCATAAGAAGATTTACCTCGTATTTATTTATAATATGACTAAAGAGCACAGCAAATTAACCTGATTATTATTATTATTTTTTTTTTAATATATTTTTTTCTGATTAATACTTTTACCAATTTTGTAAATTACTTGTTTGCAACAGCGCATAATATATATTTATTAATAAAAGTCTGCATTTACTATTTATATTGAGTTTTGTATTTGTCCTCCTTCTTTTACAAATGTCCTCCTTTTTCGAAAAAAATTTCCTCCATTTCATAAATTATATCTGGTCACCGTGTCTACTAGAGAATATATGTTAAAAAATATATATATTTTATGTGCATATTATATGATAATTATTATTCATGTTTATATATTATTTGTTTATTATATTTAAATTGTTGTGTATTATATTCACACAACTGGCACTCAACAAGTAATTGTATTGTAAATGAAAAGTATTATATATGGAAAAGGTGTAGTAATAATAATAATAATAACAATAATAAATATTATTATAATAAATCAGACTATTAAAAACACGATAACCAATAATAATTATTTAAAAACATAATATAAAGATATGTTCGACATGGCAGAACAGGGTAGCTTCGATATGGGGGCACTTTGAGACATGATGCACTCCATGATAGCAGAATTAAAACAAGATAATTTAGGACTATAGGAAGAATTAAAACAAGATAATTTAAGACTAAAGGAAGAATTAAAACAAGATAATTCAAAACTAAAGGGAGAATTAAAACAAGATATTATAGAAAGTACTGCGCAGTTAGCTGATAAAATTGCAGACACTAACACAGGCATTGATGCACTCGAAACGAAATTTCAACAAGCACTTCACGAACAAGCTGTTAGAATGGAAAACAAGAACAAAGAACTACATGAAGAGTGGAAGAAATATTTAAAATATACCTATAAACAAATAGCAGATCATTGGAATGATAAACTAAATACGGTAAAACATGAACAAGACAGCAAAATACGTGATGTCCATGATCAGATTAAAGCGAACACAAACAAAACATGTGAAATAGAAACACGAACTAATATGATAGAGACTAAACTAGAAGAAACGTCCAAAACTGCTAAGGAAGAGGTGAAGACAGAAATGGATCAACTTCGAGCTGAGCTACATAGACGTCCAGCCCAGATGATGGTCTATCCAACACCATTAGAAGATAGAGTGAAGTTCCACCACCATTAGAAGTTCACATTTGCAGGAAATAAGTGGGAGAACAGTATGGACTTTTTGGTTAATTGCGAGAAAGAAATGGAGCAAATTGGTAATAATATCAATGATACTGAGAAAATAAATTTGTTACTCGCCATTTCAAGGATTCAGCTTATAACGTAAAAATTGAATACTATCAAATTTTACGCTAGTTTTATATAGAAAACATGATTATCAAATGTATATTAGAATAAGGAATGCAAGTAATGTGACTTGATGTACTGTTGTAAACCAGCGTGGCGGTGTTTTTCAAAGCACACACACCCTAGTCTAGGCGACAGTATGTCGGTGCGAAAGTTATTCAGCAAGTCACTTACAGGGTGTAAAAGCATAAAATGTATTGTGTTAAAAAAAGGCAATAAAGTTAAGTGAAGTCAAGGGAGAATTGAGTGCTCGGACAATACGTACCGCTAGGTTTTAGACAGAATAGGTGAGAGAGAAAACTCGAAGTGGCGTCATGTTTTGCTTTCACGGTAAAAGTTGCCACGCGCTGTTTTTTGACGAATGAGAGAAAGCATCACTTTCAAGCAGCGAAATTAGCTAGTTGGGTTGGTGGAAATCGAATATCGCGGTATATGAAACCAATGGGAACGCGATTTGTAAATAGTGAGTATGGGAAATGTTTGAGGGGGTATAAAAAATGTAGTTGGAAATTTTGTCAAGGTAGTCGACGGCGAACGTTATAACTATTCAGACTCGTTAGCACGTATTAAAATTTTATAACTAAAACTTGCAATAAGTAAGAAGTACAGTATTCATGTCGTGCATTTAAATAGTATTAAACCCGGAAGCACTGTAAACGACATATGCCAGATTAAAGTAATTGTTAGACTGAATAACTTGGTGGTAATTACCGAACTTCAGAGTATCGAGAATCGAACGCGTGCATTTGGAAGTTGCGGATCGTGGGAGTGTTTTCGGGATGTATCATTGATAGTGCGAGCACTCAGTTTAATCACGTAGTTACTAAGGTGTCAAAATTGATTAGTATACACTAGTTACACGCTGAATCAGTGAGTAGGTGTGAACGGTGATAATTAAAGTGTAACCGAAATAATTAAGTGGTTAGTGTCATCGAGTGTCATCAACAGGATCATCCGAATCGCCGACAACGCAATCTCCAAGATCGCAGACTCCGAGGGAAGGACTCACCAACCAAAAGGAATTCAACTTAACAAGTAAACCAAATTGAACATTAAACTCAATATAATTCAATCTTTTTGTAACTCTATTACTATTGGCAATTCAATTGGTCTATGAACCTACTTTCAATAATAATTGATGAGGTATAAATCTAATAATTGTTAACCATGAAGATTGTATGCAAATTGTAACATGTTAATGAAAATGCTCATTAAAATTAGCAGTCCTTCAAGTTAACTGTGTTAGTAATCATTTCTTTGATAACCTGAGATAATTTTAAGAGTCGCCATCAAGCAGAGTTAAGAGTTCAGAATTAGTAAATTACACATATCTTTTCTAGCTCTAAACTGCGAGGGTGGTATGTGGCGCCCATAACCGTAGAGCTTATAAAGACCAAATCCTACACTAGGTAGTATTTGGAGCCCATTGCAAGGTTTAATATGTAAGCTAAACAGACAATTGAATTGCGAATAGAGTATAAGAAAAGTAGAATAAGAAACATAGACAATAAGAAACGTAGAGAATAAGAATAATTTCGTATGATCACACGAAGCAAAAGTAGGCAAACGAAATACATACAGAACAACACAAACAAAATAAACAACAAAATGAATACGGAAACAGGGACAACTCAGAGTTACGAAGGGGAGTTTGATATTAACAATCAATTAGGGGATCAACATACACTCGCCCAACTAACTACGGTGGATCCAGAGTCAAGGACGCGGGGACAGAACCACGAAGAAGTAGGAACACCACAAATAACACAAGAAATACAACACGAGGGAAGACCGGGATTAGCGCAAGAAACAACAACAGAAACACCTAAAGAACCGTTATGTATGCTTTACTACAACAATTATCACAACAGATGTCACAACAATTGTCACAACAGATGTCACAGCAAACACAACTATTACAAAAACAATTGCAAGAACAATCACAACAGACAAAACAATTATCACAACAGATTACATAACAAAACCAGGTCATAAGAGAAGAAATAGCTACACAACTCAGTGAATTCAAAAAGGAAAGTAATGAAATTTTGCAACAATTTACAGTAGACACCAAACTATGATAGATGAAGAGATTAGTATTATTAAGAATGAAATTAATGATAAGTTTAGTGATAATGAAAAATTATTGAAGGAAATAGACGATAAGCATAGTAGTGACATTAAAATTATGAACAAAAAAGTAATAACGATTAATACACGTTGTGACGAAAGTATTGTTGCTCACCAAATAGGGGCAGATAAATTTAAAGAATTAGAGAACAAAATGGACAACCATTCAGACGAAACAAACCTCAAGCTGCAGCAATTACAAAGAGACGTGCGGATGAAGATGGCATTGATAAACACGTCACCTGTCACCCGAAGCGTTGTCAACGAACAGATTAAAGAAGTCAAGTTTAATGGATCCAGCAATTTCCCGATGGAATTCATCAAGGAACTAACTCAGATATACCACGAACATTATCATGACATCAACAACATCGCATGGATATCGAGACATCTGGAAGGAGAGGCTGCAATTTGGTGGCGGTTAGTCAAAGACAGTATTAATAATTTTGCGGGTTTTACCGAAGCTTTTAGTAATAAGTACTGGAATGACGTGATCCAGGAACGGGTGCGAGACCAGTTGGAGTTCGGACTGTACCACTCATAAACCGGGATGTCTACAATCCAATACTTAGAGAGAAAATTGTTGGAGAATAGGCAGTTGATTCCGCCTATCTCAGATAGACATTTAATCAGGAAATTGGCAAGACATTACCCGCATGAGACTGAGGTAGCTATCATCACTCGAGGGGTTAACACGATAACAGAATTTGAACAAGTGTTGCTAGAGTTTAACCATTTACGAAACGGCAGTAGGTCGATGAACCAGAGACCCGCTGATGGTCGGTTTGAGAGAAATTATAGTAAACACAACGGAGAAGAGAGAGGGAAAGTGAGCGAGCGAGACGGTTTTACCGAGGATAGAACGCAGTATACGCAGTATAATAGGCAGACTAAATGGAAAAACTATAACGTCTTTCCTGCAAAGACATTATAACATCGGGAACCAGTTCAATTGTTCGCTGTTAATTAAACTAGCTGCCGTAGTTAGTAAAATCTACTTACCAACAAATTATGACAATGTATATATCAGGAATTAGTCAAAGGTTACATAAATTTATTCACTCTCTGGATATTAGCGAAAACATCTCTTTATTCTTGTATTTTAACTAATTATAAAAGTAATAGCTTTAATGGTCATCCTTTAATTTTTTACTTACTTTACTTTACTTCTAAAAGAAAAATTCTTATAAATTCTGCATTAAATATTCTTTAAAATTTTTATTCTTACTCTTTTTTATCTCAAAATCATTCAGCTGTGTATTATTTCAATTACCACGGATCCGGGTCTTAACTTTGCAATATTCTAATATATCACAACATCATCCAAACTATTTGAAGAATAGTCCGGTGTAATTTTCAGAATTACTTTACCTTTAAACATCATCAGGTTATTACTATATCATTACAGAAATTACAAACGTTTATATGCTAATCTTTAAGTTATCTAAAAGTCTTTACAAGAAACTTTACTATTCTTTTGTTTCGGTTTTAAAAAAAAAACAAGTTATGCACAAATGTTATGATTTAATATCACCTGAATAGAACGTGAGTTTGCTGTGGGTGTTCGTGATGTTCTTCTTCAGGAGGTCTTTGTTCTAAGTGTTGTGTTGATTTTCAGTTTGTTACAACGTAGGCAGCCTGTATAATTGGCTAGCGTCAATTATCACGGGTTCCCTGGATTTATAACGTAGCCCGGAACGTTATAATTTCTTGGTATATTACGGCTCCTAATGCTACACTAGAACTGTCGGTCTGTACGACAAATGGTTTACTGAAAGCTGCTAACTGCAATTCCGGTGGGGGATATTATGCTTTCTTTGATTGTTTCAAAAGCGGCTTGATGTCGAGTAGTCCACTCGAATTTCGCTCCTTTCTTTCTTAATGCATTTAATGAGGCTGCTATATCCGCTAGGTGGGGTATATACTTGTGAAAATAATTGATCATACCTAAAAATCGAGCTATACCTTTGGTGTCTCTAGGTGGTAAAAATTCTCGGATTGCGCGCGTACGTTCGGGATCGATGCTAACCTTACCTTCGGCCGATACTATATGACCTAAGAAAGAGAATTGTTTTACTGCGAAATTAACTTTACTAGGGTTTACCGTTAGTCCAGCTTTCTTTAACCTCGATAATACTTCACGCAAGTGATCAATATGTTGATCCATCGATTCACTATATACTACTATGTCGTCAAGATAGTGATATACGAATTTAAATTTAACGTCACGAAATATTTTTTCTAACAGTCTGCTACATACTGAACTTCCTTGTGATATACCGAATGGTACTCTAGTAAACTGATATACATTAAATGGGACAGCAAACGCAGTTAGATGTTTTGATTCCTCAGCTAGTGGGATTTGGTGGAATGCCTGGTTGAGATCCATTATGGTGAAGATTTTCGCTTTGGTAAAATAGTGGAACGCGCTGTGAATGTCGGGCAGGGGAATCGATTCAAATTCTATATTCTTATTCAGCTGTCTATAATCCACGACTAGTCTATGTTTGTCAGTTCCTTTTGGTACTAGGAATGCAGGTGATGAGTATGGAGAAGTTGACGGTTCTATGACGTGTTGCTCTAGGAGTTTGTTGATTTGGTTTCTCATTATTTCCATCTTGGGCGGTGATAATTTGTATGGGTGAAGACGTATTACCTTGTTGTCACTTAGATTTATTTTGTATTCGATTAAGTGGGTTAATCCTAACTTGGGTGTGAGTACAGTAGAAAATTCCCTTATTAACTTTTGAATTCTTTGTCGCTCATTTCCTTTTAAATGACTCAAACTAGATTCATGATGCTCTAATTGAATAGTTGATGTTTCACAATTCGCGTTGTTACTTAGCTCGGAGTCGAACTGTGTAATAAAACTCTTTATCGGAGTGTTTACTAAATTAGTGTTTTTGAATTTTATAATTTTTGTTCACCCGTTCTATTACTCGTATAGTAAATGTGTGCGTGACGAGCGTTTTTTAATTCGCTCGTTGGGTTCGTGGTAAGTATAGGTGTATAACTGAGGGTATTAATCAGTTCAATTACTGCTGTGAATGTTATTCGTACGTAGCGAGTCGAGTCATACCTTTCTTACTACTTACGGGCAAACCGTATCTCTCGGCGTTCGGTTTGAATATTGCCGCCTCGCCACCTGATTGGCGCACGCCGTCTTGCAGTGTCGACTTCGCTAACTGTGGGGTTTTGTTGTTTTCACTTTAATAATTCTCTATATATTACCTTATTTTGTACGAATCAAACATACAGCGTTGCAGAACAATAAGATTTATTAAACCCTTTAATAATTTTCAGTTATTTAATAGTACATTGTTTTATATTGGTACCGGCTTTTACAATTGCTCAGTTGGCAGGCTCAGTCGTTTGTATCATGGAACGCCGCTTGGCGAATAACGTTTGTTTACAATAAAATTTGTCACAGGGCGTATTAAAAAGTCCTTTTGACTACAGAAGTTTTGGATTAACGGCTAAAATGCAAAAATTCATAATATTTCTTAAAACTAGGTACACAATATTTAATACATTAATACATTCAAGTAAGTAATCATCAACGAGAGTTAGAATAGTTTTTGGTTAGGATTTTGACAACAAGTTATGTTTATTAATAATTTATTATAGATCAGTTTAAATGGTTATTAATTGATTAACGTTCAATAATAGTGATATTATGAATACCTTCCGTTCTTGTTCAAAATAGTGATCAGTGAAGTGAAAATTGTGATTTGTTATTATGGATAAAAAATGGGAATTCGTTTTTAGTGAGATTATTGTTTTATACTCATCAGTTCTCGTTGGGGCTTCCTCGATGTACCTCTACTTCTTCCGGATGGATCTGGTCGTCTTCTACTCTTCGGATGTTCATCAATCTCGTTCAGATGGTTTTCCCATAAAGTTCGGCTTCCCTCTCGTTCCGCAGTCGTTCGTCTTCTTCGGTTGTAGTAGATCGCTCCTTTTCTTCCTTCGGGATGAGTCATCAGCTATGTTTCTTGAAGTCTTCTTAATTTTCACTGATAATTTTATTTGTGAGTATTTTAATAATAATTAGTTTATCAGGTGTTCCATAGGTGGCTATTACTATCTTTCTTCCTTCTGATTTCGGTCAAAATTTACATATTTATGGTAAAATTAGGGTTGAGAGTTGCATACATCCGCCCTCCGCGTCGGTCAATAATGGATTAATAAAAATTCCAACGGTTTTTTGGCAATAAATTTCGGTTGCTATGGTTACCTATTAAATTATGCTAATTCTCATTGGTCGTTAATTTATGTCATTGTTATATTCTAACGTTTATTTTAGTTTAAATCTATAAAATATCTTCAAATTAAGATTTCTTTCTTATATTAATAGCTATGTTTATTACATGAATACCATTGTTCACAATTTTTGATAAGGATCATTTTGATACCCCTCATGGTTACTTTTGGGTAGCTAATCACCTTTTTGTTATTTTTCTTATTTATATTTCATATATATTTTATCTAAAACTGGGTGTTATTTATACATTTTGGTATTAGGCATACCTACTTAACTTGTTTAAACATTTGGTATATTCTGATTTGATACTGGACTATTATTTGTTCTCAAATTTACAAAATTCTCCATTAACTGTTAGGCCTAGAGCCTAGATTTTCCTATACTACTATCTAACATTTCTTGTAACTCCTTACCTTTATATATAATACCTTAAAACAATTTTTTACTAGGAACAAATAATAAACATTGGTGTTTCTAACTACTCCTCTTATTATAACAATAAACATTTTCTTGCCAGGTTCAAGCCTGAAATATACTTCTAACTACCTTTCTGTTTCTTACTGCTATCTGTTTTAACTTATAATTCATTAAATTATATTGGTTTTTTAAACAACAACAAAACTCTTATTATACTACTATTAAACTGTACTTTACACAATATACTCTATTCCCTCATTCCTTCACTAGAAAACAGTGTCTATCTTTCTTGTTTACCTTTCATTCTAATGACTTAATTTCTATCTTATTTCATAATTCTTACTAACTATTGCTTAAATTAAACACAGTATAATTAGTTCCTCTTACTTGATAGCATAAAGTTTATCACAGGTCCTTCAGTTATTCTAATACAGTCTACTAATTAAAATACCTTTTTATATTCACCCACTATACTTTTTCCTTCATAGAAGGTTTTTTATTTATTCACTTTCACTTCTTTATGTACCATACTGTAACTGCATGTCACCACTTTTGTATTAATACACTCTTTATTCCACTCACTGGATATTATTCACAATGTTGTTTATTTATGTTAACATCATCATGTGGTTATTGGTTATGAGTATTTAGCTTATTTTCCCTTCACTAATGATCACCTTTGGTTATTAACTGTGGCCTTTATTTGCCTCATGGTATGGTTTACTGGTTTTGATTATATTTATCACTATTCATTTGGGTGTGTTTATTATTAACTCCCTATCTTATATTTATAAGTACATTTCTTCATTAATAAAATATACATTTCTTCATTAATAAAATATACATAACATTACTATCTTTCTTATTTGTCATTATTACCCTAGGTACATCTCATCTATGTTCTAACTACGTTAGTGCATTTGTTTACATACATTTTATGGTCATTATTAGGGAATTACAATGTTCGTTATCAATTTCTTGATTACATTTGGTTCTTGGTTCCTTCTTCCTTGTTCCATTGTTCCTTCTTGTGTTTATCCAATCTATTGAGTCAAGTCATCGTCCGTTTATTAGTCATTTGTCATTTTGTCATTTGGTTATTAATCTCTGAGTTTATAAGTTCTTGACCCTTTCTTCTTGTCTTCAGCTTCTTTGTTTTATAATTAATTATCAATGTATTTTTCACTACCTTATGTCATGTTACAACTGATATTTTCGAGTACGATCAAATGTGAAGAAATATTGTTTTGCGTATATGTCAAGGATTAAGCCAGTTTTACTTATAAAGTCAGCGCCTAATATTAAGTTTTGTCCTAACACTTCAGCTACGAGTAGGGGAACATACCAAGTAAAATTCTTTATTTTTAATTTCACCATAATACTGCGCGATATATTTAGGTTTTGCTTATTTGCGGTGGCACACTTTACGTTCATGTTTTGGCTACGTTTAATAAGATTATGATTAGCTAATACGCTGGCTAGCTGTTGACTGATTATACTACATGTAGATCATGAATCGATTAAACCAAGGATATTCTTTGCTCCAAGGTCTATCAGTATGTAGGGTAATTGGCATATACTTGTTTTTCATGTACCAATAGAGTTGCACTTTTCAATAAATCTTGTTAAGTAAGGGTCTATACGTTTATTTCTATTTATTTTTACTTTAGAATTATTAGTGTTTATACCTTTCCTTCTGATGCTCCGGAAGACGTAGGATTTTTGTTCTTCCCGCTTCACATGTTTTTTTGACTGGTCGGTTTTCTGTTGGTACCGCTTTTGTTTACAATTCTTGCTAATGTGGCCGGACTTTCCACAGTTATAACATCTTCTTTCCTCATTTACATCGCTCGCATGTTGTCGGGGTTTTTGTAGAGAGTTTGAAGTATTGGGGTAGCTTTGGGTTTTAGATGTTCTTACGAATCGCTTATCGTGGTAGGTTCGAGTATCAGTGCCAATGGGTAGAGGTAGGAATGAATCTCTGCGTTGAGTCTGGGACATAAAAACGCGTCTGTTTTGGTCAGAATACCAGACGTTGGACAAATGTATACAACACAGTTCTAGTTCTGTGAAAGTGGTTGGTCTCTTCACGAGTGCTAGGCGAGATCGCTCCTCGGGAGATAGTCCTACTAAGATAGTGTCTACTAGGTGTTGTTCACTCCATTTAACTTGTAGCAATAAGGCCGATTCCCTTATTTCAGATATATAATGAGCTAATCTCTCGTATGCTCCTTGTACACGAAGTACTAGGTTCCGCTTCAATTCTTCGTAGATACCGGTGGGAATGAAGTGTCTTATCAGGGTGGTATGAAGTTCTTCTACAGGATGATTATACCTTAGTGATTCTAACACACGATCTTTTAACGGAGATCTACATTTAGGTAGAATTACTTGTAAAATTTGGTCATCTCTTAATTGTCGTAGATCCTTAATTTGTAAAAGGTGCTTGATAAAATCTAGGAGTTTTGTAATATTCAGCCCATCAGTGGTTGGTATCTCAGATAAAATACGTTCTACGGGGTGAGTTATTTTTCCATAAAGCTCGGTAGTTAGATTTAATTGAGTCGTCATTCTAGGGTTTTCCGCCGATTGATTCGTCGGTAAGTGAGGAGGTAAATCGTAGGTACTAGTCATATTCTCTAGTTCATTTGGAAGTAACGTGACGTTTACGGGTTGGATATTTACTTGTCTATCGGTTAACTGTTCCTTAACGGGATCTATATTATATTCCTAAAATTTTACAGCACCGGTTTGCTGTTCTCGAGTAGGAGATAGGGTAGGGGAAATATTTAGTTTCGTCATTGCTTCTTCGATCTCTTCTAATCTAAACGATTCGGACCTTCGATGTAATTCGCGCATTATCTCGGGTAATTGTTGTAATGCTTCTTCCGCGAATTTTTGCGCGTCCGGTGGAGTAACTTTATCACTGGGCCAATTCAACAAATTGGTGATGCGGTGGGTCAGATGTTCGATTTTTGAGTGGTTCGTAAAATTACTGCGGGGGATTTTTCATCTCGCAGGGTTTGTGCGATGGAGGTAAGTTCCGTATATTTTTGATAGCATGTTTCCTTTTCACTTTCGAAATCTAATACACTTAAACGATTTAACAGTGAGGGTTTGTCTGGTCTATTTTCACGTAATGTTTTGCGCAGTTCCGCTACCGTTACATTTGCGTATGGAAGACCCCGTAACAAGGCTTCATAGCTTAAGTCGTCCTTCAACAACAAGTCGGGGTTAAATTGAGCCATTGTTGTGGTAATAATGACTTTTAAATAAACTAAGTATTATGTACGACAACTCTTATGTCATCTATTTTAAACACTTATAAAATTTGAATTCACTTAAACACACACATATATATCTATTTTTACACATAGAATCTTATACTAATTAATCAAATTAAAATTATCTCAAATCAATTCAATTTTCTGTACTCTTAGCAATTATCAGTCAAGACAAAATGATAATATTATTTTACAGTGGAGAGAAATTTCACACACGAAGAGTTCATTGCTTTTATAATAGCACAATGGATCAGCTGTTTGGGGAGTCTTATTGTTTACGTAGGGGTGGTTTTACAAAGGAGGGTGATTCGGACAATCTCAAACACGATTATTTCCTGTTCTGAACTGTCTGTTATGTCCGCGAGGGAATCCCATACAAACAACTTACTTGGTACAAGGGGGAGAGCGTACATTTCTCGACACGTATTTAACATGAAATAGCCTGTAAACACCGACAGGTTTAAAATGGAATATTTTTACCAGCAAGGACTTGTTTATTACAGCAATATCCTAATACTAATATTATTATTTCTTAATTAAAACTTTATTTATTTATTTGTTCATGATTTCAGAGTGAATAAATTTATATCTTCTACAAAGTTATGGTTAATTAATTATCAGCAGAGTATACACTATATTTTTACAAAAAAGCAGCAAGCAGCAGAGTGGTGCATCTTATAACGTCTCTCCTGCAAAGACATTATAACATCGGGAACCAGTTCAATTGTTCGCTGTTAATTAAACTAGCTGCCGTAGTTAGTAAAATCTACTTACCAACAAATTATGACAATGTATATATCAGGAATTAGTCAAGGGTTACATAAATTTATTCACTCTCTGGGTATTAGCGAAAACATCTCTTTATTCTTGTATTTTAACTAATTATCAAAGTAATAGCTTTAATGGTCATCCTTTAATTTTTTACTTACTTTACATTACTTCTAAAAGAAAAATTCTTATAAATTCTGCATTAAATATTCTTTAAAATTTTTATTCTTACTCTTTTTTATCTCAAAATCATTCAGCTGTGTATTATTTCAATTACCACGGATCCGGGTCTTAACTTTGCAATATTCTAATATATCACAACATCATCCAAACTATTTGAAGAATAGTCCGGTATAATTTTCAGAATTACTTTACCTTTAAACATCATCAGGTTATTACTATATCATTACAGAAATTACAAACGTTTATATGCTAATCTTTAAGTTATCTAAAAGTCTTTACAAGAAACTTTACTGTTCTTTTTGTTTCGGTTTAAAAAAAAACAAGTTATGCACAAATGTTATGATTTAATATCACCTGAATAGAACGAGAGTTTGCTGTGGGTGTTGTACCATAACAAAATGTTACCTAACCTAAATGTATATTATCAGATTTTATAAGTACATAACAATAATGTAAATAGGGAAGATAGTAATAAGAATGAACAAGAAGGGAGGAATCAAGAAAGAAGAATGAAGCAGAAGTGCCACATGAAACAGTAAACCCAAATACTGTTTGACACTACAACCAGACAATGACTAACTCAAACTGATGGACAGAGTAAATTTACATTAAGCTGTCAATCAAGTCAGTAGATAATGTAAACAGAATATTATATGTAAATAAAAAGTGAATCAATAAGAATCTGAACACTGTGAAATCAGAATTAGCATTTTACTGATAATAAATTTAACAATGACTAGTAAATTATGAATGCCAAAACTAAAATTAGCAATGGCTACAAAGTGAGAACAAAGATATATTTCAATATCAAATATACTCATGAGAAAGAAAAACCATTTGTATGAGGGAATATTATACAAATAAGGTACCTCAACAAATTACCGAATTGAGAACTAATAAATGTTGTTAAGGCAAAATTCCAGTCTATAATTAAATATTTTATTTAGAAAACTCAAACAACCTTCAGTTGTGTTTTAATATTTTGGAATAGCATTGCCATAAAGGTGATAAACAATTATTTTAAATTTTTAAATCATTCAGTGATTCTATTTGTGGGTTTTACATGGGATTTTCCCTAAATAAATCCGTGTGGCGCCCACTAACAAACAAGGTAATCTAACCTTGCAACTAAAGTGAGTTGGTGTTTGTAAACTGAGTTGACAGCTTAGTGAACTTCTAGAAAACACGACCAGGTACGTGAACGTATATTATGTTTATTATATTGTCCAGACATTACTAGACGTAACGGACTTAGACAACCAGCAACTTGGAGAAGAAGTTTCACAGCCAGGGTCAACAAGAAGATCATCATCATCAAGCGACCAACTATTGTACTTTACTTTTAAACCTAAGAAAACTTAGTATTTAATTATTATCAACCCAACGATTTTATTTGTTTCATATAAGGGAATTCTAATCAGACAAGTATAATTACACAACTATAAACACACTGTGAGTAACCTTGAATGTTACACTTTAAATCGCTTTACAAAGTTAGTAACCTTCAACAATTACAACATCTAAATAATATTTCACACATAATTAGATTTTATTTAATCACGACCTTTAATATTTTAAACATAAACATAATTTTAAATAACAACCGTAAATCTTTTATTTTATTACAAATTGAATTACACACCGTAGATAGGTTGGTTACAAATTGGCTAGCCCAACAGTGTGGCTTTTTAAACGTAATTAAATTTTATTTAAACCATTAGCACAATACAGTTTTATTTTATTACAAATTGGCGCACCAACTAGTGTGGCTTAAAAATATTAAATAAAAATATTTTTTATATTTTATATCAGCCCGGTAGACACGAAAGAATAAACATGCCGCACACCCATCAATATGATACGAGATATAAGGACAGTAGGGTAGGAGAATTACAACCAGGTATAGAGACCTCTGAAGCACAACCCATACACGAAATGGAAGTCATTACCATCAATAATATCGAAACTCGTACCGACGAAACACCTCATGTAGAACCAGAGATGGAAATAATAGTCAGCGACCGACCAGACAGACCGTCCGAAGAAGCAAGATGGGATCAGATGATGAGAATGATGGAACAGATGACTAGAAATAATGACTCGATGAATAAAACTACGGAGTCGATCAACAAAAATATGGAAGCATTGAAGGAAGATAGTCGAAATTTAAGGGAAGATGGTAGGAAATCCCGGGAAGAGAATCAGAAGAATATCGAGCTATTGAATAAAAATATAGAGTCCATGAAGGAGGATCATCGTGACTTAAATAAAAATATAGAGTCCCTGAGGGAAGACCTGAATAAAAAGATTGACAGTACCCATAAATACATGGACACGCTGAACAGTAAAATAGATGATAACAGTAGAGCCATCAGAGAAGAATTGAACACCGCATTAAATAAGATTAGCCAGAAAGTGGATGAAATGAGTAAGAAATATACGAAAGAGGTGGATCAGACAACAAGAGGAGTATTACCAAACGACAACAACTCAGAGATAGAAGAAGTACCAAATGATGAAACCATGGAAGAATTAAGTCTACAATCCGAAGACACTGGTAAACAAACTGAGAATAAAGAAGACTCGAAAGCATTGGTGCCTGAGGATACACACCACAGGAATGAAGAGAATATTCAGCATAAAGAAGCCATCATTAAAAATGTAAAGAACAAGATAATTAAGAAAACAGGAGAGAAAGAGACAAAGATAAAAGGAATAATACGCTCTAAGAAGACAAGGATTACAAAGGAAATATTAGAGATGACTAGGAGTGGATTAATTAACTTCGTGGACAACCCAATTATTCGTCATAGAGCAAGAATCAACGGTAAGAAGTATAAACAGGACTTCATAAAAATGTTAAAGGTAAGTCACCATAAAACCGTGGGTAAAAAATTAAATAAGAATCCAATTAAATTAAATATACCGACAAATGAAATACACCAAACAAGGTCAATTGATTCCTTAATGAATAACCAACCATTAAACTATTTAATTGATAATCCAAATGACGGAACGATTAAGACAATGTTACATGCCAGTGACTATGTTATGACGGAGAAGGTTGTAAACAATGAGGTATTTAAAGTGAATACTCCTAGAAGAAAGATGCTTCACGAGAAGAAGGAAAATTATCAAGAACAACTGAACCAGATCATCGAAGGGTACGCCCAAAGAATAAGGGAAATGCGGAAGAAGAGGGACCAATCAATGGAAGAATCCAACCAGGAAATGAACGGAGGTCAATCCGGATTAGAAGAAGGGCCAGACGTCAATAATAGCCAAGGCCCGGAGTACACTGGACACCTGGATACCAAAAATGATGAGAGGAAGAAGGCAAGGAAACGGGGGGCCAATGACTATCTGGTAGCCGCAAAGTGGAAGATGAAAAAGAATACCCATAATAACGTAATTGTCCCCAATAATACTAGCAATAGAGTGGAAAGGCACAAATAACCCCATGTATATCAACCATAAAAAGAAATGATTACTATTAAGAACAGATAATATGTAGTAGTAGGCGACAATTATCACCCGAATGTTTAGGGTATAAAAGAGAAAAAATATATGTTTAAAAAAAACGATTGCTAGAAACAGGCTCATTTAGTGATTAAAAGAATCACGTATTAAGCTCCAAATTATTGAAGGTAACTAATTGACTATAAAAAATCAATTTGCCCTATTGAGTTACAACAGTGTGTAGGATTAAGATATAGGCCAAACTATTTGTTACTTGTGAAAAAGAACCAGATCTATCACACCAAAGGATAGAAAATTATGTAAAGCCAACTAAATGATTTAATAAGAAAAAAAAAGGAGACATCTATTATGTCATAAAGAGCCAGTAGTGGCATATAACTAAAATTGTTATACTATACTTAGAAAAAAAAATGTGTTTATCCAAATGAATATTATATGTAACTTAATGTTTATAAAATGATTATCGTGTACCTCTCATAAAACTAGAAATATTATACAAAATCATCCAGAATCCAACTAACCTTTGAAGGAGTAGAGAGGCAGAATAACAAAGTGTGTAAAATAAAAGAAGGATATTATTATGGAAAGTGTAAGGAAAGAGAAAAAAAGTTTATGAAATGAACTATGTAACCCCAAGAATGTCTATAAAATTAGATATTAGTATGTTATTATATTATCACATTAAAGTGTAATTATCGAATATTGTATACTTCATAACTTAGAATTAAAGTCATCCAGAATAAGTGAAAACCACCATCACTTGAAGGAGTAGAGAAGAAAAATAACAAAGAGTGTTAATTGTAAAGATAGCTATTATTATAGTAGAATGAAAGGAAAGAAAAATGTTTATTAATTATCAAATATTGTGCATCACAGAATATGTCAGAGAACATCTAACAGAAAACCATTTAGTATACGAACCTTGTACGCCCTGATAATTCAGGATAAATATAAATTATTAGGAAAAGCTTAATGAACTATTGTGAAAATAGAATATTGTAAACTCTAGATATAAAAAACCAACTGCATAAGTACTATAAGCATCACAGTAAGTGTGTAACCTTAAGAACACTCAAGTGAGCGAAAACAAATTGTCAACTAGTACAAAAAGTAACTATACAGCTGATAAACAACATAGCTGAGAATGTCAAGTCTGAAAAGAAATAATTGCCTGTAAAAAAGAAAGCATGTTAGAAAGTATAAAGATGGAAATGTGATATAAATGAAAACCTCTGAAACCTTGAATATTATAGTGAATATATTATATTATTGTAAATGAATGATATGTGATATTTTATGAGTTGTGATAGTGCAACTATTGCCAGGTGCAATGTTTATTTTTTTCTCAGACAGAGAAGAGTAATGCCTCTGAATCTGAGTATGTGTATTGAGGAACGGCAGAGAATGTAAGCCATAGTGAGCCACTCTGATTCCGAACCCACTACAAAAGTTAGGGAGTTATATTGTATTAATGTATCAAGGAGTATTATAAGAGAATCTGTGAGGTATAAATTATAATAACCATTAAGATAATCACGAATGTAAAGATATGTAATAAGTAAGAAGAATGTGAATAAGACAGGAAATTGTTAATTTAAGAAATAAGATCTATTGTAGTTAAATGACTTAAGATGTAAGCAATTTGAAAAATACTAGTAAATTAAGAATTATATATCTAGACAAAAAATCAAGCTAGAGTAATACACTAATGGTATATTAAAAAATCAAAGAGTACAAAGAAAGAAAAAAAACACCATAGAAATATACTAAGAAACTGACATGAAATGATAATTTTATAAAAAATAAATTTTTTCTCAAATGATCAATTTTGAGGAGGGTGTATATGTAACATAACAAAATGTTACCTATCCTAAATGTATATTATCAGATTTTATAAGTACATAACAATAATGTAAATAGGGAAGATAGTAATAAGAATGAACAAGAAGGGAGGAATCAAGAAAGAAGAATGAAGCAGAAGTGCCACATGAAACAGTAAACCCAAATACTGTTTGACACTACAACCAGACAATGACTAACTCAAACTGATGGACAGAGTAAATTTACATTAAGCTGTCAATCAAGTCAGTAGATAATGTAAACAGAATATTATATGTAAATAAAAAGTGAATCAATAAGAATCTGAACACTGTGAAATCAGAATTAGCATTTTACTGATAATAAATTTAACAATGACTAGTAAATTATGAATGCCAAAACTAAAATTAGCAATGGCTACAAAGTGAGAACAAAGATATATTTCAATATCAAATATACTCATGAGAAAGAAAAACCATTTGTATGAGGGAATATTATACAAATAAGGTACCTCAACAAATTACCGAATTGAGAACCAATAAATGTTGTTAAGGCAAAATTCCAGTCTAGACGGTATGTCTTAACAAGGCCTAGACCAAGCAATAATCAGTGAGTTGATTATTGGGAGGTAACGTAGGTGTAAATTAAATACACAGAACAATCATTATGTTCCAACATAACAAAAAACATTATTAGAATAATATATTTAATCATAATTCAATTGTTAAGTAGTAGAATAGAACGAATTAGCGTAAAACGAAATGTCATAGTAATAAGAGTCGTTCATTACAATGTATAAAGTTAAGGTGTATTTATAATGTTCAATAATTGAAGGTCAGTACAGAGTTAATAGTGTTCGCACATAAACGTTTGAGTAATAAAATGCTATGTGAACACAAACAATATTAATCAAAGTGTAAAATCGTCGATTCAGGTAAACAGACGACAGCGCAAAATAGTGTACCCGAACATTGATTTTATAACAATGTCGGTAAAAGTGAAATTAATTCGATATCAAGTGATATCAAATTAAAGAGGACAAAATAATCTTTAATTTGATGACGATATCGACCCAATCGCAACTGTATTAAGTGCGGGAAAGATGTTAGCATCATTTGCCAAATACGCATCAGAAATTTGTTTATTAATACCAACAACAATGCAAGCTATCTGTCACCTCAGAGTTTGAGAGTTAAAAAACCTTTATTAACGGCTAAATGACCAATACGTCATACTCATCACACCTGCCAGAACCAATCACAAAATTAGTTAGTAATTAACATTTTTTCCTAAGGCCGATCGACAAGGAGAGTATATAAGGGAACGCAAACAATTCTCAACAGACATTTATCAACTTCATTCAGTGCAGAACGTGTGCCCGCCGTCTCAATATGTGTAATAACCGATAGCGTCATCTCGAGAACTCATCACAGGAAACCATTCGACAATAACCTACGATTACTTCAAATGATTCTACAGAAAACAATAGTGATTATGTGCAGTATTAATTCATTTTGTGCGGGAAAAGAATGAACATGAGTAATTAAGATATTATTTACGATCCATTAAGTCAGAAGAGGATCAAAGTACTCTGTTCTTGTGCGTGTGTAGTGAAAAATGATAATCACTATAATCCGATTATCAAGGTGCAAAAATGAGTTTTAATTAAATAATTAAAACCAAAAGGTAACAGTGTAACCATTATTTCATTTTTTTCTACGAGCGCTATAACCTGTACGTTTTATACACTGATCTGTACTGACGCAAATCACAGAAACATTTCAATATTACACCATGTCTCAATTTATTGTATGAATTTGTCATTAGTAATTAAACTGAATGTTAGTGGTAAGTGTTCTCAATTTATAAATTTTGTAATTCATAAACCAAGGCGTGACGAACGCATAACCTGTCAAATAGGTTATTTTTATTTGTTTACGTTATAAATGTAACGTCAAAAACATTATTGTTCAATATTATATCAGAAAGCTATAGCCATTGTGTAGGCATGACCTTCTTTTTCGTGTCTCAAAGAATTCACATCTGAGATTTTAATAATTCTAATGTTAAAAATAACCAATATCTGGACTTAGCCAGATTTGCTACTTGCGCTCTGAGCAAGCCTTATGAGGTATATGATAACTTGTTTACTATTGTACATCATAGTATGTTTTAATTATATTTGTTTTGGAATTCTCTATAAGGGTATAAATAAAACCCATTATTAACAGCATAACACGACTTGATTTATTTCTATCTGCTAATTAAATATTTTATTTAGAAAACTCAAACAACCTTCAGTTGTGTTTTAATATTTTGGAATAGCATTGCCATAAAGGTGATAAACAATTATTTTAAATTTTTAAATCATTCAGTGATTCTATTTGTGGGTTTTACACGGGATTTTCCCTAAATAAATCCGTGTGGCGCCCACTAACAAACAAGGTAATCTAACCTTGCAACTAAAGTGAGTTGGTGTTTGTAAACTGAGTTGACAGCTTAGTGAACTTCTAGAAAACACGACCAGGTACGTGAAAGTATATTATGTTTATTATATTGTCCAGACATTACTAGACGTAACGGACTTAGACAACCAGCAACTTGGAGAAGAAGTTTCACAGCCAGGGTCAACAAGAAGATCATCATCATCAAGCGACCAACTATTGTACTTTACTTTTAAACCTAAGAAAACTTAGTATTTAATTATTATCAACCCAACGATTTTATTTGTTTCATATAAGGGAATTCTAATCAGACAAGTATAATTACACAACTATAAACACACTGTGAGTACCCTTGAATGTTACACTTTAAATCGCTTTACAAAGTTAGTAACCTTCAACAATTACAACATCTAAATAATATTTCACACATAATTAGATTTTATTTAATCACGACCTTTAATATTTTAAACATAAACATAATTTTAAATAACAACCGTAAATCTTTTATTTTATTACAAATTGAATTACACACCGTAGATAGGTTGGTTACAAATTGGCTAGCCCAACAGTGTGGCTTTTTAAACGTAATTAAATTTTATTTAAACCATTAGCACAATACAGTTTTATTTTATTACAAATTGGCGCACCAACTAGTGTGGCTTAAAAATATTAAATAAAAATATTTTTTATATTTTATATCAGCCCGGTAGACACAAAAGAATAAACATTCCGCACACCCATCAATATGATACGAGATATAAGGACAGTAGGGTAGGAGAATTACAACCAGGTATAGAGACCTCTGAAGCACAACCCATACACGAAATGGAAGTCATTACCATCAATAATATCGAAACTCGTACCGACGAAACACCTCATGTAGAACCAGAGATGGAAATAATAGTCAGCGACCGACCAGACAGACCGTCCGAAGAAGCAAGATGGGATCAGATGATGAGAATGATGGAACAGATGACTAGAAATAATGACTCGATGAATAAAACTACGGAGTCGATCAACAAAAATATGGAAGCATTGAAGGAAGATAGTCGAACTTTAAGGGAAGATGGTAGGAAATCCCGGGAAGAGAATCAGAAGAATATCGAGCTATTGAATAAAAATATAGAGTCCATGAAGGAGGATCATCGTGACTTAAATAAAAATATAGAGTCCCTGAGGGAAGACCTGAATAAAAAGATTGACAGTACCCATAAATACATGGACACGCTGAACAGTAAAATAGATGATAACAGTAGAGCCATCAGAGAAGAATTGAACACCGCATTAAATAAGATTAGCCAGAAAGTGGATGAAATGAGTAAGAAATATACGAAAGAGGTGGATCAGACAACAAGAGGAGTATTACCAAACGACAACAACTCAGAGATAGAAGAAGTACCAAATGATGAAACCATGGAAGAATTAAGTCTACAATCCGAAGACACTGGTAAACAAACTGAGAATAAAGAAGACTCGAAAGCATTGGTGCCTGAGGATACACACCACAGGAATGAAGAGAATATTCAGCATAAAGAAGCCATCATTAAAAATGTAAAGAACAAGATAATTAAGAAAACAGGAGAGAAAGAGACAAAGATAAAAGGAATAATACGCTCTAAGAAGACAAGGATTACAAAGGAAATATTAGAGATGACTAGGAGTGGATTAATTAACTTCGTGGACAACCCAATTATTCGTCATAGAGCAAGAATCAACGGTAAGAAGTATAAACAGGACTTCATAAAAATGTTAAAGGTAAGTCACCATAAAACCGTGGGTAAAAAATTAAATAAGAATCCAATTAAATTAAATATACCGACAAATGAAATACACCAAACAAGGTCAATTGATTCCTTAATGAATAACCAACCATTAAACTATTTAATTGATAATCCAAATGACGGAACGATTAAGACAATGTTACATGCCAGTGACTATGTTATGACGGAGAAGGTTGTAAACAATGAGGTATTTAAAGTGAATACTCCTAGAAGAAAGATGCTTCACGAGAAGAAGGAAAATTATCAAGAACAACTGGACCAGATCATCGAAGGGTACGCCCAAAGAATAAGGGAAATGCGGAAGAAGAGGGACCAATCAATGGAAGAATCCAACCAGGAAATGAACGGAGGTCAATCCGGATTAGAAGAAGGGCCAGACGTCAATAATAGCCAAGGCCCGGAGTACACTGGACACCTGGATACCAAAAATGATGAGAGGAAGAAGGCAAGGAAACGGGGGGCCAATGACTATCTGGTAGCCGCAAAGTGGAAGATGAAAAAGAATACCCATAATAACGTAATTGTCCCCAATAATACTAGCAATAGAGTGGAAAGGCACAAATAACCCCATGTATATCAACCATAAAAAGAAATGATTACTATTAAGAACAGATAATATGTAGTAGTAGGCGACAATTATCACCCGAATGTTTAGGGTATAAAAGAGAAAAAATATATGTTTAAAAAAAACGATTGCTAGAAACAGACTCATTTAGTGATTAAAAGAATCACGTATTAAGCTCCAAATTATTGAAGGTAACTAATTGACTATAAAAAATCAATTTGCCCTATTGAGTTACAACAGTGTGTAGGATTAAGATATAGGCCAAACTATTTGTTACTTGTGAAAAAGAACCAGATCTATCACACCAAAGGATAGAAAATTATGTAATGCCAACTAAATGATTTAATAAGAAAAAAAAAGGAGACATCTATTATGTCATAAAGAGCCAGTAGTGGCATATAACTAAAATTATTATACTATACTTAGAAAAAAAAAATGTGTTTATCCAAATGAATATTATATGTAACTTAATGTTTATAAAATGATTATCGTGTACCTCTCATAAAACTAGAAATATTATACAAAATCATCCAGAATAAAGGTTCACCCAACTAACCTTTGAAGGAGTAGAGAGGCAGAATAACAAAGTGTGTAAAATAAAAGAAGGATATTATTATGGAAAGTGTAAGGAAAGAGAAAAAAAGTTTATGAAATGAACTATGTAACCCCAAGAATGTCTATAAAATTAGATATTAGTATGTTATTATATTATCACATTAAAGTGTAATTATCGAATATTGTATACTTCATAACTTAGAATTAAAGTCATCCAGAATAAGTGAAAACCACCATCACTTGAAGGAGTAGAGAAGAAAAATAACAAAGAGTGTTAATTGTAAAGATAGCTATTATTATAGTAGAATGAAAGGAAAGAAAAATGTTTATTAATTATCAAATATTGTGCATCACAGAATATGTCAGAGAACATCTAACAGAAAACCATTTAGTATACGAACCTTGTACGCCCTGATAATTCAGGATAAATATAAATTATTAGGAAAAGCTTAATGAACTATTGTGAAAATAGAATATTGTAAACTCTAGATATAAAAAACCAACTGCATAAGTACTATAAGCATCACAGTAAGTGTGTAACCTTAAGAACACTCAAGTGAGCGAAAACAAATTGTCAACTAGTACAAAAAGTAACTATACAGCTGATAAACAACATAGCTGAGAATGTCAAGTCTGAAAAGAAATAATTGCCTGTAAAAAAGAAAGCATGTTAGAAAGTATAAAGATGGAAATGTGATATAAATGAAAACCTCTGAAACCTTGAATATTATAGTGAATATATTATATTATTGTAAATGAATGATATGTGATATTTTATGAGTTGTGATAGTGCAACTATTGCCAGGTGCAATGTTTATTTTTTTCTCAGACAGAGAAGAGTAATGCCTCTGAATCTGAGTATGTGTATTGAGGAACGGCAGAGAATGTAAGCCATAGTGAGCCACTCTGATTCCGAACCCACTACAAAAGTTAGGGAGTTATATTGTATTAATGTATCAAGGAGTATTATAAGAGAATCTGTGAGGTATAAATTATAATAACCATTAAGATAATCACGAATGTAAAGATATGTAATAAGTAAGAAGAATGTGAATAAGACAGGAAATTGTTAATTTAAGAAATAAGATCTATTGTAGTTAAATGACTTAAGATGTAAGCAATTTGAAAAATACTAGTAAATTAAGAATTATATATCTAGACAAAAAATCAAGCTAGAGTAATACACTAATGGTATATTAAAAAATCAAAGAGTACAAAGAAAGAAAAAAAACACCATAGAAATATACTAAGAAACTGACATGAAATGATAATTTTATAAAAAATAAATTTTTTCTCAAATGATCAATTTTGAGGAGGGTGTATATGTAACATAACAAAATGTTACCTATCCTAAATGTATATTATCAGATTTTATAAGTACATAACAATAATGTAAATAGGGAAGATAGTAATAAGAATGAACAAGAAGGGAGGAATCAAGAAAGAAGAATGAAGCAGAAGTGCCACATGAAACAGTAAACCCAAATACTGTTTGACACTACAACCAGACAATGACTAACTCAAACTGATGGACAGAGTAAATTTACATTAAGCTGTCAATCAAGTCAGTAGATAATGTAAACAGAATATTATATGTAAATAAAAAGTGAATCAATAAGAATCTGAACACTGTGAAATCAGAATTAGCATTTTACTGATAATAAATTTAACAATGACTAGTAAATTATGAATGCCAAAACTAAAATTAGCAATGGCTACAAAGTGAGAACAAAGATATATTTCAATATCAAATATACTCATGAGAAAGAAAAACCATTTGTATGAGGGAATATTATACAAATAAGGTACCTCAACAAATTACCGAATTGAGAACCAATAAATGTTGTTAAGGCAAAATTCCAGTCTAGACGGTATGTCTTAACAAGGCCTAGACCAAGCAATAATCAGTGAGTTGATTATTGGGAGGTAACGTAGGTGTAAATTAAATACACAGAACAATCATTATGTTCCAACATAACAAAAAACATTATTAGAATAATATATTTAATCATAATTCAATTGTTAAGTAGTAGAATAGAACGAATTAGCGTAAAACGAAATGTCATAGTTATAAGAGTCGTTCATTACAATGTATAAAGTTAAGGTGTATTTATAATGTTCAATAATTGAAGGTCAGTACAGAGTTAATAGTGTTCGCACATAAACGTTTGAGTAATAAAATGCTATGTGAACACAAACAATATTAATCAAAGTGTAAAATCGTCGATTCAGGTAAACAGACGACAGCGCAAAATAGTGTACCCGAACATTGATTTTATAACAATGTCGGTAAAAGTGAAATTAATTCGATATCAAGTGATATCAAATTAAAGAGGACAAAATAATATTTAATTTGATGACGATATCGACCCAATCGCAACTGTATTAAGTGCGGGAAAGATGTTAGCATCATTTGCCAAATATGCATCAGAAATTTGTTTATTAATACCAACAACAGTGAAAGCTATCTGTCACCTCAGAGTTTGACAGTTAAAAAACCTTTATTAACGGCTAAATGACCAATACGTCATACTCATCACACCTGCCAGAACCAATCACAAAATTAGTTAGTAATTAACATTTTTTCCTAAGGCCGATCGACAAGGAGAGTATATAAGGGAACGCAAACAATTCTCAACAGACATTTATCAACTTCATTCAGTGCAGAACGTGTGCCCGCCGTCTCAATATGTGTAATAACCGATAGCGTCATCTCGAGAACTCATCACAGGAAACCATTCGACAATAACCTACGATTACTTCAAATGATTCTACAGAAAACAATAGTGATTATGTGCAGTATTAATTCATTTTGTGCGGGAAAAGAATGAACATGAGTAATTAAGATATTATTTACGATCCATTAAGTCAGAAGAGGATCAAAGTACTCTGTTCTTGTGCGTGTGTAGTGAAAAATGATAATCACTATAATCCGATTATCAAGGTGCAAAAATGAGTTTTAATTAAATAATTAAAACCAAAAGGTAACAGTGTAACCATTATTTCATTTTTTTCTACGAGCGCTATAACCTGTACGTTTTATACACTGATCTGTACTGACGCAAATCAGAGAAACATTTCAATATTACACCATGTCTCAATTTATTGTATGAATTTGTCATTAGTAATTAAACTGAATGTTAGTGGTAAGTGTTCTCAATTTATAAATTTTGTAATTCATAAACCAAGGCGTGACGAACGCATAACCTGTCAAATAGGTTATTTTTATTTGTTTACGTTATAAATGTAACGTCAAAAACATTATTGTTCAATATTATATCAGAAAGCTATAGCCATTGTGTAGGCATGACCTTCTTTTTCGTGTCTCAAAGAATTCACATCTGAGATTTTAATAATTCTAATGTTAAAAATAACCAATATCTGGACTTAGCCAGATTTGCTACTTGCGCTCTGAGCAAGCCTTATGAGGTATATGATAACTTGTTTACTATTGTACATCATAGTATGTTTTAATTATATTTGTTTTGGAATTCTCTATAAGGGTATAAATAAAACCCATTATTAACAGCATAACTCGACTTGATTTATTTCTATCTGCTAATTAAATATTTTATTTAGAAAACTCAAACAACCTTCAGTTGTGTTTTAATATTTTGGAATAGCAGTGCCATAAAGGTGATAAACAATTATTTTAAATTTTTAAATCATTCAGTGATTCTATTTGTGGGTTTTACACGGGATTTTCCCTAAATAAATCCGTGTGGCGCCCACTAACAAACAAGGTAATCTAACCTTGCAACTAAAGTGAGTTGGTGTTTGTAAACTGAGTTGACAGCTTAGTGAACTTCTAGAAAACACGACCAGGTACGTGAAAGTATATTATGTTTATTATATTGTCCAGACATTACTAGACGTAACGGACTTAGACAACCAGCAACTTGGAGAAGAAGTTTCACAGCCAGGGTCAACAAGAAGATCATCATCATCAAGCGACCAACTATTGTACTTTACTTTTAAACCTAAGAAAACTTAGTATTTAATTATTATCAACCCAACGATTTTATTTGTTTCATATAAGGGAATTCTAATCAGACAAGTATAATTACACAACTATAAACACACTGTGAGTACCCTTGAATGTTACACTTTAAATCGCTTTACAAAGTTAGTAACCTTCAACAATTACAACATCTAAATAATATTTCACACATAATTAGATTTTATTTAATCACGACCTTTAATATTTTAAACATAAACATAATTTTAAATAACAACCGTAAATCTTTTATTTTATTACAAATTGAATTACACACCGTAGATAGGTTGGTTACAAATTGGCTAGCCCAACAGTGTGGCTTTTTAAACGTAATTAAATTTTATTTAAACCATTAGCACAATACAGTTTTATTTTATTACAAATTGGCGCACCAACTAGTGTGGCTTAAAAATATTAAATAAAAATATTTTTTATATTTTATATCAGCCCGGTAGACACAAAAGAATAAACATGCCGCACACCCATCAATATGATACGAGATATAAGGACAGTAGGGTAGGAGAATTACAACCAGGTATAGAGACCTCTGAAGCACAACCCATACACGAAATGGAAGTCATTACCATCAATAATATCGAAACTCGTACCGACGAAACACCTCATGTAGAACCAGAGATGGAAATAATAGTCAGCGACCGACCAGACAGACCGTCCGAAGAAGCAAGATGGGATCAGATGATGAGAATGATGGAACAGATGACTAGAAATAATGACTCGATGAATAAAACTACGGAGTCGATCAACAAAAATATGGAAGCATTGAAGGAAGATAGTCGAACTTTAAGGGAAGATGGTAGGAAATCCCGGGAAGAGAATCAGAAGAATATCGAGCTATTGAATAAAAATATAGAGTCCATGAAGGAGGATCATCGTGACTTAAATAAAAATATAGAGTCCCTGAGGGAAGACCTGAATAAAAAGATTGACAGTACCCATAAATACATGGACACGCTGAACAGTAAAATAGATGATAACAGTAGAGCCATCAGAGAAGAATTGAACACCGCATTAAATAAGATTAGCCAGAAAGTGGATGAAATGAGTAAGAAATATACGAAAGAGGTGGATCAGACAACAAGAGGAGTATTACCAAACGACAACAACTCAGAGATAGAAGAAGTACCAAATGATGAAACCATGGAAGAATTAAGTCTACAATCCGAAGACACTGGTAAACAAACTGAGAATAAAGAAGACTCGAAAGCATTGGTGCCTGAGGATACACACCACAGGAATGAAGAGAATATTCAGCATAAAGAAGCCATCATTAAAAATGTAAAGAACAAGATAATTAAGAAAACAGGAGAGAAAGAGACAAAGATAAAAGGAATAATACGCTCTAAGAAGACAAGGATTACAAAGGAAATATTAGAGATGACTAGGAGTGGATTAATTAACTTCGTGGACAACCCAATTATTCGTCATAGAGCAAGAATCAACGGTAAGAAGTATAAACAGGACTTCATAAAAATGTTAAAGGTAAGTCACCATAAAACCGTGGGTAAAAAATTAAATAAGAATCCAATTAAATTAAATATACCGACAAATGAAATACACCAAACAAGGTCAATTGATTCCTTAATGAATAACCAACCATTAAACTATTTAATTGATAATCCAAATGACGGAACGATTAAGACAATGTTACATGCCAGTGACTATGTTATGACGGAGAAGGTTGTAAACAATGAGGTATTTAAAGTGAATACTCCTAGAAGAAAGATGCTTCACGAGAAGAAGGAAAATTATCAAGAACAACTGGACCAGATCATCGAAGGGTACGCCCAAAGAATAAGGGAAATGCGGAAGAAGAGGGACCAATCAATGGAAGAATCCAACCAGGAAATGAACGGAGGTCAATCCGGATTAGAAGAAGGGCCAGACGTCAATAATAGCCAAGGCCCGGAGTACACTGGACACCTGGATACCAAAAATGATGAGAGGAAGAAGGCAAGGAAACGGGGGGCCAATGACTATCTGGTAGCCGCAAAGTGGAAGATGAAAAAGAATACCCATAATAACGTAATTGTCCCCAATAATACTAGCAATAGAGTGGAAAGGCACAAATAACCCCATGTATATCAACCATAAAAAGAAATGATTACTATTAAGAACAGATAATAAGTAGGCGACAATTATCACCCGAATGTTTAGGGTATAAAAGAGAAAAAATATATGTTTAAAAAAAACGATTGCTAGAAACAGACTCATTTAGTGATTAAAAGAATCACGTATTAAGCTCCAAATTATTGAAGGTAACTAATTGACTATAAAAAATCAATTTGCCCTATTGAGTTACAACAGTGTGTAGGATTAAGATATAGGCCAAACTATTTGTTACTTGTGAAAAAGAACCAGATCTATCACACCAAAGGATAGAAAATTATGTAATGCCAACTAAATGATTTAATAAGAAAAAAAAAGGAGACATCTATTATGTCATAAAGAGCCAGTAGTGGCATATAACTAAAATTATTATACTATACTTAGAAAAAAAAAATGTGTTTATCCAAATGAATATTATATGTAACTTAATGTTTATAAAATGATTATCGTGTACCTCTCATAAAACTAGAAATATTATACAAAATCATCCAGAATAAAGGTTCACCCAACTAACCTTTGAAGGAGTAGAGAGGCAGAATAACAAAGTGTGTAAAATAAAAGAAGGATATTATTATGGAAAGTGTAAGGAAAGAGAAAAAAAGTTTATGAAATGAACTATGTAACCCCAAGAATGTCTATAAAATTAGATATTAGTATGTTATTATATTATCACATTAAAGTGTAATTATCGAATATTGTATACTTCATAACTTAGAATTAAAGTCATCCAGAATAAGTGAAAACCACCATCACTTGAAGGAGTAGAGAAGAAAAATAACAAAGAGTGTTAATTGTAAAGATAGCTATTATTATAGTAGAATGAAAGGAAAGAAAAATGTTTATTAATTATCAAATATTGTGCATCACAGAATATGTCAGAGAACATCTAACAGAAAACCATTTAGTATACGAACCTTGTACGCCCTGATAATTCAGGATAAATATAAATTATTAGGAAAAGCTTAATGAACTATTGTGAAAATAGAATATTGTAAACTCTAGATATAAAAAACCAACTGCATAAGTACTATAAGCATCACAGTAAGTGTGTAACCTTAAGAACACTCAAGTGAGCGAAAACAAATTGTCAACTAGTACAAAAAGTAACTATACAGCTGATAAACAACATAGCTGAGAATGTCAAGTCTGAAAAGAAATAATTGCCTGTAAAAAAGAAAGCATGTTAGAAAGTATAAAGATGGAAATGTGATATAAATGAAAACCTCTGAAACCTTGAATATTATAGTGAATATATTATATTATTGTAAATGAATGATATGTGATATTTTATGAGTTGTGATAGTGCAACTATTGCCAGGTGCAATGTTTATTTTTTTCTCAGACAGAGAAGAGTAATGCCTCTGAATCTGAGTATGTGTATTGAGGAACGGCAGAGAATGTAAGCCATAGTGAGCCACTCTGATTCCGAACCCACTACAAAAGTTAGGGAGTTATATTGTATTAATGTATCAAGGAGTATTATAAGAGAATCTGTGAGGTATAAATTATAATAACCATTAAGATAATCACGAATGTAAAGATATGTAATAAGTAAGAAGAATGTGAATAAGACAGGAAATTGTTAATTTAAGAAATAAGATCTATTGTAGTTAAATGACTTAAGATGTAAGCAATTTGAAAAATACTAGTAAATTAAGAATTATATATCTAGACAAAAAATCAAGCTAGAGTAATACACTAATGGTATATTAAAAAATCAAAGAGTACAAAGAAAGAAAAAAAACACCATAGAAATATACTAAGAAACTGACATGAAATGATAATTTTATAAAAAATAAATTTTTTCTCAAATGATCAATTTTGAGGAGGGTGTATATGTAACATAACAAAATGTTACCTATCCTAAATGTATATTATCAGATTTTATAAGTACGTAACAATAATGTAAATAGGGAAGATAGTAATAAGAATGAACAAGAAGGGAGGAATCAAGAAAGAAGAATGAAGCAGAAGTGCCACATGAAACAGTAAACCCAAATACTGTTTGACACTACAACCAGACAATGACTAACTCAAACTGATGGACAGAGTAAATTTACATTAAGCTGTCAATCAAGTCAGTAGATAATGTAAACAGAATATTATATGTAAATAAAAAGTGAATCAATAAGAATCTGAACACTGTGAAATCAGAATTAGCATTTTACTGATAATAAATTTAACAATGACTAGTAAATTATGAATGCCAAAACTAAAATTAGCAATGGCTACAAAGTGAGAACAAAGATATATTTCAATATCAAATATACTCATGAGAAAGAAAAACCATTTGTATGAGGGAATATTATACAAATAAGGTACCTCAACAAATTACCGAATTGAGAACCAATAAATGTTGTTAAGGCAAAATTCCAGTCTAGACGGTATGTCTTAACAAGGCCTAGACCAAGCAATAATCAGTGAGTTGATTATTGGGAGGTAACGTAGGTGTAAATTAAATACACAGAACAATCATTATGTTCCAACATAACAAAAAACATTATTAGAATAATATATTTAATCATAATTCAATTGTTAAGTAGTAGAATAGAACGAATTAGTGTAAAACGAAATGTCATAGTTATAAGAGTCGTTCATTACAATGTATAAAGTTAAGGTGTATTTATAATGTTCAATAATTGAAGGTCAGTACAGAGTTAATAGTGTTCGCACATAAACGTTTGAGTAATAAAATGCTATGTGAACACAAACAATATTAATCAAAGTGTAAAATCGTCGATTCAGGTAAACAGACGACAGCGCAAAATAGTGTACCCGAACATTGATTTTATAACAATGTCGGTAAAAGTGAAATTAATTCGATATCAAGTGATATCAAATTAAAGAGGACAAAATAATATTTAATTTGATGACGATATCGACCCAATCGCAACTGTATTAAGTGCGGGAAAGATGTTAGCATCATTTGCCAAATATGCATCAGAAATTTGTTTATTAATACCAACAACAGTGAAAGCTATCTGTCACCTCAGAGTTTGACAGTTAAAAAACCTTTATTAACGGCTAAATGACCAATACGTCATACTCATCACACCTGCCAGAACCAATCACAAAATTAGTTAGTAATTAACATTTTTTCCTAAGGCCGATCGACAAGGAGAGTATATAAGGGAACGCAAACAATTCTCAACAGACATTTATCAACTTCATTCAGTGCAGAACGTGTGCCCGCCGTCTCAATATGTGTAATAACCGATAGCGTCATCTCGAGAACTCATCACAGGAAACCATTCGACAATAACCTACGATTACTTCAAATGATTCTACAGAAAACAATAGTGATTATGTGCAGTATTAATTCATTTTGTGCGGGAAAAGAATGAACATGAGTAATTAAGATATTATTTACGATCCATTAAGTCAGAAGAGGATCAAAGTACTCTGTTCTTGTGCGTGTGTAGTGAAAAATGATAATCACTATAATCCGATTATCAAGGTGCAAAAATGAGTTTTAATTAAATAATTAAAACCAAAAGGTAACAGTGTAACCATTATTTCATTTTTTTCTACGAGCGCTATAACCTGTACGTTTTATACACTGATCTGTACTGACGCAAATCACAGAAACATTTCAATATTACACCATGTCTCAATTTATTGTATGAATTTGTCATTAGTAATTAAACTGAATGTTAGTGGTAAGTGTTCTCAATTTATAAATTTTGTAATTCATAAACCAAGGCGTGACGAACGCATAACCTGTCAAATAGGTTATTTTTATTTGTTTACGTTATAAATGTAACGTCAAAAACATTATTGTTCAATATTATATCAGAAAGCTATAGCCATTGTGTAGGCATGACCTTCTTTTTCGTGTCTCAAAGAATTCACATCTGAGATTTTAATAATTCTAATGTTAAAAATAACCAATATCTGGACTTAGCCAGATTTGCTACTTGCGCTCTGAGCAAGCCTTATGAGGTATATGATAACTTGTTTACTATTGTACATCATAGTATGTTTTAATTATATTTGTTTTGGAATTCTCTATAAGGGTATAAATAAAACCCATTATTAACAGCATAACTCGACTTGATTTATTTCTATCTGCTAATTAAATATTTTATTTAGAAAACTCAAACAACCTTCAGTTGTGTTTTAATATTTTGGAATAGCAGTGCCATAAAGGTGATAAACAATTATTTTAAATTTTTAAATCATTCAGTGATTCTATTTGTGGGTTTTACACGGGATTTTCCCTAAATAAATCCGTGTGGCGCCCACTAACAAACAAGGTAATCTAACCTTGCAACTAAAGTGAGTTGGTGTTTGTAAACTGAGTTGACAGCTTAGTGAACTTCTAGAAAACACGACCAGGTACGTGAAAGTATATTATGTTTATTATATTGTCCAGACATTACTAGACGTAACGGACTTAGACAACCAGCAACTTGGAGAAGAAGTTTCACAGCCAGGGTCAACAAGAAGATCATCATCATCAAGCGACCAACTATTGTACTTTACTTTTAAACCTAAGAAAACTTAGTATTTAATTATTATCAACCCAACGATTTTATTTGTTTCATATAAGGGAATTCTAATCAGACAAGTATAATTACACAACTATAAACACACTGTGAGTACCCTTGAATGTTACACTTTAAATCGCTTTACAAAGTTAGTAACCTTCAACAATTACAACATCTAAATAATATTTCACACATAATTAGATTTTATTTAATCACGACCTTTAATATTTTAAACATAAACATAATTTTAAATAACAACCGTAAATCTTTTATTTTATTACAAATTGAATTACACACCGTAGATAGGTTGGTTACAAATTGGCTAGCCCAACAGTGTGGCTTTTTAAACGTAATTAAATTTTATTTAAACCATTAGCACAATACAGTTTTATTTTATTACAAATTGGCGCACCAACTAGTGTGGCTTAAAAATATTAAATAAAAATATTTTTTATATTTTATATCAGCCCGGTAGACACAAAAGAATAAACATGCCGCACACCCATCAATATGATACGAGATATAAGGACAGTAGGGTAGGAGAATTACAACCAGGTATAGAGACCTCTGAAGCACAACCCATACACGAAATGGAAGTCATTACCATCAATAATATCGAAACTCGTACCGACGAAACACCTCATGTAGAACCAGAGATGGAAATAATAGTCAGCGACCGACCAGACAGACCGTCCGAAGAAGCAAGATGGGATCAGATGATGAGAATGATGGAACAGATGACTAGAAATAATGACTCGATGAATAAAACTACGGAGTCGATCAACAAAAATATGGAAGCATTGAAGGAAGATAGTCGAACTTTAAGGGAAGATGGTAGGAAATCCCGGGAAGAGAATCAGAAGAATATCGAGCTATTGAATAAAAATATAGAGTCCATGAAGGAGGATCATCGTGACTTAAATAAAAATATAGAGTCCCTGAGGGAAGACCTGAATAAAAAGATTGACAGTACCCATAAATACATGGACACGCTGAACAGTAAAATAGATGATAACAGTAGAGCCATCAGAGAAGAATTGAACACCGCATTAAATAAGATTAGCCAGAAAGTGGATGAAATGAGTAAGAAATATACGAAAGAGGTGGATCAGACAACAAGAGGAGTATTACCAAACGACAACAACTCAGAGATAGAAGAAGTACCAAATGATGAAACCATGGAAGAATTAAGTCTACAATCCGAAGACACTGGTAAACAAACTGAGAATAAAGAAGACTCGAAAGCATTGGTGCCTGAGGATACACACCACAGGAATGAAGAGAATATTCAGCATAAAGAAGCCATCATTAAAAATGTAAAGAACAAGATAATTAAGAAAACAGGAGAGAAAGAGACAAAGATAAAAGGAATAATACGCTCTAAGAAGACAAGGATTACAAAGGAAATATTAGAGATGACTAGGAGTGGATTAATTAACTTCGTGGACAACCCAATTATTCGTCATAGAGCAAGAATCAACGGTAAGAAGTATAAACAGGACTTCATAAAAATGTTAAAGGTAAGTCACCATAAAACCGTGGGTAAAAAATTAAATAAGAATCCAATTAAATTAAATATACCGACAAATGAAATACACCAAACAAGGTCAATTGATTCCTTAATGAATAACCAACCATTAAACTATTTAATTGATAATCCAAATGACGGAACGATTAAGACAATGTTACATGCCAGTGACTATGTTATGACGGAGAAGGTTGTAAACAATGAGGTATTTAAAGTGAATACTCCTAGAAGAAAGATGCTTCACGAGAAGAAGGAAAATTATCAAGAACAACTGGACCAGATCATCGAAGGGTACGCCCAAAGAATAAGGGAAATGCGGAAGAAGAGGGACCAATCAATGGAAGAATCCAACCAGGAAATGAACGGAGGTCAATCCGGATTAGAAGAAGGGCCAGACGTCAATAATAGCCAAGGCCCGGAGTACACTGGACACCTGGATACCAAAAATGATGAGAGGAAGAAGGCAAGGAAACGGGGGGCCAATGACTATCTGGTAGCCGCAAAGTGGAAGATGAAAAAGAATACCCATAATAACGTAATTGTCCCCAATAATACTAGCAATAGAGTGGAAAGGCACAAATAACCCCATGTATATCAACCATAAAAAGAAATGATTACTATTAAGAACAGATAATATGTAGTAGTAGGCGACAATTATCACCCGAATGTTTAGGGTATAAAAGAGAAAAAATATATGTTTAAAAAAAACGATTGCTAGAAACAGACTCATTTAGTGATTAAAAGAATCACGTATTAAGCTCCAAATTATTGAAGGTAACTAATTGACTATAACAAATCAATTTGCCCTATTGAGTTACAACAGTGTGTAGGATTAAGATATAGGCCAAACTATTTGTTACTTGTGAAAAAGAACCAGATCTATCACACCAAAGGATAGAAAATTATGTAATGCCAACTAAATGATTTAATAAGAAAAAAAAAGGAGACATCTATTATGTCATAAAGAGCCAGTAGTGGCATATAACTAAAATTATTATACTATACTTAGAAAAAAAAAATGTGTTTATCCAAATGAATATTATATGTAACTTAATGTTTATAATGATTATCGTGTACCTCTCATAAAACTAGAAATATTATACAAAATCATCCAGAATAAAGGTTCACCCAACTAACCTTTGAAGGAGTAGAGAGGCAGAATAACAAAGTGTGTAAAATAAAAGAAGGATATTATTATGGAAAGTGTAAGGAAAGAGAAAAAAAGTTTATGAAATGAACTATGTAACCCCAAGAATGTCTATAAAATTAGATATTAGTATGTTATTATATTATCACATTAAAGTGTAATTATCGAATATTGTATACTTCATAACTTAGAATTAAAGTCATCCAGAATAAGTGAAAACCACCATCACTTGAAGGAGTAGAGAAGAAAAATAACAAAGAGTGTTAATTGTAAAGATAGCTATTATTATAGTAGAATGAAAGGAAAGAAAAATGTTTATTAATTATCAAATATTGTGCATCACAGAATATGTCAGAGAACATCTAACAGAAAACCATTTAGTATACGAACCTTGTACGCCCTGATAATTCAGGATAAATATAAATTATTAGGAAAAGCTTAATGAACTATTGTGAAAATAGAATATTGTAAACTCTAGATATAAAAAACCAACTGCATAAGTACTATAAGCATCACAGTAAGTGTGTAACCTTAAGAACACTCAAGTGAGCGAAAACAAATTGTCAACTAGTACAAAAAGTAACTATACAGCTGATAAACAACATAGCTGAGAATGTCAAGTCTGAAAAGAAATAATTTCCTGTAAAAAAGAAAGCATGTTAGAAAGTATAAAGATGGAAATGTGATATAAATGAAAACCTCTGAAACCTTGAATATTATAGTGAATATATTATATTATTGTAAATGAATGATATGTGATATTTTATGAGTTGTGATAGTGCAACTATTGCCAGGTGCAATGTTTATTTTTTTCTCAGACAGAGAAGAGTAATGCCTCTGAATCTGAGTATGTGTATTGAGGAACGGCAGAGAATGTAAGCCATAGTGAGCCACTCTGATTCCGAACCCACTACAAAAGTTAGGGAGTTATATTGTATTAATGTATCAAGGAGTATTATAAGAGAATCTGTGAGGTATAAATTATAATAACCATTAAGATAATCACGAATGTAAAGATATGTAATAAGTAAGAAGAATGTGAATAAGACAGGAAATTGTTAATTTAAGAAATAAGATCTATTGTAGTTAAATGACTTAAGATATAAGCAATTTGAAAAATACTCGTAAATTAAGAATTATATATCTAGACAAAAAATCAAGCTAGAGTAATACACTAATGGTATATTAAAAAATCAAAGAGTACAAAGAAAGAAAAAAAACACCATAGAAATATACTAAGAAACTGACATGAAATGATAATTTTATAAAAAATAAATTTTTTCTCAAATGATCAATTTTGAGGAGGGTGTATATGTAACATAACAAAATGTTACCTAACCTAAATGTATATTATCAGATTTTATAAGTACATAACAATAATGTAAATAGGGAAGATAGTAATAAGAATGAACAAGAAGGGAGGAATCAAGAAAGAAGAATGAAGCAGAAGTGCCACATGAAACAGTAAACCCAAATACTGTTTGACACTACAACCAGACAATGACTAACTCAAACTGATGGACAGAGTAAATTTACATTAAGCTGTCAATCAAGTCAGTAGATAATGTAAACAGAATATTATATGTAAATAAAAAGTGAATCAATAAGAATCTGAACACTGTGAAATCAGAATTAGCATTTTACTGATAATAAATTTAACAATGACTAGTAAATTATGAATGCCAAAACTAAAATTAGCAATGGCTACAAAGTGAGAACAAAGATATATTTCAATATCAAATATACTCATGAGAAAGAAAAACCATTTGTATGAGGGAATATTATACAAATAAGGTACCTCAACAAATTACCGAATTGAGAACCAATAAATGTTGTTAAGGCAAAATTCCAGTCTAGACGGTATGTCTTAACAAGGCCTAGACCAAGCAATAATCAGTGAGTTGATTATTGGGAGGTAACGTAGGTGTAAATTAAATACACAGAACAATCATTATGTTCCAACATAACAAAAAACATTATTAGAATAATATATTTAATCATAATTCAATTGTTAAGTAGTAGAATAGAACGAATTAGCGTAAAACGAAATGTCATAGTAATAAGAGTCGTTCATTACAATGTATAAAGTTAAGGTGTATTTATAATGTTCAATAATTGAAGGTCAGTACAGAGTTAATAGTGTTCGCACATAAACGTTTGAGTAATAAAATGCTATGTGAACACAAACAATATTAATCAAAGTGTAAAATCGTCGATTCAGGTAAACAGACGACAGCGCAAAATAGTGTACCCGAACATTGATTTTATAACAATGTCGGTAAAAGTGAAATTAATTCGATATCAAATGATATCAAATTAAAGAGGACAAAATAATCTTTAATTTGATGACGATATCGACCCAATCGCAACTGTATTAAGTGCGGGAAAGATGTTAGCATCATTTGCCAAATATGCATCAGAAATTTGTTTATTAATACCAACAACAATGAAAGCTATCTGTCACCTCAGAGTTTGACAGTTAAAAAACCTTTATTAACGGCTAAATGACCAATACGTCATACTCATCACACCTGCCAGAACCAATCACAAAATTAGTTAGTAATTAACATTTTTTCCTAAGGCCGATCGACAAGGAGTGTATATAAGGGAACGCAAACAATTCTCAACAGACATTTATCAACTTCATTCAGTGCAGAACGTGTGCCCGCCGTCTCAATATGTGTAATAACCGATAGCGTCATCTCGAGAACTCATCACAGGAAACCATTCGACAATAACCTACGATTACTTCAAATGATTCTACAGAAAACAATAGTGATTATGTGCAGTATTAATTCATTTTGTGCGGGAAAAGAATGAACATGAGTAATTAAGATATTATTTACGATCCATTAAGTCAGAAGAGGATCAAAGTACTCTGTTCTTGTGCGTGTGTAGTGAAAAATGATAATCACTATAATCCGATTATCAAGGTGCAAAAATGAGTTTTAATTAAATAATTAAAACCAAAAGGTAACAGTGTAACCATTATTTCATTTTTTTCTACGAGCGCTATAACCTGTACGTTTTATACACTGATCTGTACTGACGCAAATCACAGAAACATTTCAATATTACACCATGTCTCAATTTATTGTATGAATTTGTCATTAGTAATTAAACTGAATGTTAGTGGTAAGTGTTCTCAATTTATAAATTTTGTAATTCATAAACCAAGGCGTGACGAACGCATAACCTGTCAAATAGGTTATTTTTATTTGTTTACGTTATAAATGTAACGTCAAAAACATTATTGTTCAATATTATATCAGAAAGCTATAGCCATTGTGTAGGCATGACCTTCTTTTTCGTGTCTCAAAGAATTCACATCTGAGATTTTAATAATTCTAATGTTAAAAATAACCAATATCTGGACTTAGCCAGATTTGCTACTTGCGCTCTGAGCAAGCCTTATGAGGTATATGATAACTTGTTTACTATTGTACATCATAGTATGTTTTAATTATATTTGTTTTGGAATTCTCTATAAGGGTATAAATAAAACCCATTATTAACAGCATAACTCGACTTGATTTATTTCTATCTGCTAATTAAATATTTTATTTAGAAAACTCAAACAACCTTCAGTTGTGTTTTAATATTTTGGAATAGCAGTGCCATAAAGGTGATAAACAATTATTTTAAATTTTTAAATCATTCAGTGATTCTATTTGTGGGTTTTACACGGGATTTTCCCTAAATAAATCCGTGTGGCGCCCACTAACAAACAAGGTAATCTAACCTTGCAACTAAAGTGAGTTGGTGTTTGTAAACTGAGTTGACAGCTTAGTGAACTTCTAGAAAACACGACCAGGTACGTGAAAGTATATTATGTTTATTATATTGTCCAGACATTACTAGACGTAACGGACTTAGACAACCAGCAACTTGGAGAAGAAGTTTCACAGCCAGGGTCAACAAGAAGATCATCATCATCAAGCGACCAACTATTGTACTTTATTTTTAAACCTAAGAAAACTTAGTATTTAATTATTATCAACCCAACGATTTTATTTGTTTCATATAAGGGAATTCTAATCAGACAAGTATAATTACACAACTATAAACACACTGTGAGTACCCTTGAATGTTACACTTTAAATCGCTTTACAAAGTTAGTAACCTTCAACAATTACAACATCTAAATAATATTTCACACATAATTAGATTTTATTTAATCACGACCTTTAATATTTTAAACATAAACATAATTTTAAATAACAACCGTAAATCTTTTATTTTATTACAAATTGAATTACACACCGTAGATAGGTTGGTTACAAATTGGCTAGCCCAACAGTGTGGCTTTTTAAACGTAATTAAATTTTATTTAAACCATTAGCACAATACAGTTTTATTTTATTACAAATTGGCGCACCAACTAGTGTGGCTTAAAAATATTAAATAAAAATATTTTTTATATTTTATATCAGCCCGGTAGACACAAAAGAATAAACATGCCGCACACCCATCAATATGATACGAGATATAAGGACAGTAGGGTAGGAGAATTACAACCAGGTATAGAGACCTCTGAAGCACAACCCATACACGAAATGGAAGTCATTACCATCAATAATATCGAAACTCGTACCGACGAAACACCTCATGTAGAACCAGAGATGGAAATAATAGTCAGCGACCGACCAGACAGACCGTCCGAAGAAGCAAGATGGGATCAGATGATGAGAATGATGGAACAGATGACTAGAAATAATGACTCGATGAATAAAACTACGGAGTCGATCAACAAAAATATGGAAGCATTGAAGGAAGATAGTCGAACTTTAAGGGAAGATGGTAGGAAATCCCGGGAAGAGAATCAGAAGAATATCGAGCTATTGAATAAAAATATAGAGTCCATGAAGGAGGATCATCGTGACTTAAATAAAAATATAGAGTCCCTGAGGGAAGACCTGAATAAAAAGATTGACAGTACCCATAAATACATGGACACGCTGAACAGTAAAATAGATGATAACAGTAGAGCCATCAGAGAAGAATTGAACACCGCATTAAATAAGATTAGCCAGAAAGTGGATGAAATGAGTAAGAAATATACGAAAGAGGTGGATCAGACAACAAGAGGAGAATTACCAAACGACAACAACTCAGAGATAGAAGAAGTACCAAATGATGAAACCATGGAAGAATTAAGTCTACAATCCGAAGACACTGGTAAACAAACTGAGAATAAAGAAGACTCGAAAGCATTGGTGCCTGAGGATACACACCACAGGAATGAAGAGAATATTCAGCATAAAGAAGCCATCATTAAAAATGTAAAGAACAAGATAATTAAGAAAACAGGAGAGAAAAAGACAAAGATAAAAGGAATAATACGCTATAAGAAGACAAGGATTACAAAGGAAATATTAGAGATGACTAGGAGTGGATTAATTAACTTCGTGGACAACCCAATTATTCGTCATAGAGCAAGAATCAACGGTAAGAAGTATAAACAGGACTTCATAAAAATGTTAAAGGTAAGTCACCATAAAACCGTGGGTAAAAAATTAAATAAGAATCCAATTAAATTAAATATACTGACAAATGAAATACACCAAACAAGGTCAATTGATTCCTTAATGAATAACCAACCATTAAACTATTTAATTGATAATCCAAATGACGGAACGATTAAGACAATGTTACATGCCAGTGACTATGTTATGACGGAGAAGGTTGTAAACAATGAGGTATTTAAAGTGAATACTCCTAGAAGAAAGATGCTTCACGAGAAGAAGGAAAATTATCAAGAACAACTGGACCAGATCATCGAAGGGTACGCCCAAAGAATAAGGGAAATGCGGAAGAAGAGGGACCAATCAATGGAAGAATCCAACCAGGAAATGAACGGAGGTCAATCCGGATTAGAAGAAGGGCCAGACGTCAATAATAGCCAAGGCCCGGAGTACACTGGACACCTGGATACCAAAAATGATGAGAGGAAGAAGGCAAGGAAACGGGGGGCCAATGACTATCTGGTAGCCGCAAAGTGGAAGATGAAAAAGAATACCCATAATAACGTAATTGTCCCCAATAATACTAGCAATAGAGTGGAAAGGCACAAATAACCCCATGTATATCAACCATAAAAAGAAATGATTACTATTAAGAACAGATAATATGTAGTAGTAGGCGACAATTATCACCCGAATGTTTAGGGTATAAAAGAGAAAAAATATATGTTTAAAAAAAACGATTGCTAGAAACAGACTCATTTAGTGATTAAAAGAATCACGTATTAAGCTCCAAATTATTGAAGGTAACTAATTGACTATAACAAATCAATTTGCCCTATTGAGTTACAACAGTGTGTAGGATTAAGATATAGGCCAAACTATTTGTTACTTGTGAAAAAGAACCAGATCTATCACACCAAAGGATAGAAAATTATGTAATGCCAACTAAATGATTTAATAAGAAAAAAAAAGGAGACATCTATTATGTCATAAAGAGCCAGTAGTGGCATATAACTAAAATTATTATACTATACTTAGAAAAAAAAAATGTGTTTATCCAAATGAATATTATATGTAACTTAATGTTTATAATGATTATCGTGTACCTCTCATAAAACTAGAAATATTATACAAAATCATCCAGAATAAAGGTTCACCCAACTAACCTTTGAAGGAGTAGAGAGGCAGAATAACAAAGTGTGTAAAATAAAAGAAGGATATTATTATGGAAAGTGTAAGGAAAGAGAAAAAAAGTTTATGAAATGAACTATGTAACCCCAAGAATGTCTATAAAATTAGATATTAGTATGTTATTATATTATCACATTAAAGTGTAATTATCGAATATTGTATACTTCATAACTTAGAATTAAAGTCATCCAGAATAAGTGAAAACCACCATCACTTGAAGGAGTAGAGAAGAAAAATAACAAAGAGTGTTAATTGTAAAGATAGCTATTATTATAGTAGAATGAAAGGAAAGAAAAATGTTTATTAATTATCAAATATTGTGCATCACAGAATATGTCAGAGAACATCTAACAGAAAACCATTTAGTATACGAACCTTGTACGCCCTGATAATTCAGGATAAATATAAATTATTAGGAAAAGCTTAATGAACTATTGTGAAAATAGAATATTGTAAACTCTAGATATAAAAAACCAACTGCATAAGTACTATAAGCATCACAGTAAGTGTGTAACCTTAAGAACACTCAAGTGAGCGAAAACAAATTGTCAACTAGTACAAAAAGTAACTATACAGCTGATAAACAACATAGCTGAGAATGTCAAGTCTGAAAAGAAATAATTTCCTGTAAAAAAGAAAGCATGTTAGAAAGTATAAAGATGGAAATGTGATATAAATGAAAACCTCTGAAACCTTGAATATTATAGTGAATATATTATATTATTGTAAATGAATGATATGTGATATTTTATGAGTTGTGATAGTGCAACTATTGCCAGGTGCAATGTTTATTTTTTTCTCAGACAGAGAAGAGTAATGCCTCTGAATCTGAGTATGTGTATTGAGGAACGGCAGAGAATGTAAGCCATAGTGAGCCACTCTGATTCCGAACCCACTACAAAAGTTAGGGAGTTATATTGTATTAATGTATCAAGGAGTATTATAAGAGAATCTGTGAGGTATAAATTATAATAACCATTAAGATAATCACGAATGTAAAGATATGTAATAAGTAAGAAGAATGTGAATAAGACAGGAAATTGTTAATTTAAGAAATAAGATCTATTGTAGTTAAATGACTTAAGATATAAGCAATTTGAAAAATACTAGTAAATTAAGAATTATATATCTAGACAAAAAATCAAGCTAGAGTAATACACTAATGGTATATTAAAAAATCAAAGAGTACAAAGAAAGAAAAAAAACACCATAGAAATATACTAAGAAACTGACATGAAATGATAATTTTATAAAAAATAAATTTTTTCTCAAATGATCAATTTTGAGGAGGGTGTATATGTAACATAACAAAATGTTACCTAACCTAAATGTATATTATCAGATTTTATAAGTACATAACAATAATGTAAATAGGGAAGATAGTAATAAGAATGAACAAGAAGGGAGGAATCAAGAAAGAAGAATGAAGCAGAAGTGCCACATGAAACAGTAAACCCAAATACTGTTTGACACTACAACCAGACAATGACTAACTCAAACTGATGGACAGAGTAAATTTACATTAAGCTGTCAATCAAGTCAGTAGATAATGTAAACAGAATATTATATGTACATAAAAAGTGAATCAATAAGAATCTGAACACTGTGAAATCAGAATTAGCATTTTAATGATAATAAATTTAACAATGACTAGTAAATTATGAATGCCAAAACTAAAATTAGCAATGGCTACAAAGTGAGAACAAAGATATATTTCAATATCAAATATACTCATGAGAAAGAAAAACCATTTGTATGAGGGAATATTATACAAATAAGGTACCTCAACAAATTACCGAATTGAGAACCAATAAATGATGTTAAGGCAAAATTCCAGTCTAGACGGTATGTCTTAACAAGGCCTAGACCAAGCAATAATCAGTGAGTTGATTATTGGGAGGTAACGTAGGTGTAAATTAAATACACAGAACAATCATTATGTTCCAACATAACAAAAAACATTATTAGAATAATATATTTAATCATAATTCAATTGTTAAGTAGTAGAATAGAACGAATTAGCGTAAAACGAAATGTCATAGTAATAAGAATCGTTCATTACAATGTATAAAGTTAAGGTGTATTTATAATGTTCAATAATTGAAGGTCAGTACAGAGTTAATAGTGTTCGCACATAAACGTTTGAGTAATAAAATGCTATGTGAACACAAACAATATTAATCAAAGTGTAAAATCGTCGATTCAGGTAAACAGACGACAGCGCAAAATAGTGTACCCGAACATTGATTTTATAACAATTTCGGTAAAAGTGAAATTAATTCGATATCAAGTGATATCAAATTAAAGAGGACAAAATAATCTTTAATTTGATGACGATATCGACCCAATCGCAACTGTATTAAGTGCGGGAAAGATGTTAGCATCATTTGCCAAATATGCATCAGAAATTTGTTTATTAATACCAACAACAATGAAAGCTATCTGTCACCTCAGAGTTTGACAGTTAAAAAACCGTTATTAACGGCTAAATGACCAATACGTCATACTCATCACACCTGCCAGAACCAATCACAAAATTAGTTAGTAATTAACATTTTTTCCTAAGGCCGATCGACAAGGAGAGTATATAAGGGAACGCAAACAATTCTCAACAGACATTTATCAACTTCATTCAGTGCACAACGTGTGCCCGCCGTCTCAATATGTGTAATAACCGATAGCATCATCTCGAGAACTCATCACAGGAAACCATTCGACAATAACCTACGATTACTTCAAATGATTCTACAGAAAACAATAGTGATTATGTGTAGTATTAATTCATTTTGTGCGGGAAAAGAATGAACATGAGTAATTAAGATATTATTTACGATCCATTAAGTCAGAAGAGGATCAAAGTACTCTGTTCTTGTGCGTGTGTAGTGAAAAATGATAATCACTATAATCCGATTATCAAGGTGCAAAAATGAGTTTTAATTAAATAATTAAAACCAAAAGGTAACAGTGTAACCATTATTTCATTTTTTTCTACGAGCGCTATAACCTGTACGTTTTATACACTGATCTGTACTGACGCAAATCACAGAAACATTTCAATATTACACCATGTCTCAATTTATTGTATGAATTTGTCATTAGTAATTAAACTGAATGTTAGTGGTAAGTGTTCTCAATTTATAAATTTTGTAATTCATAAACCAAGGCGTGACGAACGCATAACCTGTCAAATAGGTTATTTTTATTTGTTTACGTTATAAATGTAACGTCAAAAACATTATTGTTCAATATTATATCAGAAAGCTATAGCCATTGTGTAGGCATGACCTTCTTTTTCGTGTCTCAAAGAATTCACATCTGAGATTTTAATAATTCTAATGTTAAAAATAACCAATATCTGGACTTAGCCAGATTTGCTACTTGCGCTCTGAGCAAGCCTTATGAGGTATATGATAACTTGTTTACTATTGTACATCATAGTATGTTTTAATTATATTTGTTTTGGAATTCTCTATAAGGGTATAAATAAAACCCATTATTAACAGCATAACTCGACTTGATTTATTTCTATCTGCTAATTAAATATTTTATTTAGAAAACTCAAACAACCTTCAGTTGTGTTTTAATATTTTGGAATAGCAGTGCCATAAAGGTGATAAACAATTATTTTAAATTTTTAAATCATTCAGTGATTCTATTTGTGGGTTTTACACGGGATTTTCCCTAAATAAATCCGTGTGGCGCCCACTAACAAACAAGGTAATCTAACCTTGCAACTAAAGTGAGTTGGTGTTTGTAAACTGAGTTGACAGCTTAGTGAACTTCTAGAAAACACGACCAGGTACGTGAAAGTATATTATGTTTATTATATTGTCCAGACATTACTAGACGTAACGGACTTAGACAACCAGCAACTTGGAGAAGAAGTTTCACAGCCAGGGTCAACAAGAAGATCATCATCATCAAGCGACCAACTATTGTACTTTACTTTTAAACCTAAGCAAACTTAGTATTTAATTATTATCAACCCAACGATTTTATTTGTTTCATATAAGGGAATTCTAATCAGACAAGTATAATTACACAACTATAAACACACTGTGAGTAACCTTGAATGTTACACTTTAAATCGCTTTACAAAGTTAGTAACCTTCAACAATTACAACATCTAAATAATATTTCACACATAATTAGATTTTATTTCATCACGCCCTTTAATATTTTAAACATAAACATAATTTTAAATAACAACCGTAAATCTTTTATTTTATTACAAATTGAATTACACACCGTAGATAGGTTGGTTACAAATTGGCTAGCCCAACAGTGTGGCTTTTTAAACGTAATTAAATTTTATTTAAACCATTAGCACAATACAGTTTTATTTTATTACAGTGTTCGTGATGTTCTTCTTCAGTAGGTCTTCTTGGGTGTAGTTCGTTGTTCCTCTGGATCCTCCATTTAGTTGATTTGTTTCCGAATTGTAGTCTAGGTCATGACGATTGGATTCTGCTACTTGAAGTTCATACGGTTGTTGTTGTAACTTTCTTCTTCTGGAGTTGGTTGTTCACATTTCACATTTTAATTGTTCTTATTTTAGCAGCACTGATGTTTACTTTAATATGGTAAGGAACATATCTTACCACTTACTGTTTGTAAAGAGATGTGTCGGCTAAGTTTTTTCTTATATATTACCAATATTTGCTCCACGCACTACATTACTAGTTTTTTTAGTTTTATCCCAACGCTACATTGGATTAAATCCAATATAACAACTAACGTCTGGTTGTATCGTTGTTCAGCGGTATACGCCTAAGTGTAACTTTACAACACATTTTTTACCTGCTTACATGTAGAAGTTTCTCCGGCGACTGAGAGTTGTTTAGCGGCAGGGAGTCTGTAAGCTGGCGTGGTTTACGCGCTGAGAAAAGTAGTTCGTTCCTTTAATATTATTAATTGTTCATTAATTAACTAGTAATAAATTATGCTACCTTTTTGTTATGAGTTAGATATTTCCTTTATTATTAATACGTCTTTTATTTAATTAAAAGAATTATTATTTTTCGCTTAATAACATTGTACTTTGCGTGTTCGTACTGGACAATTTGCACGTTGATACAGGAATCTAGGTACAGATAAGGGGTGGATAATACTCTCACTTGTTATAAGAACAAAAATTTTAATTTGTGCTATTTAAATAATTTTTAAATCGTCACAAAACCAATTTAAGAGCGAAACTAACAGTGTCCCATCAACAAGTACTGCAGGTAGCAAAGTTGAACCAACAAAGCCAAAAAACTAGAGAAGGCCTGTAAATATGTAAATACAACTTTCTTAGACATTAGGGACGATTTGATAAGGAATGATAATAAATCTGTTAGATTAAGAAGCAATAAATGTCCGGAACTTCAAATAATGTTGAACGGCATAGCGATTCGCGATTCGCGCATTGGTGGACACAGGTAGCCAAATTAATGCGATTTCGGAACGTTGGTTTAGCAGTAATAAAAAGGATCTGGGAAAAATAGAGATGCTAAAACTGTCTAACACTATAATTAAAGGGGCCACGGGCGGTAAATCTAAAAGAATTACACGGCAGGTATTGCTAAATGTACAGATTAAAGATTTACAATTTGAAGGTGTTTTTGTAGTCGTGCCGGACCTGGTGAGAGAATGTATTTTGGGTGTTGACATGTTGGTGGAGAGTGGGTGTGTGATATACCTTAATAATAAACAAACTAATGATTAAGGGAAATCCTACCCATGGAGAGACGACCATAGCAGAAATATTACAGATGGAGCTGGCAGCAGAAGAAGAAGGCATCGAAGAAGTTATCAACCAAAAAATCCAGGCAATTACCGAGTTAACCAACGGCGAAAAGGAGGAACTACTGAAGATATTAGCAAATAACAAAACCGTATTTCGTGAGACACCAGGGCGGATTACTACGTATTGCCACAAATTTGAAGTGACCAACAAAACACCATATTGTCAGAAAGGTTGGCCGGTTCCAATGAGATATTAAGATGCGGTGAGAACGGAAATTCGGAGAATGGAGGAGCACGGAGTGATTGAAAGGGCACAAAGTTCCTACATAAACCCTATGGTAACTGTGATAAAAAAGGATCAGTCAGTTAGGTTATGTTTGGGCGCTCGGAAGATTAATTCAGTCACTATGCCAGATTATGAAGGTGCAACCCCAATAAATGAGGTGCTGACCAAGTGTGGAAATATAACAGTAATGTCTACTATTGATCTACGAAGCGCATTTTGGCAGATCCCATTACACACGGATTGTAGGGATTACACCGGATTTTTATATGAGGGCAAGTGTTACCGATATACAGTAACTCCATTCGGCCTAAAGACCAGTTTAGCCAGTTTGACACGCGGGTTGGACCAAGTATTATCGGACGAGGTGAAGAGTTTCACTATCCTGTACGTGGACGACCGTTTATGTATTTCAGCCAGTGTGAAAGAGCATTTGAGACACCTACAACTATTATTCTGAGATTTGAAACAGGCAAACATTACAGTAAACTTTAAGAAGTCCCAGTTTTTTCGCAAAGAAATCAATTATTTAGGGTACTGTCTGACGACACAGGGGATAACAGCTGATCCAGATAAAGTGAGAGCTGTACGAGAATTCCCTAGGCCTAAAAACCAAAAACAACTTAAGGGATTTCTGGGGTTAACTAACTTTTAGAGCCGATTTACGAACAGATATGCCGAAGCTACACAACTGCTATTGGATTTGCTGAAGAAAAATTCAAAATTCAAGTGGACTCAGGAAATAGACCGACAGTTTCAAAGGGTTAAGGAGCTGTTTATTGACACAGTAATGCTCAAGCACCCTGACCTAAGTAAGCGTTTCTACTTGCAGACGGACGCCAGTAAATATGCCATCGGAGGACAACTTTATCAGCTGGATGAAAACAATGAAATCGGAGTGGTCGCGTTCACCAGTCGCGTGCTGCGAGGCGCGGAACTGAACTATTTCACCACGGAATTAGAGTTGTTGAGTGTTGTCCATTGTCTGCAAAAGTTTCGCGCATATGTATTTGGGAGACCATTAACTATCATTACTGATAATAAGGCTTTAATATTTATCAAGAAGTGCCACCTGAACAATTCACGAATTACCAGGTGGATTCTGGCAATTCAAGATTATGATTTCGATATAGTCCATTGCAAGGGGCGAGAGAACGTTGTCGCTGACGTCCTTAGTAGATATCCTGAGGACATGGATGCTGAGAAAGCAATGGATCATACCGAAGAATTCGAAATCAACAGTATCACTATCCGCATTAATAAGGAGGTAAAGAATAAATTAAAAAATATAACATTTCATCAACTAGCAGATAAGAAATTGAAGTCAATTATAGAAACTGTGCAAACCAATCCAAATCACCAGATGAATGACAAATACGCTTGGTACAAAAACAAGCTTTACAGGAAGGACAGTGGGGCGTGGAAACTTATGTTGACCGCAGAGCTGAGCAGAACTTTGATCTACGAGCTACATAAAGCATATAGTCACATAGGGAACCGACGTACTTACCAGTTGTTCAAAGAGTATTTCACGGGAGACTCCATTAACAAGATTACACAACATATTATAAAAACCTGTCAGACCTGTCAGAAGAGTAAGGACTATTATCAACGGATGCTGGGAGAGACCCAACCCGTCATTCCTAAGTCGAAGGGAGAGTTAGTTAGCATCAACTATTATGGTCCTTTACCAACCTCAACCGGCGGTGTCAAATGTCATACTAATCATGGTGGATAATTTCACAAAATTTGTGAAACTATACCAATTAAAAAAGGCTACCACCACAGTCACCATAAATAAAATAAAACTGTACTGCGAAGAAATCGGAAAACCAGTCGCCATATTGTCCGATAAGGGAACGCAGTTTACCAGTCAGAAATGGATAACCACCTTACAGGAACTACACATTAAACCGAAATTTACTGCCGTACGAAATCCTTGTACCAACTTGGCAGAGCGAATCAATCGACAGTTAGGAAACATGTTTCGGGCACTAACGTCAGAAAGACACAGTAAGTGGGCTAGATATTTAGGTCTAATTGAAGCATGTATCAATCAGACGTATCACGAGACTATTGAAACAACGCCGTACGAAGCTCAATGGGGAAGGAGACCAGAGCGAGATTGGACCAAGTACGTAGATAAGGAAATGATACCAACAGATCAGCCAATTGACTACAAGAAAATTTATTTAAGAATTAAGGAGAAGGGTAGAAAACGGACAGAACAGATCAATTCAGCCAATAAAATTATGAAATTTCAAGAAGGTGACAAAGTGTTGTTACGAGCATACCCAACGTCAGACTTAAATAAACGGGTAATTGGAAAATTTTGCAATATTTTCGAAGGTCCGTATAAGATCTGTAAGGAAGTTGGAATAGCGACGTACCAACTCGAAGAAATTCAACAGCCCGGAAAGATTCAAGGAAAGTTTAATATCAGACAACTCAAACCATATTACGAAGTTTAACACACACTACACTCAAAGAACAATGAAATAATAAATAAACAGATTGTAAGAACACAACTTTACAAATGTATGTGTAATAATGTATAAGTAAAATTGTAATAAGACTAAGTTGACAAAATGTCGAGAGGATAAATAGTTTTGTATTGTAAACATTGTATTGTAGATGTAGAATAAATTCTAAATAGATTATGCGTACAAGACGTTATGTAATGTTAAGGGAAAGTAGTTGTTTGTAACAAGGGCAGTTGTAGCGGGACGCGAGAACCATTGCGGTCTGTAGTGTTGACAAGCAGGTAGCAAAAACCAGTTTAGAGTTCTGTTTGTAAACAAACTGTGACCTACTGCCAATGTCAACAGCTGATGGAGGTAAAGGGTGGAGAATGGAGTAATGAAAAAAAAATATATTTTTTTACTAAATGTACTGTAGTATAAGCAATTAAATTTCATTTATAGATATATGATTAATATAATATGAATGTAATAGGTGTAAGAATTTTGAAAAAAAAACATTGTAAAGGGGTTAACAACTAAATAAAATAAAATCCATTTGAAGGACACAGCAATAGAATCGTCACCAATTTTATAGCAAAAATCTTATACGATTCTCTTGGGGAACGATATAACGTAAAAATTGAATACTATCAAATTTTACGCTAGTTTTTATAGAAAACATAATTATCAAATGTATATTAGAATAAGGAATGCAAGTAATGTGACTTGATGTACTGTTGTAAACCAGCGTGGCGGTGTTTTTCAAAGCACACACACCCTAGTCTAGGCAACAGTATGTCGGTGCGAAAGTTATTCAGCAAGTCACTTACAGGGTGTAAAAGCATAAAATGTATTGTGTTAAAAAAAGGCAATAAAGTTAAGTGAAGTCGAGGGAGAATTGAGTGCTCGGACAATGCGTACTGCTAGGTTTTAGACAGAGTAGGTGAGAGAGAAAACTCGAAGTGGCGTCATGTTTTGCTTTCGCGGTAAAAGTTGCCACGCGCTGTTTTTTGACGAATGAGAGAAAGCGTCACTTTCAAGCGGGCGAAATTAGCTAGTTGGGTTGGTGGAAATCGAATATCGCGGTATATGAAACCAATGGGAACGCAATTTGTAAATAGTGAGTATGGGAAATGTTTGAGGGGGTATAAAAAATGTAGTTGGAAATTTTGTCAAGGTAGTCGACGGCGAACATTACAACTATTCAGACTCATTAGCACGTATTAAAATTTTATAACTAAAACTTGCAATAAGTAAGAAGTACAGTATTCATGTCATGCGTTTAAATAGTATTAAACCCGGAAGTACGGTAAACGACATATGCCAGATTAAAGTAATGTTAGACTGAATAACTTGGTGGTAATTACCGAACTTCAGAGTATCGAGAATCGAACGCGTGCATTTGGAAGTTGCGGATCGTGGGAGTGTTTTCGGGATGTATCATTGATAGTGCGAGCACTCAGTTTAATCACGTAGTTACTAAGGTGTCAAAATTGATTAGTATACACTAGTTACACGCTGAATCAGTGAGTAGGTGTGAACGGTGATAATTAAAGTGTAACCGAAATAATTAAGTGGTTAGTGTCATCGAGTGTCATCAACAGGATCATCCGAATCGCCGACAACGCAATCTCCAAGATCGCAGACTCCGAGGGAAGGACTCACCAACCAAAAGGAATTCAACTTAACAAGTAAACCAAATTGAACATTAAACTCAATTTAATTCAATCTTTTTGTAACTCTATTACTACTGGCAATTCAATTGGTCTATGAACCTACTTTCAATAATAATTGATGAGAGGTATAAATCTAATAATTGTTAACCATGAAGATTGTATGCAAATTGTAACACGTTAATGAAAATGATTATTAAAATTAGCAGTCCTTCAAGTTAACTGTGTTAGTAATCATTTCTTTGATAACCTGAGATAATTTTAAGAGTCGCCATCAAGCAGAGTTAAGAGTTCAGTATTAGTAAATTACACATATCTTTTCTAGCTCTAAACTGCGAGGGTGGTAACCTGTACAGTGGTATACTATCATACGTGATAATATTACGACTTATCAGCAATTTCGTGATTCTTCTGAAAATAGGTATTGGAACATCCATACGCAACGTCAGGTATGTGATCAGTTAGTATATGGTAAATTTAATATTCATGGTCGCCAGAGTATTGAGCAATAGATGATAGCACACATTGAGAGAGTAAAACATCTTAAACCTAGACTTTCAGAGTATGAAATAATATCCAAACTATCTTACCATTTCCAGAAAAATAACCAATTCACTGTCTACACACAAGGTATTAAAACGACTGAACAATTTTTAATACTTTTAACACAATCTGAGAACATCACTGGCGATGAGAATAAACAACACAATTATCAACCGCACAGTGATTATAATCACAATAGTAATAATTATAAACACCAAGCCCAACACATGCAAAATAAATCATCTATTAACATAGGTCACAAACCAGAGACTCAGCGCGTGGAATGCGTTCGTCAAGAGAAAGAGGGGGATAGCAGAGAGAGAGAGAGAGAGAATGTGGAAGACAAAAAGGGGGTTATATGTGGCCTTCATCTACAAATAAATTCCCAAAACCATATGATCGCCCGCTTAATTCGATGCAAACAAACAATAGCACAAAAAGAGGGTGTGAAACGGAAGCAAGTGAACAATCGACTTCTCAACAATGACTGGAGACACGTACACAGGTGTACACAATTAATAACATATATCCTGCTAATATATGGGAAGAATTATTTAGTACGGACGGAGATGTGAATCAAATGGCTCACCAAACATAATGTCCTACTGTTAATGTGTGTATAAATAACCGTAAGATAAAAATGTTAGTAGACACAGGTAGTCAACTATCAGTTTTAAACGCTGCCTGGATGCAACAAAACAAAAATTATTTTAAAAATACGCCAATATTACCTGTCACTAATATGAATATTACAACCGCTACTAATAAGCGAGAAAAAGTTAGAAAGCAAGCATATGTAACAGTCACACATGAGGATTTAGAATTAGAATGTCCAATAATTATTGTGAATAAACTAATATATGATGGTATTATAGGAATTGATTTATTGAATGTGCTAGATGCTAAAATCGATATCGTTAATAATAAGATTAAATGTAATTATAAGGGTATTCAACATACCATAAATATGAATGAAGCAGAGGACCATTGTAAGGTAAGACCTATTGTCTTATCTAAACCCAAAGTCCAATATGTACCAAGTCAATACACAAGTCAAACTACTGACAAAATGTCTAAACAGGAAGAAAAGCAGCTCAATTAACTAATTAATGAATATGAAGATATTTTCAGCGAAACACCGACGCAGCCGACAGTCTACGAACATACTATAATTGTGACAGACCCAACAAAATTTGTCAGGAGGACATACCCTATTCCAATGCGCTATGAGGAAGAAGTAGAAATGGAGATGCGTCGCATGCTGGATAATAACGTGATTGAATGGTCCAACAGCAACTTCTTAAATCCTCTTGTAGTAGTAAAGAAGAAAAACGGGGATATTCGTCTATGCCTGGACATAAGGGAGCTAAACAGTATTATAATGAAAGAGTATGACTGTGCGCCAACTGCGGACGAGCTGTTTACGAAGTGTGAAGGAGCACGCTACTAGACTAAGGTAGATCTACGTTCAAGTTTCTGGCAGATTCCAATCTGAGAGGAGGATAGAAAGTTTACTGCATTCCTGTATAAGAACAAGTGCTACCACCATAAAGTAGTTCCATTTGGATTGAGTATGAGTTTGGCAGCTATTGTGAAATGTTTAGAAAGAACATTAGGCCTAGAGGTAGAACCTTATATGATGATCTTCGTGGATGACATTCTAGTGATCTCTACGACATTCAATGAACATATCCAGAACCTGCGAACAGTATTCCATAAGTTTAGGCAAGCAAACGTGTCCCTAAACCTAAACAAATGTGAATTCATTAAAACTTCCATCCAATTCCTAGGACATCATCTCATCCTCAGATATACAACCAGATCTCAGCAAGATAACCAGTATAACCAACTTTCCCATACATAGAAATCTAAAAGGCCAACGTGCATTATTAGGTCTAACTGGATATTACAGGAGATTTACGCCGTTATATGCAGAAAGGACTCAACCATTGTTAGAGTTGACGAAGAAAGGAAGGAAATGGAGATGGAAGGAGAAGCATCAAGAAGCCTTCGATAAAGAGAAAACATTATTTATAGAAAACATCATGCTACACCATCATCCTCAACGGGAAGGAAAATTTGTAATTTATTCTGATGCTAGTGATTACGCCGTGGGAAGTGTACTCTACCAGAAGAACTCCGACGGAAAGCTAAGGGTTATTGCCTATGCGAACAGAGTTTTCAAAGGAGCAGAGCGGCACTACTCAACATCAGAGAAGGAAATACTCGCATTATCTACACACTCAAACAATTTCGCTACTATATTTATAGTACTCATTTTGAAATACATACTGACCATCAAGCGTTGTCATTCCTACTGAAATGTAAAGTAACCAATTCTCGTTTACTGAGATGGATTTTAGGCATTGGAGAGTACTCATTCACTATTAAGTACTGCAAAGGAAAAGATAATAGCGTTGCAGATATACTGAGCCGATATGTTACAGAAGAAGGCGAGGAAATCTATGATAAAGATGTTAAATAAGTGCGACTACTACCTATACGCTTCGAAAAAACTAATGAAGTGAAAAAAAAAATGCTACAGAATCTAGCTGAAGAATAAGATCGAGATCTTATATTGCGTAAATTAAAACCTCAGTCTCATCTACCAGCTCAATATAAGCTATATAATAATATTCTTTTCAAGTTAATAAGACATGACTGGAAAATTGTGTTGACAAATGAAATGTTATTTAAAATGATTACACCAACTCATGAGAGCTTAGCTCATGCCTCGGCATTAAAATGTTATTTATCCCTACAATAAGATTTCACAATTAACAACATGTTCAGGAAGATTAAAGGTGAGTTGAAGAAATGCTATGATTGCCAAACTGCTAAGCAACCTAATCTTCATACGTACGTGGAAATGCAAAGTGTACAGAAGGAGGCGAAAAGGGAGTTAGTTGCAGTGGACTTCTTAGGCCCATTACCATGGTCAAGTCGGGGGGTTAGACACATACTGGTCTGTACAGACGTGTTTTCTAAGGCAGTTCATCTGAATCCTGTTATGTGATCCACAACGAAAGCTGTCATAAAAATTCTGTTACAAAAATATATTCCAATGTATGGTCAAATGAAGAGAATTCTTAGTGATCAAGGAGTACAGTTTCAAAGCGACGTATGGAATAGAGTATTAAAGGAAATGGAATTCAACCCATACTCACATCCATCATACATCCACAGGGAAATTTAGCCGAGAGAGTGAATAAAGATGTGGGTAAGTACCTAAGTATTTACTGCCATAACCAACACAATAGATGAGCAGAATATTTACCGTTCTTTGAACAAGCCAATAACGATAATTATAGCGATGCAACAAGCTACACACCGACAGAGCTTGAGCAAGGTCGTCATCCTGACAGATTCTGGAAGGAGTACGTTCACAAACCTGCTAATCAGAAATTACCTGTACCTTTAAGCATTAAAATTGATCATGCTAAAAGTATAATAATTGAAAGAGGTAATAAGAGAATGGAAAGATTTAACAGAACTCATAAGTTACAGAATTTTAATGTTGGAGAGAGTATTATTAAAAACAAATCCAGTTGGCAAACGCATCCAGACAATACTGCTAAAAAATTCTTTAGACTGTATGATGGACCTTATACTTTGCTAAGACAAGTTGGCAAGCAACCTTTTATTGTACATGATGACACACGACAGAGAGAGATAGGCAAATATCATGCGAGCTCTCTAAGGAAATTTTATGAATGAGTAAGTATACATACATCAACGTAGCTGGAAACCCACAGAGGGGAAATTTCCCCTCCGCTGACTGACTTCCCACTATTACGTGAGTACGCGTGTACTAGTTGGTACAGTCACTACTGCAAGCAGTGTTCGGAACGCTTTGTTTGTGTCAGTGTTTGTTTAAATTTCAATAATTTAAGAGCTGTTTTAAATATAAAAATTGCACACTCGTGCGCTCATAGCCCCCAGGTGGTAGCAAATATGCCTTATATTTTTATTTCTTAAGAAAAATATCCACTGTCCCTTTAAAAATAGAACCAAACAACGAAATGCAAATACTACTGGTAATTATGTGCTACTGTAATTTCTAAATTTTGTAATGCAAATTATTTTCTATTTAATGTTTTTGGATCTAAAGAACAACATTTATAATCATTAACGTACTACAAATTAAACACAGAACACTAACAAAGCATACCGAAAATTATTGTAAAATTATTGTAGGCCTATAAATATGCCGACATTATCAAATTAATCCATTCATCACCTCACCCCACTTGCTCCTATTTATGCAGTAAAATAGATCATTGGAACTACGTACTATAGAAGTAGGCCCTACACAACAACAAAAATGAAAAATGGAATTATGTTTATACAAATTACCTTTAATGATTCCAAGGGTCATCTTCAGAGCTCCTTTTCGTTTCATGTCAGTAGACGATCAGTAATATGCAGTCCTATGGTCACAAATAATTGCTAACTGTTCAAATAGAAAATAATAAAATTTTTACTGTGCAAGTCATATAGTAATATGACTTTTTTTATAGTAATGGACTTTTTTGTACCAAAAAAATTTTCAACTAAGTTAACAGCTATGACAGCAGGTAAACCACACTTCACATTAAGTCATCAATTCCTGATAGAGTTTCTTCACTGTCCGTGTCCATTTGACTACATCCGCTGGCGTCATCCTCATCTGTGTCACTGGTTTCCCCTCCAAGTTGAATGATGAAATTTTCAACAGCGTTTTCTATTTGTGGTTGAGATGTAACGTAGTCTTCTTCAACCTTTTTTACATGGTCACATTTTTTTTGCCAGGATTCTCTGGTGATTTCCCCGAATTTTTGTACTGTTAGCTGCTTCACGTCTTCAATTGTAAACGTTGTGTTATTGGTTGCTACCCAGTTCTTCACCTTGGCCCAAATAAGTTCTATTGGGTTGAGCTCCGGATGGTATGGAGGTAAGCGCAATACAGTGTGGCCGTGTTGTTGAAGGAGCGAATCGATTACATATTCTTTGATCCTTGGTTTATGTAACGAAATCAACTGCAGTAACTGTACCTTCAGCATCGAATCATCGAAAGGTATTCGGTTACTTCGAAGCCACTCTTGCATTTTACTTTTAGTTGAAGCGGAGGTTGGACACTTTTTTGACTGCACATTATGGTATGGTGCATTGTCAATGACAAGTACACTTTTTTCTGGCAGGTTTGGTATTAATTTTTCTGTCAACCACTTTTGGTAGTTTCCAAAGTTCATTGAACTGTGACAGTCTCCTGAACACAGACTTGATTTCCACATGGTGAAGCAGTTTTCAATAAAACCCATCTCTCCTCCCGCATGAATTATTATAAGTCTTGCTCCTTTAGTGAGGGGTATAGCGACACCATCATTGTTATTGTCTGCCCACGATTTCTGGCTCACATGTGACGAGTGAATATAAGTCTCATCCATGTAAACTACTGGTCGCCCTTCTTCTCTGTATTTCCTAATGTTTTTTAAATATTCGTGTCTGTGGAAGGCTATGTGTTGTTCAATAAGTACATGTCTGTTGTTTCTCGTCTTTTTCCATTTAAAACCCAACTGTTTGATTACTGTTCTTAAACTTGTCTTCCCTCCATTAAACCCTATATCTTTCACTAATTTTGAATGTAATTTTGGTAGTGTAGGTAGACATTTTTCGACGAGGTAAAAGCCGTTGATCATTCGGCGTATAACAGATTTATCAAAATCGTCCAAATCTGTCACAGGCTTTTCTCTCTTCCTTTTCTTATTTGGCGTTTCAAATAACGGTTGCCCTTCGTTTCTCTGCCTCTTCGCTTCCTGGTTTATTCTCGCTAGTGTCATCCGACTTACACCAACTGAAGCCGACACTCTTTCTCTAACTTTTTTACAGTCTATTAAAAACCCTCCATGATCTGCTTCCTTCTTCATAAACTCCATCACATTGTATATAACTTCGCGAGTTTGGCTTTTAAGCACCTTTCCCGACAACTTACTCATTGTTAAGCAATCACTAATAACAAAAATTAAAGATATAAAATGTATCGCGACGAAAAACAATACAAACAAATTAGTTTTAAATAACGTCACAGAAAGGTAAACCTAATCACTAAGATAGCTATTAAAATACAAAACCACAGCACAGATTGCAAAACACAAAACACAACAGCAACTCAGTAACTTTTGGAATGCTTGCAGACTGTACGTGTAAACAACACCAAACTTACAGTCGGACTGTATGGTGGGAGACGCTCATTCATTGCGCATGCGCTAACCAGGCAACTTCCTAAATTGATGTGTGTATAGGTCACTATTACAATTAAAGGAGAACGCACGCTATAGAAAGCTAAAATGGATATACCAACGAATACACGCAGCGCTTCAACATGTAAGGGGGGGGGAAATATTTTGTTCAGTCCACCCTACATAAGGATAAATTGAATAATGATTATACCATTATTATGAGCTTAATTAATTAAATTAAATGAATATTGTAGTAATAAAATGTGATGTCAATTTTGTCAAATGCAAAAGGCAAAAATTTAATAAACAAGTTTATTAAATTTTTTTATTGTTAAGCAGGGAAATAATGCAACAGTGCATCTGCGTACGTTACTGTGCATTGTCGCAGTTTGTTAAAAATAACTGCTAAATTATAATAAATAACTAATATTGAACAGCGAAGGGGAACACCGAATGCAGGTCAGTACACGCAGATCACGCCACACACAGCTAAGTTTGTGTACAAGTGTATTTTACATGTGTGAGTGTAAGCCAGTTGATTCCGGCAGAGCGTCACCCCTGAATAAATGTGAATTAAATAAGTAATTTATTTAAATTGTGGTAAGTGCGCATAAGATATGACAAAATAAGTTATGCCATGTTATTAATAATATAAAGACGCGAACATGTGCAAAATCTAGTCCGAAACAAATAATACATATTAATACAGTGTAAATAAAAGTGAATAGAACCAAGAACAATTAAAGTATAGAAAAACTGTTAACACACAATTGTACATAAGAAATTACCGATCATATGAACATCGATTAATAAACAAAAGACTTAGCATGTTGCGATTAAAATTAAAACAAGTACAAAAAATAATCGAATCTGTAAAGGGATGCTTGACAAACTACAACAATATAAATCGTGCACAGAATGGTTGAAACATGATTTTTGCGCCCGACAGTATAAATACGCGAGCAGCACCGGCTCGTGCTCTCTTTCGTTGGAACACAGCAGCAGCCGAAAGCTATGCCCGACGGGGGAGCATCCAAGGTCGATATCCCAGCAGTACCATACGAGTCATCTGAATGCTGAGTGGACCAGGAGGACCGGACAACGGACTCCAGGAGGATCAGATGACAACGGAGGATCGACACAGGACTCAGGATCATGACAAGGAATCACTGAGTATCACAGCACAGCAATAAGGTGACATAAAACCATTTTTACTTGTCAACCAACGATTCATAAAAGACATTAAAAAATAAAAAAATAAAAGAGACAATGGTAACTTTAATAGTGTAAATAATAATTGTACCATTTAATTGGTTAATTTGTAATAATTTATAATGATATTTAAAATTTATGAAATTATTCTTTTGAAATTATAACGTAGCAGAAATGTTTTAGTAATTCTAAAACTGATTGATATTTCATGAATACGATATTCATATGTAATAATAATTATAAAAAAAATATCGAATTTAAAAAGAAATAGACAATCTGAGCAAGTCGAGAGCACATTATATATTATAAAAATTTTTATTTATATATGTAAATTTATATCTTGTGTATTATATTTATGAATGTTTGTGTAATGTTATTTGTATAGCGGCAATAATCGTGTGTATGATGAGCACACACAAAAGAATAATATTATGCGAATAATAATGACAAAATTTTAATTCGTATAATTTTTGGAAATATTAATTAATAAAATTTGGAATGATTTTCAAAGTCGATATGATTTAAGAAGTGTTATTATTATTTTAAACACACACCTATTACACCTTTTATCGTTATAATATATATATTATAACCATATATTATATATATAATATATATATATATTGTAACGATAACGTGAGTTTGAATCTTATCTTCACTGTTGCGATCGTCTCTGTAATATTTAATAAAAATCTATGTTTTATTAGCCCCACGTTGGTAGGATCATTTGTAAAGATAACGTGTTTTGATACTCTTGGAAACTCTCGCCTAATTAATAGTTACAAAGTTTTTTATCTGTTGGTGTTATTTGCTTTCTAAAATCGAGTGTGTGTGATCATGAAAGAATATTGAATGATTTTCTTAATTTTGTTTGTATTAAATCAATGCCGTTGTTTGAAATTATTAGGTTGCCGTTGTTAGGAGAGAGAGAGTAAAGAGAGTCAAAGAGAATTACTCTCTTTGTATACAATTGAGTATTTTAAATGTTTTCCGCTCGTGGCATCAGCTGTTTGCTCTTTTAACAAAGCCATTTTAGGTTAAGTTACCTTTGTAGTACTTAATAATTATTGATGACTGGCCTGATTCCCTTTCTCTTCTCGACTTTTCCTTATTTCCTGTAACCAACTACCATCTCCTAGAAATAATACACAATTTATTATTTAAACGCAAGACATTCCATGAATTTAATTTTAATTTACGGGACACTATGGTCTCCAAAACATGAATTGATAATCGATTATTTCACAAATCACAACGTTACTTCAATCTTAAGTTTACTAACATATAACACATAACAAATATTTTTTTTTATTACAGTTTTTTAATGATGAAAGAAAAATAATTAATTAATTTCCCAGGGTTATTTAAGGTTCTTTGAACTTTGAGGAAGTCAGAAATGCATATGGGTCTGTATCAAACTTTACATTAATTATTTAAAATTTGTATAATCTGTATCATTCAGTTGATCTTTTGACCGCTAGAGTGCAGACTACGTTTCTTCACTGAAAAAACCGTGCACTAAGGATAATGGCGGCTGGAATGTTATTAGCGAACCCACATTTTACTCTTTTTTGGTTAATTAAAATAAAGTTTATGTTCACCTTGTTTTCTGATGAATTTAAAGAGATGGTGCTGTTTCTAGTGTTCTAGATTTATAGTTGAGGTGTAATTTAGTTAAATTTTAAAAGGAAGCGATCTCACCCAATGATTTCTCAAGGCTGGCGTCTTGATTGAAATGTGATTAGCAGGATTTATAGGTGTTCATCGATTTTCTGGTGTGAATTATTGTAGTTCAATGGACGTCTCTAATGTAGTGTCTAGTGCTGACTCGTTTTCTTAATTTTGGAGTGGTTTATTCCGAATACTCTTTATTAAATTTATAAAATTTTATATGACATTACACTTTTTCATCTTCTCACATTGAATACCATTTAACAATCAATCAATTTCTTGTTAGCTAGTTACTCATAGTAACCAAGAAGTTGATGGTTTTTTATTGGCTACCCTAGGTACCGTTTTAGGTAAATAGGCTAGTATATAATATTATTATTTCAATTCTTCTTTTAAAAAAATACTCCTTTACAAATCTTAGTTATGATTAATTTTAATTTATATAAGATTTTTCTTCATGAATTTATTTAAGCTTGGCTATTAGCAGTTTATAATTTAATAATTTTTTAATTGAGTTTATTTATTACTTATACTTTGGTCCATGTATTCCTACTCTACACTACTTTGTTTTCCATTCCATCTCCCTAATATAGTATTAATTGGCCATTATTAGTTTAATATAACCCTGGATTCTTTTACACCTAAACAAAATAATTATAGTAAACAAAAATATTAATTCTAGTTATAATGCCTTTGTGGCCTACACAATACAAAATTACAACAACTTGTCAATAGTATCGCAGTCTATTGCTATAATACTGCTTTTTTCATCTTCAACACAAATTTGTGAGATGCTCTTTTTAAATGTTTGACACTTTCACGTACCATACTATGTTTCACTTTGTACACTGCACTTTTATTATTACACTTAGTATTGATTTCAATTATTACAGTGTTTTAGAGTTCAAAGGTTCTCATAGTTTGATACATAATCCCCATTTCTGACTTTTAAAATGGGTGATTAATGGTTTTTACTCTTGTGGTTATATTAATCCTCCTTTAATTATTTATCATATTTGGGCAGGGGTTATGTAAAGTTAATATTGTAACGCAACAGAAATGCGGTCCCCGACGTTACATAAATAAAAATATTAAAGATAGAATAGGGAAGTAAATATTTATATCCCATACTAATACAAGGGTCATATAAATAAAATTATCATTGTATAAAAATAATAAGAATGCAAGGTAGTGTTAGTAATAAAAAAATAAACATGTAATATAGACAATAGTGAGAAATCTCAATGTTCAGTGAGAGGTAAATAAATAAAAAACATTGATAAAAAATGATAAGAAAGAAAACTAATATTGACTATTTTAAAGTAAATGATGGTGAAAATAGATAAAAATGAGTCAATAATGTACGTTACAAGTTAATCTAAAATAATGATTCTGAATTGTATAATGTTATGTTGTTATCATAAATATTATGTTGAAGTTTGTGTTATCATATGAAGCTTACTTGTTGATGTAATATCAAATAATGAAGCAATATGTATTATTTGTTTACTGTTGTAGAAATGTGATGGAAATCAGTTAATTAGTATTAATTAATTTTAATTTTTTCTTATGTGTGATCCATAGGTCAGGATAAAGTTGTTGTTAGATATCATAAAGATAATTATTTGTGTACATGTACGTAGTTAAAGGTTGATTATGTTTGTAAACTTATATAAAAAGGCTATAGTTGTTAACAAGTTAAATTCAAAAGTATATCCAAATATAATAAAAGGCCTAACAGCCAATAACAATATATAACAACTCAGAATAGAAAGGTTAGGTAAAGAATTTAATAATAATTAATAAATATAATTCATTGAGTTAGAAAAAACCAATAATAATTAATAATAAATAATAAACAAACTCAATATTAACAAATTATGATAATGCCATAGTGCAATGATATCGATAGATAACGTTTGATATCGGACAAATAATAATTATTAAAAGAAACAGACTAAGAGTAAAAAACCAGCAGAATATATAGAAATTAGTAAACAAGCTATAAATAAGATTACATTTTAATATAATGGAAGTTTAATAAGGAATTATTTTGATGAGTGGAAGAATAATATATGAAATTATCACTATATAACAAAACATTGAATAAGAATAAAAAAATTTGTTGCTAGGGACGACAAAAATTAATATAAGTTGTTGATTTTGATTATTGTAATTTATGACATGAACGAGAACAGATTAAACCAAGAGAGATGGTCAATAAAAACTAATTTAATCTAAATTATTAAATCCAGTAACAGTCACAATATATGAATGACTAATTGTCATAATTTGGGCCAGTAAACATTAACCAAATTGTATAGTTGTATAATAAAAACGATAATAAGTAATTGAATTCAAAAGAATGACTTGGATTGCCCAATATCAGATTATGAAACGAATGCTAATTTAATGAAGTAATAAAACCAGATAAGGAACTACCTGTGTAAAGAGTTAATCCTACAAACCAAACGAAAATAAAATAACCATTAAATCACATTGGACGTCGCAGTTTACATCATACAATAGAAAAACGTATTTGGATCCAGAGTTTGCCGAAGCACGTAATCACAAGTTTGGACGTTGGTGAACAAAAGGAGCGGTATTTCTGCATCAACCCGGACCAAGGATTCCACTTTATTACAACTTTGAAGACAAGAATAAAGAAAATCATCTCATCTGCATTTGATACGGAGCAACCACAAGCAACGGCCTTCCCGAGTCGCATGATACATCGAACGGTAATCGTCAACTATATAATTAATATTAAACAAAATAACACTTTAATTTTGTAATATTTTGCATTCTTATTTATGTATTTTTAATCTTCCCCGCAGTTGAAAGAACCTTCACACCCTGAATCTAAATTAATTATAAAAAACTATAACATAATTTAATATAAAATATTGTGCCGATCCATAATCGATTAACTCAACGTATAGCCTTTCGTATATCAAGTAAAAAACAATTTTATTGGATGTTAAAATATTTGAACTAATAAAGAACCATTGTATAATTTCAAGATCTTATCATTTATGTATTATTTAATGAAGTGGGAATAAGAATTAACAGACAGAGAGTATAACAAATAATCACCGTATGCGGTGGATTAACCTCTAAATTCCATTTGTTTTGGGACTGCAGTGCTTGTTGCGGAATTCTCAGATGCCAAAGAGAAGAGAATTACACACGAAATTTCTATAATTCTCTGCAAGGCAGAATAGGCTTGAGCAGAATTTTTGAATAACACCCTACATACATAAGTCTCATTCACACCAACACTTTTAGATTAAATAGAGAGATAAGGTAGTCACAATTAACTATATCACTATATCTAGTAAACCCAGATATATAAGAAATTGACATATTAGATAATCAAAGAGAGGAAGAAAGGGGAGGTAAGTACACGGTACATAACAAATTGACGAACCCAGACGTGGCTTAAACAGTCCACACAGGTCTCGTAACAATATACATACATATATATATATATATATATATATATATATATATTGTAACGAGTTATTCGCAGCGTACCTGCAAAATGTGTACATAAAAAATAATGTGTTTGGATGATTAGTGCGTTCGCCTCGCACCGGGTCGTTACAGTAATTTTGATGGCTAGCGATGTTCGTAGCGTAGATCTGATCACCTGTATATTACGGCAATAACCTTACCTGTTATTCTTAGGGGGTGTTATAATCCCTGGTGGCGCCAAGTCGTTTTACAAAACAACTAAAAATTGTGTTTGAACAAGTTATCAGCGTTGCGGGTTGGTGCATTCAAATAGTTCCCGCTCGCACGGCCGTCACAATCGTCGCTTCTGGCTGTGTGTCTGACAACCTGCTTACTGCTATGACTTATTCGTAAACACAAGTAATTATTATATAGCACTCCCTATGAAATGATAACGCTGGTTACTCCCTGTAATAAATATTTTTTTAATGGGTGATAATTGAAAACATTTACAATTACAACAAAATAATTATCAACTGGTTACATGAGATCTTGTTTTCAGGGCGGCGAATTGATTTAGAAACCATTTAACCTAGCGTCACTGTTTACGTTAGGCTTATTACAATGTTTTGGTTTCAAAATCCGTGGATTCTTTTGGCTATGAGTTAAAGAACTACAATGGTTACAATAAAAATACAAATTACCTTAATCTAAGTGTACATTAAAGATAAAGTGTGCTGTTACAATCTGTTGTGTTGTGTCGTAAAAGTGTTCTGTAAGTTCGTGTTTAATTCTTAGGTTATTCAATGTTAACAAAGTTTTATTACGTTTTAATTTGATCAAATATTCTATGAAAGAGAAATACTGTTTCTATAGTGTGGTAATTTTACCTTTCAAAATTATTTAAAGTGATTAGGGTTGTTGGAAAATAAATAATTGGATAGTACTTAACACTTCAACGGGTCTAGATGTCTTCGGAGTTTATTCAAGATAGGGTTTGGCTGCATAAATTCAGTTTTCTTGGATTTTGGGCTTCACTAAGTGTGGCATCTTTTTCGTCATGTTTTTTGACGTTCTTTTCAAGTATAATTTCAGTTTAATTGGTCTTGGGTCTTGACATATCTGCTGCAACGGTCATCTGCTTCTTTAGTGATCGATTTCAGCAACTTTGAATAATTATTTTCATGGTTTACACTGAAAAAACGCTCTTCCAAACTTTTGCATCTGTATTGGCTTGATGACGCTTCGCTTCTTTTTATTTCCAACGGTATTTTTTGTCTCAACCGCTGTTTCCATAGTAACGGTATTATTCGGATTGGTTGATTTTGAGTTGATGTATTGTTATCAAAAATTCGAATTCTTCATATATCTTCTGATTACTGTTATTCCTACATCTTCCTTCCTGGTTAATAAATATTGTCACTATAGCATTTATTCTCGTTCATAGATTATTTTGATACCTTGGGTATTTTCAGATTTTAAGTTTTTACAATTATGTTAATGCTTGTTAATTACATTTCTTTTTATATAATAATGCCTATTACAATATTTTGTGTTATAAATGATCTATAATTTATTCTTGGTGATTCCTTCACCTCAGATTTTCTAAATTCTGATTCAATTTGTTATAATTTTTGGTTGTTTGGTTCTGACAGTTATGTTTTTTCTAGGCCTAGGTAGCCATTATAATAATTTACTTATTTCGTTCAAATCACATTTTGGTTCAGTCTATTGGGCTTTACTTTGTTATTTTTATTAGTTGTGTTGTGTTTTGAGTCTGTAGGTGTGTTGTTTATTGTTCAATATTGCTTTCTCTATTTCAATCTTTAAAACATAATATTAGGCTTATGGACTGCACATTTCATTCAGCCATCTCCTCTTCATAACATTAACATGAACACAATTTTTGTTTATAAGTTATTAGAGTTATTGTTTTGATTAAAGAACATTATCACTCCCTTCTAACTTATCCTTATTTGCTAATTTTTTTAGTTCATAACAAATATTATTTGTGTTGTGATAAACAACCTCATTTGCTATGAAATTAATAACAATTCTTTATAATTTTAGGTATCTTTGTTAGTTTTTTGACTTCTTAATCTCTAAACAATTTTTATATTCCCTCCATGGTAACACCTTCAATTTATTCTATTCTGGAATCCTCCCTTTTTACTTACTACTGGCTATAATTAAACTTAGCTCTATTGAACATCTTTTTTAAATAAAAAGTCATCATCACTTCTAGTGTTTACTATACCTTATACTATAATTCACTCTTAATACTATTTATTCATCAGCTATTTATTCACTGTTAATTTCCAATCTTTCTCTTACCTTCACTTGTAAATTATTTATTGTTAATTATAACTTCACTAGTGTCACACTTCACTTTGGGGTTCTTACACCTACACTATTGCACTATATCACTGTTTATATCATTTGTTTTATAGTGGGTGACCCCTATACTTATTTCTCTTTCATGACTTAATCCTAATGACAATTAATACTTAATAACTAATACTTACTAACTAATAACAATTCTTATTGGTGGTTTAGGTTGCCTTTTCAATGGATAGTAACCGTTATCTCTCCTTCCTCCTGATAGCCATTGTTCTGGTTTCAATGTTCTTGTTGAGTGCTTTTTTACTTGTTTTGGTGAACCATTCTTGGTTTTCACTTTTGCTTGTCTCCCTCCTTCTTCATTTTCCTTGTTCATTTAATATATTAGATTTTTTCATCCGTTTCTTTGGGCATTTTGGGGTCATTTAAACCCATAAACTTGTTTCCTTGTGGTTTAGGTTTATTATTTTCTTATTCTCGTTGTTTATTTGTGGTTCCCTTCTTGTTTGTTTCTTGATGTTGGGTCAATCACTTGGGTTAGGTTAAAGTCGTCGTATTGGCGTGTCATATTCCTTATATTTTATTTAAAATCAATCAGTTTATTTGATAAGAAGTATTTTTACGATTATAAATATATTTTTTATCCCTGGTACTGGGTTGGCTATTTGTGTCGTGACAATATATGTATATGGATTAATGAAAAAAACATTGGATTTCAGCTCTTTGACAATAATGGTACTACTTGTTACTGTCTATGCAATCACACCATTTGCAAGCAGCAAGATTGTGTTGTCTTCAGTCTGGGATTAAGTACCTCACCTATTCCAATGACTGTTTTAGTGTTATCTTTTCTATAATCTTCTTACATTATTTTTACCTTCAAGTTTACATTTTAAAATCTGTTGAGCTAACTTCTGTCTCTCCATCCTTCCTGTGTTAGGACCATTTTAAAATACATTTCTAGTTTCTTGCGTTAAAAACATGTCTAATTTATTTCTTATTATATGCTATTTTTCTGCATTTTTCATGTATTTCTTCAATTTCATTCTTCACCTTTTATATGATAACATTTATATTGTAAATGACTGCAACAGTAAATGTAGTTTTGTGTACAAGTAAAGAAGCACTTGCCCTTGGTCACATACTGAAATTCCAATCCACTCATACAATACATGCATTACTTTTATGGTATAACACCACACACATTGTAACGGTACATATAACACTACATCCACCAACGTACCGAACATTAATCTGAAAGCCACTACTATTAAGAATACATAAAAGGTCAAGAATACCACCATGGATACAGAAGGAGAAAGTACCATATGTTAAAATAAGTGAAGTATCATGAAGGAGTAATTACTAGTAAACATACCAATAAAGAAGAAAAGAAGACTAAAGACGAGACGACTGACATACCTTACCCAATGGATCAGTGAGAAGAACGCAATGGAAACAAAAGAAGAATGAAGAATCAGTGAGAAGAACACAACGATAACGACCTCAAGAAAGAAGAAAGAAGAAACAATGCGAAGGAGACAAGTGAAAACAACATCATGTATAAAATAAATAAGAGTGAGAAAGAGATCAGTGACAAGAAGAAGGAAGATATCCAGACCAGACGCAAGAAAAAAGGGAAAGGAATTGGAGTATAACAAACTAACATAAACCCATGAAGGAATAATTGTACTAAGAAGACAGAAGAAATGTTAATTAATTACATGATATAAATCCCTAAGCTGTATGGTAAAGTCAACACTGACCACAACTCATTTAATGAATACATTCCTTGTCCATGTAAAATACACTGTAATCAATAAGGACTAAGTATTGTAAATAAAGAATCACCAAGAAACTGAATAAGAATAGGATAAGTTTATTTTAGCTAAATGATGTGTAGACATAAAAAAGAAGACTAGGTTCCAAAATATAAATAACCAGTTGTACAGTGGGATTGATGTTAGTAAAAACCCACTAATTAACAATGATTAAGACAATAAAAGAGTAAACCAAAAGTACAATAATAATAACCAACAACCAATGTGCCAACATTGAATGAAAACCAATCAACCAGATTCATGCAGAAATACACAGCCAGCAGCAACACATTACTGCTTACCAAACATGCAACATAACCTAATCTGGGCAACCAGTTTTCACTAAAACTCAAGAAAAACAAAGCCAAAATAATATCAAACCAAAATGTATTAAGCTGAGAAGTAACTAGATGATGCAAGGAATGTTTTGTATACAATAGATGATATAATAACTGAATATAAAAGCTATATTAATGTAATCCAATATAACTATATGCTTGTAATAACAAAGATACATGATGCAACCAAATTATGTTATAAACTTATTATACAAAAGTAGTAACTCAACTAACAACTTGAAGTGGGACAGAATACTGTTCAAATGAATAAATTCAACCAAGATAACTATCTAAATAATCAAAATAACAATAAGGACAACAAAACTATAGTAACAACTAGCTGCAAGCAATTTTGATAACTACTAAACCAAGGTGATAACTAGTACAAATGCAGAATGAACTGCAGGACAGTGATAACAATGTCATTGAAACCATTATAATTGTCATTTAAATAACGATAAGAATAATATGTAAGGAGTATTAAGAATACAGTAATGTAACTCCATGAAGTATGGCAAACCTACCTGACAGACTATAATTAAGGCAATAAACCCATAATATAAGGAAAAAGAACGCTATCTATAGTGACTAAAACCAATAATGTGTAAATAGGCCCTATTAGAAATTAGTTAAATGTTAGTATTATTAAAATATAAGTAAAAACCAATATGTATAGCCATAGACCTAGGATTGAACCTATGAAAACAGACATAGTGTTAATATTAAGGCATAGTTTTAAGGAAAAAGTGTATAGTAAGTTAAGAATACGTTATTACCATCAAATATGGAATAAAAACAATGTATTAAAAATAATTAATAGCTTAATGGACACTAAGTGTGTACACCAAGTGCGATTTCAGCAACCCGAATCCGAAATATATAATGAGGGGATTCAAAATAATTGTTATTAAAATTTAGAAACGATAAGGGTAATTAAAATGACATCAGTGCAGTTACAAGTAAGATATTGGACTTATAAAAATAATTGTGTGATGCTTAGCCCTTGCGTGTGGGTATGTCGACCACAAATTCTTAATCTCAACACCAGCGAGTGACGCGGTTGTAAGCGTCTATTTTAACGAAGTTCGCCGAGATTAAACGAATTAAAAAATATTGACCAATCAGATCCCATAAAAAATACGAAATGCATCATTCCGACAGAGGAAGCGACAACAGTCTTTTACCAGCAATGAGACGAGCTACCTGCATGCCGTTCATCCAGAAAAACATGCGTTTGACAGTGGTCAGCTGTAAACATACGCTAACCTCAAACCATGAGTGGAGGTTATGGCTACTGAAGAAAATAGTGCAGTATATTTTTAAGTGAAATAATTCGGAGTATATGCGCATAGGAGTGAGTGCAGTGCAGTTATAAAAGTTTAATTAATTAATTAATTAAAGCATTTTAATTAATTGAAAAAATTTATGAAAAAGTGTAAACCCTACGAACGACCAGTTACGCAAGTATTAAATACCCACAACTATTATATTATGATTGTCTAATAATATATAAGTAACAGAATGCTAATAGCGAATTGGATTAACATCAGTTAATCGACTAAATGCCCAATTCCAAAAGGAAGGGAATTCTGTAATATAAATAAACAATGACAAAATTGAACGCTTTCATTAACGACAATTTTAACTATTTACATGATTCTAATGTATTAGTATAAGCAAAGACATTGTCTAACCAATGAAGGGAGTATGTGCCCTAACCATTAGGAAGATAAGAATGTTCTATATTTTATTTAAATAATTAACTAAGAGTTACACCAGAGGGTGACATAAATATATCAAATGAATTACAAATGCCTGTGTTATGTACATCCAGTCTAGGAGATGATTATAATCCATGACACTGAATTCTGATAATTATTATTATCACTTGTTAACTAATTAATGCATCAATGAAGAATAATTAATAAATTTTAAACAAACAAGGTTACATAAACCTATCTTAACTTCAATGTTTAACCATGAACAGTTGTTCATATTTTATATTCTTTCAAATTAATAATCAATGAGTTTATGTTTTATCTACTTATTATAACAGTAGCATTTTTATTAGATATGTGTATTTTGCAGACTCAAAGAACCTACTACTACTACTATTACTACTATTATTAACATTACAAGTTTAATAACACATTATAACCTATCTGTTTACCAACAAAAATTATTCGACTAGCCGAATGCAGTCATACCAACCTGAGATTTTTAAATGTTAGAGTCCATGTTCTAATTTAACTGTTAACCAAAAGGAAAGTAAATTATATTATTGTACCAAATTTTATTGTTCTAGAGTTGAATAAATCATTATTGTCATATGAACCTTTAAAAGAGTTGGCTTTTATTGGAATCAGTAGATACAGCTTAGTGAGAAAACCGAGACGGTTGGTACCAGACCTTCAGAGCGGACATTCAAATGGAATGATTTTTTCCAACCGTACCATCCTATATATATATCATTACACAGTACAAATTATAGTAAATATCATGTTTGTGTATGTTTATGTTAGTGTATAGGCAGGACATTACTGATCATCTCACCACAGCTGATATTCGAAGAGCCAACGGAACTTCAAGCGAATCAACTCGAAGAAGTGAATTAAAAACATTTTTAAACCAAATAAACTGATAATTAAAACGACGATAAAAGTGTAAGTAACCGATTTATTCATTACCGGATTCAACAATAGGTTGAATTGGGTGGAATAAATCACTAACCCACAACTTAATAATAGAGAACGAGCTTTGAATAATAATAATAAATGAACTACAAGACCCCATATTAAAATAAATAACCCTGATAATAATAATTAGAAACGAGAGAGTCTCGTCAAATAACAAATTGACGCCAACAACGTGAGGCAAAATAACACGGAAGCACTCGTCATTTAACAACATTGAAATAATAAACAAACTATTAACCAACCAGATCACAGAATTTAAGAACGTATATTTAAACAGAAAAAATACCAAAGTAAGCATCATGTGTGTAAGTAGTTTCTATAGAGTTAATGCCATGAAATTGTAAAGGCAGTGAAGTGGTAGTAATGTATCCTAGAGTTGAGTCTGTTCAATCTACAGACAAAACACACTGATAGAAGGTAACGTACAGATAGTGACGGTATTGTAAATAGATTTCACAGCACATTACTTACATAAATAATCAATTTGTTCCCTACAAACAACTAGAAATGCACTGGTTACATGGCCTCATTTCGAACATAAATCACAAATTTTGTTTCAAAATAACAACTCTTTGAGTCTGTGTGCGCGCGCGCGCGCGCGCGCGTGTGTGTGTGCGAGAGAGAGAGAGAGAGAGAGAGAGAGAGAGAGAGAGAGAGAGAGAGAGAGAGAGAGAGAGAGAGACAGATGTGTGATGGTGAAACACAAATAAAACTGATAATTCTTTAGGGATTCTTGTTGAAAAAGTATACATTTAATTTTCTAACCACACTTGAGATCACATCAATTTCCAAATTTCCATAAAACATAAACAGAAATAACCTTATCTAATTATAGACATTCAAGTCTGTCCAACACACACACACACACACACACAGTAGTTTCTAATCACTGATTATAACCTACATTTCCATAAAACATAAAAAAAGTTTATAAAACATAACATAAAAAAAACAAGCAGGCTCTGGAAACGGATGCTCATACACTGATGATGTAATTACAGTAAACCCTCGATTTAACGGACTTCGGATTTAACGTGCATTTAATGTGCATAAACTGCAGACTCTCCTGTTCTGGCGATATTGCTTGGCTATCGCAGCATTCTTTCGTTTCTTGTTTTGAAACGCAAATTTTTTCATCTCCAATTGTATTTGATGAGAACGGAGATAAGAATTCATTTAATTCTTCACGATCCCCTCTTTGTGTTGTCCTTGACGCAGGCGTCGCACACGTTCAGTGGACGACATCACGACGACTAACACTGAACAATATACACTGATATGCATCTTATTTCACTGTTACCAAATTTATTTATTACTAACATCACCTGGAGCATTACATTTTTCGATGACGTTACACATTTTGTGGAATGACCCCAGCCTAAAAACATTATCATGTTAAAAAAAAATTTTGAGACGAAAAAATCACGATTAAGTTTCGAAGTCCATGGTTGTGATTTAAATTTGGTGGTAGTTCATAACCATAGCAACGCATTTTCACTCTTGAATATTCGGCTATCTTCATGATAATTCGTATGCACGCGCAGTTCACATTCGTACAGCGTCGCATCAGTTTATTCGGAGAACACAGCGTGTACACTACATGTGTTTCTTAGTACGAACCTTGCACGTGTTAAATAGAGAGTCTTAACGAGTTTATACTTGTGTTGTTACAGCAAGGTCATTACTTTATTAGTGAATTACAGCATAAGTATGTCTGGTGTTACGAAAAAACGTGCGAACTTGAGTATAAAGCAAAAGCTTGAACTAATAAGTAAACTTGAAGGTGGCGAGTCTGTTGCACATGTTTGTGAAGTGTACGGTGTAAAGAAACAAACCGTTTCAGACATTCGAAAGAATAAAGAGAAACTTATTCAGTTTTCGCTAAAGTACAGTGTTGATAGTTCGAAGAATGAGGGAGAAAGAAAACACATTAAATTAGCCAAACACAAACAATTAGAGGATGCTGTGTACAAGTGGTTTATTCAACAACGTTCTAGTGGCGTCGTTGTTCGTAGTGTGGAGTTGCGGGCTGCTGCTGATAAACTGGCGAAACATATTGGTATCCAATTTCAGGCGAGTGATGGGTGGCTTTGGCGTTTTCATAAACGACATGGCATCACAAATAGATTAACATGTGGGAAGATGGAGATGATGACGATGACAACGATGAAGAAACATCTGTTACAGGAGGCCCTAAATTATCAGCGATAAGAAACAGCATGGACGAAATTATCGCGTACATTGGGGAGTCTTCAGATCCGGAAGTGTGTGCTTATTATGACCATTTTAGACAGTTTAGATCTTTAATAATAAAGAAGCAACATTCTAGTGGAAAACAACTGACTCTTGATGCTTTTATCCAGAATAAATAAAGGTGTGTACATAACATTGTATTTGCATGATATTAATAGTACGTATTAAAATACAGATAAGCGATGTTGTCGCTGTTACAATAGAAAACCACACTGGCAGTTTACCCGTTATTTAGAAACATGTTATTCACACCCCCTCTACTCATCCTTTGTCTTGCTGCTTACAGAAGACAAAGTGTAAGTGCGTGCGCACGCACTTACACTTTTTCTTCCTATTCTTTGTTCAGTTTGCTGTTAAAACGTACGGTTGCAGTCATAAATCATAATGCCAGAGTTAACAACAGCCAGGCAAACTGCTGTTGCTTACGCAGTAAACAACTCATAGATACCAAAAGCGTTCGTCCCGCCAGAAGTCAGGTATAACTTCGAATTTCGTTAGCGCGCGAATGCAAGACGCAGGCCAAATTAGCGACCATGTTTTTAGGAGAAAAAGTGCGGCTTGTATTCGGAACAATACGGTATTTGCATGATATTAATAGTATTAAAATTTCAAGTGTTATAGGCCTATTTGACTTAAATATATCCTCAAAAAACAAAATTTGCAATTTAACGGACTTTCGATTTAACGGACACCCCTCAGCCCCAATTAGTCCGTTAAATCGAGGGTTTACTGTATTTCTATTGAAACAAATAAGTTAATACTGTACATACATGAAACATACATAATCAAAGTAAGGAAAATGACCAAGAAACATATCTGAAATAATATTATTCTAAGGCTTTCACGGCTGGTGTCAGTTATATTAGAAGTATGTACCGGGCTGATTGGCCATGGTCCAGGGTTTACAAACAAACCAAACGTTTCAGCAGCACCACTGGCTACCATCTTCAGTGGAATTCAAGTCTACCTGAACACGGGGTATCAAACATCAGGCCTACAGTACTGTGGTGAAGGCTAAAAATGTCTCGTGATGCTACTTGTACTTATATGGAACATCACGGGACATCTTTAGCCTTCACCAAATACTGTGGGCCTAATGTTTGACACACCGTGTTCAGGTAGACTCGAAATCCACTGAAGATGGCAGGTGCTGAAACGTTTGGTTTGTTTGTAAACCCTCGACCACAGCCAAACAGCCCGGTACATACTTCTAATACATCTGAAATACTTTTTAGGTTAAGAAAAAGCCTCTCACAAAGTTGAAAGACGTCTTCTACAAAGAATTTTATTTTTTCTAAGACAATCAATACAGTGAAAACCTTGCTAATTCATATAGGTATAATTCTAAAATTGTTGTTAAGTGGAAGAAATTATTTGGTCCAATCCTTTTGTATACAAGTACAGTACATGTTAAATCATTTTGTAATTCAAAATTTAGGAATAAAAATATTCACTAATTCAAATTCTTGCTTTAATGTTAGACAATGTAGGGCAATTAACAAAGCAGCACCAGTCCATTATCAACAGAATCCCAGATATTCACATCCCCTGAGTACAACCTACAATGGACAAGGTAGTGTGGAGGAGAGGGTTACTCTGTTATCTTAACAACAGGCTTGTTACATATAATTCTGCAAAACATACTGTTTTCCTGTGCTTACATTTCTCAGTTTCAGGATGAATTAATCAACCAGAGCAATGGAGTATAGTAATTTCTAACCACTGACAATGTTTGTGCTGAACAGTACAGTATACTGTATAAACAAATTCTTAACACATTCTCTGCACGTTAGTCATTATGACCAAAGAATCAACAGTACCATATTTTTGCATCTATAATGCACACCCCCATTTTATTGTAGTATTTTGCACAAAAAATGTAATTCCTGTATAAGGCACATCTGTATTTGTAATAAGAAACAGTTGAACAAATGTATTAGGATGTAGAAAAATATACAATGTTTGATCATTATACTATGCATAAAAAGTGTTCCATACACAATAACAGAAAAATGTAATTAATACACCACTGAATCGGAACACAAAGTTTTTATGGGTAAATCGTAAAACTTTTACCTTATAGTCTGAACCAGTTTTCGCTTTTAAAAAGCTTCTTCAGAGGCTCAGAGGTAGTGAATTAATTATATTTAGTTAAGTAATGGACACATCATGGATAATGAAAGCCAAGAAGAAAAATGTAGTTACCATGCTTATTTATTTGTAAACACGAAACAGAAATATTAAAATCATAAAATTTAAAACTTACACAAGTGAGTTTTTGTTTTGATTGTTGTTTTTAGTTTATTACTAGCACAAATAACATTTCCATTTATTACGATTCTTTATCTGTTTTTGAAGAAGGCAGTATTGGAGTTACTCTCCTCTTTTGATTCTTCTGATGCACCTTTGTTTGTCGTGTCCTGTTGATCTGACTGGGACAGATTTCGCACCTTTTTTATGAATACTTGTGGCCACTGGCATATCGTAAAAGTCAAAACAGTGGTCTGCATTCCAATTTGAGACAAAACGAAATTTTTCTTATGTCATGTTTGTACAATAAATCGATGTAATTTTGTATATAAATCGATGTAAATCAATGTTATTTTCTAAATATCACTATAATATTGACGACTCGGAACACAAAGTTTTTTATAAGTAAAAACGTAAAGTTTTACCTTACAGCCTAAACCGGCTTTCACCTATAGAAGGCTTCATCAGAGGCTGTCGTTAGTAGCGCTGCTCGTCTTGTTGTTGGCGACGAGAAAGTGTTTCGAAAGATTGAAGCTGTGTGTGTGTGGTGAGATGTGTTCGAATAATGCGTGCGATTTGAATTGTGTCTGTTCGTTTAGGATGTCGTTTTTATTTGTTTTTGTGTGCTTGTATATTTCTAATTGTTCTAGAGTGTCTAGTTTTCGGCCTTTTGTGTGTACGTGTAGTATGTTCATGTTATTGTCGATGTTTTTATATGTGTGGTTTGCTTCAATGAGGTGGTTTGCGAAGGTAGATTCTGTAGTGGTGTGGAGTGCTTTTGTGTGTTCAATGTATCTCTGTTTGAAGCTACGTCCTGTCTGGCCTATGTAGAATTTACTGCAATTTGAACAATTTAGTTTATATACACCGGGTAGATCGAATTTGTTTTGTGCTTTGGGCATGCGTTTTGATAGTGTGTGTTCTGTTTTGTTAGTAGTTTTGTAAGTGATTCTGTATCCTGCTTTTTTGAATTTGTGGGCAATTTTTTCTGTTTGTTTGTTGATGTATGTTAGTGTTATGAATTTGTTGTTTTCTATCTTTGTCTGTTGTTTGTTTTGTGTTTTGTGTAGGATTTTACTGACTATTGTTCTGTCATAACCGTTAGATTCTGCTAGATATTTTATCGTGTTTAGTTCGTCTTTGTAGTCTATTTCATCTAAGGGGATGTTGTTAAGTCTATGTATCATGGTTCTAAAAGCAGCTAGTTTGTGTTGTATTGGGTGATTGGAGGTGTTGTGTATTAGTGTGTCAGTTGTAGTTGGTTTTCTGTATATACTGAATTTGTGCCTGTGTTCTAGTTTTGTGATGGAGAGGTCTAAGAAGTTTATGGTATTGTTGTGTTCGTATTCGGCAGTGAAGGTTATGTTTTTATGTATTTTGTTTATGTGCGTTAGTAACTGTTCACATTGTCTTTTGTTTCCCCTGTATAGTATTAGAATGTCATCAACGTATCTGTGCCAATATAGTATTTTATGTGAGTGTCTGTCATTGTTTGTGAGTATTTTTGTTTTTTCTAAGTGTTGGAGGAAGACTTCTGCTAGAATGCTGGATATGGGGGAGCCCATGGGTAGGCCGTCGTTCTGTGTGTAGTATTTATTGTTATAAGTAAAGTAGTTTTGTTTTGTGATAATGTTCAGAGTTTCTGTTATTTCATTGATAAGTTCGTCTGGTGTGTTGTTCTGTTTGAGTTTGTTTTGTAGGATGGTGATTGTTTCAGAGATGGGGATGTTTGTGTACAGGTTTTTAATGTCAAAGGAGGCTAATGTGGCGTTATGGGGGATGTGTATGTCTTTTATTTTTGTTACTAGGTCAGTGTTGTTTTTTACTGCAATGTTGTTGTCTATTTGTGTGTGTTGTCTAATAATTTTGTCTAGATATTTTGCTAGTTTGTGTGCAGGGGCATTACGGTAGTTGATAATGGGGCGGATCGGAATGTCTTCTTTATGGATTTTGGGAAGCGCTTGGAGTGTAGGTGCTGATGGTCGGATTTGTTTCATGTAGGGCTTTTGTTTATGTGTCATAATGTGTTTGGCTTTGTTGACTATTTGTTTTACTGAGTTTTGGTATCTGTCGGTGGGGTCGTGTTTTAGTTCTGTGATGTTGTTCTGTTCTATGAAGTCTTGTACTTTTTTGTGTAGGTTGTCTGTGGGGATAATTACAGTCGTGTTGCCTTTGTCAGCTTTTACAAATGTGATGTTGTGTTTGTGTGCCTTTTCCCTCAGTTTGATGGCTGTGTGTATTTCTGAGTTGTGGTTGTTGTTGTCTGGTGTCTTATGTACTCCTATTGTGTTGTTTATATTATGTCTTAATGTGTCTTGATGTTCTGGTGCTGTGTTTTGTATATTTGTTTCTGTGTCAATTATGAGCTTTGTTAGTGTTTGGTTGTTATGTTTGTAATGTATGTTATGTTTTAGGCCTTTATCAAGGAGTGTTTGTTCGTTTTTTGTGAGTGTGACGTTCGTGAGGTTTACTGTACGTGGGTAAACCTCACGAACGTCACACTCACAAAAAACGAACAAACACTCCTTGATAAAGGCCTAAAACATAACATACATTACAAACATAACAACCAAACACTAACAAAGCTCATAATTGACACAGAAACAAATATACAAAACACAGCACCAGAACATCAAGACACATTAAGACATAATATAAACAACACAATAGGAGTACATAAGACACCAGACAACAACAACCACAACTCAGAAATACACACAGCCATCAAACTGAGGGAAAAGGCACACAAACACAACATCACATTTGTAAAAGCTGACAAAGGCAACACGACTGTAATTATCCCCACAGACAACCTACACAAAAAAGTACAAGACTTCATAGAACAGAACAACATCACAGAACTAAAACACGACCCCACCGACAGATACCAAAACTCAGTAAAACAAATAGTCAACAAAGCCAAACACATTATGACACATAAACAAAAGCCCTACATGAAACAAATCCGACCATCAGCACCTACACTCCAAGCGCTTCCCAAAATCCATAAAGAAGACATTCCGATCCGCCCCATTATCAACTACCGTAATGCCCCTGCACACAAACTAGCAAAATATCTAGACAAAATTATTAGACAACACACACAAATAGACAACAACATTGCAGTAAAAAACAACACTGACCTAGTAACAAAAATAAAAGACATACACATCCCCCATAACGCCACATTAGCCTCCTTTGACATTAAAAACCTGTACACAAACATCCCCATCTCTGAAACAATCACCATCCTACAAAACAAACTCAAACAGAACAACACACCAGACGAACTTATCAATGAAATAACAGAAACTCTGAACATTATCACAAAACAAAACTACTTTACTTATAACAATAAATACTACACACAGAATGACGGCCTACCCATGGGCTCCCCCATATCCAGCATTCTAGCAGAAGTCTTCCTCCAACACTTAGAAAAAACAAAAATACTCACAAACAATGACAGACACTCACATAAAATACTATATTGGCACAGATACGTTGATGACATTCTAATACTATACAGGGGAAACAAAAGACAATGTGAACAGTTACTAACGCACATAAACAAAATACATAAAAACATAACCTTCACTGCCGAATACGAACACAACAATACCATAAACTTCTTAGACCTCTCCATCACAAAACTAGAACACAGGCACAAATTCAGTATATACAGAAAACCAACTACAACTGACACACTAATACACAACACCTCCAATCACCCAATACAACACAAACTAGCTGCTTTTAGAACCATGATACATAGACTTAATAACATCCCCTTAGATGAAATAGACTACAAAGACGAACTAAACACGATAAAATATCTAGCAGAATCTAACGGTTATGACAGAACAATAGTCAGTAAAATCCTACACAAAACACAAAACAAACAACAGACAAAGATAGAAAACAACAAATTCATAACACTAACATACATCAACAAACAAACAGAAAAAATTGCCCACAAATTCAAAAAAGCAGGATACAGAATCGCTTACAAAACTACTAACAAAACAGAACACACACTATCAAAACGCATGCCCAAAGCACAAAACAAATTCGATCTACCCGGTGTATATAAACTAAATTGTTCAAATTGCAGTAAATTCTACATAGGCCAGACAGGACGTAGCTTCAAACAGAGATACATTGAACACACAAAAGCACTCCACACCACTACAGAATCTACCTTCGCAAACCACCTCATTGAAGCAAACCACACATATAAAAACATCGACAATAACATGAACATACTACACGTACACACAAAAGGCCGAAAACTAGACACTCTAGAACAATTAGAAATATACAAGCACACAAAAACAAATAAAAACGACATCCTAAACGAACAGACACAATTCAAATCGCACGCATTATTCGAACACATCTCACCACACACACACAGCTTCAATCTTTCGAAACACTTTCTCGTCGCCAACAACAAGACGAGCAGCGCTACTAACGACAGCCTCTGATGAAGCCTTCTATAGGTGAAAGCCGGGTTTAGGCTGTAAGGTAAAACTTTACGTTTTTACTTATAAAAAACTTTGTGTTCCGAGTCGTCAATATTATAGTGATATTTAGTTAAGTAACGGACACGTCATGGACAACGAAATCCAAGAATGTTATTTTCGTACTCTTAAGGTAAACGCTGAGCCAGAGTAGTTCTTCTTCGAATCAAAAGACCATGTCTGTGAAGAAACCATACACACCAACCAAGACTGTCGCGCAATTGTGTATTACTGTATCTATTTCAAGATGCTGAGCAATTTCCTAGCTTGAATAGGTACCATTTCAGTAGTAATGGTAAAAGCCTCACTTTTATAAACTCAACTAGGTGATTTCTATTCTGGAAACTTATCTTTTTTACCATATAACGAATGCCGATCATGAGTAGTAACACTTAATTTTTGTTTTTATTTTTCCACTCGTGAACATTAGTATCCGCTACATCAAATTTACACAATGTGGCTCGATTACAATTTTCTTTTGTGACTTTTATTATGGACAATTTAAGCTGAGCTGCATAGTACCATAAAGATGTTCTTCCACTCATTATGAATATACAGTGAGTATCTTCACAACACACGCAATACCGGTAATGCACTACTGTAAAAAATAACAGACTAACAAACGCAAACAAGTACAGTAACAGAATGCTGCCATTATACGTCTATGACGTGACCAAATAACTGTTGGAGAAGGGGTAAAAACTGCAAACTACATTACTGGTAAATTTCATTTTACTATTACTAGACTCAAGCATCCCAGTTTTAAACGATATTGCCAATTCTGTCATGCACAGTCTGACCATAGATGCGCAGATCTACAATTTAGCATATAAATTATTCATGTATAACATGCAACCACATTTTTGGGAAGGAAATATGGGGAAAAAGTACACATTATACACGAGAAAATATGGTATATTGTATACAAAAAACCATTCAGTTCATCATATAACGCCTTAATCACATTAAACATAGTTTACTTTTCTGTCACTATAATTACAATGATGGAAATGGAAATAATATACATGTTAGAGGCCTATAATTTTCAGATACTGAGGAGTAAGTGTTAACAATAACTGAGAAAACACAGTCGTGCAGCATTCCAATAAGTGGCCAGTTAATAAGAGCTAAGGCTGAGAAGTTTGGGAAATTAAATACTTTGAAGCAAGTGCAAGGTGGCTAGAAAGATTTGCAGATGAGAATGAACTTTTCTTCAAATGTACATGTATGGAAAGAGGTGAAGTATGCGAGTATATGTGTTAAACTAGATGTCCAATAGTGGAATGAAAAAGTAAAAGACTTATTCAAAAATTATGCTACAAAAGATATTTTCAATGCTGATAACATGGAGCTTTCTCTAAATGTATTGCTAACAGAACACACAATTTGGAGGGAGACCCATGCTCCAGTGGGGAAAAAGTAAAGAGTGAGTACAAATTTTAGTGGCTGCATTCAGGATGGGTCAGTGGTTAAACTTTGTACTTATTCAGACTTTGTACTGTAATACCGCATTGCAGTCGCATGCAGTGACGTCATTTTTTCTCCCCACTATCTGCTGCCGGCTTGATTCAGGCTAGCAGCAGTCAGAATTAGTTAGTTACTTGCAAGAACTCCGGGCGGGCAACTCGCCTTAGTTCGCCAGCCGCGGCTACATTATTTTTCAACATTTCTAAATTTAGCATGATCATCATGCACTAAGTACTTAGGCGATCTCGGCCTACACACGATTATGGGTTTCCAATATTTAATTCTATCTTAATTCTCAGGAATTTATGCCGCGCTCAACTGCACGCGCCAGTAACTATTTTCTAATAATTTCAATACACAATTAGCTCAAGAACATATACAGTCCACTTCATTATTTCACTTATTTACCAGCTACCTCAACAACTAGCATTCTAAGACTAGCTTAAGATTACATCAAGAGCGTCTAAGACGCATCATTTTGGTCCACCTCGGCCGGATCCGAATCGTGATTCGGACTAAGATTTCAGATATATTTCATTTAATGGGCCCCAACAACCTTTGGTTCAAGCCCGAATACTTTCGAACTTTAGATTGCTGGCCGTTGCATGCCTTCATTGTTCTCAAAAGAAAACTTCATACTTGACAGCATCAAGATTCTGCAGAGCATCATATCTGAGACAGCAAGACACTACAAGTCATCATCATTTGTCGTTCAGCAAAATTCCAGAACTTCAAAATTATAAGGAGAGCTGCAACTTCAAGCATCACCCGACCAGCAGAAACAAGAGTTGCGCCAACCTCTAAGGTCTGCCGAACAGGGTCAACAAGGAAACAACAGGATCGGAGCCATCTTGAACACGCCGGGATTCACCATCCATGTGACTGTGAACTTTCATTTTTTATAATTTTTCATGTATAATTTTTATGTACAGCAAAGTCAGTAATATTTTAGCACAGATTTAATAGCATTTAATATAAAATCATTCACAATTTTTTACATAAACAGAAATTAGGGTCAAGTGACCATAAACTTGTATTTTTACCTAAATTTTCATTTACGCAGCTGTACTATAATACATTCAAAAACTTAAGTGATGTGATAAGACTATATATATATTGTCACTTTGAATGATTCATATTTTCAATAACTTTCATAACTATTTTTTAAAAGGAAATTAAGCACCTATTATAATAAGTAATAGATTAAGGTGTATACCGATCACTGGCTCCCGCATCATATCATGATTTAGTAAATGATTCAAAGTACAACAATTGTTCACCTGCTCTATATTTAACTATCGTTTTCGAATCACATTTTGCATTTCAGTCATGGCTGATGTGAAAGCGTTAATCAAAAAACGGGGCACAATTAAGGCTTCTATATCCCGTGTAAATACTTTCGCTGACAATTTCGATCCGGACATAAGCGATCACCATGCCTTAAAAATTAACTCCGCCATTTGATGGAATTGTCCGCAAAGTATGACGAAATTCAGACTAAAATTGAGGCCGATGATTCCGATTTCGCATCAGTCAGTGACAGGGTTCAAACAGAGGATGATCTCTGTAATATTGAATGCAAGCTACACCATTTATTAGAGCAAGTAGAGGATGTGAACAAGAAGCCATTGATTCAAACTGAGGTTACGCCGATTAAAACCTCCCCTATACAGTTAGAGCCAATTAAATTGCCCTGCTTCTCAGGCAACATTATTGATTGGCAACATTATTATAATATGTTTCTGGAACTAGTACACGTCAGAACTGACCTGACGGACATTCAGAAATTACACTATTTACACTCTTTATTAAGAGATGAAGCTTTAAATGTAATAAAATCTCTCCCAATAACCCATGACAATTATGCGGTAGCCATTGATCTATTAAGGGCCAGGTATGACAGCAAATTAATTGTCTCAGCCTATCATATAGGGAATGTCTTGGGCGTGAAGTCCATTCAACAAGAGTCCATGGTTGGCATTTCCAAATTCATTGACGAGATCACCGAGAATATAAATGCTTTAAATTCATTAAATTTACTGGTAAATACCTTTGAAATCATTTTCGTTCAATACTTGACGCAAAAACTCGATAGCCAGACATGCCGGTTCTGGAAGGAAAGCTTGTCCGATGAGCGATTTCCTAATTTCAGTAATTTTATTAAATTTTTAAACAGTAGAAGGCAGTTAATGCAAAACATCGGTGCCGCGACCAGTTCAGTAAGCAGAATGCAAGATAAGACTCCCTATCACAAAGCTATTAAACCGGTTGATCTTACTAGGTCAACATTCCATTCTCATATCAGGAACAACACTTGTCAGCTGTGTAGGGGTAGACACCGCCTCTCTGAATGCCCACAATTTGTGTGGCTATATCTCCACTTGAACGAAAAAATATTTTAATTAAACATAAACTCTGCTTAAATTGCATACGTCCAGGCTATGATCTCGCGCACTGTCCTTCCAAATTTGCTTGTAGGACATGTGCTAAACGCCACCACACAATGATCCACATGTCAGGCAATAACCCCTCGGGTAGAGGTAACAATCAATTTTCACTGAAACTGCAAACTAACAAATCTATTTTATTATCAACCTCTCTCTGCATGACAATTGACCATGCCGGTAGGAAGCACCCAGTAAGGATTTTATTAGACTCAGGATCACAAGCTAACTTTTGCACCATGAGTTTCGCACGTCGCATGGGTCTAAAACTAACTAAATCTCAATTACCCATCACCAGTATAAACAATTCCTTATCTCAATCTGACTTCAGTACTAGGGTAAGGTTGCATTCTCGTTATAAGAATTTTAGTTTGAACATACATTGCGCTATGCTTCCCAGTATCACGAATAATCTTCCTGCGGAATCGTTTGATATCTCATCCCTAAATTTACCAAAAGGCATATTCCTAGCTGACCTGTAACTGAACTTTTCTTCGCAAATCGACATATTGCTTGGTGCCCAGTACTATTTACAATTAATTGAACCTGTCAAATTCATCCATAGCCCACATTTTCCCATAATACAGGAGACAAAATTGGGATTCATTCTCGCGGGTAACTTGCCCTTTAATGTCGACATGACAAAACCTGTCTCATCATTCATAGCATGCGAAGACAATAATGCCATTTCCTCTCAATTAAAGGACTTCTGGCAATTGGAGGACGTTGCTGCTCGTGCTCTCTCGGTTGAGGATTCGGAATGCAAAAGTTATTTCGTCGCTAATACGTTCCATAATAATGATGGTAGATTTGTGGTATCCCTACCACGTAGGTTATACAGTTCTCATTTGGGCGATTCTCTTCATGGAGCTATCCGCAGATTTCAATCACTGGAACTCAAGTTCAAGCAGAACACTGCCCTTCATAAAGACTATAGCACATTCATGCAGGAATATTTAACTCTTGGTCACATGTCTTTGCTTGATGCTTACGATTTGTCAGTTAACAAATCAGACACCTTTTACTTGCCGCACCACTCAGTTTTTAAAGGCTCTAGTATAACTACCAAATTGCGAGTTGTTTTCGACAGCTCTGCCAAAACAACAAATAATTTGTCCTTGAACGACACATTGATGGTTGGTCCCACGGTCCAGCAGGATCTTTTCTCTATTATGTCTCGGTTTCGCACTCGCCGATATGTCCTCATTTCGGACATTGAGAAGATGTACCATCAAATTTTAGTTAATCCCAAGGATTCTAATTTGCAACGAATTGTCTGGCGCGACGCCCCCCATAGGGAACTTCAACACTACGCCTTGAGGACAGTCACATATGGGATGCAAGTGCGTCATTTCTTGCCACAAGATGTCTGGCACAAATAGCCCAGGAAAACACATCTCTACACCCTATAGCTTGTTCAGCTATCGCAAACGATTTCTATGTGGACAAGCTCATGACCGGTTCAGATAACCCGCACATCCTATCTAAAATGAAATCCAACATTACAGATTTATTAAGCCAATACGGTTTTACCTTGCACAAATGGTTTTCCAATGATCAAACCATTATAGCTTCACACGCCAATTCTTCCCTTGACTTTAGTAAAAATCAAACTGTACGTACTTTGGGTATTCAATGGGACATTGACGAAGATAGTTTCGTATATAGTTTCCACAGACATGTCAATGTGGAGGTATTCAACAAGAGAATGGTATTATCAGTTATCGCAGGAATTTACGACCCATTGGGATTCATTGGCCCGGTTACATTTTGGTGTAAACATTTCATGCAGATATTGTGGTTAACCGGTACAAGTTGGGACGACCCCTTGTCGGACTCATTATCTAATCAGTGGAATATCAGCAAACATTAGTCAAATAGTCTGACAATCATGTATAAAAAGCAAGAGAGTAACTAAAGGGTTATTAGTTATCATTATTAAAACCAAACATGTAAAAAATAAGGTTAAAGGAATACCAATGTGTGTCAAACTAACATACACATTGTTGGCACAAATGACAAAATAACATAACCTATGATGTAGGTAATATTCACCTGAATTCACAACTAGCAGCAGGAAAAACCTACCCAAACCAGAATGTTTTATATGTAAAAACAAGTAGAAATAACAATCTTTCTATAGGTACCAAAATAAGATACCCAAAATAAACTTTAAATAAGTATATAAACAAAGAAAGTGAACCAAAACCCACCAAAATGGAATTCACTATATAAAACTGGTATAAAATCATATTATAAAACCAAATAGAAACGAGAGGTTGAAGTCAATACCACAAATAGAGTGTAATACCACTACTGTACTAGTGTACAAAGATTATAAGACAGAATATAATATATTACAATTGTATTTAAGTGCACCTGTCCTGTGACACCAGGTGTAACTAGTATTATTTAACCAAATACAATATGGAAAAGTCTAGTGTATTAAACACACCAAGTCCATTACAAAGACAATGTTATTACTCATCTATTGTAACTAAAAGATAATAACAAAAGAACTTAAATACCAAATAAGAATAACATTAAGTAGGCATCTCATGATGATAAATAGAGACCACTTAATTAACCAGAAATGACCAGAAAATACTTAATTTTCCAGCTAACACAGGTTAAACATATAGAAGGTAAACAAACGCTTTCTAATAGGTAAAATATGTATATACAAATGTAAGAACCTAGGCTAAGATGATAGTAGCATAAGAAATGTATTTTGTAAATAAATTTAAGTAAATAGCAACTAAGGAGTGTAAGTGAACTTGGAAGGCATGCCCTCAAGTGGGTATGAGTGCCATTATATAGTGATAATAAAGAATTAAATATAAAATAATAGTGTATAGTGAATGGTGCTAATCACAAACATTAACTTCCTTAATAATGGACCAAAGCACACCATGAGTGGACTCAAAATAAAGAGCCAAGTGTTACGAATCCAGTGATATGCTCAGATTTAAAATCGAAGCCATATTAACAAAGTTATTACAATTATAAAGAATTCGTGTCAAATTCAGAAAAACGTGTCAAATTCTTGAAACCAAAGACCCACGCCGGCTTCAACAATTGAAATAAAATGCCGAGGGGGTATGTGCACCAAATTAAAGATCGCCCACCAATCAAATCCATGGATTTAACCAAATTTTGGAAGTTTACTGAACGGAACGGGAGAGCGAGGCTTGCGTTCTGGTCACTTTTTAATCAACTTTGGAAGCGAGAAGATGCCGACAGTCGAGAGAAAAAGTCAGCTGATCTATTAATTTGTGCACGTCACCGATGTAAACAGAGTGACCTAACCTAAAATTGTGATAGCGAATATACTTTAGTATCAGAGGTGTGAAGTGTAACAGTGCGTAATAAGAATTGCTCAGTGTATAATCCAGAGCAATTCCGGGATTAAAGTTATAAAACAAAAGGGAGTATAAGTGATTATTACCATTTTAACCAAATAATGAAAAAAGATATAATCGAAACATTTACTAATAATGAACATAGGTTAAGATGTATTTCTAACAGTAACTAATCAACGATAATGACAATCCTCAGAGATTTGATTATTTTGTGAATTTATTAAACTTGCAATTAATTTCTATGTATAATTATTTCGTGTGAATTAACCACACTTAATGACAGTTGTCAACTATTATATATCAATTAATTTAACCAACAATTGCCAATGACTGAGGCTTGTCAAATGATTGATTTATTAACGAAAGTTAATATAATACTTCAATGTTTTTATGTTTTATGATTTAGGAAAGGAACCTACTATTATAATACTTCAGTGTTATGTCTTGTTGTGAATGATAACCAAGGTTGCTAGGATATATGGTTACTTACAGCCATGCAATTATATTTATATAACACTAAACCATGAATCAGATGTTCTACCAAATGACACTGTTTCAAAATATATAATATCATTGTTCATTTTAATTGTCTTGTCAAGAATTATTTTGACATTAATTAACTTTGTTTCAAGCATTTATTATCAATTGAATTTAATAATTCTACTAACCTGTAATGTCCAGATTAGACACATGGTTATTATTTTTGTGTATTAATTATAAGTGACTGAATTGTAGTCAACATCAAATTATTTGATAACAATTGATGATAGTTCTATTCGATGATTTGGTATTCTGTCAGCTCAAAGAATTCACGAAGGTATTAAACTAATGTTAAACAACAAACATTTAGACACATTAAATTTGTAATCAGTTCTGCCACCCTGAGGCAAATTTTTATAAAACTAAAAGTCTCATGTTTATTATTCTGAATCCAATTATAAACAATACTTCTGCTCATTCAGAACGAGCACTTGATTTGAATAAAATATTTGTTGACATAAGAAAACAGAGTCAGTCAGTTTATTTCAGTAGACTAGTTGAAAACAGGTGAAGTTTTGATTGGTCAACTCAACAAGCAGCGGCGAATACAAACATGGTAAGTCCGTACATATTGGATTGAGATAGCGACCCTGCGAGTTCGACAAGACTCATCAAGTAAGTGTTTATTAGTGCAAAATATTTGTGTTTTTAACACGGAAAATATACCACCGCTTCAACAAGTCAATGGAAGAACATCCGCATGAATAAACTAACCGAAGTAAAAATACTTCGATAAATAATTTCTTGTGCATCAACCGGACTTATTCAAGTTGGATTCAACACTAGGTTGAATTGAACGGGATATGGCACAGTCAAGAAGATTCTCGCAAAATGAGTCTACAAGCACGTATGCCACACGCTTACATTTTGGATCTCTCTGGATCGTTCGATCAACACGTAGATTATTCTGTGACATTGTAACACTGCCTCCTCCTTAAGCCTGTTCGTCCCGAACTGGCAAACCGTCTCTAACGTTGTACTTAGCCAGGCGATCTAGGTGGACGACCTTGAATTTTCACTGTCCTTCATGTTGAATCCGATAAACAACATTGTTAATTCTTTTATTCACAGTGTAGGGTCCTTCCCAGTTAGACTGAAGCTTAGGTGAACCACCACGATGGCGCTTTGGATTGAACAACCAGACCTCATCTCCTTCTTGGAAACCCACACTATTGCTGCGAATGTCATACCGAGTTTTCGTTTTATCACTGGCAATCTTCAGCTGTCCTCTTACCAAGCGATTCATTTCTCACAGTTGGTTTTCTAATTGCAAGGAATAGTTCTGCGGCTCTTGGTACTGAGTCTCAGGTAATCCAAACATTAAGTCCTCAGGAAGACGAATCTCCCGCCCAAACACCAATTTTGCTGAAGTCATGCCGGTTGTGTCGTGTACTGATGATCTAAACACCACTGGCTGATCTAAGTTTGTTTGGGTCTCGTCAACAACCTCTTGCATAACATCATCTTCAGCCCCTTTGCCCTTGAGCGTTTCTATCAGCTCAGGAACAAGCAAGGGTTTTGTCTTGACACCCATCGTTGGCTTTCCAATCACTTCCTTTGTCATTATACTTATTTGTATTTCCTCTGCTAGTTCTTCCTCCATTTCCGCTTGCAATAGGGAGGGTTCCTCTTGACCAGACCTGTTGACTTTTTCTTCGACTAATGCCACTCGCTTAATCGAATGGTTGGTAGACCCTGTCATTTTAGCCGTGCAAAGCTTTATCTTCTCTTGGCCAACCTTCAGGACACTCTCTCTTAAGTCCACAACGAATCCGTAGGCATTCATAATGTCCGTGCCAAGAATCACTTCATCGACAATGTCTGCAACGAGCATTTGGTGGCTAAACTCGAGAAGACCCAGGCGTACACGTACGTCTACCTTTCCTAGCACCTTCACGGGGCTTCCAGTCACAGTCTGTATTGTACAAGAGCTAATTAGAGGCTGGCGGTTGCTGACTAAGTCAGGGTGCACAATGGACACTGTTGCGCCCGTGTCAACTGTAAATGATGTTGGTTTACCTTCCCCAAATCTGATCAAGTTCCACTGGTCTTACGTAGCGTGGAAACTGTGTGCTGTTCTGGGGCTTTACTTCTCCAATTGGTGCGATCACTTTCTTCTCTCGGTATCTTCTTCTCCCAACAGTCTACCTGTAGATGACCACGTTTTCCACAGTTGTAACACTTCGGTCTTCTGTCTTTATCCTTTGGTTCGAAAGATCGTTGTGGCGCTGCTGACTTCTTAAACTGTTGTTTTTGAATCGTCTCTTTATGCCGTCTGCTATGACGATACTGTGGTATTGGATCCGTTTGGCTACAACGTGATGGCATACTTTGATTAATGTAGGTAGCCGACTTGGCAGCTTCAAAACGGAGAGCATGAACAAGAGCGTCTGATTTATTATCATGCTGAGCCATTCTTAACACTTGTTGTAACTGACTATCTCTGATACAGTCAATAAACATAATGAGAGAAATCCACTTCCGGAAGTCCTCCAATTCTTTGGGATAAGCCAATCTCGTCAGTCAGTCGATATTCACTTCAAACTCTTGAAGGCTCTCCCCTGAATGCTGTCGCATCGCTTTAAGTTGTTCACGGTACACTTTGCACAAATGCTGGTCACCGTACCATAATTCCAGAGCTTTAGTTCATTCGGCATAGATATTCTGACTGTCAGATGGCACTTTCTGTATTAGTTCTGTGGCAGGCCCTTTTAAAGCAAGAATTAGCAAAAGTCCTTTTTCTTCTTCCGTCCATTTATTTAAGCGAGCGGCAGCTTCAAATTGGCGAATATAAGTTGCCCAATGAGTGCTTCCATCAAATGTTGGGGCCTTTGCATAAACTGGCCTTGCTACAGTTAGATTTCTCTGATATTTTGAATCTTCTTCAGCATTTATTAATGGTCTTTCGTTATCAACTATTTCTTTTACTAAATGTTCGACTTCCTTTTTAATTTGTTTTATTACATTTGCAATAGGAATCTTCTAAATTTGAAATATTTGTTTTCACATATTTTTCTATTTCAGATATTCTGTCAACTTGTTTGTTCAGCTCACTTCGTAATAGGACAAATTTTGCAGTGGTATCCTCTTGTACGAACGTCTTAACGTCATCTGCTTGACAGCTAAATTCTTCTTTTTTCGTCCCTCTGGTATTTCATTTTCACGATTACGTTTTTCGTCTTGTCGTTTTTCTGCTTCTTGTCTTTCCTGTCTTCGTTCTTCTTTTTCTTGTTCCTGACTTTGCTGTAGCATTGCTCGAAATGCTTCTATCATCTGACTGGTATCCATAGTTTCCAATTAATTACGAATTACACTCGTCTTGTACGTGTCCACTGTTTCCACTGTTAACCGTTCTATCCCACTTCTTTGACACAACTGGTACGACGGTCTAATCGATTGTCGTAGGTACAATGGAAACAAAATAAGTACAAGACACCAATTAAGTCATTAATCACCAGCTTTAATTTTTACAGTAAAACAGTTTGTAATTAACAACACAGTCTACTACAACAAATCAAATAAAAATTGTTCACACGCAATAAAAATGTCACTAATATTAAACACAATTGTATTACAATATACCGTCCGATTATAAAACCCAACACTTAGCTAATGACCACTTGAACGCGCACAGTAATATCGCCGAGAATAACTCTCGAACCGCACAGTCAATAATTTGCTCTAATACTGAAAACTAAGGCCGCTACCGCCATGTATTTATAGTCCCGCTCATACACCAGAAGCTTCCAAACTGTGTCTTATCTCTCGTGTGAACTACATAATTAACTGCGGCCTTGACACAGTCCGAGTGCCCGAGTGAAGCCCGGCACAGTCAAGAAGATTCTCGCAAAATGCGTCTACAAGCACGTATGCTACATGCTTACATTCTGGATCTCTCTGGAACGTTCAATAAACACGTAGATTGTTCTGTGACGTTGTAAAAATATTATAAATACATCACATTATCATTAGTAAAAAGCACTAATGCTGGAAACAGAAGAAAGACGGGAAACACTAATTTGGGAATCTGAAGGGTAACAAGCAGAGGAACATAAGACTGAAACAGGTGACATCAAAGCAATACAGTAACAAAACCAGATGCAAGAACATACTACCATGGAGTTGGGACCATTACGAAGTGAGCTTAATAAACAATTCACTAGAATATTGGAGGTACAAGAATCAGTGACATTAAAAATAGCTGAAGTAGAAAAATCTGTCTCGAGTGTTGAAGAATCGATGTATATACAAAAATATCTGCAGTAGAAGACTCAATGGCAAACATAAGAGAACAAATTACAAATGAAGTTGACCAGATACGACTAAAACAAATTTCTGAACAGACTGTACCAATGATAAAGACAGAAAAGACAATAGAGAAAGGCACCTTGCCTTTGGTTGGGACAGTTCATGTCAAGGCTCCACAACCTATGATGGAAGCACTCACTGGGTGACATACCTTAGGCAATTGGAAGCCGCCGCATGCGCAAATAATTGGACAAATAAAGACAAGGCAGTTTCACTTGTTCTTGCTTTAAAAGGACCTGCCGCAGAGCTACTACAGATAGTGTCACCTGACAGCCAGAACATCTATGATGAATTGATTAAAGCTCTAGAATTACAGTATGGTGATAAACATTTACACGATATGTATTACGCTCAGTTGAGAACAAGGCGACAACATTCCGGGCAGAGTCTTCAAGAGTTTGAAGAAAATATTAACAGACTGATTAGATTGGCCTATCCTGAAGCACCAGAGGATTTTCGAATGAGGTTTGCGGTGCAGACATTTATTGATGGCATTGGAGATTGTGAACTTCAGCAAGTGTTACAAATGGCAAGACACCGAAGTAGCTAAGAAACTCTTGTTCACGCCCTAGAGTTTGAAGCTGCCAAGTCAGCATCCAGCAACATTAATGGGTTTATGCCAACGCACTGTAGTCAGAAGATCCCAGTATCACATTGCCGTTATGATAGGTACATAAAAACAATGTTGCCAGACAAATAATTCAAAAACTCAAGAGCTCCACAATGATTTGAACAACGGGAAAAAGACAGAAGACCAAAGTGTTACAACTGTGGGAACGTGGTCATCTACAGGCAGACCGTTGGAAGAATAAAATACCGAGAGAAGGGAGTGATCACACCAATTGGGGAAGTAAAGCCCCAGAACAGCACACAGTTTCCATGCTACATAAGACCAGCGGAAACCTGATCATTCATGGATTTGCAGAAGGTAGACATTATGAATGCCTACGGATTAGTTGTTGACTTAAGAGAGAATGTACTGAAGGTTAGGAAGGTTGTTCAAGAGAAGATAGGGCTTTGCATGGCTAAAATGACAGGGTCCGCCAACCATTCGATCAAGCAAGTGACAGTGGCTGAAGAAGAAGTCAACAGGTCCTGGTCACGAGGAACCCTTCACCCTTCCAATTGCAGGTGGAGATACAAGAAGAACTAGCAGAGGAAATACTAATATGTTTAACGGCAAAAGAAATAACTGGAAAGCCAACTATTTGGTGTCGAGAGAAAGCCCTTGTTTGTTCCTGAGTTGATGGTAGCACCCGGGGGAAAAGTTGCTGAAGATAAAGTTATGCAAGAGGTTGTTGATAAGAACCAATCAGATATGGACCAGCTAAAGGTGTGTAGGTCATCTGTACATGACGCAACGGGAGTGACTCCAGAAAAACTAGTGGTTGAGAAGAAGATTCGTCTTCCTGGGAACTTAATGTTCGGATCACCTGAGACTCAGTCCTAAAAGCCACAGAACTATTCTTCCCAATTAGAAAACCAACTGTGAGAAATGAATCGCTTCATAAGAGGATGGCTGAAGATAGCTAGTCATAAAATGAAAACTCGGTATGACATTTGCGGCAATAGTGTGGGTTTCCAAGAAGGAGATCAGGTTTGGTTGTTCAACCCAAAGCACCATCATGGTCGCTCACCTAAACTACAGACTAACTGGGAAGGACTTTACACTGTGAAAAAGACAATCAACGATGTTGTCTACCTGATTCAACAGGAAGGACAGTAAAAATTCAATGTCGTCCACCCGGCCAAGTATTACTTCAGAGACGGTTTGCCAGTTTGGGTCAAGTTTCTTCTGCCTGGGCATGCCATAAACCTTTTTTGCTGCTGTGTTGTGGATGTTTCAAAGAAGAAGCAGTTGAATAGGGTCTACCTCTTCTTGCTTTTCAAACCATTCAGTGCACTCACAAAGCACAGCTTCTGCTTCATTGTGGCTAATTAAGTTTGATGATTCCTCAAAGTGCTACAGTCATCTTCGGTCAACAAGCTTAGCATTAGGTTATCTTCAATTAAAATTTTGAAACCTCCATCGTGTTTCTCCACGATTAACATTTATTCGCTTCTTCCATGGAAACTGGTTCACTACCAGAATTTTTTTTTCCACAGAGTTCTAAAATGTAATATCATCTTCCACATTTCCAATTTATTTTCAGTTGTGGCTTTACCTTCTTTTACACCAGGCCAAAATTTATTCCATCCTTTTTTTAGGGTTTCATCAGCAACACCTTACCAGGCTTCAGTGAATTAAAATTTATATTATAAGACTTCCAGAACTCTTTTACACTCTGTCTGTCATCACTAGACATAAGATTCTTTTTTATAGCACCATTTCATACTTTCAAAATTCCTTGGTCCATAGGCTGGATCAGTGGAGTTGTATTTGCTGGCAAAAAATTACATATTATTTTTCCATCATCATTCTTCACTTCTAAAGAAGAATGTATAGGAGTGTTGTCCATTGGCCCAGTTTTGCTAACTTCATAGTTTTTCTAACTTTAATATTACCATCAGTAGATTCCATTTTAGAAGCATGATTTTCAATCTTGTCTGCACCTCTTCTGATGTCATTCATAGTAGTCTGTCCAATGCTGTACATAGCCACAATACTAGTTGCACTTTCACTTTCACGTAGGTGTCTGATCGTTTCCAGTTTTGGGAAAGTTCAAGCACCACAACTTTCATTTTCAGCCATTTCAATAAGTGCACAAACACTACTTTATGGAACAATCATACACTTCAAAATAAATTTACTGAACAGAAAAATCACCGGAGTAAACAAACCAAGTCACCAAGCACCATGTTTGAAGGCGAAGACAACAATAACCAAGCAGAACAGCAGAAAGTATGATGGGGGTAGGCCATGTCATTTCTAGGAAAGCAGGAAGGGGTAAAAACAAATAGAAACAGTGCATACAGACCAACAGCCAATGTCAATGCTCCTTCTCAATTTAATGTCATATTTTTAGTCTCATTTTGTAATTTATTTTTTCCATTGGGTCCTGATGGCTAGTAAAAGTTTGTTAAATGGGTGATGGATAAACAAGGTTCTACTGTATTATTATATTATTAAGTGATCTGCCTGTCAGTAGATCCCTGACTTGATCCACAAATTCTGTGCAGCTTCATGAAAAATCCTATTATGAACATTTTTAATGCCACATATTTAAAATGCCACACTGTTACTATAATTTTGTTCAACCTTATCTGACTTTATTAATGTACAAATATTGTAATTTCCTTCATTTTTACAATTATTGAACACCTTATTGTTACACACACAACTGGTTAAGAAACAGACCTAAAATTATCAACAGCTCTGGGGGTGATCCCCTTGATACCCCCAATATTTACGCCACTGCATCCATATACGGTAATACTTTAAAGATTATATATTATTTATTTTAAAACTGGTCAAAACTAGATAATTAGTAACAACTGGTCAAAGTTACAAAATTCGTAACACACTACCTCTCTAAGAACATAACAGTCATCATAATTAGTACCTCAACTGCAGACTTAGTTTCTTTCTTATGTTAACAATCTAGCATTTCTATATGCTAGTGGTGTGCAGTGGCAAAGCTTCAGGGGAGACAAGACAGACAGTGTCTCCCCAAATAATTTATTCATAAAATAATTAATTTTTATTTATGAATTAAGTTGTGTAAGTTACTCATAAAGGGAAAAACACTAATTTAAGAAGTTAAATATCATGCAACATGATGCAAGTGTGAGCCATGGAACCTTGCTGTGCAATGCAATTGTACGTACAGTATCAGGGTAGACATTATTTGAAATGTCTTTTTAAAAAGGCTGGAGGTGAGGAGGGCTTTGGTAGACAACAACGGGAGGGTACCTGTGCGCGCAGAGTAAAAATTTGTCCCGTACATCACACCAGAAAACACGTCTCCCCCACAATAAAGACCACAGAATTATCGTCTGGCTGCCTGTTTGTTTCAATGTGCTCGCGTAATGAATATTTGTTTTTGTTGAGTTTACAAATTACTTTTAATTTTGTATATAGTGGTATAGACTAAGTGTTTAATCATTTACGTACTAATTATTTAATAATACATACTTTTCAGTGTCACCATTTAAGTGCTTTAAGCATATGTTTAATTGGTTTAAAGGAGCAAACTGAATACAGTTAATACCAGTTCTACCGCAGAAGTAAGAGATTTGATATAAACTCTGACAACTTTGATTCGATAGAATTTTTGTTAAAATATGAAATCAGTACATTACATTTGGAGCAAAAGGTAAAAGTTAAAAATATCTTTTTAGAGTAAAAAGTTAGCAAAGTTTTGCTAAAGTTAAAAATATCTCGCGCGTCTTTAGATTTGTCACAAAAGGATGGAAATGAAGTCAGAAAATTTCAGAAAGTTCGGTATAGTAAATATAGGTGGCTCTCTGGTTCTAAGCGAAACAAAACTCTGCACTGCTATTATTGTTTGATGTTTAATGGAAAGGAACCATGGGAGCAAAGTTGAAGTAGGCACTATAAAAAATTTTGAAGGCTAAAACCTCTAATCATGCTGGTAGCGAAACAAATAAAAAATTATGAGATGTTTCACATTCTAAGATGTAACAGAATTGAACACTGTTTGTCTGAAACACCTAGAATTCAAGCAGTACAGCACAATGAAAATGTGGCACGAAATCGAAGGATAGTAGACCGTTTGATAGATGATTGTTATTTAGGGAGGCAAGAGTTAGCTTTTAGGGGTCATAAGGAAAATGAGCAATCTCTTAATAAGAGCAATTATTTAGAAACTTTAAATTTACTGGCAAGAGAAGAGTCTTTAAATATTTAGGGCAAAATATATAATGAATGTGTGTGTTTCAGACAGTCACTTAGATATTGTCTGATAGAGGTAGCATTCACTCTATTTTACTTGTTCATTAAGAACGTCAACAATCTTAGTAAGAGGTTTCTTTTGGCTGGTATTTCTATATATCTACCCAAATTATTTTGTCATGCTTCGCCACTGTGTGTGTGTGTGTGTGTGTGTGTGTGTGTGTGTGTGTGTGTGTGTGTGTGTGTGTGTGTGTGTGTGTGTGTGTGTGTGTGTGTGTGTGTGTGTGTGTGTGTGTGTGTGTGTGTGTGTGTGTGTGTGTGTGTGTGTGTGTGTGTGTGTGTGTGTGTGTGTGTGTGTGTGTGTGTGTGTGTGTGTGTGTGTGTGTGTGCGTGCGTGCGTGCGTGTGTGCAGAGACATTCTTTTTTACTACACATGTTATAGTTACCACACTTTAACATAGGCTCCGATTGATAAGAAGAGTTGTATTACTTGGCAGAGACACTATTTACTGGTTTGTCATCACCTTAGGAGAAAAAAGTGACTGCTACAAGTTAGATAATATTTTTGTATATGGCAAAAATCAAATTCAAGTAATGTAGTACAATGATACAATACACTCACACACTTAGTCACTCTCAGATTTTGTTTATATCGATAAAAGTCCAATTAGATTTTTGCCTGCAAATGCAATAATATACATGTTATATACAAATACAATGAACACTAATAATATAAGCATAATGTTACGTTACATAAGTATTATCACTTCTGGGCTGTAAAGTGATTCATACCATACTCAACAGACATTTCAACTCCATCTGCAATGCTTAGTCAATTGTAGCACTCATATAATAAAAACATATGTCTCCACCACAGACACTTCAAATAGGCATTGCTTTTCCATACATGAAAGGCATGAAGCTACAAAAACTTCAGAGAGAAAAACTCTAAGTTAATACCTCCTATCTGTATTTATAAATATCTATTATCTCTAAGTAGCAGACCTTCTCTCACTCTCTCTCTCTCTCTCTCTCTCTCACACACACACACACACACACACACAGGTAGTTTTAAACAAATTATACATTTTAATAAAAAAAACAACATTCAATGTTTTGGACTAGGAACTTTTTGATTACTTTGTCAATATGCACATTACACTATATTCATACATAGTGCAGAGCAAAACAATTCTGTATACTACTCACTAAGTAGTAAGTACTAGTGCTGTAAACATATCCATTTAGATGACTTAACAAATGAAACTCACTGAAATTAAACATTAATAACCTCTAGCTGAATAATTAATATAGGTCCTATTAATATCTGGCACTCTTCAAAGGATAAACCACCAAACAGCTTTTCTTGGAACTGGCTGGTGTTCTCTTGTCAGCTGACTACTAAAAAATTCTGCATCGGTTGGTTTAATATACAAAAGAAAAGGAAAGCCAAATTGAACACATGTCGTTTAAAATTTGTCTATTTATTTTGATCTGTGCCATAGGGTTTATATGTGATTTTAATTCTTGCTAAGAAGAAAATATTATGGTATAAGAGAGATTGGTACATGCAAATTTTGGTAATGAATATACTGAAACATAAATATTTAGTATTCAGAATAAGTGAAAAATTATAAATGAAGATGGTACAAGTTACCAAACTTTTAAACATAATATCTTTCATGGGTTTCCTTAAACCAGGGGTGCAGGCACATTAATTATGCCACTGAGAGTGAAGGAACATGACCACTATATTATTGCACATGACTATCACACCACGAATGAAATTTTGTGAGTTTTGTGACATTGTGTGTGTGTTTTGTGACATAAGTCCACAGCTTTATATCCCAGAAATCGTTAATGTAATGAACAGTACTAGCTATATTAGTTTTGTTGTTTTGATTATGTCACTTACTTGATAGTATTCATGACTAACTGCAGCAGTCTTTAGGGCAGCAATCCAATCTTCCATTGAATGTGTTGATTGTTTACCTGAAAAAATACAACACTGTTTGTAATACGAATAGGCTATCACAATATTTAGGCACCAATAAAAATTATGTATTTCATTAATTACTTAAAACCAGAATAAGTGAAACATGAATTACTAACATTTCACCTACCCTAATCGCAAACCAATACTTGTGTACACTCTATTGTGTTTACCTGTGGACCAAGTGAATCAAGAGTGATTTGTTTATGAGAAATGTAATGCAAACTGCAAATTTTTAAGTCTAATATCTAAAAGGCAGATGTTGATGATGATGGTGGTGGTGTTGATAATGATGACTAATTTAGTGATTTCAATTTTCATTCAGTTTCAAAATCTGTAACACTGATTTAAAAATGCTATATACAGATTCTTTGTTGACCTTATGCATTTATAATGGCCCTCCATCGCTCTTTCAACCCATTTAGCACATACAGGTATGAACTTATGCAATCAGGACAAGGAATATTTTGGACGAAATCAAGCATGACAAGAGAATGAAAGACAAGATGCTAGCACAACACTCAGAGACAGAAGAGACAATAAAATTTTAAAAAATAAAAATCACCACTATGCCAAACAGAAATCTGAGAAACCCTGGTATCTAGAAAACATCTGACAAACAGTAAGGCACCCGTTACCAAATCAACAAAAGCTAGACCAAGCACTATGTCGAGGATGGGCCAAACAGATGTGGACCTCTGCCATTCCACTGAATCTTTTGTATCCATACTTTTCCACACTATTTAACATTACTTAATTTAAAATTATTGTGCCATTTTATATACTTAGAACTAGTCATTCATTATTAAATATTTATTTATGATGTCTGCTGATCTGAGTTTAGTGCTTCCATCGGCTGTCCATAGACAGCTTTATGGCCATAGGACAATGCCATCCCTTTAATATGGCCACCCTTGTGCTGGGATACTGTTCTATTAGATGTAGTGGCATAGTGTCAATGGAATCATTGAAAGCTTTGCTTTCTTTTTAAAAAACCTTTACTAAAAATAATTTTAAATAATTAAATAAATGATTTATCAAAGTACTCAATAATGCACTGAAAATCAGGGAAAGCAAATGAAATGTACGGTAATGTGATGTTTGGCTGGAGAAGCAAGAAACTGTGCAAACCCAATGTGCATGTAATCTGTCATAAGGAAGCAACCGCTGGCTGTGCTGGCATTCTGTTTATGTGCATGTCATCCACTACTGCAGTCGGAACAAGTTGTGTCTGTAAGTGCTCTTACACTCTCTTGTTTCCACTTTGAGTACTGTTATTTAACTGGTAAAATTGCACACACAATGCAGTTTCCAAATTTGTGAGTACTATGCTTTTCAAATGTTGGTATTTAAATAGTGTAATAACAAACGTTTTATTTATTTGAAGCATAGTGACATTCAGTAGCATGGGAAGTGGCCATTCAACAAGCTACACTGCTATGACTACATTAGTCCATTTATTTACCATCACCGGAAATGAAATTGTTAGTTGTTTGCAAAAGGAACAATTTTTTTATTGTGATGCATGGAATAGCGTCATCTTCACAGTAAAAGCTGAAAACCTACCAAAACTAAACTACAAATAATAAGATAAAGTCTTTGCATAATAAGGCTATCTAACTTTAAAAATATAATGCATAAGCCTGAAATTATTTAAATTAAATATTGTTTAGAATAAACTTGTATAAAAACATTAAGACAATGCATGAAGAATAAGGTGATGCAGTGTTTGACATAATTAAAACCCATCCCTCACCACTGATCATATAATTTCATATTAAACAAAATTGAGAAGAAATTTCATTCAACATAATTATTTCAGAGTTATCCAATCAATATGTACCTACAGAATAACTTTTTAATATTATACTGTACAACAAACTGAATATACAGATCTGATACAATTGCAACAGCTAAGAAATATGAAAATATTTTCATAACTATGTACCATATCTTTTGTTTTTAAAAATTATAAAGAAAGAGCATCAATAAAATTAAATCATTTTCCAAATCAAGTTACCTTTTCCAGTTTTGTTTTAAAATATATTTTCAAACAATTCCTTTAAATAGCTAAGAATTTGTTTAAATATTTGAAATACAATATTTTATTTCTAAAAATCTAGTAATAGAATAAAATGTATACATTGGCATTTTCCTGATTGTTTTAATTTGTCCAAAATCTCATTTCACTTAAGGTTTGTTAATAGAGCCTGTAGCCTATATTTTGGATGACTTAGATCATACAAAAGAAGTATTTGCACAGTAGTTTAATTAACTTTTCTTCCTCCTTGTCAGCAATAACACTACTATCAAGTAAACAGTACCAAGAATGCAGTTGTGTGATCTTAAGGCTTGGCAAACAGAGTATGCACTAGAATTGTCAAGCAATCCTATATGATTTGGCAATATATGCATACATAATAGAATAGATGCACATTGTAGCATCTGCAAATAATGGCCCAAGACTGTCACATGTCACACACAAGACTGTTTTGTGTACACTAAACATTCTGGCAGAAAATACACGGCACAGTTTGGTCCATGTCTGACACAATACAGACTAGTGAATGTTGTTCTGTATAAATCTCCTCCTCCTCCTCCTATGGTGCTACAGCCCAAGTCGGGCCCTGGCCTCCACCAATCTCCGCCTCCAATCCACTCTATCCACTGCAACCCTCCTCCAGTTTCTTATCCCCATGTCTCTCGCGTCCTTTGCAACGCCATCTTCACACCTCTTCCTCGGTCTACCTCTAGGTCTCATTCCCTCCCATGTACCCAGCAAAGCCCTCTTGGGGTTCCTACCATCCTCCATTCTCATAACATGTCCAGCCCAATGCAATCTTCGTATTCTTATAAATTTTGAGACTGGTATCTCTTTATATATTTGATACAGTTCGTTGTTGTATCTCAGTCTCCATGAGCAATTTTCTTGTATTGGGCCTATAATGCGTCTGAGGATTTTCCTTTCAAAGGTGTCTACTATGTCGACTGTTTTCTGTGTGATTGTCCATGCCTCACACCCGTAGCATAGCACCGGTCTGATGACAGTCCTATATATTTTCATTTTTGTTTCCCTGTGCACATCCCCAGACCTAAATGATGGCAGCAATGCAAAGTATGCCTTGTTAGCCATGGTGGTCCGTCTTTGGATCTCCGGCTCCTTTGATCCAGTCTTTGCTAGATTCACTCTGAGATACGTGAAATTTTCCACCACTTCAATTGTGTCCTCCTCTATCTCAATGCTGTTATGAACCTGGTCCCTTCTTGTTTGGATAAGAATTTTTGTTTTATCCATATTTATGGCTAGCCCAACTTCCTTAGCTTTGTTTTTAAGCTCTATAAATATGTCTTTAGCTGCCGTGATCCGTCTTGACATGATGTTAATGTTATCTGCATATGCGGCTATCTGTACAGTTTTATTTGTTAACAGATTGGAGCTATTTATTGATAAGCCTCTAATTACATATTCCAATGCAACATTAAATAGTGTTGGGGCTAACCCATCTCCTTGCTTTAGTCCTCGTGTAATATTTATGGGTTCAGTTAGTTGGCTATCCACCTTTACTTGGGCTTCAGTCTGCTGCATGGTCACTTGCGTTAATCTTACCAGCTTGCCTGGTATTCCAAATTCATGCATTATGGTGTAGAGTTTGCCTCTATTAATAGAGTCATACGCTTGCCTGAAGTCCACAAAGATTTGGTACACATCAATATCATGTTCCCATCCGCATCTTAATATCTGTTTTACCGAGAAGAGTTGGTCGATTGTAGACCTTCCAGGTCGGAATCCAGCTTGGTATTCCCGTAGTATATTTTCTGTGAGAAGTCTCAGCCTTTGGTTCAAGATGTACATAAAAACCTTGGAGGAGGTGCACAGCAACAAAATTCCTCTGTAATTTCTACATTGAAGCTTGTCGCCTTTTTTATAAATGGGGCATATAATGCACTTATTGCATTCCATGGGGATTCGTTCCATTTGCCATATGTCCACGATTAAGGAGTGCAGTGCGACTGCCACATCAGTACCTCCAGCTTTAAGCAGTTCTGCAGGAATTAAGTCTGTACCTGGTGCCTTGTTGTTCCTGAGGGGACTAATAGCTTCTTCTATTTCCTGAATTGATGGTGGGTCAGATTCCATCTCCCCAATGTTTGCATTCCGTGGGGTGTAAGCAACAATTGAATATTGCTCTGTATGAATCTGCACACACAAAAAATTCTGCATGTGTTGGTACAGTTATGGTCCTGCTGAGATCATCAAGTCAATACAGCAAGAAACACGACTTCCTTAAAGAAAATATCTGAGAAGTCAAAATGTGGATGGAGCATGGAAAATTCTACAGCAAAGTCTGAAACTACAACATATTGTCACATATAAGGAAACAAAGAAAATATGAGAAGCCATAAGGTGATATATTTGACATACATTGTCAAATATATCCTTATAGCATATTTTACTCTGTGATTACATTGGGTACTGTATGCATTAACAATGACATTGAATTTTTCCTTGTGTTCAACTGCAATATAATAAACTTAATGACTTTAGTTACTGTTATTGTCTACTGTGAATAGTGCTTAATGAATTAATGTCAAAGAATTGTTAATAAAAGAGAAATCTGTCAAAGAGATAAAGGTGATAATAAAACTGGTGATTATAAATAAAGCTATGTAACAATTGATATCAGAAGTGTCACTTTGAACGACGAAAACATGGAACAATCATACCATAATTTGGGTTACCTTTTCTGCCAGTTGTTTACTGATAAGCGATCTGGTAAAACGGATGCTAGTATGAAGAATATTGTATATACTGTGTAAGCAACGGATGAAAGGTTGGAAGCAGAGACCAGATCAAAGTTGTTAGAAGCATAAAAGTGTCAAAGAAGAATGCCAGCAGCAAGAAATCAGAAAACTGACAAGAAGAAAATCACTACTGGTAGAAGCAGAGAAACAGCAGGCTGGAAAAAGAGAAGAAGCATAACCTCAATCAGCACAGGATGGAAACAGCATAAACTCAAACGGAAACAAGATATTTCAATGGTGATCCAAAACTACAAACAAAGCCTACACGCTTATAGCACAACAGTGTTTACTTTACTGTGCACACAACTGAAAAACAAGTACTGACATGAAATGTGTGACATAGGAGACTAGGAATCAAGTATGAAAGTATCGCTTTCAAATATTACAGAACTTATTTGATAGAAATTTGTTAATGAAAGTAAAGAAACCATAGACATATCTTGGAGCATTCAATAGCTGGATAGCCAAATAGTTGAAGAAACAATTATAAATTTAAAAAATGGAAAAGAATTCTGATAATACAAACAAAGAAAAAGCAGTACAGTACTGTCTGTAGTACTATCCTTTCATGGCAACAACTGAATATTTAATGAAAGGACTCACTAACCCCTCACAATTTATCTGTTTTATACTTGATTCTAACAACCCTTGGTGAGAAGAGACAGCTCTTTCACTTATCTTTGCCCTTAAAAGGCCTCCCAAAAAGCTGTTACAGAAAATGCTTTCTGATAGCCAAAGCATTTACAGCAAATTAGTAAAATCTGTGGGACTACCAGCATCTGGATTATTACATTACAGAACATGCTACGTGTTTCTCAGCTATTCCAGCGGAGCCCGGTTATAATGTGTGTGTGTGTGTGTGTGTGTGTGTGTGTGTGTGTGTGTGTGTGTGTGTGTGTGTGTGTGTGTGTGTGTGTGTGTGTGTGTGTGTGTGTGTGTGTGTGTGTGTGTGTGTGTGTGTGTGTGTGTGTGTGTGTGTGTGTGTGTGTGTGTGTGTGTGTGTGTGTGTGTGTGTGTGTGTGTGCATATTGCTGCTACTATGAGATGAAGGACAATTATGTGACACTTGTCACGCGTTCATAACCGAGACTGATACAGATTTCACCAGTCCGCACACACTGTGTTCAAGGCAGCAAGCAATTACGCTCTAGTGTTTTCTAGTAGTGTTGTTGATGCATAGTCTGGAACATCAGCGGGGTATAAATACAAGCACTCAGCAACGCTTAGTTCAGTTTTCTAGTGGTGATTTATTCCAGTGCAGTTCAAAGTATTGTGGCGAAGTGTTATATGTTTTATAATTGTGCGGGACTCTATGAGTTGACATTTTTATTTGATTTGTTGTAAGAGACTATCTTGTTGATTACAAACTGTTTAATTGTGATAATTAAAGCTGGTGATTAGTGACTTAATTGGTGTCTTGTATTTTGTTTTCCACTGTACCATATAATGATCAATAGACCGTCGTAACAGTATAAACCATGTTCCATATATAGCTAAAAGTTAGATGACAGTGTTCCAGGGAAAGCTTTTTGGAGTGTAATGCAAACACAGCCAAGTTGACTAAATTGGCATAATTTAAGCATAAATTTTCAAGTAACACATCTGGATTTTCAGTCCACATTTGTACAGTCCACACATGTTGCATGATGATCAGGTTTCTGCGTATTGTGTATTGTGTATGGGTGAGTATTTTCTCCTTTCAACAAGAGCATACTGCTCATTCATTTGTTAAATCGATTCTGCAAGGTAAGTAAATTCAATTATTCACATGTAGATTTATTCACAGTTGCTTACATGAAACTCTCTACCACAAGACTAGTGGATTAATATTTATGTTACTGGCCTGAGAATGGATACCTATTTTTAGTGGAGCCACAATTTTTCTACTTTTATTTACATCAGTGATGGAGAACACCCATTTTTCAAATGTAAACAAAACTGCAGTATTCCTAAGTTAATTGATATAACTATAAGAGAAGTTTCTGCAGAGAGCAAACCAATTAAACAAAAGATATGAGCAGAAAATGCAGACATGCTGGAAGCAGATAGGAGTAGAGAAATGTATAGTTTTGAAGAAAGTGGTTGAGCAAAGTTACAGAGCAATGCTGAACAATGTTATACAAGACACTGGATATAAATTGAAGCATTAAATGTAAATAAGCACTAAATTGAAGCAGTTGAAGCAGAGATGACTTTGAGTGCTGAATAATGTTTTCACGCTGTGAATAAAATAGTTTTTACAATTAAACCCAAACCAAAGTATGCTGCCTACACTAGAGAACTCAAAGATGACAGAATACAGGGGAAGCAGTGCCCTGATGATGCAGATGTGAATAATGAAATGAAGTGTGTAGACCTACACAGTTTTCAGATTTCTGCATTTTTAGTGTTGTTGGTGTTTTGAATTTAACTATTCTGCTGAAAAAAAGAGAATGGAAACACAGAGATGTTAAAACATCTCTGGAAAAAAGATATTAAAACACAGAGTGAAGAATTACCAGGAAGAATGCAGTCACAATCAAAAACCTAACGGTAACTATACTAAAATTTTTATTGGAGAGGGATTGACGTTTGTCTTAGAGTGAGTGGGGAAGTGGTGAAGTGGTGTTTAGAGCGGCCTGATTGGCTGAAACTATACAGCACAGTGTTGTCAACTCGTACTTGTTGTTCTGCTGTGCGTTACCACATGCGCATAGTAAATTGAACAGTACTTTGAAAGTGCGTTTACTTTTGTTTGATGTGATTGAAATTTAACAGTTTTAAAATTTACAATATTATCATATATTAGTGCATTTGCATGATTTAGTGATATTTTTTAAATTTAGTGGTTATTAGTCTAATATTCAGAAGTGATTTTGTGGTAAAATTTAAGTATTTAGTGTACTAAGTGATAGTGATTGTTAATATTATCCATTCAGCATTCAGATATATCCGACGCCAGTACGAGTGCTTCAGCTATACGTAAGACAAAAAAAAGGAAAGTATTTAATGGACAGGCAAGACAACTTATCTTATCTGTTCGGTACGTGAATATTTTGAAAAAGAAAAAGCAAACGGAGGGGCTGTTAATTTCCGTTAATAAAATTTTAGAGTATACAGCTGCCGCATGCGAAGTAGGGAAGAATCTTATAGCACGTATAGGAAAAGAGAAACACGATCTTCTTACTGATTTTAGTGATACAGAGCCCAAGTTTCAAACACCTAACAAAAAAAGAAATATAGACAAAGGAGTTAACGAAGTTAGATTCTTTCCAAGAAAATGCAATTCAACATCACATTTATAGCTACTATTGTAAGAAAGAGCACCCAACAATAAATAAGCTTCATAAGTCGTTAGCAGCAGCTGATCTTTTTGCTGGTAGTAAATCATCTGTTAGGAAATTAATGCAAAATATCGGTTTTAAGTTTACAAACATTTCGGGCAGAAAAGTTCTTATGGAAAGTGAAAGTGTAGTTGCTTTACGTTGTAGATTTCTACGAGAAATTCAAACTAAATCTATTGAAGACATAGACTGGTTAGACGAAACATGGGTAAATATAGGTCACAGTTTACAAAAAGGCTGGACAGATGATACTGTGGAAGGAACAATGAAAATATCTTTAGGACGAGGGGGTAGATATATTATTGTACATGCTGGTACATCAAAAGGTTTCATACCTGTTTTTATGCCATTAAGTCAAAGAAAACGAGTGACTTCCATGAAGAAATGACTCTGAAAACTTTACCAAGTGGTTCACAGACTCGTTATTAAAAAACCTCACAGTGCCGTCACCTATTGTAATGGATCAGTTACCCTTATCACTCAGTTATATACGACAAAGCACCAACATTAGCTACACGTAAAGAAGAAATTATTCACTGTGGTCATGAACATAACATTTCTACCACTGTTAGCATGAAAAAAGCAGAGCTGTTGGAGCTGGTGTCAGGTTGTACACCCCGATTTCCGGAATACGTAATTGACAAAGTAGCGCAAGAACATGGCCATAAAGTAGTAAGATTAACACCGTATCATTGTCATTTTAACCCCATTGAGTTAATTTGGGCACAAGTAAAGGGATACGCGTATGTAGCAAGAAATAAGACTTTTACAGGAACTGAAGTAGAATAATTGATACGCGAGGGTATTACGAATGTTACTGCAGACGATTGGGGAAAAGCAGTGATGCATACAAAGAAAGTGCTTGACGAAGCATGGAGCAACGAAGGAATATTAGAATACGCTGTGGAACAACTGGTAATAAATTTGGGCACAGAATCCAGTGACTCAAATGACTCTAGCGACATAAGTGGTGTAACACCTTTAGATTAACAGCACAGGTGGAAAACTACAGACAGGTAATAATAATTTTATTTTCAGTTTTGTTTTGATGGTAAAAGTAATAAAAACAAAACATCGACTCTTATTTTGCTGTCTAATATTTTTTATCATTGTTAATTTTTACTTTATTTACACATATTTATACACTAAGTTGATGACTGCGCATTGTCACATTTATCGTTAAATCAAAAAATTAAAGATACTGAACATTTGAAGTTAATTAAAAAAACACTGAAGTTAATTAAGTTCTAGTTTATTATTCTCGTAAGAATTCACATTTTTAGTTTATGGATTATCTGTAGTTACAACTGAATAAATATTCGTTTTTAAGTAGGGGAATACATATTTAGTCTGCGCGTACTTGATTTGTTTTTTTTTTGCGTGAAGAGTATGTTTTGAGTGAATGCAGTAACAAAACTTACGCTTGAGCGACATTCAACAGAAACACGTGGTTGCGAAGTGGCAACATGGTGATGACATAATTGCAAACGTCAATCCCTCTCCTGTAAAAATTTTAGTATAATATGTTTTTATTTGAATAAGTGTAATACACATTTCAAGGACACAAAAGGACATATATTTTGTATTTGTTAGAAAATTTTAAATATTTGATAGTTAGTACCCATCAGCTTCAGAAACACAGAATTTGAAATTTAATTTTGTATCTGTACACAAATTAAAAATTAAATACAAAAAATGTTCATTTTCAAGTTTTGTAATTCTGATGATTATGATTTCTAAACATGAAAATACAAAATAAAGATACTTTATAAAATAAGTTATATCGTTGCTACATACTAAGTTACATCACTTTATTAAAATAAAATCATGGAAAAGTGAGTACAGTCAACAACTTCACACACACACACACACACACACACAATATACATGTAAATAATTGTGTGTGTGTGTGATTATGTTGTAAATTACATATTTAATAAATAGGCCTATCAGACACAATTGAAACCAATATTAGACCAGCACTGTAGGTAGTACAGTACTGCACATTCAACACAATGTGAAATAAACTGATAACCTTGTATTGACATATACTCAGTATACTGATATAACCATGACCCCTCTTTCATTATTAAAATAAGTGTTTCAGCCACCATTTAAAGTACGTGTTACAGGATGCAATTGATATCTGAATTAAAGCTTAATTAACAAATTTTTCCCTGAACCATCCATAACCAAGATGCACACCTTACACTGGAAGATATTTTTAATGTAAACAAAACAAAACAAAATTCATAAAGCCTTCTCAATTATAAGCCAAACAATGGGAAGAGAAGCCCATAACAAATATAGGCTTTTGAGACATATTTGAGAAAACACTGTGCAGATGATGTTATGGAGGATTGGGATGTACACCAATGAATTGTTTAAAAAGAGAATAACAAAGAAAAACAGGAAACCCTCAGCACAAGGACAGACAGACAGAGGAGACAGAGTCGAGTATTATGTATACATTGACATTTAATTATTATCACACAAATATACAAATAAGATTAGGCCTATTAATGTCAGTAAAATATGCATGCAGACATTTATATCATTAAAAAATATGTACTGTCTAGCTTTACAAAATAGTGATAATAAACAAAAAGACCATAACAAATATATGTTAAACATTATGATAAAACCTACAGTGTACGAAGGTTCACTGTTGTAACCTACTTGACACATATTAAAACCACAACTGTGGTGCTCATCTTTACTAGTATGCAGGTTCTGAACCTGTCTTGCCTTCCAGTAACTATCCGTCACAAAAGGAGAAACATGATCAGAATACCACTAAAGATGACCACCATTATTATTGTCAATGAAGCTGGTAAACATAAGAATGAACTGAAGTTTTATGTAATGGTCAGCACTGACTGTGAAAGGTTTAAGTTTTAAACAGTTTTGTATATTTCTTGATGGGTTACATTGAATAATTTTTTTTTTTAATCAGTCTTTTATATATTTAACATATCATAAGTAAAAGAAACAATTTACCTGTTGATGAAAATATGTTGTTACAATTACGGAACACCTTTTTATTTGTGTGAATACAACAATTAAAACAAGTCATTTTAGTTATGTAATTTTTCCGCCTTTAATTGAATCAAATTTAATAAAATATTTCTTCTTATCGTTGACTACTGTTAAAATATGCTCGACATATTTGAAAATCTGGAATAAATGAGCAAACGGTTTGTATATTATAGGAAAAAAACTGCCATATTATAATAAACACACAGGTTAGTCACCATTCAAGGTACACAACACTCAAATTTAAATAAGAAATTACACAAAATAGTCTATTAAAAATTGTAATTATACATATACTAAAAAAAATTCGAAAAAACTGTATAAATTTGTCACATGCACTATAGAATAATTTCAACAGCATTAAAAATGGAATAATGTTATACATGAAGCGTTAATTATTAGTTTTATTGAATCAAAATCGAAATTTTATTTAAGTGTAAATTCTCGATTAGTACAGGAAAACGTCCATATAAACTTAAGAGAAAACACTGAAGTACCATATCTCAATATATTACTTGATTAGTATTTTTTGCTTACTAAAAATTATAATTTAAAAATTAACTTTAATGATGAAAACAATGACGACCAACATAACCTCACTTTTCAAATTACAGAAATCGTTGTTGCAAGGCGTATTACATACATTGGACACAATAGTTGGATTAAAAAACGAAAAAAATAATTTTAGTGACACGATATCAGTTATTTACATGAAAATGTACATACATTTTATACTTTTTTGTACTGTTTTAAGAGGTTAGGTAAAAATATGTAAGGTTATTACTAAGTTTACAACAGACAACAACAACTTTAATTTTAAAACAAAACCTGTGCGTTTTTTTGTTCGCTCCTGCTGCTTCATTTTGAGGATGTACAGATCTTAATTTGTATTTACACTATTTTATTTAGGTCAGGGTTGAAGATAGTACTACACTGTCTTGACTTTTATGCCCATGATGGCAGGGACAGAAGAGTATTAATACATTTAACCGTTAAATAAGCGTTATAATACGTATGTAACACTACGTCGCTTTGTACTCTTACTTCGTTAGAAAAACACTAGTCATCGATATACATAAGTTACTAAAAAAATCATTAATAACAGGTAAAACTACTCTAGCCGTATACGACAACACAGCATACGACGCCATGTTTATTTTTGATCTGAAAATGTTGCGCGTTCTCCGCACACGCCCCCATTCACAGCTGTAGTGATCTCGTAATCCCATTACATTATGTGCAGAGCTATTATCGTGTATGTAATTAATTTGTATTTTATTAGACACTTGAACATTCATATTACTGTCCTGAGGCGTAATGTTTGTTTTCATCTTCATTTTATGTTAGATTAAATATGACAAATTACCCTCATAAGATACTACATATTTAGCCTGCGATTGCGGCCCAATAAACAAATTTAGAGGTACTAGTAAATTTATATATAAAAAGTTTTACAAAATCACAAAATAAGCTGCAACACACATACAGAAATAATAAATATTTTAGAATTTAAAATACTACAGCATCCCCATTAATGCACTCTGCTTCACAAGTACTATTAGAAAATATTTTTCTTAATACTCTTGTTAATTGAAACATGTTTACTTAAACTTCTGAGGTATAATTCTCAATTTAACTTAATAAATTTGTATAGATTATCATGTTTATTTAATAATGGTCACCCAATAATTACATTGGTTATCAAGAAATATTACACTGACGTCACTGACCTATTTTCTAACATTTCTGTAGATACACAGAATTCATTATTATCGCTTATTAAAATATCGGTATGGAGAACCATACATGACCTCCATGTTCTAAGATTTATATTTAAAATCATTTACGAAATGAAATGTTTCCATAGAAACTACTTCTTTCCACTTATTGCTTTAGTCTTAACCACAGTACTGTGGTCACTAACGTATACCACCACACATTATCGCACTCGATTTTCACTGATGATGGCAGTCGACGGCACTGCCGAAACGTCTGGTTTTGCAGAAAACATTGGACTACGGCCAAACAGCCCGGGAAGGAATTTTAACAACAAACTACTACTTTGTTGCTGATAACGTAGTACACATAAAAATTATCCCCTCCCCCTTCAACTATAATTTTCATTTATAAAAAATTACCCCTACCCCGTTCAACTAGCCTCTTCATTTATAGATATTTCATCTCTACGTTTCTACAGTGCATTATTAAGATCTTTTTATCAGGATACTTTATTTATAAAAATTAAGTACCGTACCTTACTCTTGTTACAACAAAAAATATTTCAGGTAAACGGCTCTTTCCCCGTAACTGATCTTCACCAAAATCAATAGGCCTTGAGTCTTCTACAACTCAGAGACATAATTATGCAAAAGTTATTTGATTATGTTTGAATTTACAGCAGTTATCGTTCGTCATAAAAAAGTTAACCTTGTTATCACATAAAACGTTGCAGGTAAACTACCCCTTTCTCTTAACTGATTTTCACCAAAATCAACAGGTCTTGAGTACTCTACAATTTAGGGATGCATGCAAAACATTATTTGATTCTGTTTGAATGTGCAGCAGTTATCGTTCGTCATAGAAACAATTACTCTTGTTAAAACATTAAAGGTGGCTGGTAAACTACCCCTTTTCCTTAACCGATCTTCACCAAAATCAATAGACCTTCAGTTCTTTACAATTGAAGAACGTATACAAAATATTATTTGATTCTCTTTTAATTTACGGCAGTTATCGTTCATCATAGAAAAAATTACCCTTGTTAAAACATAAAATGTTGCTGGTAAACTACCCCTTACCCTTAACCGATCTTCACTAAAATCAACAAACCTTGAGTACTTAAAGCTTCAGGAACGCATGCAAAAAATTATTTGATTCTGTTTGAATATGCGGCAGTTATCGTTCGTCATAGAAAAAATTACCCTTGTTAAAACATAAAACGTTCCAGGTAAACTACCCCTTTTCCTTAACCGATCTTCACCAAAAACAGTAGGTCTTGAGAACTCTCCAATTCTGGGCTGTATGCGAAACATTATTTGATTCTGTTGAAGTTGCGGCTGTTATCGTTTGGCAAAAAAATCTACAGACAGACACACAGTCAGACACAGACACACACAGACACTTTTCGAAAAATGATTTTTTTCATGTTTTGAGGGTAGTACAATCAGAATCTGCAATTATCTCGAACACGCTTTTTTTTTGCCATCACCATACTTCCATTTCCTTATGGAACATAAAAGTAAAATATTAATTAGACTTAACTTAGAAGGGCACAATAATATAAAATGAAATCATATTATAGTAGTATCTATCATGTTAACACTGTTTCACATTCACTTTTTTGATGATCTAATTTTGTGTTTTTTTTTTTTTACATTTATGAGGTCTTTGCAACATATACTTTGTGCTCCTGAAGGAAGTATTTAAAATAATTATTTCAACTTTTAGTATAGAGGACTAGTATGCAATGATTATATCTCTCGATAAAGTTTTCCACCCATCCATGTGGGAGAGCTTGTCAGCTAGTGCTGTCTCTCCCATTCTGCACACCTGAGTTTCTCTTCTCCTGGTTGCAAGCCTCTTTTCCTATCTCATAGATGACCTCCTCTCATGGTCTCCTAGGTCTACCTTCTGTTGTCTTGTAATTGGAACCGAGTTTAGCAACTATTTGGCCCAATGATTTTCAGGTATTTGTTCCATGTGGCTATGTCATTCAAGGCACTTCATATTTTTATGGAGTCTAAAATTGTTTTGTCTACATTAATTTGCCTCCTGATGTTTTCATATCTAATGTCCCAGAACCAGGACAACCATAGACTTTCTTCAGAACTCCATTTCAATTGCTAGGAGCATTCAATGTTTTTCTACATCTCACTGTCATTTCTGAGTCATAGGTGACTATGATTTCTTAGAAGACAGAGTATATAATTTCATTATATTATTTTCTTGGTTATTTTCTCACTCCAAGGTACAGAAATAAGTTTTCCCCAACATGCAATTTTGGTAAAGTTCTAGTACATAGTTACGGCTGTGTGTATATTATGCACATTGGCAATAATACCTCGTTCTTAAAAAACTTTAGTTAACCATATATTAAAGTTGCTCAAAATAGCCTTGTATTTAAAATACCTAAATATTTTCAATCCCATCTCTGTAGCTACTTGGTCCAAGAACATCTTTCCTGGCCTTCCCTTAATGTTTCTTTATCAAATTTTTCTTTAGTACCAACTCATTTAGTTAATGTGCCCAATTAAGTGCTACTAGCATTTCCTTCTGATAAAATAGTATTTCAATCTTTTCTTAGTTGGTAACATACTTCATCACTGCCAACACTATCACTTAGTGAAATTCTGTGTAGCCTATTTTCTTCCAGCTTCTACTTCGAATGTCGTACTCGAATCTTGTGTTGCTGGTCTTTGCTACTTGTGGTGAATGTGTCTTCAGATTCTCTCATTGTTTTATTGTGCCAACAGTTTAAAGCAAACTTTAGGTAAAAATTACTCGTCTAGCTTTTGCACCGGCAAACTCCTTTATGAGTTCGTTGTAATCAAGTGATTCAGCTAACTGATGTTCTATAGATATAGTCGCCAGACAACTCAGTCGAGTCTCGGACATACTCGATCTGAGATAAATTTTAATAAGTTTGAGCTTCGAAAAAGTCCTTTCTCCGCTTGCCACTGTCACAGGTAATGTTAGCAAAATTCTTAGAGTGACACCAACATTTGGCACGAACGCATACACTTGAATAAATTTTAAAGTCTCGAGAGGCGCACTTTTAGATTTTACAATTGTTGAAACACTTTGAGTTCATCCTGTAAATCAATAGCACTGATGTCTTTTGATTCACCATGAGTTAAGCCATTGCACAGTTTAGTACACTTATCCGACAAGACTTCAGATGACATGACTTTGACTTTACTCACGTCATACAGGAAGTCAAAAAGTTTACTATGACTCTTAATCTGTTGGAATCTTTCACTTAAAGCACAAATGGTAATATCTATGACTTTACAATCAAAATCGACTTTGTACCGCAAAACTCTGGATCCTCAATGAATTCGTCTTTTCCTCATAATCAAATTGTCTTTTAATCTTTCTCCTTCGTACTTGTGCTGAGCCTCTGATTATTGGGTTTTCAATGTCCAATTTAGTGGTTAGTTCCTTAGCGTCAACTATATAGCTTTGAAATTTTAAGTCACTTCTGAGAGACATGAAATAAGTGCTCGTATTTTCAAGTAAACTGACAGCTTTTGTTACAACCACGTCAATACTTTGCAGTGTTTTGCTGACGATATTAATATGGAGTAATAAGTCGTACCATATTACTATTGTGCCGCGGTTTCTCTAAGAAACCGGGCGACATTATAAAAACGTAATTTATAAATATGAATTGCGAATTTTATTCCGCGATGTAGCAAACGCTGTGTTTTGAGTTACTGCACGCTCGCGCCATCTGTTAGCGGAAGCAGGTAATTGTGTTCCCTGACTCAAGCACCTGTTGGCAAAATTTGACCAGTCGGCCAGCGTCCACCGTCAGTGTAAGCAGCCTGTTCCTTCGGCAGACGGAGTTTGATTAATTCTTGTGTTTTCTATCCTATCATGAGTAGGTAGACTTTTACAGACCTCCGGTAAGTAAATTATATATATATATATAATTCATTTGCTTGTAAAAAGTACAAATTTAAACAATAATTGGCGTAGATGTGAACAGATAATGTTTGATAGGCATGACTCGTGTGCGGTGACCTAAAGTATGTTCATTGTCATATATCTTGATTTATTTAACCACTGAAACAGCCTTATACATATATATTTAGTAATAGTAATTGCCCATGTGAAAAGGGGTGTAAAAGTTACGTAATTCTGGGGAACTGTGATGAAGTGATTGTGTGAGCACGTGTCCAGTTTAAACTTATAACATGTCGAAGAACGTTAACCTTGCATACGGTTGTTGGGGTGCGTTATAAATTAAACCAAATAATGAGGCATTGAGGCCTTGCGTGTGAATTATTAATTTATGAAAGGAAGTTACACCTATTTATAAAGAACTCAGTGGAAGTGGTCAAGGGTGGCAAGTGTTTGATTCAAGTTTGATTTTGATTGATTGGGCAGTTGTACATGTGTGTTATGCTTGGGAACGATTTAGTTTGTCAGTGAATTAATTACTATTCATGCCTAGGGCTCCCGGAGCGACGGAGACTTGACCTAGCATGGTACAAATTCTATCATCTACCATGTCCTGAACGGACAACACACACTCACAGACTCTCGTTTCTCGCCTGCCGGAGGAAAAGAACTGTAAGGATGCAACTACAACCACCCTCATCATGACCGACTGACTGTACAGCAAGGCAGAAGTCCACCTGGGAATCATCTGCATAAACCAGGTGATATTCATCCAATGTTTAAATAAATTTGGCCTCGGTATAAAACAACAGATATCGTGCGTTAACCATCTACAAAAACTCAAGTTCTACTTAATTGACTTACTACAGCATAAAACCATTTTTAATTGTGCGCGTGCCCTGCTGGACATAATTTTGCATGAAAACTTTCATGTAACATTACCTTGATGTGTAATTAGTCTCGAGAGCAATTGTAGGCCCGTTCGCTGGCATGTGACCAGCGCTCATTAAATTTTTTTTTGCTATACATTATTTTCACCTTGGTACTGAATGGTTTGTAGAATTTTGGGTGCTGGTATGTTAGTTAAGTAGGTAGGTGCAGTATGTAACATGTAGATCTGGACCGGCTGGTCCAGTATTGATTATAATCTCGGGTTTTTTTGCACATAATTATTTTCTTTGTTTCATAAAGGGTTGGGAGTTTTACGTAGTCTGCATTTAGGTCATGTTACATTTTAAAATCAGGGGTAGTCACCTGTTTGTGCAAATATATGCAAGCACCCCGACATGTTACCTTATGTTGGGGCTGGCACTTGTCCAGCTTTCTACTACCCTGTCTGGCTTTGGGGGGTTTTTCCTAAATTTTATAATGGTTAATTGCCTTTTCGGATGCCGTGTGGAACATGCCAGCGGCCGGGCCAATCAAGGTTATTTTCTTAAAGTTATAAATTGCATTTTCTTATTATTATGGCCAATTGCCTTTTAAGTAATTTCGGTGGTTATTGTATTTTGGTAAAACTATACAGGCTGTTTACAGGCATTTTAAATTTATAAATTGTATTTCCATATTATTATGGCCAATTGCCTTTTTAAGTAATGTTGGTGCTTATTGTATTTTCACAAAACTATACAGGCTGTTCACAAGGAATTTTAAATTTATAAATTGTATTTTCTTATTATGATGGCCAATTGCCTTTTGAGTAATTTTTGGGGGTTATTGTATTTTGATGAAATTATACAGGTTGCCCATAGGTCCTGTATATATAATTATATCTGTGATTTATATGTACCGTATATGTTAAATTATGTGTAATTGCCAAGGCCCCAATAAAGGTTGTTATCTTGATTGTTAATAGAGAGTATTAATTGCAAGTCCCGTCTCATTGGACCCAGCACACCTTATGCTTCCTTCTAGGCCTTCAGCCTAGTCTTAAATATTAAGTAACCCTTTTCTTACACAAATAAAAAGAGGTTACACTATGGAACACAGAAATGTGAAGTCAAGTAGGCCTACATGACTAGCCAGACTGCCAGCCTCGTTAGCAGTCGTCGAACGATTTTATTATACTTGAAATGCCTAGTAAACTTTCAAGATTGTTGGGTTAAGTTTGAAAGATTCGGGGTCGGCCTACCAGGTTTTTTTTTTTTTTTTTGTATCGGCCATCTAAGGACCACATCCCAATGTCAATTCTTTAGTCTCTGTTCTTTTCTTTTTCTCCAATATTCTTTCATCTTTTTACTGTGTCTCTTCTTCCTGTCTTCAGTCCACTTTGAACCTGCGTTTTTTTCTCTCCTACCCTGGACTCCTTCCATTTTTAACACTTTTGCATGAAAAACTTCTCTTTCAATTGCTTCTTCTGCATATATATTATTTTTTCTAAATCCTTTTGGACTTCTTTAATCCAACTTAATGTTGACTTCTTCCCCCACAGATATTTGAAGATTTGCTTTGTCAACCTATGTCGTCCATTCTATATAAATGTCCAAAAAATTATAACAGACATTTATTTTTATAAATGTCTATTATAAAAGATATATAATAGTCTTCTTTTTCTCATTGTTTCTGTTATATTTTGTATACTTTGATATATTTCATCATTACTTCTTCATTTCCAACCTTTAAAAGTTTTTCGTGGGCCTAATATTTTCCTAATAATTCGTCTTTCCAATATATCTAGTTTATCTAAATTATAATTCAATGATAGACATTCACTTGCATATAGGCATTCTGGCTTCACTACTATACTGTAATGCCTTATTTTCGCATTTTTAGATATGCACTTTTTATTGTATGTATCTTTAGTTATACCATATGCCCTTTCCATCTTATGAATCCTTTCTTCTATAGCAGATTTTTCTAAGCCATTCTCTTGAATTATTTCTCTTAGATACTTAAATTTTCGAACCCTCTCTATTCGACCAATATCTGTTACCAGGAATGTTGGCGTATTTTTAATGTTCGTGAGAAATTTGTTTTTTTCTGCAGAAATTCTTAACCCTGTTCTACTGGCTATGTCCTCTAAAAAATTAACTTATGTTACTGCAGATGTAAGATGTTCAAAAAGTATAGCAAAGTCATCTGCAAATGCCAAACAGTTTATTTCAATACGTTTGTTCATTCTTCCCAACATGATTGGTGATATTTTGCATTCCTTTAATTTTCCATACCAAATTTTCACTACTTTCTCCAGGACACATTTGGAAAGAATTGGGGATAAACAATCACCCTGTCTTACACCTGTATTTATTTTGAACGGTTGAGCCTACCAGTTTTTATAATTTCAGTTTTTTAGTTAAATGTCGGGAAGAAAAAGGTTTTGCAAAAGGTCATTTATTATACAAACCGACATTGTAGAAAGCATTTAAACCAACACTGAAACTAGTATAAAATATATACCGTAACTATAAATTCAAAAAAAATGCTGCGTATCGTTTAAATAAAATCTAAATAAAATGTAACACGTAGACCTACTATATAAAAGGTATTAGCCTACTATAGCTTCAAATGTTAAAAATGGATAACGCATATACGGAAATAATGGTTCTAAATAATATGCAACACGCACAGTGACACTAACATAGTCAACACCATGCAGTCCAACTTGACTCAGTAGCAACCACTCTGAACAATAGCTTTCGCTGTATACACGAGCCGGTCTGACTAACGGAGCGGCTGCACACCGCTAGAGTCGGAGAAGAGAGATCAGAGACTGACCCACTACTCTCTGTGTTATGTTTCCACGCTAAGTTATCGACATTTTTCGTCTTGGGTTACAAAATATAGTAGTTCCGAAACAGTTGTCAGGAAACGAGAAAGGTTAGGTAAGGTTGATGTGGTAATTGTTCATACTTTTGGACAGATTTTAGAAAAAAAAGTCGTTTTCTAAAACAACAAATGAATAAAAAAAGTAACGAGAAAAATATTAAGGAAATTCGAATTATGCATTTGAACACAATGACGATAAAAAAAACTAAAATATAAACACCGATAAAAATTAAAAAGCCAGTTTGGTTCGAATTTTAAATAACATTAATAATTGTAACAATTAAAACCCAATTTTCAAAATAGTCATCAAAACTTCTTATAGTATAAAAACCATCACAACAATAATAATAATTAACATTCAAATCATTAAATTATATTCATTAAGGTATTAACATTATGTTGATAATGGACAAGCTCTTGTGAAATGCACGTATGGTTAATATACTTAACCATGCACGTATTACTTTAATTATTGCAAGAGAAAATAATAGTTTCTCTTCCCCCTCACACACACACACACGCGCTAGTAGAAGTTCAGTGTCAAGAGTCTAGTATAAAGGTTCTCAATCTTTTACTTCAGTAATCCCTTTCGCAACCCCATGTGGAAGTAGCTTCACCCTAAAACTATCTGCTTGGTGCATATTTATTGACACCATCATTTGTTGCTCAGAGGGGTGTGGTCTAAAATCTCAACAAACAGGCTCGGTAAGAAGTTGGCAGCTGCGTTAGTAGCCATCCTGCACGCAAATGGATATTTTATGATCCGCGAGGTCAACTATTTTATTACTAGGTTCGAAATATTCGTTATAATTTAATTAAAGTAGGCTATAGGTATCATAAAAATTATACTCACCAATTTAATACTCCCTAGCGAACACATATATTTTACCTGTAACTATTTAGTTTGAGTTAATAACAACTTAATGCCCAAAAAATTTCATGCGCCTTCCGGTTTAGAATTATTGCACCTCCTTTGCTTCCCCGGGGATCGGTCTTCACAGATGGGAAACCGCTGGTAGGGACAAATGGTTGTAGTGTTGGACAGTGAAGTGAACAGAAATCACTGGTAAAACGACTAATGATGGGAGAACCAACCAACACACACACACACACACACAAAATAGCTGGGTTAGAAAAGTAGTCAGTGGGCCTGAGGCAGTAACACAGTAAGCGTCTATGCATATTTGAGTAGCAGTGCATTGTACGCTACCGCCCTCTGTACTAGACTGGCCTTGCTCTGTTATTATTCACGTGCGGAGTTTTAGTAAGATAAGTGAATTCAGTGGTTTTGCCGGCTGTGTGGGCTGTGTAAATGACTTGAATATTTTATGTTATTTTATATAGCAGCGATGATTTTCTGCTCTTGTACCGTCCGTGGGTTAGGTCACATGATTTTCTTTTGATTGCACTTGTGAACTAGAAAAGGTTATGGTTATTTGTAATATAAAAATATATGTACACGAACGCGCGCGCGTTTTTAATTACATCCAAGCTAATATTTGTAAAATTTTTCATCATGTTATCATCACCTTATAGGATTTTTATTTTTATTTAGGATGTGGTGGTTAGGCACTTTTTCGTTTCCAAATCTTTCCTTTCTATGTTCTTCTTCTTTCCATATTTGCTATTATTATTATTTTTTTACCTTCTTCTAACTTTCCAACATATGTGCCAATTCTTTCATTAATACTTTATAGTGCCTATGAGTGTATGGCTTCAAATTTGTCCAAAATTTTATAAAACACCTTTTTGTTGTTCAGAATTATTTACAGCGCCTGAAAAGCTGTGTTTACTTATACAGCATGTTTAAATAATAAATAATATATACTTATGTAGGTATAACTTAATTAATTTTGTATACGTTATACACAGGGTTTATGAGTTATTTAATGAGGTTATTGTATAGGTTATTTTATTAATTTTATCGACATTTAGAGAATTTGTGAAATTATAATTTGCCATTGACTACTCAGTTCCTGATTGTGTAGAACGAATCCCTGTGGAAAATATGTGAGCCGCTAAAATTGTAATACTGTAATTGCATGAGAAAGTAATTATGTGGATAATCGATATGTTGTACTGTCAGGAACCTAAGAGTTACAATATAATGTAACAAATTAATAAATGTACTGTATAGTGTGTATGCGTAGTAGTAGTAGTAGTAGTAGTAGTAGTAGTAGTAGTAGTAGTAGTAGTAGTAGTAGCAGCAGCAGCAGTAGTAGTAGTAGCAGTAGCAGTAGCAGTAGCAGTAGTAGTAGTAGTAGTAGTAGTAGTAGTAGTAGTAGTAGTAGTAGTTGTTGTTGTTGTTGTTGTTGTTGTTGTTGATGCAAAGGGTATTTAAACACTGAAAGTTTCATTATACCATTTGTATAAGATTTTCACATCTGTTTTCGATGTTCTGTGTACAGCGGTCTCTGGTTATGGAATTTGGTGGTAGTCTATTTGGTTACTACGATCAAATTACAAATTACAGATTCCAATCTCAAAACTACACGTAGTTTATCTGTTTTATGAAATCTTTAAATTTAGCGGTTTATTAAATGCAAGATTGAATACAAAGTTACAAATTTGAAATAGGATGGTGACTGTACTTTCGTTGCGTCCACAAGCGATGTATTAGACGATCAAATAAGTGCCCACAAGTTACTTTTAATTTTAAATTACTTTAAGAAACTAAAAATACTATTTCACAAGAAACGGGACAAGCAGGTAAACGTGAAATGGCTGATGATGGAGTAACAATTTAGTGCACGTGTAGAAAATGATAGAGGTTTATTCGTTGACAGAGTAAATAACTTTTTGTATTGCGCATAAATTCCCCTCCCCCCAAATTAATTTGACAGTATCTTATTATTAAAGTATCAATACAATATAAAATATTATTATTCTATAAAAACGGAAAACTTATTTGCATTTTATTTTGTGTCACTTTGTAATTATGTAATAACCTGTAATGTTAAAGATCAAAAAATTCTTTTAAAAATTGAAAAACTAATGTCAATTTTAAAAAACGATTGAATTACATTAATAAAAGACTTAAACCTACTTATAAACGTAATGCTTCAGTTTGCCAGCCTGGCTACTGCCGATTGTATTTTATGAAAAAACGATCGCCCATATTATGATTTAAACTCAAAATCTCGACGAGATCAGAAAACCGGCAACCTCTCTATTTTATGGGACTATCTTAAAGTGCTTAACATACATCTAACCACATATAAAATAATTCCATGCTCGTAACTAAAGAACAATACCATATGTGTATTGTGTAATATTACATTTGTTGGAGAGAAAATCAGGCAATAAGTCAACGTATTGAGTTACAAATTCGTTTCAGTTCCTCTTGTTGACGTTAAAAGGACTCCTGAGATAAAATACTATGTTTAGCGGTGCCTTCTGTATTTCGCGGTAAGGGTCGGCCGCAGGCCCGAGATTTGTATAAGGATCAAGTGAAATGGTATATTTAGTATCCAGCACGGTCAACGAAACGGCAAGCAGTTTGCATAGTGGATTCGTGCTCAATACTCACACTCTATCCTCCCAATCTCAGTTACTCCGTTAGCACAATCACCGAGTACCATTAAATATTTAATTTTATTAAATAAAAGTAAGTTTGTGCTACAACATGTCCCGTAAGAACACGTTTTCATTAATTCCAAAGACCAATAAGAAAACATTTATTCGAAGAAAAATTCAATATAGTACTATCTACAACTAATGTAATATAGAGAAAGAAAACAAAAGTGACAGCAATCGGAGATGAGACAGGTAAAGTGAATATTCAATTGGAATGAATAAAGTTCAAACAAGTAAAGGCTTTCGAGTGAATATTCAGCAGAATCTCAACTATTCAATGAAAAAGAAGTACAGTAACTGCCATTCTCAATAATGAACTGCCATTTTCAGAAATAATGAACCGAAAAAAATTGTAAAAATGTATGAAGCCTCTTTGGATAAAGTTAGCTTCGCATGACTCTAGATTACGGGTTATCGGGAAGAGGTTAGAAAAGAACAGAGGATATAAGACATCATATTAAAAAAGAATACAGAAGATTTCGTGAAGCAGATGCGTAACCAAAATGAAGAGTTTAGACAGGGCCGCCGCTACCGTATGTGCGAAATGTGCACCGCACACGGGGGGGGGATACCAAAGGGGCGGCCGTAGACTTCCAAATTCATCAGCAGATATTGCGGGTTGTCGGTACTGGACAGGGCCGTCATCGACCGGTTACCTGTTTGTACCCTTCACTTCAAGAACGGTAATAATTGCCGCCCTGTCCAGTACCGACAACCCGATATTGCAAAATAAATTAAAACAATTAATACCGACTAGGTCTAGGTATATGACATTAACGTTTATTGAGTTTTTCTTGATAATATTTGTTTTGTTAGCCTCAGTGTACTGACATCAGCCTTTGTTCTGACTGCCAAGAAAGCGTATAGGTATTGTTGCGCGACATTTATATCTGAGTTATAGCTGTGGTCTCTTTGTGGTTTTGAGGACAGGCGCGTGGATATCGACGCTGGCAAACTATAAAGTACCTACCCGATAAGACAAGAAATTATTTATGTTTTTTTTTTACGAACAGGCGTCTTTGGGTCTGTAAACTTGTATTCTAAACAACAGCAGTTTGTAAGCAGTAACAGAAATTTGTTAGTTATGCTTAAGCCGTTTTCAAATACGGTCTTGTTTTTGGTAACGGTCTCTCGGTATAATTCTGAGACGTGTCGTATTTGTATACGGTTTTTATTCGTAATATCATCAAAATGTCTGACAGAAAAACGAAATGATTGTCGGGCTTTTAATATAAACAAAAAAGAAAGGCAAAAATTGAACAACAACAGAAGTTAATTGGCGCGTTAGAAAAATGCTTAGCTGATACTAGTGAAAATGAAACTAAGCATCCAAAAACTGATGAGAATGAAGGTGCAAACGTTGGTGCTTCAACTTCAAAACAATATGAAGCGGTCTTCCATTAGTCAAAAAAATAATCAGCTTGCTACTCTATCTATAGAACATAAAATGTGTGAGGCAATCAATTTGATTAATGTTATTGTGCGATATTATTTTAAAAGATTGACAATCTAAAGGTAAGAAGTTCATTCTTACGGTATAATTTATCCTCTGGTGAGCTCTTTAAGCAGTGCAACATGCAGAATTGCTAGCAATCAAATAATTAGAAAAACATGACTTACCGAAATCTCATGAATGGTTGTTCTTGACACACAGGCAGAAAAGACTGGTTGGAATAAAGGCTAGGTTACATGAGATGGATTCTACCTGACAAAAGTCCGGCCCGTGGATGTGTACACTACAGTGGTTGAAGCATGACAAAGGGTTCAGGCCCGATGCATGAATCGACTTTACCAAAGCCATAGTGCCAACCTCGAAAATTAATAATTGACCGGTTCGATATTCGAACTATCGAACACCGGCCCCCGTTGACCACGATGGGTCAACAAACAAGTACACCAAGAGAACTGCACAAAATACATTACAAACATTTTTTAGTGAACATGAACACACTCTGAAAAATTACCCTCCAACATAGGAGGGTGTCATACGCAAACACGAGAAAATTCAAGACATACAATAAAACATGCAAAACATGCAATTAGTTAGAAAAAAAATGCCGAATAACTCCGCCGCGGGCGCAACGACCAGGCGAGCAATCCGAAGGGTTCGGGTAGAGCAGACAAAAAACAAACAACATGCAATAAACAATTGCCCAGCCCAACGCAACTTAAAACTCAGCAAATCAACTTAGTTAACATTCCCTAGGGTTTTACAATTTTTTCCCTTTTATTTTTTGTTCCCTTTATTTTTTATCATTTTTTTTTTACTTATTTTGTTGTTGTTGATTTGTTGAGCATCCATAACTCACAACAGACTGGCACAACGCCATGCCAGAAACATTCCACAATGTAAACTTCAATGCGGACAACAGCTGGAAGGAACCACCTGGGAAATCCCAGAAAAGTGTCAAGTAAGTCCACAACACAATCATTAAAACTAATTCTGCTCACCCGAAAACAAGACAAACACAGTCAAGAAGCTATAGGCAACCTGTATAATTTAATAGCAGGTCGTTCAAAATAATCTGCGGAAGTTTTAACTAAAATGCGACGAACAACCCCGTCGCTCCCCGGAAACACAGCTGAAACTCGGCCAAGAGGCCACATCAGGGGAGGAGAAGTCTGTTCCTCCAAAACAACCAGGTCCCCAACCATTAAGTTTCTGGACTTAGACGACCACTTCGATCTGGCATGAAGTGCCGTCAAGTATTCCAAACGCCACCTTTTCCAAAATGCTTGGAGCAAAGCGCCAATTTGTTTGTAATGGCGGACCGTCCCTTCATTTAACGAGACTTCAGCTTCCGGGGGCGCGGTAATGGGGCGGCCAACCAGAAAGTGACCAGGCGTTAGAGCCTGGCAATCACTTGGATCTGAAGATAGGGCAGTTAAAGGACGGGAATTTAAGATTGCTTCTATACGAATACATAACGATGAAAATTCCGCTACAGTCAACGACCTGGTCCCAATCATGCGTTTCATATGAAACTTGGCCGACTGGACAGCCCGTTCCCACAAGCCACCCTGATGAGGGGCAGACGGAGGGATAAATTTAAAATCAATATTGTTATCGACAGCAAAAGCTGTTATCTGAGCTGACATGTCAGGATTAGAAAGAACATTTTTTAGCTCTAACATTCATGTTTCGTAATGGTATCCAAGTCACTTTTTATAATAGTAAGTGATTACCTGTATGCGGTCCGCCGTGTGACTTCTCAAACTTGATTACGTTACGCGTTTCAAGGCGTATGCCTCATCATCAGACGTTTAAAAACCAAAAACACACATATCACACAAAACTGCGTTTGTCAAGAAATAAAATTGCAGAAACAAGCATATTATGTGCACGTGATGTAGGGTGCGCACCCGTTCAAGTATTGTCTGCTACTGATTGGAATTCGTTGAGCAGTCTCAAAGCAGTATCATACAGGCGGTTAGATACAAAGTTCAATTGTTCATTCAGAACACAATCACGACTGCTATCATTATTATATGCATTATAAATTTCCAGCTCCTCCAAGGCATTCATAAATCGGCCCTTGTTGCATATATGCAAAGGCATTAGATTGGACTTAAAATCTGTATAATTGTGATTGTGTTGGGTCAGATGACGAGTGTAATTAGATTTTGTATCATTGTAATTAAGTGTCTTTTTTGGTAAGTGTTCACGGAAGCGTTTGTAAAAATCTCTTCCGGTCTGACCTATATAGAAGCTGTTACAATCATTGCAAACTAGTTTATAAATGCCTGTTTTTTCTTCGATAGGTAAGGGCAGTTTAGGTCTAAGTATATTAATTAGTTTATTATTGGTTATAAAACACATAGTATAACCAATATTGTTCATCACTGAAGATAAAATTTTTGGCATAATGTATGTGTATTTTGCAGATATAAATTTTTTCGGTGTTTTATTAAGTGGACGGGGCTTAAGTTGAATGTTATTATGCTTCTTTAGCAATTTATCAATGATGTGACTACTGTAACCATTGGAAACTGCAATAAATCTTGTTGTATTTAGCTCAGCCTGGAAATCATTATTGTCAAGGGGGACTGTCAACAATCTATGAATTAAACTATTATATGCTGCCATTTTTTGAGAATATGGGTGGTGGGAATCTGCATGTATTGTATGGCTAGTGGCAGTAGGCTTCCTATAAATATTGAATTTCAATGTGTCCATTCGTCTAGTGAGGGTCAGGTCTAGAAAGTTAATTGAGTTATCATGCTCGGTCTCTAAAGTAAATTCAATATTAAATTTACTTTATATAATATTCAATTTACTTTAGAGACCGAGCATGATAACTCAATTAACTTTCTAGACCTGACCCTCACTAGACGAATGGACACATTGAAATTCAATATTTATAGGAAGCCTACTGCCACTAGCCATACAATACATGCAGATTCCCACCACCCATATTCTCAAAAAATGGCAGCATATAATAGTTTAATTCATAGATTGTTGACAGTCCCCCTTGACAATAATGATTTCCAGGCTGAGCTAAATACAATAAGATTTATTGCAGTTTCCAATGGTTACAGTAGTCACATCATTGATAAATTGCTAAAGAAGCATAATAACATTCAACTTAAGCCCCGTCAACTTAATAAAACACCGAAAAAATTTATATCTGCAAAATACACATACATTATGCCAAAAATTTTATCTTCAGTGATGAACAATATTGGTTATACTATGTGTTTTATAACCAATAATAAACTAATTAATATACTTAGACCTAAACTGCCCTTACCTATCGAAGAAAAAACAGGCATTTATAAACTAGTTTGCAATGATTGTAACAGCTTCTATATAGGTCAGACCGGAAGAGATTTTTACAAACGCTTCCGTGAACACTTACCAAAAAAGACACTTAATTACAATGATACAAAATCTAATTACACTCGTCATCTGACCCAACACAATCACAATTATACAGATTTTAAGTCCAATCTAATGCCTTTGCATATATGCAACAAGGGCCGATTTATGAATGCCTTGGAGGAGCTGGAAATTTATAATGCATATAATAATGATAGCAGCCGTGATTGTGTTCTGAATGAACAATTGAACTTTGTATCTAACCGCCTGTATGATACTGCTTTGAGACTGCTCAACGAATTCCAATCAGTAGCAGACAATACTTGAACGGGTGCGCACCCTACATCACGTGCACATAATATGCTTGTTTCTGCAATTTTATTTCTTGACAAACGCAGTTTTGTGTGATATGTGTGTTTTTGGTTTTTAAACGTCTGATGATGAGGCATACGCCTTGAAACGCGTAACGTAATCAAGTTTGAGAAGTCACACGGCGGACCGCATACAGGTAATCACTTACTATTTTTTAGCTCCCGTTTAAGTTCGGAGTGCGACCCCACAAAATTCCTGCCACAATCCGAATACAGTGTTTGAGGAGCTCCACGACGACTAATAAATCGCCTCAACACATCAATAAACTGTGAAGTAGAAAGATCCATAGCTACTTCAAAGTGAACTGCTTTAGTGGCTAAGCAGATGAAAATACATAGGTAAGTTTTGACTATAGGCGCCTTCCGAACAGCGTAAGCCCGTACCAAAAAAGGGCCAGCATAATCCATGGCGGAAGAATAAAATGGAGGTGCCGGATTAACCCTAGGGATTGGCAGATCCCCCATTAACGGATTGGTGGGACGAGGGCGCGCCCTGAAACAAGGAAGACATTTCCAAATTATGGTTCTTATGACCTGACGTGCGGACAAAATCCAATAATTTTGAGCCAGCTGAAATTGAACTTGCAAAGGACCAGCATGACCTAACCACACATGGGTGTGATGAATTAGCAACCCGACTAGATAGTGATGCTTGGGCAGTAAAACCGGAAAACGATTTCTAGCTACCGTAGAGTTGGTCAAGCGACCGCGTACTCGAATGAGGCCAAAATCATCAATAAACGGGACCAGGCGCTGAATCCGGACCGGGAGCCGCTTACCTAAACGAACAGCCGCGAGCTCCTGTCCAAACACGCCGCGCTGAATGTAGCGTAAAATATAGTTAACAGCTAACCTCTTCCAACCCACGGCTGTGGAAGGTTCAACCCCCGAAGGCATAGCCTACCTTAAGATAACTGAGGTTACCCCCACCACTAAGGGCCACGAGGACAAATGATCGAACAATTCCACCCGGGGCTCCTGAGTAAGAAACGAAGAGACCTTGGTCTCCAAGGCAACATCTTGCACGTTGTGATTCGGTCGATAATTAATAGGGGGCCAGTGCACAGATTCAAGCTTTAGCCAATCTGGCCCTGACCACCACAATGTCGACGACTGTAGGCTGGTGATTGAAGTACCTCTAGAGGCCAAATGAGCGGGGTTAGAAACACCATGAACATGACGCCAAGACTTAGTATTGGTCCACTCGGTAATGGGAGCCACCCGATTAGCAATAAACGTTTTTAATTTAAAAGTAGGCATATTCAGCCAATCCAAAACAATCGTCGAATCGGTCCATAAAAAATTTGACTCATTTGAAAACATGAAGAGAATAAGCCAACATAATGACAAACTACTTTGGCTAAAAGATAAGCTCCCAACAACTCCAAACGTGGGATTAATAAAGTTTTAAGAGGTGCCACTTTAGTTTTAGAAGACACCAACGAAACCACCGGAGGACCAGAGTCAGTATAAATGGACAGGTAAAGGACTGCCCCGTAACCCAACTGGGAAGCATCACAGAAACCATGTAATATAACCTTTTCAATACGCCCACCTTTAGGGAGGAATGGCCGAGGAATAGTGATTACCGAAAGATGATTCAGAGAGGACAGGAATTGACTCCAATAATCATTTAAGTCATCATTGAGAGGAGCATCCCATTCCAAGCCCTCAGCCCAGAGTTTTTGGGAAAAGGCCTTAGCCCTGAAAATCATTGGCGAAAGCCAACCACATGGGTCAAATAATTGTGCCATCTGGGATAACACGACACGTTTGGTGAATTGTTCCTGAGTATTACTGCAACAGGCCAAAGGAGGAAATGAGAAGCAATCGGTTGAATGGTCCCAACTTAAAACCAGAATATCCTTAGAAACAACGGAATCACTCTGAGCGGCTGATTTAGGCAGGCAGTCAGGTTGATTAGTACACCATTTTTTCAAATTGAAACCTCCTGACGATAACAACAGGATTAATTCCTGTTGTAATTTGCAAAGCTCTGGTTTTGAATCAGCACCAGCAGCAATATCATCAACAAAAATATTACGGCTAAGTACCGCCGCTCCCGCAGGAAAATTAACTGCCTCATCCTGAGCCAGCCGCTGCAAGGTTTGCAATGCCTGAAAAGGGGCGCAAGCCAGCCCGTAAGTAACGGTACGCAAAGCGAAAACCCTTAGTGGGGCGGTAACCTCCTCACGCCATAAAATACATAGGTACTCTGAGTTATCAGGATGCATGGCAATTTGGCGATACATCTGTTCGATGTCGCACGTGAAGACATGGCTAAAACGCCGAAACAGTCAAAACATCGGACAGTAAGGTCTGCAACTTAGGGCCGACACATAAAACGTCATTTAAGGAAATCCCGGAGGACGTCTTCATGCTGGCGTCAAACACCACTCCTATTTTTGAAGTATCGCCTCTAACCTTAAAGATACCATGATGTGGGATGAAATATTTTGGAAAATGGGGGTCAGACACCAGCGACATATGCCCCTGAGCAACATAATCAGTTATAAATTGCACATACTGGCTCTTAAACTGATTGTTAGACGCAAATTTCCTTTCTAATGCGAAAAACCGAGACATAGCTCCCTTAAGGGAATTTCCCAAAGTGTGAGAAGAGTTTCTGAGAAACGGCAAGCGCACCTGGTAACGACCCGACGTCAACCGACTTGTTGACTCCACATAAAACTTTTCAGCAAAGCGATCCTCTTCAGATAACTGGTGGGGCAAAGCTGGAGGCTCTTCGACCTCCCAAAACCGATGAACTTGCTCAAGCAGGTTGGTTGTATCAGTTGATAATGTTGTGACTGAAGGATAAAAGTGGTGGAAATGACAGTGAAGCTGATGTGCAGACACCAGATCCAAAGGAAGGACAGTAAGACCGCTAGCACAAGTCAATGCACAATTAAGTGAAATTGGGGCTCTACCCATAATTACAAACCCAAAACGTGTCTTAACTGCAACAGGCAAACCTGCACCAAAGGGAACAGTCTCTCCCAAAAGAATAGCCACTACAATATCGGCTCCAAACAACGCATCAATTGGGGCGGCTACATCGAAGGTAGGGTCTGCTAACAGAAGGTCTTTCGTAGCCTGCTTAACTTCAGGCAAGACCTGGAACCTAGGCGAGTCCGATGAGATCTTTGAAAGAATTACAAAAGCATGGTTAGACGCCACAACCTCGCGTTTTAAAGTTTCCAAGGAAAGATGGCACACCCTTTTAGCTTTGGTGGCAATATCACCTACCCCATTGACACTTATTGAAGCGTCAAAACAAGCGCACTTTAAGCGAGATGCACACGCTTCAGTGATGAAAGAAGCATGGGACGCGCTACCCAGGATGGCCCTAACTACGATATAACCACCATTGGGAGACGCCAAGACTGCTAGACATGTGGCTAACAGAACCCCTGAAGGATGGGGCAGAGACACGGTCAAAGTAGTGCTAGACAGATCAACTTGGTCAGCAAGCGATGACCCCGAAGCCTTGAGTTCATCTGTTTCAGAAATCTGTGAACGAGACGGAGACGGACGGGCATTTTTGAAATGAAGTAAAGTGTGGTGGTACTTAGAGCCACACGTTTTGCACCATCCAGAATGTTTATGTTGGAGGCACGAAAGACAACATTTTTTATTCTTGAAACTTTGAAATCGAGCCCTAGGGTCCTTACTCAGCCACGCCGGACACTTGAGAAGCAAATGGGTTCGGGAATCGCAATGAAGGCAACGTGAATTAGATCAATCCCGTTGCGTAACCTCCGCAGATAACGTGGACACAGCAAGAGGAGTAGCCTTAGAGAAGGAAACCTTCTGAGTTTTCTGGTGGCTAGTGCTAGGAAGAGCAGGTAAAGCCGATTCCAAAGATGCCTGTTCTTTTTGTTCCGCCATGGCAGTTAAAAATGTCATAATTTCTTTTAGAGAAGGGAGATTTTCTTTGTCCGTAACAGACGCCTCAAAGCGTTCACGTAATGATAAATCCAGCCTTGACAATACAAAAGACGCATATATTGCTTGATATATATCAGCAATGTTTAGAGCTGACAACGCTGAAAAGTTAGCATTGAAGCTGTCCACCAATTTCCTAATGGACGCAGCTGATCGCATAGAAGCGGCTGGTAATTGAAGCAGATTGGTACAATGGACCGGGGCGGCCAAACGAGGGTTGTGATAACGGCTTTTAAGAGTTGACAGTGCAAGCTGATAACTATCGTCAACTATGGGAAGCGCGGCAACCTTCTCATAAGCCTCACCCTTAAGATGAGTCAATAGATATAACAATTTCTGCTTTGGGGTGAGGGCAGGATTTCCGTCCACTAATGTGGTAAACTTCGACCAAAACTCGGACCAACATTTGGACTGGCCATCAAAAAAAGGTAAAGAAAGCTTCGGCAACTCATGAACGAGAACACCCGAGTGCCCGCCACTTGCCGATGAAGACTGACCGGAACCAACCAGTATCTCTGGTTTAGTTAGTTTTTACGCTAAAACGCTTCCCCGGACATAAATATCTTTAATTTGCGCTACCACCGAAAAAATGTGGTCCTCGTCCAATCCCTGGGGCAATGACTCTGCCGATAGGTAAGGATCTACCTTACCTAGAAGATCCTGATATTCTTCGGACAACCTGGAGACCAAGATACCGGCTTCATGTTGATCCACGACTCTCAATTGCGGCAACCCTTCCAACCTATTTATTAAGTGTTGCAACGCAAGTATTCCCCCCGAAGTGGTCCGGTCAAAGGCTGCCAGCGACAATTTAGCAAGCATTATGATTTAAAGAATTTCGCGCAACCGACAACCACCCTGGACGAGAGAATTAGAAATTAAACAATATAGTCACGACCCAGACCAAGCCTAACAGTAATCTAGATAAATCGGCCTCTGAAATAAACTAGTTTTCATGAACAATGCCGAACATAGTAAATACAAAAGTAAATTAGTGGAAGGCAAAATACAATTTACATAAACCAAAAGGCTAATAGTACAAAACACAATAAATCACATACTCAAAAAATGCAAAAGATTAATTTGCACAGTGCAAAAGCACGAAAAAAAACAACAGGTTGCACAATATTAAAGCACATACGGTGCAAAATAATGGTACACAAAATTGTACACAAAGAACATGTGTAATACCCAATAGAATAAATGCACAAAAATACACTAATACACAACAAGGTACAATATACAAAAATTCCACAGTTAACGATGCAAACACAATAACTTAGACACATTAAATGCAAAAATTTATCATGGTCAACGCGGCGTGTATGGACAGGATATCGCGCATATGCCAAATATAAACCGCACGAAAAAGGTAATAGTCAATTCCAAAAAAATTAAATATAAATGCAGGCTATACCGAACAAACCGGGTAACCTAAAAACCAACCGTCCCCCCACACGCCTTACACATTCGCAAGCACGTAACACGTCGACTTCACGTGTAAAGCAGACCATAACAGGACGGGTACAAACTTCTCATGAATTGACCGAGTAATCAAACGATTACCAAAAAAATCAAGGTGCAAAAATTTGACACAATATTCGCTCACCTGGCCCACGCACACGCGACGAAACTGCCAAACATAACCAACCAACAGCATTAGACGCAAAATAATGGTCCACATGACTATCGTACCAACGTGTATCCGTGCCACAACATGCAAATAACGAACATTGTTATAATTTTGAAACTAACAGCATGCAAAAATCCACGAGCAGGCACAAAAAACGAAACAGCACGGCACGTTGGTGATTAGAATAAAAATCGCAAAGCCAAAACTGGCTTGTAACCCATTTACCCAACACGGCCAGCATCAGCATGAAAAATTACAAAGCACGTGTTCCCATTCGAAACGGCAAGCAATTAAATTGAAAAACTAGCAAATTCATAACCTCTGGTAGTATAATATGTGCGATATTATTTTAAAAGATTGACAATCTGAAGGTAAGAAGTTCATTCTTACGGTATAATTTATCCTCTGGTGAGCTCTTTAAGCAGTGCAACATGCAGAATTGCTAGCAATCAAATAATTAGAAAAACATGACTTACCGAAATCTCATGAATGGTTGTTCTTGACACACAGGCAGAAAAGACTGGTTGGAATAAAGGCTAGGTTACATGAGATGGATTCTACCTGACAAAAATCCGGCCCGTGGATGTGTACACTACAGTGGTTGAAGCATGACAAAGTGTTCAGGCCCGATGCATGAATCGACTTTACCAAAGCCATAGTGCCAACCTCGGAAAATTAATAATTGACCGGTTCGATATTCGAAATATCGAACAGTTATTAAAAATATTTCTGAAACCAATGCGTGAAAAAGCGCTCTTTTAATAAACTATAGTGTTATAAAAACTCTGAAATGACGACCACGCAAATAAACGATTATATTTTTGAAAATGTATTCAACACTTCTACGAGCACATCTTCCATTTATATCATGTTATACCACTTACTCAGAGAAATAAATTTTTGAAAAACATATTTATTTTTTGTCAATTTTACTATTTATGTCTGTATACATTTTAAATTAAAATAGTATTAAATAGTGTAGGAAAGTAGGGATATGAAAAGTATATTCAGGAGGGCGGCAAAGGTAAAACTGTACACGGGCGGCAAGCACCCTACCGGCGGCCCTGAGTTTAGGAACGATAAATGAGAAAGATTATGGGAATGCCTGAATACAAGGTATTAATGATGTCAGGGTCAATCAGTCAGCTACAGTAGCCACACGATTATGGTATTAGAGGAAAATGTTGATGGGAAAAATGAAAAACGTTTAGAAGTCCAAAGAGAGACAAATTGGCCCAAATGCCTGCAGAGAGGATTCAGCAAAAAACTTATTTACTAGCTATTAAATATACAGATTCATACAGCCTCATTCACTATAAATGGATACCTAGGTTAATTCCTGGGGCAATAATAACTGGCTGAGGCGTAGTATTGGTCACACTGTTTTAATTTTATACCGTGCACCTCAAGTTTGACGGCCTACTCAAACTCTCCTAAATCATCTGGATGGTGGTGTAAAAAGGAGTCTATTATTATCATGTGCTTTTTAAATTCAATTCTCGGAAAATCAAAGCACGTACGAACAAGTCTCCCCTCTCAGCAAAACATATTCCCAACAGAATAGTTCGGAAATTTAAAACACCATTTTGCATCCTGGCAGTGTTCTATTGAACGTTTATTTGTCTGAATAAGGGAGACTGTGAGATCCCCTCAGGTGGACATTACTATGCCTGACAAATTTCTAAACCCCCAGTTGCGATATAAACGATATCTACTGCTACTTGGTATGGAAATCAAATAACGTTTTTGAACATTTAATTTTTTATGGCGTTAAAGGGTTTAGTACCGTCTCGAATAAAACAAATTTTAATTATTTTTTAAGGTGCTTATATAATAATAATAATAATAATAACAAGCTTTGAATCTTAGTTTCGGTGGTGTGTTAATATTGAAATACATAATGCACACACGTACTACATAGTGATAGTATAGGCCTATTTAAACAAAAGGTTGCGACTACAGTTATAAGATCTTTGATTGATACTAAAGCTTATCAGATGTATAAATAAAATAAATCGATATGCATAAATACAACTCAAAATAGATTTATCGCGAAACATCTGTTTTAAAAAAGTACAAATTCTTTTAACGATAAGGTGAATGGCCATTACCGTGTTGAAAGCTCATTCGTCCTGTTGTAAACAAATCCATGCGAGATAAAAAAAAATCACATTGTAAATCATCCTGTTCTAAAAATCAAAAGTGATTTTTTATCATATTATTTTGACAGCATTATGTTGTGTCGTGATATTTTGACGTGTGACGGGGTGAAAAAGGGGGGGAACTAGATAGATTGATAGATAAACAAGATGATAAATAGATGGGTAGATAGATAGGAAGTTATATATATATATATATATATATATATATATATAGAGAGAGAGAGAGAGAGAGAGACAGAGACAGAGTGAGAGAGAGGAGTCTTTGTGTAATCCTCGTTTAGGTTTTCAGAAATAGAAGAATTTGTAGTCGCTCATCCTATTCGTTCATAACTCTTGTTGCGTTCTAAAAACGCGTACGCGCGAGAACATACACATACATACGCATGCGCATATACACGCATACGTTCATACGTTCACTAAAGTGTAGTAATTGTTTTCAGTAACTACGAGTTTGTAACAAACGACGCTTTGTGCAACTTTTGTATGCACGATGAGATGGATTGTCTGACTTTGAACGAAATCCGCCAAGTCCAAAATGAGTGAACGTTGTGTCTTTCCGTCTTTCCGAATGTAACCACTAAGCCAGATCAATGGCATCAATATCACAATAATGATAATCCAAAAATGGCGACGATAATGTTTTAAACCTTCAGCGGGTCCACGTTACCTGTTTTCTGCTATACTGTCAGCGGCCCTAGCAAGATCATTTACTGCTTCCTTCTTTTGCCTTAGTACTTTTTGTACGTAGGCTGCCACCTGATTCCAGTGATGTTCGCTCTGCAGCATTAGTCCGATGATATTTTTGGGCGAAATCTGTCTCACTACATTTTTCAGGGTTTGCCTCTCCTCTTTCCATTTGTCACAGGTAAAAAACATCGTCTAGTTCTTGTTTGCAGAAAATGCTGTCTGGTCTGTCTGTTTCCCCATCCTATATAGGTAAGTCCGGAACAGCCAGTGACCAGTTAAAAACTGCGTTATGAAATAATTCGTCTCTCCACGTTTGCGATCAGTGCATTCAGCTAGTTAGCTTTATGAGGCTAGCGGTCCATCTTCTCTTCGTGCCACTGATTCATATTTCCTGCCACTGAGCCAGTAATAATAATAATAATAATAATAATAATAATAACAGCAACAACAGACATAAAGAGGCCTAAAATGCATACAAATGTAAATGTATAAAATGCGTACAAATGGAAGCTTATGAAATAATACGACATTCATACACAGCACATCTATGGAGAGAATAACGTACATTCGAATCGAAAATGATTCGAGAGCAGAAGAAGAAGTAAATGCAGAAATCGAGTGTAGTTTTACAGTCATCTGCCAACAGGATTACTACAAATGTTTAAAATTTGGTGTCGCGGATCGATGCAGCTGCAATCAGAAACCATTCTGTAACGTAATGTGCAGAGACGACATCCGCGCCGGCGGGCACAGCAAAACGCCTTCACAGACACAGACACAGACACACACAAACACGCGCTCGCTACGGTTTGGTTACTGGATCTTTCCACGCATGTGAAAATAGCCTTTACGCCCTATCGTAAGAAGCCTTAAGATAGCCATATTATCGTAAGAAGAGGAATTAATGATTTATCGATTCTACTAAATACATATTACTACGACGGTCACGCAGATCGTCGTGTTGTACAGTGGAAACAGAATAACTGGAACAACCAATAAGGCCCCTAATTACAAACTTTAATTAAAAAGAACAAACAGCAGTTAGAAATCAGCAAAGGCGCTCTTGTACAATAATTCAAGTTAGATTTGTCCAACACACACCACAATAAATATCACCTTATTACAGTTTCTTATTGTGTAGCACTAACTAACAAAATAATCACTTTCAATTGAACCGCAACAATGACTCCAAACTGCACTAATAATATCGCCAGGTCTAACTGAACTGCTAAGCTGGCCGCTGACGCTTATATACACCCCGCAGAGGTTCCAGAGAAATCTACCACTTTCCGGGAGACGAGCTGAGGAGAAGAGTTACGTAATTATAGAGCCCTAGAATTTGCTAGAAGCTAGATCAGTGCACGACCTTGAACACTGCACCGACCGATTATGGTAGAATAAACGGGAAATGACTTGAAGTCTGTCTCGATCCGCCTCGAATGCTGAGTGACTAACGCGTGTGAAGCGTCACGTAGTTGTCTTTTCTTCTCAGCGTACCAATGTTCAAAATATTTAATCAGAAATAAAAAAAACCCAAAACAATTCTTATATAGAGGAACTAATTCGGATGACCTAAAACTCATGCGATATTTCTAACGTAAAGTAACTTTTACACACGCTCGCGAACACGCCCTCAGACACACACACACTCTCTCTCTCTCTCTCTCTCTCTCTCTCTCTCTCTCTCTCTCTCTCTCTCTCTCTCTCTCTCTCTCTCTCTCTGTCTCTCTCTCTCTCTCACGAAAACACTTTAAAAATTGTTGCCCAACTTTCGTTATAAACTGAAGTGTAGCTTATTTTTCAATTTCATCAATGTACATAAAATACATGTTAACTACACACAATTTACAGCAAGAAAGTTAGAAATAAGAGACTTTAAAAAGTCTTATTTGTAATTAGACGTAAAAAAAAAAACAGGAAAAGTTCATTATTGTACTTTATAATTCTGATGATGGTTTCAGACCATGGAATTTATATTAATTAAACAATATATATCCTTACTGCAGATAACGTGTATGTTTGTATATTCAGTAATAACTGTTTATTGACATTGTATTATTATAAGTATGATACAATCGGATATTCAATAAATTTCATTGTTATTCGTCAATGAAAGCTGTAAGTGATAAGGTTGTGCTATGAAATAATTGGCATTTATTATGAAATAATCTATTATTAGAATAATAGAACAGTTCGAGTAAGCAGGTACAGATAGGTGCAATGAATAATGAAATATTTATTCCCACTCACACACAGCTTGTGTTTGTATGTGTGTGCGTGCGCGCCTGTAATCTTAAAAATTATTGTTGTCTGCTCTAGTATTAAAATACTCACTCCTGGAAACGGAAGAGAAGACTTTCACCTTCAGAGATTTGAATGTCTTGACGAAAATTCGGTCAGTATAATAACCTTGATCAATTATTCGTTAAGTACTTAAACATATGAAGGTACAAGACAGTGTCTTTTGAAACATACGTTACAGCTTACCATTTAACTAGTTGCAACAGGGAAAATAATTTGTAATTATTTATTACATGCACAATAATTCCACAGTGTGTTCACAGTTTGTGTGTACAGGGTTGTGGGACCTACAGTTTAATTCAATTTCAGTGACAAAGTGGATGTATTACTTTGGAGTGATACTACTAGCTGGGCTACCATCTTTTTGAGATAGTTGACTACATTCTATGAAACAATACTCCATCAGAATTTATGCCTCGGCGCCCTTCTGCCTCGCTGTCGGACGCCGGACACTGAAGAAGTCCTTTCCAAAGATGGGTGAAATGTCGGTATATTCCAAAAGACGATTTCAAGCCGTAAATAGTTGAGCACTTTAACTATCAGTGCTAAACCATGAATGTTTGGTTAGAATTATTTTTGCGTTCTCTTAGTGTTGTAAAGTAAGGCACTGAAACCCCAGTGCTTACACGATATTTACGTCTGTGTAGGAAGAGTATATAGGTTATGCAGAGTTAAAACTGAGTCGTAATGTTCCCCGCATTCGTGCGCCTCAGGGAAATGAAGTTTTAGCACTTTACAATAAAACGTCTTTACGGTCTTTGGAATTGCTTTTCGTTCCTATAAAACTCATTCATTTCGATCAGGCGTAGGAACGAAACTGCTTTCATAACGATAAAATGATATCACTTCAACTGCTGAAATGATCGAATTATGCCCACTAAAATGTTTAAGTTATTCAGCAGTATTTAACTAAGAACAAATAAATTGGGGACTCTCGAGTTAAATTAACTTTCAACTCTTTAGACTATGCGTCTCTATTTCGATTCTTTCTAACAGTTAACTCTGTTAACTATAACCGACTAGTAATGTCCAGCGTGATGTCAATAACGTACCAAATAACATACGTAATGAGCTACATAGGAATACCACATTTTCGAAGGTTCCATACTCACCGAGTGTTGTTGTGCATATCCATGTGCAGAGATTGTTTTTCTGCGTCATTAGACACGTTTCCTGTGACTTATGAATGTAGACGGAGCGAACGTAGTATTACGGCGATTGCTGATTACAATACACAGTGTTGCCTGATGTAAGCCTTTGTCAGTCTGTGAAATATTTATGTCTAGGGTGATAAGTCTCTCTCTCTCTCTCTCTCTCTCTCTCTCTCTCTCTCTCTCTCTCTCTCTCTCTCTCTCTAACACACACACACACACACACACACACACAGTCGTTTAAAAAGAGTGTTTTTCTTAATTTAAATTTGTTGTCTTAATTGGTGTTGTATTTTACGTTTGTAATTCTGAGGTTTCTCACGAGTAGACGACGATATACTGTGTTTGTGTAGTGTTCATTTTATCTAGTGTTCCGGCAACACGCTGTCAAAAATATGTGGACGTGTAGCCTAATACGTAGTATAGGAGTTATGCTATGTTCTAATATGTAGTAATTAGTTATCGTAGAAGCATAAGCTGCGTCAGTAACCGGAAACTCTTGCGAAGTGTGCTGCATATAGATGTATCACGATTTATCCTAAAAGTTCTACATGACGATCGAGTTATTCCAGAAAGATCAAATGAAAACCTACCTAGCTTTCTCGGCTATTACTTATTGGTTTCAAACATCCTCGTAAATTCAAGGTGGCTGCTGTTCATTGTTGTTGCTGCTGCTGCTGTTGTTGTTGTCGTTGTTGTTGTTGTTGTTGTTGTTGTTGTTGTTGTTGTTGTTGTTGTTGTTGTTGTTGTTGTTGTTGTTGTTGTTGTTGTTGTTGTTGTTGTTGTTGTTGTTCTTCTTCTTCTTCTTCTTCTTCTTCTTCTTCTTCTTCTTCTTCTTCTTCTTCAAGCCTTAAGCCTCGTGACTGTCATTTAGCTTTGGATTAAAATAATTTGTCCATACACCTCTTTTTAGGATGGCTTCAGTCAGTTTTGCGACTTATTTTACAGTGCTCACAATGCGGTTTTATTACAAATTCGAAATGTTAGTACGTTACAGTTGTTTCACTGTGTTGCGATATTGTAATAAGAAAATCTAGTTACTGTTATCCATTGTGTACAGAACGTACTAGGTATCTATATGACACAAAATTCGTATAATAAATGTGTGATTATTTTTTAGGCATATTAATAAAGCTATGAGCATAGGTATCTATGACGTTTACTACTTTATTCTACTATTCTAAGTAATACTCTACGCGACCTTTGTAACTAAATATTGTACGTTTTATTTATATGTGTGTGTGTGTGTGTTACTGATATTACCAATCAGTTATTAAGTTAGCAAAATATTAGTTGTAATGTAACGTCCCCCTTGTTAAGACATTACAAAAGTCGGGAACCAGTTCAATTTGTTACCTGTTAATTGAACTAGCTGCCGTTGTTAGTAAACCTTACTTACTAACAAATTATAACACATTATTACATAGGAATTACTCAAGGATTGCATAAATTTATTCACTCGCTGGGTGTTGGCAAAAACATCTCTTTATTATTATATTTAAATCTCATACTTTACTTTACTTTTAAAAGAATTACTCTAGTAAATTCTGCATTTAATATTTTAAAATTTTTATGTCTTATTCCTTTTATCTCAAAAAGTATTCATCTAGATATTGTTTTAAGTACCACGGATCCGGGTTTCAACTTTGTTATGTTTTAATTTATCACAACTTTAACCAAATTATTTGAAGAATAATTTTGGTTGTAAATTATAGAATTACCTTACATTTAGATATTGTAATGTTATTACTACTTCATTACAGAAATTACAAATTTTATAAGTTATTCTTTAAATTATCAAAAGTTCTTTACTGTTCTTTTGTTACTTCTCTTGTTGAAACAAATCTTTACAAATGTTATGTTTGGATATCACCTGAATTTAACATGAGGTTGCTGTGGGGTCCATGATGGTCATCTTCTGTAGTCTTCTAGGGTGCAATACACGGTTCCTCCTGATGCTCCATTAGGTTGATTATTTCTGGTAGTCTTGTACTAGACGATCGGATTTTTGTACTAGAAGTTCATACTGTTGTTGTTTGAGTTTTCCACTTCTGGAGTCAGTTGTTCACATTTTACACCTTAATTACAGTTCTTATTTTTGCAGTACTAAAATCTGGTAAGTAACATATCTTACCACTTACAGTTTTTTCTTTAAGAGATGTGTCGGCTAAGTTTTCCTTTCTTTTTTTTATATTTCTTCACACACTACATTATATATTTTTTTATTATTTCCACGCATTGATCAAAACGAGATCAACACAAACTGGATAGAATCTTTTTAACGGTATACACCTACGTGTATATTGACAACACAGTACCGACATCTTTACATGTCGAAGTTTCTCCAGCGAATGTGTGCATAGTTTAGCGGCGAGGGGTCAGTAAGCTGGCGCGGTTTTACGCACTGAGAAAATAGTTCGTTCTTTTATGTGGTATTAATTATTCATTAATTAAATCGTAATACTTTACGTTACCTTTTGGCTATGAATTAGGAATTTCCTTATTTATTTAGTACGTATTTTATTTAATGAACGTAATTATTATTATTAGCTAAATAACACCGTTCTTTGCGTGTTGGTACGGGACAATTTCAAGTTGATGCAGGAATCTAGGTATAGGTAAGGGGTGGATAATACTGTTACTTGTTATAAAGCAAAATTTTTTATTTGTGCGATTTAAACATTTTTTTAAATCGTCACAGTGATTTCAGTTTATATTATTTAATATTTACGAAACGTTTCGTTTTAAAATTATATATTACGCTACGTTCTTATTTCACACCTCCTAGCTGATATTTAATTTACCTGTGTTATCTTTCATTACTATTCGGTTTCTTTTCTGTCCATCCTACAAATATCCTTTTCATAACGAGCAGTGTGTCTGTTAGATTACCTATATTGTGTTTCTATGATGTCCACTTTCCATTTTCGTCGACAATTTTGTGAATAATTTTTCATTCTTTGTTTGTTCGTGTTCACTTAGGTAAAAACTACACACCACACACATTCATTTGTGCTGCAAATATGCGCGCGCGCGAGCTGGCACGCGTTCGTGTGCCTATGATACACAACTGTCTAAGAGAATTACGGATACTAAGAAAGATATGAATGTCGGGAATAAAAGGAAAAACTACGCAGTATACTTCCGGAGATGAAAAATGAAAGAGAGACGTTCAAACTGATGGAAACCACAACAAAATAAAGAGGAAAGCTTTACTAGTTCATTTCATTTTTATTATTAGTTTAGCAGAGTTATTTGCGGTGCGGCAATCCATTAAAGCGTTTATTATATGTTTCTCTTGCTTGTGAATAGATATTGAATATTATTTTATATTTATTTAACGCCTATATTTGTATTCGCCAGGAAAACGATTGTTATATTTTATTCTTATTTTCTACTGTACAGTTTTCGTTACAGTTATTTGCTTAACGTGTAAATAACTTTATACTATATTAATATACTATAAAAACGTTTTTTCTTATTTGAGACGTGTTTCGAGCGTTAAGTAGTATGCTCATCACCATGCTGCTTACTCCATGGTGAAATATCTGAGCGTTAGTTGTCTACTGCTGGTTTCTAATAGATTTTTATAGATTGGGACTTTTAGGTATTATTGTGATTGGACTTGGTATATAAATTTGTTTTCACCAGAGTACTTACGATATATTTAGTGTTTTAAAAATTGTGTTATATTTTGTAAGGATTTGCATTTTGTTTGTTATATGTTTGTGTACGTATGTATGTTGTAACTTTTCGTTTTTTATCTTTTATATAATGTTCTATCCATTTTTAATTATCTTGTTTTAACTGGTGAAATATTTATTTAAAAAAATATTAAATAATTATTTTTTCTTTTTTTTTCTTTTGAATTTAATTTGTATAATTCAAATTATTTTGCTTTGATTTTGTTGTTAAAAAATTATTAATTAAATATTTTAAATATCATTTAATTTTACTTTCGTTGGTTTGATAAAAAAAAATGGAATTTCTAAAGGGAATGTTTTGTTTATGTTCAGTTCGACTGTGATATCGAATTGGTTAATGTAGGTAATCTTCTTAATGTCCAGGTTCCGATGAAGTTTCAATTGCCAATGTGAGTTCACTCTTTTTTAATTACCTAAAAATCTTTTAATCTTTATTTTTTTAAATAAAACTCATTTAAGACCAATTTATTATTTTCATTAACTTTTATTTTATTTGAAAATCAGTTCGACAATTCTTAGGTCGAAGTTATTTATTTCCCGGATCGACTCTTTCACTCAGTTCTATTGTGACAAAAATTATTTTTTATTTTATAATATTACTTCTTGGGTTCTTGGTTAACTGCTATTAAAAAGTTTAGAAATGCATAAATGAAGTACAATACCTCACAATTATTTTAAAATCTTAATCGCTAATACAATACAGAGTTAATTTTATTTCAGTATAACAAAATAATAATTTAATTTAAATTATTACAACAAAACTGTCATGGCGTCTCCCAGAGTCCAAGTTAATCAAAATGCCAAGATGGCTGGTTGTTACTCACTTCACACAATGTGAAAAATATTTGCCACCAGTTTCTTTCAAATAAATGAATTTACTAATAATGTTCACTGTGTTTACATTTAAATCTCTTCTCTTGTCACTGTTGTTCTGTTTAAAAGTGTTCGTGAAGTTAATGTTGGCGTTTTTGTAGTTGTGAACTGCATTATTAGAATAAGGTTAATTTCTCACCATTATCTAGTAGAAATATTTTCACTTTATTTTATTTTATTTATGTATGATATTCTTCTGTTATTTCTTAATATTATTCTATTATCTTCATTTGGGTTTCATTTTTCATTTTATACTTTGGTGTTATAATAATTTTGCTTCTTTTCTCCAACTCGGATTTGATTCTTTGCTATACTTTGGTTTTTGGCTACACAGAGATGACCTGCACACTTTTATGTCTAACAATAGAATAATGTATTTTTCGTTTTGCTTTCAACCGGCTTGACCAAAATTAGCTACATGCCCATTGGTCAATACCGTTGAACTTAGGTGTCACATGACCCTTATTATTTAAAATATATAAGGTTTTTACATTTTCCACTCCAAATTAAATACAATTATTTCATTAACGACTCGGAACACAGTTAAAAAACTCATAAGTTTTTTATGAGTAAAAACATAAAGTTTTACCTTACAACCTGAACCGGTTTTCACTTTTTGTAAGGTAAAACTTTATGTTTTTACTCACAAAAAAACTTTGTGTTCCCAGTCGTTAATGAAATAGTTGTATTTAGTTAAACAACGGACACGTCATGGACAACGAAATCCAAGAATTTCACTCCAAATTACTCTCTAATTAATACTTAATTGTACCTAAATTGAATTATACAGTGATCTTCCTCATACTAAGACAAGCATTTTGGTATCTCATTTGATATGTGTGTGCTTCCTAATAGATGGTTTAGCATCTTTACAAAATTTGGTTTTTCATGTCTTTACACAGTTTGACATTCACAAAACATTTTCTAATTCATTTATGTATTCTAAAAATGTGATTACCATTATAGAAATTCTGTCTATTTTGTTAATTTTATTATTCCTTATTAATTTATGTTGGTTTGTTACTTTACTGGCTATTCTGACAATAGTTTATTTATTTTAACATTAGCCTATGACATGGTGATCCTTTCAGTACCATGTTTCATTTTGGTATTTATTATTTTGCTTTTGGTTTGAACCCTTATTGTTAATTATAAATGTTCTCTAGTATCTTATTTCGGTGGATTAACATACTCTTCATATTCTTATAATATTATTACATCAACAAAAATACAAACATGTTAACTCAATGTCATGTCTTCATGACTGAGACTCTGATAAACACTAAACAGATAAACTAACTTCCCAAAAAAACACAAACATTGTTTAACATATAATAAAAAATAACTAATTCTTAATAAATCTAACAACGCTGTTTAACTTATATTACTATTATTTTTCCTAGTTTATTTATTCTGCTATTCAATGATTACATCGAACCAAATTAATTTAATTATTCCTAATTGAATAGGTAATGTTCATTATTGGTATTGATGTCCCTTTGCTTTGAATCAACATTAAAAATGTTAAAAAGACATAGGGAGCTTTTATAATTAATTACAAAATTGGTAATCCTTCTTTTTAATTTAAAAGCATAATTGGGAACAACTATCATCATTACCCCAATATTGTTTTATACCCGTTTTTGTTTTGTTGTTCACACTTTTGTTCTTTTGGACAGATTGTGTTTACACTCATTTTGTCACTGACAGAATTCATTAACTTACACAGTCCTGTCTGCTTGATTAATTACTATTCTTTTCCACTTCTCACTTCACATCTACTAATAAACATTGTTTACAATTTTTCTTATAAATTATAATACATCAATTTTTATTAGATACTGTATTGTACTTCTGGGTTACTATAGGGGTTTTATTTATTTTATTTTATGGGTTTTAGTATTTTCTTAGTTTAATTAAGTTTTATCTTATTTATCTGGGTCTATCTACTTCTGTTACATTACAATGTATATGTTTGGGTTTAATGCTCATTATAGTACCTACGTGTGGTATATGTTTTATTATTGTCAGGTTGTTGATATCTGGGAATTCAAGTCCTATATTTGTTGTGTGTGTTGCTAAATTAAGTCTCTAAATATTTGGTTTTTGTATGCATTTGGATGTTCACAGCATCGTTTTTCAAATTTGTTTTTATATGGCTTATGCAAAATTTGTTGCGGACTTTGCATGCTATTTTGTAGATTATGTTTTTTAATATATCATTATTGTATGAGCTATTTAGTATATGCGTATTGTTTCTGGTTTGTTTTTATTCTATTTTAATATCTGTATTTCTAAAGCGTTTAAATTATACGTTTCGTCATTGTATTGTGTATGTAAGTGAATGTTGACCACAATGTTGATCGTTAGTTATAAAATAACGATTATTATTTTATTTTATATTTTGCTTATGGCGTTGTTATTGTAACCATTTTCTTTGTCAATTTAATTTATTATATTTCTATGTTTTAACATTTTGTCTGAGAGTGTATGGAATTACACCGACAACACAAAATGGTTGTTTTCCATGATATTTTTTTAGTGCGATATATCAGTTGTGAAATGTGAATATTTAAACTTAGTCACCTTCTAGGATTATTCTAAATATCTAGAAATCGTCTAGTGATTGGAGGAGCAGTGGAGTAAGGCTTAGGCTTCAACGGGCACAAAATATGCCTTCCCACTGTTAGTAGGACTGCCCCCTTGTTCACTGAACAGATAAGCCTGTAGCCACACAATGTAAACATTTATAAATCCCGTTAGCTTTATACTTCGAAGCGTGTTGTTTCAACGAATCTGAAGCGTACAGTTTCGTGATGTGGAGTAAGAATCGCTGCGGTTCATTATTCAGAAGTTCTAAGCTTATAATTCTACGCGATGATCAAAGTTTTAAAGTGAGCGTGTATAAGTTACATAAGGATACATAAAATTGAGGTGTCTTGCCCTGGAGAGAGGCAAGAGTAAAACTGCTCTGAAAAACTATTTACGTCACGGGAAAGGGCATTTGTTTTACGCAAAATTATAATTTTTTCGAAGCGAGTAAGTGGTGCCTGTATGATTTGGTCCTATCACAAGTGTTGTATTTGGCTACGTGAAAGATCTCCGTAAGCCATGTATTTACATCGTGGCGTTAGTAAACCAGTCTTGTATCTACCGGGTTAGAGTAAACTTCGGAAGCAGAACAGCTCTATCGAAAGAAACAAATTATAGTGATACTTGCGGAACCGGTCAATTAATTAAAGTTCAGCATTTCTTAATATTAAATTAATAAATCATTTCAATTCACGTCATTCATACGTAGCCCAAATGTCTGTGTGTTTTGGGCGCGCGCTCGCGTTTGCAATTTTATCAAGTCAGGAATTTACGTTTACCCGTGTGACTCGGTAACTGTACATTATACTCATTGCAGGCTAGTTAGTTGAACGTAAAGAAGTGTGGTATATAGCAGAGGCTTCATACATGTCGTCGGCGACCAAGATGGCTATGGGCCTTCCAAAAACTATTTTTCTAGTTCTTGTATTTTTTCAAAAAATCTACTAATTGCGTTTTACTTTGTTTTACAGTCTTGGATATGATTTTTCCAGAAAGTCTGAACGTGAAAACTACAAAAAAGACAAGGTTATGTACGTGAATATGATGTGAAACAAAGTAATGAACAAATTAAAATTAAAAGTAATAGAACAAATTACTATAGTTAATCTGACGATCTGTTTATTTCATGTGAAGCTTGTCGCACAACACCGTTTCGGGTCCTAAAATTTGTTTTCCGTAACTTTCGTTGTAACAGCAAAAATAATGGGAGTATGATTTGTCAGAGCCATGTATTCCATTGTTGGCCAACAGTGAAGGAACCTTTAACTTAGTCTGACTGACTTGTATACGGTAGACGCTGTAAACGTTTGACAGGTTTCAAAAAAGTGAAATATTTTTTGCCTTTACAACAAATTTAATTTGCTCTTTGATAAATTTTGTAACTTAATAATTAAGAATACGCACTGAAAATAGAGACGAACTGGGTACAGTCGTCTGTTGCTAAGGTAGGACGCCGTAACCGTTAGCAAAAATTAGCTAATTCAAAGAACCCAAATCCTCATTCCTTCTACGTGACCGAACGTTAAAACAGACTATGCGTTAAGCAGATTATAGACACGATGTTCCGTTGCTGTCCAGTAAAATTATGAGTATCCATTGTCTGTCGTTAAATAAGTAACTCCCTCAGCTGGAATGAGACAAGGGGATATTCTGTCACCTTATCTTTTTGTTGTATTGACGGATGCTGTTATCAAAGCGAGTCAACAAAGAAGTAGGAAGTTTAAGGTAGGCAACTGTGTATTTCAAAGACCTTGCTTTTGCAGACGACATCGTTCTGATTGCCAGCATAGAACAGAATCTGCAGCACAACATGAATGTGTAGGAAGAAACGATGAGGATGAAGAATATGATTATTAGCGCTACCAAGGCGAAGACAATGATAATTAGTAGACAAACAAGGCAACACAAAATAGTAGTCAACAATAAAGAAACTGAACACGTGGTGACATTCAAATATTTAGGTGCCGTTTTCAGTGAGGACGGTAGAATTGAGTTAGAGTTAGACATGAGGATCTCAGCTACAAGCAAGCTTTACGGTGCTATGAACAGGACGTTTCTTGGAAAAAGCGAAGTGTCATAGAAAACCAAACTGGCAAAGAATAAAAATCTGTATATTATGCTCCAACATTGACGTACAGTTGCGAGTCATGGACTCTGAATGACAGACATAAAAAGAGAATACAAGCAACAGAGATGAGATTCCTCAGGAGAATTAAGGAGAAATATAGTCAAAATAGGGTGAGAAACATTAACATCTGGAAGAATTTGAAGATGTTCTCTTTAAAATTTTAAGCTCGGATCTGCGTTGGTTTGGCCACGTCTGTAGGATGAATGAGGAAAGGTACCCGAGACGAGCATGGGAGGTAAAACCAGAAAGCCAGAAGGCAGAAGAGGAAGAGGACAGCCTAGAACGAAATGAGGATAAAAACATCAAAACATCAAGGAGAGTGTAAAAGGCAGAGGAGCAGTTGGGCCCGTGACAGGGTTTGGCACTGGACAGGACGAGATGCAGAGCTTTCTCGAAAACTTCGACACCGACGGGTAAAAGAGGATAGCTAAGAAGAAGAAGAAGAAGAAGAAGAAGAAGAAGAAAAAGAAGAAGAAGAAGAAGAAGAAGAAGAAGAAGAAGAAGAAATAATTAACTCACTATTTAAGACCACTATCCGTGTGATGCATAACAATATTGCCCACGCTTAATTTGAATTATCCAAATTGCACAAATTTACGTCACAGTCAGAACACTGAAAAGGAGTAGTGGAACGCGTTAACGAGTACACTTAGGTCTGACAGTAAGATTTATTAAACTGACCTAAACGGCACAAATAATAAAACTAGTAACGTTAACAGGGGTATGGTTCGATAATCTTGGCGGCATATTAAAAAAAGTATCCCTAATAACTGAAATGCAATAGTTTTAGCCATGACGTACTATTTATATTCGAATTAAATGTTTAGAGCTTGTTGTCAAAGGACTTAAATAAATGGATTCCAAAACTTGTTTTCATTGCCCATTACTATTTTGGACCGTAAAGTTCCGCCGCAATCGTCATTACTTTAGTATTCATTGTTGAAATTTGCTTACTGAAAACGTTACCTGAATTATTTTGAAGCTTTATAATTGACACTTTGACACCAAAACGTTTGTCCAGTACAAAGCGATTAACGGTTGTATAAGTTAAGATTGGCATTTTTGAAACTGACAATACTAAGAATAAAGATTACTCACTGGTTTACTTATTTAAAAGTCAAAAACCAAACTGTGGCCAATAATAAAAATAATATAAACCCAGACAAGCAATTTTGAGTCATTTATTTATTAATACGAATGGCAATAATGTTTTAAGTTAATGCGGTATGGAATGTGGTAGGCTAAGTAAGTGTTAATGACTCTTTAAGCTTAAGTCTGGTACTCAAATACAATTCACCTTATTCTCAGAATTTTGTTTTATAACAGCGGCTCTATTTTTAACGTTTCGTCTAAAAATAACTGTCACAAATTAATTACTGAGGTATATCAAACTGATTGATGCCGAAATTAGAAACAATTTCCAGACTATAAACAATATGCGTTAATTATAAGTTTATATTGTGTTTCACATTTAACGGGCGTTTTCATTGGCTGGTATTACGGACGCATTACTGAACGCTCTACCTCAAATTAAAATTTAATAATTAATGTGAGAGCAAAAATAGTCTCCATCAAAAGTAAACGTAAAGACAGCCTTTGAAACTTTACTCTCTGTGAATTTGTATGTGGATAGCTGTTTATTGTGCGATGAAATTAAGTTATTTAAGGACGAACAATTAAATCCTTTCATCCAAGTTACACTTAACTCAACACTTTATCTTCCCACACAAGTACAAAAATCTCTTATGTACTATTTAGACTACAATAAACAATATCAATCGCTAGACTATTTTAACTGTATACTGAATTAAAGTTAAAAACAAGTAACGGTTTAATATATATTAACTACAACGCACGATTATGTGGCTAAAAAAACCTTGCAACTTATTGGCTATGTTTGTCACCATAGGCACAATACTTTCTTTTAAGTAGGAGACAAATTAACTGTGAACAGGAAACAAGAAACTTGTTTCAGCAAAGTACAGACGGCAGCAAGCTTCGTTTAGACAGATATCAGCATTGTTATGTGAGGACAAGGCACTTCAAAAAGAAGAGGACACTTTTTGTTCATGTATGTTTCAAGATTTATTTTTCTGTTTTTTTCATCGTTGCTGATAGTGATTTGTCATCTATCCGCATCTACTCGTGGTATGAGTGATTTACAGATTATGTGACCGGTAAGTGGAACACACAGTTTAACACTGGTTACGAATGGCTAATTGGAGAGGTATTACATACAGGAATACCGTTCGCTGGTTTGCCAGGGGCAGGAGTCGTACCCAAGGCGGGTGATGTAGGAGGTAACACATTATCGACAACACCTCGGTCACTCCGTTGTCCGGATTAGTTAATTAAAAAGTGCAGATGTGATTTAATAAGACACAATAGTTTAATGAGGTTTTCATTGAATTCGCCCCCATTGTCATCTGCCCGCATCGTACTGTAATAATTGACTCTTTAAATTTGGGCGGATTTCAACATTCAGCACGAACCCCGTTTTTTTACTTCCATGTTCCAAACGATAAGTGTGTGTGTGCCTGTGTGTCTGTGTAGAATTTTCTCTGTGGCAAACGATAACTAATTCAAACAAAATAAAATAATTTTTTGCATACATCCCTCAATTGTAGAGGACTCAAGGCCTATTGATTATGAAGAAATTCGGTTAAGGGGAAGGGGTAGTTTACCTGCAACGTTTTATGTTTTAACAAGAGTAATTTTTCCTATGACGAACGATAAATGCCGTAAATTCAAACAGAACCAAATAATGTTTTGCAAATGAGCCTGAATTTTAGAGGACTTTAAGGCTTGTTGATTTTGGTGAAGATCGGTTAAGAGGAAGGGGTAGTTTACCTGCAACATTTTATGTTTTAACAAGAGTAAAGTACTTAATTTTGATAAATAAAGTATTCTGAAAAGAAGGTATAATCCACTGTAGAAAGGTAGATGAAATATATATAAATGAAATGGTAGTTGAAGGGGGAGAGGGTAATTTTCTATAAATGAAAATAATAGTTGAAGGATGAGGTGATACTTTTTTATACGTGTACTACGTTATCGGCAACAAAGATGTAGTTCGTTGTTAAAATTCCTTCCTAGGCTGTTTGGACATGGTCTAATGTTTTCTGCAAAACCAGATATTTCGGCAGTGCCATCGACTGCCATCATCAGTGAAAATCAGTGCGCTAACGTGAGGTGGTATACGTTAGTGACCACAGTACTGTGGTTAAGGCTGAAACAAGAAGTAGAAAGAAGTAGTTTCTATGGAAATATTTCATTTCGAAAATAATTTCAAATATAAATCTTAGAACATGGAAGTCACGTATGGTTCTTCATACCGATATTTTATATAGTTGATCTCATTCTAAACTCGTGTATTCCAAACTTTTACGTTTCTTTAATGGAATTAAGTTTATACGGATGTACGTATTTTAGTTGCAACTAGTTAAATAACAATAATAGGTATCTTTCTCCTTTTTCTACCACCGCATAACTCATAGGGGCCAGCAGGATAGGCTACTTGTATAAACCGTTCTACATAAAAATGCCAATGTGGCCACCACAACGCATAAGCGGCCTTTCATATTCCAGCAGTTAAGTTGGATACCTACTCCCATAGGTTGATTCAAGACGAGGCATGGAAAATGATCCAAGATTTTTGTGGTACTTCCGGGGGTCAAACCAAGAGATCTAGACTAGTAGCGAAGTGTCAGACCGTCTGATATACTAAATCCTAAATACAACTTCCGCTAAATACAGCTTTACAAAGCTCTGGAAATGAAGTTACAACTCGACGGCAACACGTGAAAATATATGTAAAAAAAGCAAGTTGTGTGGCAAGAAAGAAAATCGTCGATGCCCTCTGGGAAATGACAAAATGGAAAGGTAAGATATTTTAGGTCTCAGCAGTGGGACGTGATTTTTATTTATATTCAAAAGGGAAAACTAGAAGACAGCTGAGTCTGGAGAGTTCGTACTGAGTGATTGGTAGGGAACACCTACGGTGTGTATGATTTGCGTTAGAGTGGGTCTGTGTAATATGTACTTGGTTTGACAGTTACCGTGATTGCTGTATTGTGTGGCACCGTTACTGATGGTAGAAAAAAAACAGATAACTTTTATTAATAACCTTAATATGACTTGCACTTAATTCAAGGTTACTTTTTCACAGTTTTTCAGAACATATTATAGTCGGTTGAAAAAAAACAATGAAATAATCGTTAAAATCTCTAAATCTAAGGTAATATCACGTTGGATGCCCGCTGAACTGCTCTATCACTCTATCACTGAATGCCAACACAGAGTTGACAGGTTGGAGGACTCTTGTCCATATACAGTGCAGCTACCATACCTATATCAGATTAATTCGACTTGCTGGGACACACAATTCCGTTCCCATCATATTCGATGGCAATTATCATATTGTTTCCATTATATTCGATGACCGGTAACTTTGATCTACCTATCCGATCTCCATCGTGATGCATTACAAATATTCCTCAAGATTTATACTATGCATGCATAAATTTAAGTATAAACTTAGGCCTACGCATAATTTATTTTACTTTTTCCATTATTAGTGTCTTTTTCGGCTGAGGTAAAGAAAGCAGGAAAAGACGTACTCCAGTTAGTTTACGTAAGTTATTTTTTCCTGTGATGTTCTAATACGTTGCCGTAACCGTGTTTGCTATGCCCGCGGAAGCGTCTTGGTTCAGCGTGTATACCGTTTGCTGCCAATACACAGTGTTGATTTCAATCCCCGGCATCGTCTTAAAGTCTTAATTATGTTACGGTAGTCTAACGGATCATTGTATTGTACAGTGGAAACAAAATAACAGACACCAATGAAGTCACTAATCACCTACTTTAATTAGTTACAAATAACAATTTGAAATCAAAAAGGTACCCTCATACAATAATTTAAGTTAAATTTGTCCGCACGTAATAATAATGTCATCTTATTACAGTACTGCACAAATTAACACAATAATCACTTTCCACTAATCCGCAACAATCACTTGATCCGCACTCTACAATATTGCCAGGTGTAACTAACTTCTAAGCCGGCCGTAGACACTTATATATACTCACAGAAGTTTCAGAATATTTTCCCATACACCTGGCGGCGCCGTGCCGACATAATTTGCGTAGTTACAAGAGCTCGAACAGTCTGGAGCTACGTGAGTGAACGACCTTGACCGAGATGATGCACCCGCTCGGCTAGCCGAGAAACGTGTAGAGTGGCGCTCTCATTACGTAACTGTCGTAGCATATCAAGCCGTGACTATTAGCCCCTTGGTCGTCTCACCGTTGAAAGTAACTCATTGGGCAATTGTATGCGACTGGAGCCTAGCCTCTCTTGTATGACTAACGTCTTATACAAGCAGCTTACCTTGACTGTCTCTTCTAATATATTTCTGAGGTACGAAAAAGCCATTATGTTATACATGTAATGTAGTGCTTATAAGTAGTGTGTTAGGGGGGTATCGGGCCGGGCAGTGTGACGTCACGATAAGCTGACCAGTTGATGGGGTGGGGGTGGTGACAACACGATAAAACGTCTAACGGAATCTGTGCTCACACGCTGTCCTTTCTTCATAACTGATGCTCTTCATTGTATTTTATACATATTAATGATGTTATGTAGTACTATCATTTAATTGTGTGTATGTGTTAGTTCAATTTGATTCTGCTGATATCTTACTATAACATTTAAAAATAAATTAACACATTTTAAACGAGTCACTAAGTGGGAAATACGGCTGGAAATTCTTCGTTCACCAAAACGCCGAGCAAAATTGAAATTCAGTTTAGTAATTTCCGCCAACGTTTTGGTAAGGCAGCTGGTTAAAGCAGTCGAAACCGTACCACTGTAATTTATTCCCTGCTGCTTGAAAATGCAGACGAACCATTTTACCAAACACAACGCACTTCGATTTATTCCACACGTCACAAATCTAAATATACAGTAGAATGTATAATTCTGTAGATGAGTGGTAACACTGTTAAGTAGAAAATATATTAATAATTTCAGAATAATGTAAGTAAAACGTAAAAGTATGCTTCATACCCAGTATGCTTGTCTTCAATTTGATCTATTTACACCAGTCAGTTTTTTGTTATAAGTATGGGACGCAGAAATTGTACATAAAATTTATATTTAAAAGTACTTACTGAAGGCCAAGCGAACTCAAACGAAGAATTAACATTAAAAGTGGAATACGTATGGCATGCCTCTTATCATTTAAAAAATGCAGTGATGTGACATTTAAAGAATATCAACCATTGTTGAATACCAAGGCTGTATTCATTGGTATACAATAGTAAAAGTTACCACACTGAGTATAAACTCGATTGAAAATTTAATTTATATTTTTTTCTAATCCATAGCGATGCACGGGTGTTGAGCTAGTCACTCATATAAAGCTGCTCCAGAGGAAAAGTTTTATACTTCGGATGATTTGAGAACTTATATAAAGATATTATTCGATACTCAGCGGATTTATAAGAATTATGGTAAATCAATTAGGGGCAGACTTGCCTAATTTCGCAGTATTCCTAATTTCGCAGCATTTTGCATTTGGATGTACTGTGAAGTTAGGAATGGTAATATGCAACAGTTTAATTAATTACTGGAGATCGCAGCACTTTCTTTATAATCTGGAACCATTACCAACCACTGTTCGTCGACAGGTGAGTCTAGGCTTTCGTATCGAGAAGACGTCTGCACCTGTTTTCTATGATTTTCTTTCAATTTTGCAAAGTAAGTTGTTTTTATTTGCTGTACCCTCCTAATTAATTCTTTAGTAAAAAACTATATATTCATTAAATTCACAAAAGGCTAAGCTTTCGAAAGATATCAATATATAATTAAAACAATTTTTTTTAGGTGTTTTTTTATCTATCCCTGGTCATTGAAATATTAGTTACAGAGGCTCAAATTGGGTGGTCACAGTGAATCAGTTACCTAGTATTCAAGCCACAACAGTGTTTTCCAAGCACGTTTCCATTCCACACAACCAACTTACTTCAGCCTCTAGACGTAGCAGTTTTCTGCCCAATGAAATCTCTGTGGAAGAAGGAAGTAAAGAAGTTACTGCAAAACAGTGGTTACAAACCTTCCAGAAAAGATTTTATGGACACGTTTTCCTCAATTCCGTTACAATAGCAAACATCTGCAGTGGTTTCAGGAAGACTGGAATATATTCCTAACAATAAAGACGCAATTTGAGATGAGGCCTGAAAATTTCAGAACCTCTTGTTTCTTCTACGCTTGCACATGACAACACTAACGAAGATAAAGAGATGAAGAAAGTGAGCCCAAAGAAAATAGCACCATCTACTTTAAACATTAAGTCCTCTATTGCCGCTTTCAAAGCCAATTGAGAAATTGCAAAAACGCAAAAGTAATGCAGCAGTTGCACGACTTTTCGAAAACAGTAGGCCTACTCATAATCAACCTTCAACTTGAGTCGTCCAAGTTGTGAAAAAGCCGTCGTCAAAGATGCCGAAACCTAGAGATGACATTTGTTCTTTTTGTGGTGTGGCGTACAAATGGGACACAAAAGGAGGAAACTGGATTCAGTGCTTACCATGTCTTTGCTGTTTCATTATAAGTGCCAAAATTAAAAAAATAATAGGAACCAAATTTTAAGTGTAAAATGTGTATTACTGAGAATGGCTCGCACTAAAGACAAAATAAAAAAAAATCTAAAACTTTCATCACTTTTAATTTGACTATGGTTTAAAGTATAATTTATAGTAATTTTTATAATCAAATTAATTATATTATTAAATAGTCTGTAATCTAGTTCGTTTTAGTTTTATTAATAATTTCTATTAATTCTGTAATTTTAATGTTAGCTTTGTAATTACATTTATGTAATTATTTTAAAAATAGTTAAAAAATTAAAAAAAAATTATTTTGTTAGAAGAATATAACTTTTTATTATTTGTTTTATTATATTTATTTATAATACGTTTTAAACAATATTATGTTACAAAATAAATGTATTATTAAATATAGAAATTATAGTGCGAAATAAGGAACACTATTGCGAAATAAGGAACACCTATTGCGAAATAATGAACACTTGCTGCGAAATTAGGAATAGTGTAGTAGCTTTAGTTTAAAATTTTTTTATAATTACCTCCATGGTGTTTTGTATTTTTGTTATAATATATGTTTTGCTTTTGTAGCAGTAAATATTTTGTTAAGAAAACCTGTTTTTATTAACTCATGTATACACAGTTTTAGTCATATATGTGAAATTACTGCGAAATTAGGCACGTTTGCCTAATTTTTAATCAAAAATATTAATTTCTAATACTTCTCACTCGTAACTTTAAGAATTACTCAATATGTGTAAATACAACTTGGGAATTATATTATTCTATGTTACTCACATAGAATTATGTTATTCTATATGGAATTCTATTTTGCCAATAGGCAATAGTCGATACCACAAGCGGTGTTTCAGTTGGTGATATTATTACGTTAAGTTTATGTGTGTAATAATAATTATTGAAACCGGAATGCTAATGCGTGAAACTATTATGCAACCCGCTCCCACGCACACACATCCGCTCACTTCAGTGTGAGTACCACATTAGACATAATGTTTTAGTAAGTAAACTTTTGAGTCCCTAGTGATGCTATAATGATCAGTAATCAATGAAAGGAATCAAATGGGCCTTTTACACTTGACCCGCGCATTTTGTTCATCTCTCATTAAACTGTCTACAGGTATAATACACTCAGCTCTTTGTTGTCAAGTCAATTAAATGAGTCACTCCAGTAGACAATCTGTGTTTTGACAGCTGTAAGCTTTATATATTGAACTTTCTTCTATCTGTCTGTCTATCTCTCTCCCTGTCTCCTCTCTGCCTGCTTACCTACCTGTCCGTCCGTCTATCTTTCTCTCTGTCTCTCTCTCTCTCTCTCTCTCTCTCTCTCTCTCTCTCTCTCTCTCTCTCTCTCTCTCTCTCTCTCTCTTTGGCTGGCTCTTAGAGAGTCTAAATATATATGGTACATAAAATGCACATTTTCATAGCTTAGTTCAATCTTACAATGTTATTAGCTTTATTCTGCACCGCGCTAGGCAATAACGTTATGTCTTTCCGAAAAAAACCTGACAGTTGCCGGCGTAACGAAGAAACTGTGTACGGAAACTTCATTGCGCAATGATCTGTATTTGGTTAGAAAAGCCGAGATTACAATATGATGTCGTTATATTATTTACCTACGCTTGGGTAAAAGAGTATGTTAATTTTGCACTAATGAGTTCCCTATATCTCCTCGTACTGTTACAGACTGGAAGAGTTATACAGGACGTCGAGCTAGATGAGTCGTCCTTCTCTCGTTCAAAATTCAAAGTGACCGTGTATACTCACAACACAGGTGTTAGGCATATCTGACGCTAAGGTAAATAATGTTTTCTTTATACTATACCAGGGATAACCGCTGAAACCTTGAAACAATTAGAGCTTGATGGACCCAACATAAATGGGCAGGTAGCCTGAATAGTCGCAGACGTGTTAAGTTAATATCAGGTGTAAGTGCTTAAGTTTCTTAGTGGTTAGATTTTGTGCTGTGTTATCATCAATAGTTGTCTTGTGACAGATCAATGGATTCGAATATTTTTATAGTATTCTGACTGTAACGGTTTATAGACTATAACCAGTTCAATGAAAGACGTATAATTTGCGGGAATTACCGAATGCCAGGCTCAAGTGTAAAAGATCCATACAAATTTGTAAAACGCCGAAAACAAAGCAGAAGGTCCTGTTGTACAAAGAAAAGGGCGTTAATCTTGGATTTTTAGACAGCATCAAACTCAGTTGGTACGGTCTTGGACATCATAATATCTACGCGAATCAACTTACTTACTCTATAGCAAAGATTAACATTTTCTTTTCGGTCTATACAGTATACAAGGAAGGTAATATTTCTCTTAGTCAGCAATACACAAAAGCTGGATTACGCTAATTGTCACACGTACTGGGCATCTGAGCCGTTTTGCTGCTTAGAAACGCGCTTTGATTATATAACAAGGTGAAAAAATATTCTGATGTCTTACCTATTGATTTCCAGCCAATTGCCATACATGCTAGTCTTCATAATAATAAAAAACAACACAAACTCGAAATGTAGAATCATAAATATATATATTTAGAGAGAGAGAGAGAGAGAGAGAGAGAGAGAGAGAGAGAGAGAGAGAGAGAGAGAGAGAGAGAGAGAGAGAGAGAGAGAGAGAGAGAGAGAGAATGTGTGTAAGTCGGAAGGCGTTAAATGTGAGATACATGTCAATATAAACACACTAAGAAGTTCCAATGACTGGTTTAACATTGCCTTACAATAGGAAGATGCCGAATAAAAACCAGGTGTAAACACGCGCGCACATAAAAAACTTACTCAGTCACAGTGCGTGAATGTGTGAGCGTGTGCGCGTGTGCTAAACAATGAAAAATGTATAAGGAGCTGTGTACGTGTTAGTGTTGTGTACGTAAATAATAAAGGTGGCAGTGTACGTTATAGCCTATATTATTCGTGTGCGTTTGAACGCGCTTGTGTTGTGTATCATTTATTGTAATAAATGTGAAATGTCTGCCGTGTTTACCTTTTATAATTTATGAAATATTACAATTTTGCATTCCACAACGTTGTGAGTTTTTTCTTTTTTACAGTGAAAAATTCTTTAGAAATACGTTCTGTGTAGTTTGAGCGAAGGGAAGCATGTCACAATAAAAGATACAAGAGGGAAGCCTGCGAGTGGTTGGGGAAAAGTTGAATGCGCTCATAACAGACCCGCGACTTTTCTTTGAAAATTTCTATGACAAATTCTTTTGTGATACGGTGAGGTCAAGTCTCCGTCGTGTACTTTATGAATAGACATTTTCCCACAACACACACACACACACACACACACACACACACACACACACACACACACACACACACACACACACACACACACACACACACACACACACACACACACACACACACACACACACACACACACACACACACACACACACACACACACACACACACACACACACACACACACACACACACACACAGTTATACGATAAGTGTTTTCCGTACTCCTTTCGTTTTAATTTGTTCTCAATATTTGCTTGAAATTATAAAAAAAAAATATTTTAATTTATTTTTTTTAATTTAATTTAATTAGTTTAAATTAAATTGGATTTGTTGTTATAAAATATTATTGACTAGAATTTATTAATTATTAGTTATTATTTACTTTCGTCGGTTTGATAAAAAATTCCTAAAAAGAAAAGTGTTGTTTATGTTTAGTTCGATTGTGATATAGAATTGGCTAATAGAGGTTATCTGCTTATTCTCTCATTTCCGATGACGTTCCAATTGTCAATGTGAGTTCACTCTTTCTTTAGTACCTAAAAATCCTTTAATCTCAATTTATTTCATAAATAAAACTCATTTTAAAACCAATTAATTATATTCATTAACTTTTATTTTTCTTAAAATCAGTCTGACGACTCTTAGGTCGAAATTGTTTATTTCCCGGATCGACTCTTTCTCCCAGTTCGATTGTAACAAAAATTATTTTTTATTTTATAATATTAATTCTAGGGTTCTTGGTTAACTGCTATTAAAAAGTTAGAAATGCATTCATGAAGTACAATACCTCACAATTATTTAAAAACCTTAATCACTAATACAAAATAGAGTTAATTAAATTTCAGTGTAGCACAATAATGATTCAATTTAAATTACCAAAACCAAACTGTCATGGCGTCGCTTAGAGTTCAAGTTGACAAAAATTATAAGATGGCCGCCTGTCGCCCACCTCAGTCAATGTGAAAATTTTCTGTCAACAGTTTCTTTAAAATAAATGAATTTATCTATAATGTTCACTATGTTTATATTTAATTCTCTTTTCTTTTCACTATTGTGCTGTTTAAAATTGTTGGTGAAGTTAATCTTAGTGTTTGTGTAGTTGTAAAAATGTAATGTTAGAATAAGTTTATTTTCTCACCAGACAGTTGATATACTTTCACTTTATTTTACTTTTTTATGATCTTCTTTTTATTTATTCTTGCTTTTATTTATTATTAATAATTTATATTATTTCATTCATCTTCGTTTTGTTTTATATTCTGATTTTATGATAATTTTCTTCTTTTTTTCCAACTCGGATCTGATTCTTTGCTATACTTTTGTTCTTGGCTACACAGAGCTGATCTGCACACTTTTATGCCTAACAATAGAATAATCGTTATTTCCTCTGCTTCCAACCGGCTTGACCAAAATTAGATGCATGCCCATTGGTCAATACCGTTGAACTTAGGTGTCACATGACCCTTATTATTAAAAATATATGTTTTTTACATTTTCCACTACTAATTACTCTCTGACTATTACTTAATTGTACCTAAATTGAATTACACAGTGTTCTTCCTTATAAAAATACAAGCATTTTGGTATCTTATTTGATATGTGTTTGTTCCCTAATAGATGGTTTAGCATCTTTATAAAATTTGGTTTTACATGGCTTTATACAGTTTGCCATCCACAAAAACATTTGCTAATTCATTTATGTGTTCAAGAAATGTGATTACCATTATAGAACTACTGTCTGTTTTGTTAGTTTTACTATTTCTTATTAATTTATAATAGTTTGTTACTTTACTGGTTATTCTGATAATAGTTTATTTATTTTAACATTGGCCTATGTCATGGTGATTCTTTCAACACCATGTTACATATTGTTTTATTATTTAGCCTGTTGGCTTGAACCCTTATATTTAATTATAATCATTATATTGGATGTTAACCCATGAGATTTAAAAATACTCATCATCCTCTCATAATGTGAATACTTTAACAAAATTACAAACAGATTGACTTAAATATTATGCCCTCATGGCTGAGATTCTGATAAACATTAAACAGATAAAGTAAATTCCAAAAAACACAAAAACTGTTTATCATCTAATAACATTAATTCTTTTCTTTTTTTCATAATTATTTTATAGTTGGTCAACCATACTATATCAGTATTGGCTTATTTCTTTGTGTGTTTGGTACAATGTTCTAATTTTACAAATTCCATTTGGCCCATTGTTTTAAGACCTTCTGGTTAATCACATGGTTTTAACATCTTCATTGCAGTCTAATAACATCATTACGTTAACAACAACAAAAACAATATACAATCATATCAACTTAATGTCATGCCCACATGGCTATGACTCTAATGAACATTGAACAAATAAGCTAACTTTCATTAAACCCTAACAACTGTTTAACACATAATAATATCTCTCCTCAATCCATTTTGCTCTGTTATTTAATTAATTATTCGAAGTCAATTTCACATTGTTCATATAATAATAATGTGAATAGGTTATTATTCATTATTTGTATTACCATCATTGGTAGCCCTTTCCCTTGAACAAACATCAATAAGTTTAAGGAATAGGGAAAATCAACAACTAATATTATAATTGTTAAATATACAATTAGCATCAAAGCTTGACTTGGGATAACTGCTTTCTAAACACTTTGTCTATTATTGGTTTGACCATATATTTGTTATGTTTTTATGGTGATGATTATCCTGTTCACCTTAACATTGGTATTAATCTTCTCAGTCCTATCTGAGCGATTAACACTTATCGTAACTCACTTGTTTATCCACTTTTTCACTGCTTGTTTTGGTTTCACTTATACATAATATATAGCTACTTCCTTATTAATTAAAATACATTAAGTACCCTAATACACTGTATTGTATTTCTGTATGTCACATTCACGGTTTTTATATTGGGGTTACATTTCGGTTGTTACTGAAAGAACTAATTAACCTACACAGTCCTGTCAGTTTGATTAATTATTGCTAATTTTTCCCTCATCACTTCACTCTTATTATGAAATATTATCTACAGTGTTTTCTTATACACTATGATACATTAGTTTTTTATTAATTACTGTATTGAACTTCTGGGTTTAATATAGGGGTTTCATTTCTTTTATCTTTTTTATGTTAAGTGTTTTATTTTTGTCGCTTTTGGTCTTTATTATTCGGGTTTATATACTTATTTGACCTCCCATAGCGTTACGTTACAACACACGCGCGCGCGCGAGCGTAAAATATAAATGCGTATGTTATTTAAAATATATAAGTGTGTGTGTGTGTGTGTGTGTGCAATGATACATATAGGTTGCATAAATAAATGATAAAAATATTTTATTACGGGGCTGATACTTATTGAAAACAATTATGTTAACTAAATTCTCTTATATTGTCAGCACCAATCATACACTGATAAATTAAAATTTTGTCTTTGGCACATCTAAATTAATTAAAGTGTTTATAACTGTTTTATAATGTTTATAAGTGGTGGATGTTACTTGATGGATGAATTCACAGTTAGGTGCTTATGCGTGCTTCAGTGCGTTGATTCTGGATGCGGCGTCTCTGCAATCAGGTGTGTGTTCACTTAACTTGGCACATCTATTCGTTAGATTCGATAGTTATTTAGTTAATTATTATTACCTCAGGGTTTGTTTCTACAGCTCAGTAACAAATTATTCTAGTGCGCAGAACTTGTACTTATTGCAATATTGAAATGTTCTCGTGTGTACTTAAGTCATGACTCCGGATGAGATATAACTTACCTAAGCAGACAGCACTAATTGACATTGACTCGTATCATTAATTATACTATTATTGTTCCAACAATTTTACAGTACTTTAAACTGTCTGTTGCTCTCAGACTGGTATCTGAAAATTATAAGAATGATTGAGTTGCACGCGACACCGAGGCGCGTTATACCTTGCCGCATTCTGAAGAACTCTCAGACCCCGACGCGTAAACTCGCAATCTGAGTGACATATCAGGGGTTCTTATTGACTTGAAATTGCTTTCTCGTAACAGGTAAAGATGTGATAATTTAAAGATGGTTAGGCTTTGCACAAACACATAAAGTCGTGTCCGAATGTTATCTGCAAAAATTACGACCTCATTAAAATATTCAATATATACAGCTATATTAAAAAACATATTAAAGTATGTCGAATCGTTAATATGACATTAGAAAACTATAGCATCAAATATGATGTATAATCTGTCAAAGTTTCATTTTGATACGTTATCAAATAACGGAGTCATTCGCATTAATTAAATTTTATCCCGCATATGGGATGCACATGTATACCTAGTGTCTCACGCAGGGACAAATATAGATACAGAGACAAATTATGAACAATTTGAGATATCTCACTTCACAATTTGAAATCTAAAGCAATGCTTATCACTAATTGACAAAACTGAACAAACTTATCGTCTGTACATGCTTATACGAATAAAATAGGCATTTTACAATATGTCTTTCTCATCGTTCTGCAATGTCTCGTTGCAATATATCAAAATGTATTTATTTAGAATTATTGTAATATTAAAAGAATTTAGTAGAGATGAGACCTGTGACAATATTTTGAGATGATAATTGAAGGTTGAAGTGTAGTCTTGGCCATACTACTACCTTCCTTATAGCCTATGGCGCACGACTCAAGCTGGCAACCTATTCTATCTTGAATTCCTTATCTGCTTCGACAGTACAGAAGGGGAAATTATTATTAAAAATGTATGATCTGTATACACGATTTCATGACAAAATAGATACCATTTACGTGATCTTTGATAACGTCTCGTTCGTAAAGCATTAGGTAACAATACTGTGCTACGATATTCTAACCAATTGTAATTATTAATTATTATAATAATTATAATATTAATTATAATTATTAACTGTAATCTAAGCCGCGCACGCCAGTATTATATATATTGCAACAATACGTATAATTACATATTTACCCAGGGCAGTATTTTGTAAATAATTAGTGTAAAGGGAGTAGGAAAAATAGTTTTAAAAATTTAGTGCGTGAAAGTATACTTTTGCGTGCACATGCAAAAGCCTGTCAAAAGTGTACACCTGCCCGACGGAATTGTTTAGTGTAAGTCATTGTATGTGTGTCTGTGTGTGTGAGCCGAAACCGACATGCATTGTGCTGCGTTAGGGGAGATGTCTTTGTGTACATATGAATTGGTGATTTGTATTATTAAATCAGGTATTGACATGATTAAAATAAATAGATAAATATGTTTTTTACCTGTTACCAAAGACACATCACAATTCTAAAAACACCATTCGAATAAGAATGTTTAAACGCGTATGGTGATGCAAAATTATTGCAGAAAACTGCAATAATAAAGACATCATACAAATTAAAGTTAAAAACTACCACAATTAGCTAGTAATTAACGAGTGTGTTATATGTAAATGACGAGTGAAAAATTACGAAGACAATGCAACCACTCGCCTAAAGATCAAGTTTTTGGTTATCGAGAAAACGAACTAAAAAGTGATCGGTTAAAAAGGGACGCTACATACGAATTCACAAAGTTGTACATGTCAGAAGGAGTATATGACATGTCATGTTGTGGTCTACTGTAAAAAATACCTCCGGCAATTTTTGACGACACACAGACTCAAGGAAGTCACCACGGGGACGCTATGTTCCTTTGCTAATCGACTTGAACTCATAAACATTATCACCACGACTGATGGAGGAGCGCAGGACCACCATTAATAACAGACCATAGAACACTGAGGAAGCGTCATCATCATCATCATTATCATCATTGTCATTGTCATAATTCAGGAGACGAACACACACACACTTACACACGCAACGGTAACTTCAACAATACGCAGGTAAAAAATGAATAATTATATTTTTGTGTTAAACAAAGAACTCGTAAAGAACAGAATTTGAGATGACACACACACACACACACACACACACACACACACACACACACACACACACACACACACACACACACACACACACACACACACACACACACACACACACACACACACACACACACACACACACACACACACACACACACACACACACACACACACACACACACACCAGGTAACATGATACAGAAGAGATCAGGTGACCATTAAGTGATCTGTTCATTATAATAAAAATAGAAAAAATAAAGATGATACTAACAAAATAAATTGTTACAAATAAATTTGCAAACGTTTTAAAATGAATTAAAGTTAGTTAAGGTTTCAAATTAAAAAAAATTTGATATTAAGATATGAACATAAAAATCCTAGGTATTTAAATGTTTGTATGGATGTATATTGTTTTTTTAGCATGGGTTTAAATTTTCAAAGTGTGTACCCTAATTATTTTCAATTACTTGTTTTACTACTTCTTGTATGTTAATATGTTGTTACTTCTTGAAAATCTAATCTTTATATAAACGTTAATATAATGCTCAATACACATTCGTATTTATAAGAGGGGCACATTATAAAATTTTACCTTTTTTTTATAAAAAGTTATTATGGTTTTGATATTTAAATTATTTTTTCATATCAAAATACTCTATTCTCTCTGAAATTTCTTAATATGATGTAATGTTTGGTCGTAACTTATATAAAATCAGATCCAGCGACTTTTTGGGTACGAAAATGTTCATGAGATACGTTCAACACACACACAAATTCCAAGGGACATTTTAATTGCATGTGTTATACGGTATACGATAGCATATACAGACACTGTATGAATAAGTAGAGATTGCAGGTTTGAACATTATAAATTAGTTGATAAAGAGCATTGTAAAAAATGTTAGTTTTAAGTATTTTTAGGCTTTTAAAACAACTTTATTTGCAGTGAATTGGTGCATAAGAATACTTAGCCGCGTGTGTAGTGCGCGTGTGTTAGGATGCGTATTTTACAGGATATTTATAAAAACACATTACATAACTTTTGTGATATGGGAAATTTTGGCTTAATTTACATCTGGAAACACCTTCTGCAGCCCAGCATCCACCGCGTCCTCTGTCCTCTCAGTCTGCATTTTGGAGTTCCTAACTGTTTCCACGCCATGTTTCCGAGAAAGTTTAGGTCTATCCGTTTTTATTCTTCATGAAGATGTCCATCTCCATACTTTCTGAGGCCACCTTATGTCAGGCATTCTGTTTAGTTGGTTTACCAATTACAATTACTTTACTTTGCTAGTTTAGTAAGTTACATTATTATTTACATAATCCTACGTTTTGACTCGAGAAACGCGAGTTGCCTTCACAGTTTAGAATCAGTGTGGGAGAGACTACATTATTTTGGCCCTATTGTACCCAACGAGGACAATGTGGTTAGTGCTGTCCTACCCGCCTTGAACTTACCAAAATAATTACTTCAGTAATTACCAAAATTACAGGTTTTATTAAAACAATAATGTTGTATTTTCGCCTTTCTTAATTCTATCTGACAGTTTAGCGGATAAACAAATCTGTGAGCATTACATTTGGCTGACGATTTAATTCAAGTGATGACCTGAGGTTCCTATCATACAGTCTCATCAACACAGATTTAATTTTTTAGTTGTATACTTTCTAATTGAGTTTTTTTAGATTACTCTAATAATACAAATTCAAAACACGACTTATTTCCGTAGGTTCAAACTCGGACGTACATCGTGTGTAATTCACACATTTCTGACAAATCATGAGCGTATTTTTTACAATTATATTATTATATAAACACAATTTACGCATTGGGTATGTCTATAACGTTACAACATATAAATGTTACTATTTATGATAAGAGCCTTTTTTTTGGGGGGGGGGTTGAGTTCTGCGTAAAGTTTACTGTAAGAGATTATGCATTTATGCCAACTTCTCGATCAGAATCTGTTTGAAGATGGCAAAGGTGGCAAAAACCACGGCGGGGCTAAAATAACCCCAGCGAAAATCTAAGAGTTATCATATACACTTATAGATACGTCTGCATTAATTCCGTAACGATTTGCGATCACCGACTGATTGTAAACAAGATAGATATTCTAGAACACCTCACTGACAAATTACATTACTGACCAAATTACTAATCATAGTAATGTCTATAGTTTTTATTTTAGCGGAGAAAAATTTTTTGTTTTTTAAAGTACGTTTGGATTGAATTTATACATAAACATTTTGAGTTTATTTAATGTAAAAGAAAAACATATCTGACACTTGATTAGCACCATTAAAAACCATCAAAATGAATTACTGGTACACGACATACTGGAGCAAATCAGATGTTTTCTTTGTCTAGTAAAAACATGTCTTGAGTTGTAAATGACACTTTATCCTAGGTTCGGTTCAGGAGGAGAATTAATGTAATTTGTCATGTTGACGTATTGACGCCGCCATTGAAAAGAAAAACTCTGGTCGCACAAAAAATTGACTGATGACATGTGAAAGAAGGACGTAACAAAAGAAAGCGCTGCTGGAAAGTTGCCATCTTGCTTGAGCACCGTTGCTATTTTTAAAACTGAAGTCTGTTCACTTTAGCAGGTAGTAGTAATTTATACTAAAAAAAAGTAAATACCGTCGGCATCAATACTGAAAGATTTACAAAGCTGTAATTGTCAACTGTATGTAGTGTAATTGGTTGTGTTTTGACTCTCGAAACCGTGCTGATTGGATTCGATACCACCTAGGGCATATCTGGATTGTAGACAAGCGCACTAGACAAACAAAATTACCTATTAAAAATTAACCCAAGAAAAATCTGGGAAAAAGGAACAGATAATGACGCGAAGGAGAGGGAAAGATGATTTGAGAAGGATTTGTAAGACGAGACGAATGGTAGTTGGAAAGAAAAAAACTTTGGAGAATATTGGAAACCTATCCGTATAAATAAAAAGAAGACTGGAAAGTTTTTTTGATTCGACGTAGATTGCAAATCGAAATAGAACGAAGACTAACAGAAAACAATGCTAATAAAGATGATTATTAAGTAATTATTAAGTAAGTTAATTTAACTAATTACAAATTAATACTTTAACGACTTTGCCTGTATTAGATTCTGCAGTGTAATTAAAACAATGGATTTGAATATAATATTGTGTGTTGGGTAGTAAACATTTTAATCATGATATAATATAATAAAGAAAGGCAACAGGTATATAAGTTAAATAGGGAGAAAGGGAGAGAAGGAAAGAGAAAAAGGGAGAATAAGAAAGAGATATATAAAGAGAGAGAGAGAAACAACAGAAAGAGATGGAGAGAGCGAGAGAACGAGAGAGAGAGAGAGAGAGAGAGAGAGAGAGAGAGAGAGAGAGAGAGAGAGAGAGAGAGAGAGAGAGAGAGAGAGAGACAGACAGACAGACAGACAGAGAGAAAGAGAGAGAGAAACAATGTGTGAGACGGGGGACAACTGACAGACTATCAAATCAGATTATTTGCTAACCATTATAAATATCTTGCACACGCGCACACACACGCACAACACATACACACATACACATGCATACTGATACGTCAGTGCAACATAAATAAAATGTGTAGCGTACGTGACGCGTGCCATGTAACGTTAAGCCAGTTACCAATTTCAGAGTCCCCTGTCACAGATTAGCCGAGTTTTTAAAAGCTTGGGATTGCCAGGCTGACGTAGAACATTGTGAAACCTTCTCGTTGATCTTGTCCCAGTTTAAAATCCATTTTTTGATGAGAGTTGTAACCAGTTGAGTTTTTAGTGACTTACACCAGCAATTCAAGTGCGTTAGAGCGGACATCCGGGAATAGGTTGTACGTTGATTACAGAGCGGAAATAGTGAAACAGTGTCAAGTGTTTAATTATTACTTATGATGTGAAGTGTTGTAATTGTTTAACTTGGTGACTTTCATTATTGGGTACATAGGCCTACTGCTTAGCTTGTACTTAACTTTAATGGCGTGTTCACACACACACACGCACACGCGCACACACACACACACACACACACACACACACACACACACACACACACACACACACACACACACACACACACACACACACACACACACACACACACACACACACACACACACACACACACACACACACACTGTATTCGGCGTAATACTCTTATTCTCTGGCTACATTACTGTGGTCTCTTATTGTGCAAGCAGTATTCTCTTAACCAGTCTTAATGAATCCAGTCAGTGGTTGAATGTCGACTTCACTTTAGACAAAGTGCAAATTATAAAAATTCGTGGTACTTAACAGTACGAAGATTACAGTGGTGGTTAAGAAGCAAACATCGTTTATTGGTAAATATAATACTCCGCATTAAGTTCTGACAGGGTTGTTATAAACTTTTAATAACATGACTTGTAGAGGACGCAGAAAATGTAACACAGGGCATACTGAAACCACAACAGAAATAAATATACTTATTTGGAAATTTATGTGATGATGAAATCAAAAGAGTATTCAGGATGGTAGAACAGTTGTTCGCCGAGTGCATCCATTATATAGAAAGCAGTAGGCTATAACAAGAAAGTAAACTAATCGGTAGGCTTTCACGTCAACTCTGTTAACATTCATTTGACAACTCTCCGAGTTATTGGGCCGTAGTCCGCTACTGCCTCATAAAACAGACGTTTTGGCCCCACCGTTGGAGGCCATCTTCAGTGAAACGACCTGAGTAACTGGTACGGCCTTGAGTAATGACTGTGGAAAACTGGTGAGGAACGTACCAGTTACTCCAAACTTTACACTGGATTGGCATCCAACGGTGGGGCGAAACGTCCTATGCGGCAGTAGTGGACTACGGCCTAAAACCCGAAAAATTATCAAACGAATCTTAACAGAGCGAAGTAAGTAAACTGCCTTTACGGAACGTAGGCTATCAAAAATGTCGTTGAATTCGGTTGAGACTGTGAGCGATTACATGGGAACACTCGAATACATTGAAAGCAACAAAGCTGGAATTTGTGGCTTTACACCAGATTTAACAAAATAACAAATTAAGAAACCAGAGCAAGAATAGAGGCTAACATGTTTATAGCAGAGACTAGTGATGTAAAACAATGTGATTCCTACGAGAACATCGAAAGTATTCCGATATAAAACTGACTCCCTACAAATGTAATAGTAACCAATCGTGTAACAGAAGGAGATCAACCAAAACTGTGGTGGTGAATTAGAGTGAAGAAGGGATAAGAAGCCAGCAGTTGGGATGAGAAAGTGGAGGGACAGGCAGAAATGGAATGCGAGAAAGGCATGCACAATATGCCTACATACTGAAGACGCCTGCTTACATGAGCATCATGATCTACACCACTTGCTTCTGACTTTTGTTGCTATTTTCATTTGGAGGTAATGCTTACGTTGGTTGTGGTATCGTTGGTATCGTATTAGTACATATAGCCTACATGTACTTTGTCATTTACGAAATATCGAAACAATTTGTCTTAACAAAATAATATACTGTAATATCACATACAGTTTTTTTTTTGCTTTTTACCAGCGCAGATGAGAAAATTTGCTGTCCAAATGTCTGGTAGAGAGCAAGCTGTGGGACTGTGGGCTTACAATAGTACTTTGGGATACTACCACATACAGTATTGTGTAATCTGTATGTAGTTTATTACACAGTACTAAGTATAAAAACACTGAAAAATCAACGAATATTAATTACAGAAGCTTTTGTTTTATTGCAGTATTACATTATATCGTAAACTATTCACTAGTCCAGCTTCAATTATTAATTACATTATAGAATTTTTATCATTGTTTTAAGCAGTATAAAACAGACACAGGCCTATAATATCACAGTACCTAAGGATTATTATTTCTTCATTAATAGTTTTTTCGAGAAGTTATGTTACGCATTACAGTGATTATAGTAATTTTGTAATGAAAGGTTTTATAAATACAGTAGTTTTTTCTTGAACAAATCATTTCGGATTATTTGATGTTTCAGACTTGCAGGGATTTGATTGTGTATCCATGAAAGAAAAGTTCCGTTTATAAGTAATGAGAAGTATCTAGGTATGGATTTGAATGTTAATAAAAATGGGAAATATACATAAAGAAAAACATAGTTATATGTCTAGTTTAGGAAACTCTGTCAGTTGACTGGAAAAAATTGTAACTGACAATAGGAACAATTTATAGGCAGACGTTAAAACCACTTTATCTATACATCGCGCAGCTAGGGGTTACGTGTATTAAAACCATACAAAGTAAGGTACTAAGGAGTACAGTCAACGCTCCTTGGTACATAAAAAAATAGGAGGTGACATAATCTTATGCAAATTACAGATGTTTACAGAAGAAGTTAAGAATTAGGTCAATTAAGCATTTAGGATAGGAATTGCTGTCATTAAATTAGATAAAACATTGCTTAATAGAAGTCAATATCGTTTTAAAGTATCAGGCCAACCTTCGAAATACTTGGAAAAGAGTTTACTTGAAAAAGAAGAGTTGTAACGTCTTAAAAAAAGGAAGAGATTTTCTCACCTCAAAGAAACAGGGCGACTTAATATAAAAAAGAACAAAACTGAGAGGTGAAGGAGAAAGTTTAAGGGAAAGAAAGAATGTAAAAGTTTGCGTAAAAGAGGGAAACATTTTTTAACTGATTAAAAATCTATTTTATTTTAATTAGCTTATAAAAACTGGATTTTTTTAAACATCGTCCGTCATTTCTATTTTGCTGTAATTGAAGGGATAATAAAAATTCAAAGGCGCTACGTACCTTTGTATTTGTGATGTTATTTAACAATTAATAGAAAAAATTAAAAATAAATCCAATAAAAGTTGCTGAAAACATTTTATTAACATTCAGATAGACATTTGTACATTTAGAAATGAAGAAAGTAATGGTAAAGTGACAGATTCGATACAATGAAATAAGAGTAAAAAGAAAATAACTGCTTTGAAAAGCTAAGAAGTGGGATGCACCTCTTATACGCGTAGTTACCAATGTACCAGTGCTTTTTGTTCCTATAGTAGTGCATTTTGGTAACGCTGAAGAGTTTTTGGCGTCCAAATGGCTTTTAGTAGGCATATAAGCTGTTTAAACTTGGAGTAAGGTGTCAGACAAAGATTATTGATTGAAATGGCTTCAAACGAGTTTGAAGGGGTAAAGGTTGTTGACAAGTCGTCCTGCTTGTTGCTTCTGTTTAATTTTGGTATCCTTAAATTCTTTTTGTAGCGATTTGACTCGCGCATCTCCTTCTTGTTTGTGTCATTTATACTAAAAACACTGCATTCTGATGACGTACAGTAATCATACAGATATAATGATGCCTAAATGAGACCCATCAGTCATCAGTACTGATTAGGCTTTGATAAAATTATATTGTTTCTCACTTTCTTCTTAAACATTTTACCATTGCTCACAGTACCCTGCCATAAAATCCTCAGAATTTTCTCCGGCAACATGCCTAAAATACCGGTGCCATAACGTTGTCATAATAAGGAAATATTTCTTATTTCTCTTCAATCGGTTCTTAATTAATTACCGTAGATAACAATGGTCTAAACAAAATCGTTTGCCTAATATTTCCTGGTTTTGAATTCTGTATTTCAGCTTAATGGCTTAATTACAAGCTTTCATGCCACTGCTCTGCTAGATTAAAAGTTTCTGGTAAATGTTTCATAGGTTGAAACTCTTTCACGAAGATTTCAATGCGTTTCAAGACCTTACGACCTCAACTTTACATTTTGGAATTGGAATGGTACCTGTATCATTTCTAGTTATCGTCACTCGCTTGTATCTTATTTATCTCTATCTTATCAAAATCTAGCTTATCGTTAACTTCACTTTCACTTCTGCTTAACTTCATATACTGTTGATTGGATAATTACTTTATTTACTAAAATTTTTAAAAATATTATTAATTTAAGGGGTAATCTTCAATTTTAGAAATTAACTGGTAACATGGAACACCGATAGACACAGAACATGGTTGAGATTTCATTGATAAAAATAATTTTCTGTTTGTTTGTCGTACTACCTTATTTGTTGCTGAAAAAGAAACAAGCAGACTCTATGAAGTCAGTAGTAGACAGAAATTCAGAGAAAGTATTAACTGATCGAAGTAAAGGCAGCAGTTTGTTGTGTAATTTGAAAACTTTCCTCCAGTCAGTTTGAACGCTAACTAAATTGGTGTCGTATTAAAGATGCGATTTTGTTTCGTCAGGGAAAAGTTAACACGTGACGACATTTTATTTTCAGTCTGGTAGATTATTTTGCTAACAGTGTTAAACTACAGAAATCGTATATATAGATGAATTGTCAACAATACAAATCTAGAAGCATTTCTTACATTTAGAACGTATAGTGTGTTGGATTCTCAACATATTTACTAGATTAATAACAATTTCTATTGAATTTAACAGATTGCAAGTTTAGAAATTGTTTTTGCCTATGATAATCATTACAATCTTTGAATATTGTTTTGTTTTTTTAAGATGATTAACTTGAGGAAAAACCGATTGTCACAGGATTGAAAAAAGTTTAATCAAGACCGAAATAACAATTGAACTTGAACAAATGTGTATTTGTAGAAGATAGAACTTGACTACACAATAATATTTCATTTATAAAACTGTAGTGTAGTTATTTGTACTTCCTCTATGTGTTCTCTAGACTTTGTGTGATAAACGCAAATTCAACTGTAGGTAAAGTCAATTTAAAAAAGAGATTTTTACGTTGTAACGTACCAAGATAATTGACTGCATTAAATTTTGCGGCGCTTTTGAACTGGCACTTCGGGGACACAGGGAAGGAGATGATTCTTCAAATCCTGGGATTTTTCGAGGCTTAGTGGATTTTGCTGCTCAGATTGATGCCTCACTAAGAGAACACTTACGTGATGCAACCGTTTTTAAAGGAACATCAAAAGAAATTCAAAACGACCTGCTCGATTTATGCTTCTTGTTTGCCAGGAAAAGATTAAGGAGGAAATAAAATTTGCAGATTTCTTCTCTGTAATCGCTGATGAGACCACAGATGTTAGTTTGACATTTCAATTAGCTATTGTTTTTCTCTACGTATTACCTAATGGAGAACCAGTAGAAAGATTTTGGGAGTTTATACATCCCCCCGGACACGACTCAGACTCGATCGCTGGATGCATTCTTGGCGCCCTAAAAAATGTTGTTGATAAGCCGGAAAAGTTAATCTCTCAGAGTTATGATGGAGCAAACGTGATGAGCGGACACCTAACCGGTGTACAAACAATTATTCAACGACATTACGAGTAAGCTTTTTATATCCATTGCTATGCTCATCAATTAAATCTAGTGATTACTCGAGCTGCTAGCCAAAATCAGCAAGTGCGGATATTTTTCGCGAATTTGAGTGATGTAAAACTTTTTCAGCAATTCACCTCAAAGAGCAGAAATTTTGGATAATATTGTCGGGAAAAGAATCCCTCGAGCTTCAAGCACTAGATGGAATTTTAAAAGCAGAACTGTAAATACAGTATTCGAACATCGGGAAGACCTTATTACCTGTATGGAGAAAATAGAATCAACCTCTAAACAAGAATCTTCTATTACCAAAGCTGGAGCAATCCGGCGAATGCTGGAAGACCCAACTTTTGTGTTTTGGCTTACAGTTTTCCATAATGCCACACGTCGACATTTTATACAGACAAATTCAGCTTACCTATACAGATCCTGTGCGAACAAAAAAGGACGTGGAAACCTTTCTGAGGGAAATAAATAAAGAAAGAGAAAAAATGAACTCCGTGAAAAGTGCTGTAGACCAGATGCCTCTACAACGCAAAAGAGCAAGACATGAAGAAGGCGGTCATGCTAATAGGACGATCGCGGCTAAAGAAGTATGTGATGTAATTTTGACGCAAATAAAAGAGCGGTTTTCATTTACATCGCACCATTCAGCCGTATCCCTTATTGTTCCTCAAAAATTTAGTGAGTACAGTAAATCATTTCCTCAATCTGCATTAGATGAAACAATAGAAAAATACCCCTTTTTGGACAAAGCAAAGCTAAAAACCGAACTTGGAGTGTTTTACCGACGTGAAGACATAAGATGTATGAATGGTGCTGTGAGCTTACTGCAATTTCTTATACAAAATGATCTGAAAGATTCGTTTTCAGAGTCATATAAGCTTTTAAGGATGATATCGACAATCCCAATGACTTCAGCTGAAGCCGAACGATGCTTCTCGACTCTGAAGAGGATAAAAACCTTTTTGAGAAGTACGATGTCTCAAGAAAGACTTAATGCCTTAGCCATGTTATCAATAGAGAAAGAACTGGTGAAGACCCTCCCTAAGTTTAATGAAATAGTGATTGATAGATTTGTTTCCAAGAAAGACCGAAGGATGGACTTTGTTTACAAGAAGTTCACTTAATTTTTGTTAAAGATCCGATTAACCTACTGATACTTGTAAGTAGTATGTATATAATTTTACTATTGTTTCAGAACGTGATTGCTATCATTATTACTAAATTTAATTTTTCTAAGATTAATTAAATAAATAATCCAGTTGAAGCTTAGTAAACTACAATGTTAGATTCATTTTGTTAATATTACTTATTAAAATTATTTAAAACTTCTTAGTAACGTCATTTACTTTAATGTTGAAAAATTATTGGAAATGCTACTGTCAGTGCAAATATTAGCAGGCACATGGATTAATAGCGTACAATATTATCTGTGTGAACCCCTGGTGAGTTTACTCACGAGCCGCCACTGGGCCCAAACCTTTGAAGGAGAAAAGGAGACCATCGCTAAGGTTTACCATATTTTGAAAAGCAGATCCGAATTAGCAGACATACTAACCAATATACAAATCAACCAGCAAAACGATCCTAAAATTCGCCATATAATACAGAGATTGACGGAACAAGATAAAGGAGTTGTTCAATATTATTGTATCCATGATAATTTATTGTTCACTAAAACCAAACAATCCAATGATCAATGGAAAATTTTAATACCTAAGATTATTGAAAAAGAAATTGCAATTGACTACCATATAAGATATGGACATATGGGAGCCATAAAAGTGGTCAAAGCATTAAAAGGGCATGTATACTTTAAGGATATGAATCGTAGAGTGAGAAAGTACATACAACATTGTCATCTGTGTCAGCTAGTTAAATGCAACAATGAAAAGAAAGAAGGAGTGATGATACCCATTACATCTACAAGAAAACTAGAGAAGGTGTTTGTGGATATTTGTGGACCATTTCCACGCAGTGGCGGCAGACACCAGTACAAATACATAGTGATAATCTTCGATCACTACACAAAATTCACTAAACTATACGCCATAAATAGGGCAACGACAAGCAAGATTTTAGAAATAATCACATTAAAATACATCCCAGAGATCGGAAAACCCCAGTCCGTAATCAAGGACCACGGAACGCAATTTAGAGGCCGAAAATGGCGGGATACTTTAATAAACCAAGGTGTGAAAACATATAAGACATCAGTATATCACCCTAACAGCAACCCTGCCGAAAGAGTTTTGAGAGAAATAGGCAGAATCTTAAGGACATACTGCCACACACAACAGCAAAGATGGGAAGAATATTTATCCCCAGCCGAAGATTTCATAAACTTAGCTTGTCACCAGTCAACTAATGAAACACCCTATACTGCTATGTTTGAACAAAGACCACCCCGAGAAATAACAGAAATAATCAATTTTCGACCAGGAAGCAAATTTGAATTTAACAAAGCAAAATTTTATAACAATGCAGTTGAACGAGCTGACAAACTCAGGCTCAAGTATAAAAAATCACAGCCTAAGATCATAACATACGAAGTGGGAGACAAAGTGCTATTAAAAATTGCTAATATTAAAATTGCGAGAACTCCCAAGTGCTATAGAAGGAATTGCTAAAAAATTATTACTGCTATACACAGGCCCATATACTGTTACCAAAAATAATATGAACAATACATACGAAATACAAGATCCTGTGACAAAGAAAATTAAAGGTAATTATAATCAGACTTCCATGAAACGATATATTGAGAATTGAATAATGCGAAAAGGTGGAATATTATAATGGAAATTAATTATTGTTGATACTAAGTACGAAATGAAAATTATAAATGTAAGAATAAATGTTGACAAGATATTAATATTATGATATAAAAGTGTAATCCAAAGAAATGATGTAAAATGTGAAGAAAATTGTAATTACCCGTACTACAAATATGAGATTATATACGAGAAGGACAAATAACACCTTTGGCACATATTATAATTTCCAAGAGCCAAGTCAACCAGTTATTAACAGCTTACCCGTACTACTAATATAAAGAAGATATGCGAGACGGACACCCAACATCAATGGCAAATATATTTAATATTATAATTTCCAATAGCCAAGTCAACCAGTTATTAACAGCTTACCCGTACTACTAATATAAAGAAGATATGCGAGACGGACACCCAACATCAATGGCAAATATATATAATATTATAATTTCCAATAGCCAAGTCAACCAGTTATTAACAGCTTACCCGTACTACAAATATAAGAATCATACGAGAACAACACCCAAGAACTATGGCATAAAATATATGAAATGTGTATATAAATTCCTAGAGCCAGTCAACTAGTAATTTACCATCTTACCCGTACTACTAATGATTAGAAAGAAATATACAAGATGATATACAGAACAAGCAACATAAGAAGTTGGAGAAATGGAAGCAAGTAAATATTAGTGATATAAACAATATATGATACCTAAACACGAGGCAAAAACCCAAAAGAGAGCCTATACTAAATGAAATGTAACACAAAGACGTGAATCATGGAGATGAAGAAGATTATGAAGTGATGTTTAATGTAATACCAAGAGAAAAGATTAATTAATGACAAAGAAGAATGAAAAATAATATACTAACGAAGGAGATCATGTGAAAATACCAGTGATGAAATGTAAACAAACTAGCCCAGTAAAATGTGAAGAATTAAGTTAAGATGAATCAAGAAGAAGAGAATATAATAATGTATAAACCGCAGATGCGTGAGATAATCCCAAGGATATTTATTATTTGTCGAAAGAACGACAACTATATATTTTGAAATGATTTGAGATGAATGATTCAAGCGATCATTTATATTATTGACAGAGATGATGTACCTCTGAATTTATTGTTGTTAGTATGGCCAGCAGAGATATATGCCACAGTGAGCCACTCTGAACTGTCCCAGCTAAAATTATGTTAGGGAATTAGGGAATTAAATAAACAAGGGAGATAATTACATGGAAAGAAAAATAATTATGATTCAAATAGAAGAGAATGAAGGGATATAAGAAGAACATGAGAGTCAACTTGGAAATATACAACAATTGATGAATTCTTCAGAAAATAAGTATACGAATTCAGAATTAATCAATTCTTATAGGAAGGCATATGTAACGTACCAAAATAACAGTTACATAAAAAATGTATAATACGTCGAATGGAAGAGTAGCATAAGCGTATTTCATCAAGCATGGAAGAAGGAACAGAAATATGAAAATCAAAGTGTATCTACGAATAAATAATATTAAAGCAACCCAACGAAGAAGAAAGAAGAGTCATAAGGATATATCATCGAGTGTAAAGAAGAAGGAGAAAATACAATGAAAGATATAATACGTTAGCATCCAGGCCCAATAGATCAAAATAGTGAGGGGATATGCCGAAAGTGATTATCATCATAAGAAAGAGACATGTCAGATACAATCACCATAGTGAGAAAACAGACTAATTTGTCATAATAATGAGATAAATATAGGACAATGATTATCATAATAGTGAGTGAAAATGTGGAAGAATATAACTATATTCAGTGAACACGAATTATTACAAATAGTGAGTAACCAAGAAAAGCACCAAAAATGACAAACAATTAACATGAAAAAGAAACAGTTGAGTAACCAGAAGAAGAAGAAGAAGAGGAAGAAATGTACCATGAAGAATTAAGATTAGTATGACCAGAACAAGACATCAACATTCCCAAAATATGGAAAGCACCACAATCAATATAGTAACCAGGATAGGAATAATGATTATTGGACTATTAATAATAAAAAACCAAGTGTTGAACTTCAATAAGTGATCACAAACAATGACAGTGAATACTTTGTATAAGTGCAACAACAAATAATATAATAACATTAACCCCAAGTAAACAGCACAGACAATATTAATGAAGTGTTTATAACTGAGGGAAGTGAATAACAATTTATAAGTGAAAGAATCAACGATTAACAAGTGAAATACACAAACAATTAGTGTACTAAGTTTAATCCAAGATTGTAAAACCACAAGTATACCCAGTAAGACCACCAATTTTATGATACAGAAAAGTGAAATAATTGCTCAAAGAGACCAATAATAAAAGCTTTATAATCCTTGATATGAAATGTGCCTGAATGTCATAGTAACACAGGACAAAAAGTAGGTAAATGTCAAAGCAATTAAGTAGTAAACAAACTAATTTGTTGAATAGAAACAAATCAATGTACCAAAGCCTAGATATAACCCACCAAAATGTGTACCATAATTAGATAAAAAACCAAGTATTATTGTATAAACATATAGTGTAAAATGTGTAAAAAATATGCAAAACATAGTAATAAACAATTGTAGTAACATGCCATAATGACATGACATGACAGTATTTAAGATGAATACTGAATAAAGTATGAAGCATATTGTTGTCAACCAAATGACACATAACCTCACATGAACTGGACCTACAACATAAAATCATACACAATAATTAGATAAGGTAATTATCAATAATTGTTTCAAACAGAGACCAAATAAGAGTAAATGTACAAGACAATGAATACCATATGAACTGGAGGACACAACTAAATGAGTCAGATTAATTATAATAACAATAAACCAATTAGACAGAACCCCATGTGACAATAGAGTTAATCAAAAAACATTAACAAAACTTGTAAAGAGAGAGTAAGAAGGTTTACCAGTAGTTAGAGGAATGTTCAATACAACTATGAGAATACCTCACAAGTATTATACAAGTAATTTAATGACTGGAATTTAATAAACTAACTAACTGCAATCATAGGACTAGGTGTAAACAACCATCATACAGTGACTTAAAAAGAGATTTCAGCTAACAAAAAGTTAGTGAATCCACTAAACTAACCATGTACAACATTTGTACACAATTTGATTATCAACAATGCATCTAATATGTGGTAAAATAACTAAATAAGAGTGACAGAATGGCGAGATGAGAGCATAATGTATTTTAAACAATACTATATATGTAAACAAAATAACATTTGCCAAAATGAAGTACTAGCAAACGTATGTAAGTGTATCTAATAATGTTACAGTACCAAAAATATGTAGTAGAATAAGGGATAATAGTGATGTAAGCAAATATAAACAATCGGACATAGATGGCTTGTACGCCATTAGTACATTTTGTTTAAATTACAAATATATTAATATTATGTATTAGAGTAGATGAGAAATGGACTCCAAACGTTTAATCATAAGTATTAAGATATAATTACACCAAAATATAGTGGAAAGAACTTATTTTTATTAAGAACCACTATATGAATTTTGAAGAAAGTGAAGTGAGTTATTAATGGACGGAATTATTACTTGTTTGGACTTAAATTAAAGACACAAGTGTCCGCAATATAATGCCACTATCCAAATGACAATCTGACTAATAATAAGAAACTTATAAACATTATAAGATTTTCGGTCATTTTCGAATGGCAATGAACACGTCATAGATAATCTCAAACCAAAGCAGTGACGCTAAAAAATTAAAATATTTATTTAGCTAAGGCTTTTGGGGTAGAGAGTATCGCATTCTAAACCAATAGAATGACCCGATTTCACCAGACGAAAGAAGGAGCTTTGGTGAGATGAACTAATTGTCTTCTAGCCATCGATGCGTGCGGAGCTTGCGACAGTCATCCAAAAATATTTTTAAAATGTGCGCGTATCTAAGTAATATACCCATAACTAACCTCAACTGAACACCCATTTTTATCGTGTGACAGTGTTGTGAGTGAAATAGTGAACCAATAAAGACATGACCAGTGTATAATAAAGGTCATGTTATGTGAAAGAAACAGGGAGTATTATACATTAACAATTTTAAAATATAATGACAAAATAATATTCGTTAATTAACGAAAATTATTGTCGACTACGCTAACCAAGTAAACACACTTGCGTGTTTAACTAGTAACGATGAATTATTACCAGATTAAAATGAATAAAGTTCTCGTCTAACTTAATGATGACATTTAATTAAAATATGTTATATTCATGTTCAAAGAATAATAATAGAAGCGGAACTAATAATTTATACCGCAAACCATTACTCGTAAATATAGTCGCTTGTTTGACTATGATTTCAGCCGTGCTTGAAAAACAATACCTTAATATGCGAGAACAATCATTACTGTTAATTCTACATCCTATTACTAATAAATAATGTCTTTGTAAAGGTAGTATTAAGATTTTTTATAATATTAACTATTCTATTTTGTAACTTACTCTCATCTAGGTAAACTAACCTATAACCAGAACGCATTTGTTTGCCACAGAGAGTCACTTCTGTCATAAATAATTCTTATAAATAGACTCAATAATAAGAGTTCTTTCGTTTTCTTATCAATTCCAGTTCATAATAATAACAATTAAACCAGTAACATTGTTTCACTAGTGCAACGTTGATAGCACGTGTTTACAGCTTTTAGCATCAGAGGCAACAAGCCGACCGTACGATAGTACGATAATTTGACTATCGTATTGAGGTTAATAATTCTTAAATTTTGTCTTTTTAATTATAATAAACAAATAATTATTGTTGTTTAATAAAACATCTTTATATCTTGCATTATTTATATTCAAAGGATTCACGAAAATTGGTAATACTAATAACCAAAGTAGACATAACCTAAATTACCATATTATCGTACATTGTACCAGTGTTACCAGCCTTGAGCTGAAGAAGTTTCAGAATTTATTTAACTTTGTTGTTGTTTTTAAAAAATCATTAGTAATTGTTTTAAAGGAGTTTTTACTGAATTTCACTAATGTTAATAAACACCTCAATTTGTTACCAGTGAATAGAGAGTCTTTATTTCTATCAAATAGATATAAATAACTTACATTTTAGAAACAATTATTTCACAAGGTGGCGGCAATATTCAAGCGGTTAATATTTGAATATTCAATTTACAATTGAGTATCATTGTTATTTTGTTTAATGTGCATATGTCGGTCTCCAGACAAAATATTTGTGTGTTATTAATGTATTTCCAGTGAGATAGAACTGCCCATCAAGAAGATCGAAGACATTCACGGATGGTAAGTGGGGAGGTGAATACAGCAAAATATTAGTGATCGTAATTTTTTTTAACATAAACATTAATTTCAATTTACCCATTACTAATTCTATCAAATACTAAAAACAACACTAATCATTGAAGTTTACATTACAAGTGAGGGGAGAAGAAGAGTCTACAACAACAACTACTAAATAAAACATTTTTAAACCAATTTAAAACAAAACTCAATTACACCCATCGATTAAACGTTATCTTACAACGTATCAGGGACAAAAATAAAATTTGGCAACGACAGTAAGCACAAACTGATGTCGACAGAAGTATATTGCTGTTATCGTCTGAAATTTTAGAACTTCGTATTTAAAATTTAATAAGTGTCAGCAAGCATTTTAAATTTTGTGTTATTTTGTCTCGTTTAACTTATTATTCATAGCGTAATATACTTTTGTTACTATTTCGTTGACTTCCGTTTATTGTCTATTGAACCGTTAGTTTATTTTCCCCTATTATTATCATAGGTACAGGAACGTTCTCACTTGACATACATATATTTATTCCTTTTGATGTATGTAAATCAAGAAAGAGAAACCAATATTCATGAAGAAATATTGGCATGTATAATATTCGTCAATTATACAAAAAATATGATCTTTTTAATCAGGTCGGTGAAGAAAAGATTTATAAATTTTACTAATGTTGAAATGGTTATAACAAAATTCTAGTTGAAATCCACTAAATTATGGTTGCTATTCCGCTATATTATAGTTGCCACTTTGGTTGTCAAGCTCACTACTACCGGTGTCAGTAAATTTTTGATAACTTAAAAGTAATTTATAAACTGAATGTGACATTTTAGTTGAACATTTGTAATGTAATAGGATGTAGGATAATTTGGCGTGTGATATATGAAACCGACAACAACAAAATATATCACTGTAGTAAAATGTTTAAAAGGTGAAAACGTTTATTTTAAACACTGGGATTAATGTCTGTGTAGATCAAACAGAAAGGACAGAAGCGATATAAGCGGATTTACCTGGTTACTTACGTAAAGTGGACTGCACACGCATTATCTATTGAGAACAGATTTCAATATTCTTGTTGAGCTTGCAAATACATACTTGAACTGCGGACCAATCACATTGTAGTGTACACTCCATCTTAACGAAGTTAAACGAACATTTAAGTATTTTAGGAACAAAATAGTAATGCTGGTTGGAGAATGCAGAATTTATATTAGCCGTTGTCTAATAGCAGTAGCCTATTCTTTAGTTTGTTAATGAACAAGATGTGTCACTTCAAAACAATATTTCATTTATAAGACAGTAGAAGTTGTTTTTACTCTATCTTTATGTTATCCAGAAACTTGTGTGATAAATGACAACGACTGATAGAGTATATTATAAAATATGCCTATCAGAATTCTGCGTTGCCTTCCCTTTTACACTGAGGCTGGTTCGTGAGACTCCTATTATTAAAGCCTATGAAGAAACGGCAGTGAAGATCGTTATTAACCTGATAACAGTTTGGAATTCATTTAATAAAGTCGATTTAGCTGAAAATTACCCTCTCCTTGGCTGATAAGCACGAGACGTGCAACCTTCCAGTTGGAAGGAAAGACCCCCCCCGAAGTCAGGCATACGTTATACATGTTAGGCGGTAGGCCGTGACAGTTTTGGAAGACTGCTCTCAGCACCGAATTTGTAATTCCGTCTGGACCCGGCGCTTTACCAAGGAGACAACTGTTTCAAATTCGTTTTCAGAGAAGATGCTGAACTCGCCGACATACCCCAGATCAAGTTCACCTCGCTCCGGATGAATAGGGAAGAGAGCCGACACTATTCTCACCATGGTGACCGCCTCCATGAAGATAGATGTCTTTAAGGCATTACGTTTCTTAGTCACCAGCTTGTATCCCAGCCCCAAGAATTACTGTTAATGTCTTCTCATACATGGCTCCAGCAGCGAGCCTTATTTTGCTATATGGCTCGTCGGAGTGACTTCTTCGCGTTTTTATTCTCTGAGGATAGTAGATTTGCTTTGGCTTGAGCCCTGGGACGTTGGGCTTCCCGACGTAGCTTTAGGCACTTTGTGCGCATAGTAGCAATCTTCTGCGCCCACCTATAAGCAGGACGCCTCCTGCGACGAGGTTTCTTCTGCGGCATGGGGGCTTTGCAAGCTGCTATGATCAGCGACACAGTGGAGGGAAAAATTGCCTTAGCTGCAGCCCTTATATCCATCGGTGGCCCTTCCATAGCATCCAGGCCTTTCACCAGAACCTCAGCAAACTTCACACTCTCCATTCTCTCAGCATTCTACCCGGGCAGCCTCTACCACGGTAGAACCGATAGTGCCAATGGGTGGATGGCTCTACGTTAGTGAGTCGCAAACGATGGCCTCAGATCACCAGCGCACCGTCTTGCACTTACTCCTAGCTGTGTGTTTAGCATCTATTGCGAGACCCACTGTCTGCCAGCCAAGGAGGCCGGAACTAACATTGTGGCTTTGAGTGCAGCCACCTCCAGTGGTGACGAGACGGCGAGGGGATACTTCCATCCATCGCCCGTGCTCCCAACAGAGATGTGAAGTATTTGAAATAGTTGCATTTAAAATGCAAATACAAAATGCAAAATACCTATTTCTATTTTGCATTTAAATACTTTTCGAAAAAAGCATTTTGTATTTTATTTCAAATACTTTTTTGAATGTTTTTTCTATTTACTAAATGCAAAATACATTTTTTAACATTTCTCAAGTATTACCAACATTATCGATCGAACGTTACAAGTTATCATATAAATTTTATGAAAGTTGTTCACACTGACCACTAGAGGCGTGGCAAGTCAAGTTATATTACGAGCTTTGTGTGTTGTGTGTGGTCTGTGGACCATGTTTCCGAGTTGCGACAAGTTTGCATGTAGGTACTGACTATTGAAGTTGCATTGCAGTGATATCAGTGCCTGTTTTGTTTATTTCGAATCAAGTTTGTTTTATCAGTACTAGTTATTGCGTTGTATTGGTGGAATTGTATGTATTGTGTTCCTTTCTGATCGACTGTTTACGGTTTGTGCGTCGTGGGCGTGGGGTTATCTGTTGTATCTATGCACATCACGTTACTTTGTTATTCTATGAAGTAAACCTACAAAATGTAAGTACAAAAGCAATAATGTTTTATTTACACTACCTAACACAAATTTTACTTATTATTATGTTATGTTTACCGCAACTAGCGGCTGGTGGCGCGTAGTACTAGCCATACACCGTCACACTAACACAAAAAGCTGCGCGGTACGCCTTGGTCCTTAACAGACTGTGGAGCGGAGGTTTATTTATTATTTTATTTATGTTATGTTTACTCCATCTCTATCGTTATATCGTACTAAAGAACGGATGAACTTAGAAAATGTTTCGCAAAAATGGTGTCATTATAGCATCCATTTTAAATTATTTTATCAATTATCATACAGAATACGTTAAAATAAGCGTGTTTTACTTGAAACAAATTTCTCTAAAAAAAAAAAAAAAAAAAAAATCACCCAGCTGGGGGATCTGACAGATTGGAATTTTTTGCTCATAACGCACAAGTACATTATTATTATGTTAGGGGAATGGGGATTTATGTTACACTATTTTTCATTTCAGGGACAATACAAATATCCCATTTGTATTTAAACACTGTTTTAAAGATGTCAAAAAGGATGCTGGAAGTGAAATTAATATATCCGCTGTTTGCAAGCAATGCTCAAAAACATTGAAAGGAAGTCTTAATGCAACTACAAACTTCTTAAACCATATAAAAGTAAGTAGTGTTACTTAGCTTACACAAACATTATTTACTAAAGTAAATAAATAAAAATAATATTTTTCTTTATAATCTTAATTCTTGTAATATCCGAGTATTGAATTAATAGAATTAACTTGAAATTTAAATAAGGTAAAGGCACCAATAACGGAACAGACACCAATAACGGAACAACTCGGTAGAAATATGTTAATTTAATATTTTCTAATTGTTTAATCGTTATAAAAAATTTTTTAAATTATTTTAACAATTATAATAAGTGTAATAAGTACTTTACCAGTAGTATTATTCAATTGTTAATCCTTAAAAATAATTAATAATTATTGCGTCTCAGCTGTTTTGCTGAAAATCATTGATTTCTCGCAGTGTCACGTGCAACGGAGAAGTACTTTGATTCATTAATAAAATTATTTTTAAATTATTAATATTAAAACTTTTTATTTTATCTGTACTGCAAAGAGTTATATTTTCACAAAATAATTTTTTTTAATAATATTATTACATTGAAATTAAATTAAGGGGTGTTCGAATATTGGTGTAGCTGAACAGGTTATTCACCAATTTATGTACATATTTAAAAACAAATCTTTGAGGTTATAACCTCAAAAAAAAAATTTACATTTAAAATTTTTATTTAAATAATTACTTTTGGTGATTTTATTTGTTAATTTTATAAAAATAATTGTGCTACTAATATTTTTTCGTAATAATATTTTTTGATAAGAAAAAAAAAACCTTGAAATATATAAGCTATATTTAAAATTTTTTAATAAATACTAGTCTTCATAAAGACTGGGTGTTTTAATTATTTATATTGCATAAATTAATTTATATGTAATATTGTATTACTTTTAATAAGTAAAAAATATTATTATAATCATAATTAATACTATAATTACAACAAATAACATTTAAAAAAAATATAAACTAATCCTGCAGCAAGTGTTCCGTAATTGGTGCAATTAGTGTTTCATAATTGGATACTGCTGTTCCGTTATTGGCGATTTGGGCTTTTTTAAATTTAATTATAAATTTAATAATAATTTATTAAATAATTATAATAAATACTAATATATTTAAAAAGTTTGAATGTTTGGTAATTGAAAAATCCATGATTCATTTTCTTTTGCCTCATAATTATTATTTTATTATTAATTTAAAGTTGTGAAAATCCTTAAGTGTTCCATAATTGGTGCCTTTACCTTAATAATAAATATGTTTTTTCAGCGAAAAGGTCATGGTGATTTATTCAAAGAATATGAGGAACTCAAATCTCAACAAACAAAGAAGAGGAAATGTGGTGTTACAGATTCAGATGATGATAGAGCAAGTACATAAAAAAAAAATTAAACAAGCAACTCTGTCGAATACCTTACCGAAGTCTATTAATTTAGACAAGTTGATTGTGAATTTTGTGGTTGATACAATGTCACCAATATCAGTTGTGGAAAATGCTTATTTTAGGGCTCTGATTGAAGGAGCTCAACAATTATCACACCCTCCTAAAATTATGTGCCGCCGTACATGTAATAAAAAAATTGCTGAAAGATTTACTGAATATAAGGAAAATCTAAAAAATAAATTAAAAAATGTGGAATATGTTTGCACCACAGCTGATATTTGGTCATCATCAAAGAGAAGTTATCTAGGTATGACTGTGAATTGGATTGATTCCAACACATTTGAAAGGAAAAGTGCTACCCTTGCCTGTAGGAGATATAAAGGATCTCATACTTTCTACAAAGTAGCAGAACTGATCATTGATATACATTCTGAATATGATTTGAGGTTGGCAAAAATAACAAAAACTGTAACTGATAATGGCTCCAATATGGTCAAAGCTTTTAAAGCATATGGGAAACCCGATTTGGAAACAGACACAAGTGATGGAAATTTACCTAATAATGAAAATACTGAAATGAACGAAAATGAAGACAACCATAATGATAATGATGATGATTATGATGAGGATGGGGTATTACTTTTGAATGAATTTCCTGGATCTGATGAATTTGCTGACATGTACCAACTACCTAACCATGAAAAATGTGCCACCCACACATTACATCTGATTCCTTCTTGTGATATTGATAAGGCCAGATCTCAAAATAATTCATACAGAAAACTGCATGATGCAGCAATGTCTAAATGCCATGCAGTTTGGAATTTGTGTTCCAGGTCGCCTAAAGCGTGTGAGATATATTTAGAATCTACAGGAAAATCTCCAACAAGTCCATGCCCAACACGATGGAATTCATATTATAACTGTATTATGGATCTTTTGACGGTTCAGGAGACTATAAATGAATCTTTGAGAAAACTAGGTTTAGCAGTTTTTAAGGAGATTAAATTACAGTTCCCAATTGAATATACCAATTGCTCAAGGCCCATAGCTGAAGGTATCAGGAGTTTTGGAAGGAGATAAAGAAACATTTTACGGATGCCTTCTACCTGAATTAATGCGAATGAAAAGAATACTAGACTCATTAAAAATGGATAATCCAGCAGATTGTGGTGTGCTTATAGACGTAATCAAGAAGAGTCTAGAAAAGCGTTTTGAAAAATTTTATTCATTCGAGGAGCTTAGAGCTAAAGAAAGTGTGTTTATCATATCCCTTTTTTAAACTGAAATGGGTGCCGAAAGGAAGTAGGGAGTTTGCGAAAGAATTGTTTGTTGCAGAAGTAAGAAAGATGAAAAATGAAGACAAAAAAAAACCTAATCAGTATGAAAAAATAAGGGAAAAAAACGAGTCATACTACATGTTTGTAGAGGATTCCGACTCTTCTGCAGCTAGTGACACGGCTAACACCACAATTGATTTAGAGACGCTTCAATATTTGAAAGATGACGATACGAGTTTGGATTCACTAAACAAATACCCAAATATCAAAAAAGTGTTCCTAAAATTTAATACGTGCTTGCCAAGTTCTGCATCAGTAGAGCGTTTATTTTCCTTTGGTGGCATGATCATGAGGCCTTATAGAAGAAAGATGACTGATAATTTATTTGAACAAATTGTTGTGTTAAAGTCTGGATTATAATATACCTATATAAGTACTCTTTTCAATTTGTTTATGAAGCCTCAAGGCCTCATGATCTTTATACGCAATATTGATATCAATAAAGAAAACTGATAATTTGTCTTTATAAAAGCATTTTATTTGAAAAACGTATTTTAAAAATACCTATTTTGCATTTAGTATTTAAATAGAAAACGAAGAAACTATTTTGTATTTGCATTTGAAATGGAAAACACAAAAAGTATTTGTATTTAAATATTTTTATCAAACCATTTTGTACATCCCTAGCTCCCAAATACTCCAGGGAGGACTTTGTAAAACGGAAACCGGGGACAAGACCTATCCCAGATGATGAGGAGTTGAGTTCCGGATCGATTGCTGGCGCTAGCAATCTCACCGACCTCGGTGAGTTGGCGGAAATCTGCAATCTGCAAAAAAAGAAGAACGAAGGATGACCGAAAGGAACGCTAAGAATGTAAGCACGGTCCGTAGCGTCTGATTCTTCAACATACAGCATGGAGAGGATCCTTCAGTGGAATACCAATGCTTGTTCTTCGCATTATTGCAAACTGAAAATGCTACTGGCCAGGCATACACCGATGTGTGTGGCTGGAGGAAACACATTTGAAGCTGAAAAAACTTTTTAATATGAGGGGATATGAGTCCAAACATCAGACCGAGGGAACGCATTATTATATTTCTTATCAACACGCATCCCACTAGGGGTATTCCGCTCGCTACGTCAGTTCTGGTCTACAAGCAGTAGCAATCAGTTTATAACAGCCACTAAAGATGATGATCTGCTGCTTATACTTACCAGATTCTGAATGGCAAGCAGAAGATTTACATGATCTGGTCGAGCAGCTACCATCTCCATTACTCCTTGTCGGGCATTTCAACGCCCACAGCCCCACTTGGGATTGTCTTGAGACAAACAGCAGTGGATTAAGAACTGAGGCTCTATTGCTAAATAACGCGCTTGTCTTTATAAACACAGGCGAGAGCACATATCTCAACGTTGGAAGTGGCACTTTCTCGGCAATCGAGCTTTCGATCTGTAGCCCGGGTCTTGCTCCATTGCTGTCATGGAGAGTGCTCCCAGAACTTCACGAAAGCGCGACGACCGTACTGATTAAACAGGCGTCAAGACTGCTTGCACCTACGAACGTCTGTGGAAATATAAAAGAAGACGTACACAGTTTCACGTCTGCTACCACGTCAGCAGCTACGAAGCATAGCTGCTTCGTAGTCCCACGGACCGGTTGCTGGTCATTCAGACTACCGGTACCGTGGTGGAACAATGCTGTGAAAGATGCAATAAGTGAGAATTGACGAGCCCTAAACAGGTATAACCGAGCGCCACTGAAGATAATCGCATCGCTTTTAAGCGACTTCGAGCCGCCGCTCGTAGAACAATAGTCGCTGCAAAAGATCGAGCTGAGAATCCTACGTCTTGACCATAACACGGTCGACCCCAGTGAAACAAGTATGGAAGAAGATTAGAGCAATCGCTGACACGTCAGTGTTTAAGCCAATAACATGCATAGAACACGATGGTGAACTGATTTTGCAACCCCGGTGAAATTGCTACGAGATATAGTGAGCAGTGCGTTTGTCATTGAGGGTGCATCCTACTCCTGGAGACTGTCCAAAGGGGCAAATGTGAACACCGCGGTACAGGCTCTTTGTTTCTGTGAACACCGAGGTAAAAGGCAATTTGTTATCTGTAAGGAATAAATAATTTTCCTAACTGCCTTAGACAATGCGGCCACTGTGAATCCGTTATTACAGCAGATAATGGAGTTGTGCCATTCGTTAGTAAACCTTGGTTCACCGTTTACTTTTTTTTGATGTCCGGGTCATGTTGGTATTGAAGGCAACGAAGAAGCTGTCACTGCAGCGAGAGACACTGCGGACAGCCCACGAATCGATGCTATTGCCATACGACCTGACGACCCGAACTGGCTGCCACATCCATCATTATTAATGTATGGCAGCAGATGTGGAACACACGGCAGAGCGTCCGTAAGTGGTAAATAACAGGTGGTCGCAGTCGTCTGGAGCAGTTTGCATCACTAGACTGTGAATTGAGCACACGAACTTGACGTCATCGTACCTCCTACAGGGATTAGAACGTCCCGTCTGCACTTGTGGCTAAATCTCTTGCAGTGAAACACATAATCGAAGATTGTAATGCTCTTGCAGAACTCAGGGGAGACAGAGTAAAAGATAACCTGAAACAACTCTGTCCTTTCTAAAAGCAGCAATATTACTGCATCGGTTTTGAAAATGTCGTTTCACGTCTTAGCGTGTACGAGTTTCCGCTTTCGGTGAGTCAACTAAAATGTAGGTGACTAAATTTTAGTCACCTACAGCAATAAAACTTCTGCCGAGCAACGCTCCTGGTAGACGTCGTTGGGTTAAAGGCTTTAGTTGCCAAGCTCCCAGAATAAAACAAGATAAAATTAAAAAAAATTATTAATAATAATTATTATTATGTCAGTTGTTAGCACAAACGTGCCTTCTTGGAAACTAACAAATGTACAATTAATCCTGGTATACAGTCAAATGAGACTGAAGTGGGCGGCAGATTTTACAAACTGGGCAAAAAATGTAGTGTTGGTAGTCGGATGAATATTTACTGGCAGGAGACTACAAAGACAAGTAGAGAGTATCAAATGTGTAGTTATCAAAGTCTCGTTGTGTGAAAAGTTTACAGGGACATTTAATCTAGGACACTGCAGGCAAATAAAAAAAACGCTGCTCACCTCAAGAAATTCTACAGAAAAAAAAACAAGCAAACATTTCATAAAATTTATTAATTGACTTTGCTATTAGAAAAAGAGCTGGAACAAGAATTAGGTAAAGAATCATAAACCATTAGTATGTTTGAGACACGATAATGATGAAAAACGTAAGGGATTTTATTTAAATATAGGTGAGCAATAGTAAAATGTGTAAGGGGACAAATGAAAAAGAATACTGTCGATAGATCTTTTGAGAAGGATGTAATATGGTTGCTGATCTCTTAATTAAGTTTATCTTTATGACTGCGATATCAAAGGGAAAGAGTGACGGTATAAGTACCAGGACAAAATTACAAAACAAATTATTCTTGGTTCAAGAATTTACAAAATCGAATTTGAAAAGATACAACACAGTACGAGCAACAGAATGACTTGCCATCTTCAGTTGACTGTTAACTGTGTATACTCAAAACTTCTCTCACATGTGTATGAGTCGTACAGTCGAACGACTAAGCAGGCAGGAACACCAAGTTACTAGTTTAGGACACTAATTTTTGGTCTGTTGCCTTGGAAGTGTAAAGTGACCTTTTGAAAGACATATTTGATTTCCTGTCCATGCTGGTAATCGAACCCAAGTGGTGTTGTTAGTGAGCCGACAAGGAAGTAACTATGCTAATGTCACACTCTAAAAATATTGTACGAAAATTTCCCTTTTCTCTTGCTACTTTGGCCTACGATGTCTCGTTTCTTTTCAGATGCCACTATTCACAGATGAATGACACTCCAGCAGTCACTGTTTACCGTCTCTTCACATGGAGAGGCTTTTGTATTGGAAACAAAGAACTGTCGAGCAATGACACTGCAGTGTGGACTCTTTAGAGGCAAGTGTTCTTTCAAGTCCGCACAAAAGTATTATAATAAATGTATGTATTACATTCATTTATAAATGACTATCGAAAAATGAATTTCGAAAATTAATTTACCGAGAAATGATTTCGGTAAATAAATGATTACCGAAAAATGTTTAATTAGATTTTTATTAGAATTTTATGTAAGAAGATTAAGGTTTGTTTCATATAAAAAAGTGAGTTTTTAAAGACATTTTTATATTTGTAACTTTCTAACAAAATTCCACAAATTTGTTAAAAATTTTGAATTTAATTTTCATCTGAATTTTTAACATCTGATATTTTGTTGAAAACCATTTATTCATCCCTAGCTCTTTTTGATCAACAGTAGATGCCACTAATTTTGTTTTACATATTATTTGAAAAGCCAATGAATAAACAAAACCTAAATCTATAATCGTGTTATATAAAAACGGATTTCTTAAACTGACGCTTTAATCAAACGCTTTTATCTTAAACTTACATGTTAATCAAAATACACTTGTGTCATCACCTTTGTCAAATCAAAAACTATAACCAATTTGTTCCCTATTAGGCGTATTAACAACGATAGTTTAACATAAGTAATATGTAATAGTGTCAGAAAAAGCATGTTAATTGTTCTATATGTATAATGAACTGAAGTAAAAACTGTGTTAGTGTGTATTATTAGTCTCGTGCAGATTGGGATTTTACTTGCGAACCAAAGCTAACACGCTGCATCTACTAAAAACTTTCATTCCAGTGACGAAAAGAGATGAAAAAAGTTTACATAAGAGTAAGATATGCACATTTTTTTAGTGGTGAAAAATGACGAAGATCAGATTTCGTGAAATAAAAAATTATTTCATAAAAGCCGTGTCAAATAATTATTTTCCAGTCAAACTTTCTTTTAGTATGTTTCTTGGACACCAGACGATAAAAATTGATCGAGATAGAGACATTTTTTAATATATCATAATTTTATACTATATTTAAGAAATCAGAAATCAACGTACATTTTTCTATTTTTCTTGTTTTACTAAAAATGAACAATTTTTATATCTCTATAAAGTAAAAAATTAATTTAATTATTTCTATTTTGTTTCTTGAATATTATGATACGTGGAAAACTGAAGGAGTACTGAAGTAGTTGTGCAAACTTTCGTTTTCATCACATTTGTCTTTCATAAGTTACAAACTTATCATTAAAAACAATAACAAATAATAATAATAATAATAATAATAATAATAATAATAATAATAATAATAATAATAACAATAACAATTATTATTATTATTATTATTATTATAAGCAACTGCTTATAATAACAATTTTTTATAAGTAGTTGCTATTTAGCATTTTATTTAAACAAATGTAAAGTCTCTATTTTCAATATAGTAGTAGTGTGTAACGGAAAACGTAGATTAAGGTACTTATTTAAAATGAGTTAATACAAAGCTATTTACCTTCATTTATGTGCCACTGTACATCACTTTACAACTGGTACACAAAATGAAAAAAGTGTTAAAATTGGTAAAGCCACGAACAGTAAAAAAATTTCTTAAAGTCTGTTACTGCAGGTTTCTTAAGTACACTACTTGTATATCGGTATACATGTTTGGACTTCATGTTTAGTGCAAATACTGTCTTCATTAACTACTTAGTGAGTCGCATAAATATTATTTATTTGTTTATATTAACAAAATGTAACTAAATTTTGTCAACTGAGAAAATTGTTAACAAATGATTCTATGAACAACAGTTTGTTCAGGAGTAGTACAAAGAATTAAATTGTCCTTCCTTACTTTCCGTTTAAGTAAACTTTAGTTGGTAGAGTGCGTGGGCAATAGCATGCTTATTCCAATACAAAGCAACAGCAAACAGGTCACACACACACACACACACACACACACACACACACACACACACACACACACACACACACACACACACACACACACACACACACACACACACACACACACACACACACACACACACACACACACACACACACACACACACACACACACACACACACACACACACACACACACACACACACACACACACACACACACACACACACACACACACACACACACACACACACACACACACACACACACACACACACACACCACATGGAATGGCACACGCAACTACTGTATTTGTTACTTCTGTTTGGGAATGGACTTATACAGTAACGTTTGGTTTGCCTTCAAGAGATGAGTTACGTTATTACGTTTAATGATCGTAACTTTAATTCTCTGTTATGTTTAGTATCCCTTATTTATTCTTTTCTTTGAAGAGCGATGCCGATCAATAGTTTAGAAAGAGAAACAGCTGAGGAATTTAGGGTATCGTCTGGTAGTAGTCGGAGCGTATTACAAGGCACCAACAATGAATATACCTTAAAAAAATATCGATATGGAGAACCATACATGACTTCCATGTTCCATATTCCAAAATGAAATGTTTCAATAGAAACTACTTCTTTCTTCAGCCTTAACCACAGCACTGTGGTCACTAATGTATACCACCTCACGTTAGCGCACTCGATTTTCACTGATGATGGCAGTCGATGGCACTGCCGAAATATCTGGTTTTGCAGAAAACATTAGACCATGGCCAAACAGCCCGGGAAGGAATTTTAGCAAAGAACTACATCTTTGTTTCCTATAACGTAGTAGACATATACAAAATTATCCCCTCCCCCTTCAACTATCTTTATCATTTATAGAAAATTATCCCCCTCCCCTTCAACAACCCTTTCCATTTATAGATTTTTCATCTACCTTTCTACAGTGGATTATTATGACCTTCTTTTACGGATACTATATTTATCAAAATTAAATACTTTACTCTTGTTAAAATATAAAACGTTGCAAGTAAACTACCCCTTCCCATTAACCGATATTCACCAAAATCAATAGTGAACCGCTGAACCGAACCTCAGGAATGCTGGTTATTGACACTAGGTATCGTTTCCAATTATCTAAATATATCTCTCATTCGTATTTATTTCTCCCGAATAACCTGTACTTATTTATTCATATAATTTAATTATGGATTATAAATCAAAGTATATTTTATATAGCCTACTTTTACATGTATATACATTATTTTATAGACATTTTTGTTTAATTAATAAAGTTGTGTTAGTGGTTATAATATAATCACAAACAGAAATTACACTGTTACACACCACTGTAGAAAAAATTCCCTATGAGATTATAAAATATATTTCCGATTTGATGATGAGCTGTGAAGCTTGAAAGCGCTAATCAGGGTTTTGTTCTATAGTGGTGTGCAACAGTGTAATTTCTGTTTTAAAAATTTTTATGTAAAAATAGGTTATACAAGCCAGTAAAAGGTATGTTTTGAGGATAACACTAAAGAACTAGAAGATATAGTAGCGCATATTACCTGTATGTCCGTCCTAAATCTGTTTCAGTTATGAATAGAGTGAAAAGAAGAGCACTGCAATAGTTTGGTCACACAACGAGGAAGTCGAAGCTCCAAATACAAGTGCGTCTCATTGGAACTCATTGGAATGAGTTGAATATATAGCATGGCACATAAGCCTCTTGGCACTAGAAATTATACTTAGTTTAATAGTAACCGTGACAGTATAAATGTTTTTTTTTGGGAGTTTGGCCATTGACTATACACAATTTTTAAAACCCTTGTGTCGACGTTTCGACAAAATCTATTGTCATCATCAAGACCCGTATGCGGGAAATACGGAAATAAATAACGGGTATTGTAATGAGTGATTTTTTGTGATAATGTGCGTGTATACTTTAAAATATAGTAATTATAGTAAATATAGTAAATAGTAATATAGTAGATAGACCCTATACTACTATACTACTTTACTATTACTATAGTAATATAGTAAATATTATAAATAGTAATTATTGGAATATAGTAAATATAGTAATTATAGTAAACTTTAAAGTATAGTAAATTACTTTTAAATATGGGTAATTAAAGTAATTAATAGACTACTATATAATTATAATACTCCATACTGCACATAGTTATAACCTTATTACCGGTGTACTAATTTTCTTGTATTGCCTTATCAGGTCCTAATGATGGCAATCAATTTATTTGAAACATTGATAAAAGTGTTTTAATCGTGCGTGGTCAATGACCGAACCTCAAAAAAACCGTTCATCACTCGAATTTATTAAAAAAATGAAATTTTCTCGAGCTACATATGGCCTACATCTGTATTATGAAGTTGGTTGTTAGAAGGAGGAAGACTTTATTGCAAGTGAAACATGTTCGTTCGCCGGTCATAGGAGGAAGTTTAGGAAGTGGCTGAAGGAACCCGACGCTTGACGGTAAAATGGGTTGGAAACGAAGAAGAAGAAGAAGAAGAAGAAGAAGAAGAAGAAGAAGAAGAAGAAGAAGAAGAAGAAGAAGAAGAAGAAGAAGAAGAAGAAGAAGAAGAAGAAGAAGGAGAAGAGAGAAACTTTCAAAAATCTTCTCGTGTAATCTAGTTATACAATAGAAATTAAAGTCACCTTTTATTATTTTTAAAGAAGAAACTGACATTAGACTAGTGCTCAAAGGTAGACGCAGAAATGTTTTTAACTGCTAAATATTATTATTATTATTATTATTGTTAAGAGTATCGAGTTATTCTTGTAAGGGTGACGCAAAAAACTTTTAGCGACTGTGCACACTTAATTATTTTCTTAGTTTACGATTGCTTCACAAAAAAATAGTATTTATGTTAAACTATAAAATTTTAAACTCAGATGTCTTAGATGATTACTTTACTTTGAACATACTTTAGTCACGGTAATTGTTCAAGAATGTTCTTTACACATAATTAAAAAAAAAAAAAAAAATTCTGTTAATCTTCGATCGACAATTCTCGAGCTATTAGGCTGTGGTCCATCACTGACGCGTAAAACAGACGTACTGGTGAAGAACGTACCAGTTAGTCATGTCGTTACACTGAAGTGACCTCCAGCTGTGGGGCCGAAACGTCAGTTTTATGCAGCAGTAATGGACCACGGCCTAATAACGCGGAGAATTAGCGATCGAATATTAATAGAGCCGACACCGGCCGCGAAAGCCTAAGATACCAATTCAAACAACTGTTTAACACACACACACAACCGTTTAACGCACTACTTAACTGGATACAAAGATAACACCTGCTTTGTTTCCCATCTTGTTTCATCTTTTATGTTACTTAACCCTGGCATTTAATATGGGATAGATAAAATGTATGCACTGCAGAGGGAAGAAAACAAAATGTGAATGTAAATAGCCCAGATAAGGTGAGCAAACGATTAGAAAAAAATCACGCTTGATCTAAAGGATGAATATTGTACATAAAAAGAATAGAAACGATATGGAAAGCTTGTGTCCAACGGTGGACACAGTACGAATACACAGAGATAGATTCAAAAATGTTTACTTAATTTAAGGTTTATGTAGGCTACTTGCGTGCGTTCAATACTTCAGTCAGTTTGGCTATCGTGCGTACGGACTGCCATACAATAATTCCCAATTATTTGTAAACAATGGTAATCATTTGTAAGCCAGCACACACGTGGGGTCGAGTGTCACTTCATAACTATACATTGTAACTTATAACTCCATTATTGTATAAGAAAATTTCACTTACTACTGTTTTTAAGTGGCATCAAAACGCTTGTACTCACATAAATATTGTTAAGACTTTCTACTGATCGTCGTATAGTACAGTGGAAAACAAAATACAAGACATCAATAAGGTACCTAATCACCAGCTTTAATTATCACAGTTAAACAGTTTGTAATCAACAAGATAGTCTCTTACAACAAATCAAATAAAAATTGTTCACACGCAATAATAATGTCAACTAATAGAGTCTCGCACAATTTTAAAATACAACACCACAATACTTCGAACCGCACTGGAATAAAACTGACACTAAGCGTCGCTGAGTGCTTGTATTTATACCCTGCTGACAGTCCAGAATAGTCCATAGTACGCATCAACAACGCTACTAGAAAACACTAGAGCGTAATTGCTTGCCGGCGTGAACATAGTGTGCGCGGACTGGTAAAATCTGGATCAGTCTCGGCTACGGACGCGTGACAAGTGTCACGTAGTTGTCCTTCATCTCAAAGTAGCAGAAATATGTACGCACACACACACATTATAGCCGGGCTCCGCTGGATTAGCCGAGAAACGCGTAGCATGTTCTGTAATGTCGTAACAATATTTTTTGTGTCATGGGGTGTATTACCTACCGAGAGACACGCATCTTAACAACCGTATTTGTGTCATGGGGTGTATTACCTACCGAGAGACACGATCTTAACAACCGTATTTGTTTATTACACTTCAACCTACAGAATTCTGTCTGAAATCACAATTATCATTTTACAACAGTAACTGAAATTTAATATTACAACTTGAAATTTTGTGGCTTTTGTTGTGCTCGTTTAAGCGTCGTTACTAATGATACCGAATCGCTCGTTGCAGACTTACTAAAAATCTATGTATATTACCGCACGTGAATCGAGACTGTGGACACGACAGTTATTTAACTTATGTTACATCTAAGCTTCATGTTTTTTAAACTACAGCCAGCCTTCTGTTTTCTATACAACTGTAAACTTTGAACCTGCCAAAGATTTGCCTGCGAAGTTGTATCGAATGCAGTGAGAAGGGGAAGGGCACATGCAAAACGGACGGCTAAAGAACAGGAAAATCCACAAGTAGAAGGTCGCTTGAAAAAATTCTAACATAAAATTCTGTATTTGATAATATTAAAAAAAAAAAAAATTCAGTTACTGTAAAACAAAAGAAACAGGACAAAGTAAAACGAAGAATGTAGATCGTTTATATAGTTGGAAACATTATTAGCCATAATGGATAATAATGTTTCCAACTATTTGGATGCCGGCAGTGCAAGCCTTGGGAACTCTATTAGATTGTTTATTCATAGCAAAGATTGTGGCCGAAACGAATAAATAAAAATCGCACAAGATGCGATAGGAATCAATTCCATGTAATACTAGTGGTGATGTTCGTTAATCAGTCGGCTATGGTCAAAACCACTATTGCATTATACAAATATAACTTGATTTCATTCTGTACATTCTTCAAGTATTTCGAAGGTTCTTTAGTGCATGTGTTAAGTGAGTGTGTATGTGCTCGCGTACTTGAGTGGCTTTGTAGTGAATAAAACTGATAGTTGGAAGCAGGATTCAAAGAGAAAAAATTATGAGAAGATACTGCTAAAAAATATGTATATATGTGTATTATGAGAAGAATATATTTTAGTTAATTAATTTACCTTACCTTATGAGATACATAAACCACAGAAAGAAGAAGGTTATGGTATGAATCGAAACCCACTAAGCCATTGAAGCAATTTAATATGCAAACTACCTTACTATAAACAATGTTTAAAATATTTGTTAATGAACTCGTTTCGAGTTCAATAGAAAAAAAAACACAATTGGTCTTTGTCGTAAAAATATTGTATAAATAACGATTGGTAGTAACTGCTCGTTTTGCCTTCAATCAGCAGAATTCACAATGGTAATCAAACTTTGTTGTTTATGTTGAACGTTATATGACAGGTGTATTGCTGCAAACGCTGACGAAGGCTGTTTTGGAACGTACAATGAGTATCGATCCCAGAGTAAACAAGTGTAATTGACACTGGCTGCAGAAACAAACTGAAAGCCAAATAAACATATTGTTACAGTATTGCTCCAGCTAACGAGGTGTAATATAGAGGGTAAACAATGTAAAGCCAGTGTAAAAACAATGGTTGTTTCCTTTAGCTGTGTTCGCTTCACATAGTTAGTGAAAAATCAACTATATTCACCGGGTTTATAATGAAGTAGCTTACCAAGAGTTACCGTTAATTCTGATGTGACTCGTTTTACAAAATTTTCCAAAGGCCCGCCTCCTTACAAAAGTTACATGAGGTTTAAAGTATAAAATGGACTACAATAATTTCTTTCCATTTTATAAAAATAAAAGGAACAGAAAATTTTTAATTATAAAAATGTTATTATACCTTTCTCAAGTAGTGACAAAAATACACTTTAAACAATATTTTGAAAAATTATGTTAAAAAAAAAATTAAATTGTTTGAGTAAAAAGAAGAGTAGCGGCTAATATGTACTAACGTTTTTCATTTATGATGCTGAAACACTACACTATCAAAAAACATATGTACATAGTACAAAGACATATGTAACACAAACAGTAATGTAACGGTCAATTATGCTGATAACATTAGGGCAAAATATACAACGCCATGAGCCGAAAAAGAACTCAAGCCTATTTAGCATTCGTCATGGCATCTAAGTTGGGACGTGGGATTGGAATGAGACCGGTCGTGTCGCAAGGTTAAGGATAATAGATGAACACAATGACTTAGTGAACGCAAGGCGCGTATAAAGACAGAGAGAGGCCTTTAACACGATGGAACGATTGTATAAAAGAATTGTAAAATATTTGATCTAGACCGTACAAGACGAAATAGTTACAAAATAGAATTTACGGAGGCCCATGTGCGTCAGTGGACGATTTATGCCGAGAAACGTTGGTCAAAAACTGTCTTAAATTTGTCATTGCATTTTTATAATCTTGATTAAAACCATAGTTTAAAAATGAGACATAATAGTTTTATTAATGTTTATGTTCCATACAGGAAATTGCATAGAGTACTTTGCATTCCGAGATAAAATGAGGAGAGAATGCGGGTGCGAGTGAGTCACTTTAGGTCGTCAAGCTAGATTTCAAGAAACATTAGGATTATTCATTTTTGCAGATGTAACAAATATCTGTTTTATGTGACAGGAAAACTTAACATTTTGTCAGACAGAATAAAAGAATATATCTGACACACATTCAGAAAACGTAAATATTTTAGTCACCAGTAAAGAAAATATAATATAAATATTTTTTCCGAATTTCAGGTTGGTAGCTTAAACTATCGAAGAATGTGTAATATTAACAATAAACTATTTGTCAAAAATGTTAATTTATTCATCGAATAAACAATGTACAACATTAAAATGATCAGACACACACACTCACACACGCACACTAGAACTCGTGTTCCGGATTTGATTACGCAAATTTTGGGTTGACTCCTACATTTCTATATCCTTCTTTTCTGATGGCTTTCCCATGAACTTGATATAATATGGTGCATGCGTTGTGTTGAGTTGGCGGGGAGCCTTTGCGCACTTGGCTTGGCGGGCGTCCGGAACGAGCCCGATGACCGCCAAAGGGAATCTGAACTTATCAATACGAAGGTACCTAGTAGTGGAACGGATACCGCCACACGATTTTTAGTTAGATGGTGTTTTGGATCGGGGCTTACTGTCGTGGTACAGTTTCTGTTACCGATACGGACGGTAGGTGCTGACCGTCTCAGGTTCAACCGGCAGACGCCTTGAGGCGTCGGCCATTCCCTACGAAGCAGAGACCTTACGTGCCGATGATGATGCTTAAGGAAGTGTGTCACTGAGGAGAGAGGGGGATGTTATGTTTTGGTAGTTAAGCTCCAGGGAGAATAATCTGAAGTACGATACAAGAATGACTTTTTGACGGTCATCTAGAATAGCCCGAGGGCTTTTGACCTGAACCGGGAGTGGGATTCTGTTTCGGAAGTAAGTCTAACGAACGGTGCAGGTTTGTGCTTGCAAACCGCGGGAACAAGGAGTTACATAACAAATAACGAAATAGGTATATAACAAAGAGGGACAACGTGACCCCAGGATAAACTGGCAGGTCGTTCGTGTACACAAGGTACAGAACGGGGTTGCGGACGGAACTCTGCCGAACGCCGCCGGCGACGGGTCCGTTCGGTTGCCGAGGGACGACCGAGAAAATGCACAGTGGACATAGGGATGTGAGAATGGTCCAACCTAAAGAACTTTAATGCACGTCCAAAGAAAGCGTCCATAGACTCTTTTTGTTGGCGGCGTCAGACATTTGCGTGATAAGCGGATCAACTGTAGGGTAGTCGAATGCTCTCTGCTGAACCCGAGCTGTTCCCTGCGGATGAAATCGGCTGGCAGCGGTGACATACGAACCAGCAGGAAAGTTCGAAAACATTGGAGATGTCTGGTAAGACAGATATGGTGCGATAGCTCTCTGCAAGCTTTCACGGATTTCGTGTTTTTGAAATCATATTTCGAAGTACTGTAGACGGAGATAAGAGCTGAATAGCTCAAAGACATTTTCAACACCTTCAGCAGGGAGATGCTACAATTCGGCGGTCCCAATCCGGTCAGTCCGCTCGGCGGTTCAAACGTGAGGTAGATGAAACAAGTTCGGTGGGTCTGGTAGATGGCGGGGAAACGTCCTACGACTACTTGTACGAACAGCGAATTGTGTCATCATACCGTCGGAAAAGATCCAGCCCTTGTCGTCTGCCGCATACACAATTCCGTTTGGAGATTTCTAGGGAGGTTGCGAGCACTCTCCTCGCGGGTCAGTCTACTCGCAGTTCTCAGACAGAAGCGGGGCGATTTCTAAAGACTCGAGCAGGGACTCCACTGATCAGATTTTATGTTCAGCAGTAGTTGGACGGTGGGTTGGGAGCGCTGTTTAACGGTAGGTCTTGGGTTTTATGCCACTTGAGGCGGAGATTATGCTGTAGCCGGATGGTAAGTGTACGTGTGTCGTTCATGACAACTTAAACCAAATTCTGAAGATGAGTGGCTCGGAGATCCAGATCAACACTAATAACAACCGGGGACGCTGGTACAGATGGAAATCGTCGAGACAGTTCGTCATGATAGGAGCACCAATTGACCCTGCTAACAAGAAGATCTAGAAGTCGGTTTGAAGCCAACAGCTTTTAGGCGGTTATGAAAAAGGGGAATGTGATCAAACGAGAGGTCCGATACAGGCAAGGCCTGAATATGATGGGAATTATGTACCTGAGAATAAAAATGTTAAGAACGTTTGGTCGGAGACTGGAGTAAAGAAAGTAGTAGGACTGGTAGAGGACGGGTGTTCCATTTGTTCCGGGAGGGGAAGAATATCCCACTCTTCGGGCTGGAGCGCCGTCCTCAGTCTGAGCCGAAAATACACGAAACATGGCACAACTCCGATCCAACATCTTTCAGCGTCACCGCGCAGCTTTCAATGACTAATGTGTCTGATGGGGGAAATGCTGTATGGGATATGCTCCAGTATACCTGATTCGCGAGATGACAAGGGACGAGGGGTGACGTGGTTGAGGGCAGCGATCCTGATAATAACTGATGTATGCTGGAAGTGGAAATCTGTGGCAAGAGGCCGGGTGAGTCTTGCAGAGAAGCACGGCATCGGCATGGAGTAAGCAGCTCCTGCAACGTCTGTGATTGACCGGTTGATCTCTCTAGGAACTGCAGCAATATGGCGTGAAGCCCGTCCTCAGCTTAATACAGCCTCGATGGTTCCACCACATCGCACACAATGCGAGGGCTGGTGACAGAAAATAAAAACAGTGGCCGAACACTTCGTGGGACAGGGCCGCTTGACAAAGGTTCAAATACGCACCCGAGACCGACAAAAACCATGGATGGAGCGGAAGTCACGGCCTGTAAAGGCCAGTAGCTACAGTAAGGTGCCTTGGCACTTTGCATCAATTTTGACCATTGGAAGCGCGGTTCTAGAGAGGAAAGAATTTAAGAATAATTTGGATAGTTAGGGGTGACAATTGGCAAGAGTTTAGATTTTAAGGGACGCATACAAAATGACAGACCGACAGACAGATAGAGTTGCTTAAGTTACTGACAGTTTCACTGGGCGTGGAAGAGATTTGTTGACAGCAGCATAGAATCCTAACCTTCCAGAACGCAGTTTAACGGTTGCGGCAGGGGATTGGGGTCAACATTTGAAACCCTTTCGAAGATACGAAATCAATGTAAAATTCGAACGGTGTGGAATTAGATCAGCACTGAAAACCCACTGAATCCTGCCACACGCAGAAACCACACAAACACACGGCCACAAAAATAACACGCACCAAGTGTAAAACAAGCACTACCACAATGAATAATTGGAGAGCAATTTGACATAACCTACCGCGCCAACTGCTCAAGGTAGTTGTATTTGTTACGGCGTTGCTCCTTTATACAATAGGTCTTCTACTTTCGGGCATTCAAAATTGATACCATTTATTCAAGATTCGTACTACAACTTTGGACTTTCGAACACTGACAAAGGTGTGAGGAAGTGTGTAAGTGTTAAGACAAGTGTACATATTCGTTACTATTCCCGCTACTAAGGTTTTTACGAGTATATGCAGGTATCCAAACAAGAGGCACAATATTCTTCAAATCTATTAAACTGTTTGGATATGCCGATGACATAGATATTGTGGTAAGGTCAGAGAATGATGTAAAGAAGGCATTCACAGTATTATACCATTCCGCTGAGGAAATGGGACTAACCAGGACATGTACAGAAAATGAATGAGGAGGATGTTCTCAAAAGGATTATGTAATGTACACCAGAAGGAAAGAGAAGACGTGGAAGACCTAGACTACGGTGGATTGATGGAATTCTAGAAGATGTGAAAGTGCTTGGAGTGAAAATTGGTGGACATTGGCTAAGGATAGGGAGGTTGGAGGGAAATCCTGAGGGGAGCTGAGGCCTACGGTGGACTGTGGAGCTACTGATGATGATGACTGTGGTTTTTGTTTGTCTGTTAATATAAGAATGCAAAGTGTTAAAGTGTTAATTGTTTTATGTAATAAGACTGTGCTGTAAGCTATTTCAGAAACACTGATAATAAACTTTACTAATGTACGAAAGTGATTAATGTAACATGTTACTCTATTATGTTTTTTGTAGTAAGAGTGGTCACATGATGTAAATTTAAGCGAGAATAATATCCGACTTTTTTACAGTACAGTTAATAGAACATATCCCACTAACTTACGTTATGCCAACAGTAAATACAGCGTACTGTACATGCTCTACAGTACTCGACTTTCGGGCAAATCGAGTTTCGAACACGTTTTCGGAAACGCATTATATTCGGAAGTTGAGGACCTTCTGTATTTTGCTGGCGACTTGTGTAGACTGTTATCTTCTTGATTTATATTCGCCACTCTTCATTTGGCTATCCTTCGTATTGGCTGTTGGTGGAGAGGTGTTCCATGGTAACAGTATTTGCGTTTATCGTCTTTGAAATGTAGTAGCCAATGTCGAAGTTCATGAATCTGCACGACTTCTCTGATTTTCCAGTCCGTTTCGTTGGACATTGTAGCTCTGTTATGTCCATCCTCACATTTTATAACGTTGTTGGACCAGCGTTGACTTGTCGCAATTCTTTTTGGGACCTTGTGTGTTCATTTCTTTTTTCCGTAATCCTTCGGTTCATGAGGTCCACGCATGAACTACCGCAGTCTGCGCAGGGTGTTTCGTACGGGATCCCTATCCGGAGAAGTCCTGTTTGCTGTCCTGATGATGTTAATTTTCTGTTAGGTGTCGAGGTTGGTCTTTAAACTGTGGTTGTTCAGTACTTTACTTATGGAATCTTACTGACTGACACACGAGTGACGTATATTACAGTGTTCGGTATCCTATTTTCTCCAACCTCTAAATACATACTCGGATGAGTGACTAACTAATTCATGACCTATTCATTTAGTACGCTTCGTTTGGTCTAGATACATATTACTGTGTGAAAGTATACCGTTGATACACGCATGTATATTATACTGATGCACGATTTTATAGTTAAGCTAGTTGTTTGCTATGACTATACTATTACCGAGATTTGTTGTCTCATTAGAGTAGCGGGGAACGTGTTTATGTAGTAGGGGACTGTAGAACGTAGACATGTAGAACGTGCCAAGAATGAATACTTCGGTAATACCAGTTGACATATTTGGCTTTGCGACGCCGTGATAATAATAATGATATTAACAATAAAATTAACAACAAGCACCAGTTTATTTTCCAAAACCGTTATAATCACCATCATCCTGTCTAGGTGTAGTGGTGATGATACTTGACATTGTTTTATAATACCTTCACATTTTGTTAGCAGAAGAAGTTTTCATTTGGTGTAATCAATTCCACTTAATGTCACGGAAAGGCTTTCTTTTGTATTGCTTCAAGCCTCAAGACTTTCCCAAGGAGAGCTATCACAGAAAACCACAATAGTGCACGAGTATTTGTTTCAGATAAGTTTCACAACTCGTTCACACATCACTTTCATGCCATACTATAATCCTGCAGTTTTCACACCGCCCTTGTATGTAAATAGGTTTGTATTGTTTTGTCTGTCGTATTTGTGTATTTCATAAACACACGTTGCGTATTTAAATTTTGCATTTTTTTCTGTTAACCACATTATTTCGAAACTAGGTCGGTGACTGTAATTTCTGAAGTAGGCTTATAAGTATTCTAACTGGTACGGCCGGCGTCAAATCTGTTAATGTTACTTTTACTATTCAAAGGGCTACAGACGTTTCGGTCCCATCATTGGAGTCTACCTTCAGTGTTACGACTTGAGAAAAGCAACTGGTACTCTCTTCACCATTTTCCCAGTACTGTGGCAAAAGAACTGTCAATTTGTCGTAACACGAACTTGGCTTCCAATGATGGGGCCGAAACGTCTGTTTTATTCAGCAGCATTAGACCATGGGTAATACCTTGATGAATAGTCAAAATAGTATTAACAGGGTATAAGTAGTCTAGTCGACAATTCTATCAAACTCAAACTCTCTTTCCTTTCAAACTCATCTGTGGAAACACATAATTCATAAAGTCTCTCGGTATTCCTGTAGACTTCTCCCATTAACTGTTCCCTCTAATAACATTGTTAAATAAACATTGGAACTAATTGTACCTCATACTTTCTTATGAAGAGGCTTCTTCATAATCTTCTTTTGTTTGTATCGTTTGACATATTTGAATTCTGATCACCCAGAAGTGAACGAAAAACCTACGTGCCATGGGACATCATAATGCGAATAATGAGGGGCTAAAGGAAATGGAAAAAAATCACTGAGTATGGTATGGATGTCTGTACGTATGGTGAGTGGAGAATGGCTTTTAAGACTTCTTTGGAACGGTCATTACAAAGTACGATACTAAGAGGGAGACAAAGAATGATTAGGGAAGAGCGAGTTGAAGATGTAGTCGGTGCATTTATTTTTCTCTTACAATAACTGGGGAGATAAAAGTGTAAAAGTGGATGGAAGAAGTGAATGTGTGTGTGTGTGTCTGCGGGTGTTGGATTAAAACTACTTAGGACCGGATAAGCTACTTAAAAGTTTTCATAATTATCATCATCTACGTCTTTCTTCTCTTCAGCAACCTTATTAACTGCCGTCTACTGATAAACACCCTTATCTTCCAGGCACCCTCTAAAATAAATGCAGTTACGTTTTACAGACAGTAATCAAGCCGTCCTTTCTCCTTGTAAACAACCGTCGTTGATGTCGTTTCACCTACACGCTAGTAATTTCCTTCATAGTGTTTCCTCTTCTTACCCACATCCATTTTATGATTATAAAGCATCCATAAATATTATCGTACGTAGTGAAGTTTCATGTTTTTATTGATTATTTTTTTATCTCTTGTATTATCTGGATAGTCATTTCGTCGCTTCTCCGGTCAGTCTGCAGTTTTTGAGTCCGTATTCACGTGTTTTTCGAATACAGTTTTGATCTAAATCATTACGAAAGTTCACTTGTTAAAAAATATTTCTTTGTAAATATTTTAGTAGTTTGTTAGCTTTTATAACATTTCTTTTCTAAAATTATTCAACCTGTTTTTTTTTAATAAATAGTTATTGGCATTGCATATTCATTCCAAGCTACTTCGGACAAAAAATTAGTTATACATTTCGTTTTTTATATGAGTAGTTTCCAATGCTGGTTATTAAAACTGGTGAAGACGGTGTTTATGGAATTTATATTCCGTACCCGTTACACGTATAAGTTACGTAATTAATTAATGATTTTTTAATTAACGTAAATAATTAAATAATTAACGTAATTTTTTTAATGATTACTATTTTTTAGTTAAATTTTACCAACACAAACTTTTCCAGTCTTGTATTCGAATATAGGAGAACCAGGTGGTTTTATTTCCGTAAGATAAAGCGTTATTAATATCCCCGCTTGTGTGTGTTTCGGGACTGTTGCGAATTTACCGGCCACGGGCCTAAAAATAATTTCCGCATCAAAAACAAATATTTGTGTGATTCTTGTTTACATCAAAACATGTAAGAAGCTCTAGTTCGGAATTAAATAGATTTGTCTGACAAATCTAACATTTTCTGCAAAAACTTGTAAAATACTAAATTGTCAGTTTTGAAGAGATAAGCGTCATTTTAAATGTTTATTTTCTCTTCCACTTTTATGCATATTTTGAGTTTTCTTTAACTGTATATAATTTAAATTTTTTATTGATGTTTGGCAAGAAAATTGTTGTATGAGCAATTTTTAATTAGTGACGTTTTAAAAATTTAGAATGTCATACTTGTACAAGGTTGAATTCATTGAGCTTTAGCTGAAGGAAAGGTTGTTGCCAATCGCAAAATCCGGCTGGGAAAACGTCTGGTTTCTTACCTTATTACCCAACACAACAAAGTCTAATTTTTAGCGTAAAGATTTCTTGGGCGACACATTGCTGTCAACAAACATAAATAAGATTAAGAAAAATATAAGGAAAATAAGAATAAGTGGCCCCCAAAAAAAGACGAAGGGAACAGAATTGGAGTTTTAAAACTAGTTGTTAATTTTTATTGCACAATGTTAGATTTTCTCTCTTGTATGTTGAAGTGCACAATACAACCAAAGTGCAATTTCTTGACCCCTAGGTCTTCTCAGCCTACGGAAATGTGTACCTGAGATAATATTGTGGGATAAGGTATAGTGGAATTGCGGCTAAAGTGTAGAGCCTTGTTTACAAGCCGAAAGGCTTAGCCTACTAAGCACCATTTCCTGCCACCCTAAACTATTTTACTGCTGCAAAAAGGAGCCATTATAAACATATTACAAGCTAACAAAATTTGGATATTCAGTGACGATCTCTAGGCATATATAGGCCTACTCGGTTTTCTTGAAATCGATGTTTACTCTTCATTCTTCGTATTGTGTCGTATTTGCCAATGGAAATTTCAGGACTTTAGAACATAACGTAACTTGAATGGTCACTACTGATTTTCGAAGAGTTTCGCAACGTATAAACATAGGGAGTGCCATAAGTTGCTTAACACTTGTAAATGTAATAAAATGCCTTCTTGTCAAGCGACTCATGGCCTACTCTGTATTGTTATGGTTCGCATGATAAAATAACTGCAGTTTGTACTCATTAATCAAACTTTAATACTTTTTGCGGTGTATGTTTTTGTGACGGTTAATTGTTACTTTTCATGTCGTCAGTTTATATGGAATAAAAACAAGCTATGAGTACATGATTTAAGTAAAACAACGAATCATATGAACCCTCTGTATGGAAAACAGAGTTTAGGTACGCCAGGAAACTAAAAAACCGTGATGGTGATGTTCATGTATAATAGTTTGTTACATTATTCTCGGTCTTTAAATCTGAGAAACAGATGTTTACTATCATTGAATTAATTTTTTAAGAAAACGATGTTTGGGTAGCCTGTGGGTGGGATTCGGTACCCGATAATCCTTCAGGGTAATAATTTCTAAAGCATAAACCCCATAAATAATATTAAATGTTTGTTTTATGTAAATTATTGATTGCAATGCATGTTCATAATAGTCGGCCTTGAAATAGTTACTGATTCTTAGTCTGGTCGAAGCAATGTTTTCTTGAAAAGTAGTATCAATGATGGAAAATGTCGGTTTTTAAAATTTAAACATAAATATTGTAACATAACAAAATTATCACGCTAAACATTTGACTTAATGCAACATAAATAAAGGAAAAAGTTCCATAGTGAGTGAGAAGAATAAATTATTTTAAGGATTATACTAGAAACTGTATATTAAGTCAATAAAATGTTAATAAAAATAAAAAATAACAAAGAAAACCATTGATTAAAATAACTTACTATGTAAAAACCAGTTAAACCAGCAGTATACCCAGTAGATTGGGGAAGCAGTAAAAAAGGGAAGGACCATAAAAAAAGGAAATAAAAGGGATGAAACCATATTAATAAGGGAATAATAATAAGGTCAAGATGCAGAGAAACCACAAGACCAGAAACTACTAATGTGATATTGAAAAAGGGACAAAATATATCAAGATCCCCACAAAGAGACCAGAACCAGGAAGAGATATTCCAAAATGATAGTCATGTAATACATACCATGAAACAAAATTAAAACTGATATATGTAGACACAGAACAAGTTACAAGATACAATCCCAGAAAACCAAATTGTATACTAGTTGTAAGAATAATATGTCAAAAAACTATTAAAACAGACTACTATTAGTGTAGCCAAAATAAAGGACACCTTATAATAAAGAGTGATATAAAAAATATATTAAAACAGACTACCATTAGTGTAGGAAATACTGGATAAAAACTAAAGAGACAGTCTAATGACTGAGTGTAATTTAGATAATAAAAGTGTTTTAGTGTTTAGGCATAATAACAATATGATAGGTATAAGATGTTTTTATTTTATTGTATGAACAAATTAAGTATAGGGAACACAAAAGACAGTCAATAACTGCAAGTGTCAGTAGTTATAAGATGTTTTTATTTTATTGTATGAACAATTTAGGTATAGGTAACACAAAAGACAGTCAATAACTGCAAGTGTCAGTAATTATAAGATGTTTTTATTTTATTGTATGAACAATTTAGGTATAGGTAACACAAGAGACAGTTAATCACTGAAAGTGTCAGTAGTTCTAAGGTGTTTTTATGTTAATATTTTAGCAAAATAGTTATAGTAAATAAAAAGAGACAGTGAATAACTGAAATTGTTACTAAGAATAAGATATTTTAATAGAATAAGGTTGTGATAAAATGAAACATAAAAACAAAGGACAGCCAAAGACTGATAATAATATGTTCTCATTATAATTCTAAGTATAGAGAAAATTAGGCATAAGATGTTTATGTTATGGTTCAATGATGTTATTATTATAAAGAAAGTTTAGTAGATACAAGATATTTCATTGTATTTTAAAATCATGTCATTTAATTTTCCATTGTGTAAGTCAGAGAGGCAAGTAGGACATAAAAATGTAATCATTTTATTCAAAACAGTAAACCATATATAATGTACAAACAGACCAGCTAAGACACCATTTTAGTAAACACAGACTGGCATATAAACCAAAAAATTATCTATCAGAGAATCAATCTATGTAATAGGAATAGAATTCAATATATACAATACAGAAATTGAAAATATAATTAATACAGATACAGTTAATAGCAAATAGAATGACAAAGGAAAGGAAATTAACTTCTTTTGGAAACAGTTAATAATAGGCCTATGATAGTAATCAAATCAGACTAAACAGTAAATTAATCAATATTGAAATATTTTAACAACCAAATTATTAACAACCAAGTAATCACGGAATTATTAAGTATATTCCATGGAAATATTATAAGAAAAAAAACAAATAAAAACCATTAAAACACCGAATTTGTACAAAATATGAGGCATACAATCATTATATAAAATTGTAATTTTTGGGCTTAAATGAGCTTGAAACAAACCCAGCTATATATCAAAAGATGTAAAATTAACTAATCAATATTACTGAATAGTTAGATTCATGTAAAATTAAGAAATATTTGAAATACAGTAAAAAATAAGAAAACTTATTATGTATATTTAGATGGTGAACCAAGTCTTAGACAGATATTTTTATAGTTAAACCATATAAAGGGGAAAAGACATAGCACAAATTACCCTGAAACGACGACGTTGCGTCTATTAGTCTATTGTTAATCGTAAAGCCGAATGGTTGGAAATGTGTTAGCAGAGTACTGAAAACAGAATAATTTGTGTAAAATCAAGTGTGGTTATGCGGCGTGTAACGGAGATGATCTAAAAAGTGAAAATAACCTTAACTATCAATTTCTAACACTTCACAAATTTCCAAAACACAGTAATAACACCATAAAACTCAACACAAGAAATCAACAGCCATTTTGAACAATTTTGGACCGAATTCACAGAACACCAATACACATATTTGAACACCGGACACAACACAAGAAACCCATCACGGAAACGACATCGTAGAAGACGAGAGGACACTCTACACTATATTCCTGGACCAACACCACTTCGCAGAAAAGGGAATATCATTTTATTTCTGCGGGAGAAGCTCAGCCAATTCCTGCAGCATAACGGTTAAAATCGAGGAGACGGCGGCCATACTTGTTTTACTCACCAGCTCGGTGCAATGCCTGCTTGAAGGGAGTGACGTCATTTCTTCGACTTGGTTCGAAATTCAATTTTTTCTAATTGACAATTGCAATAATAATTTTGTTCTATTTCAGCTATTACCATTTAGTTTAAGAATACCTGTTAAGAATGTATCTTGTTCCTTTGCCCTCTGACCATTTCGACTCGTTAAAAGAACCACAAATCTAAACTTGTAAAAATATATTTGTTAATTTTTTCGCTACCGACTGGAGCAAATATTAGCCAATGCCTTGGTCATGCGCATTTTGACTGGCGCATAATTTTGAATGTTAATAAACGCAAATCATTACTCAGTTACCAGAATTGTTTTTATTTCTATAATTAATGTTACTATTATTTTTTTTTTAACAAAAAAATAATTTACAGTGAGAGAATAGATATATAAGGAAATTACACACTCAATTAATTAATTAATTATTAATTAATTAAATTAAATAATTAAATCAAAACTCAATACAAGAAAAAAAAATATTTTCACAATTTATAAAGTTTGATTTATTTGTTATTTATCAATCAATCACACCTAGTTATAACATATTTATATTAAATCTATTTTTTGTATTTGGTGAATCCAAAGTGGAGCTGTATCGTCGGGGAGTTCAATACCGAGATCCAGACAACATACACGATTCTTATTATCTATATCCTTATATTTTATTTATTATTATATTTGAAATTATATTACAAATTGACTAAACCAAACAGTGGGGTTAACAGTCAGGGCAAATCTATATAATCAACACATAACACATATCAATATATCTTTTTATTTTTATATTTTTAAATTTGTAATTTTATATATTACAATATTAACGTGTTAAAATTTATAGATATTACTCACGGTATTAAACGATAAGCCTGACATAACGCGAAAGGGCATTCCATATTAAGTGATACTACCATGTTATTATGCGCCAACCACTATACACTATACTATACAAGCAGTTTCAGCTACTGATGATGGCAAGACATAGAGTGATATAAACGTCTTGACAATTGTTTCACTGAAGTTTCACTGTTTGTTATAGTCAGAGAATGTATCAGTCACCACATAAGTTGCATCAGTACTTTCAGCCACTACAATAATGAGGCATAGCTTGACGCAAATGATTAAAAAATGCATTATTATAAGGTGTTACGTCTTTGAAAACTGTTGACACAAACTAATGAGAGCGAAGGAGAGCAGACAGTACGGGACATGAATTTTACTGAGGACAAGAACGAGATTCTGAATACACATAGTTAACTGTTATTTTCTAAGTCTTCTAAATAGTAAAGTGAAGAAGTGACAAAGAACAGTAATACTTATATGAAGAAGTAACAATTACTAGACTTCAACTATGAAACAGAGTTATTATAATTAGCGCATTAAATATTAAATACGTATATACGGCCACAAAGAAAGGCAATCTTTCTTGACATCAACTGTGACGTCATAGCGAGCGTCGCACACTCTAGTCTCGGGGGCAGCAAACACCTTTACGTTGCACGTTAACACGTTTCTAAGATAGCAGTGGAGTGACATACTTTCAATCGCAAACGTTTGATTCTACGAATTTTATCAAACAACATTGTAACATTATCATCTTATATTGCCAAGCTTATATAGTGAAGATGTATGCGTTGTAGAATATTCTACTAAGTTTCTAAAATCAATATTATATTACCTGAACGTAAATGAAACTTGTTGCTTTCCTAGCTTATATCTTACTAAAGGATAAAAATACATTTCACTTTGTGTGAATTTTTATCTACTAAAAAAAAAACAATAAAAACAAATAGGTAAGTCGCATTAGCAACAAAATTAAAGAGATCCTACTACGGAAGAAGCAAAAACCTTAAAGCACAGCACTTAAGACAAGAACACTTATAGAACAAAGAAGACAGGGGACTGTAGATGAGCAGAAATCAACAGAATCATCATAGAGAATATTAAAGAAGACAAGAAAAAAGACATGAAATTTAGATAGGAAGAGTGACTGAGCAGAATAAAAACATGAAGTGCTTAAAACAAGGGATTGCAAAATGTTAGAAATAAGTGTTACACAAAAATAATAGAGGGGTAAGAATACGAGGATAACATGATACAAGAGATTTTGTTTAAGTGACACAACAGTACTACACAGTTTTTCTGAACACAAATAACCGCCGTAGGAAATCCTTGAACTACAAGAAATAAAAGGAAAAATTGTTAACGCCGATACACAACGGTAAATTAGTGAACAAAAATAGAAAAGGCACTGAAAGAAGTGAATAATAAAACTATAATTGAGAAAGTTGTGTTAGTGGTTATAATCACAAACAGAATTATCACTGTTGCACACCACTATAGAAAAATTATTCCGATTAGCGCTTTCAAGCTTCACCGCTCATCGGCAGATCGGAAATAACCTGGTTATTTCCGTTATTTCCGATCTTACGATGAGCTGTGAACCTTGAAAGCGCTAATCGGAATAATTTTTCTATAGTGGTGTGCAACAGTGATAATTCTGTTTGGAATAATTAAACGTCACCTTGAGTTTTACAGGAAGTATCGCCCATATTTCACAGGCGTATATCTCTCATCAAAACAATAAATTAGTCAATTGAACATAGCTCTCAAAACGCTTTGTTTTTTCTGATAACCAATTGAAAATGCTCTGTGTAACGACTCTAAGAAAACCATAACACCTGGAGACAATATTTAACCAATAAAAATAAAATGCAGTGTCAGACTAGGAGATACGATCTCACCAAAGCTGTGAAGATAAAATCTTTAGAAGACGCATACAATTCAAAATGCATGTGAAAAATGAACTGGGAAAGGCATGGGACTAAAATGAGGAACACATTTTGTTAAGATATGCTGACGGTGCAGTATTAATAACAAATAACAAAGAAGTACTAGCATTTATATTAAAGTGTGTCTAGGTATAAAAATTCTTGCGTGTCTCAACTTTACATCCGAGAGGTGATAGTTTGCCTAAGTCTTGTATATCCAGATTCCGTCCATCTTCATGCCGAACACTCAAAGGTTCTTAGATTTAAGTCGGATATCTGAATCGTTTTCTTGAACAAAGCGTTTAATCACTTTAGCTAATATTTCAATAATAATAGCTTCGCAAAACTATTACTTAACATTTCTGGTAACTGAATAAATCTACAACACTTTCTTTTCATTTGTGTAATAAAAACTTATAAGTAAATTTGTGTTTGATGTTTTATTGTTGTTGTGGTGTAAAGTTGGAGTAAAGGTTTTTCCTTGAATTAAATTTCTTGTTATTCCATCACAGGTACAGAGATGGATTTATGTTTAAACTTGAGTTGTATTTTCTCCTTTGTTATCTTGTTAATATATTCTTGTTAAGATTCTTTAATCGCCTGAAGTAAGTAAAGTTTTCTACGAAACTTTTTGCTGGGATTTATATGTTGTTCCTTGAGCGTGCCAATTAAAATTGTAAAAATTAAACTATTTAAATATTAATATAGCACAACAATAAATATAGCTACTCAAACATTTTAATGAAAGACAGAAATCTGTTATGAACTACTACTGCTGCTGCTGCTGCTGCTGCTGCCACTGCTGCTGGTGCTGATGCTGCTGCTGCTGCTGCTGCTGCTGCTGCTGCTGCTGCTGCTGCTGCGCTGCTGCTGTTACTACTGCTACTACTACTACTGAATACAGAAGAAGAATAACGGGTAAGACGTAAGACCTTGTGTTGAAGAACAATAGGCCTAGCCCGAAGAAATGTGTCAAACAGTTCTAAGGTAGTTTCCTAAAAGAGGGGACTGAGGTGGTATTCCTTTTTAAAAAAAGGTTGTAGATAAAAGTTCTTCTTTAAATTATTTTAATTACAATTACACTAAATGACGACCGTAATCAAGTATTTAAAATTCTCAAATTTTAAGGTTTTATTCGATTTCTAATAGGTTTTAATTTTGATAAACTTTTTTCTACATTATATTGACACAACGGAAGCAAACTTTAAAAATGTTAAATCATAAGGTTGAATTTCTGGATCACTTCCATACTATTTAGTATTATTGAAACTAATAATGTTAAAACTTCACTCGTGAATATTCCAGATATCGTTTACGTAAGCTTTGTAATTTAATTATAACTTTTGAAACTGCTTCACCATTTGTTTGTGATATCTCACTTTCAGTATCTTTTGGAATTTGTAACGCATTATACAATTACAAACCACACTTTCAAGCCGACTAATAGATTGTTGTAGGAAACAAAAGTAGATTTAAAATAACTCAAGTTTCCAGACAAAGCGGCTAAAAACAGTTCTTGAACAGTTTTAATTGCATTTCAATTACTCCCATAAGATCTATTAAAAATGTTTTCTAACTCACAGTAACTTGTACAATAACAGTTTACAGTATCATTCCAACTCCCCCATTATGTTATGACGGTTCCTGGGGAAGGGGTAAAAATTGTACCTCTTCTTTTAACTTCAGTAATTTTGGAGGAGTTAACGAAATCCAATTGTAATCAATACTTTTACCTCAGATTTCTGTCCTCGAACTTTTTCACCCACTCGGAGAAGACACACGTAAGGCAAATACATTAATACACGATGGTAGATAACATTCACAATTTGTACAGCAGCTGAGTGCGCGGATCTACCACTTTTTTATAAATAAAATTTATTTAGCTTCGTATAAGAATAACTGGAAGTCGTAACGACTAACCGGCGACGTCGCATATCTTCAGTTTGACTTCATTCTTGTAAACCAAAAGTATACTGGAGTGTAAAAGTATTCTTATTATTACATAAAGAGGGAGAAAAGGTTATTTAATACAGCACAATGTTTCTTATTGTAGTATAAATAATAAATAACATCTAGTGAAATATAAAAAAACAGTGGGCTACGATGAAAAAAAAATGTTATACACGTTTTGCTAAAATATACTTTAGAGGTAAAAATTGTAAATATATGTATTCATTCGACATTACGAGGGCATGTCATATATCGGAGCTTTAATTATGGTTACACGAATTTTTTAAGTCATAAATGTATTTGGTATAATTCACGTTTAATTAGATTTTTTCTCGTTAACTGTATATTTAAATACTTATCAGACATACTGACAGATGACGTGAGTATCCTTATCTTAAAGGCTTATTGCTGTGGTGTGGTTCTGAACATTTCTAACAGAGAAAATTAACTTTACCTGGTCTACTTTCTCCTCTATTTCTGCACTGAGAAACCATACCCATTGTTTTATTAAAATCGCTTCGTTTTAAAAAACAATTTTTTCGTTCGCGTAATTGTTGATAACCGTTAAGTTCATAAGTTCATTTATACGGATAGACTGTACTTATGTCTTTACTACAGAATGTAATAATACGTTTACGTGTGTTGTAAAAAATTTGTAATTATTTAGTGTTAATTGTGTCAAAATGTAACTTCTCTTATCATTTACGGGTAAACCGTATTTCGCTCTGCTGCATTCAAATGTTGCCGCCTCGCCACCTGATTGGCGCACGGCTTTCTGCAGTGTTGACTCGGCTAGCGTTTTGCTTTAACGCTTTCAGTTCAATAATTCTTAGTTGTTATTATAAATTAATTGAATCAAACATACAGAATTGCAGATTGAGAACATTTATTAACTCTTTGGAAGATTTCAATTACTTCATGATACATCACATTCGTTTTCTGCACCGGCTATTACACTTGTTCGGTTGGTACTTGCTCAGTTTGTATACAAAGCGTCTTTAACGTTAGTTTACAGTTATATATGGTTTTTCTCAGGGGTGTTAAAAAGTCCTTTCGGCTACAGAAATATATACTTACGGCTAACACACACAAAGTTATAACAATTCTTAATCCTAGTTACATAAACAAATTAATATCTCACTATTTTCAATTAAGTAATTACCAATGAAAACTTGTAAAGAAATTTTTTGGTTAGTTTTCGTTTGTCAAATTTATTTATCAAAAGGTTCGTCAATTATTTATTATATTTTACCTTTAATAATTGCTAATCGATTAAAGTTTAAATAGTGAATTTAACAAAGCATTTATTTCTGAATCGGAATAGTGATCAGTGAAGTGAAATAGTTATTTATTAATTCTGACCAAAAAATTGTGACTTCGATTATGGGATAATGTTTATACTCATCGGTTTTCCTGCTGAAGATCCTGAGGTCGTCTTCTTCTTCCGGATTACTCCTGGGATGTCGTCTTCTTATATTTTCCAGAAGTTTATTCCTCTCGTCTCGATGATTTTCCTCGCTGACTCCGGCCTCGCATTCCTTCGGTTATCGTCCGTCTTCTTCTATTAAGATGTTCCAATGATCCTCATTTGGTGTCCGTTGTCGTCTCTCTTCTTCACTGCGTCTTCCCGTCTTCTTCAGATAATTTTGGTTTGTTAATAATTTTTTATTAAACAAAATTTTGTTCAGGATTCCCTGGACTATTGTTGTTATCTCCGTCTAGTTTAAATTAAGTTCAAATTTACTTTAATAATAAAATTTTAGTGCGAGAGCTCCTCGATCCACCCTCGGCGTTGGTCAATAATACAGTACTGAAAATCTAACGGTTTTTTGGCAATAAAATTCTTGTTGCTATGGTTACCTAATAAATTATACTAATTTTCATTGGTTATTAACTTAAGTCATTGTTATGTTTTAACGTCTTTTTTAGTCTAATTTTACCAAAATATCTTCAAATGAAGATTCCTATCTTATACGAATAGCTAGAGTTATTACATGAGTACCATTCTTCCTAATTTTTCATGATGATCATTTTGATATCCCTCATGCCCACTTTTGAATAGCTAATTACATTTTTACTATTTTCCATATTTATATTTTACATATATTTTATTCAAAATTAGTTGTTAGTCATATATCTTGGTACTAGGAATACTCACTTAATCGGTTTACCCATTTGGTATATTCTGTCTTAACTTTGGATAATTATCTGTTCTCAAAACTACTAAATTTATATTCAACAGTTGGCCTAGAGCCTAGATTCTATTCTACTCCCATCTAACATTTCTTAATAACATCTCTGGTAATTCTAATACAATTTTATAAACAAAACAAACAATAAACATCAGTATTCCTAACTCTAATTCTTATTATAAAAGATTCCTTGTCAGGTTCTAGCCTGAAATAACTTTTAACTACCTTTTCTTTTCTCTACTATTATCTTGCTTATCCTATAATTTACTACAATAACAAAACTCTTACAATACTACTGATAAACTGTTCCTTACATGATATGTCTTATATACTAATCCCTTCACTTAAATACAGTGTCTATCCTTCTTATTTTACTACTCATTCTAATAACTTAATTCTTACCTTATTATACAATTCTGACATCCTATTACCTAAATTTATAATATCACAATCAGTTTAATCTTACTTACTAATGTACATTTTATCAAAAATTGTTTAGCTGTTTATTACAGTCTGCTTATAAAATATTTTATTCTACACCCCCACTGCACTTTTCCTTTCATAGAAGGTTTCTTTATTTATTATCACTCTCACTTTGTTCCATTATATGCTATACCTAGCACTTCACCACTTATTTAATTTTACACACATTTTTAACTTACTCACTTGTTTATTCACACGATTTGTCTGATTATTTTATATCACTGTGTGATTATGGTCATGAATAACTAATTCACTTCCAAATCTTTCTGATCACTTTTAGTTATTACTTAAATATTGCTTTTGTTTGGCTCAAAGCGTCGTTTATTGGTTTTGGCTATTATCATTACTATTAGTTTTGGGGTATGGTTAGTTTCTAGCTCCCTACCTTATATTATAAGTACATTCTTTTATCAACAAGATATATGTGGCATTATTACTTTCCATTAATCTTATTATCCTAGGTAAATCTCATATACTACAATTATCAGTTCATTATTTTAATTACAATATACTGGTCATTATTTGGGATTATTTGATTGCACTTAGGTCTCGGCTTCTTCTTCATTGTCTCTTGGTTCCTTTGGTATTTATCCGATCTACTGTGGCAGGTCATTGTCAGTTTAATAGTCATTTGTCATTTATTGGGTTACTGGGTTATTGATCTCTAAGTTTATAAGTTTTTTACCTCTTATTCTTATCTTCAGCTTTTTATATTATAATTAAATACAATTGGATCTTCACTACTTTATGTCATGTTACAAGAATAACGTGCAATAATAAAATTAAGGATTATATTAATTGTGCCGTACTTCCTCCACCTACCGATCTACTCTACCGTTACCCCCTTTTACTCTTCTGAAGTGTGGTCACAGTGAAAAGAGAAGTAACAGGACAACGAATTATTATCCAACTGGTATCTGGGAGTAAAAGTCTAACTTAAATTAAACAATCTATATATGAAAATAACGCATTTGAATTTTCCTAATGACAGTATGGAGATTGATGTACAGAGTATTGTTCCCATAAGGTGGTGTCAAAGTTAAGGAAATTTTTCAGCTCATACAACTGATGAAAAGATGTCCAATTATGCTTCGTTTTCCGCCTGAATGTCTATATGAGCTCTAAAGAAAAAATAATTACTACCGAACGGGAGAAATGTGCAGTTGAAATTGAGTGTAGGCTTACACACTAACTTTAACAAGTACAAAACAAGAAAAAATTTTATCTTAAACATTGCAATTGCAATGGTAGCTGATTGCAATTTGTAATTTCACAAAAATCGGTATTTTTACAAAAATTTTCTTAATGCATAAAATATTATCTGTGTGATTTAATTGCGCGTTGTGATTGGTAGTAAGTGATGTTAATTGATTCTTTGTTGTAACTGCTATCTAGTAAACTAATTACATCCTTTACATGTCTCCTTTTTCACACCACCTTTGTTTGTTGCTCCTTAGCTGTTCCAACGAACGAAGGTGGTGTGAACATTTGTGAAAATGTCGGGTGACAGGATTCCAGTGGTAGCAATGGGATATATACCGGTGGGGAAGAGAGATGTAGGACGTCCAAGAGCGAAGTGGGTCCCGGAACAGGTTCAGGGTAAGCCTAGCCCTTGAGGTTGATGATGGCGATGATGACATGTCTCGTTTTTACATTTTTAGATAATGTTAAATTAGCTAACAGAATATCATGTGTTGATGAATCCATTATCTACTAAATCATATGTAGCAATTGAATTGTTTTCTGTCCGTCCCTGCTATTCCTAGCGTAGTCCTTCAAACGCTTTTGTATTCAGTACGCGGTTATTATGTTACTAGTCAAAAATTAATTTCCGATTGGCAGAAAAAGAAAAATTAAAATATTAAAAAAACATTTGTAATATGTCTGTTAAGTGACATACATATCTCTACTACATCTGCACTTAATGTCCACCCCCATAACTGGCAATAATTATATCGTTATACCATCTTTGACAATACATAGTTGAAACCAATGCCGCCAAGGTCAAGAATTGACGTAATTATTGAGATCTTACCAGCCAATCATGGTTACCCGGCCATAGTGTCACATATATGACACGATGCTATCCGTGAGGTGTACATCACATACCTGCTTTGTAATGTGATAATCCGGGCGCCTCATCGTGTATTCCAACATCTCCTCCTGGGCTGAAGATCATTACCCAATTCAATAGGCTTAGGGTTGGTCCTTTCCCAGAGGGTTACCTTGGAGGTAACGTTTAGCCACCATAACCCCAGGATGTCCCTCAATCATTGATTAATGAACTTCTGTAGCCTGTAGGTCAGCTGCTTAGTCACTTTCCAAGTTTCACATCCATAGAGCATAACAGCATTTACATTATTTTTGAATATCAGCAGTTCGATATTCATATTCAATTTCTTGGACCCCCAGATGGAACGAAGAGTCGAAATGCTCCTTTGGCTTTGTTGATCCTCTGGCGGTTGTAAGTATCCTCTGTTGCACCTTCATAAGGGGTAATGACGCCGCCAAAGAAAAGAACTTGTACACATTCTCGATGACCTGGTCCGCGAGCCTATTTTGTTGTCTTCAAGTTCTTGATACGTAACTCTTTTGTTCTTTCTGGCATTCACTTTCAACCCGACCTTCCTAGCCTCGACTTCTGGGTCTTCCACTTTTGTCTCCATGTCTTTAAAAATGTGGGCTAGCAGGCAAAGGTCATTCGCAAAATGCAGGTACTTTAGTCGTTTATTGAGATTCCACTGAATTCACCTTTGTTCATTGCTTGTATCATCGCCAGGTCCGGTGCCATCAGAAACAATATTGGTAAGAGCAAACAACAATGTATGTTTAAACCAACTTGTTACATTTATTTAGCCCGAAAGCAACCTTTGGTGTCCTACTTGGCATCAGTAGTTGTCATACATATGATTGACGAGGTTAGGATCTTCTAAGGACTGCCAAAATTTCAAGTCCTCTCCACATTCTAAATCAAGTTATGCTGTCAAAGGCTTTTCCAAATTTACGAACAGTATGTGGACTGTTGACTGGTGTTCGTTCGACTGGTCTGCTATTAATCTTAGAGTATTTATCTTATCTGCAACGACCGTCATTCCCAAAATTTCGCCTGATCGGTTTTCGTCCATCCGTACATCCTACCCTAGCGTACCGTGCATCCATGCACTTATATGCATACTACAAACGATTATTCGGAACAGAATCTTGCTTAGAATCGACAGCAGTGTATGCCAATTTAGTTGTCGCAATCTGTTAGTTCGCCTCTCTTATGAAGTTTAATAAGAAGTCCTTTGTTCCATTCATTCGCATCTTCTCATTAATCCAAATGGTTGACAGCAGTGAATAAAGAATTTTCGCTGTTCTCGAAGCATGTGCTTCCAGTAGCTTCGGTACAATGTTGTCCAGTCCTATTGCTATACTATTTGGATAATTTCCTCCTGTGGACGGTTCTACATTGATTGCTCGATCTCGCAGAACTTCCTTGAAGCTTCATGTTTCGTCAATCACTATGCAAACGAAAAAATAACACGAACCTCGGATTTGCAGGTAACAAGGGGTAAAAAATATCCACCCAACACTAGTACTCGTGCCCGTATTTCTATGAATTTTAGTTTGTTTTTACCACCCAAGTGGAGATTAATTATAGAATATCTCATACAATGGGAATGTTGAAAAATAATGGATTATACATCAGTCAGTTTAATTTAATTGATTTACCTTTTTCTGCAAATAACGAAACTATTAGTGATAATATAATCATTTAGTAATTATTCCTTACTTCGTTACACACAAACACCCGCCCGCGCGCGCGCTTACGGAAGCAACAAAAAAACAAGAAAACTAGAAAGAATAAAGCAGATTATACCCAGATAGTTTCTTATAATGAGAACTCACTGATGGATAGTATACACGGTCGATTCACAAAACCACTGGTACAAAATTAAACGAAATTAGTTTTTGAGAAAGCAATTATTTTAATTTAGTGTAATAACTTGAATCAAGTATAATAAAAAAAAGAGTTGTGTAATGAATTCATGTCATTGAGCTTATATTAATCAATGAAAATACTAAAGAGCTAATACATATAAACGTGTAACAATGTGATTAAAAACATTCATTAGGCGAGTCTTGTGGATTCGCGTGACGGTATTTTACAAATACTTGTTTTTAACTTAAATGTTACTATAACTTACATGCATTGTACATAATTTTTGTTGTAAATAGACTTTTATTTATCGATTCACATGGTAGCGTGCAAATTAATACGAACACAGGGACATATCTGTTTAACGCAGGGAAATTTCAGTTTATTTGTTCACGGTGGTAACACTGTTTAACCAAAACAAATTCTCTTAGTTGTGTTCATGTTGTTTAGTAGTTTGAGGTTATGTTCTTGGAGTTTTGAGTTTATTGTGTTGTGAATAAAATACTTTGAGTAAGTTTTGTTATTGCTTCTTCTGAAATTAGAATTTTAAAGTTTCTATACTTTGTGTAGTGTAGTGTAGTGCATTTGTAGTAATGAATATAACTCCCAGAAAACGCTCCAAGATTGTTGCTCTTTCTGAGCACACCAATAAGACACAGCGTCAAATAGCTAAGGAGTGTGGTGTAGGCCTAGGAACTGTGAATGCTCTTGTAAAGCAGTTCAAAGAAACTGGTTCGGTTTCACCACGAAGAAAGGGAAGTTGTGGCCGAAAAAAGGAAACTACTTCATCACAAGAGCGGATGTTGGTGAGAAAAAGTAAAATTGACCCTTCACTTTAAGCTGTGGATTTGAACCGAGAGTTAGCAGCTAGTGGAACAAACGTTCATGTGACAACAGTTCGACGCAGACTGCTTGCAGCTGGACGAAAAGCTCGCCGACCAATTAACCACCGCTTAGCTTTTAACCACCGCAATGTGCTAAAAAAGGCTAGCGTGCAAGGCCAAAGAACATGCAAACTGGACAATAGAAGACTAGAAAAATGTAATGTTTTCCGATGAGACACATTTTTTTGTTCAGGGACAAAAAGTACCTTACGTTAGAAAAGCAGCTAATGAAAAACGTCACCAGCGCACCTCCAGCAATCTGTTAAGCACCCCGAAAAAAAATGTTTTGGGGTAACTTTACTTCTAAAGGGCCTGGATCATTGGTTCCAGTAAATGGTATACTAAGAAGTGATGAATACATCAACATTCTGCAAACAAGAGTCATCACACAACTTCAAGACCTGTTCCCAGAAGGCAACGGAGTGTTCCAGCAAGATTTAGCACCATGCCATACTGCCAAAAAAGTAAAAGTTTTTTTCAACAACACAAAATTTCTGTTTTGAATTGGCCTGGCAATTCCCCGTATTTGAATCCAATAGAAAATTTTGGGCTATCGCAAAGCGGAGAGTGGAAAAAATGAACTGTACCACAAAAAATGCACTGATTGAAGCTGTCATAAAGGTATGGTTTCATGATGAAGAAATAAAAAAAATCTGCAACACACTTGTCGAATCGATGCCGAAACGTGTCTCTGACCTCACTAAGAACAAAGGAGGACATATCAGCTACTAGTTATTTTTCTAAATGTACTTGTGTGGTTTTGTTTGTGAACAAAGTAGCTTTTTATGGAAAAACATCTGTGTTCGGATTAATTTGCACGCTACTGTAGATCTTTGCAAGAAACAAGTTTCAACAAATTCTGTCTGACGAATAAAAAAGGCGCCATACAGCTTATCTCCATCTACTCTCTTGAACTTTCACTTACTCTAAGCCTGTTGGTTTAAAAGTCTGTCTGTCTGTCTGTCTGTCTGTCTCTCTCTCTCTCTCTCTCTCTCTCTCTCTCTCTCTCTCTCTCTCTCTCTCTCTCTCTCTCTCTCTCTCTCTCCCCCTCCATATATCTCTTTTTCTCCGTACGGGTTCAGCGCCACACACACACACACACACACACACACACACACACACACACACACACACACACACACACACACACACACACACACACACAACACACACATTATATAATTATGTAGACTTTTGTAAATATACATTTAATTATATTGCTTAACTTGTACAATGTTTTATACAATTAAAGGCACATTGTTTATAGTAAAACATTACAAAATATATGCGCCTCTATTTTAAGAACAAATAATTATTATTCTGATAAAGTAACATATTGTAACTGCCGTGCCAAGAATCACTTCATCGACAATACAACAATCATTTGGTGGCAAAATTAAAAAAGGCAGAACTCGAGGAAAAAAGTACGCTTCACATTCTCTAAACTTCAATCTACTGATAAAAAACACCAATAAAAGAAAGTAAGGAAGTCTCATTAGCAACAATATTAAAGCAATTCCATCACGAAAGGAATAAAAAACTTAATGCACAGACGAAACATTTATAGAACAAAGAAGACGGGGCACTGAAGTCAACAGAATCATCATGGAGAACATTAAAGAAGACAAAAACCTTTAGAGAGGAGAGTGATTGAGGAGAATAAAAACACGAGGTGCTTGAGACAAGGGACTGCAAAATGTTAGAAATAAATATTACAAAATAACAATAGAGATGTATAAATACGAGAATAAAGATGATGCAAGTCATTTTGTTCAAGTAACACAACAGTACTGCACAGATCTATTGAACACAAATGAAAACCGCGGTAGGAAGTGCTTGAAATAATAGAAATAAAAGTAAAAATTGTTAACTCCGATATACAACGGCAAATTAGCAAATAAAACATAAGAAAGACTCTGAGAGAAGTGAAGAATAACAAGTCGCCTGAAAGGGATGGAATATTAAAGAATTACTATAATTAATGTACAGGTATTGCACTTGGTTATGAATAAAACATTAACTAAAATTTTCTAGTAGTTAGTGGGATGCTGTCACTTTATTATTATAAAAAAAGGAGACAGAGTAGAATTCAAACATTACTAAACGTTATGTACAAATTGCTACCCAAAGTGTTGACAACTAGTGTTAAAAAGCATCAAATGTTGGCGAGAACGAGACAAAGGAAAAGGAGCATTCAAGGAGGTCACTAGCTTCCAGTTATATCCTTTTCATTCTTCTAGACCTCTAATAGCTAGCATAAACAAAATAGCTATTATAGAGGCAATGGATTATACGAGGTCTGTAAATTAAGTAATGAGACTAATCATGTTGGAGTCAATATGGCAACACTGTACGGTTTCCATTAAAACATTAAAACTATTGTGCGTTATAAAAATGAGTAACATGAATTACGGGGAACATTGTGCAATCAAGTTTTGTGTTAAAATCGGGCACAATTCTACTGAATCTTTCAAAAAATTGACAAAAGTGTATAGAGATGAAACTTTGTCAAGACCACAGGGTTTCAGATGATTTAAAACATTTTCAGATGGCCGGGAATTAATTAAGGGTGAGCCACGTTCTGGAAGACCGTCAACGTCAAGAACTGATATCAATGTTGATCGATCAGGGACTTGGTGAGGTGTGACCATCGATTAACCGTGAGAATCATCGCAGAACAACTAAATTTTAACCAGACTAGAGTTTATCAAATTTTAAGCAACCAAATTTAGTGTGAACACCTGGATGCTGTATCATGACAATTCATCTTGTCACACAGCACTCCCAGTTAATGTGTTTTTGGCAAAGAAAAATATCCCTGTTGTTCCTCAGCCATCTTATTCGCTTGATTTGAGTCACTATGACTACTTTATCTTCTTGAGATTGAAAAAACATCTCTAAGGACACCATTTTGGGACAATAGACACATTTAAAAAATGTAACCGAGCAGTTAAAAGAGATTCTAGTTTCTGAGATCCAGCACTGTTATGAAGAGTCAAAAATCCGTCTAAAGCGCTGTGTGGCTTCCCAAGGGAACTGTTTTGAAGGCGATAGAGTCTATATATAGTTTGACTGTAAACAAAAGGTTTTACTGAAATAGTCTCATCACTTAATTTACAAACCTCGTAGATAAACACTGGTTATTCTTTTAGATGAAAATCTGAATTGCGTACATTTTCTAACAAAACTAACAAAATCAGCCCTGGCTGTTAAAGCTAAGGATATGTAACAATAACACACAGTTGAGTTAGTCAAATTTTCCAGAACTCTTTTTTGAGCTTAAAATCTCTCTTGCATGTTTCAACTTAAAGCATTACGTACATCTGCATGTATGTAGATGACGCGAAGTACATCTGCATTCATGTAGGTAGCCTGGAGGATAAAGATCTCACTCGTTTCTTTAATATGACCAAGAGTAGTAATGAATTTTTGTATCTTTTTCTTTTAGTAATATATTAAACGTTTCTTTGACATTATAGTCATACCGTTACCCGTAATTGTAAACTTCAATCGTAATCAGGATAATAATAATAATAATAAACATCATCGTCGTTGTCATCGCCATCCCCGTAGCGGAAACTGTATTAGCATATTAGAGTAACGTAATTATAATTTGAATTGTTAGAATATTAATTGTAACTGTAACTGTAATCATTATCGCAAGCAAAACTACCACCCAACCCTAATCATAATTGGAAATACAATTGCAAACCATAACCACGCTCATAAGTATAATCATAAAAATAGTAAAAATTCAGAATTATAATCAGGCTCATATTCCTGTTGTTAATAACAACTTGATGATAATAATAATAATAATAATATTAATAATAATAATAATAATAATAATAATATCTTTGTAGTCATTGTAATCTTTATCGTCGTAGCCGTAGCCACTGCCATTGTGATTAACTTGAGCAATATTGCCTTGTAGTTTTTAATATTTTATGAAAATTAAAAGAGTAGAACGAAACAATGTTTACTATAGACGGAAGAATAAGGGCTTTTGTTTGTTAAACTCAAAGTACATAGGGAATTGTTATTATTACAGAAATACAACGGAAAGGATACTGAAATATCAATTCTCTTGGGACAATGAGAAGAAAATGCAGCACAAAAAGTATTTCACATCTCCACAGGGAATTTCCCCCTTTTATTTATATACACTAGTGAAAAAATTGAGAAGACAGTTACTGGTTTAATTCTGAAGAAAATTCTCTAGTTGGGGTGTTGACTCAGTTCCCACTACAACTAGGTAGCTGAGAGAGAGAGAGAGAGAGAGAGAGAGAGAGAGAGAGAGAGAGAGAGAGAGAGAGAGAGAGAGTGAGTGAGTGAGTGAGTGAGAGAGAGAGAGAGAGAGAGAGAGAGAGAGAGAGAGAGAGAGAGAGAGAGAGAGAGAGAGAGAGAGAGAGAGAGAGAGAGCGGAGGGGGGAGAGACGAAATACAAGTGAACAGAGAACAATAAATAGGGAATCGAAAAAGGAATACCGAGTTTAAGCTAGTTTAAGCATAAATGAAAACGGTTATCTTAAAGAGTATTGTAGTTAAAATTAACACTTGACAAGCTTTTGGAATAAACAGCAGTGATTCATGATGCAATTTATGGTTTTCCTTTTAAACACCAAACCTTTAGTCTCTTCGCATTCTCAGTAGCTGGACCAAGTTTTGCTAACACAAAAACAGTGTTATCTAAATTAAGGAAAACAATGAAAGTTTGTCAGTAAGATAACGACGTTTGTACAGTCAGAAAGCGGACTGATTAAGATTATTCACTTTAAAACAAAATGAAACTTGATATTTCGACGTTGTCGTCAATGAAGCACTTTCAATTAAGGAAATTAAATTTCGTGTGATATTTTAGCCTGTCTACAGCAGCTGCTGCACAGTTTGGCGGAAACGTACTCGATAGATTTATTTTCGGAACTGAGTCAGAGAGAACACAGTTAACCTTTCAAACAAAACTGATGTTGCAAACGAGGCAAAGACGTCTTACAATAGACATCGATATTGCCACCGTCAAAAATTAGACCTTAAGTACCATACAAGACAGTACAGTAGTGGTTGCAATACGATACTTTTAGAGACTTACATTCTTCTTCTTTCTGCTTCTCTTCTTTCAGTCTTTTTTTTCGGTAAAGTTTATGCACATTCCTTCTCTCTCTCGTGTAATATATGAGGGTTATTCAATAAGTAACGAGACAAATTGCTCTAGCTGAAAAACTACTTGATAAATCAATACGATACTTTCAGGAGTACAAGTTATCATCCTTGTAATGACTTATGATCAGCTGTTTAATAAAATTTCGTAAACATAACCTCTAATTTACTCAGTCAACAATGGCGAGTCCGCTTGATAATTGCACCGCGGAAGAACAACGTTCAGTGATTAGATTTTTATTCGCAGAAGGTGTCAAACCTTCTGAAATTCATGAGTGGATTGTAAAAGTGTATGGAAATCATTGTTTGCACCGTTCGAACATTTACAAATGGGTAGAACAGTTTAAAAGTGCAAACAGGTAAAACAGTCAAAATCATGTGCAAAACTGGCTCCGTCAGCAACCCACAGAATTGTATGCCAGGGGCATTCGGAAGTTAGAAAAATTATGCTATAAGTGTATTACATTTGGGGGGGGATTATGTTGAAAAGTAACGATAACTCTGTATTGATTCAATAAACGAGTTTTAAGATAGAGCAGTTTGTCTCGTTACTTATTGAATGACCCTCGTATATGCACGTAGATTCTTGACTTTGTATTAATCTGTTAATTCGCATATAATTTGAGTAAATGTTATGCCTATCAATATGTTAAATACGAGCGCCCCCCATACACAAATACGTTCGTCTACACTTATTCTGAATTCTATAATTATCACGTATATGTAATTTTTCCATAATATGTTTTGTAAGTAACATATAAATACGCTAATGGCCAAAATTGTGGAAACCTTTGGAAAAAATTGTATTTCCAAGGTTTGATAGCTCATAACACCACTTTTTTTAAGTAATACCATAAAGTTAATATATCAATGGAAAGATAATTTAATAGAAAACGTAATGCAATAATTTTTATGAAGGAGTTTTTGTTGAGTAGCAGTTATAAAAAATTAAAAAAATGAGTTATACAAAAATTCGCACAATGTCAGTTAATACTTAGTTGGGTAACCTTTAGCGTTAATTACGGCCTTACAACGCCTTCCCATGGAGTAAACCAAGGATTTTTAGTTCTGCAGCTGTTATAATGTGAAACCAAAATCAAATTATTGCTACTATTAATTGGGTTTTATTGGTGGATTACTTCTGACTAAGTTTCTTTAGTCGGCTCCATAGGTTTTCGATTGGGTAAAGATCTGAACTATTCCCAGGCCATTCCAGCAGTGGAATATATCTATCTTGAAACCAATTTTTGCACACAGCAACAACATGACATGAAGCTGAATCCTGTTGAGATATAAATGCTCCATTATCTTGAAAAAGTTCATGTGCGGAAGGCTTCAGTTTGCGCTCAAGTGTTTCATTTGTGTATCCTTTTTTAGACATTTCGTATGTGCATGTACATACTCATGTTTCGATGTCATTACGTGTCCTGATTTCACTGTCTGCTATTCTTCTTGTTTTTTGTACATTTTGATATCATCGTATAGACAACATTCGTATTCTCGTATCAGATGTAGATGAAGCGAAGGACGAAAAAAATCCAGTCAGAACAGGAGGTTAACAAAAAATATCGCTACGGCGATGTCATGTAAAGCGTGTTATGGCCGTGGAAGACGCGGCTTGGCTACAGTTAAGGGGCAGTGGTCAATAGGGTGGGTCGAAAAAAAATAATTATACGCTACAGTGCTAATAATTTTACGCTATAGTGCTTAAAAGTGTCCTGTGGTATGTAGAAAGAAAATGACATAAAGAAAAAAAATATCGGTTGTTATCTTCCGTTCGCGCATCACCTCTGAAATTTGTAAAAATTGACAAAATCAGATATTTTTCAAATTTTTTTTTTACAATTACCATAATTATTTTAAAAATGCAATAGCCCGTTTTGTTTAGTTGAGGGTCCCAATAGTATATTTCAGCAAAGAAATAGTTGATATTTTAGTATTAACCGTTCTCGCAATCTATTGAAAAACGGACAAAATATCGGTTTTTTCAACTTTTGATGTGCAGCTCTTCGCCATCAAGATGTTGGACAAATGACGGAACGGTAGTTCATTAAAATGTAGAAGACACACACTCCATTGTAGAGGTCTTCCCACATGTAATTCAATTTGACGAATTACGCCATTTTTCCATCCAGTGTTGGTTGCAGTGCCGTCACATCCGATCACTTCTAGTTTGCCAAGAGATAATCCAATCTGTGAAATATAAGATATTATACTGATAGCTATGTCAGAAGCTGAACTGGTACTGGGAGAAACATGACCTATGTAATTTGATCCCGGTTCACTAATTAATGAATAATGTTCTTCTTTTTTGCTCCTTCGAAAGTGCTTTGTGTTAAATTTTTCTACAAATAATGTATCATCCTTTCTGACATCAAAATAAAGGCCATAGATTTCTATTGTCTCTTTACTTTGCAAACCAGTTCTAACTAAGCTTTTCTCCCTTCGAATTTTACATTTGTCCACTATGTGTGAAGTATCTGTTCCGTAATTAAACCTATGTCTTGTAGTACACTCGAAGCGATGGCAGCAGTTGCGCGATCAGACACACAATAGCGATCACTATTTAAAGCTGTGGCTTGTAATTTGATTTGCATTTGCCACTGTGGTTTCGCAGATGATGCGATTTATAAAGACAATATAAAATGTTTTATTACAACACTAGCAATATAAAGTACTAATGTTATGCTCTAACATATTTATTGCTGGAAATTTTCAAAAGGTTCTGGTTCAAATTCAGAATCAGAATCGTCATCCTCAGAAATATTAGGTGGACGATTTGAATGCTTCAAATCTGAATCTTCCATGTTTAAGGTGACTTCCTGTTGTTCGTTTGACGCTGAGGACTCGATTTGTGGAATATATCGCATTTTTCGCTTTAGTTTTTCCTTATTTCTTTGAGTTTCCTTTAGGTCCAGTGGGCCAATTTTTCCTAATCCATATTTCCTTTGCATAAACATAATCGTAACTCTATTACAGGAATTTTCTTTTTCACAAATACAGTCAATTGATAATGGACATTTACATGCGGCAGTGTCAAAGAGGGAGGATGCGTTTATCTTAAACTGCACAATTGTTTCTTTGTATGTTGTTTTATCTTCGTCACGGCAGTATGACTTTCTGATATGAATCATGGTAAGCATTAATAAGCTGAACTACTCTGTACTCAGTCACAGTTGGGATGGATGATTTGTCGTACAAACACTAACTTTATTTGCTACTATAGCGGCAACTTTTGAGAAACTTACTCTCTTATTATTAATTTCACATGATAAGTTAAATCTCTCTTGAAAGCAGCAGCGGAGAACATCTTCATGCGTTGGTAGCCTATTTCCTAATAAATCTCTTGGATTACCAAATATAGGACATTCAAAATCTTTTCTAGTTATTATGCTAACTTTTGAAGTACGGTATTCATTATATTAGCAATCACTCATCATCATCACAAAACCACAAAAACACAACCGCACTTAAGTTCGAAAATGCACTACAGTACGCTAACGTCACTAAAACAACGCTCTAATGCCAGTGGCAGATTGAAGTCAGGGGCCCAAAACACACACACAGGTTGTAACAAGTAATATTCAGTCAAAAGAGGTACAGGAGTGGGGCGCGGCGAAGGTCACTGGCGGGCACGGCGGCCGGACGTGAACTGCGGCGAGCGGTAAAATAGCCTCAACCAGACGATTTTCGAGCCTACTGCGCGAACGGTTAATACTAAAGTATCAACTATTTCTTTGCTGAAATTTACTATTGGGACCCTCAACTAAACAAAACGCGCTATAGCATTTTTAAAATAATTATGGTAATTGTAAAAAAAAATTTTTGAAAAATATCTGATTTTGTCAATTTTTACAAACTTTAGCGGTGATGCGCGAACGGAAGATATCAACCGATATTTTTTTCTTTATGTCATTTTCTTTCTACATACCACAGGACACTTTTAAGCACTATAGAGTTTATAATTATTTTTTTTCGACCCACCCTAGTGGTCAAAGCGTACACTGTAATAAACAAGATAAGACTAGTAATCCTGGTCTACATTCTTATCTGTGTACTTTAACTGTGAAATTAAAAACTTTCCATCAAAAACAACGATGGTTTTGATGTTGATAAAACTATAATGTGTCATTGTCATTATTTAAATCATTATGGCATTAATTTTATTATGTAATATTTACTATTTTACTTACTATTATTAACGTCACAAATTAATTATTATATATAACGTATTATATATACTATTTTAGATATATTATTTATATTTACTATTCTAAAATTGACGCTAATTTTAAACCAATGTTTTTTTTTAAGAATCCAGCTTATTTGTATAGCTGAGAAATATCGTCAGTTCTTCTGACTGCTGTCCTCATTAAACGTTTTTATATTATTCGACCTGATTTGTTTGTTATTCTTTCGTCTCTGATTGTAGTTTATGCAAATATCTTCATAGTATCGTTGATAATCGCATCTTGAAAATCGTGTCTTATTTATTTTGGCTATCAAAATAGATTCCGTATCAAAATGGAAGAGAAAATAGGCATAAATATATTGATTCCGGTTTATCCAGTAAAAGGGTTTACATAACTGAATGTAAAAGATTCATACGGTGTGCCGCTGCCGAGGTCAACAACGTGCTGTGTTAACTGGGCAAATTGTACTGTAAGCCTATGAGTTTTTTAAAAATGCCGTCGGAAAAAGATACTTCCTCCGTAGTATTTTATACATCTTTCTTCTGCATTTTCTTCTGTTAACATGAGAAATATTTTGCCCAATTCAACCGTATGATCAATCTGAAGAAAACGTGAGTTGGTGGAGAGACCAGAATTTCCTCCGAGACAACGAGAGCCAAACTACTGTGCGGATTCTGTTCTGTTCCCAAATTTGTTCGTCCGTACCTATACCGTTGAGTTTCAACGTTGTCATATTTCAGCATTTTTGCAAATTAGTTGTATCTTCTGTAATAAATTTTTAAAAACTCCTGCTTAAAAACTGCTAACACTGGCAAGGAAATTTCTTCCTAACTAGTTTCTTACAGTTCTCTGACTTTTTCACTTTAATTTTAGCTACATTTGGAATCCAGTTGTGATCTTTGTGCTGATAATTTGGCTGTGTAAATTGTTTTGGCGATAACTTTACACTCGGTGTTTTTGTCTTTTATAAATTCCCCTATGAAGATCAACAACTTTCCATTATCATCTTGTCACGAGAACCCACAATCACACAAGAAAAGACAGGTGTTAACTCTTGCACGAACAATTGCGGACGGGTGAGAATATTGGCAATATTCCATATAATAGGCAAAAACCAGGATATAAAGGGGTAGTAGTAGGATACAAATGGCCAAAGAAATGATGCTAGCCAAGGTGATTTTATTAAATTGAAAATTTCTTAAATCTAAAAAGTTTCTATCGTTTTCAGAACACTTCGTATTTTTCTTTAAAAACGTATCCGCCTCAACTGTAGTTTAAATTTAAATATATACATATATATATATATTGTAGCGTGACAGATAATCCACACAAATACATTACTCAATGATCATTAATAAAGCTCTAATATATGGAATATCCAGATGAGAATCAATTAAAATGCACTATTTAATAATATATTCACAAGAAAGGTTGAATAAAGAAAATTTCTGCAAATAATATAATATAATACAAATTTAAAAACCCAGAAGACTAAAAATGATAATAACAAAATTACCCAGGTAAGATAGGAGCAGGCAATTAATATACCCCGACAAGGAAACCAGACCAGAAGAAACAAAGGCATACAAGGCGAAAAACTACAGAAGAAGGAAGAAAGAAGAAGAACCAAACTCAAAGAAGAAAGAAGAATAATTAAAACCAAAGAAGAAAGAAGACTAATTAAAACTACAGAAGAAAGAAGAAAGAATAACAATCAAAGCTACTGAAGACAGAAGAAAGAAGAGTAATTAAAACTAAAGAAGAAAGAAGAAAGAAGACTAATTAAAACTACTGAAGAAAGAAGTACAATCAAAGCTAAAGAAGAAAGAAGAACAATTAAAACTCAAAGAAGAAAGAAGAATAATCCCAAACTAAATCTACTGAAGAAAGAAGAAAGAAGAATAATTAAAATCGAGGAAGAAAGAAGACTAATTAAAACTACTACTACAGAAGAAGGAAGAAAGAAGAACAATCAAAGCTACTGAAGACAGAAGAAAGAAGAATAATTAAAACCAAAGAAGAAAGAAGACTAATTAAAACCAGAGAAGAAAGAAGAACTAATTAAAACTGCTACTACTGAAGAGAGAAGAAGGAAGAATAATTAAAACTAGAGAAGAAAGAAGAACTAATTAAAACTACTACTACTGAAGAAAGAAGAAAGAAGAATAATCAAATCTACTGAAGAAGGAAGAAAGAAGAATAGCCAAAACCACTGAAGAAAGAAGAACAACTAAATCTATTACTACTGAAGAAGGAAGAAAGAAGAATAATCAAAACTAAATCTACTGAAGAGAGAAGAAAGAAGAAAGAAGAATAAACCAAAACTACCACTACTGAAGAAAGAAGAAGGAAGAATAACCCAAATCTAAAACTAAAGAAGAAAGAAGAAAAATCAAATCTACTGAAGAGAGAAGAAAGAAGAAAGAAGAATAAACCAAAACTACCACTACTGAAGAAAGAAGAAGGAAGAATAACCCAAATCTAAAACTAAAGAAGAAAGAAGAAAAATCAAATCTACGGAAGAGAGAAGAAAGAAGAAAGAAGAATAACCAAAACTACTACTACTGAAGAAAGAAGAAAGAAAACTAATTAAAACTAGAGAAGAAAGAAGAACTAATTAAAACTACTACTACAGAAGAAGGAAGAAAGAAGAACAATCAAAGCTACTTAAGACAGAAGAAAGAAGACTAATTAAAACTACTATTACTGAAGAAAGAAGAAAGAAGAATAATTAAAACTAAAGAAGAAAGAAAGAAGAAAGAAGAACAATCAAAGCAACCAAAGATAGAAGAAAGAAGACTAATTAAAACTACAGAAGAAGGAAGAATAACCAAACTCAAAGAAGAAAGAAGAATAATTAAGACGACCCATATAAAACAAAAACCCCATAGGGAAAGAAACCCCAAAAAACCCCAAAACCAATGAATGTCCAAAGAGAAAGTATAACACCCTAAAAAACCATATCACTGTAAAACTGACAAAAAACTAAAAGTTTTAGTAGTATTACATATAAGTGCATACAAAAAGTTATTGTTTAGTTTGTATAAACAAATCTTCACAGTTCCCCCATGGTTGAATATTTCATGTTAAAAACTAGAAAAAGACTAGTAAATATATTGATAATTCACCATAGACAAGTGCAAGTGATCAAATTATAACTAATAAACTTTAAAAAGGTGCATGAGTTACAGTACAAAGCAATAAACTTTAAGTTTTATGAACAGTGTCTACTTTGATAATGAAATAGTAATGTTACTAATAAAAAGCTACTAAAGCTGTATGAACATTCCATAGAATGGAATATAACTTAGATAGCCAGGGTTATACTTAAAGAGGGGACATAAATCCTGTAAAATGGGGAATTACAAAACAAACTGTTAATGTGGAAGTAGTATAAGATGTTAACCATTATATGTAACCAGGATGTCAGATTCCTATTACAGATAGTAATTAGATAAGTAAGGATTATCCATAAGAAATGTTAGTGTTATAATTTGTTATTTTATTGTTCATTTTAATTTAGGAATGACATATCTAAAAATAGATACCATTCCAATGTTATAGAATATTTTTTATTTATGTTATTAGGTGATATACAAAACAATGTTATTCAGAACACCAGTTTTGAAATAGAGAGATGTTATATGTTAGTTATATAATCAATAATTACTGCTATACAAGTCAGAGAAGGATATAAAATAACTACATTAATAAAACATTTGGAAATTAGCCACACATCAGATCTAGGCCAAAGAATGAATTTAAACTGCAGAATAATTAACAAACCTAGTCTTATAAACCGGATAAAATGACACTATTTAGGCAAGATAAACTCAACATATTAAATACTATATAAATAAGGCTTTCTAAAGATATGGTCATTATATGAGTAAAATTATTTAATTGTCTAATAAAATACCATTAAAACTGAAATAGATTCACTGACATTATCCTAGGGGGAGTCATATACAAATGAATTGTATTAAAAAACCATCATTAATATACTAAATTGCAATAAAATAAGTGAGAATTGATAATTATACAAATTTCAGATTTAATAGAATAATAATTATATTAGGGAAAATGGCTATTATTTACTTAGAAGACAGGAAGTATAATTTTAGGCCTACCTCCCAAAAATTATAAGAAATATAATTTTCAGATAAAACTTTGTAATACTAACTTAATTACTATCAAAATAAGTAGAATAGAATAGTGAAAACGAATATGTATTTTATATTTCAAACATTTAAGTAATAACGAATTTATTTTATGAGCATAATGTACATTTTTAAAGTGTGTCGGAAGTTATGACAAATTGAAACAATGTATGAGATATATTATATAGGCTAAGATTTTCATGAGACGAAGGAAATACAGACAGTTCATTATTATACCTCGAAGAGAGCACTTCATGTGAATATTTGATAGAACCAACCTGTAATGGCTGTTACGTTATAACAGAGTACGGAATCATTTTATGTAAAACTAAATTTTTTAACTATTTTAATGAAAGTGAAGTGGTGAAGTTGACCCATGAACTACATAACACCTATAAACGAAATCACATATAACTAATTAAATGAAATAACACTGAAATCGCACCAAACACCAAGTGAAAATTCGAGGTTAACTGACACGCATAAACACCAGTAGATATACCCATTTAACAACATTTTTACACAAGTGAACTATTCCATGATACACCAGTGACAATAAACTATACCCCAGAAGATCATATACAATTGCGAAGAACATTTAACCGAAGAAAGGACATATCTCAGCAAGTACTTTGTCAACATTAGAAGCTATCAACGCGCATGCGTCAGGCGGCCATTTTGATCCAATGTCTTCACCGCAATCAGACACGACTGTAGACTGCTTTCTGGTTCGAATAAAATTATATATAAACTTTTATTATTAATAACTACCATTGCATTGTTTAAATTTAAGACATTTTTAGAATTGTAAGTGTTATACTTTCATGTCCCTGACCTTCTCTGGCTTTTTATATTAATAACCGTTCAAAGAACCTGTTTTTATAATACAACTGTAAAACTTCTAATATCGACCGACCCTGAGCGAGTCGATACAGCATTGTAACCTCGATTAATTAATCGACCAACTTTATTATTGTGTTTAATAAACGTTTTTGTTTGTTTTTTGGTAAATTGAAGTTGATTTCTCTTATAAAAGGACATAATCATTAATTAATCAAGAGAACATAGATAATCTTTAAAGGCAGTATATGCGAAACTACAACATTTCAAGAGTAAGAAGAAGAGAGCCGTTTTCGCCTAACTTGAAGTTAATTGGATTGTCTTTTTAACAAATTTACAGAACAAAAATTTATTACCAAAATAAACACCATACCATTATAATTATAATTACGATCAACAACCTCGATTTATTCCTAAATATTAAGCACGTAAATACACCGAAAACATTTTTTCCGAAATTATTTTTTTTATAAATATAAATTTTAAATTTATATTTTATTTCAAATTGCTACCACAGCAATATACACCGAGTTTATTTGATAACAACAAAGACCAGGAACTTTACCAAATCGACGATTCCCAGAGCGGAACGTCACTACTACACATACACACCATAAAAATTATTCTGGGTAATATTATACCAGAACACTATACCATTACAATTATAGTATGGTTTTATTACAAAAGTGAAGATCAACAGTGAGAGCATAACGAAGACTAGAAAACATTAGCTACGTTACTACACACATTCTTACATTGAAATAATCTCGTTTTATTACAAAATCGACTAGCACAACCAGTGGGACTTACAGGAGAGCACAATTTACATACATCGATATTTATTTTATTATTCCCACCACTCAAGGTATTATTACAATATATATATATATATATATATATATATTGTAACGACACCAAAATTCTAAAAGTAATAAGTACATCTTATCAAATAATTATGGAAAGAGATTTTGGAAAAGAAAGAAAAAAGAATAATGATCTTCAAACTAAATAAATAATACCAAAATTCTAAAAGAAATAAGCACATCTTATTTAAATCAAGCATAAATAATACATTTAGTAGTATAATAATAATAATGGGGCGCAACATTAATGACAATAGGCCTAAGAGAAATTTAATAAACTAATTAGAAAACGAACTTGTTGAAGAAGAGTTGCAGTATAAAAACAGATAGAATAATAGAAGAATAATTAAAACTACTATATTACAAGAGGTATTGAATAACAAAGGTGAATGACATTAAGGCTAATAAATCATTGAACTGTGAAGTGAAGTTATATAAAGGAGAAAGAAATCTACTTAAGAAATATACCAACAGTAATATTGAATATAATATAAATAAATGGAGTTATTGGAAGGCAAGGTGAATAAGAAAAAATATTCAGAAGATAAAAGATTCCAATGGTGTGTATAATGATACAAGATTTATAATTATTTTATTTATAGAGTGTAGAAAGCTAAAGCGTCACTCTAGAATTATTTTATGGGCAGCAGCCAAAGTGCACTGTACTAGGTATGTGAATGTTCGGATGAGCAATTGGACGTAAAAGGGCCACTCGACGCCAATATTCATTCATAATACTATATTAATATAGGGGGAATCATTTAACATTAATATGGAATCAATTTTAATAAAAGAATGGAATATATAAATAAAATATACAATGAACCAAGAGAAAACTCAAGAATAACAATTCGTTAAAGCCACCAATACAAATAAATAAACTCCAGAGATAAAGAAGAAAATAATTGGTATTGATAGGAAAGGTAGGTTTCAATTTGCCTATAATAATGAAGAATTTGTTTAATAAATATCAATCTTATCACCAAGCAATATTAATACCATCATATCATACACCTCAACTATTGAAGACATCAGCAAGCAATAACAACAATTTATCTAAACAAATCAAAATCAAAGTAATTTGAAAGAAGAAACAGTAATAAATAAAAATGTGAACCTAATTAAAAACCAAAAGTCCTACAACAGACATTACTATGACAACTTACTATACTATATAGACAGTATCCAGTTAGATTTGGAGTAGTCCATAAACAAATAACTAATGACGATAAATTTAATAAATAATGAATAAATCAAATAGAACGGCACATAAAGTACAATACAGATTTAGAGATAAATGTAAAATGTATTTAAGATGTGATACAAATGTAATATAAGACAAGTGTGATTACTTGGTAAGAGGATGTGAGATACGTTGGTGTTCAAGTAAGAATAACTGTGGGTAGTCATTATAAACAATTATTTAAAGAAATGAATTACTAATCCATAGTAGCGGATGATACAGACATTAACATTTAGTTTTTTCTTTATTAGTGTTTGTGCTATATAAGTTTAATAGGTATTGATCACACAGACAATGGTTTAAAAGTGTGCATTCAGTTAAGCCCTAAAGGGAATTATAGTAATTTGAATATAATTGTTAATTAATAGTTTGTTTATATTTAAAGAAGTTAATTAATAGAAAACAAGTTTAAGCAGGATCGATTATGAGTATTCCAACATAAAAATATAATCAGTCAAACATAGGCCTAGATCATTATGTTCAGTAGATAGTAAATTCTTCAAAATATTTGTCAAATTACAAATAACTATAATATTTGGTATTAAAATTGTTCATAGTTTTGTCAGATAAAATAATATGTAAATTGTATTAAGTATTATGATGTTATAACTAAAAAGTAACTTGTACATAAAAGGTAAAATAATGTATTATATAAAAATAATATCCTATGACTACTAAATCTCAATTTGAACACATATGACCAGAGTAATTTAGATGTATCCAGGAAACCAAAAGAAAGAAAAAGAATTTATGATTATTATTGTAAAAAAAAAAAGGAGAGTTGAGTTGAATTTTGAAAAAAGCTAAATATTTATACAAGAAAAAATATGAATCCTATTAAAACACAATATAATACAAAGCAACAAACACTATATCAACCTATAACAGAATGTAAAATTTGAGTAAATAAAGGAACAGCATAAACAAATCAGCCAGAAAAGAACATTAAATTTAAAAAAAAACGAATGAAGTTATGGAAAAAACTAACCTTTAAATGAAAACAATTTACAATTGAAGAACAACTACACTTAAATTAACTTAATAACAGAAAGACTGGACTTCAATCATTATGTTCCGCCAGAAGGCTTCAGATAAATGAAATGACAAGATGTAACATTTATTGATCACAAAAGAAGTGGATTTCTTCATTTGAATAATATAAACAAACTGAAGACATTGGAAATATTCATCACTGATACCAGGAGGCTGTGTGAACTGAACTGAACTGATAAACATTGTGTAACATATATATATTATTATAATTAATATTAATTTTATATTATTTCATTATTATCTTGTTTTTTAATGTAATGTACTTTCTGTACTTGTTTTTTTCTTTATAATAACTGAACCTTTTATATCAGCCAAAAGGACCTTAAAATAATATTAATATAAAAGAGAAGAGAATCGACCCTGAGATTTCCTGAGTCATATTAATAGTTACAGTAAATGGACTATATAAATTTTGAATAAAAATTACAATATTATTATTATTATTATTACCAGATACCATTCCATGTGTTTTATTTATAGTAAAAATAGAATTAATAAGTATATTACAAATGGGTGCCAACCACTTGGGCTTAATGAAAAAACAATACACATTTTAAAAAGTGTTATGTTCCACCAGAAGGCTTCAGATAAATGAAATGACAAGATGTAACATTTATTGATCACAAAAGAAGTGGATTTCTTCATTTGAATAATATAAACAAACTAAATTGATGCTTACAACGTGAGGAATAAATAGGGTAAAACCCGTTTTGTTATTATATATATATATATATATTAATATATACTTACATTATTCTTGTTCTTCTAATTTATATGAATAATGGTATTTTATATTTTAATACAAGAGTATACAGTATTTTATTGTTTTTTATTTACATCGATATTTTGACAGTTTTATAATGTACTGTCATCATCAGAATTATATAATAAATCGATAAATAATAAATTTGAAAATAATTGTTGCAACATATGTTTTATATATACCGGTATCCAAATTATATTTTTACAGAAAAATGGAAAATATAATTTTGGTGGTTATGTAGAACTTTATATAATTTTATTAAATTAATAATTTTAAAAATTGTATAGTTTTTTTATCAACAACATTGGAATATTCCATGCTTTTTACAAGAACATTTTGTCAAAATGCATTTTCTCTTGACCCCTTAATCGCCTGTCATGCACACTTTCTGGCACACTTGCAAAGAGAGCAAGTAGTAATGCCTCTTATAGCAGATACAAACCTCTCCTCTACAAATAAAATCATTTCCAATGTTATACACAAACCACAATTGCATTGAGTAACTGTACGAAATCACAATCTCGCCGACAACTACTAACAAATAATCACGTCATGTAACGTCGGCGATCTACTCTATCATGTAGACTCACTGTTGTAACAGGCGGGCACAAAACACAGGCACATACAAATACAGACACAAACACACACAAGACACAACAACAGACACAAGCGCACACGCGCACGCCCCCCCACACACACACACATACACAAAATTTCACTTTCGGCAAGAGACTGGTTTAATCTATCATACACTTTACAGCATGTCAGCCTAGTTGGCATGTCTGGAATATACAATTGTAGGACTACATAGGAAATATATTCTACTGTTGTAAATGACAAATTATTTGTTTGTCAACGTATGATGGTATAATTTAGCAACGATCGTCTGTCTACTGTGCGCGTGTGCATGTGTGTAAACAACTATCGTTTATAACACACATTTTTTCTTAAACTCTCTCTCACACACACACACACACACATGTGCGCGCTAGGACAAAAGCTTCGTAATATTTCACTCAGTCCGTAGCATGTCAGTGACGTGGATAAATGCTGTCCTCCGAATGGGTGGAGTTGGTTCAAAACGGATGACGATGGGAAATATTTATTTTCACAGTTTTTAGAAAATTGCTGTCCTGAGGGTTGCAGAACGTAGTATGTATTAAATGTGCTGTAGTGAATGAGAGACGCATAATTGGAACTTAATATTAAATGTTTTATGTGCATATTGATTTTTACTGGTACCAGTAAATCGATACTAAAGACGATAAGACGATCAAGAGTATCTTAAACAATCCAAAAGATTTATTCGGATCAAAATTCAATTATTTATCCTTGTATACAATTACGGTAATCCATCACAAAGAAAAACAAAACACATAAGCTATTTAAATATACAACAACACTGACTAGAGTTACTTTATAGCATTTAAGGTCAAACTTTTATATCACTTCATAAAAATCACAGCACATAAACTAAGCCAGTAAAGGAGAATTGTCTTGGAAAGTAGGTGTTATGCTAACATGTAAGAGTGCAATTTACAAGAAATCTGGAAACAAAATATTGCATTTTTTTATTTAATACGGGCATAACCACTCATTTTCTGCACAGTATTCTGTTTGAAAAATCATTTAAATTGCCTTTGACTCGCTGTGTTGTTTTCAGCGACATTTAACTCAGATCTTATAAGCTTTCTAAGCTTTTACAGTTAACTGTCGTTCAAATAAAAGCTAATTAAAGAAATTTACTATCAAAATGGAAACACAATTCATTTTTAAAAAGCAAATACAACAAATAAAATTTTAATCAACGCTTGATAATCCAAGTGTATTTCTACAATAAATAAACAAATTAATAATAACAAAATTAGTAAACGTCGTTCGACGCTAAATACACAACAACACAAATTGTACAAATTGATTGGCGTCTGTTGTAAACAAACATCGCAGTGTGTACACGACGCGACGGTCGTGCGGTTGTTGGCCATATTTCCTCCTTCGTCCTTTGTACGTGACTGTACCGTTATAGGCTTTATGCTTCTGTTGTATCGACTATTAATGGACCTGTACTCTTCTGTTCTCTGATTGTCTCAGTTCGTATGCGGTCACGTAATGTAAGACCATAACAGCATCGCCAGAGTCTCATTCTCATAGCTTTAAGTCTCTGTTTTGCTTTTTCCGTAGTTTCTAAGACTTTCGCACCATACGTTTCTATATTTTCCACTATCGTCTTGTAACTCCTTATTTTAGTATCTTGCCTGACACCATTGTTCGAATGCACAGAGTGTAATTGCCTAATTGTTTGCTCACCTTGGCCTATTTTCATCAGAGGAGTCCCGGTCCTCTAAGCTGAGGATTGAGGAACAGGGCCAGCCTCATTCGGGAAAACTACCTACTGCTAAAAACCATAGTAAAAAAAGGCAGCCGGACGGATCAAATGGAAAACGATACTTTATACGACAAAGGATAAATGAGTATGGCGACGATGAATATTAAAGGTCTTTGAACAAAACAAAAAAAGTAATTAAAGAAGAAAAACGGCTTAACGTAGATATTATTGCGTGTTTTGAAACTGACCAAAAAAATAAAAGAAAAATTGTTCACATTGCAAAGAGGAAAAGAAACCAATTAACTCAAACTATAGTCAGCACGTTTTTCATGAAGATTACTTTTTTTGTAACCCCTCCAAACCTGATCCGACCCACAGTCAACTATGTGAGACCGATAGCTAATGATTAAAGAGTACTCTTTACGTATAAATAATAATAACTAGTAGTACCAAATTTTTATTGTAATTGTTTTTACTTCATATAACGTCACAGTTTTATGATTGTATATTTGTATTGCCTATTTTGAATTCTGTTTAATATTAAAAAAAATTTATGACTTTTGTATTTTTTGCAATTCGTTCTTTATTGTATTTTTACTTTATCCTAAAACATCAAATGTTCCGTTTAGGTGAAAAATTAAAATGGAAATCTGTAGAGAGAAACCTTTGTTACGGGATGCGTTTACAGACAATGTCTGTACGACTTATGAGAAACGTAGAGGTAATACAAGGAACATTAGAAAACAGCATCTATAATGAAGAAACTTTTATATTACAATTTGTATACAGACGTATCTGTAATACAGTACTCTATATACTATATTGTACAGGATCAACTTTTGTTCAGTTTGAATTATGACCGGTAGGTAAGATGGTAATCCGGTCGTAGGTTGGCAATTGACTGTAACTATTATTCGTGTAGGAACTTCTATATTTAAAATAAAACACAAATTACTAACACATTCACTTTCAGAAATCTATATCTAAAATATATAGATCCACGTCATATAGATATATGTTTATGTCATTTACAGAAAGGATTATGCAAACAAAGATTATTGATTATCAATAAAGTCAAACAGAAACAATCAAGTAGATTATTACCGTAGGGTAATCGATGGTGTCATTTAAAGAATTAAAATATTTAAGTGTAAATGGGCAGGGAATTTATTAAAGACGGAAGGTAATCTTGATGGTTACTACGCTGAAGGCCCTTGGCAAATGAAGAATCTGTGACAACGGCTTTTTAAGAGACGGATGCATGACCTGGTTGAATAGTGTGGCAACAAGAACAGTGAATTGGACAAGAGTTGCTCAGAGGAGAATGACGGAGGAGCCATTCGATCGGGAAAGCAAACGATGATGACAAGTACAAAACTTACCTATCGTAAGTGCCGCTGTTTTAATTTACAGTAAAGCTGGGAAATTGCCGTCGCTAATTAGATTTTGAAAGCACACGTTTGCTTTCATACATAGGCCATGCTACCTGAGATACGTACATATAGTGATAGCTATATGTACGCTACTGTTCATCCTGTGTCTTTTGTTTGGACACGAGTAAAAGTTGGAAAATATTACAAGTGCAACCATACACGTAACAGTTGTTATTCGTGAAAAAATGAACTGAACTGATTTAGACTGAAAAGGTAGTACCTATATGCAGGACGTCTACAGTAATATGCTAATGGGTCATATATTTTTATTATGTTGACTATATATTTCTATCTACTTACTTGGCGCGTACCCAATCTGAAGACGACCAAGTATGTGTTTCGATGATTTACCAGTCTGTTCTGTAATCCACTGACACATTTTTAGTGCAATCAACTTCAACTGTTTCATGGCACCATGGTGTCCAAACGCTGAACAATATCGTATATATCGTACAAACACAAATAATACTAATATATAGCAGACGTTACAAAAATGGGCGTGTCCCTGTGCTGTACGTGTTATGCAGAAACAAATATTGTTCAAAATAAAATATAAAAAAAGTGGTTTCAATAATAATTACTCGTATTAATTAAACTTTGATGTAACAGATACAGCGAGAATTAAAACTAAAGAAAAAATGAAAATTAACATGACAGTTTATACTGTTTAAATTAGTAAAAATAACATAAAAATAAAATGTCCCTCTAAAAATGAAAGATTGTTGTTTTCGTAACGTCTTCTTAAATACTACGCATGAATATACGTAAGCCTATTAGCACGAGGGGTTAGAATTACCATCAAATCTGGTTTTAGTTTTTAAAGATTCTATTTGTACTGTCGGGAAAGTGCTTGCGTACAATAGACATATCACCAACATGCAAGTGTTGTACTTACCAAAGATTTTCTAAACGACGAATTCCTGAAAAAAAAATTACATCAAATCTTTTGAATATTATATAGGCTACAAAGAAAGTTAAGAACCGGCTACTGAGTAACTTACTGCTAATAAAATTAATTATTTATTTATGAGGTAGAATAGTTTTATTTGTTCTGTTAGTTTATTATTTTTCTGTTATAATATAAATAACACAATATTCATCTCATATCATAAAATAATAATTTTATACAGCTTATGTCATCATATGTGGGTTGTACTCAGGATTCCTTGGAGTATTCTGTACACTTCTCGTAATTTTACTTCATTAGTTTGTGTTTTAAATTCTTTACCTTTTCCGATACTTTGCAACTGACATGAAAACTACGCTTTAACTTAACAGTTGATGTAACTACACGAAAACGTACAGATCTTATACTTGAGAAGAACATACGTATCTAATATTATTAAGTACAAATTAGTTGGAAATGTGAAAAGGTTTTGATCATGAGTAAGACAGATGTTTTGTGTCATTTGAGTTTATACGTATTATTCAGAAATACGTTGTAAGTTTTTCATCAATGCTTTTTGTGTTAATCATTAATTCATTAGTTGATAAATCAAGAGAAAAACAGGATTTTGTGTGTTGTCAATCCACAATACCTGTGTACCTACAATATCTACGTGTATTTGTACAGGATTGGTGATCTCTGGACAATTAACAGAAACAATCAGAATTGTTTACAATCTACAATACCTATGTACCCCCAATATCTACGTGTACTTGCACAGGATCGGTGATCTCTGGACAATTGACAGAAACAATTACAATTATCCACAATACTTATTTACAGTTGTCCAAAGTAACTTTTAGTAGCAACCTTACAAAAATACTTCTGGAAGCAGTTTACTACGCAGTAATTTGTTAACGTTTTCTTTGATTTCGTGTTTTGTTAAAACTGTAAATATTACTTCTACAAATGTATAAGTGATACTGTATATTAACAACAACTCTAATGAAATAAAATATATTGCAACAATACATATATTTACATATTTACCCAGGGCAGTATTTTGTAAATAATTAGTGTAAGGGGAGTATGACGAATAGTTTTAAATATTTTGTGAGTGAAAGTGCAGGCGACAGCCTGTCAAAAGTGTACACCTGCCCTGACAATGTAAATGCATCGTTTGTGTGTCTGTGTGAGTATTCCAGTGCCGACATGCATGGTTCTACAAGGAGGAGACGCATGGATTGTTGATTTTTATTATTAAATCAGGTATTTACATGATTAAAATAAATTAAAAAATGTGTTTTTACTTGTTACCAAAGACATATTACAATTTATTCTAAGAACACCATTAGATTAAGGACATTTAAACGCTTATGGTGATGCAAAATTATTGCATAAAAATGCAATAATAAAGACGTCATACAAATTTATGTTAATTACTACAATAATTAATTAGTAATTAACGTGTGTGTTATATGTAAATGAAAAGTGAAAAGTTACGAAGACAATGCAACCAACCGCCTAAAGATAAAGTTTACGTGATCGCGAAAACGAACTAAATGTGATCAGTACAAAAATAAAAACACTACACTGGAATTGACAAAATTTAATATGTCAAAAACAATATCTGACATGTCAGTTTTGCCGTATAATGTAAATACCTCCGGCAATTTTGGGCGAGGTCAAACTCCAGATATCTTTTTCACGTGGACACTATGTCCATCTGCAGTCCAACTTGAAATCATCATGATCACAATCATCTGCAATACACCACGGTAGATAGAGGAACACAGGACCATCATCAAGAATAGGCTATAGAGTACCGAGGACGCATCAGCGTCATCATCATTGTCATTGTCATCATTCAGGACACACGCGCGCGCGCGCGCGCGACTCACGCCACGGTAACTTTAACAATACACAGGTGACAAATGAACAATTATATTTTTCTGTAAAGAACTCATACAGAACAGAATATGAGATAGTAAAGACTTAAATGTAAATAGTGTAAATATTCAGAGTAAGAAACGTAATTGTTAATTTTTGTTAAAAATAATAATTTTAAACGATAAATACAATTTAGTGGTTAGGTCTAACTTATGCTAAACTTGTGTTGCTACCACTAATACTCACACTTCCATGAGCGCTTTCAAGCCTCTCGGCTCATCTTCAGATGGTTGTTTCCAAGATGAGCCGAGAGGCTTGAAAGCGCTCATGGACGTGTGAGTATTAGTGGTAGCAACACAAGTTTAGCATAAAATAATAATTTTATTCAGTTTAATTTTACTAATTGATTGTGTCATTTGACATCATAAATATTTTTAAAGTAAATGTTTTTTTTATTAACATATTAATAGCAACAATTCAAAGTAAAGTTATTACTTTAAAGCAAAATTGAATATTACTTATTCAAAGTAAAGTAAAAGTTAATATTATTTTTATAAATAAGTTGCTATTTTAATAATGATTCAAAGTCAGACACCCATGCAATATTAAATAATTTTATAATTTGTTCATCATATATGTTTAGATATTTAAGACTATATGTTATTAATGTGTGCTTAATAGCAAAGGTATGTTATGTTTTAGAGAGTGTAAACTTAAAAAGAGGGTATTATGAATTTTATAATTGTAATTTTTAATACAAAAATTAATTTTCTTTGCAATATTTAATGAACCGTTGATTGATTCTTTTACTATGTTTTAATTAATTATTTCATGTCATCAACGTCCCACTCCTATTTTTAAAAATACGTTCATTGTAAACCACATATACTTAACGCAACGAGCACACAAAAATCCTACGACCTAGTCGGTGTTTAACACTATATAGTTGTGTTGGGTACATGGTCAGAAATGTATTCATTTTAAACGTTACTTGTAACGTTGCAATATATAAAGTGTAAATAGTGCTTTCTACAGTATCAAAATCCGTGTCCACATTAAACAATTTTGCTTTTACTTGGATGTGTAAAATAAGGGAGTAATCTACTTGGTAGTTGAAATTTTAAGAGTTACATATAAATTTTGTGTGTATTATTTGCACGGATGATTTTTATTTTATTTAAAGTATTTCAGATACAAGTATTTATATTATTTTACATAAATATCCATATTAGATTATTTTCTGGCCAGCATCATCGTAGCTATGCTTCTTGCAATTAAAATTTTGTTTGTTCGTAAAAATTAAAATTAGATATTGAAAATAAGAAATTAAAAAAAGCAGCTCTAATATATTGGGCATAAAATAATCCAAAGGAGTATGAGTACTAGTATAAAAGTAAAGCAAAACGAATACTTGTATTTAAACAAAAGTTTACATACGCAAACGCTCACGCGCACACGCACGTACACAATACCAGTTGAACGCTGTTTCTCGAACCTTAGCTTCAGTTATGTCTGTCACTTTGGTTTTCTTCAACCACGTAGATATTCTCACATGCCCTGTTCTCTCTTATCTTCTCACAAAGTTTTAGTCATCCTTTTTATTTTTTTGATATAGGAAACACATTTCATATATTTTTTTAGAGATTACTTTCTTTTGGCATTCTTTTCATGCAGTCATAGTAATTCAAGTGTCTTTTTCTCGATTGTCACATTTAAGTCCACAATTATCTCTGCTTTCCTCTTTGATGTTCCTTTTTTATTTTTACCGATCGAATAAAGTACAGAATCTTCCGTCTTTCTTATTTCTCTAATTCTCATCCAAATTTTCTTGTAATTCTCAAACTTGCGAACGAAATATAATGGTACTTTTCCTAAATAATGTAGAGGTGTCTTAACTTTTCTGGTAAAGTTTCAAATAGTCGAATTGCAATTCTGTATAATGGGCTGCGTTTGTCTGTTCGGTATTCAAGCCTTATGTATATAGACCTAGTACGTAGATCAGTACGAAATTCTGTTTTACACAGAACACTAATTTTTGTAGCAAGTTTTAACTATACGAATTTCCTCTTATGTGCAGCGATCCATGACTAAGAGTGTAATAATCACCAATGACCACAAATGTAGGACAGTGCTGCTATATGGCAAATGTAATCGAACAAAACCCGGTAGCGTTTGTTGAAGAAAAATCATATGACAAGGCCTTAAGGTTAATGAAGTTAATAACAAAAGTCATTTTTAAGTGCCTGAAAACGAAAATTTAAAATTTTTTTTAAAAAGCCAATAATGAATGAATTTAAAAAGATAACATCGCGGCTAAACAAAATCTCTTTAACCGTTTTCGGGCTTGTGTAATACTAAAACATAAAGAATAAAGTAAAGTAAAGTATGCTTTCTCTATGGTGCTAGAAAATGATTCAAAACTTAAAATATTAACTACGGATGAATTAAGAGAACCTGCCTGTAATTAAGACCCTGCAATCCTGTAAGCGAGCAAACTACGGTAGTTACACTGAAACAGAATGAACAATCCAGACAAAACTACAGGTTTCTTTCATTAGGAATTCATTCCTGTGTTTCGTACACTGTTGCTGTTTTCTGATTTCGGTGTAGCCGTTCATTTATCGGATGAAGAGTTGTGCAATGTAAAATTGTTTCTCGTTAGTTATATACAAAGTAGTTAGTGTTTTATGACAGAGTTGCAAGTGACTTTTGTTTAATCAACTTTACAGAAGACTGTTCACGATACTTTAATTATTTTTGCTTTAAATTAATTAGATCGTGATTAGTACCAGTCTTTTAAAATTTTAAGCAAAATTAACAACGATTTAGCAAGGTATAATATAAGCCGATGAAACGTTAATACGTGTACTATAACAACAGTAAACTGGAAGGTTTGTTACAGTACACCAATATTTGTGTGCGTGCGCCCGCCCGCATTGACATGCTCACTCGCGAGTGTGAGTTAGGTCTATTTGAATTTCCAAATTCAGAGTCGTTTTTGCGATTCTGCAAGCACGTAGCAAACACGCCAAAGTAAACACTTCTCTTTTTTAGGTCATTAAAACGGTAAGGTCAGTGTCGGGGTGGGTCCTACGTGTTGTGACGTCACACTTGTTGCGTCAAATGTTGCCAAGCCATTTGTCCTTTGCGTCTCGTCATTAGATTTTACCATTCCTCTGCTTATTCCATAGAAATATAACAACTTTTCGGTGTTAAAATTTAATATTTACTTCAAGAATCCGTAGATACCGATACAGTTTGTGGCATATCACTTATACTTCCTAATTTATATATGGAACAGCTTTAAGAAATAACGTGGAAGGATCACGGTGGAAGAAGAGGGATATTTTTTATCATAATTTTGAAAACAATAAAGTTTCATCCCCACGATTCTTGTTATATTGAGCTTACGATTAAGCTGGGAGTACTGACAATGGTGACTTCAGCTAAGCTTCCAGAAACGTAGTATCTTTGAAAGAACAAACTAGGTACAAAGTCTGAAGTAATAATGAACAATGATGTTGGGAAGATAAGTTCGTATACCTACGAGATCTTACAAAGATGTGTTGAAAGAGCCTTATGGAGGAGAAAAACACATAACACTTGAGCTCACTGGGAAGCCATGGAATTGGAGGAACCCAATTTAGTTGTAACGGCTGGGGAAAGGGATCATTACTACAACAGTCAACTATCTCCGGACAGGTTGAAAATAATACGTTTAAATAAACCTCTCGCACATAAGCCCCAACATATATTCACTTTACTTATAATGTAAACTGTAATACTCCCGCGCTCGCGTGTATGTAGAATATGTTTACAATTATTTAATTTTATGAAAGGTCATTATAAGTAAATCCATGAGAGCCAAAGAATTAATTAATAATCGGTTTGAACGAAACTTATTTCAAGTATTATAATGTTTATTTACAGAATCAGCTGTTTGGCGGTGAGAATTAATGTTTAGTTGTTTGCACCAACTTTGTCACTACTTATTGCCACACTGCTAAATACTTCGTTCTTGACGAGGCCTTTCGGTGTCTCCACCATCTTCAAGTCGATCTTCAGGTCTTAAACAACCTTAAACGACCTGAAGATGGTGGCGACACCGAAAGGCCTCGTCAAGAACGAAGTATTTAGCAGTGTGGTAATAAGTAGTGATAAAGTTGGTGTTAAGATGGCTGCTAATAAAACTAACAATACTGGTTTTAGTTGTTTGATTTTACTTATTAGAATCAATGTAAATAATATGTAAGATTTCAAGTAAGTCATCTTGTTTTACTTCGATGTGAATTGTTTTTTAATCAGCTTAATGGGTATCTGCATTTGCTTGTACATATGTGTGTGTTCGTGCGCGCGAATGTTATTAGTTTTTCTATAAATTATTTTGTGACTTTTCGCATACATTTGCCGAAAAATTTGAATTTATGGGATGTTTGTTATTTAGATAGAGTGTGCCTAAATTGAATTTGTAATTGAAAAAGCCTCAATAATTGGCTTCAAACACATATGGGGGTTCAAATAACAGTTTCTCAGCTGACTGAATGTATGACGTAGATTTGTTATGTCTTTCGCTTTCAATTTATTGCATTTGGATCACTGTATTTTCTGTGTTTCGTTTTTATTGTGAGCGTAAGGTTTACGTTTACGTCAACTGTGTTATCTGTGTGTAATATATTTCTTGGTTGTCTCTTTAAATAACTTTGTTAGTTACAATGCTGCATGCCATTAATAAGTTATTTATTTATTTATTTAATATTTTTCTAAAGGACATGTTTTTGGTAAACAGGTGAAAATTGTATTTGCCTAATTCTTAAATACAATTTATTGTAATTTACTAATTTAATCATTTTAATAAAAACATTTTTATTAATTTAATTTTCTTAATATATACCTAAAATATATTAAATGTATTTAAATAAAAAATAAAATTTAACTTACTCATATAAAAAGGCTAATTGCAAGCCTATTTAATTAACTAAAACCTAAAATATTATAGAAATTATATTTAGCTTGTCCTCAATATAATTAAATAAATATAAAACTTTATATTAAAATATAAGTTATAATATTTATTTTAAATTAAATTTAATTCTTAAGAAACCAGAAATATTATAGTTCGAAAAAAGTTTCATCACTAAAATTATTTTATTAATATTTATATTACAATAATTAACAAATAACCTTAAGTCACCATAATTCGGGAAAAATAAATTTTTATATATAATTAATTAACCCTGATACAAAAGGTACAAATTATAATTTTACTTTTTTATATTTATTGTTTAGTCTTCACAGTCCAATTAAAAATATTTTTTCCATAAATAGTACTTAAACTAAATAATTATTTTTATTTAAAATAATCTCAATAAATTAATCATAAATTTAAATTATTATTCAAATTATATTGATAAATCAATAATTTTTATTAGTGTAAATAATATGCCTTAAGCTCTAATTTGCACTCTAGCCACACTTTCCAGTACAGCTACTTTGTTACGACTTATCCCACTTTATAGTGGGAGTGACGGGCGATATGTGCATAATTTAGAACCTAAATTCAAAAAACTATATTTAATAAATTTACTTTCAAATCCAATTTCATGATTTTCATTATAGAAAACAATCCATTTTTATATTAATGTAACCCATTTTTTCTTTAAAATTAACTGCACCTTGACCTGACATTTTATTAATAAAATAAATGAAAATTATTCTGATAAAGCATTCTTGACAGAGGTATACAAATTTATATAAAGTAAAACCTATCGTGGATTATCGATTACAAAACAGATTCCTCTGATTAGATAAATTACCGCCAAATTCTTTGAATTTAAAGATCATAACTATTAATAATCTAGTTATTTTATTTACACTTTCAATAATAGGGTATCTAATCCTAGTTTTACATAAAAGTTTCTCAGACATAAAAGTAAACACATATTTATACATTAATTCACCAAAATTTAAAAAACTTAATATTAATTTATTTTTAACTGAAACTAACATAACTAAATTTAGAGAATCGTGTAACCGCAACTGCTGGCACGAATTTTGTCCTCTGTAAATAAATTTATTATTTCTAAAATTAATAATTAATAATACTTAATACTGCGCTATGGATAATTATCATTTAGATAATTTTCAATCAATTTAAAGTTATGCATGTAATAGAATTGAATATTTAATTTACAAGCTAGAATAAAACTCTTCTTTTTACCTATTTATAAATAACATAGATTTCCAAAATGTCAAACAATCCCTTTAAAGCAATATTCACTCAAAAATGTATTATTTTTAATCGATGTTTCCTCACAGTAAAAATTGAACTCATGGCTGGTGAATTTTTTTGAGGTATATTTATTTTTTATTTTTACATTAATTTATAAATCATGGCACCAAACCTTTGTAATCAGAGCTTTTACGATAATATTCACTCATTTGAGTAATTCTGGTTTTTAAACATTTATGATTTTATATAGTATGTTTTTAGTTAAATTAAAAATATTAATGCTAATATTACTATATTATTATATTCATATATATAATATATATATATATATAATAGTATGTTTTTCTTTTTTTTATAGTTATAAAAAAAAGAAAAACACTATTATTATTATTATAAATATATAAATAATATATTATTTATATATATATAAATATATAAATAATATGATTATTATCATAGGATGGGGGTATCAACCTGAACGAGGGAATGCTAGATATTACTTGTTGTTTTATACTTTATTTGCATCTCTTCCCATGTTAGTTTCAATTATATATATATATATATATATATATATATATATATATATAGAAATAATATGACTAACATTATAATGTTAATGAGATCAAATAATAAGTTTATCTATTTAGGGATAACATTACCATTTATAATTAAGGTTCCATTATTTATGTTTCATTTTTGATTACCAAAAGCTCATGTTGAAGCACCTGTTTCTGGTTCTATAATTTTGGCTGGAATTCTTTTAATATTGGGAATTTATGGTTTAATTCGTGTTATATATATTATGCCAGTAATATTTACTAATTATAGATTTATTTGGATTTCTATTTCATTAATAGGGGGAATTATAATTAGATTATCTTTTATAATGCAAATTGATATAAAATCTAATTGCATATTCTTCTGTAGCTCACATAAGATTAGTTATTGGAGGAATTATGACAATAAATATATGAGGTATAGCCGGAGCATATTTTATAATAATTGGACATGGTTTATGTTCATCTGCTTTATTTTGCTTAGCAAATATTTCTTATGAACGTTCGGGAAGACGTAGAATCCTAATCAATAAAGGAATATTAAGATTTATGCCTTCAATAACTCTCATATGATTTTTAATATCTTCTAGAAATATTTCATGTCCTCCAACAATTAGTCTAGCAGGAGAAATTATAATTTTAAATAGATTAATGTCTTGAAATTCATTATGTATAGTTTTCTTGTCTTTTTCTTCATTTTTATCAGCTTGTTATAGTTTATATTTATATTCTCATACTGAACATGGAATAATTTTCTCGGGCTGTTACTCCTTCAATTCTGGAAATGTACGTGAATTTTTTTTAATTATAATACATTGGATTCCCTTAAATTTAATTATTTTGAAATTAACATTGTTAATATAATTCAATTAGTTTAAAATAAAACATTAAATTGTGGATTTAAAAATATAAATTTATATTGGATCATTACTAAAAATAAACTTAATACATATATTTTCTTAATTTTATTAATTATAAGATTAATAATATTAATTTTATCAATAAATATAATTATTCTTGATTATGCAATTATAATAGAATGACTAATTATTACAGTTAATTCATGTAATATTTATATAACATTAATTTTTGATTTTATATCAACTTTATTTCTTTCAACCGTTATATTTATTTCATCAATAGTTATATTATATAGAGGTGTACATATAATAAGTGATAAATATATTAATCGATTTATTTATATTATTATAATATTTGTGATGTCAATAATATTATTAATTATTAGACCTAATATAGTAAGTATTCTCATTGGATGAGATGGACTAGGGTTAGTGTCATATTGTTTAGTTGTTTATTATCAAAATTTAAATTCTAGAAATGCTGGAATATTAACGGCATTAATAAATCGTATTGGGGACGTTATAATCCTTTTATTAATTGCATGAATGATAAATTTTGGATCTTGAAATTTTATATCTTTTATTAATAAAATAATAATGAGTCCAATAATTATGCTAGTTATTATTGCAGGATTTACAAAAAGAGCTCAAATTCCATTTTTTTCATGACTTCCAGCAGCTATGGCTGCTCCAACTCCAGTATCGGCCCTTGTTCACTCATCAACATTAGTTACTGCAGGAGTATATCTAATTATTCGATTCAGAAATTTAATTATATCATTTAATTTAATTCAAGTATTTTTAATGCTATCAGTACTAACAATAATTATGTCAGGGCTAGCTGCAAATTTTGAATTTGACTTAAAAAAAATTATTGCATTAAAAACTTTAAGACAATTAGGAATTATAATATCAATTTTAATATTTGGCTATCCAATATTATCTTTTTTTCATCTTATTATTCATGCTCTATTTAAGGCATCACTTTTTTTATGTGCTGGGGTATTGATTCATAGATTAATAAATAATCAAGATATTCGTATAATGGGCTGTATAAGTTATAATATACCAATAACTAGAACATTCATAAATATTGCTAATTTATCATTATGTGGAATACCCTTTATGAGAGGGTTTTATTCAAAAGATTTGATTATAGAAATAATATGCTCCAGAAATATTAACTTTTTAATTTTATTATTAATGTATATTGGAATTGGAATAACATCTTTTTATTCTGCCCGATTAACATATTTTTCAATAAGTATAAATTTTAGTTATTATAATTTTAGTTCACAAAACGAATCATTTAATAATATATTGAAGAGAATTATGATTTTATCTATTTATTCAATTTTATCAGGGTCTATATTTAGATGAATCATGTTTAATAATCCTACAAGAATTATCCTTCCCATTGAAGGAAAGATAATAGCAATGGCTCTATCTTTTCTAGGATTATTAATTGGATATGAAATATCTATGTTTTCATCTATAGTAAAGAAATTTACAAGAGAGTTTATAAGTTCCATATGATTTTTGAAACAACTATCAACCTTTCATACTCCATTTCTTATTTTAAAAAATTCATTTATATTTCAAAAATCAATTGATTTGGGATGGGGAGAAAAAATTGGACCTCAAGGTATGATTGAATTAATAAAATTAATCATAATATTTAATATTAATATAAGAAAAAATAATTTCAAAATTCAAATAATAACATTTATTGCTTGATTTTTAATTATTATATATTTAAATAGCTTAAGCATTAGAGCATAATATTGAAGATATTAAGGTAATAAATATTTTTAAATATTTATAAGGTTTCCCCTCTCTTTTCAATGAAAATGAAATGTTTTAGAAACTTTATAAATAAGGAAAAAACGGAGTTTAACCGCTTTAAAAGCTAGTTAGCAGCTGCTTTTATTCCTATTTCCTTTTAATTGGAAATTATATGTTCAATAACTTTATTAACAATAAAGTGCCTTATTTTTGGCTTCAATTAATAAACAAAGGAACAAAGATTCTTTTTTTAGGTCGAAACTAAATGTATTTATTACTTAATTGCTTTTAAGAATGGCTAATATGAGCACCTATTGATTGAAATTCAATAATTATGATTAAATACATCCCTATTAAATTCAATTTAACATACTCTTTTTTCATTCATGATATAAGCCCAACATTAAAAATAATAAAAATAACAATATTACTAAGTAAATTTCAATAATGTTAATAGTTGTTATTACAATAACCATGGGCATAATAATTACTAATTCAACATCAAAAATAAGGAAAATGACTGCAATTATAAAAAAATGTCTTGAAAAAGGAATTCGAGATGACTCAAAAGGATCAAATCCACACTCAAATGGAGATGACTTTTCACGATCAATAATTGATTTAGTTGACACAAAATATAAAAAAGTTATTAAAGTAAATAAAATTAATAATATCATAATACAGTAACCTACAACATTGAAAATTATTCTATTTAAAAATTAATCCTTTTAATTGGAAGTTAAATATACTTATATACTAACAGAATATTTATCTACCTCATCAGTAAATTGATACATATAAAAATAGTCAAACAATATCGACAAAATGTCAATACCAAGCAGCTGCTTCAAAACCAAAATGATGAGTTCTAGAGAAATGAAATTTCAATTGACGCAATAAACAGATTATAATGAATGTTCTTCCAATAATAACATGGATCCCATGAAATCCTGTTGATACAAAAAATGTTGATCCGTATACAGAATCTGAAATACAAAACGATGATTCAAAATATTCATATATTTGAAGAATAGTAAAATATACTCCCAATATTAAAGTTAACAGAATACCATAGATAGATTCATCATGTTTACTTTCTATTATGGAATGATGAGCTTACGTAATTGTTACCCCAGAACACAAAAAAATTATAGTATTTAATAAAGGGATTTGTATTGGATTAAAGGGCATAATTCCAGTAGGAGGCCAATTTATCCCAATTTCTATAACAGGTCTTAATCTTCTATGAAAAAATCCCCAAAAGAAAGAAATAAAAAAAAAAATCTCTGACACAATAAATAAAATCATTCCTAATTTTAAACCTCTCACTACAATTATTGTGTGAAGTCCTATAAACGTTCCTTCGCGCGAAATATCACGCCATCATTGAATTATAGTTAAAATCAAAATTAAAAATCCAAAAAATAATAAAATAAAATTTTGTATATGAAATATTATTACTATACCAGAAACAAAAGTCAGAGCCCCAATTAAACCCATTAAGGGTCATGGTCTACAGTCAACTAAATGATATGGATGATTATTCATTAAGATACTTCTCTATAATACAGAGTTCTTAGAACTGTAAAAACATAAGATTGAATCACACAAACTGCTGATTCAAATAATATTAATAATATCTGAATTAAAATAATTAGATTTATATAAATTTCTAAATTAGTTGATCTGTTTCCTAATAATGTTATTAATAAATGGCCAGCAATTATATTTGCTGTTAGACGGACAGCCAAAGACCCCGGTCGAATTAAATTTCTGACAGTTTCAATACATACTATAAAAGGTATTAAAATTATTGGAGTTCCTATTGGAACTAAGTGACAAAACATATGATTTGTATTGTTCAAAAATCCAAATAAAATAAAAGTCAACCAAAGAGGAAGAGCTAAACTAAGAGAAAATACTAAATGTCTTGATCTAGTGAAAATATATAGAAACAATCCAAGAAAATTATTGAATAGAATGAAAATAAATAAAGAACAAAATTATAACGATCTACCAAAAGACCCTGAACTTATTAATAAATTTAATTCAAAACTTATTGTATTTAAAACTTTATTAATAGAAATTATATAACGACTGGGGATATATAAAAACCCTATAGGTATAAATAATAATAAAATTAATGAGCTTAATCAATTTAATGAAAATACCCCTGTTGATGGATCAAAAGTTGAAAATAAATTTGTTATCATAATCAGTTATATAAATTATTAAAATTATCAGTTAAATTTATCCTTGGAATTTTTATAAAAGAAAAATAAATAAAAGTTATAATTAAAATAACAATTAACAAAAAAAAGAAAAACAGGAAACATCAATTTATTGGAGATATTTGTGGAATAGAAAAATACTATTCTTAGTTTTTTGAATCTGACAGATTGATGTTTTATAATAAACTAACTTTTCGTCATTAAAAGTAATCGTTAGTTACTATAAATTGGTTTAAGAGACCATCACTTACTTTCAGTCACTTAATGAATAGCTCATTAATCAATTAATAAAACAATTTATATCAACTCTTTCAATAACAATAGGCATGAATCTATGATTTGCTCCACAAATTTCAGAACATTGACCAAATGACATACCAGGTCGATTAATAAATATTCTTGCTTGATTTAATCGACCAGGTACGGCATCTACTTTAATTCTCATAGATGGCATAGCTCATGAATGAATAACATCAAATGATGAAATCAATAATCGAATTTGAGTACTAAAAGGTAAAATCGTTCGATTATCTACTTCTAATAAACGGAACTCTCTAATTGATATTTCATTCTGAGATTTTATATAAGAATCAAACTCAATATTTAAAAAATCTGAATATTCGTATGATCAATATCATTGATGACCAATAATTTTTAAAGTTATTAAAGGTTTATTAATTTCATCCAATAAGTATAATAATCGTAAGGATGGAAATGCAATAAAAATCAAAGTTAAAGCTGGAAGAAGTGTTCAAAAAAAATCAATTAACTGTCCCTCTAATAAAAGTCGATTAACAATATTATTAAATATGGTAACTGTTATTATATAAGTAACAATTGAAGTAATAATAATTAAAATAGTTAAAGTATGATCATGAAAAAATATTAATTGTTCTATTAATGGTGATATAGCATCTTGCATATTAATATAAGATCAATTCGAAATTTCTAACAAAAATTATTTTATATATGAATCTTAAATTCATCGCACTTCATCTGCCATATTAGAATTGAACTAATAATGGAATCTCGTGTGTTTGATATTATTATTAACAGTTTAACTTTTGAATACATTTTTATAGCTGTTTATAATCCAGTAGATAATAAAGAGTAAAAGTCGTGTTACAATTATCACATATGTTATTGTCGTATAAATAATGTACAATTATGAATGTGCAATTATTATAATAGGTAGTATGAACGTGATGAACTGGCGGCCAGTATTCAAATTTTCTCTCAATAATACCGTAATAATTGTAACAGAACTGCAAACTCTGTAAAAGAATGTGATGTATAGAAATTATACAAACCAGTTGTATTTTTCATTGTGTGAAAGTCTAGGAATGTCTAGGAAAACGTTTTGTGTAAACGAACGTTATCCGGAACCGACTTTAAGTATCTATATTGTTAAAAACTGTCATTTGGACGTGTGTTAAAATTATTTAATTAATTAATGTTTGTGTAGTTGTTAGTTTTGTCGAACGTAAATTGTCGTTCGGAAGCGTCTGGTAGCCTGCGTGCCTTACCTGTCCCTTCTCGCACTGTTAGTAATTCCGGGTAGGCGCCAAATTGTTTTTCTTGAAAACAATTAAAAGTTTTTATTTGTATAGTATGGTGATCTGTTATCGAAAATTCGAATAGTTCGCCGTCTGGTTTGTAACTGATTCTCGTGTGAGTGGGGGAACACGTGTTGCCAACTTGAATTAATGTTGGTTATGTCGACCCACTGCTAGTAAACAAAACATACATAATATTTTCTACAAATAAATACTGGACAGTTTGTTATCAGTACGCACTTTTTTATTAGGCTTTTGCTTGTTAATTATCATTAACGCTTCATAAAAATAATAACTGTTATAATAAAATTTTAGCCTCGGCAATATAATCTCTCGCTCTCCGGAGCGCTAGGTTGGCAGTGCAATGTTTACAATTGACTCTGGTTATTATTTTACAAAATAAATCTGCCAATTGGGTTCTTTTAATTACGAAACAGAGGTTTACATAACAAGATAACAAAATTAGAACATATCATTAAAAGTTTGTGATCATTAAAATTATACAAGGTTTGCTATAAATTAAATATTGTGGTGTTGAAGTGTGACAGTGTCGTTGTTTAACATAGGTTATCATGTGTTCATTCAATGTTTACAAAGTTATTTCTTTATTTTATTAATCCTCGAAAATATTCAGTGACAGTGAGAGTTTTATTTTATAGTTAGAATTTTTGGAAGAGAATTTGTTTTATAATATTCAAATAAATTCAGCAATACTCAACGTTAGTAGATATGATGGGTATTGTCAGTCGTCCATGTGAAGTAATGGGCCGGTGTTTATTCTTCCTACTTCTGATCTTGGGCTCAAAAATTGGTTGTCATCTTCTTCAAGTTGAATTACAGGTATTTTCCGGTCATCTGGATTATTTCCGAGCTGGTCCTTGGTGTCACTTAGTTGTAATGGCCTCTCATCGGTTGTACTGCGACTCCTTCTCAAAATTGTGGGCACTTATACTGTTTTTCTGTTGAAAATTTGGGCCCTTCATGGCGTGGCGTCTCTCCAGTTTAGCGTCACTACATAAAGTATTGTTCCTAACTGAAATTAGTCAATATTCGGTTGTTGTCATGGTTACTCAAAGTTTTTGATTGGCTGAAATTGGCTAAAGAGTATTGTTAGCGTATTTGAATTTTTATTTAAACTAGTTACAGATCTTCTAAATGTAATTAATCTTCAGTACTCCCTTTTTAGTAGTAAATATTATCACCACTGTTCATATTTTTGTTCAAGGATTAATTTGACATCCAATATTATAGTGTTCACTTAAGTATCAACATTTTGACAGTTTTGTTAATTTTATTTAATTATACTGTTTTCTCAATTTACATTATTATCATAATATTTCTGCCTTAACATGATTGTCTGCTTGTATTTGATAGTTTATGTGGTTTAGTCTTCCTAATGTCAGTGTTTAATTCTATAAATTGAAGTTTTTTGTAGTTGACAGTTGGAAATTTGCATAGGCTTAAATAGCAATTGACTATTTTTCTTTGATTACTGATATTACATTTTATTCTCCTTGTAATGGGTCCTGATTGTTTGAATACAAGATTCTGTTCATTTGTTCAATGTTTAAGTCGGTTCTTGTAATTGTGTATAATTTTATTGTTTCCCTATATTAATTTGTCTACTGTGATAACTCATTTTTAGTGTCATTGGTATTTGAGTGTATGGTTTGTTTCTTGTTTACTGGTTTCTGTTGGTTTTAAAATCTTATTTCTTACAACATATAACATAACATCTAATGGTTTTAACAATTCCCATAGCTAGAATTCTTATAATTTAAACATAATTATTTGGAACATAAACCTTAGTCATTAAAACATAATTCTTATTCATGTAAACATAATTATTTGAAACATATTATCCACTCATACTCTTCATCTCCCCATACTCTTTGATGAATTATAATTATTACTTGACATAAAAAATAAAGACATAAACATGAATTAAACATATTAATAGAATGGTATATTGTTATGACTAACTCTAAATGACATTAAGCCATAACTGAATCTTCAACAACTGTTTACTATCTAATATTAATATCTTTTTTTATTATTATCAGTTTTTCATGAAAAATATTCTTTAAAGTATCATTTTAAATTAATGATATTGGATTCTTATTTTTGTGAATAAAATCATATATTTTGGTGTATTAACACACTGATAATCGTTCGTTCTTGAATACATGAGTAACGATACTAATTAACAAATTATTACCTAACATTAAGATTTGCAAACTGAAATATGACAAGTAGTATCTACTACTATTATCTAAAACCTACTTATTATCTGGTCTGTTACACTTTGTTTCATTTTGTTATTAATACACTTGTGTTCACTGGATAATTGCTATTAAGTGCCACAGTCCTTTCTGTGATTAGCCATTATCATCCTTCACTTATTTTTTACCACTCACTGATGTTTTTTGATCACTCTTAACTCTTTAGTGTTTTTTCACTGATTATTTGGTGTCTATCCCGATCAATAGGGTTCTATTTAATTTGGGGTTTTCACACTATCACTTTGCACTTTATATGTTTAATATAAGTGTTACTAGTGGGTATAACCTAAATTTAAATTCTCTTTCTCACTTTACTATGTTCACTATTTCTCTAACTCTCTACCTCTCACTTTACAAGGTTTAATTATAATATTAACAAGTTCATGTCGTTTTATTGTATCACTAATATGTTAGTATCGTGCTAATGTGATTTGTCTTAGTTTACTCTATTTGTTTTGGGGTTATTGTGCCCTTCTATATCTTAAGTACTTAATGATTAGTATCTCTACCTTGTCTGTCTTTACAATTATTAATATTATATACAATTTTCATTAGTGATTCTATTTCTTTGGTTTAATGCAAGTTTGGTGTTCCTTCTTAGTTCACTTTCTTTTGTCATACATTATCCGTCACTTCCTTAGTGTTGTGGCTGATTGTATCATTACACTTATATGTTAATTGTCTTTTAGTCACTATTCTTCTTATTTACACTTATGTTGGTGCGGTGGCTATTTCTAGTCCATTTGCAGTTGTCACTATTAGGTTATTCTTTGTCCTTTGGGGCTAGTTCTACTCTCTCACTTACCATCTATTGGGCTATTCGGGTTAAATCGTCTTGTTTCAGTATTTACCATTTTGACTTGTTTGTTTGTTACTACTAAGAATTAATATAAGTTACTGTTCTGACTACCTTGATATGTCTGATCGTTTTATTATTCTGATTCACCCATTCTTCTATTCTAATTCATCCCTTTTTATTCTAGTGTTAATGACGAAATAATTTATCTGGTCATGTCTTCTTCATTATGGTTAGGTGAAGATATGTACCATTACAATATATAAACAAGAAGAAACAGAAAAAAGAAACTACTACTACTACTACTACTACTACTACTACTACTACTACTACTACTACTACTACTACTACTACTACTACTACTACTACTACTACTACTACTACTACTACTACTACTACCAATACTACTACTACCACTACTACTACTACCACTACTACTACTACCACTACTACTACTACTACTACTACTACTACTACTACTACTACTACTATACGGTTTGGCCATTAATAGTTGAAGTTACCACTTGTGTTTTGTGAACGTTGACATTATTATTAACTGTACTGAGTCGAGTCAGATAAAGATATAAAAAAAAGGCTGAGAGTAAGGAAGAGTGAGAAAGGGGAGAGGAGAGAGAGAGAGAGAGAGAGAGAGAGAGAGAGAGAGAGAGAGAGAGAGAGAGAGAGAGAGAGAGAGAGAGAGATGGAAATAAAAAAAGAGGATTGAATCTGCCTGTATTCAATGTCCAAAATATTTGTAATTATTGGTTAGCATCACAAAACTATTCGATCACCTTGTCAATCGCTTTCTATGTGAAGTCATCTACTCCCATTATTCCGACATATTTACCGTCGATTCCCCTTCTTCTTACTTTTAGTGCAACCGTTCAATTTGTTTTACTTTTCTATTCTTTCTATACCTTTTCAAGTAAGTTGTTTTTTATCATTTGATAAAGGTTAGCATGTTTCCGCCAACCATTAACTATCTTACTACCTTTATTCGTCTGTAACACCTTCCACTGTTATTGTATTTGTATTGTTTACACTTCGATGTTGTTTTGTACAGGTTCATAGTTACTTCAATATATTTGTCCTAAGAGTCAGATTTGCATTTTTTGTGGTGTGATCTTTAAACATTAGGGCAGACTAGAACAGGGATTAGACAATTACACAGTGTTATATGGGACAAAAATATTAGAAAACGCACCAAAAAAATGATACATCAGACCATAGTCCAAAGCATTATGATGTATGCAGCGGAAGTATGGGTTATTAACAAAAAGAATGAAAGAAAGATTCTTGTAACAGAGATGGAATATTGGAGGAGGTGCTGTGGAATAACGAGAGCAGACCGAATAACAAACGAGGAGATCAGAAGAAGAATGGAAGCGGAAAGAAGTGTAATTGACTACATCGAAGAAAAAAGATTGGTGTGGTACGGTCATGTCCGGAGAGCGCAAAATAGGTGGATCAACAAAGTGACGGAATGGAGTCCATTAGGAAGGAGAAAAAGGGGAAGACCGAGAAGATCTTGGAGGGACGAAGTGGATGAATCTATGCAACGTATAGGACTTGAGGAAGGACAATGGGAACATCGGGAGAATTGGAAAGCCAGGTTGAAGGAAGGGAGACGGCACTAGTTGTAGCAACCCTATTTTACATATATATATATATATATATATATATATATATATATATATATATTGTAGAAAGCGGGTGTGTCGGTCTATTAGTTTTAGAATTGGAAGTTTTAGTAATGTGTTTTGCGAACGTAAATGGTGTCGTTCGGAAGCGTCTGGTAGCCTGTGTGCCTTACCTGTCCCTTCTCACTCTTTCGTAATTCCGGATAGGCGCCAAATTGTCTTCCGTGAAAACAATTAAAAGTTTTTATCTGTATAGTTTGATATTGCACTATTGTAAATTCGAATCGTTCGCCGTCTTGCTTGTTACTGATTCTCGTTTGAGTGGGGGAAACGTGTTGCCAACTTGAGATAATGTTGGTTATGTTGACCCACTGCTAGTAAACAAAACATACATAATATTCTTTACAAATAAATACTGGACAGTTTGTTATCGGTACACACTTTTTTATTAGGCTTTTGACTGGTTAGTTTTTGTTAACGCTTCATACAATTAATAATTTATACAATGATTTTAGCCTCGGCAATATATTCGTTCACTCAGCGGATCGCTAGGTTGGCAGTACAATGTTTATATTAGCTGCAAGACAGTGTAGTTATTATTTTACAAAATAAATCTGCCTATAGAGTTCTTTTAAGTACGAAACAGAGGTTTATATAACAAGATAACAAAATTAGAACATATCATTTAAAGTTCGTGATCATTAAAATTAAACAAGGTTTACTATAAATTAAATATTGTGGTGTTGAAGTGTGACAGTGTCGTTGGTGTATACATAGGTTATCATTTGGTCATTCAGTGTTTACAAAGTTACTTTTTTATTTTATCAATCCTTGAAAATACCTTCAGTGATAGTGAGAGATTTATCATTTAATTATAATTTTTGTAAGAGAATTTGTCTTTTTTATAAAACAATAAATTCAGCAATACTCAACGTAAGTAGATAAGAGATGTATTGTCAGTCGTCCAAGTGGTGTAATGGGTTGTTGTCGATTCTTCTTTCTTCAGTCTTGGGCTTCGGGAATGGTTGGCATCTTCTTCTGTTCGAATTCCATATATTTTTTGGTCATCTGGATTAATTCCGAGCTGGTCCTCGGTGTAGTTTGGTTGGAAGGTCCTTTCGTCAGTTATTCTGGTCCTTCTTCATCAAATTATGGGCACTTATACTGTTTTAGAGTTAAAAATTTGGGCCCTTCACGGCGTGGCGTCTCTCCAGTTAAGCGTCACTACAGATTTTTTGTTCCTAACTGAAAATTAGTCAATATTCTGTTGTCGTCATGGTAACTCAAAATTTTTGATTGGTTGAAATTGGCTTGAGATCATTGTTAGGATATTTGAATTTTTATTTAAAATGGTCACAGATCTTCTAAATGTAATTAATCTTCAGTACTCCCTTTTCAGTAGTAAATATTATTACCACTGTTCATATTTTGGCTCAAGGATTAATTTGACATCCAATACTATAGTATTTACTTAGGTATCACCATTTTGACAGTTTTCTGGATTTCATTTAATTATACTGTTTTCTTAATTTACATTATTATCATAATATTTCTGCCTTAACATGATTGTCTAATTGTATTTCATAGTTTATGTGGCTTAGTCTTACTAATGTCAGTGTATAATTCTAAAAATTGAAGTCTTTTGTAGTTTGACAGTTGGGAATTTGCCTAGGCTTAAACAGCAATTGACTATTTTTCTTTAATTACTGAGATTACATTTTATTTTCCCCTTGTATGGGTCCTGATTGTTCTAATACATGATTCTGTTTATTTGCTCAATGTTTATGTCTGTTCTTGTAATTGTGTGTGATTTTATTGTTTTCAATATATTAATTTGTCTACTGTCATAACTCCCTTTTAGTGTCATTGTAACTGAATGTATTTATTTTGTTTCTCGTTTACTGGTTTTTGTTGGTTTTAAAATCTTATTTATTACATCATATAACATAGCATCTTATGCTTTTAACAATTCCCATAGATATAATTTTTATTCATTAAAACATAATTCTTTTGAAACATAAATCTTACTCTTTAAAACATAATTATTTGGGACATAATTCTTATTCATTTAAACATACTTATTTACTTTTTATTATCCACTCATACTCTTCAGTGGATAATAATTATTTTATAGTATTATCAAAAGAAAACAAACATATAAACATTGATTAATTATTTTGATTAGTATAGAAAATCCTTATTACTAAACTTATCTGACACTGTGTCATTAACTATGTCACCTAATACTATTTCACTATGTCTTACTAAATCTTATAATAATTATTCATGATTTTTATCTCTCAATATTACAGACATTTTCTATATGGTGAATTGACACACTGATAGTCTATCTTTCTTACTTTCCTAATAATCTTAATTGTCACTTATTACATTAATTGACACATTTTTTAAACCATGATAATCAGTTATCACTAAAGCAACTTAATTTTAATACTATTAGTTTATTTAGTTACATTTTGAGTGTCCACTCATATTGGCCTTTCAACTATCACAGTCCTTCCTGTGTTTGGCCATTATTAGATCTCACTCACTTATAACTTATAACTTAGTTTATGCACTTATAAACTTTGATTACTGTTTTATCAGTGTTTATCACTTTTTAATGGGGTTTATTCTCACTTTGGGGTATTAACACTAACACCTTGCACTCAATCTTGTTTAAGTGTTACTGGTGGGTAAAGATTAGTGTATTGCTTATTCAAAATTCTCTTTCTTACATTTATTTTAAAATGTTCATCCTCCTTACAATTTATTATCTCTCACTCTGTGTGGTTTGACTATACATGATATGTTTGTGTCGTGCTAATGTGATTTGTCCTAGTTTACTCTATTTGTTTGGGTTAGTGTACCCTTCTATCTCTTAAGTCCTTAACAATTAATATTTTTAACTTGTCTGTCCTTACAATTATTATTATCATATACAATTTTCATTAGTTAGTCTTTTTCATTGGTTTAACATTAGTTTTGTATTCTTTCTGGGTTCACTTTATTTTGCCATAATTTACATGTCACTTCCTTGGTGTTGTTGCTGATTATATCTTCACACTTCCATGCTAATTCTTTGTTCATTATTATTCTTTTTATTCCTACACTCTTGTGGTAGTATGGTGGCTAGTTCTAGTTCACTTACAGTTGTCATTATTTATGTTATTCTTGGTTTATGGGGCTGGTTCTACTCTCTCACTTACCATCTATTGGGCTATTCAGGTTAAATCGCCATATTTTACTGTATTTAACATTTTGGTTTGTTTGTTTGTTACTTCTTTATTATTAGAGGTTACTGTTCTGACTACCTTGATATGTCTGATCGTGTTATTATTTTGAGTCACCCATTCTTTAATCTCTGATTCATCCCTTTTTATTCTAGTGTTAATGATTAAATAATTTATCTTGTCATGTTTTCTTCATTTTTGTTAGGTGAAGATATGTACCATTACAAAATATATATATATATATATATATATATTGTAATGCGACGAAAGGAGAGACCTAATGTACAATAAAAACCTAATACAAAATAACGCCTTGATTAAACCATTTCCATAACCTAGGTAAAAGAAATAAAATTAAAATTACCTAAACTATAAAAAGAAGTACCATACAATAAATAATGATGAGTGTAATTAATAATATAAGGGAAGAACTATGTATTTATAGAGTTAAGAGTGAGCAGAATAACCAGTGAGTGAGAAAAGTGAGTTCTGATAATTGCTAAACACAGAAAGGACTATGGAAATTAACAGCAATTATCAGTGAACACAAGTGTACATAACAAACTGAACCAAAGTGCAATAAACTAGGTAATAAATAGAGTTCAGATAGTAGTAGCATTGACTACCTATCGTATTTTAATTTGTGAACTATTAGTATCCTAAGTTGTCAATTCATATTATTACCAATGTATTTAAGTAAAAATGACTATTAGTGTGCTAATACACAGAATATATGAGTTCTGATGTACAGAGGTAAAACCCAATATTATTAATTTAAAATGATATGAAAATACGTTTAATAATAATCTGATATTTAAAAAGATTTTAATATTATATAGTAAACGTTGTTGAAGTTTCATTTTAATGGACTAATGTCAATTGCAATTAGTTTTAATGAAGTATCATTGTATTAATATGTTTAGTTCATGTTTATGTTACTATTTTTTATATTATGTAACAATTATAATTAGTCAAAAGCATTAAGCCAACAGGCTACAGAATATTATAGTTTAAACGATTGTACTAAAGAAATGGCCAGAACATAGGCCAAAATAACATAATTTAATTGTAAAATGACTAGTAAATCATAATGTCACTGTAAACCAGCAAAAAATAGCAAAACCATTAATTTAGACCTTATTTAGAAATCAAGAACAACATTGTAATAGTTCAATGAATTTGTAAAATAACTTTATAAATGCTAAAGTATGTAATGGCCTAGGAAATAGAATTTTGGCAAAATTGTTAAAACAATTATTATAACACTCACACATAGCATGTGAGGTATCAGAATATTTGTAATTTTATGAAGAAGATCATGATGTAAAGTAAGTTTAGGTTTATTCATTATTAATTAGGGAGTAATTGTAAGTAGGAAACATAAAAATTGTAAATCTTAAATAATTATAGTCACATGATCTAGTGACCCGGCGTTTTGACCAATAGGAATTTAGCTAATTTTGGTCAAACTCGTTGAGGGCAGAAGAAAAATTTTTATTCTATTGTTGGACATAAAAGTGTACAGGTCATGTCTGTGTAGCTAAGAGCTGAAGAGTATAACAAGGGATCAAATCCGAGTTGAAGAAGAAAAGTAAAATTAATATAAAACCAGAGAATACAAAATAGATGGAAAAAAAATGAAGATAATAAAATAAACACAAAAATCAAAAGAAGAACAAGTAAAAAGAATATCTTAAAAGATAAAAATAAAGTGAATAAGTATCTCTACTATTGGGTGAGAAAATAACCTTATTATAATATCACGTTTACAACTACACAACACCAAGATTAACTGAACTAACACTTTTAAACAGAACACTAGTGAAAAGCAAAAATAAAATTCATATAAACACAGTGAACATATTGTATAAATTATTTTATTTGAAAGAAACCGGAGGTGAAAAATTTTACATACAGTGAGGTGAACAACAAGCGGCCATCTTGTTAATTTGAACTATGGGTAGCCGCCATGACAGCTTGTTGTAGTAAATTGAACTAAAATTATTATTTTTGTAAGACTTTACTAAAAAATTAATTTTGTTTGTATTAGTTAATAAGATTTAATGATTGTAATATATTGTACTTCATGTATGCATTTCTGAACGTTTAGTAGCAGTCTAAAAGAACCCAAGAATTTATATTATAAATAAATATTATTTTAGAATCGAACTGAGTAAAGGAGTCGATACGGGCAATGAGCTACTTCGACCCAAGAGTCGTCAAACTGAATTTAAATAAAATAAACGTTAATAATTATTTTCAATTCGTATTCAATGAGTTTTATTTATAGATTTAATTGAGATTAAAGGATTTTCGATTAATAAAAGAAGATTGAAACAGCATTGGTGATTGGAACTTCAGCATAAACAAGGGATTACGCACATAACCTACAATAGGCAATTCGATATTACGATCGAATCAAACATCAACAAAACTTTTCTTTTATGATTTCTTTTTTATCGAAACCAACGAAAACAAATAATAATTGATATTTCTTAATAGATAATTTTTTTGAAACAAACTCAAATCAACATAATTAAATTAAATTGGATAAATTCCTAGAAGAATAAAATTAAAAGGCTTATAAAATAATTAAATCTAATTCAAAATAACTAAACCAAAACACAATACTTAAGGAATTCACCTTGTTTTAATAAAACGTTACAGAATGGCGCCCAACTAGCGAGGCTGAAATTAGGGAAATTGTTAGACGATAGAAATAAAATAATAGCTGACGTAATTTTAGCTGGCGACTGCTATAAGATTAAAAATGCGACGAAGAGCTACTTCACAAGGGAGAACATAAAACCTCGAGACAGAAGAAGATATGCAAGAACACGAGGCAGAGGCCGTTATGGACAGTAAAGTGGAACAACAGGCAGGTGACATTGGGAAAGTAAAAAGAAACCTAGAGTCACAAAAAATATTGGAAAACATAACCAAACAAAACGAGACGTTGAGTGAAAATTTTAGACAAATTATTGATGAAAATATAAAGAGTAGTAATGAAAATATAAGGTAAACTATAAGTGAAAATAATAAACAAACAAACGAAAAAATAGACAGTATGAAGGAAGACTTTCGGCAAATAAATGAAGAAAATTTAAAACAAATTAACGAAAAATTTGAAGAAAATAATGAAAATTTTAGGAAACAAAACGATAGTACTAATGAGAGTTTAAAACAAATGAACATAAGGTTTGACCGAATTGATGAAAGTTTAAAACCAATAAATGAAAAAATTGATAACTTAAAGGCTTAAGAGAAACCTTATGAACAGAAAGAAAGTATAAACGAAAAATTTGAAGAAAATAATAAACAAATAAATGGAAAAGTAGACTGCATTAAAGAAAGTACTAATGAAACCCTGAGACAAACAATAAATGAAAATAATACACAAATGAAGAAGATTTTAGGCAAATAAACGAAGAAAATTTAAAACAAATTAACGAAAAAATTGAGAGTGTCAATAAGACAATTAGCCAAAGGGTAAATAAGTACAATGGAGAAGTAAAACAGCAAATAGCCGAAACAAATGAAAGGTTAGAACGAACTAACGAAACCACTGTACAGTTCAGGGTAGAATCAGATGACAAGATTAACCATGTGGAAAATAATAACCAAGTTAGAGTATTTGGAATACGGCAAGAAACGCAGGAAAAATTAGACGGAATACAAAGCAACATGTCCGAAAAAATAGAACAGATTAACGACAAGATGGATCGAATAAAAAATCAAGTGAGGCAAATAAAGGAAGAAAATCTAAGAATACGAAATGAAATTATAAATGAAGGGTTTAGGAACATGGATGAAACCAGGGATAGTACTTTCGAAAGAACCAACGAACATTTAGAAAATAAAATTGAAGGTTCAAGAGAGCAAAAGGACTCTATGGTAAGCCAAATAATAGAAGATAATGGTAAGGGAATAGAAAATAAAGAAGACAAAAGTGCATTGTTATCTGAGAATAAAAATAACAGAAACAAAAAGAATATTAAACACCTGGAAAAGAAGACGAAGGAAATAGGAAAAATACGCCAAAAAGAACTAATAAAACACGGGAAGTAATGGAGATGTGAAGAATGGACTAGTTAATGTACTTAATCTCCCAATCACCAACCATAGAGAAATAATGAATTTTAAAAATTGTAGGAGAAGCTTAAAAGAAATTTTAGAAGTGACTCACAATAAAACAGTGAGTAACAACTTAAGAAAATCTATATTTAAATTAAATATACCAGAAATAGAAATGTATAAGAAAATATCAGGGATATCATCAATAACTGATATACCATTGAAAAGTTTGTTTTGAAACTAGATAATAAAGTGATTGCGGTAGGCCTTGAAACAAGTGAAAAGTTTGCAGCAGAAAACTCGGAACACAATGTAGTAGCGAGAGAATTAACAAGGACAGAAATAATTCTGAACACAAAATAATCCGAGAAATAAGGGCAACTGAAATAATGGACCACGGATAAACTAAGTACGAACGCACTCTCGAGAAAAACGACTGATTTTCTAGGTACCGACCGAGCAATCCATTTAAAAAAGAAAAAATATTATTAATTAAGACAAAAACAATGTAAATGAAGATTTAAAAAACAAACCCAAGACCTAAGTGAAACTATAAATGAACAAAAAGAAAATATAAACGAAAAATATGAAAGAAATATTGAAAAAACATTAATGAAGGGATGAATTGACAGAAGAGGAATCGCTTTCTGGAAATAAATAAAATAACAAAATCATATTTATAACCACTGCATTATAAGGAATATTAACGGATGTGATGGTTATTACCAGGGCAAATGGGTCATTGATCAACCAAGTGGGAGTAAATTAAATAGAATTAAAGAAATATGCAACGAGTAAACCAACACTGCTAATAAATAACATAAAGATAATGGGAGCTACTGGGAGGCAAAATAGAGTAATGAGAGGTGTTAATAAGGCAACAGGATTCCGATGGTGTTCGTGGTGACGCTGGTGACGCAGGAGTTACCATTTAAAGAAATGACAGAGTGTAAGATGCTACGGTTCCACTCAGAAGTCACTGTTACGGGCAGTGGCCAAAGAACACTGTACCATGCACTGGGGGAATGGTCGAGTGAGGATAATAGGCCGCAAGTGTGCCACTCACAATCGACATGCATTCACCGTGCCACATAAAGATAGGGAGGAATTTATAGCACTAATCGTGGAATCAACCTACATAGAAGATAAAGGTTTGCCACATGATTATGTGCGATTTGGCACTTGATTTTCACTCAGTATGTGTATCTAATTGAGAGTTATTGACGTAAGGGATCGGTTCACTCCAATTGTGAAATTTTAACAGGGTTATTGCATTGGCGGAAAAGAAGAACAAGACAAATCGTTGCATTTAGAGGACACTGACTAAGTAAAACATGTGACGGTTTTACTGCCTGTGGTTGGGATTAACGTAGGGCGTACTTACATTTTGTCCACGTGGTACGATAACGTTTTTAAATGTTTAAGAAAACATAATAAAACGCGCAACAAAAACTAGACCTTTGCTTTACGAGCGCGCGCGCGCGCAAGCGTGTGTGTGTTTAAATTTGTCTACATTGGAGGGAGCAGAAGCAGTAGAGTTAAACAAAACTTATTAAGGCTTGTAAAGTGAGAAACAAACGCGGCAGGAAATTAATGTCTTGGATTGTTATAGTTTGTGGTACTCGACACAACGAGGACAGGGAGGTAACGTTAGATGTAATTTAATCTCAGTTTGGCAGTAATAATTATTGCTGATCACTTTCAAGTATTCTTGGTTAAGCTCAAATGTTTTGTATTTTTTTGTGTGTGTAAAAATTAATAAGTGTATTTTAATAAACGGTACTTTGCCAATATCCGTACCCATACGACATTTTTCATGTTTTAAATATGCGATTGTATCGATGTAGCTCAATGTGAAGAAGAAGTGTACTAATTGTAAATTACCATGTTCCTTAATGTACAGCAGAAATACGTAATGTTTTCATTTGTGAGGTTAGGTAAAAATGGTTTTCAGTTTTTAGCTTACTGTTAAAGAAATAAAAGCCACGGTTAGGAAAAATATGACGTTTAATTACACAATGCTTGAAAGAGAGTAACATAAAAACAACAAACATAACGTTTTTTAACAAAAATAACAACAGAAAATATAGATGAACTATAACATAGATGAACAGAGCATAACATAGATGAACTACCACTTACTTGAAGAATTTCGAAGAAAAATCGCTTTTATATGTCTGGAATTACAATAGTTTTGTTGTTACAAAACGTATTATTGTGTTCAACAACTTGAACACTTTAATATGTCATCTTTATTCCCTCCACTGCGCTGTGATTACCAGCAATTCCTTTACGTTGTCATTGCGATGCGAAAAGCGAAAAGAAGCATTCGAACGTAATATAGTTCAAATATTTTCTCAAATTAAGTAGTACGAAGTTTTACATTCTCTGAGATGCAGCTGAATACATTTTAAAAAGACGAGTCATGTGTTTTTAGCGAAGATACCTAGGATTACAGGATTACATCTATGGCAGTCCGACAAAATCAGGATTTATAGAATTAAAGACTTAACGTAGAAACTAAAAAAAAAAAACAACGTTTGGAAACATTCGACCTCTTAATAGTAGTGTGTTAGGGGGGTACGGAGCAAGTGGTGGACGAGGGTGGTGGTGCTGATGACGTCACGATCCTGACCTACCTTAACAGCCAGTAACGTCACAGGACCAACAATGAGGGCTATTGTTCTCCTAAGCTAACAATAACGCCCATTGTTTCAGATGTCAATGACCTTTCTCAACAGCTGAAACAACGTTGAGTGAGGTCTGTGACGTAGCCTAGTATTTCTACCTGTTGAGGTAGGTCATGACTGTGACGTCACCACCACCCCCTCGTCGACTGGCTCCATACCCCCCCGTACTTGACCGTGTGTACGTGTACGTGTGTGTGTGTGTGTGTGTGTGTGTGTGCGCGCGCGCGAATTTTTCGCAAAATAATTTGCACTCGATCATTTCAGTCCCGGTCTCGTTCATTTCGGTCTCGGTCTCGGACATCTCGGGGTCGATGCCGTGGTCCACCTCGAGCTCTGGACGATGCGTCGCTCGTGACTGTCGAGACAAGACTGAAGGGGTTAGCTAACGAGCCTCGTTTATATAGGGGGACAATCCCCCTCTTGTTCTACTAATGAGCGTAACTACACAGCGCATATTGCACCATACCGGTCTCACGGTAATACAATGGAACAATTCTAACAAGCGGATTACACAACAACGCGTAACTAATTAAGCAATAAACAGCAACAGATCTTCATATAAACGGTGAGGAACCGGGAAACAAACGAGGAGGGGAAAAATAACGTGCATACAGTAGAAAACTGTAGGATGTGCATCTTAAGGAATTGTACAATCCGATTATCGAATGAGCCAAAAAAAAATTGAAAACAAGCAATATTTTATGCAACATAAACAAACCAGGTAGCACCATTTAAGTCATTAACAAATAAGTAATAAAAATAAATAAGCAATAAACAGCAATTTTTAAGATTACAAAACGTGCATTATGTCATATCAAAAGACCCACCTACTCGGAAACATCGATAGAATTGCACGACAACGCGTAAATAATTAACGGAACGAGAAGGGAAAAAATTTGGTTATACCAAAATAGCAATAAACACAAAATTTACCTTGTTAAAAGATAGTAAAACGTAATAACAACCTCTTATAACTAAAAAGATGAAAAATAAAAAAAACGTAATGTGCGCCTCTTGTGGATGTAGGAAATACCGTTCATCCTTCTAAATGGCACGTGACAGGGAAAAAACGCTCTCTTCACCGACTGAGCGAAGTCTGTACAAACCCATTCACGCGTAGGGCTGACGGGTGGAGAATTGTTAGCGGTAGTGTGTGTGTGTGTGTGTGTGTGTGTGTGTGTGTGTGTGTGCGTAGGTATGTGTAGTCAACCCCAAGTAGCTCGCTGAATACGAAGTTAAGAGATATCTATGTACAAAAAGTAGCACGTTCGCAGGCTGACTACGCTTGCATAATAATCATAATCTTTAAATTGTGTCTTACGTTAATCATAGTAATTGAATTTGCATCCTTCTTAGCCATACTAACTAAAACGGTAACACCCACCTTTATTACTTGCAGAACAGACATACTTTTTAGCTGAAAACAATAAAATATTCAAAGTCGTATGTAACGGAATAAGCGTCATTAACTGTGTTTGTTACAAAACCCATTAAAAAGTATAATTAAGAAAATTAATTTTGAACAGACAAAATGTCTGCGAGTTCTCTTTCCCGCGGTGCATATAATATATCCACTACGCTAAGTGCAGCACGTAATTAAAATTATTTGGCTCCCATCTGTTTACGTTTGGTCCGCACCCGCTTGCGTTCGGTTCCCACCTTTTTACGTTTGCTCCGCAACTGTACCTTCAGAACCTAGAAAAGAGTTTTTAGAAGTGTGTGTGTGTCATTGTTTCAATGACATCACTGGCTGTCGAGGTAGGTCATGAGCAGCCGATCGTGAGGTCGTTGACTAGGTCAGTTGATCGCCACGTGTCTTCGTGGCCTAGGATTCTCCCCATGTTGTACGAGGGGGTAGGAGAAGGGGGTCGGTCGGTGCTGTTGATGACGTCATGAACAGCTGATCGTGAGGTTGTTGACTGCGTTCGGTTCCCCCCTGTTTAGGTTGGCGCCCCACCTGTTTACGTTTGGTCCCCTGTTTATCCAGTTTGGTAGTCTGTTTATCCAGATTTTCAGTAATATTTGTCTTCGAGACTTGTGTAAACTTACAGTTAAGAACTAAGAGTTAATTACAACATGGTAAACTGGAATAAATGATGAATATTGTTTAAAAACAATACTTTAGTAAATTGCAAAATTTAATACGACAGGCACTAAAAGATGCAAATCGATATATTTTTAAAACCCTGAAGTTTTTACAATTTATTATATAAAATATTATTAGAATCAAATAAATATAATTAAAAATGTATTATTAACAAAAAAAGTTTGGAAAATATATACCACATTCTTATAATATATTCAGTCATTTTGCCTTTAAATATTTTCCCGTTGACGACCGATACCCTAAGGAAATACAGCTTATTTCCATTATGGTAGGGTTACTTCAATTCCCAGAGTTTTACTGCCCACTCCAGTTCAACCATAAAGGAAACGGTGCCTCGGTACTCATTACAGTTTCCGCTCCGTTTCGTATTCAAAGAGAGCGAAGTCATCACACGGCTACTGAGCCGAACCGATCTATTATGCTGAAACCCACCTTTACAAAGACGAGATATCGGTGGTCGGTCCATGTCACCACTGTAATCTACCTTCAAAGGAACAAAGTGTTTGCAGGTATTAAAACTCGTTTTGTGTGGGTGTGAGCGTAACTATGTACGTGTGTGAGAGAAAAATGTATGGAGCCTACGCAAACATTTCTTCCTGTATAAAATGAGTAACTTGCTCAGTATTTTACACTTAAATTCTTAATAAGCCTACAAACGTGATTTTAAAATATTTGTTTTTACGTATTTGACGTTGCACTTACGTATCTGAGTAATCTTTACGTAGTTATAGACGTATGTAGTACAAAAAAAATAAACACCGTAGACAATAAAGAAACAAAAGTTTCATTTTATCCGTATCAAACTAAGTTTAATATCCATTCTGTAAACATATAACAGTATTAGGCTACATACCACTTACAGTTAAAAATATCAATATTGTTAAATAGCGGTTTAAATAACCAAATATCACGGTGCACTAATTAGACTGAGAAACGTATTCGTCATAAGACAAACAACGCTTTAATTTATCGTATGACCTGGGCTCGCCTGTATTTGTGTTCCAGTCAAAATAGAACAAGTAGCAAAGTAGAACTGAACGTCTCTCGACATATGTAGAGGTTTCGGAAATGTATTTATTTGTACATTAGGTGGCAAATATAAACATTTTCTTTTCCTGGCGTACTTTTGGGTTTCTTTTTTGCAAGCAACTGTATGCTTAGTTACTAACTGATTGATGGTCTTTTTCGTATTTTTGTGTACGGTATAAATAATTTTGCCTATACTGGGCTTAAAGTAATTCGGATGTGTGAACACGTCAGAAAGTAATTAAGATATTGTTGTTGTATGTATGAAATTCATAGTTTCACCTCAGTATAATGTTAAAATGGGGCTGACTATAGGTAAATACAGTTACTGTCCAATACACATAAAATAGGGGAAATCATAAACTTTGCAAAGGAACGTAACCAGTAAATGTAACAAGAGGTATAAGACACAGGCACACAACATCACCAAATCGTTTCCTTTTCAATCAAGGCCAGAAAGCACCGAAATGTTTCAATTAATATTCGTTTCTCAAATGTTTGCAGAAACGTTGTCAAAACAGAGCTAATTTAAGTGTTTAATTTGATCATAAAATGAAGTTAAATGTCTAATTAATTATCCAAAACAAAAATATTTGCTGGTGTTGAGGTTTCCCTAACAACCTAATTTCATTACGTCTTCTTTCCATGGCTCTAAACCCTATTAGGTCAAGAATTCTCTTAGTTTCTGCACGCACCGAGAACACTTCTTAATTTGTTACATCCGTTAATTCATGATACGTAAGTTATATGGCCAGCAAGTACTAGGTCTACTTGTACTTCTACAGCATAATTTCTACATTTTTCGGCAAGTTGACTCTTTCTTATATTTTTTTGGCACTTGATTATCGTCTTTTCTTTTCACGTGTCACTTAAGTCGTCGTATTTTCACATGATCTACCTAACTTTAGGACTTACTATAATCTACTAATGATTTTCCTCATCAATACTCTCAAACACTTTGTCATTATCCTTTGCATTCTTTGCCAGCATCGTTTATCAAGAGCAAGGGATCGTACCTTGTCTATCGCTTACCAGAGGTCTACAATTCACAGCTACGCTACACACAGAACAAGTCACAACGGGACTTTTTTCGATACTTGTGTTTAGTAGTAGTATAAAGTTAGTAGAATCTTACTTTTCTTTTTGGATATATCTCCGTTTTTGAAAAGATATATTAGACGATTAAGAAATTTTCTGTTCATATGTTATCTGCGATTTTTTGCTTTCTCCATAGTCAATGGAGTGGAACAACTACATTATATTATTGATAGTTGTCCAACCACTATGTTAAACGAGCCGTAACATGAAATTACCACACAACAGCGTCATGAGGTGAATACACTAATTACAGTTATTGCAGGTAGTGGACGTGAGGTGAGGCGTCGGCTTATGTCACCAGCACTGATGACGTACTGAAAGTCACAGTGATGTGTGTTTGACGTAACAGACTAGTAGTATTGCGGTATGCTACAATTACTACCTCAAGTCAAGGGCCAGGCTACATAAAATCATTTTATAATCCTGGTATATGTTGCTTGTGTTACTGTCGATCACTCTGTGTAATAATACCGTTATTTATCGTTGGAAAGAATTGTCACCTGATAGAGTTTTAGGCTGCTCGCTGGACTCGCAAGATGCTATTACCTATAGCACAAATCTACCATTCGTTTCAGTTAAATACCCTACACATGTTTTCACAAAGCAAGCATCTAAATCTGATAGAGTCATTGTAATCGACGCAAAGAAAAGTTTCAAGAATTAACATTTTTAAAAGTATTTGAAAAGGTCACTGCTGATTGTTTGTCACTGCAGGTGTGTTTAATGAAAGTACAAGCGTTACTAAAATTTTTTTTAATCATGTAATCACAGACAAAGTAATATTCGTGATAAAGTAATCACAGACAAAGTCATATCAAGTAATATTCGTGAAAAAAGAGTATAGGTATATCAAATGTAAAAGATATGGTACATATTTCAGTTATACATAAAAACATGATACAAACAGTTATATTAAATAAGATTGGGTCAATCAAACTTATGCAAGATTAAGACATCATACATATCACACTTAAATGTAAAAAGTATATGAAGAAATTCTTATGAGCAAAAATAATTGTCAAGAAAATGATTTGGACGTCACAGACATCACAGTTATAAACATATAAGCGAAATCATACAAAATAAGTAGTTATTATCAGCTGGATATTCTGGGGCTTATTTATGTATAAGCTACTTTAGCAAAGAATTTTTAATATATCTTCGTACTGCGTTTAAAGTAATTCATCCGTCTACTATTTAGGTGTATACACAAATAACAAAAAAAAATATAATATTGTTACGACATCACAGAACAATCTACGTGTTTGTCGAATGTGCCAGAAGAATCTCGATGTAACGCGTGTGGCGTACGTGCTTGGCGACGCATTTTCGAGAGATTTCTCGAAGGCGCCAGCCGCGCGGACTGTGTCAAGGCCGCAGTTAATTACGTAGTTCACACGAGCGCTAAGAAGCAATTAGGAACACTCTGGTCTGTGAGCGCAGGTATAAATACATGGCGGCAGCGGCCTTAAGTCAGTATAGTGGCGATATATTTACAGAGCGGTTCGAGTTATTATCGGACGAGATTACTGTGTAAGTTCAAGTAGTTATTAGTGAAGTGTTGCGTTTTATAATCGGGCGGTATAATTGTGATACAATTGTGTTTAATATTAGTGACATTTTATTGCGTGTCAATTTTTATTTGATTTGTTGTAGTATACTGTGCTGTTAATTCCGAACTGTTTAACGGTAAAAATTAAACCTGGTGATTAGTGACTTAATTGGTGTCTTGTATTTATTTTGTTTCCACTATACCTACGTCGGTCAAGTAGACCGTCGTAACAGTGCTGTCAGAACTGGGATAGAACGGTTAACTGTGGAAACAGTGGACAGTTTGTACAAGACGAGGTAATTCGTAATTAATCGATAAACAATGGATGCCAGTCAGATGATCGAAAATTTACAGGCGCTGCTGTTGCAGACAGAAAAACGACAGGATGAGAAATGCAGGCAAGAGGCGGAAGAAGCAGAAATACGACAAAAAGAAGAACGAAGACAAGAAAGAGAAGAAGCAGAAAAACGACAGGATGAAAAACGCAGACAGGAGACGGAAGAAGCAGAAAAACGACAGGATGAAAAACGTAAGCAGGAAGCAGATGACATCAAAGCGTTAATTCAAGAGCAAAAGCAGATGCAAGAACATAATACAGCAGAATTGGGTCTTGGGTCTCCTACGTAGTGACGTAGGTGAATTACGAGGTGAGCTTAACAATCAGATTACCAGAATATCTGACGTAGAAGAATCCATGCCAAATAAAATAGCTGAAGTAGAAAAATTTGTCTTGTGTGTGGAAGAAGTTATGTCAACAAAAATATGTGCAGTAGAAAACTCAATGGCAAATAAAAAAAAGCAAATTAAAACTGAAGTTGAGCAGTTCATGAAAATACAACCAAAACAAATTTCTGAACAGACTGTACCAATGATAAAGCGAGAGAAAGACACAGAAAATAAGTCAATAGAGAAGGGACAGTTCATGTGAAAGCTCCAACCTTTGACGGAAGCAGTCACTGGGCAACGTACCTACGCCAATTCGAAGCTGCTGCATTCGCAAATAATTGGACAGAGAAAGACAAGGCAGTCTCACTCGTTCTCGCATTAAAAGGACCCGCGGCGGAACTACTACAGAAAGTGCCACCTGACAGCCAGAACATCTGTGCCGAGTTGATAAAAGCTCTAGAATTACGCTAACGTGATAAACATTTGCGAGAGGTGTACTACGCTCAGTTGAGAACAAGACGACAACGTTCCGGGAAGAGTCTTCAAGAGTTTGAAGCAAGTATCGAGAGATTGATTAGATTGGTCTATCCTGAAGCACCAGAAGACTTCCGAATAAGGTTTGCGGTGCAGACATTTATTGATGGCATCGGAGATTGTGAACTTCAGCAAGTGTTACGAATGGCAAGGCACCGAAATAGCTCAGAAGCTCTTGTTCACGCCCTAGAGATTGAAGCTGCCAAGTCAGCGTCCAGCTACATTAATGGGTTTGTGCCATCACATTGCAGTCAGAAGATCCCTGTATCACATTGCCTTACGATGGGTGCAGAAAAACAATGTTGTCGGACAAACAATTCAAAAGTTCAAGAGAGTTGCAACGATTTGAAAAAGACAGAAGACCGAAATGTTACAACTGTGGAAAACGTGGTCATCTACAGGTAGACTGTTGGAAGAAGAAGATACTGAGAGAAGAGACTGATCGAACCAATTGGAGAAGTAAAGCCCCAGAACAGCACACAGTTTTCACGCTACATAAGACCAGTGGAAACTTGACCGTTAATGGATTTGCGGAAGGTAAACCAACATCGTTTACAGTTGACACGGGCGCAACGGTGTCCATTGTGCGCCCTGACTTATTCAGCAACCGCCAGCCTCTAATTAGCTCTTGTACAATACAGACTGTGACTGGAAACCCCGTCAAGGTGCTAGGAAAGGTAGACGTACGTGTACGCCTGGGTCTCCTCGAGTTTAGCCACCAAATGCTCGTTGCAGACATTGTCGATAAAGTGATTCTTGGCACGGACATTATGAATGCCTACGGATTCGTTGTGGACTTAAGAGAGAATGTCCTGAAGGTTGGCCAAGAAAAGATAAAGCTTTGAATGGCTAAAATGACAGGGTCTACCAACCATTAGATTAAGCGTGTGGCATTAGTCGAAGAAAAAGTCAACAGGTCTGGGCATGAGGAACCCTCCCTATTGCAAGCGGAAATGGAGGAAGAACTAGCAGAGGAAATACAAATAAGTGTAACGACAAAAGAAGTGATTGGAAAGTCAACTATGGGTGTCGAGAAAAAATTCTTGCTTGTTCCTGAGCTGATAGAAGCGCCCGAGGCCAAAGTGGCTGAAGATGAGGTTACGCAAGAGGTTGTTGTCGAGAACCAAACACACTTGGATCAGCCAGTGGTGCTTAGGTCATCAGTACATGACGCAACGGGAGTGATTCCAGCAAAACTAGTGGTTGAGCGGAAGACTCGCATTCCTGGGAACGTGATGTTCGGATCACACGAGACTGAATTCGAAGAACCGGAGAATTATCTTTCGCAAGGACGTCTACCTAGATCGCCTAGTCGAGTATTACTTCAGAGACGGTTTGCCAGTTCGGGACGAACAGGCTTAAGGAGGGAGCAGTGTTACGACATCACAGAACAATCTGCGTGTTTGTCGAATATGCCAGAAGAATCTCGATGAAACGCGTGTGGCGTACGTGCTTGTCGACGCATTTTCGAGAGATTTCTCGAAGGCGCCAGCCGCGCGGACTGTGTCAAGGCCGCAGTTAATTACGTTGTTCACACGAGCGCTAAGACGCAATTAGGAACACTCTGGTCTGTGAGCGCAGGTATAAATACATGGCGGCAGCGGCCTTAAGTCAGTATAGTGGCGATATATTTACAGAGCGGTTCGAGCTTTATCGGACGAAGAGTCGTAAGGAAATCGCGGTACAGCGTGCATGCATGCGAGCGCTCCGAGCGATTCAGTTGTTATGTTTTGTATATTTTATTTTAAAGATTTTAAACATTTTAAATTATGACATAACCACAAAACGTGGTATACATTTATGTTTTGAATTAATATTGTGTATCTGAAGATGGGATTTCATCCCGAAACGCGTCATTGAACGAAAGATTCTAGTGTCACTAAGGTGGACCATAAGGTAATTTAATTATATTAATCGGACGAGATTATTGTGTACGTTCAAGTAGTTATTAGTGAAGTGTTGCGTTTTATAATCGGGCGGTATAATTGTAATACAATTGTGTTTAATATTAGTGACATTTTATTGCGTGTGAACAATTTTTATTTGATTTGTTGTAGTAGACTGTGCTGTTAATTCCGAACTGTTTAACGGTAAAAATTAAACCTGGTGATTACTGACTTAATTGGTGTCTTGTACTTATTTTGTTTCCACTGTACCTACGACGATCAAGTAGACCGTCGTAACAGTATCATTTAATACAAAAGTGGTAAGAGTGAAAACAAAATATAACAAAAAATATAAGTAGTTCAAACTTCTGTACTAAAGAAGCAACTACAAAATTGTTTTAATTTTTATTTATAACTGCACTTCCTCTGTTTATTTGTTATTTTTTTTTAATTTCGGGTTAGATTTTGTTTTCTTTCTTGTAGCTTTTTTATTTTTTATTATTGTCTGTTCAAGTACCAGAAGACACATTACGCGAAATGTAGCAAGAAGATGTATTGAAACACTGTTAATTTCTTTAAGACTGCTTAAGTAAATAGTTATACAATGTAAAATATGTTAAATAAAATATATCAAAAAGGAAAAATGATTCTACACATCACAATGTACTATAAAAATGAAAAGTACCACAAAACGAATGTAACAGCAATAATAAATAACTTACATGAGAGAGAGAGAGAGAGAGAGAGAGAGAGAGAGAGAGAGAGAGAGACAGAGAGAGAGGGAGTGAGAGAGAGAGAGAGGGGGAGAGAGAGATAGGAAAGAGAGCGAGAGATAGAAAGAGAGTGAGATACGCCGCTTGGCCCTAGAAGTTATCCTTATTGTAGTACTGACCCCAAAAGTCATTTACTACACGCAATTCTAAAATATTTGTGTCGACGTTTCGCGAGAATTTATAGTCACTATCAGGACCTGCATACGAGAATTACGGAAATCATTACATATGTAATGAGTATTTTGTGTGAATTTGTAAATATCTGAATATGTGTAAATTTTGTGGGCGTACGGTATATGTTACGTGAAGAATATTAATAATTATTGCATATACCTTATTATTTTTCCTTATAACCCATACACGTTATTCATAATTACAATATTATTACTTATTATCTGTGTAATAATTATTTCTGTATTCCGATGTCAGTTGCTGATGATGGCAATAAATTTCCTTGCAGCGTCGATACAAATGTTTTAAATTGTGTGTAGTCAATGACTAAATTCCAAAAAAACCTTTTATCACTTAAAGTTGTAAAAAAAGTACAGTCTGTCAAGCCACTATGCACTGAGAAACTGGCTGTTACGAAGGGAGAAGACCGTCAGAAATGAAACACGTCACTTATGATTGGAGGGAGTTTAGGAATTTGATGAAAAATGTCAACGGTTGACGCCAAAAGAGGAAGGAAAAAAGTAAAAGACGAAGTAGAGGAGGAGGAGGAGGTGGAGGAGGAAGTGGAGGAGGAGGAGAAGGAGGAGGAGGAGGAGGAATGGGGAGGGAAAGGGGGAGGGGGGAGGAGGAGGAGGAGGAGGAGGAGGAGGAGGAGGAGGAGGAGGGGAGAAGAAGAAGAAGAAGAGGAAGAAGAAGAACAAGAAGAAGAATAAGAAGGTAAAAGACGATAGCAAAGAAAAAGAAGAAAAAGGAACTTGTAGCAATTTTCTCATATAATGTAGCCATACATTACAATTTATATAACATTCTGTACACTTTCACAGAAGAAACAGAACCCTGATGCTTAAAGGTAAAGGAAGAATATTTGTAACTTGGTAAAGACTATTTATCGTAGTGTACAACGTTGCATTAGACTTACACCGGTAATACTAGGAACGTTTTGCGAAGTGCACGCAGTCTGCTCACTTGCTTACGATACTTTTATAATAAGATGATAATATAGTGAAAATATCAAATTTCAATCTCAGATGTCTTCCTTGGTTACTTTACACTGATGATCTTTACACGCAGTAATTGTTCCAGAAAGTATTTTGCATGTAATTAAAAAACAAACCAACGTTTTTACGTACAACTGTACGTAAAATCTTTGACTGGACGCAAACTTGCTTGTTTTCTCTTTTATTTTAGCTTTTCGCTTCTCGTGATCCTGGCAGTTAAAAGGTGGTATATAGAACAAAATGGCTACTTCAGTGAGAGACGAAATAATTACGCTGATGTAAATGGATGACCACTGCGACTGTGAGACAAATTACATGCGTGGCTTAGCACGCGTCGTAGGAGCGTGTATTACGGGCGTGTGTGTCAGTCAATTGCGATCAATTAAATTTTCATGTTATTATAATAATAATACAGAAATTACCTTTATAATTCACTCCTACCGTAGCCTAACCTAACCTAACCTAACCTAACCTAACCTAACATAGCATAACATAACATAACCTGACCTTACCTAACCTAACCTAACCTAATCTAACGTAACAAAAATCTTTGGAGAAAAAGGTTACTCGCACAAATAAAAAGTTGACAAATTGAAAATCTCATCGAAATTCGGAACAGCAAGGTTTCTAAATGACATAATCGGTCAGTAAGCAAAAGTACGGAGCGCAATTGACCGCATAAGAATAGATAAAAAACGCTGTTTCGTCGCAACTGACCGAGACCGGCGTCCTCGGCTGTACGCGGCTTTCCAGTAACATGGAATTGACAGTTGGAACCAGGTTCAAACTGGAAAATGGAAGGTACTGTGAGAATATGTTTTTGTTAGGTAGTTTCACCTTATTGAATAAGGTACATGAGGATCAGAAGCAGTGTGTCGTAAGTATCGAATCTACTGCGCTATAGAAGTAACACAAGGTACAAACTACTTCTACAAAGAAAGGCGTTTAAAAATTTGTTAACAAAGTTTTCCGAGTGCAGTAAAGTTTGAACAAAAAAAACATATTACGGCTTCTGTTTAAAAATATTTTGTAAATAACGAATAGTTTTAGTTTCTTGTTTTACTTTCAATCAACACAGCTCACAATGGTAATCAAACTTTGTTGTTTATATTGAACGTTATATGACAGGTGTATCGCTGCAAACGCTGCCGAAGGCTGTTTTGGAACATTCAGTGAGTATCGATCCCAAGGTAAACATGTGTAATTGACACTGGCTGCAGAAACAAACTGAAAGCCAAATAACGGTATTGTTACAGTATTGCTCCAGCTAACGAGCTGTAATATAGATGGTAAACAATGAAAGGCCAGTGTAAACATAATGGCTTGTTTCCTTTGTCTGCGTTCGCGTCACATAGATCGTGAAAAATAAACTTTAGCCAAGGGTTTATAATGAAGTAGCTTACCAAGAATCACTGTTATCTCTGACAGTGAATCATTTCAAAAACCGAATCAATTTTAAAGTCGAAAGTAAACTAAAGAAATTTGTTTCAATTTTAATTATAAACGTAAAAGGCAAAGGAAAAAATGAAACTATAAAAAATGTAATATCCTTTGGCTAATCTTCTACATATTATTAAAAAAACATATTTTTAAAGAACACTTTTAAAAATGTATAACAAAAAATATAGAAATTTAATAAAAAGAAGAATAACGACGAATGTATAATGACGGTTATCATGTATGACTCTAAAATTCTACACTAACAAGAAGGCACTGCACAAAAACGTGAAACGTAAACGGCAATAAAATGATCGATTATTACGCGGTTTAATATTATTACGGTAAAATACGTAATACTACAGATAGACAAAAAACTCGAACGTTTTACGCATTAATCATATCTAACTTGCTATGTGGGATTGGAATTAGACTAGTCGTCTCGCAAAAATTAAGGGGAATTGATGAACAAAGTGACTTATAAATGAATGAAGGGTGCGTATAAAAATAGAGACACGCCTATAACACTATGGAACGATTTTGTAAACATTACAGCAGTTGTTGTTAGCATTTCCTGTATAACATATTCTGTCCTTCTAAAGATATCTCGTCTGATCTTTTATTAGTAGTTTTTGGCATTGCAAATTCAATCCAAGCTACTCAAAGACATGAAAAATTCATTCATTTTTTTTTTAACGTGTAACTTTAATGCCGGTTATTAAAACCAGCGATGACGGTTTCGATGAGAATTATACTTTGTAATTCTTACTCGTACAAATCACATAATTTGACGGATATATATTTTATTTGTTAATTTCAACAACACAAAGTTTTCCATTCTTCTATTCAAACATAGGAAGACCAGATGGTTTCATATACAGAAGGTAAAGCGTTATTAATATCCTCTCTTGTCAATATCTTAACTTTTTTACCGGTCACCCGGCCAACTAATTTTCGCATGCAAAATAAATGTTTGTGTGTTGTGTGTTTCTGTTTACACCAAAAGATGTAAAAAGCACTCGTTCGGAATTAAATGAATTTGTCCGGCAACTCTTAAAGTTTTCTGCGAAAACAATTATCAAGCCAATTAAAGTTCTCAGTTCTAAAGAGAAAAGCAGCCTAGGGACATTTCATTTCCTTTCACTTTCACGTCATGATTTTTATTTTGCTTTTATTGCATGTAAAAGTAACAAAAATACATTTCAATTTTATTGCATTTAAAATTTTGATTGGTTTTGTCAAAAAGTTGTAATATAAGCGTTTTATAATGATTTATGTTTTTAAAATATTCAGTAGTATTTTCTTTTTAAAGACGTTTGATTACAGAGCTTTAGATGAGGGAAAAGTTGCCAAAAAATAATCCGGCACAGAAAGCATCTTCTTACCTGATTATCTAACAAAGAAAAGTATAGAATGGAAAACGTTTAACACGAAAACATTTAACACGAAATAGCCTATCGGTTAACATGAAATATGGCTCAGGTCCTGATCGTTGCTTCTATTTTACAATTAGAGTTTGTACGTTTATAACACGAAAGTTTTAACCTACAAAATGTCGGGTAAAATGAAAACTTTTGCTATCACAATTTTGTTGCTGGCTTCCAATAGCTACAATAAATAAATCTATACATTCACGCCCAAAAATAGTGCAAGTTAAAAACTGTGAAAGTGATAAGGGTGCCGACGAAATTGACAGGGAAAATGACAGGGAAAAATTTACGAGTTCTTACCAATACCGATATGCTTTTGTTGCTGAGCCGTGTTCGTCGTAATTTAGAAGCCAACTCGGAAGGTGAAACCTTTGACCAAGTTGATAAATTAGAACAATTTATTAAAATAAAGTAGTGCAGAATTGTGTGCAAAAAAAACGGATTATTTTATAATGAATTGAACATTGTCACTATAGAAACTGTTTAAGACATACTATATTACTACACAAGAAAACATAAATCGTAAGGCCAAGTGTAGAACAGATACAGTGCGTTTAAACTAAATTAAAAAAAAAAAAATTTTCTCCAAAATTAACCACAAAATTATTCATTAGGATAAGTAATACGTTTATATGTAAGTACTTTCTGAATATTCTTTATTGCTTTATTTTACTACACAATATAATAAGTAATCTATTACAACGATACAACGTTATAAAATGTAAGTGTGTCGGGCGCACGCTCATGAGCGACAAAATTATACAACAGTAAATAACATTTCTAACAACGTTACGTGTAATTAGGGGTTCAGGTGTAATTATAATAATGGTAGCCTTTTTAGGAAATTCAAAATGTTATGTGTAATTAGGGGTTCAGGTGTAATTATAATAATGGTAGCCTTTTTAGGAAATTAAAAATGTTCCCATTTATTAATTTAAACAAACATATCAAGAAATAATAATATACAAATAATGATTACTTCGTCATACGATACTCATTATACATGGTTTCAAAGTTTCTTTGTTTGCTGTAATCTCATCACCAACATAAAGCTTATATCATAGCTATAATATTATTAAATTTAATTAAAAACATTTCTTCATTATGTTATACTGTCTGGACTACTCAGTCTGAATGTGTGCTTTCAATATAAAAATATTTAACTAAGTTAACTATTTGTTCATTCTTTGAACAAATCTAATTGATTCTTTCAAATGTACATTAAAATATTTTCAATAAATTATCAATTCAAAAATTATGCTTTCATAATTACTCTAAATTAAAATATTTTCACTAAATCATTAATTAAAAAATTATGCTTTCATAATTACTCTACAATTTAAAATTAAATATTTTCAATAAATTCGTAATTCAAAATTTATGCTTTCATAATTACTCTACAATTTAAATTAAAATATTTTCAATAAATTATTAATTCAAAAATTATGCTTTCATAATTTTTTATACAAGACATTTATATTTATAAGTTATAAATTACACTTTTTTATTTGAAATTATTGTCTTCCTTTTGACAATGTTTATCAATCTTTGATTAAGTCTTTTGTTATGAGGAATACATGGCTTTCTTTCACCTTAATTGTAGCGGTTCCTCAGCATACCCCCTCCTGGTCCTGAGTCCTTGATGTTGTGAATCCTGCATAGTCATGAAGTCCTGGATCCTTTCCTCGTTCTCCGAGTCCTCTCGGAAGTCCTGGAACCTTTTCTCTTCCTCCGGGTCCTCTCGGAAGTCCTGGATGCTTTCCTCTTCTTCCGGGTCCTCTCGGAAGTCCTATGACTCGTCCTTTACGTCTGGAATTTATGCCATGTAGTGCTCTCGTCCTCGGTCTAAGCATTCTCTTAGATGTAGATCACTTGTAGACATATGACGATTTCTTTGTTACGGTAATTTTTAATTACTGTTTTCCATTACTATTTTAAATCGAAATATTTATCGTAATGCTTTATAAGTTATGCTTAACAAAAAGTCTTTTTGGTGTTAGACATATTGTCTAACTCTGTCCAAAGTAATTAAATTTTCGCGTCCCTGACGGACATAGCGTTCCGCCACGAATGAAGACTGTTAGAAGAGAGATATTAGCTCTCCTGGGCTTGTATTTATATTCACCAAGAAAACTGCAGCTGTCGATTCAGGAATTAGCCTGTCGACAGCTGAACCATGGCGTGATATGCCCCACTCTCGTCCTATTTCACATAATTGCACTTTTTCGCCAATCGCACTGTTTAACGCGGATTTCATGGCGATAAAATATTGTCTAATTTAATGACCTATGTGATGTGCAATTATCATGATGCTCGCACCACTAGTGTAATTATAATGCTTTAAAAATCTCACAGAATTCGCACTGGTTGTCCGAATTACGTAAAATCGCACTGCACTTGTGTCTGATATTTACACATTTTTAGAAGATTTACCTTCTCGCTAACATTTATGGTTTGCTTAATATTAAATATATTCTTAATTTAGCATTGACTTGGGGTGGGGTTGCAAACTTTCAGGCTCAAACTGGCTTCACGCACACACACTATTTACTTGTATACACACATGCAGCGGTAATCGCGTGATCCTGAGTGTTGACTCCTGTTTGCAAGCCAGCTTCCAATTTCACACCTGCTCGTCTATTATATATTATTAAAATTAAATTAAATATTTATTTTATATTATATATGCGCATATACAGCCTATGCTTGTATTGTCGCACTATACAGTATTTGTTTATTTATCTCATTTTGTTTCACTTTTTGTCCGTCTAACAGGAAACCGGTTAACACGAAAAACCAGCTGGTCCCCGTCATTTCGTGGTAAACGCTGTCCACTGTACTTCTTGTTCTTCTTCTTCTTCTTCAGGATGCGCACTCCTTGGTCCGACCATCTCTTCTTTGGTCTTCCAATATTCCGCCGTCCTTTCGAATTATAAATCAAAATTTTTTTGGTAGCCTGTTCTTATGCATGCTTTCAACGTGATCTATCCACTGTACTTTGTAGAGTAAATATTAAATGGCCGACACATTGTTGTCGCCAAATATCCAAAGACAGGCAAATTAGAATAATTACAAATAGAAGATAAAAGGAACGTAGTTAGAGTTATAACTTTACGTTATTAAAGACGAGAAAACAATTGCAGTGTTAAAAATAAGACTGGGCAAAAACGGGGCTTTGAAAACTATAATCGACCTGCCGAATTAGTAACAATATACCGTCTACATGAAACATCACTCTTTGCGTACAGCATAATTGTTGCCACACGACTAGTTAAATGAAATTGGATTTATTCAAAAATATAATGCGAATTGTAGGCTCTAAATTACTAATGTATCATAAGGGTAATTCTCAATACTGCAAAATCTAGCAATAAAAACACAGAAAAGTTAACAAATAAAATGATTAAAATTACCATGAATGAGACTGTAGCAGTGGAAATAATATTTCCGTCTTCATCCGTCTTTAGGAAACAAAACAAAGTCATTCAATAGCTTGGATTTCTATAGTTTTAATAAAGACAAACATCCGTAATGTTGATTCAGTTACATAAATACTAAAATTACAACAAATAGTGAACAAATAATGAAAGATATCTATATAGGTTTGAATTAACTCTTAGATAAAGTAGGAAACCTTCAGACGGAAATATTTTAAACTAGGAGTGTCACTGACACAAATGGGCGGACCACTTGATATTCGTAATAATTTATTTATCAATATTTTTACAGTCAACAAAATATATACACTTTTATGATACACACTTTTTATTGAATACACTACATTATAGTACAATATGCATTAATTGCCATTAGACAAATTCCACAACCTTTGCAACTCATCTGTACGATAAACCATCCTCGATGCTGGAATTTGAAACGAAACCAATAATCTGAAACTGAGAATATCTTACAAACGACATTTTTTATGAATAAAGTTGTACGAAACAAAAAATCATTTTCAACAATTGAGGGATTCTCGTTTATAAGTTTTTGCATTTGCTGAGCGATTTTAGATTCATCTAACATTTCTTCTTGCACGAAATTACACCCATGAGTCGTGCCGGATCAGGCCACTAAAGATCAGGTGCACTCAAAGTAAAAAAAACCGGTAGGAAGATTATCACACTGCTCAAGCATTGATTCAAGTTCACCCCTTCGTTGAAACCAGCAAGATTTTGATTCTCTTATTTTTTACACCAATAACATAAACTTCCCGTTATTTGAGGATTACTCGACAGCGTGTTTCTCAGTTGCGGTATTGTTCCATTGAAATGAGATTTTCTAGCAAATATTGTCCCTCGTTGAATAGCTTTATGATGCTGCCTTGTGCAAAACATCGGTCTTCATATTGCATAAAAAATTGAAAATATTCAAATGCTGCAAGTTTCATACTACTTGCTCTAATATTATCGTTTAGTTCAGCAAATCCGTAAGGTAGTAAAGCAAGAAATGCCATAATTACATATCCTTCGCACGAGAATTAATTTATATCAGTACCTTGTGGGCATGGAATTACATTATCACTGCAGATTGGAGTGGATCAACTTCTGTGATTCTAATATTCTTCGGGATCATACTTTCATAAATTTCTTCAGAAAAATTCTTTTCATCTGTATTCACCTCAGGTAAATCAACAGTGGGTATCATTCCATAAATACTATCATTTAATGGAAGTAGAGATATTTGTTCCATATCAATAATGATATCACTATAGAACGGATTATTCATTTTCAAAAATTTGAGTGCTTCTAAAATTTTGTCACGTCTCACATGAAAGTCCCGATGTCCATTAACACTTTCCTTTTTTACAACTATAGTGCTCAGTGAAGTGGTTGTAGGGCGCAAGGAACTAACAATCTCTGTTATATTTTGAACAATATTTATAATATTATTAACCTTATTAGCATATTGACCGTGAAAGCCTCTCAATTTCACCCTATACACACGCATCATTGGTTGTACTCTTGCTATCAAGACTTGTTCTACATAAGTGATATCCATCAGTTCTATAGGTACATCTTTAGGATTCATACGATTAACTGCAGTAAACTTATTTGGGTTTCGCTTACACTGCGGACACATATCAAAAAATGTTTGCTCCATCAACAATCGAGAACAATTTATACATTCATAGAATTCTAGAGATCGTAAATTATCTTTAAATTCATTCTGAAGATTCCTATATCCTGTGTTGTTTTTATCATATAACACATGATTCATGTTATGTTCTGCAGGGCCTTCAACAGTTGCTGCAGCAACATTTTGTCGCTGTCCCATCCGTATTTGATTTGTAGTAAAACGACCAATATTTGGACCTCTTCTCCTTCGAGGCATACTATATATATTACGTATATATAAATTGATGAATAAGAATGTATAGAATATGCGTATAACAGAAAAAATACTTAAATAAAAAGTACAAAATTGAATAAGAAGTATAAGAATAATAATTTTAATAGAATTTGGATTAAAATTTACCTGAACTGTGATTCGATGCAATATGTAATGGAAATTTGCAGTTGCATCGACTACATAGATTCTCGTCTAAAAACTGACACTTGTCAACTCTTAAGTCCAATCCGTAGATCTGGCTACACCATAGAACAATGCTCTACTGCTGTTTTAATTAAATACGTGTGAGACAAGAATACAAATTGTATACAGCAAAATCTTATCGAGCGACAGCCAGCGGGGGCGGCGGGAGCCGCACACGCACACGCACCGGCATTTGTGATACAGCAAAATCTTAACTTATCGGGCGACAGCCGGCGCGGGCGGCGGAAGCCGCACACGCACACGCACAGGCACGCGAGAGCCGAAACCGGTCGGTGACCGGTGAATCGCCTAGCGCCCCGTAAGTGCGAGTGAGACAGAGCGTCGTAGCTAGGCCACGATATCTCTGTCTCTCTTCCTCTCACACGTTGAAGCTAAACATTTAAAAAAAATCGTAATATCGTTTGAACCAAATAATTTAGAGAAATAATAATTACATGTGTGCAGTGGACAATACAGTCCGGATACGTATGCAAAATTTTGTAACATTCGGTTAAGTAGTTTCGGATGAGTTGGCGGTCTAAGTTGTGCACCAAGTCATGGATAGAGGGCTATGCATGATTTCGCTACGCTCATCAGGCTCCGCACAATAAGCATTGACGAAGTAACGCGGTAGTATCCGTTTGAGAAATATTATCAAACATTGAAACTGAGGGTTCTGATAAATTTTTCAGTGATTTATCTCTACAGAAAATTTTAACCAATTGACTGTACAGTGTTACTAGACAATATCATCCCACATCGTTGTTGTTAATTATTAATTATGGGCTAATGATTGACAGTTACGTTTTGACGATGTCTCACGTGCTGTGTGTACTCACTGATGGTAGGCCTCCTATGCATATTTCTCTGTGTAATTTTTGCAGTTGGGTACAAGTAACAATTTTATATGGTTTAAGAAACGTTTCACTCGACTAACAGCAAATGTTTCCGTCATCTACGATGAGGGGGAATCTCTAGCTTCTGAGACAAGATTGGTCTTTAAATTTAAAATTCTTGAAAAGTTTGGTGTTGAAATAAAATGTAATAACCCACCTCCAAATATATATATATATATTGTATTATATATATATTGTAACTAATCTCCGATGATGCCCACGTTGTGAGCCAATTTGTTATTAACATGATGTTGTTACTTTATTTAGTTATATGAGGGTGTGTGAAAGCACCACTGTTGGGTTCCAATTTGTAATACAACGTTTACAAGTATGTGAGTGTGTGTACTGGGGTTCAATCAAGCTCCACGTTGGTATGCGCCAATTTGTTATGAATAACTTTAAAGGTGACAATTTGTAACAATTAAAATGTTGTTACCTGGTTTAATTAATGTGTTATTAATAAATATATCTATTCGGTTGTGACCGATGAAACCTCCTGAAAATATATTATTAGACAAATATAATTATAATAATGTTCTTTTAACTTATAATCGTACTACGACATAGGTTTAGCTTAGTATTCAGTAGTTGGGTAATATTAACGATATATATAGTGTATTAACTGAATGTAATGAATATTCTTGTCAACCCTAGTCACTCGACGTTAGGAAATTCTATTCAAACTTTGCACTGAAAACACGCTAGTTCAGCGATCTCCCGTTCCACCAGCTGTAAGCACTTGGCGCTGTTATTTGCAATAATCGTGTTTCTAGGTTAGCTGTTCATCGGGTTTAAATCAACCTTTTATTGTAAATTATTCCACCCACTACATATAGTATCTATTCTGCAATAACTTCACACATTATCTCATACAATAAAGATCTTTTATTAAATTTATCTATTAATTCACAGTTCCCGTTATCTCCAAAATAATAATGTAATCAAATCGATCACACAAAAAATATATCGATTGTAAATTAGTCAAATTCCATTGACTTATACAAAATGAAAAATAACAATAAATAATTCTTATCCCAGGGTTCGTAAGGTTCTTGGAACCATTAGTAAGGCCAGGTAAAATGCACAATTAAGGTTACTCAAGTATTACAAAACAAAATTATTAACTCTAAATATATTGAATTTAAAATAGGTTGTTTTTTACCAAGTCGATGAAAACTCCGACTGGCCGTGGACGTCTATAAACAGTTGACGAGATTCAGCTTAAATCGTCTTCATCCAGTAAAAGTGTCTGTTTTCCTTAATAAAAATGATTGTGGATTGTACTGGGAAGCTCTCAGGAATTCTTCTGGCTGCTGTTCTTCTCCTATGATCTTGATAATTGTCGGTCCCGGTGGAATGAAATTAGTATCCCAGCTTCTTCTGCCAGTGAAGGTTAGATCTGCAAAACGAGATCCTCGTATGTCTTTTCAATAATTCCGTTAGGTTCGGACTTTATTTCTCTTAATTAATCTTCTGGTTATAGGAGAAATCGGTTTAATGACGAATCCAGCGGAATTATCCTGGTGAATGAAGTGAGGGGTTTTCAACTCTTTTATATGTATTCAATTATAATTGGGAAGTCCATTTAGTTTTATTACTCATCAGTATTATGATATAAATAGGTTTCAAAGAAGGTTTTTTAATTTTGATTTATATTTTAATCAGAATTTATTATTCATTTTTTTTTAAACGCATCTGCCCATCTCAACTTAATAGCTTGTAACAATCAGAACGAATGATTCAATATAAACAACTCATGTCCATTTCAGTTGCCTTAACAACCACTTTTTTCTGTCATTGGGTGAAATTAGATATCCTAGAGCCAGAATTATAGAATATTACTACTCTTCTTCAATAAAATACTCCATCCTTGGAATAATATTAAATTACCTAAAATTCTCACCTAACCTTCCTTTTAAACAGTAAATGTTTTACCATAGTTTCATTGGACTGGACTTCTTAAAAAGGTATTAATTTCCTTTCACAAATATGGAAATTAGGCCTAGAGGTTTTCTTACAACCGTTATAACATTATTTGGTTTTTTAACTTAATTTTCTTGTACCTGACCTACTTTACAATTACTTATTGATTAATGGTTAATTACATTAATTTTAATTTCCTGGTGTTTACTTTATTACATTAATTAACTGGTCCTGGAACCCTTCCTTAGTTTACAATATAATTATTAGAACTACTTGTCAAACATTGAACACTGATTGCCCTCCTGGCCAAGTTTACAAACATTAATTAAAACAACAGTATTATTCAATTTTAGACAATACTTAAAACTTAGTATAATGCCTAATACAGGTAACTATGCTTGATTGTCTAAAGACAAATTTAACATAAATACAAACATAATTATTGATGAAGTATTCCTATTAAACAACATCAGTTCATTCTTACCATACTCAAAATATAACATAAATATTCTGTGAACATTAACATGTTACAGTATAAAAACAAGCATAATTTATTATATTTAACTATTAATTGGTATGGTTTTTTTATATTTAACATTAATTATTGCCTCTTTTGACTTGAGGTACTTCTCAGATGCATTAACTACTGAGCAACCTTAATTCAGGGTATGGTCCTTGACCATGTTTCATTCAATTTTGTATGTAACGTGGGGGACCTCAACTCTGTTACGTTACATAACACCCCCCTCCCTTCGAAAGAAGTTTATTTTGTCTTAACAAAGTTTAGTAAATAATAAACGCACAACTTGTATCTGGCCAATTGGTTCCCTTATTCATAATACCTTTTTTATTTCAGAATTATCCGTTGTATTACTATTATTTCTTCGTTTCTTCTTAAAATCAATTATTTCCCAAGTTTAAATCTTACTTCTATAATCATTTTTGTGACATTCTTTATTAATTATACATTTTGATCTGGTTTTATTTATTTATCTATATTTATTTGTGAGTTTTCCCTCTAATATTTAATTTTCCTAAACCTCCCTAACATTATAACTGGAATCGAATTGGTGGTGCTCTATCGGCTAACCAATTACCGTCGTCCGTTACATACCTTCTGGGATCAGAGGGACATCATCTCTGCCCAATTAAATGATTGCTGGAATATTCTACAGTCAATCTTCATTAATAAACCTCGCAAGGTAGTCATCATGTGACCTTCAATAAAATCATTAATAATAATAATACTCTAGGGATTATTCACTGTACTTTAACTCAGATCATATTATTTCTTCATATCAATTCTTCCTTCTATTATACACTTCTCTTCTCCAATTCTTGGCTATTTTATTGACATTTATTAATTGGCTTTCTTACAGATAATTCTTAAATATTTGTTTTTTTCTTTTCTTGTGATCTTTTTGACGGTTCCATTTTGGCTTCTTCATTCACATATCTTCCTTGGCTCATATTCCTTTATTACCAATACAGCTGGTTATGAGATTTTGGTTAGTATTATACATTACATCATGTAATTATATTCTTCTGGCACAATCATTATTATTCCTTTTACATTCTAAATTACATTCTCACTATTATATTACATCAGATAAACTCTTTTTTTTTTGGTTTTGATGATATTTATTAGGTTTAATCAGTGTTATTTTTTTCTTTATATTATTTTAAAGTAATTTCTTCTGAATTATATATAGTAAGGTGTTCTTACTTATTTTTTTTGAATTTTGTTGTTTTTATCTTCAAAATTCTCTTTTTTATATATCTCATAAATTGTTTTCTTAAATACTTGTTTGTAAGGTGAACTTACTTCATTTTTTTTGAATTTTGGGGTATTTATTGTTTCTTCATTATTTTCCTTGGATTTGCTTGATCCTGTATCCATAAAATCCGTCCCTTTTCTTTATATTCTGTTTGGAATCTGTTTAACCGTGGTCCATTATTTCCTCTGTACTGATTGTTCGGATTTCTCTAGTGTATAGAGTTATTTCTGTCCTTGTGACATATCTCATTATTATGCAGTTCTTGCATCTTGTCGCTATAAAATTGTCATTTATGTTCAAGTTCATCATCGCCTTTCGAACTGGTTCTTCTGTACTGTTTCTTAATTGTTCTAATGGTTCATACATAAATTCCATAAGTCCTCCATGCTCCTCGGTTAGTTTTGGCCTTTTTGGTCCTTCTAGTCCATCTGGGAATTCAAGTGTGGTTCGTTTAAAGTTTCTCACTTGCATTACTTCTCTGTTTTCCGTAATTGGTATATTATGTATCTGAACCAATCCCCTTTTAATCATCTCCAATCCTTCCCGTGTATTTATTAATTTCTTTTTACGCGTTTGTCTTATTTTCAGTGTCTTTATTTCATTATGAACCCGTTCTATTCTTCCGGTTATATTAATTGGTATCCCGTCAAATTTTTCTTGGGTCTTCGCTTGTATGTTTCCTATTTGAGTAATTTTGGTCTCTACTTCCACTCTGAGTTGCATGATGGTTTCATCTGTCCTTTCCAGACCCACCTTAATTTCATTTATTTGCTGTCTTACTTCCACTTCATAGCTATCAACTCCTTTGCTCCGTTTTTCATTGACAATTATAATACTTCCATTGATGACTTCCCTCAACGCTAGGCCTTGTTCATTGATGATTTGCCGCAACTCCTTATTATGGTTTTCAATTTTCTCATCCATTTGTTTGGTATTCTCCAGAATCTGCCTCAAGCTCTCATCATTCCTGTCAAACCTTTCATTCATTTTTCTGATTAAATTCTCGCTCAAAATTTCGTTTTTTTTTTTTTGAGTTTTCATTAATACTGTCTATTTTATTTTCCAGCTTTTCATTGATTTGTCTAAAATCGGCCTTCAATTGTTCATTATTTTCATTTATGGTTTGCCTCAAAAGTTCACTAGTACTTTCCTTAATTTCCTCCTTAGTTTGCTTTAAGGTTTCCTCCTGTTTCCTAAAGTTCTCCTTATTTTCCTCATTTATTTGTTTATTGCTTTCCATTATAATCCTCAACAGCTCCTGCATACTCATGTCTTCCTTTCGGGCAGATTTATCTGGTTGGTCCCCTTGGGCATCCTCTTCCAATATTTCCTTCTCTGTGATAATTGCTTCAGTTTCTTCTTTATCACCCATTGTTTGTTCCATTTCACTGTCCGTAAATGTTTCTATCTCTCGTTCCTGTCCACCTTCTTCCTTCTCCTTCTCTTCTGCCCCCTTCTTCGATCTGCCTCTGGTATTATGCATTCCTGTGCCTCTAATGGTTGCCTGCTCAAGTTAAGTAACAATTAATATGATTTTTTACTTAACTAAAGCCCCAGGTTGGGCGCCAATTTGTAACTAATCTCCGATGATGCCCACGTTGTGAGCCAATTTGTTATTAACGTGATGTTGTTACTTTATTTAGTTATATGAGAGTGTGTGAAAGCACCACTGTTGGGTTCCAATTTGTAATACAACGTTTACAAGTATGTGAGTGTGTGTACTGGGGTTCAATCAAGCTCCACGTTGGTATGCGCCAATTTGTTATGAATAACTTTAAAGGTGACAATTTGTAACAATTAAAATGTTGTTACCTGGTTTAATTAATGTGTTATTAATAAATATATCTATTCGGTTGTGACCGATGAAACCTCCTGAAAATATATTATTAAACAAATATAATTATAATAATGTTCTTTTAACTTATAATCGTACTACGACATAGGTTTAGCTTAGTATTCAGTAGTTGGGTAATATTAACGATATATATAGTGTATTAACTGAATGTAATGAATATTCTTGTCAACCCTAGTCACTCGACGTTAGGAAATTCTATTCAAACTTTGCACTGAAAACACGCTAGTTCAGCGATCTCCCGTTCCACCAGCTGTAAGCACTTGGCGCTGTTATTTGCAATAATCGTGTTTCTAGGTTAGCTGTTCATCGGGTTTAAATCAACCTTTTATTGTAAATTATTCCACCCACTACATATAGTATCTATTCTGCAATAACTTCACACATTATCTCATACAATAAAGATCTTTTATTAAATTTATCTATTAATTCACAGTTCCCGTTATCTCCAAAATAATAATGTAATCAAATCGATCACAGAAAAAATATATCGATTGTAAATTAGTCAAATTCCATTGACTTATACAAAATGAAAAATAACAATAAATAATTCTTATCCCAGGGTTCGTAAGGTTCTTGGAACCATTAGTAAGGCCAGGTAAAATGCACAATTAAGGTTACTCAAGTATTACAAAACAAAATTATTAACTCTAAATATATTGAATTTAAAATAGGTTGTTTTTTACCAAGTCGATGAAAACTCCGACTGGCCGTGGACGTCTATAAACAGTTGACGAGATTCAGCTTAAATCGTCTTCATCCAGTAAAAGTGTCTGTTTTCCTTAATAAAAATGATTGTGGATTGTACTGGGAAGCTCTCAGGAATTCTTCTGGCTGCTGTTCTTCTCCTATGATCTTGATAATTGTCGGTCCCGGTGGAATGAAATTAGTATCCCAGCTTCTTCTGCCAGTGAAGGTTAGATCTGCAAAACGAGATCCTCGTATGTCTTTTCAATAATTCCGTTAGGTTCGGACTTTATTTCTCTTAATTAATCTTCTGGTTATAGGAGAAATCGGTTTAATGACGAATCCAGCGGAATTATCCTGGTGAATGAAGTGAGGGGTTTTCAACTCTTTTGTATGTATTCAATTATAATTGGGAAGTCCATTTAGTTTTATTACTCATCAGTATTATGATATAAATAGGTTTCAAAGAAGGTTTTTTAATTTTGATTTATATTTTAATCAGAAGTTATTATTCATTTTTTTTTAAACGCATCTGCCCATCTCAACTTAATAGCTTGTAACAATCAGAACGAATGATTCAATATAAACAACTCATGTCCATTTCAGTTGCCTTAACAACCACTTTTTTCTGTCATTGGGTGAAATTAGATATCCTAGAGCCAGAATTATAGAATATTACTACTCTTCTTCAATAAAATACTCCATCCTTGGAATAATATTAAATTACCTAAAATTCTCACCTAACCTTCCTTTTAAACAGTAAATGTTTTACCATAGTTTCATTGGACTGGACTTCTTAAAAAGGTATTAATTTCCTTTCACAAATATGGAAATTAGGCCTAGAGGTTTTCTTACAACCGTTATAACATTATTTGGTTTTTTAACTTAATTTTCTTGTACCTGACCTACTTTACAATTACTTATTGATTAATGGTTAATTACATTAATTTTAATTTCCTGGTGTTTACTTTATTACATTAATTAACTGGTCCTGGAACCCTTCCTTAGTTTACAATATAATTATTAGAACTACTTGTCAAACATTGAACACTGATTGCCCTCCTGGCCAAGTTTACAAACATTAATTAAAACAACAGTATTATTCAATTTTAGACAATACTTAAAACTTAGTATAATGCCTAATACAGGTAACTATGCTTGATTGTCTAAAGACAAATTTAACATAAATACAAACATAATTATTGATGAAGTATTCCTATTAAACAACATCAGTTCATTCTTACCATACTCAAAATATAACATAAATATTCTGTGAACATTAACATGTTACAGTATAAAAACAAGCATAATTTATTATATTTAACTATTAATTGGTATGGTTTTTTTATATTTAACATTAATTATTGCCTCTTTTGACTTGAGGTACTTCTCAGATGCATTAACTACTGAGCAACCTTAATTCAGGGTATGGTCCTTGACCATGTTTCATTCATTTTTGTATGTAACGTGGGGGACTTCAACTCTGTTACGTTACAATATATATTATAGTGAACTAATTAGATTGTGTGTTGTTTTGTGTTGTGATGTCGGGTGTTACACTCCGCGCACTTGTACTTACTGGGTGCCGGTTTCTCTGCGGCGATGTTGTCCTGCAAACACAACTTATGCTAATATGTGTAAGTGGGCGCCACGTGGATATTTGGTCCAAGAAATTAGTATTATTAAAAGATTGATTTTTTAGTTGTTAAATTAATTATAAAAAAATGTGAACAAGACAGTTTGAATTGTAAATAACGCATGTTTAATGATCTTTCTTTTCATAAAAATAGTCTGAAGGACTAACAATCAAATTAAGCAAAATTTGCAGAGTTACAAAAAATTATTGACAAGTTTTTTAAGTAAGTATCGGCTAATAAATATTTTATTGCTCAGTTGAATAGCATGAATTTAATCTTTGAAATAACTTTATACTCAGGACGTGACTCCTTTGAGCTATCAAGACAAATCAGTGGGATGCTTTACAAAAATTGTGTGATTTGAAGGTGTTTGGCATGTGTAGTACAACTGTGTGACAACGATACCAGGTAAAAATGATTTTAACTTTTGAACAACTCACGTAAGTATTTCCTTCACTGGACACTGTTCTTGGGGACGATTCCAATCTTGCGCCTCTTCGTGTTTACGTTCCTCACGCACTGGTAACTATTTATTAGTCAAATTACGGTTTTAAAACACCGCACAATTGAAACAAAATTCGTACTGTTTCTATGCTTTGAATTCTTGGCGGCGACGAACAGCTGACTGCGTGGTCTCTCTATTCTGCCGTCTCAGCGCTAGTTCCAAACTCAATGTAGAAGGCTTGTGTCAGTAATTTGTTTGGGGAATTTTGTCAAAGTCTGTTTATCTTCGCAAATACCAGCAAAATTGATTTTCTCTATTAAAATCGGTCCTTTTCAGGGCTGCTGGGTATTTGGCCGTGTGCGTTTCTATTAAATATGGCGTGTTGCTGCTCTATTCAATAACACGTTAGCGTTTAGCGATATACTCCTGTGTTAGGTTAAGTCAGTCTTTTGTCATGTACGGGAAAAAGCCTTTCTGAGTTCTCGGGTTGAATTCCTGTTCATCGAAATCGCCTTGGACGAGATGATCGGATTCGTAGGTGAAGTGTCTCTTGTGAATTCAAAGCATAAAGTGTTTTTTGTGTCAAATTTCGTCTTCCTTTTATACTCTGTGAGGGTCATTGTTTTAATTTTTAAACTGGACTTCCGGTATTTTTGAGTAAAAGTTTCTTCTGGAACGTTCGAGAATATGCAAATAGAACATCATAGAACAAATTCGACTTCCGTAGAAGCTTTAGAACAAAAACTTCTTATTCTTCATACTAAAGGATATTACTGAAATTATTCTGGTATTTGTCAAACAATTTTACAGAACTACTTACAATCTGCATGCCATTATTATTTTTGGATTCTCTGCTTTCAACTGAATAAAATGATACCATTCATGATTGGTTTTGAACAAATTAAACCTAATAAATTAACATAAAATACAATTCTTACCTTGTAGTGTTTGCACAAAATTCTAATTTTCTAATTAATAAAATGTTATGAAGTTGCTTGGTTCTTGCTATAACATTAACACATAACATAATTATCTTTACATAACAAGATAAGCAAATATTAAAGCATATAACATATAAATAAGTTTATTCTTCTGTACGCACTACATGTGGTCTAGTTTTTTGTTGTCACTGGTTCTTTACAATAATTTGTCTTTTTCGGTATTATATATGGGATTTTTTGGGTATTCACTTAGAGTTTGTTATATTGTTTATCTTTGGAAATACCTGGTTTATCCTAATACATTTTATTTTTATTGTAATATTACTTAGCATCTCACTGTTTTTGCACAGATGAGTTATTCTATGAGTGTGACAATTTTCACTTTTATATTTAAAAATTCTCTATGAATTAAGCTTGTCTTCAATTGAGCAAGATGTTTCCATTGTACATTATAGGATTGTACCTTTTCCTTTATTTTTGCTAATATTATACAATTAGTCTGTCAAATATGACTATTTTTGTGATTGTTTTTTGGTCTCAGCCTGGTATGGTGTAGGTAAATAGTTTCATAACTTGACTGTTAAAGTGTTTTAGGTGGTCATGTATATAAGTATAGTTACTTTATATTGGATTTCAACTTTAAAATACAATTTTGTTGCATTTTGATAACATTAAATTTATAAATATTACAATTTTATATGTTCATCACATGTTTTCAGTTTAACACGGTTTTTGATTATTTGAATAGACTTCTAATCAATTTCCAGCTTTCTCTATTTAAAATAATTTGTTTGTCTTTGTCTAATTGACATTTACATATAGTTTTTATATTAATTCCATTATAATTAATTTTCACATAAAATCTGAGTGATTGGTCTCAACTCCAAAACCTTTGTTTATTGTCATAACATTTATATATTTTTTATTTTAACTTACATTCTTTTAATGATGTGTTCAAATCATTTAATACATTTATTTTATTTATATTATAAATTATAATAATAGATCTTGTCCATTAATTCACAATAAATAGTTTTTTATACCCTATTCAAAGTTAAATGTAATATGTTTCTTAATATGTCATGACCTCATTTTGGTCATTTCTGAGATTATCTGTTTCTCTTATAGTACATTATCAGTTTTACACTGTTCTTCACTTAAACAATATATATGGGGTTCGAGTCTTGGTCATAGTCTTTGTCGTTTTTTCATGTTAATGATATTAATTATCGGACAATATTACTTAATTTTTTGGATTACTTGGGTTCGATACTGTTCATCTCACCTTTCTATTATGATAATTTACTTTGCAATTAATTTCCTTTATGGAACGTTCTGTGACGATACAATATATATATATATATTGTACCAAATACAATATATATAAGACGACTTAATTCGCCGCACGTTGGAAGCGTCAATTTGTAACAAATTATAATATGTATATAGGTCTCGTGAGTATCCACGTCAAGCCCCACTGTTGGAAGCGTCAATTTGTAACAAATTTAATATGTATGTTGAAATATAAATTATTATTCTATGGTTGTATTCTGCCGCTCGCTCCCACTATGCATCCAGCCCCAATGACGTCACTCGGGGTTGCCAACAGTTGCTCCGTCCGCTGTGCTACGTTATCGTAATTCTTAAATGAAACAGTAATAATAATGCAAAGATAACACCAAACAGATATATTCCTTTTAACAATCTTTATTCAAATAAAGTATTGATTAATTACTTCTCGTTTTTCTTTCCTGTAATTACAGATTATGACAAAATTATGCGTCTTTATTCATAAGTTGGTAGTAGCTAAAATTATTGTGCTATAGTCGGCCAACCAAAAATGATGCTTTTCGTTTTATTTCTATTAAAATAAATTATCTCAGGGCGTATTTGGTTCGGAAATTATGGTTAAACAAATAATACAACTCTTAAAATCAAAATACAAACTTCACAATATACGGATGTTACAAGGTTTTGATGTGTATAGTGCAAACTGGTAGTTTTGTATGTGTTACTCACTATTATAGGTTATGAACAGTTTAGATGCTTATTAGTTATCGTTAAAGTTTTTATGGTGTTCAAAAAAGGTGTAAAACTCAATTGGTGTTATTTTCAAGTGTTCTTTAGTGTTGGTGTATGATAGTATCTGTAGTTTTATTTATTGTTTAATTCCTAGATAGTTGTGTAGACAAGTGTAGGTGTTGTCACATAAGATGATAAATTGTTCAGATTCACCAGATCCTCTTCTTTTTTCTTCCAGGACGAAGATAGGGTCCAAGTCTTCTTTGCTTATTCTCCCCGGATCTAAATTCTTCTGAATTAAATTATTGATGTTCTTTTGTTATTATAACATTTTGTATTGACTATCTCAATTCTTTTTACAAAGTCTGGTATGTGTTTTCACTGTTTAAAATATAATTATCTGAGACGTTTTATTAACGCGTCTGTCTTCAATGACGGTTGTTAAAGAAGTTCTCATTTTATTTATCTGAATTTTCGGTTGCTAAGGTAAAACTTGAAATCTGGTTGGTTGATTCAGATATACATTGTCATACAAATTCATTATTTCAATGTCTGAATTAGGTCAAAACTTTTAAATTAGTATAGCTTTTTTGTACTGATTGGGAATTTAAAACTAATAGCATCATTATTTTGGTCTTAACATTTGTGACATATAGACGCCAAACACGCCTATTTTTGCTTAAGGAATACTGATGTTACATTTTTGTTATCTGAATTTTCTTAAATAATTTAAAACTGATTATTTTGATTCCATATTTGTTGTGTATACTATTAATTATAAACCTATTCATATTATAACATTTGTTTTATAAAAGTTTAACAGTATTTCCTAAAATTTACAAAATTCAAAGTTTTTATAGGCCTATGTCTTGACATGTTAAAATTCTATTTTCTGTTATTGTAACACCTATTAACATTGCAACTACCATCAAAACTACTCCCTATGACCCTATTAGTATTATCATTTAAAAATAAAACAATAATTATTACAGTAACAACTTAAAAAAACATAATTCACATTTTGTGATTAAACAATTTGTATGTCTGGTTGTATACATACTGCATAAAGCATATCATACATATATTATTTAACAAATCTATAACTAACATCAACACAACTTTAAACGTGTTTTAAGAACATAAAAAGGAAAGCAATCATTTAATAATGATTTTCTATTTTTTCCATTTTTCCTAGGTAGTTCAGCCATTGCTGTAGCCTACTAGGTACTTTTTCTGTTTCTTTTTATACATTTGACAATTATTATGTGAGTATACATTATTTTCTTGATAACATTATGTTCACTATTATTTACCGTATTAGTTGCATGTTTCGATGTATCTATAATAATTGTTTTGTTGTATTATTTCATTATATCATTTAATTAACAATTTACTAATATATTATTTTACATTATAATGTATATTTAGGCCTATTATCCCTCAATTTGTATTTTGATTATTTTTATATTTTGATACATATAATAAAACCATTTGTTTACTTATAGTAATGGTACATAATGCTTTCTGGCTTTGTAAGTATTATTCTTGTCATTATTTGAAATTCATGTTATCATCGGGGTATTTTGCATCACTTTACCTAAACATTAATTTGGGTACTGTCAGTTATAGTACAAGTCAGTCTAAAGTAGTTATTTGTTCATCATCACTATCATTTTTAAAAGATATTTTTCTTCTTGTTAAGTTTCTTATTCATGATCTTCATCAAATCTGGTACGATATCAAGCTATGCCAAATGTAATGTTACACTATATATATATATATATATATATATATATATATATTGCAACGAATCACAGGATCATGATAGGCGGGGCAAGTTCATATATTACACAGACAATGGACATTCATATTATATTGGTAGATGGTTAAGTTTGGTTGTTATCAATTGTATTTAGTAAGGTTAAGGGTTTAGTTTAAAAAAACTGTGCATTATTATTTATGGTTATTCATGTACTGTGTTAGTGGAAATGTGCGCGCGTGCGCGAGTGGGAAACGTTTCCCGGGCGGTGCGTGAAGTATTATCGTTGTTTTGACATTAGCTGAACTGAGACATGTGTATCGCTACAATCCCTATACCTGTCGGACTATTGTTTACGTTCATGTATATTATTAGTATGTAGGCAGTCATGCATGAGATACGAGTAGTCTGATTACCGCTATGCATGCTGTTACAAAGTAAATGCACTCTACTGCATGAAAAGTGCATGGTCATTTATACTAACCATGTGACTTCCATCCACCAATAGAATGCGGACTGGTGGTTGGAAATTTTCTTAAGCCTGTCGTTACACAGGCAGTTCTTCTACGCCATCTACCGCGAACGGGTCGTGCACTCCTTGTACAAGAATTCTACCGCTTGCAAGGTGTTGTAAAGACTATTCGTCGATAGTGAAACGGGAAGGCTCAGAACTGTGTATGTAGTACATCTGCACGCAGGAGTGTTTAAACGCATTACGCGTATAATTACGACAGTTCTTCTACGCCATCTACCGCGAACGGGACGTGCACTCCTTGTCCAAGAATTCTACCGCTTGCAAGGTGTTGTAAAGACTATTCGTCGTTAGTGAAACGGGAAGACTCAGAACTGTGTGTGTAGTACATTTGCACACATCAGTGTTTTAACGCATTGTGCGAAAATTTACAAGCAGTTCTTCACTGCTGCTACCGCGAACGGTACATACAATCCTTGTACAAGACTCTACCGCTTGCAAGGATCTGTTAAGACTTTTCGGGGATAGTAACGCGTGTGACGCATAACAATTGATTTTATATCTTTACACACGATATTAATATTGTAGTATTACGTGTGTAAGAAGTGAGTGTAACTGTATCACTGTGCGAGATTTTCCGCAGTGACAGTATCATTAATTGTTACGCAATAGTTCCATCAAGACGTTTCCGTGCTAGTGCAAGATTTCCTCATAGGGTGGTCTGCTGATCGCGGTAGACCTTGGTATTCGCGAGAACACTTGAAGAAGCCGGAGAGGTATAAGCTCAATATACCGTTATTAGATTAAACTCACTGTCACCTGAGATATTACTTGACATAAGCTCTATATTAATTTTGCGAATAATAAAATCCGTAGTACCGTTGTGTGTGCGAAGCGTCGGATTCATCGTGGGAATTGCAGGACACCAGCCCAGCTGTTATAGGACATCAGCCCAGCTGTCATAGGACATCAGCCCAGCTGTTATTGGACATCAGCCCAGCTGTTATAGGACACCAGCTCAGCCCAGCTGTTATTGGACATCAGCCCAGCTGTTATAGGACACCAGCCCAGCTGTTATAGGACCAGCCCAGCTGTTACAGGACATCAGCCAAGCTGTAAACGTTTCTGGTGAAACGTCTGTCATTTGTAAGCCACACCTGACGAACCATCTATACCGCAAAGATCGGCCCTTCTCTTCAACAACATCATCGTGGGAGTCTTCTTATGTAACGTATCACGTCTTGCGTATGAACATTATTTAACATTTTGAAAGAAAGACTCTATATCAAACATTACATTCTGTACATTTCAAATATACCATATAAACTATAACTTGTGTTTGTACAATAAATAATCTTAAACCCTCCAATATAGACTTGTAATTTGAAATACACATACTATCATATCCTATGCGCCAATAATTTAGTAATTTGTGTTGTCGCATAGAGATATTTTGGCGCCCAACGTGGGGCTCGTAAAATAGCGGTAATTTACGCTATTATATGTTTGTCTATGAATATAAAATTTGTTGGAAAAATCCGACGTATAAGTATAATTAACGTAATAATTGTATGTGTATAGTTCATATGAAAATCTGAGGATATAATTTTTCAATTGTGCATATTCTCTTGTATATCATATATGAACAGATTTTATCAGTATATTGGAGGTAGATTATTAGTTGTTGTATGTTAGATAAGGTATTTACATGTTGATATTTTGAACTGCTTTTTCTGTGTGCATATAAACTGGTTACCATATGTTCTAATCTTGTTGTGATAATAATAACTTGCTTTGCGTATAAATCAATAAATTTAAATTTACTAAATTTTAAATTAAATTTAATCATTATGGCGGAGTCACAAGGGATAGAGAATGCTTTAGCGGCCATATTAGCGAAGATGAAAACCATGGAAGAAAAGATGGAGAAAATTTCAGCAGAAAATAAAGAAGAGCGGAAAGCTGATAGAGAGGAAAATAAAGCCCGTCAAGAGGAGGTGAAAATGAGTCTACGGGAATTAGGGGAAAAAATGAAAGCAGAAGAAGAAGAACATGACGCCAGTATGCAGAAATTTTGGGAAGAAATGGAAGCTGGTAGAGAAGAGAGGATGGCGAAACTACAGGAAATGTCAGCTGATATTGAAGTAGATTTATCTGTTGAGAATATTGTACCTTGTGATAATTTTGAACTACCAAATGTCCTTGTGGAACATACTCTCAAAGAAAGTAATATGGAAGTTAACCAAGATGTTACATCTGGAGGATTAACGGAGAACAGTAGCGTAGTAGATGAAATTGAAAGTGATTATACAGAAACAACCTTATTAGGGCCTAATAGTTCATATCTCGGTAAAGTCGAGTATTTAGATTCTGCATCAGATTGTAGTGAAGATAACAGAAATGAAATTAGTAGTAACAACACTATTAGTCTGGAACATACTTCAGGTAAGTGCGGTGATGAGGTGATAGTTTATAGTGTAACAGATATAGCATGCGAGAACCGTGAACGTATGATAGAATCTGAAGCTATCATGGATGCGGACAGTGTATGCATAACACATAAAAATTCCGAACCAGTAATAGAGCCTGGAACTAGTATGGATACTAACGGTGCAGGTATTTATGACACATGGCCTGATGATGAGGTAATAGATGAATCTATATCAGGTACTGAGGTGTTTACGGAGGACGGAGAGGTGAATGATACTGGTGACAATAAGGTGACAATAATTATGGTAAATAATAATGAACCGCCGCGTAATCAGTTTCATGTTCAAACACCACAAAATCAGCCGCAATCACAACAACATAAAATTACCACTCAGCAATTTAATACCAACTTATTAGCAACAGTTACTGGAAATGATTTAGTTGAAAAGCAGTTCAATCGATCAAGTATGGAAAATGTTAGTTATAAGAATAAAACTGTTATGTATGGCCTATATCCTGCCGAAATTAGGGATAATTTAATGTGTAATAATGATAATAATAATAAACATGAAGGAAATATGAGTATTGAAAATTGCACCGACCTTATTGTCGAAGCAAAAATCAGTGGTTATGTTGACGAGATGTTGGTCGACAGCGGCACAGGAATATCGCTGTTGGACGAGCAGTTACGAAAGAGGTGTAAAAACCACTTTGTACAAATGCCGATTCTGCAGGTAAGTCACACAAGGATAAAATCAGCAACGTGTGAGTCGCAGATAATTGAAAAACAGGCAATTAAAGCAACATACGAACAGGGTAAGGAAATAGATGCGACCGTCCTTGGAGTTAGAAAACTCAGACATAATATTATTTGGGAAGTTGATAGATTGAATAAACTGCATGCTGCATTGGAGTATCAGAAAGAATTATTGCCAGCTAAAGTTGATTGTCGACCTCACGTTATAAGACTGGGACGCTCGAAAGATAAGATAACGAGTAACTCACCGACCACCAAGGTTCAGTTAATGAGTTGCGAGATAAGGCAATTACGGCGTATATTAAACAAATTCAAATCTGTATTTCCAAGTAAACGTGTGCGTTTCAAAACTGAGAAAAATTTATACAAAAAACTCAGAAATAAATGTCAGGATATAGGGGTAAGAATGTGTAGTGATTTAAATATGTCAATTCAGGTTTAAATGTTGTATGTAAGATGGCTCTGTGAATGAACAATAATCTAGTTTTGATAAGGAATGTTGTCTGTGTACCCTATGACCCTGCATAAGATGTCGTTATCTGTGTGTCAAGAACATGTGTGTTTGTTTTGGTTTGAAGGTTACCACGTGTCTTTTGATTTGATGCTTCTGTCAAAGTGACAGTTGGAATTGTTAGTATTAATTGAAGATGTTTATTTGATTTTAGTTCGAGGGTATTATTATTATTTCAGGATTAGGAAGTTGTTTTGGGTATATTAAAAAAAAAAATTTTATTTTTTGTTAGTTAACTAAAAAAAAAAAAAAAATTTTTTTTTTATGCGGGAAGGAGTTAATCCTGCAACGAATCACAGGATCATGATAGGCGGGGCAAGTTCATATATTACACAGACAATGGACATTCATATTATATTGGTAGATGGTTAAGTTTGGTTGTTATCAATTGTATTTAGTAAGGTTAAGGGTTTAGTTTAAAAAAACTGTGCATTATTATTTATGGTTATTCATGTACTGTGTTAGTGGAAATGTGCGCGCGTGCGCGAGTGGGAAACGTTTCCCGGGCGGTGCGTGAAGTATTATCGTTGTTTTGACATTAGCTGAACTGAGACATGTGTATCGCTACAATCCCTATACCTGTCGGACTATTGTTTACGTTCATGTATATTATTAGTATGTAGGCAGTCATGCATGAGATACGAGTAGTCTGATTACCGCTATGCATGCTGTTACAAAGTAAATGCACTCTACTGCATGAAAAGTGCATGGTCATTTATACTAACCATGTGACTTCCATCCACCAATAGAATGCGGACTGGTGGTTGGAAATTTTCTTAAGCCTGTCGTTACACAGGCAGTTCTTCTACGCCATCTACCGCGAACGGGTCGTGCACTCCTTGTACAAGAATTCTACCGCTTGCAAGGTGTTGTAAAGACTATTCGTCGATAGTGAAACGGGAAGGCTCAGAACTGTGTATGTAGTACATCTGCACGCAGGAGTGTTTAAACGCATTACGCGTATAATTACGACAGTTCTTCTACGCCATCTACCGCGAACGGGACGTGCACTCCTTGTCCAAGAATTCTACCGCTTGCAAGGTGTTGTAAAGACTATTCGTCGTTAGTGAAACGGGAAGACTCAGAACTGTGTGTGTAGTACATTTGCACACATCAGTGTTTTAACGCATTGTGCGAAAATTTACAAGCAGTTCTTCACTGCTGCTACCGCGAACGGTACATACAATCCTTGTACAAGACTCTACCGCTTGCAAGGATCTGTTAAGACTTTTCGGGGATAGTAACGCGTGTGACGCATAACAATTGATTTTATATCTTTACACACGATATTAATATTGTAGTATTACGTGTGTAAGAAGTGAGTGTAACTGTATCACTGTGCGAGATTTTCCGCAGTGACAGTATCATTAATTGTTACGCAATAGTTCCATCAAGACGTTTCCGTGCTAGTGCAAGATTTCCTCATAGGGTGGTCTGCTGATCGCGGTAGACCTTGGTATTCGCGAGAACACTTGAAGAAGCCGGAGAGGTATAAGCTCAATATACCGTTATTAGATTAAACTCACTGTCACCTGAGATATTACTTGACATAAGCTCTATATTAATTTTGCGAATAATAAAATCCGTAGTACCGTTGTTTGTGCGAAGCGTCGGATTCATCGTGGGAATTGCAGGACACCAGCCCAGCTGTTATAGGACATCAGCCCAGCTGTCATAGGACATCAGCCCAGCTGTTATTGGACATCAGCCCAGCTGTTATAGGACACCAGCTCAGCCCAGCTGTTATTGGACATCAGCCCAGCTGTTATAGGACACCAGCCCAGCTGTTATAGGACCAGCCCAGCTGTTACAGGACATCAGCCAAGCTGTAAACGTTTCTGGTGAAACGTCTGTCATTTGTAAGCCACACCTGACGAACCATCTATACCGCAAAGATCGGCCCTTCTCTTCAACAACATCATCGTGGGAGTCTTCTTATGTAACGTATCACGTCTTGCGTATGAACATTATTTAACATTTTGAAAGAAAGACTCTATATCAAACATTACATTCTGTACATTTCAAATATACCATATAAACTATAACTTGTGTTTGTACAATAAATAATCTTAAACCCTCCAATATAGACTTGTAATTTGAAATACACATACTATCATATCCTATGCGCCAATAATTTAGTAATTTGTGTTGTCGCAATATATATATATATATATATATATATTGTAATTCGACATAATGAGTATAACCCAATAAGGGGATAAAATCCCATATAATATCACATAAACTAAACCATATATCTAACCTTGCTAAACTAATGAGAAAGGTAAAAACCCGAAATAAGCAAAAAGAAGTAAAATATAAACTAAGGTAGAACAAATATGTACTCTAAACCATAAAAAGTGACTGTTCATAGTAATAATGACTAATTGTAACAAGAAAAGTAATCACAACAAGAACAATTAGTGATTAAGTGTAAAATTAAATGTAAGATGTTGATTACTAATACAGACAGGACTTTTAATAATAGTGGTAACTTATAGTGAATGAAATATAAAATCACAACTAAAGACAATGTGCGAGCATATAATAATAATATTTAATGTGTAAAATAACTTGAATTCTATATATGTATGTATTACCAATTTGCTAACAGGCTTCAACCTATAAAAGAACAAAAGGTGATTTAGGTTGTTAATTTAATTTACTTTAATGTTAACTGAATAACCTTGATTGTATAAAATAGTTCCCTATTTTATTTTAATGCTAACTGAAGGGACTAATACAATCATTTGGATTGTTTAAATTAATGTGTTAAAACTTATTTAGGGTAATAAGAATTATATTGTTTAAATTGACCAGGAGTCAATAATACTTAATAATAGGTCATAATAAATTGACCAACTCTACTATTATATATTAAGAAGTTATTAAAAGGTAGTTTTATTGTTTAAAGATAGTTTGAGTTTGACCATAATGGACTAACATTATGGTAATGTGTTTGTTTTATGTCAATCTTGTTCTTTACTTTATCAGAATCAATCAATGAATAATAATAACGTAATGGACAATTTTATGCTTGTAATAAGAAGAGTGTATCAAGCAACAAGGTCATACAGTAATGTTAAATTGAAACTTTGTACTATAAAGAAATACCAATTATTGGCTAATATCAAAATAGAAATTATTGTAAATCAAACTATTAAACCATCACAACACTGTAATACATAGTAAAAGATGATATAAATACTAATATATGCTTTATTTAAGTGTTAGAAGCAACATTTTAATTAATTAATGGAATTTTAATATGATTTGAAATATCAAAAGCTACTGGAATGGCTTATGAGATGAAATTTTATAAAATGTTAAATTAATTATTAGGACACACACCTATGCCATGTGAGTTGTCAACATTTTTGTCTTGTTGTAAGAAATATTGTACTGTAAACTAATTTCAGTTTTATTATGTAATAGACAGGGAGTAATTGTAGTTGGAAAATGTAAAATTTTGTATCTTAAATTATAACGTCTCCTACGTTATAATATCGGGAACCTGTGGTTAATTGCCTCAGGTCAATTACACAGGCTGCCATAGTCTTAACCAACTTCTAATTAACCAAAAGATAAGCATTTAGGAGTATATATTTAATATCGGGTCCTATAATTGAGGAAAAATGACAGGGGTTTCTGCAGATTTATTCACTCTGTTTTGTTGTTTTGTACCATGACATCTCTTTATTACATAATAACATTAATTGCTCTACTTAAAGTTCTCAACATATATGGTTCAACAGTTTACAGTTTACAAGATGATTATATATTTTATTCTTTCAGAAGGGCCCTCAAAATAAAGATGTATATCGGTTTAACTTTTCCACGGATTCGGGATTGAATATAGTATGTTAATAATGGTCACCTCCCCATATACTATCTTGAAATTGTGCCATTAGAAGAATGGACTTTATTTACCTTTTAAAACAATAATGCTTTACAGTTTAAACTTTTACTCTTTCACTACAAATAGTTTTATCAGATTAAAGACTACATCTTACATATAATGTCTGTTCTTACAAGTCTTAAAGTGTTAGTTTAATTGTCGTTTGTTGGTTATAATTTTAGTATCTCATAAGCACGGAAGACAAGCCTCCATGTCACCTGTGGTATCCTGTAGTTGATGCAGATTCGGCTCCTCGGTCCTCGGTGTGTTTCCTAAAGGTCTGTCGTTATCTTAGTATCTGGTGACGGTGAAGTTCCTGACGTGTGTTAGATCATTCTGGGTCTGGTACTCTCCTCTTAGATGACTGGTAGTAATATTTCGTTGTCAGAATAATTAATGCAAAAGTTTGTTTCACTGGGTTTTCACTTTATATGATTATTTATTAGTTGAATTTCACCTTAGGGTCCTAGTACTGTATTAATTACATAATTTTCTTATTTAATATTTGGTAGAGATGTCATCGGCGCACAATTTAGTTATTCTTTAACTAGTTTTCAACATATTTTTCTCTGCGTCGCGATCCAACTATTTAACGATACATTTCGGTTAAGATGGTACAGAGTGCATCTATATATATATATATATATATATTGCGACAGTACAAATAAGTGATGTACTGAGCATGAAATATAAAAATTTAAATTTACTTAATAAACTGTAAATAATTAATAATATATTAGAAATAAGCATGTTAGGGATTGCAAGATTGGCTCAGACAAAAATATAAACAGGTGTTTCGACCTGAATCAACGTGCACACACACACACAAATGTAACTGAAAGTGTGTACACCAGTATTTTGCTAGTGTGTGTGAACGCAGGTCTCTGCAGGCGAGTTTGCCACCCCAAGATGAATAATTGCACAATTACTGTTTTTCCGTAATTATTCATAAACTAGAATTAGGAATCAAAATCCAAAAGCACCATAAAATATAAATAAATTTACTAAATACTGTGTACGACAACCACGCGAAAGTGACACACCGTACGAGTGTAATAGTGAAATAACTGTGTACAAATCGAAAGGGTTAAGTTGCAATGTCCAAAATTGCAGTGAACATGTGTTATAAAATTAGTTATAAGATAAGTATAAGAGTATACTTACAGGACTCTGCAATTCGCAGAAATATAAAAAATAGCGAATTTGACAAAGAGTGGGGGAACTGACGCCAGAGACAGTTTCTAACATGTCGATTTCGGATCACTGCAGGGTGTCGACCAAGACATGGGTATAAATAGGACACGCAAGCTGCAGTGGTTCTCTTTCTTGAATCATCCACGGTGCAGCGGGAGCTTATGCCCGTCAGCACGGCGTATTTATTTTTTTTTATAAACAGTTTAAATTTGCCAGTTACGTACAAATACGTAACAAAGCTGTAAAGACAATCATTTTAATTAATAACAGCACTACTTAAGAAGATCCATTAATGATTCGACACTAGACAAGAGAAGAGTTCCAGAGAGCGATACGACGCTGGACAAGAGGAGAGTTCCAGAGAGCGATACGACGCTGGACAAGAGGAGAGTTCCAGAGAGCGATACGACGCTGGACAAGAGGAGAGTTCCAGAGAGCAATACGACGCTGGACAAGAGAAGAGTTCCAGAGAGAGATACGACGCTGGACAAGAGGAGAGTTCCAGAGAGAGATACGACGCTGGACAAGAGGAGAGTTCCAGAGAGAGAGACAGCCGACGCTGGACAAGAGGAGAAGAGAGACAGCCGACGCTGGAGGCGAGACGGGGACGAACACCGATGGAACAAAAATGATCGAGTATGATTGACGACAATAAGGTGATAGACAACTTATTCATATCTTAATCATACAAAGAATTCAAAGACAGTTAAAGACATTAATATTTTATTTAAAAAATAAGATCAATGTTTCTTGTATAGTAGAGTTAAAATCATAGATGTTTTAGAAATACGATTAACGTAACAAGAGCTCAAATTAATATGATATAAAATGATTACAAAGCATTTAAATGAAAACAATTAGTATTTGAGAAAACAGTACTGAGAAACAATAACTATTAATATTTTGAGTACGTTACAATATAGAAAAAAGGATTTAAAGTCATAGATATTTTGAAATATATTAATAGGCTGAGTAGTCTGAAAATGAGATTTTTCTTTTATATAATAATTAGTAGCATAGAATATTTAGTCAGTAAGGATGTATATATCTTAAGCCTTACGGCATAATAACAAATAATAACTAATGTTTTAAAATCGAAGTCAGTGCCATGTGCACATATTTTTTTATAGTATCAAATAAATTTTAATTACCGTTTCAAGTTACATAGAGTTCTTATTGCAGATACACCTGACACCCAATTTAAATGTTATATTGTTTAAAGAATTTGTCAATCTTGAACGTGAGACCGTTCACGCCTATTTATGTATATGTAACGTTGTTTAAATTTGGTGCTCCAAGATCGCGGGGCTCCACAAATTTAAATTAAATTAAATTTGCAAGTTGTTACGTTGCAAAGATTGTCGCCCTGCACATGGGGCTATTCAAAAACAAATAGGAGTGTATTTGTATTTGAAATTAAATTTTAACAAAATTTATTACGTTGCAATATATTAACTGAGATTATTCACTTGGAAAAACCAAAATATTGTCATCGGTGCACATTACCGCTGTGCGCAGCTTACGGCGTGAGCGCTCCATTACAAGTGGGGTTTGGTTATTGGGGCAGGTAAAGTAACTTCGCGTCGTTTACGCTTCACCATAAAAGTAGTTCCACATTCCGATTAATATCTACCGGTTTAATCTTTGACATATTTAATTATACTACGGTATCCTTTACTTCGTAATTAATTATTGTATACCTTTATGTTTTTTATATCGAGTAGTAATTTCCTACTTTTATTAGTTTTATTTACGGGTTATTCTGCGTGTTGATGCCGGTTTCCGCATGTCAACGCATGGTTAATAATTAAAGGGTGTTTCCTTACCTTGATACTCGCATTCCTCTTGGTTTTAAGCTCTTTATTTATTATTATTTCTGTATTACCTTAGGGATTTAAACTTTGTTTAAATGTGCGATTTTAATTTAAAAATAAATCTCTCTCTTTCTTATTTATTTATTTTTTATTCTTTATTAATAAAATCGTCACAAAATAATTAAGGTCATGTGACCTCCTAACCCGACGATTTTGACCAATAAGAAATTTTGTAATTTTGGTGAAGCCCGTTGAATGTACAAGGACATTTCTTCACTTGATTGTTTGACTCGAAAGTAGAAAGAACTAATCTATGCAGCTCTGTGTCAACAATTATTTGATAGAGTCAAGTCTAAGTCAGAAGAAAGGTGAAAGTAAAATATTAACAGTGTCAAACTAGAACAAAGAAATGATAATAAAATACTAAAGCAAGAAGAACGAAGAAAACAATATATCTAAAAGTAAATAATAGTTATCTATAAAAGTGGTGAGACCGAACCTTGTATAATAACACTAGTAATAATTACACGACACCAGAATTAAATCACATAACACTTATTCATCAGAACCCAAAGTGAAACGACTAATTCAACACCAGTGAACAATTTATTTGACTCATTTTATTTTAAAAACTTGTTTTAAATAGTTGGGAGTTAAATTAACTCTGTATTTGCTTAGCGTCAGTCCGCCATCTTGGCACTGCCAACCGAAGTCATTACTGACTGAATCGACACTAACTATTTGTGTTCCCGCATCAGACCAAACCACTATTTTATTGTATTTTCTTAATTTTAATTTTATTGTTATTAGTAAGTAAGAATTATTTTAATTGTAATATGTTGTACTTTTTAGTGTGCATTTCGTACTTTTTAATAACAGTCAAAAGAATCCAGGAGATTATATAACAATCGAAAGTGTAACTCTGAATCGAACTGAGATTAAGAATCGACTCGTACATTGTACCAAACAAACATTAGAACAACGAAGGCAGTAATTTATGAAAATAACAATGATATTTTTCCCCAATCGATGCGAGATGTCTTTTATTAAAAAATAAAATAGAAATAAAGAATTTTATTTTAGAATAAGAAGATAGTACCCGCCACGACGACGTAATTTCGTCAAGCGTAATAATCTACGGTAAGTGAAACTGGTAACCTCAATCTTGACAACTCAACACGAAAATCAAAACCCGACTCCAAACAAACAGTAATATACATTAATAAATAGTTAAATTAAATAATTAAAGTTAAATAAAAAGTAAACAATGATAAAATTGGCGCTTACAACAAGAGGCGTTAAATAAAACAAAATTTTATAGTTACAAAATTGGCACAACAACTTGAGGCCTAACTAAGACATAATTTATTTAAATCAATTTTAAATAATAAAAAAAAACAAAATAACAAATTTTACAGTTATAATATATATTGTAACGTAACGGTTCCCTCAGAATAAAGATTTTAAAACATAAATATATTGAAAAACAGAGCAGTAGGAAAGTAGTAAAATTATGTCATGAAATATATGTATTACTAAGTGAAGTTAAGACTATTGTAAAATAGAATAAGAAAACAAAAATGTTAAACATGTCTAGATAGAACTTGGTAACCATAATTCTAGTAGACTTCATAACAAGTTATGTTCAGAATAGGTAAAAGCCTATAATGTCTAGCATAGCTGGGTAACCAGTATCTTGAATGAGGATTGTATAAACTAGATAAAATGTAAATAAAAACAATACAACTAGGTTAGGGAGTTGTATCTGCTTGTGGCAGATAAACATACAGACAGTTCACAAGGGAATTGGTATTACATAAATGTGTGATAAAAGTTTTATTTGTATTAAAACTGTTATAATCTTGAGTTATAAAAAATGACCATTATTGTTAATGAAGAAAAATAAAAATGTAAAGAATAGTGTTAGAAAGTGAGACATAAACTGACTTTCAGATTAGGAATTAAGTAATAACTATTGTTTAGAATAGACAAATTAATAAAATGTTCAGTAAGATGTTAATGTTACAAAAACCTGCTTCAACTTTAGAAGGTAGATAGGAACAATTTATTAGATAAAGAATGTACAATGTTATGTACAATATTAGATAATGTATTTTATTAGATTAGGGAATAAATAATCACAAGTGTTTGTAACGGACAAACTAATAATGTATTCTGTAAGATGTTAAATTTTACCAAGAACCTGCATCCACTTTAGAAGGTAGAAAGGAACAATATATTGTATAAAGAATGTATTAGATAATGTTATGTATATTAATAGATAAAGTAGTGAATAGGGAATAGAGAGTGAATGTTAACTTGTATTAGAAATAAGCATTTGTACTTTAAGAAACAAATAATATTCCAAGGTACACTAGACATTATTATGTCTATAGTACAAACCAGATGTTTTTATAAAAAAATAAAAAAATTAATGTTTACAAAAGTAATCAGTAGCATTAAAATCTATTGTAATAACATAAAATCATATGTAAAGCAAAGGAAATTAGTTATGTAGCAAAAAAGACTACTTGTAAACATAAAATGTTAGACTAGGCCTAAATTAAAAAATGTTATTTTTTGAAATACTGTACAGAAACCTATGTTATGAGATCTCAAAATGATCAGGAGAAAAAAAGAACTACAGTGGTGATAATATTATTACAATTGTACATAGTATAAGAGAAATATGTTAAAATTAAGATTTTTTTGTAATTTTGATCACAAAAAGTGACGCCATGAACGACAATGCTTGACGTTTCAACCATTGGGAATATTTCACATTTTGCATTAGCAAGACCCAAAAAACTGGAACCAAGCAAGTTAGTTGATTGGTGGATTCCGAGCAGTAAAGAATGTAACCTCTGCGATACCTCTATACAAGAAAGTACAATCAGACTCGAACCCAAGATAGGTTAGGTGAAGAGTGCCTATAGTTAAATGATCGACGAGTGATAAATAAAAATTGTGAATCGTTAAAATAACCAGAAAAAATTATAGTGTGAATATAATAAAAGTGAATAAGAAAGTGTGTGCATTTAAAAGGAAAGTATAGTCTTAATAATTAAAATTTTTAAACGACTTATTAACTAGTTATCGTAACCCAAACTGCAACACTTTATATGCATTTGTGAACTATTTATTTCACCACCACTGAACCATAAAACACTAACACTTTTGTAATTTTTTCATATTTAAGTAATTACTTCTTTGTGCTTAAAGTTTAAAGAAGGATAACCTCCTAAGACACAACCTAAAAAAGACACTGTTCGGCAATTACAAACTGTTCGTTGCAGCAGTTATAAGATATTGTTTTGTTATATTATATTTTAAATTAATATTGTTATGTTTAGTACTTCACAAAGGACATTTTCGTAAATAATTATTGTAGTTCAAAGAATCCACGAGGTTATAATTACATAACCTAAACTGTTAACCTATGTCTGAGTTTTATGAATATCATAGTACCAACCGCTGAGCGATAAATTACCAAGCCTGGATAATTCAAACTTAGAAATATTTTATTTATTTTAAAATTCAGAAGAAAAGAAAAATTCAAAAGTAAATAAAAGATTATTGAATGGAATTAATTTAGTATGAGTAATTATTTCTAATATAACTAATATTTTTTCAATTTACGAGTTCTGGCGTTGTTAGAAAAATTTGATGAATAAGTTGGCAGTACATTTTTGGCGTGCAACTTGCTATTTAAATTATTAAACTAGGTAAGTGAATAAGAAATGAATAAAGGAATTTCATAAACAAGAATTACAAACTATATTTAACCTATATTACTGAACATTACCAACTGTCGTCCACTACGTGAGGCGAAAAGTAACCAGTCAATTAAATAATTAATTACTTATTTTATTACACATTTTGAATCTTTACATAATTGGCGCAAACAACGTGATGCGTAACAGAGAAACTCAATCAGTTAATAAACCAGTATTCTATTTTTATATTACACAAACTGTCGTCCACAACGTGGGGCGTTAAACAAAAATATATCGGTAAGTAAATTATTAGATTATTAGTATATTTACATATTTGGCGTCAACTACGTGAGGCGCAACACACAATCGAATACCACGAGTTTACGAATTTATTTTAACATTACAATATATATTGTAACAATACATATATTTGCATATTTTCCCTGGGCGGTGTGTTTGTAAATATTTAGCATATAAAAATGTATGATGAACAGTTTTTAACAATATTATGCTGGATAAGAATTGTCAGAAAGCTTACACCTGCCTCCGCGAGTGAATACAGCGCTTGTGTGTTTGTGTTTGAACGCAAGCTACGACAGGCAAGAGTCTACGATAGGGTGATGCGTACGAATTCTCTGTAATCAGGTTTTAACCGGATAAAAATAAACTAATTAATACGTTCTAAACCTGTGAACAAAGACTTTACCCCAATTATAAAAACACCATTACATTAAGGAATTTTTAACGAATATAGTGATGTAAAAGTATTGCAGAAATTTGCAATAATAAAGACGCCAGGTAATTTAATGTTAATTACTAGTGTAATTAAATAGTAATTAATATGTGTGTTATATGTGAGCGACCAGAAAAAAATTACGCAAACGATGATATCGCTTGTGCTACGAGTATGTTTACGAAATCGCGAAAATGAACCAAGAAGTGATTTGTAATTAAAAGGACGCTTTGCCCGAAGTGACAATATCTAATAGGTCGAAAACAGTCGTGAACTTGTCAGATTGCCGTCCAGTATAAATACCACCGGCAATTTTGGGGGGGGGGGGGCTCAGACTCAAGAAATCGTCACAAAACGTCACGCTGCGGGTCTGCCGACCAATCGACATCTTTACCACACACACGAAGACTTATGGAGGAACTCTGGACCATCACAAACAACAACCTGTAGGGACAGAGAACACAGCATCAGCATAATCATCATCATCATCAAATTCTCAGGATTCAGGACACACACACACACGCTCGCGCTCGCGCAACGGTAATGTCGGCAGTACGCAGGTGATGAATAAATAGTTATATTTTTTTGTTTGTGAAAAGAAGTCTCAAAAAGAAACTTATATATGAACAGTAAAGACTTAAAGTTTCAAATATAATTTCTGTACATATTTTTAAACGGTAGTTAAAGAAAAGAATTTAATGTAACAAGAAAATTTAAAAATACTAATCTTCTATTATATGTTACAATTTTGGTGTGACAATAGAAATAAATAATAGGTTCGAAGTAAATATTATATTTTTTATTTTGTTTATAGCAACAATCAATTTTATTCTTGAGATTGAATATTATTTTTGTTTGTAAATGAGTTCCTATTATTTAAAATTTGAGTCAAAGTCAAACACACGGAAATAAAAAGGTTTACATAATTTGTTTAACATGTCTGTTTATCTAGTAATATTATATGCTTGTTTATTTTATATGTCATTAACAGCATAGAAAGTTACATTATACTTGTGTAAACTTATAAAAGAAAATATTTTCATTTATCTAAGATTCGAATTTTTTAATATTTGCATATTTTCTATTAATATTAATAAATCATAGAATGATTATTTTGTCACGGTTTTAAATAATTATTTCATGTCAACAACATCTCACTCCTCTTCGAAAATTACTTAATTATTGTGCAACTACGTATACTTGACCCAACGAGAATAAAAATAAAAAAATCCCGGCACCTAGCCGGTGTAATACACTTCATAGTTGCGTTGAGTACATGGTAATGTATTTGTGTGAATTTTTTAAATACTTGTAACGTTGCAATATACATATACTAGGGCACAGTTAAACACAGTGATGCGTACTTATTATATTCGACCATTTAATAACGTATCCCCGTTTCCCGTTACTTATTTAGAAGTAAAATCGGTTATTACAAACGTCCGTTCCTCAAATTTAAACACAGATATTGGCTACTGTTGGTTCTACTGTTGACTGAAATCAAACAAGATTCTCAATTAATGATTTTTATTTTATTTTAAGGCATGCATATACATATATTCTCAACCTCAGGGCATGTAGCGCATATAATACAAAAGAAAATTTACAAACAATTAGTAGAATTCAATTAATTTTTATATTTTTTATATGGCTATAACAAATAATTAATGTTCAGTTTATTGCAAATATTTTAAAAGGAGCCAGGGAGAGCCGCTATAATGTAATGGTCAAAGCTAAAAAAAACGCTAAGCCATAAATGCTTTTCAACCAGTTCTAAGTAAAGATTAAACGTCATTGTTTGTTTTACGGTTCAATTTAGTGTGTACTATTTGGATTTCAACACTGTTAATTCCACTCAATAACGTATACGGTTGATCTTTATCACTTAGTTATTCAGGCGAAATATCAGATCTAATCATACGCTTAAACAAGAATGAGTTGGCGTCATTATCTAGTATACACTATTCTTAGAAACAAACTTCCTCTTTCGGCCTTCCGTTTGGTTTATACTATTTTTTAAATTCTTAGCGTCGTCTGTAACACGCCTTTTTATGTTCACTACTTAGTTTAAATACACTTATTTTTATCTAATTTACACTTTGTTGACATGTAACACTCATTTATAATTTATAAATTTTATTATAGTAACTAATTTTACGTAATGCTTGTGATTCTTTGATTAAGACTATGTATGATTTTAATTTCTGTTTCTTACAAACTACTTCAAGATTTTACGACTGAGTTATCACATTTTAAGACTCAACAAATTGTGATTGTTTTGCTTATGTACACTATTACATACATAATATTAGGTTAATTTATTCTAGATTTTTTTTACTTACATTTGTTAATATCACATTATTACCAATATTTTCAATATTTTTTCGTTATTACCAAGTAAATGTTTTTAATAATTTACTATATATTTATAGTTATATTTTAAGTTGACATTTCACCCAATCTTATTTGACTGAAAGCATTCTTGCCTTTCTCTCTAAGCTAACCTTTTTACAGACTTGAAAATTTTTAATTAGTTCGAAAAAATTAATATACTGTAAGAGTCTAGAGTAGTACAATATTAACGTGTTAAGTTTTAAATATATTATTATTAAAAGGGAAACCAACAAAGGGTCATTCCATATAAAGTGATCGTATCAAACTATTCTACAATTTTTCCACGGTATTATGTGTACTTTGCATCAGTCACATCAATCACTGCGATTAACAACTCCATAATTGCAAGGTGTTACGTTTTCAAAAACTGTTGGCACAAAGGGATGTGTGAGAAGTAGAGCACACGCTACGGGGATGGAATTTTATTGAGGATAAAGACAAGATCCTGAGAAGAGATGGTTAACGGTTATTTTGTAAAACTTCTAAACAGAAAGATGAAGAAGTAGCAAAAAATAGTAATAATATAAAGAAAAAGCAACAGTAGCTTGATTTTAAGTACAAGAGAGAGTTATAATAATTAGTACATAAAGTATACGCTGACGCCACTAAGGAAGAAAATACGTGGCAACTTATATCGCAGTCCGACTTGAGATTGACAGTGACGTCATACCGAGTGCAGCACACTCTGGTGTCGGTGGCAGAAAATAACTTTACGCTGCAAGTTACACGTCTTAAAGATAGTAACGTAGCCGTGGTAGTACCCTAGTAATGAGCCTGGAGTCTGACAGTTGTAGGAAGCGGCGCCGATGCCTCATTGATTTTCTTATCGTCGCGATGACGGCACTGTCACTCTCAGACATTTGATTCAGCGCATTTTGACAAACGACATTTTAACATTATTTTCTCTTACATTGCCAATCTATACCGAATACGTATATAATCTATCTGAATATTCTACATTTTTCAACTCATTGTTTGATGATGTTGTATTACCTGAACATTATTAAACTTGCTACAGTCCTGGGTTACATGTTACTGAAATGAAAAAAAAAATCGCATTGTAAGAATTAGGGTCTACTAACAAATACACAAACAAAAACAAGTAGGGCAGGCGCATAAGCAACAAACAAAGGGAAATTTTATCTGAAAATAAACAAAAGGCTTAATGCACAGACAAAGCAATTATAGAACAAAGCAGACGGGGAAATGTAAAATGATAAAACATCAACAGAACTACAAGAAAGAATATTATAGAAGCAAAAGAAAAACACAGGAAAGTCGGACCGAAATTGTGACCGAACAGAGTAATGACATGAAATGTTTGAGACCCAAAATTTTAAGAAGTTATAAGTAAATGTTGAAATTAGGAACCTTGATGAAGTAAGACGACTGTACTAAATAGATCTATTCAATACAAAACGAATACCACCAAAGGAAAGTCAATACTACTAGCAATTAAAATATAAAATGTCAACTTCGGTATAAAACAGTAAATAAATAAGTCAAGACTAAGAAAGACACTGAGAAAAATTAAGGATAACAAGTCATCTGAAAGAAACGGAATATTAAAGAATTAATAAAATATTAAAGAAGGGAGGAAGGTTACAATTAATGTACCGGTACTGCACGTGCTTATGAGTACAACATTAACTGTAGATTCCTGGTAGTTGGGGCGAGGCTGTCACTTAACTAGAAAAGGGAGACAGACAGCAGTATAAAAATTACTTCTCCCTGATATTACTTAACGCTATATACAAATTACTAACTGAAGTATTAATTTATAGATCGACAGCAAACCTTTTTTGGACACAGAAAAAGGAACAACGTGAATTCACCTGCGATATCTCCTGGCGTTGATAACATTTATAGAAAAGTCTGGTGAAATTCATTTCCTCTTAGCATTTATCAAATTTATAGCAGCCTTTGATAAAGTATAAATTTGTGACGTGAAATACTCGCTTCAGAACATCCGATACGATTACAGATATACAGATTTAATTTCAAAAATACAGGGTTTTGAAATGTGTGCCATACTTAATAGGTTAAGGTTAATTTTATTTTAAAACTAAAGATAAAAGTTTACAAAACATAGGTCTAGGAATGCTATAGTTTTCTCTTATACCAGTTGAACGCCGTGTTTGTAACGACTCGACGAAAACTATATCGCTTAGAGGAAATATTCAAACAATAAAAATAAAAACGGGGTTTCAGGCTAAATACAATCTAAGCAAAGTCGTTCAGCCAAGCACTAGAAGATGTGTGTGTGTGTGTGTGCGTGTGCGTGTGCGCGCGCGCGCGCGTGTGCGTATATAGAGACTTTGGAACTGAGAGAGAAGCGTGTGGAGTTAATATAAATGTATTGATTAGAACATTTAGATTACGTAAGATACATTGTTGAATATTAATAACAAATCACAAGAAAGTACTAAGACACACAAACAATTATTGTGTGTGTGTGTGTGTAATAATTTCTATATAAGTAACTCGAACGTTTCTTGCAGTTATTGTTGTATAATATTATATATAGGCCTATTATCAAATATAATTACTTCTGCAAGTATTTGTACTATATTTTTATCGTTTCAATTCACCTGACCTATATTTCATTGAATATATCAGTACATTCAGAGGTTTGTAAATGAATAAAGATGTTTACATTTATTTACACACCTCTGAAGATACTGACACATTCAGTGCAAATTGAGTCGGATGAATTGAAACGATACAAATATAGTACAACTACTTGGAGAAAAAATTATATTTGATAATGTATATAATATTATATATAAGAGCGCCTATATTTGAAAGTCTTTGCCTGTTTCAACTTCACATCTAAGAGGTGAATATTTATATAAATGCTGCATAACCAGCTTACGTTAATCTTGATGTTAGACAAAATTCTGAGTTTTCAGGAGTCAAACTCTGAATCGTTTAATTTACGTTAGGTTTAGGTTCAATTTCAATATTTTTTAAAGTCTAACAATAATTTTGCAAAAGAGCTGCTTAATTTTTTTATAATTTAATAAACCTAAAGCCTTGCTATCTGTTTAATAAAAACTTCGAACGAAATTGTGTTTGTTGTGTTTTAGTATTGTGGTGGTGTAAAGTTGGGGTAAAAGTTTTCACTTAAATTAAAATTCTTGTCATTCCATCAGTGGTGGAGAGATAGATTTATGTATAAACTATAATTGTATTGTTAGTATAATAAATTGCTAACATTCTTTAAAATATATAAACTAAGAAAAATGTTCCTAAGAAAATTTTATATTTGGGTTTCTAGGGTGTTCTAACAATTTACAAATTAAATTAAAAAAAGATAATTTTTGAATTTATATAAAACAACCATTTAATTGCTTGAACATGTTAATAAAAGATAGCAATTTTTGTGTCATTATATATTTATTATTATTATTATTATTATTATTATTATTATTATTATTATTATTATTATTATTATTATTACAACTATAATAGCTTGAGTTTGTAAAATTTATGCTTTAAAAGTTTCAAAATATGACCTACAACTGGTAAAATGTGTCCAATGGAAATAAAGAAATAGACGACAAATCTTTACACCCTACGTTGTAAATCAATTTCTGTTATTTGTATTTGTTTTTAGAAAGGTTATAGATAAAAGTTTATTAATGTTTTTTCTTTAGATTATTTTTATTACTATTACACTGAATGACGACGGTATTTCCAAGTTCTCAGATTTTAGGGCTCCAATTTTCCAGCCAATAAATTTTAATATTTTAAAAGCCAGTAACTTTTTCCTATATTATATTGACGTAACGGAAGCAAACGTGAAAAATGTTAAATCATAAGGGAGAATTTCTGGATCGTTTCCATCCAATTTAGTATAATTTTCCACTGATAATGTAGAAACTTGACCCGTGAATATTCCAAATTTCGTTTTATTAAACTTCGTAATTTAACGATATTAATTGATGACTCGTTGGGCACTTGGTGAAACATATTAATACAAATGTTTTGTAAAATATATAAAAACACTTGGTAAGTTTCACAAATTTTTTAATTAACTCTGACAGCTGTTTCGACTAACTTAAGCCATTGTCAAAGAGCGAGTGAATGAAATTACTGAACACAGGATGTTAGAGTAGTGTAGGTGGTAAACATCTGTTTAGGGCGTATCTGGAACATCTGTGTTGTGATGGCGAGGGGTGGGGAGTGTGTGCATGAGACAAGGGAAGGTCTGGTGTCTTTAAAAACTAAATACAATCATGAATGCAAAATATAAAATTAACTGAACTAAATATAAACTGAATGCAAAATTTAAAATAATGATGAACATTCAAAATAATATAAAATAAACTAAACTAAATAACAGATTTTAATAAAGGGGATCCCTTTATTAGTTTATTTTATTAGTTATTTAGTTTAGTTTATTTTATATTATTTTGAATGTTCATCATTATTTTAAATTTTGCATTCAGTTTATATTTAGTTCAGTTAATTTTATATTTTGCATTCATGATTGTATTTAGTTTTTAAAGACACCAGACCTTCCCTTGTCTCATGCACACACTCCCCACCCCTCGCCATCACAACACAGATGTTCCAGATACGCCCTAAACAGATGTTTACCACCTACACTACTCTAACATCCTGTGTTCAGTAATTTCATTCACTCGCTCTTTGACAATGGCTTAAGTTAGTCGAAACAGCTGTCAGAGTTAATTAAAAAATTTGTGAAACTTACCAAGTGTTTTTATATATTTTACAAAACCTTTCGTAATTTAATTCTAACTTTTTGAACTGCTTCACTATTTGTTTTCGATAACTCACTTCCAGTACCTTTCAAAAATTGTAAAGCATTATACAATTTAGAATACGTTTTCAAACCGAGTAATAGATTTCGAGAAGGCACAAAAGGTAGATTCAAAGTAAACCAAATTTCTGGACAAAGCGGCTGAATACAACTCTATAAGAAGATAACTCATAAATAGATAATGATTGCAGTTGGATAAGCAGCTTAATACGCGTCATTGTTTATTAAAGAACATTATATTTTTACGTATAACAATAACTAAAAATCATAACGCTAATCGACGACGCTGAATTTCTTGACTTTTACTTCACACTTGTAAGACCTAAATTATAGTGTGTTATTCAGTACTTTTCTTGGCTTAGACTTTAATAAATTTTGAATAATATTAGAATTAGAGAAGGAGACGGAGATGAAACAGGCTTATTAATAAAGCTATGAATTTTCTGACAAGCTATACTGTGTTTTTAATACAGTTTACCAAAAGATAATTGGTTTGTCTCTAACCGTCGTAACACAAACTAACATTTAATCTCTTTACAATAATATAAATTATTATTTAAAAATTTCTTGTTGTTTTAATTATACTCTAAAGTCTTTACTGATGTAACTTGTATTAGAGTCTTTCCTTTAAATAAGTTTTTATAAGTGTGTATAAATAGTATAAGTTTACTTTCCTCTAATGTCGACAGCAGATCCTCCAGACGACGGGTTGATCCTATCTGAATGAGTATGTGGGTTAGTTCACTCTGTTCGGATTCAGGGTCGCTTTCGGACATGTAGATATTTCTCGCGTGCACGGTTACATACAATTGCAAACCGCGAAGCGATACTGTTACTGCTTAATTGGTGGACTGGGGTTACACCTCTCCAGTTAACTAGAAGTGTTTGTATACCGTAAACGGAATATCTTGCACTACAGCGGATAGCACTCAATTATAATATTTACTGCAGTAACTCAACAGGGATTTTCTAACTTGCGTTCGTAGCGACTGGCAGACCAAACGGCTGGACCAGAACCACGTTTACTCGTTATCGATTCCGAAGAGACGCTTATTTGTGTGTCAGAGTCTTATTTTTGAAACTGAATTTCTTGTAATATGACTGGTCCTTCAGTAACCCCTTCAAATGTTTGTCTTACATATAATAAATGTTCTTGTCCAAGAATGTATCGTACAGGATAATTCATGTTCAAAAACCTGAAATATTTTACGACCAATTTTATGTACGTATGTACGACCAATTGTGTAAACTTTTTTACTTAAAAAACACAAACATTCAGTTACAGATTTTTGAAACAACTATTGTCACCAAATAAGTAGTTGTATGAGTATTATTATATAAATTCCATCTTAAAATTTTCTATATCTTGAAAGTTATTTAAATTAAAGTGTTTTTTTTAAGAATGTCCCATAAAATAATTTAGGTACATACACGCACGCACGCACGAGCGCGCGCGAGCCGTTGAGATCCTTACTCACCGTTTCACTACACTCAAAGTTGTCTTACAAGTCTAAAAATACTTAAAACTAACATTTTTAGTTAACAGTCCCTGTACTTTTACGTTTGAGAATGTAGTTTCTCATAATAATTTTCATGTTGCCGAGACAACAGCCAAGTATCTTGCCGAGTATCTTGATTTTATTCGGGTATTACACTTACTTTAGAAGGTGTTACTTAAGAAGATAACCAACAATAAAAACATTATCTCTTACAATGGAAATGTTGCAGATACACTGATTATACACCAGCCAGTTTGACAGGTTTAATTTCACTAACAAATCTAATAAAAGCAATCCGATAATTTGGAAAGATCCCTTACTTCATTACACACACACGCTCGCGCGTGCGCGAGCGTTTATGACAGCAACAATACAACGGGAAACCAGAAAGAAAGTATACAAGGATTCTATTACTACTATAGTATCTAGTCTTCACTGATTCAGAGAATACGACTGATTCTCGAAGTGTCTAAGTGCTGTGCAAAATTAAATAAAGTAAGTTTTTAAAAAAGTCATTAATTTAGAGTAATAATTTAAATATAGTATAATAAATAAGTTGTGTAATGAATTTATTTATTCATTTCTAATTTATCATCTAAATACTAAACTCTTCTTACCTACAGACATGTGTATATGCTCTCAGACTATTTTGTGAGTAACAGTGTGAATAAAACTAGAACCAATTATTGTCCATTACATAACGATAATTTTACAAATGGTCTTTAACCCAAATGTTGTTGTGAATACATTATTATTTAGCACTTTTCAAGTAGATCTCTGCATCAAACAGAAGTTCCAAAAATTCTCTAACTGACGAATCGTAAAGGCGCCATATAGCTTATCTCTGTCTCCTCTTTTCAACTTTCACTTGCTCTAAGCCTGCTGGCTTAAAAGTCCTCCCCTCTCTCTCCCCCTCATTCCCTCACCTGTACGGACGGTCTGCCGTACCGTCCACCCCTCCGCCATAATACACACAAACATATATTATTATATTACATTCATTAGAGTTTACATAATGGATTCTCTCTCTCTCTCTCTCTCACTCAAGCCTCAATTACACCTGCCGAGTGCTCGGCCGACACAGTGCGTTCGGCCCAGTACTCTACTAATGTGATCAGTACAGTCAGTACTCGGCCTAGTAACGGACGAGTGATTTGACCGAGGACAGTGGATAGAACGTGTTCTATTTTCTCGGCCGAATGAGTTCCCCCTCCACCCACGCACTCTACTCGGTGCTCTACTCGTCTATCACTCGGTCAGTGAGATCAGTCGAGTCAGCCCACTCTCACTCTCACTCTCTCTCTCCCCTCCCTCATGAAATTTATTGTTTTGTGTTATCGGTACTCCGGATTAGTGACTGTGCGTTTTTATTCGTCTTCATATCACTTACATTGTGTGTATTGTTTCCTTGAAATCGTGGGTTCTATTGAGTTTTGCGCAAGTCGTAAAGAAAGATTAGTCTGTGTGATAGGGTTATTGGTATGGATAAAAAATAAATTCAATTCCGTTAATTTATTTCTAATGAAAAACAAAAGTACACTGTGTCTGTTATGCATCCAATTTGTTGATAACAAAATATAGTATGTATTAAAGATGAGATAAAGTTATCTTCTTTATATCTTTCACAGGTTTCTCGTACGTTAGGTTAAAATATTTAAGATACACGAGCACCATGCAATGTTAGACAGTCGACAACACGAAAACACACACGCGCGCGCGCGCGCGCGCGTACATTTTCTTAATATAGGTGTACTGAGGAAAAGTTAGCTCTGCACTAATTACAGTTGTGCAGTTGCTTAGCTTTGATAAACATCATACATATAAGCGGCTTGTTTCAGTAAACTGTATAAACGTATAAAATATTCAGTTTTTTATAGTGAAGTTCTTTAAATAAAAGAACAAGTCAGAGGCACAAATGGTTTCTCCGTTGATTTCGAAACCACTTAAACATTTCATATATGAAAAACTGAAAAACATCTCTTTTTGCGTATAGCTTACCATGTAATACCAGGTCTAGGAAGTAAACAAAACGGACGACACATGTTCTGTGTTGTTGAAGCGTGGTTGTTGCCTTCGTTGTATTTATTAAGAGTCCAAAATCGTCGCCACACACTGATCGTCGGTTCTTGGTATTTCTCTCGTACTGTCCATGTGGCACAAGTTATTAATCAAATAACAAGTCGACTTTCGTATCTTTATTACAGTGCGGCGAAGATACACCAATTATGTCTTTAGTGCACATAATATAAATTATAGAGACGCAACCTTGGTGTAGCCCTTTTTAAATGTACGTAAGTTTGATACTTTCATTTCCTACTCTAATATCTTATAGTGGTTGTGATTACAATAGTTCTTGTAATTCCTGCTGCCCTGTAGGGCGTCGGATCTAGTTCCAACATGTATTTTGAATAATTCTGTCATCTTGTTTAACTTATAATGGATTTAATTCGGAGTTCTTTTTAAATCAAAACCCAAAATGAAGATTTTGAATGAAGGAATGTTATTCATTGGAATATAATACTTAATTATATCATGTATGATTATGTTTGTTGAAAATAAGACGTTTGACTGATCGTAATCTAAATTGCAATTGCAAATGATAACCACACTCATAATTATAATCATAATCATAATCATGATCATAATCATAACAACACTCATATTTATATACATAAATATAATTAGTAATCAGAATTGTAATCAGGAACATAGTCAGTTACATTCACAGCCAGCACACTTATTGCAATCATCACCATAGTCACAACTTACGAAGAATTATAATTTTTTTTTCATCATTATAGCCATTCTCATTGTAGTCATGGACACTCTCATCGTGATTAATTTCAGCAGTATGACCTTGTAGTTTTCTTAATACTTTCTGGAAATAAAAAGAGCAGCGAACGATTATGTACTTTGTAGGATGAATAAATGTTTATTATAGATAGACGAATAAGAGCTTTTGTTTGTTAAGCTGAAAATACGTACAGGTTGGTTATTGTTACAGAAATACAAAGGAAAGGATACTAAAATATCAATTCTCGTGGTACAATGAGAAACAAACGGAACACAAAATGTATTTCACGTCTCCGCAGAGAATTTTTCCCTTTTATTTATGTACACTAGAGAAAAAAATTGAGAAGGCAGTTATTGGTTTAATTCTGAAAAAAATCTATTGTTGAAATAGTGACGTATACCAAAGTGTTAATGACTTCAATTAGTCTTGTAAATTGCGTTTCACCTAATGCCATTAGTTAATACTGCTTATACTGTTAAGGAGATGGCGTGGATTGCTATCCTTGCACAATAGAGTAAATCCTTAACAAATCGATGGTTACAATTTATCAAGCTCATCAAAATTATCATATTTAATTATATTTATTTCTTAGAACATATGGGTTTCCAATACGAGCAATATACGAGGCGTGTCCAAAAAAAGACCAAACTTTTCCAACAAAAACTTTATTAATGTACTTACAATTTTATGCATGCTTATCCACTTTAAAGTTTTCCCCTCTGCTGGTAATGCAGCGCTCCCAAAGTTTCTTTAAATTCTGGAACGATTCCTGGAACGCACTTTTTCAAATGGCGCACAACTATTCTTCCGTATTTTTCTTGATCTCCTCTATTATTTCAAAACGACGACCTTTCAAGGTCTCTTTCAGTTTTGAAAACAAGAAAAGTCTGCAGGGGTTAAGTCTGGGAGTAGGATGGGTGGGGTAGAACAATCATAGGCTATTGTTTTTCCTTAGCTAATTGACGACAAGGAGTAACAAGTGAGCTAGTGCGTTATCGTGTTGTAACATCCAAGTATGTTCTTTCAACAGGTCTGGCCTCTTCTTGCGTACTGCTTCTCTCAAACGTCTTAAAATTCCCTAATACTCCTTATTTACTGTGTGACCACGTGGAACGAATGAACCAAGATGAACCAGCCCTTTAAAGTTAATAACACTACGAACATCGCCTTCGTGTTTGACCGACTCATCTGGGCTTTTTTTGGTCGAGCCGAACCTTTTCTCACCCAGTGCGAAGACTGTGCCTTCGGTTTGACATCGTATTCATACACCCACGTCTTGTCACCTGTTAAAATGTTTTTGTTAAATTTACATCGGCACTGGCACGGTCAAGCAGTTTCTGACTGACGTTAACGCGATTCTCTTTCCGATCATCGGACAAAAATCGCGGCACGAATTTTGCTGTTAACATTTCATGGCATGAACCCATGCTGATACCCAATTCCTCGGCAATCTCAGTTAAACGACGATCTTCACCTTACATAGTGTGAACTTCATCAATTTTATCGCCACTTACTGATGCTGAAGGGCAACCAGGTCTTGGATTTTCATCGGTTGATGTTCTACCCACTTTGAAACGAGAAAACCAGTCGTAGCACTGCGTTCGGCTAATACAGTCATCCTCGTATGCTTGCGGAAACATTTCGAACGTTTCTGTAATCGTTTTACTGAGTTTGCAGCAATATTTTATGCTAACATGATGTTCTTCAAGCTCTTTCATTTTCAATATGGGAAAAATTCGCCGAGTGGTTAGAACACGTATTAATTTCAGCTGGTGTAGCGAGAATCACAACAACGGTAGAGAAAAGCGGAATATTGGATGATGTTTCCGAAAGTTGCTGGTAGTGACCGTCATTTGTCTGAGCACGCTGTTTGGATATGCCGCCATGGTATTGTGAAAGTTCGGTCATTTTTTGAACACATCTCGTACAATAGACAAAACAGTGCGTTCATTACGATGTCGTAACACAGATAAACATTCAAAACAATACTTTCACTAATACTCTCCTCAATAACACTTTGCTAATATAACTCTGTAACTGTTTGTGTAGAGAAAATTGTATATTAAAAGGGACACACACACACACACACACACACACACACACACACACACACACACACACACACAGAAGAAAGAGAAACTTTCAACATATAATGTGTATGTAGTGTGTAATTTCTTTTGGAAAATAATAAATAAACCCAATTTCTGGGCGTAGGAAAGAAGAAGAAAAGATTTATGTGTATGCCAACTGTGGAGACCAAGATGTATTTGGTGGTCATGATTCTCGTTGAAATATGTTCTTTATTAAAATTAATCTTCTACTGCGCATGGATTTGTAATACGTTGTTGCTGTTATTATTTTTGCTTTAATTCAATGAGTAAAGAAAAACAGTTCTTTTGATATTTCAATGTGACTTGAACAAACTCTTATTTTATTATTTACCACAATTTTAAAATTATACATTTTTAAAATTTATAATTGTTTTAATCGGGTTATACATATAATACGCGTTTACTTATTAAACAATTATTTTTGTAATGTTATTAAGAGGCACTCCCATTAAACCAGGCTTTATAATTTTTTGCTGCACTTTAGCCATTTACTTACAAACTAAGTACACCTTAGTATTATTTAATTCATTTTTTGCCTTTATTTTAATTTATTAATACAAAGTTATTATTTTCTACTGTAGATTTATATTATTTTGTATTTAACTGTCATATCTGCAAAGTTTAATTGACACGCTGTACATTAAAACCTTGTGAAACAAATGCACAGACTAAATTAAAAATAGAAAATTTATTTGTGTAGCAGTATAGGCTATATATTTCAAACAAAATAATTTTGTGACTACATTGGCAAAGAGTACACACAAATGTGGTCATGGTACATCCTATATACAAGCAAATATAATTTTAGGGCGAGTAATGGCAGAGAGAGAAATGGCATTCAATTAAAATTTCCGCTTACGTTGCAGAGCGAGCTAGTTCCCCAAATGGAACTGGATCATGCAACACTATCTCTGGTGTAAATTTCTCCTGTCCTTATTTAATATTCAGAACAAACTATCTTTTTGTTCCGTCTATGTTTAAATTATCATTGATATCATTTCATGAATACGTTTATGTATCTTTCAGTAACTTTTAAAAACCTATGGATTATTAAGTAAAATAATTAAGAAAAATTTAAGTGGGTTTCCAAAATATACAATGCATTTTCAAAACTATGATAATTATTATTTTTATGAATAATTATGATATTTAGGCATTTAATAAGTATTTGATTACTTGTTGCAGTCTTTCAGTAAGCCCTACATTCGACATCCATCATCGTAATTAAAGTTACGCTTGACGCTTCCGTCTGCGAAATCTAAGGTTATCTTCAAAATTATACCGTAAAAAAACTAGAAACATGTATAAAATACAAAGACAACCAAACTTACAAAAATACGTAACACAACATAACACAGAATTAAAAATGAGAAAGTTTTCACTTTTAAATAGATTACTTATCTATGTGTTTTATACATGATTGTCGACATTGTACAGCGTAAATTTGAAAACGGGCCGAAATTTCAGGCGTGCATGTCAATGGCAGAACAATGGTGGAATAAGAATTAATAGAATTATATTGAAATAGACAAACAATTGTGATACCCTAACCGATTTTTTAAATATTAAACATTCGTGTTATTAAAATTTCTTTTTACTGTAAGAAAAAAAGATAAAACAATACAGACATTTTGAAATGACGTTCAATCAAAATGGAAAGAGCCGTCGATTATGTGTAGACGGGATTAATAAAGGAAGAAGGGTTGTCAAAAATCTGGATCAAAGTCTGGCCAAAAGGAAGTTTAGAATGCCACTATGTAGAGAAGATGAAAAGAGGAAGTCAGAGGGCAAACTAAAGAAGCAATGAGTGTGGAAGCTGAGGCATCCGTCATATGACCACGGCGGAGGGATTCGTTATATGACCAGATTGATACAATTGTTTATTGATATTACTGCATGCTAATATTTGCATTTACAACAACGTACCTTACTGGAAATTGGACAAAATATTTCGTACTAGTTCTTCCATTCGTTCATCATTTTTCCTGACGCTCGCGCGTGCGCACGCGCGCGAGGGAGGGAGAGAGAGAGAGGAAATAAAAATAAAGTAGAGAGGGGATAAAAAGAAGATTGAGCCAAAACTTAACTTCATTATTTTAAAAACAGTGTTTATTCATAATGCAATATACAGATACTTTTTTAACACCAAACGTTTTGCCCTTCTACGTTGAGACATTCTAATTGAGTCTTACTAATATAGAATTGGTGTTGTTCAAAATAAGCAAACCACAAAAGTTAGTCGGTGACGTGACGACTAATCAGGTGGTTTGTAGAATCAAAAGATGGTTGATTGAGATCAACCGCTTTAAAAAAAAATGAAACTTGATATTTTGGCGTTGCCGTCAATTAAGAAAATTAAATTTTGTGTGAAAATCTTTCAAACTATTTAGAGCAGCTGCTGAAGAGATTGCGGTTGATAGATTTATTTTTTCAACTGAGTTAGAGACAACACAGTAAACCTTTCAAACAAAACTGATGTTGCAGACGAGACAAAGACGTCTTACAATAGACATCGATATTGCCGCCGTCAAACTTTAGACCTTAAGTACCATACAAGATAGTACAGTAGTGGTTGCAATCCGATACGTTTAGCGGCTTCCTTTACTCTCAGTTTTCTCCTTCTTCCTTCTCTTCCTTTAGTTTTTCTGTACAGTTTATTCGCATTCCTTCTCTCTCTCTTGTGTAAATATGCAAGTAGATCTTATCTATGCGTATAATAATGTTTTAATTACAAAAGTTGAGTAATTGTTTTAATTTAGTTGAGTAATTGTTGTGCCTAGCAATATTGTATGCACACGCGCGCGCGCGTACTCACAAACACACAGCACAAGGTTTAGTAAACAAATATTATAATTTTTTAATTTCGAGGGCTACAAGTGCCCGATTAAAAAACTATTTTTCTGAGGCGCTGGTGCACATTATAATGACCATCGTTTAAAATTTTGGGCCTGTTGTATGTTTTTTAAGATCTGGTAGCAGTGGCGGAAGTTGGGGGTTCAATGTCTAAAAGTTTCAAACTTTTACTACCCCATTCCAAATAACACACGGGGTGGGTCGCAACATGAAGATATAACTATTGACAACTTTTAGTAGGCCTAATATTCAGTTCTGTTTATGCCATTTGTAAATTATTCTAAAAATGTATAGTTAAAATAAAAGGATAGTTAAATATTTCTGTTTAATATTTAAAACGGGAAGCGGCCTACCGAGTTCCTTAATTTTGCATTTATCTATAATAGTGAGAGAAGAAAAATTTGTTTTTAAAATAGATTGAATACTATTCATTTTACGAAATCAATAAAGTGAACACAAAAATAATAAATACTGAACTCTTAACACACAAAAATACTAGCAAATACATTGAACATTATACACGCTTCGGTCAGCTTAACATATCCATTAATAATTATTTAATGACTACATTAAACACACTTTATTTTCGGAATACAAATACTTCACTATTTTATTTAATTTTAAGACTTTGCTGCACACATTTTCATTGCATTCTAAATGAAATAGATAAATATGACACAAAACTGAAGGTAATTGGACAAATCACGTGGTAATAATCATAATAATGGCTAATGGCGGTATTATAAAAATGTTAAAATTCCGGTCGGTGCGGTTCGGCCCTCGTTGAAACTATTCGTCTCTGTCGCTAACACTTGGAATTAGCGACTGTTGAGTGTAATTTTGCGTATACTGATTTCCCCCTCTAAAGCTGTCTACATAGTATAGGAGGTGCTGAGAGCTGTTTTGCACCTCAAGCAATAGTAGCGAACAATTCACCTATTAAGCGAATCCATTACTGTTCAATCAACAAGATTAATCTCGCAAATCTTGTTATTTAAATATGAAACCAGTATCTCAACAAATCCTTAAACATATTTAAATTATTTAGGGGGGGGGGTTCACTGATCTATAGAACCTTATGGACGAGCCGCCACTGTCTGACAGCAAATTGAACGTCGTGTTTCGGTGTATTTGGCGAGTTTTTCGACATTTTACAATTAAAGACTGAAGCACATGTGTATTGAACGTTTTTTAGAGAATGAGAAACTACTTTTCTGTAGTGAAAGTGTTGCAGAAAGCTTTTGACGTGTCTGTTACGCACGAACTAGCTGTTTAGAAATGGTACAAAACCTTGAAATTACTGCCGTGAATGGGTTGTAGATCATAATAGTCAGATGAAGATTGTGACGTTGTTCTCGAATTTTCATCACTATATTCGGAGCACATATGATGGCGAAAGTGAAAGCGTATTGCGCAGAGAGAGACAGTGATTCACTGCACTCAGCGAATTGCGTCACAAGCACTCACGTAAACGTGGCTGACACGTTGCGTGATACCGTCTCTTGCCTCTCAACAGATGACACGATATGTGCTCCCGAGTCTAGAGACAACTGTAAATAAAGACTATTATTCGGGTATTTTATGCCACTAAATGCTGAAAACGGTCAGATTTACGGAAGGATAATTGTATAGAAATTGCTCCTCCGTAACGCACCAGGACGCAAGTCATTACTAGTTGAAGAATGTTACTCACAAATAAAAACATTGCGATGATACTGAAACCGTCTTATCTTCCTAACCACAGTAATGAAAAGTACCAGGAAACGACACGTTTTGCGACTGTTGAATACATAAAATAAAAATCGCTGAACGGGCTCAAGCCCGTTCGGTCAGCTAAACCCGGATAACATGGTTAGTGTGATGCTGTCCGAAAAGGAATGATGGGGTAGGTTGCCGCAGAAGTTTGGTCAGATAGCGCTCCGGCAGATAAATATGCTATACTATAAACAACTATACTATACATAACTATATAGATAACTACCGGTTGTTAGCCGTTAGAGAACACGGCGCTCCGACATGAGATCCAATAAGCATCGAATTAGCGCAAGGTTGGTAATAAAAGGGGAGAAGCAGCCAAAGGCTGAATACTGGGATCTATATGTCTGTACGGAGAGTTCTTTTTTTGGTGAGTCAGAGTCTCACACTGGAGGTAACACGGTCTGTTCCCTGACGGTATAACACATTTTTTACCATACCATAAAAGTTTAAGTTGGTTTGAGTTGATTTAATGTGTTCATTCCCTCTAATGAGAAATAAATATCTGAAAATAAATTAAAAATAATCAGCATCTACTAAATAATACTTTATTTAACTTGCAGCTTTAGGTTTAGCTTTCTTAACAGAGTAATCAATCAGCTCTTTACTAATAACACGACGAATGTCACTAACTACACGACGAATTAGTGATTTTTTTTTGTTAACCTAAACTATTATTTGACATAGATTTGACACTAAACTAGCATTAATGTCTCACGGTTTCGTTTGCAAATATTAATGCATGTTTATTTTGTTTACCACACAGAAACGCTCTCTGTGATGTTTTTGCTCATCATCGTGAACTCGGAGAGATTTCTTCTTTTGAGTCACTGATGCTTTCATGATTGAATCTTCCTAGAGTTTTCTACAAAAATCTTTAAGTTTTATAATATCAAATTCCATTTCTAGATCTCTTTGTAACTGCTCTTTCTGAGGAGCCAACACGGCTTACTATACTATTTTAAATAATAACATTCGTCATTATTTTATTTTTAAAATGTTTAATTATTTGGATATTTTTCTATTTGTTTTATCACAAAAGTTTAAATTATATTGTATGTAATAAAAATGAAAATCCATGTATGGGTTATATATACATATATGTAGGCCTAGCCTATATGATAAAAGTTTATTCCAGACGGACAGAGTGCAATTATTTCCTACCAACTAACCAATTTTTTATATTTGAGGTTTCTTAACTTTTCTTTTTGTCACAGACCGTATTGTGTATAATACAGTAATATATCAAGGTATATTGATTTGGTCTGTGAATGTTACCGTTCTGTTCTTTGTGTTTACCGGTTCGGCTATTCGTGACGTCTATTCGTGAAATGAATGTAAATAAATAATGAGTATGTAAACTAAAAAAAAATTACACATACACAAATACAGGTGTAAAGAAAGTATTGATAACTTTTATATTACATCAAAGTCTACGATTGAGACTAAAGCAAACTATTTTGTGTATTTACTGTCAGCGTTGTGTTAAGAGATCCATCACGCTGAAGTTTGTTGTAACTCATCGCTACGAGTTTATTAACGTCAGAGTAACAGCGTACAATCCTATCTGAGCCGTAGACAGTGATGTATACACTGTCATATTTATCTGGAAAAAATTTATGATTAATAACAGCTACTGTAGTTTTGTTGACTTAATGAATTACTAATGTGACGAGAGATCAAACTCATGACCTAAGTTGTTACAACGATCGATGTTTTGCCGAGTAGATTGAATGTGACGAAAAACGAATTTCTGTGAAATTTTGTAAACAAAGTGACTACTGCCATTTACATGACGGATTAAACTCACGTGATTGCAATTAATAAATCCAACTTTCTTTGAACGAGTAACTTCGATTTGAAACCATCTTCGTAAAATTACCAAACGTTACTGGAAACCACTGCTTCAATATAATTTTGGTTGCATAACACGCTCCAATAAGTTAATGTATGAGATGTGTAAAAAAAAACGAACTATTCGTATAGTACGTCCACCTGCCCATAGAGCCAGCTGCACAATTAAGTGGTGCTAGCGACAGTCTTTGACGACGGAATACTGTTACCTCCACCCCGTCATGATCATGTCTTCGAGCTACACACGCTGTAGTGGGCACATGCAAACGTCTTCCGTCGGATTGGTAACAAAGTGAGATTGAACATCTTAACACAACGCGCGCGCGTTGTGAAATGTTCCCGCAAACATGGTAAAATCTTTACATAGAAATTTCCATTGCACTCCAGATAGACCAAGCGCTGGCGACGAAAATGCTTACGGTATTTCAGTACGCTTAATACTTTGTATAGAAATTCAACAATTTGACTTGCTAGACACGGAATGGGTAGTCTGGCGCTTGTTATCGGGTCTCTTGCCGCCTTCAAGGCCTCAAAGGATCAAAAAATTAATTAATAAAACGTCATAGTAGTATGTCTGTTTTTTGTTATATATTGAATTTGATATTCACTGCTGTAACACACAGACGGACTTACAGACAGACGGGCAGATATAAACACACACACACACACACACACACACAATTTCACTTTCTGGCAAGAGATGTGTCGTAATCTATTGTGAATTTTGCTGTATATCAGCCCAGTTGCCATGTCTGAAATATATGAGTGTAGGCTTACGTATGAAATATATTTTCTGTGGTAAATGAAAACCATTTGCTAACACATGATGGAATATTTAGCAATGATCGTTTGTCTGGTGTGTGTGTGTGTGTGTGCGTGTGTGTGTGTGTGTGTGTGTGTGAGAGAGAGAGAGGGGGGGAGAGAAACTGTCGTTTATAATGTACATGACTCGTACCTTCACACTGACATACACTCTCATATGAACACTCTCACTATCTGTCCCACTCACGAACGACGTGCGCGCGCGAACACACACACACACAAGTGAGCACGAAAAAGTTTTAATATTTCATTCAATCCCTAGAATTTCAATGACGTGGATAAATGCTGCCCTACGAATGGGTGGAATGGTTGAGAATGGATGAGAGTGGGCAATATTTATTTTCACATTTTTTTATAAAAAATTGATGTCCTGACAGTTGAAGAACCTAGAGAGACACCGAATATATGAAACGTGTTGTAATTAATGAGAGACCTCTATTGGAACTTCATATTGAAAAATTTGTGTAAATATTGATTTTTACTGGTACTAATAAATTTATATTGTTTGCAGTAAGGCGATCAGATGTTTCTTAACCAATCAAAAAAATTTATTCGGATCAAACTTAATTAAATTATTTATCCTTGTGTACAAATACAATGACAAAGAAAAAACGAAACACATAAGCTATTCACAATACACTACTACAATAACTAGAGTCAATAGGTTATTAAATTGCTTTTAAAATTGAACTTCTATAAATCACCGATATCCAGTACAATCCAGTGGTGGATGATAGTCTTGGAAAATGACTGTTGCAACAAAGGTCCCACGGTTACAGCAAAATTTGAAGAATATTTGGAATTAAAACATTACATTTCTTACTTTATCCCTCGGGCATAACCACTTACTAGTTGCATAGTTTCTGTTTTAAAAATCACTCTAAATTGTCTGTTAGTCGCTGAAATGTTCTGAACGATATTTAACTCCGATATGACAAGGAGGCATTCCATGTTTTTTTACATTTACTGTTTTAAATAGACTTTACTTAAGGTATTTGTTATCAAACTGGAAACAAAATACATGTTTAAAAATCAAATACAACTAATAAAACTGCAACCAACGCTTAATAATAAAATTGTACTAATACAATGAAAAAAAAATAAATTAAACAAGAAAAATTAATATATATTACAAAGGTTTTTAAAAATATATAAACACTTGGTACGTTTCACAGTTTTTTTTTAACTCTGACAGCTGTTTCGACTTCTTAAGCCATTGTCAAAGAGATGAGTGAACACTAAACAGAGGATGTAAGAGGGTGGTTGACATCTGTTTAGGGCGTGTATTGGAACATGGAGACACTTGATCTTCCCTTAGATCCTGCAACCCCCTATCCATCTTCACACCTCACACATGTTCCAATACACGCCCTAATCACATGTCAACCATCCTCTTACATCCTCTGTTTAGTGTTCAATCATCTCTTTGACAATGGCTTAAGAAGTCGAAACAGCTGTCAGAGTCAAATAAAATCTGCGAAACGTACCAAGTGTTTATATATTTTTAAAAACCTTTGTATTAATATGTTTCACCAAGTCCTCAACGAGGCATCAATCTAATTAATATCGTTAATATATAATGTTATTCAGGCTAAATATATAATATAATACAATACACGCACAGACAAACAGCGACTGTTGTAAACAAATTCTCTCGCGCAAAGGGTGCGCATGTAATGTGAATATGATAGTGACAAAAGACGGCAACGGTAATACGAGGATATAGTCGTTGCAACACTCTTTATGTTGGCAATAGGCAAGTCATACATTACAGCGTGCTTGCAATCTGTGTGTAATACTCGTTCCTCCGCGGGGAACGTGAATTATTTGTCCCTCTGGTATCGCAATGTTTATTTAAACGATAACATTTTCTGTTATGTATGATAGTATGTCAACGATTTTTATAATTGTTAAAACTACTAGTCGTGACGAAATTGTCTAGTTTTCATTTTCTTCGAAAATTTAGTTGCTATGCACCAAACAATAAGGATACAACCCGCCACTAGTCTAATCGCTACCAGAAACAACTTACTAACCGACAAGCCAGCGGTCTATGTATACCTATATAGACTTCAGTTAAAGAGTTTCAACACATGATAGGAACTCGACGCCACCTGAGCTCTCTCCATACGTTTAAGAGTTGGTAAACGTTTATTAGAGCACTTGTAGCAGTGCGTGTAGAATACTTGAGTGCTTTAAGCATACAACATCAAATTATTATTTTGTGAACGACGTTTCATTATACAATCAGTAACACACCCGACTTTAGCTCTTGCCCTGTTTAGTTTCCTTCTTCGATATGCCAATGTTAAATAATGTTACGAGTGGTTTTAGACGAATACGTCTTACAAAAGTCTATAAGGATTTGTCATTCCTGATTACAATTAAATAAACTGGCCCTAAGATACGACGTGATGATTCCTCGACTTATTTAGGAGAAACGAACCGCCGTTGTAAATTTAATACAATTGGTCGCTGCCTTACAAACTATAAGGTTCACGAGTGTACGTAATTATGACTGAAGAAAGTGAGGTCGGGTAGAATAGAAATTCACTGCAAAGGGACTGCATGAATGTTGTTGAGTGTCATCAAATCAATCTATTTCCAGTTTTGAAATTTACCAGAATGATTAAAATATACATGCTGCTATTTTAAAATTTAAAAAGAGAAAGACATTAACAGCTTAACACGTGTTTAGCTCATTCTTCAAGAAAAATGTTCATTTTAAAACCCTTCCAGGCACGACCGGTTTATATAAGAATTCCGACAACTCGCAGCAAAGTAATCATTACGTACAAGTACGTAGTAGGCCTAGTATTAAATTTGTTCTAATGTTTCGACTCATATTTGACTCAGTTTTTCGTTTCTATTTTTTTATTATATATTATGAATCCTCTTTAGTATTAAAAAAATGTGATACTTTTTGTATTTTTTGCATATTGTTTTTACTGTATTTTTGCTTTATCATAATACAACAAATGTTCTTTTAGGTGAAGAATTTAAGCAGAAATTTATTACATAATAAATTTCTTGTTACGCGATGCGTTTCCACCAATCTCTGTACGATTTTAGAGAATCGTAGTTCTATAGCTAATACAATAGTAATTAGGAAACAGCATCACGAGTTAAAAAAAAATATTTCAATACATATACATAGATATTTGTAATTAGTATACAAATATATTGTACAGGCCAATTTATATCCAACATCGACATACGACCGTTCGGTCAGGTTAAAATCTGCTTGTAACTGGGTGATCGAACGTAATTTTTATTTGTGTAGGAAATTCTTTATTTGGAATAAAACGCAAATAACTAATAGGCCTATATACATTAACAGGAATTCTTACATAAATTGTATCATTTCATGACATTTTCTGTACCTTCATTAAAAATAATGAAATCAAGCGGAAAACAATCAAACAGGTACGTTACCAAAGGGGAATATATGGTATCATTTACAGAGTTAAGATAATTAAATGGAGATGAGCAGGGCATTTGGGAAGCGATTGAAGTTGGTGTTAGTGGTTACTAGACTAGAGTACATGAGACATAAAGGCCTGCGTCAACGGCTTTTTACGAGGCCGATGGATGATCTGGTCAAATAATGTGGCACAATGAACTTGAGAACCAAGCGCAGAGGAGGAAAGCAAACAATAATGACAGTTCTGAGAGGTAACAAACTGGCGTACTGTACCGTGTCGCTACACTAGAACTGGGAAATTGCCTTCGCTACTGATTGCACATGAGTGCTTTCATACAACGCTAATGTGACAACACTCGATAGCATGGGGAGTCCATTTTGTATGTAGGCCTACGTACAGTCTGCTGTTAATCCTTTGTCAGTAAGTAAAGGACGGCAAAACATTGCATGTGCAAACTCACATATTAAATCCTTAAATTCGTAGTGACCGTCAATCAATGAACTTTTGCGGTGTAGGGTTTATGAGGATCGGCCAAAAAATATAACAAAATTTCAAATTATTTGTGTCGACGTTTCGACAATATATATTGTCATCATCAGGACCTGTGTATGAATACAAAAGAAATTTCAACCACAACGGAACAATTATTTGAGTGAACGTGTTTGTGTATGTGAGTGTGTGTGCGTTTGCGTGTGTATATGTGTATCCTTGTATATGTGAAGGAGTTGAGATAGTTTGTTTTACACCATAAAATATTTTCTTTAAAGACAACGAGAAAATTATACATTTTTTCCAGTCTCCAGATCGCTATTATGATTAACTTAAGAATTTTTTACCTTGTATAATCCACTATGCGATCTCAGTTTTTTACATACAACATGTTTCAGGGACTAAATCCCCATTTTCAGGTACAGTAAAAAATTTATTATTCCCCTAATACATAGGGGTCGTCGAAATGATTAAAATGTTTATACATAAAAACACACGCACAAAAATCACTGAATAAATTAACATATAACACAAACACATGAACACGTTAAAAGCGACTCAGTGCACCGGTCGCTTTTAACGTGTTCATGTGTTTATGTTATATGTTAATTTATTCAGTGATTTTTGTGCGTGTGTTTTTATGTATAAACATTTTAATCATTTCGACGACCCCTATGTATTAGGGGAATAATAAATTTTTTACTGTACCTGAAGATGGGGATTTAGTCCCTGAAACATGTTGTATGTAAAAAACTGAGATCGCATAGTGGATTATACAAGGTAAAAAATTCTTGAGAAAATTATAATATCACAAACTTAATTTATACAATATTATTATTTAAATTACTCATAATGTAATGGTATTACTAATTATAAAAGCAGTAATCAACAAATAAATATTAGAATTGGTACAGAAAACGTTTATAAATATACCTGTCAATATATAGAATAGTAAAACATATTATAGCTAAATACAGATTATAGGGATGTTCAATTATGTAGTTATTAAAACTTATTTTTATCATGTTTCACTCACTACTGGTATTAAAAAAAACGTCATTAATTTAGAGAATTATAAATTACACAATAACTGTAACACTTTACGAACTTACATCAGAGAATTTACATAATACTACAAACACAAGTTTATGGTAAACCTATCTATCAAGTGAAAGTGGATAATACTTACATAATCATATTGTAGTAAATTATTATTTACCGAGAACTAAGTATATACAGAGTACTATAGTATATTGTAGACACATATACACACGCACACGCACACGCACACACACAATCACGTTCACTCAAATAATTGTTCTGTTGTGTTTGAAATTTCTTTCGTATTCATACACAGGTCCTGATGATGACAATAAACATTGTCGAAACGTCAACACAAATAATCTAAAATTGTGTTATATTTTTTTGACCGATCCTCACAAACCCTTCACCGGGAAAAAAAATACATATTAAAGTGAAAAGAACGAACTTCAGAGGTGAATTAATTGTAAAATATACATATGTATATGATATATAGTTGCTGTGTGTGTGTGGGGGGGGGGGGGCTCATGCATTCTTTAGACGATAAAGTATGTGTATCTTGACATACCAGTTTGTTCCTATAACCCACTGACACATTTTTAATGCAATTAATTTCAACTATTTCATCACACCACGATGTCGACTCCCTGAATATTATACGCACGTCTAACAGTTATAACACATTATCTAGGCTACATACATATTGTGTATTCATATTGCACATAATACACACACACACACACACACTACAGGGTAACTAGATGAAAATATAGTAAACATAATCAAAATATATGACCCTTAAGGGACATGTCTCTTGCATAGATATATTCGCAAAATTATGAAACGACGAATAATTACATTCATAATTACTTTGATATTATACATGTGTTCGTGTGTTTACAAAAGTACAGAAAACAAATATTGTTTAAAATAAAATATCCAGGTTAGTAGTTTTTCAAATATCCTACTAAAATATCAAAACATCAAGAATGAGGATTGTTCTAGGAAAGAAAGAAATAAAATTTGATGTAAAAGCTGGAGCAAGAATCAGTGATATGGAAAAATGAAAAATCAACATGACATTTTACTCTGTTTAAAACTATGAAAATATCATGAAAATAAAATGCATTTCTACAAAAAATTGTTCTCTAAAGCTCTCTTTAGTGTTCCGACATTTACACATAGTAATGGGTTTAAGTAATCCTATTAGTGTTTACAACTTACTCTGATGGATTCAGTGGTTAGAATTACCATCAAATTTTTGGAAGTTTTTAAAGACTCTGCTCAGAAACTATTGTACGGAAAATAGGAAAATAGCTTGCACACAACAGACATATTATCACCGTAAGTATTTCACTTACCAAAGTTTTCTAACGACGAATTCCTGAAAAAAAAGGAATTACTCAATAATAATCTACATAAAATCTTCCGTACTTTCATTATATATAAATAAAAGTTAAAAACCGACTTCTGAATTTGATAGCAAAGTGTTTATTTACAAAGTTAAATTGCTTTTAAGTTTTTATAATTCTGATTATTATTTTTTATTATGATGTAAATGACACAATATTCAACTCACGGCATAAATTTCTGTCCAGTTGATGAATTCAAAAGCTTAAGGTAATTTATTTTTATACTATATTTCGTTGTTTGTGCTCCTTGCTTATTTAATAAAGTAAGACTGTGTACATCTGTTTGATAATCATTATACTGTACATACAACAATTCATGACATTATTATAACTTATAATTTTGTACATGTTATGTCTACATAAAGGGATGTTCTACTACACAGGATTTCTCAGAATATTCTACATAAATGTTTATCTTTATTTCAATTTATATAAGAAGTATACATGACCTAGAAAATTTATGTAACAATATGAAAAGTTACAGATCTTGTAAGTGGGAAGAACAAACTTATTTATTAAGTATACAGATTAGTTTTAATGTAAGAAATTCTGGACAGTGGGGAAGAAGAGCCCCAGATATTATTGCCACTTGAATCTTATATTCTTTTTTCAACAGTGCTTTTTAACATATTCTAATAATAATTCGATTTAATTGTTTATTCAGGACTTGATAAATCAAGAGCAATACAGTATAATGAGTACTTTCAACGCATCTATAGGTGATCCCTAGACTCCAATATACATATGTAACTGTCCTGATAAACTATAACTCCAAATCATACTGTTACACACATAGCAATATTAAGTGGTACAACTAAATAGAATTATTTACAGAAACAATCACAAATTTATTTATTAATTTTTTAAAATTAATTTCTCAGTTCTTATTTCCACAATATATATTTACAGTAGTCCATAATAATTACACTACCAAGCTTATAAACATAATTCTGAAAGTAGATAAGAACACAGATATTTGTTAAAATATTTCTTTACTTCATGTTTTATTACACCTCTAAATATTATTTTTACAAGTTCACGAGTAATACTGTATATTTATATGAACTGAAATGAAAACAAATCTATGAAGTGTAATTAGTGCTTTCTAAAATAACAAAATCCATTTTAAAATCAAAAATTAAGTCAGAATTAGTTTTGCTATTTCTATATCTTGTACAGACAATGTAGTGATCTACCAATTTATACTTGGTCGCTGTGTAATTTTAAAAGTTATATGTAATATTACATTTCTATTTTACGCATCAAATAATTTGTATTTAAAATGTTTCAAATGTATTTATTGTTCTTTCCATTAATGTGCTGATTTTGTTGGACTATTGTCTGCCCATATTGATCGTTACTATTACAGACAATTTAAAATGTTTGGTTGTTAAGAAAAAATTAAAATTAAAAAATACAGTTAAATTTTGTTTAATTGTAAAGAAACAGCTCTAAAATATTCGGCAGAAAATCATCTAACGGAATGTGGATATTACTAAAAATGTAAAATACGGACTATGTTTAAATGCGACGGAACTATGTTTAAAGATCTCCACGGACTCCTTGTGCCGCTGAAAGTAGTAGGCATTTTCCGAGGATAAGATCTTGGTCTCCTCAAAGAGAACGCGATGATCAGCGTTGGAGAGTTCATGCTCGGCCACCGCAGACTTCTCCGGTTGCCTTAAGCTACAACAGCGGCTATATTCACGAACGCGGGTGCGGACGCTGCGCTTCGTGGCTTCGTTAGAGAGCGGATTCCTTGCGCCCTTCACTGGTCTCAGGAACTGCTGAATCTTCCTGGTCGGTTTGTGGATAGTTCTCACGCCCCGACGATCCAGTCGCCTGCCAAATCGGTCCGTCACCCCATGGATGTAGGGCAAAATCACGAAGCCAACAGTCTCCTGCGAAACCGACTCCGCCGGCCTAGCAGGTCTTCCCGGCCGGACTGCAAACCTACCTTCCCCGACGGAGTAAACACTCACTTGCAACGTTTGTTCCAGATGCCGCAGCTCTGTTGTTCAAACAAAAGAAGTAGTTGGCCACTACTGGATGTTAAATAAATACTTGCATTTAAAACATTCTAAGTTAAATTTTACACACACACACACACACACACACACACACACACACACACACACACACACACACACACACACACACACACACACACACACACACACACACACACACACACACACACACACACACACACACACACACACACACACACACACACACACACACACACACACACACACACACACACACACACACACACACACACACACACACACACACACACACACACACTCACACTCACTCACTCACTCACTCACTCACTCACTCACTCACTCACTCACTCACTCACTCACTCACTCACTCACTCACTCACTCACTCGTACACTGAGTGGCGTACTCAATGTAACGTAGGCTACCTCTCTGCATATACCTGTGCTGGGGTGTTTATAGATATTGTAACAGGGTCTACAGATAAACGCTGGTTTCAAAATGCTAAGTAGAGGAACGTAATTAGTGTCGATTGCACTTGCTGATTTCCCAACTCTTTACTAGGCAAGGGGTAAATCGGATCCCTGCTATAAAGTGTAGCGAGCCACTATACCACTAATTACGTCACGATTATTCCAAAGCCATTAATTTTAATAATAAGGGTTTTCCAATAAAATTTACAGACTGTTAAGAAATAAAATATATTTAAATTTAAACATTTTGAACAAACTTACTTTAGATAATACTATGATCGTTTGTAATTTTATGTAAACATATGTTCAGAAAAGGGCGACATAACTATTTTACATTAGGCTATAGTTACTGTTTTAACAATAGTCTCAACGCAACCGCAGCGCTCTATTGGTTCAATCTCTCGAATTGGGGATTGTATCTCGTCTTTAGCTTATGAATACACTGTGAATTGTTAACGCATACGTTTCTGCACGTAGCCCTACTCTCAACGAAAATTATGTAGCAGTTTCAAAACAGCCAATTAACATCTCCGTGTCGTGAAAGTGTTCTGCTTCTAAATGTTGTTCGTAATAAGCTTACCTGTGGAGTATGATTAAACACTCTTTTATAACCACATATAGTCCAAATCCATGTCATTCAATTTAGACCACAAAAGTCATTTGTCATCAGGCAGCAGCGTTCGTTGTTAACCGTACACCGAATGACGGGGAGTTAACATTCTTAGATCTTCAGCAACACTTCCACGTATACGGAAATATTTTCTGTTAAACAAGTAAAGAGGCACCCACAGGTATCTGTAATTTCTTTTTACTGACCCAGTTTTCTTGAAGTTATGCAGTGTTCTATGAATTTTTTTATCTGTTCGGAGAGCGTGTGGATGAAAAAAATCACGAAGCCTGCAAACTCTGTTTTATAGATACACAAGTTTTTGAGATACGTTTTAACTACACATACACGTTGTTTTATTGTGTACCACTACATGCCTTAACCGTTATAATCAGCAAATAACAAATTCTTTAAAAATGTCTGTGATAGATTGTAGAAATTTGAAATTGGATCGAACTGATGGACGTTTGTTATAAAAAAAATATGTATAAATGCGACGTTAACAATCGGCTGAGCTTGTGTGGGAGGCACATTATACAGTTTTATGACAAGAAGCAAAAATTAATTAGTAAAGAAAAGAACTGGTTTGAACGAAGATTTAAGGAAGCTGCTTTTATTGTTAGAATTAGTCAAGTTAGCAGCTAAATTCCGAACATCTGGCTTCGTTTTGTGCGGTACAGTATGTGCGCTTACTTTTACTTTACAATAAAAGGGTTGGGCTCGTTTCGCCCCTGTCGCAGGGGTTCGTTGACCTTGTTGCTGTGCAAGATTTTGTGTGCATTGTGCTTGTGTTTTGTGAGTGTTGTGTGCTTACTAAATAAATACTTATTTATATTTATCACTAAGTAAATATTTATTTGTATTATTTAACCTGTGGATTATAGGTATATATTATGCGAACTTTTGTTATTATTATTATTATTTTTTTTACTCTCTATCCGTCGTTGATAGAATATTATTTATTTATTTACATATATTAGTTTATAGTTAACCTGATGACGGCTTACAATTATTTTGGTGGCCGAAACGTCGCATTAAAATTTTTTTTTGCTGACAAATTCTCGTCAGTCAGAAAGCAAATAGAAGTTGAAAGCCCGAAAATCCAACAGTCTAACATCTAGCAAATAGAACCTAAAAATAATCTATAGCTTTCGTTGAAAACTGTTGTGATATTCTTTAAGATCAATGACATTGATACAACGCAACGGTGGCACGGTATGTCATGTTTTGATGAGTGGAAACAGAATAATTGACACCAGATGAAATCGCTGTTACAACTGTAATTACAGCTTAAATAAATAAAGCACACACAAATACTAGTATACTCCAATTCTACAAGCTTACGACTTACCAACACACAGACATAAAAGTAATAATAAACGTCAACTAATTAACAAGTCACCAATTACAGATGTCCATAAACAATAATACACAAATTAAAATAACGCACAGGAAATTGCTATGTGGCGTAGTATATGACAAAAATAATCTGGATAGAATAATCGACCAACGTCTGGAAGGTGCGTCTAGAGTTATCTAGAGCTTTATGTTAACGTGCCGCTCACACAGTGTGTGCTACGCGTCGCGTAGCCACCGATATTATCTATCTCCTTAGTGTATCAATTTTAATAATAAAAGTCATCTTTAAATATCTGAAGTGATGGCTTATTTTATTAAAGCTAGAGAAAATTACACTAGCTGTCACTCAATGAACTTAAAAAAAGTTAACACTGTGATTACACAAGAATTCTGTCGCGACTTTCAGGGTAACCTAACATTAAAACGTAAAAAAGTAAAATAAATAATACTGTGTCACTCTCATTACACACACACGTCACTTAACATATACTAAAAAAATACTAACAACTATGGACAAAAACGTAAAATGACTTGCTTTGCCGAAGTGTCGACGTTTCTGCAAAATCACAGCTGGTGTGACTTCAGCAAACGAACTGGTATTTCAGTTTTGAAACCACATTTCATCGCAACGTTGTCACAAGTATTTTAAATTGAGTTCATTCAATTGAGCAAATCTAGTTAGCTTAAATGTTTGACATTTATTTTGTTTTATTTTTTGACATGTAGTTTACCCGTTTGACACTTCTAAAAAAAGAAACACACAGAGGACTAAACGGGAATTGGAAATGTGCTAAATTTGGTATCTACTCAAAGGAAACACTACAATTAGCACAACGTCGAGCCAATAACACCCTCATAAAGTATCTCACAATAACTTTTTAAAAAAATATCTTTATTTAAAACTTGTGTAACACTGGAATGATGAATGCCTTAAGTCACCACCCGCCAAGCTGTTCCTGGCGAGGAAAAATATTTACGAACAACCAACACTTACTACAAAATCAAGAAGAAATCAAGTGGTCATATCAAGACTCCGTATAGGCCACACGCTGCTGACTCACAAACACATCTTCACGAACGAGCCTCTTGCAAGATGCAACCACTGTGACACGGCTTGACAGCATTCCATCTTGTTTCATATTGCCCTGCCCTCCATCTTCTACGTACCAAATACAATATCCCTTCTGACGTTAGAAGAATTTTGAAAGACAAGTCTGCGGCGGCTGGACTACTTCTCCTCATAAAAGAGATACAATTGACTATTGACAACAAAAATATAAGTACGTGACTATTTTTGTAAACAGAAAATTAAAATTCATGTAGTTTCTAAACTGTGTAATTTAATGTACTAATATGTAATCAATATCCTTATTTCTGTTTTAAATATTATCTATATTATTTATTGTTACATATGTTATTATATATTGTTTTTATTATTACATATACACTTATATATCTCATTAAGTAGGAATTATATATTTCTATGTTATGTATTTATATTATTTGTATTGTATAGAACAATATTTATAATTTTATTTTGCATTCTAAAACTATTTAATTGCTAACGTTTAATCTAATATCTAATGTAGTTTCTAAGCCCTACTAGTTCATGAATACATTGTTTGAATGTTTACCTTTGCTTAGCAATACGTAGTTTAATATGTAATTTTATTGCATCTACATAAGCATTTTTGTATGATATCCGCCTCCTGGTGTCGTCAGTCTTTCGACTGGTTTGTACCCTCCCCGCATATACCCGTGGTGCGTGTGTTACAGAGTTTGTAATGATATATAAATTCATTATTATAATTTTTGTGGTCGTTAATGACCGATGCTGTTGCAGCGACCTGATAAGTAAATAATAAAAAAAAAACTTGCACAAGGAATGCCAAGGGAATATCGGAACACAACGTTGAATATTTTTGTGCAAACATCCAAAGCTACAGGATTCTTTCATATTACCGTCTCTGGTTATATTCCTATTTTACTAGCACTGTATGTTACTGGTTTTCTGATTTCGATGTCAATGTGGCTATTTAGTTTGTGTGTGTGTTTTGTTTGTTCGATATAGGAGTATTCCTGTGGAGGAGATTATGAGAGCAAGTGAGGACAATTTGAATTACCAATTCAGAGTTGTTTTTGCGATTCTACAAGCATAGGGAAAACACGACGAAAGTAAACACTTTGCATTTATAGGTCATTCAAACAGTCTGAGGTAGTCTCAGGGTGGGTCCTGCTTGGTTGTGACGTCACACTTGTTGCATCACACGTCACCACCACGCATCGATCTATGCCACCATGTGTCTCTTACGCCGCAACCATTAGATTCTACTATTTGTCTGCATATTAATGATTATAACAATTTTTCGATTTAAAATTTAATATTTATTTATAGAATCCGTAGGGGGCAATACAGTCTGTGGTATAGCACTATTACTTTCTAATTTATATGTGGAGTAGCGACTAGATCTCACCTGGAAGGATCACGGTAAAAGAATAACTATATTTTCCATCCTGATTTTAAAAATGATAAAGTCATGCATGTGATTATTGTGACTTTGAGCTTTAAACGGCTGTACATGGAAAGTGGTGTACAAAAATAGTGACTTTAAGTAAACTTAGTAATACATAAAGCTTTGATATAAAAAACTTAATACAAAGGTTTAATTATTAATAAACGATGATGTTGGGAAGTGGATACATTGCTGTATCTAGGAACTTATACAGACTACGACAGATTGGAAGAGGCTTATGGAGCGACAACATCAAACGCACCACAGAAGCTCTTCGGGAAGCCATTGAAAAGGAGGAAGGCGTTGAACTGAAACGACTTAGGAAAAGGAATGGGGTTACAACAATCATGAGTGTCTCCGAACAAGTAAAAAATAACAAGGTTTAAATAAACCTCACGCACATGAGGGCCAACATATATTTCGTTTACGTATCTCTAAACATGTAACACAGGCGCACGCACACGCACACGCACACACACACCTGTACATTATATGTCAACAATAATTTAACCTTCTAAAAGGTTATCGGAGACTCTATGAAGCAATGAATAATCGATTTGGATTTCGTAAGTTACTTCGATTATTAAATATTTGTTTACATAATCCATTATTATGACGGAAAAATTGAAAGTTTAATTACTATTTATTTACTTTTTTTAGATTAGTTTAAATGAAATTTAAGATATAAAATAAGTCATATTGTTTGTTTTTATTTGAAATTGTTCTTTAATTAGTTTATTATTCTTCTTCTTATTATTTTTATTTTTTATTGTGTGTGTGTGTGTATTTTTTTGTTTAGCACAGGATTCTTCATTAATATCATTTTGTGACCGTTTTGCACACTTTTAACTAAATGTTTTGAATTTATGAAATGTTTGTTATTTGGAGAGTGAGTGGGAACATGAGGGCCTGAAATAACCATTTCTTAGATTACTAAATCCATGGTATATATTTGTATTAGCCAACTGACTTACAATTTTTTGTATTGGGACATCTTACTTTCTATATTTCATTTTCCTTAATGTAAGGTACATTACATATATGTAAAATAGTTTTATGTTACGCGTAGTTAGTTTTACAAACATACGCGTACGTCCTTAACAAATAATTTTTGTGTTTATGATATTATTATTAACAATTTTACTGGATAAGAATATATATGGATCTGATGGTTGTTCATAATCCTCTATAGAACCGTGTGTTTAGAGTAAAATCGTTTGTTTAGTTTTGTCATTTTAATTTTAATTCCGAATGTAGATCTACTTTGTTATTAAAATCCATATAATAGAGACTACAAGTTAAAAAATATTAAAGATTTACGAGGTTCAATCAGCTTACTTCACACAATTTGTAACTTGACACACAAAACGTTTGTATAATGAATGATTCAGCAAAGTCACAATTGTTGCGGTTTTAATATATGACTTCATTTTATAGTTAATTGCTCTGAAGAACACAATAAATTCTATCGGAATGATGTCGTAGTTAGGACTATACTGGTTACATAAAACTTGTTACTGTTTTTAATCTCCGTGATTGGGGTCAATGCACTCATATACACTGTCCACGTGGCACCAGAATGTTTTTAAATATTTGAGGAGATATAATGAAACGGCAAACAGAAAATGAATCTGTGCTTTATTCCCTTGCTTGTGTGTGTTTGTTCAAATTCATCCCCACGAGAGACGGTCGAAGCAGAGAAGTCTAGTAAAACTTATTAAAGCTCGTAAAGCGATAAACACACACAGCAGACGATTCACTTGTTGTATTGTTACTGATTGCAGTACTGGAGGCAAAGGGGAGATTGTAGGTAATTTTAATTGTAGTCTAGTCTCAATTACGTAATAAAATTACTGCTAATAACACTTTAGTGTTCTCAGTTATTATAATTTCACATTTTCTGCGTTTCTTGGTGTATGCAAAATTAATACTTGTCGTATTTTGCGTACAAAGGAAGCCTTTTGAATAGATGAAAGTGGATTCAACCTTTTTTTGTTAATAAACTAGTAATTTAGCTGTAATGTGTATTGACCAGAGGAGAACGATGGTAATTAAAAAGAAAAAAATAATATAGATTCTCGATTTGTTTTAGGTTTTCTATACGAGGTTATTCTCATCAATTTTTACCAGTGTGTTAGTTATTGTTACAAGAAAGCAGACTTAATAGTAAGCAAATATATTTCGTCATAATAAAAAAAATAAAATAAAAATAAGAAACTGTGACAAATACTACAAACTTATTAGTAACGATATGCTTCTAGTAATACAAAGAATGTTGAATTCTTGACACTATTCGATGCTTAAAATTTTGAAAGTGTCAATTATGACAACATAGGAAATTTGTGATAACAAGACTCAAATTGCAATTGAGAAAACACTAAATAGGGTGGTGTGGAATAGTGGCTTTCGACGAGAAGTGAAAAAACAAAAATTTAATACTGTGGTCGAGAGTATATAATTATATTAAGAGGGAATGTGTTCGATTACAAAATCGAGAAAAATTAGAACGCTAAGTAGGTAGGAAGGTGTATCCAGCTTTTATGGAAACTGTACAAGGCAAGTACGTATTCCGGTAGAATCGCAACAACACGAAAAGTTAAAGACATAATGAGAATGATGAAAGTGTTTTACAATGGCGGCAACGGATAGACATATGAAACCTGACCGTAGGGAAACCTGACTAAAGTTAACGACAGTTAACTTTTGAAAAGTAAATGTTGGGAAAAAGGGAAAAGGACAACGGACTTCAGATTTATTTTAACTTCATAAAGAGCGACTAAACTTTACTGGACCATTTACGGCTAAAGTTGTTACTCCACGAATTATATTAGCTATAATTACATTACCTTCTGGAACGATCTTTCAAGTCAGGCGGCGACACTGCAAGTTAAATTAAACCTTTTGCCCATTTTAGTAATTCTCCCCTTTCTGTATTACTAACATTTTATTCCCTAAAAGGAAGAAATTAGATTCAATGGTTTCGCTTTCGTATTAAATAAATTTGGTTTGACTAGGGCGCGCCGTACGGGCAGTGAGTACTCTCCTTTACTCTCATACTTTACTATCTTCTCACTTGTAACAAAATCGCAAGCTCTGTAACAAATATGATGTACAGAAATTATGTGAACTATTGCTACAGCCGTATTTTGTGTTTGATAATTATTCAGTCGGAAAACGATTTATATCGGAACTTTATCCACAAGTTTCTCTGTGACCAACGGCAAAACACAAAAACCAGGCTGAGTGGTACCTATACTTTTCAACTTTGTCCTCTTAACCCAATTTTTCTAATTTTCCGCTTTACCTCTCTATAATTTCTAGTTTTTCTTTTATTTATCTTTTCATTTTCTACTTTCCATTTTTGTTATTTAATTCTTGGACAATATACTCTTCACCCTTTTCCTACTTTCGTCTTCTTCCTCCGTTTTACTTCTGTATATAGTCTTATTGTACGAGTGGCGGTGGTATCGCCCCATCTGGAAAAATAGTCTGTTTCTTTGGACAGTCACTGTCAACTCTTTAGGCAATGGATAACCGCCGCGCGTTATTTCTGCTAGTAATGCTTCTTTACTTAGCCGTCCATAATCGTCTACATTTGTGTGTGTAGAAATGTGTAGGCATACATTAATATTAGAAGTGCTTATTCGAGTCAGGAAGAGATATAGAAAACGAGAGAGAGAGAGAGAGAGAGAGAGAGAGAGAGAGAGAGAGAGAGAGAGAGAGAGAGAGAAACAGAGAGGAGACAGATAGAGATAGACAGCAGAGAGAGGATGATGAAGAAAAAATAAAGGAAGAAACTGTCTGTATTCCATTACCAAAAAACACCTTGCGGCACAAAACTATTTGAATGCCTTGTCAATCGCTTTTTATGTTCAGTCACCTACTCACAGTGTTCTGATATATTTTTCGTCTATGCACCTTGTCTTAGTTGTCGGTTCACTGTACAATTATTTTTGTTTCACCATTGCTGTTATAATTTCTCAGTCAACTCTGTTTCCGCGATTTAAACAAATAGGAACATGTTGTCACTAACCATCAACTGATCTCACTACACCTATTCGTTATTAAACATTTATGTTTTTATTATTATATTTTATATTATTTTGTTTTATATTTTGATATTATCTTGTACAGGTGCATAGTTTTTTGATATATTTGTCTCCAAGACTCGGGTTAGCATTATTTTTTGATGCCGTAGTTTAGTTTAAAGATTGAACTTTGGAGTATAGATAAACATAACATTATTTCCCTAATAGTATTTTCTAGGTAACGTCTACTAAAGCTTCTCAGGAGTTTCTTTTAAGGGACAGCCATTGTCAGTTTCCATGGTCGCCAAAGAAATGCGGATGTTGTGTGTGGAAGCTTATAGAGAAAGGAGAAAGGCACTACCGGTTGTATGTAACATGGCGTGGCGTTCTCAGAATATGTACGTTACAGCAATGGGCGATGTGCGATTTGCTTTTCAGTTTTCTTTTATCCGATTGAGAGTTAGTTACCTGATATGAGTGATTAGTTCATATCAATTGTAAAATCTGTATAGTATGGATTGGATTATCGTATTTGTGAAGAAGAAGAAGACGAACCGTTGTATTGAGAATATACTGGTTAAATAAAACTTGAGACGGTTTTTACTGTCTGTGATTGGAGTCAATGCACACACACACACACACACACAAACACACACACACACACACACACACACACACACACACACACAATCGTTTACGTGATACCATAGTATTTTTAAATATTTGAGGAGACATAATGAAACGACAAACAGAAAATATATCTGTGCTTTACGCACGCGCGAGTGTTAGTGTTTGTACAAATTTGTCCACAAGAGAGGCGGCCGTAGGAGAGAAGTCAAACAAAACTTATTAAAGCTCGTAAAGTAAGAAACAAACACCGCAAACAATTCATTTGTTGGATGGCTATTGATTGCAGTACTCGACACAACGGGGACAGTGAGGTAATTTTAATTGTAATTTAATCTCAGTTACTTATTAATAAGTTCTTTCTAGTATTCTGGGTCAATAGAATTTCCAATTTTTATGTATATCTTGATGTGTGGAAAACTTATTACTTTTTTTGTGTTTTTCCTAAGAAAAACGTCTACTCGATAGATGAATGTAGATATAATGAGTTTTTTAATAATAAATAGTAACACCTCTATTGCAATATACATTGATTAGAGGATAATAATTACAATTTAAACGTAGAAATTAATAGATACTTGCTTTGCTTTAGATTCTTGATATGAGGTTATTCTCATCAAGAACTAACATCTCAACAAATGTTCCTGTGTTCCAAGATAAAGGGAGGAAGGCAGACTACTGTTGTGACATTCAAATCCGTGTCGTATTAAAAAAAACACACTAATACGTATGTGTGACAGACTTCTACTACATACGTATTAGTAACGGTATTCTTGTAGACCAACGAAACATGTCAAATGCTGAATATTAATCAACGGTGAACATTCTGAAAATGTCAAGTCTGACAACGTAAATACTGAAATACGCAGGTAATGCAGGTTATGTGCAGAATTATTTTCAGAATTTTTGAAGAAGATTATTTTGTTGGATGTCTTGAATAAAATATTTTTATTGAAACCCGAATATTGTGTTAAATAAGTTGAAGCAGTTGCAGCTAATCAGTTAGCCGGTCTTCTATGTTTCCTTCACTATGCCGTGACCGGCAAAGCTTTCTTGTTGTTGTTACTATTACATCTTCGCCGCGGTACGGAAAGCAAATTTAAGCATTCCAACGTAAAGGTTGAAAAATCCTAAAATTAATCAGTAAGAATTTTAAATTTCACATGGTCCAGCTGACTGTATTTCAGAAAGAAAAGTTATGTGCTTTTAATGGAAATACTAAGGATTATGTCACAGGTTGTCTGTCGTAATCAGGATGTTTCAATCTTCCATATATTGGTATATATGTAGTGTCAAAGATGGAGATCCATCTGTAATTATCCGCCACTGTTCGATCTTTTCTTTTAAATATGAAACTACCTTTATTCTCAATCAATCTTCTATCACTATCTTACCCTTCCAACACATATTCATCCAATGCAAAAAGCGCAAATATAACAACGGGGCTCTATATTTCAAAAGTTCAATATTTATACCAGCCATAGGGGATGATTATGCAATCGTTTCTCCATAGTGAGATTGTCACAGGGGGGATAAGGATCTTTTGCATACGGATTTGCCGCGCCCGATATAGCCTAGCTGGATTTTCATCTTGCCTTAACTTGACATGAGTGAGATACTTTTCTTTATTCTTTCCTGTCTGGTCTCTTTCAACCGACTCTTGTTTTCTTGACACCGGTGATATGAGAGTATTTGAGTTCTAGAGTGTCTTTCCTTTTACTTCTCACTTTTCTTCTAAATATCCTGTATTGTCTTGTATGGAACAATGGCACTGGGTTCCCAAAGCTAGGAGATGGATACTCCGATAGAAATCAAGAGCAGGCCGGGATCTAAGGTGTAGTGGGAGCAACCGTGTATAGGAACAAAATTCCGATTTAAAATTCCTGGTCCTCCAGGTTAGGGGTTGTACAGTAGGCCAGTAACCCTTATGTAAAAGTTTAATATTACTCGCAGGAGTCATAAGAGCCCCGCATCTCGAACGACGATGGTTTAAGATAATATTCAAGGTTGGCGTGAGGAGCATATCTTAATCGGGTGCTTTGTTACAATCACAGTTTCATTGAACTCATAAAAGAAAACTTTCTTGATCCAGTAATTTTCTTGATCCCGTAATCTTATTTAACAACAAGATGAACGGAGATAAATCACTAAATGAAAGGTGTAAAATTTACTTGAACACTCGCAGGTACATGCGTAATAAAGTATACTGTATAGAAACGCCATTAAAGAAAATGAAAAACGTATAGAAGAAACGAAAAACTTATAGAAGAAAATGAAAAAAATGTTACAAAAAATAAGCGCTGCTTACCTTAAAAAATTTTAGGATCAACCTTCGAGATTGGCTCTGCACGTGACACAGTGGAAGCATTATTGCGCAGTACTACTAGTTTGTAACGTCAAACACACTGCGTCATGATCAGTTACGTCATCACTGCTAATGATGTAAAGCGATACCTGTAACTAGTTTCACCTTACGTCCACTAACTGTAATTACTTTATTTATCTAACCAGACTGCTGAGTGGTTAACGGCTCCTTTGGCGTAGTTGTTTCAGCACTATAACGCTTTATATATATATATATATATATATATATATATTAACACTTTCACTGTGAACTTACTTTTAGGTTTTGATTTCCCAAACGCTTTATTCCTTACATGGCGACTGATAGAGCAAACGTAAGGCAAGGTATCACATATAACAGACTAAACGAAACATATATAATCGTCTAGTATGTCCTCTATCAAAATCGTGCTATTTAAAAAAAAAAGAACTTCAACTAGTAGCCTCAATTTAAGGTACTAGTGACCTCAACTAATGTTGAACTAAAGAAAATCTCAGTTCACTCAGTTCACTGTGTGTAGTGTAGATTTGTATATTTCACAAGTATAGACCTGTAGTAATTATAAACAAGGACCGAGTCCAGACTTTTAAAAAATAATGCTGTCAGAAAGTGCAAAGGATTTAATGACAGGATAAGATGAACAATGATGAAATGTTTAAGACGATTAATGGAACTAAAGAAATGTACTAGAACGTATCATATGTAAGAATTTAAGTGGGCACAACACGTGAAAATAATCGAGTGCGGAAGAATGTAGCATAGTTCACATAGGCTACTAATGGACAGTAGAAGTCAAAGTAGATAAATATTCGCTGGCAATAGAATTAACTTTTTAAGAATTAATTAGTTTAACAAACAAAAGGCCCACTGGGTTTGTAAAACCAAGGCAAGAGGATGAAGAAATTGTTAGAAAATTATTGTGGGAAAGCTTCATCAGGAAAAAACATTGTTGTCTGGGGAAATTAATAAGGGATTTAGCTTCATTAGATGTTAAATAAAGCATTTACGTCGTTGTTTAGATATGCCGCAAATTGACGACTACATAAAGCGTTTAAGTTAGCTCCGTTTTGATGTATAGTCAGTATGTCGTAGGTTGTTCAAATACTCTTTATATTTTTTAAAACTTTGTTCTTCCCAATATAAGCAATTTATGAAAACTTCGTTGATTAAAACGTTTCAGTGCTTCTTAATTATAATTGAATATTGTGGTGATTTTGTATGTCTAATGTTTGATATTTGGAAAGTGAATGACTAAATTTGTACAAACATGTGGCTTGAAATAACCATTTCGTTGCTTACTAAATCTATGGCGCAGAATTGTATTGAACCACTTACTTAAAATTTATTGTAATTTGGCATCTTACATTCAATATTCCATTTCTGTTTGAACTTCCCTTACATCTATATTACCTATGTGTAAAATATTTTTAGATTAAGCGTAGGTAGTTTTAATGTTGAATGCGTATGTTCTTAATAAATAATTGTTGTGTTTGTGATATTATTATCAACTATTTTACTTGATACAAAATATATATATCTAGATCTGACGATTGTTTATAATCCTCTAACTAATAACACGAAAAAGTCGAAAGCTTTATACTTTTGATTTTAATTTCGAATGAAGGCCAAGGTCTACTTTGTTATTAATATTAAATCCATATAGTAAAGACTACAAGTTAAAAAATAGTAAAGAGTTGCAAGGTTCAAACAGCTTACTTTACACAATTTGTAACTTGACACGCAAAATGTTTGTATAAATGATTCAGCAAAGTCACAATTGTTGCGGTTTTAACATAAGTTATGACTTCATTTTATAGTTGATTGCTGTGAAGAACACAATAAATTCTATCGGAATGATGTCGTAGTTAGGAGTATACTAGTTACATAAAACTTGTTACGGCTTTTAATCTCCGTGATTGGGGTCAATGCACTCATATACACTGTCCATGTGGCACCAGAAGTAATTTTAAATATTTGAGGAACTGTAATGAAACGCCAAACAGAAAATGAATCTGTGCTTTATTCCCTTGCTTGTGTATGTTTGTTCAAATTCGTCCCCACGAGAGATGGTCGAAGCAGAGAAGTCTAGTAAAACTTATTAAAGCTCGTAAAGTGATAAACACGCACAGCAGACAATTCACTTATTGGATTGTTATTGATTGCAGTACTCGACACAATGGGGAGAGCGAGGTAATTTTAGTTGTAGCCTAGTCTCGATTACGTATTAGTAATTACTGCTAATAACTTTCTAGTCTTCTCAGTTATTATAATTTCACGTTTTCAGCGTTTCATGTGTGTGTGAAAAATTAATATTTGTCGTATTTTGCCTACAAAGAAAGCCTCTTGAATAGATGAAAGTCGATTCAACGTCTTTTATTAATAAACTAATAGCTTACACCTCTGATTATATTTATTGGTTACGTTCCTTACAATTGATGGATTTCGCTGATTTACGTACAATGGACAATAGGCTGTTTACCTATAGTCAACTTTATTGTCCAGTTTTAATATTACAGTAAACCGAAACTCTAAATTCCAGACCTGCAACAACAACAATAATACAATATAATATATAACAAAATTCTCTACCTACAAGAGTACTAACAAAAACAATAGCTTAATTACTTTATGATGTGTCATAAAGAACACTGTAGGCAAAAATTATTCTTCCTGTACACACAAACCCAAAGAAAAAAATATATTAATTAATAACGTCTACCGTGTAATTGATTGCTAAAATAAAACGCAAATGTGAACTAGGAAAAAATTGTACATTTTTGTACATATATGTACCTTATACATAAATTAATTGTGCAGCTCAGAACATTCCCTTGTTTTCACTAAAATAAAGCTCTCAAAAAGAAAAAGAACTTGTTGAACTTTAAAATGCTATCATTGTTGTAAATAAAAGAAGCATTTATTTAAATTAAAAAAAAATATTTTGAACATTTAAGTTATAGCACTGTTTTAAATAAAAGAGAAAATTTATTTAAATTATATTTTGAAAGAAGATTTGAACATTTAAAGTTGTAATTGTTTGAGTTAACAAAAGAAACATTTAAATACAAATTACTGTACAACAAAGAGACAATAAATGTATGTAAATCACTAATGGAGCATTCTTTTGTGCAAGTCTGGTTCGGCTAACAACCTGTTACCTTGCAGAAAATGGCGCCTGAAACTTTGGAACATTGAATGTTAGCCCAGTAAAATAAAAAAAAGTATAGACTGCAAAATTAGTGAATGATACAATTATTGGAGATTATATGTTAGAGTAGGAACTGTATTTATATGTGTGTTAATTTAGGGCAAGGAATGTCATTTTTAGTTAATTAGGGTATATGTTAGTGTAGGACAATTGATATCAGTATTAATTAATTTATTCACGAACTGCTAGTGCTAAGTAATAATAATTATTGTAAAACGGAATAAATAAGAACAGTGATAACAAAATTTATCAGTATAGAAAAAAAGATGGCGGAACAGGCTGAGATAGCGCGTATGTTGCATGAACTGAAAGCTGAAATGCAGAAACGCGATGCCGAAAATAAAGCTCAAATGCAAAACGCGAAGCTAAAAATAAAAAGCGTGACGAGCAACTTAAAGATATATTCTTAAAAAATAATAGTGAACTTAAAACGGAAATGGAAAAATGCGATGCCGAAAATAAAAAGCGTGATGAACAACTTAAAGATGAATTTAAAAATGTCATACAAACAGAGAATACCAAGATTTATAAATCGCTAACAGAGCACATGGAGCTATGTAAAACACAAATTGAGAAAGCAAGAACAGACATGTTATCGGACATTGGTCAATTACATGAACATATGGACACACGATTTACCGAACAACACAAGACCATTACAAACTGTCAAGACCGTATAAAAGCTAATACACAACTTATAAACCAGCAAAAGACAGAGCTAGAGCATAAAATAGATGAAAAAATTAATCAGGTTAAAAGGGATGTAGCAGGTCGTGTAAACCCCACCTTATGTTTCTACAGACACAATGAAGATCCCAGTAACCAACCTAAATTTTGGGGTAATGGAAATCCAATTCAGTTTATACGGGACTGTGAACATGGTATGGACTCCGTGGGTGATCAATTAAATGACTCAGATAAAATTGAATGGGTTGTGCCTAAACTGAGCGGTTCGGCAGCATTATGGTATTCCATAGTCCGGGACAATATTAGAACGTATGACGAATGAATTAAATACTTTGAAAATCGGTATTGGAACGAAAATGTGCAACGCAAAGTACGAGATAGGCTCGAGTTTGGGAGATTTATTCCCGGAGAACTCACACGTGAGCAGTACGTGATAATAGAAATCGCTAAAGTTGAACATCTTAGACCGGAACTATCAGAAGCAGAATTAGTCCTGAATTAGTCAAGCTATCATTTTGATGTAAATATTCGTACAGCCATATTAACACGAGGGATAAATACGCTCGAAGCACTATAAACATGTTGTCACAATGGGAGGATGTAATGCCCTCAGCAAAAGTTCAGTACACATATGACACTCATAAGCCATCATATAAACCGGAGACAGAATTTAATAAAGATAAAACCTCGGGGGGTGATAAAAACAAATTTATAGGGAAACCTAAGAAAATCCAATGAATTAATAAAGTTAATCAAGTAGAGAATAATAATAAGTACTCACCTACAGTATCAGGAGCGGTGGATGCTGATAAAAAAAAATCGTATAAAATGTCACGTGGGAGCGGCGTGCCTAAAAAGCAGCCAAAAGCACTGATCCAATAAACGTCACTACACCACTAGCACGGATTTGGATAAAGACAATAAGATCACTATAAGTCGTAACACTGACTGTAGTAGTAAAGTAGTTGATTGTGAGGATGCTTGTTTCAAAATTAGTGGTATTTATCCATGTGATTTGCGGGAAGCATTGTTAGAAAGGGACAAGGATCACTCTAAAAAAATTGAACGTAACGCTGCATGTCCTACACTTAATGCATACATAAACAACGTCAAAAAAAACATTTTATTTGACACAGGAGCAGAAATATCGGCGATTAGTGAAAATTTTATTTAAAGAAATAATAAATAATTTATAAACACTGCAATATTACCCACGAATAAGTTACACATTCAGACAGCGGATAAAAATAAAAACGGTTGCCACTGGGAAAATATATATCACATTAAAATACAATAATTTGGAAGTGAATATACCGGTAATATTAATAAAGAAACTAATTTGCAGTGTAGTACTTGGAGTCGATGTTCTAACGAAATGTCAGGCACATTGAGTTGACTAACGGTATCATGCATTGGGCTATAAACGGACGGACGTATCAGCTGTCCCTTAACGATAATGAGGTAAACAAAAGCGAACGACCTACTTATAACCCGATTGAGATACGGCGGCCCAGCATATCGATTAAAACTGACCATACAAAGGACATTAATAATCGTTTAAATCCGCAGCAAACTAAAGAGTTGAATAACTTAATAAAGAAACACTCACACGTATTTTGCCAGCAACCTCGAGTCACAAATGTGTATACGCATAAGATTGAGGTGACGGAAGAATCCAAATTCATACGTCGTACTTACCCCATACCTAAGGCGTACCAACAGCAAGTCGATGCTGAGATACAGCAGATGTTAAAGAATCAGATCGTTGAACGTTCGGAAAGCGATTTCCTCAACCCTCTTGTTGTCGTTAAAAAGAAAACGGGAGATATCCGGCTATGCCTTGATATGAGAAATTCAAATAATATTACTAAAAAAATATATGATTGCGCTCCAAATGCTGATAGCTTATTTATTAAATGCCAAGGTGTTCAATACATGGCGAGGCTTGATCTTACCAGCAGTTTCTGGCAGATTCCTTTGGATGACGAGAGTCGGAAATATACTGCGTTCCTCTATAAAAATAAAAGCTAGCAATTTAAAGTTGTACCATTTAGACTCGTGACAAGTCTAGCTGCAATTATTAAATGTCTAGAGAACAGTGAATAAATAAGAACATTGATAACAAAATTTATCAGTAAAGAAAAAAAGATGGCGGAAAAGGCTGAGATAGCGCGTATGTTGCATGAACTGAAAGCTGAAATGCAGAAACGCGATGCCGAAAATAATCTGAAATGCAAAACGCGAAGCTGAAAATAAAAAGCGTGATGAACAACGCACTGAGTCATTGTTACCAGCAGTATTCAATGTTGGTAAACGTTTATTTATTCACTGTTCTCTAGACATTTAATAATTGCAGCTAGATGTCACGAGTCTAAATGGTACAACTTTAAATTGGTAGCTTTTATTTTTATAGAGGAACGCAGTATATTTCCGACTCTCCTCATCCAAAGGAATCTGCCAGAAACTGTTGGTAAACAATTCAGCACTATTCAGCACTGGGTCCCGAGGTAGAGGAATTTGTCAGCATTTTTGTGGATGACATCCTAGTTGTGTCTAAATCGTTCGAGGAACAATTATAACACCTCGACATAGTGCTGAATAAGCTCCGAAAGGCTAATCTAGGGTTGAAGCAATCCAAATGTGAATGTATTAAATCGGAAATTAAATTCTTGGGGCATCTCATAAATGCAGACGGTATTAGCACAGATCCTGAGAAAATAGATAGTATTGTTAAGTTCCCAACACCTAAAAGGGTTAAGGATTTTAGAGCTTTTCTCGGGATAACTGGATACTATCGTCGTTTCTCGCCGAATTATTCTACAACAATAACAACCTTATTAGAATTACTTCAAAAGGGGCATAAGTGGAAGTGGGAAGATAAACATCAAATCACATTTGATAATATTAAGGACCTATTTAAAAATAATTTACACTTATTTCATCCGAATGACGAAGGAACGTATGTGTTGCAAACTGATGCTAGTGATACTGCTATCAGTTGGGCGAACATCGTGTCATCTCGTATATAAACCGTACACTTAAGGGAGCCGAATAAAACTACTTTACATCGGAAAAAGAAATATTAGGAGTTATCTATGCTTTGAATAAATTCGGGTGTTATCTTTGCGGCACACACTTTGAGATTCATACAGATAACCAAGCATTATCCTTTCTTCTAAAATGTAGACTAACCAACGCCCGGATGACTCGCTGGATAATGACAATTCAGGAATACGACTTTACTATAAGATATATTAAAGCTAGTGATAACAAAATAGCGGATACGCTGAGTAGGTACGCTCCTGAATTTGTTGAAGGGCATGAGTCTGATCCTAGTAATGTAAAAATATAAGCTATGCAGTACGAAATAACGCCAGAGTTACGTCAGCGCTTTACTAATGTCCATTTAGAACAAGACACCGACCCTAACATCAGAAAAGTAAAAACAAGCATATTCCGTAAAGAAAAGCCGCGGTACTGCTGTAATAATAATATTTTATATAAGTTGATGGAGGAAAAATGGAAAATTGTTCTTCCTATTAGCATGTTAGAGGAAATAACATGGGCATGCCATGAAAGCTTAGCATATGCTGGCCAGTATCGGTGTTACTTAGCACTAAATGAAGACTTTATGTATAACAATATGGTGCGGAGGATTCGTAATATTTTGAAGACATGGCATGAAGGTCAAACTGCAAAATCTCCAAATATGCACAAATATATTATAATTAAAACGCGTGTATCTGGTATTATTAATAATGTTATATCGTATAATTAAACTAATGAAGAAAAAACTTTTGCTCTAATTTTAATCTATTTTGTCGGTTGATATTTATGTTGCGTGTTTGTTCCTCGTATTTGTTAAATTCATTAAATTATAATTTTAATTTCTGAATGACTCTCCCTTATCTATTAGTTCGAGAATTGACTAAAGAGAATTATTCAGTCCGTCTATTCTAATTTGAATGTAGCGGTTGGATTGTCTCAAAACAAATTTTCAACGTTACATTCAATCTTCATCTTAACCCTATTCGTTGAGGTTAAATTTGGTTTCGTAGTTTCTATTATTCTTGCGGCTCACAGACGTCTTCTGGATCTCCGTGAATATATAACGAATCCTGATTGTACCTTACATTCGAGAAATAAAACACATGGATATGATTTGGTATATTAATATTTAATCTTAGCAAAATTAATTCAGTTTAGGAAAAATTGTCATTTTCGAGATACACGCTAGCAATAATCGATTCTTTATCTCAGGGTCAATAGTAAAAAAGTGTATAAAGTGTGAATTCTTTTGGCTGCTACGAAAGGTTCCATTAATTAATAACAAACAATATAGAGTACATTACAATATAATCTTAATACTTATGATCTAATGTGATATTATAAACAATTATTAATGTTGAATAAAATGGGTTGCAATATTTCGTTTCGTTAGGTGCGCAATGCATTCTGGTTATGGCATGACGTCATAAACATGGGCGCCTCGTGGTCAGTTATTGTGTGTAAAATTGTTCCCAATGTATTTTAATAAAATATGTTCACTTTGTATTCACTACTTCTTATATACTGTTTTTTCTTTTCTTTATAAAACGAACATTAGTGATTAATTGTGGTGTGAATTATTGGTGTTACTAGTGATTGTTCATGTTGGATTACTAAAGTTGTTTGGTTAAGATATTTGTAGAATACGTTACAGTTCTTAGTTAATTTTAGTTTAGGTTTCTTCTTGTTAATCACTTGATATTTTCTTATTTTCTTACTGGTAGTCGTTCATATTTGGTTAGATGACTTTTGTTAATAATTTCATTATTTTTCTGATTTTTTGTTTATAATTTATTCTTCTAATTTTGGTTCCTGGTTTTGAAATTTGTTACATAATATTTTTCTGCGAGCACTCCTCAAACGTATTCCATCGTGGTTAACAATCAAGTGTCTAATTTCTTCTTTTTGTCATAAAAACTGACCAAAATTTCTGGGATTCTGATTGGCCCATCAGGCAAAGTTCAAATGTTACATGACCAAGACCCTTCAATTCATTACATTTTATAATTTGCCTTTAACTTATTATTTTATCATTATACAATAATAGTTACTACAATGTCTATGTGGTTAATATGAATAAAATTACAAATCATTTGATACCAAACGTGTCCTGGTTTAGTCCTGTAAAATTTAGTATTTGGTGGATTTTCCATTTATCTTATTAAACAATTTATAATGATGGATGACAGTTAACTATGACCCCTTGATATAAGATTATTTTAAATTGATTTGCTAGTAACATGAAACTTTTATAATATAAAATAAAACTCTTAATGGTACTCCGTATATTAACAATTATAATTTACTACCTTAACTAATTGCAAACTTTTAAACAATTGTTTGTGTGATAATTCCTACATCACTATTGTCAATCATGATTGACCACTTCTTAATCTAAATAATAGCACACTTTTCAACTGTACTTTATGTGACTATTATTAGGCCACCTTTTATGTGTTTATTATCACTTAAAGCACTATAAGGGGTTGTACCCCTTTTCTCATTTTAGTTTATAATAAGACAGATTTTTATTGGCCTATTATACATATAAGTCATACACAGGTTACATTATGAAACGGTTGTACTCTTTATTGTTTTATTAGGTTTATTTATTTAATGATCGATTATAATTTTTTATGTTATGTTTATTGATTTACTGCCCTATCTTACTGGGTAAAGTCTGGTTATATTTGTTAGTCATAGTCAGGTCACTGGTTGGTGTTGTTGAGTTAAATTTGGTTCATTCATTATCTTCAAATTTGGGGTTTCTGTTTATTAGTTGTCGATCGTAGTGTTTGGTTCCATCCTTGAATAGGGTTTCAGCGATTATCAGTTATAATTATTCTTACAGCGTTCTGTTTCGTTAAAATATTGAGCAGCAGGGAATTGTCACTCAAGGGAAAGGTGAGTTACTATGTGTCGACTTCTTACGTCCACTTCCGCGAGGTCTTCGCAGATTGATGCACCTGATTGTATGCATAGACGCCTTCACCAAGAATGTCAGACTCTACTCTGTAACCCGACCAACAACCAAAGCGGTGTTAACAGCTATTCTCAAGAAGTATATCCCAGAGAATGGAACCGTTAAGAGGACAATTAGCGACCAAGGAAAGCAGTTCCAGAATGTGCTGTGGTCTACTACCCTCGAAACAAATGGTATCCAGCCTATCCTTACGGCTATTCGGCGACCGCAGGGTAACCTTGCCGAAAGAGTAAACAAGGAGCTGGGACTACTGTTTTGGACCTACTGTCATAACTCACAGAAGCCAGACCTACTGTCATGTGGTCAGAATACATACGGTTCTTCGAGCAGTCACTTAATGAGAACTATAACACCACTACGGGCTTTACACCTAAAGAGCTGCAGTCAGGTAAGCAACCTACCAGATTTTGGGGAGACATAAAAAAACTAGAGACACAGAAGCTACCGCTACCGTTGCACATAAAACAGAACATCGCCAAAACCCGGATAGAGGAAACGGCTGATCAACGGGCACGTGTGTTCAATGACACTCATAAAACTCTGAGGTTTCAGGCAGGAGAAATGGTCCTTCTTAAGGCAAATCCTGTAGGCCGATCTGAAGACAACACGTCAGCTAAGTTCTTTAGATTGTTTAACGGTCCATACAAATTGAGGGAACGGGTTGGCAGGAATACTTTCATCGTGGTGGATGAAGATCAAAACAAAGTTATTGGAAAATATCATGGCGCATCATTGAGGAAATATTACCCTTGTGAACTACCGAACCCTTAAAGAAAGAACCTGAGTATACTAATGATAATAATAATATGACAGAATGCACATGCAATAGTTATGCCTTTCAGATACGCAACTCACTTATGGAAAACCACAATGTATGATTGGCTGGACATTATATTGGCTGTGTGATATTATGAAACCACTGTACGTATGTGCCACATTGCATAGTAATAATATCAGATGTAAAATGAAGGATTAATTATGTTTTAGTTTATTGAAATTTATTTTATTTGTTATGTTATATTTTGGGTTTTATTATTTGTTTAGGATGTTGAATTAGGAGGATCTTTTAAGTGTAAAAGAAAAGAAAAAAAATTAATTTTCGAGGAAAATAAATTTTTTTTATTAACCTGGAGGCTTATGCAATGTGACAGGCAGTCACACTATTTATGTGAATGTGTAGAACATAATTATGACCAGCTGTAACGAGTGTCCAGGCAATTGGGGTATGTTTGAAAGTAAGAATATTGCTAAAAATTAAGAATAATTGTATAAATTAGTAATAAGACGTTTTAAAGACTATGAAGCTATAGTTCTATATTTGAGCGAAGTGTTGTGTTGTGCGCGTATTAAAAGAAGGTTAAAGTAATTTATTCATATATAATAGTGAAACGTGTTCTAGAAAAATCGAGAAGACGGATGTACAATTTGCTGCACGTGGCTTATCCAGAATGTTCTCTAATATAACATAGAATGTATTGGAAATGCGTCTGTGCGCAGGTAGTGGCTGACGTCAAACTATATCGTTGCAGCTTCATTGTACATCAGTCTTCAAAGGAGTCTTCATATAGCACTCAGCGAGAGCAGTCGCAGTAGTCATCGTTCAGTCCAACATCCATTCCAGGCAGTCCTTGGGGCCCGTGGAGTCGAGGAAGCAGCGAGTGTCGGCAGGGAACAACCACGGAGTAAGAGATATTCTACTACCGTTCCTGACCTTCGTGTGCTGATCTTGGCGACTGAAACGGACACCTAGAGCGAGGCAGTTCCTGGAGGGTGTGGCTGGAACGTGGAACACGGACGACGGATCGCTGGAGACCGGGACGACAACGAAGACGACAAAGCAGGAAAGCAAAATTTTAAATTAAATTGTTTTCACTAAAATAAAGCTTTCAAAAAGAAAAAGAACTTGTTGACCTTTAAAATGCTACCATTGTTGTAAATAAAAGAAGACATTTATTTAAATTATATTAAAAAAAGAAGATTTTGAACATTGAAAGTTATAGCACGGTTTTAAATAAAAGAGAACATTTATTTAAATTATCTTTTGAAAGAAGATTTGAACATTTAAAGTTGTAATTGTTTGAGTTAACAAAAGAATCATTTAAATACAAATTACTGTACAAAAAAGAGACAATAAATGTATGTAAATCACTAATGGAGCATTCTTTTGTGCAAGACTGGTTCGGCTAACAACCTGTTACCTTGCAATATATATATTGCAACGATACAGCCATATGCTGTATTAGGCATTGATTTGAATAAATATAAAATTTGTACAATTATTATAAGTTAAGGGTAAATGGACAGGTCTGAGATTGTAAAAATATTTCATTGTTAGATTAGGGGAGAAATTAACCAGTTCCGACAGGCAAGGAACACCTGCTCGATTGTATGTGTGTTGCGCGTCTATCTTGTGTGTGTTAGTGATGCATGTACAGACAGGAATCTCAGCTACATTCCCCAAGTAATTAATAAAATAATTATTTAATTTCACTGTCTGAAAACTAATTAGATTATAAACAAACAAAATGCACCAAAGTGTGTGCAAATTTTATAGTTATCCCCAGTGAGAAAATGACGTTAATAGGACACGCTACGCGAAGTCAGTGCGAAATAAACTTGCCAAAAAATACGCAAATTACCAGAAGACGCTCAAATTAATATAGTGAGTGTTTAATCAAATTAGCTATGATTTGTGCTATCTCGATTCCGTGCAAAACATTGCTATTTGCTAATAATTGCAAATATATCAAAAGGTTCGGGAGTGGCGGCTATCATGTGATCTGCTGGTACCGACAGGACGATTACGGAGCCAACAGGTGCGGAATATCGAGAGGATATAAATTAAGGGTTCTACTGAAAACCCTTCTCTTCACTTCAAGACACAGTTGCAGTCGGACATGCTGTCCGTCGGCAGAACAGTTTTATTTTTTTTTCAAGTCTCATTAACGAACTAATAAGACGTTCAACAATTAGGTTGACAATATTTCGGAAAGCGTAAAGTACCGGGGCCGTTTAAGTCTACAAAGAGTATCTACGAAGAAGCTACCAGAGCGAAGAGGGATGCTGGACGTTAGACGATGTTTTTTGAAGCCTAACCGACGTTTAAGATTTACCTTGCAGCAGATAGGAATTCTCTGAGACGGACCACACACTGCTGGAGAACGACGCTAGACTCTGGACATATCCAGGATCACGCCAAGCCAGGAGGAATGGAAAACCAACTCTGGACAACGCTGGAACCCATCAATAAGTCGTAAGATCATTAAAACTCGAGGTGACGTGCATAATGCATTTATAAATGATTTTTTAAAAGAGCTCATAAAGACTTATATCAAAAGACAATAAATTAAAACAAAGAAAAAAGTTATAATTAGAAATAATATTGTAGAAATGTAGATAAATGTTCGTAAAAATGAGCGATCCCATATAAAGAAATAAGAAAAAAAAGAATTTAAAGTTAAGAGAGTAGATTTTTGTTTATCAAAGTAAATAGTTAAATTGATTTGATTTGCATTGTAGAAAAGAATAATTTAAATTTTGAATATAAAACAAATGCCAGTCTAAAAGTAATTAATATTAATTTAATTTTAATTTTTAAACATTGGTATAGACTGAGCGAGTTGAGGTCAGATCTGAATTAAAAGAATTCAATTCAAATTACATTTTAATTTTATTTGTTTTAGTAAATCAAATGGAATATATGTCTAGATTAAGATTAAGATGTCTAGACGTAAGAGGGTTTTAAATTTGTGTAACGCCGTATAGTATAAGAGATAAACATTTAATAATGAGTGATACCGTGACCGAAGATTATTAACGATGTTTATTATTTATAAGATTGAGTAAACAATAAATATGAATTTTTAATTACTCATAAATCTAATACGCTTATTATAATTACAGCTGATATCGTTATACAACCTCCATAAGTTACAGTATCTTAAACAGTCATCTGCAAGTTGCATAACTTTGGCGTCCCAAAGAACTTGGGGCTCCTCAAACACAAATACATTTATAAATATACAGGCTGTCCACTAAGGCTTTATACTTATAATTGTGTCTGTAATTTACATGTTGGTGTGTGTTAAATTATGTGTAGTCATCTAATAAAGTTGTTACCTTGAAATAATGAATATTAAAAAAAAATTATAAATATATTATGAAATAAATAATGGTAAATTTTGAATTATGATAAATATTCAAGAAATAATAAAGGTTGTTATCTTGCTGTTACTAGAGAGTATTAATTGCAAGTCCCGTCTCATTGGACCCAGCACACGTTATGCTTCCTTCTAGGCTTTCAGCCTAGTCATAAATATCAAGTAACCTTAAAAAAAAAAAATTATAAAACACAAATAAAAAGAGGGTTACAACACTAATAAAACACATACCACACAAAGGCACCATAATGAACATTTGGGAAAACTTACAAATAAACAAACATAAAACAAACTGATACCTGAACAAATACAAATCAATACAAAACATGACACAATTTTTAAAGCACTCAACATAGAAAATACACAAAATACGAATACATACACCACAATCTCACACAATAAAACCAATTAAAAGTACCAGAAGCCAACAGGAAGCTACCATAACAACCAACCAACACATATGTACTTCACGAGACACAAAATCCGATTATATAAATCGGTTCATAACGTTATCCTACGTCTTCCGATCCCTAGCCTTCATTATTCATTTTTACCAGAAATAATATTTTCGTACATACATTTCTGTGTGTGGAATTACACACACACACACACACACACACACACACACACACACACACACACACACACACACACACACACACACACACACACACACACACACACACACACACACACACACACACATGCTCGCTCGTACATAAGGAACACGCGTGCTTATACATAAGCTGGATTTTAATACCTGGAAACACTTAGCTCCTTTGAAGATGGATTACAGTAATGATGTGAACAGACCACAGTTATCTCATCTCTGTAAGGGTGGGTTTCAGCATAATAGACCGGCTCGGCTCAGTAGCCGTGTGATGACTTCGCTTTGCATAAGAAATGGAGCGGAAACTGTAATGAGGCCCGGGGCACAGTTTTCTTTATAGTTGAACTGGAGTGGGCAATAAACCTCTGAGAATTAAAACAGTGGTAGCATAAGAATTTTGGTCGGGAACAGTGAAATATTCAAGCGTAAAATTACTGAAATAGACACTATAAGAAGGTAGTATATGGTACCATTTTTTGTGTTATTAATAAAATTTTTATTTGAATTTTATTATGCTTTACAAAAAATTTATATAAACTTCAAAGTTTCAAAAATATATAGAATACCATCTACTTAGCGACTGCCATATTGAATTCGACAGTTTACTAGAGCATTGTTTTAAAACAATACTGGTTATTTATTCTAGCTTATCATGTTGCAATTAACCCTTAACCCTTATCCTTCACTAAAATGTGTTGAAGTCATGCAAGAAAGGAAGACAAATCTCTGTGCAAAACTGGATAAACTTATTGTTATATATTCTTGTATAAGATACTGTACAGATATTCTGTATGTTTTTTGTTTATCTCTACAACTACAATAAAAGTCAAGTTACACACAGCATATTTCAGAACACATTTATATGCAAAAATATTTATGCATTTTGTAATGTATAAATATTAATGTAATGTAATGTGAAAAAATTATATTCTTATTCCTTTTTCTAGGCCTTAATAACCAAAATAGTGTTACAAGAAGCCTACCGAACAACCCAGAACATTCTCCACTCCCCCCGTCCAGTGTGGCAGCGTCATTCAAGTAGGTCGTTCTAGTGAGTACCAGAAACACTTGAGATAAACCGCCGGCGTGCAGTTAAGGAGGGAAAGGTGTACTGGACCTCAGCGCGGCGTATATAAAGCCATACCAGCCGGGTTGTCAGGCAGTTACGTGAGCGAATTTCGCTAGTGAGGATTGAGTGTTGTCGAAGTGAAGTAGTATTGTGTTAATAATTGTGTGAAACTCTATTATAGACATTGTTATTCGTGTAGACAAATCTAACTGGAAATGTTGTACGGGTTAATTATAAACTGTTTAATTGTGATCATTAAAGCTGGTGATAGTGACGTAATTAGTGTCTTGTATTTTGTTTCCACTGTGCCTACTGCGATCAAGTAGACCGTCGTAACAATAGTATTAGGATGTGCACACAGAACACATACAACTAAGTTACCAATTTCACGAAGATTTTGTTTTATTCCGATGCCGTGAGGGAAGAAATTATTTTTCTTCTTACGCTTCAAAAACCAGCAAAGTGCACAGTTCCGATGCTTGCAGAATATAAGTGACCTGTATTAGGGTTTATATTGTATCTGTTTTCTTTGAAGAACAAAATACAAATTTTGTTTTGTAGTACACGTTTGTACAAGCTCCGTGTACAATTTATTGTTCCTTTCTTTGTGTGTACACTGTAAAGTTGGATTCACAGTTCTTAACGATTTGAACACTACACAATGGTAGCAGTGAAACGGACGTCGCGTTTGGCTACCAAACTGGGTTTATACAAGGTGAGCGCGACGGTCGAAGGAATCTGAAGGGACACTTTACAACCTCAAAAAGGTCTATACAAGATGGGCGCGGAGCAACTTTTGGGGTCTATACAACGTGCGCGCGAGGCAATATTTTATTTACATAATGTATTTTCATATTTCAGTTCCCTCTTGTGACTTCTAGTAGCTTTGTCACGTATTTCGGAACGATTATAGCCTACATTTTCCTCATACCAGATCGTCAAACAATAAAATTTTAATTGCAGTGAAAACATATCAACAATAATAACTGATTCGCGTACACGGTACTTAAACCGTGTTAGCATCTAAATATTTTTATCTTATTCGTTGAATTGCTGTTGAGCTATATTTACTATAAAACGTTGATTTTCTACTAATATACGTACATAAACATTCACGTTTAAGACTACAGTATGTAAACAGCCGTTACATATTTTTATTTTGTTTTGAGTAGGCCTAGTACCAACAATATGCCTACTATAAGATGGAACAGAATTCTATGCACTGTTGATGCCTCATATTAGAGTAAGAGAGATATTTGGTATTGATCAAAAGTAATCGTGTGTTAAATCTGTAAATTATGTAAAATTTCCGTAGATTAAAGTAAAATGGGAAATAGAAGAGTTGTATCTAGGTTTGCAGACAATTACAAGTAAGCTTTTTATTTCAACTTATTTGTGAAAAAGCATGTTAAATTTTCTGCTCCTCTTACTTATCGTCCAACGTAATTTCCAAATAAAGCAATTCCTAACGTACTCTGAAAAGACTAAACAGGAGGGTAGTAAATGGAGTACGAAGATTGTCGAAAGAAACCAGACGAGGAGAAGGAAATTGAGGTAAACCAATAATAAGATAAATGTGACGACGGAAAGGGAGTAAAAGGGTTTTCATGGATGAGAATCGTGCCCTTGGATAAATTGGAAGAACTAAACCGCACACTAGTATGTATTTACTGAACTAAAGAGGGTTTCAGAACATAAATGTTTCAGCATCAACAAACAAAAAACTTAACGTAAATAAAATCATAATATTTAGCAAGGAAAACATCGTCATCGTAAAACGTACATAAACATATAGTCTCCTGTGAAACAAAACAAAAATTCTGATAGCTTTCATATTATAAGAAAACATGAACTAATTTTAAAAATAACAATAAGTACGTACCACACGACACGGAAAAAAAGATTTAAACGATTATAGAAGAAAGAACTATAACTTAATACAACAAAAGCAAATGACAAATTAGTTTTGCAATATTAACCAAAATCGATCCGTTACATACGATTTTTAAACTATAATTACTGTATCGAGAATTTCCTGCACACAAATAATAATAACCGTAAACTATTGAAGGCTTACAAAGAGAGAGTAATAATAAATTAACAGAAATCCACTTGGGCAAAAATTCAAAACACAATTTTTAAACAAATAAAACGCATGAGATAAATCACTGAATTTGACTATTGACGAACTTCAAAAATTATCAGTTTTTAGTAAAGCTCAAACTTTCATGAAAAATTAATTTAAACTCATTTATAGAAAAATAGCATTGAATTCACAATAAAATAAATTAGGAACGATCAACAGGTGAACGATTAACACATTTTTTAATGTATTAAAATATAATATTTAATTAATTAATGATTAGTGTTCAAAATATAATAACAAACGAAGTTGATAAAATTAAGCAAAACCAATAGTAAGTCACTTCTATTATAACTGAATTATGTGTGAGTTGTTTTATAAAAATAGGAGTTTGACGAAAAATTTTACACAATTTTTATGGAACTTTTATGTAATAATCTTGGTTGGTGAACTTGTGTTTATAAAACGTACTCACGTAAGCAAGTTGATATATAATTATTAAAATTTAATTCTGAGGACTTATGTGCTTAAAACTGTAACATCATTATGTTAAACACAAATCGAACAACCTAATAAACGAGTAAAAGTTCTATCAAAAGAAATGTTGGAAAATATACTAATAAAATGGTATGAAAATTCCCGTGGTGGGAGCCATAAGAAACCATGTTTTGTAATAACAAGAATATTGTCGGTTGTCAACCACGTTTTACTGATATTGTTGTTAACACCGAATGATTTGGAATTCCTAGTGGTGCAGCTGAACCTGACCATATGATTTCAGCGTCAGACCCAATGCTAAGGTGGTTCAGCTATTGTTAAAAAAAGTACATTCAGCCATAAACTAAAAGGCAGCTAGTATCTGATTCTGGAAACGTGTAAACAATACTGTTACGACGGTCTCACTGATCGTCAAATAAAAATTATTCACACGCAATAATAATGCCAACTAGTAGAGTCTCGCACAATTGTAAAACACATAACACTTCGCCACAATACTTCGAACCGCACTGCAATAAATCGCCACTAAAACTGAACTGAGTGCTTGTATGTATACCCCGCTGAAATTCCAGAATAATCCATATTACGCAGCAACAACGGTACTAGAATACATTAGAGCTTAATTAGTTGCCGCCTTGAACACGGTGTGAGCGGACCGGCGAACTCTGGATCAGTCTCGGCTACAGACGCGTGACCAGTGTCACGTAATTGTCCTTCATCTCAAAATAGCAGCAATATGTACGCACACACACACACACTACAGCCGGATTCCACTGGACTAACCGAGAAACACGTTAGAATGTTCTGTAATGGCGTACACTTTTTTCGCATCACCTAACAATACGTTATGGCAACATTGTATAAAGTAACATTTTACAGAAACAACGGATGTTAACGGAAGACAAGAGAATGTAACAGGAAGGAATTTGCGACCTAGTATTTCGTTTAGTGGTACAGCTGAGTAAAGCGTTACCTAAGATGAGCTGTCAATAAAGATGGGATGTGCAGTAGCTGCCAAAGGAATGCAATAAGGAAAGTGTAAGTTCAGCAACCGTATACGGCAATAGGTTGCCCTTGACTGGCCGCTCGGGTTACTCATCTTATTAAACCCACGCTTCACTCGCACGCATTTCTGGACACTTACTTTTATTTGATAAAAACAAGCATCTCATAACATGTCGTAACACGGTGAATCACGTGCAAGAATTACATACTATAAATAGTAAACGTATGTACGATCAATGAATTGTTACATTCCTTACATCGAATATGCGGTCGGTGTATTGTACGGCTGAAGTACGAAATAAAATTTATATGAGGCAGTTGGTGTATACGCCTGCCTAAGGTTTCGATATTATTCTGAAGACGATCAGGGAGTGTGACGAATCAAAACGGGATGGATTATATCCGCAGTTCGAGTTTTAATCAGAAAAATAACACTATTTGCTAAAATACGAAATCACACTAAACTTCACGAAATTTGCAGTAATTTCATTTTTAATTCCGTTTTATTTTTATTTTTTTTAAATAAGCGAAACATTCATGACTTTTTATTAGTCTGTTGTTGTCACTAAAATTGTATTAATTGATAGATGCGGCAATAGAATTGTAAAGTTTATATGAACACATGCAATAGCGAACTAATTTACGTAGGTGTACAAAGAATATTAGGTCACTGCTTAAGGGAAAAATTAGCATGTAGACAGGGCATATTATACAAGCAAACTCAGGCTTTTAGTGGCTAAGAAGGGATACGCTTTGCAAAACACACAGACATACATGCGCACGCGAGATCGATCTTGCACGTGATATATACTTGCCCCAGCCTGCTGATCCAATTACAGTGTCTATTAAATATTTGTATACTTTCTGGTTCACAAAAAATCAGATATTCCCTTTGTACTTTTTATGTGTATAATTTTGTATTCTCTCCACACACACACACACACACACACACACACACACACACACACACACACACACACACACACACACACACACACACACACACACACACACACACACACACACACACACACACACACACACACACACACACACACACACACACACACACACACACACACACACACACACACACACACACACACACACACACACACACACACACACACACACACACACACACACACACACACACACACACACACACACACACAACTTAATGCTTATGTACGATCAAGATTTGTTTTGAGACATGTTTCGAGCATTATGCAGTACCCATTAGGATATGCAGAGTGTTAAAAAAAATGGTGCCACTCTTCGGGAAACAATTCTACTGATCAAGCTGAAGGAAAAATGTCCAGTAAACATATGCCAAAAGTGTTTCATTTTCCGTTTGTATGTTTGTGTGTTTTTAAAAATTAATTACTGTTGAACAGAATAAGGCGCGATATATCTGATACACACAGTATGTTTTCAATTTGTGATAAATACAAAAGAAACCAAAGTATTATCTTAAGAATGTTTCAAATGGCGGGTGACTAAAATTTTTAATTCTAAATTTCACAAAAGTCGCTATTTATAACAAAAAGGTCTTATTGTGTAAAAAAATTATACCTTTTATTCTTAATCCATTGGCAACTTAATTGTGGATTGCGGAGAAAGAAAGAACGGAGATATTACATTTCTATAGTAACACCAACACACAGACACACACACACACACACACACACACACACACGCACACATTTATGTATGTATATAATATTTCTGTGCTATTTTGATGTATTTGCCTTTGACGTAAAGCAGTTTTTGAAACGTTTTTAAAATTTATTCTCTCATATTTGTGCCTATAACAATAAAAATGTATAATCATAATAGCTACAAAAAATAGAATTGATTTGATATTAATAAGGACACATATATTTTGTTGTTGCAGGCACGCGAATGCAATGACGTAGCTAGAATTTGGTCTGTGGGTGGGGGAGGGGAAGTCCGGTCGAGTCGGCTTCAGACAATAGAAGATACAAGTTAATTAACATTACTATATTCAAAGCGGTTGAAAAACGCATAAGAATATCCTGAATCAATCCTATTAAAGAGAACGGCAACAACACAATAAAAGTACGCGTTATTGAAACATCCTTTATAAGATACTGACTGAATTGATTTTCCTTTACAGTATTTCATATTTCAAACGTATACGCAAATGGTGTGTAATAATCCTGTGTGTATATTTAAGAATATTTAAGAATAGGTACAGCTATAATAACGTACGCAGCTGAAAAAATAATAGCCTAAAATAACCGAAAAATTAAGAGAGTAACAAAATTCGTCAACTTTTTCCCCCCGTGGGGGGTTCGGTTCAGTTCGTCCCCGTCGTAAATACGCTCCTGTGAGAATGAGGTAAATAAATCTTAAAATGTTGCAAAACGGTAATTTCATTAAAGATTAAAGAAACTCAAAATACCTTAGATATTAATCTATTATAATTAATCCGTATTTAGGTAAATGGTATTTTCGTTAGTACGTATTAGTGTGTGTGTGTGTGTGTATGCGTGCAAGTGAGTGTATTACCCAAGAATATACTCGCTTTTTAATTATACAGAAAATAATATTTAAGGCAAAATTTTCAGGTTGTTCTCTCCATTACCATTATCACTCTCTCTCTCTCTCTCTCTCTCTCTCTGCAATATAGGCATATGGGCATACACATTTACATTATATTATCAGCAAGTTTAGTTACACCATAATAGGGGAAATGTCAGTGTCCTGTCTGCCAGAAAGTTGAATATGTTTTGTTTGTGTGGTACACAACTAGCGCTGAAGCCTTCCCAAAAGCTGTCACTGGTGTTTGTTACAGATAGTGTAACACATGTATTGTCTGCAACGCGCACACGCACACGCGCGCGCACGCACACACACACACACACACACACAATTTCCGGAACACAACACATGGTCGGAATTATATCAGTCCGACTCGGTTGTTCAATTAGAAATTGAATTTTACATTCACATTCTAAGGACCACACACGTGTCCTCTCTACAGACGGTTGGTTTTGAGAAAACGGCCACAAGTCCGCTAATTTACGATAAATGAAACGCTACTGAACTCTAAGAGATAAAGTTTGAACTGTAGAGAGTAAACTTCGACCGTAGTTGTATCCGATTGCACGTCCAGTCTCCATGTGAGAATGGAGGATTGTCCGCATATGTTTTTTAGAAGCGAATTTTAACAGTACAGGATTTGGTGTAGGCTTAATACACCACAACGGTAGATACAGTAATTCGTGTCGTGTTTAAAGCCATAAATTCCGTACCCATTAGCAACCTTGAGCGGATCTACATTATATAATGTACGGGTTCGGAGGACAGTAAGTCACCGGACTCCAGATACGGACAAGGTTACTGGGAAGTCCAATACGTTATTAATAACGCTGAAGTCATAAACTTTAACGAACTTTTAACATTTAACAACTGAGTGGATACAAACTATTTAACAATTAATTTTAGTAGACAATTAATTGTAGTTATTTCTGTATTAATTAACAGAGTCATTTTAAATTAAATCAAGTATAAGAACTTCTAATTTTTAACCACTGTTTAATCAAATTTTTATAACCACCAAACCATATATTTGTTTCGGGAATATTAATTTATCTGCATCAACTTATCAATAGCGTCAACACTGTCTACGGTTGATTAAAATTTTTAATTCTAAATTGTATAAAAATAACAATTTATAACAAAATAGGTCTTATTATATAAAAAAAATTATACCTTTTATTCTTAATCCATTGGCAACTTAATTGTGGATTGCGGAGAAAGAAAGAACGGAGATATTACATTTCTCTCCTAACACACACGCACACACACACACACACGCACACACACACACATCTTTCCTTTGAACACATCTTTCTCTAGATGTTTTGAGTTTATTGCGGTATAGAACATTATATTTTATATATAATATTAATATTATTCGCAAATAATAAATTTCATCTGTGACACTGGTCCTAATCCAACTTTAAATCATAGGTCACAGCAACTCTGGTTTTTCTATTTAGTTTGATTTCCGAATATTTTTTAAGTAAATTCAGACCAATTTTTAAGAAATTTCCCGTACCGTTTTTTAAAATTTCTTTAGTGTTTTGCATGATTTAAAAATACGGCTACTTTTATCAAATTATTTCAAGAAAGAACGATTGTAAATCAGGAAATTAAGTCTATTCATAATAAAACTTTATTATATGTAATGTTTATTAACGAAAAATCATATGCGTAACAAAATGTTATTTTTTTAAACAGAAAAGTCTATATGATATTGAAAACACATGACAAGTTTTATTCCTTTAAGCTAATGTGTTTAATAATATTATATACATATCTAATACAATAGTAATAGTATTTAAAAAAGTTAATAATTATATATTAATTTCAAAACAAGTCTTAAAAGGTTATTTAATATAATGATGTGTGTCTGGTCTTAGTATGCAACATTCTGCCCGTGGAACTAACTTATATAAAGAATGTAGAACAATGAGACGAGGTTAAAACATGTCAGTGACTATCATCTATGTATGCAACGGTAACCACTGGACTTGACTATAAATGTAAACAAACGTAGTTTTCTTATCAATTGATTAGGTTTACCTCATTGACTTAGTAGGAGAGAACCATTTGTTTGTGCAATCCGTCAATATTAGAACAATATTTCTCAACGTGACTAGTCGTGAAGTCGAGAATCGATGGGTGGTGTCACTCTAGTCGCACATATACGTCTGTTTATGTACAGGATTAAAGAGTCCTGTAAGAAAAGGGAAACAACCAGGACCCTTATGGCGAGTTGGAGTGTAGAAAGACATGAGAAGGCAGCAGTTGGAAGAAGAATATGGAGAGGGAGAGAGAGACCGCGCGCGCGCGCACAAACACACACACACACACACCTACACACATATTGAATCTAGGATGCGGGAATCAATGGGTGGTGTCACTCTAATCGCACATATATGTTCGTGTACGCATGCACACGAGCGCGCGTGCACACACACACACACACACACACACAACACATACACATGTTGATATGATGATCATCACCAAAATACCACTGCTTCATTGGTAACTACGCGCCTCTGATTTCTCTCGTTCATTCGGGAATAATATATTCGTTATCGTAACGTAGTCGTACATATAAAGCCTAGTACGATAAAGCATAGTACTTTATCTTTTAGATATTCTTTATCATTTAGCTAATTCTATCTAAAATATAATATTCCGCCATATTGTATTACGATACTGAGTACTGTGTAATTTGTATGTAATTTATTATACATTACAATGTATGAATTTACAGAACATATATTTTTCTAAGAACATCCAATTGTCTCGTAAAAACTTAAGAAACAAATGAAGCAGTTCTTAGAATATCTTGTGGACGTTCAAAGTAAAAAATCATTTATGTAATATTTTACATCTGATAATTTGAAAAGTCGCGTGTATCTTTATTAGCACCTAGAGCGAAAGAACACTTAATATGTGAACTGAAAAAAGAGAATTCTCTTTCAAGAGGAAATAATATCATGACATCAGATGACGAAATATTTTTATCTCAAACAGAAGAAACGCCACTAAAGACTACCAGTAATGATTCAAGGAAATATAGAGTCAATACAAATCAACAAGAAATTTCTTCAGAAAAGCTACCAAAAATACAAAGAATTTTTTCTTTCCTCAAGATCTATGCGTGGTATTGCTAATGCTTTTTGTTTTTCCTCAGAGAATCGCAGAATCGCAAATATTTTGATTCGGGTTTAATGTCAAAATTGTTTGTTTTAAATCAAATGTTGATCAATACTTTGAAGTCATAAAATGTGATTTAGTACATGTGAGAAATTAAATATTAAAAATGTTATATAACTTTTAACACAACGTAAAGACATAATAATGAAATAATGTAAAGGCATTTACTGAATGTGTGAAAGGAAAGAGACAACTCGAAAATGTATATCTATAATTCTGTATTGATATTGATGAAGGTTTCTTCAAAGTATATCTTTCAGTATAGTAAAAGTTTTATTAAATTTGGTGTTAATGTAATTAAAAAACATCCAGAAATGAAACAAAAGAACGTTAGAAGTGGTCTGAACTTTGATTTATAATTGGTTCAAGACCAGCGTGTGACACAGAAACACACATCACACTAGCGCGTGCGCGCGCATACACGCGCGTGCATTACTTTTGTAACGATTTACGATCATCGACATGTTAAAAATGTAAGCGCCATTCTATACTGGTACCAGTCATAATAAAGTCTAAATCTTTTCTTTTATTTTCTTTTATTTATTTTCTTATGACAATGTTTTCTTTAATTCTCAATGTAAGTATAGATTAGGTTTATACACAGCAATTTTTAGTATCGTTGGAAAACATAATTTGACACGTTACGATAAAACGAATCAAATTGCATTGCTAGGTACGGGAGCACAATTCAGATCGTTGTGTTGTAAATGACACTTCATCCGAGGTTGGATTCAGAAGGAGGATTAATGTAATTTGTCACTGTTGACTTATTGACGCCACCATTGAGAAGAAACTCTGTTCAACAAAAAGTTGACTGATGAAATGTGAAAAAAGACGTAACCACAAAAAAGCGTTGCTGGAAAGTAGCCAAGTTTCTTAAGCACCGTTGCTATTTACAAAACTGATGAATGTTCTCTTTAGAAGACATCAGATCCTCTTTTACAACTTGTAAAAAAAGTGAATACTGTCAGCTCTAATATTACCTAATTTACAATGGTATAATTGTAAAGTGCGCTTTAAACACTCACTCTCTTCCCCTCTCTCTGATCACTAGATGGCAAACCGATGTCAATTATGCGGTGTGTCTATACTTGCCCGTTTACAGCCTGAGGTAACAATAGGTTCCATACATATGTGAGGAATATAGAATCGGTAAGTAGGTATATTACGGATGTTTAGTGAAAAGTAACCTAATATCGATGTCCAGGATGACATCGAAAAGAACAATTACTATTCCACGCACGCATGGGCGGGCGCGTTTATATGTTCATATTTATTATGTGATGTTAGAGATAGTTTTTATTTACTTAATGAAACTTATACGCGGAATATACTATAAAGGGCACACCTCTCATTCTCTCTCTCTCTCTCTCATTCTCTCTCTCTCTCTCTTACACACACTCACACACACACAACTACATACAAATCTTTTATTATTGTTATTATTATTATTATTATTATTATTATTATTATTATTATTATTATTATTATTATTATTATTATACTCTTCAAAGCATTCATATAGAAGGCATTGATTTTTCAAGTCATTTTCTGCGACTGAAGCTGCAGTCAGTTATCATTACTCAGATAACTATCTAGTTGTTATCACTGTCTCAAAACATTCAGTACAGTTGGATGTATAGAACAGTAATACTTTTGTTCACAGCATTTATAATAACAACGTAACTAAATGTAAAATAAGTTTGTGTGCTGTAAATAAGTTTTCAACTAACAAAAATATTTATTGTCCTGTACTACTTAATGTTGTGTTGTTTCTTCCTCTCTAGTTTAATTTTCTAACCTTCTTTCCGTTATAGTCACAGAGGAACACTCATGTAGACACAAAAACTTTATTATGATTTCTCAATGTATTAATGTTTTTTCCTTTATCTGTTGCTCTTCTTCGAGTTCCAGATTTCTCACCTTTCCGTCTGTTGTCAACTTTTATTTCTGCTTACGTTTATTTTTAAACAATTCTTCGTGTCTTCTTCATCTAATAGTGGGCATTCGGTAGTAACAGACATTGTGTCTTACTTAATGAAGTCCGATAGGAAGACGTAAAGAGAAGAAAACATGAAAACAGAAGAAACATAACTTGGAGTCGGAGTACGGATGACAAGTATGGAGTCAGTTAATATTGCTTGTTGAGAGGAGGAACAGCTGTATATGTCCTTAAACGACTTTGATGTATATGATGATAGTAATGTTAGTGACGGTGATAAAGATGATATTCACGCGCGCCCGCGCGCGCACACCCACACACACAAACGTCTAATACATTTAATGATATACATGTTATAGAACGGATGTTGGCAATTTCAATACTTCAGCTTCTTTCCTCTTCACTCATTTCTATTCTAACAGTTTTTTCTTTTTCTTACAATTAGGAATTTAAAAGCCTTTTAATTTTTGACAAAACGAGTTTCTAGCAGGCATTAAAAATTATTCAAGCCGACTTTGCCAAAAGATTAAATAGGCTATTATACAAACTTTAGATGGAGTAATATGAAATTTACAAGAACAATAATACAAGGTGTAAGGTTTCTACATACACTGACTAGCTAACTTCGGCTTCAGAAAGAAATGTTGCAATCAAATAGCTAACTTCCTGTGACTTTCCTCCGATTGTTTCTTCTCCTCTAGCCTTTTAGGATATCCCTGATAATTTGGAAACACATAATGTAAAAATGGTTGGAGTTCGTAATAACAGAAAAAATAAAATTATTAACAAAAGTGGTCGCCAATCAAAAAAGAAGTTGCTTCTAAAAATTCTGACCACTCTAATTTGCGGATCAACAGCCAAAAGCTTATCTTAAATTGCGAGTCCAAAGCAGCAGAAAGTCAGCCAGACCAAGAAAAAGCTGGAGAGAAAGAGTAGGTAATGGTATGAGGAAGAAGTGTGAGCATGATTTATAAAACGAGAAAAATGGAAGGTGGAAGTAAAAATTCCGGAGAACGTTGCAAACTGATATGAACACACACACACACACAGCGAGGAAAATTTTATTCCAAAGGACTGCAAATAGAAAGGTCAATAATACAAACACGCGTGTGAGGACAATGATAATAGACATCATTCAGATTCAACTGTTTATTTATTCAGGCTGAAGATGACAGTTTTCGCTGTCAAATAATGTACCACACCAGAAAATAAAAGATTATGTAGATTACTTTGAGTTATTTTTACCGAAGATAACATCATAATATAAATTATAATGAGTTAGGCATATTGCGTTTAGGGAGAATGAGCAAAGAAAATGTTTTAGTTTACTTAAAAATGAAAAGGCGTTGGTATTCTTACAACGCTTGAGTCAGTAAAGAATGAGCAAGATAGAAAGTTAAAGGTCGTGTCATTGTATAAAAGAGGGGGACTGAATATTAATGTTATTATAATTATCGCCTAAAATTGACGTTCGTCGTTATGTCTAAAAGTACATTGTTTCCATTTTAATTTAACTAACTAAACAAATACTTTAACGAAGTACAAAGGTTTTACCTACCTTTGACTTTACAGTGTATTTAAAACAGAGGACTTGAATATAATACTACGGGGTTGTAAACATTTTAATAATGGTTAGACTAAAGGAAAGGGACAGATAGGTTAAAAAGAGAGAGTGGGTGAGGGAGAGAGAGAGAGAGAGAGAGAGAGAGAGAGAGAGAGAGCTAAGCATTCTTCTTCTTCTTCTTCTTCTTCTTCTTCTTCTTCTTCTTCTTCTTCTTCTTCTTCTTCTTCTTCTGATAGTTCCTATCCGTTTCGGATGTTGGATATCATACAGGCTATTTTAACTTTCTGCACTGCTGTACGGAATAAGTCAGTTGTATTCATGCCAAACCAGGTCCTTACATTCCTCAGCCATGATATTCTCGGTCGTCCAACTCCTCTCTTTCCAAGTTCTTTTCCCTGTAGTATGGACTACAATAAGTAAAATCTCTGTTTATTTCGCATGAGATGTCCAGATACTGAAGCTTTAGCTAAGCATTAGTATAATCTTTTGCGGTACTGCATTTTATAGAATATGTAAACTATAATTCACAAAAAAGAAATTTCGTGACCGGCCCCCCCCCCACACACACATTCTAGATAATTTCTGATTTCAAAAGAATGACGCTGATTTAATAATTAATACAAAATTTAAAGCAAAAATGTATTTATTTTTCAATGCCGGTGTGTGTTTAGACCCATCGTTTCGGTCGTTAGGACTTGTCTTCACACTGCTTACGCATGCCTGCTCAGTCATAAAATGGTTTCCTCCTGAGAAATTCTTGACCAATTCACTGTTCTACAGTACTTCGGCGGATCTGCTAATCTCTTCGTTTTGGAGAAGGCCTTTTCAGACGAAGCAATTTGAGATTGCTAACGTCATCGTTTTATGGATAATAAACACAGTTATCACCTGCACCAGGACCAGCACCAGTATGTCAATAGTATTAATAACGAAGATAATGATCACCTTCAAACAAATTCTAGTTAAGGGCTGTTAGAACGTAGGAATTTCCAGTTGGTGTTACGTTTTTCCAACTGTACGTCTGCCCAAATCAGCTGGACTGGATGCAAGGATAACAACGCAAAACACAGAGCACTGTGGGCGGTTAGGTGTTGCCTTGTTGCTAACGTGGCTCAGCCCGCCGATTTATACTACAATATTGTTGTTTGTTACCAACAGTACGAAGACTACAGTGGTGGCTAGGTAGCCACGTTGTTTGGTGGTGAACTTAATACCGAGTATAATACTTACTGAGCCTTACAGTACTGACAAACAATCATACAAATGATGTGATGGTCCAAACGTTTAATGAGCAAAACATGTATAATTTTAGAAGATAGAGAAAATTACTCTGAAATTGGGGACGTGATGTAAAGTAAATCCACAGCAGAGAAAGAGAGAGAGAGAGAGAGAGAGAGAGAGAGAGAGAGAGAGAGAGAGAGAGAGAGAGAGAGAGAGAGAGAGAGAGAGAGAGAGAGAGAGAGAGAGAGAGAGAGAGGGGGGAGCGGACAGACAGAGACCTGGAAGTCTGTGTTTCTGAAGGAAGTTGTGCTGATGAAATCAAACATATTATTACAACTGGTAGAACAGTTATCCTCCGAGCAAACACAATTTTATTGAATAGCAGTATAACAAGTAAAGAGATGCATTTACGGAGCATAATAAAAATATCGTTGTACTTGGTTAACAGTGTAAGAGGTTACAAAGGAAAATTCGAATGTACGGAAAGCAACAAAGACGGATCCCTGAAGAAGTTTCACTTTTACACAAGATTTAACAAAATGAAAAAGGATCAGTACGTAACAAACTTGACGAAATAAGACAAAAACGTTAAGAAGTTAGAGCAAAAACGGAAGTTGATATTGAGGAACAAGAACGGAGCAAGACAATTAGGGTAAACAATTGAATTCTTGCGGGAACATAGTATTCCAATAGAAAGTTCCCCCCCCCCCAATTGTGAATAATATAATAGCGACCGGATGTGCAAGAAAAGGAGACTACCCAGAACGTACATTGCGAGGTGGAGTGAAGAAAGGCATGAGAAGGCAGCAGCTGGAAGCAGAATGTGGTGAGAGACAGGGAGTGACAGGGAGAATGAGAGAGACGGGCAGATAGACAGACAGAGACACACATACACACACAAATGGAATCTAGGATGCGAGAATCGATGGATGGCTGTTCATCCTAGTAGCACATATACGTTGGTTTACGCACGTGCGTGTGTGCGGACACACACACACACACACACACACACACGTGTTGATATGATGATAATTACAAAAAGACCACGGCTTAAGTGGTAACTAAATGCTTCTGATTTCTTCCGCTCATTTGGGGATAATATATATTCATGATAGTAACGTAATCGTACACATAGCCTAGATGTACTTTATCATTTTGCTAACCCTACATAAAATAATATAGTCTACTGTATTGCATTACCATACACAGTATTGTGTAATTTTAATCTAATTTATCATACATTACGACGTATGAATTTACAGATGGGGAAAACCTAAAAAAGAAAGAATTTTTATCATAAAATCTTTTCTTATATTCAAATATTACACTAAAAGAAAAAATATTTCCAGTCGAGCTTTAATAAAAAAAAATACACTATAGAACTTTTATCATGCCTTTAAGCCGTCCAAAACACACACGCGCGCACACGCACACACACACACACATACACATTGTCACCGGACAAAAGGCTTGCCGCATGACAACTGGCGCCAATCGTACACTCTAGTTATTTTGGTGGCCCTAAAAAGGACCGAGTGGCGAGAACTGTGATGTTGGTCGTGCCGCGCTGAGGTGTTCGGCGGCTGCGCCCGCTGATCGTGGCGTACTGCAGTCCTCCTCTTCTTTCGGCACCGGTTGTAGAGTCGGCTGCCGGCCCAGCGAAATCCATCGCTGGCGCGGAACGGGAGTGCGAAGACGCAAGAACGGCGGCGGTTCTATTCTTCGGCTGTTCCTTCCGGCTGGCTCCGCCCCGATGTCGTCCGAGAGAGGAGAGATGAAGTGCGTTCGATGGCGTGGCGATGAAGAGTGCGTAAAATTTTCTGCCGGCCCGGGTTTTATTGACTAACCGGGATCGCTGATTGGCTCGCTCCGAGCACGTTGTTTGATTGGCTCGCTGTGTCCACCGCTGGTACTGGAGAGCAGATGTTCGCATACTACTGCCGTCACAACTCCAAACAGAAATTACACTGTTGCACACCACTATTGAAAAAAATACTGATTAGCGTTTTCAAGGTTCACAGCTCATCATCAGATAAGACGGTTTTTTGGGGATTAGCTATGGGCAATAATGTGAAATAAAGGGATCCCGCAACATCTCATTAGAGCCATAAAAAATCTTCTGAAACAAAATCTTAATTGAGACAAGAAGATCGAACACAACTCCTCGTTAGGACCTGATCAATTGTGGCGTACGACAAGGGTGCCAATTAACTATTTTTCTTTTTAATTTACATACAGACGATTTAAGACACAACTGGGAGATGAAAAAGCTTACCGAGGCGTTTTACGGTCGGTCACTATGCAGTTGACGCGTTGTTGTTTGCTGGTAACTAGGTTATCTTGTCGAACTCGGGAAACAGTTTGCAGATAGCTATACAGTCATTGGATCGAATCTACAAGGATTTCGTATTACAGCTCTCGACACTGAAGTCTAAAGTGATGACATTTTATGGAACTGATCCCATACAAGCAAACATTGTTATAAATGATGCAAACAATGGCGTGGTGAATAAGCTACATTAGTTCAAAATGTGTGGGGTCTATTAGGAGTAATCTTAAGTCATCGAGTAGAGAAACACGCCTCAAGTTCGACAAAACGGTAGCCCTACCTACACTTATCTATGGGTCTGAGAATTGGATTTTAAGTGAATCTCAGTCCAGCATCATTTAAGCGGCCGAAATGAGATTTTTCAATCACGTGGCAGGGTATACTCTACAAGATCGCAGAGGAAATGCAGATACGTATCAGGAACTGGGTATACTCGATAGGTTTGCCCAATTTTAATAGTTGGAACATTTTAACTGAATGTATGACTACCGGAACCCAACAAAACTATTGAATTGTAGCCAGGGGACGAAGAGGTGAGCAACGTCCAGGAAGCATTGGAGTGACCATATTTAGTCTATCCGTTTTGAATCAAAATAAACTACTTTAGGTATACTGTTTCTATAAATTGGTATGATGCTATTTTTATATTATGAAAGCTGAAACACCGAGAAAAATTAACCAAAAATAGAAGTTATAGGAGAGACGAGATTTACTATGACATATTAAGCACCGACTAAAAGTTACAAACATAGTGTTTCGGGCTTAATTGAAATCAGCAGAAGAAGAATAACATGAAGAAGACAATGAGAAAAAAAGAAAAAAGTAAAAGAATAAGATGGAGAATGTGTAATTAATGAAGACATACTAGTATTCATGAAAACAAAAACAGAATTTATGTTCGTTTTTCCTCTTCTACCTCTTCCACCTCCACCTGCCTTCATTCGGAATGGAATTTATAATGTTGAAAAAAGGGAAGGGAGAGTGATAAAGAGAGAGAGAGAGAGAGAGAGTGAGAGAGAGATTATTGTTGTGAGGGGAAGTGCTGGATTATTCGGCGATAAATTAACGTATCAACAGTAACTAACAGTTGGATTTGTAACAAAACTCTGTCACTTTGGCACAAAGTTATGCTGGCACTCCGTTTGAATTAAAAAGTCATTTTAAGATTTATTGTATAAGTTCTGACAGACTTACGCGTCGCCAAATTTACAAAGCGACAGAAGTTAAGTAGGAAGGAGATATAAACTTAAGTACGGGCGGCACTAAGTACTAAGTTGTATTGTACGTGTCATACATGTGTGAAGAGAATTATTCATTTGACAAGAATTCTAAAAAAAAAATAGTTATAAAACGTGTAATTAGAAAGAAAACCAACAAAGTAAGAAGAAGATTAAAATATTTTTTGGGGATACAGTGAAGAAAGTAGAGTTGGAAGAAGAAGCCTGCAGAGGTGTAGATATATTGAAAAATTTACAAAGACATTTAATCCAGTACAGATGTAAAACAAGGTTGCTAACCTCAAGAAATTTTAGAGATAGGAAAAGGAAAACTCGTAAATTTGTGTATTAAGCACGACTCTATGGCTCCAGGTCACTAGGAAGAGAGAAGGAAGAGGAATTAAGAAAAAGAATCATAACCCATTACATACTTTTGAGACATAACGATACTGAAGAATGTAGAAGATTGTATTAAAGTAAAGGTAAGCAATAGTAAAGTGTGTAAGGAGAGAAATGAGAAACAATACCTTTCCAGAAGGATGTAACTATCGCTGTAGATCTTTTAACAGATATTATATCTATATGAATACGATGTCAGAGGTAAAGATTGATGTAAGTGACAGGACAAGTCCGGATCAAGTTATTGGAGAATCGTTTGTGAAACATAGAAATCAGTAAGCGAGTAGCAGAATGAATTGTTAACTTGAGAATATTATCACGGGAGTAAGATCAAAGTTTCTAGCACAGATTATACGAGCCGTACAAATTAACTCCGAGTTCAACAGAATTATTAGGTTAGGACACTAATGTCTGGTCTGTTATCGCGTTGTGAGTGTAAATTGATTGAAATTGTAAAGTATGAGGTGTAATATGTTTTTCCGTCCATGTTGGTAATCGAACCCAAGTGGTTTTGTTAGTGAGCCAACAAGATAGTTACTATCTTGTCACACCCCTAAAAAAAGTATTTTAAGAAAATATCCTCTTTTTACTACCTTGGCCTACGATATTTCGTTTCTTTTCAAATACTATACTCTTCACAGATAAATGGCGCTCCAGCAGTCACTGTTTACCGCATCTTGACATGGAGAAGCTTTTGTATTGGAAACAAAGGATTGTCGTGCAATGACACTACACTGAGAACACTTATGGGGGCAAGTCCCCAAGTGTTCCTTCAAGTCTGCACCCATGTTTTACAATAAATGTATTATCTCTGTCGCAGACATAATAAACAGACGTAGCAAATGATTTCTTTGTATTTTGGACTGACGTAAAATTTGTGTTAGTTGTATCATTAGCCCAGAGTAGATGGGTTTTTGTTTCCTAATCAATTTAAACTCACCGGTTCTATTAAAAATATCTTTACAGGGGCGTAACGAGATAAAAAACGATTATATAATTAAAACATATGCATACATTTTACAGATTACAAAGGGTTCAAAAAAAGGATTCAAATCGGATTTTATAATTAACAATTCCATTCATTTTACAGAAAAGGTGTTAGGATAGCCAAATATGCCAAAACTGAAGGAATTGTTCAAAAACGTTTGCAAAAATTCTAGTTTATTAAAATTCGTATTTTAAAAATAACAAAACTTTCGTAAAAATATTTACCAATAACAATATTTGTATTTTTAGGAGCGCAGTTATTTAAAGTTTTTTAAAATAAATGTAAATCTTCTGTATTTTGATCATTGTAGTAGAGTGTTATAGCTAAAGTAGCTTAGCATATTTCTTTGAAAAACTGGCACACAAAACGGGAATAAGTGTCGAAATTGCAAAATACATTTTGAGGAGGTCTCAAAACTTTTCTTACAGTCTGTTACTCCTTTTTCGGTAAGTCAGCTTACAAGGCACCAATATTAAACAAATTCAGTAGAACAAAATATACAGTGGTGTACAACATACATACGATCATACGATCGCAAACGATTCAGTACAAATACTGTAAGTATTCAGTAAGTGGTTGCGTGTAATGAAGAAACGGTCATCTGTTAGCGTAACTATTAGTATTTAATGTCAAATTTTCTTTTGTTTTCCCTTAGTAGATAGTCGTTTTTCCTGAAATCTCGTCCTTTCTAATTCACACATTCAATCCTATTGTTGATTGCTTTGAAAATGCGTCTCTATTCTTCTTGTGGTGTAATCAAATATCGCAACTGTCTATTTTCTTACTTGCAATAATTTTACATGATAACACCATTGATCCAAAACTTTAAAGTGCTGGCTATTGATGGTAGGATCATTTATTTTTGTCTAAATATTGATTGGCTAAATATTTCTGTCACCTCTGTTTACTCCTCCTGAGTAATCTGTAGGGAATCTTTTCATATAATCTAGTTACTCTTGGGAATTCAAAATATTGTATAAACTAATTCAACATATTTTACATAATTTTATATACGTTCAAATGTGTACGTATTATTTTGGATTCTACCCAGTGAAATGAGATATTTCAAGGCGGGCAGCTGAACAAACTAGAAGTAATAGACTGAATTATGAATACAACCATCAAAAATCAGTTTTCGCAGGAATCAGATGCAAATATAGTGGAGAAGAGAGCACTGAAATGGTTCGAGCGTAACGAGTATAGAAGAAAGGTAAGCAAACTTCAGTATGGAAGCAGGGCCAGAAAGAGGAAGAGGAAGAAAACCAAGACTGGAATGATGTGATAACAGAGGGGGCATAATTTGCTTGACACTAAAAATTATCCTTGGTTTAGCGGTGACTGCTAATTAACGAGTGATGGAAGATTTTGTGAGGAGGTTTTGATAAATTAGTACAAACATTTTTAAAACCTTTGTGTCGATTTTTGACGAAACGTATTGTCTTTACTAGAAACCTTATACAGGAAGTACAGAAGTAATTAATATGTCTACACATGTAATGAGTGTTTTTGTGTGCGTGTATATAACGCATGAAGAATAATATTAATAATTGCAAATACTTTAATCTTCATATGTTAGTACAATATGATTATAAATTCTCCACATATTACATTTGATTAAAATATTAGTACTGATTATCTGTTATTAATTATTCTTGTATTAATTGATTATTACTCCTATCGGGTGTCCTGATGATGAAAATAAATTTTCATGAAACGTTGATACAAATTTATTTAAAATCGTGAGTAGTCAAAGACCGAACTCTAAAAGAACCTTTTATCACTCGAAGTTATAAAAAATATAGTTTTTACAAGAGACTTGTGGCCTACTGCTAGAAGGCGTAAGTTTTCACTAGAAGTGAAACACTTCGCCCATTAAAGGAGGCAGTTTAGGAAGTGGCTGAAGGACCCCTACGCTTGACGGCAACAGGTAAAGGAAAAAATAAGAATAAGAAGAAAAAAGCTTGCAGGTATCTTCTCATATGATCTAGCTATACATTAGAAATTATATAATCTTTTCTATCTTTTCACAGAAGAAACCGACATTCGATGATAACTATGAAACTTAAAGGCAGAACATCTGTAACTTGGTAAAGATTGTTAACACTATTAATGTATAAAATTTCCGTTTCAGCGGTGACAAGACAAACGTTTAGCGACTAGCGACTGTTGGCACGCTCATGACTCGGTACACGATACGTTCATAATATAAAAATAGTATTCTTTTTAAGACACAAACTCGGATGTCTTACTTGGTTACTTTACCTTGAGCACCTTTAGTCACGGTAATTGTTCCAGAATGTTCTTTGCATATAATTAAAAAAAAAAACTGTTTCACATACAACTGAAATTGACAACGTTGACTGAACTGAAATCTAACTCGTACCTTGTTTTCTTTTCTGTGTTATCTTTTTATTTTGCCTTACCATAAGAAAGAAAGGCGAGTAGACAGAATAAATGCATAGCACAGTGGAGACTACAGAACATATAGATAAAAAGACCAGCTCAGGCAAGTGGACAATTAAAGAAAGTCGCACTTGATCTAAATAGACGAATATAGTAGCATACATAGTAGAAAGAATGGACAAATTACGGAGAACCGTTTGTCCAATGGTGGCCAGAGTTAGGAGCGTACACGTATGTTAATACTTTATTCAAGCTTTACAGACTACACATGAGTGTATCGTGCGTTCGTTCAACCCTTTAGTTAGGTTGGGTATCGTCTATACGGACTACCAAACGGTAATACCTAATCAATTGTACGCCAGAGCACACGTGGGGTCGAGTGCCACTTCATATCTGTACAGTGTAACGTAGAACTTAGTGTTGTATCACGTAATACCGCTTACGTGATCTCAAAACGTTTGTACTCGTATACGTAAATATTGTTTATATCGTGTGTGCATTGCCTACCGACTGAAACGATATCCACGCATCTCACCAATCGTATTAGTTCGTGACACTTCGACTTACAGAATTCTGTTTGGAATCATGCTTGCTCAAAAACATCTTTATCATTTTACAATGATAACTGAAAATATTGCTACAAATTTGAATTTTATAACTGTCGTTGTGCATGTTTAAACATTATTTACTAAAGATATCCGTTCGCTTGTTCCACTCGTAATGAAAATGTCTGCCAGGACCGCCTGTGCCTGGAAACAGAGTATACAACAATTTATTTAGTTTATGTTTTATGTGAGCTTTATGTTCATTCAAACTATTGCCAGCCTTGCAGTTTTCTGTGTAACTGTAGACCTAAAGTATGGAGATTGTCCTTGAAATTGTATGGAATATATAAGTTGAGCACTTGTAAAACGGAAGACTAACGAAGAGGCGAATCCACAAAGTCGTTTGAAAAGACAAAGGCTATTGTTAATAAGACAAAATTGTCTATTTAAAAATACTGTTAAACGAAAAATCCAGTAAGGACTAGAAAGTGATAGAAGAAGAATAAGGTAAAACATATGGAAAACGAGAAAGTTAAATGTTTTTGTTTATTCCCAGCAAAGAGCGTTTTCTATTCTCTCGCTGCCGCAACAAGTAAATCTAAATTAGATACCGTGCAATAGGAATTGATTCTATGTGCTGAATAAATAATGAATTACTCAAAGACAAATTAATTTTAGTTGTTTATACTTTACATGTAATTGGAAGGTTCCTTAGTAGTTGGTAAAATCCTTGCCTTTGTGCTGTGCTTGGCATCGTGGTAAAATGGAATATATTTTACTGTGGTATACCTTACCTTATAATATGCAAAACATGTGTATAAATCCTTATAAAATTCACAGAAACGGGTAAAATGTGGTATTAATAGAACTCTCTGCCACATCGAAGCTATTTTAACGTATGAAAGAATGTTTAAAAAATTTGCTAATATTTTCTAATATACTCGTTTTTGAGTTTAACACAAATTTGAACAAAAACTAGTCTTAGTAAAAATATTTAGTAAATAACGATTCGTTGTAGCTTCTCGTTTTCTTTTTAATCAACACAATACACATTGGTAATCAAACTTTACTGTTTATCTTGATCGTTATACAGCAGGTGTATCGCTGTTAACGCTGCCGAAGGCTGTTTTGGAACGTACAAATGAGTATCGATCAAACAAGTGTAAACAAGTGTAATTGACACTGGCTGCAGAAACAAACTGAAAGCCAAATAAACGTATTGTTACAGTATTGCTCCAGCTAACGAGCTGTAATATAGAGGGTAAACAATGGAAAGCCAGTGTAAACACAATGGCTTGTTTCCGTTAGCTGTGTTCATTTCACGTAGATCGTGAAAAATCAACTTAGTCACAGGGTTTATAATAAAGTAGCTTCCCAAGAGTCACTGCTGTTATTTCTAACGGTTGCTCGTTTTTAAAAATATTCCATAATTCCGCCACCCTAGAAACGTTGTATGAGATTTAAAATAGAATGAACTAAAGTAATTTACTTCTATTTTATTTAATGTGTAAAGTAAAAGAAAAAAGAAAAATGATAAATTATAAAAAATACTGTTATGATTTTTCTAACTTTTAAATACTATTGAAGATATATTAAAAGATTACACAGATGTAAGGAGAAACTTAAAGAGTATGATTAAATTTACACAATACACAAATTCACATCTTCGTGACAGATGTTTTAATAAAAAAACACAATATAGAAGAAGACAAAAATATATAGTATTAAAGTCAAAAGTATATCTCCTTAACTTATGGATCGAAATGTGGACAACGACGGTGACAGACAAACAGCATTACTGGCTACATTGACGGACACCTTCAATGTTCTGGTGATCGCCAATAATGTACGGATTAAAATGAAAACACTACCAGCCAAGGGTTGTCGTCAATGCAAGTGCTGACAGGCTAAAGGCAATCGAGAACAACTGTTTTCATGGTATGGATACGTTGTGTGTAGCGTGACTGAGGAACGGCTTCCATGACAATTGTTGGAATGTTCTCTAGAGTACTAGACGAACAGGAAGATGGTTTGTAAAGAAGGCGTTCAATAGGCAATTAGTGCAGCATTTTTGAGCCTCAAAATACAAGTGGATAGAAGCGAACACGTGTGTGTGTGCGTGCATTAGAACATTTTTGGACTGCAATAACCTATTTCCGATTCTTCATCATTATTATCGTCATCGTCCGTCCTTCTAATCTTCGTTGTCAGTTTCACATATGCTTATTGCTAGACACCCTCATGTTCCAGTTACACTCTTAAAAATAATTTCAGTTACGTTTCAGAGAATGTAATCATATAGTCCCCTCTCCACCTAGTGTCTTTTGATATCTCTTCACTATTCGTCTTTTGTCTAACCTTCTTGTCTCCTCGTTAGCATTGTTTCGCCTCCTTGTCTAGCCAAAATTCCCCCTCCCCCAACATCCATTTTATAATTATAGAGAGTCTGTAAATATTATCATATATTGTTATGTTTTATGTTTTTATCGATTGTTTTTCTTCATCTCTTTGTATTACCCAGGTAGTCATTTCCACGTTTCTATTAGCAGTCTGTAGTTTTTAAGTTATTCTAATGTTATTCGTGTCAACGTTTTGGCGTAACAGTCATTGCAAAAGCTCACTTGATAAAAACATCCTTTTGTAAACATACTTTATGCTTACAAGAATACGAATGTTTTTTTCCCTAAAGGTCTTATTTTTTTAGTGTTTATAATTTTTCTCGTTTTTCTTAAAACTTTCAACCCGTATTTTTATTAATAGTTCTTGCCATTGGATATATTCATTCTAACCTACGCAGGCCGAGAAATGTTAATTTTATTAAAACATGAGGTGGTGGTTTCCATGGAGTTTTGTAACTGTTTGCGTACAGGGCACGTAATTAGATAGATATCAGTTTTTTAATGTTAATATCTGCAACGCACACGTTTTTACATTTTTACTCAAACATAGCAAAACGAGGTGGTTTCATTTCCGAAAGATAAAGGGTTATTAATATCCTCTCTATTCAATATCTTTTATGCTTTTTTTCTAGCCGCCCGCATGAAAGTAATTTCCGGAGACAAAAAAAATGTAGTCTTGTGTGTTTTCCTGTTTACAACAAAACATTAAAACATTTATGGCCTGAAAATAAAAGAATTTGTCCGATAACACTAACAATTTGTGCAAAATATTTAACAATGCTAAAAACTAAATTCTTATTTTATTTGAAAACTTTATTTTCATTCACTTCTATTTGACTGTCTTCTGCTGTGTTTTATTTTATGTAATATAATTTTGATCGATTTTTGGCAAAACATTTGTAGTATGAGCGTTTTTTAATGACTAGTATTAAAAAAAGTACCCAGTGTCATACTTTTTACGGGGTTGAATACATCGATGTTTAGACGGAAAGTTGTCACAGATGACAATGATCCAGCAAGGCTCTTTTTCTTATCATCCAACATAATGCAGTTTACTTTGTATCGTAGAGATTTATTTGGAAACACATTGCTGTCGCCAAGTTTCAAAGACAGGCAGATTAGAATAAGTGGCCTAGAAAAAGAAAGATGGTGAACCTAAATGAAGTTTTAAATTTACGAGATTCAAGATGTCGTGTGATGAAAAGTTGCATCAATAAAAGTAAGACAGTACAAAACGACCAGTCTACCGTATTAGTGACAATACGCCGTCTAAATAAAAAAACTCTCTGAGGGTACAACGTAATTAATTGTTGTCTCAGGGCCAGTTACATAAGCTGCATTTTTCGAAAAAAGAACGTGAATAGTAGGCCCCCAATTGGCAATGTATCTTGAGGTTAATGTTGAAAACTGAAGATGTTAGCGATGACCACAAAGGAAAGTTGACAAACAGAGTGATAACACTACCATATACTTCGTCAGCTAAAAGAGTGCAAACAACACTTCGTCAGTTAAAACCTGCTGCCGTCTTTAGGTATCAGAAGAAAGTCATTCAAAAAGTTGTTTTGGATTTCTATGGATTAATAAAAACAAACGGCCGTAATGTTCATATGGAATGCGACAAATAATGAGAAATCTAAAGCTCTAGTTGATTTAACTCTTATCAAGTAGGGGATTGTTAGGGGAAATATAATACCCAAGTACTAGTAAAATGATAGGAAAATACCAGATATAATTAAATCACTACCGACTCGGAACACAAAGTTTTTTATGGATAAAAACGTAAAAGGTTTACCTTATAGCCTGAACCAGTTTTCACTCATTGTAAGCTTCGTCAGAGGCTGCTATTAGGAGCACTGTCCGTCTTGTTCTTGGCGACGGTGTCGACTTTAGAAGGATCGATGTTGTGTGTGAGATGTGATATGTTTAGATAATGCGTGTGATTTGAATTGTGTCTATTCGTTTAGGATGTCGTTTTAATGTGTTTTTGTGTGTTGTATATTTTCAATTGCTCAAGAGTGTCTAGTTTTAGGCCTTTTGTATGTACGTGTAGAATATCCATTTGCTACTGGGAGCGCTGTCCGTCTCGTCTTGTTCTTGGGGACGGTGTCGACTTTTGAAGGATCGATGTTTGCACAAAATCATAACCTTAGACTGCTGAATACGAACACAACAACAGCATAAACTTTCTAGATCTCTCCATCACAAAATTTGAACACAGACACAAATTCAGTATATACAGAAAACTCACTACAACTGACACACTAATATACAGTTCTTCCAATCACCCAGTAGAACACAAACTAGCTGCCTTCAGAACATTGATACATAGACTTTGTGTTCCGAGTCGGTAGTGATTTAATTATATTTAGTTAATCAACGGACACGTCATGGACAACGAAATCCAAGAAAATACCAGGAAAAATACGCAGACATACTGAGATTCATTTTAATGAAAACCTTAGAACCTTAAGGAGAAGACTTACAATATGAAAGACAAAGAAGACTGGAAAAAAGAAAATTTAAATTTAAAGGCATCATTTAAGAAAATCATTTTAGATATAGTACAAGAAAAAATTTTTAAAGTAGTTCAAATATCTAAGTACATTTTCCAAAAAAATAACTTACTTACATTGCAAAGTTGACGATAATAATCAGTACAAGAAGAGTAACCAGTCATATGTATGAAATATGACTGTAAAAGGAGAAACGTCTTTCTTCATCTGAACCTTGAATTTATTTAATGAGTTCTAGAGTACCGGTACCAATTTTATAATTAAAAAACAGACACTTCCCAAAAGGTTTACAGTAAAATACACATACAGATTATATTCAGATTTTAAATTAAAAGGGAATCTATTACTGATAGCATGAGTTCTGTAATTTGTTTATTAAATTATGAGAAAATATGTTTTTGTATGATGGTGATGGTGATAATGATAATAACAAGAAGAATAAGATGATGATGATGTTGAAGCAATGGTCTGACTGTGAGTATATGCTATAAATAGAGCTACATGATACAATTTACTACGTCTCGGAGGAAAAAAATACGTGGTAACCTATCTGGTTGTCTGGCTCAACTGAGACAGATGCACGTCATAGTGAGTGCCGCACACTCTGGTGTCAGTGGGAGAAATCACCTTTACGTTGCAAGTTACAAGATTGTAAGTTGCAAGGTTGTAGTAATGAGCCTGGAGTGTTACATAGTTGTATAAGCGGCGCCGATGCCTCACTGATTTTCTTATCGTCACGGAGACGGTACTTGCAATTGTAGAAATTTCATTCCACACGTTTAACAAACGACATTTCAACATTATCTTTGCCAAACGAATAGCTGTAGAAAACATGTATGAGTTGTAGAACATTCAGCTATATTAAAATTATTAATTTTTTTATTGCTGTTATATCAACTGAACATTAATAAACATTGTTACTTTCCCAGCTTATTATATTTTTCTGATGTGAAAAAAAAAATACATTTCACTTTGTGGTAATTACGGTGTACTAACAAATACAGTAATAAAAAGCAAATACGAAAGTTGCATTAGTAAAAAAGAAGACAATTATTACAAAAGAAACAAAAAACTAAATGCACAGACGAAAACACTTATAACACAAGTAAGGCAAGGAACTGCAGAAAGAGCAGAAATCCAGTGGCGTAACTCCCGGGCCCGCAATGCGGGAGGACCTGCGGAGTAAGGGGCCCGGGGAAACATTCTTCAGTTCCTATCGTCAGCTTCAGACGGACAGTTAAATTAGAAAGAATCTAAACTCTGTCTATCTGTTTTATAGAATACTCGATAGTGAGCTCAAACTCCGGATTTTGCTACTGAAATGTTAAGCATCAGAAGAACTCCAAGAGGAGACATCAAGAAATAGAAGTTCATAAAAGAGATGGCTGATCTTTTCCTTATTGAAAACTTCGCAGGAACAACATTGCCACTGACTGTTGCTTCGGCTGACCGAACATTCTTCAAGCTGAAATTTATTAAAAATTATCTGCGTAGCGCGATCCTTCAAGAATGGCTGAGTGGACGTACTGTACTACGTGTGGAAAACGTAATAGCTAGAACAATCGGTATTAATGAAATAATAAACACTTTAGTTTCTCACAATACAGTAGAGTGGCGACAGCTTCCAATGAAAGAAAAGTATATTCAAATTACTTGAATTTCATATTACTATGGTTTCAATATAGCAATGATATTGAGATAAAATTGTGCCTTATAATTGATAGAAATCTTCAAATTACGTTTTTGTTTTACTATGAACTGAGTAGTATTTTGAAATACAAAAATCCTATTTTTGTTAAATAAAATGTGATTATTTGAGAATATTTTCTTTAACTTCAGTGCTAGTATTAGTACTATAATAAAAATGTTGCAAATTATAAAGCTATTAACAGATGACAGAAAGTCTGAAAGGTGAAACAGATATTTGGTTTGTTTAAAGTATGAGATTAGTTAATAATGTGTAGGCTATGTCATACAATTAATATAAATATTCTTCATTAATATAAAATTTAATAGAATTTGAACTTTCCCAAGATGCATGTGAGTTCAATATATGACAAAATTATAGTAGGTAAAACCACTATATATAGTCTCATTATTACAAGTTTTTCAACTTTGATCAAATACACAAAAGATACTAAATAACAAATCAAACTATTCATTCAAACAAAGTTATATTTTATTATTGGGTATACATCATACAAGAAAGAACGCTTATTCTGTTTACGTTATACAAGTTTAGTAATTGCCAGAACTATAAGGAGGAGGTATTCAAGAGGAAACAATGGCATGAAATAATTAAGGCCATTAGAGGTGCCCGAAAAGTATTCCTGCGAGGGGCTAGAAAAAAGAGTTACGCCACTGCAGAAATCAACAGAATTATCAGACAGAACATTTAGGACGACACAGAAAAAACAGGAAATTTAAATAAAAATCGTTACTGAGTGGAATAAAAACATGAAGAGTTTGAGACTCAGATTTGCAAAATATTAGAAATAAATGTTAAAAAATAATAATGGAGATGCACAAATAGAAGAGAGTAAAGATGACTAAGAGACCCTGAAGAAGTAACACAACAATACTACAGAGGTATATTCAATGCAAAGTAAAAACGCCTCAAGAAATTCTAACACTAATAGAAATTAGAATATAAAATGTCAAATCCGGTATACTAACACAAATAAATAAATAAAAATAAGAAAGGCACTTAATAAGAAATGAGAGAAATGAAGAATAAGAAGTCATCTGGAAGAGATGGACTATTAAAGCACTACTAAATTATTAAAAACGGTGGTAGGTTATAATTAATGTACCGATACTGCACTTGCTTATGAATAAACATTTATTGAAAAGAATATTTACAGTAGTTTGAGAGAGGCTGCATTTCACTATTATTAAAAAAGTTAGAACGAATTATAAAAATTACCTCTCCATAGTATTACTCAACTTTATGTACAAATTACCAACCAAAAAGTTAACAAATAGATCAACGTCAGAACTTGACCGGACACCGTGTAGGTCAACAATGTGGACTCAAGAAAGGCTTTAATACCCGAAAATATCTCCTGGCGTTGAAAGTATTTATCAAACAGACTAATTAATACTAGACTTCTCTTTTATAACCTTTATCAAATTTGTGATAGCCTTTGATAACGTATAACATTGTCCTGTAAAGCCCTTAAGAACAGCCGATTTTATATAGATTACATAGTTAATTCTAATCATACAGGATGTTTCGGTAAGTTTCTGCCATACTTTAGAGAATATTGAAACAATGAAAATAGTTTATATAAAGATAGGGATGGGAAACTTTGTTTTCTACTGGTGACTAATCAAACACTCTAAGAATTTTGTCATAATAACTTTAAGGGAAAATACAGAATCAGTAAAATTAAAACTAGCAGATACAACAATTGAATCCAACCAAGTTCTGAAAAATGTATTAAAAAATTTAATATAAATGAAAAACATTTAAATTATTTAAGTAGTCTAAGATACGCTACTGTAGCATTAATAAGAAATAACACGGAAGAACTTGCGTTTATGTTAAGAATCTCTACCTGAAAGTCACAATTTCGATATACAAATTTTTTAATCAAATAATAACTTTGCAAACGAGTTGTTTAAAATTTCTGCTAATTTAATAAATCTAAGCGTTTTGCTTTCATTCTTTTAATAAAAACTTAAAACGAAACTTAAGTTTGGTGTGTTTAGTATTGTGGTAACGTAAAGTTGGGGTAGAAGTTTTTCTTTGAATTAAATTTCTTGTCATTCCGTCAGAGTTTCAGAGATGGATTTATGTTTAAACTTAAATTGTAGTTTTTTGTTGTCTTGTATAATATATTCTTGTTAAGATTCTTTAAAACGCTTAAAGTAATTAATTTTTCCCTAAGAACAGGATTTTTAGGATGTTCCAACAACAAAATTGAAAAAATAAATTATTTAAATATTTATTTAAACCAACTAACCATTTAATTACTTTAACAATTAATAAAACATTAATCTATTATGTTGTTATTATTAGTAGAGCTTAGTTTTATACGATTGCTGCCTTTACATACAGCATCCTTGGTTCTACAGCTCAGATCAAGCTTTGGCCCCCAAAAGAAATTGCCTCTACTTATTCCTGTCCTCACCCATCCGCCACCAATTCACTGCGTCCAGCTTCCTCGCATCATTGCCAACCTGATCCAACCATCTGTTCTTCGGTCTTCCAATCTTCCTTTTTCCTATTGGCTTGTGTTTCATAATTCTTTTTGCCGTACGTTCGTCATCCATTCTCTGAACGTGTCATGCCCATCTTAATCTATTAATTTTGGCAAATCGGACAACTGTAATGTCATTGTACTTAGCATATAATTCATTGTTATTTCTCTTTCTCCAGACTTTATTCTGTTGAATTGGCCCCTAAATCTTTCTCAGTATCTTTCTTTCAAACACAGCTAGCCTCTGTTCATAAATATTCTAGAGTATCCAGCACTCAGAGCCATATGTCAATACAGGCTTTACCAATGTCTTATAAATCGTGGCTTTAATTTCTGTGGTTAATAGTGTTACTCGGTCTAACTGATCGTCGTATGGTACAGTGGAAAACAAAATATAAGGCACCAATTACGTCACTAATCACCAGCTTTAATTATCACAGTTAAACAGTTTGAAATCAACAAGATAGTCTCTTACAACAAATCAAATTAAAAATTTTCACACGCAATAAAACTGTCTACTAATATAAAACACAACTGTATTACAATTTTCAAGCACAATTATAAAACACATAACACTTCGCCACAATATTACGAACCGCACTCCAATAAATCGCGACTCAAACTGAACTGAGCATCGCTGAGTACTTGTATTTATACCCCGCCGAAATACCAGAATATTCCATACTGCAAGTCAAGAATGATACTAGAAAACACCAGAACGTAATTGACTGCGGTCTTGCACACAGCGCGCGCGGCCGCGCGACTTCTTACACAGTCTAGCTAACGCGTTGAGAATCACGTACGGACACACATTACAGCCGGATTCCACTGGAACATTTGAGAAACAAGTTGATTGTTCTGTAATGTCGCAACAATAGTTTTGATTTAAATGTTTATTCAGCTCGTAATAGCTTCTATTAGCAGCCAGAATTCTTCTTTCAATTTCTTTTGTGCAGTTATTCTCAGCATCGACATATGTCCCCAGATATACGAAGCCTTTTACTCTTTCAAAATTATAGCTATCTATTAGTATATTTGAAATATTATCGTTATTGCTTTCCACAGCCGTAAACTTTGTTTTATTTTCATTTATAACAAGCCCCATACTCTTAGCAGATGACTCAAATGCTCTAAAGGCATTCTTAAGATTATTGTCATTTCTGCTGTTAATATCATCTGAATATGCTAGAGCTGGACTCTTTTATTAAAAATATGTCCTCTTGTTTGTATTCCAGAGTCTCGTAATACCTTTTCAAATGCAAGTTGAACAGTAGGCAGGCTTTGATTAAATTCTAATCTGGCATTTGGAGCTGGATAGTGTAGCTCTCACCAATCTGATTAATTTATAATTTTAGAGGAATATGAAGCTCTTGCATGGCTTGGTAGAGCATGTCTCTATTAACCCTGTTATATACGGCTTGGAAGTCTATGAATAGGTGATATGTCTCCACTCCGTATTCGAGGGTCTTTTCAAGTATTTGTTTGAGAGTGAGTATTTGGTCCACAGTAGATGCTGCCTTTAAAATATCAAAATATGACCTAGAATTATGTAAAATATGTCCTATATAAATAAAAAGTATAAGAAAAATCTCTAAACCCACACAGTAAAAAATTTGTAGTTTTTTGATTTTGTGTATTCCTTTTTAACAAAAAGTTATAAATAAAAATATTCTACCTTAAATTATTTTCATTAGAACTACTCTGAATGGTGACATATATTTTCAAATTTTTAAAAATTGAAGGTTCTGCTCTTAGCTGTGTGTAATTATTGAGTTTCAGTAAAGTGCTTTCTACATTACCTGACGTAACGGGAGCGAACGTGAATAACGTTAAATTATAAGGGAGTAGTTTTGGATTGCTTCCATCCAATTTAATATTTTTTTCCAGTAATAAAGTCATAAACTTGTCTCACTGTGAATATTTCATATTTCCTTCAAGTAAAATTTGTAATTTCACTCTTAACTTTTTTAACTGCTTCACCTTTTGGTTGCTATAACTCGCTTTAAGTATCTTTCACAACTTTTAACGCATTATGAATTTGTAAACTAAAGTTACAGCCAAGAAATAGAGTTGGATAACACAATAAAGGTACATTAAAGTAGACAAACAGCTGCATTCTTAAACAAACAGCTGGAAACAACTCTTGAACAATTTTGATTACATTTGGATTACTTCCATAAGAACTACTACAAATCGTTTCAATATCTGAATAATTTGTAAAACAACAGCTTGCAGCATCCAGCCAACTCCCCCAATGTAAGGAATTTCTAATTTCGTAGTCTGTACCTTAGTACTGGGGTGAATTGGCGAACACCGTGCCAATTTTTCTACTGTTTTACACTGAAAAATGGTCGGCCCAAAACGTCTGTGATCAATGGAAGCAGTAGATCACGGCCTAACAGCCCGGCAGGAAGTAATTTCAACAACCCCCAATTGTATTATGACGGTTTTGGTGTGAGGGGGTAACGATGGTACCTCTTCTTTAAGCTTAGTGGAGAGGAGCTAACAAAAATAGTTTTAAAAAAATCTAGTTCTAATTAATAGTTGTATTGCAAGTTTTTAACCTCTAAATATGTCACTCTGTGACTTTTGCCATAGAATTTTAGAATCTATAGCCTTTTGCTGCCTTTGTTATATGAACATCCGTTCCAAAGAGAAGCACATTATTTTCTTATATTTTGAACCCACAACAACAACAATTTTGTTGCATTGTCAAAATAAACAGTTACAGACGACTTACTCACCTCTTCCAACACCTCAGTATCAGAAATACTTCTGTTTGATGGTCCTTAAGCGTTCTTTCAAATAAATTTTCAAATTTCTGTCTTGCATGTCGCTGGTTTTATGTATGGGGACCTACATCTTAGTTTTTACAACACTATTGTATCGTCGTGGCAGAATAGTTCTTTTCCAATGTAGATTCTGTGGGAATGGGATGTGCAGAGTACTTTTCACAGAGTTTTTGAATACTCGAATGCAAAGGAAAGTTTGACGATACAATCATTTACAAAGGATCATAAAAATGTCAGATGCAACTATATTGCCAGATTGAGGCGTATTACTATTTGGCTTCTCAAATAGCAGTCCCTGTTTAGATTTTGAGGTTGCTGTAGTTGTTTCTGAACAGCTATTTATGCACCTCACAGAACCTACAAATTAAATTTCCCCATTCGCATTAAAACGATTTTCTCCGAACTCTTCAACGGCACCGCACAATCGCACACTAATGCACATTTTTACCTTAGGTATGTTAATATTTTAATGAACTCTTCGACAGAAAAAAATGGAAGGCTATACCAAAAGAGAAAATACATGTTTCAGTTACACAGCCGTATTAATTCGTTGCAAGATAAAGGTTACAATTTCATGAACAGCCCACTGCGCATATCCATTGCATTCATCAATAAAATTTGTTTACGTACCGGGTACGTATAAAAATAACTAGTAGTCATAACGATAATCGGTGATATTGCAATTGACGTCACACTTGTAAGAGCTAAATTATAATGTGCTGTTCAATATTTTTCTTATCTTAAATTTTAAATTATAATTTTAATAAATTTAAATAAATTATAATTATTATTACAATTAAGAAAAGGGGAAGAAAGACTAGTTAATACCAGCACAATGGTATTTGCGGTAGTATAAATAATAAATAACATCTAGTAAAACATACAAGACACAGTCGAGTAAGTTCAGAAATAAGCTTTTATAAATGCTTTTGCTAAGGTATAACGGAAATGTAAAAAAGGTAAATATATGTGTTCGTTTGACATTATACGACATGTCATATTCTGTACATCCGAGACTTAACTATTGTTTATGTAATTGTTAAGGCTTAACCGCATTAGTTTTAATTTCCCAATTTATTGGAATTTATTTTCATTAGTGTGTATTTAAATACTTATCGAATATACTGACAGACGGCATAACTATCCGTATCTTGTTTAAGTTTGGTTCTGAACATTTCTAATACAGTATAAAAATGTTCTTTGGCCACTCTGTTCTCTCATACTGCATCGAAAGCCTACACGTTCCATGGCTCATCGCGTAATTGTAATGTACCCTTCTACTAAGTAATGTTATCGTTTGCGTATTTGTTGCTAATCGTTATGTTTATATACTCGTGTGAACTGTACTTGTGTCGAAATAACTGAATATCATGCAATAATAAACATAAGTAGTCTGTTAATTGGACCGTACGTTCTCTACCGTTCTACTCTATCTAAATCTGATTCCAGTAAATGTACAAGTATCAGGATAACTAATTATCTTTCCACCTAGTGTCTGAGACCAGAAATAATATTTAAATTTAATAAAGTCTGTATTGTAAACACATTAAAATTTGCCCAATTACGTTGTAGTAAAGTAATTTGGTACACTAAAAATTTGCTTTCTATGCAATGAAATAAGTTAATTTTTAAAAGCCCTTTTTGTATTATTTATTAAAATGTCTTTACTAATGTGATAGAGTCTTTACTTTAAATAATTAATTTAAACAAAAAATAATTAAAATAATTATTTTAAATAATTATTTCACACACGCGCACTACACACGCGGTTAAGCATCCTTACGCACCATTTCACAGCTCTTAAAGTGTTTTACAAGCCTAAAAATACTTAAAACTAACATGTTTTACAATTTTCCTTACCAACTAATATATAATGTTTGAACCTGCAGTCTATATTTATTCACACAGCGCCTTTATATGCTATCATATGCTTTACTCTCTGCTACCATTCCATATGCAATTAGAATGTCCAATTAAGTATATTATATTTTATTACATAACATACACCGTTTATTATAAATAAGCGTTAATAAAATTTAAGTAGGCAATTCCATGTAAACGGCTATTTATAATTAAGGGCCGTACTTGCTAAATCCCACAGTGTTTTCTTACACAGGACTGTCTACAGTCGGGAGAAAATTGTGATTTGCTTCCAATTGTGAACTATAAAGACTAATCACATAAACATAATATAGTTAAAAATAGTTTCAACAGCTATTTAGGCGGTATCTGTCCACACCTATTGAAATAAATCACAGTTTTGTGGAAACAAGTATTTCATCAATTTTCAGAACGGAATTTCCTGTCCCAGATAGTTCCCCATTAACGGAAACATTTTCTGAAACTGAGAGAGTATAAATTTAAAAATTTAACATTCCAAAAGTCACATATGTCTTAAGAACACACACACACACACACACACACACACACACACACACACACACACACACACACACACACACACACACACAAATAAACAAAAATGGAAGTCCCCATGTTTATTCTGCAAAAGTTCAACGTCACTGGTTTGTCAGTAATGAGCCATGTTATATGCTATATAATACGGAAATTAGGTAATTGTTATGGTTACAATTTTGAGAACTAATTATTAAGAGTGAGAGAGAGAGAGAGAGAGAGAGAGAGAGAGAGAGAGAGAGAGAGAGAGAGAGAGAGAGAGAGAGAGAGAGAGAGAGATTTAAACACAGCATACTCACTGGAGATGTACGAAATGATAAGGTACTCGACAATAGTGCTGAGTGTGCTACTTATTACATAATTACATACACATTTTAATGAACACTACCAAATACGTAAGCTACCTAACTGTAAAATACCCCGGCTAAATTTTTTATCCTGGCATTAAAAATGTGTGAGCCTAAATCAACTCCCAGCGTCTCTTTTGTATCTTTATTCTTCCTCAAAGCCACTGGAAACCATCCCACTCATTTATGTTTATTTTTCTTACTGTCCATTCTTCCATATTTTTTTAACACTCTTGGCTGTTCTTTTGTCCGTGAACTTTTAATATACTACAACTATGTAAGATTTTAGATCTTGTTAAATGCAGTACTTTATTGTCCGTTAATTCTGTTACTTTATATTATACTCGATGCCATGGGATGCGATCTGCCAACGATGCGACATGCCCAGTATACGCTTTGCTTATCTTACACCACTGCTAAAGAACTTTTAACTAACTGCTAAAATGTGTATTTAAAAGTCAAGTTTATTTATGAGTAAGCCACTTATAATGTTGTAATTTGAGATGTTAATGTTAGCTTTTGGCGGAAAATGTTTAATTCTTGTCTAGTCACACAAAAATTGTTGACAGTAGTTAGATACTGATTTATCTATTCCAAAATATCTATTGTTTTTAATTAATAAAACTAAAAAATACATATTATTAACAATGCTTGTTATTAAAATAATAACAGAAAATTAAATTAAAACAGTTGTTTTAGAGCCTTGGGTGTGTGACTATTAAATTCCGTCAATCGATGTCATCGAGGGTAAGCAATTATTTCATATTATTATTAATTTTCGTTGATGTTGATATTAGACTTATCAAAACAAAGCTCCCATTGTGTTGATAGACTATTATAAACACTGGCGTGCATATTAATTGTTAAATGTAATTATCAAACGTTTATTTAAATTAAGCATATATACGTATATGATTAAATAATTGTAGTATTTCAAAGAAATACTTATTAGTGGAGCGCTTTAACATTGTTTCATAATTTAATTAGTTCTAACAACGAGGAAACTGGTGTTATATCGAATATCACCGTGTGATATACTGTTAAATTTATTATATTAACCAACACTGCAATCGCCACAACCATCACACTACCATCATCACCATTTGCTAAAATAATTTAGGCCAAAAACAGTTAATGATTTAAACCAACATAAAATATGTCAAAAATGAATTAAGAGTAAGATTTTAAGAATATATAGAACCTAAGAAAAGTAAAACAATTATGTCCAAGAGTATTAGGAGTAATTATCGAACGTGTCCACACTACTTGTAGGAGATTAGAATCTCAAATATTATGGAGTCTTTTAGGTCAATATCACAAATTCCCCACACTGTTCTATAGTTTGGTATGCCGAATACCAAGACAATTCAGTTGAATACAACAGGGTCCAGAGAGTAGTGTTTTCTGGTGATCCAGGGGATATTGCCGCATATCAGAGTACCTAACGTTGACTTAAAAAAGTGCAGAATTTGAAACTGGAGCTTGCCATTTAAAAGCTACAGAAAAATGTACAAAGTCTACCAGCTACCAACTAATGTGTAAGTAATTATTTCCTGTTTGATTGCTAATTTTAGCACATTTCGTTAAAACCTTTTCCATTTACATATCGCAGTTTTTATGTTATTTTTGCGTTCATGTTTAAATTTTTTCACTATACTTCTCATCTTGACAACAGCTGTGTAACTAACTCCTTGTGTGTTTTATATAACATAATGCATCTAGCTAGACTCTAAGAAAACCTTGGCGTAGTCCTTTATAAATATATTATACAAAAGTTTGTTATTTTCATTTTCTAACATTCGATACTTATCATTCCAGTAAAGCTTCTCATTTTCCGTTGGCCTGTAGGGGGTCGGACCTAATTCCAGTACAAATTTTAAATAATCTTGAAATATTTTTTAATTTATACTGAAACTCAATCAAAATCTTTTTAATCAAGATCCAATTTGATTACATTTTTGAATGAAGGAATGTTATTAACGGCAATATAAAATTAATTGCATAAAATACGATTACAACTGTCATCAATAAAACCTTTAACTGATCTAGGTAATTTAACCCGTAACAGTAAGCGATGAAGCAATTTTAGAATTTATTTAACAATTTGTTAATTGTGTCTGTGTCAGTGTGGATCGTTTTCCACGATGTCCATCCGAGCTCTGAGATCAACCAGTCTTAATGGATACTAGCTTCGTCAGCAGAACAAGTAACATTACTCTACTTATGCGCCATGTATTTACAGTAAATAAATTATAGGATGATACACTAGTGACCTAAACTCTGTCAGCAACGTAAAAGCGTAATTTTAACTCAACGCTTGATGCGCAGATTTGTTTTTTAAATAAAATTCCAATAGTCATCTTAACATTTAAAATTTACAATTGTCGGTAGTAATGAACTAATCACTGAAACTAGTAACCACAGTTCATAAAAATATGCAGCTTTACAGACGTAGTAGTACATTGGAAAAAATTTCAATAATAATAACGTGACAATTTGAAGTTAACTGTGAGGGTAATACTGATCGAGTTATCAGAGCCATGGTGGAACTTACACGACATAGGCCCTACGTGTCTGTAAGCACTTAGATATATCACTGATTTAGCGTCTCTCTCTCTCTCTCTCTCTCTCTCTCTCTCTCTCTCTCTCTCTCTCTCTCTCTCTCTCTCTCTCTCTCTGCCTTAGTCATGCGATACTCTCGGTTGATAAATTAAGTTTCAACGATTGTCGCTGCTTAACATCTCTCAACCACTTCTTCCATTCATTTCCCAATCACCGGCTTAGAATTGTGTCTTTTTAGTTATTCTAGATCTGAAATATTTAGCCTACGAGAAACGAACAAGCTGAAGCAGAAACTCTCTTATTTTGAAAAAATAATCATAAATTGTCAGCTCTGGTTGTTAAAGATAAAAAACAGATCTGGATCTGTAACAAAAAAGTTGGGATAGCCAAATTTTACAAAATGTAGTCTTCCGTTCAAAATCGCTCACCATACGCATGTTTAAAATAAGCATACACAGTGATTAAAGCGCCATGTGTCGACTTGTAAACTCAAGTGTCTGGTGCACGAATGCTGAAACTGAAGGCCTATCATATCTGCACTCATGCACGTAAACTTAGAATAAAGATCTTATTTCATTCGATAATATGATCAAGTACACTTAAAAAAATATTACTGTATCCCTTTCGTTTAGTAAAGTATTAATCGTTTCTTTTATAGTCATATCGTAATGTTAACTGCGACCGTAATATATAAACATAATGATAATCATAATAGCAATCGTAAACGCAATTGCCATTGTAATTGTAAACATAATAGTAATTGGAATTGTAGTCTCAATCCAACCGCAACCGCAACCATAACCACAATCAAAATAAAATAAGTAATCATAATTATAATCAGAATCATAGTCAGTTCACATGCACAGTCATCATAATCGCTGCTTTCATCACAATAATAAAAACTTAAAAATAATAATATCTTAATCATCATAATCGTCATAGTTGTCGCCACTGCCATTGTGATTAACTTCAGCAGAAATGCCTTGTAGTTTTTAATATTTTCTGGAAATTAAAAGAGTAGGGAAGGGTTTTCTAGAATAAAAAAATGTTTATTATAGACTGCGATTAACAATAAGAGCTTTTGTTTGTTAAGCATAAAGTATTGTTTGTCAGAGCCTGGTTATTGTAAGAGAAATACATAGAAAGGATACTAAAATATCAATTCCCTTGGGACAATGAGAAGAAAATGCAACACAAAAAGTATTTCACATCTCCACAGGGAATTTCCTTCTTTTATTTGTATACACTAGAGAAAAAATTGAGAAGGCAGTTACTGGTTAATTCTGAAGAAAATACAATAGCTGAAATGTTGAGTGTACCAAAGTGCTAGTGGCTCCACTTATTTCTTATAAATTGCTTTTTTACTTACCTCCATAAATGTGTCCATACTGTTAAGGAAAATCGCATGTATTGTTATACTTGCACACTGGAGACGAATCGATGGTGTAAATTATCATGTTTATCAGACTTTCATACTGTATTACATCTCTCTCTCTCTCTCTCTCTCTCTCTCTCTCTCTCTCTCTCTCTCTCTCCGATTTTTAATACGAATTGTATATAAGAGATAAAAACAGTTACAAATCCCGTTAATTACAAAAGCGCAACCCATGTTGACAGATCAACACTTAAAACCTTTATTAATATTTTCATCAATAAGAATTCATTAGTATAGCTGCTTGTATATAGAATCAGTTCGAGAAACTAACTGCACTGCAGACCACCTGTATTTACGTAGCTCAGCCAAGATTAGCTGCTACAGTGAAGACGCTAAATGTAATGAAGACGCGAAATGTAATGAAGACGCGAAACTACAAGATATTTTGACTTTAATCGCGGCCACGTCTCCGGAATGTGCAAGCGTCAGCTACTTATTTACTCGTCACAAGCTTTAAGTACTGTGTGTATCTTAGAGAAGAGTAAGAATGTTACGACATTGCAAACAATTGATAAGAAACTTTGTATATTATTAAATTTAAAGGTTATACGGAGTGTCAAAGTTGTCAAAATTGTGTGAAATGGTGCCTGATGATGAGACAGTTAATCATCATTTGTAGGGCGAGTATATACGAAAGTGCGGTGTACTTAAAGGCAGTGCAGTGTCAGTACATATATCGTTAGTGAGGATGCAAGTTCTTAAGCTTCCACGGCCGGCTTCATTACTGTTGAAATTATTGTCAGGCCGTGGTCCACACTTGTCGTTATTGACAGACGTTTCGGTCCCACCACCGGAGGCCATCATCAGTGTCTAGATTTGCACGATGCCAACCAATTCATATCAGAGATAAGGTAGAGACTACGTGTTTTGCCTTTATTTCCGAGTTGTTCGAGACTGGCCCTTGTTAGGACCAGACTCAGGCTGTTCTGAGCCAAGCCCCCTTCACCCGTATGGGTAGTAGAGTTGGTTGGTTGGTTTCGCACGCCAGCGCTGACCGGCCGTTGAAAAGGTGGAGATACCTGAAAGTAAAGAGAGTGCGTCTGAGTTGGTGATGCTGTGGTAGCCTCTAGAAGAAGGTGAGGGGGTGTTTTAGTGCCAAACTTCAAGACATAGGCGACCAGAGACGAGCAGCGTGTGACGCTAAAGATGGTGGGAAGCGTCGTAATGGCGTCAAGGGATCGGTGTGGGTTTGTAGGATTTATATTAGGTATTTATGTTTTGTGGGAAGTAAATTTTACTTTATTATTGCGTAGTAGGAGTAGATGATGTTTGTGGACGGGGCAGAGGAGTTGTGTACAGTTTAGTTTATTTTATTTTATTCAGTTTGTCGATGCCACTTTAGCTCATTAGTCGGGTCCAGGGACTCTCCTGATGTGGGCTCTTCTTCGTAGATTTCTGAGTGGAGGGTCCTCCCCAAGAGCCAGGAGGAGGTTGATGAGGAAGTGGGGGCGCAGAGTATGTCAAACTGGTCTACTGATGGGAGTGGCGATGGATTGTATTGCTCTGCGGGTTTTGGCTGATGTGGTGTATTTCCAGTGTATTTTATGGAGAAAGGTGTGTAAGTCAGGGAGTGATGTATTCACGACCTATAAAGCAGTGTTGGAGGTTTTGGTGGGGAGAGTACGGTGGTGTATTAAACGTAAAGCTCGACTTCTTTGATGCTGTAGGGTTCGAGTCTAGCTGGGTCTGCTGTCAGGAGGATCGGGTGTGCATATGTCATGATAGGTCTAAGAATTGTCTTTAAATCCTGCTGAGGAGTCCACTGGAGCAGCGGTCGTTTCTGCTGAGGATGCGCAGTGATCAGAGACGGGCTTGGGCTTGGTCAGAAATTCTTTTGATATGCTGTCGCCAGGTTAGAGTGGTCTTAAGGGTGACTCCAAGATATTTGCAGTCACGCTTCGGGATTATATTAGATGGGCCGACACGGACTGGAGTTCTGAAGAAGTGTCTCATTTTACGGCCTGTTAAGTTGAAGGCGCACAGTTGGGTCTTGTCCGTGTTCACGGAGGTTCTCAAAGTGTTGCACTATTCGAAGAATGGCTCAGACTTGGGCAGGTCGGCCATCCTGGATCCCCGATGGCCCTTTTCTAATGTTCGGAGGGAAGTGACATCCAAGTATTTAAATCTGAGGCCAATTATGCCAGACGGACTCAAACGACGGATATCTAGAAGTGGTAAGATGTTTGCGGGATGAGTTATACTGGATGGCGTTGATCTCCCTGACCAGCTGGTCGTAGATGTTGTACTCAGGGCGGAAGCCTCCCTGAGTACTGGGTAGGACGTTATGGTTTCGTAGGTGATGATGTATTTTGGCGACCAGTATTTTTTCAAATAAGCTGGAGAATGAGGGAGTAAGTGACATGGGGCGGTAGTTTGAAGTGAGTCTGGCTGATTTGAGTGGTTTGGACATGGACATTCGAGGCACGTATCCTAGCTAGAAACTAGTTTTATATAATTGGGAGAGTGCTTCAAGTGCTACATCCGGGAGAGCTTTCAATACAGAGCTTTATTCGGTATGCTGTCTGAGGCTGGTGATGAGTTGCGGCATTGCGGTAGTTTAAATTGAAAGTAGTCTGCGGTAATAGGTGCACTGGTCGTCTGCGACCAGTGGATGGTCGTAAGGGCATGTAAGTCTGTCGTCTGGACGGAAGAGTTCTTTGTGTGTGGTTAGAAAAGTGTTATTGGTGTTTTCTGCTATGGCGTCGAAGTCCAGGCTGGTCGGATAACTATGCACCGACTGGAGTGTATCCCGGAAGGCGGCAGCCTTTTCGCTATCGCTAACGACCAGGCGGTCGTCCAGCAGGCTAGGGGTAACATGTTTGGGAGGGGGGTTTGTGGAAGCGCTTAACTTGCTTCCAGAACTGTACTTGATTGATGTCAAAGGAGTCTTGTACTGAAGTACAGAAGCTCTCGAGACGCGAATGCGGAAATTTCTGATGGCAGTCTTCACAGCGTTCAATAGTCTTCTGTATTCCGGGCGGAGCTGCTCGTTTTGCTGGTCTCTGTTCAAGAGACGGCGGATCTGTGCAAGAACTGGGGGGGGGGTAGTCTTTGTTGGGAGTGGCGGACCTGTTTTGTGGGAATGGCGATAGTCATCGCTTTCTGAATGGCTGTGGTTGTCGTAGTATTGTAATCGTCTGTTTCGTCCGGGGTAGCTGGAGGAGCTGGAAGCGGCGAGGGCAGGGACACAACAGCGTGGGAGAAGAGTGGCCAGTCCGCAGCGTAGTAGTAAGTGACGGCCACTTGGCGGGGCTCTAGTGGTGGGTATTGTACGTGGCCGTAGGCGATGGTAGAAAGAAAGGGAACTTGGTCAGATCCCTGATCGGGGCGATGTCAGCTGTAGTTATCGGGGCTGGTGGGCAGTTGGGCCGGGGTGTCTGGCTGGCGGGTGGGTGAGGTATGTCTTGCCTGAGAAGGCCCACTTTTACAAACTTTTGTATCAGCATGATCTAATCGAAAGCAGCATCAACCAATCAGTTGTGCTCCCAACCCAACAACGACAACGTGGACCACGGCCTAACAGCCCGGTTGGTAATAATAATTTCAATAATGGTTGTGAGAATAGTTACTGAAATATAGACTGTGAAAATGGCACTTACACCAAAGTGTAGTTATTTTCAAGCCACATGATATGAAAGTATTTGTTTAAAGATCCAATAACTTAGCATGAGTGTTCTTTATAATAAATGTTTTACGAGACATGAGTTCAGTAAAACTTTATTTTGCCTTTTCAAACAGAAAAACACTATGTTTATAAACCATAAGGTGATATAATAAATACTTGCAGAAAAAATTTATAATGATTTATAATGATATCGACCAACAAAGGTATTAAATGAAATGTACATTAATAAATAAAATAAAATAAATACTTGCATATATGCAACATCATAATTAAAGTATATATGTGTGTTTTTGTCTATATATGTACACACACACACACACACACACACACACACACACACACACACACACACACACAATTTCACACATTATTTTCAATATTCTTTCTTTCAACTTTCATGAATAATTATTATTATGTTAATATTAAACCAGTACTTCAAGGACACTTACTTTTTCATTTTATTACAACGCTTTCAGGGACTGATAGGACTTTTTTCCTCAGTGCTTGGTACTCCTGTCTGCTTATTTTGCTTCTCTGGTTCATTTCTGATTTTGTGTGTGTATGAGGGGAAAGGTGTCTGCATTGTCAGCTTATTATTATTAAATAATTAGTTGATTGTTTCAACAAATATAAAGTTACTTGGTGTGTATTTGTAGTTGTTCAGTTATAACTTCTGTATATATAAAGGTTTCCTAAAATGCCCAGTTTTCCACGTATTGCTATTGATTTAATAAGTCTAGCAACATTTATATCTAGTAATGGATGTTTTGTTTTTATGATATGTTATGCAAGGTTGCGTTATATAAAATACCTCTTGAAATAATATAATAAATATTTCTTAAAAAGAAAGATAAATAAAGCAATAAACAAAAACAGGAAAAGGTTATACCATAAAGGCAATATTTATATCGGGACAAAAGTAGAAAGAAAAATTATTAACATTAATTAATTATTAATTATTAATTATTAGTTATTAACATTAATTATTATTAACAACATAACACAATTAAACATCATAGGTTCCAATTCCAACAGAATCTGGACCTCAATATCGTACACTAACCAGATATAAATAAAATATACGAAATCCTAAAAAGATACAACATAAAACAGCATACAGAACAAACAAGTGCATAACTGCAAAGCACCTAACAGATAACGTATATGCAAAATGGTATATACGAAACATAATGTTCTACATGGAATAAAAGAAATGGTTCTGTCGTCGAACACGCGTCAGAAGTGAGAACTTCAGTGTCGAGTGGCGAGTGAACTGATTCAACGTGTAAAACGTTGCGCTTATGTATTACGAGTATGAGTGATTTTGCTATACAGAATTAAGATTGAAATAAGAGTGAACGGATAATTAAACGGATTTTAAGACAACTCTATTAGCCCTGGCTTTGGAATTTCTTGCTAAATATTTTTTCATTTAGTTACATAGTCATGTGAATAATTATATCTTATCGTTATTTGATTTTTATTTTCATATCTACATTAGTTTTATGACTACAAAATTATAGTTTCTGTTCTGTTCTACGTAATTATTTGTCAGCTTTATACTCTCATATCTGTAAAGTTTAATTTACACAATCTCTATAAACTTAATATTTTTTTTAAATGTGGTCCTACAGACTAAATTAAAATTAACGTTTAATTTTCGTGATTGTAAAAATATTCCTTACAAGCGAAATACGTAATTTTATGAATGGACGAGGAGAGAGCATACAGAAAGTTGGGGACGGAACATCCAGTGTACAACCAAGTGAAATCATTCGTTTTAGTCCGAGTAATAGCGGAGAGAGAAATGGAATTCAATTTAAATTTCCGCTCATGTTGCGGATCGAGCTACGTAGTTCGCCAAATGGAACCGGATCATGCAGCGCTATCTCCGGCGTAACGTTTCCCCGTCGTTAGTTAATATTCAATACAAAGTGCTGTAATAACTTCTCGGTATTCTGTGTTCATGTTTGGATTATCTCTACTACCATTTTATGAATAAGTTTATGAACCTTTCAGGAAACGTTAAAAACATAGTGTGTGTAGTATTTAGTAAAATCAATCAAGAACCGTATAAGCTGTTTACAAAAATACAGAAAACAAGAGTCATTAATTCCATTCTACAAAAATAATTATGATCTTTTGGCAGCAGAAAATTGTACGTACGTTTACGTTTTGTTTAATAAAACTGCTATCTAATGACTGCAATGTTCCAACAATAACCTCCTGCCTTTGACATCCATCATCGGTGTTGGAATTATGCTTGACGTTTCTAATCTAAGGCCGCCTACAGAGTTACAACGTATAATAAGTAGAGAAAAAAAAGGTAACTGAAGTTACAAAAGGACATGCCATCACATAACACAAATAAAAAATGAGTAAGCACCCCTTTTAAATAAATTAATTATGTATATTATGTTGTTATTTAAGCTACTGTACGGCGTAATCTGAAAACGAGCTGAAGTGTGAAGGGAACCAATGGGGAAAACAACGATAGCGAAATAAAAATTATTCTGATTGCGTAGTAGGTTTCTTAATATTCAAGCTTATGTTATTAAAACTTGTTCTTATTAAATATCTATTTCAAAACTGCAGTGAAATAGATAAAAAAATGTATATATTTAGAATTGCCATATAGCAGTAAAGAGATAATTAGAAGTGCCATGAAATCGAAATGGAAACAACCATCGAGAAAATGTAGATAGGATTAATAGACAAGGAAGGCCGGTAACACTACAGAATAAAACTCTTGCCAAAAAAGAATTTTAGAATGACAGTATAAAGGAAAACAAAAGGGCAGGGTCAGCTAAAGAAGGAATGAGCGTAAGAGTGTGGAAGCTAACCACGATGGAGGATCCGTCATACAGACAGACTGATAGGCTTGTTTATTCATAGCGCTACATGTTAATGTTTGGATTTACAACTACGTAACGAACAGAACTTTCTACAAAACACCGAGTATGAGCTTGAGACAGAGAAAGAGAGAGTGAGAGGGGAGGTAGGGAAGTAAATAAAATAACTAAGAGAGACAGCAGCAAAAGAGGGAACGGAGAAAGGAATTTGCACTCTCGAGTAAAGAAGAAAATGAATATTTAAAAGGGTGTTGTAGTTAAAATTAAAGTTAACAATATTTTCGAAGAAAATTACTGATTCGTTGTGCAATATATGTTTTTTTTTAACACCAAACGTTTAGCCTTCGTTCAGGAATTTTGAATGGCTCGACCGATTCTTACTAATAAAAACAACGATCATCATCATTGTCATCATCACTGCAGAGATTAAACCAAGGATGGTTTGTTCCGGTGTCAAACAGGCAAAGTCTAGAGCTGGTCACTCCAGCGCTTCCTAGAACGTCCCACATCTCTCCGTCCGTGCGTGAGTTCATTCGGCAAAGATGTCCCCACCAATTCACCCAATACTGGGCAATCCTGTCGTTTATATTCATAATATTTAGTTCCTACCGCATATCTGTGTTTCTTCTATGATCACGGAGAGTATACCCTGCCACGTGCCTGAGAAATCTCATTTCAGCCGCTTGGATATGACTGGCCTGGCCTTTCGTTAAAGTCCAATTCTAAGACCCATAAAGAAGTGTGGGAAGGGCCATCAACTAGGCGTAGAATTTTAGGCGTGTTTCTTTACTTGCTGCCTTAAGAGTTCTCCTGATGGTCCCGCACATAAGGTTGAACTTATGCAACTTATTCACAACGTTATTACGTGTATTATAAGACACACTGTAGCCCAGGACAGTACCGTCTATAACAATTTTTTCCCGTACGGGATCAGTTCCACGAAAAGCCATCATCTTGGTCTTAAGTGTGGATACTTGTAATCCAGAGTCTTTGCAAATTCGATTTAACAAATGTATACCCATCTGAAACCTGTTTTCCGAGTCCGACAGAATAGCCTGATCGTCCGCAAACAACAAAGTGTCAATTCCAGAGTGGCTAGTCATAAAATCCTCTGGAAGATACAACTGCCAGTTTTGTATGACATCGCCAATATATAAATTAAAAAGAGAAGGTGACTGTGGACACCGTACAAACAAAGGTGTTATCTAATATAAGGAAAACAACGAAAGTTAGTGAGACAACGACATTCGTAACCAATCAGGTTTGTAGAATCAGAAGGTGGACTGATTAAGATTAATCACTTTACAACAAAATGAAACTTGACATTTTGGCATTGCCGTCAATGGAGTACTTTCAATTAAGGAAATTAAATTTTCTGTAAAAATGTTGTACCCTGCTTACATCAGCTGCTGCAGAGTTTGGCCGTAACATTTGCGATAGATTTATTTTCGGAACTGTTTTAAAGACAACACAGTAAACCTTTCAAACAAAACTGATGTTGCAGACGAGACAAAGACGTCTTACAATAGACATCGACATTGCCACCGTGAAACTTTAGACCTTAAGTACGTTACACGATAATAGTGTCTGCAATTCTGTTGCAGATATTTTTAGCGTCTACTTTCTGTTTTTCTTTTTCTTCCTCCTGCTCTTGTTTCAATTTTTTCTTTACAGTTTACCCACATTTCTTCAATCTATCATGAAATATACCCACATCAATTCTTAATTGCGCATATAATAATCTACTGATTACAACATCAATAATTTTAATAAATGTTTGGCGTTAAAGCATTCCACACACACACACACACACACACACACACACACACACACACACACACACACACACACACACACACACACACACACACACACACACACACACACACACACACACACACACACACACACACACACACACACACACACACACACACACACACACACACACACACATTGCAACAGTACACAGGATATGAAAGTCATTTAAGTGGATTACTACTGCTACATAACATTTTATGATGGCCATAGACATGTTTTAAATTGATTTTGTTCCTTCTTTGTAAAGTAGTCATAAGTTTTGAACCAAGCTGTGTTTAAAAAAGTATGTTATGTCAAAATGTTGACAATTTTATTCTCTTTTATGTCATATGTAATATTTGTGTGTAAGTGCGCGGGTGCGCGTGTGATTTACATTTTATTTAATAATTTCGAAGAAAATTAACATTTCGTTCTGAAACTTGGACAGAGTACTCTTATGGTTATAAGATACATTTTTCATATACTCAATTCTCCACACCTATAATTTTTATATGTTTTTTTTAATGAATTCAATCTTCTTTTATTCTCGTTATCTTCAAGAAAGTAATAAAATTTATAGATTAGGTCTGGACAGGCCTTTGTAGAATCGGACAGAGTTTAAGCCTGATTTCAGTCTATCTGTGTTCTCATCTGTGAAGTTGCTAAGGTTTCAACCAATCAGAGGGTTTAAAAAATATTCAGATTTGTCTTCTGTCGAGAGCACTTCAGGCAGTTCCTTCCAAAGACTCGTTATAGAAAGACGTACTCGCTGCCACGAGTTTTTCTTGACCAGACAGGTCGTTTTCCTGTAGACTTAGAAGTTGGTTCACGGTTGGAGGCCTTCGAAATCATTACCACTTACAGAACTCAGTTTAAATAGATCACCATACTCTATAGTGCTTTTCGCGTATAGTAGAAGATATCCGCTAGGGACAAAATATCCCTATGTATATTTAGGTATAGGAATTTAAAGTTTTAGGACACCAGAACCAAAAAGAGATATAGAAATTTTCAAGGAATTATAAAAAATTTATGCAGGGGTAACAGACTAAAGAACTTTTAAGGCTTTTAACGACTCCGAATGCAGACATTATACAGACACTTTTTTAAATTTGGGAATACTACGGATCAAAAATGGAAGTAAACGTTTTAAAAAAATTGTTAAAGTCTATGTGAAATTTTATTCAAAACATTGTGCTTAGTGTCATTATTAATTTGACAAAATTAATATATCTCAAGATCCCTTGCAAATTTTTAATAGCCGTCAAAAAACGTATAAGATGTACATTATATTATGTGAAGACTATTTCACGTAGGCCTACACATATCTATGAAAACATACATAAAATTTAAAGCTAGGACTAATTTTTGTATAATTTAGAAATTACGGTTATTTATTTAAGTAAAAAAGCCATTTATTGTAGTCTCCGGAAATATCGTTAGAGTCCCACTAATATCGACATCTTTGAAATCATGGTTTTACCTGTCAAAATGCCTACCATTTCTTGAAGAAGTAAATAGACATAACTATGTTGATTTCATTTTATCCAGGAAAAGTGTGTACAAAACTGCATATGCTTTTGTATCATGAGGTGTGCTGCCGATGTCAACGGGAACAGTGTATAAATTGGCGGATTGTTTTTTAATTGTACCGTTGAAAAATATGCTCCCTGTTTCTTGTCTTATCCGGTATGATGAATTATAAGAATTATTGAGATATTGAGTGCTGACAAGCTGAAAGTCGAACTGCTATGCGGATTCTGTTGGTTGCAGTGCATTTTTGCTCCCATACATTCGACATTTCTAAATTGTTATATTTCGGTATTTCTGCTAATAAGTCGTATCCTCTTCAAAAGAGCACAAAAATTCTTGCTTAAAACTGCTTGTACTTGCAGGGTGATTCTTACCCAACTCTTTTCTAACAGTTTCCTAAATTCTTGACTTCGATTCAGCTACGTTTGGAATGCAGTTGTGATCAGTTGTGCCGATTATTTTGTTTTGACGATACCGTTTTGTTCTTTATGACACTTGATTATTTTCTTGACGTACGCCAACATAATTTGATTATTTGGAGATGATGATATCCTCCAACACGGCTTATGTATTCTCCTTGATAAACTTGTCAGTCATGAGAGCCCATAATGAGACAAGACAACCACAGTATTAATTCCTTCTGAAACAATTATTGCGGACAGGTGAAAATATTAGCAATATTTCATTAAAACCAGGGTATAAAAAGTGTGGTTTAGTAACAATGATTCAATAAAATGATCACAGACTGGAAAAAAAAATTGAAATAAATATATTCTTACACCATGCCGAATATGGGCAACTTTCTTGGCGTGTGCATGTTCCGTCTGGCAAAGATGTGTACCGAATAAGCAATCGAGGTAGTATCGAAGCTTCTAGTCGCCTTCAACTACGCATGTTCTCTCGACGCATAACCCGGAAATCGGTAGATTCATCTTGCAGCCTTTGGGGAGGGTATGAAAAACAGGATTCAGAAGCGCCCAGTAGTCAGTTTAGGGCTGCGATTTAGTGTGTGTTTAGAATAAAGTAACTACTCTAGTATAATAGTGTACTATTGTGTGCGGACATTGGTAATTAGTAAGGTGCTTTATTTATTGCGACAGTGTTAATTAGGTAGTATACGAAAGAATGTTCCATACAATACAGTTACTGTTGTCTTTGCTTATTTTAATTTTTGGAATTGTAGTTACGGATTTCTGTATACTGAATTATTTATTCCACTGTTTAAAACAATGATTCATGCGACTGTCAAAAAATACGTTATTATTGACAGTGTGATGGCGATGCACAGACGAAATAAAGAAGTCGAAAATAGTAATAGTGAGGAAAGAACGTTCACTAACCAATTAGAAAATATAAAGCAATGTGATGTGTTTGTGTAATAAAAGATGTCAAAGTCTGCCAACATTAACCTCTAACGAAATGGTACAGAGTTTTGAGCGTTAAACATGCCTTAATGGGTTACAGAGTCACCATCTTGCCGCACATATTCGTGGAATGGGTTTACGTATATTGGGTATATTCCATCTCGCCACATACTGGGTCCTTTTTTGACCACACACACACACACACACACACACACACACACACACACACACACACACACACACACACACACACACACACACACACACACACACACACACACACACACACACACACACACACACACACACACACACACACACACACACACACACACACACACACACACACACACACACACACACACACACACACACACACACACACACACACACACACACACACACACACACACACACACACACACACACACACACACACACACACACACACACACACACACACACACGTGCACGTGTTTGTTTTCTTTTGATCAATATTAAAAGCTATATTAAGCTGCAGTGATTTTCCCAGACGTTATTTACGATCAAATAATGGACCAAGAATTAACAGTAGCACTGTACACGGACAGCAGGCGGCATGGCTTGCACATGCTATCCAGTGTTGCCACGTTAGCCTTGTATGAAAGCAATCATGTGCAATCCATATCCAATTAGCGAAGGCAATTTCCCAGTTCTAGTCTAGCCTTATTTACGCCCGAACAACAGTGTGTAGAACAGGTAACTTCGTTATTTGTCAACTTTGTCAGCAAAGTCGTTAGCATCGCAGCGTAAATGTCTCTTTGATTTGATGAATAAAAACAATGTTACTTATTGTAGCCAACAGTAACCGAAAAATGATTGAGAAGAATAATAAACAGTCAAATTTAAAACGCCTAAATTTTGGTTGCATAAGACGATTAAATTAAGAAACGATATTTTCATGCCGTACATCAACATATTTACTTCCAGCTGGTTAGAAAATGATTTTAGCTATTATTTGTTCTTTTGACTGTATTTTAGTAACTTTGTGATTATTTCACTAGTACAGAAAATTGTAACCCGTGATCAGCGCGTGTTGGAATAGTGTATTCAAAAAAAATTTCCGAATGGAGGTTGTCGGATGTGGTCAGTTCAGATAAAGGGAGATCTTTGGGTGACAAGTTTCTATCGGACGGTGTCAGAGCCAGCCTTGATGGCAGAGGCGGGTTTGATCCGTATAAACTGGTAGCCCAAGAGGATGAACAATCTCTGGAAATGAAAGGCGGAAATAGGTAATAAAGCTGCAGCGGAAATAGCCAAGAAAATCGCTAGGCGTCACTGGCGGAGCGCTGTGAGAGAGAAAGTAGAGGAAGGCGGGCTGTAAGGCTTTTCCCGGAATCTCGTCGAGTAACTGTACCGAGACTTCGGAGAGTTGACGTACAGCCTCACGGAATATGGGTAATAGGCAGCATAGGCAGACCGTCGATATGTAAGGACAGTGTAAGGACGACGTACACTGTAGGCGGCTGATAGGCAAGCGTTGGAAGCAGAAGTGGGTCAGCTGACCGCAGATACCGTGGTGAGGGTGATGAAGTCCGGAAATGTTGGAATGTTCGAATACAGTCGCTATCTTCGTTCTGAAGGTTCTGCGGCAGAAGAAAAACGTGAACCAATTAACATTTAGACGCAAGGTGGACATTAAAGAATCTGAAGCAGCCCAGTGCTAAATACAGGGCCCCATATTGTTTTGGTTCCGAGTTGAATATGCTCGGATGTAAGAGTTTGTAATTAGTGAGTGTCTCATATTCCAGAGGAGACGATGTGTTCCATGATGGTGTAAAATGAAGCTTTCTCTCATAAAAAGTGCAAATCGGCTTGAGGTAGTTTACATGTTATCGTTTTACTGCCTCTGACATTCATTTGATATTTCCCATTAAAAATAACCAGTGTCTACTAAACAATAGTTCATGTTGGTGACGTGTATTTTTAGATTTAACTTTTTTAACAGAACAGCTTTCTTAACAAAGCAACACTTTACCTTAGCAACACTTAGCAAATCAACTCTAGTTATCGACGAATTGATTAATAATGCTTTTATTAACCTGAACTATTGTTTGAAATAGACTTTATTAGTGAGATTATAATGCTCTCTTTCATTAGCGTCTCTTAGTTTTATGTGCAGATATTAATATCCAGGCCATTTTGGGTTTTCATTTATCATCATGAACCCCGATGATTTTCTTGCTTTGAGTCTTCAGCGTTTTCATGATGACACTTTTCCTTCAGATTTTCTACATAAATCATTTGAACTTTGATATCTTAATGTTTATATCCCTGTAGAAAATAGCCGATTCTGACGAACCAGCACAAATTAATAATATTCCTCATTATTCTTATTTAAAAATCTTTCACTACTTTGATATTTATCTTTTTGGTTTAATCCAAAAGTTGAATATTGTACGTCCACGTGGGTTTTAATAAAAGTTAAAACACAAATATAGGTTTTATATACGTCTATGAGTACAATATACGATGAACGTATGATGGCTAGAGCATAATTACTTCCTATAAAGTTTTATATTTGATACATTTCTTCAATTTTATTCTCGCCTTAGGACTTACTGTATAATATCTAACAACATACACTGACATACATTTTGAAATTTTGATACATTTTGATAACGGTTCGTGAAATATTTTGATTCTATTAGTAAACAGATTATGATTATGTAAGCTTAATATACTTAAAATTTTAAGTATATTTAGTAAACAGATATACTTAAGTGTATTTAATTACGTATATTTAAAAGTGTGTAAGTGTATTGAAGTAAATTTAAAATCCGTTTTAGTAAACAGTTTATGATTCTGTAAGCTTAATATATTTAAAATTTGTACGTAAAGAAATTATCTATTTACTTCATGTTACAATATCAGAAAGTCTGTAGATTAAATAAATATAAGGCAAACTACTCTGTGTATTTACTATAAGCCTCGTGTTAACAGATCCATCACGCTATAACTTACCTATATAAGTCTGTGTATAATAACAGCAGAGTAACAGTATTAAATCCTATCTTAGTGGTAGACAGTGATGTATACATTGCCATATTAATCTGAACAAATTTTTGTTTAATGATACATACTGTATTTTTGTTGACTTAACGAATTCCTGATGATAACAGAGATCAGAGATCAAACTCATGACTTCATATTTTACAAAGACAATCGATATTTGCATAGCGGATTAAATGTGACGTAAAACGAATTTGTAGTAAACTAGTAACTGCTATAGCTACACAACCAATTTACGTGGTTGAAATTCTAAATTGTATTTTCTTGTTGTATAAATTTGAAATTTACTAAAAGTATTGCTTATATAACAATTAGGGTCAGTGTTGTGTTACGATCTGAACAGACATAAGTCACTCCTTTAGTCACAGACATAAGTCACTCCTTATCTGGGATGAGTCACAGAGTCTCTACTCTTTCAGATTTTAAGAGTCAAGTGTTTAAATTTTTTATGATGTATTACACAAACAATGTTTTTTACAATAATATCTTTCAACCCGTTTTAATAAGAACCGTCATGTAAAGCACCTCAATATATTATTTGAATGTTGGGTAATTAATAAACGCCTGATTCAGATATGCAAGTGGATTACTACCGCAAGTTCTGGCGACTTTCAAGAAAGGACAATTTTCTCCTCCTGTTCAAATATTAGAGGCACTAAAATAGATTATTCGTTTATTACATTTTTATTTTTGATAATGTAGATATAATTTTTGCGAAATGTATGATAAGCACTTCAGTACAGCACTTACATAAAAAAAATAATTTACCATCTAATATTGTTATCATTCTAAACCGCTGATCGATTGCATCATCCGTCATTCTTTAGTGATTTCTCTCCAGAATAATTTTTGGTCAGGTTACTGTACCGCAGGTCTTAACCAGGACATTCTCGCATTTTGCAAGATCCATTATCAGGACATATTTGTCTCTTCGCATACAATCTACTAACTTTCCTGATTATCTCCCAAACGTTCTGGTCTAGCCAAAGAACACTCCTCTAATTTTCTCAATTTTGCAATAATATCGTCTACTCAAGTTGTCGTATCCCATTTCCTAGCTTGTATCCATAAATGTATTTTAACCGCTGAAGATGATAATTGGCAATTAACGCTGACGTGCCCGATGGCAGTTGGCAGACCTAATCGAGCAGATGGCCGACTCCCATAATCTTATTAGAAGATTTTAAATCTCACAATACGACCTCACACAGCTCACAAAGCTGTGACACCACTGTCTTTTGCTTATTACGACTAGCACCGTGAAGAGGGGATTCGCGTGCCAAGGAGGTGGTGATCGTGCACACTGCGCTGGCTTTGTCAAAGAATTAAGACCTGTTAACGTTGTTGGGAACGTGGACCAAAACATCTGTTGTTTCACGACTGCCATCATGGTAGCGGTTTAGAGTCACATCTCGCAAACTGGAGGTCTCTATGAAGTTCGCCGCTGCCATGGCGGAATGTGGACGTTGAGCAAGCAATCACAGAGAAGTAGAGGGCTTTAGATAGATTTAACGGCTGCCGACTCTACACAACCTGAACACTTAGAAGCGCCTTAAATCCGTAACTCCGCGAAAGATTCTGGCAGCAAAAAAATGTAGCTAGGAGAGATTTGTGTCCCTGCATCACCCGGTCAACCGCAACGGCGATAGCCTGGAGGTGGGTGGGGTAGTCGGTGGTTCATCAGTGTACAAGCCTTCGACCGCCTTTGAGCAGAACGCTCGAGTGGTGTGTAACGAAGACAAATTTATGGAACTCTATGTTGCGCATTATGCCGCAGTCAATACTTCGAATATCTATAGAGATTTCTTTAGGCGAAAAGACGAAGCAGAGCAAGACGATTTAAATTTCAGAAACGCTGAAAACAGGTCGTACAGCATTGTCGTTTCCTTCTTACATAGAGAAGGCCTTCGATACACCAAGGAGGCGTATACATATTGCACGGCTCTGGAGATTCTTGAGTAACCTTCTAAAATTTATAGCAAGCTTCCTCTCTGAACGTTCCTTGCGGGTGCGCGTCGAGGAACCATCTCAACCCGTCCTTATGTAGGAGAATGGCGTGCCCTAGGCTTTCCGGTGAGCGGTAAACTGTTTATTAGCTTCATCAACGACATATTTAAAGGCATTGAAACACTTATAGGAAAATGCCTATACATTGACGGCTTTTCTTTGTTTACTCGGTATCACCAACAGTGATAATAAAATACAAGTTGTAACTAGCCTTAAATACAATTACGAAGATCGTCGAAAACATAGGGTTTTGTTTCTCAGTAGCGAAGATAACCTGCGTTCATATTGTTACAACACAACTAAGCCACCCCAATACCAGGGGAAAAACGATGAATCAACTATATAAAATGTTTAAACTAAAGAAAATAAAATGACGATGACGCGACAAACGACTACATGACCCAACCCAAGTGATTGACCAAATAAAATGAAACCACATGAGAAAGTGATTGACCAAATAAAATGAAACCAAATTAGAAGAGGAAAAATAAAATAAATGAAATAAAATGAGAAGAAATGAAAAGACACAAACAAATAATATAGAACAGAAAAGGGAGAAATGTTACACTCAAATATAATAATGAAAAAGAAACCAATAAATAACAAATGTAAAAGATAATTATTAGTATCGACTAAATAATTAATGTAAATGATAAGTGATAAAATCCAATAAAGTAAAGACAAACAAAGTACACTAACCAAAGCAATAGAGTTTAAATGTAATAAAGGACTCTATAATGACATGAACTTGTTAACAGTATAACTAACCTTTGTAAAGTGAGAGATAGAGAGATAGAAAGATAATGAACATAAGTAAGTGACAAAGAGAATGTAATGTTAGGGAATACCCACTAATAACACTGAAATAAAATATAAGAAGTGCAGAGTGACAGGGTAAATCCCCAAAATAAATAGAAACCCTATTAATATGTATAAACACCTAATAATCAGTGATGAACACTAAAGGTTTATTGGTGAACAGTATTATTAAATAAGAATTTTGTTATTGATAGTATTAAGATTAATTGTAGATGAGGGATACAATAGTATTCAGGGAAGGAATCCCATAAGAAAAAATATAGTCAAGAATAGGAAAGCCAAAATCAATAAACATCCTATGTTCTAAAGGATAGTTAGTTAAGTAAAGTTAGAGGGTGTGATTTTGTTTATCATCAAAAAATAAGTAAGAATAAAACAAATTGTAAACAAGAGTAGTATAATGAATGTTAAAGAATGGTTTGATTAAATCTATGAATAGGAATATGTCTGAAGGAGTTATACAGTCCATAATCCTAAATGTTATGTTATATTTGATAGAGAATAATAAATAATAGACAAAGGCAACATAAATAAGAAAAAAGATAAATTAATATAAATCTAATGGTACTCGAAGGGCAGTTAGAAAATAATAGACAAACCACAATGTGGAAACTAATAAAAACACACAATTATTATAAAACAAACCCAGACAATTCAACAAGTAAACAAATCATTTGTAATACCAAAACAAAACATGTATAAGGGTAAATTAATATGTAATTTGTATAAATTAAGAAAAAATAGCCAATTACTAACTAGGCCTATGAAATGCCTAACTGTATAAAACCAATAACTACAAATTGTAAAAAATTAACAAGAATATTAGCAAATCCAAGGCAAGTAGCTAGTCAAGGATAATTAATGAATCATATTAAAAGATAAAATGTTAAATTAACGACATAAAATAAGAAAGAAATGTAATTAGATAATATCAAAATAATTGTTCAAACAATAATACATAAGCAAACCCAGCTTTGTGGGATGTCAAAATGATCTTTGAAAGAAAATACGAACAGTTGTGATAATATCTCATACACAAATAAGAAGACAGAAGAATAATAGCAATCAGAAGATATACAGTTAGTTTGAATAAAAATTCAAATATGATAACAATGGGCTTAAGTCAAGTACAGCCAATCAGAGTCAATCAGTTACCATGACAACTGAACGTTATTTATGAATTTTCCGTTAGAAACTAGTATTCCATTATTGACGCTCAACAGGAATAGACGCCAAGCCGTGAATGACCAAAATTTTAATATAAAATGTTTAAAACTAATCCAAATTTGAAAAAATGAAGAAGTAAGAAGATGAGGACATTCAACTGATGCCTAATACCTGATTAATAATTTCCAAATTAATAAATTTAAACCAACTAATGCGAAAAAGAAGCCAGGCGTACTTAAATCCCAAGATGATTGAAGATTGATGACTATCGAAGACAACAACCCATTTCAACTGAATGACATGACACCTCAAGTCGACTGATTTGATAAGTATTGCTGAGTTACCCGAATTTATGAAATAAATTCTCTTTAATTTTTTTCTGATAACACTTTGAACTCTCACTATAAACTGATGATATTATTTCTTTCCAAGATTAATAAAAAATAAAACACTAAACTTATGTTAATTAAGAAAAATAAACTGTATAAAAATTACGAACTTTGGAAACACACTTTATAACACTTTAGGAACAAATTATAATTACACATTATATAATATAAGTACAATTAATGTAAGGTAGTGTACTTTATTGTTATCAAATTGATATTTTTTCGTAATCACAAGAATCCAGAATCTGAACGAAATTAATAGTAAACAAACTGTTGCAGTCGCCATGTCTGACTGAATAATTCGTTCAGAGTCACTTCGCCGAACCTTGAGATTTTTGTCTTATAAGAATTGCCGGTGCAAATTTGTTGAATAACAAAATATAATTTTGTATAATACTGAATAAATACTAATCGCAATTTAATAAACTAGTACAGAGTTGTAACCACTGTTCTTTATTCCATAGGAAAGTACATTATATTATTTGTGTATTTTAGCGAACAGCAAAGGTGACGGTAAGCGCTCACGTCGGAAACTCGGCTAACTAACAGCTAGATTAAGAAATTCGCACAGGTGGCGGGAGTAAATTTGAATTCAACATACCGTCCTAGCTAAGAACGCTCAATCGTCCTATTTGTTTTTTTAATTGTTTTTAGTTAAACAATTTGGGGCCACCTGGGATTTATGAACACATACTGAAGAACAGGTAAGGTTTCCACTCGTGTGTACTGGTAATTTGAAGGATCGCTACGGACATCGTCAGCGCAACATATAAGTAACGACCACTCGTGTGAGGCGAACACACGAAACATACACGTTTTTTAAGAGACGATAATAATCTAGTCGTTACAATATCTGTCACAAACGAGTAAAATGCCTAAATTCTACTCTGGAGATAAACGGAGTCGGGATTTAGTATAAAAAGGAAGCTTGTTTTTTAGACTTAGTCTTTGATAGACGGTTAAAATTGGAAAGGCATATTGAAGATCTAGCTGCTAGATGTAAATCACCACCCAGTGCAATTAAACATATCTCCCATATCAACTGGGGAGCAGATAGAGAGGTGCTGCTGCGATTATACACAATACTGACCCTTTCGAAAGTGGGTTGTGAATGCATAGCTTACTTTTCAACCAGAAAGTCTAATTAGATGTTATTAGATATAGTGCATTACGTAGGGATCCGTTATGCCACTGGTGCTTTTGCATTAGCCCAACAGGAAGCCTTTTGAGCATTACAACCGGGCATAACGACCGTACCACAGTATTCTGCCATATGAATAATCTGTGTCACACAAAAGTGTTAGAAAACAATAATTAAATAATAATTAAACAATATTTCTTTTTTGTCAGTGAATTTATGTGACTTGGATTTAACAGATATTAAATTTGAGTGAAGAAAGAACGTTTTAAAATTAAATGAATGAAGTCAGCACTTTCTGCAAGCGCGTGGTAAGTAATAATGTCGGAATGGAATAAGTGAAACGTGTTGCAAGTGTGGGTTTATGTCATTAGCAGTAATGACGTAACTTGACTGTCACAACGATGTGTGTTCGACATAAAAAATTTGCGCACCACTGCCAGCAATATTATCACAACGACGACCACCTTAACTACCATCACGAGCGGTTCAGAAATGTTATGTAACACAATATCACAGTGATGGAGATCGTATACTAGATGAGGTATTACAAAAAATACAGTTTTCACACAAAGTGTTGTAAAAATGAGATATCAAGGACAAATGGATGTATAAAATTATTAACTGAAACTATTGGGGTAGTACAATAAATATGAATGGGTGGCACAATGTTAACAAAGTGACCACAAAATTTTGCTTATCAAAATAAAAATGCAATGTGAAATTCCAGAAATCTCCTAATCCTCCTACACATACGCAGAAAAGTCTGGTGACATTACGTGCAGAACGGATTGCCCTGCTGTCAAGACCAATCATTTAAATGCGAGTTGTATTAGAACGATACACTTGTGTGTTGTAGTAAATGAAAATTGTTTCAACTGTGGTATCACAATTATCTTTCCTTTACAACTGCGGTATAGGGGGACGGAATCATTGTTTGGATTGCCATTGTTTTTATGAATAATGCGTATTAGTTTTTGCAGAACCATGGGTGAACTAAGTGTGGTTTAAATAGAATCGACTAATGAAACACGCAAATGTCGTCATACCAATGACAGTTATGATTCTTAACAATATTTGTTTAAAATACCATTAAATAAAAATGGAAACAGAGTTATCGAGAAAACTCAGTCACAATCAGTAAAGAAGGGTAGTGGTAAAACCCTGATTTCGTTCCTTCAGATAATACAATTTTACATTAAAACGACAAAAAGGGACTGTATTAACCATATTAAAAAGCGTAACATTCCATAAAGCTTTAGCACAATGTACGTAAGATATGTGAAACGTTAATAAAAGAGAACATTTCTTAAGAGGCATGGCATTTTTTGAGTCTTAGTGTATCACGGCTGGATCTATAGATATAAGAGGAAAAGTGCATATTGACAATGCGGTTACAGAAGGGAAAGAAACAAGATAACTTGGGGATAGAAAGGATACAGACGGGATAGAAAACAGTGTGATTTGGGGATACTAATAAGTTGACGAATCATAGGTGGTCAAATAGTTTAGGATGAATCTCTAAGCAGAAAAGCTAAAGAGAGAATTGAGACATTGCAGAGACCACCTTGAAGAAGCGATGCATTCACGGAACTGCACACAAATGACTGTTGAAGAAAATAAGGGACTGGAAGTCTACAAGTGGCGACAGGAGAGCAATCTGGGAAATAAATAGAAAGATACATTTTGTTATTTACGGTACTACTTAGGTAAATGTTTAAAATTAAAATGTTTAATTCACAGGTGTTTATAAAAAATCTCTCCTCTTTCTAAGCGTCTCTGTTGTTTGTCTATCTCTGTTTGTCTGTCTATCTATCTCTCTCCCTCTCTCCCTCTTTTTCTCTCTCTTATTTTCTTTAACTTTACTGACTCTTGGAGCTGTATTGGGAGCGTTGTGGCAGTACTTGGCTCTATGTTGCGCTTATTTCACTATACACTCAAGGTGAAAAATCATTATTCATCACTTGAACTAATTAATTAATTTGGTCTAACCATTATAAATCAGAGCATCCTCATGGTCCTTAAACGTTTTATTACCTGGAATTAACATCTAATTAAGAGTTTATCGATACATTCATCAGTATCACCTTTAATTATGACATGAGGAAAGAGAGATAGAAAGAGAGAGAGTGAGTGAGAGAGAGAGAGAGATAGATAGATAGAGAGAGAGAGAGAGAGAGGGAGAGAGAGAGAGAACGAGAAAGTAGAAATTTAATCTTCGTATTGCTTAAATTAGCAGCCATCCTTGTTGTTTAAGACCTGAAGATGTCAGTGATGACGAAAAGCTTAGTCGAACAATAAAAATTATAGCAGTTAGCAAATTCGTAAAAGAAATAGAAATTTAATGTTAAAACATAGTTTTTTATGGATTTCTATGGGTTATTATATTTTCATTGTGAGAAAACAGGTCGATAACAGACGCATTAAATATGATTAGTACGAATGGCTCTTAAAATTAATTTAAAACTTTTTTCTATAGTTATATTTTCAATATTATTCACATACCACAGTTTTGTCGAATAACTATAGGGAATCAAGGTGTCAATAACTGACAGCCACTAACAAATAATCACGTAATGTCACGTTGGCAATCTATTCCACCATGCAGCAACCACTGTTGTAACACACACACACACACACACACACACACACACACACACACACACACACACACACACACACACACACACACACACACACACACACACACACACACACACACACACACACACACACACACACACACACACACACACACACACACACACACCTACTATTTCAATTTCTGGAAATAAGTATGTTTAGTCATTTTATTTTTTTTTTGGCTGTGTCAAGCTAGTTGGCACGTCTGAAATACACGCGTGTAGGCCTATATATGAAATATTTACCGATGTTGTAAATGAAAAATTAGTAGTCTGCAAACATAATGGGATAATTCACCAATCAACAACCGTCTCTCTGGTGTGTGTGTGTGTGTGTGTGTGTGTGTGTGTGTGTGTGAGAGAGAGAGAGAGATACAGTGCGTTACGTATTATTTACATTATAAACGATTGTCTCTCTCTCTCACTCTCTCTCTCTCTCTCTCTCTCTCTCTCTCTCTCTCTCTCTCTCTCTCTCTCTCTCTCTCTCTCTCTCTCTCCCATTGCACGCACGCAATGAGTAAGCACCAAACATCACCATACGTAAAATTTCACTCAATCCCTAGCATGTGAGTGACATAGATAAATGCTATCCTCACTGGCCGAATTTTTTTCATAACGGATCACGATGGCAATACTTATTTTTACAATTTTTACTAAATTGATGTCATAACAGTTTAAGAAAGTTTTCGAGAGACCGTATACATGGTATATACTATAATGAATGAGAGACACCAGATTTGAAGTTGATATTAACATTCTTTTTGTGAGTGTTAATTTTTAACGGTACCAATAAATCGACAGTAGGGACACTAAGGCAATCAAAAGGTTGTTAAGCAATTAACAAGATTTATTAGAACAGTATTTAACTCTTGTATATAATTATTTATATATTAATAATACAATATATCGATATAAATATATCAATTATTGATCCTTATATAGAAATACAGTAATCCGTTATAAAGAAAATCAAAACACAACCCTCGAAATTCACAATTTAAATAACTGACGCCAATAACTTATTACTTTGTATTTACAATCAAATTCTTAATACAACTTCAAACAAATCAAAGCACAAAGTATAATGCGTCAAGAGGGTAGTCTTGAAAAATTGGTGTTGTTTGAAAGGTGCCAACGTCATGAAGTCACCTTATATTGTATATAAGATATTCACCGTGAAAGCCTTCGCACGAGCATATATATATATTGAATTTTATATTTAGCCCCTCATAACCACTCACTTTTTGCATAGATTTCTGTTTTAAACAATCGTTTTAAATTGTCTTTTACCCTCTGTTACGATTTGGACGATATTTAACTAAAGTCTTCTAAATATTCCAAGTCTATTACATTTCTATCAAGTCTATACAAGAGAGTTGACTTCAACTCAAGCCTTACAAGTCTTTTCAAGAGAAAGCCCAACAAAGGGATTCACTACCAAACTGGAAACATGATTAATTTTTAAAATGCAAATATATCATATAAAATTCTAACCAACGCTTAAAAATAAAATTGTACTTATAAAATAAATAAACGAATGAACAAATAAAAAATTAATAAACGTCACTAAACAGTACAAACGGATCAGAGAGTATGCATGTAGTGTGTACTGTATCATCGTACGGCTTTTGTACGTGAATACAGGACGCCAACGGCAGAAAAGAGAAGTGTAAGAGCATGGTAGTTGCAGTTTTGCTGCAACACCCATTATGTTGGAATTGGGTAATTTGGAAAGAACACAACGAAACATTCCAACGTGCAGTTTGTCTTGTCTGTTGCAATCTGTGTGCTATGTCTCGACTGGTCGGACAGAACGGAATCCTGTCGTAAGTCGGCGATCGACTGTGTGTAGGACGTTCTCTATGTGTCTGTGTACCGTTGACATACCAGTTCGTTCTATAACCTACTGACGCATTTTTAATGCTATGAGTTTCAACTATTTCATCAAATCTTGATGTCCACTCCATGAATAATATGTCTATCACACGTACGTGTATCAATTATAACGCTTCATCTGAGGTGATGGGGATGGAGTCAATTAAATAGGCAGAGATATATATACACACTCACACGCACAGGAAGTACATAAAGATATAGCATGTAGTGTTATAAAGATATAACATAATAAAAATATATGACCGATTAGCAAATCACTATAAATATCTACTACTTAGATATTATAACGCAGGTGTATGTATCATTTATAACCTAATTACTGTGATATTATACAGAACGCGGGCGTGTGAGTTTGTCTGTTTATAAAAGTGTAGAAAAAAGTATTGTTTAAAATAAAAATAAAAATAAGCAGTTCCGAGAATAAATATTGCTCTAGGAAAAGGTAACAGAAAAGGTAATAAACCAAAATGTATGTAACAGGGTGTAGAGAGAATTAATGTTGAAAGAAAGAGTAAAAAACTGAAATCAACATGTCTGTTAAAATGAACCAACAACAGTAGTTTACGCTGTTTAAAGTAGTGAAAAGAACACAAAATAAAACGCGTTTCTTAACTAAAAAATATTGTTCTCATAAGGTCCCTTTAGTATTACTCATGGAATTTAAGTAAGCCTGTTAGTATTCACAACCTACTCTGATGGCAGGTAGCAGTGATAATTACCAATAAAGGTTTGTTTTAGTTTTTTAAAGATTCTGTTCAGGAACTGCTGTCGGTGAAGTGCATGCGTACAGTAGACATGCATTCAAAATATAACTAATAACTTACCAAAGTTTTCTATCCCACGAATTTCTGAAACATGAAAAAGGAAGTAATTACTAAAGAATAATATACAGCAAACCATCCATAAATTATTAAAAAAAGTTAAAACTAGCTTGTAAATTTTGAAAATACAGTGATTATTTAAGGGGTAGAATACTCATAGTTTGTTCTAATTCAAATTATTATTTTCCCGTTATATTGTAACTAATATTATAACGGCGTAAATGTTTGCACAGTTAATGCACTAAACAGCTTCAGATATTAATTTTTATTTTATGTTACCTTGCGTTGTTCTTTTTTTTAATCAACTAAGACTGCACAATTTCTCGCACAGTCATACTACATAACTCGCAGTACTGTATACATGATAACTCATGTGTTACGTCTTGACTTGGAGATTTTACACAGGGGTTCTTTATACTTCTCGTAATTTTATTTCAATAATTTTTATTAAAACTCCTAATCTTTATGATACTTTGAAAATGACATAAGAAGTGAGCTACACTTGAAAAATTGATGTTATAATATGAAACGCTACTGATCTTATAATTGAGAAGGAAAGTATAGCGTACTTTAAAGTAAAGAAGAAAATACTTCTTGTACTTTTTACAACCTACATGCATTTATTTACATCCTAACACGGATTTATTTTTATTAAGTAGTTTGTATCGTAAGAAGTTGTATATTATGGGTACGAAAAGTCTCATGATATTTTTTCTAATTTTATTCAAATCATACTCAATTCTGCAACTTTTAATTTGTCAATATTTATCTACAATAGTGCATAATAATTACAGTTCCAACGTTAAAAAAAAAATTCATCTGGAAACACATAAGAACACAGATATTTTTTAAATTTTCTCCAAGTATTATTTTTCCAAAATCAGAAGATATGTATTTGTATGAATTTAAATAAAATTAATATAAAACAATAAAGTGTCATTAGTGCTTCCTAAAGAAACAAAATCAATTTTCAAATAAAAAATTAAGGCTGTATCTATTTTGCTATTTACGAAGATATTTACAGGTAAGGTAGTACTCTAGTTGGTTGCTGAAAATTTTAAAAGTTACATATAATATTACGTTTTTAATTTTTTACATCAACTATGTTTTATTTTATCTAAAATGTTTTGAAATGAGTTATTATGAATAATTATATTTTATTTTAATATATTATATTTGTATAATGTTTTGAAATTTTTTTTATTAATTGGCAAATTTTGTTGGTTTATTTTCTGCCCACGCTAACAATTTTTGACAATTAAAAATGTTTGTTTGTTTATGAAAATTTAAATTAAGATATTAAAATGAAAAATTGTAAAATGAAGCTCCAATATGTTTGGCAGAAGGTAATCTAACAAAATATGCATATTAGAAAAAAGTAAAATACAATAAATATTTGAATTTGAAACATTATAAATAAAAATGTACACATCCGCACGCCCGTGCGCGCACTTGTTTCTTAAGTGCTGTACTCAAGCTCAGGATAGAATACCTCTCTGGACATACCTGAAGTTGTGTGTTCATGTTTTTGTCGATGTACTTGGGGTCTACAGTTAAATGCTAAGTAAAGGAACGTAATTAATGCAGGATTGCACCTGCAGATTTGTCATCTCCTTGATAGACAAGGGGTAAATCGAATCCAAGCTGTGAAGTGTAACGAGTAACAGGATTACGTTCATTCAGTAGCAAACCCTTCTAATTATATTACGATCATTTTCAAACATTGATTTTCAATTCTAGGAATTTTCCAACCAAAAGTACCAACTAATTTAAAAATAAAACTTATTTAGATTTTATAAAATCTACAGCCTTTAATCGAAAGAAGATTGAGAAGACTTTGACCATCCGACCTTTAAGGATCACAAGGTGACATCGTTGGATGGTACACATCTTCACGCCATTTAGAATATACATCTTTTACGTGTGTAAATTAATCAGCAGATTAGCTTAAAGAGTGTATTTTTATGATTACTAATAAATAAATAAATAAATAAAATACATTGTCTACGGGTCTATGACTAGCAAATGCCGGATATAAAGCACAAACTGTGCCGGTGTAAAACCGGCCGTTGAAAAAGTTTTAGAAAAGTTTTGTTTAATTGTCAAATAACGCGAGGGCAACGGTCAGCCGAAGCGACCCTTGTCCGGCTCAGTTAAGCTGCGTGCGCAGCTCGTAGAAAGGGGAGCGTTTGGTTCTGCTTGTAACGAGAGACGACTCACTGCCCCGCTCCGAGATACAACGGTCTGGCTCTCTCTTCGAACAATTACGGCGTAGTTTGTATCCGTCTTCATGGCTTGCTGAAGCGTAAACGACTCCCGGTAAGAATTGCATTATCTTATGTGTTTATAAGTAACTCATATATATGGATGATTAATAACTAGGTGTATGCAACCGTAAATAAAACACGTAATTAGGTGTGTGCGACCCGACAAGTTTTATATTGAGAGAAAACTTATTGTTCAGTAAATTACTTAATGTTCAGCATATAGCTCATGTTCCGTTTATTATTACTAGAATAGTGTGAGAGGTATTGTAATTGTCATTGTCATGATAAAAGTGTACTACATTAAAAAAAAATTAAGGGCTAAATGTTAGTGCGTAGTCAGTTAGTCAGCTATGTCCATTCATGCAGTAGACTGTCGGGGAGCTATTTAATTAACTGTACAGTAGAGAGTTTCTTTGTGTGAAATTCCTTAGATGAAATTTTATTTATGTTAAAACATTCTTGATGCTGTGAGTGCCTTGCAGTTGAATTTTGGTCAAATAACGATTATCACTCACCACGTGGCTGTTTAACCTGCAAAGTTCTGTCGAGGCATGTAGCCAGTGAACTGATGACCTTTACATTACGCCACGTTTAATAAAGTCTGTTCATTATTCAAATTTACTTATTCCATGGCTGATTTTCTACCCTTTAAGCTGGTTGCAAAAACTTTATTTATGAAACTGGTGCATTTATTGAGAGTTAGTTGGAGGCCCGTTCTGAGGTTAATTACCTGAACTCGGGTGTATATTTTTGGTGAACATTTCTCTAATTTATATGAATTAACAGGGTTCTTGATTAGGCCGGAGACTTGGCCTTGCTGATCGCCGTACACCTGCATCAGACATGGACCATTAAACAAGATCTTGTCCGAAGAGGGAGCTGGAGACTGATTCTCGATGTATCACTTGCCAGCAGTACTAAGGTGATATTCACACTTTTATTTTACTTTTGGGACCGGGCCGGCTGTGCGCCTGTTTTACATTAAATATTTTTGAAGCCATGTGACCACGTGTCCAGACTGTCTGCTAGAAAGGGGAGCAGCTGATCATGACCTTGAACATTATAAGTTAAATTCAAGAACACTTTTTTTATAACTGATTTACATAACACTAAGTGAACTGCTTGTAATTGTGTGCTGCACTGGAGGAGCGTGCCAGATATTTTTTACACTTGGACATTTTACTGTTTGCATCTCATTATCATTTAACTCTTTACAAATTTTATAGAACTGGTTAGTAGCTCTGTTCCGGCTGGAACAGGAATGAATAAATATCAACTTCACTATGGGTTTAACATTTAAGGGCCGGGGGGTTTCCTGTGTTTTTTTTTGGGCCGTTTTCTGGGGTTTAAAAGGGGACTTAGTTTTTCTCAGACACATGTTGGTGCAACCTCAGGCAGGTTGGAGGCCTGTCAAATTTTGTCAACCGCATGCTGGCGCGCTGCCACAGTTGCTAGGACACAACCACCTTATTGTATTCTTTTTTCATTTTAATTATATTTATAGAGCCATTCGGGGTTAATAGAATATAATTTTTTTTGGACATATATTAGTTGATTTTGCTCCTTACAAAAGGGCTATACTGATTATCTTTCTTAACTGGCAAAACACATGTTGATTAACTTTCACTTGTAGTATCTGCTGTTTAATTTTCTTTAATTATAAAACATATACTCATTATTTTTGTAAAACATATATATTTTCTAAATTTTTCTTAAATTGTAAAGCCTCGAGTGAATAATTTCTGATTGTGAAAGGACATATTGATTTTTAAGTCCTTCGGAATTGTGAAGTAAAGTAATCGTTTACAATTGTATAACAACTGTTTGAAATCAGGTGAGGTAGTTGTGTAAATTTTTATCTAATGCTGTGAAAGGAACTTAAGGTTCATACGCTCATGATGGGTCATTGATCAGTGGAATGCTATACAAATGGGCGGTCCGGTTTTATTTATGCGTTATGAGTTTTTATCATCCTTTCTGGGGTTCTGGCTTTTATGAAAGTCTACAAAAACGGGTTGTTGATGGGCGAATATTTTATCACTGCTGGGTTCTGAGTATTGTAGTTACACTGCCTGCAGGGCGGGTGCATTCCTGGGGCATTCGTGTTAGAATTGATGTAATTGTGAGTTTGTGTGCCTTATGTTCTGTGTGTTATGTTTGTCCGTGTCTAGCTAGCCACAAGATGGGGGAGAAGCTTGTATTTATATATACATATACTTGCTGAATTTATATGCACTTGTTATGCTATTATATTTATATATATTTGCTGATTTTATACACACTTGTTATGCTATTATATTTATATATATATATTTGCTGAATTTATACACACTTGTTATGCTATACACATGTTGTTTTCCTTTAATACTGTTAAAGGTGGGATTAACTTATTCGTGATATTTATGATTCATGGGGGGGAATAATTATGTCATAGAGGTGGCCTGCATGTATGAATTCTAGGCATACAATAAACTTGTTATTGTTACATTACAGCTGAGTTTCATTGCAAGTCCCGTCATACCGGACCCGGCACAATTTTTGCTTCTCTAGGCTCCAGCCTAGTCCTAATTGACTTGTGACTTCTCTTTCAAAAAAAAATATTAAAATTAAAGAAGTTGTTTTATATTCAAAAAATACACAAAAGGAAAGAGGGGTTACAAATGGTAGCAGAGCGTGGTTCATTCTGGGCTTGAACCCTTGGGTCCTGGTGTGTGACGGGGCTTGCAAACTCGGAAATATTAAGGCCATTGTTCTGACATATTTTTGGTATATGCCCGTGTGGGCTAGTTGTAGGTACTATAACGTGTGAGTCTTGTCGCACCACTGAGGCGGTTATTTGTGTCTGAAAAATGTAATGGTTGTACGGCCGGGGAGTCTCAAGTGTGGCCTGGATGATGCAAGGTTGATTCGGGGTTGGTGTTTAGCGTGTTATATTGGCGGGATGCGGTATGGCCCGATCGGAGATCGGTACCGGCACCGACTTGTGTCCGGTTGATGTTGAGGTATTAATTCCCGGATTATGACTTTCAATTGTTAGTTGGTTGTTGTGAGTTATGTGTTGGTACGGCGTGTGTGTCGAGTTGTTATTTGATGTTATGTGTGTTTAGCATTGTTGCTTGTCTCTTGTCTCCTTCTGTCGTGGATGTGAATGGTTCAGAATAGGCCAGGTCTCCGCAGCGCTAGAGAACCCGGGGATCTACTCAAAGGAAGGACAGTACTTGGGTTTTTCTGTTTCTTGTAAATATGCTTTTGTGGGTTATGTTTTGTGTTCAGTGTATTGTGTGATTCTGGCGGGGGTAGGTTATCAGAGACTACCCAATCCTATTTCCGGCATCCTCCAGAGACTTCCGGTGGTGGATGGAGAAGATGAGGGCAAATTGTTGGTTTTTCTGGACATCGTCCTGGAGTTGGCGGATTTTCCGGGGCTGTCCGATGAGGTCCTCTTTTCCGTTATATATCCTTACTGCCGGGGTTCATTGGCTGAGCTGGTCACCAACACTCTGCGTCGTGGTGGCAGTATCGACTCTCTCCATGGGGAGGTGTTGGACTCTTTCATACCCCGTCGGCAACGTGAGCATTTGGAACATAGCCGGTTCTATCGTGCACAGGCCAACGGAGAGGCGTTGGGGGATTTTGTGCAGGATATCCGTAAATGTGCTCGGGTTTTGAGGTTGGGGTTGCCCGAGAAAGATGTCGTTAGAAGAATTTTAGAAGGGGTGACGCCCCAAGAGAGATCCCGTTTTGTGTTCGCGGACCGTCCACGTTGTTTTGCGGACCTCGAACGGCTATGTGTGTTTTCTAGAACGGTCCAGGGGATTGACGAGTCCCGTGAGCACGTGACCCATGATAAGTTAAGACACGAGAGGCATGGGGGGCGAATTGTTCCATCCTCATGTGGTAATGAAAATAGAATTACTAACTCTTGTAGCGAGAGGCGCCGTCGTTCGCCTAATGTGACTTGTTTTAAGTGTGGTAGGTTGGGCCACGTCAGACGATTTTGTACCGGGGTTGGGTCGAGTCCAACGTCCCTCCCCAGGCGCCCAAGCTCATTCAGAAAAGGGTCAATGTGGGGAAGATGTGTCGGAGGTCTTCCCCTACCTGTCGCGGGTCTTCTAAGGTACGCGCCTCCAGGCCAGTTGTAGGTCCCAAGTCTTTGGGCATCAAGGTTCTCCAAACCATCTCTAGACCCACTTCCGTGTGCCCCTTCTTGCTGTTGGAGTTGAAAAAGAGTCAACTCAGAGCATTAGTTGACTCCGGATCAGCAAGATCCATCATTTCATCCAAAGTGTGCGAGTACCTTGAACGACAGGGTTTAATTAAAAGGTCAGAACAGTCTTCCGTAGTGTGCTGGACGGCATCCCAGGAAATTCCGCCCATTTCCCGGGTAGTTTCATTCAAGTTTAAAATCGAGGGATTTTCTTGGGTGTGGAGCTTTCTGGTTTCTCCTGCTCTGGGAGTTGAATGCATTATTGGTGCCGATTTAATCTGCAAAAGTGGTCTCGTTATTGACATCCAAGAGCACCAATGTTATTTTAAATTCAATCGGGGAGTTGTAATCCCGTTCCTTGGATATCAGGGGACCAGGCAAGATATCCAAGAGGTTAAGTGCCCCGACACATCTAGAGACCACCTCTCCCAGTCCCAGCGGTCCGCTTTAGATCAGTTGTGTGAGCGTTTCCCCACTGTATTAACTCCGGCCCTTGGGCTCACACATCTCTTGGAGTATAAGATCCGCCTAACGGACTCCAAGGTGGTGCGCTCCCACCCTTATAAGTTTGCCCCTCCGAAGATGAGCATCTTGAGGGAGAAGGTTCAAGAGTTATTAGATCAAGGGGTGATTGAACCTTCTCAGTCCAGTTATGCCAGTCCAGCGTTCCTAGTGCCCAAGCCTGGAGGTAAGCACAGGATGGTCATCGACTACCGCAAGCTGAACGCTAACATCGAGGTAGATTCGGTCCCACTCCCTGACCTTCATTCCGCGTTCGATTGGTTCAGTGAGGCGAGATATTTTACCATCATTGACCTCAACTCTGCATATCACCAGATTCCCTGGACGAAAGAAAGTAGGCCCTACACGGCATTCTGTGTTCCGTGGAACCTCTATCAGTACACTAGGGTTCCTATGGGTCTAGCGGTAGGGGCCCAAACTCTCACCCGTTTACTTGACACCGTTTTTCACGATGTCAAGTTCAAGTACGTTTTCAATTATCTTGATGACTTGCTGGTGTACAGCAAGGGGTACGAGGAGCATTTGGGTCATCTTGAATAGGTGATGTGCAGGTTGAGGGGTGCCGGCCTCACTGTCAATCCCGAAAAGGTGAAGTTCGCTCAGACACAAATTTCTTTTCTGGGCCACCTGATTTCCCATAGAGGTGTCACTGTGGATCCTGAGCGAACACAGGGAATCAGGGACTTTCCCTCACCAAAGGATGCCAAAGGCATCGCGAGATTTGTGGGGATGGTCAATTTCTATCGGCGTTTCATCCCAAACGCGGCGGAGATTGCGGCACCTCTGAATGAACTCCGGAAAAAGGGCGCCAAATTTGTATGGGGGGAAAAGCAACAGAAGGCTTTCGAGACTCTAAAGGAAGCCATTATTTCCCCTCCAGTACTGAGAATGCCAGACTTCTCGAGACCGTTTATCTTACAGACGGACGCGAGTTCGGTGGCGCTCGGGGCGGTTCTGTCCCAAGTTGTTGATGGTGCTAGGCAGCCTGTGGCCTTTATATCTAGAACTTTGACCCAACAAGAACGGAAGTCTTCAGTGTATGAGCTAGAGTGTTTGGCTGTTGTATACGCTCTAGATAAGTTCAGGCGTTTTCTGGAACACGCTGAGTTCCTGCTCGAGACCGACAACCAGGCTCTCTCTTGGCATCTCGCTCATCCCCGGCAGCTGGGTAAGATTGGACGATGGGTGGTTAAAATCTCATCCTTTAAATTCAAGGTGCAACACATTCGGGGAACTCAAAATGTGGTTGCAGATGCTTTGTCCCGTATGTTTTCCCAGCCCAGCGAAGCCCAGCCGGAGCAACCCTGTTCTGTTTTACTGGACTTTCCTTTAGCTTTTACTGATGTGTTACCCCATCAATTAGATGATGAAGAGTTGGGTCCGATCATCCAAAATCTAAAAGAGGGTAACGTGAAGGTCCCTTACTTCTTGTCCAGGGGCGTCCTATGTTGCAGAGAGAAAAAGGGGAGAGCCCCGAAGATAGTGCTCCCTAGCAATCTCGTGCCCATGGTTTCCAGGTACTACCACAATTCCCCGGTAGGTGGACATAAGGGGATTTCGAAGACCATTTCCAGTATTAGGAAAAACTTCATCTGGAAGGGCATGGATAGGGACATAGCAACTCGGGTGAAGGCATATCATCTCTGTGGCTTAAGCAAGCCTGCCCAGAACACCAAGTTGGGGCTGTTGTCATCTGATGTGGCGAGCAGACCGATGGAGAAGCTATTCATCGACTACGTGGGACCCTTTCCGCGTAGCAAGTCAGGTAATGCTTACCTACTTGTCTGTGTGGATGCTTTTTCGAAGTTTGCCTGGCTACTGCCCTTACGGCAGGCAACTGCTCGATTGACCATAAGCGCGCTCCAGAGTCATGTATTTCAGCACTTCGGTCTTCCGGCCATCATTGTCTCGGACAATGGTCCACAATTTATTTCAGGCGACTTTCGGCGAATGTGCTTCGCCAATGGCATCAAACATGTAACCACTTCCCCTTATTACCCACAGCCGTCCCACGCGGAGAGATTCAACAGGAATCTCCGGTCCGCACTCATCGCCTATCATGCGGAACAACAGACCACCTGGGACCAGAACCTTAAGTGGTTACAGCTAGCTTTCAATACGGCCCTGCATGACAGTCATAAGGCCGTCCCCTTTGAAGTTATGTTTGGTTTCTCGCCTACGCTTCCCTTGGCCAACTTATGGAATATAGACGATCTTCTGCCGAGTAATCCGGACATTAGGACGGCAGATAGGTGGAAAGAGGCCCGGAAGAATTTGCTTCGTGCGCACGAGCGCGTCCGTAGTCGGTATAATCAGGGGCGTATTCCAAATCCCTTTAAGGTAGGAGATTTGGTCTACTGCCAGAGCCACCCGATCAGCTCAGCTGCCGATAAAAGAGCCGCCAAATTATGCTATCGTTGGTCGGGGCCGTACCGTATCCTCGGGTTTACGTCACCGGTGACGGCGCGGTTGGAAGAGCCGGGTGGTGATGCTAAAGAGATTACTACACATATCTCAAAATTGAAACTGTGTAGAAGAGGGTAAACGGGGTGACAAGGGGGGGAATGATGGTGGTCTCTGTGCGAGTGGGGAGGTTGTCTATTTTAAGAGGGTGTGCTCCGGGGGCGGTATTGGGAATGATAAGGTAGCGGGTAGATGTTTCTCACAGTCCCATTGGGATCGTCTACTTCAGGGATGCGCCCCTGCCTGCGCGAGCCTTGGTTTTCTCCGATTGTCCTTATGCCCGGAGGGAGCCATGTCCTTACCTTCCGTCCTAGCCCATGACCGTTTAATCATCCTTGACCATCCACCTTCCGATTTTCCTAACCTTATCCAGAGAGAAAAAAAAAAAATAGAAACAGCAAAAAAAAAAGAGTTCGAGAGAGGAGCGAAACGTGTCGAGTTGACGAGGTCGGTTGTGAACTTCGTCTACTCGGTAGGTTTTGGGCATGCCCTTGGAGCACACTTGTAAAACTCATATATATATGTTGGAAAGGTGCCATAGTCACAGTTGACATGGCTGTCCGTCCGGTCCCCAGTGGGGACCACCGCATCATGGAGACCGTCGTCTCCCCTTGTCCCTTTCCCCGTGCAGTATGGTATTGTGTAGAATGGGGGGGGATCGTATTACAGAATTACCCTGTAGGTATATGGGGCAGAGGCCCTGTTTAGGTGGCGATCGTGTTCTGGCTTGGGTGGACACGCCTCAGGAGGTCGGAACTCAGGGAGCTCCCGAACTTTTCTTTCATCTTTCTTCTCTGTCCCTCTTTGCGGGGGGCTGGCCCTGATCAGGTCAGCGTGCCGCACATACACACTTACATACTACACGTCTTCTTTCGTTTCTTTCGTTTTCCCTTCTGAGCCTCTGTTCTCCTGGGAGCAAGTGCCGCCGGGCCACCTTATCCACGAAGCCCACCAGAGTATTTTAAGAAGAGGGTACACTGCAGGGTACTTTCCCGAGTTTCAGAGTGGGGCAACCGGGTTGCCCTTTCGGGGTGGGGATGTGCCGGTGTAAAACTGGCCGTTGAAAAAGTTTTAGAAAAGTTTTGTTTAATTGTCAAATAACGCGAGGGCAACGGTCAGCCGAAGCGACCCTTGTCCGGCTCAGTTAAGCTGCGTGCGCAGCTCGTAGAAAGGGGAGCGTTTGGTTCTGCTTGTAACGAGAGACGACTCACTGCCCCGCTCCGAGATACAACGGTCTGGCTCTCTCTTCGAACAATTACGGCGTAGTTTGTATCCGTCTTCATGGCTTGCTGAAGCGTAAACGACTCCCGGTAAGAATTGCATTATCTTATGTGTTTATAAGTAACTCATATATATGGACGATTAATAACTAGGTGTATGCAACCGTAAATAAAACCCGTAATTAGGTGTGTGCGACCCGACAAGTTTTATATTGAGAGAAAACTTATTGTTCAGTAAATTACTTAATGTTCAGCATATAGCTCATGTTCCGTTTATTATTACTAGAATAGTGTGAGAGGTATTGTAATTGTCATTGTCATGATAAAAGTGTACTACATTAAAAAAAAATTAAGGGCTAAATGTTAGTGCGTAGTCAGTTAGTCAGCTATGTCCATTCATGCAGTAGACTGTCGGGGAGCTATTTAATTAACTGTACAGTAGAGAGTTTCTTTGTGTGAAATTCCTTAGATGAAATTTTATTTATGTTAAAACAGTCTTGATGCTGTGAGTGCCTTGCAGTTGAATTTTGGTCAAATAACGATTATCACTCACCACGTGGCTGTTTAACCTGCAAAGTTCTGTCGAGGCATGTAGCCAGTGAACTGATGACCTTTACATTACGCCACGTTTAATAAAGTCTGTTCATTATTCAAATTTACTTATTCCATGGCTGATTTTCTACCCTTTAAGCTGGTTGCAAAAACTTTATTTATGAAACTGGTGCATTTATTGAGAGTTAGTTGGAGGCCCGTTCTGAGGTTAATTACCAGAACTCGGGTGTATACTTTTGGTGAACATTTCTCTAATTTATATGAATTAACAGGGTTCTTGATTAGGCCGGAGACTTGGCCTTGCTGATCGCCGTACACCTGCATCAGACATGGACCATTAAACAAGATCTTGTCCGAAGAGGGAGCTGGAGACTGATTCTCGATGTATCACTTGCCAGCAGTACTAATGTGATATTCACACTTTTATTTTACTTTTGGGGCCGGGCCGGCTGTGCGCCTGTTTTACATTAAATATCTTTGAAGCCATGTGACCACGTGTCCAGACTGTCTGCTAGAAAGGGGAGCAGCTGATCATGACCTTGAACATTATAAGTTAAATTCAAGAACACTTTTTTTATAACTGATTTACATAACACTAAGTGAACTGCTTGTAATTGTGTGCTGCACTGGGGGAGCGTGCCAGATATTTTTTACACTTGGACATTTTACTGTTTGCATCTCATTATCATTTAACTCTTTACAAATTTTATAGAACTGGTTAGTAGCTCTGTTCCGGCTGGAACAGGAATGAATAAATATCAACTTCACTATGGGTTTAACATTTAAGGGCCGGGGGGTTTCCTGTGTTTTTTTTTGGGCCGTTTTCTGGGGTTTAAAAGGGGACTTAGTTTTTCTCAGACACATGTTGGTGCAACCTCAGGCAGGTTGGAGGCCTGTCAAATTTTGTCAACCGCATGCTGGCGCGCTGCCACAGTTGCTAGGACACAACCACCTTATTGTATTCTTTTTTCATTTTAATTATATTTATAGAGCCATTCGGGGTTAATAGAATATAATTTTTTTTGGACATATATTAGTTGATTTTGCCCCTTACAAAAGGGCTATACTGATTATCTTTCTTAACTGGCAAAACACATGTTGATTAACTTTCACTTGTAGTATCTGCTGTTTAATTTTCTTTAACTATAAAACATATACTCATTATTTTTGTAAAACATATATTGTCTAAATTTTTCTTAAATTGTAAAGCCTCGAGTGAATAATTTCTGATTGTGAAAGGACATATTGATTTTTAAGTCCTTCGGAATTGTGAAGTAAAGTAATCGTTTACAATTGTATAACAACTGTTTGAAATCAGGTGAGGTAGTTGTGTAAATTTTTATCTAATGCTGTGAAAGGAACTTAAGGTTCATACGCTCATGATGGGTCATTGATCAGTGGAATGCTATACAAATGGGCGGTCCGGTTTTATTTATGCGTTATGAGTTTTTATCATCCTTTCTGGGGTTCTGGCTTTTATGAAAGTCTACAAAAACGGGTTGTTGATGGGCGAATATTTTATCACTGCTGGGTTCTGAGTATTGTAGTTACACTGCCTGCAGGGCGGGTGCATTCCTGGGGCATTCGTGTTAGAATTGATGTAATTGTGAGTTTGTGTGCCTTATGTTCTGTGTGTGTTATGTTTGTCCGTGTCTAGCTAGCCACAAGATGGTGGAGAAGCTTATATTTATATATACATATACTTGCTGAATTTATACGCACTTGTTAAGCTATTATATTTATATATATTTGCTGAATTTATACACACTTGTTATGCTATTATATTTATATATATATTTGCTGAATTTATACACACTTGTTATGCTATACACATGTTGTTTTCCTTTAATACTGTTAAAGGTGGGATTAACTTATTCGTGATATTTATGATTCATGGGGGGGAATAATTATGTCATAGAGTTGGCCTGCATGTATGAATTCTAGGCATACAATAAACTTGTTATTGTTACATTACAGCTGAGTTTCATTGCAAGTCCCGTCATACCGGACCCGGCACAATTTTTGCTTCTCTAGGCTCCAGCCTAGTCCTAATTGACTTGTGACTTCTCTTTCAAAAAAAAAATATTAAAATTAAAGGAGTTGTTTTATATTCAAAAAATACATAAAAGGAAAGAGGGGTTACAAAACACTGAACAGTCTACGTCTGGAACAGACGAAACAATATCCGGTAGCTTTCGTTGAACAGCCTGCTGTAATACATTTTAATGTTGGGTTATTTTGGGGCTATTTAAAAAGTGTAGCATTGCGACTAGAAAGAGATACAAAACTCAATTAAAATATATTTAAAAAATTGTAACAATTGTAATAAGCGACAAACGAAGCGAATGATTTCCTTAGCGAAAACGCTTGTGTTTACGTTTCGGTACAATCACAACTCGTGTCAATTCAGAATTTGAACTCATCATACAGTTATTCTGAAAACCACAATAAATTTCAGTAGATCGTCGTCTCAAGTATTTAAAATTCCGTTTAATCAATTGACCGAATCTAGCAAAAATGTTTACACTTGTTTTGTTTTATGTGTAGATTACCGTGTGACAGGTGTAATCAAGAGCACGAAGGATTAAACATGGATTTAAAATACGATCAGTGCTATATTCAAACAAACGCTACATAACGTCCTTAAGAAACAATCAGGGATTGCAACACAACTTTAAACCTTCTTGCGCAATCGTATAAAACTACTGATTTCTTTTAATGAAACTTCTCCAGGTTCGTTCCAATATGTCGTACACTTTTACTGGTTTTCTGATTGCGGTGCGTAGGAATTTTACGTCAATTACCAAACTAACAGTTCTGCAATGTAAACGTTTCCCCTTACAATGCAAAGTAGTAAGTTTTTTATGATAGCATGTTAAGTGAATTTTGTTTAAATAAGTATATTGTAGAGAACTGTTTAAGAATTGTCTTTACATCAGATTAACTTGACGGTGGCTAACTTTTGTAATTCATATTTTAAGAAAGTAGTAAGCGATTTAGAAAGCTTTGATGTAATCCAGTGAAACTTTTAACGTACAGTACACTAACAACAGTAAACTGAAAAGTCTGTTACATTATACCGAAGTGTGTGTGCGCGCGCGCTCACAACATCGAGTGAGGTCTACTTGAATTACCAATTCACAGTCGTTTTTGCGACTTTACAGGCACAGAATAAACACGAAGAAAGTGCACACTTTAGGTCATTCAAACAGTCAGGGTAGTCCCGGAGTGGGTCCAGTTTGGTTGTATCGTCACACTTGTTGCGTCACACGTTCTCACACCATTTGCCTTTACGTCATAACCGTCAGATTTTACTATTCGTTTGGATATTGTATAGCGTAACAACTTTTTGATATTACAATTTAATATTTATTTCCAAAATCTGTATGGGCGATACAGGCTGTGGCATGTCACGGTGAAAGAATAGAGATATTTTTCCATCGTAATTTTGAAAATCCCATGATTCTTGTGACTTTGAGGTTATGATTAAACTGTTATACATGGAATACAAAAAAATGGCGATTTCAGGTAAGAGTGGAAATATATAATAGTTCTGATAGGACAAACTTTTTACAAAGTTTGGAATATTAATAAATGATAATGTTGATTGGTGGATGATAAGCTGATACCTCTAGAAGCTTATTTTGGTAAAGATGAATTGGAAGAGCATTGTAGAGCGAACATCAAACAAACATCAACCAAAGCTCAGAAGCTCGTCGGGAAGACATAAAAATGGAGGAAGACGTTTGAACTGAAAGGACTGGAAAAAAGAACGCATTAAACAAATAAATGTGTCTAAGTAAGTTAAAAAATAAAAAGATTTAAATGGACCTCTCACGGATGAGGTCCAACATGTATTCGGTGTACAGATAATAAGACCCGTAAAGCGCGCGAGCGTACGCGCGTCCACTCACGCACACACACACACACACACACACACACACACACACACACACACACACACACACACACACACACACACACACATCTGTGTATTATATGTCAACAGTTATTTAATTTTATGAAAGGTCATCACAGACTCAATGAAAAAATGAATAATCGATTTGGATTTAACTAATTTCAATTATTGTAATGCATTTTTAAGTAATTGTGTTGACTTTTAAATTGAAAGTTTCAGTTGTGTACTGTTTTTTACTTATTAGAATCGGCGTAACTAATATTGAGCATTTTAAATAAATCATATTGTTTTGTTTTAATTAGGGATTGTTGTTTAATCAGTTTATATTGTGATTGTGTGTGTGTGTGTCCGCGCGCGCGAGCGTGTGTATGGTTTTATAATATTTCTTTAAATCCAGTTCGTAAATTCTTTAAATTTGTTTAAATTCGCAATTCTGTGGACCGAACCTAGTTAAAATTTTGTCACTTTGATTTGTAAGAGTGTGAGAAAATTCCAGAATAAAGAAACCGTCAAATATCCATAACTGAAAGCCAAACACATCCATCAGTACACTTCATCTGCTAAATTACGGAATGTAACTTTAATAGAAAAAAGGAACAATAAAAAAAACTGCAAACTTCCATCAACGAGAATAGTCAGAGAACTTCTTATGGGCATTTACGTGTAAGCATCTTTGGTTTACATGTGTGTAAATCTTGGACCTAAAGCACCTATCCCTTTTTACCTTCCTAACTACCGATCAAAAACTAAAAGGCAAATGGAGGGAAAAGCCAAAAGCAAGGGAAAGGGGTTAATAAGTATGAGGTACAGAAAGGTGGAAAAGGAGTTCCTGGGAAGACTTCAAGGAAAAAGGATGTGCCCGTTATGTCTCAAGGTGTTACCAACATAGTCCATAACAACAAACTTTAAGAAAAATATTTTAACTATTTAAAGTTTAACAGGGGGCTGTTCTCTTCTAAACATTAAACACTAAATTGTAAGATTAATTAATTATGTTGAGTTAATAAATGATAATGGTAATAAAAATGTTCAGTAAAACATAAGGTTAGAAATTAGGTTTAAGGAGTTTATATTATTTTCTAAATTTTATTTCCATTATTATTGTTCACAAAATTCGATTTATATGTTTAATTAAAGAAAATGTTATTATTATTTATTACTAAGTTTAGATCAAATTAATAATTGAAGCTAATTAATCCTTTTGAAGGCCAAGCGGAGTTATTTTTCAACCACCAAACCACCATCCTCTTAGAGTTTTTCTTGTAGATAAGCCGTCTGACAATTGTAAAAACACTGACAAAGGGTTAAACACTGTGCGAAATATGATAAATTTGATTTAGTCGCTTTTGAATCAAACACTGTAAAACTGATATTAAACAGTGATCAGAGGTCAGGAAATAACTTGTAAACTATATTCGGTACTCGCATCGATTATATCCGCTGAGAACCAAGAACGATACAGAATAGACATTGAGAAAACTCAAAGTGATAAGTAAAAGGTGGGCCACTAATAAGAACACGTAATAACTAATCAAAATACTGAATATATAGGATACTGCACATAGGGGCGACAAATAAATTAACCAAATAGATTTGGAAACGACATTACGTGTGATGATGACAGGATTTGAGTAGCAATGGGAAAAACGCTACATAGTGTGTTGTTTAATAAAGAAGTAAAAACTGAATCATAGGGAATATATTGTTACGACATTACAGAACATGCTACGCGTTTCTCGGCTATTCCAGCGGAGCCCGGCTATAATGTGTGTGTGTGTGCGTACATATTGCTGCTAGTCTGAGATGAAGGACAATTACGTGACACTTGTGTTCAAGGCAGCAGTCAATTACGTTTTAGTGTTTTCTAGTAGACCCCTATTACGGAATATTGTGGAATCTCAGCGTGGTATAAATACAAGACTTCAGCGACGCTTAGTTCAGTTTGAGTTGCGATCTATTCCAGTGCGGTCCGAAGTATTGTGGCGAAGTGTTACGTGTGTTATAACTGTGCGAGACTCGTTGACATTATTATTGCGTGTGAATAATTTTTATTTGTTGTAAGAGACTATCTTGTTGATTACAAACTGTTTAATTGTGATAATTAAAGCTGGTGATTAGTGACTTAATTGGTGTCTCGTATTTTGTTTTCCACCGTACCATACGACGATCAGCTAAACCGTCGTAAAAATATTTATACTGAATGACAATGTGGGTTTTACAACATAGTCAAACATTTTAACGATAAAAGGACTACCTGATAAGCTGTTTCTAGTTTCTGTGGAAACTGCATAAGGAAATATAGAGACGCCGGGTGCATTATAAAAATTAATAAAAGTGCAAGTGCATAGGCCTATACATATGCCGGTCTATGGATAAGCACTGGTAAAACAAAAAGTCAATGAGAATAATAATGCATTACGATGGCGGCGGAAGATGGACAATTGTTAGATGACGGCAGCGAAACGTTGACTTATAAAGCTTGCTACATTTAACTTTTGAAATATTATGATTGAAGAAAAATAAATGAATAACGGTATTTCACATTTATTTTAAATGTTATAGAGAGAAGTTAACTTGTACTGGTCCCTTTATGGCCAAAGTTGAAACGTCACGAACTATATTGGCTATAATTACATTACTTTCTGGAATGATCTTTTTAAGAGAGTAGCGACTCTCTTAATGAAGCAAGTTAAATAAGCCTTTTGTCCATTTTAGTATTATTAAGATTGTCCTTTTCTGCAATATTAACATTTTGTTGCCTAACTAAGATGATAGATTCCTAGAAAATAAATTTAATGTTTTGTCTGTAGTAATAAGGAAGTTCAATTTCAGTCAAATTGAACCAAGAGTGAAATTGGTACTAATAATATCAAATACACAACCATTAAGGGCATATATCCCTAACGTTAAAAATAACTAAGCTATTTAAAGATATATATATATATTTTTTTATAATATTTCTTATTATTACCCACCTTGTATGGGTTATAAGCCACACGTGGGTAGCGTCAATTTGTATGCTTATTAATCTCCGTGTAGGATTCGTCTTATGGTTCAATTTGATTTAAAACAAGATTAAGATTTATTATTGACGTAAAATTGAATCCTCATGGGTGAGATTTATCATTTCAGTGAATTCGAACGATTATTGTGTTAACGAAGAATGGTTTGTTCGTTATTGTGTTGGCGGGATTTAAATGGTTTTATATAGAACGAGCGGTGTGTATCGACTGATCTCAGTTGAACCCGATTCGCATCGATTGTAATCGTAGGTTGTTATGAGAACGCATTAAGTTATGATTATTATTATTAGAAGTACTTACTTGACATTCCGTTGTTCAGTATTGATCACTAGATTCTTCATATGATTGTCATCAATAACTAAATAATTAGATAAACTCTTTAACTCGATGGTTCACTGGTGTTACCAACTGATTCATCCCTTCATACATAACCTTCACTCGCATAAGGAATAAAATAAATCTAGACCTTGTAACAACACCAAAATTCTAAAAGTAATAAGTACATCTTATCAAATAATTATTAAAAGAGATTTTGGAAAAGAATGAAAAAAGAATAATGATGTTCAAACTAAATAAATAACACAAAAATTCTAAAAGTAATAAGTACATCTTATCAAATAATTATGGAAAGAGATTTTGGAAAAGAAAGAAAAAAGAATAATGATGTTCAAACTAAATAAATAATACCAAAAGTCTAAAAGAAATAAGCACATCTTACTTAAATCAAGCATAAATAATACATTTAGTAGTACAATAATAATAATGGGGCGGAATACTAATGACAATAGGCCTAAGAGAAATTTAATAAACTAATTAGAAAATGAACTTGCTGAAGAAGAGTTGCAGTATAATAAAAACAGATAGAATAATAGAAGGATAATTAAAACTACTATATTACAAGAGGTATTGAATAACAAAGGTGAATGACATTAAGGCTAATAAATTATTGAACTGTGAAGTGAAGTTATACGAGTATAAAAGAGAAAGAAATCTACTTAAGAAATATACCAACAGTAATATTGAATATAATATAAATAAATGGAGTTATTGGAAGGCAAGGTAGAATAAGAAAAAATATTCAGAAGATAAAAGATTCCAATGGTGTGTATAATGATATAAGATTTATAATTATTTTATTTATAGAGTGTAGAAAGCTAAGGCGTCACTCTAGAATTATTTTATGGGCAGCAGCCAAAGTGCACTGTACCAGGTATGTGAATGTTCGGATGAGCAATTGGACATAAAAGGGCCACTCAACGCCGATATTCATTCATAATACCATATTAATATAGGGGGAATCATTTAACATTAGTATGGAATCAATTTTAAAAAAGAATGGAATATATAAATAAAATATACAATGAACCAAGAGAAAACTCAAGAATTACAATCCGTTAAAGCCACCAATACAAATAAATAAACTCCAGCGATAAAGAAGAAAATAATTGGTATTGATAAGAAAGGTAGGTTTCAATTTGCCTATAATAATGAAGAATTTGTTTAATAAATATCAATCTTATCACCAAGCAATATTAATACCATAATATCATACACCTCAACTATTGAAGACATCAGCAACCAATAACAACAATTTATCTAAACAAATCAAAATCAAAGTAATTTGAAAGAAGAAACAGTAATAAATAAAAGTGTGAACCTAATTAAAAACCAAAAGTCCTACAACAGACATTACTATGACAACTTACTATACTATATAGACAGTACGCAGTTAGATTTGGAATAGTCCATAAACAAATAACTAATGATGATAAATTTAATAAATAATGAATAAATCAAATAGAACGGCACATAAAGTACAATCCAGATTTAGAGATAAATGTAAAATGTAATTAAGAAGTGATACAAATATAATATAATCAGAATGATCACTGTTGCACACCACTATATAAAAATTATTCCGATTAGCGCTTTCAAGCTTCACAGCTTATCGTCAAATCGGCAATAGACAGGAAATATGTGAAACCCAACCCTTCACCCCTCTCCCCCACCCTGCTCACCCACAAGAAACTAAAAATTAATGACCCTTCCCCACCCCCTAAACTCTGTCTCACCATCTGTACAGTTACATATTTTTCTAGTAAATCCCTTGTGTTTCAGTGTGTGTGTGTGTGTGTGTGTGTGTGTGTGTGTGTGTGTGTGTGTGTGTGTGTGTGTGTGTGTGTGTGTGTGTGTGTGTGTGTGTGTGTGTGTGTGTGTGTGTGTGCATCCTTTTAAACTACCCTCTTCCTCTCCACACACGTGGGTCAGTCATACACCCTTATTTTAAAACAACCAATTAGTACTATGCAATATAATTCTTAATCTTATCTATCTGTCCTCTCTCATTTACTTCTTAATCATGTTATAAAATATTTCTTCATTATCAAATTTAATTTTAATATTAATTAAATTGTCTAACCCTATTTCTCTTTCTTTCAATATTTCTAACTCCTCTCTAAGCTTCCTTTCAACTGTGTTATTTACTAGTTTTACAATTTCGTATTCTTCCAAAGGATTAACAAACTTATGGTTGTCTTCTATGAAATGTCTTGCATATAACGAATTGGTTGTTCTATTACAAACGTGGAGAAGGTAATAGAACAACCAATTCGTTATATGCAAGACATTTCATAGAAGACAACCATAAGTTTGTTAATCCTTTGGAAGAATACGAAATTGTAAAAGTAGTAAATAACACAGTTGAAAGGAAGCTTAGAGAGGAGTTAGAAATATTGAAAGAAAGAGAAAAAGGGTTAGACAATTTAATTAATATTAAAATTGAATTTGATAATTAAGAAATATTTTATAACATGATTAAGAATTAAATGAGAGAGGACAGGTAGATAAGATTAAGAATTATATTGCATAGTACTAATTGGTTGTTTTAAAATAAGGGTGTGTGACTGACCCACGTGTGTGGAGAGGAAGAGGGTAGTTTAAAAGGATGCACACACACACACACACACACACACACACACACACACACACACACACACACACACACACACACACACACACACACACACACACACACACACACACACACACACACACACACACACACACACACACTGAAACACAAGGAATTTACTAGAAAAATATGTAATTGTACAGATGGTGAGACAGAGTTTAGGGGGTGGGGAAGGGTCATTAATTTTTAGTTTGTTGTAGGTGAGCAGGGTGGGGGAGAGGGGTGAAGGGTTGGGTTTCACATATTTCCTGTCTATTCCCGATCTGACGATGAGCTGTGAAGCTTGAAAGCGCTAATCGGAATAATTTTTATATAGTGGTGTGCAACAGTGATCATTCTGATTGTGATTTCAACCACTAACACAAATTTATTCATTAAATGTAATATAAAACAATTGTGATTACTTGATAAGAGGATGTGAGATACGTTGGTGTTCAAGTAAGAATAACTGTGAGTGGGTAGTAATTATAAATAATTATTTAAAGAAATGAATTACTAATCCATAGTAGCGGATGATACAGACATTAACATTTAGTTTTTTCTTTATTAGTGTTTGTGTTATATAAGTTTAATAGGTATTGATCACACAGACAATGGTTTAAACGTGTGCATTCAGTTAAGCCCTAAAGGGGATTATAGTAATTTGAATATAATTGTTAATTAATAGTTTGTTTATATTTAAAGAAGTTAATTAATAGAAAACAAGTGTAACCAGGATCGATTATGAGTCTTCCAACATAAAAATATAATCAGTCAAACATAGGCCTAGATCATTATGTTCAGTAAATAGTAAATTGTTCAAATTATTTGCCAAATTACAAATAAATATAATATTTGGTATTAAAATTGTTCATAGTTTTGTCAGATAAAATAATATGTAAATTGTATTAAGTATTATGATGTAATAACTAAAAAGCAACTTGTACATAAAAGGTAAAATAATGTATTATACAAAAATAATATCCTATGACAACTAAATCTCAATTTGAACAAATATGATCAGAGTAATTTATATGTATCCAGGAAACCAAAAGAAAGAAAAAGAATTGATGATTATTACTGTAAAAAAACAAAAAGGAGAGTTGAGTTGAATTTTGAAAAAAGCTAAATATTTATACAAGAAAAAATATGAATCCTATTAAAACACAATGTAATACAAAGCAAGAAACACTATAGCAACCTATAACAGAATGTAAAATTTGAGTAAATAAAGAAACAGCATAAACAAATCAGCTATTAAACATTACCGAGCCAACAACCAGAAAAGAACATTAAATTAAAAAAAAACGGATGAAGTTATGGAAAAAACTAACCTTTAAATTAAAACAATTTACAATTGGAGAACAACTACACTTAAATTAACTTAATAACAGAAACACTTGACTTCAATCATTATATTCCTCCAGAAAGATTCAGATAAATGAAATGACAAGATGTAACATTTATTGATCACAAAAGAAGTGGATTTCGTCATTTGAATAATATAAACAAACTGAAGACATTGGAAATTTTCATCACTGATACCAGGAGGCTGTGTGAAACTGAACTGAACTGATAAACATTGTGTAACGTATATATGTTATTATAATTAATATTAATTTTATATTATTTCATTATTATCTTGTTTTGTAATGTAATGTACTTTCTGTACTTTTTTTTCTTTATAATAACTGAACCTTTTATATCAGCCAAAAGGACCTTAAAATAATATTAATATAAAAGAGAAGAGAATCGACCCTGAGATTTCCTGAGTCATATTAATAGTTAAAGTAAATGGACTATATAAGTTTTGAATAAAAATTACAATATTATTATTATTATTATTATTATTATTATTATTATTATTATAATTACCAGATACCATTCCATGTGTTTTATTTATAATAGAAATAGAATTAATAAGTATATTACAAATGGGTGCCAACCACTTGGGCTTAATTAAAAAACAATACACATATTAAAAAGTGTTACAAATTGATGCTTACAACGTGAGAAATAAATAGGGTAAAACCCGATTTGTTATAACCTTGGTATTGATGTCCAATATCCATTTTTGACCATTAATTATAATTCAGATCCCTTTTCATCTTACACAACAATTAATATCATGATAAAACAAAACATCTGTCTACTGTTTGAAACTCGAATCTCAGGGTGGTAGTATGTAAAGTATTTGTTTATAAACAATTCGTCCATCTTTGACATTAAAAAGTGGATCCTTTGAACTACAATGACGCTTTGATTAACATAGCAAACAAATATAAAACCTTGATATAGGAGCCTGATTACATATAGTCAAAAGATAAATACTTATCACTAGTTAAAATGGTTGTTGACACGTAGGTCAAAATTGTATGTGGAACGATGGTTTCGAGGTTAATCATGGTTCACCTTAATTACTAAACAAATCATAGATAACAATTAAAATGAATTAATGTGACAGTGTTGGTGTATGGAGTCGTATTACAATGGTTATTAGTGTACAAAATATTAAAGTGCATATTAGTTTTTAGAAATATCGGTATGGAGAACCATACATGACTTCCATATTCTAAGATTTATATTTAAAATCATTTTCGAAATGTAATATTACCATAGAAACTACTTCTTTCTACTTACTGCTTCAGCCTTAACCACAGTACTGTGGTCACTAACATATACCACCTCACGTTATCGCACTCGATTTTCACTGATGATGGAAGTCAATGGCATTGCCGAAACGTCTGGTTTTGTAGAAAACATTGGACTACGGCCAAATATCCCGGGAAGGAATTTTAACAAAAACTACTTCTTTGTTGCCGATAACGTTGTACACATATATATAAAATATATGCATAAAATTAATGGCTTGTATAAGTTAATGATTGATCTCCATTAAGTAGTGCTCAAGTTTCCAAAGTTTTAATATTATGATGTCCGTAATTAAAACATCAGAGCAGGTTTAGTGTGAATGAGGGTACACTGTGGACAAAAATTTTCAACATTTCCTATTGAGCGTTGCTTAGAGTAAAGCTGCGAATCTACAGTGTATGTTTCACAGAACAAACACGCGAAAAAGAAGGAGCGCTCCGAAGTCACTCATGGACCCTCAGCATCTTGCAGAGGGTTCATTCCCTAAAGACGAAAAGTCTGTCTATGAATCGAATCGTTCCTCAGTAAACACGTGCAGTTACATTGCCCAGCGATCCACAGGAAGCAAATTGATGTCCATTTTTTCGGCTTGCACGCGTTATGTTGGTATGGGTTTGGGCACTTTCCATTTAAAAAGCGTGCAAATGTAAGAAAATAAACATGAGTGAGGCCAGAAATAACGTGAATTGTGTGTGTGTGTGTGTGTGTGTGTGTGTGTGTGTGTGTCTTACCTGCCTTTTTATTGCTGTAGGCATAATAATAAAATGGAAACGTAAATATTACATAACTGAGATATGCTTACCTGCCACGAACGATATATTATTTTATACATGGAGGAGTTCAGTGACATACACACGTACAGAAGTCATCTTCAAAAATACTAGAAGTCGTCCACGCTTTTATGTTGGCAGTGTAACTTACAGGAAGTTTTTTGATGTTTTTAAAACATCTAGGATGCAAACTTTTCCCGATAACTAAAAGTTTCCTTTTTTCGGTTCCCGTCATGTTCGCACAAACAAAAACTGTAACTCTTTGTTTAGAGAGCTTCCCACCAACGCACTTTTCATTTGTAAATTTGAAAGTCTTATCTGGAGTTAATTTATAAAAAATTCCGGCTTCGTGTCCATTAAAGATGTCTTCATCTTTATATGATCGTCTAATTTCTGGCCAAGTGTTATGCACCAAATCGCCTGTAACGTTCAGATCTACGCACTTTGCCTCACCACAAATTTTTGCAAAGGAAATCGAGTGTCGGGCCTTAAATCGATCTAGCCATCCGTTGGAGCACGCAAAATGGCTGGCGCCGGCAGTCCTGTTACAGTGCTTATCGCTTGCATACAATGTATGTCTGTAGCCATGGGCTAGCGCGCGCGCACACATATATACGTTTATATGAAATTTAGAGTAAAATATCTGAGAAATATTTGACGCTATAACAGAGTAGTACAATATTTAGTGACGTTAAAACCGGGAATTTTTATAATGTTAAAGATATCAGTTTGACCGGACTTATGACAAAATAACGCTACACCAGAGTTGACGTAACAGCCGAGGCCGTAATAACCAAGTTCCACTGTAGATATAAAGATATTAACTCAAACATAATTTACATTAAAATGAAAAAATTTTAATTTTATTGCCTGGCAACAAAATTATTTTATTTTTAACAATTACCATTGTTTCAAAACGTTTAAATGAATTTTCAAGTACTTTACTCTTGTTAAAACGTAAAAGGTTGCAGGTAAACTACCCCTTCCCCTTAACCGATCTTCACCAAAAACAATAGGTCTTGAGAACTCTACAATTCAGGGCTGTATGCGAAACATTATTTGATTCTGTTTGAATTTGCGGCTGTTATCGTTTGCCAAATAAAAAAATTTCCCTTGATAAAAAAAAACCGTTGCAGGTAAACTACCCCTTCCCCTCAACCGATCTTCACCAAAAACAATAGGTCGTGAGTACTCTACAAATCAGGGCTGTATGCAAAACATTATTTGATTCTGTTTGAATTTGCGGCAGTTATCGTTTGCCATAGAAAAAAAATCTACAGACACATAGACACACAGACAGACACACACACAGACACTTTTCGGAAAACGACTTTTTTTCATGTTTTGAGTGTAGTAGAATCAGAATCTGCAATAATCTCGAACACGATTTTTTTTGCCATCACCATACTTACATTCCTTAAGGAATATGGAAGTAAAAAATTATTATCATTATATAAAATACACAGTACTTCCCTTCATTAAACCTTTTATGGGTTTATTCACTTAACTTTTAATAGCACAGCTTATAATTAAAATTATTAGGTTGTCACTACACTTTGAATCGCCGCAACAATATTCGAAGTTAACCGTCGGTATTTACTTCCGATCCGCGCACAGGATTATTGACGCTATCGAAAAGGTTCTTCTTTCTTTATTGTACTTTTTTTTCGTTTATTCACTTTAATTATTAATTACTTTTTAATATCCCCTACCCTATACAAACTGTACCCCGGAAAGATTAACTGATCTTAGGTTAAGACAACGTTTGTTTACATATGGCCTAACCTAATTTGCACTTTTGAGGTTATCCCATCTGGTGAGCTGTACGAGGTTAATTCTTAAAATCGGTCACAGGAGAGTCGTAGTGACCTCCGTTGAAATACATTTGTAGACTGCCCTCTCACCTCTGTCAAAATTTCGCTTCTACTGGGAGGTGATGATCGCTGATTGGTTAATTTCTTTTAATTTTCGTAATTATTCGGTACATGTCGTTAAAATAGACGGTTTCAAGCGTTGTCCAGGGGCTCGGAATTGATAAAATCTTTCTAATTAATATTATTCCCTTATATGGGCCTAATAAACAATTCATTACTCCCATTGCTCAGCATTTCGTGATACGAACATTTTGGTGCGCCACAGCATAGGGTTTTGATTATTAATAACAAAATGAGAATACTAACATTTATCTTATTTGCTATTTACATATCAAAATGTTTATTTTACTTATTTATTTAATTTGTTTTGAATAAACAATGATCCTTACTTACTAATAATTGATTATCACTTCTTTACAATGATTAATCGAGTTGTTAAAATCATATTTGGCAGATTAGGCTTAACTCAACCTGGGTTACCAAATCTTAATTATACTTCTTATATTAATATCACTTCCTTTTATTGTCGTATTATTATTCACAATTGTCCTTTACCACTTCCTATCTCTTTTACATTAATATACTTAACATGAATTAGTACTTATTTCTTATAATCAATATAAATAACTGGTCTAGCCCTAATGGCTCACCCTAGTTTGACCATTATTTCTTTCAGATTTTAATAATTCTGATTTTTAATGCAAGACAATTAATCTCAATTGCCCTTAATCATTGTCTCTCCCTTTTGACACTACAATAGTGGCAATTATTATCTTTAATTGTTTAAAAATACAATAAATTGCTTATACATGTCTAATGGTCCATGTTCCTACATATTTTATTTTCCTTCTTTGGATTAAAATAAGTACCCTTGTTATCAAACAATTACTCTAAATAGTTCTTGATACACTCCTTCAACTTCTATTACAATCATATTGACCTAACATAACTTTTATTTGTTCTAAACAATACAAACAATTAAGCTTGGCTCCTTGGCTTAGGATAGTGACATAGTTTCACTCTTCCTTTGGTAATACAAGTTTCTTTTTATCATTCAACTACTCTAACATGTTCTTCATAACTTACTTAAACTTTGATAATATAGTTTGTCACTTGACATTGTCTTTATTACTTATTATTTTACTAAATGTGTAGTGCATTCTTGTGACACAGGTACTGCTCATCTGATTTATATAATTGTGAATTTGTTAGTGCACATTATGTCATTGTTTATTACCTTTAATTATAGCTTTCGGTACCAACAATAGTTACATGTACTGATCATTGTTATTTTAATAACTGTCTACTTTACAATGTAAGTGGTTTTTCCTCCATCTGATTTTATCATGTGAATTAATTTATTGTCAAAAATTAAAATGTTTTGTTGGCATAAAATCTGGTTCAGTACTTTCTTTAAATGATCTATTTTCATTTAAAATGAATAGTCATTAGTTTTATGTCAGTTTTATATGATTTGTTAGAATTATAACAGAAAATTTTCCATCATGTTAGGTTATGTTGCTTATCCTGACTATAACTGATCAAATTCAGTTCACATATGGTTTATACCTTGTTAATTATTTTTCGTGGATAGTACTAGTTCTTATTCACTATTAATTATCATTATGATAACGGTTGTTCATTTTTACATATTTTCTAACAATATTTAACCAGTAATTATCAGTCCTTTCTGACATTCTCTGGTTTGAACTTAAATGTTATATTTTAACTATACCAATCCAGTAAGTTCGCTTTATACTTCACTTATTATGATTTATTTACATTGTTATATTCTTATTAATTCACTCTCCTAATCGGTTTGGGCATAATTGTCATATGTCTCAGTTCATTAGTATTTACAGTCATGTCATTTGAGTAAGTCTATTTTGTTAGTTTAATGTTGGTGCTTCTTCTAGTAATGAAAGTTATCTTCTTTACATTCAATGATGTGATGATTATTGTTCCCTAATTATTCTTCAATATTTATGGTCATTCACTCTTCTTTGTTGGTGTTTACCTTGATCTTAATTTGGTTTTAGGCCTCAGATTACTTAGTAAAATTATTTGTAGAGTGGTGGGATTTTGGTTATGTTACAATATATATATATATTTCAATTACTTTCTGCTACAGTCCGTTTCTTGATATATATAATACTATAATACTTATAACTATTTTACCTCAAGATATATTTTTTCCTAAGGAACATGTTTCGGGAGATCCTGTTCTCCCATCTTCAGCCTTCGCCATCTTGCTTCTGGTGCAGTATTTGTGTGTTGGCTTCTGGATGTTATTAAGGTGGTTTGTTGGTCTTTGGTCCTTCAATGTTGGATTACTGTGTGTGGTTGTGGTATCTGTTTTTGTATTTTGTGTATTTTCGATGTTGAGTGCTTTGAATATTGTGTCATGTTTTGTATTGATTTGTATTTGTTCTGGTATTAATTTGTTTTGTGTTTTATGTTTGTAAATCTGTAAATTTTCCCAAATGTTCATTATGGTACATTAAATACAAATCAATACAAAACATGACACAATATTCAAAGCACTCAACATCGAAAATACACAAAATACAAAAACAGATACCACAACCACACACAGTAATGCAACATTGAAGGACCAAAGACCAACAAACCACCTTAATAACATCCAGAAGCCAACACACAAATACTACACCAGAAGCAAGATGGCGAAGGCTGAAGATGGGAGAACAGGATCTCCCGAAACATGTTCCTTAGGAAAAAATATATCTTGAGGTAAAATAGTTATAAGTATTATAGTAATATATATATATATATATATATATTGTAACAATAACTATTAATGGGACGTATATTATATTAATATGAATTCTTTTGCGGTCGCATGTGGTTATATTAAATTCCCGCCGTTCGCTCTCGTCTCGGAATCCAACACCAGTGACGTAATGCGGAGTTGCCAACAGTCGCTGCGTCCGCTGTGCTATGTTATCTAATTCTTAATTGAAACAGTAATAATAATGCAAAGATAACACCAAACAGATATATTCCTTTTATCAATCTTTATTCAAATGAAGTATTGATTAATTACTTCTCGTTTTTCTTTACTGTAATTACAAATTATGACAAAATTATGCGTCTTTATTCATAAGTTGGTAGTAGCTAAAATATTATGCTGGAGTCGACGATCAAAAGAATGATGCACTTTGTTTTTATTTCAATTAAATAAATAATCTCAGGGGGTATTCGGTTCGGAAATTATGTAAAACAAATATATATGTTAAACAAATATGACAACTCTTAAAATCAAAATACAAACTTTACAATATACGGATATAAAAAAGGTTTTGATGTTATAGTGCAAACTAGTAGTCGTGCATGTGTTACTTACAATTATAGGTTATGAACAGTTTCCGATATTTACTAGTTGTCGTTCAAATTTTGGTATTCAGAAAAGGTGTAATTCAATTTATGTTATATTCAAGTGTTCTTTAGTGTTGGTGTAAATTATAGTGTATGTAGTTTTATTTATTGTTTAATTCCTAAATAGTTCGTGTACTCAAGTGTAGGTGTTGTCACATAAGATTATAAATTGTTCAAATTCACCCAGATCCTCTTCTTTTATTCGTCCAGGACGAAGATAAGGTTTAAATCTTCTTTACTTCTTCTCCCCGGATCTAAATTCTTCTGAATTAATTTCTTGTGGTCCTTGTGTTATTATAATACTCTTCATTGACTGTACCAATTCGTTTTACAAAGTCTGGTATGTGTTTTCACTATTTAAAATATAATTATTTGAGACGTTTTAATAACGCGTCTGTCTTCAATGACGGTTGTTAAAGAAGTCCCCCTTTTATTTATCTGAATTTTTGGTTGCTAAGGTAAAACTTGAAATCTGGTTGGTTGAGATATACATTGTCATACAAATTCATTATTACACTGTCTGAATTTGGTCAAAAACTTTTAAATTAGTATAACTATTTTGTACTGATTGGGAATTTAAAACTAATAGCATCATTATTTTGGTCTTAACATTTGTGACATATAGACACCAAACATGCCTATTTTTGCTTAAGAAATACTGATGTTACATTTTTTGCTATCTGAATTTTTCTTAAATAACTTAAAACTGATTATTTCGATTCCATATTTGTTGTGTATACTATTAATTATAAACCTATCCATATTACAACATTTGTTTTATAAAATTCTAAATGTATTTCCTAAAATTTACAAAATTCCAAAGTTTTTATAGGCCTAGGTCTTGACATGTTAAATTTCTATTTTCTGCTATTGTAACACCTATTAACTATGCAACTACCATCAAAACTACTCCCTATAACTCTATTAGTATTATTATTTAAATATATAACAATAATTATTACAGTAACATTATAAAAAAAAAAAAACATAATTCACATTTTGAGATTAAACAATTTGTATATGTCTGGTTACATACATCCTGCATAAGTCATACCATACACTCATTACTTAATAAAACTATAAATAACATCAACACAACTTAAACTTATTTTTAAAACATAAAAAGGGAAAGTTTAATCATTTAATAATGATTTATAATTTCTATTCTTTTCTCATGCAGTTCAGCCATTGCTGTACTAGGTACTTATACCATTTTTTTTTATACATTTGAGAATTGTTAAGTAATACATTATTTATTTGATAACATTATGTCCACTATTATTCACACTATTAGTTGTATTTTTCCATGTATCTATATGATTGTTTTCTTGTATTGTTCTATTATATCATTTAGTTAACAATTTACTAATATATTATTTTACATTATATTGTATATTTGGGCCTATTATCCCTCAATTGGTATTTTGATTATTTTTATATTTTGATACATTTAATAAAACAATTTGTTTACTTATAGTAATGGTACATAATGCTGTCTGTCTTTATAAGTATTATTATTGTCATCTGGTTATTTTACATCACTTTACCTAAACGTTAATTTGGGTACGGTCAGTTATAGTCCAAGTCAGTCTAAAGTAGTTATTTGTTAATCTTCATTATCATTTTTAAAAGATATTTTTCTTCTTGTTACGTTTCTTATCCATGATCTTCATTAAATCTGGTACGATATCAAGCTATGCCAAATGTAATGTTATATATATATTGTAGTAAACCTTTTGTTTCCGTGTTGAATGTGTTTATAAATTTAATATTGAGTTTTAGTGTATAGCTTTTGCGAGCGTTATCTGGGTAATAAAAGCGTCGTATAGCCGGTGTGTCCTTACCTGTCCCTTCTCACTCTTTTTTTCTTCCCGATAGGCGCCAAATTGTTTTGCTAGAAAACAATTAAAAGTTTTTATCTGGATTGTTTTACAGTATGGTAGTGTCGATTCGAATTGTACGCCAACTGGCTGGAGCTAGAATCTTGCTTGAGTGGGGGAACGTGTTACCAACGTAAAACAATGTTGGATAGTTTTACTCGCTGCTACGTAACACAACATACATAATATTTTGAAAATAATTATTGGATAGTTATTAATGATACACACTTTTATATTTGGCTCAGAACTTGTTAATCTTCATTAACGCTTATACAAAATTGTGATTAATATAATATTTTTTAGCCTCGGCAATAACTAGTCGTTCACTCAGCGGGAAGCTGGGTTGGCAATACAATGTTTTTCTGTCGCCACAAGACGGCGTTGATTATTATTTACTCAATAAAGTTGCCAAATAAGTCCTTTTCAGTACGACAAAGAAGTTTTAAAGCAAGATAATAAATTACAATATATCACTTTATAATCGTGAGAATTAAAATTGAACAAGGTTTACTTTAGATTCAATGTTGTGGTGTTAAAGTGTGTGACGGTGTCATTTGTGTAATACATGGGTTATAATCAGTTAGTTATTATTCATAAATTATGTTTTATTCATTAATCTTTGAAAAAATAATACCGTCAGTGATAGTGAGAGTTCACAGTTTAGTGAGAAATTTGAAAGAGAATTTATTTCATATGTTTAATCAATTTAGCAAAACTTATCGTCAGTTGCTTGTAAGTGTAGTGTCAAATAGCCAATATAGGTTGGGTTCATCGATGTCGATTCTTCGTTCTTCAAAATCTTGGGCTTCAGGTACGCCTTGCGTCTTCTTCTTGTTAATTTACTTATTTTAAATACATCTGGATTTAATTAAGCTGATCCTTGGTCTGGGCTGCATGTGTCATCTCCTCGTCAGTTAGTTTGGTTCCTCTCTTCATAAAATAGAGTCACTTTCACTGTTTTATAATAAAATTTTGGGCCCTTCACGGCGTGGCGTCTCTCCTCGTAAGCGTCACTATAGATTCTCACGTTCCTAACTGAAAATCGTCAATATTCTGCTGTTGTCATGGTAACTCAAAGATTCTGATTGGTTAAATTTGACTTAAGACCATTGTTAGGAGATTTGAATTCTTATTTAAAATGGTTACATATCTTCTGAATGCAATTAATCTTCGGTATTCAATTTTAATTATTAAATATCATCACCACTGTTCGTATTTTGTTTCATCGATTAATTTAACAGCCAATAAGGTTGGGTTACTGATGTATTAACTTTTAGACCGTTATGTTGGTATTGTTTAATTACACTGCTTTCTTAATTTACATGGTTACTTTAACATTTCTTTCTTAATATGATTACCTAATCGTCTTTTGTTGTTTACTTGCATTAGTTTTGCTAACGTTATAGTTTAATTCTTAAAAATTGCAGTTTTTGTTGTTTTACGGTTAGGCATTTGCCTAGGCCTAAACAGCAATTGGCTATTTTTCTTAAATTACAGAGATTACATTTTATTTCCCCCTTGTATAGGTTCTGATGTGTTTAATACATGATTTATTCATTTGTTGAATGGTTTTATGTCTATTGTAATTGTATGTTATTTTATTGGTTCCACATTCTGGCTTGTCTATTGTCATAACTGCTTTTGTTAGTATTATTATATTTGTCTGTATTTATTTTGTTTCTGATTACTGCTTTTGTTTGTATTTGAATTATTATTCCTTATTCTCTATTATTTAAAATATAACAATTAGTCCTATGGTATACATAACTCCCACAGACATATTTCTATTCATTAAAACATAATTATTTGCATGTCATTACTCACAATGTTCATTCTCTTCATCTCTTCATACTCTTTGGTGAGTTATCATTATTACATATTATAACAGATAAAAACATAAACATTAATTAAATATTTGAACACAATGATATTTCCTTATAACTAAATTCTAAATGACATTAGGTCATTAACATGGAACTTTAATAACATTTTACCATATTATATTTAAATCCTTTTCCTATCATTTTATATTAATAATATTTGGTTTTACCTATGTACCTCAGCAATCATCTATACTGTGTATTATCACACTAATAGTCATTTTTTTTGAAACACATTGGTAATAATATAAATAGCCACTTAGAATACTACTGGCTTTAAATTACAATATGATAAGTAGTTCTACTACCTGAACTCTATTTATTACTTAACCTACTACACTTTGGTTTAGTTTGTCGTGTACACTGGTGTTCACTGATAATTGCTTTTAATTGCCACAGTCCTTTCTGTGTTTAGTAATTATTCGTTTTCACTCACTTTTACTATTCACTCTTAACTCCTTTTATACTGATTTATTAGTGTCTATCACTATCAGTGGGGTTCTATATAAATTGGGCATTTTAATACTATCACCTTGCACTCTATATTTGATTTAAGTGTTACTGGTGGGTATTGCTTACTTAAATTCTCTTTTCCATTTTACAAAGTGTTCACAATTACTCTAATTCACTATCTCTCACTTTACTAGGTTCAATTATACCGTTAACAAGTTTATGTAGTATCAGATTGATTTGTCATAGTTATCTCTATTCATTTGGGTTAGTGTACTCTTCTAAAATTTAAGTTATTGAGATTTAACACTTCTCATTTTACATTGTTTGTCTGAGTTTACATTTATCATCATTATTTACAATTATTATTGATTGGTCTCTTTTCCCTTGGTCTATCACTGGTGTTGTGCACTGTTACTGCTTTTACTTCATTTGGTGATGATCCATATATCCTTTCATAGGTGTTAGGGCTGGTTCTAGTTATCCATTTACCTTGTTACAATTCATACATTCTTATTTTAATGTTGTGGCTGTTTCTACTTTCATCTTCATTTGTTATTGATTATATATCCTTTCTTTTGGTGTTGGGGCTGGTTCTACCTTCTCACTTACAAATGTTCATTATTTATATATCCTTTCTTTTGGTGTTGGGGCTGGTTCTACTTTCTCACTTACAAATGTTCATTATTTATATATCCTTTCTTTTGGTGTTGGGGCTGGTTCTACCTTCTCCGTTACAAATGTTCATTATTTATATATCCTTTCTTTTGGTGTTGGGGCTGGTTCTACTTTCTCACTTACCATCTATTGGGTTATTATGGTTAAATCGCCATGTATCATTGTTTTCAACGTTTCTGTTCGTTGCTTGTTAATTCTTTCTTATCAGAGGTTACTTTTATGATTACTTTCATATGCTTGATCGTATTATTATTTTCATTACCCATTCTTTTATCTCTGACCCATCCCTTTTAATCATAGTGTTAAGTATTTAATAATTTATTCTTATCATGTTTCTACATTAGTGTTTGTTGAAGATATGTACCATTACATATTGCCCTGCCACTAAAATTGATTATTTCAGCAAATATCGTTCAGGTTTTTGATTGAAATTATCAATCATTATTTCAATTTATTTTCTTAATCACCGGTTAGTTTTGAGCTATCGGTTCTTAATATTTTATTGAGTGTCCAGTATTCTTCTTGATTTTTGTATTATATTTTTGTTTAATGTTCTTATCCATTTGATATTTAATTCCCTAACATTTCTTCCCTAACATTATATTGAATCGGATCGGAGGGGTACTTTTGACTCCATTGCTCCGCCGTCAATTATACATTTGATTGCTGGACTTATCTACAGTCAACCATTAATAAAATTATATAAGTAGTCTTAGTGCGACTATAAAATAAATATCATTTGTAGGATTCTCCACATTATTATCAATTAGTTTATACAATACATTATTTCAAATTATAATCTTTTTCTTTTATCCACACTCTTTAGCTCTTAGTGATGCAATATTATTAGTGGGTATGATATACATGATCTTTTTATTATTATTTTTTTTTTGTTTATTTTTCTTCCTTTTTTAACACTAGCCATTTTTTAATTGTTTTCAGGATGTTTTTTCTTGTGTTTAATAATACTTTTTTATAGAGGATTGGTTATATGTCCCATTTCTTCTTTGCGTCTTTGGGTCTACGATCTCATATGTGTTATTTTGATTGTCTTTACTTACTGTATAGGGTCCTGTGTAAAGGAGTAATAGCTTCTTGGCTATCCCTTCCATGGTGCTTGGTAATCCTCTGTTTCTAAGTAATATTTGCTCTCCAATCTGATATTGTATGGGTTTCGGTTGCATATGCTTATATATTTGTCTGATCTTGTCCGTCTTCTCTAGTATCTTATGGTGAATTGCACATGTTCGAAGTGATATTCTTCTCCATTTGGAAATTGAATTAATGAAGTAATTTCTCTTGGTGGTGATCTTTGGAACATTGCTGTATATGGTGTTGCTTCAATAAATTGGTGGTGCGATAAATTGATAAAGTTTTCGGCTGCTGGTATGTATTTAGACCACTCTCTGTGCTGATCGTAACAATATGTACGGAGGATTCTCACCACTTCTCTCAAGACTCGCTCTGCAGGGTTGCTGCTTGGATGGTACACTGATGTCTTGTACGTTTTTATTCCATGAATTAGTAAAGTGCTCTTCCATTTATTTCCCTTGAATTGCGTTCCATGTTCGGTGATGATGCATTTGGGTATTCCAACTTCACTAACGTATGGTTCTAGTATTAATTTTAAAATTTTCTGGGTAGTGGCACGATTGATGGGGTAAAGCTTTGTGAACCTTGTGTAGTGGTCGAACACAATAATGAAGTATTTGTATTGATGCTTTCTTCCACTACGCGGAAATGGTCCGCATATGTCAACGAAGACATTCTCCAATTTACAAGAGGTGGCTATCGGTAACATGGTGCCCTCCTTTCTGTCATTGTTGACCTTCACTAGTTGGCAGATGTGACATTGTTTTATGCATTTCCGTACCTTTCTGTTGGCATCTTTCATGTATTATAGCATGACAGATAAGCCCATAAAAATGAATGGCGAATTGATCATTAAAATAATATAATAACATGTATAAATCCGAAGAAAGCAATATAATAAAGAATTAATTCCGAACAACCGTGCAGTACAATCATTGATTTAAAATATAAGTTCATATAAAATAAATGTTACAAGTGATGAATCATCAAAACCAATTTTAATAACTAAAGGTGAAAAAATATAACCCAGGAAGGTAAGGAGTAGATAAGAAAGAAACCCAGAACATAACTAAACCCACAACGAAGGTAAGGAGTAGATAAGAAAGAAACCCAGAACATAACTAAACCCATAACTAAGATCCACCATAAAAGGTGATGCATTTGAAGAAACAAGAAGAGTAGGTGAAGAAGGAACCCAAAAACCCGATGACATCCACAAGAAGATGAAGAAAATACAATTATAAGAAACCAGAAGAAAAGAAGACATCGATGAAGAAACAAGAAGAAGACAGCATCCACAAGAAGAAGGAACGCTGTTGTAAAAAAAACAACCATACCCCAAAATAAATAAAAATAATAATAATAAAAAAGTATAGCAAAGTATTAATGCAAAAACCCACATGTACAATAGATATAAGAACAAAAAAGTGTATAGAGTAAGAGTTGAAAGTGGACCAAGGTGAAATAATAATATGATACCAAAGAACAAATGTTCATTGTAATCTACGAATAGACCTCTTGATTTTAGTAAGACTATATAACCATTTAGAAATAGAATCAATGAATGTAAAGAGAACCAGTGCAAGTTTTAGTATTATAAAAAATGAACCTTATGTTTCATTATTGGCATTCACAAACTATGTAAATAATGAAATAATACAACTTTTAAGTGACTTAATTTTTGTACAGAGGTAATATAATACATGTGTTAGCAAAGAGCTGCCAATCTGTTTAGATAACATTCATTTAAATGATTAATAAAACAAAAGCAGACACAGAATAAAAAGTGAAGTGACAGGGTATAATTACCCAAAACCCAATTAGAAACAGTTAAAAACTGCTAAATAAACTTAGTATAAGGAATATAGAGAATAAGAATATAGTAAATAAGGTTTTGTTTATGTAGCATAAGATATTTAAAAAATGTATTAGGAATAAGAAAATTTATACAGTTCAGAACCACTAACCTTTTTTAATTGTAAAATATTTTTTACAGGTATTATTGTTAATAATTAAGTAAGATGTTAGAATGGAAAAACATTCTTTATAAATAATATTTGTTATGTATTATTATTAAGCTTTGAGTATAAAAAATGTCTGATTTCTTGAAGACAACTATTATTTGGAATTATTTGTTATCTGTTAATAGTATGAAACAAATACTAATTGTTATTTTGTTCAATAGAAGAAAATGTTTAATTTATGTTACAATGTCAAAAAGCCAGACAGGGTGTAACTCAATATGTATTATTTATATAAAAATTTGTATGAAAAATCTGTTAGGAATCTAGGCAAAATGATAAAAACTAAACATCGTCAAAACTGAGAAACTAAGTACTTAAATACATTTAAACTGAAGGGATTTAGATAAGGTAAACCAGAAACAAAGCCATGTAATTATAAATATAACTAAGAAAGATTTTGTAAAATTATAGCCAGGATTATTGATAAAAATGGAAATGACAGAACTCAAAAAGTTGGAGAGGGGAGTCATATATTCCAACATAATATTATAAAATTTAACCAATTCATCTAATTACAAGAAATTAAGGGAATATAAACCTTTTATTACAATATGAGATTTAATAATCATAAATATAACTTGATAATGGCAGAATTTGGGAAACAACAGGAAGCTAGACCATAAAAATTTAGAATATACAAAATGAAGGAAAAATTATCAATTTTAGATGAAAAACTTAATAAAACGCATTATTTGGTATCAAAATACGCCGAATGAACTGAAGGATAAAATTAAGTAACAACTAGCTAATAAATTTGAAGAATAACCAAAGTATAATCAGTTATATAATGTAACTTTATTACATGCAGAGGATGCAAAATAAAATTCGAACAATGGAAGGAATAATATTGTTTTGGCTAAGGTTTTAGTCGGAGGTGAAGGAAGTTAGTTAGTTAATTATTGAACATTGTACGGGACACTTTACACGAGCATTTTAACCGTATTAACCTAGTTACGAATACCGTAATGGCGAATAATTGTACGATCCGAGAGTGAAAATCGCGAGTTGCGGTAAAAAACATTTTTTAGGTCATACACAGTGAAATAAACATCTACAAACACCGAACTAACATTATACAGCACAGAACTCCAGTGGAAATAACGTTAAACTCGATAAAACACTAATAAAACAACCAAAAGGTGACTAACATATGACGTAACCGACAAAAGTGAAATTGACTTATAAGTACACCAATTTTCCGAATACAACACCAAAACTGAACCAGAGACACTACACCAACACCAGAAGGAAGATTTGCAGACACCAGGACGTAAATTCACAAGGAAAACATCTTTATTTGAACATCAAAACTGCGAGGTGACGATTTCCAACTTCAACGGCGGCCATTACTGATTTCCAACAACTCAACTGAACACAGCCATCTACTGCAGCTGGACGGTTTGCAACATAATTATTTATTTCTATACTTAAATCGAATATATGTACTGTTAATTTTAAGAATTTACATTGTAATGTTATACTTTTTAATCTTTGCCCTATTTCTCTGACTTTCCCTAACATAGCTGTTCAAAGAACCTTTATATAAGAAATTTGTAATAACAAAACGATACCCTGAGAATCGATTTACATATCGATAAGAGTAAAAAATACCTAATTGTTAATAAAATTATTAATACCTTTCACATTTAAACAGTTTTTCATTTCTAAATATAGCCATTTAACACAGTACCTTAATTTAAACAGAAATTACTACAAGAAGTTCACCACCAGAAGGAAGATAACCTCCAAACCGAAAATAAACAAGGATCGATTGCTATTGGAGACAATCCTATAAGTGGCTGGAGTTTTTTAACAAATACCCAAAAGCCTATAAAACATTCAAATTCAGTGATTAACGTTTCGGAACATCACGAAACTTAATTAATTAATTGTTCTAAATTAATTAATTAATAAAAAAAAATTTTATTAAAAAAATTTTTTTTTAATGAACAATTTATATTTCTACACTAACACCTAATTAACATATTTTGTAACACAACACACTTACACGTTAAAGGTTTCGTTACAGTATACATGCTCTTGTAAGGCCTTTACCACTTTTAATGCGCCTATGTGCCCATATCTCTCATGATAATCGAGAATTAGGTCTTTCTCTGTGGCTTGATGTATTGCTATTTTCCAGGTGTTGAATTTATATTGTGTTTTGATGAAAAGTATTCCTTGGTGTTTGCAGTAAAATTGGGATACGTGGTCGTCTTTGTCTGTTAAGCGTTGTAGAATTTTGCTTAGTTTGGGATCTTGTTCTTGTCGTTCCATTTCTTTCATGATGTCGGCCAAGTCAGTTCTGCTCTTAATTATGTGGTATATTTTGATAATGGTTTCCTTTTATCCTTCGTAAGTCTGGTCTTTAATGTTTACTCTGGACAGGGTATCTGCTACAACATTTTTCTTGCTCGGGATGTATTCCCAATTCAAATTGTATTCCTGTAATACCAAACTCCATCTAGTCAATCTTCCGTGACTTAACTTACAATTTCTGAGGAATGATATGGACTTGTGGTCAGTCATTACTGTAATCGGGTACCCCAATATGTAGGTTCTAAATTTTCCACATGAAAATACAACGCTCAGCAATTCCTTCTCCGTTACATTATAATTTCTCTCACTGCTGTTTAGCACCCTACTTGCGAAACTGATTACACAATGATTCCCCTCTTCATTCTCCTGGTACAAAACGGATCCAAGGCTAACGTCACTGGCATCGCAATTTAAATAGAATGGTTTGGTGAAATTGGGATGACGTAACATTACTGACTCAATGAATTTGTTTTTAATCAGTTGGAGTGTTATGTCTTGTTCGACTCCCCACGTCCATTTGTTCTTGGATGACAATTGGTGTGAAAATTTGGCTGTCGTTTCAGAATAATTCTTTTGGAACTTTCGGTATTAATTGCACAGACCGAGGAATGATTGGAGTTGTTTTTTATTTTTAGGTGTTGGGAACTTCTGTATGCATTGTCACCGGACAAAAGGCTTGCCGCATGACAAATGGCGCCAATCGTACACTCTTGTTATTTTGGTGGCCCTAAAAAGGACCTGGTGGCGAGAAAGCTGATGATAGTGCGGCGCTGAGATGTTCGGCGGCTGCGCCCGCTATTCGTGGCGTACTACAGTCCTCCTCTTCTTCCGGTACCGGTTGTAGAGTCGGCTGCCGGCCCAGCGAAATCCATCGCTGGCGCGGAACTGTAGGGCGAAGACGCAAGAACGCCGGTTCTATTCTTCGGTCGTTCCGTGCGGCTGACTCCGCGCCGATGTCGTCCGAGAGAGGAGATGAGTTGAAGTGCGTCCGTTGGCGTGGCGATGAAAAGTGCGTAAAATTTTCTGCCGGCCCGGTTTTATTAACTAAACGTGATCGCTGATTGGCTAGCTCCGAACACGTAGTTGGTCACGTCTCGGCGGCTGCTGATGCCGGATTGGCTCGCCTCGTATTCTTCAGGTGTCGCTGGTACCGGAGAGCAGAGGTAATGAATCGCTGTTGCCACAGCATTCAACCTTTTCTATTGATGGTGTTATCCCATTTCCAGACAAGTTGAACCCTAAAAATTGCACTTCGTCAGCCAAAAATTTGGATTTTTCCAGTTTGAGGGTTATATGGTTGTTTGATAGTTTTTCTAGCACGTACTCTACTCGGTGACAATGTTCGTCCCACACATCTGAAGTTAATAGTAAATCGTCTACATAGACTGTTGTAAACTGTAATGCATCTGGCCCAAGTATCTGGTCCATAATTTTTACAAATACTGCTACCGAATTCACCAATCCGAAGGGCAATCTTTTGATTTGGAAGTTCCGTCCTTCAAATATAAATGCCATGTATTTTCTACTGGTTGGGTGTAACTCGACCTGCCAATAGCCGCAGACAGTGTCCCATATACTGATGAATTTGGTCCCATAGAACTTTTTCAGGATCTCTTCTATTTCTCCTGGGGACGTACGATCATTTACTATGTGCTTATTGATCTCACGGGCGTCTAGACATATTCTCACTTTCCCGTGTTTCTTTGGAACTGCTAGGATAGGGCTGGTGTAGGGTGAGTAACTTGGTTCAATTATGTCTTCTGCTATTAACCGATTGATCTCTGTTCTCACCGCTTCCTTCAATGAAAATGCGATCGGGTAAAATTTTTATCAAGTTGACAGGCTCTCGGAATTGAATTTCGCACTGATAATCTCTGACCTTCCCAGGTGTATCTGAAAATATGTGCTTGTATCTATTGTACACTTCTATCAATTGTTCAGCTTGTTGAACTGTTAATTGTGCGTTCGTTTTCTCTCTCTGGAAAGTTCGGATTTCTTCGAATTTTTCTTGCCATAGTTCTTCATTGTCTGTCTCGTCGCAAATTCCATTATTCAGTATCTGTTCCCCAGTATTTCGGTATTTCTGGATGTGATACATTGTTTTATTCGGCTGTATTTCGTCACTATTGGTCAATTCGGTTATCCATTGTATGTCACCCTTCTTCAAAATTAGCTTGTATTTGCTTAAGTCAATTATGGCTGAGTACTGGCGCAGCATATCGCAACCAATTAGCATCTGGAATGGTAATCCTCTGGCTACTAAAAACGTCATTGTTACTGTTTGTCCGTCGCTTGTCAGTTGGAGCTGTACTTGTTTTCGGACGGTTTTTTTGTCGCCCCGTCGCTCCTACAAGGACAATGTTGCTGATGGGTAGCGTAAATATAATTGTCTTACTCGCTTCTTGGATCTTTTGAAGTTCGATACTATCGATTAACGAAATATTTGATCCCGTGTCTATCATGATTTGTGTCGGTACTCCGTTAACTTTTGTTGATATATAAGCAATTTCGCTGTGTTTATTATCAGATTGGTTATTACTTTCCTCAAGCAATTCTTCTACAATATTTTTTAAATAGTTGTTTCGCACTATCGTATTTGTGCGTTCGTCGTTGGTTTGTGCAACGTCGCGATTTAACCCAATAGACTGGTTCAGTGAGGGTACAAGTAGCTTTTTCACTGCCGCTCCTACTTTAACGTCATCTCGGACTGTTCGTTACGCCCATCTTGTTGACTTGTTGGCTGATTTCCGCTCGTTGACGGTCGGGGTTCAGGCTGGTTGTGATCTTCTTCGTATTGGTCACGCCTGTATACCTCTTGAAAACGACTTCGGCCCGTGTTTGATGTATTATCACGTCCGTAGTTACTATTACTGTACCGGTGTCCGTAGGCATTTCGGTCGGCACTTCGTCGTCCCTGATAATACGACCTATTTCTCCCATCACCTTCGGCCCTCACATAATGCACTTGACGATAGTTACGATCTGTGTTGTTACGATTTCTATTGTCATTATTGTTGCTGTTAAAATTTGACCGGTTGTAGTTTGTGTTATTCGGCCTATAGGGTTGATGTTGTGTATTATTTGGCCGGTTGTAGTGATTACTTTGATTGTTTGGCCTGTTGTTATTATTATAGCCGTTGTTTGGTTGGCTGGCCGGATTATTATTTAGTCTATTATGTGACTCGTTGGGCGGGTTATTCGCATTATTACGGCTGTTGTAATTCGGTCGGTAATTATTGTTGTTATATGGGTAGCCGTTCTGAAAATTTTTAGTATCGCCCCTGTCGTCCCGTTGTCGGCTCCTGCGGTAATAACCCTCCTTTCGTACTCTTCTAATAGGGCTTACATGGATTGTGTTGTTTTAATTTGACTACCCAGCCGCGCTCTGGAGACACCCTCTTCGTAGTGAAAGACGAGTTTCGTCACTAACCTTTCTTCCGGAATTTTCGGCTCCAGATTCCTTGCTAGACATACCTTTCCCAGGAAATATGCCGTGAAAGTCGTCCCTCTGGTGGCGTCATACCTGCCGAAACATATACTATCTAGCACGATGTTTTGCGTTGCCTCCGACCAGTATTTCCTTTTGAATACATCCTTACATTCCTCGTAATTCGTGAGGTCGTGTCTCGTAGCTGTCCACCGATTGTCGTTTATGTCACGGAAGTACTCGTCTAAATACCCTCGGATAGTGGTCCACCTGTTCTCCTGAGTCTTGGCCAGTTGTTCGTCCACTCTCTCTAAGAACTCCATCGGGTTTCGCCTGTACTGTTTGAAGTTAATTACTTCCCGGTTGTCCATGTGCTGGTACTGTGACATTATCGGCGGTCTGTTATTAATTACTTCCAGCTCCTCCCTGATTTTGGCAATCTCTCGTTTCTGGATTTCTTCAATTTTGTTTCTATTTTGTTGACCTTGTCCGCGAACTTCGCTTACGGCGGTGTCGATCTCCCGACATTTTTCTCCAAAATCTGTCCGCACTTGTGTTATGTTTTGTTCGGTTGCGGTTCTTATAGATTCTATTCGGATCTGGCTGTCTTCTTCCATATTAGTTATTCGTTCGCCGAAGTCTTCCTTAGTTTGTTGTAGTTCATGGCTCGTATTTTCCCATTTTTCGTGTATTTCAGAAATCTCTCGCCGTATACCCGTCATCTCTTCCTCGATCTTCTTATTCACGTTTTCGTTGTTCTCAGCCATCTATTTGTCCAATAACTCCATATTTCTCTGGCTGTCTTGCTTCAGTTCGTCTATTTTTGTATTGTTGCTGTCTATTTTGTCTTCCACGGTTTTACTGTTCTGGTCCAATTTTTCATAAATTTCCTCTTTATTTTTGTTCACCTCTCCCTTGAAAACTTCCTTTAATGACGTTATATTTTTATTGGTTTCTTCCATTTTCTCTTCCATCTCCTTCCGGTTATCTTCCATCAGTATTCTCATCATTTCCATGTAATCTGCGTCTCCTGGCTGTGTGGGTTTCTCCGGTTGATTCTCTGGCTGCACGGGTTTGACTGGTTCCATCGGAGGTAACTTTTGTTCGGCGTCCTCGACCGAGGTCACTTCCCTGTCGCCCACTCTAACTTCCTTTTCGGCCTCCTTCGTCCGCCTCAGTGATGATGCCCACTTCTCTTGTTCGTCTTCTGTCGTACTTGCCGCTAGATGTTAATTTTCTTGTAAATCTAGCCTCACTAGTTGGTGCGCCACTTTGTAGTAAACCTTTGTTTCCGTGTTGAATGTATTTATAAATTTAATATTGAGTTTTAGTGTTCAGCTTTTGCGAGCGTTATCTGGGTAATAAAAGCGTCGTGTAGCCGGTGTGTCCTTACCTGTCCCTTCTCACTCTTTTTTTCTTCCCGATAGGCGCCAAATTGTTTTGCTAGAAAACAATTAAAAGTTTTTATCTGGGTTGTTTTACAGTATGGTAGTGTCGATTCGAATTGTACGCCAACTGGCTGGAGCTCGAATCTCGCTTGATTGGGGGAACGTGTTACCAACGTAAAACAATGTTGATTAGTTTTACTCTCTGCTACGTAACACAACATACATAATATTTTGAAAATAATTATTGGACAGTTATTAATGATACACACTTTTTTATTTGGCTCAGAACTTGTTAATCTTCATTAACGCTTATACAAAATTATGATTAATATAATATTTTTTAGCCTCGGCAATAACTAGTCGTTCACTCAGCGGGAAGCTGGGTTGTCAATACAATGTTTTTCTGTCGCCACAAGACGGCGTTGATTATTATTTACTCAATAAAGTTGCCAAATAAGTCCTTTTAAGTACGAAAAAGAAGTTTTAAAACAAGATAATAAATTACAATATATCACTTTATAATCGTGAGAATTAAAATTGAACAAGGTTTACTTTAGATTCAATGATGTGGTGTTAAAGTGTGTGACGGTGTCATTTGTGTAATACATAGGTTATAATCAGTAAGTTATTATTCATAAATTATGTTTTATTCATTAATCTGTGAAAAAATAATACTGTCAGTGGTAGTGAGAGTTCACAGTTTAGTGAGAAATTTGAAAGAGAATTTATTTCTGATGGTTAATCAATTCAGCAATACTTATCGTCAGTTGCTTGTAAGTGTAGTGTCAAATAGCCAATATAGGTTGGGTTCATCGATGTCGATTCTTCGTTCTTCAAAATCTTGGGCTTCAGGTACGCCTTGCGTCTTCTTCTTGTTAATTTTCTTATTTTCAATACATCTGGATTTAATTAAGCTGATCCTTGGTCTGGGCTGCATGTGTCATCTCCTCGTCAGTTAGTTTGGTTCCTCTCTTCATAAAATAGAGTCACTTTTACTGTTTTATAATAAAATTTTGGGCCCTTCACGGCGTGGCGTCTCTCCTCGTAAGCGTCACTATAGATTCTCACGTTCCTAACTGAAAATCGTCAATATTCTGCTGTTGTCATGGTAACTCAAAGATTCTGATTGGTTAAATTTGACTTAAGACCATTGTTAGGAGATTTGAATTTTTATTTAAAATGGTTACAGATCTTCTGAATTCAATTAATCTTCGGTGTTCAATTTTAATTATTAAATATCATCACCACTGTTCGTATTTTGTTTCATCGATTAATTTAACATCCAATAAGGTTGGGTTACTGATGTATTAACATTTAGACAGTTATGTTGGTATTGTTTAATTACACTGTTTTCTTAATTAACATGATTACTTTAACATTTCTTTCTTAATATGATTACCTAATCGTCTTTTGTTGTTTACTTGCATTAGTTTTGCTAATGTTATAGTTTAATTCTTAAAAACTGCAGTTTTTGTTGTTTTACAGTTAGGCATTTGCCTAGGCTTAAACAGCAATTGGCTATTTTTCCTAAATTACAGAGATTACATTTTATTTCCCCCTTGTATAGGTTCTGATGTGTTTAATACATGTGTGACGTCTCCCTTGTTAAGACATCACAAAAGTCGGGAACTAGTTCAATTCGTTACCTGTTAATTAAACTAGCTGCCGTTGTTAGTAAACCTTACTTACTAACAAATTATTACACATTATTACATAGGAATGAGTCAAGGATTGCATAAATTTATTCACTCGCTAGGTGTTAGCAAAAACATCTCTTTATTATTATATTCAAATCTCATGGTTTACTTTGCTTTTAAAAGAATTACTCTAGTAAATTCTGCATTTAATGCTTTAAAATATTAAATGTCTTATTTTTTTATCTCAAAAATATTCATCTAGATATTGTTTTAAGTACCTCGGATCCGGGTCTCAACTTTGTTATGTTTTAATTTATCACAACTTTAACCAAATTATTTGAAGAATAATGTTGGTTGTAAATTATAGAATTACCTTACATTTAGATATCGTGATGTTACTACTACTTCATTACAGAAATTACAAATCTTATAAGTTATTCTTTAAATTATCAAAAGTTCTTTACTGTTCTTTTTGAAACGAATTTCTTGTTGAAACGAATTTTTACAAATGTTATGTTTGAATATCACCTGAATTTAACATGAGGTTTTGTGGGGTCCATGATGGTCATCTTCTGTCGTCTTCTAGGGTGCAATACATGTTTCCTCTCGATGCTCCATTAGGTTGAATGTATTTGGTAGTCTCGACGATCGGATTTTTTACTAGAAGTTCATACTGTTGTAGTTGGAGTTTTCCACTTCTGGAGTTAGTTGTTCACATTTTACACATTAATTACAGTTCTTATTTTGCAGTACTAAAGTCTGGTAAGTAACATATCTTACCACTTACAGTTTTTTTTTTTTTTAGAGATGTGTCGGCTAAGTTTCCCTTTCTTTTTTTTTTTTTTTACACTACATTATTTTTTTTTTATTATTTCCACGCTACATTTTTCAAAACGATATCACCACAAACTGGATATAATCTTTTTTAACGGCATACACCTACGTGTATGTGGACAACACAAAACTGACATTTTTCATGTCGAAGTTTCACTAGCGAATGTGTCCATAGTTTAGCGGCGAGGGGTCAGTAAGTTGGCGCGGTTTTACGCACTGAGAAAATAGTTCGTTCTTTTATTTAGTATTAATTATTCATTATTTAAATTGTAATACTTAATGTTACTTTTGTTATGAATTAGGAATTTCCTTATTTATTTAGTCGTATTTTAAATAATTAAAGTAATTATTATTATTATTAGCTAAATAACACCGTTCTTTGCGTGTTGGTACGGGACAATTTCAAGTTGGTGCAGGAATCTAGGTATAGGTAAGGGTGGATAATACTCTTACTTGTTAGAAAGCAAAATTTTTGATTTGTGCGATTTAAATATCTTTTTAAAATTGTCACACATGGTTTATTCATTTGTTGAATGGTTTTATGTCTGTTCTATTGTAATTGTATGTTATTTTATTAGTTCCACATTCTGGCTTGTCTATTGTCATAACTCCTTTGTTAGTATTATTATATTTGTCTGTATTTATTTTGTTTCTGATTACTGCTTTTGTTTGTATTTTAATTAATATTCCTTATTATCTATTATTTAAAATATAACAATTAGTCCAATGGTATACATAACTCCCACAGACATATTTCTATTCATTAAAACATAATTATTTGCATGTCATTACTCACAATGTTCATTATCTTCATCTCTTCATACTCTTTGGTGAGTTATCATTATTGCATATTATAACAGATAAAAACATAAACCTTAATTAAATATTTGAACACAATGATATTTCCTTATAACTAAATTCTAAATGACATTAGGTCATTAACATGGAACTTTAATAACAGTAGGGGGAAACTGACAGTTCATTGCCGGAAGTGACGTCACACGGCGGGAAATTCAAAAATTGTGGTGGTGGCGTAACCATGCGGTAGTTGGCTTTCGGCCATGTTGTCGTCGTCCAGCCTAAAGTGGGGTTATGTGTGCGTTGATTGGCGGAGGCGTAGCCTGTCGGTTCGCAGTTCGCCGTTCGCCGTTCGCCGTCCGGCGGCGGACTGGCGGCGGCCTGGTCCTGGCTTGATGGCCGCCCGGAGTGGTGGGGTCGTCGGCGGCGGCGGCCATGTTGTCGGTATATGCGTGGCCATGTTGGAAAAGCGGCGAGGTTGTCGGTTGGTGTAAGAGTGTGGTGGTTAAGGTTCGGCCACGTTGCCGATTCGTACATGTGTTATAGTGTATGGATATGTATATGTAAGGGGTTTTTCCGGAAGTGCGGCCATGTTGGAAAAGCGTCGTCGGTGTTGCCAACTTGTGCTGGTTTTATCGACGTTGTCGGTTCGTGCGAGTGTTATAGTGTATGGGTTTAAGATATATTTACACTGCCGCCGATGTCCGTCGATGTGAAGAGGTGAATTGCATTGTTGCCAACGCGTTGGTCACGTTGTCAACTCGTGCATGTGTTATAGTGTACGGGTTTCGGATATATTTACACTGTCACAATTGTCCCGATATCGTCGATGTTGTTTCTATGTGTTAAGTAAATATACATATATACAGATTGAAAAAATACGTTCGCACCAACCTGTTGGTCTAGGGCTTGCTATGTCGTGCCTTACATTTGTTGTTGTAAGAAACACACATGATATGCAGTGGTCAATTCACTTATATAAAACACATGCTGCCACAATTGTCCTGATATCGTCGATGTCGTGTCTATGTGTTAAGTAAATATATATACAGATTGTAAAAATACGTTCGCACCAACCTGTTGGCCTAGGGCTTGCTATGTCGAGCCCTACAAGGTCATTCTGCCCAACAGGTTGGTGCGAACGTACGGGGGAGGGGATAATATACAGATTGTAAAAATACGTTCGGACCAACATGTTGGTCAAGGGTTTGCTATGTCCAGCCCGAGAACTGTAATAGTGCGTCGGCCACGTTGTCAGCTCGTACATGTGTTATAGTGTACGGGTTTCAGATGTATTTACTACTACGGTGCAAAATTGAATATCATTTCACTATTGATTATCACGCATTTGTGCAATTGTTCTGATTGACATTTCACTTATGAAACATGTATGATGGAAGGAAAAAAAAGGATAGTTGAAAATAAACAACTAAGCAAAGCAAAATTTACATATATTGTAATCAAACACACATAAAAATATACAATAAACTACACACACACACACACACACACCATACAATATATAAAGATGAATACAATACAAAAGTTTACATGTAATCAAACACACACAAAAATATACAATAAATTACACACACACACACACACACACACACACACACACACACACACACACACACACACACACAATATATATATACAGATGAACACAATACAAAAGTTTACAATTAAACAAAAAAATTATTTGTATATATAGACATTTTTTACATAGCTCATAATTTGCACAAAAATCATTTGAAATTAAATACAATAATAATGTTAAAGCAATACTGTTTAATTAAAAACAATTAAAATACATGTAAACAAAATATATTACAATTTTAAATACATAATATATAAACCACACAGTAGTGACAATTTCAAAATATATAATATGTACACGAAATACATCTAAGTAAACTAAGTACAAATTTCAAAATATATATAATATGTACACGAAATACATCTAAGTAAACTAAGTACAAGTTAAAATAAACAAGTGCACTATGACAAATGTGTACAATTAAATCAAAAATAAATATTTTCAAACTGCCAACTTAAGAGCGGTTCTAGCCTGCTGTGCAATAAAATCTTTTTAATACTGTCGTTATATACTGGAATTACGCTCCCCTTTATTATATAAACAGTCTTGCTTTGTTTACTGTCAACCCCTTTATTATCTGAGTCTGAAACATAGAATTTCTACAGTAATTAAAAGTGATGGTGATTTACAAATGATGTACGTTAAGGATGACGTTTACATTTTAAACCAATGTTTTCTTTGAGTTACACCTCTACTGTTATACACTGATAGCAATCTTCAATACACTCTTCTTCTTCATTTAGTACTTCATTAAGCTGGTCCTTGGACTTTACTTTTCTGGGTGCTTCATAAACATAAATATCACTACCATCAATAACCTGTGGTACAATACTTCTATTCAATGGTAAAACCTAAGACAAAAAGCATTAAATAAAACATACAATCAGTATTAATAATAATACAAAATCACTGTTTTATTAATTTAAAATACTGTATAAAAGAGTGGTATGTAATTTTCATCCAAAATATGTAAAACAAAATACAGACTATATGAAATGTATATTAACAAATGTATATTTACAAAATAAGTATATTACAACTCAGGAAAGAGTGGTACGTAATTTTCACCCACCCAATCTTTTATAAATCTGCCATAATTTACTCCGCCAGCATGGTCGGTAATAAACTGGGTGTAAATATTCGATAACTCTTTTTTTACTTGTGTCTCGCCTTGAGACTGGCAATCGGAGCGACGTTGTAATAGTTCCCTATTGTGCTCCACTTGAGTCGCTCGCCTTTCTACCCAATCCGCCATGTAACTTTCAAAACTGTTCGCTGGAGACATTATACTCGACTAAAACAAAGACATTCGCGATGTTTATCACTTAATATATTATCATGATATTTTCATTTAAAAATATGTTAGCAGTAACCAGCGAGAAACACATGTTTGTCACAGTATACTTCAAGCGTTAGCTGTACATATAAAATTCTTTCTTTACGTTTGTATTTTGTCTAAGCTATGTTAACTTCACACACACACACACACACACACACACACACACACACACACACACACACACACACACACACACACACATACACATACATATACATACAACACAACCTACACATGTTAGGTTGAAAGCAGCCCGCTTACGTTTCACGTTGGGTTGAACGCAACACACACTCACATACACATACATACAACACAACCTACACATGTTAAGTTGAATGCAGCCCGCTCACGTTTCACGTTGGGTTGAACGCAACACACACACATTTTAGGTTGAATGCAAACACACACACACACACACACACATAAACATACATACAACACAACCTACACATGTTAGGTTGAATGCAACCCGCTCACGTTTCACGTTGGGTTGAACGCAACACACACACGCACACACACACACACATGTTAGGTTGAATGTAACATCGGGTTCTTGTTGTCTAACGTTTATCTTATAAATGTAATGTATATCTCTTCACATCCTCTTTTGACATTGTAAGATTTTAATAAAAACAGATATCGGATTTAAATAATCATTTAAATAACGCACATGTGTGTGTGTGTGTGTGTGTGTGTGTGTTGCGTTCAACCCAACGTGAAACGTGAGCGGGCTGCATTCAACCTAACATGTGTGGGTTATGTTGTATGTGTGTGTGTGTGTGTGTGTGTGTGTGTGTGTGTTGTGCGTGTGCGTGTGTGTGTGTGAAGTTAACATAGCTTAGGCAAAATACAAACGTAAAGAAACATTTTGATATGTACAGCTAACGCTTGAAGTATACTGCGACAAACATGTGTTTCTCGCTGGTTACTGCTAACATATTTATAAATGAAAATATATGCATTCACAGTACAAATATAAACAAGTAAAACATTTGCAGGTCTGTATACGAACTCTGAAAACTGAAGTACATATTGTAAAATATAACAAAATGCAGCTTCACGAAGCGCGATACGGTCCAACTTATGTTCCGTGTATTTTGTGAAGAAAAGACGATTTGCGGCAACTACTGTACACGTTACAAGTTCGGTGTTGACAGATATCCACGGAAAGACGGGTTATCACGTCTAAAACGATAACGAAGAGGTACCTCCTCCCGATGAGGTCGATCCCGATTCTATTATGGTGTTCGATGATGTGTCTTGTGAAAGACAACACAACATACGCAAGTATTTTTCTATGGGACGACACAGTGGTGTGGACGCGTTTTACCTTTGTCAGACGTACAGCCAAGTGCCGAAACAGTCGGTTCGTGACAATACCAATCTAATAATATTGTTCAAACAGGACGATCTCAACTTGAAGCATGCGTACAACGATCACGTCAACACGGACATAAAATATGAGACGTTTAAGAACATGTGCGCTGAAGCGTTGAAAGATCGTTACGGCTTCCTCGTCGTGGACAAGGATCTTCTATCGACGTCGACAGGTACAGAGCCGGTTTTGACTGTTTCATAGTAGTCGTGCCTAACGATTAGAAAATAATAAAAACAGTTGTGGACTGTTCGCACGTAACAACTGTTCACTGTTAACTAAAACAGTCGTCAAGCGTTCAGGTAAATATAAGTGTCTCAGAAAAATAAAAAAAACACTCGTAGACTGTCCGCATAAATGCACATAACAGCTGTTCACTGTTAACTAACTCAGTCTTTGAGCTTTTTGGGTAAAATAAAAAACTGTTGTAGACTGTTCGCATAAATGCACGTGAGTCGTCGACCGTTCGGGTAAACACATATGCCCTGAAAAACAGTTGTAGACTGTTCGCATAAATGCACGTAACAGCTGTTCACTGTTAACTAAAACAGTCGTCGACCGTTCGGGTAAATACACATGTCCCGGAAAAACAGTTGTATACTGTTCGCATAAATGCACGTAACAGCTGGTCACTGTTAACTAACACAGTCGTCGACCGTTCGGGTAAATACACATGTCCCGGAAAAACAGTTGTAGACTGTTCGCATAAATGCACTTAACAGCTGTTCACCGTTAAATAAAACAGTCGTCGATCGTTCAGGTAAATACAGATGTCTCGAGTCACCGACGTTAGTCGGTGTACTGCCGTTTATCAAGATGGACGAAAAGAAAAAACAACTAGCCCGTGATATCGACACGATCAGCGATGAGATACGTAAGAAATATCGTGCTTTAAAACATGAGATCCGTGGAGAGGAAGAAACGTTAATCAAAAGTTACAAACCGATTCTCGAACCGTTACAAACTATTTCGCAAGCATTGGTTGAAAAAAAACGTAAAAGAACAAGAAGTGAAATGCCTACGAGTGCGAAAAAGATGAAAGGTGGGGAGAAGGAGGAAGAGGATCTGATGGGTTCAAGTAGTAGTAATATCGATGTAAGAACACCGCTCCGTCCGTCACCGCAACAGCAGTTGACACCACGTTTCCTGAAAACTTCTGTGATAGGTGAAACATCGGACGAAGACGACGAGGACGATCCTAGTCTCAACATCGAAAAAATGTTAGACACACTGGAAGGGAGGCGAGAAGCACGTAGATATTTTCAGGACAAATACGACAGTGAATCGTTAGCGAATAAGTACATGCGTATGATCGTGTCGGCTGAACGCGATCGTTTGATGGATTATACGTACGGTGTAAGACACGAAAGCGGAAAGTGGATGATCGGTGATTCACCGTTGGAAATCGAAACAGATGATTCACTCTTTATCAACGGTAAACGTTACAAAGGTACACCGGGTCTATACGAACTCATGTTCATGAAGCACCCTAAAGAGAACGTTTACAACGAGATGGATCTGAATGCGTACAAAGATATACTACGTGATACCAACGCGCACAAGCATCATTGTTTAGTGAACGCACAGGTAAACACAAACAGAGGTGTAAAGTATAAACAGATAATATCACGGTTGTTCCCACCGAAACGTACAGGACACGGACATAATAATATCGACAGAACTTATATGACAGTCTCGAGAAGAAAAGACAAAATCGATTACGTGCACTGGGACGATCCGAACGAACTAGTGGACAGATTGCGACTGTTGATAGCGTCACAACGCGCCGGAAACGGTGGACATATGAACGAAATCGTTTCCATAGTGGAAGAACTACGTGAAGCCAACATCATCGTATAAAATATCGTGCACAGCGGTCGACGCGCTTCATTCACGAGATGAGTGTTGACAAGTTCGGCAGACACCAGAGCGCTGTCAGAGCGCGAAGAGAGACGCGACGCAGTCTGCGGGAGGATATCGGTATTGTGATAACCGTGGACGGACACTTCGACGTAGCGGGAAAAAAAATACACAACTTGGGCGAACCGCACAACGGTAACGATGCCGTTCCACTGCGGGTTGTGCGTGACCACTGTCTGGTCAACGATTCGACGCAAGGAATAGACATGAAAGGTCGTAAGCTCGTCAACGTCGCCGCTCCCGTCGATCTTGGGGACGCTGTCAACAAGCAGTACGTAGACTACACGTGCTTGCGTTTTACGACAGTACCGAACAAGAAGAACAGCCCTGTCATCGACGCGCGGGACCATCGCATACAGTCTCTGAGGGATCCGATTCGTGCGAGAGACGCTGCGACCAAAGTATACGTGGACACGAAGATCATACCGAAGGATACGAACTCTAACCTAATGGTCGGGAACGTACGAATAACACAGTTAGCGCCACCCATAAACAACAAGGACGCGCTGAACTTGGAGTTTTTGAACCGACACGCGATCACTGCGGTAAACGACACTTATTTCAATGCGCAAGGAAAGACTATTCTAAACGTCGGCGACGGTGGCGCACGGCCCACGGACGCAGTGAACGCGCGTCAATTGGAGGACGTGAAGCGGTACGCGAAGAACGAAACGTACAAACTCGCAAAAGTGTTCCAACACCGTTGGGAGAAAGTGGTATCGTATATATATAAATTGCATACGCACGCAGCGCGAACTTCACTCGGTGGCGAAGAGGCAGAGTTACTACTTACGAGCAAGGCGGAGACGAACGACTTGATAAGTGATCTGGACAAATCCAAGGACGAGCACGATTGGAGATCCCTTTATCGGTAGTATTCGAAACATTAGACATGTACGAACTACGTAGTCGCATTGATAAAAAAGGGGGGGCATGGTCTCATCGGAAAAATAGTTAAAAGCGCGGTACATTCGTCACGAAGTCAGTACCTACACGGATCAATCGAGCGGTAGACATATTACCGGTGGAAATACATTTTCCCGGCTATAGGTTCTGCGGACCTGGAACAAAAGTAGAGGTGAGATTGTCTCGCGACGATCGAGGAATCAACGAGTTGGACGAAGCCTGTCGCAAACAAGATATCGCTTACGCTAAGTACAAGGACAACGAAGGAAGACGCGTAGCGGATCATGTGCTAGCCGGCAAGGCGTGGGATCGAGTGAAAGCTTTGAATTCGGGCATTAGCGAAAGAGCGTACGCAGCGGCCGTAGCGGCAGCGATGAAGGCGAAATCGGTGTTAGGTAGCGGACTATGCTGCAGTGGTGGTGTGCGTAAACGTTGTCCTCGCACTGGTCGTTGCATGTCGGTTCGAGGCACGATAATCAGGAGGAGGAGGACGACGGGGACAGGACATCGAAGACGGACCAGCAGCGGTGGTAAAAAGGCTTCTGGACTCTACCTTCTCCCGTACCGAAAAAACTAATCGAAATAACCGTGCGCCCGTTGTCCGATCAAGATCTGTAAGAGTACACGAAACGATTGCGTGTACCTTATTTCAGAGGCGTGTACATGCGCGACGCACTTCCTCGTACATCACCGTGGGAGAACGAAAGCGCGATTGTGAATCTGGACGACGCTAACGGACCAGGCACGCATTGGGTATGCTACAAGAAGCTAGGTAACAGAGTCATGTACTTTGATGGATTCGGCAATCTGCGACATCCTGTCGAGCTAATACGGTACTTTGGATCGAACGTGACTGACGTTCGTTACAATTACGCGCGGAAACAGCCGCCGGACACAGTCGTCTGCGCACATTTATGTTTGGAGTTTTTGACATCGAACGATCAGTAAACGACGAGATGTCTTCACTTACGGTCACTGTTGCAGGTACGGATCCGAGCGCACTGGTTTGTGACTTTTTTCCACCACTTGAACTGACAGACGGTGAATGGTACGCGGGACTACTGGATTTTACCACGTACAACTCTATACCGAACGTGGAAAGCGGAAGAAACAACGTCTTTCCCGTACTAAAAGGACCACGTAAAACGTTAGAACTTGTCAGAATACCGACTGGTGTGTACGAAATCAGCGATATTGAAACTTACCTGAAAAAAGAATTATTACACCCAAAATGTGAACTTCATTGTTCATACGAGATCGAATTCGTGTGTACGGAACACACAATCGGTACCATGTTGGGTTTTTCCAAGAAACGCAAGTTAGAGGCCTATATATTACACACATCGGACGCACCCGTAAACATTAACAAAGTGAACGTTTTGGAGATAAGGTGTAACGCTGTACAAGGTTCGTACAAGGCGGGACGAAACGAGCATATACTGCACTCGTTCTACCCAACGGTCGAGCCTGGATTCAAAATAGTCGAAACGCCCAGAAACGTCATTTATTTTCCACTTAACGTACTACACTTGCGTAACGTTACAGTGTTCGTACACGATCAGGACGGTGATATCGTGAATTTTCAAGGCGAAGTCATCACCGCGCGTATACATCAGAAACGTGCGTAGTAATCATGGGATTTTATTTCACTGATACCACTGCTTTACCGGTGATGAAGAATGGTGGCTCGCACCGCAAGAAAAAAGAGGACAACACTTTTGGAAAAGGTATCAGTAGACGTCCATCGTTGTCACAGTTAACAGCAACTAACCGACGCTACCTGATTTCACTGGGATTCAAACTCAAGAAACACAAGTAACATGACCGACAGTGGTATCGTCTTATCTGTCGAACGTCAGCCATTCTTTGAAGACAACATCACACATTACGAATATCATCCACATGCACCTTACGCATCGGCGTCACGATACGGAAATAACGATGAGATACGCATACCTATACTGCAACAGGAAGTATTCACTTTACCGATGGAAAGTTTCCTGTACGTTGAAGGCAAGTTGAGCAAAAAGACCGACAGCACCGGTACTGTGAACGTGAAAATGATCAACAATGCGATCGCGTTTCTCTTCGAATTAATCCGTTACGAACTGGCTGGCGTGGAAGTGGATCGTACCAAGAGCGTTGGCATTATATCCACTATTAAAACCGTGCTATCTGCCGGCAAGCAGGACATTGTTTCGATGCAAAACGCCGGTTGGGTTGCTCCTACAGCTAACGAGCTAACACCGACCGGTAAAAACGAGGAATTCAACTTTTGCATACCGTTGAGGATGCTGATGGGATTCGCTGAGGATTTCACACATGTTATATTAAACATGAAACAGGAACTGATACTGTTGCACACGTCCAACGACGTTAACGCGCTGTTCTCGTCCACGGATGCGCCCGCTAACGCTGATATAGAACTGACCAAAATCTCTTGGATGATTCCGTTCGTGTACGTGAACAACGAAGTACGGATACAATTGTTATACGCCAGGACCTACCGCTATTCTTACCGTTTCGTAGTTGGGAACTGCACGAGTACCCGGCTTTACCGACGACCGACAGACAGACTTGGACGGTGAAAACAACGACACAACTGGAGAAACCGCGGTACGTGATACTCACCTTCCAGACCGCCAGAAAGAACAATCTGAAGAAACACGCAGGTGAATTTGATCACTGCAAAGTGACCAAAGCGAGACTCTTTCTGAACGAGAAATACTACCCATACGATAACCTGAACCTGGATATCGATAACGGACGTTACGCTCTGCTGTACGATATGTATACACGATTTCAAAAATCGTACTACCACAGAAGTCAACCCAATGTACTTCTAACACCTACTGAGTTCATAACGAAAGCACTGCTATTCGTCTTCGATTGTAGCAGACAGGACGAATCGCTCAAGTCTTCACCAGTCGACGTCAGATTGGAATTCGAGTCATCAACCAATTTCCCCGCTCAGACCGCGGCCTACTGCTTGATACTGCACGATTCGCTCAACGTGTACACTCCACTGTCAAACACAGTGCGTAGACACAATTAAAGTCAATCTGTATATTATTGTTTTTTTGCTGTAAATAATATGTAGCTTTTTAGAATAATATGTGTTTTTTTATATTAAAAAAAATGTAATCAATATTCATGTACTTTATTCATATGTAATTTCTATCGCATGAACGTTAAACAGAGTATGAAACACACATGATATGCACTGCATAATTGAATGCCAATTCACTTATATAAAACACACGGAAAATAACACAGTTCACAAGTTGGCAACAATGCAATACACGACGACGGTGTACATATCCAAACTCGTACACTATAACACATGCACGAGTTGACAACGTGGCCGACGCTTAACCAGCACACACGCACGAGTTGACAAGGTCGACGCTTTTCCAACATGACCGCACGTCCGGAAAACCCCCTTACATATCCAAACCTGTACACTATAACACACGCACGAGTTGTCAACGTGACCGACGATTAACCAGCACACTCTTACACTACTTGACAACTTTTCCAACATGGCCGACCGCACCAATCATCTTCCACCCGACAACATGGACGCAGACCCCACCACTCCGGTCGGTGACCAGGACACCGTCAGGCAGCCGCCGGACGGCGAACCGCGAACGGCGAACCGCGAACGGCGAACCACGAACGACGAACAAACCACCGCCACGCCTCCGCCTATCAACGCACAATTATGTATGCATTGCATGTATGTGATTTTTTTTTATTAAAAAAAAATATATAATCAATTTTCATATATTTTATTTTCTTAATACCCGTAACCTTGGAGGGGGCAACGTCTTATTATTATCCCCTCCCCCGTATGTTCGCACCAACTTGTTGGGTAGATTGACCTTGTAGGGCTCGACATAGCAAACCCTAGACCAACAGGTTGGTGCGAACGTATTTTTACAATCTGTATATATATTTACTTAACACATAGACACGACATCGACGATATCGGGACAATTGTGGCAGTGTAAATATATCTGAAACCCGTACACTATAACACATGCACGAGTTGACAACGTGACCAACGGCAGTACAGTTGGCAACAATGCAATTCACCTCTTCACATCGACGATATCCGGACAATAGAGGTAGTGTAAATATATCTTAAACCCATACACTATAACGCTCGCACGAGCCGACAACGTCGCTAAACCAGCACAAGCTGACAACGTCGACGACGCTTTTCCAACATGGACACCCTTCCGGAAAAACCCCTTACATATACATACCGATACACTATAACACACCACGAGGCGGCAACGTGGCCGAAACTTAACCAGCACACATGAACAACCCGACAACATCGCCGCTTTTCCAACACCCCACCACCCACCTACCTGTAGGGCTCGACATAGCGCGCGCTAGACCAACAGTTTGGCGCGAACGTATTAGTATGTATTAGGCATCCGACATGGTAGCACATAATAACAGGGAACTCGTACTCCGTGTACAAAGTCTAGCGCCGGAAGAACTGATTTCACGTAATGTAGGTAAATTGTCGGTGTATCAGGTCTGTTTGCAATTCGGTATCGACATTGAAAACGATAGGAAAAATAGATTTTCCTGGAACTGCACCATACAGGATAAAATAAAAATTACAGACGATCTAATGAATTGGTTCGGATATACAGGTAAATATAAAAATCAAAAATCCAGAATTACCAAGTGGTTAAAGAAAAACGATTACATCGAATATTACGAAGTCCAAGATGAAGATAATGCACAGAAAAAATATTATGTGTTAAATGGAATAGATTTCGCTTCTCTATTGATGCAAATGAGAACCCCTAAAGCTGTTGAATTGCGTGAATTATATGCCATTATGAAAGAAATTGTAATGAAATATAGTCAATATGAAAAACTGTACGAAGAACGTTTGAAGGAGTTAATTAGTATGCAAAATAATTTGTTAACAACACAGATGAGTAATTTACAATCCATGATAAAAACTATTCAAGAAACTAACGAAGAAGAGAGACGTCGCTCAGAGGAAGAAAGACAACGAGCGGAAGAAGAACGACAGCGTGCAGAGGAAGAGAGACGTCGCGCAGAAAAAGAACGGCAACGTGCGGAAGAACGAAGTAGACTGTTACAGTCCAAAATCGAATACAGTGTCGACAAACTGAGGAACGTACTGGCTAAGAAGATCGCGCCAAACCCCATAAACAGAAACAAAATTCGTTGTCTGTCTCTGTACAAAATATCCGAAAACGTTTGGTACATTATGTGTAGACAACTGGAAAGTTTCAACGAAGGAGAGAGAAAAATATATCGCAAACATCCTACAGCGAAGAAACTACGCGCCTGGGAAGACGTCGCTCACGCTGTGGATATTGGAAATATAGTTAAAAAACAGTATCGTAATTGCCTGAGATGGGACGCTCGCGGTAATGTCATCAAACCGGCCGACACGAACGACTCTACAGTCGTCACCGACGAAGAAATGCTCACAGCGTTCGAGCGAGCCATAAACGAAGAAAACGACGCCTACGTGTTAGCCAACAATATCTCTGTATGAAAAGAAAATTCCACCTGACAGTAAAAATAATAACATCTACATGAGAGCGTATTTCTAGTTCATTTTTACGCTATAATTTTATCGTCTAGCGAAAATATATATGCTGCTGTGACAAAAGTGTTTAATCCAACCTCCGCTAATATCGCATACCTCAGTGTTTGAACAGCACGCGTTGAAGACGGACGCATGGAGCTGCTATCTCCGTACGAGTACATACGCTGCAGTGATTTAAAGCATACAGTACTGTACCCTTTAGAAATTTTTGTATACAACGTTTTGACATGTAAATTTGTTGCACTGATCCGTGACGAAAATATAAGGTACAAAATAAACGTTCCGAAGAAATTCTTTACGTGCGTTTCACAACATACAACGTGTCTGTTCCGTAAGAAGGACAGATCTACAGCGTTCCTAGTAACACCAAACACGTTGTTTATAACGAAAAACGATGTGCGAGGATAAACTAGCAGTCATACTTGACTTTCACTGTTTCATCGACAAGATGGAAACGAACTCGTTAAGGAACTAGCCGTTATGGACGTCACCGCATTTGCCAGCAGGCATTGGATATTTACACATCCAGTAAACACGATTGTTTCGAATCACAAACATGTGAGGACAAACTGATGGTTAACAGACCATTATCAGGGACTAACGTGGACGGACGGGGACACATCGTACGAACATCTTGTACCGATATTAGAAAAGTATACGTTTCCTTTTAACTTCGTGTTCGTAGAAGGATTGCAAAAAAAAAGATTTCTTCAGAAGCGTATCGTGCATTTTAATATTATAAATTTAGAAGATTTCGGTTGTCCCAAACTCGATCAATTACAATCAATACATGGAACAGCCTGTCTCGCGCACCGCTTATTTCCGGAAATATGTACAAATACTAGAGTACACGCTTTACGCGAGTGGGTTGTATCAGATTTTAGAATAATCAATATGTTTCTGATAAATTACTAACATTATTGTTTAGCGCTTACGTAAAAAATAACAGTCGTCGCCTTTCTATCGATCATCTGTCTAAAAATAAATTAGTGTCGACGACATGTTCAAACAAGCACATGTGCTGTCTAGACGTATAAAAATAACCGACACCCCTCTTCCTCACCTACCCATCGAACCGTGAGAAATCAAGTCGTATCCTGTTCTCACAGTTAAATACATCATCTGTCTAAAAATAAATTAGCGTCGACGACATGTTCGAACAAGCACGAGTGCTGTCTAGACGTATAAAAAATAACCGACTCCCCTCTTCCCCACCTTCCCATCGAACCGTGAGAAATCAGCTCGTGTCCTGTTCACACGGTTAAAAATAAACGCTTACTGTGCGTTGAGTGGTTTCCCCCCTCTCCGGTTTCCACCTCCACAACTACCTCCCTATATATTCCGTTGTGCACGAGCGTTATTCGTTCATTCGTTGAGAGACGTGCCAGAAATTATAAATTCTTTATTTTAAAATGGCATCATTCACTGAAAAGTTTGCAACTATTAGCGCAATTGAGTATAAAAAAATAAAGGAATTGATAATCGGTGTAAAATATCCGATAGAAGAAATGCAGAATATAGACGCAAAGTACGGTAAAGCTGTACTCGTCACTCTCCAAGATAACAGAGACCCTAGACTAAAATATCGTGTATATCTACCAAAGAGATACGCAGGCGTTTTCGAAGATGAGGAATTAAAAAATTTAGTACCGTGTTCACTGCAACTAATTTATCGCGGAGAAAAAGATGGAGCTTACATAGTAGAAATTGTACAGTAGGATCGAATGGACATCTTCATTTGTCGCGTACGATTACATGTATATTTTAACATGTACTTAGTTGTATTTAATTTAATTATAAATAATATATTTTAACTTATGATTTAATTCTACACAATTGTGTATGCGTTTACATAATGTTATAATATAATGTGCTTACACATAATTCATTTGATATAATTGTATACAATTGTATTTTTTAATTGTCACTACTGTGTGTGTTTATTTCATTTTTTTGTACATATTTGTCATGTCATAGTGCACTTGTAATTAGTTTTACTTAGTTGTATTTCGTATACAATTGTCATGTTTACATTTTGTACTTTTCACTACTGTGTGCGATTACATATTATGTATTTTAAATTGTAATATGTTTTGATTACATGTATTTTAATTATTTGTAATTAAACAGTATTGCTTTAACATTTTTATTGTTTTTTAATTTCAAAATTCCTTGAAACATTAACACTATTCGTAACTCAATATACAAGCTAGAACGTGTTACATAGAACTAATTTAAAAAATCAATTTTATTAAACAATAATTGCATGATTATAATATACTTTAGAAATTAAAGAATATTTAAAAATCAAACTGACCTTGTACGAGTTCCAGTTGAGTCTCGCGACGAACTATGTGCCTTTGAGAGCAGTTCGTACAGCTTATATATAGTATCTCAAGGATGTACACGAAAGAGATGGTAACAACAAAAAAAAAGCTCCCACACACAAAGTCACGGACACGCACTTAGCTCGGCTTGCGTTCTGTTTCCCACACGCTGTGATAACAGATGGTGTCAGACAGCTTGTTTGTTCTGTTATTTAAAAAAAATTTATGTACGACTACGTTCACACGCTGCGATAAACAGATGGCCAGACAGACGGAGTCGGTTACACCATCATAACAACTAATGCACACTCATCAACAAAAAAAAAGTAACAGCTGCAACACACACAAAATCAAAGACGAACACTTAGCTTGGCTTGCGTTCTATTTCACACAATAATTTATGTACGTCCCTTACTTCGTTCACACGCAACGATAACATATGTTCAGACAGACGGTGGCAATTAATTACACGCTCAGACAGACGGAGGCAATTAATTATTACCATTAGCGACTCGCTAAACAGATGTCCAGACAGCTGCACCATGTGGAAAAAAAAATTGCGCGTGTATAAATCTTTGTGGGAGCCAACTGCCACTTGTCCCTATTATTCATATTACATACCCACCAGTGATAACGGATGGTCTGTCAGCACTCTGTTGTAAAAAATAACTCCACATGTGAAAATCACGGTGGGAGCCGATTACATCATTTGCAACGTCCTATTATTCAGATATTACATAAATATTGCGTGTGCATGTGTTTTATATAAGTGAATTGACCACTGCATATCATGCGTGTTTCTTACAACAACAAATGTAGGGCTCGACATAGCAAGCCCTAGACCAACAGGTTGGTGCGAACGTATTTTTTCAATCTGTATATATATTTACTCAACACATAGACACGACATCCACGATATCGGGACAATTGTGGCAGTGTAAATATATCCGAAACCCATACACTATAACACATGCACGAATCGGCAACGTGGCCGAACCTTAACCACCACACTCTTACACCAACCGACAATCTCGCCGCTTTTCCAACATGGCCACGCACATACCGACAACATGGCCGCCGCCGCCGACGACCCCACCACTCCGGGCGGCTATCAAGCCACGACCAGGCCGCCGCCAGGCCGCCGCCGGACGGCGAACGGCGAACTGCGAACCGACAGGCCACGCCCCCGTCAATCAACGCACACATAACCCCACTTTAGGCTGGACGACGACAACATGGCCGAAAGCCAACTACCGCACGGTTACCCCCACCACCACAATTTTTGAATTTCCCGCCATGTGACGTCACTTCCGGCAATGAACTGTCAGTTTCCCCCTACTAATAACATTTTACCATATTATATTAAAATCCTTTTCCTATCATTTTATATTAATAATATTTGGTTTTACCTCTGTACCTCAGCAATCATCTATACTGTGTATTATCACACTAATAGTCATTTTTTCTGAAACACATTGGTAATAATATAAATTGCCACTTAGAATACTACTGGCTTTAAATTACAATATGATAAGTACTACTACTACCTGAACTCTATTAATTACTTAACCTACTACACTTTGGTTTAGTTTGTCGTGTACACTGGTGTTCACTGATAATTGCTTTTAATTGCCACAGTCCTTTCTGTGTTTAGCAATTATTCGTTTTCACTCACTTTTACTATTCACTCTTAACTCCTTTTAAACTGATTTATTAGTGTCTATCACTATCAATGGGGTTCTATATAAATTGGGCATTTTAATACTATCACCTTGCACTCTATATTTGATTTAAGTGTTACTGGTGGGTATTGCTTACTTAAATTCTCTTTCTCATTTTACAAAATGTTCACAATTACTCTATTTCACTATCTCTCACTTTACTAGGTTCAATTATACCGTTAACAAGTTTATGTAGTATCAGATTGATTTGTCATAGTTATCTCTATTCATTTGGGTTAGTGTACCCTTCTAAAATTTAAGTTATTGAGATTTAACACTTCTCATTTTACATTGTTTGTCTGGGTTTACATTTATCATCATTATTTACAATTATTATTGATTGGTCTCTTTTCCCTTGGTCTATCACTGGTGTTGTGCACTGTTACTGCTTTTACTTCATTTGGTGATGATCCATATATCCTTTCATAGGTGTTAGGGCTGGTTCTAGTTATCCATTTACCTTGTTACAATTCATACATTCTTATTTTAATGTTGTGGCTGTTTCTACTTTCATCTTCATTTGTTATTGATTATATGTCCTTTCTTTTGGTGTTGGGGCTGGTTCTAACTTCTCACTTACAAATGTTCATTATTTATATCCTTTCTTTTGGTGTTGGGGCTGGTTCTACTTTCTCACTTACAAATGTTCATTATTTATATATCCTTTCTTTTGGTGTTGGGGCTGCTTCTACCTTCTCCCTTGCAAATGTTCATTATTTATATTTCCTTTCCTTGGTGTTGTGGCTGGTTCTACTTTCTCACTTACCATCTATTGGGTTATTATGGTTAAATCGCCATTTATCATTGTTTTCAACGTTTCTGTTCGTTGCTTGTTACTTTTTTCTTATCAGAGGTTACTTTTATGATTACTTTCATATGCTTGACGTATTATTATTTTAATTACCCATTCTTTTATCTCTGACTCATCCCTTTTAATCATAGTGTTAAGTATTTAATAATTTATTCTTATCATGTTTCTACATTAGTGTTTGTTGAAGATATGTACCATTACAATATATATATATATAACCGATTTCTACGGCTTAGGCCGCTTCTCCGTCCGTAGTTTCCATTCTCTTTTATTATAGCACATGTCTTCTTACAGACCTCTAAGTTTCATAGCTTCATCTACACCCTCTCACCAACTTCTTCGTGGCCTTTCTCTTTCTTCCTCTCATATGGTATCCACTCTAAAATTCTCTTTCCTTTTTTTCCTAATTTTTCCCCAACTTAGATTTCTTTTAATTTATCTTTCGATTTTCACCTTTCCACTTACACTCTTTTACTCTTTCAAAATTTTTTGTTTCTCCGTTATTCTGTTTCGTTCTTTTTCACCATTTTACTTTCAAACTATACGTGTACATCGCCATATTGTCCGAGTAGTCTTGTTTACGTCACATAACCATGTGCTCCTTCTCTTTCAGTTCCATTAACGCTCCGAGAAGAAATATAAGCTGGCTTCTTACACAGCAAACAACCGCATATTATTTCTGCCTAGTAATATTTCTCTACTTATCCTTTCTTAGACGCTGTTAAGCTATATTTGTGTGTCGGTCTGTGTACAGAAACGTATACATTACTGTTAAAAGACCAGAGTCGAGTGGATTCATATAGAGATAGATAAAAGAAGAATGACGGGAGAGAGAGAGAGAGAGAGAGAGAGAGAGAGAGAGAGAGAGAGAGAGAGAGAGAGTGAGGGAGAGATGGAAAGTAAAAAAGATGGAAATAATCTGTCTGTATTTCGTTCCTAAGATCTTTTGTGAATATTGGCTTCTACCACAAAACGATTTTGATTCCCTTGTGAATCGCTTTCTACTTGCAGTCTCCTACTCCCAGTAATTTGTACATACACCTAATTTCTACATAGGCCTATTTGTCGTCTTGCCATTTTGTTGTCTTCTGGCCAATGTACAATTCATTTTTGTACTACTCTTCTTATAAATGTTAAATCAACGTTGTTCTCTGTTATTTATATTATATTAGTAATATTTATATTTATATTTATATTTATATTTATATTTATATTTATATTTATATTTATATTTATATTTATATTTATATTTTAAACACGTTTTGCTACAGTCCGTTTCTTGATGTATATATTATATTTATAATTTTCATATGTATTTAATTTTTATAATCAATTTACCTCAAGATAAATCTTTCCTTGTGAATAAGAATAAAAAAACACAAAATCCGGAAGGCTGAGGATGGGTACACAATGGTACCCGAAACATGTTCCTAATAAGGGAATAAATATCTTGAGGTAAGTACATTATAAAAATTAAATATTATATTTATATTTATATTATTATTGTTAAAATGCAATAATTTATCACTATTAATAATTAATTACTTCGGACTCACGTTGCTGCCCAAATTTTATTAAGTAATATTTTAGATATTTGTATTGATGTTGTAACGTACCAAATTGGCAGTTACGTAAAGTAACTAATTATTACGTCGAGTGACGGGAGATCATGAAAATATTTCAAAGTACATAAAATAATGTAGACGAAGTGTGTATCTACAAAGGTATATTATTGAAACAATCCAACAAAGGAGAAGGAAGAGTAATATAGGATCATCGAGTATAGAAGAGAGAGAAAATGACAACGAGCCAATATAAAATGTTAGAAACCAGGCCCAATAGGTCCAAACAGTGAGGGGAAACGACAAAAATGATCATTAAAATGAAGAGGAGCCAATAGGTCCAAACAGTGAGGGGAAACGACAAAAATAACTATTAAAATGAAGAGGAGCCAACAGAGTCCAAACAGTGAGGGGAAACGACAAAAATAACTATTACGATAAAGAAGAGACGACTCAAGAACAACCGTAATGACGATAAAACAAACAAATTTATTTATTAGTATAAAATACTATAGAACAATGACTACCACGAATAGAAATATTGAATAATATGACAAGAATAAGGGAACATTGATTATCACAAGTAATGTACGACCCAGGAGAACACCGGTAGTGAACAACAATTAACCAGAAGAAGAAAAGAAGAAGAAGAGCAAAGGAAACATAACATGAAGAATGAAGATAATGTATGGACAATACAAGAAATCACCATTCACCAGGTATACAAGGAACTATACTAATGACCGGAAGAAATGTAATGATTATTCGAAGATCAACTATAAAGAAACCAGTGTTTAGCATAATTGAGTAATCACAAACAATAACAGTGAAAACTTAATATAAGTGTGACAACCTGTAACAAGTTAACCAATTTTACCCCAAATAAACACCACAGACAATACAAGTGAGAATGTTTATAACAGACGAAAATGAGTTACCATTATAAGTGGAAGAATCTAAGATTAACTAGTTAAAATGCACAGACAATTAGTGTGACCAGTTTAATCAAGATTGTAACCCAAAATAGATAATCATAAGACCACCAAGAGAAATGTGAGATAGAACAGTAAAATAATTGTTCATAGGAACTGATAATAAAAGCTTTGTAAACCTTAAAATGAAATGTAACTGAATGCCACGGCAAGACAGAATAAAATATAAATAGAATCCAGAACAAATAGTAACAAATAAGCTAGTTTGTTAGGTATCAAACGATCAATGTACCAAAAACTAGGTACAACACAACAAGAAATGTAATACCATTAGATAAGAATACTTGTGTTATTGTTTCAAAAAATAGTGTAAACATGTGTATTACTTAACAATTAAACCATTGTAGTAGAATACCATAATGAAATGATAATAGTAGAATCAAATACTGCATAAGAATATGTTGCACATTGTTACCAGATAACTGACACATAACCTCATAGAAAGTGCACCTATAACATAAAACCATGTATATTAATTAAACCAAGCAACTATCAACAATTGTTTCAATCAAAAACTAATTATGAATAGTAATGCAAACTAATAAATAACTTATGTACTGAAATACACAGCAAATGAATCAGATTAAATATGATATCATAAAGCCAAAAGAACAGAAACCCAAGGTGACAGGTTAGTTAATCAAAATGCACTATCAAAACTTATTAAAAGATTACTAAAGTTGTTATCAGTAGTTAGAGAAATATCTGATATTACTATGAGAACATATCACAGATGTAATAGTAGTAGTTTTATAATTGAAATATTAGAAACTAACTAACTATCATTGTAAAACCAGATGTAAGCAAACACAATACTAAGAATTGGAAAGTTTTCAGATAACGAAAGACTGATAAATACATTAAACAAACAAGGTACTACAATTGTACACTATTTTAGTTTATAACATTATATACCTTATGTGGTAAAATAATTGAAAAAGTGACAAATTAAAGAAATGAGAACAGAAGGTATTTTTGATAAGACTATTAGTATATGAAAAATAACATTTTTCATAAAATAAAATGTGAACAAATGTGAATAAATGTATATATTATTGTTAGAAAGTCAAACAAATGTAATTAGGTAAGGAATAATAGCGTTTCATGTAATTATAAACAATCGAATATGGTCGCTGAGGACGGCATTACCAAATATTGTTTAAATGGTAATTACAACTATTTTAAGTATTGAAACGAAAGAGAAATGGACTCGAGACGTTTAATAATGAGTGTTATAGTGTAATTGGAACAAAATATGGTGAAACAAACTTATTTATATTAAGAATCACCATATGAGTTTGTGAAACGGCTAAGTGAGTTAATAATGAACGGATTTAATCCTTGTTTAGACTTAAATTAAAGCCACAAGTGTCCGCAATTTAATGCCACTAACCGTTCGACGATACGATAATTAATAAAAAAGTTATAACTCTTATAAACTTTTCAGTCAATTTTTGTATCGATGCATACGTCACCCGTAGCCTCGAACCCAAGCGATAATTTGTAAAAAATTAAAAGTTTTATTTAACCAAAGTGTTTTGGGGTTGAGAGTTTGACCCTTTAAACCAATCAAATGGCTTAAAATAACCAGACGAGAAGGAGACGCTTTGGTGAAGCAAGCATTCGTTCCGTATCACTCAACAGGCCAGGTTCACGAAGGAAGTCGTCAAAATTATTTTAAATCCTGCGCGTCACCAACATGAGTTAGACTACATACACTAACCTATACACAACAGAATACTAACGAGTGTCCAGTGCTTTAAGTGAATTAAAATAACAACTCGACCAGTGTATAATAAAGGTCGTGTTTTGTGTTTTTTTTTTTTTTAAATCAGGGAGTACTCTATTTTAATTATTTTGACGAATTGAATTAAAATAATAACTTTCGTTAGTAAACGAAGAGATATTGTTTTGGGACTGCACTAGTCAAAAGTACTGAAGTGCTTAACCCATGATGAAAAATTATCAGAACTGAATAAATGAATTATAACGCAATTATTAATTTAAAAGATAAATATTTTACGATTTTATCGTAATTGAGAAAATCGGTATTAATTTAAATATCGACCATCCATGTATAATAAATAGTCGCTCATTTGACTAAATTTGTTTGAATTAACTAATAACTAGTTTATTGCGAAAATATTCTAAACGACTGATAATTATACATCAGATGACATATGAATAAAATGTATATATTTATAGTATTAAGAATTTAATAAGTAATAAACTTATTCGAAATAATTACTTACGTTTGTTAAGTAACTAACCTAGTAATAACAATTATAACTTTGTTACCAAGTAATGATTCTGTTCTCAAATAATTTCAATCCAATGAAAGCTATAACAAGTGTTTTTTATCCTAGATTTTTTCTCTTGCCAGTACATAATTTTAATAATTAACGAATAAATAATAATAATATTTTTAACAGTGCAGCACAGAGCACGTGTTTTCATCACAACTGCTGTATGCATTTTGATAACCGTACGATAGTACGATATATATCGGTTTATGGTACCGACTTTTATAATTTTAAATCTTTGTTTGTTTTTATTGTAATCCATTATTAAATATTGTTAAATAAGATAACATCTTGTAATCTGGTATCATGCATCTTCCAAGAACACACGAATTTGGTAATATAACTGAATAAAGAGGACATAACCTCGTTAACCAAAACCATTGTACCAGACATCAGTGTTACCAGCCTTGAGGTACAAAGAGCTCAAGAATTGTTTAAAGCAATTATTGATTTGTAAAGATATTATTGATTGTTTAGAAGAGTTCATGGCATTTTACAATTTTTAATAAACCCCAATTTATTTACCAGTGGAACAGAGTTTTTGATTTTTTAAAATAATTTAATTTTTTATGAACAGTTCTATCATAAGGTGGAGGTAGGATTTGAATGTTCAATACCATTCAAATTGTAGTTACACTTTTCATTTACTTTATTGTGCATGTGTATAATTTATGATATTCAAACGGAATATCCATATATGTGTATCAAGGGTTTTTGCAGCAGAAGAAGTCACCAACAAGAACATCGAGAACATCCACATATGGTAAGTGGGGAGGTTGACAGTGAAGTGTTAAATACTCTTTTAAACTAAAAAACTTAAAAGTGAACACCCACACTAATTCTATTAATAATCACACTCATAATAATAATTCAATTTAAAACTTTATCGTTGCAACTGTTACGTTACAATGTATATTGTAACAGTACATATCTTCACTATAAATTTAACAACCAAAATAAAGAAAGAAACACTCATAAAACTAACACCAGAACACCTAAGAGAGGAATGATAAATGAATAACTGTGTACTAAGTTTTATATAAGGTTCAAGAACTAAGTAAAACAATTAATATAAATAACTCAGCAAACGAAGAATAATAAATAGTGATGAAGAAGAAAATATAGAAGACAACATAATAATGTGATTAACCAAATGACCCAACAGATATGGTAAGTGAGAGGACAAAACTAACGTAATGACAATCAGCAGGGATAAGAGACTGAAGAAAATATAAATAAACACAAGTAAAGTAACAAGTAAAGACGAATTAACAAATATGTCATACAATGTGCCTATAATATGTACTAACAGAGAAGGAAACTAATAAAACAAGGAATCTACAGAAGTAAAAAACAGTAAAGGGACACAGACATAGACAAAACTATTACCAAAGACAAACCACGACAAAAACTCTTTATTCTAAGAAAAGAATAAAATTAATTAAACAAATCAAAACCATGAAAGAAAATCATGAATGATAAGAATGAATTAAGTATCTTAGTAAGAATATTATATCATGCATGCTTTTAATACAGGGAAATCCAAGTAAGATAACTAAAAGAGAAGCTAGTAATAATCTGTAGACAGGTAGAAATCATAAAGAAATAATAAATAATAATTAACAAGAGTAAAAGTGTCAAATAATAACCTGTAAAACGTTTAAACCAGAAAGCCAAAACATAGACCATTTTTTTCAGTCAAAGGGGTCCCAGGTAACCTCAACTGGGTTACAAATCAAATTGTAATTAGCATAAATTAAGACCAAAACAACGTAAACTAGTGTAAGTTATACAATAATGAAAGTAGACATTATAAAGACGAACCTAGTGATACAATTGTATTAATTAAAAGTGGTATGTGTGGTGTTTAATGCAAATACACAGACTGAAATTGGACAGAAAGATGTACACATTAAACACACTCATAATTTCTATAATATTGTAAACCAGTTAAAACAATGACATAAAAGTGCAATACAATATGTATTACCACTATTATAGAATGAAATGATTATAATGAAATGTTAATTTAACCAGAATTAAGGAAAATTAAGGTAACTGCCTGACCACACTAGATGCAAGAAGTATTAGTGAATTATTATCAATATCACATGTAATTATAAGAGGCCAACCATTGTAAAACAATCTTCAAACTGTAAAGACTATTTAGACCTAAAAGAACCACATAAAAATGGGTATATCATTAATTCGGAATTAAATCATAATGACACATGGCATACTAAGGCTATGAACAATAAATGAGACTAAAAACAAGAAAATAATTGTATTCTAATGAAAAGTAAGCTGTCCAGGTTGTAATGGACATCTTAGGATTTCTGTATCACTGTAAAAAAGTGAACAGAACAAATTATGTCAATAAATATAGTGAATAAAACTGACCATGCTCTAGGCCATAGAAAGCAGGGATCAAATATTGTAATTTTATTAATTTTAGACAATAATTGTACTAGATATTTTCATAAATGAACTTGAAAGGAACAATATGATTAAAATGTAATCATCGTTTGGTCAATTTTAGTAATTAATCATATAAAACCATAAGAAATATGTAATAGTCATAAGTAAGAAATTAACTTTCTTATTATAAAACTCACACATGCCTTGTGAGGACTTATTTTAAAGAACAAATCAATTGTAATAACATGGTGTAGTTACATTAAGCATTATTCATATAACAAGGACGTTAAACTAATTTTGAAGGAATTCTATTTATTTGGGGAAAAACGAGAAGGCAACAAACAGTACTCTCAAACCCAAAGTCGCTAACAATTTTCTGCAAATTAATTAATCCGCGAGGGGGTGACCTCGCTGGATAGAATGGCAGCCTTTTTGAACCAATTGGATCGATCAAAATCGACCGGGGGGTAAGTGATCCTAAAATTGGAACAGCAAAGAAGCACAAAATGACAAACATTCTACCTCAGACTAGCGACGTGAGGCGACGGTAATTTCTGTGCGCGAAAACAGTCGTTTTCAAGCCATATCAGCTGTGCGGTAGTAAATGTAAACATTAGGCGCAACCTAACCCCAAAGATTTTTAGTGTCGAGTGCACCGATATAACGCCTATTTTAGCGAATTAATTGCAGGGTGCACAATAAAGCTGCAAACAACAGTGAATTAACAGGCAGTATGATGTTAATTAATTATTATTGAAGATTAATTAAAAAACTGAGATTTTAAGATTTTTCATTTTGAAACATGGGATCAACCATGGTATTAGCGAGGTTAACAGTGAATGAACAAAATAAATAACAGTCATTCACAAACATTAAGAAACCTTATTTAAATAATCTATCAAAATAAATAATAAATTTTTATCGATGTTACAAAAATCGAATTACTTAGAAGGATAAACAATGAATAGCAGTAACTCAAAGAGAGGTTATATGAACTTCTGATTTCGACTGTTATAATAATTAAACAAACAACTAATATTGTGATGAACACTGATTAAGTAACAAATCATAATTATTTGATAACTAGATTGCCACATGCAATGGACGTGGTCATAATTAACAAACATTAAGTGAACTTATTATTTAACCACTGATGTATTTTTTTATATTTAGATTAAGCTGATACCTGATATTTTGGAATAGTTAATAGTTTATTGCATTTCAGTATGCCTGAAGTTGTTCTCCTATTGACAATAGTCACTTTAACAACCATATTCATAATTGAATAAACTTTCGATGTTATTTTGTTACTGAATATTTGAGTCAGTATGCCTAGAGGCAATTCAATGTTGATAATAGTCAATTTTACGACTATAGGTTAATAAGTTTGAAACTGTTTCAGGTCATATTTTTTGTTCTAAAGATTAATTCAGTATGCGTAAAGCAAATGTAAGGTTGAACATAGTCGACGATATTTGTTCCATGTTAATGATTTATGAAACCATTTAATATAATTATTGTTCATAATAATTAATTCCGCCTACTAATGTTCAACAGTAGCGCAGACATTTTTCTTGTTTTTGTATCTTGCAGGCTCAAAGGAACCACTGAAGACTTGTAAACATAATGAACCAAGTTTCAAGAATTATATTGTAATTTTATGTTAAACCATTTAAATATTTTCAATACCCTGAGATTAAGAGCTAAATATAAAGTAAAGTCAATGACTGACAAGGCAAACAGCCTATGTTAAATTATAAAGTAATGTTTTGCAACATTAATAAAAATTTGTTAATAAATTAAAATTAATAACAGAAAAAAAAGAGTTGACGACTTTTGTTAAACAGACTGTACGATTACGAGTTAGATTTACAGCAATACTTCCACAGGTGGCACCGTGTGACAGTGACCGATGAGACTCGAGTTACCGATTCACTTATTGACGAATTGGTCAACCGAATAGAACGTCAAATGCAGTAAGTAAAATCACTTGTGTTTATTTTAGCAACATCAGAATCTGCGACGATCTACGCCTACCCACGTACGCCTGCGAGAGAACCGGCTCGAGTAATTCGTCGTCAGTTTTTCATCACAGACTTCTTAATTAAACAAATTTAATTAAATAATTAAATACGAACGAGTATTACAACAAACATCCGTTAAAGATTTGTATATTACAATATAAATTCTTCTTTAACGCCTCCCCTTGTAAGCGCCAATTTTGTTATGTGCAAATATGTAGTTCTTTTGTATTGGTTGTCCCACGTTGTGTGAGCCAATTTTGTTATGTGGAAAAATCTGTGTGGTTATTTTTATATTTGTCCAGACCTCTCGTTTGGAGTGCCAAAATATGTAATTAAAAATCTGCGTGTTTCTTAAGTTATTTTTAATTATTTTATTTTAATTTTGATTTGTTCTTTTTAACTGTTTTCTTATTAACACCTCTCGTTGGATCGCCAAGTTTTGAATTGATGTAACTGGTGTAGAGATAATTACGAATTTTATATTCAATATAACAATAATTAGTTAAATATTTGCTTCTTGAGCATATAATTATTTCAAAAATTGATTGAAATTAATAATAATTTAAAATCGAGATATTATCGTGGCTCACATTGGTACCCAAATCCAGTACCAGATTTCGCCTCAATAAGCACTCGTATTTTTAATAACTTACTAATTATTCTAAATAATTACACCAGCTCTTATACAGTTTACTTCAATATTCTTTTGTTGGTTTCTTAAACCTTTCCTTTAATATAGTAAAACAAATAAATACTTTCTGAACATTAGTTGCCCTAGCTAATCAGTTAATTGCTCAGAGGTTGGCACTATTGAAAAATCTCAGGGAATATGTTATTACATATAGGTCAATTCGACTTAAATATTCAAATGTGCGTTCTTTTGACTACAATACGTTTTTCGAAAATGTCCTCAGTGAAATACTAAATATCACAATTCTTCGATATATTATATAAAATAAAAATTGCTTACAACTAAGAAACGAAACAGTTTTTCGCGAGTGCCTCTTGGTTAACAAAAATGTCACTTCTTAATTCTACGTACAAATAAATAATTATCTTACAACTAATAAGTCACAACAGTGTTAGTGTTTTGTGTTTTTAGTGTTTGTTCAAGTAATTAAATAGTGTATATTCAGTGTCACAGTTGGGTTATGTTGAAATAGTAATTTGGATTAATCTCACCGATTTTATATACACTTTCCTATTTCTGGTGTGATATTTTCACAATTTAATATGTATACGTCACTATTCACAGTTCACTTGGATGATTATTCACTGAATGATAAATCACTATTGGATATTAGTGACCTAACCTGTCTTGCGTTCGAGACTTACTAATAATTTACTGCCACAAGTGTTACAGGGATCTCGTTCTTAACTCTTCGAGGTTCAACAATCAACTAACTCTCGTGTGTCAATTTTTCTGGCTTCTCGGTGCAGAATTTTCAAAATTCCGATTGGTCGAAGCCTTAGGCATTGTCATTTGATGGCGTTGGTTTTCTAGTTCAAATATACCTCCAAATACTAATTTCAAAACTCCCATCTTATGCTAGATACAATGTTAATGATATTGTCATCAATGAAATTGATGAGATTATAATGAAATTATCAATGAGATTATCAATGAAATTATAAGACAACATCATTGTCTTATAAAACTTATTAACTGTAGTACAAACATAATATTGTCTTATGTACACTTTAACATCATTAATTTCTTAATACACATTACTTGTTTATAAAATATAATCTTACTATGGGTCTACTCTCTACCTTAATACAGTTATTTTAAAACTTACCCTAATACAAACACAAGTTTTATAGAATAACATTTAACTAAAGAGTTTCCTTATTTATCTAACATAATAATCATCCACACATGCTTTCTCATCTAATAGTTGGTTCAGAATTTTTACTATTGCTAATACTGTAACATTTAATTAAAACATTTTGGTATTAGTCTTCTTTCATTTTAATTGTCATTATGCTCTTTTAGAATATGTAAACATAAATAGCTAGTCGTCATAATTTCTAGTTACAGTTTTACAACTATTGATACCCAACTATTGTTTCATATAATTGATTCGTGAATTAACACACTTTCCCTTCGCAGTATAATATTAATCAGTTATACCTAATGTGATATGGCCCTTACCTATTTTTAATACAATATGATATAACGTATTTAATTGAAATAAGTGTCACAATGTTTTGATCTGACATGTATACTTTCCTTGATTATTGTATATCAGTTTTATAATCTTAACCAAACATATTAAGACATATAACTTACAAAATTAACTTAGTACTGTACTATTATTTTGTATTTCAACTTTCAACTGGTTTTAGTAACTTGGTTAGGTTATGCACTTATGTCTATTCTTCAACATGTATGAGTTTTAATATTTATTTTAAGGGAACCGTCACGTTACAATATTTATATTTATATTTATATTTATGGTTATGTTTATGTTTATATTAGAAATCCTAACACATTTCCACCAACCATTAACTGATCTTACTAACTTGAATCGTTGTTAATAATTTCTTCTGTTATTATTATATTTTGTCCGTTTTGGTGTTAACGTGTACAAATCCATAGTCATTTCGATATATTTGTCTCTAAGAGTCAGGTTAGCATTATTGTGGTATGTGATTTTTTAGTTTAAATCACAGGCTATGCAATGTGCAGACATTCACACTATATGTGAATGCATGAAGCATAATTATGACCAGCCGTATTAGGTGTCCAGGAAAATTGGTGTGTGATTGACATAAAATGTATTGTTTATAAATTAAGAATAATAATACTATAAATTAGTTATAAGACAATATAAAGATTATAAAACTGTAGTATGGTGCTTGAGAGAAGTGCTGTGTGGTGCGCGTATCAGAAGGAGGTGTGAACAGTGTTGTAATTAGCCAATTGGTAAACACGCAACAAGTTGTACATGTCGACGTGGGTATGAGTTACAATTTATTGCAATTACGAAATACTAAAAAGTCAATTTAATTGATTCATATGTAAGTGAAAACTTATGTTCTAGAAGAATCGAGAAAACAGAGGTCCAGTCTTAAGCACGTGGTATTTCCAGAATATTACTACATTTAACATGTGTTGTATAGGAAATACGTCTATGCGCAGGACGACCGTGACGTCACCTTATGACGATGCGGTTTCAGTTTAGGAGCAGAGGGGAGTCTTCATGTAGCACTCGTCGAGAGCGGTTGCGGAGAGTTCCTCGCATAGTCAAACACCCATTCCAGACAGTCTTTGGGGCCTGTAGACGTCGAGGGAACAGCGAGTTTTGCAATTAAAACTCTGTATACCAAGGATATTAAGAATAATTTAAATCCGCAGCAAGCTAAAGAATTAAATAACCTGTTAAAGAAACATTCACAAGTATTTTGCGAGCGGCCTAAAGTCACAAATGTGTATACACACAAGACTGAGGTGACTGAGAAATCTAAATTCGTACGTCGTACTTACCCCATCCCTAAGGCGTACCAATAGCAAGTTGATGCTGAGATACACCAAATGTTAGAAAATAAGATCATTGAACGGTCGGAAAGCGATTTCTTCAACCCTCTTGTTGTCGTTAAAAAGAAAACGGGGGATATCCGGCTATGCCTTGATATGAGAAATTTAAACAACATCACTAAAAAAATATATGACTGCGCTCCAAATGCTGATAGCTTATTTATTAAGTGTCAAGGTGTTCAATACTATCTATACGGCACACACTTCGAGATTAATACAGATAACCAAGCATTATCCTTTCTTCTAATATGTAGACTAAACAACGTCCGGATGACTCGCTGGATAATAACGATTCAGGAATACGACTTTACCATAAGATATATTAAAGCTAGTGATAACAAAATAGCGGATACGCTGAGTAGGTACGCTCCTGAATTTGTTGAAGAGCATGAGTCTGATCCTAATAACGTGAGAATATTAGCTCTGCAATACGAGATAACGCCAGAGTTACGTCAGCGGTTAGCTAATGTCCATTTAGAACAAAACACCGACCCTAACATCAGGAAAATAAAAACAAGTATACTCTGTAAAGAAAAGCCGCGGTACTGTTGTAGTAACGATATCTTATATAAATTGATGGATGAAAAATAGAAAATTGTTCTTCCTATTAGTATGTTAGAGCAAATAACATGGGCATGCCATAAAACCTTGGCACACGCTGGTCCATATCGGTGTTACTTAGCAGTTAAGGAGGACTTTGTGTGTAACAATATGGTGCGGAGAATTCGAAATATTTTGAAGACATGCCATGAGTGTCAAACTGCAAAATCTCCAAATATGCACACCTATATTCAGCAGCAGGGAATTCTCACGCAAGGGAAAGGTGAGTTACTGTGTGTCGATTCCTTAGGTTCACTTCCGCGAGGTCTTCGCAGATTGAGGCACCTGATTGCATGCATCGACGCCTTCACCAAAAATGTCAGACTATACCCTGTAACCCGACCAACAACCAAAGCGGTGTTAGCGGCTATTCTCAAAAAATATATCCCAGAAAATGGAACGGTTAAGAGGATACTTAGTGACCAAGGAAAGAAGTTCCAGAATGTACTGTGGTCTACTACCCTCGAAAGGAATGGTATACAATCTATCCTTACGGCTATTCGGCGACCGCAGTGTAACCTTGCCGAAAGAGTAAACAAGGAGCTGGGACGACTGTTTCGGACTTACTGTCATGACTCACAGAACGTGTGGCCAAATTATATACGGTTCTTCGAGCAGTCACTTGATGAGAACTATAACACCACTACGGACTTTGCACCTAGAGAGGTGCAGTCAGGTAAGCAACCTTCCAGATTTTGGGAGAGGTATATAACAAAAACTGGAGACACAGAACCTACCGCTACCGTTGCACATAAAACAGAACATCGCCAAAACACGGATAGAGCAAACAGCTGATCAACGGGCACGTGTGTTCAATGACACTCATAAAACTCTAAAGTTTCAGGAAGGAGAAATGGTCCTTCTTAAGGCAAATCCTGTTGGCCGATCTGAAGACACTTCAGCTAAGTTCTTTAGATTGTTTAACGGTCCATATAAATTGAGAGAACGGGTTGGCAGACATACTTTCATTGTTTTGGATGAAAACCAAAATAAAGTTATAGGAAAATATCATGGCGCATCATTGAGGAAATATTACCCTCGTGAGCTACCGAATCCATAAGTAAGACCCTGAGAAGAATAATAATAATAATATTAATAATAATAATGACAGAATGCACATGCAATAGTTATGCCTTTGAGATACGCAACTCACTTATGGAAACCAAAATGTATGATTGGCTGGACATTATATTGGCTGGGTGATTCTACATAAACCACTGTACATATCTGCCACATTGCATAGTATGAATATAAGATATGAAGTGAAGGATTAATTATGTTTTAGTTTATTGAAATTTATTGTATTGGTTATGTTATGTTTCTGGTTATATCATTTGTTTGGGATACTGAACTGGGAGGATATTTTTAAGTTTGTAAAAGAAAAAAAGAAAAAAAAATTAATTTTCAAGGAAAATAAATTTTTTTTATTAACCTGGAGGCTATGCAATGTGACAGACATTCACACCATATGTGAATGCATGAAGCATAATTATGACCAGCCGTATTAGGTGTCCGGGAAAATTGGGGTGTGATTGACATGAAAAGTATTGTTTATAAATTAAGAATAATAATACTATAAATTAGTTATAAGACAATATAAAGATTATGAAACTGTAGTATGGTGCTTGAGAGAAGTGCTGTGTGGTGCGCGTATCAGAAGGAGGTGTGAACAGTGTTGTAATTAGCCAATTGGTAAACACGCAACAAGTTGTGCATGTCGACGTGCGTATGAGTTACAATTTATTGCAATTACGAAATACTAAAAAGTCAATTTAATTGATTCATATGTAAGTGAAAACTTATGTTCTAGAAGAATCGAGAAAACGGAGGTCCAGTCTTAAGCACGTGGCATTTCCAGAATATTCCTACATTTAACATGTGTTGTATAGGAAATACGTCTATGCGCAGGACGACCGTGACGTCACCTTATGACGATGCGGTTTCAGTTTAGGAACAGAGAGGAGTCTTCATGTAGCACTCGTCGAGAGCGGTTGCGGAGAGTTCCTCGCATATTCCAACACCCATTCCAGGCAGTCTTTGGGGCCTGTAGACGTTGAGGGAGCAGCGAGTTTCGGCAGGTGAGGTTAAGCCCGGAGTACGAGATTTTCTGCTACCGTTGCTGTTCTTCGATTGCTGACTGAGGCGGGTGAGGCGGACACCGAGACACGGAGCGATTCCTGGATGCGGCGGCTCGAGTGTAGGACACAGACGACGGATCACTTGAGACCGGAAACGAGATATTCGACCGGGACAACCAGGAAGACGTCAATTCAGGGAAACAATTCTAAGAACTAAATTTGTTTTAAAATAATAAAAAAACTTTCAAATTTTGAACGTTTCAATACAAGTATCATTGTATCAAATTAAAAAAAATTTTAATGCAATCATCATGCTGGAAAAAGATCAATAAATGTATTAAATCACTAATTGAGCATCATTTATGCAAGTTTGGTTAGCTAACTACCTGTTACCTTGCAATATATATAGCCCGACGTTATCAGAGTATGGACGTTAAAGCGGTGTAGTGTGTGAGCATTTGCGACTTAATTTCCAGTCATTACTTGTAGCTGACTGATAGTTATTGACATAAGCAATTACTCAAATATAAATTCTGCAAATTCGATAATAGTATTTGTGGAAAATAAGAACAAAACGAACGGCTGTTTTAAGTTTACGTTAGTTAAACAAAGTTGTAACGGTTTTTACTGTCTCTGATTAGAGTCAAAGATCATGACATCGTCCGCGTAACACTATATTTTTAAATAGTTCAGGAGAAGTAATGGAACACCAAACAGAATGGATCTGTACTTTACGTGTGTTATGTGTGTGTGTGTGTGTGTGTGTGTGTGTGTGTGTGTGTGTGTTCAAATTCGTCCCTATGTGAGCCAGTCGAAGCATTGAAGTCAAACAAGACTTATTAAAGCTCGTAAAGTGAGAAACAAACACAGGAGACAAATAATCTGTTGGATGGTTATTGATTGCAGTACTCGACACAACGGGGACAGTGAAGTAGTGTTCGTTGTAATTTAATCTCGGCTACGAAATAATAATTATGATTTTGCTAACCACCTTCTGTATTTCGGTTATTGGAACTTCGAATTTCTGTGTTTGTAGGTGTGAGGAAAAACTATTAAGCCTATTTTGCTTAAGTAGAAAGTATTTTTTGTAAATGGAAATGAATACAACGTCTTTTGTTAATAAACGTATAGCATATTAATTGTAATGTACATTGGTTAAAGAAAGATAATCATAATTTAAAAGAAAGAATTTAATTCTTTCCGCTTTACTTCAAATTCTTCATACCAGGTTATTCTCACCAGCACATTCCGCCAGTACGTCAATTTGTGTCCCAAGAATGCAGAATGTAATCGTATGTAAATTTGTTTTGTCTTAGGAGAAAAAAAAAACAGAAAAACTAATAAACTAATAAATAGCTGTGTCAGTTTTATATGAGAGACTTCTTAGGAAGGAAATTTTCTACACTAACGGAAGAATGTCGTTTTTCGGACGCTATGAACGAATATGTCGACGCTGACAACGTAGGTGAGTTACTATATATTCTGAGAATTTATAAACGTAATCATTTGTTACATGGCTGCAACTAGAATTATTTTGTTGTTACGAACTGTATTATTGTGTCTGACAACTTGAAGCAGTCATCTTTATTTCCTTCACTTCGCCACGATCACCAGCGTTTCATTTGTGTGTGCGCGCGTGTGTGTTATTGATTGCAGTACTCGACACAAAGGGGACAGTGAAGTAGTGTTCGATGTAATTTAATCTCGGCTACAAAATAATAATTGCTGCTAACCACTTTCTAGTATTAGGTCTATCATTGTTACCCGGAACCTAATAGTTAAAAAAGTCCTAAAATTAGCTAATGCAAATTTTTACGTTTTCTGCGGCTGGCTATAATTTTTACGATACGCCAAAGGTTTTTAGTAAAAATACGAACGATTTTCTGTCCGACGAAATCAGTATGTGTAGAACTAAACGATTAGGACGTAGAAGCTGATCAACACAATTTCAGAAACATCTGACCTCTTAATCGCGTTAACTAATAAGACTATTGCCGTTATTATCAGCAAAATGAATTCCTCGTAAACTCAGTGGGACATTTTAACGGCGAAGTAAAGACTCCTCTTTTATAAGGACGCAATATATTTTTACGACGGTGTACTCGATTGTCGTAGGTACAGTGGAAACAAAATAAATACAAGACACCAACTTAGTCACTAATCACGAGCTTTAATTTTTACAGTTAACAGTTCGTAATTAACAACACAATCTACTACAACGAATCAAATAAAAATTGTTCACACGCAATAAAATGTCACTAATATTAAACACAATTTTATTGCAATTATACCGCCCGATTATAAAACGCAACACTTCACTTGTAACCACTTGAACGTACACAGTAATAACTCGAACCGCTCTGAAAATATATCGCACTAATACTGACTTGAGCGTCCCTGAGTAATTGTATTTATAGCCGCCGAAAATCTAGACGATTGCTAATTGCGTCTTAGCGTCCGTATGAACTACGTAATTAACTGCGGCCTTGACACAGTCCCCACGGCTGGCGGCATCGAGAAGACTCGCAAATGCGTCTACAAGCACGTACACCACACACAGTAGAGCGAGATTTTTCTGGCACATTCGACAAACACGTAGATTGTTCTGTGATGTCGTATCAATATAGTGATTATTTGTGTTTTCCATTAGCACAATAATTTAATGATCAGTTTATTATTACAAAATGCTATCGACTGTAAATAATGAGTGTTGTTTTTTCTGTTTGTAAAGGAGAAATGTTACGTACAAGAGTACGTCAATATAAAATAATTAAATAAAACTTGTAGTTGGTATAATTGCCTCTAGGTTAGATTTTTATTAACACTCGACGTCCATCTATCTATGTAACAATAACCTACACATTTTTGTAGAAAAAACTGTGTATACATGCTTGTTGCAATTACCTTTAATGTTCTTACTGATTTAATTTTTGCTAATTATCGTGTTTAAGAATAATTTTTATCAGTTACACCGTTCTTTGAAATCACCTTTTTGGTTCTGTAAATGAGATTTTGTACAAACTACAGATAAGTAAAAATCACAAATATTCAGGCTTACGTACATACATAGGAAAACCAAAGTAATCTTTGATTACGCGTACAATTGATAGTTTATTACAATGTGGACAATTATTAACACCTGTGAAGGGCCACTGCCCGTTTGACACAGAATGGTATTGGTCCTTCCCTTCCATTAAAGGTATTTAATGAAGAACTTAGAAAGAAAAACATGAAGATTAAGAAGACTGAAACTATAGTAATAGGAAATTCAGAAGAGAAACACAGTATAGAACTTGATGGAAAATATTTATAACAAGTAAAAAGGTATAAATATCTGGGAGTAGTGATTAACAGCAAAGGGGATTTAGAGGAAGAAATAAATGAAAGAGTAGCGAAAACAGGAAGATTATTGAATAGTATTAAATCAAGTTTGCTGGGTAAAAAAGAAATACCCACTAGGATAAAAACAGAAATATCCAGAAAAATCATGAAGCCAGTATTAACTTTCGGAAGCGAAACATGGGCAACAAATGAGAGAATAAAAAGCAAGCTAACTGGTACTGAAATGAGGTTTCTTCCAAAAATAGAAGGAAAGACAAAAAAAGATAGAATTCGAAATGAAATATTTAGGAGAAATTTAGATATTGTTCCTGTAGCAATAACGGTAGAACAAGCACAACTTAGATGGCTGGGACATGTAATGAGGATGGGGGAGGAAAGACTGGTAAAGCAAGTGTTTGAATCCAGAGAAACAGGTAAAAGAAAGAGATTACGACCGAGAAAGCTCTGGAAGGATGAAGCCCGCACAGCTGCAGAAAGAAGAGGGGTAAAATGGGAGAAAATGAAGGAGATAGAAAGAAAAGGAGGGATATGTGGAAAAAGACGACCTCAGAGGACTCAACTGCAGTATAGCTTTACACCGAAAAGTAGAAAAGCTAAGGATTAAGTAAGTAAGCAAGTGAGTACAATGTGGACTGAGGAAAAATCCAAATCAGACGCAGTGAAAGAATCACAGTTTTCATTCAAACACATATTATAAGAAATACATGTCCTTGATCCAGTCTTGTGATTCAGTACCCTTATTTAACAGAAAGCACGTAGAATAAATCCCCAAACAGGAGAAGAAAAATTTACGAATTTGATTAGACTTCTAAATACTTACGTAATAAAGTCTCAGCGGACGTAAAACCCACTAAAGGCTAGCAGAAAACAGAAAATGTTTTTATAAAATATACAAGCTGCTTACCTTAAAAACACACACACACACACACACACACACACACTGTTAGTCTCAAAACTAAGAAAATATCATGACACCATTTGTGTGTAGCCTGACACTGTACACAATGGTAGCAGTATTGCACAGTAGTACTAGTTTGTTACGTCAAACACACTGCACGGTCATAATCGGTTACGTCATCACGCCTAATGACGTTAAGTCGACACCTGTAACTAGTTTCACGTTACGTCCACTAACTGTAATTACTTTATTATAACGAGGCTTACGTGCGGTAATTTCATATTAACTGCTCGTTTGGCGTAGTTGTTGCACCCCTATTGGGACTGTAATGTTTTATTCCTGAGAAAACATTATAATGTAATATTATATAATGTTTTATTCCTCACCATGACTACGGAGAAAGCAAAAATTAGGCAAGGATTCACAGATAACACAAAAAAAGTCTAGAATAATCTCATCTATTTTTTCCAAAAGTTAGCTGTTTGAAACAGAAAGAATATAATGCTGCTAACCTCAACTGAAGAAAACCTCAACCTTGAACTGAAGAAATCTCATAAAGACTCTTGTGTGTAGAGTAGCATTGTGCAGTAATTAATCATAGACCGTTAGTAAGAGACAGGCAACGTAGAACGATTCCAGGATCTTAAATACTAATGTTTCCAGACAAAACAAATGATGTTATGATAGGATAGGATTTCATGGACAAGTCACGTGAAAGAAATAGACGATCATCATGTGCCGAACAATGTAGGAAAAAATGTTTTTTTTAATCATCAAGTGCCGATCAATTTCAAGAAAAAATGTAAGACCTAGAAGTAAACCTAGTATTTGCCGGCAATGTATCTCGCGTATAAAGAATTAATAAATGTAACAAATTGCCAAGCGATGGCCATGAATCGCTCTTGGTTATCGCGGAAACTAAACGAAGTTATGGCCCAGTAGAGTTAGAGAACCACAGGAAAAAGAAATAAGTCATTAAAAAATATAGTACACAAAACTTATCAAAAGAAAATATTTTTGTTTTGAATACTTAACTAGAAATTGTATGACTAAATAAAGCATTTAATTTAGTTTTCTTTCGATAGAAGCTGCGGACCAGTCATGTAAAACCTAGTCGGATGCGACTGAGGTAAAAATTTCAACCCGCTCAATTGCGACCCGGTCAATGGAATAAAAAAAACGTCAAAATCAGCTACAGGTATTTGCACTCTTCATACTGAATCGATATGTGACAGACCTCCCCGCTCTTTTGGCTTGTCCTACAAAAGGCAACGAATCGGCGGATATCGGCCACGTATCTATTGGGGGTTACTAGAAAATTCACTTGCGTGTTACAGACACCGAAGCATCAGACAGAATCGCTTAGCCCTTTAACCAACCATACTTCCGCTCGCAGCTAACAGGATCACATGTGGGTCTACCTCATAACATAATCTATTATCACCTGTAAGTTCAAAGCTTGGAGCAGGAACGTTTCTACCAGTCGCCACGGATTCGGTCAGTTGCAACCAAGTAAACAGAGGCGCAGTTGACAGAATAAAAACAGGTAAAAACGTCGCCTGGTCGCGACTGGCCGAAACCGCCGCTTTCGGCACGCCGCTGTTTCAGGACTACATAAAGCATTTAATTTAACTTTTATTAAAAAGTATGTCGGCTTCCGTATGACGTGCGGCAACAAATGCTGGCCACCTACGATTATTTAAATCGTCCGTTCGAATTCGGTTTTTGCTGTAATGTTAATGTTATTTTTAAAATTTTAAGTGTCGTGTTTTTATGTGTTTTTAAGTGTTATGTTTTATGTACCTGTGTCGACGACGCTCACCTGAGTGAACATTTTTTATATATGTAAGTTTACTAAACGATTCCGATTAAAGATGGAACACAACTGTTCCGAAATCCATCTCGGATGAAAAACTAAGAAAATCACCGACTGGAATACCTAGAGGTGTACTTGTAAGTACTAGAAATCCTTTATACATTATTAAAGGTATTCTTTGACTGTTTCATAAAAATTTCATAAAAATAATTTAACTTTGTTTTGACATATTATCAGCGTGTCGTAGGTTGCTCAGGCACTCTCCACACACATTAGGACATAGCCCTTCGCAACACAAAACATTTTCTGAAAAAATTCGAATAGCGTCCAATGATTGAAACGTTTTGATGCTTCTTGGTTTTGATTGACAAGTTTTGGCGAAATTGTGTGTTCGTGTCTTACACCTCTTATTACTTTTATCGGATGCATTTCTTCTCGCAGTTATTGGTTATTATTGTTTTATATACCTTATTCTTATTTAGCTATAGCGAACTCTACTGCCTAATTTTAAGTCTCTGTAAACTTACTATGACAACACTAATATATAGTGGTCAAAAATTTTAAAAATTTATATTTTGGTGATCAAGAGGTACGCTCACACACACTCGAGTTAACAACCTAGGCCAGAGTCGTAAATATGAACAATTAGACACACGTCAGATTTGACGCCAGTGAAGAAACAATGAAGTAAACGTCCGACTACACGTAACAATAGAAATTGGGAACATCGTTGACAGAACGAACTCAGCTCCGATTTACGACACCAAAACAAACCAGACAAAAGACTGTGCCTGGTAGCCCGGATACGCAGAAGTTAGAAGGAACACATGCTGTGGGGTTAAGTTGTAACGCGCGTACGTATGAATGAGATACTCAATAACAAAGGGTGCAGAGAGGTTTTGACGAATATGTAGACAATGGGACGGGTATTCAATGAATACGAGATTCGTACTCGACCCAGCGTGAAAACAAACCAGGATGACAAGTCAGATTTACAACTAGAAATCGTGGGACCAGTCCAGGGGATGACATCCAGCGAAGAGTTGGTAATTGACGGAAAAAAACGAAGGGTGACCGAACAATGGACCAAATACTGCAGATTGTTAACAAAGGCGATAACTGAGCCTCGACAACAAGGAAACAAAGGATTGATGGACAGGCGGGCAATTGCTCCACTTTCCGAGAAACAACGCAACGTTCGTCGCTGGGGTACTCCGGGGATGCCCAACGACCAACCAGAATTTGGCATCTTCCAAAGGAACTGGTGGAGAGAGTAGTGACGACTTGGGCGACGAATCAGGAAACCGATGACCATTGACCTGCAAGGTGGAAGGAAATCCTGAACCTATCAACAACGGCCATAGGCGTGGACATGAGAAAATTGCATTCTGGTAGATGGTGTTTGATAAAAACTGTTTACAAGGGCGCGGAGCTCAGCAGTAGTAGAGGGAGCAGCAATAGTTGTAATAGTTTTACTCGGTAGTTTTTACTCAGATTTTAAATCAGTTAGTCGGTCAGTGACACAGTTATAACAAAGTCTCGGTCTTAGTCGAACTTAGACATTTTCAATTCAAACTCAGTCTTACAAAACGTTGTGTTCGATAGATCATCCAAGTACCGAATTTACCGCAGTAACACGCAGTGCGAATGTACACAAACATCGTTAAAATGTCAAGTGTATACGAGAAACTTTAGAATACGTTCGGCATGCATAACAAGCATTACGAGTGAATTAACATTTCGACAGCAGAACATTGTGCGACAATTTCAGACATTATGAAACATTATCCAACCATAATCGTTCTAATTTTGAGCACATGAACTAAGTGGAGTAACACTCATGAACACTAGTGCATACATAGCGCGCATCACGTCCAAGGTAGACAAAAGTATCTAGCTACATGAATCACGCTAAACACTTAATCAAACGACACCAATAATAATGATAGCATTCTACTACATAAAACTGTAAAGACGCTTATTCCAAGCGGATAACTCCGACATCACACTACACAGAACGCGAGTGGGGATTATCAAGGGTTAAAGTGTCAGTGCGCTTCCATCAACAGCAGTAACCACGTACATGGAACTGTCAACGGATTGGATATCACACCGATGGAATTGTGGATATGCTTTTCCGAGTTAAGTCCTTATGTTCTTAATACTAGTTAATACTTACTACTGCACTGTCTCTTTTCAAAGAGCTACACCCGAGAAAATCTATAAATCGTAAAATGATAATGTTAAATAGTAAAGTCACTCATCTGAGGGCATTAATGAACGCATTTAGCTTAGAATGAAGTATATTTGATTGTTTATTGTTTGTGCATATTTATATTATTGTGTGTTATATTTATAGCATTGTATGCCTTGTTTTCAGGGAACTACGAAATGAATATTATTATGATTTATGTTATTACGTGTTTTGTTTGAATGTATTTACAGGACATAATTTCATTTGTATATCAAGAATTTGCTCATTCAATAATGTGTAATAAATAAGTATTTATTGCGTTATGTATACCTTGCGTTCATTATTGCAATCAACCTCAGATAATTAATTTGTCCTCTTTCAATAAATTCTGTCTTATTGTTTACAATGATAATCTAGAGTCTCAATAATTATGCTAATTAACAGTGAATACACTCAATCACCCAGTAATTGTCAGAATAATATATTTGCATAATTATATTGATTTGATAAATATTCAACTTAATTGAATAATTTAATAATTTACATAAATTAGCATAATTTCACTAAATGTAAATGGCTCCCAAAGAACGTGGGGCACAACAAATATAAATTACACTACAATTTACTAAATATAAATACAATACAGTACCTAACAATATTGTATTAGGTACAATAACAACAAATAACGGCAAACAACAATAGTATAATAATTATTTTTTAATGTGCTCGAAACCTTATGATAGTATATGCAAAATTAGTTATACTGTGCAGTAAAAAAAATACACAAATGTAACAATTAATTAGGTCGAGCGTTGTATTCATTGCAGAAAAGAAACACAAAAATTGCACTAGACTAGTACAAGAAAATCAATATTAAACTTAAGACTTAATACATAAATAGATTGTGGCTTTCGAAATATTCCCGAAACGTCAACACATATCGAGAGCTGTCTGGTTCTACTTACGTGACGGATGATTCAGAGTGGGACAGACAAAAAACGCCGACCCATCTAGTAAGTTTGATTTGTTTGTTTTATGGTGAGTGTTTTGTGCGTTGTAGGTAATGCGACGCGATTTTAGTCTTTTCGTTTTAACCGCGTTTCAACAGAGTTGATATCTGTAGTAATTTTTATGTTAGGCTGTAAATAATGGGTAATGCACTGTTATATATGTGTGCAGATTGAACAGTAAATTTAGTGTGATATGGATAAACTGGATAAAGCAATATAGGTTCATTCTTATACTCATATATACTTAATATATATTTCACATACTTAATATACGTATATACATGTATGTGTGTGTGTGTGTGTGTGTGTGTGTATTATGCAACGTTACAAGTACTATAAACTGAATACACTTCTGTCTATGTACCCAACGCAACTGTATAATGTTAAACACCAGCTAGGTCGTAGGATTTTTGTGTGTTCGTTGCATTAAGTATATGCGGTTGCACAATAAACTTATTTGTAAATAAATAAATGAGACGTTGATGACATAAAATAATTAATTAAAAAATTGTCAAAGAATCAATCAACGGTCTATTAATTATTGAAAAGAAAATTGTGTATTAAAAACTATTGATAACGCTTTCTCAGTGTTCTATAGCGTGATGTTGATGGTGATCCAGCACTCCTCCATCAATAGTGGTATGTTGCAAATGATAGTGATGGTGATGATGATGATGATGATGAGTTCAAGTAGCTGATCACACTGACATAGTGTTCCCGTATGTAACTTCTTGGCGTTTGTTTCTCGTCCGTTAGCAAACGGACATAGTGTCCCCGTGTGTAACTTCTTACCGTCTGTCTCTTCGTCGATTAGCAAACGGACATAATGTCCTCGCTTGTAACATCTTAGCGTCTGTTCTCTCGTCTAAAATTGCCATAGGTATTTACAGTAGACAGCGATTATGACATGTCAGATACTGCTCAGTTCTGTCAGCACATGAATATTGTCCCTTTTTAACTGATCACTTTTTTGTCTGTTTCGCGATAATGTAAACTTGATCGTTAAGCAAGTGGTCGCATTGTCTTCGTAATTTTTCACTCGTCATTTACATAGAAAACGCTCGTTAATTTTTAGCTAATTACGGTAGTAAGCAAGTTTAATTTGTATAACGTCTTCATTATTGCACCTTTCTGGAATAATTTTACATCACTATACCCGTTTAAGTGTACTTATTCTAATAGTGTTTTTAGAATTAAAACATGTCTTTTGTAACAGGTAAGAAACATATATTTATTTATTTTCAGTAATCCTGTCAATAACTGATTTAATAACACAAACCAAAACTTTATACGTACAAAAGACATCTCCCCCATCGTAGTACAACGCAGGTCCGTGCTGGCTCACACATACACGGACACACACACATACTACTTATACTGTAAAAATTCAGTCGTCCAGGTGTACACTTTCGACAGGCTCCAGCATGTTAACCTCACTAATTTTTAAAACTATTTATCATACTTTCTCTATACTAATTATTTACAAAATACTGCCCTGGGTAGATATTTTCAAATATATGCATTGTTGCATTATATATATCTAAGAAAATATCATTTTTATGTGTCATGAAAGTAAGTTCATGTAATATTCATGTAAAAATACAAATTCTTTACAGTCACGAATATAGACTTTTATAGTTTTGTAGATTCTTTACAGTCACGCTTATTATGCATTTATACGTAAAATACTAATTGCGTAAATTATTTATTTCATACGGGAAATAACATTCTTGCACATACATTTTTCCATGTGTAATTAAACGCACACAACCACGCGCACACAACGAGTTTTAATACCTGCAAACACTTCGTTTGTTTGAAGGTAGATTAGAGTGGTGACGTAGACCAACCGCCGTTATCTCATCTTTGTAAGGCTGGGTTTCAGCGTAATAAACCGGCTCGGCTCAGTACCCATGTGATGGCTTCGTTTTGAATACGAAACGGATCGGAAACTGTAATGAGGCCCGAGGCACAGTTTCCTTTACTGGCTGAACTGGAGTAGGCAATAAAACTTTCGGAATTAAAGTAGGACTAGCATAATGGAAATATAAAGTATTGATTTAGAGTCTCAGTCGTCAACGGTAAAATATTTAAAGGCAAAATGACTCAAGGAATTCTAAGAAAGCGGTATATAATCTAAACGTTTTTGTATTGTTAATAAAATGTTAATTACTTTTTATTGCAATCTTTTATTTTTATATCATTATATTGTTCACAATAAATTATATATACTTTAAAGTTCTAAAAATATATTGAATTCCATCTCTTCAGTGATTACCACGAATTCCACGATTTACTAGAATTGTTTTAAAACAAAATTATTGATGAATTTTAGTCTGCTGTGTTGTAATTATCCCTCAACCATTAACCGTCAGTAAAGTGTCTTGTGTTTACACAAGAAACAAAGGCTAAGTATACTGAAAAACTGGATAAACAAATTATTATGTATTCTAGTACACTACACAAAACGGCAAGCTGAAGAAGTATTTAAGAAAACAGAAATTAAAAGCAGAAATATTCATAAATTTTGTGCTGCAGAGAAATAACATTCTTATTCCTTTTTCTAGGCCTTTAAACCAAAATAATATTAGGTTGGTCTATATTATGAATACATAGGACCAACTTACCAGTTTCGTGAGGATTTTGTTTTGTACCGAAGCCGTAGAAGAAAAATACATTTTCTCCTTATGCTTGAAAAACTGAAGACTACGTCCACAATCAAAATGGTTGCAAAATATAATTGAAAATTCTGTTCCATAAGATTATAGGATTTATATTATAAAAAGAAAAGTATATTTTTTAAGCTCATAATGGTACAGGTTCATTTATGTAATTTGTTAAATTTTTTTTGTACGTCTACACTGTAAAGTTGAATTTGCCTGTTGTCCTTACTTACTTTGTTCCTATCGATTTGGTAGAATACTGACAAAAGTGGTAGTCAAACAGGTGTGGCGTTTGGCTACCAATCTATAGGTCTAGGATTCGCCGTAATGTTAAGGTCAATTTAACAACCCTTCAAAGTGTTGTTCAATGCCTAAATGAGAATTGAGACCTTACCGGGGGTAATAATAAACGACTGCAGCGTATTACTTCCTTTGTTTGTCGAACTGCTCACACACTTTTAAGCAATTTTGATGGTATAAGCAGTAGTCATTACTATTATTATTATTGCTAGTAGTATGCCAATACGGAGACTCCCCCTAGGAAGATGCCTCGCACACGTTTTTCAAGAGCTGCGGATTCGCAAGACAGAGAATGGTACTGTAAATGGAGCTCGGGGAGTTCACGCTCGAGAGCGTAGTTGCGCTTATGATTGGCTTTTGCTTCGTGGTAAGGCGAATTGGGACCGCATCAATGGAATTATTTACTGGGTCCTAGTAGAATAAACATACAGGCCCAACTTGCACCCAACGGGCAGCAGAAGATGAGGAACAACTAGAAAGAAACCGGTAAGGGCGCAATAGGCTCCATCCTGAAGTAATACGCTAATTGGTTCCAGGATGGATATGAATGCTGGAATTAGAGGTGGGTTTTTTATTGGGTGAGAGTCCCACACACCAGAGGAAGCACGGCCTCCTCTGACGGTGCATAAAGCGTTTTCCCCCTGTAAAAAAAATTATTGCTAGTATTTTCTTAAAGTCCTCAAGGTTCAAAAAATGATTACCTGTGTCAAAAAGTGTTAGGCCTACGTCTCATAATTGTTGATGGTGTAGTCACCCAATAATTACAGCGTTTTAACAAGGAAATAATATTTTGATAATAACATTTAACAACAATGAAATAAATGTCGTATTTTATTTGGTTTTATATACATGTAATTAGAACGTGCGTATACGTTAAATAATTAATTAGGCCTATATCAGACGAGAGCAATACGTTGTTAAATTATTATTTTCACAGCAGTGACGTCAGCTTTGGCCGTGTTTTGCCAACACTTAACAAACATCGTGACATGTTTACACAGTTCAGTGTAGGCGTTCCTTATTAGATGCAATAAGGACAGTCAGGACAGACAATACGACTATATCAACGTTGACAGCTTAGATAGATCGTATTCCGTGTGAATTGCCGTTTGATGTTAACAGACTTGTATTTCAATAAATCATTTTAATAATATTATTATTAATAACACATTAATAATTAATTTCATATATTATTATAATAAGGGACTATGAAAGTTTTAATTTGAAGCTAAGAAATAATATTGTAATATGATTTGCAATGTTTTTAGGTGCAAAATTCACCGGACCCCAGAAACAATGTTATTCTTAGTTCTGTTCTATGTTTTGTTAAGGATCATTTTTAATAATACCATATTTAATTTAACATTTTTTGTCTACAGCAGCTATGATAAGTACTTCAAGCCACAAAGCACAGATATATCACCATAAACAACTCACTGCCTAAACTGGGCCTTTGCTGATGCCGCTGGTGAAGCGCGAAGAATTTCGACACAAAGCGCAACGTAGACATTTCGGTAGTGTTCTGTGCTTTCTGCTGAAAACAGAAAACCACTTTATTTGAAAATAATGAGGTAATATTTTTAACATTACTATGCCATCCTTTTCGTTTTGTGAACTGTACTAACGGTGAGCGGTGCAAGGTGCATCACTACTAAAATTCGTTCTAAACCGGACGATACAAAAAGACAGTAATGCAAACTCTGTAAAGACGTTTGCTCAGTAAGGCGATTAATGTTTTTATTTTTGCATAAAATACAACCAAATAAGTAAGAATAATTAAACATAAGTATAAAAGCAGATAGTTTTGTGGTATTATACTATAACATGTTAAGAGGTAGGAATATGATATTTTACAACACGAATTAGAGAATAAATTTTGAACACTAGGAATGGAATACTAGAGAAGATAGCTTACACGAACAAATTAGGTTTGGAATACAGGAATATAAAGACGCACTGGAGTACTGAATATAGTCAGAAAGGTCTTTTAAAATATAGGTGTAAAATGATGTAGACGTATTAATAGTATGTTCGACTTATTATATCGCACACTTATCCGTATCAGATTTACAAGCTTTTAATACATAGAGCCGGTTTTTGAGCCTCACTGGTTCAGTACCCATAAAGTTTTTATTTGATGTAATATTCCTGTGATGTTATATAAGGCTAATTCCTAAATTTAAAGTTAGCAAAAAAGAAGTTGGGAATTAACCTTGTATAATATCACAGTAAGACTAAATTAAATAAAAAGTTCATGGACAGTAAACCAGTGAAACTCAAAAAATGGGCTTTATTTCTGTGTATTAAAAACGCTTGTAAATCTGATAGAAATAAGAATGCGATATAATAACAACGCCAAACATTGTCTGATCTCCTCAACGTTCCACAATATGAAAGCGTAACATTGATTCGGTTCCATCCGTTCAGTTCCGTTTTAGTTACACAACAAAACGATTGTAATCGAGAAAAAGAGGATCACTAAAATAAGCTTAGCTTTTAGGCAGGTGTCGAATATTTTATTGGGCTGTGCATTTTAAGGTAACACAGACTTTCTGAGAATGTCTCTTCTAAAGGTAATTAAATTACTGTAAATAGAACTTGTGCGTAACCTCTCTGGCAACAGCCGGTTTCCTAATTATCATTGTAAATTAAAAAGCTATATAAATAGCGCTTCCATAAGTAAATGACTGATGAATGTGAATGAATTGCTTCGGAAGACGAGTTGTTAAAAAGATCGGATACCCAGATGTCGAAGGAATGCAATGGGGAAGTGTAAGTTCTGCAACTGGCCGCTCAAGGTTCCACAACACAATTAATCCCGCGCTTCGCCCGTAGGACAATTCTGGACAATTAGCTTAGTTTGATAAAAGAAGCATCTCTAACATGACATAAAGTGGTGAATCATATACAGTAAATTGTAAATATGGAGTTGCGGTTACAGTTTGATCGTACATGGCCTTTACTGTATGACTGACTGTTGAGGGCGAAATACAATATTGCTACGATAATTACGTAACGCTCTCGAATTATCCAGAGCGTCATTCTGCATGTTTTTCGACAAGCCCTGCGTGCGGCGCCTGTGTCAAGGCCGGGCATTCATGTAGCCTTCAGACTGTTCGAGCTCTTGTAACCACGCAAATTATGTTGGCATGCCGCCAGGAATATGGAAAAATAATTCTGGAACCTCTGTTGGATCTATATAAGCAACAGCGGCCGGCTTAGTCAGTTGGCAATATTGTCTAGAGTGCGAATCAAGTGAGTTTAGCGGATTAGTGGAAAGTGATTATTATGTTATAACAATAAATGTGCGGAACTCTAATAGCTGACATTATTATTGCGTGTGGACAAATTTAACTTGAATTACTGTATGAGAGTATCTTGTTGATTTCTAACTGTTGTTTCTGACTAATTAAAGCTAGTATTAACTGGGTGTCTGTATTTAGTTCATTGTCTCATTCTACTTCTCATCAATGATTTTAGTTTTGTAGAGAATGTGGTACAAAACTTTGGTTTACGTGCAGTGCATCAATTTAATTATAATTGTGTATTTATTTGTGTTTTCTAATAAATTTAAAAACAGTTGTTGGTGGCAGTTGGTGTATACGTTTTCTTCAGGTTTAGTTATTATTCTGAAGGCAATCCGAGCGTGTGACGGATCAAAAGATCGATAAGAAAAAAAACTTGATGGAGTCTGTCCAAGGTACGAGTTTCAATCATAAAAATAATCATTAATTTAGTAGTGACGGCCAGTCAATAAATGTTGAAACGTTTTGTAAGTGTCGCCCAGCGAATCGACACAATTTAATTGTCATCAACAGAAAAACTGTAGATGAGATCTTATGACGCAAAACGTACAAATTGTCACACGTAGCACACATTGACACATTGAAACCCCACATATTAGTTTTAAAAACTATGTTTACTCATTGACCGCAGCTCACATAACGTTCATCATTCGTTAAAATAATAGCGTTTACTGAAATGAAAAATCTTGTCAGGTCTCATAAAATTTAAATAAATTTCATTTCACTTGATTACGTATTTTAAATAAGTAACATATTAATGCTGTTTCATTAGACCATTGTTGTTACTAAAATTGCAGTAACTGGTGGATACAACAATAGAATTGTAATGCTTATAAACAAAGGCAACAGTAAACTAGTTTAGTAGGCGTAGAAATAGTATTAAGTCACTAGTCACTATTTGGGGGGAGGGGGACGAGCTTCTACACAGCCTACACACAAGACGCTACTTCATAGAAACAAACTCAGGTTTCTTAGTGGTTTAGCAAGAATACTTTATCCACGGAAGATATTATTATTTGGTGTTCTGCCGTAAGACAGGTCTTCAAATGGTAAAAGCTCTCCAAGCTGTTCTATCGCATGCCAGTCTTTTCGTTTTTTCGTAACACTCTCTGATTTTCTTGGATTTCGTTGTCCATGACGTGTCCGTTACTTAACTAAATACAACTATTACATTAACGACTCGGAACATAAAGTTTTTATGAGTAAAAACATAAAGTTTTACCTTACTACCTGAACCGGTTTTCACCTTTAAAAGGCTTCTTCAGAAGTTGCCGCTGGTAGCGCCGTCCGTCCTGTTGTGGGCGACGGAATCGAATTTCGAAAGATCGATATTGTGTGTGGGGTGAGATATGTTCGAGTAATGTGTGCGATTTGAATTGTGTCTGTTCGTTTAGGATGTCGTTTTTATTTGTTTTCGTGTGTTTGTATATTTCCAATTGTTCTAGAATGTATAGTTTTCGGCCTTTTTGTGTGTACGTGTTCATGTTATTGTCGATGTTTTTGTATGTGTGATTTACTTCAATGAGGTGGTTTGCAAAGGTGGATTCTGTAGTGGAGTGGAGTGCCTTTGTATATTCAATGTATCTCTGTTTGAAGCTACGTCCTGTCTGGCCTATGTAGAATTTGTTGCAATTTGAGCAATTTAGTTTGTAAACACCGGGCAATCTTTTTCTTATATTCTTATTAATTTTGCCACACAGCAGTCTTTTCTTCCCATTAAATGCCTCTTTCGCTATAGCAATTCTTGCTCTAATTTCACGAGTGCAGGACATATCTGCACTTATAAAGCTTCCAAGACATTTAAACAACTCCACCTGTTGTATTTTGTCATGCCCTATCTTTATGTTTGCCTTTTTTCCTCGTCTGCTAATCACCATACACTTAGTTTTTTCCTTATTAATCCTCATTCCATATTCCTTATTAATCCTCATTCCATATTCCTTATTAATCCTCATTTCATATTCCTCTCACACTAAATTCAAATCTCTTATCATTTCATTCATTGTCTCTTCCTTTCCTGCTAAAACAGCCATGACATCAGCAAACCTTATACATTCAATTCTTCTTCCACCGACATTCACATCTCTTGTTTTATCAAAGAACTTCCTAATCAAGTTATCAAGATATATGTTAAATAAATTTGGTGACTTACAGCATCCTTGCCTTACTACTCTTCCAATTTTAATTCCTTCTAAAGTCTCCTTTCCGATTTGCACACTCACTTTCTGTCCAAGGTACAGATTACGAGTTAACCGTCTCTCCTTCCAATCCATTTCCTTGTCCCTCAAAATGTCTAATAGTCTTCCCGACTGTACTCTGTCCAATGCTTTTTCAAGGTCTATATAAACAACATATAGGTAGCTCTTTGTCTTTTTCTATGCATTTTTTCAAATTGTTCTTAGCAGCCATATTGGATCCATAGTCCCTTTACCTTTCCTGAAACCGAACTGCTCTTTCTCCAATGTGGCATCTAGTTTTCCATATATTCTTCCATTCAACACTCTTAACAACACGTTGGCTGCGATATCAAACTAGTAGTTCTGAACTCTTCGCATTTCTTTGAATTCTTCTTTTGCTCTGTTGGTCTCATTACTGTTGCCAAAAAGTCATTTGGCTATTTACCTTTCTTATAATTTTCATTGCAAAGGTATACTAGCTCTTTCCTCCCTTTAGTTTTCAAATTTTTGAGCACTTTTGCAGATAATTCACCAATTCCAACTGCCTTTATATTTTGTATTTCCATCAATGCCTTTTCAACTTCGTCTTCTATGATACTGAATCCCTTTTCATCATCATTTACTTCTATTTCCTCTTCCAGTTCCAATTTTACTGGTCTTTGATCTTCTTTATATAGATTTTCTATGTATTCCTTCCAACGTTTCAGCACTTCCTAAGGCTCAATCACTAGAGTTCCATCTATATTCGCTACTTGCATTTTAGGATAACTTTTCCTTCTTTGAAAACTAATTCCATAGCAACCTGATACATTATTTCAAATTTGTGTTCTTTCTCTAACGCCTCTATCTCTTCACATTTATGTTTCAGCCAGTTTTCCCTAGCCTTGTCAGTTTCTCTTCTTAATTCATTTTTCAGTCTCCTACAAATTTTCTTTCCTTTCTTGCTCTTCACACTATTACACTTTCTTCTTTCTTCCATTTTCTCCCTCATTTGCTGTGTAAACCATTCTTTTTTCCTTCTTTTGCCACAAATTAACTATTAATTTGTATTACAAAAAAATCAAAAATTTTTTGGTACCTACTATTTTAAAAAGTTGACGTTAAAAGTAGTGAAATGCAAGTAAAACAACTTTCTTCTTTGGATAATGCTATTGCCTCTATTAGTATGTTTTTTTTAAATTTTAATAACAATTTGTAGGAACTGCGATTTTGCATTATTTCAGAAAAGAATATTTAGTTTTTATAGACGCATGTGTAGATGTACTAAACAGAATAGTGCAATTAGTGGTTAATTTACGGTGTCTGTTGGCTCGACGAGTGGATAGGATTTTTGCAATCGTAGAGATTACACAAGTCTGGTACTTTATTCAATTCTGAACGCCGAAGGATCCTACAGAGTTGTAAAAGTTACATTTGTAAAGCAGAAAAGTGTCTTGTTTTCAGATTTCCGGACTGTAATTCTTAATTTATAGTTTAAATAGTCAGTAAGTTTAAAATCATACCTATCCTCTATTTTTAGTGTTAGAACTACTATCCAGTTTTTTATTTTTTCGGTACTAGTAAAGAAAACTCTTCAGTACATTCATTGTTGTAACTTCTCTATTTTGGAACATTTCTTCTGTTACCCTGTTTTTTACCTTACATTCTAAAATATTTTTACAACTTCTTATTACAACTGATTACATTAAAAATGTATCACTTTGTTATTGCTTTATTTGGAAATTACGTGTACGTATTTCAAACATTTTATACTCTAATTTAACTTTTTATAATTCCTTTATGCTTCTTCTTTCCATTTTCCCTTGTCATATTTTCATATACATTTTTATTAACTATCACAATTTTACATTGTTTACATTGTTATTGGTTTGTATAACGTTTTATAGTTTATTAATGTTAAGCACCGAATTGCTTCAATTGTTTTTCTTACAGCTTGTATAGAGTCAAGTTTCCTTTTGGCTTGAATACCTTTTTTAATTCGACTTTTTTTCTGTATCTATATTTGCTACAATTTTTACATTATTTTCTATTTGTACTTTGATTATTTTATTGACTTTGATCGCTTCTGTCATATTTGTATTTAACTATTTTGTTTTTATATTATCATTACTTGTAATAATTTTAATTTTGTTTCATAATTTAATTTTTATGAGTTAAATTTGTTTACGACTATCAGTATCTTGTTGGTTTTCATTTCTCTTATAGGCCTAGTTCCTCTTTATAATACACTATTTATTTAGTTACAGAATATATTTGATGTTACAACGATCATTAGATTAAATTTGTCTTTGACTATTTCATTTTCTCTAGACATGATAAAATTTATCTCTTTGTTTACAATACGGTTTGACTCCTCCACGTTAATCTCCAATGTTTTCATTATTTTGAAGGATATAGTAGACACACACACACACACACACAACTATATAAACACATTTTTTTACTGAAAATTAAAATAATAATTAATAATAAAATTAATTAATAAAAATTAGCGAATTATTTAATTTTATATTTTCACTGAGATAAGAAACTGTGTTGGTGCTTGCAAAAAAGGGAATAAGTAATTATATTAAAAAAAGACAATTAACTAAAGCTGTTATAGTCGGAGCTGTGCTGCTTTGTTTAAACAACACTTAACATTGGCTGAGAACGCTTTCCTCTGCATTACAAGCTCTCCACGTATTAGTGCTCAAACCATTGGAGCACTACGTATGTTTCAAGGTTTTATTATCGCAGTTAATTTGCATTATTGTTACTCATTGTAACACGTACTACTACGTACATTGTATTCTGTGACATGGACGATCTTGTAACTAACTTTAATTATAACAGTAATATCATAGTAATATTATTTTTAAATTCATGTCTATAACTTATATCAGAACTTATATTGGTTAATACAAAAGTCATAAATCTATGATTACGTCACATCTTTTTTTACGGATTCATGCGACAGTTGGATTGTTGTGCTTTTATGTTATTTTAAAGAAATCCAGTTCTTCCAGAAATCCAGTTATGAATCTAGTACCTTCCATTTGAAAACATTACCCATAGAACCTACTTGTATCCAAATTGTGTATTTGGATACGTAATATTGTAACAATATTTTATCATGAACGAGACATTTTCTGAACCTTGTTACAAAAGAATTAAGTGTATTTTGACAAGGACGACAGATGCAAATTGCACGGTGTTATTGTACCTGCAGTGTATTGTTTTCAACAACACTGTGTTTTATGCTCTGTAATTATTGTAAAAGCTTATTGTGTAGACAATATATACCTGTCAATATGTAACAGGTAGGCCTACTCAAAACTTAAACATAATCTTACAATAATTAATTCGCAAAACATTCTTAACACGGACAGTAGTAAAGTGGTAGGGAAATCAAACAAATAGTTTACACGCATTTTAGATAAACAGAATTTAAAAATTAAAAAAAAAATAATATCAAATCTGATATCGCACCTGTAAGAACACAGATTACAAAGGAAAGGTACGGTAAATCTCCTTCAGCCACAGGAACCATATTTATTGTATAAGTTTAAGTTTAGTATAAGTTTCATTGTACTACTACAAAAAACACAGAATTTATCATCCAACCGAGAACAGCTTTTAACACCGATTTCTGTAATAAATCAGAAGCATAGATTTGATGCAACAGAAAATTTCATCATATGCAAGCTACAGAAATCAAAAAGTAGGCCTATGTTTAATTTTTTTTTTAACATCTATGCCCCAGTAATAGAAAAATGCATTAAAGAAGATTTCAAAATGGTAAATTTGACAGTTTATTAAACATACGTACTTGCAGTAGACTACATGGCGAGATTACATAAGTCAGTAATAAGATCAATATTAATATAACTTGCGGTTGAAAAGGAGTGATACAACGAAGCCAAGACATCGGATTGCGGCATGAGAAATAAGGATCTTAAGTAGGATAGCAAAGGAGGTGAGAAGGTGTGGAGGGTATAAAAAGAACGTTAGGAGGGCTTTCAGAGCGGACACCGTAGGTGATTGGACGGCAGGAAGAAGAGTAGATTAGAACCAACGTGGACTGAATGAGTAACGATAGAATAGTAAGAGTGTACCGAGTCTACAGGAAGAAGGAAGAATGGACGGCCGAGGAAAAGAGAAAAGTTTTCTCACACCTGGTAAATGGATTAGGCTGTTACTCTAAATTTGAGGGAAGGAGAGACAGTAGATTCCATAGGAAAGCTAAACGATATTTTCTATTACGATACAAATATTACTTCAATAACTAACTGCCAATAAATAATTACTTTTTAATTTTACTTACAGTTGACACTCAACGAAAATATATTATTAGAAATAATAAACGTTTAGTGACTGTTTCACAGTATTTTTATTTTTTCATAATACCCAGTATAATATGCGACTCCTAAAGATGACCTGATCAATAAAAAAATAAAAAAAATAAAATTATTATAATATAGCTACCAAGTGTTTAGTAGTCTTAATAGTAGCCGGATAATATTATAAACCTTCTTATAACAAACTGAAAGTGAAGTACAATGCAAATAAAAGTGAACGATTAATAGGTTTAGTTTGAGGGGGTAAAACTATAGGAGGGGTACATACGAGTTTTTTTACGTATAACAAAAATGTACATACAGGTGTGTGCGAATGTGTGTGTGTCTATGTTTTACAATAACCACATGATTACAGTACAAATAGATGCACTGCGTGTTGAATTCGCTAATCACACCGTTTCACATGCTACAGTATTGGTTATTGCAGGCACAATCCCCATTGATCTGGTGGGAAAAGAGGAAATATATAAAAGAAATAGCACAGATAGGGCTAGAAATAAAAAAACAGCAAGAATTATAACAATGCAGAAATGGCAAAAACGGTGGTCACATGAACCACAGGCAGATGGACAATAAAAATTATTAAGAATTGGAACGCCTGGTTAAATAGAAAACATGGGGAAATTTAACTGTATTTAACACAACGTCAGGCACGTAAAATTTCAATCATATCTCCACTATGTGGTTAGGGCTGCTAAACTAAATTGTCAACACGTTGGAGGTGAGAAAAAAGTGAATACCATAAATATATTGTGTGCAACAAATGGACAGATGAGAGACATCATCTGGGAGTCATAGTGGGACCCATTACCATAGACAACATCGTTGAAAAGATGCTAAGTAAGCAGGAAAGTGGAATGCAGTGGGACTTTACATCGTAAAGGTCCTACGAAAGAAACAAACAAATAGAGACAGTTGCAACGCTTCAAAAGTAACGATACTTAAGAAACGTGAAACCTAAACAGGCAAGGAAATAGCAACACCGTGAAGCATTGTGGAAACTTACTACCACGGTGATTCTTGCTAGGCCAAAAAGGTGGTTCTAGCGGGCTCTAGCACCCACACACCGGGAAGCACAGCATTCGCTGATGGTGGGGTAGATATTTTCCCCTCCTGAGGAAAAATTAATTACATCTACCACCACCACCACTAACACCACAAAGACACAATAGGAAACAGTCTACTTAGTGTCTTCATGGATTGATATAAAAATAGGTATTCCTCAGCGTAAATGAAAAAGTGGTCTGTTAAAACATATAAGGAAAAGTATTTCTGCCACATATAAGACAGAAATGTGGCCTGTTAATAATAAAAAAGAAAATCATCCCAACTGTAAAATTAAATTATAACTTGAGGTGATGCCTTCGCAGACTACACAGACTACGACTACACAGCGGAAGCAGTGTAAAGACACGTGTAGTCGTACGCCCGTCGTTCTCTGCGGTGACAAGTTGGGCTCCGGCTATGGGGAAAAGATCGGTGACCTTTCCGGGATGGTATGTTGCCTGCTTCCGACCCCGGTCCTCTTTGCACAAGGTTGACGTATATTACTACTATCTATCTACATGCTGCATCCAGTTGTCGAGTGTCTCGTTTCAGCGCTTGAATGCACTCAGAGAATTGCAAGTGACGTCAACGGTGAAATACCGTTTAGTTCTGCTGCATCAATCAATTACTCCCTCCTCTACACCTGCACTTTCTCTGTCTCTCGCTTATATTCACTACTGCTCTTCCTCTAACACACACACACACACACACACACACAGACGTGTCACACAAAGGACATGATGATAAATTTCCGGCATAGACGATTGTAACAAGAAAGTATTTTCTCTTCTCTCAATCCGCATAGCGTTACTGCACTGATCCACCCTGTCCCTCTGCTCTGTTTTACAGTAAGTAACGAACAATTGCGTATTGAGCCAGCAACAAATCACAGAACTGCCCCGCTATATATCATTAAAGCTGTTTCATGGATACTTAACTCTGTGCGTGCGTATACCTACACATGACTAGGTGCGTATGTAATTATCCAAACGGTTATATTCAATATTGTTTGCAAGCATGAAAATTGTATTGTCTGGTGTTCGTTCTCAGAATGAAATTGTGTACATCGGAGATTCATTGAATTCAGAATTAACATATTTTGAAATATATAAAATTATTTTTGTGATAATTATAATAATGTAATTAATAGAGTCTCTTGGGATTGAATTAAACAATAAACGTAGGAAATGTAATATGTGGTGTTACGAAAGACATCAGAACAGATGTATGTATATATGTATGTGTGTACAGTATGTATGTATATAGGCCTACACAAAGAATAAAATTAATACACTTTAAACTCTCCGATCACGCGGATGTAATATGAGGAACGTGCGTAAGTCAAGCAAAATTAGTCTAAATTCGCTTCACAAACAAATTTGTATTGTAACATTTTTGGGCTATCATGACGCAAGCCAACAGTGAAATAAGACACACACACACACACACACACACACACATTAAAATAAAATAGGTATATGCTGAAATTCACATACATAAAATAAACATACGCATAAAATTCATTATATGTAAGAATTATAAATATAAAATGTCTAATCAGTACTAAACGTAAAGGACAGGTAAACTTTATAATTTTACAGAAGTAAGACACAATTGATCCTTTTGCAGAGCGCAACCGGAGTAAAGACATAAAGATGAACAAAGCACGCTGCTTTTAAATGCTGGCACACAAAAGAGCTTGAGGGTGAGTGCTGTTCGCTACTTTAGTTAATGTGTTTCGTCATACCTGGACCGCCTTTTCAAGTCTGAGCGCAACGTATTCTAAGTGGCAACACGCCGCGTCGGTGCTTCCCTTTATCATGACATCAGATTACATTAGCTTTATGTGCACGCTGGTGATAAACGATTTATAGAGCTTCTTTTTGAAAGCGCTGCAGAAAACGTACTTTCAATGAAAATTAATACAAATATTTTATTAAATTCAGGATGTCTTCTATTGCAGTACAAGGCAAAACAACAGAAGCACATAATGTGAATTTACAACGTCAGTTGGAGGTAGACGTTTAAAAAATATCAGGAATGATTAAATATATTTGTTAATTATGACTTGTTATGACTACCAGTAACTAGTGGAAAAGTGGAAGTCAAATGAATATATTATATCCAATGAATAACAATTATTCACATATAATTGCAACTTTGAGAAATATTGTTTTTAAAGATTCTTTATTGTGTTAACTAACAAAGCTTTGGTAGATAAAATCTTGTGTGCAACAGCTAAACCAGTTTGCATGAAGGATAGAAGGATGTGGGAGGTTTCGAGGTTTGATCAAAACGTTTGCGCAAAATGTTTTGAATTATCCACACAAAAACATACGATTCAAAACTGCTCTTTTTGTGGCGTTAATATACTTTGTCTTTAACAGTTGTCTTATATTTTGGCCACTTTAGATGCCCCATAGTGTGGAAATGACAGCAAGTTGAGAAAGTATTCTTTCGGTGTAGGAGATTATTTTAACATTCTACAGTGCAAGATTAAAGAAATCGCATTAAAGTTTGTGTAAAGAGTAAGGTTAACTGATCTGACATGGTGAAAATGTGGCAAGAGCCTTTTGAGGGTCACGTATGGTTGTTTTTCCAAAAATGAAAAAAACCATGAAAGAAAAAATCAGCGTTTCTAGGGCGATATGACATAGTGATTATTTTTTATAAAGAGAAAAAAGAGATTATTAAAAAAATGGACGGTGATACTTTTTATGGATTTGGTATCCTGTATATACTGTAATTGTAGGCGGCTGAGTGTTTGCAAACTTTTTACTCATGAATTTTATTTGTTTTACTTATACTTCATTCAATACAACTATACAAATCTGGTTTTAGATGTAACCTATTAACTATCAATTAATATAATATTTATTTTGAAATAAATTATTAAAAAAGGAAGGAAACACTGTAACGATTTTTTCCAGAACTTTTTTTCATAAAATATTAGAATGTTGGGATTTTGATATAACAACACATATGCTTCTACTGCGGGACAACAGTTGTGACGTGGTCAGGCTGATCATCTCCCTAAAGAAATAAAGTCGGTGGAGGGACGCAAACAATATAAGCAGTACTCGAACTTTTGTCGCACATGTTCTTTGCAAGTTGTTTCTGATGGTGCAAATTATCGAATATGGTACCACTACATATCGAATTTACCAGACTGATGTCTAGTTATTGCAAAGTGATAGCCAATCGTCAGATCAAATGCAACATTAATTGTAAACATTGGAAATGAGTCACGTTTGTTAAAATATGTAAACGTTGTGAGACTGTGAGAAAATTCCAAAACAAAGAACCGTCAAGTGTCAGTAACTGAAAACCAAAGACATACACTTGTACACTTGATCTGATAAATTACGAAAAGTAACATTAGTGGAAAAAGTAACAGAAAACTGGGATTTTCCATCAGCGAGAGTAGTTAGAGAACTTCTCATGGGAACCTCCGTGTCAACAACGTTGGTTTTACATGTCTATAAATCTTGGATCCAAACCACTTATTCCTACTTACCTTCCTAAATACCAATCAACAACTAAATGACAAATCTTGGGAAAAACCAAAAGGCGAGTGAAAGAAGTTGATAAATATAGTTACAGAAGAATGGGAGAGACGTTCCTAGGAAGAGTGGAAAACAAAAAGAAATGTGCGTTAAGTTTAGAAGTGTGATCGACATAGACCGCTACAACAACAAAGTATCCAACTTAAAGGGGGTTACATGGTAATTTAATAAACATTTTGAAAGAGATTAGTCTTTCGTAAAAATTAAACGATACATTATATACAAGTAATAGGATGTTAAGTAAATGAGAAATAATGGTAATAAAAACCCGTTAAACACAAACAAGATAATGTTAGAAATTAGAATTAAGAAGTTTATACTATTTTCAAAAATATCTTTATTTTATTGTTATTAGTAATTATATATTTCTTTCTATTAAAAATTATGATTATTATTTATTACTTAGTTTAGATCAAATTAATAATTAAAAGAAATCCTCTCTAAAGGCAAGCAAAGTTATTTTATTAGAGTTTCTTGCTGCACGGGTCTATGTTAATCCATGCCAAACCTCTTTTTGTCCACCAGTCTTTATCTATGTATTATATATATATAGTAGCATGACAGATAATTCACTAAATAATAATTCCAATCTGATCATAATTCAATATAAGTTGCATGAAATAACAAGAAAATTCAAATGAAAATAATTAAATATCGAAGTAAAATACCACCATAAAAGGGAAAAGTAAAATTAAAGAATCACAAGGCAACAAAAATGTATCAAGAAAAATGAATCCTAAACAACTAAGGTAAAATAAGGTAATACCCAGGTAGGATAGGAGTAGATAAAGAAGATACCCCGAATAAACCAACGGACATGATAAAACCAGGTTACCTTGGAGAAAAAGAAGGAAGAAGTGTGAAGAAACGAAAATGTAGGATGGGAGGACTACAGCTATACCCAAGGAAAACCTATTACAAAGAATGACAAACCCCGAAAAAGATTTAAAATCACCAAAGAAAATATAACACCCAAAACCTCATATAAAAATGTAAATTAGTTTTAAACAAAAGTGTTTAGGGTTGTAAGTAGAAGTGCACCCACTAAAGTTATTATGTAATGAAATAGACAAATCTTCATAATCCCTTATAATTAAGATTTTGGTCTTGGAATATTGTAAAACTCAAGTATAAATAATATCCAAAAGTATAAGTGAACCAGTGCAAGTTATTTCAATATATTCAATAAACTTCAAGTAAAAGTGTAACTGATACTTCAACTATGTACCATTAAACAAGTTTAATGTTTTCTATAAATACAGAGATAAAATGTTATGAAGTATTCTTATGAAAACATTACTAATGTTTCAAAGAGGATGCCACTTTTTATCAAAAAATATTCTTTAAAATGTGAATGATAAAGAGAGCAGGTGGGGAATAAATATAGTGACAGGGGATTAAAATGTAATACTAAGATATAAACAGAAAGGACTGCAACCAAATTGAATTTAAGAAAAATAAAAATACAGGGCTTATTGTATTTGTGTTAAAGCCTATGAACTCCAGATTTCAAGGTGGTGTATAGAATAAGATTTATTATTAATATAAAAATGTTTATTATGTCTCACAGGGTTAATACAGACTAAAATGTCTCAGTATGAATACCATACTATTTTATAAAATGTTTGTTATGTGTTACTAGTAATAGTTAAAACTAAAATATCTGACTTTAAGACCAATAGTTAATTTTAAATATTGTTTTTGTATTATGAGCATGAATACGATGCAACATGTTCTAATAGTTATTTAAGGAGATTTTATTTAATATTATATTAACTTCAGAAAGTCAGAAGGGGTATAGACATAGTATTATTCAAAAAACAGTATATGTAAAACCAGAAAATCTAGGCAAATTGGAAATTTCAATAACATTATAATTGAGTAATTAAGTTAAATAAACCAAGTAAATTGAGGAGATTTTTATAAAGGGGATTAATCACCAAATACTATAACTAAAACTATACTTTAAAAGGATAATATAAAAAGATGTATAAATTTATTAAAATTTTGCAAATGTAATATCTAACAATTTCAGAGGGGGAAATCATAAATTCATGAATTATATTTAAAAGGATGATCAATGGATAAATTTGCAAGAAATTAAGGAAAGGTAAAAACATTTATGTCAATCGGAGATTTATTATAATCATAATTATAACACATAAGGTGGCTAAATTTTGGGCAAGGACAGGAAACAGAATTCAGCCTACTTTTCCAAAATGACAGAAATATAGCAATTTTGATAAAAATCTTTATAAAGATGGATTATTGTATACCAAATTAAGCAGAAGGAGTTAAAGAAACCGATTATGTATTTACTATTACATGAAATTAATTAATAACCAAAATGTATTCTGTGATATAATGTACTTTAATTACATGCATCGGAAGTGAATAAAAATTGAAACAATACTTTTCTAATATTAAATCGGCTAAGAGATTTGAGAAACGAAGGAAGTAAAACAGTTCTTAATTAACATTCGAAGTGTACGGCTGAATTAAGTTCGCGCTAATAACACATATAACGAAACCAAAAATGACGAATAAAAAATGAGCATAGCCTACAATAAAAAATCGAGAGTTACAGAAATTTTACCTTAAACCTAAATTCAGTAAACACAACCACTACAAACATTGAAAACAATTAATATTGAACCGAATACAAGTGAAATAGGAAATAAAACTATAAAACACTAATTATTCATAACCAAACGAACTTCACAATTTTCGACACACACATAGACAGAAGTGAATACACCTAATCCAAAACATTTAATCGAAGTGAACACAGAACACTTAACCGGGACAACCCAAACAACACCAGAGACATTATTCACTATTGCGGAGACAAGGAAGCAGTTGAGAAGGCATCTTTATTAACAGAAAAATCCAGCTACACCATTGCTGTTTATCTTCAGCAGCGAGCAAGCGGCCATTTTGGAACTCCCGTCATGCCTAGCGCCTACGTCGAATAGTATTCAACAAGTCATTTGGTATAAACTCTTACTTAATAAACATTATATTATATTATCAAAATGTGTATTTTCTAACTATTAAGATATTTTATTGTGAATGTTATACTTTTTATACTTGCCCCTTCTCTGACTATTAATTATAACCGTTAGAAGAAACCTTTCGAAAATATTTGTATAAAATAATAGATCTATTAACAATCGATTGCCCCTGTGAAATAGTCGAGCTATATATGATAATCGAGTTTCAATCGATCTTTTGAATAATTGTCAATAAAAACATAGTAATTCAACAATTAGGTTTTAATTTTATTTCTCAATTTAATAAAGGAGTTTTAGTTAACAACAGGACTAACGGAAGGGCGACCGTTACTCAAGGGAAGGTAATATATACGGAGGAAAAGAAATATAGCCAATCGATTAGTGAATTGAGACAATCCTGTTAACTGGAATTTAGTTACAGAAAACCATAAGCTAGATTATTGACACAAATAACTCCAACAAACTTAAAATTTCAACACTACACCCTTACAAGAATTATTTATTAAATTATTGAACAATAAAACAAATATTAAAATTTTTTTATTTTCAAAACAAAATATTTTAAATTTTTCTCAAAATTTTAAATAACACAGTTTTCATTCGTAAACGAGGTTTCGTTACAAATTGACGCATCCAACGTGCGGTATAATAACTCGTCTCGTAAGTTATTTGTTTCGTTACAATATATATATATATATACTGTTAATGATTTCGATATATATTTTTTATATAAAATTCACCTAAACAAACAAGAAACAGACAAAGAAAGAAACATAATATACCAAATTGCTTATGAAAATGGATACAATAAAACAAAGTAAGTAAATAAAATGGATACTGTAAACAAAGTAGAAAATAAAATCAAAGATAAAATAAAAACTGAACAATTAAGAATTAATCAAAATGAACAACACATAAATAATAACAACAACAAAAATTGGGCCACATTCACATACATAAATAATAAAATGACAAAGCTAACAAAACTATTTAAAAACATAGATATTAAAATAGCATACAAATCTAATGAAAATAATTTACATAAACTAAATAACCCACACAACAAAGATAATACAACAACCAATGGTGTGTACAAAACTGAATGCCAAGATTGCAATAAATTTACATAGGACAAACAAAAAACAGCTGAAAAAACGTTATCTTGAACACCTAAATGCATACAAATTCCCAGAAATATATAAATCTAATTTGACCACACATGCAATAAACAATGGACATAAATTCCTAGACATAACCAATATGACACTAATAAAACACATACCACACAAAGGGACCGTAATGAACATTTGGGAAAATTTACAAATATACAAACATAAAACACAAAACAAATTAACACCGGAACAAATACAAAACATGACACAATTTTCAAAGCACTCAACATAGAAAATACATAAAATACTAATATATACACCACAATCACACAATAACACAAATTTAAAGCACCAGAGACCAACAGGAAACCACAGCAACAACCAGCTAACATACAAATACCTCAGAAGGCTCAAAATCAGGAAGGCTGAAGATGGGAACACAAGGCTTCCCGAAACATGTTCCAAATAAGGAGAAAACATCTTGAGGTAAAGTCATTATGAAATATATATAGTATACACATCAAGAAACAGGCTGTAGCAAAAAGTGTTCGAATCTTTTATATATATAAAAGGTATTTTCATCAGACAATTTTTCTAATGTACTTGTTAATTGAAATTGATAGTATCGACCATGGTATGCGATGTCTACAACTCACCCCTGGCTGCTTTGCAGTAGAAAAACAAAAACACACTGGTTGTGTTTTCTTTCATGTACGCGTACTTTTTTTATTTTAATCACTGCATTACTTCAAATCTGCCTTCATCTCAAGAGTTCATTACGCATTATTTATTAAAAAATTGTTAAAGTTAAAGTACACTGAATAGCTAACAAGACACTGTAACACTTTGTACAAATTGAAGCTTACAATTTGTATGTTACACTACTAAATTGATACAAAACACATCAACCAAACTGATTTGTGACATCTATGTTTATACAGGTTGGAGATGAGATCACCGGAATTTCGTTGCTATTAAAAATGTCTGGATACTTGGAGAAAATAAAAAAACATTCTCGATGTTCCGATGTTCTTAGTCGTTTGTTATTAAAGATTTTTGGACCAATTGGTTTAAACTTATTAAAAGTTCTTAATAAACTTCTAAATTTGTCGTTTAAGACCTGTGGTTACCGTATTGTTAAAGATGATTTCTGTTTTGAGGTTATAGTTTTGATGTTATGAAAATTTAGGATCTTGCTGTTGCTGTAAGTGCAACAACACACAAGGAGACAGAGGGTGCAATAAAATTTAACGAAACAATAGGAAACATCAATATAATGAAACGCAATATGATGCAACGCCAGACAAACTTAGAAATTCAAATACGTCGACTCATATTAAACATAAGGTAATTATAGGTCAGATGTGATTTTCATTACCTTAGGGTGATACAATCAACGTGTTACACCACAAAAAACCCTTTCACACAGCAACATACCGACCAACCAACGGTAGGCTTAACCAACGTTAAGCGAAGTAAGTATAAAATAAAAGCGTTTAAAAATATATGAACTGAACAGAACGAGGCCGAAGGAACCATACTTATGAGAAACGCATCAGACGAGAAGGGGAAACAGAAGATATTCATGTAGTAGGAGAGAAGACATAAGCCAAACCACAGTCAAACATAAAAGATAAAGAATTCTAACACACACACATGCTAGCGCGTCCGCAGGGTGTGTTTGGCTGCGCGCGCTCACGTGTGTGTATGTGTTTTTATTTATTTGTGTGTTATCTTTCTTATTGTACTTGATGTTTACAAAATGTAACTTTTGTATTGTTTGTTTCATATGTACTTTTGCTAAAACGTTCTCCAACGTTTTCAGAGTGATTCCCTGTAAAATGTAAAAAACCAATACGGAAAATTTTGTTGTCAAATAATCTTTAAGATATTACAAAATGTCTAAAGGAAGATGAAAAGAAAACCCAACAAAAATAAACAATATGTTGAAAAAATATTACAAATTAAATAATAAGTACCCATTACGGGCTCAACCGCGCGCGTGCGCGCATTTGTGTGTTGGTAAAAGTCAACCCACACGTTATTAGTTTACCAGACGAAGAGTGAATATTGCTGACTGTGCGTGTACAAATTAACGTCTGAAACGCGTAACACGAACTCGTGCAATTACATTTTGACATAGGCCTATACGTAGGGACAACAATTAAAACGACAATAATAAAGTTCGAATTTCCAGTATCCGAGCCACAATTGATTTAACTGTTATATTACCTCGTTTCAGTTCCGTATTGTGACTTCTAGAAGCTATGTAACGCGTCTCGGAACGATTATTCCATCATCAGACACATATATGTAATCAGGCACATATATGGTAATAAGAGTTCGTCGAGCATTAATGGTAAATTCGAATAAAAAAACATTCGAATAAATTTTAACTTTCGACGATATCTTGTGAGGGATATATGTGTCTGATGATGGCAAGAGGAGATCCAGCAAACAATTTAGGGGAGGAGAAGATTTGATTTTTGGAAAGGGGGATATGGAAAGTTGGAACATTCTTTAATAGCCTAAAGTATAAACAATAGGAATGAGTAATGATAAAAATACAGTGTGTCATTACCAACACAGTAAGTTTATTAACAAACAAGTATAATATCATATCTGTGTTAGTCACTTCACTGTTCTTTTAATAATATTCATTTATAGTTCAAAATGCACGCTACTGATTTAAGTTATGTATGAAACAAAAATTAATATGTAAGGTATACATACAATTTAAAGTGATTTTAGAAAAAACTATGAACTTAGATAATGTCATATGAATTTTGTATCATATTCAAAATCACAAGACAACGAAAAAAATGTCGTTTGATGTGACCATTTGGAGGGGATTTCCCCCATTCACCCCGTGGATCCGCTCCTGGATGATGGAACGATCTTTCCGAAATGCGTCACATAGCTACTAGAAGTCACAAGACGGAACCGAAATAAAGTAACATAACAGTTAAAACTGTAATAATTCAATGCCTCAAAAACAAATCTGAAGGTTATATAAAACCACATTCACACTCACACTCACGCGCGCGCGCGCATTTCAGTTTTTAGAGGGCAATTAATTTTTACATTGCGGCACGGGGCGGAGAGAATTAGAAGGAGCTAACTTCAAATGTATCAAAACAAAAACTATGAATTAAGAGGTGATAATAACTCAAGCGCACACGCAAGCGCAAACCATACGTGGAAATGGAGATGGCTGTTTAAAGCAACCGAATACGAGTACGTTAGGTACAAGCAGGCTAATTAAATAAAAAAGTGTATATTTACTAACACCGTAACGGCTTTGGTGACTGATATAAAAGAATTTAATTCACTTTAGCGTAAGGCATTAGAGCAGAACAATGAGGAAAGAGAGAGAGAGAGAGAGAGAGAGAGAGAGAGAGAGAGAGAGAGAGAGAGAGAGAGAGAGAGAGAGAGAGAGAGGAAAGTATAGACTGAATTCCGTATTGAACTTTTGTGTTGGCTTTGTATAGGCTACGTTCAGTGACCTTTAGATGTTACGACGAAACGTGGACGCCTCACCTGTTCTAACACCGCGACGACGACGATTTAATATTTATTGAGAACATAAAACAAATTATACTTCCCGACGCCAATGGCTCGATTAGCAGCGCCTGCTTACGTCTACGGAATTACAAAACGAAACTTTACAGCTCGCATCATTACACCTATTTTTAAACGTAGAAAGCGTTCTCGCATTACTACAATTAAATAGAAATTGTTAAATTCATTTTATAAAGTTTATATAAATAAATAATACTTTGTACAAGACATTGTTTACACATATAACTTCAACTTTAACAATTTAATTCCTGAACAAATAGAGAATCATGGTACAATTTTTAAAACTTCACGCACTGCAAACGCTTACAGAACAAATTTATACACCAAATCCGATTACAATTACACCAAAAAACTCCAATGAACAAATACCAACTACACGGGAAACGAATTACAACAGTAACCTCTAGGAGCTACCAACCAACAGACCGATACTTAACCAGATAGAAAACCATTTGACCGTAGTGCTTAATGCTTGAAACATTTCTTAAGTAAGAAAAATAAGAAAAAACACCTTCATAGTATATTAATGTAGTATTATGACACGAACATACTTTAAAAAGTTTAAATTTCATGAGTCAGAAATTTTTGTAAACAATTTCATATCCACCTGTTAACTAAATACAGCTTCTTCCGAAAGCTAAATCTTGCAAGCACGTGTCTGCGCATCGATAGGTGGACGTTTTATGCCTTGTGTGTGATATGTTTCTAGTTTATTAATGCCAAGACTGTAATTTTTCAAACACAGAATACACACATCATAAGGCTTTATTTGTAAATGAAAGAAAGTATGTAATATTACAAGTAAAAACGCAATTATGTTAATACTGCACAGACAATAATATAGAAGAAAAGTGTCAAGGGCGCATATGCGACGCAGTAAAATTTGAATATGTCTGAAATTGTATCGTGACAATTTAACTTAATTTGTAGGCACATTTGTAGATTTAAATTTATTCATACTGATGCTAATAACTGTGTAATTTATATAACTAAAATCAATAACTAAAGTCAATAACATTAGAAAAGAATATATTTAATTAATCTGCGTACTATTTACGCAGAATTTCACGTTAAACTTGGATTTTGTGAGAAAAGGGTAATATTAATAATTACGCAAATATGCGGTCTGTAGGAAATTGCTTCTGAGGTTGAGAATGTACAGCTATTGTGCACGTGGTTTTAGTTAAATCTTTCTGGAAATTCAAAAAGAAAACAATAAATTAGTTCCAATACATTTTAACTAGAGTGCTGAATTGGTGTTGCATAAAAATTTTGTATTTGAACAACGAACAATGGACATAGCCGTGTAGAGACAGACTCAGAACAAAAGCGTTCAGGGCTACGAAAATACGAGGTATCACAATCATCACTGAAGGCACTAGACAGCAAAGGACACGCACTTATCAAACGTGAGATAGCTACTACTACTACTACTACTACTACTACTACTACCCCACGGTGCTACAGCTCATGAAAAGCCCTGGCCTCCAGAATGACGTGCCTCTTCTTCTCTCTATCCTGTGCGACTCTTTGCCAGCTTCTGGCCCCTAGTCTTCTCATATCTTCATCTACATCGTCCACCCATATTCTTCTTAGCCTCCCTCTTGCTCTTCTTCCTCCTGGTCCTCCAATGAAAACCTTTTTCACTGCTCTTTCCTCTGTCATTCTTTGTCAGTGACCTGCCCACCTAATTCTGCTTTGTTTTATTGCTGTGATGATGTCCGGTTCCTTGTATAGATTGTGCAATTTGGCGTTTGTTCTCGTACGCCACATTCCAGTATCTAGTACATCTCCAATATATCCTCCTCAGAATCTTTCTTTTCCATCTTCTGAACATATCTTCTTGGGCTGAGGTCATGGTCCAGGATTCTGAAGCATATAATACTACTGGCCGCAATGCAGTTCTGTAAATCTGGACCTTGGAGGTTCTAGAAATGTTTCTGGAGCTTAGGATAGGCAGCAAAGAAAAATACTACCTATTTTCCATGGCCAGTTTCTTATGACTTTCCATTGCCATCTGATTTTTTTGACATCAAGAGGGACCCAAGATATTTAAAACTATTTGAGAGGGTGGTCTCAAATTGATTGCCATTGACTTTAATTTTTGGGACTATTTCTTCTCGGACATTCTTCTTCATCAGCATACATTTTATCTTTTGGCTGTCCACTTGCAGCCTTAGGTTGGTCGAAGTATGCTCCAGAGAGGTGTACGCCTCTTCTTGTGCCTGTTTGTTCCTTGTCGCGAGAACAATATCGTCAGCATATGCAATGCACTGGATTATCTATTCGTAATTGTGCCACCAGAGTTTATTGGTAGCAATATGCCTTACTACTTTCTCTACGCATATATTGAAAAATAGGGTAGATAAGACATGCCCTTGTTTACTTCTCTTCGTAATTGAAAATCCTCTGTTATCGCTCCTTCTACTTTCAATTTACATCCTGCATCTTTCAAAGTCACAGGAACCAGGTGTATTAATTTGTTGAGTATTTGGAAACCTTGGAAGATGCGACATATCTTCTTTCTGTCTTAGTAATCGAACGCTTGTTTCTAATCAACAAACAGGTTGTGCAGTTCGACATTATGTTCATAAAATTTCTCAAATATTTGTCGCATCATAAATATTGGATCTGTGGTGGAACGATTTTTCCTGAAGCCGCAGTGATAGTCTCCGTCTATATTTTTTATAAACGGTTCCAGCCTTACTGCCAATACACTGCTGAGCACTTTATAGGCTAAGTTGGGGAGAGTTATAGGTTTATGATTTCGACGCATGGTCTTATCTCATTTCTTGAATACTGGGAGTATAACACCCATGTGCCACTCAACTGGCATTTGTCCTACTTCCAAATGGCTGTTACAAGTTCATGATGTTACATTGAACTATGATGTAGCCTCCAAGTTTCAGCATCTCTGCTGTTATACTGTCATCACCAGGTCCCTTATTGGTTTTCAGCTTTATAGTTGCTTGCTTTACTTCTTCCATGCTTGGGGTTCCAGTACTTTCACCATCTTCATAGTTTCCTTCGTTTCCATCTAATGTAGTTGGATCATCATCTGCTTCTTCATCAATATTTGCCCTGAGTCCACCGTCCAAGGCATCCTTGAAGTGTTCTATCCATCTGTTCAACATTTTTTCTTGTATGCTATTAAGTTTCCTTCAGCATCTTTACAGAATACAGCACTAGGCTGGTTTAGATAACTACATTTCAGTGCTTGTGCGGAGCTAGACTGTAATTAGAGCTGAATCCGGATCTAATAACTGATGGTCAAGAGGAGCAGGTCGCTGGTATTAACATTATATTAATACAGGAAAGTAAAAAATAAAAACATTTATATTTCACATAATACTATATAATTTTTTAAAAATAAATCTAAGAGAACAGTAAATTAATGAGACAATTGAAGCAAGTAATAAACGACTAACGAACACTTTCTGTAGTTACGTTTTTAAGTATTTCAATAATAAATATTGATGATATTAATGTAAAAAACTAATAATTAATTGTGTAATTATTCAGAATACACGTTACTGGTAATTCAATTTGATTTTTATTTTATTAAGGCTTTATTTTAAAAAAATTGTATTTAAAAAGAATTAATTTTATCTAATCTAAAAAACTTAAAGAAGATATCGGATAAAACGCTATTGTTGGTAAATACATTGACTTCGCGTATAAACATTGTTGATAATTCTATCAGAGATATTTGCAGCACGTCGCACTTTTCTGTAATACTCCTGTAACTATAATCGGGGATTGCAATTTAACTCGTGTTTGTTAAATAGGATTACGTATTGCCTCTCACCATATCACACCGTAATCACCTGGGGCACATCACATTTCTCTCTGAGACATTAATCATCAAGGAGATTTCCCATTTAGATTTTCTGTAAGCCCCTGTTATGTATGTTCTTCTTTTTCAGAGAAGTGGCAATGCCACATATTCAATTAAGGAACGGTATCGTTATATTTCGTTTTTTTTTTACATTAATAATATATTATTATCTACCGTGTTTTTCGTTACCCATCGTAATTTTCTGCGACTATACAGTTCTTGATTATTTCACAGCGTCTCCTCTCCAGGTAACTCCATTTTTGCCGCGGCATAAATAAATTTATTCGCTTTTTCACTCCACTTTGCTCTCCCATAATATCCTTTTCCTTATTTCCAGAAATAATACTTTATTCCAAACAGAGACGTTTGAGTCACTGTCGTCATTTTTTCTCTACGTTTTTAGAGGAAACCTGTTACTTGGTGTGTGAGACTTTCCCCCACTAAAAAACACATATAATTTAGGACACCTACCGTACGATGGAGACTATTGCTCCCTTGCTCCCTTATTGCTCGTGCTGCTTCTAATTGTACCTTATGTTGGGTACAAGTTGGGCATGTCTTTTCTTTTCTTGAATGGTAAAATGAACAAATGTAGAAATGTGGTCCCACTCCTCCTTGCCACGAAGCATAATCTCAACTACACCTTCTGGCATGAACTCCCCGTGCTCCACCTCTAGTGCCATTCTCTCTTTTGTGAATTTGCTGCACTTGAAAAAGTTGTGCAGTGCAATGCATCTTCGTGGAGAAAGTCACTATACTGGCATGCTGTGAAGGTACCCACAGGTTTCACCTTTCCCATTCTGAGGAGCTAGGCGTCAAAATTCTCGCGGCCACTGAGGAATTGTAACAAATGGTAGTTAAAGTCACCGTGGTCGCAGTCAATCCATTCCCTCAAGTTAGGGAGGCCCATCGTCCTCTGTCGTCCTTACTCCACTCTTGAAAGTGCCGGAAGGTGAGTTCCCTGGATTTATTCTTTGCCGCGTTAATTCCAATTTCATTTCTTCTTTCGAAGAGGTGTTTTCGCTCTTGAGCTAAAAGGTCTATGGGAACTACTATTACCGGGACTACTGGCTCTGACACTTTCCGATAAGAGGATGGTACTCATCGCATATTATTATTATTATTACACAAAGTAATACGATGACAAATATTACTATTCTAAGTTACTGAGTGAAAAGCAATTTTACAACTGAAATGGTAAAGTTGAATTTTAATCAATTTTTTCTGTCAACTCAGCTGTTATGGGACGCGAGATAAAATGGATAATTTGATACAATTAAAAAAGGTACCTTACTTGTATACTACAATGTAGAGTGCAGTTGGCATGTTATGCAATCGATATCTCAACATGAGTACTGTACGTTGTTCCGCATCCCTGAATTTTACGTTTCAACAGTTCAGCAGTTGGCAATGTGTGTGTTCATGATTTCAAAGTAATAGTCTATATTATTTCCGTTCTTAGATCAATCCTGATGTAAACAGATCCACGTGGCAAACCTGAAACGCTACTGGTCAGGGGTGTTGACATTGTTCACACAGTAATGTGTTACGCGCATGTGCAGAGTGTCTGTATAGTGTAACAGTACAAACTGTCCCATAAAAATCAACTAACTAAGTAACCAGAAGTGATGATAACCAGTAGTAAATCTACTATAAGCATTCAATGACAATACAAAATAACTAGACGATGTGACTGAGACATTGACAAAGACTAGTTCTCAAATATATTAGTTAAGTGAGCATAAGAAACCATTAAACAAAGTCAAACACCATAAATAGAATTAAAGGTGTAAGAACTGATATTTAAAACATGTGTTAAAGTAGTATAAACAGCACATTAGCTGAGTAATTGAAAAGTAATAATTTGCATAACAAATAAAAGGAAATATATTGTAGATAATCATGAATTATAGATAAATTATAATAAATGAACCATTAAAATAAGTTTTAGTGGACGGTTAGTGAGTATCGGTCAATAATGCAAATGTTAGCTATTTTGCGTCGACATTTCGACAATATTTATTGTCATCTTCAGGACCTGTGTATGAAATACAATAGAAATATCAAACATAACGAAACAATTATATATTTGGGTAAACGTGTTGGTGTATGTGAGTGTATGCGTGCGTATGTATGTATCATTTTATATGTGAAGACTTATGATAGTTTGTTTATATCTTCAAATTATCTTTAAGAAAACGAGCAAATTATAGTATGAGAGAACTTAATTTATACAGTATTACAATTTAAATTACTAAATGTAATGATATTTTAATTAATTAAACAAACAGTAATTAACAATTGGATAATAGATTGGTACAAAAACTGTTTATACCTACAGCAGTCAACATATAGCAAAGTAATATATTACCTATAACTAAAACAGATTAGGGGATGTTCACTACGTAATTATTAAAAGTTATTTTTACCATATTTCACTCCCTACTGGTGTTAACAAACAATAATAATTTAGAAACATACAATTTACACAATAACTGTAGAACATTACGACTTAAATCAGATAGTTGACAAAGGTTACAAAGAAACGTTTCTGGTACATTTTACTAACAGGTAAACTTGAATAATAATTGTAATCATATTATAAAATAAATTCAAGAGTACTATAGAGTAATGTAATTTATGTATGTGTCCACAATCACACCTTCTCTCTCACCCATTCTTCCCCTGCCAGTCCTTCTCACAGTCTCTCACTCTAACCTGAAATCGATCTATTACTCACTATCACTCCCACTCGCTCTCTGTCTTCTACACTCACCATTTTTATTACACAATCATCCTCATATAAAATAGAGAATTATGCACACGATAACAGAAATGATTTACCAATTTACCAATTAAAGGGTAACAGACTTTATAAAACAACATTATAGATAACAGATCTATTATATGAAAATGGTTATTACTTAATATTTACATTTTGTACAATGTTATTTACCTGGAACTTGGTCTATACAGAGTGCCATAGTCAATGTAGTTCGTATATATGTCGATCATAATCTCTCTCACATGCTCTCACTACGCTCTCTCTCTCCCTCTCTCTCTCTCTCTCTCTCTCTCTCCCTCTCTCTCTCTCTATCTCTCTCAGTCTTGTCTCTTTCTGGACTCATACAACACCTTCTCACTCACGTTAACCACTCGGGCGCTCTGTCTCTATCTCTCACTCTAATCTAAACAGATATATACCACAAATCTAACACGTAGACGTGTAATACACACACGCTAGCACTACATACGCACACACACACACACACACACACACACACACACACACAACAAAACAACCTCACAAGCCAACTACACATTCGAGAATCCATACATAAATATAACACTATTTTATTCTCTTGTTTTTATCATCTAAGTGTAAATTATGCACAACGGAGGTGCCCACTGTACTGAGTTTAAAACTGATCGAATATGTGTCTATAAGAAATATTATATGTTTCTTAGCTAATACTAAATAATATGATCAGTGAGACACTTACAATTGTTGCTGACGCCAAACACACAACTGTAAATTTTCTCGGACCAACACCTTATTATAAAGCAGAACAGACAACCCTTGTACATTTGTAGGAAATGAAGTAACATGTGTTCAGAAGACAGTTGTTGAATTGTCCAAGGTAAAACGAAATGCGCGCGCACCATGCAACGGAAACGGAAAGTTAACAGGATGAAGTTAGCCGTGGACAACGAGCCTGAGGCCAAAAAACCAAAACATTTCGGTCGCGGCCCCGATGGACCTGCTGGTGCTGATCGTGAATGGATATATAATTAAATAACTTTATATACATTGTGCTGTGAAATATTTTTCGGTGACAAAAATTGTGTAACCAAATTTTAATAAGTGTTTTAAAATATTTAAGGTTAATTTTTTTTATTTATGGTAATTTTTTATGACTATAAAACAGATAAAGGTAGTCTGAAATGTCTAATATGTTTAATATAGAAGTTAGCATTTTCAGTGCAATATCCCCTTAAAGTAAAAGATTTGTCATATTCATTTCCAGTTTTATATTCACTTCCAGTTTTCCTGTTAAGCATATTGACCTTCAGTGATTCAAAACATAGCTTATTGTGGTACCACATACAGACTGCAAACAATATTTTAAATAGCTTATTGTTTTTAAAGTAGTCTTAAATTTTTTTTAAGAATTAAAATAATATACGATAGTATTAGCTTTGGTATTTTGTTGGTAAACAATGCTTTCTTTCTAATTTAAGAAACAATCAATTTTTTCAAACTATTTTATTATAATTAACAAATTTATTTATATATAATGAACAGATTAACATAAATTTTAGATTGTATTTTGAAACAATAACTTGTATTTTAAAGGAAATCTAGTGGTATATAATATTTTTTCTTATGTAGGAGAATACTTACGTTCAGTGAAATCCAGTAAAAAGACTGGTTTTTAGTACACGTTGGTGTATTTTATACTGTTTCTAAAACGGTTGACTCTGATTTAATTGACTTATATTGACTTTAGTGGTTATTGTTTACTGAGTAAGTCTTGAGATTGACTATTGTATATTAAGAGGTAAATTACTGAATTAAGCCAGATGTAATTAGTTTACTAAATTTAATTACTGTATTATTATTTTACCGTTTCTGATGTAGTCAGTGTCATGAAGCTGAAAATCGCTTTTCTACCTATTACTATGAATATTACAAAAGTAATGAGTAAGAAGTAACAAATATTGTTGTCTTATGAGAGTGCACAAACTGCAACGTACGAAATTATTTTTGTTGTATCTGTGAGCAATTTCCTATTTCACTGGTACTACGTTATCCAGCACTGTGAGCCAGCACTTAACTTAAAACATTTGTAATATAGTAGCCTATTTTCGATATAATGTTATTTTATTAGCCAACCTCACCAACCTCAACTGATAAAAAATTCAGTTGAGGTTTTGTTGTATTATGTGAAACATTTTATATACGCGCTCGCTTGTGTGTATGTGTGTGTGAGAGAGAGAGAGGTTTATTTTATATATTGGTTTAGGGCCTACATATTTTGAGGAATTTAATTAGATACTCAAATTTACGTCAGAGATAACAAATGAAATTTTGTTAGTCACCTTATTAAACACCTCAATTTAATTTTCTGCTAATTCGAAAATCCTTTCTTAAGTATAAACCATGTAGTACTCAGTATTAGCAGTTGACAATCAAAATAATATAAACTGAGTATTAAATTCAAAACTGAGAGCCACAGGCCGCACTATTCGCACTTTCCCGTCAAAAGACCATGGATGGCTAATTGAAGGTAAATAGATATTTTAATGACGTCTGTGTCGGGTCATCCTGTTCTTTCTATAGTCAATAGCTTTACTGATATTGTTCTGGTCTCCTCTGACAACTGTATACTGTTTCCGTTCTTAGTTTAATCCTGATGTAAACAAACAGGCGTGGCACATCTAAAAATCTATTTGCTGCTTGAATTAGAGGCGTATCCCTCTGACAGAAGGAGTACAGACAGTGTACATATAGTCTTGACACTGTATAAGCAAATGTAAATTGTAATAATTAGTCCTGACCAAAGTAAATTTTGTATGACTGTGTCAGACCGACAGTGAAATACTTTATTACACCAGTTAATGGCTCTTTTTATTAAACGATTAAAAATTGCAACAAAACAAAAAAGTTTAGTTTATTTAAAAGGAAAATAAAAGCTGTGATAATTACCAGTGTACTGTATGTTATCAGGTGCTAACAGAGAGTAACCGAATCTCGTTCATATCTGTGTCGGAACTTGTATCATCACTTGATTTAGTGTTATTATTGATAAGACTGTCAACAACGACATCGGTAATGTGGGCCAGTTGCCAGACCTTATCTTTTGCCTTGATTATAATATGCCCGATATAATGACGCCACTCTTATCTGCCGTCATTTCATTTACCTCCTTCTCTATCAGTTGTTATATACCAGGCAGCATATATATGTTGTGTTGTGACGGGCAACATACTCTTTCAAGTGGCTCAACATTAATTCAATAGGATTTAGAATACAGTGATAAGGAGGAAGTCTTAAAACGACGTGCCCCTATTTAAGTAGTAAGATAACTCTCACATGACTATTATAATGTACCCCTTGCGTACGTGTTTAAAAGCCACACGTTAATGCAATCTACCGAGTGCATACCTCGTAGTTGATTATCTTTTATTTTTTAAATAATTATCTGGTTATTAAATAATTTTTTTGATTAATTAATTTTTATTATTTAATTAATTAATTATTGCAATCTCAGTTAATTGAATGTTGTTCACTTCGGAATCCTCTTGAAGTTCCGTAGCACTTCCGTAGACTTAAATTGTCTTTGTACAGTAAAGTGTTTTGACAATATTACAAAATAATTATAACTCTCACGTACCTTTGGTGTAGCACTGGTAGTTTAGGTCTGTCTGTACTGGTTGTTCAGATGGTCTCAGTACGTTATAAAACTGTTAAGTTGTCAAAACAGTATAACTGCACTCTTTGTAAGTAAGTGAGCTATATGATCCAGGGCTAATTCCTCCTAATGTCTGCAAATCAGAAACAGTTTTGTTGCAACCAGTGTTATATTGGAAAATGGCCTCACTTACACCAATTTCATTTTTTTCTAGAAGCGAAGGTCGTTTTGGGGCATTTCGACCATATGACACTGTAGAGTGCTTCATTAACATTTTGTGTTTTTCCGGTAACACACATTTTTAGTAATGCATCTGATGATAACCTCTCGTATAATAGGAGAATTTTCTCTATTACTTTGTCACTAAGAGAAGTTTTCACCATTTGTACATGAGGAGCAGGATTTTCTTGCTTCGCTATCGCTCTGTTGAAAAAACACCAAGAATCCTCTACTTGAGGGCATTTCTGATGTTGAGGGTTTCGGTCAGTTAAGTTGCAGTAGTTCAAGGTTGGAAAAATAGCATGTTTTATCTTTTCAGTATCTCCTAGATTGTTTTGGATAGCGTTTCTATAGTAGCAAGTTAGTTTGTCAATAGTAGTAACCTTCAAACTGCCATGTTTTTTCCTCAGAGTGGGTCTCCTTTGCCGGTATTCTCTGCGACAATTTTCCTTAGTCTTGTTCCTAGCCTCTTGGCCAGATGGTTCAGGCACTCCACCTTTTCAGTTACTAAGTTCCCATATGGCTTTATTGAAGTTAGGTGAGAGTAAGTTTTTGAATCCCCATCTGAGACCAAGGTAGGGTACCGAAAACCATTTTCCTCGGATCTTTGCCAAATCCGTTCTGCTACAACAACTTCCATGTTTGGAGAGGACCCATCATAATTTTTTGGCATTTATTTTTGAGATTTACTAACCAATTTTGAAATTCTATTGAATCTTTACCTACTTTGATTTTTATTTTCTCACAAACCGTGCAGTATTTAGATAAAACCTCGTAATCACTGACAAGCCCGGTAATAACTTCCACACACCATCCAACACCCTTTTTTGAAGTGAATCTCCTTTTTTGCTAACTTTCATCATAGCTTACACTTATATTGTAGGGGCCTTCATAATCTAATGGCCTATTCTTAACTTGAGAGAACTCTTTACGGACTTCACATCGAGCTTGTTTTAAAGTGTCCTTAGCGGATTCAACGTAAATAGTATGAATCCTATCTTGTCCAAGTGCCATTTATAGGCTTTGAGTTGAATTGGTTTCATATTAAAGTGCATACTAAAAGTTCCCAGTCCTCTATAACCCTTGCCCAATGATGAGAAGGCCTGCACCATTCGACGATTGACATCATAAGGCGGTCGAGACGAGTTAGATTGAGCTAGCCCTGACCGTCCCGATGTTTCAAAAATAGTCTCATATTCACGTGTCAAAAATTCTACTTTCAAAATGGATGCATACCCTTTCAAAGATATGTCACTAACTTTTAAAGTTTTGTTGAAACACTCAGAGCATGGGAATGAACTGATAACTGTAGTAAGTAGACCCTTGTCAACTATCAGAGATTCAGCTGCTGACTTGTTGATTACCACCTGATCACTGTAGTTATTGTACAAACCAAACACTGTCAGACGTTCTGGCTTTTTATTATCTTCATCACTATAACTAGTGCTAGATTCAGGTTCAGCAAATGTTTAATTGATTGAAGGTTGTGGCAACCTAACCTCACTTTGCAATTCCCCAGAGTTTTTCTTGGAACTCACTTAACTGTTATCTTTTTTATACCACTTATTTATATTATATTATAGTTACAGACAAAACATAACGTCCTCAGTTCCTGGAAGCGATCGAGCGAGCTGTCACTCACACCTCACGTCCTTCAGGCGGTGGAGTGAGGCGAGGACGTCATGATTTGCCTGCAACTATAATTATATTTTTTGTTTGATGTTTTGTTTTTTTTTGGATGGTCTACCCATACTTATAAGACTTACTATAATACTTAAACACAATAATGGCATATTCACTCACTGTTTACAAGCAGCAGACAACACTACTGAGAACATCAGCTGAGTGTTTTTGTATTTTGTTGTTCATGTCAGCTGATTATAGTTGCAGTGATGATTTGGTTAATGGCTAATAATCAGTATGTACATATATATACATGTAGTTCAATATAATAACATACTTAGAACAGAGTTTAGTAGTGTATAGCCTAATATTGTGTTAATTACTGAACAAATTACTCGCCAACCGCCAATTTTGCATTTTGGTAAGGTTCTAAAAAACTATAAAAATATGACACTTACTACCTTCAGAAACATGTTTCACCACATTTCCCTGTTTCCTAACATTCCATAGATTTAAAAAACAATTTTTTTTTTAATTGAAAATTTTGAATTTTTTGGTGACTTAAACAAATATAATTAATAATGGGAAAATATAAATGTAATTATTAATACGTATAAACATTATAACCAAATTATAAAAAAAACATTTTAACAGTCCGTAATCTAAATCGTAACTATCTACCAATTATCATGTCGCCCGCTCTATTTATTTTTATTTATTTATATAAACAATTTTATAACATAATAAATCAAATAAAAAATTATTGTCATAATTCACTTATAACGACTAAATATCAACTTAGTAACAAAATATGATGATGATAATATCATAAATAATATAGTATATTAGACGCAGTTCTTTAAAAAGTTATAAATTAATTAATACCGAATAAATGTCCAATTTAGGCTAACTACTACTAACGACCTAAAATAAAACTGGGTTGGCTTGATTCATTCTGCGTTAATATAAGTTGCAGTTAACTAGAATATTAGTGTTGTATAAAAGTTTCTCGATGCCATCATTATTCTGCCAATACATGTAGAGGATTCGAGAAGGGTTTGTGCTATATATTGCGTATCAAATGTTTCGTTTGATATGTCATTACGTTGTGTCTTGCAAATAATTAGCTCGGCGTTGCAACGACTTCCTTTGTTTTAATTTCGACTTTAAAGCTGTAGTCACTTGGTGTCATAGGGACGCAACTCAAAAGAAAACAAAGAAAAACAAAGATCAGAAGAAAGTTTTGATGACTTTCTCGTTGATGCCAATTTATATTTTTGGACTTAAAAGGAATCAAACGTACATATAACATACCAAGCGGCGTGGTAGCTAGTAATTTCTAGCTAGACTCGAATTAAGCACAAAAACTATGTGACTGTACTATTATGTGGGTAGGTAAATGGGAAAAATGCTAGTATAAGGCCCCATCAAATGGCTGCAAAAATTAGCTTAAAGAGCCTGATAGACTATGTGTATTTTAATTAAAGGGCGACAAGTAGTACAATATGGATGCTTGTTTGCAACCCTTATCTTTCTGGCTTTGTCGCAGTCATCAAATTATTTTAATAATAGATTGTTCAAGAGCACACGTGTAAAAACGCATTATGCTGGCACGCTGTAGTAAGGATGGAAAGTTATTGTGGAACACACGCGGTATCTATATAAGTCACAGCAGCTGGCTTTGTCAGTCAGTTACTTCGAGCGATTTCTTTAGTGCGGATCGAGTCATTTTTGAGAATTAGTGAAAAGTGATTACTGTATTATATTTAGTGGAGAACTCTGTTACTTGACATTATTTTTGCGAGTGGGCATATTTAACTTGAATTATTGAGGAGACTACCTTATTGATTACAAATTGTTGTTTGTGATTAATGAAAGCTGGTAATTTGTGATTTAATTGGTGTCTGTATTTTGTTTCTACTGGACCACTACCCCATACGACGATCAGTAAGAATACGATGAATAAGAGAATATGTGAAGTGTGCAGAATTGCATGTTGGACTCTATATTTTAGTGTGTAAGTAGTTTTGTTATTTATGCCAGAATATAGTTGACATTATTACAAAACATTTTCCATAATATACTGTTCATTAGGTGTAAATATCTTTCTTTCTAATAATTCTGTGTTTGACTCATAATTTAAAACCATAAAAAGAACATAAAAGTTTTGATAATTTTGCTGCAGGTTTAGAAAATTTTTTGACCGAAGTAAGCCGTATTTTACACGACCGGATTGTAGTTCCACCACTTAAATTAAATATTGACCTATCAGAGCTTTAGTCAAGAATTCTGAACATCGGTACAAGACCAGTTCGTATCGATTATTCGAACGTGATACACGTGTTTCTCTACGTCGCAATGCCGCGAATTCACCGTATTGGACGCTAACGATCTCGGATAGATAATCTCGAGTTGTTACTCAGTGTAAACAAGTCTTACTCCTACCGCAGTCTAAAAACGAGTACTTTCAGTGGTCATGAAAGATCGTCCGCCTAGGTTTGTAAAAGCACTTCAAGCGTACTGGAATTGATCTAAGCCCAAGTTCACGGGCCCACCGAGTTTGACTTATGAAATGTCGAACCCCCCGAAAAAACTTGAAAGCTACGCTGGGGAACTCTACTGTGGAAATTATTACGGATATTCAATAGGACTGTCGGAGATCAACTGTAGACTATCAGGGCACAGAATGCCAGCTACGAACATTGTTCTTCAGGGTACACTAAAGGGAAGTCTACACTTCAAAAGTAAGCCTACTATTCAATAATAAACTCCAAAAAGCTTTAAAAGGCGTAAAACTATGTAAAACAAGGTCTTTAAAAATATTTATTTTATTAAATTTATTTGTCGATTAAATCAGGATAAGACATTTTATTTAATTTCAAATATTTTTTTAATTAATTAATTTTTGGTAATCCATCATTCCACAGATTTGTCTAGCAATATTAATTTATCTATGTCGTCAATAACATCACAAAATATTATCGTAATTTAATGCATACATTTGTGAAAACTATATTCTTTTCACTGCTGCTACTTAGTTGAGTGTGAGAGGAACAAATCCACTCCCTTGTTGTCTTTGGTTTATGCATACAGTATATTATATTGCATTGTATTTTTGATTCGTAAACCGGCGTAGCGTTTAACGTGTTTTCATTTTTCTCTGAATCGTTTCAGTCATTCTACTTAGGATGACTCATCGTAAAGTAGGCGAAATGTTTAGTCTCTTCAAAGTCAAAACTTGTGTTCAATAAAAAACAGTATCCTTGGTTACGAAGGATGCAGATGGCTTTGCAGTTAAAACGCTGCTTTTACCTTACAAAAGGAAAAGTGTTAACAAACGTATATTGATGTAATTAATAATATTGTGATATTGTTCAATATAGTTTCTTCTGCAAGTTTTTGTTGCAGAGTTTTTGTTCTGCAAATTTTCTTATTGAGATTTTGTCATTTTTCAATACCTTACGCACGTTTCACTAAAAAAAATTAACATCATCAGAGGTTTTTAAGTAATTAAGAAATTTATTTTTTTATTTAATAAACATTTTATTTAATTAAGAAAGTTGTGTTAGTGGTTATAACTACAAATAGAATTAACGCTGTTTGCACACCACTATAGAAAATTTATTCCAATTAGCGCTTTCAAGCTTCACAGTTTATCATCAGTTCGGAAATTATTGTTGTTGTTATTTCGCCTTTTATTGTTATTTCCGATCTGATGATGAGATGTGAACCTTGAAAGCGCTAATTGAAATAATTTTTCTATAGTGGTGGGCAACAGCGTTCATTCTGTTCAACATTTTTTTATTTACTTACAAACCTCTGATGACGTTGATTTTTTCGTGAAACGTGTGTAAGGTATTGAAAAACAACAAAAACGCAATACACTACTTGCAGAAGAAACTATATTCTATATTGAACAATGTCACAATATTATGTAATTGCTACAAGAAACTTTGAGTTACGTGTAAAGAAAATGGTGTAATTAAATAATAACGAAATACGTAGTTTAGATTAGAATAGTAAAATTGCATACATTACGATTGCAAAGTTTGGTTTAAAGTTTTCTCTCCTCCCCCCTCTTATAGGCATGTTTGTATATGTTTACAAATTTTGTTGGTTGCTAGCTTGCAATACTATAAATATATAATATAGCTTGCTATAAAGTAGAATATACAGCACAAAGTGAAGTGGTTTTGCTGTGTAAGTTAAAATCCTAGTATATTGTTATATACTATGTATGTTACTATGTATGTAGTATGTTAGTGTATATATATGTATGTATGTATGTATGCGTAAAGTGAGGCAGATAGACGTTCAGAAGGAAAAAAGCAAACGGAGGGGATTGTAAATCTTATTGGTCCTGCAAATCGTATAAGCGGATTAAAGAATAGACTCACTGCAACATATTTCATCCTCTCTCCCAAACTTACCCGACATTCTCTTTCATACACGAGCTTGTGTGAAGAAGTCTGCAGATTACAATACATATTATGGTCAAAATACGAATAATATTTATAGTTTTCATTTTTTTAAATATTCCGTATATATTTATTACACATCACGTTATTTATAATAACGTTAGATGAATAAAAGCCTTAGGATTTGTGGAATTGAATGGACACCAACGAACATAATCGAACATCAACGTGTGTTATTAATAATCTGTGTTGAGCTTACACTTATTTCAACAATAAATCTTCTTTGCAAATACGCACTACTCAAATTCATTACACGCTAAACATTCATAATAATAAACTTATTTCGTATAAGTTATTTACGTATTCTTGTTATTGTTTTTATTGTCATCATTATTAATATAATTACCAAAGTCTCTAAATCACACGAATAACAATAAAACAATAAAATTCACTTTGCAAAGCCTGTACTAGAATCATCTGGTATGCCTACTACTTCGCTACCCAATAAAATACAACTACTGAATATCTCTGTATCCAGTACTGGCTGTATACAATTTTGTTAACGTCATAAAAATAATTTTGGTACTTCTGTAAGTGGAACACGTATGGAATGGAATAATGTAACGTGTGCTGGTTATATCTTATTTCTCAAGATAACCTTTATGATTGTAGTCGATTCCTGTTTCCAATTCATTCGTGTTTTAGACATATAATACAGTTAAAAGGTGTAATTTTCGAAATGTTACAAGTTGTCAATGATGCAACCAGATCTTGTAAAAGGCAATAATAAATAATCATAATTTTTTAAGTTGGAAACAGAATATATTTTAATTAGTTACAAACCTGAATGTGCATTCTTTTCTGAGAATAGAAATAACTTACACATTTTGGTTTTAATATCAGTAACTTACACAGTAAAAATCAGTCCTTAACGGTAAAATAATGATCTTCCTCTCCTCCTCTCACTCACTCACTCTCTCTCTTTCTGTGACTCTTTCATTCTCCGTCTCTATCCGCCTATCTCCATCTCTCTGTCTCTTTCTGTCTCTGTCTGTCTGTCTATCTGTCTGTCTCTGTCTATCTCTCTCTCTCTGTTTTTTTTAATACCTTTAATCAGCATGCTCCATTACAAATAAAGTAATACATATAAACTTATACTTATACTTAAAAAGCTATATATAAACTTATTACAAGCTAATTCTCAATACATATAAAGACAACTCCATTATTACAACAATTACAAAGATTCAAAATAAACAAGAAAAATAAAAATCAATCATTTACAATGATACAATGAATTAGTACTACATTATTAACATGTTAAAACTGTATGTATGTGTGTATGCGTGATGAAGCTGTTCAACCAATATGTAAGTTAGTTCATAATAACAAACGCATAAATGATTCAAAACAGATAGACAAGCACAATAACAATAAACACTACAAAGAATCAAAATCAATGTTATTAACACATTTAATAAACTCTCTAATATATTCTGATGTCAATTCACTTCTATTTGGAGGCCATCGTCCACCACTCCTTAGTACACTATTTTTGAAAACCCAACTTTCTTCATTCAACATATTGCACTCATATAACTCATATACAACATATTGCACTCATATAACAACATAATATAACTCATATAACTCTCTGTCTGTCTGTCTCTCTCTCTCTCTCTCTCTCTCTCTCTCTCTCTCTCTCTCTCTCTCTCTCTCTCTCTCTCTCTCTCTCTCTCTCTCTCTCTCTCCATTTACCTATGTATCTCTTTTCCTCTCACACATTTGACGCTGCCCAGACATTGCATACTGACACTTGCTTGCATACCGTAATAAAACCAGGCTTTTGTTCCTCCAGCGTGCACACACATTCCTGTGCCCCCCAACACACACACACACACACACACACACAATTTTGATCAAATATATATGTAAAATACAAACGTTACTATAGCCACAAATAACAAGAAATATAAGGTATCAGATTAAAACTCCTACATTTACCTTATAATTAGTTTAACTCTAAAAAGTAACTTATAATGTACGAGCGTTGTACATTAAACTATAATTATTATTATATTGAACAGCTATTATTAATTACAATTCTATATATTACTAACCACTGTGATCTGTGACAACTATGGTCACCTTTAAGCTCCAGACCTTTAAGATTTTTTTGTGGTTATGTTTTCATCTCAAAACATATCTGATAGTGAGTTGCAAGCTCAAAGCGCTTACACAGCGTATTACTTAAAAGTCTACTTTATGTTACTTCATCACATCCTTCTGACATCTAACGTTATTCTTTTGACAGCTACTGACATTTAAGAGTACAGGTCAATATGACAATCAAGCTGTTTATATTCCAACGAGTTCATAAATAACTAGACAACAACGCGTTGATACACAGCCTACGAGTAAACGCCACAAATTATTTATACAACTAGTAGAGAATCAGCGTAGCGCCTGCAAACACGTATTCTGTGATATGGATACAACAGAGTAAACAAACTGTATATTCTTTGCGCCTCAGCATTATCACAATTGTCTGCTCTCTACTACTACTACTACTACTACTACTACTACTAGTACAATTAACACGAACGCCGCCATCGACGTACATAGGCTAATTTAGAGCACGCTGGAATCGAGATCGCTGAATTTTAGGCCAAAGATTCAACAAAACAGAAAATAGACAAGCTGATAAATTGATAGATCGTGGAACAAGAGGAATAATGTCTAATCCATGGAAATGGAGAGGATGGAAGAAGAAGAAGAAGAAGAAGAAATGACTACGATGACGACGACGATGATGTTGATGATGATGGTGTCGGAGGCGACAAAACGGCGACAAGAATAACTATGACGTTGATGAGAAGTGAAAGAACATGAAGAACAGAAGAAGAAAAAGAAGGACTAGGCGAGGAAGAAGACGAGTAGAAGAAGAAGACAAAGAAAAAAAGGCGATACCGATGACGATGGCGACGACGTCGACGGCAAAGTTGATGACGATAATGATCATATATAGTCATAGATATACACACGTGTGTCTTTGGTACTCTGTAAACAGGTTTATATACTTAGCCTGTAGTGGAAGAGTTTTGTCACGCAATACTGACATCTGTTGTGTGTGAGTGACCGCTTTGGGGAGTGCTGGATCAATAGGCAGACGCAACAGGTAATGTTTCAATACAAATCTAATCCTATTGTTGTCGTCACTGTACGATGACGTGAGCTGAACCGCCTCGTCATTGACCATATGTGTGATATATGTACTTAAGACTTGTTGGTTGACGTGTGTGTGTGTGTGTACGTCTAGTGTATTCTTTATTTTCTTACACAAATTCTTTTTGTTTCTATACAAATATGTATTTATGTTTTTTATCTATGCACATTTTGTTGACATATTAACTGGCCAAAATCATCGGAGTAATTCAGAAAAATGTTATATACTAAAAATTCCTTTGTTTTATTGTTTGTCACAAAACAATTATATCAGATTTATTGTGCAACTATTCGTACTTGTTTGCTTTTTAAAATATAAATTTTACACACGCGAGCGCGTGTTTGTACGTATATTGTATAGATCTATATACATAACCGTTGAATAATGTAATACGTAGATAGTAATTACATTTTGTTGTATACACATATTCACACGCCGTTAGCTTATACCTACGTATATTGTCCTGATCACAATAATATAATGAAAAAATTATAAAATTCTTCTTCTTCTTCTTCTTCTTCTTCTTCTTCTTCTTCTTCTTCTTCTTCTTCTTTGCCTCCTGTTTTCCGCTTACAGCCTGTTCTGTGTTTAGCCCTGCCATCTTGTTCTAGGCCTAAGGCTAACTACATCTCTTCTTCCTTGGCATCTATAACTGATTACCTGTTCAATTAGACAGTCATCGCTCATCCTTTCTGTACGGTATTTCCATTGCAATGAGCACCTTCTAACCCTGTCATTCAAACTGTATATCCCGAATTCGGCCCTTATATCTTCATTCTTAATTTCATCGCGAAGGGAACAGTTTTTCACTCGTCTCAAGAACTTAATTTCAGCAGCTGGCTATCTTGTTCTGCAATGTTCACGACCACTCCAATATGTTAGCATGAATTCTGTCATTATCTTATAAAATTTCAACGTTGCCTCTTTTGTTGTTTTGTTACTAGCGTACGGTGTGTTTTCCTACACATCAGTTAGTATTTACGAAGTTTATTGGTGATGTCAATATCGGTCTCATAACTGACGCCACGTCCTAGAAAGTCAAAATGTAACACCAGTTCTACAGGTTTTCCATTGACCACTACCTTCGAACACATTGGCCACTTTCCTTTGAAAGCCTTGACGTTTGTTTTATTAACAGATATTGTAAAATTATAATATCATTACATACTACAACTACAACTACTACTACTACTACTGCTACTACTGCTACTACTACTACTACTACTACTACTACTACTACTACTACTACTACTACTACTACTACTACTACTACTACTACCACTACTACTACTACTACTACTACCCGGACAACAGTCTAGAGCCTACTTGAGTACACGGCCTAGACCAAGACACTGCGCCTGATCGCCTAGCCGAGAAACAAGTAGAACGACACTCTCGACTTTTCGAGAGCGTTACATAATTGTCGTAACAATATGCTGCCAAACATGTATTAGCTTTTATGATAAGGGACCGTGTAGGGAATGGAATTGAGAGAGTTAACACTCAGTTGCTTCTCGTACATGTAAATAACGAAAACACCTATAGGTCTATTACTGGAGAGACTTACAAGAGCGTATATTATATAACTTTAAAGGATAACATGAAATAAAGTAAGGACAATAAAGTTGAGTCCAGTAGGCTTATTTTGATTCCTGAAATAGAAAACTTGATGCAGGGAAATAAAAATTAGTGCGGAAAAAACAAACAACTGGAGTCTGAGCTAACACAAAATAATAAAAGAATCGTACACATAAAGGAGACAAAGTAGAAGAATAGCAAAAAGAAACACGAATAACTAGATAACGGAAGGAACAGAATAAGATATAAAAAGGAGGAGAAAATAATATTGTCAAAACTAATATTTTTTATTATAATAGAATAAGATATAAAAAGGAGGAGAAAATAATATTGTCAAAAACTAATATTTTTTATTATAAAATAATTGTATTATCATTATAATTATTGTTAAAAACTAATATATTTTTCATTAAAGAATAATTATAATATAATTATAATTTGAATGTAATGAGATGAAAACCCTTAAGACTGACATCTCCCTTATATGTGGTCAGAACATGTGTAAGCAAGTATTTTTAAATTTTAATCAATATTTTCAGGAGGAGCGTTAACATTTTTTTCCACCAGTCACACGTATGCAAAGAATAACGCTTGTTCGGAAAGCGTTGACCTGTTAAAAGTACGAACGTAACTTTACAGTCAGATGATCATATCGTATCGTATCTAGTCAGATAAAATGTATCGTATCGTATCAATGCGCACTTGTTTGTTTAGTTATTGCATGCGTTCACTGAACTATACAATATTATTGTATAACGAGGCCGTAAACCCGTGTCTGACACGTCACGCTTAACTGAATACTGTACACAAAACAAATATTTTCGTTTTCTGTGTTGGTAGTGTTGTTTAGCTCCCTGTTTCCTAACGATCTCAAGTCAGGAATATTTCAATATTTTTCCAAGAGCAGATATGTGCGTTTTGTAAAACCCCTCTGCACACGTGTCGTGGTCTAAACATAACCAAATCTAACAAGTATTTAAAGAAAATACGCTTGCCACATAAAAAACAACGTCTACACGCAAATGAAAGCAAGTCACTAATACGCAGTTACGTCGGTGCGTTCTTTTTAATGGACTCAGTTATAACTATAATACTTTTATTCTTAAGCTTAATATCTGATCATCCACAGACTGTGATAGGAATCTACTCGAAAAACTCATTTTTCGTGGTATATGCGATTATTCTGTGACCATATAAGGAACCGATGTTTTGAGTAATTAACTAAAGACGATGAAACGTTATGTAGCCTGTGGGTAAGGAATGCGTAGATAAGAATTATCAGTAGGAAGCTGGCGTTGAAGAAAATTGTTTTAGAATTATTTTAAAATTTGAATAATAAAAAATAACAAGAAAATAAATTAATTACACTGGAATTTATTTCACCATCGATGATAACGATGTATCAGGTGAAATCTTAAATAATTTATTTTAATCAGTTGAAGTTAAGTAGCGTTCAACCTCTTTTTTCTCTTACCGCTCTCATAAATTTCTTCTTAAGCGGTTTAGGCAATTGAGAAGTAAAAAGTAATAGTAAAGTAATTTTAATAATTAAAAATTTAAATTCTCTTCGTCTGAGTTTATTGCTAAAGAAAATCAAATTTACTTATAAGCCATAGTGGTTTTTGAAATTAAAAGTTCAGTCAATTTTCACTTTTTTACCAGAATGTAGTTATTTATTTACATTTTCAAAATTTTTAACCTTAAGTTTGTAAAATCATCATCATCCTCGTCGTCTTTATAGTTATTATTCCTGTTATTATCACTACGACCACGAATACCGCCATCAATAAACTTTTGTCCAAATGAATATTTTACCCATGTGAATAACATGTCCCTGTACATATGTAAATTTTACTATATTGCTAAATGTGTGTGTTTGTGTGTGTGAAAGAGAGAGAGAGAGAGAGAGAGTGAGCGAGCGCGCGTATACGTATTTATAAATTGTATGTAATTTGGTATGTATATTTCTACACTATATGCAAGACCGCGCTTACATCTTTTATGGAAAAATGTTTAAATTTCATAATCTATTTCGTTGTTTGAACATTGTCGTAGAACGTGACACGGATGAAAACCAATTGCTGCTCTTTGATGGTATTAATTAATTCCTAAAAGTTTGCGCCCCTCCCCCACACACATAGAAACTCCAAAAACCCCAACAACTATGCAAGATACTTAAATTATTCCAACGTCCTAGTTTATGGTGATTCTTTCAACCCAAAAGTATGCTAACATAGAACACACACACACATACACACACACTAAAACGGCCAACAACCACATAAGAAATGTACATTAGTCCTATTTCAACGTCCTTGTTTATGGGGATTCCTTCATTCCGGAGAAAAGTTTACGAAACGAAACGGCTTAGACGTGACTATTCTGTGAACATTGTAATGAACCATTTTTAGTGAAATTCCTTTAGAATTTATAGTGCCAAAAGTGCCAAACAACAGTTAGAACTGAGTATCACTATCACAGAATTCAACTGCAATTTCTAAACTATTCATATTATGTGACACAATACACAAATAATAATAATAATAATAATAACAATCATAATAATAATAGTATGCCAACAATAATGCGTAACAAATGGTACTATAGCATCTCATTAATGTTAATTGCTTTGTGTGATGTATGATTTTATGAGTAATTGAGTTTATTTTTCGCTAAATTAAAAAAAATGTATTTCTAAAATGAAAAACTAATAAAAAGCTTGATGTAACTGAAATCAACTTTAAAAAAATTTAAATAGGACAATGTAATTGCACTTTCATTATCCTACTAATAGTTCTTACTATTTTTATTTTAATTAATGCAAATAACAATGGACTTATAAGAAATAAAATATACGAACGGTTGCATATTGGACCTTACATTTATTAAAGGGCGACACTATTGGTGAGCATTTTTAATCCAGGGACAAACTGGAGTGGGCCTCATTCAGGGACTATGAGGTCTTAGACGATCTCTATGTTGAATAGGGCATTTTTTAAATGGACTTTTTTTAAAAAGGAACATACGTTATTTTTATTTTGAACAAATTTCCAAAGTTGTTTTGTCTTTATGTATTTGTAGTACGAAACCGCAAAACAGGTTCTGACATATGGAAACAATCTGGTCCCTAGGGACGGATTAGAAGCGCGTGGTGCCCTACGCTGCCATTAGACTGGTGCCCCCCCCCCCGATTCAAAATCAAAGATTTCATCTATTATTTACACTGATAAATGGCATGTACTGTTTTAAAAGTTAACAGTTATTTTATTAAACTCTCAAATTACAAAAAATATTTAGCTAAATAGTGATTACAATGACCATAGTAATACATAAGCTTAGAAAATAGTAATCGATCCATTTTTTCTTGATTTTGCCTTAACAAGTCTTGTACAATTTCTTCTAAATCGAGCGATTCAAGTATCTCGCTTTCAGTATTCAACCTTGCTAACGAAGATAATGTCTTATCTCCCATAGTTGAACTCAATATATGTTTAATGCGTATTAATACAGAAAATGATCTTTCAGATTCGCAGTTAGCTATTGGAATCGTCAGAAGCAGACGATAAGCAATGTATATATTCAGAAATATATCAATCATTTTACAATTAATAATCCAGTTTAATCCTTTGAGCGGGCAAACTGTAGTATCACGGAATCTATCATCTTCATTCGAACTATTGGAAAAAAATCTGTTTCTAGCAATTTTACTCGCGCCACAAAGTGCTTTAATTCTTGAGAAGGTCGTTATTCAAATCATTCGAGTAAACTTCTGTAAGAGCTTTCCCTTGATTTTCCAACTTGACACTCTCCATGGTTAATAACTGAGTACGAAAACCAAACATTTGCGTAATGTGATCATAAAGCTTTGCTTTGGTTAGTAAATTCAGCTGGATGGTGCCCTCTCTGACAGCTGAAGCCCTGGTCCCCGGTGCTGCAGCATAACCTAGCGTTATGGATAATCCGATACTGCAGGTTACGACCTTAAATTAACAACAGGAGTTGCTATTAATTTAAACGTAGAAGCCAATTGCCTTTTACTTTTAGACGAAATCGTAAATTAAGAAGATTAGGTAAGAATTAAGACGTAATATCCTTACACATGGCTTAGAGTTTTCAAATGTAAGAGTAAATAAAACACCAAATAACTAAAACGTATTTTTAAATCTAAACTCGTATAACTGTCGCTTTATACAACATTTTAACTAGACTAAACCTGAGTACCCTGTTATCTTTGTTGTTAGCGTTCAGTACCTCCTTCTTGCTTTTTCTAAACCATTAAATGTAATTCCTTGAGTCCTGCTAGGGATAACATATCTGTTTTGCTTTCCAGGTTTAAAATAATTCGGAAAACCAACAACTCTGATTCTATTTCCTTTTAAAATGCTTCCCAACATCTTATTTTTAAAGGCACTTTTAAATGGTTTCTGTCAGAAGAAACTTCTAATAATGGGGTCGCTTTATACAACATTTTAACTAGACTAAACCTGAGTACCCTGTTATCTTTGTTGTTAGCGTTCAGTACCTCCTTCTTGCTTTTTCTAAACCATTAAATGTAATTCCTTGAGTCCTGCTAGGGATAACATATCTGTTTTGTTTTCCAGGTTTAAAATAATTCGGAAAACCAACAACTCTGATTCTATTTCCTTTTAAAATGCTTCCCAACATCTTATTTTTAAAGGCACTTTTAAATGGTTTCTGTCAGAAGAAACTTCTAATAATGGGGTTGATTTAATGAAATTTTTCCTACTTCTATATATTTATGTCAGCATCTAAATAACATAAGCAGAAAAAATGAATATCAAAAGGTGTGCAGCACCAATTTATCAGAATGGAAGTGTATCTAAAAGTTTCACCAACTGGAACTGATACTGCCAATTGGAAGAAAAACGTGTAGCCTACACTTTGACCAAAGACGAACAAGCATCATAACCCTATTTCACGCAGATATTCAGATTTCTAGTAGGCCTACTACCTGTACTAATTTGTATAATACATTTGAAAAATTTTTATTACGTTATTTAAACTTACAATTTGTATACTTTTTGCGACAATAAGTGTTTGCAATAATTAATTACTGACAAATAGTAAATAGAATGTTGAGGATTTTCCAGTAGACATTTGTTTATAATTTAAGCTATTTGGGTAAATTACATATAACGCTAGATTAAGGCAATTTAATTGTAAAAAAAATATAAAAACAAGTCAAGTCGATTTAGTGGCGCATTTTCAGCGGCACACTTTGCCAATATTTTTTTGTACTTCATAGTTTCACTAGTTCGACTCACTTGAATAGACATGTGAAAGAACAGACTTGATGACCTATGTTTTGAGATTACCGGTTTTGTGTGTACCTAGAAGCTCCAATTATAAATTTTGTAGGTTTCGTTTAAAATTTAGGCTAATTTTAAGTTTAAAAAACATTTTAGAGAAAGCATTTCTAATTTGTCATCAATATGAGAAGAGGAGATTAAACAAGAGTACGATTTTTACCTGCGGTGATAATAAAAAATAAAGTAAACTTGTTTCAAATTAACGCAATATTACGAAATTTTTTCTAAAAGTACGGTAGCAATGCAATATTAACAAGCATATTTTATGTCAAAAATTAATTTGTTTAATAAATAACACACGTTAGAATATCAGTCCAGTTAATGATCGTATAACATTGATTGAGTGTGAACGCGCTAAAAAAAAAAACAATATTAATAGCGCATAAAGCGCTATCAAAAATGAATTATGAAGGAACATCGTTGATGCGCCTTGATTTGTCAGGAACTAAGACCTCCAAGGGAACTTGAAAACTTTGCTCGTAAACAACGGAATGCAAACGTTTGTAAGGAAATACGAGAAACGATTTTCCTCGCAGACTTGGAATAACACTGGTACGGTAATATCAATAAACCATGGTTCCCACCCAGAACAATCGTTGCTATTAAAGGCGGAATAACGCATACATCGTAATGAAATTGTTGAAGCCACCCGATAGCTAGGAAACGCAAACATAGTATAACAATGAAATTTAATAATATGCTTTGAGTTAATGGTAAACATGTAACGTATTAAGCGCCAAATCTTAAAACACAGTTGTTCTGTGTAATGCACGAAGTATAGGTGTATTTAATATTTCGGACCCAATTACGGCGCTAAGAGAGAGGCTAACGAGACAGTCTTAAATATAGTTTAGATTTAAGTTAAGGAATAGTTTAATATATAATTAAAAACTCATGCTTACCTATAAAGTCTGACACAGTGGTTTACAATAATAACAATAATAATAATTTTATTGGAGGGAAATACATTATGCACATCAGAGGGACACAGCTGTCCGGTATGTGTGACTCTCATCCCCTAAAAACCTCGATCTAACCACCTTTGGGACCCCTCTCTTATTACACTAAGATGGGGGCTTTATTTAGCGGCCACCGGGTTCCCTTCTTGTTTTTGATTAATAATAACAACAAAGTCATAATCATCATCAACAGCAGCAGCAGCGGAATTACTGTAATTTTAATAATTCTGCTGGCTGAAGACATTATAACTTTTAACAGATAACAAGATATTTTTTAACAGGATGTGTAAAAAAATAATTACAACTAAACAGGTTCTCAGAATAATCAAATTGGACATTAATACAAACTTCCAGCTATCTCTGTGACGTACGGATAAGCGTTTGTTTGTATGTCTGTACCTGCGGGTGACTGCTCTACATTGTGTGTGTGTGTGTGTGTGTGTGTGTGTGTGTGTGTGTGTGTGTGTGTGTGTGTGTGTGTGTGTGTGTGTGTGTGAGAGAGAGAGAGAGAGAGAGACGTTGCATAGTAGGTTTGCGCTTTAACAGCGAGTCGTGCCTTGCAGTCCACGGTTGTACGCTGTTGTTACTGCATAGAAAAAGCTCATACTGTAATTAGGCTATGATTAAAACTCACAATGAAGCTGACACAAAACAACGGGAGTTGGAATGTCTTTGCGCGTATGCACCGTTTCAAGTATCATATATTGCTGTCTCAATGAATGCTGTGCCTGTTCTCTTCGATATAATGCTGGTGTGGTATGAACGTAATTACACATAAAATATGTTACGTACATTCTATGGTACTGTCTTGCAGCTGCTGAGGTGAACACTTACATTTATGAAAGTGAAAACAATTTATGAAAAATTCTGTTTCATCAGTATGTGAATTGCTTCCACTCCAAATGCTTTCCAAACAATTTCGTCAATTCACTTTGACGTTAGGAGGGTTTACTGCGTACATTATATTTTAGTAACGTCTCTGTAAAATAACTAGACTTTGAGCGAAAGACCCAATTTAAAGTATTATTTTGACAAACAATAAGATGACTGAATAGATATGACTATTTTACAATAACAACAGAGGTATGATCAAACAATATTTAAGGCACGATCACATTTTGGGAAAACAAATAAAATCAAAAGCATCCATCACGAGGATTACGCTTTATAAAATTATATCTATGCCAATGGTGCAGTACAGTAGTGTAGAGCTTTTGCTTTTCATAACGGCAAGGATGAAATAGTGAATAGACTAACGGTAACGATATCCAGTGTATCAAAAATCATGAAATTTCATAAAATTAACAGTATATTCCGATTTTGCGTAAATTTCTCTCTAATTTGTTACTCCACATGACTTTTTTCGTTTTTATAAAAATTCTGACCCACGCTTTTGGCCTTGGTGTCCCAAAATATAAAACTTTTAAACTATTCAGATTTTGGTTAAAATTCTCTTTAACTCCATATCCGCATGGATTTCTGCGCTTTTCCACAAATTTAACCCCTTACATTTTTGTCTCCCTCTCCATATTCCTGAGGGGGGATCAATTTTAAAAACAATAAGGCTCTGTAGTCTAAAGGTGTGGACATCCGTATTACGTTTTACGAAAATCGGTTGATGCATTCAAAAATTGTCGTGAGGCACACCTCCAAACGATAGACAGACAAATTTTCTAGTTAAAACTGATAACTCACCTCGCTCGATAAACTGTTTACTAACTATAAGAAAGTCGAAACTCCAACCAGAATTCATCTTTTATGTAAGCCACACACACACACACACACACACAGGCGCGCGCGCGCATACAGAATTCATAAAACCAGTTTTTATTGTGATTTCAGGTACATGGAATACGATTGTTTGAAGATGTCAGTATACCCCATTTCTCAAGGAACGCACAGTAAGAATAATAATTTTTGTTATATTTAAATTATTTAAAATGTGTTTTATTTTCCAACTTGGCACAATTAAGGTTCACTATATTACATTTGTTATTTTGAAGAAGAGAATTTACACTATTTACTCCGGTTCTTAACACTATTTGGCCCGGTCTAAGCCTTAAGTAATAACAATTAAAAAAAATGATTCTATAAATCGCGTGGATAAAACATAATTTTAAGAAATTTTCAATCCTAAGGACCTTATAAAATCAAAGACTTCTGTCGACCTTTATGAGCAACTTATATTACGAGATTTTTCAGAGTAACCTAATGCGTTAGAAAAGTGTGATTGTCAACTGGGTAAGAGCTGTAATCCAAAATAAAAAAATCTATGAGTGTTTGAAATAGTACTTTTTAGAGAAGTTAGGCTTGCCACTATGCAAGACGACAACCTAAGCTGTAGTTTAGTACACCTTAAGTTACTACATTTCTTGTCTGTTTTAGTATTTTGCATCCTTTATAAGGTGTCATTATAATTACACTTAAAGTTTAATAGCTCAAATAGGCATTTGAATTTACTCTTTGAACAAAGACTTTCCTGTGTACGTAATCTTTGCTTAAAATACTACAAAATTCTTTAAATAAACGTTAAAGTTCACAAATGTTGTATAAAAACGCTATTAACTTATAGGTATCATAAATAATAGACGTTGACTCCACTAGAAATAATTCATTGTTAAGCCGAGTTGTCGAGAAACTGTTGTGAATGTGTTTAATATTGGATTCGTTAACTATCTCTAATTCTACATTACGTATAGTTTAAATATAATAAAGTTTAAAACGAAGTATTAAATTATAAAGGTATCATTTTACGCTAAACTAAAGTATACAATTTTAATTTGAAAAACGCTTTAAAATTCCTATTGTCTATCTTTCTTAGCATCTTTAGTTTATATGTGTTGTATAAACACAAGAAATTATACATTGCGCAAGAAATTAAATAATGAAGTAAAATTAATCTTCCTTGGTCACGCAGTGTGAAAGTAACAATCACCTCAAATTGTGAACAATTGTTGGTTGCTGCAATGGCAGACTGGGCGGAGGGTTCTATATGTAATATATGTGAACGGAGTTTTACTAATAAGAACAGAAATATTGTACTAATTATTTATATAGTTTAAGGAAACAAAAAAAAAAAATATAAAAAACGAGAAAATCAAAGCTTTATTCATTTACAATTGTCTTTACTCATTCGTCGTTAATCTGAGATAATATTTTATTTAGCTAAGTTTTGAAAAATATTTAATGAGTCCACAGACACACAGATTGTTAAAAAATTCTGTGCAAGGGACATCAGGTTGGGACTGGATTCAGTATGCACCTTACTGCAATGAAGTTTTATTCAGTTGTGCTTTGATTTTGTTTAGTTGAAATCCGCAGCAGGAAATCATGAACTTGGAGTTGTTAAAAATCCATCAGATCAATTAATTATTGATCCTAAATACTCGTACCTACTTAACAATAATTACGTGAGTGCATTTATGCATTGTACAGAAAAAATGGTTAGGTGACAGTTTAACGTACGAACCTGGGTCCGAAGCATTTTTAACCGTCGTGACAGGATTCGAACCCATGATTTCGCATGCCATTCTCGAGACCCGGCCTCCCATATAGCTGAAATTACAGCGCTCCGCCACAAGCACAGGCCGCTCACCAGTTTCAGTTTTGTAACTAATAAGGCTAGCTTGTAAACAAATCACATGTAGTTACTTATATGCCCGACAGATGTTAGTAGTAGACATATTCAACCAACGGACGAGATTCGACGTGCAGTAAAGAATATTAGATTATGAAATTGCTCACTTCATTACTACCTGACATTTACTAGCGTCTACGCAAAGATATAACTCGTGGGCAGCAGCAAATCTGGTACGGTGGAGAGCTTAGCTGATTGTGGTACGAATTCTAACGAAAACGTCCGAACATTTTACCGAGCTTATTATAGCCTAAAGTACTGAGGCTAGCCTATACAATTCCGTGTTTTTACTTCTTTAACATCAGGCGAAGCGATCCTTACAAAAATATGCACAAATACCTACTGAAATTTATTTATTACAAACAGTGTTTATAAAAACATTATTGTGATCATAAAAAAAATCGATTTTGAAATTCCAGTAGAAATAATTGTTTTTGGAGGATATTTGATGTATTGATATTATAGTTTTGTTTTAGCATACGTACAAATGTGCAGCAAACGCGCGCTCGCCTCTTTCTTCCTCACCCTCCCCTATCTTTCGCGCTCACTATAATAAATGTAATTTAGTAAGTGGCTTAGCAGTGTAGTAAAAATTAGTGAATTAAACATAAAATGTAATATAAAAATAGAAAACATACAAGCATATTTATATTCAATGGACACGTCATGGACAACAAAATACAGGAATTAAAATTACATTAAGGTACTACATGAAAATTGAAATTTTTATTATTAATTAAAATAATATAATAGATATTAAAATATGATTACGTTAAGGTAATATATATTATTAAGAAAAATCGTTACAAGGACTAGTTTATACTATACTAGCAACACTCGTGCTCTTGGCTGCACGTGCCAATCAACTAAATATCTTACAAAACAGCCAATATCTCGAAAACGAAAAAAACGGATTTTATTGAAACAAAAACCAAAATAAAATTTGGAATTTTCTCTAAATTTCACTTTGTGACACCATATAGCTATCCCTCATAAAACGAAAGGTTGTCGCATGCCGAAAATTTCACTACATGCAATTTAAAAAAGGAACTTCATAACGTGGAACCGTCTGAAGACACTGTTTTTGAAAATTCTTCAAACTATCGGTTAAAATTTATGCCTAAAACCATCCTGAAACTTCAAGCAACACGGTGGTGAAAGGTGACAGAATTTTAAAAATCAGATCAGCAGTGTCTGAGGTTATCTCGGCTATGAAACACATTCGCCTGTCCCACTATGCCAGATTTGCGGCTGCCTACGACTTATATCTTTGCAAAGACGCTTGTCCGGACATTTACTCACGTGCGCATGCGTCAACGCGTTAGACGTTCAGAGTCGTCAGTTCTGTTTAGACCAGCGATTGCCAACGTAAGTGTTTCGTAGGGTTACCAGCATGAGGGTATAAGTTAGTTACACTCTCTGGGTGCAGAACTAGCTCACTACTTTGTAATGCTGCGAGTAAATTTCTTCGTGTGTATGACTCTCAGCGTTAATACGAAGATGTGACCTTACGTCGTTACCACGGTTTTTCTGTACCTGAAAAAGATAAAAACTATTTCGTATGAAATATTTCGAAAACGCTGACTACTCTGTTATTATTATTATTATTATTATTGGGCGAGACCTGTGGAACGATGCATATGATGGTATTCTTCGGATGGAAATGCCCGAAAATAGTGGGGTGGGCTGATATAGCAGCGGTTATCATAGCACGAGATGTGGAACTGGCTCAGATGAGATTAAAGCAGGTTATACGACGAGTCAGTTCCTGGATGACAGACCACGGCTTAAAACTGGGAGCTGACAAAACAGAAATCGTGCTGATCAAAAAGAGGCATCTCCCCAACATCATGCCAATGCAGGTCGGAGAAGAAATGGTGCACACAAAAGCCGCAATTAAGTATCTGGGTATACTGCTGGACACAAAGCTTACGTTTTGGCCACAAATAAAACGGGTGGCTGATAAGGCTGCAACTATAACCGTGGCACATAGTAGAATTATGGCGAACACCAGTGGGCCGAAACCTTCGAAGCGACGGTTACTTATATCGGTCACGCATTCAATACTGCTTTATGGTGCGGAGATATGGGCTGATGCACTCAAGCTCGAGAAATACAGACGACGTATGTCAGCAGTGCAGCGAAGTGGCGCGCTCAGAGTGCCTTGCTCCTACCGCACGATTTCGGAGACCGTGTTCTTGTCATCGCGGGAATAATCGCAATCGATCTGCTGGCACAGGAACGAAAACTGGTTTACACGAGGAAGGGCCAAGTAGATACTGTACAAGCTCACAAGGAGGCCAGGGCTCGTACTATTGCTCAGTGGCAGGAAAGATGGACCATTGATATGAAGGGAAGATGGAGCGATAGGCTTACAAAACAGTTAACTGAGTGGACTGATCGCAAACATGGCGAGATTAATTATAATTATTTCATAACGCAGTTTCTAACTGGCCACGGCCTGTTCCGAGCTTAGGCCTACCTATATAGGATGGGGAAAGTAGACAGGCAAGACTGTATTTTCTGTAAACAGGAATCAGATGATGTGAATCACACGTTTTTCCGACAGAAGGTCTAAGGACTGCGTTTTCTGTAAACAAGATTTAGACGATTTGAATCACACGTTTTTCAGACAGAAGGTAGTAAGGCAAAAGAAGAAAGCCGAAGATGATCTTGCTAGGACCGCTGATAGAATAGCAGGAAACAGGTAACGTTGACCCGCTGAAGGTTTAAAACAGATGAACGTCCACAGGACGAAGTACAAATGACACCACCTTGAAGTATTGGGAAAGCTGCGTCCCAAGGTTGATCCATGTCGTGGACAACAGGGTTTGTGGTTTTGGTGGGTGCGAGTACCACACACCCTAGGAGTGCGGACCCTCCTGCGGCGAACATTAGTTTTCCACAGTTTCCCTCGTAAAAATTATTATTATTATTATTATTATTATTATTATTATTATATGAATACAATAACCACGTAAAATCCCAAACACTGGATTGGGAAAAATGAAGTTGTTTGTGAATATCTGCATAAATACGCGTTTTCGCGACTAATTGATCATCCCTTTTCTAAAACTTACAAAATGTCCAACAGTTTGGTTTATTTTTCTTTTCTGTACAATATGCCTATGACCATTTAAATACTTCCATGTCCCTAAATCACGTACGCATTTTTCTAACGTCTTGTAATAATAACTTTAAAATTAATAATCTCAAGCAAAAGTAGTTTCTGCCGTAGGATAACAGTTATGATGGTGATTTGAATGGTAAATGTGAATTTTGATCAAATATGTTATTTTTATTGGTTTTCCATAAATAAAGCGTAAGTCGTAGCAAAACATGATGTAAAGAACCTTTATTAAAGATTTTAAAATTTGCAACAGTTTCCTTTAATTCTACACGCTTATGCATATCTTCGTTGACTAAGAATTTTTTTTTTATTGTCAGTTTTTGTCCGTGTTTCCTGTATTAGTCACATATATGGAGAGGTCGACACTGAAAGGAATTCAAAGAGTTTTCAAAGGCTGAGTTGTTTAGTCTGAGACGGTTTGTTCATAGGCAGGGATTTCGGTGTAAACATTATGGTGGACATCTGAGAGTCCAGTATACAAGACAAACAAGCAATCCTGTGAAGGACAATGACCCATAGTGTGGGTGAAACGTAGTTCAACGTACGTCACAAAAACCTGGACTGACAAACAAGAGGATTTAAGACACCTATAAGTCAATGACAACCAGTGGTGTGATAAACACTGTTTCTGAAGACTGTTTCTTTGTCAATTTTCAAATCGGCATATAACCAAAGAAACCATCACAGCGATATTAATTTTGGAAATTATGAAAATTTGTTTAAATAAAAAAATTATTGCAGACATCAGCAGAGTATATTAATATGTTAATTCCTCATAGCTTTGCTTTCTTCTAAATGCGCTTACATTGCATATACTGTGTTTACTCACATATACAGCTCCCCTCTCAAAAAAGAATTTAAATTTTCTTAATTACATTTGTATTTAACCACTTTGTTTAATCTTTCCTCAGATTCGTTTATCCTAAACAAATGAGAACCCTGAGACAATAAAGAGGCGTATTTGCTACAAAGGCGTGTGCAAAAGCACTATTACAGGCATAATAAAAAACTTCAAAGAGAAAGTTTCAGGTTTCTAAAAAAATGTACAAGACAATATTCATCCGTTCCTTCAAACGGCAGCAAGCCTGTAATACGGACTACATTTACGACTTTTAACTAAGTAATTTTATTTCTCTTTATCACGCTCTCTTCCTCTCTCACACACACTACTTTCTCTCGAACACACACACATTTGAAGTTTGAGAATAAAACTGTGATATCTGTAGTTGTGTTTGATGTATAATTATTAAATAATATTAAAAATACTAAATAAACATATTATTAATATTTAAAGAATAATATAAAAATTATATATTAATATTATTACAAAATATTATAGAAAATGGAAAAAGTTAGTACACAGTTTAAACTGCAAGACTTTTAAATCTAAACAGTAGCCTAAATTAGATAGTTGAATAATACCTGGTCAAAATGTGACTAAGTACAGAGAGCAGGGATACATAGAATATATTGCAGTTTGGTTTACAGAACAATTTTCATTATCTAAGTAATTCAAGAAGACAACAAGACAATAGCCCAGGAAAAATAGTCAGAAAATTTGACTTTAAAGGAAAAAATTGGATAAAAGCTAGTTTTTTGTACGTGTGGTCGTTGAACCATAAGTTATACGAAACCAATGAGTCTACCACTTACTGCATTTTTAAAATTTAATTTCAGTTTGTGCAACAAATACCCTCCATCTATTATGTAGACGTCTGTCTTGTTCAGTAAATTGTCTTGTTCAATGAGTCTTTATAATTACTGCACTTTTAAAATTCAATTTCAGTTTGTGCAACAAATACCCTCCATCTATTATGTAGATGTCTGTCTTGTTCAGTAAATTGTCATCGATATTTTTAAACTCATCATAGAAAACAGACCTGGCAGTTTTTTTAATTCCAGTATTCTTGAAAAGGGACATTGGGTACGGGGCAATTTCAAATTTAAAATACTCTGATATATTTTATTTTATTTGATACTTTTCTTGATGAAATTTTTCATTTGCATCAGCAAAAAAAATTACATATTTCGATAAGGGAAAAATCGCCCTAAGACAATATTTTAAGATAATATTGACCGACCGGTTTGGTCTAGTGGTTAGGGTGCTGGCTTCTAAACCAAGAGGTTCAGGGTTTGATTCCCGGTAAGATCTGGGAATCATTCATCATTTGAGGATTCCCGGCATTTGTTCATCATTCAAGTCATCCCCATCTCAATACCTACGCACAAGCTTCGGCTTATGTAGGCATCATCCTCTCCAAAAAACAAAAAAAAAGACTATCATTCACATGCAATACACACAAAATACAAAAAAATACAGTATACTGCAAGTTTTAAATGTGACCTGTTCCAACAATCTACGATGTACAGGAATGTAACACCCACCAAATTATAGGGAATTTTATGAGCTACAACGTTTATTTGAAACATTTTTTGATAAAATACTTCGTTTTTAAGTTACATGCGAAAAATTGTTTTTTTACCCTTTTAACCCCTGTAAAATCACCCCCCAGACACTTTTAAGTGGAAGACTCATTGGGTTTGTATAACTTATGGTTCAAAGACCATATGTATACAAAATTAGCTTTTATCTAATTTTTTCCTTAAAACTTCCTATTTTTCCTGGGCTATAAGTTTGCGCTACGAACACGGTCAGTTTGTTGATACTATCAACCTGATAGTAGGTTGCCGTTAGAGCAAGGAGCCGTCCATTGCTTCAGCGACACTCCAGCCTTCACCAGCAATGCCTCCGCTCTGCTAGTAGACGCATGCACGCTTCAATTTCACACTTTTTAATAACTTTTAAATATTCATATCTTGCTTCAGCGGTTATCGTATGGCGTATTTTAAAAAGTCTTAACGGCATGCCTTAAAAAATGTGCAAAAATTAGTATATCTTGTGCTACTTGTTAATCTATTATTTGCAGCGTTTTCCGTTCTCCAGTATCTCGTGTAACAGTTAATTCTTTTCGCAACTCTCTTTATAAACAGAATAGTTTAATTGAAAACATCGCAGTCTAAATGAAAGGCCAATTAACAAGTAATACTTTATATTGTTTTATTATTTAATTTCTGATTTCCTGTAGTAACATTCTGTTTAGTAACATTAAATTATGCTCCAACTACATTCTGTTTATTCTTGATTCTAAAATTTTATTATAGCTTTCCGTTATATATTGTGCTCTTTTTCTTTTATGAATTTAGTGCTGATGAACTGTTTGTATGGAAGAACTGTACGCTGATAAAGACAGCTTAATAGAGCAGCGTTCTCAAAGTTTCGGTAACGGAAAATACTTACTGGTATTACATTACCCATCTGTTGCGTATTCCCGCGAAACAGTGCCAGTAACTAAAGAACTATCAAACATGCCAATATTCTTGCGTAGCAGATATTTTATAATATGTAGGCCTACATGAAACGATATTGCACGAATTCGATGTCTAAAAAATGACTGTCAATAATTGAGACTCCGTTAAAAAGCTTCCATAAATAACACTTCCTAACACACTATTAACATTATTTATAAATAAAAAAATGTGTGATGATGTGTAGCAATCATGTTTTTTTTTTAGAAGCTATAATAATTACCATCAAAGTTGCTAATTATTTGTAAGAGGTACGCATATTATTAACCTATATTTCACCTAAGTTATTCAAAATTATATTCCAATTTCAATAATACTCTTTCATGAATAAAAGCTACAATACAAAGTACTGATATCTTAAATTATATATAGGCCTAGTTACTGTTACATAAGTGATCACGCGCGCGCGCGTGTGAGACAATGGTTGACGTTTATCGTTACATTTTAGATTCTGTGCTAGTTTGATTATTGACGCTGTTTATTATCTGAGAGTGTAATATAAACGGAACGGAAAAAATTAAAAATATGGTCAAAACGAAAACGTAATTCCTGCTAAGCAATAAAGAATGTACATTGAGAGAAGTATCGCTTACCTTGTTTACTGCATTCAAAGAATCTTTCACATGTAGAAAACTTCACAACCTAATGTGATATATTGCTTGAACTGAAACAATATAAATTATGTTAATTTTAGTTAAATGTAATAAATATAAGTTAACATAAATTTTTAATTACACTACATATAGAAATTTATTTTAACGCAAAAGTACCCTTTAGGAAATGTTTCTCCCAGTTTTCTAAACCTTAAAGAGAACTAAAAATCTAAATTTGATACCGATCATGATTGGAAAATACTTAATTAGACTGTCTGTAGGCATGTTCTTCCAACAATCATAAAATGTTACCAGAATTGCTCCAGATGTTCGGATTGTACACTAACAATACATCTTAGCTCTACCGGTCACCAATCGTTATAAAATGTCACAGCAAGGATGCGAAAGTCTGTCACACTTTTTTAACTTACCTGTAATCTGTGGTACCACACAAGCCCATGTTATTCAAGAAAAATAGTCGATTTAAAATTTTTATTATTTCTTACTTGTATACGCGAGGTGTGTTGAAAAAAGCCCGAATTTTTTTACTAACACCATCCCCCACAAACAACGTGCTGCGACTTTAGACGAGCCTAGCAACAGTTTTTGAGAAAAAACGGTTATTATTCTGTTCCGTTATAAGCGTTAGTCTTTGAGCTATATCAGATTCAGTAGAGTTGTGCGTACGCTGTCAGCCGGGTTAGCGACAAAGTGACTATGAAGGACCTCGAAGGAGGTCCACATGAGCCTAACGACTATTTTTAACTTTTTGAAAGAGGGCAAAAACATTGGTAGGTGCAGATCAAAGCAATGTCGAAGATCATGGCAACAGACTTCGTGATGTGGTAATTGTAAATCCAAGTAACATCGTAAAATTTAAAAGTAATGTAAAAACTTAAATGTATCGTATCACTGAAAAATTCTTGCTGTGTTTGTTGACTGACGATCAGAAAGGCACCAGTTTTGAAATCGGTCAACAACTGCATACCAGTGCAAATGCAAGTGAAAACGTTGGAACGCAATGGACATTTCTATATAAGGATTTTACAAAGTTAGCAGCAAACGTTTACAGACACAAAAGCGAATTTTTTATGAATATTTTACGAATAGATATAAAGAATTGGACTTTGGTACAACCAAATTTTCCCTTATGTATTTAAGATTCAAACCAAATACATTTATTTTGTTACTGTTATTTTACCAGTACCTAATGATGTACTTAGAGAGCATACATTTTTTGGTTAACCGCATAATAGAGCGGTGATTCCACCGAAGCCACCAAAATTCGGCCGAACGAACATTCTCTAACCTAAAATTGATTAAGAATTATGTGTGTAGCACGCTGTATTAAGTGAACGTAGTGAACTAAGTGTGGAAAATAAAACTGCTAGATTAATTGCTATTAATGAAAAATGAACACTTTCGCATCTCACAACGCAGTAAGTTACAATAGTTTCAAGTGAACGAAAACTAAATTATGGTTACATTAATTTTACACTACAATTTTTTAAATATAGTATAACATTGAGATATTATTATTTTGTCATACTTTCGCATACAAACATTAGACAAAAAAATTGTTATCCAATTAAGCAGAACCAACACGTTATAGTACCACTTAATCTCCAAAACAGTCTAATATTGTATCCGTGGTCAACTTTGTGACCGTGTGGCTCAACACACCTCGTGTAAAATATCGGAAGACAATGTTAAATTTGAGAGTAACGTCTCTGCCTAGTATCCCCTTTACTTAGCCGTTTGGAGTTGATGCTAGACAGTAGGTCCTAGGTAAGTGTTAGAGAATCCACACACACGCGCGCGCGCGCGCGTAGATGGTAGATGGTTGTTTTATTTATATTTTAAGTTATCAGATGACAAATTCATTTCTGTAGAATAACAGTAAAATTGATGTGAAAAATTACACAGTTAAGTGTTTAGAATAAGAACGTTTTTCATTTGTTATTTAAAAATTCATATTTTTAATTTTTTGTCGTAGGCCTATCTAAATTCAGATAATGAAACAAAATTCCCGTAAACAGACAAGTCACTAAGAAAAAAAATATAAATTACCGTTAAGTAACACTATGCAACATGATTTTCTATGTTTCTGTAGTCTTAGGTGTTCCTAAAGAATTTTTTTGCGCTGATTCCAGATCTGCAATCCGTTTCTTTCTATCACGTACAGTTTTTTGCAAATCAAATGAACTCATCTTTTATTTACACGTAAGTTTCACAAGGGGAAATTTTATTGTGGGGGAGGGATTAGTTGGCCACACTTGTTACACCCAGCTGGCTGTTAGGCTGGAAACAGTAGTTCATTGTTTACATGCTATAGTGCTGTGAGGTTATATTTGTGCTGTCATATATAGTTTGTGAACTTTCTGTAGAAATGAGTTCCCGGAAGTGTTTGAATAACCCAAACGTGTTCTGTTACATTTGTGGTAGCTACGTAATTGGTAAGCAAAGACAGGACATTAATAGTTTTGTGAGAAACGTGTATTACGCGTACTTCGTCATAAGGCTTGGTGATTAAGACAAAAGCTGGGCACCACACAAGGTATGTCGTACATGTGTTGAGGGACTGAGACTGTGGAAAATGGTGCAAAAAAATCAATGCCTTTTGCAATCTCAATGGTTTGGAGGGAGCCACAAAATCATGTTAACGATTGCTATTTTTGTATGGTTAAAATTCAAGGTCATAACGCAAAAAGTAAGAAGGATATACAATATCCGAACATTCCTTCGGCCTTACGACCAGTTACGCATTGTAATTCTCTCCCTATCCCAGTTCCACCTCCCGTTCTTGAAGATGTGCCACTGGCGAGCAGCTCAGAAAATGAAAGCGATAATGCTGATGATTACAACCCGGAAGAGGATTCTACACCAAAATTATTCAGTCAAAATGAACTTAATGATATTACTCGTGACTTGAACCTGACAAAAGATGCCGCCCAATTGCTTGGGTCAAGATTGAATGCAAAAAATCTTCTACTACCCGGAGTTACGCTCTCTTGGTATAGGTCCAGAGAGAAGGAATTAATGAAATTCTTTCAAGAAGAAGACTCTCTGGTTTATTGTTGTGATATTGAGGGTTTATTGAATTTCTTTAACGTCACTTACAATCCAAGTGAGTGGAGGTTATTTATAGACTCGTCCAAAACTAGCCTCAAAGGTGTACTTTTACACAATGGAAATTTGTTTGGTTCAGTACCCATTGCACATTCAGTTCATCTCAAGGAGACGTATGTAAATCTCAAAGCTCTGCTAAAATATGTGAATTATGAAAAACATTCTTGGACAATTTGTGGGGATTTAAAAGTAGTAGGTATGTTACTTGGTCAACAATCCGGCTACACAAAAATGCCTTGTTTCATTTGTGAATGGGATAGTCGAGCCAGAGACAAACATTGGAAGAAGACAGACTGACCCAAAAGAAAAACCCTCCAACCCGGTTCACAGAACATAATAAATGTACCACTTGTTCAACGAAGCAAGATACTATTACCTCCTCTGCACATTAAACTCGGATTAATGAAACAGTTTCGCTCTTCCAAAAGATGGTGACTGTTTCCAGTACTTGGTAACAAGATTTCCAAAAGTATCTTATGAGAAACTTAAAGAAGGGATCTTCGTGGGACCGCAGATAAGAAAGTTAATGAAAGACAATTTGTTTGAAAGTACAATGAATCCAGTGGAAAAAAGGGCCTGGGTTTCGTTTAAAGAAGTTGTTGTCAACGTTTTGGGCAACCACAAACATCCAGAGTACAAAACCATGGTTAAAAGAATGTTGTAGAGTTTCATGAAATAAGGATGTAACATGAGTGTAAAGCTTCACTTCCTACACTCACATGTTGACTTTTCCCTGCGAACCTCGGCAATGTCAGTGAAGAACAAGGCGAACGTTTCCACCAGGATATCAAGGACATGGAAAAGAGATACCAGGGAAGGTGGAATGCCAACATGATGGCCGACTACTGTTTTATGCTAAAAAGAGACGGCACTGGTGAAGGAGACAATCACGGAAGAGAAGTTTCAACCCACGTCATAAAGATCTTGAAGCAGTGAATTGTCATATATGTGTTGTGTTTTCGTAATAATTATAACATTTTTAAGTGAGTGTATACCATTTTCTACTGCACCGCCATATGTTGTGATTTTATGCGGGATTAAAACATAAACAATTTTGAAGTCACAATCAAATAATAATAATTTTCCCTGTTCACAAAATTCGATTTTTTAAAACTTCGAAATTGAATTGTATAAAAACCTTACGTGATACAGAAAAACTAAAACCAGATTTGAAATCAGCATGAAAAATACTTTTAAAATCACCTTACAGTCTTAAAACATCGTACCAAAAGTTTTTGGTAATTAATAGTACCAAAATAGTGTAATTAATAGCAAATATAAAAAACGCACGCACTAAAAGTACACTATGACGTCACGTACACGACTAAATTATTACATGCCATGTGTAGGCTACACTATTAAGGCTCGAGATATAGGGCTGAAAAATGCTCTATAAATAGAAAAAGTATGTTCATAGATCCATGTAACTCAACTCCGATTAGAATTTTGTAAATATTATCATCAAATCACACAAGGTAATTTTATTCGTTTATGTCAAAATTACTTTAAAAATTAGTACTATTAATTTCTTTCTTGACCTGTTTGTTGGCCTTAACTTGGCATTTGTACCATTCGCCTTTCCCTCTCATACAACAATTGTGTTTAACTAAGTGCTCCAGTTATGTCTCCTGATGGATCTTAGTTATCGGTTTTTCTCATGCAGCCAACAATCAAAGAACATGGTCTCCACGCTATCACGCTATCATTTTATGAGATACTGTGCGTTAGCCTTCAGTACCACGTCAGGACAGCTCGAAATGTTTCTTGTCTGTCTTCCCAAAGCCCACGCTTCTTAGAAAGAAATGTTACCAGTTCTTTTTTGTTTTTAGTCCAGCGGCTCATAAGATTAGTAGAATTTTTTTTATAACTGCTCTTTTGATCTGTGTTATCTTGAATTCACTGAGTTGTGTGGGTATTTTTTCCACTAAAACTCCCAATTAAATTTTCATTTTCTGAATCCTCTCTAATAAACACTACTACTGTTTTCTCTCTGTTCATTTTTGTATCACCAAATCTACTACTACTACTACTACTATTACACACGCGCACACACACACACACACACACACACACACACATTACGACTTCAATCATCATCACTCACCTCAATCGTCAGTGATCTATGTTTTCCCAGTCAGTCTCTTGTAATCTCCTGCTCCTGATATCCACCTCCACATACTGTCTCCAGTTACTTCGGGCCCTTCCTCTTTCCCAGGGACTGAGCGAATGATATTCTACTATTCTTCTAGGCCACTTCTCGCAGCTCATTCACTGTTAAGTATTGATACCATATAAACTTTATACCATATAAACCTACGCAGTCTAATTATGCCGGTACTATTTTCTTCGATATTTGCTCGAAATATTATTACTTTATTTCGTACATGGTGCCGCCGGGTATTCTATAAACTCTTCTCGAACAATGAATTTCAGTCGTTGCCATTTTTCATTATTCATTTTTAACATCTCACAAAACTCTAATGGATAGAGATGTAATTAGCTGCACAATTGTTCTTTATTAATTAACTTTGATATCCATTGCATTTTCTGATGACCAGCGCACGGAGTTTAGCTTACCAAAACAACTTTCTACAATAAACAAATGTATGCAGATCACTATCACTTTCAACAAAAAAATCTATATAATGGTGATTCTTACCCACTCTGTAAAATTGTTTCCATCCCCTAAAATTATTTTCTCTCTTCTAAAATTGTTTTATTTAAAAATGTAATATGCCAACACAGAAAAAATATATTCAATTTGTGTACACCTGTATTCACCTGGCAGTCATTTGCTCTGGTTTACCTTTGCGTCTCCTTACCAGTACTACGATGTCAACACATGACGTGGGTATTATTAGTTAAAGTTATTATTATTATTACGCGCTAGCAAATAGGCCTTCCACGTACTAGCTATTGCGTTTCGCTTTTGCCCATCTGTTGTTAGTTATTGCCCACCGTAGACTTTATTAATGAGGACATTAACTGCAGAGAGAATAGGCTAAATGGGTTGGCAAACGATTACTATAACGTTTACTAAGACTGCCTAAAAGGGGTTGACTTTTTATTGTATCACGTTAATGGCAATATTGGATAAATGTTGTGTCATTAAGAGTGAAGTAAAGCATTAACGACGTAATTGCGTAATGCTTAGGGGCCAGTGTATTAATTTTAACCTAAGTGTAATCCGTTTATAAACCAACAGACAGTTTAAACGTGCCATCTTTCTCGGGCGACCTCCTATCCTCGTGATTTTTTTGGTGGTCACATGAGCTTTTCCCAAAACACTCAACCCTCAAACGCCTGTGGTAAAAGTGTGGTATCCGGTTCCTATGGTAAAGATACTGTATCATACATTATGGCATATTATAAGGAAACTAGTGATTTTATTTTGTGTAAAAAAAATAACAGTAATAAATTTTATGTTTTTCTTAGTTAAGTAATTTCTCTGAAGAACAGAAAATTGCAGTTTCTTCTTTGATAAAAAAATAATATTGCCTCTTGTAGATTTTGAGCACCATCCAAAAAGTTATGGTCTATTGGAGACTAACTATTTGGTCTAACTTACTAGAAAGAAGGATTGCAAATGAAGAGGTGGTTCACTGTCCTTGTGTAGAGCTAAAATATTGAGTCATTTAAAACGTACATATTCTTGGATTTTGTAAAACTATGATAAACAAGAAATCATGTATAGTGTGTAAAAGCCTTATACAAGAATTGAAGAAGTTATATGAAAAGTCAATAAAGATCACCAACTGATACATACCGTACCAAAGAAAACATATAACCTTGACTAGTGTTGCTTGCATCACCTTGGATAAATAAAAATTTCATCGCTTACTATTTATAATTTAGGGTAAGCAATCAATTGGAAGGAGAGTTTGTAATGACTACGAACCTATTCCGTGCTAGGTTTTTTGAGACCAGACAAGAAGTGTCGAAAAGCGAGAAGAACTCGCAATTGTGGTTGCTCACCTCCGCTAGTAAAGCCAACACACACATGAAGGGTACTTCAATTAGTATGCAAACAGTGAGCGTGTGTGTGTGTGTGTGTGTGTGTGTGTGTGTGTGTGTGTGTGTGTGTATACCTTACAGGGGTGTAGTGGGCGTCGGCTACCACCTCTAGTCAGTGTCTGTAATCCATAATCTAATCCCGTGAGCAGGTGTGTGTTGGATGAATTATAACTTCCCACAGTTGACTGATTACACATTCACCTACACCGTAGTATCACACATACAGGTTCTTGTTACCACGTATTCTGTTACCACGTACCATGTATCAGAATGTGCAAGTTTTCGCCAAGCTAACAAAAGTTTGTTTCATAAAATTACACTCAGTTGTATAATTATTATTTGTTTGTGCCGCGTCGCCAGTATCCATAAAAACACTAGACGCCATTGGCTAAAACTAACAAATTTAAAATTCAAAACTCAGAATTTTTCTCTTACTTAAACACATTATATGTGCATATATTTCATAAAACTAAAAAGGAACGTAGCTCTGCCAGGAAAAAATATTAAAATATTATTTTCCCTTTAATAACTATCCGTCTCTACCTATCTTGGCTGCCTCTGTTTTCTTCAAGCTTATCTCTTTTAAAATGACAGAGAGATAGAGCGTCTTCGTCTTTCAGAATTTACTAAATCTTTGTTTTTAACCGTAAAACGAAACTCTTAGATGAGATGAAGGGAGCCTTCCTCTAGGGCAACAGTGTGTTTAAACTCCAGCTTAATAGCCGTCCGAGCGCTTTATGTATCTTCATCATGTAAAACCTACCTTTCGTTACAATAATAGTAACACAACGGCCGTGTTTTGCAAGATATTTACCTATATCTTTTAAGGGCAGTTCATTCAGACTAAAAGAATTATTAGTAACCGCGCAGTAACTCCACCTAAGTATAATTAGTGTAGAGTATTACAATCATGAAGGAGCATCACTGGACGATTGAGTAGTTTCGCTTACGGCTAACCGTAACAAAATAGATTTGACAAACAGTGCACTCGTCTCCAAACAGAACAATAAATCAAACGATGGAGAACGTCCTGTGTAGGAAAAGTGTAATTTGAGTGTAGCGACGATGATATTATTTGAACTGGAACGGGCAAACACTACGGCGAAGACGGATTTACCGTCTCCTTACCAATCCAATATTCTGTAATGTAAATATTATACATTCTAATAACGTATAATGTGGCCGAAACAAAATATGAAATGTAGTCTGGTAAATGTAAGTGATCTAAGGATGGCTGTGAAAATATTGAATCATTTACGAAACCATAAAAACTGTAGGCCTAAGTACCGAATTCTTGGAAGCTGTCAATAATGAATGGTGATGAGGTCAACGACAACGAGGACGACGATGATAAAATTATGATAGTTGTTTTTTCACCAGCGATTTTATTTAAGAGAGAACGATTTGACATATAAGTAACAGTCTGCCTTTGTGGGCCTCTCGATGTAGGACCTAGATAGTTATCTTCAGACAAATAATTCTACAGTATAATTACATAAACACTAATCAGTCACTTCATTAACCCGAGATGAATACAACCGTTTCATCAGCACTCAAAAAACTGCAAATAAGAAAGCGAAACGATTTATGCAGAATCCAGCTGTCAAATGAATAAGAGGCGTAGTGTAATGGAAAGGATAACACACACACTGCACCACTACACACGAAAAAGAAATAGTACGCCGCACATTTATTTGACAATTGGATTATGCAAGGTCAGTAGTTTCCTTTAACTATTTGTAGATTTTAGAATCTCATGCAGAAACTACTTATTACATGAGCCGAATGGTAGTGTATCCGGATGTTTAAAAAAATTAAATTACCCATATCTTGCATCTGTTTTCCAAATTTAAACACAAATATTGCAATGTTTCAGAACGTTTGATCCAACAGTTGTAGTGCAATGCGTTCAATACATTAGGCGTTGCAATGCATTATTATACGACTAATTTGCCTTATTGTAAAATTAAATCAACTGTATTTTCTTTGTTTTGTCATTAATTATACTTTATTATGTTATTCGAATGCAAAAGTGAGGGGGGATATTAATTCAGTGAGTATTATGTACATTCTAGATTTAAGAAAGTTTAGGTTACCTCTCGCGGTGAGTGAGTTCATGCTTATATAGGATCCCCCTTTAACGCCCGTTTTACAAGCTAGAGTGTTATTAGTAAGCAAAGATATCACTGGCTGGAGGGAACAGAGAGTGTCCGTTTAGAAACCAGACTATATTTATAGCCATAGCGGAAGTCAAACCCAATCTGCGTTGTATATGGACCAATGTCCGTTGGATAGAACGTATTAGTAAGTGAATTACGTACGCGATACAAATCAATCAGCTGGGGCGTCAAGTCCCGCCACGTGGACGCTGAGCCCCATTAACCTTCACTTTACCCCACGCATTGTCAATTTTATATTCACCGATGGCCCAATAACGGGCAATAATAAGCATTATGTAAAGTAATGTACCAATATTTTATGAAGTGTTATTATCTTTGAGATAATATTTGCGTATTATCAGACCCCTGTTAATAAAGACAATAACAATCTTTTTTTTTAAATTTAAACCGTGGATTGATGGGTTAACAGTTATCACCAAAATATTATTATGTACTGTAATCAACTAAATACACAATATGTAAGCACAATATTAGATGATCATATGTGAGGCTCAAATACTTCCTATAATTCAGTTCATGTCAAATTAACTATTAAATTCGATATTTATAATAACGTATCGATGTTTGTGTTTACATAATATTGATTACACATTTGTATACAAATTTACATTCAATGAAATTTAATTGTTAATCCTGATATTTTGAAAACATGTATTCGTTATATATGCTGTTGAAACTGTATTTTTCATTCAAACAGATTTGATGGTACTTTCTTTCCAAAGCAGTCTGTAAAAAATTCTGTACATTGAGAGGAAATGAGAACGCATAAGAGTTAAACGATTGCGCTTTTAGTGAGGGTGTTAAGACTTCTGTCTACTTCTGGTAAGCCTTTTGTTAAATATTTCTGTTAGTTTGGTATGCTATGTTTAGTTTATAGTAAGAGTGAATATCAAGCATACGACGTAATAATAATTAAACGACATTAAACATCAGGAAACAAAGTCAAGATCTAGTCAGGTCAAATAAGATAAATCTACTTCATATGAAATCTACTACAGGATTGTTGACAATCAGTAATTTCATCCATTAGTCAGTATTCTGCAGTCCATTAGTCAGTTTGCCTGTAACGGTGTTCTGGTCCGTCCAAGTCATTGCTCCCCTTCCTCCGACTTACATACGCGGATATCTGCTAGTTCCAACTCCTTAACTGGCTTTATTATGTAGAAGAAGGCTATCTGGTCTCCACAGCCTACGGACGATTCATCTGCGTGCAGTATTCACAATCGTACAACAAAGTTGGCTTATCTACAATCTTATTTAAGCTTTATTTTAGTAACTGGATTAAAATTTATAAATTTTCAAAATTATGCAAATTTTTATTTTCTAGAAAAAAATCAAAAAATCTTAACGTGTAGCTTACAAGAAAAAGTGAAAAAGTTTAAAATAATTATCATACGGAAAGTAATAATCATCACTTTATTAATCATATGAAAGGGGGAACACGTACACTTACATAAGCCTCGAGTATAATTTCTCTGAATAAAACAAGTGACACGGATACTATAAGCATACATACAATGAGCCAAGAATTTCAATAAATATACGTCAAGAAAACACTGAGTATATCGTACACTGTTATATTTATATAGCCGAGTTTTAAAAATTTGAGAGAAGGAACGAATGAATAGATAGACAGGTAGAGAGAGAAAGTGAAAGAGGAAGAGAAAGACAGAGTGACCGGGAAGGAAGTAAGGATGCACGGAGATGTCGGAGAATATATAGTTTTTGATAGTCGAGATTGTGAGGTAACGTAGGGCTGTTTATATCGCGCTCAGCAATAACGTTAACAGAAACGGTTTATGTGATTTCCGATGTTCCATTCTCGCAGGATCTAACATGGTGCAAAGGGAATTGTATTACTCAACAAAACTGGAATAAAGCGCACTGAAATAGAGCACCCTGATGACGTCAAAGGAAATGTGTGTGATACATTGTGGACAATTGTCTACCCTCCGCTGTTTGTTAACTTAGACTGTGACAAATAAAGGACATTTAACACTCAAAATGTAATTAATATAGATATGTTGTGTACGCGTTTGTGTATGTGTATGTGTGTGTCATCATCATCGTCATCGATGGTCCCCTACCACGACCAACACCACCATCATTACTTCCTTTATTCGTTACTACCACATTCATCTCCGTCATTCTGAGCAGCTCTTTTCAAATAATGTCTCCGCAGTCATCTTCAAATGATTTATCTACAAACCTTATTCATAACTATATAAACTAATATAATTTAAACAGCTGCTTGTACTTCTTCGCCTTGTGCATTAGATGACGTGTTGAGGAAAGACAGCATTTAAATAAAACGAGTCGTTTCAAAGATATATCTCCATCGCTGGGTTTTACAAAATATTAATTATTACTCAAGAAAATGATCGTCGACTATGTTGATAAAAGTCACTGTTTTTAAGTACAACTAGTACCACAGTATCAGAACAGAGTTTGGTTCTACTCTTCTGAGTCTACAAATGCGACTTGGAGACTACTCATATTGTAAATATTTTTAGATCACTTTCCGTATTAATTAAGTAGGTCATCCCTTATCATCATTGTCATGGTAAGTTTTAGTGTTGTGGTCTCTAACCACTTGTATCATCCTGTGCTGTCTTCTCGTCTAGGTAAGAGTCCTTAGAATCTACATTTTATTTTCTCAAAACTGGAAGTTTTAAAACCCATATGTTTACTTAAACTACGTAAACGTACATACTCACGCTATGGAGCTAGATACTCACGTCATTCCTCAATACATATACGGACTGTTCTCTACATGGAGCCTTTCTTTTCCATCTCATAAACCACAATGTTTTCAAGTAGCTCTGCTCCTGTTTAGTAGTTTCTCAAGTCAGCGGTCTCTCGGTAATTCTTGATCTATCCGTCCAGACGTTCTTTAAAAACGTCCGTCACTTTCCGCTGTCACACCATCCTCTCCTAGAACCTCTCCATCTTGATAACGTTTGTTGTCGCATATCGGTTAATATATCATATCATATCATTTTTATCGTTACTAGTTGTTGGTTATAATCGTCTACTATGTACACTTGTACATCGTTATTTCTACAAAAAGATGAAAAATGTGTTTGTGGCTGTTATCTTTTCTTTAGCTGTCCTGTTCTCAGATACAGGTATTATTCTTTTCTTTGAGTAAACTCTTCTAATTTATTCAAATTTAATTTGTTCTTTGATCTTTCACCTCTCTTTTTTGACCTTTTGGATTTGTGAATCTAATTTTCTTTCGTATCCACTGTCTACGTACTGCTTTGATTTGCCTATGAAGAAGTTTTTCCCTCATCTTTTTATTTTATCGAGTTCCTGACTTTATCAATTCAAGTTAGGTGGTGCACGTATCCTGCGTTACGTCGTTATTCCTAAAATACTTCTTACCTTGCTTCTCTAATATCTGTTTGTGTGTGGGTAAGTGGTTATCTGTCTGGTCGACAACTCGTTGTCGAATTGTGTGTTTTTGTAGGTTTTACATAAGTATTTTAAAAAAGATTTCCTTGATCATGGTATTAATTAATTAAAACACAAGTAAGCTATTTCAAACATGCATTAAAGGATCAATATTCCTGTAACATGCACAGGAATATTAAGGCGCGCGCACGCGCGTGTGTGGGTGGCAAAGCAATATCTAGCCCTGAAATGCGCAATAACAAAGCCATAAATTGGTGTAGACTGTTTTATTTTCTTTGAGTGAAATATTTCCTAAATTGATGTGCGTCAAATGCAAGGGTGGTTGGTGCTTAATATAAACATTAGAAAGTGAAGGCGTCACTTGTCGATAGACGTAGTTTACGAAATACTGAACGTAAAGGGAAAAAAAATTCTTTCTTACGTATCGATATTATAAATATACTGTTTGCTTACACCGATAAATACGAAGGAAGCTGTGGTAGTGTGCGTTACAGTACAATGGAGGGAAAAAATTGTTGTTTTCAATAACAATACTTTGCCACGTGTTTACGTCGAATGTTAGCGTAGTGCGTACGACGACCGAATATACCGTACATGATACGCTTCACTGAGACACCTGTTGTGTTTGGTAACGACGCTACGCAACGCTGAAAGTAAATATTCTTACCAAATGAATGCTATATTTGGTCTATATAACCAACTATTGTTATGGTTACTTATAGAGCTACACATGAACACACACACACACACACACACACACACACACACACACACACACACACACACACACACACACACACACACACACACACACACACACACACACAGAAATATGATTATACATATATAATTTAGAAGTAGTGACTACGAGTTATATTACTTGTGACATTAGGCCGTCAGCTCGTAGTCGGTTGTGTAGGACCTTTGTCTATTCACCGGTGACGATATTCATAATGCTCAAAACTCTATTGAGTAAGATAATTCATTTTCAGAGCACTTATAAATATAAGTATTTCGTCTGAAAAGTAATTAAGAAAAATTAAAAAAGAAGCTACGTTTATACATTATTTTAACATTATTTTAATAAAATCACAGAATATTCGTAACTTTAGCCTTTTTTATGTATATATGTATTCTGTTCTCAACTGTTTATTTTTACCTGTTCCTGTATATTGATTTTAAATATTTTAGGCTAAATTATTCACTTTTATCTTTCTGAACATAACTCTTTTGCGTCTAATCGTTCTTTTGTTTGCTTTCTCCACTCTGCACTTGCAATCCTATGTACACACTACACATACACATACACATAAGATTTATCCATTTCCTCAGTGTTCAGTCACTTTGACTCTCCGCTAGTGTATGTACATTACTATGTCAGTCTCTACATGTCTGCATCAATCCGCGGCTGTAGAGTATTCTCCATCCATCCACAACTTATCAGTTCTTACTCGTCTCAATAACGGTATTATATTTTTCTTTCAAATTTAACTAGACTTTCTTACTATTTTGTCCTCAGTGTTTAGATACTAATCAACAGGTAACTGTTGATCTAGTCGCTGTAATTTAATATGTATGTTCATATATATGTGTTTTTAATAACCCCTGTACTGATTTCATAATGCTGTACATTTGTCTTTGTAGGCAGCTGCTGTTTAATAGTCTATGGTCGTAAGTAGATAATTTCTTATCAAGGGCTGTAGCCACTATTAATAGTAAAAATTAATCGCAGTAAAAACAAATGTATTTGTGAATCTTAAAGAACTTCTTCTTCTTTCTTCTTCTTCAGCGGCGCAATAACCCATTACTGAGTCAAGGCCTCCTTTAACCGCCTCCGCCAGTTGTCCCGGTCAGTGCGGCTGTTCTCCAGTTGCTGATCCAAGGATATTGCTCGCATCATAGTTCACACCATCTTCCCAACGTAGTTTGGGTTTACCAACTCTTCTGGTGCCATAGATCTGTTCTGTGAGTGCCTTTTTGGGTATTTCATTCTCCCTCTTTCTGACCACATGTCCAGCCCACCTGAGTCTACCAAGTTTTATAATTTTTACAATATTTGGTTCATTCAGAAGAGTGTTCAGTTCTTGAATCTTAAAGTACGATTTAATAAATTTGCAACATTAATTTTACACCATTGTCTTCTTTCAAACTTCATGGTCCGTAACTGCATTTTCTTGAAGATACCAATAAATCTGCATCCTTTATTAAATAATTGTTAATATTAAAGTACAATTGGAACAAGGTACTTGAATTAAAAAAAGAATAGTACTAAAATTCAGAGCCAGGAGGTTTTTACGAATATAAATACAATTTTATTCCTTTCTGTATTTTGGAAATATTATCGGAGAGGTAGGGTAGGGTGTCGAACCTGAGCAATACAGCATATTCTTATTTATTGCCCGGTTTTGGGATCCAAAAATAATCGTCATCTGTTCTATTCAAGTGTAATATTAAGATATTCTTTTCTTAACATTCACAAATATGTATGTGGATGTACACACACACACACACACACACACACACACACACACACACACACACACACACACACACACACACACACACACACACACACACACACACACACACCATGGCGCGTTCATGTATAACATTACTTTCCTGAGGCGATCAGGTAAATTTTCGTTGTCGCTCGTGTGTGTGTGCAAAGCTGTACACTCGACATCAGCTGGGCCACAAACACTAGTGTGCCTCAGGGGCTTCATAACTCAGTCCCGCCGTATACGCGTGTGTGGCGTTATTACAGCCATCTGTTTTCTGCTAAGCAACTCTTTTCTTCGGTCTTTTGCATTTTCAAATACCTAAATTTCCGTAACCTTTAATACAAAAGTTTACTCTTTTTACATAACAAATACTCTGAAATTGAATTTTACCCAATACCTTATAAGCGTTTTGGATAAACAACGTTAGCAATAATATTACTTAAAGTGCACCTTATGAAATAAAGTGAAGTCCAATGTGGATGCTTAAAACAATAATTAGTGAAACATTTTAAAGATACAAGTGGATTAAATGAGAAGGTATATTTAACTTAAATGGAGAGATCACGTAAGAAATAAAAACAAAAGTAAGTAAGGACATAAAGACATGGGAATAAATGCTCAGTCATAAAAGCTTTGCAAAATAGAACCTAACATTAATGAAAGCTATAGAAGTTAATTCTTAATATTATGAAAAGTGAACATTGTTTCGCACTGTTATTATACGTCCATGTAGTCTTTGTTGGATTTTATACTGTTACGACGCCACACAGATCGTCGTAGCTACAGTGGAAACAGAATAACTGAGACCAACTACAAACTTTAATTAGACACAGAACACGCTTATAAATCAACAAAGCACTCTTATTCAAGTTAAATTTGTTCAACACTCAAATTTAAATGTCACCTCATTACAGTTCCGCACTAATTAACACAATGATCACTTCGCCACAATACTTCTCCCCTTACTTGAATAAATCGCCAGCTGTAACTAACTGTGCCGCTTTGAGATTCGGTATTTATATCTCCGTTAAGTTCCACTGTAGATCGCGAGTCAGTGTGAAAGGGGCATCTCGCGTGACCTAGAACAATACACAGCTTTACGTAATTCTGCAGACCAGAATAAACTATCAATATCTAGAACAGTCTCGCTCGTGACGGCATATCAATGATCATGTAAGTATTCAGCGATAGGATACTAATTATTTTCTCAGCGTTGCACAGCCCCCTGCTTAAGCCTGTTCGTCTCGAACTGGCAAACCGTCTCTGCAGTAATACTTGGCCAAGAGATCTAAGTGGACGACCTTGAATTTCCGTTGTCTTTCCTGTTGTACCCGATAAGCAACATTGTTGATTCTCTTTTCATAGTATAAACCCGTTCCCAGTTCGTTTGAAGTTTCAGGGAGCGACCACGACCCCGCAATGGGTTGTGCAACCAAAGCTGCTCTTCTTCTTGTAAACCTACATTATTGCTGCAAATGTCATTCAGCGTTTAATTTTATTACTAGCTATCTTCAGCCGTCATCGTAGCGATTCATTTCTCGTTAGTTGGTTTTATAATTGCAAGGAATACTTCTGGGGCTCTTGGAATTGAGTCTGTTTGGTTCTCGTCAACTACCTTCGACAGACGCTACTTAAGTATCCTATTGAACCTCTAAACCATTCCGTCGGACTGAGGATGGGGAGATGTTCCCCCTGATCTTTCCAATTCCAGTAGGCGACATAATTATTTAAAAACCCCTGACACGAAATTCCTTCTTTGATCCGTATGGATTTCCATAGACCTCTACAACGGAAACAGAACTTGTGAACAAACTCCCTTCCCACAGTCGTAATCTCCTTATTTCGAATTACATAAGCTACCACCCACTTAGTAAAGTAGATACCTATAACCATGATATACCGGTTTCCCTCGTCAATAACTGGGAAAGATCCAACAATATGTATGGCAACTCTCTCGAAAGGCAGTCCAACGTTATACTGTCTCATTTTACGTCTGCTTCTGGTTTGTGGACCCTTGCTTGCCGCACATATTTCAGAGGTCCTCGGTGTGATAAATTTTACCTAGGTTGTATTGCTTTGTACAGTGACATACTGGTCCAAAATATTTGACACTCTAATATTTACATTTCCGGTTTCGTCTGGTTTTACTAAACTTCTGGCAATTAGTATCCCCGGTGTGCTGACCACCCGATGTTCGAATATAGAGCACTGTTTACCCCTGGTATCTCCCTTGGTTGCTGTTTGGTTCTCGTCTACAACTGGGTGGATGCTGGTAGATTAGTAAATTGTAACGTCAGGAAGGGGCATCTCACGTGACCGAGAACAGTCCATATCGTTACGTGATTCTGTAGCTCAAAATTCTGCAGTAAGCGTCTAGAACAGTCTGGCGGGCGGTATCGTGCCGAGAATTACTAGGTACTCAATGATGCAATACTAATTAACTCCTCAGCGTTGCAATACGAGTCTTTAAAAGAATTAATTCTTTAAAGACTTAGGTTAACACTTAAACACTTTAACACTTTATCACTTTAAGAATTAATATTTAACACTTTATATATACAAGAATGAAATGCTGCTTTATTGCTTGAACGCAATCTCTGCTGTGGGTTAAATATAATCCGCTATTTTAGTTGCTAACTATACACATCCCAGTCAAGGACAAACCAATGTGTAGCTTTCTGTTTAGTAATACATGCCCAGTAAGACATTCACAGTTTTCACTAAACAATAGGTCAAATGTATACATGTAGTTAATGAGTTAACAAACAGTTGGCATTTGACACAAACATACATTCTCATATTTATTGATAATTTGAATATACGAATTTTTTGTCGAGTAACATGACAAATAGACAATATGCTGTAAGAGTTATCTACACTCCACGTATAAAATCTTTAATGATTCTATTTGACCTGTTTAAACGGGAACATTAGGAAAGAACAAAATTCAAATAGTCATAGACGATTGCGCCAGGCTTGGACGGGTTTTATAAATTTTGCTTTGTTTCAGAGAAAGAGAAAATACTCCAAACTTTTAAGACCCAAATGAGTTGATCCAGTTGTGTTCTACCTGTTACATTACACGCTAATCAAACTTGAAACCATTACCATAAGTACATTGTAGTGACTGAAAAAGCTAGCCTTGAAATGTAATGTGACAAAACATACAGCATAGACTCGTATATTGTACACGTTCCTTATGGCTAGCAGAAACCAACCCCGTTGGACAGTACGCATTTTGAAAAAAAGTTAAAACAAGATAATGTACTACATCGAGTATAAGGGATTGAATGGACCTCTAACAGCCTCTTCCTTCAGATGTCAATACTGCCTACAGCGGTACATGCTGTTAACGCAGAAGAGAACTTGACTGGCGAATAACTGAAGAAATAAAGATTCAGGCTCTGCCAAACGTCATCCATCGACCTCCTGGTAGGATGGGTGAATGGGCTTTGGATTAAGCACCATCTTGCCTTAAAGGTAGGAAGTGGTTTTAAACTCAAATGACGTACATATTATACGATTAAAAAGCCAAGGAAATACTACGCACAATAGAACCTTACCACATGTAGAATTATATCTCCCTATGAAATAGATTAGAAGGATACAGGGATATTAAATATGAAAATCTAACAAGTTTAAAATATAACCTTGCTTTAAAGGTGCACTAAGAGTGAGGATAGAAGAAGAGAACACATTTCTACTTAAAATTTAAGTAAAAAATCAACTACTTAGAATTAATTTTATTAAAAATGTGTTTCCCATTTTTTAAGTATCCAATTTAACATTTAATTAAGTAAACATTTAATTTTAAGTATTCCAAATCCCGTTGGCAGGAAACATTTTCATTTAAAACCTTTACCGAGTTTAAAAATTTCTTTTTCTTCTTCTGAACTTTAAATATTACGCACAAAATGCCTTTTACAATGTTCGTATCTTTCTCAGACTCCCAAGACTTCTTCTTCCTGATGGTAATATAATGTCAAACTTGAACTGGAAGTGTTGCTGTGTCTATCCTGTTTATGTTATCTACATATTGTCTTTTACTTTCTGTTATTTATCCTGCAAACTGAATTTTTACATTTCCATTCGTATGTTCTTTTATTCTTACATTGCCTTCACATTTGCCTTTTAGTAAGAAACCATGACTCACTTCCATAATGCAATGTCGGCACTGCAATCGTTTGTGAGATTCCTGTTTCGAATCATACGAAATTTCACACTCATGATAGTTGAAACGCTGAACCTGTTTGTACCTTAGACGCCTAGTTTTTGTTTTAATTAGGCTCTTGCCTAGGAATTACATTATTTTTGTATTTGGACTTGAGATTTTAATGCTGTAATCCTTAGAGATCACACATAGGAAATATATTTTTATTTGAAGATAAATTTTCGTTTCTGCTATTAGGGCCACATCGTGTGTATAAAGCATTATATTCAAAGTGGCATCACGCAGCATTATACCTCCCGCGAATGTCATTTTTTATTCTCTCACAGCATTGTCAATATAAATGTTAAAACGTTTTGTAGATATACAGCATCCTTGTCTGACCACTTTGTAGAAGTGAGATGTTTTTTCCCATTAATATATAATCGGATTTTTGTTTCTTCGTATAAACTGAATACTGATCGAATCAAATTAAAATTTAAATAAAGTTAAAAAATATAAATTTTATAATTATGTAGTCTGTAGGTAGTCTTATGTGTTGAAAATGCTGAAATTATTATATAGTCTTTAATGTTATTACTCCTATTGCAGTTACAATAGTGGATCATTATTTCTAGCATAATAATGTAAAGTCCGATTGACTGTAGGTATCTTATTCAGATCGGTATCCGAAATTTTGTAGCAAGAAATACATTCAAACTCCACGGATTTTTCACGGGATGTTAAAATTGTAACACGCGAGACATTGGTACATTTATGCCTGGCTGTTGACTGTTGTAGGATTGAAGGGCATTTTTCGAGACAGTTACAGGTGGTAATGCAGACTGCATATTTGCGGTTCCTGAGTGGATCATGAGAAAAGATTCCAGGTTTGTTGACAGGGCTGGTTGCTGATAATTCATTATTGTCAATTATTGCAATAGGATGATAAACTAAAAAAGACGTGTACTTCCAGATGAGTAGTTTATGGTCTTGTCTTTATGTTGTACAGAGAAACAGGTACAGACAACCACAAACCGCAGAGAGACACAGTCCTATCCCCTGGCCCCTGGGACGAACGCGCGGTCCTCTGGCTGGCTACACGTATTTGATCGAATTTCAGGTAAACTTAATGTTGTTATTTTTGTTGCCGTAATACTGTATTTACAGATATAATTCTATTTATTAAAAAAAATTTGGGTGCGTGTATCAGTAAGTGTGTACACGCGGAAGAAGTGAAACTTCTTTGGGTTATATCCATTATTATTATTATTATTATTATTATTTTTAACTGTATACTTAAAATGTAATAGGATGGGAGAGGTATCAGTATAAGAAAAATTTTCATTTTTAGTAAATTAAAAATATTTTGTTATATACATTTACAGAAATTATTATTATTATTATTATTAATCTATTTCGTTAACATTTAGTGATATTTCATCATACACTTTTGTAACCAAAGGCTTATGGTAACTAAAATAAGAAATGTATGTTTTACATTCAATATTATCCTGAAACCTTGTGAATACTGCATCAATTGTCGTATTCGATTTTGTCGTAGATATTTTTTTATCATTTTGTATAGACAGGTTTAAATTATCTTTTAAAAATTCAACCAGTTTTATAGATTTGTCTAATGCAAAATTGACATTTTAATCTCCAAATAAAATCATAGGTATTTTATGATCATCTTTACGAAGTATGGCGGCACCTTGTGATGTATACGATAATAATGAACGCTGGAGAAAATCAATAATATCATCTAATGTTTTATTAGGAGAAATATACACTGCTACAATCACAACTTTTTGCCCATTTTACATTTTACATTCAGCCATACACAAATCCCCAACTGTAGATGCCGTTGAACCATAGACATCAGATTAAGTAACGGAAAAATCCATGGATGGAGTTATAATGTTAATAATATCGTCAGAATTTTGAAATATCCCGACACTTCCCGCTCTAATATTTGGTCGTTTATATTTCACAATCCAGTTGAAATTAAGAACAGATACGTCATCTTCATTGGCTAGCCAACTTTCTGATAAAACTATGACATTTGAATTTTTCACAACTATATCTTTTAGATCAACAGCATGAGCTGTAAGATTTTGGCAATTAAAAGTGAATATTGATAAACCTTTTCTGTTATTGATGAAATTAACTAAATTTTCATTTATAGCTTCTAGTTTGTTTAGTGGAAGTCGTTTAAATTCCTCTTGCAAATCAACTGTTGATGATGATCGTCTTCGTCCATGGTAGAATATCTTCTGGTTGTTCTGTGTCGTAATATGTAATCCTTCAATACTCGTCACACGTGATAAAGCAACGTATAATAATGATTGAGTATGACGTCGATCGTATTCATAAACAATTTTTAACATATATGTCATTAAATTATGTAGGACTAGGTAGATTATTTTTTAAATATCGTTAACTTAAAATATTCGTAACAATAATTCTATATAACTGTACATTTCCTCATTTTGGTATACTCCTAAACACATATACACACACATGCATGCATATAACGCATAACGCATAACGCATAACGCGTAACGCGTAACGAACATTTTTCCTACCGTGCCCAAAGAAGTTTCATGCATATAACGCATAACGCGTAACGCGTAACGCGTAACGAAAATTTTTCCTACCGTGCCAAAAGAAGTTTCACTTCAAAAAAGTAGCGATAATATTGACCGCTCAAGATAGAACAACCGCACTGATCAGCTGGTCATATAAGACTGAGTATATCAAAAGGTGTGTATCAATTTTAGGTTTAAAACGCTTTACATTATTAAAAGTTGAGATTAAAACAACCGAAATGCATCCAAAACGTTAAAATTTGTTGTAATTTAGTAATCGTGTTTGTTAATTATTAGCGGAAAAGACTGCGATAGAAATGCTAAACACATCCAAAAAGAGATTCTTGGATAAAGTAAATGCGACATGGTCTGAAATAATTCAGTGATTTTAATACAAGAGTGTCAGAAGGAACAATTGATGACTTCAGAATATGGCTACCATGAATAGCCAAATTAGAATAGAAGAAGAAGAATGCACGGTCCACTTAAGCGCGCGTTTGTGTGTGTGCACATTTAATTAAATTTAGCAACCTTTTCATTTTGACATGTGTAACATCAGGTAACACCACACGAAACTTATAAACCGGAACGGAACGAGATTACATGCATTGTAAATGTATTGCACACAGTTCGTTTGACGTCAACGAGCTGCACTATATCCAGTGAACTTTACTCCACTTTCGCTGAGAAATACAATTCCCTTTGCGCCAGTTTACAGGTTATGAGAAAAGAGCAGCCGGAATTTCATAAAGCGCTTCCGTTAACATGACCTGTGAACACGGTACAGAATTACGTTACCTCATAGCCTTACACATAACAACGTACTTATTACCCCCTCTCTTCTCTCTCTCGCAATGTATCTCTCGCTTTCTCCCTCTCTCCCCCACCCTCTCCTCTCTTATCTTTTCCCTTTATTTCATTCTTGGTTAAAATAAATATCTAAAATTTAGATTTGGAAGTTTAGATGAATTGTTTGCCCGTGTACGGCAGTACTGTTTTACTTAACGTCCTTTGACCGCATAGAAAGGAAATGTCACTATCTCTACAGTCTGACCCGAACTTTACCATAGTAACCTCAGTCAACCTGTTCTTATAACACGTAATTTTGCTCGAACATCATTATTAGGTATGTGAACTTCTTAAATTTACATTTCCATCTTTCACAACTTCGGCTGCTTCGACCTTTTAAAAATACAGGTCATACTGGTATGACCTTTGTTTTCATACCAGTTATCTTGAACCGTGGCAGCAGGTCACGATCGCTGTATTATATTTACATATGGAATGGGGTAAACGTGATCCTGATCCTAGTCTGTCGACATCATCAACGTCTCTCCAGAAGTGTTTATTTTGAAATTTTGTTGTGAGATATAGCAAATGTTGTGAGTCTTAGATAAAAATGTGAGGGTTTCCATATTAAACTCTACAGTGCACTAATGGATTTTAAATACTGTACACAGCCTTCTACTTTGACTCATGAACAGTTCCTCTTCCTATCCTGTCACAAATACTGTCGTTCCAGTATCTGCCCGTGTTAGCTTCAAGGTTGTTTTTCACATAGCGTCTTGAAATTTTTCCGTACATATTCTTAAGCTAGTACTACACTGGAACGCTGGTGTACATTGTTTAGTAGGCTATATACTGATCACACGGATCGTCGTCTTTAAACAGTGGAGTAAGTAATTCAACACCAGAAACGTAGTTAGTCACGACTTTTATAAGAGTTTCAATAAACAATAACCACTCGTATAGCCTACACCATACAGTTGACATATATTTATTGTTTGATACAACAAACAATAAATATTTTCTAATTATCACGTTACAATAAATAATACAAACCAACAACTACAGTATGTCTGCATGCATTAATTTATAATAATAGTAACATGTCTTGTCGCTTTGATTCGACTCACAACTAAAATTCAAAAAAACTCGTTCGGTGCTTCTGAAATTCACTTATATTTTGTATCGACGTAACGTTAGCAGGATGATCCAGATGCCGCTATATTCTTGAGTATTGTCGTAACGTTAGCACAATTATCCAGATACCGCAAAATTTTGGGTATCGTCGTACGTAACGTGAGCAGAATGATCCAGATGCCGCTATATTCCTGCGTATCGTCGTAACGTGAGTAGGATGATCCAGATGCCGCTATATTCCTGAGTATTGTCGTAACGTTAGCAGAATGATCCAGATGCCAATAGCGTAATGGACCACCGACTGGAAGGCGCAGAAAGGTCAAGAACATGTGCGAACGTTGTGTCATTCTGTTGCTTAAATAACGCGTGAAAACTGTCACGTATGTTAAATATCTTCACAGCGTAGCAATACTTATTTTTCTTTTAATTTGATTCGTTTGTATAACCATACCTACTTTCCTAAAAAATTATATTATAATCTAAGACGTTTTAGCAGGATACTACTCTTTCCTTTATTGTCTTCAACAATTAATTAGTCTCTACGGCTTAATAGGTGGAATAATATATTCCTTTCATACATTTAAATTATTAAGCTCGTAAATGCTAGTTACATCTGGCTACAATAAAAAAAGATTATAAGAATATTAAACCCACAGTCATAATTTACACTGAAGACTAATGAGAAAAGAGGAAATTTTAAGAGTCGAAGACGATAAAATACTTTGAGGCGTTTTGTGTAAAAGGTCGGTAGCAGTACGATGCGTCAAATTTGTAGCTGTTGAAAGTTTTAATCGCCATCACCTTTATCTTCACTTCAGAGGCTTAAGACCGCAGCCTGTTCTTTGCTTCACAGGAATGATCTCTTCCTTGGGAGAGTGAAGTATTTTCTAACAGAGAATTCTTAAATCACGGCCCGTTTAACAAGCTTGTTAACATCAATCCTACTTATGTTGCAGTCAACATACAACAGAGGTAACTGCGTAAATATTTTCTTATGACATTATTTCTGATCTTAAATGCGGTTTTCGAGAATAGAAATATTACAGAATAATTTTATGTTAAGTAAAAAGAACAGATAAAGGGATCTGAAATAAAATGTCAAATTAAATAAAGAAAATTAATCACTGAGCAGTTTAAGCCTTAAAGTGTGATATTAATACTGTTGCCACTGTGCTATGAACATTGTTACATTTGTACCTTTTGTTTTACTACATGATTGGCTAAAAATATTAGAATTGCTGTATATGTCGTCTCTAAAATTACGTCATAGGTCTGTCGTGCTTGCTTCAACAGTCAATGTAGAATCACTTTAAATACCCAAGAACATTTTTGTGTATGCTAAAGAAAAACTAACTTGCATGTATAAGTAAAAATGAAAGGTTTCAAAACAACCTTGTCAACTTTACCAACAGAAAGGTAAAATTTATATTTGCCTGAATGAATTATGTTACCTTGTTATGGCGTTGTAGTTCGGCGTTACGCACAGCGAGGGCAGGTTTTGTTTTGAATAAAAAATTCATCCACGTGTTGGGCGTTTACTCCGCCGTCGTGTGTGTGTGTGTGTGTGTGTAGTGCGTGAGACAAATCTACGGCGTCAACTGTTGTGTTGCGCAGTTTAGTAGGAAAACATGAATAAAGTTTTCAAAATAAAACTTTCCTGTTATTTTTATTTAAAAATAAAGTACTCTTATAGACGATAAATAAAAATAAATCATATATGTGCTGTTTCATGTATAGGTTACATATTTTGTTACAGAATATAGTCTAGTAATTGTCATTTTTTTAATTATAAGGATGTAACATTTTTTTAAGAGCGTGACAAGGACATGATTAATAAATTGAGAGAATGTTGTCATGTCGTCTAACATTTGATATTTTTGTATGGGCAGCAACCTTTACGGTACAGAAAAATTGACTCCTGAGACAAAGAAACAATTACAGATTTATTGTTCGGTTTAAACCAACTTGTTTATCGCTTTAATTCAACAGTTATATTTCACTGAACATATCCGTTAGTTACAATGTACACTTATCAGTAAATAACATTCAGAATCAGAAATCACTAGTTACTAATGAACAGAAATAGTTAACAATATCATACTGCACAGTATCCATACACTACACCGCTGTAACGCTCACGTTACGGTTTGAGCAATTCTTTATACCTTACTGTTTCGTCAGTACGACATAAAGCAACATGCCTAGTATACGTGACCCTTCTGACGTATGTACTGAGTCAGTGTGTTCCAGTAACGTCTGCATTGTTAAATTGACGCTTCGAAAATGTTTTCATTGCTCAATTAATTTTGAATTATGTGGAATTTCCTTATTAACGTTATTTCATACACGTAATATTGTGTGACTATAAAAACCACACGAGCCGTAGTTCAGGGCTCAGTTTTCGTCCTGTGGGTGACTATTCAGTGCAGTAAAACTGTTCATTAGGAAGCGGTATTATTAAAAGTGTTGAGTGTTTTAATGTTTACTTGTGTTGCGGACTACTGTTATTATTAAACTTAGCAACTTTTATTTTTGTTGTGACTTTGTTGCATAATTGTATAACTGGAAAGACTATTGTAACAGAAGTGCTACAAACTTAGAGAAATTGTAATGAAAATTGTAAAGTGTCGACTTCTTCGGCGTTCAATAATTTATTTCCCCGTCTTAAGATCATTACCTTTATGATCCTCATAACAATATTTATACAACTGTTTCAATAAAAGATTATTGCACAGCAAACGTTATTGATTTTAGTGGAATTTTCTTGTAACCACTGTTATTTTGTGAACAAAACTGCCATTTCAACACATCTAATCTTGTTGGAACAGCAGTAAAAATATATGCTCTGCGATTTATTGCTTTTCGTTTACAACAGAACACTAAGCTGCACTATGTTTGCTAGAAGATTGCAGATGTTTCTTTTTCTTCAGTATTGGCATTTCAACTATACTTTATTTTCATACTTGTGTTTTCAGCAACACACACTATGTGTTACACAAATTGTGCCATATTCTACTTTACAACAACTACAGTTTGGTTGTATTTAACCAAGATATGAAACAAAGAGAGAACATGTCAAATTGTTAGTATAGAAGACTGAATAATCAAGAACAAGTGAATAAATGGAAAAAAAGGATATACAGTAGTAAAATTAGATAAGAAACGTTTTAATAATATATAGATATATACTGTAAATACAACAGAAGAGTAGTCAGCATAAAAATCAGGTTTATATATATATAATATATATATAATATATATTATATATATAATATATATATATAATATATATTATATATATATATTATATATATAATATATATATAATATATATTATATATATATATAAAATATATATATATATAATATTGCAACGGAACACAGGATGATAAGCTATGTTGTTTGTATCAGAGCATTTTCTTGTTTAAATTTGTTTTATGTAATATTGTGTCTTTTAACCGTAAGTTTTGTATTTAGAAACGGATAAGCATGTAGGGCATACAAAACTCTTCATAGAAAGGTGTTCTATATTGTCATGTATTTTTTGAGTGAATTTGTGCGCGTGGATCAGGGTGTGAAAAACTCAATTGTAACTCTTATCAATGATAGGGTAATAAAATTTGTAGATAATTTCCATGCAGGCCTTTGCTAAATTATACAAAGTTTTTCAGGAAATTCGTATATCTGTTTGTTCCATCAATCATGTGACTTGGGCTTAGCCAATCAGAATACACTAAATTCAGTAAGCTTCATTCGTTGTAGAGTTAAGATGGTCACAGGTCTGCTTTAGCATCTGCAAGGGAAAGTTTTGGCTCAGTAGGCCAGTGGGTATGGCACCTGGCTACTAACCTAGAGGTCTCGGGTTCGATTCCCGGGCCCGCACAATAAAATCAAGGTGCGTTTTTCAGCCCCCAGCTCGACTCAGCCTGTTGAAAATGAGTACCTGGGATAACATCCTGGGGATAGTAATGGGCGGCAGAAGCGTAGTGCTGGCTACACTGCCTTCCTTCTATGTCGTACGGCTCACATAAGGCAGCCTACCCTGCCTTCTCCGAAGCTACTTCGGTGGTATACATGGGAGCCATTATTATTATATATTAAGTCATTGGAGGAACTACTCCTATTGTTAACCAAATGGGATAATGTTGACAGTCAAAATAACAGTAATAATATTAGTGAACCGGCTCGGAAACAATTTCAGCCACAACAACCACAAAATAACAAAAACAACCACAACAATTTAAAAACAAACCTAATTTCCAAAAGTTCAATCAGAGTAATGTATCGGCAATTACTAAATCAGACCATAACAAACAGTGTCGAAAATCTCATGTTTACAAAACTAGCAATAAGAATGTATACATTGCTTCAGGCCTATATTCTGAAGATATTAGAGATGAATTAAAATGTAATAAGTGTAGTGATGATGGTATGGAACGTGTTAGAAATAAGAATGAAAATGATATTGTTGTGAAAGCGAAAATTAATGGTTGTGTCGGAAAGGTATTATTTGATACTGGGGCGAAAATTTCTTTAATCAGCGAAAAATTCGTTAACAAATATAAACACCAATTTAAAGAAACACAGATCTTACCTGTCAGCAATACAATCGTCACTACACCCACCGGTGAATCACAAACTATTTATAACCAAGTACTTGTCACAATATGGTCACAAGATATGGAAATAGAAGTACCCGTTCTTATAGTGAAAAATCTAATTTATGATGTAGTATTAGGAACTGACACATTAAAAAGAATACACGCCAGAATTGATTTTAATAGCAAAACACTGACCTGCATAATTCAAAATAAGCTACATAATATTAGTTTGGGGCATAAGCAGAATAATATGAATGAATGCGAGCGGAAAGTTAATCTAGAGCAGCCAGCTGGTTATCGCATAGATAACGACCAACGAGCAGTGCACTAGTGATGAGCAGACCGCTTGTCAAGAGAAACAATTAATTAATTGTTTAAATAAACGTAAATCGATTTTAAAATCCTAGCAGTCAAGTATACACTACCGGATGAATTAAAAAATAGATTAAAATTGTTAAATCTTGAACAACAGAAGGACGCAAAATTAAGACAAATTTGCGAAGAAATACAAAGGCAAGACAACCCGAAATACAGAATCGACAGGGAAGTACTGTACAAAATAATCGACGGACAATGGAAGATTATGGTTCCTGATGATTTCGTAGAAGATTTAATGTGGGCTTCTCATGAAAGTCTTGCTCATGCTGGAGCTTATAAATGTTATTTGGCGATGAGAGAAGACTTCGTATGGTTGAACATGGCAAGGAAAGTTAGGTCTATTTTGCGAACATGTCACATATGCCAGACAGCTAAATACCCAAATCAACACACCTATGTGGAGATGGGTAACATAATTACCAAGAATAAGAATGATCAATTGTGTATCGATGTTTTAGGTCCGCTACCACGTGCAGCAAAGGGGTATGAAGAACCTGGTTGTTTGCACAGATGCATTTTCTAAGAACGTAAGTTTATGTGCAATTAGACGACCTACCACGATGGCAGTATTACATGTTGTATTAAATAAATACATTCCGAAATATGGTCCGGTGAAGATAATTCTATCTGACCAGGGTAAGCAATTCACCAACAAGAAGTGGCAGTCCGAATTAGAGATGCACAATATACAGTCAGTGTTGACAGCAATCCGGAGACCGCAAGGTAACCTCGCCGAAAGGGTCAACAGAGAGTTAGGGCGTCTGTTTCACACTTATTGTTAAACCAACCAGAGTAGGTGGCCGGATTATCTCGAGTTTTTCGAGGCGTCCATCAACCAATTGCCATACTTTATTTTCATACTTGTGTTTTCAGCAACACCCACTATGTGTTACACAAATTGTGCCATATTCTACTTTACAACAACTACGGTTTGGTTGTATTTAACCAAGATATGAAACAAGGAGAGAACATGTCAAGTTGTTAGTACAGAAGACTGAATAATCAAGAACAAGTGAATAAATGGAAAAAAAGGATATAGTAAAATTAGATAAGAAACGTTTTAATAATATATAGATATATACTGTAAACACAACGGAAGAGTAGTCAGCATCAAAAATCAGGTTTATATATATATATATATATATATATATATATATACTGTTAATTAACAGTATCATTAACAGTATAATAATACGGTCGATAATTAACATTCCTATAATATTGCTGAGAGCTATGATATCTACTACAACATGAAATATGGGTTTTTACAAGGATATAAAGGACATACATGGTACTTCATCAGTCTCAACATTGAAATTACTTTCGAAATCATACAAGAAATTGACACATGCTAAGAATAACCGCATCTTCCTACTTCGGTGCCGAGCAGAAGACGTCACACCTTCACACATTAATAACTATTTTAGGAAATTACATCGCACTTGTCATATTCACCATAAATATTACAAAGACTTTGAGAATGCTATTAATAGATTTAAGAAAACATTGTTAAATTTAGAAATTAAGAGCTCTAATTATAAGATCATTGGAACAGAAAGAACCATAGTGGAATGTAGAGATTACTGCAAAACAATTTTACCGCCCACAGTAATGGTAGAATTTGAAGAAAAACAAAAAATACTGCATGACCAAAAACATGAAATAATTAAAACCCGTCAAATAAATAAATTCAATAAATTACACAAAGAAACATGTAATATCATAGGTAATGAGAAATGGTTTGTGAACTTGACTAAAAAAGACATCCCCGTAGATATAAAACAATTCTTATCACTAGGACCCAAATATTCCATTCCATTTATAAATAACAAAATTCCGATAGAAAATTTAATTAGTGATGTAGAATACTTCATCCAACACAGTGTAATTGAAGAAAACAGGGAAGTAGTCAGAGGTCAATGTGTTAATGTGATTACAAATTATCAAAATCAAAATAAGAATAAAAATGGTATAAAACATAGGGATGTACTGATATTAAAAAAAACAAAACAATTCCTACGCTCCAACCCAGACATATACATAACTAAAACTGACAAAACAAATCAAACGGTAGCAATTGATAAAGATGAATATATAAAAAAAACTCAACAATTATTAAATGACCATAATACGTACAAAAAAGTTTCACGTAACCCCACACACAGCCTGATGAATGATACAAACAAGTACGTACGGTTCTTACAAAAAAACAAATACATAGATGAACATACTTGCAGAAAACTTGTGAATAACGCACCAACTTCCCCTAAGTTGTACTCTCTAGTAAAAAACCATAAGGATGGGAACCCAGTCAGACCCATAGTTTCGTTTTTAAATTCCCCAACATATGGATTAGCTAGACATCTTGCCACTATTCTAACACGTCTCTCCACCTACAAGTATAACGTGAAGGATTCATTTGACTTCCACGATAAGATATCCAATGTTCAATTACCCCCTGGGTATCAACTTATTTCACTGGATGTATCATCCCTTTTTACCAATATATCAGTACCAATAGTAACCAAAATTATTTCAGACAGGTTTGATGAACTCAGACCTCACACAAATATTCCTAAAAAACAATTCTTAGAAGCACTTAAGTTATGCCTAGAGAGGGGATATTTTCAATTCAACAATGAGTTTTATTTACAGTTATTTGGATGCCCAATGGGCTCACCAATAGCCCCTATCTTGGCTGATATATATCTTGAGTATATTCTTGATAAAAAACTTCCCACTGTACCATTTGATATACCATTCCTTTACAAATTTGTTGATGATATTATTACAGCAATACCGATCAATATGCAGAATATAATAATAGATACATTCAATGATTTTCATCCACGTATAGTTTTCACTGTAGAATTAGAAAAATCGGACAACACAATCTCATTTTTAGATGTTTTATTACTCCACCAAGCCAATGGTAAACTTGACACAAAATGGTGGCAAAAACCACAAACCTCAGGACGATACATTCATTACACGAGTCATTGTCCATACCACTACAAAATTAATGTTGCTAAAAATCTGATAAATCGTGCACACAGACTTACAACAGACATCTACAAAAAAGAAATTGATAATAGACTAGTAGACTTATTGCTAACAAATGGGTACCCCCACAAGATAATTTGCAAAATATTGCGAGAAAGTTACAGACATAATCATAATATGGTAGATAACACTAAAACCCAAATAAATAACTTAGACGTGACTAATAACCAAATAAATGGTAATACACCTGTAGGACAGAATACAACATCCAGTAATCAAGATAACACTACTACAACTAAACAATATTTTTCCCTTCCATATGTCAAATCATTATCAGAAAGACTTTCCAAGATCCTCACTAATGCTAATCACAATACAAAAATAGCTTTCAAAAACGTTAACACTATCAATAATAAATGTTTTACGCATACTAAAGACAGGGATGAAATAGAACTAAGATCCAACATAATATATGAAATACCGTGTGAAGAAAACTGTGGAAAAAAATATTACGGTTGTTCTGAACAGTACTTTAAAAGACGTATTTATCAACATAAATATAGCTGCCAGAAAGTAAATACAAACAGACCTGATCCCACGGCCCTAACACAACACGCCCGTACACACGGTCACTCGTTTCAGTTTCACAAAGCTAAAGTAATTCATGCAGAAAGTAATCATTTTAAACGGCAATTCTTAGAAATGCTAACAATAGAGAAGAATAAACACCTTTCAGTTAACAAGAAAACGGACGTACAAAGTCTTAGCAAGTGTTATTCTAATCTTATTCACTCTTTTTAAAATGGACAATAGTTTACAGGTATAGGAATACTGAACAACTTTCTAGTTAGGTACTATTAAAATTTTATATCGCTGGCAGTCTATCAGGTAACTACATAACGCTAACACTATACAATTGTAATGTGTTATATGTGTATAAGTATGGAACTGTGATAAGTGTTTAGTGTAATGTGGTTGCTGTAGCTCATCTCACAGTTAATGTAAGTAAATAGTTATAGTAATGTATGACTTTACACACACCTATACACACTTACAAATAATATAATTGTAGTAAGACTATATTTTAATGTTGTAGGCATGATTATGAGAAGAATAAATCTCGAAACGTCGCAAAACTGAGTTTTCATAATTAATGACCGAACCTCAAAATCATTAACAGTATAATAATACGGTCGATAATTAACATTCCTATATATATATATATATATATATATATATATTGCAACGGAACACAGGATGATAAGCTATGTTGTTTGTATCAGAGCATTTTATTGTTTAAATTTGTTTTATGTCATATTGTGTCTTTTAGCCGTAAGTTTTGTATTTAGAAATGGATACGCATGTAGGGTATACCAAACTCATCATAGAAAAGTGTTGTATATTATCATGTATTTTTTGAGTGAATTTGTGCGCGTGGATCAGGGTGTGATAACGTTTGATCGCGATATCTTCCGCGGTAATTAACCGATCGACGTGAAACTTTGACAATGAATTGTTTATGTAAATAGCTCTAATTTATGTGTACTCTATGGTTCATAACTATTTTAGAAATATGGTTTTCTTAAGTGAAGAAAAACTCAATTTTAACTATTATCAATGATAGGGTAATAAAATTCGTAGATAATTTCCATGCAGGCTTTTGCTAAATTATACAAAGTTTTTCAGGAAATTCGTATATCTGTTTGTTCCATCAATCATGTGACTTAGGCTTAGCTAATCAGAATACACTAAATTCAGTAAGATTCATTTGTTGTAGAGTTAGGATGGTCACAGTTCTGTTTTAGCATCTGCAAGGGAAAGTTGTGCCCGGTGAAGAGAGGTGTTCTCTCACGAATATAGAAATATCATATATAAAATAAACTTTGGTAATTCTTAACGAAGTTTTCCGTTAAGAACCGAGTGGGTAAAATATTTAGATAAAAATTATAATATAACATAGTGCTGTTTCGTGTTAGTTTCAGATATCCGCTTAGGGAATATAACGACACTTCAAGATATCGTGGAAGGTGTACATTAAATGCACCGCATTAATTAATACCCATATTAATCCTGAGATTAAGAAAATATAAAGTATAAATTAATAATAAACTGGACGAGTAAAATTTATAATCATTGTGAGTGAACAATTTATGAAGAGACTAATTAATGTTAACAGTCAAACATAACAACGGGGCTCATTGAAATATCGCCGCTGGAGCCGCCTGCCGTAGAAGAGGACGACAAGACGAAGAGGACACCAGGAAGGAGTGACGCTGTAGAAGAGGACGACAAGACGAAGAGGACACCAGGAAGGAGTGACGCTGAAGAAGAGGACGCCAGGACGGGAGCGACGAGAGGAGAGGAGGACGTTGCAGCAACCAAGTAAAATAGATTTATATTATCGAACAATACAAACTATTATTGCTATTACCAATACATGACAATATATGATACAGTATAAATCTTTAAAAACTATATTGGCGTCTATAGTAAATAATTTTTCATCTCTTCCATAATAGACTTATTTGTGATTTTTATACACTCACTATATCCTTATTAGTATAATCAAATTTGAACTGTTGCAATATATACACATCAGGATAGTAGATCTAGAGGATGACCGAGGACGACTCCTAGGATCAGGTTATTGAAGTCATGAAGATTAACGTTTGTGGTTGAGAGATTAGTGAAAATAAAAATCATGAAAATTATGTAAGAAGATATCGGATACAGCAAGGAACATAGAAAGCTATGAACCTCATTACCACTCCACTAAATTTATGAGGTTAAATTTCAAAGGTTTTTATTCCAATAGGAAAACACACACACACACACACACACACACACACACACAAATTTGTATACATATATATATATAAATTGTGATGTTTTCAATTTGTTTCTTCTGCAAGTAGATAATATTGAATATTCTTTTTAACACCTGACGCACGTTTCACTGAAAAATATCAGTATCATCAGAGGTTTCTAAGTGAATTAATAGCAATCAATAATTCTATTAATATAAAATTAACGAATAATCGAATTTGTATCGATTTTAATGTAAAATAAAATAACATAACTGATAATCGATTTAGGTCGATTAGTTAACGATTGTTTTAATGTTTGTTTTCTTCAGCAGCTGTTTTCTCGGTTATATTTGAAATTTTGTTTATATTTTATTCATTTTTATTTTTATTTTTTAGTAAATTTATAATTTTAAATAGATCGTCTTGTTTTGTTTTTATTTGGGTTTGTTCTTTAATTAAAAATTTATTGTTATTGTGTTTGTAAATGTTAAGATTTTCCCAAATAATCATTTTTTGACCTTTTTGTATGTTTTTAATTAATTTTATATTTTCAATGTTTGGAAACTGGTGGTTATTATTTAGACAATGTGTGGCTAAATTAGATTTATAAATATTTGGTTTTAAATATGCATTGCGGTGTTGAACGAATCTATCTCGTAGTTTTTTCTTCGTCTGGCCCACGTAAAATTTATTGCAATCTGGACATTCTATTTTATATATTCCATTTTTATTGTGAGTATTGGATTTAGTTTTAGGTTTTATTTTATTAAAAATTATATTATCTGTGTTATAAGATATTTTTAAATTAGTATCTTTAAATATTTTATTTAGTTTTTGAGTTATATTTCCGTAATAAGTGAAGGTTGTATATTTTTTATTATTATTAATAGATACATTTTTAAATGTAGTGTTTTTAGGAATTTTATTAGTGATTTTATGTTTAATTTTATTTTCTAATTTATTAATAGTTTTTATTTTGTATCCATTTTTAACTGCTATTTGTTGGATAATTTTTCTTTCTTTGTTTCTTTCTGTGTTATTTAATGGGATCCTAAGCATTCGGTAAATCATGGAATTAAATACTGCCATTTTGTGTTGGGGAGGATGATTAGAAGTATTTGGTATTACTAAGTCAGTTTGAGAAGGTTTCCTGTATATTGCGTACTCAAAATTTGTTTCATTTTTCTTTATTGTTAAGTCTAAATAATTTAATTTATTATTAGATTCATCTTCTAACGTGAATTTTATTTTAGAATGTAAATTATTTATGGAGTTGAATATTTTATTTATATTTATACCATTGTTTTGGGAAATGTACAGAGTGTCATCAACGTATCTAAAATAACATCCTAATGGGTCGTTTAATTTTATTATATTTATTATTTGTTCGTCGAGTTTTTGTAGGAAGATTTCTGATATGATAGCGGAGGTTGGGGCTCCCATAGCAAGGCCATCTGTTTGATAGTACAATTTGTTGTTGTATTGAAAATAATTTTGATTTAAAATTATTTTTAAAGTATTAGTTAACTGTTTAATGTATGTGTTACTTTCGTTATTTGTTTTCAGATTATTTATTATAATATTTATAGTTTCTTCAATGGGAATGTTTGTATACATGTTTGATATGTCGAATGAATATAATTTTGTATTTCTGTTTACTTCTACGTTTATTAGTTGCTCCGTGAGTTCGATACTATTTTTTATATTGTGTTTTGCTGGAAGTTCAATTTTATGTTTTAAGATTTGAGTTAATAATTTTGATATTTTATAATTTGGTGCGGTCCTAGCGTTTATTAAAGGTCTGATAGGTTTATTGATTTTGTGTAATTTTATTAAAGAATTTAATTTTGGTGCACAAGGATTATCCATTTTATATTTAAAGGAGTCTTTAGGATTTATGATTTGGTTACTATTTTTTAATATATTTGTTATTTGTGTTTGATATTTATTTGTGGGATCTTTATTTAATGTTATGCAATTATTATTAACTATAAATTCTTCTGTTTTATCGTCTAAATCTTTCTGAGAAATTATTATTGTACTATTACTCTTATCAGCTTTGGTTAAAGTGAGGTTATTAGTCGTTAGTTTCTGTTTTATGTTATTAATGGTTTTATTTTGTTTATTTTTATTTAACCGAGAAAACAGCTGCTGAAGAAAACAAACATTAAAACAATCGTTAACTAATCGACCTAAATCGATTATCAGTTATGTTATTTTATTTTACATTAAAATCGATACAAATTCGATTATTCGTTAATTTTATATTAATAGAATTATTGATTGCTATTAATTCACTTATAAACCTCTGATGATACTGATATTTTTCAGTGAAACGTGCGTCAGGTGTTAAAAAGAATATTCAATATTATCTACTTGCAGAAGAAACAAATTGAAAACATCACAATTTATATAATTACTGCAAGAAACATCGAGTTACTTATACAGAAAATGATGGATGAAAACACCATACAAGGTGATGTAACTCATTCCTATAACCAATTTATTAAACGTAAAAAACAATTAATTAATTGTTTTGGAAACATATATTTTAACAAAAAATGCCTACACCTTAATATTTTTCCAAAATACACAAAAATAATAGTAAAAAACAACAATAACAATAAAGTAAGCAAATATATTACTCAAGCCCAATATAAATGGATTAAAGACGAAATATCAAATAATTACAGAAAAATCGACTACATTAATAAACAATTAATTAATTTACATCTTCTTTTAGCCAACACACTTGATTATCATACATGGAATAATAAATATATGAATATGCTTAAAATACTAAATAAACACAAAACAATTAAATTTAACACAATCAATAAAAAACTTAAAAATCTACTAATAAATAGTACACCTAAAGAAGATAACCAAAATTTACACACATTAAATAATAACCACACTTTTTACCCAAAATTCGTAAATTTATCTAATATTAAATTCACGGAAAACGAAATAGCTACCCTAGAATCATCAAACAAAACAAATCTTAAAAATGTAAACAAATATGTAATAGATAATATCATAGTCGAAACTGAAAACGCAATTAATAATGTAGAACAAGAAAAACAAGATAAAATAAGAACAGAAGCTTCAATGGAAATAATAAAATATATCAAAAAATATAATAACCAAAATCATCATATTAAAAATAAAAATAAACAAAATAAAACCATTAATAACATAAAACAGAAACTAACGACTAATAACCTCACTTTAACCAAAGCTGATAAGAGTAATAGTACAATAATAATTTCTCAGAAAGATTTAGACGATAAAACAGAAGAATTTATAGTTAATAATAATTGCATAACATTAAATAAAGATCCCACAAAAAATATCAAACACAGATAACAAATATATTAAAAAATAGTAACCAAATCATAAATCCTAAAAACTCCTTTAAATATAAAATGGATAATCCTTGTGCACCAAAATTAAATTCTTTAATAAAATTACACAAAATCAATAAACCTATCAGACCTTTAATAAACGCTAGGACCGCACCAAATTATAAAATATCAAAATTATTAACTCAAATCTTAAAACATAAAATTGAACTTCCAGCAAAACACAATATAAAAAATAGTATCGAACTCACGGAGCAACTAATAAACGTAGAAGTAAACAGAAATACAAAATTATATTCATTCGACATATCAAACATGTATACAAACATTCCCATTGAAGAAACTATAAATATTATAATAAATAATCTGAAAACAAATAACGAAAGTAACACATACATTAAACAGTTAACTAATACTTTAAAAATAATTTTAAATCAAAATTATTTTCAATACAACAACAAATTGTACTATCAAACAGATGGCCTTGCTATGGGAGCCCCAACCTCCGCTATCATATCAGAAATCTTCCTACAAAAACTCGACGAACAAATAATAAATATAATAAAATTAAACGACCCATTAGGATGTTATTTTAGATACGTTGATGACACTCTGTACATTTCCCAAAACAATGGTATAAATATAAATAAAATATTCAACTCCATAAATAATTTACATTCTAAAATAAAATTCACGTTAGAAGATGAATCTAATAATAAATTAAATTATTTAGACTTAACAATAAAGAAAAATGAAACAAATTTTGAGTACGCAATATACAGGAAACCTTCTCAAACTGACTTAGTAATACCAAATACTTCTAATCATCCTCCCCAACACAAAATGGCAGTATTTAATTCCATGATTTACCGAATGCTTAGGATCCCATTAAATAACACAGAAAGAAACAAAGAAAGAAAAATTATCCAACAAATAGCAGTTAAAAATGGATACAAAATTAAAAACTATTAATAAATTAGAAAATAAAATTAAACATAAAATCACTAATAAAATTCCTAAAAACACTACATTTAAAAATTCATCTATTAATAATAATAAAAAATATACAACCTTCACTTATTACGAAAATATAACTCAAAAACTAAATAAAATATTTAAAGATACTAATTTAAAAATATCTTATAACACAGATAATATAATTTTTAATAAAATAAAACCTAAAACTAAATCCAATACTCACAATAAAAATGGAATATATAAAATAGAATGTCCAGATTGCAATAATTTTACGTGGGCCAGACGAAGAAAAAACTACGAGATACATTCGTTCAACACCGCAATGCATATTTAAGACCAAATATTTATAAATCTAATTTAGCCACACATTGTCTAAATAATAACCACCAGTTTCCAAACATTGAAAATATAAAATTAATTAAAAACATACAAAAAGGTCAAAAAATGAATATTTGGGAAAATCTTAACATTTACAAACACAATAACAATAATTTATTAATTAAAGAACAAACCCAAATAAAAACAAAACAAGACGATCTATTTAAAATTATAAATTTACTAAAAAATAAAAATAAAAATGAATAAAATATAAACAAAATTTCAAATATAACCGTGAAAACAGCTGCTGAAGAAAACAAACATTAAAACAATCGTTAACTAATCGACCTAAATCGATTATCAGTTATGTTATTTTATTTTACATTAAAATCGATACAAATTCGATTATTCGTTAATTTTATATTAATAGAATTATTGATTGCTATTAATTCACTTAGAAACCTCTGATGATACTGATATTTTTCAGTGAAACGTGCGTCAGGTGTTAAAAAGAATATTCAATATTATCTACTTGCAGAAGAAACAAATTGAAAACATCACAATTTAAATAATTACTGCAAGAAACATCGAGTTACTTATACAGAAAATGATATATATATGTACTGCTGTTAAAATGCAACACAGTACATAAGAGGAAAATAATAAATTTTGAAAGAAAAAAGATACAAATTTAATAATAACTGGAACATATGTTTTAAAATGTAAACAAAAACATTGGGACTATCGACTCACCAGTCAACATAGAGGTAGATTCCTATATAAGATAAAACAGTATTAAGTTATATGTTCTGAAAAGAATATATGAAATTGGAATGAATGTTATAATAAGAGTAAATAGTAATAAAATTATAATTTAATAAATACCAACTGGAATTACGAATATTAGAGATAAAATAAATATATTTAATAAGAAATAGAAAAGTTATATATGTTTTTAATAGGTATATGATAAAAAGATGTAATGAAAGTAGGGAATTGTTAATGTGGCAAATTTGTAAATTATTAGGGATTGTATTGTATAGAAATGAAAGGAAATATGTTAGTCTAAAATTATTTTTAATAAGAGTACCATCAGGAGTCTTGAATTATATTGAATAAGAGTTACATGCTGAGTCTAAATTTATATCTAATAAGAGTTACATAAGGAGTCTAAATTATATTCAATAAGGATAACATGAAGAGTCTAAAAGAGTGATATGTAAATTAATATTTGGTAGCATTTAAATAAATCAAATTTGTACATCATCCAGTTTAATGTTATATGTAAACGAAGAAACAGTAAAGGAATTTAATTTGTTATACCAGAGTTTTCGATTATCAATTTAATAAAGTAAACAATCAGGAGGAGAGATTTAATATTGAGTTTAATAAAATAAAATAATATTCAATAAATAAATAATATTACAAGAAATTTAAACATGTCCTTAATAGAACGCCGATAGAAGAGGGAAATCCTGGACTGAAGAATAGTTTGAGTCCATAAAATATAATTAAGTATTCCGAGGAGATATCTGTTTTGCAGTCGTCATAGAAAACAACATTCAGCGGTAAAACCAATAAGAAATTCGTGTGGAGGAACAGATCGCCAAGCCTGATATTGCTTTTGAAAATAATAAACATCAACCAGAAGTGAACCCGTGGCAGCTGGAAGAATTCAGAATCAGTCAAGTTACATTTGTAGGGTAGATATTTTTTACATTGTTATTTATGAAAATATTACTTACTAACTTTATTTGGTTTGGTTTAAAGAAAAGAAGATATTATATACAATCGTAAAGATGATCAAAAAGCTTAATAATCATTAACCCTGAGAGAGAGTTTCTTTTCATGTACTGATAAACAAAAAAACATAGTAACGGTAGTTACATATTATAATTACAATACCGGTAATATAAATAACAGTACATTAATGGCTGGTCCAACGTGGAGCAGATCTTAATTACAATACTAGTAATTAATTACAGTACTAAATAAAAAATCACAGTACATTAATGACGCAACCAACGTGGTGCATATAATAAATATTATATCAGTAAATAAACACAGTACATTAAATATACACATACACACACACATATATACTTTGCAACGGTACAAATTGTACGACCAATGTACGCCTACTAGGCTGCATATGTAAATTACACCATAATATTTATAAGAAACCTTAGTTCTGGTGCATGCTTGTTCGTGTGTTGAACACATCTCTAATACTTTTACATACTCAACCACGCCGTGGGATGTGAGCTTGCTCGAGTTACGTCCAAACACTACGTCACACGTAAAGATTAAATTTTCAGAGAGGAAGGACAGTATTTTTAGGTGAAATGATTGGAATGAATTTAAAATCATTTACATTGCGTTTAATTTAAAAGTAAATCTGAAACTTTTAAAAGTGTGTGCCCTTTTTTGTAAGCGTGCATGTGTTATAAATTATAATCATTATATTTACAATTACTTATTTTTTTTATTTTTTTGCGTACCGTGTCACTTATTATATGATTATATAATTACCTTATTATCCACTCTAGCGATACAAAGTTTCGTCAGTTATGACGCGTTTCGGGACTAAGTCCCATCCTCAGATAACACTTAATTAATAAACTAATACATTAAAATCGAAACCATGATACTGGTCAAGTCAAAAATAAAATAGTATAAGTTACAAATCGCATGTGATATGTTTTACTAACCACGGCCGGAGCTCCCGCATGCGTTCACCCACAACCGCGATCGTCACGCGACTGGTCAAAGATTAATCCAAACTGATTGCAGTGTCGAACAAGTAATTTGACGCAAAATTTATCTGGTCATTTAGTAAACTGTTTTTAGTGGTACTATCTTTTAAAGCTTTATAAATTTCAAATTCCTCCAGACTATTCATCCGTTTACACTTTTTACAAAAATGCAACGCTGTTAAATTTTCTTCGAAGCTCGTATATTTATGTCCGCTTGACATTAAATGTTGTGCAAAATTGGACTTAGTATTACTTGGCTTAGGAATATGTTCTAAAAATCTTTTATAAAAACATATGCCTGATTGACCGATATAGAACACATCACAATCATCACATTTTATTTTATATACACCACATTTCTTTTTTAATGGTAATTTGTTTGTGTTTTTGAAATAATTTCCTAAATTATTATTTGTTTTAAATGATAAAATATAGTTATTATTTTTCAGAACGGTTCTTAAAATATTTGGCATAACACCTGTGAAATTAGCAGAAAGATATTTATAATTTGTATTACTTGCTTTTATACAGTTTGAATGTTTATTTTCTAAACGTTTCCTATGTCTATTAATTATTTTGTCAACTATTGTAGATTTATACCCGTTATTTATTGCTATTTGTTTGATAGTGCTAACCTCATTCAAGTAATCCTCCTTTTCGAGGGGAACATTTACAAGTCTGTTGACAAGACTGTTAAATACTGCCATTTTTTGTGTAACGGGATGATGTGAATCAGTGTATTACTGTGTCAGTACTAGTGTGTTTTCTAAAGATTTTGTATTTTAAATTATTCCCGTTATTAATACAGTTAGGTCTAAAAAATTGATACTTTTGTTGTTTTCGATCTCCATAGTAAATTTTAATTTGTTATGAATTTTGTTTAGGTAATTTTTAAATAATTCTATTTGTCTGGCATTCCCGTTAAAAATAATAAAGGTATCATCAACATATCTGGAATAATGGATGATTTTATTGGCGAAATAATTATCTTTTAAAATTTTTGTATTTTCTAAATGGTTTAGATATAGGTCCGCCAGGATGCCAGAAAGTGGAGATACCATGGCAAGTCCTTCATTCTGTTTATAATATGCATCTTCAAATGAAAAATAGTTTTGATGAAGAATGGTTTTTAGTATCATCATCAGTTGGTCAACTTTCTGTATTTCTAAAGAACCTTTATTCATTAAATTATGTCTGAGTAAAGTTAATGTTTCATCAATAGGCACATTAGTGTATAAATCTACTATGTCGAATGATACTAGTTTGTGGTTTGGTTGAATTGTAACGTGGTTTATATTTTTGATAAAATCCTTATAGCTTTTTACACTCCGATTATTTTCTAAGTTGGTGTGCTCTCTGATGATTTTTACTAAGGTTTTTGCTATTTTATAACCGGGAGCAGTTGTAAAATTATGTGCACACAAGGAATTTAAATGCTAAGCGTGTCAATGAAATTTTTATTTGAAATTCCTTACTTTACATTCTTGAATAAAAATACCGTCTCCATTTTACTATTTACAATTTACATAACTTCTTTACACATTTGTACTTTTTAAATGTTCTTTATTATGTTCTTTGCTTCATTACTGCCTCTGTTTTTTTAATTAAATAATTTACTTTATTGTCATCTGATACCGTAGACCACCACTATACCCAGGTTTGTGTCCATGGCGGTACATGTACAACGGTTACGTATGCTTGTGTGGGTGGGTATGTGTGTTTGGAAACTTATTGTTTAAGACGCTTGTTTTTATGAAGCGTCTTCATTATAAATTTAGCCCGAACATTACAGATAAAAAATAACAAGTTAACATTACTTCGCCTCAAACAAAAAGAAAACGTATTAAGTGTAGCGTGGAAGTGTGTAGGGCATAGCAAGTCGAGGTACTTTGATTTCATTGGTAGGCGTTTGAAATTAAATATTCGAACATGTCTGTTGTTTTCATTTTTCTATCAATGCTAGTTATTCGAATGCAGAAAATTTACAAAAGGTGCACGTGGTATTAGCACAGCCTGTTATTTTGGAACCCAACAAAGTCATATCACTGGTAAAATATTCGTTCACGGGGATAAAAGTACAACGGTAATAAAAAACTGGATCGCGTTAAATCGATTTAGCTGGCTGCGGATGAAATTAAATCTCATTTCACGGATGATTCTATTTTACCGGCTGATTCGCGGGCCTGTGACTAAAATATTCAGCCCGCTTTTTGTTTTCCGCGTCGTTCATAAAACACTGCCTAAGAGGAGTATTCAATTACAGTCACAAGGAAATTGCATTTGTCTACCAGAAGTAACAGTTTTTGGTATTTCGTGAATATAGAACCTTTTTTTTTAACAAATTGGTTTTGTGTGTATGTGAGTGGGCATGCCCGCTCATACGTCTGTTCTTATGATCATCATAGAGATTAACCTAATAATAGTAAATGAAATTCTACAGCACGTTACGCCTACATGAGACGTGACTGAACTTTTGAAAATTCTTTACGAATAAGTTTTTCTACGCTCCGTGTACAGTTGATGCTTTGTTTTGGCTTTAGATTTTGAGGATATGGTCTACTATTATATATATTTTTTTAATCAAACACTTTGGCTACATCATGTAAAATTGGTAATCATACCATCATATAACGCATTAGTAATAGCCATACAAAATCTGGGTGCACTGTGAGTAGAAAAAAAAGAATACTGTCCAGTGACGTAATGTCTAATGTTTTACGTACGCCCCGTTACGTTAGTTCTACTGCATTAGTCTAGTGATTAAATATCTATTCATTACACAAGTACATAATAATTACAAGTACATAGTTCATTACAGGGCTACATAATGGTTATTTTAATTTATAAATTTGTTTTTACATATTACGTGTGAATAAAGTGAAATGAAGTAACAGTTTAATTGTTTTAGTAATTTATTTACTACAATTTAAAAGTACTAAACAATATTATGAATTATACCTATATTTCTTACACATCTACATTTTCTCCTCTACCTCGCCGTTTTTTAGTTTAGGCTGTAACTTAGCAAATTTACGTAAACTTCAATTTCTTGGGGCCTTTGTAATTCTGATAATTTTCCACCACTGCTTCCATTTGCCTTTGATTTACTTGGTACCTTCTTTCCACTGGATGTGGTACATGGAAGTTATTGTTAAAATCGTATCTTTTGGTCTTTCTTTATAAATTCCAGGAACTTCCAAGTGGGTGCGTGGGGAGGGGGTCTGTTGAAAATTTTAATGCCACCCCTCTACGGCACTTTGTTAGCAACTAAATCAGAAACAGTTTATATTGTAAGTAAGCTCGACTCCTGCCTCTGTGGTGTCCACTTATAAATATTTATGTATTTTTGTATAATAACGTTCTGTTGGTTCCATTACGTAAAGTACGTTTGTGTACAAACTTTCAAACTCAATTTACAGTATATTTGATTCATTTGGACAATTTACACAATTATGTATTTTGTTCATTGGAACTTTTGTGGAATTGGACATTTTGGTAATTGGGCTTTCCCCACTTAAACCTACTGGCCTGAAACCAATATTTTCTCAATGGGGAAATGCAGAAGAATAAAGGAGAAGATGGTTCGGCATCTTCATTTAGGTAGACGATACTTACGGTGTTGTATAGAAGATCTAATAGACGAGTTCTCTGATGTCAGAATACACAACTGTACCACGATAGGCCAGGCACCAGCTGTCAAATACCGCGAGTAAAAATATACATATTTTGGAACTATAGGAAAATTATTATCACTGCAATGACCAAGTGATAACTTATGTAAATATTACGTAATCTACCTGAAAAAATTGAGTAATTTTAAAAATTTCTTAATACTTCTAAAACGCGAAAAAGGATATTCCGAAACAAGACAGAAACCCTAATTTACAATCATAACTGTCCTCTCATAGCTGTATAGCTCGGAATGCTGGGTATCAAGGCAAGTAGAGTTAATACCTTGATAAACGAAAAGAATAGGGTTCTTGCGTTGTGGACTTCTGACAATTATAAGTGATAAAAAGTAGAAATTTAAGTGTGCGAAAGCATATCTCAAACAAATCGGCAGTAACAAGCCTGTTTGTAGCATGTTATAAATTTTTCCAAAACTTTAAATTCTGTTTAAAATCAAACTACAACATTCAGACCCAGAGGATACATTGCTCATGTAACTAATTTGATTGCAACAAAACACATTAATAAGTTCGCTTTTACTCAGTGGTTTTATCCCCCCCACTCACTCTCCCCCTTCTCTCTCTCTCTCTCTCTCTCTCTCTCTCTCTCTCTCTCTCTCTCTCTCTCTCTCTCTCTCTCTCTCTCTTCTTCTGTGTAAAAGATAATTTTCGTAACCTAATTGCCGTGGCTGAGTAACAAAACCTTCTTCAGCATTTTATGGGGCTATAACTTATCATCCCTGCGTGTGGTGATGGCAGTAATGTAAATTTATCACAGTCTTCCACATTTTATTGTTTGTGTATTGTTTTTTGTCTGTTTTTTTATACCTACGGTTTTCAGTTGCTCAGCGTTGTAATGTGTAAAATTTTAATATCAACAGCTGATTAACGATTTAGCTGATTGTAATTTGCGCGTGTATTTTTTGAAGAGTTTTCCCATCGTTCAACAAAGCGTATAGGCGTCTGACACGCGATAGCTGATAATGTGTTGTTTACACCATTGGAAATTTTGTTGTTTGTGACCACTGTTGGTACTGGTTGCTAATACTGTAGGCTCCGAACACGTGGGATTTGAAATGAGGATAACATAAGATAATTTTTATTAGTTTCTTCCACCTTATTTTATGTTTAGCTGTTATTGTATTCAGTTTCTACCGCTCTATCCAATGTCAACAACTCAATTATTGTAAAAATACCCAACCATATTTCGTACCCAGTGCTTTTGTCTGTATAGTTAATCTTATATTCATTGTTTAAAGTCGTCAATGTGCGACACGGAGTGTTTAAGATAATTTTTATACCTTGTATAACACAATATATGTTTCTGATATGCACTAGAAATTTAAAATAGACACAATGCATTGGTAATACATAATACATAATACATAATAGATATAATACATTGGTAATTTATAGATTTTTTTTTTTTACTTGTAACTATGTTCGGCGATATTGATGCAGAACATTTTAACAACATTTTTAGTATCAATCTATTGTGTCTGAATTGAGACAGCACTACCTGAGTTCTTAGTTCATTGTATGTAGTTTGTTTCTCTACATTTCGCTTCGCAACGTGCTACAACGTTTCAGATTTTCAACGTCGGCTTTTGGTCCAACCAAAACTTTTCCTCTACGTCTTTCTCCAAGATTTCCCTGTTAATGCGTATTTTCAGCATGTTGGTCTACTCTGACATGCAGTTTTTAACTTTAAAATTATTCCATAATTTAATCATACTATATTCTGAGAGCTGTTTTGGTAAATCTATTTACTGCGAAAGTGAACATACTAAAAGTAAAGTTTTTGCTAAATGCAATTGGAGTTTACTGGGAAACTGTAAGGAAACATACAAAAAGTGAAATAGGAACATTTTGCTTACAACACATCGACACGTTCTTACTGAATACGGAGAAAATTTTTAAAATGCGAAATGCACACTAAAATTGAAGATATTACATGTTTAATTAAGAATAGGTGAATAGAGAAATTTGGGGCAAAAACGTTTTCTCAAAAGGAATGATTCATTGTTTCTGCGGATATCCGAAATACTGTAGACGCTAATAAAAACCAACACTGTTATGAATGATTTAGCCGCAGATGGGGAACATTTTCTTGAGGCGACAGATTGGCGTACGTTATCGAAGAAAGGACGGCACACATTTCGTCCTCCCTGAAAGTGGTATTTTTACTGAACGTCATGAATACGTAAAAGTCATAATATCTAAACAGTGAACGATTAGTGTAATATAATATGTTACAATTCAATTAATTATAATATTTAAGGCAAAACACAACATGGTAAACGAATGTGCCCGTAAGAAAAGTTTCAGTAAATCAGGCTGCTGAAGCTACAAAGTACTTAGCAAGAGCTTCAAAATAGTAGTTTCGATTATTAAGGGAAGTCCACCTTCGCAGTCCGACCAAAACTTTCTAGGAACTATACAACATATACTGCCTGAATATGACAGTATGACCAAGCTCAAAATAATTTGTTTTGTAACTAATATATAGTTTCACAGTAATGAAACCACTGAAACTTAATTATTCCTAGTTTAAACGCACTGTACCAAATAGTTACCAATAAAGGTGGTCATATTTCATATTAAATATGTGCATTTCTAAGACAAATGTAAACAAAATTTGATGAGTGCAGAAAGTGTAATATGTATAACATAAACATTGTGCAGGTCGTTTTACGAACCGGCGATTAAATACGAAAAAAAAACCGCAATACTGTATATTTGTTATATTATATAAATAATAATAACGCGCAATTGTTTAGCTGTTTCTGTGTTTAACGTTTAACGAAACGGCGAAATTTAGTTCGCCGTGGGACATGCCAGCGCATTCTGGTGTTCGCCTGGTTCACCTTGAAGCTGGTTTCAGTACTGCGTTATACCAACCGTCTTGTTCTGTCTCGTTTCGTCACTCACATAGTCAACATCACGTACCTCTTCGACAGAACGGAGTCTATTTTTTTGTAAGGATTCTATCACCCAGCATGGGTAGATAAACTCGCACAAAACTGCGGTAAGTTGCATTAACACATATATTATGCGTTTCGTAAAAAAATAAAATGTACATTTCAATATAGTAAGTGTGAAAGGAAGTTGTTAATTTTACAACCGCGTGGCGTATATCAGAGGTAGTCAATATCCAATATACATATCTGAAGTATTCAATATAACCCATATAGTAATTAAGAGACAATATTTGTCGGTATCACTGTAGTGGTGTAAAATCCTGCTATTTTGGCGGATGTGATAGTTTTTCAAATGTAATAACACGTGCTAGTGCATAAATAGACAGGTTACAGTGTGTCAAACTTTTGCCCACATGAGCATAATCATACTTAAACATTATATGTTGGTTTTGGGGGAGTCTAAATTTTAACTAAAACGAACCAAGTAATGAGTTTAAAGGGTTACGAGTTGGCCAGTTCAAATTGTTATATACGGTTCTACCCAGTGTGCGTGACGCCGTATAGAGTGAGAATAAGTGTTGGGACCAGTCCTCTAATTATTTATGTATGCGCAGGGCCCCTGGTCTTAGACGTGGACGCTGGCACAGGATGAAAATCTCCGCCTGAACGAGTAACGAAGACTCTCGACTTCGCCTGTCGTAGGGGACAGCAACGTGACCACGTCCAACCAACACCACAGGCACTGGAAGTAGGAACTTCAATATCACCAGGTGACCTCAAACCATTTATTATAATTTTATTTGATCTACACAGACACCCGGATCTGTGCTGTTAACACCTTATAACATTTGTGGAGTATGAGTGATACACTGTCACATTTCGTTCATCCTTCAAACGTTTTAATCAGGCCCCACTTTAACTAGACAGAATTGTGCGCGGATTTTGGGGGAACTTTGTTGATAATGTACTATCTTGGTATTAAGTGTAAGCCCGGGGGCTGGCATGCATCCAAGGCCTATCACATTTATTTCACTCATTATTTTCTTTCTAGTTTACAGGAAAAGGGGGGTATTTCAAGTATTAGGGGTCTGGTAGTTCAACTATGTAAGGGGGGGTTCCGTGGGTGACAGGATGAAACCCACTGGCTGGTGGGGTTCAGCTATAATTCCTGTCAACTTAGTTCAGACAATCACGGTCATTTCACATATTTAAATTACATTTTGGGGTTATGTAAGGGTAATAAGCTTCTGATTCAGTAACAGTTCGGCCCCTGTTTAATCCTGTATAGGCAGCCTTGTATGCAGACATAGGCATGCTCCAGGCTTAGGAACATGTTGGTTCCCGGGCCAATCCAGTTTTCTTAAAATGTTACATAACGGATCAGGTCATATAATTATTGTAAATTTTTAAACGCTATCGCTAAAATATATTTCTCACCCAAATTATAAATTATTATCTCAGCAAATTCACAATTACAGTTCAGGTCAAGGAAAGATGGTGGCTTACCGTCTTTCCTATTTATTATCTTCAGTTATAAATTTTCTGACTTATTGATTATGATCTTACCAAGTTCAAGAGCACTTTAATGTTACATCTGGCATTTTGGCCAGCCCAGATTCGTGGGAGCACTAGTGATATCTTTATACTTTGGGATGTCTGTAGAGAAATGTCAATAAAAAAAAAGGGGTATATAGGCGAGTGGCTATGTTTTCAAAATTATAAGGGTGTCGGTTATTAATATAGTGAGACTTATAATGTGGATGTGATGGAGATATATATATTTATATGTGTATTTATGTCAATTATGTATGTGTTACTTTTGTGGGTTATGTGTGGGGAAGATTTATTTATACAAAAATATTTGCATTTATAAAAAACAAAAAGAAAACAATTGTTACATATATATATATATATATACTATTTATGTGATTTATGTAAGTGTTACTTTTGTGGGTTAAATACAGGGAGATTTATACAAAGCAAATTTTGCATTTATTAAAAACAAAAGAAAACAATTGTTTTATATATATATATATATATAGTATTTATGTTTATGTTACTTTTGTGGGGTATGTACGGGGAAGATTTATACAAAAATTTACATTTATAAAAAAAAACAACGAAACCAATTGTTACACTATATGCTACACACTCAAGTACTCAATAAATGATATTGTTGGTTATAACAGAGAGTTTAATTGCAAGTCCCGTCCCACTGGACCCAGCGCATTTTTGGCTTCTCTAGGCTTTGGCCTAGTTTTAAATAACTAGTGGCCCCTCTTCAAAAAAAAAAAAAAAAAAAAATTAAAAAATTTTTTGTATAAAGCATAAAACATCTAAAGAGGGGTTACATTTGGTAGCAGAGCGTGGTTGTATCTAGGGGTAAACACTTGGGTCCTTTGGGTGTGACGGGGCTTGCAAACTCGGGAATAGTTCTGGCGAATTGGAACTTTAAATATTTCTTGTTTAAAATTAACATCTATGCTTTATCGTGTTGAGTTATGGCTATTGTTGTTGAGTATATTGGGTGAATGGATATTTGTTCGCCTTTTGTGTTATTTGTAAACTTGGTGTCGCCACGTGATGTAATATTTGGGGGGGGAATTTTTTTTTGAAACTTGAATTACCGCAGTTCTGTGGCGAGGTGTTGGGAAAATGATTTCGCGTTGTTCTTTACAAATGATAGTGAGGGCGTTTATAGGCATGCGGTATGGCCCAATCGGCAGTCGGTCCCGTCCGAGGTACGGGAGCCGAAGTTAGTGTACAAATTTTGGGAATTTGTTGTTGTTCGTTGGTCGGTAGATATTTTGTCTTGTTAAATATGATGTCGTGATAGATGTTGGGTATGTCGTGTGTTAGTGTAAATGTTGCGTTTCTTCTTGTATGGTGTTGTCGAGAGCCAGTTCAGACTAGTGGCCGCGTCCTCGCAACACTAGGGGGTCCGCAGTTTGCTTGAAGGAAGAGTATAGTACTCGAGTTTTTTCTGATTCTTTGTTTCTATGTTTCGTAAGTTAGGTTTGTGTTAGGTGTTTCGTGGGAATTTATGTTTTATTGTTGTGTGTTGTGAATTGTCCAATTCTGGCAGCGGTATGCTATCAGAAATTGTCCCACCCCCTTTCAGGAGTTCTCCAGAAACTTCCGGTGGTAGATGGAATAGATGAGGACGGGTTGCTGGTTTTCTTGGACCTTGTCCTGCAGTTGGCAGATTTCCCGGGGGTGACCGATGGGGAGGTCTTGTCCCTTATATATCCGTATTGCCGGGTTCATTGGCAGGGTTGGTCACCAACACTCTTCGTCGGGGCGGCAATGTCGACGCTTTTCATGGGGAAGTGTTAGATTTCTTCATACCCCATCGACGACGTGCCCAGCTTAAGTTTGAGTTATTCTATCGCCTACAGGCCAACGGAGAGGCGTTGGGGGACTTCGTGCGCGACATACGGAAAGCTGCCCGTGTATTAAGTTTGGGGTTGCCCGAGACGGAAGTTATACAAGCAATTCTGGAAGGACTGAATCCCCAAGAGAGATCTCGTTTGATATTCGCGGACCGTCCACGTTGTTTCGCGGATCTGTACCGGTTGTGTGTGGTTTCTGGTACTGTCCAGGCAGGGGACGAGTCCCGGGGAAGAGCTGCTACAGATGTCCAATACTCCAGTGGTTTGTTAGGAAGAGCTAAAAAGGACAAACATGGCGGTTGGAGAAGAACACAAGAGACTGTCAGAAAAACTGAATATTCCGGAAGTAATGGAGGCTACAAGGGGGTGGCAAGTGAAAAGACGGTAACAACAGTTACAGCAGAGAAAAGAAATAAGTATGAAATTAACAGGGGAAGAAGAAGTTATATCAGGGAACACACACCGGCAAGTAGGGATCCTGTAGCAAGTCTTTATTCCTATTTGGAGAGAAAGGAAACATTAAAGGTTCCAGAGGAATTACCAGTGCCTAATAGAGTAGTGGATGAAGAAGGTGAAGCGGAAGAAGAAAAGCGGAATAACTTCTGTGGATCAATACAAGACGACAAGAACACGTCTGTTGATACTGAATTACAGGACTCGGAGAGGACGTCATGGTTGAATCCAGATGCCGCAGAATTTGTTCCGGTATCTCCATCTCGGTTCATGACGGATCCATATCCGGTAACATCATCATCGCCTACGCCGGGAGATGAGAAGTCACTTGATGGTGTAGCGTTACCATCATCAGTAGAATTTAATTTAGACATTGCACATGGACCTGGACAGGTGGATTCCAGGGTGGGAAATGTTGTGAGCGTTGTAGTTGCTGAGAGTGGTCAAGGAGAGGAATCGAAGGAAGAGGCAGAAGAGCGGTCTGCACATGCTGCGCAGGGGAGTATAGTTGTAAGTTTTAGGGAGACTGAAGAGTCTGAGTTTGCGGATGGACACGGGGATGTCCAGGCTGCAAGTATGGTAGCGGGTAGATGTTCCCCACAGTCCCAATGGTGTTCGTCTACTTCAGGGACGCGCCCCTGCCTGCGCGAGCCTTGGTTCTCTCCATTCGTCCTTATTTCCGGAGGGAGCCATGTCCTTACCTTTAGTCCCAGTTCTTGACCTTTCAATGGTCCTTGCCCTTTCCATCTTCCCGATTTTCCTAACCCTCCCCTCAGAAAAACATGAAATATAAAAAAAAAAAAATAAAAATAAAAGTGATAAAAAAGGAGTTAGTGGAGTGAAGCCTACCGCGTCGGCGAGGCCAGTTGTGGTCCTGGTTGACACTGTATGTTTCGGCAATGCCCTTGGAGCACACATGTATTGGATTATAGGAATATATATATCTCTATAAATGAAATTATTGAGTCATGGAAACCATATATAGTATTTATGTGATTTATGTTTGTGTTACTTTTGTGGGGTATGTACGGGGAAGATTTATACAAAAATTTACATTTATAAAAAAAAAACAAAGGAAACCAGTTGTTACACTATATGCTACACACTCAAGTACTCAATAAATGATATTGTTGGTTATAACAGAGAGTTTAATTGCAAGTCCGTCCCACTGGACCCAGCGCATTTTTGGCTTCTCTAGGCTTTGGCCTAGTTTTAAATAACTAGTGGCCCCTCTTCAAAAAAAAAACAAAAAAAAACTCAAAAAAAAATTTTCAACAAAATTTTTTTATTTCAAAAAACAATTTTTTGTATAAAGCATAAAACATCTAAAGAGGGGTTACAACATATAGGGTAAGCAAACACAATGTTCAATATCCAGAAAGACAATCAGGTGTGGTCTTGCTGTATCTATATAAGTTTAAACTGTACTCCACAACATAGAATGCCAGCTTTTGATACACTGTTCAACCGAATGCACTTAATACCCCTAAATTCAATAAAATAAGTGAAGAAGTAAATACAATTTATAAGACTGCTGAAGACAAAGATTACAATTAAAACATTATAAACTATACAGAAAACAATAAAATGGAAAATGAATACAGAAGATTTAAGAACTGACACAGAAACAAACAAAGGTAACAATAAGTCACATAAGGTAACAGTCAAAACATAATAGAATATTTATATACACGTTTATAAACAACGCTGAGGAACAATTACTAAAGTATTCAAAATAAAAGAGATTAAAATAACATATAAAACAAACAATAAAACTCTTCAAAAAATAATTCATACGACAGCAATGACATTTTGTAAACAGTGGGACTTACTGAATCTAATATAAAGATTAAAGTAATATAAAGAGAGATTTACAAGAATTCAGTTCAGAATGCACACCTCAATAGCCATCAATAATGTACCACTTTTTATAGTATATTCAAAATCTATTATTTTAAAAGACAGCTTACCAGAGTAACAACTGGGTGTTCTGGTCTGATGAGCTTGTGTTACCACGCTCTGCTACCTAAGTACGACGGGTTAACACTAAAGAGGACTCCGAACACACGATACCCATCTCGAAAAGAAAGAGAAAACACAGTGTAAAGGGGACAAGAAATTCTACCGCTTTGGGTTTCCTGAGGTTCGCAAGGCGATAGGACCTGCAGCTGATATGAGAAAGAAAACCCCGTCAAAGCTTTTCGTTGCCCAGCCGAAAACAAGGAGCACGGAAGATATTATTTTCCGAATGTCAAAGACTACAGAGAAACAACAGAATTATTGTCAGCTTAGGGTATAACCTTACCCCGCATAACGGTATAGTTAACAATGCAGGATATGGACGGGAGGACCGCCACCCAGGAAACGCAACCACAGCAAGTGCTGTCAATGGCGAACTGACGAAAAGAGCACGCAAGCATCCACGCCGTAGAGAGAGGAAAATCGAATACAAGGGGCCACTCACCTTAAAGACGCTGTTCGATCACAGCGACCTTTACTAACGGCACTCGAACGACAAGGCAAAGAATATATCTTCACATCGCCCGATTATGCGAGGAGAGAAAGAGGGAGGGGGTAACTACACCATTACCATCACCTAGGTACATGGGTAAGCTAACACAAGAGGGGTAAGACCAGATAAGACAGGAAAGACTGGGGGTTCGCTCCTTACGAGCGCTTTTCGATGTCGATTGTTCCTCCACGACGCAGAAACCTCACATGACCGCTCATCTCCAAAACGATCACGAGATAAGCTCGAATATCAAAACGGCGTTACGCCAATGCAAAAAACGATTTCTCAGTAAGGGGTGCACAATGACAACGGAGGGGTGAAACAACCAGACGGTGATGCGGCACTATTGATGTAGGCAAGACGATGATCGGGTACCAGCTCGAAGCTATTCGGGAATCCATTGAATAAAATATACCACAACGGAGATCGATAACGGGGCTGACTAACGACACCCTCGAGCCGCGGAGGTACATCGACAAAATTTCCTTCGTTGGGTTTCGACTGACCAGACTTCGAGACTACAGACAGATTCATCACGCATTTGATAGAGAGCAAGCAAAGGGGGTACTCCAGCCTACACACTGACAACAAAGGGAATCACCAGACTAATTCGGGAACGGGGAACGCTAGGCCACATACTCTGACCAAAAGGGGGGCACTCACTACGAGCTTTCCTCTTAAGTCTCCCTCACGGAACGAAAACCCGTACAGTAACCTGTCAAACTCCTAGATTCATTACAACCTTGTCAACCACGATGATGGAACATTACCCGACGCTACGCACCAGTCCGGCACGTTTTTTTTCTACACAACGAGCGTTTTGATTCGAAATGAAGACGGTATCTGAATAATAGGTTAATATCTTTTGACGAATGGTTTTATTAGTAGCGGAGAAAATTGCGTATAGAGCACGGGGTTGATGACCAGTATTTAACGATAAGGAACCAGCTGTTCGATGAAAATGCAGATATAACAAACTGGCTACTTGAGTACCGTAATGCACAGCGTTATCTGCCAGACAAAGTCCAACTAGCTGATATTTATTTTCGAGAGAATAATTTGAACAATACCAAATAAAATTATATTAAAATACGATCTCTAACGGTGACCAAAAATGCTGCTAACCCTACATAACGTTTCTAAATTTCACACTAAATACCCATACAAAATTACACACGACCAATCTCTGACACGACTTGGACAGGACATGGCAAGACGTGGCAAGAAGGGGACCCACGTGGTCCGACGCAACTCATTAACAAAAAATGGCAAAAAATGACAAAATTACACCCTATAACTACACATTATAACCACGACCAGGAACAACCTCGGACAACCGCCCTCCGGCTACTACTTCTGGTAGCGTTACCCTATTACGTTATCTTTCTAATTTAGCGCGGTTAGGTCACGGCTGCTATGGTTCGAAACCACGCTCTGCCTTACCACTTGTGTTACACACCTCCCCTAGGTTCCGTAACCTCAGGTGTGCAACATACATAACATAATACAACAAATTATATTACAGTAAAACACAGTACAACACAACAACTACCAAACTTAACCAATACATCTAACTGTTCTTAGTCATAGCATTCTCCAAAGTTACTTGACGGCTGAAATACAAGTAATGAGAAGGGCGCATATTAAAAAAAAAATCATCGATTAGTGAGCAGAATCAAGTAAGTTTATTGATATAAACAAAACAGAGATTGCCTCTATTAATGCCTTTATAATTACCAATCAGCCAGAATGCTAAATTTCAATCGTTCGATCCTTGGATCCAGAACAACTAACAGCTAAATGATCTCAAATCCAAAATACTTAAATAGCAATGTTTTAAAAAGGGTCACCTGCAAGCTAAATTAACTAAATCAATTTGGTGACATGTATCAGTACCAGTGTACAAAGCAGATGCTCATGGCGAGCGTATTACAGACTGTCACTAAGTTTGTTTTTACTCTTACTTATTTATAAAAGTCTCTATTACTACTAAAGTTCATACGCCCTCGTCTATTAATAAAGTGTGATAGCCACGAGGTGTTAATAAAATATTAAGGTGTTACTTGCGTAGCCTGCACGATACACAGGCGTTGAAGAGATGGAATTGATGCCACGTGTTTTTGATCTGCAGGTCCGAACTCTCCGAGTAGCTTGTTGAATCTGCGTGCTTCGGTAAGCTGAAGCCATGAGGAGCACTGGATTTTGTAGTTTTCTGTTTCTTTCCAAGGAGTTACCAAAATTAACGTCGCCAAGATGAATCTATTGTCGCTAGCGTGAAACTCTCGTCCCCAACGTGGAACCAAGTTCCTACTTGGTGGAGAGGCTCCGGATTTGTGTGTCGACCTGGAGACGAGGAGTAGTTTTGCTCATGGTTATTTCTGAAAGCCGACTGACTAATTTCGCCCGGTCAAAACCTTACCACACTACAAGCGGGGCGGGCGGCGTGACGTCAGGACGTCGGGCAAAGTACGGAAATGGTCAATATAGCGATAAATTAATTTAATTTCGTTTAATTCGATAATGCGCCGACTGTTGTATTCAGCAGAACCCAAATAATTGCAACAACAGAATAAATGAATAAATAAATAAATATAATAAGGGATACTTTCAACATTCAAATATATACAGAAAACTAACATTTATTTAAAACTAACAAGAATTTACCAAATACAGGTCATGAATGTATAGTCATCAATAAGATGAATTAATAAAATGTAATATACAAAGGAACTATAATGAACATTTGCCAGAACCTACATGTAAACATAAAAGAGAAATAAATTTACTACTTCAAAAATTCAACTTAAATCAAAAATGGCACAATTTTTAAAACATTGTTTATTGGAAATACAAAAAGAAAAACACAACAATACAACTAACAAAGCGCTATAAATGTCAACCAGCAGCATGCAGCAAAACAACAATAATTCAATTAAAACAAAACCTTTACAGACGGTGTCCTGCTTCAGAAGAGAGGGATAAACTGTCATGCAAAAAATATGGAGACCGCCTGCCCTGACTCCATTTAAAATATACGTTCTGTGACAGTAAAAGCGTTAACCACTGTGCAAAAGGCAAGTTATGCGTCGTATAGGCCGATGTCAATCTGTTAAAGACTTTTTATACTTGGCTATTGTGGTGACGCGCCATTGTAGGCTATTCGTGCACTTGTTTTAAATAATTGTCATATCATAGGTGTTATTACATTACACATCAAACAATTTGAACACAAGTTGAGTGTAAGTATATATATCTGCTTCAAGCGCAAGTTATAAACGTTTATTTAATTCTGTAGTTTTGTAATATTTCTTGTAATTAGATTATACATATACGATCTCCCGACAACAACATTGTTAATGGTCTCTCTCTCTCCCTCTCTCCCACTCTCTCTCCCTCCCACCCTCCCACCATCCCTCCTTCCCTCCCTACATCTCTCTCTCTCACCCTCCCTCCCTCTCCCTCTCTCTCTCTCTCTCTCTCTCTCTCTCTCTCTCCCTCTTTCTCTCTCTCTTTCTCTCACCATTCTCCTTGCTACTGACGTCTTGTTCCATATATTCATGCATGTAGCCTCCATTGTTTCATACATCAATACTGTCTTCTGCTTTTAACTTGGGAGTCCAAATTCAGTAGCTTTTTGTGGTGTAATACTTCTTGTGGAGCTTATAGAATTTGTTCCACAGAACTACCAAACATTTAAACTTTGCAAGGTGTCGACACCAATTATCCATTACAATTAAGTGCAGCCACACAGTCCAGAGGATGTCTTGATGAAAGATCTACCCTGAGATATATCTATTGTAACAACACCACAAAAAGCATAAATAGATTTTCGTTTAGGCTTTAGAAATTGCCTCTTCAGGCCAGACAATTGAATTCAGGTAAGATAATATTTTTTTTTGTAGTCTTATTTTATTAAATATGCCATCTTTACTTTTTACGTCGGCTGATAACCTCACAAGATATTGTATAGAATTATTATTTTTTAGTATTTCGATTCTATTGCGTTACGAGTTGTTAACGCATCGTCATAAATCAACGTTTGTTTCCTTAAGTTTGCAATTGTTAGACGACAACCGCAACTTCTAACGATTATAATCTCCCCTCGCGTACGGTGTTTCTCCATTAGACTACGCCTCTCAAATGTTAAGCCATTAACACCTGTGCTCCCTCCGTCGTAGGCTATTCGTACACTAACGCTCGTGTTACGTGCTAATGGGTTCAGCGTTGTGAGCTGTCTCCGTGCCAAGTTGTTTGCGGTTCGTCGTGGTATTTGTTTTGTGTCTCTTACCAACTGTTTCTCGTAATTATTCTGTATCTTTAATTATTCTTTCTCATCAAGTGACGTTAATCACTTACTATATCAACATTAACGTAGGAACGTTTTACTAATGATGCATGACAGTAGGCCTAATGCATTCCTAAATTTAACTTACAGTTTCAATTTCATCTTCTCAATTCACTTAAATATCTTAAAGTTGCTTCTTTGTATACGCTTTTATTTAGCTTCACTTGTCTGTTGTTCACTGTCGACAAAATTTTCTAATACATTTTTCAGTTATATCATAACAAGCTAGCAAGCTTAAATTTTGCATATACAGTCGTTATTGGCGATAATATACTCTAATGGTGTTTTAGGACAATAATGTTTAAAAATATCGTAATTTATAGGTAGCCTATCAGAATTTATAGTTGCCTTGTCACTTAGTAACGGCAACACATTGTGGCGAATCTTTACTCTAGTGCAGTGACTTCCAACTGGCGACCCCCGCACCTTATTTTGAAAAATTAATTTCATAAATAATCTATCTACTTTTACTAAGCACATGAATAATAAAATATTATGTTAACTGACAATGGTCGTGTAAGAGACACCTATTAAAAAGTATGTTTCATTGATTCACTACTAATAAAGGTACAGTAGACTTCACTGTTGTTGTTTAATGGCATGTGTATTTGCTCTTTTCCTTTTCCTTATAGTACAAAATCTCAGTCGAATTCCTTCCACTCATCGGCTAGGCAAAACAGACGCGTTTGTCAAATTTTTCGCCTTTGATTCGTAATCAGTCGCAACTGTTATTCGAAGACGTTTAACTGCTTTCAAACTACAACTCGTCACACAAAAGCAACCCAAAACTGAGTTATTAGCAATTCATTAACACACACTAGAGGTAAGGGACGTGAGCAATCTACTATACTAAATTACATTGAAAGCTTTAACCAACATACAGTGAGACAGTGTCTGTCGTCAAATAGGAGAAGAGCTAAAACATGATGAAATACTTGATTTTTCGGAATATGGTGCAAATATTCAAGAAATCGCAGACGAGTTTAATGTAAGATTCAAAGATTTTGAAATACTGAATAATAGTATCCTGCTACTTAAAATCTTATTGGTGCTGTCATTAAAGCTAACTAAGCTAATCCGTTTCTGCAAACCAGGCATGGAGAAAGGCCGCAGTTAAGCAGTTATCTTTTGAACGACTTCTAAATCTGGGAAATTTTAGGACAGAAAACAACGCCGATGTTTAGAAGTATGTCGTAGGCGAATCGGAAAATCCGGCTAATTGCAACGGGACCTTCATTTTGCAATAAGCCAGGTTAATTGGATACTTATCTAGCATTTTCTTATCAGCCTGATAATTTTTAGGCTTGCTCTAATGAGGCTATACAGCTTTAGGTTAATTAGGATATGAACAATTGTTTGCACACTTAGCCTGGTTCCATCCAGACTTAATGCAGTAAGCCCAAGGTAGTGAAGGCAGATTAAAAAGTATGCAGATAAGAAGATATGTTTCTTCCTAAGATTAATTCAGTGAACTTCTAAAGTAGTTATCTGTTATCAGTTATCATTGAATTATCAGTTATCAGTTTCAATTATGAATTGAAAAGAGGCAACTTAAAATTTGCATAATAAAGTAATTATTATTATTATTTACTAATTTAAGTAATTATTATTGTTAAAAATGATAATACATTATAATAATTGTTATTTCTGACACAAAACAACTGTTCATAAAGAGTAATAATATAATAAGTAGTAGTTATATAATAATAATAATAATAATAATAATAATAATAATAATAGTTATAATATGCACTAATATTAACGGTTTAGTCATTTCAGAAAAGAGGAAACTGTTAATGAAAACCTAATTAAACTGCTACATTTATTATTCGTTATTCATTAGATATTTTTAGATTTCATGTTTTTCCTACGAAAGACAAATTAGACTACTGGTTTTTACAGTTACCAACAAATCTGTAGTTGTAATCTGTAGCTCAAATCTTGAACATTTCATTGTTTATAACCAAATGGTGAACTCTTGTGACACGCTGAGCACAGTTCATTTTACTTCTTGACGACGTAATTTTGACACGAAACACAACTCATATCATAGGCGTAACTTGGGATGGGCAGGGGGGGCACTCGCCCCTCAATGTTCAGAGCATTATAACATTTTATTTCCAGTTGTTATAAATACAAATTAACAAATAGTCAAACAGGAGACAGTTTCTATGCTTGCAATCACAGTAAAGCACTAATTATCAACGGCTGTACTGTTATCAGACGACTAGTTGCCATAAGTTTATTATTCTTATTTCTTTTGAAGGAACCTGTAATGGGAATGTTTGACAGATTTGAATTATATACGTCAAAATAACATTTCTGTTCGGAAAAAAAAACAAACGCTAGAGACCTAATTAACTGGAATACAATGCGTGTCTTTTATACAAAGACTTGTTTTGGAACACCAATGAAATAATAAGTGCAGCTGTGCTTCTAAGAATTTGCTCTCTTTACTTTCCTCTCTTTGTCACACATATTCTTCTGAGTCATCATCTCTGTGCTCGGATTGTTAACTCTTTGATTCAAGATTATCGCTGTTTTCAGTCCAGCAGAATTTGGCAAAAACTACATGCCAGTGTAAAAGAGAGCAGTACGGTAGGGGTAACAGATTCGGCAGTATGAACAAAGCTGGCTTACTGTGCAAGATGTCGATGCCGTTGTTCACGAATCTTAAAAGACGGTCGTTTGGAACTGTTAATTGTTAATGATTACTGATACAAGTGCGGTCGGCTACTCGGCCGTGTACGTAGTCCGTTAAAGTATAAGGCCGGCCAGCCTGACCTGAACCGTAATCTGCGCCGACCCAATGCATGAATTAGCCCCACTTTCAAGTAAAGCTAACTTATCTAGAGAAAAGAGAGAGGAGACGACGCTATAACGTTTACTGTCTCACTTCCATATTATGTCCCTCTCTGTCACACACATGCTTCCGTTGTTCTCGCCAGTCTTGTTGCAACCGATGTTCACGCTATGAAACACTCCACAAAACTGTTCTGCGCATGTGCGAAGTGAATGGAAATTTTGTTAGCCTCGCAACGAGGTGTTTGTCTACTGCGCATCGAGAGCTCAGTGTTCAATTTACATCCTCCTGCCTCTACACATCGCTTGTCAGATCTTAATTCGTTATTGTTGTGATTGTTTTGGTTTTTTGTGTTCTTAAGTTCTGAGAATTGGGAGATAAGAAACCCAAAGAAACTGCTTAATCTCTTTGAAAATTGCCTGACTGGCAATTTGAAAATTTCTTTGTGTTGTGACTGATTCGGCTTACTGCTACTACTGCCGAGCATTTTGTGACAGTGTGCCTAAGGGAGAGGATGCGTTTACGAAAACTGGGTATAAGAATTGGATGAACTGAAATTATTTATGTTTATAGGCCTACAGTATATTTGTTCTAGGTAAACATAACTGGAAGTACAACTTATGAAGAAAGGTTTGTTGATCATTAAAAATTAATTCCTCGTTTACTAACTAAGAATTATTACTAAACTTTCTAGTTTTGTATATAATATATTTTATTAATTTTATTACCGATATAGATGGTGTCAGTACACACTTGAATTTATGAAGCTTTACTTTGCCCCCCCCCCCAAAGTTAGGCCCCAAATTACGGCCATGACTCATATCATAGCAGATATGAGTTTTCTTCTCATATCAAATAGTTGGGACAAATATGTAAGTGATACAGAGCACGATGTGCAGGTTAGACAAGACAAAGTTTACAAAATATTATGGCATTTAGTCAGGCAGAAAAAAATAACGTAAAGATCAACAATATCACAGAGAAGGGATGGCTCCAATATTTTGAGCGGCTGTAGACCCAGTAGCAATTTAAAAAAAACAAATTTTGCAGACATCAATGAAACTGTGATGCAATAACAATGGATGAATCCGTAGTTGCTTTACAATGCTGTAAAAATAGAAAATCGACGAGCACTAATGGGTTGAAGTTCAAGCTTATAAAGTCTACGCCAGCCTTGTTGCATGATCGTTAATCGGACCACTGGTCATATTCCTGAGGATTGGTTGATGACAAAGTAATCTCCAAATTCAAGAAAGGAGATAGTTATTACTCAACACATCATACAAATTGTATGCATCTATTCTTGCAAGACGACAGAATGCAATGACGGAGGCGATGCTCTCAGAGACACTGGATGGTTTTAGGAAGGGCAGATTATTTTTAGATTGTATCTTCACAATAGCCCAGCTCATCGAAAAGCACAGAGAATGTCACTGGCCACACATATAGGTTTATTCTACTTTGGGAAAGCATTAGATGGACCGAATAGAAGCAGCCTGTGGACAATAATGACAAAGACAGTTATCCCACAACACCTCATTAGAGCCATACAAAGTCTTCGTGTGAAAAACAATTTTAATTGCAACAGGACGACGAAGAACAACTTCTCGTGTGCGCCTGGTCAATTGTGGAGCACGACAAGTGAGCCCATTGTCGCCTCCTCTTTTAAATTTGCATTCTAAACAATGGCACAACACTATTGACAGATGAACCTTTCAGAACATTTTATGACTGGTAACTCTGCAGTTAACAGGTTGTTATTTGCTGATGACCAGGCTGTCCTGTCGAACCGGAAAGCGACTTGCAGGAGGGTGTCCACTAATTGAATCAAACCTTCAAGAATTCAGGATTACAGATCTCCACATTGTAGACCAAGGTGATGGATTATCATGGAGCTGACACTATACGAGCAAAAATTGTTGTAGATGGTAATGTGCTGGAGAAGTAGTTTTGAACATAATGTCTGGGGTGCACCTTACATTACAAACAATGATGTGGAGAAGAAGGTGGCAAGTTCAGTCATGTGTGGGGCCATCATCAGGAGAACTCTAAAGTCAACGCGGAAAGAAACACGCCTGACGTTCTACAAGGTTATGGCCCTCCCCTCACTTTTCTATGGGTCTGAGAATTGATCTTTAACGGAGTCTTAGGCCAGTCGTATTTAGAGGGCGAAAATGAGATTCCTGAGGCACGTGGCAGAGAATACTCTTGAAGATCGTAAAAGAAATGTCGATAGACGGCAGGAGATGAATACTATGAGTTTACTTGATAGAATTCCCCATTACCGGGCAAATTGGTTGGAGCATCTTAACCGAATGGATGACTGCCATATCCTACAATTATGGAATTACGAGCCGAAAGGACGGAGAGGTGTGGGGCGTCCGAAAAAGGGTAGGAGTGACCAGCGCTAGCCTTAGGACCGGAACAAACTATTTTTGGTTTAATCTTTGTTGTGGATAATGATAACAACTTGCAACTGCTATACCCCTGACTTCGAACTTCGATTCATTCTTCACAGCTTTACGAAAAGATATGTATTTTTCTGGGATCTCTTCAATGATGTGTGCGCCAGAAATTTTAAAGTTACGTCTAGTGAATCATGTCTTAATAATCCCAATTTTCGTTTCTATCTAGTAAACATCATTTTTTACATTAAGAATTTTCTTGATTAAATTTGTACAGTTTAAAGGCCAAAGGTCTCTTTTCGGAACGATTAAGAAAGTAAAATCTCCAACTGTCACCGGTTTTAAATTTCTAGTAGATTAAATCATTTTCTGCTGCTCTTTTCTGGCTTTCGTGTTCTTTTTTTACATTTCTCTCTTACTTTTTTATATTTTGCAAATATCTCAGTAATAAACAGCGTTAATCTCCTCAGAGGCTGAGCCAACTATTACCCAATCTGTACTTCCATTGTCGTTCATCCAAGCCAGTAATACATTTTCAATATCCTGTTTGCAGCGCTCTATGTTTGCAGTCCCCTGTGACTATGAACCCCGTTGTCTTCCATGTATTATTTTGCAATCCGGCCACATAGCTGAAAGTTTCAGGATTAAATTAGCTGTGAATTTACAACCGTTATCGCTTTGCAAAATGTGAGGCGCACGAAAGTCTAAAATTACATTTCCCAATTAAAATGCAACTTCAGGAGCACGTTCTGTTTGCAAAGAGCGAAGAACACAAAATTATGTTACATGACCTTGGTAGTTCATTAGCTATTTGTAGTCTCCATAGGGGCTCGATTGAAAATTGGACACCAACTTGACCTTGAATATTAAAACCGTTTGTAGTAATTGGTTGCACAACGATGCTACAGTGTTGTTGAGATTTCTTCCTATTGTACATTCTAAAAAGAGATACAAAAATTTTGATAGCTGGTCTAAGAATATAAAATTTATTTTTCAAAGCAAACATCATTTCGTCGCTTCCATCATGTCCAGTGGCGCGATGATACTGAAAAAGTGTGTCAAAATATTCTTCAACAGGAATTATTGGTACAACTGTATCGCCATTACGTTTCCTTTATTATTAATATAAACTCTATCTTCGCCTACCTCCATTGTGTCGTATTTTCTAGTTAATTGCCTACTAGTCTTCTTCTTGTCGGGATTATTTCACCGATTTAAATTTTTATGGATGGTGTCTTGTATGGTTGCAACAGTCCATGGAGTTTTAACTACTTCGTCACTCTTGCTACTGTATTATTTCATTTTTTTATTAATGTTTATTTAGAGGTCACATTCACCAATTTTACTGTGTTGCACATTTTTAATTATTAGATTTCCCAATAACAACCTCTATTATTTTGAAAATTGTTTGATTACTATGACCACGAAATAGATATTACAAGACGACATAGTACGAAAGATGTCACGAAACAGAATGCTAATCACAAGTACATGTTGAGACAATTAAATTGCTGCTGAGAACGGGAATTCCTTTCCGCCGTTGCAGCCCGTGCGTCTTTCAACTGGTTTGTCATGACACATCCGCGCTGCTGGTCTCAATACACCTGCATCAGAGAAGGCTTATTATAATATAAGCTTAATATTGTGCATTCTATAATTAGTCTACAGATATATTGGCTTATTACAGTAAGCCTAAAAATTATCAGGCTGATTATAAAATGCTGGATACGTTTCCAATTAGCCCGGATCATTGAAAATGACGGCGCCCTTTGCAATAAGCCGGATTTTTCAATTTGACTATGGCATGACATCTGAAAAGCGTGTTCTCTACAATGAAAACTATCAATAAACGCAGCAGAAGTTGTCTCACAGATTCTTCTCCGTTTCAACTACTAATATAGAAATATATATATATAATAACGATTCATATTAGCGTCCTATCTGAGCGTTATATGAAAGTGTTAGACTGTACGAGTATAGCAGCGTAAGCAAGAGAGAGAGAGCGTACAATCGCAGTCATCTCACTCTAATCTCGTCACAGTGACGTCCGCAACCGGTACGAACATGAAATTTTACTCAATTGAAATTATCAGTTCAACCTGCAATAACTTCCATACTAATAAATATACGGCAATTCTGAAAACAGCATTGTGTTCAGCAAGTAAAGCTTTATAAGTAGCCGCAATCTCAGTTAATATAATTAACAATTGAAGATGTTATACGGAAGACGAACGCCAAAAGGAATAACAAGAGAATTATGCTATGTAGGAATTATGTGTTTTCACACACACACAGATAAAGACCTAAGCAACAATATTCTGTGGTCAGATCTTTGAAAACACTTTTGCAAATACCTGTAATCAATCAATTTGCAAATACAGGAAGTACGATTTTGACTAGAAATTCTCTGCCGTTTCAAACCTGTCATGGGGTGTTTGCTCGACCTGTTAGAAATTGTCGAGACTGGAAAAACGTATGATTTATTTGAACAACCAATCAGAAGCCCGTATTTAAAACGGACGCCAACTCAAACCGAGGGGTAGCGTTACTCTTCGTTAGAATCTTCAAGGCGCTAGTCGTATATAAATTACGTGCAGAAATTTTACATTCACGCAAAAGTGTATTTAAGTATAAAATTCGAGAAGTAGTCCGCAGTAGAGGAACTACTACAGTTCAACAACACTCGCTGTGTAAAGCAACACATTAATTAATTGAATTATTAATTAATTTATTTATAATCGGCCGTGAAGTGACCTGAGCAACAGAGAGCGACAGCATCTGTAATTGCCAGAGCATCTTTCTACCGGATTGATCAATATCATTTCTTCTGGGCTAAACCATCGAAAGAAGGACCTCTACGGATTCCTATCTTCGGTCGACGCATCAAACAGTAAGAAATAGATTCATTGATCAATGAAATGAGTACTAAACAAATAATAAAAAGCAATAAACAATTTTTAAAAGACACTAAGAATCGCACACTTTGTATTTAATGTGTAAGGTTAGCTATAACATAGTATAGGAGTGTAGAATGGAAAGTGAGGTGTAGTATTGGACGTACAAATTATTGCAGACCTGTTCTTTATCACTGGTTTGGGAGATATCAATCTCTTAATTAAACCAGATAAGAGCAATAGGTCGTTTGAACGTCTTAATCTTTACTTTTCACACTCACTCGCTAATTATAAGAGTTACGGTAGCAGTAAGTCCTACAATTAACATTTTCAAGAAATTTAAAAATAATTAAAACGTTAATTAAGCATACTCAAGCAAAACTTTAAAGTGTTATTTGTAACGATTCCCCTTGAATCCACAATCACTGAACGAATCCTGAGAATTTGTGTCTCTATGCTCTGAGCTAAGCTGGAACCGTGTCATTAGTATCTGGGATTTGTTCTGGCGCCCAGGTAAAGTAATCTCACGGGTAAGTAACGTTTTATGTAACATTCAAAATATTTGATAAATGTGTTAGAAAAAAGGAGCGTTATAATATATTGTAGCCTGACAGATAATACCAATAATTCTGAATGGTAGAATGATCATAAAAATAAAATAAAAACATTTTAAATCCGAGAAAGCAAAATAAAAAATTAATTAAGAACCACCGTAAAGTACAATCATAGATTAAAGTAAAAGTTTCATTTAAAACCAATGTTACAATGAGTGATGAATCATCAAAATATACTGCAAAACTAAAAATATAGAAAAAGGTAATACGCAGGTAGGATAGGAGAAATTAAGGAAGAAACCCAAACATGACAACATCCACAACAGAAAAGGAAATATTTTATAAGAAACAAGGAGAATAGGAGAAATTAAGGAAGAAACCCAAACATGACAACATCCACAATAAGAAAAGGAAATACTTTTATAAGGAACAAGAAGAATAGGAGAAATCAATGAAGAAACCAGAAGAAGACAGCATCCACAAGAAGAAGGAGTGCTCTTATAAAAAACCCAAATCCCCAAAAGAAAGTGATAAAAATAATAACAAATGAAAGTATAACAAAATCTCAAATTTAGGAACCATGTAAAATAAATATAAGCCAAAAGTGTATAAAGTAGAATTGAAAGTGAACCAATGTGAAATAATATAAGACAAAAAACAAACCTTCATTATCTTCTATAAATAGATTTCTTGATTTTAATAAAACTATAAAACTATTTAGAAATAAAATCCAAAAATAAAAAGGGGATCAGTGCAAGTTTTTGTGTTATAATAAATAAACCTTATGTGTCAATATTGCAGTTCACAAACTGAGTAAATTGTGAAATAGTACAACTTTGAAGTGTTTATATTGTGTCCATGAATAATATTAAATAAAGTATTATCATGACAGATAATACAGGTGTTTCTGAATAATAACTGCCACTCTTCATATAAAACATCCAGTAGAATGACAATAGATAAAGCAAGAGCAGGCCATATAAAAAGTGAGTGACAAAGAATCATTACCCCAAAATCAAACAAAAAACAGATTAAAACTGAAGATAGAACCTAGTATAAGAAATAGAGTAAACGATGGAAGGACAGGTATGTTTTGTTTATTTAGAATAAGTTACTAGTGATAATCAAGACTGAAATGTCAGAATTAAATAACATTCTTTATTTATAAAATATTTATTGTATTACTAATAATAATTAAGTATAAAATGTCTGAGTTTGAATTTCAATTATGTATTATGAATTAAGAGTATAAATTATATACTAATTGTTCTTTTGTTAAAATAAGAAAATGTTAATTAATGTCATATTAGAATAGAAAGTCAGGGAGGGCATAAACAAAATGTATTATTTAAAAACTTTGTATGAAAAAACTGTTAGAAATCTAGGCCAAATGTTAAAACTAAACATCATCAAAATTGACGAAATAAGTACAGAAAAACAATTAAACTGATGGGATTTATATAAGGTAAGTCAGTCATAGAGTCATGTAACTGGAAATATAAGTAAGAAAGATTTTGTAAAAAGATAGTGAGAATTATTGTTAAAAATACAAATGTAAAAACTGAAAATTCTGAGAGGGGAGTCACATACTAATGTACAGTATAATATTTTAAAATAGAACCAATTAATCTAATTACAAGAAATTAAGGAAAGATAAACCTTTCATGTCAATCTGAGATTTAATACAATCATTAATAGAACATGTAAAATGGCAACATTTTTGGAAAGGACAGGAAGTGAATTTTAAAACTTACAATTTTCAAAATGAAGTAAATATAGCATTTTAGATCGAAAACTTAATAAAACTATCTTATTTGGTATCAAATCAAACAGAATGAACTGAAGAAGAAGATTATGTATTTAGTAGTTAATAAATTTGAATAATAGCAAAAATATATTCAGTTACATATTGTTCGAACTTTGTACTGTATTTCTTATCTGTGTGTTGTAACCACCGCATTGCGGCACGCGCGGATGACGTCAGTTTGCTTATCAAGCGCCGCCGGCAGTCAGCTGGGCTCTCGGTGGTCAATTTTAGTTCAGTTACTTCAGAAACTCCGAGCTGTACTCTCGTTAAAATTACTATTCCAGCCGCGGCTTCTGGATCTTATTATTCAATTATTTTCATGTGCAACTTGCACTAATTTAATCAGACGACCTTCGTCTATCTATCATGGATTTTGACTTTTATTAAAACTAAATTAACGGCGTTATGGCCAGAAAACATCGCACGTGTCGGCAATAGCATCGAAAACTTAAGATTTTCAATAAATGAATTTATACAGCTTCAATACAGTCCACTTCATTATATTTCAAAACCAGCCCTTTCCATTTAGCGTCTTTGGAACAACTCTAGAAACTTCGAGAGCTTCCAGCACGCAATATATATAATGTAACATTCTCACATGCACAGGATCTAAAATAATTTTGAAACAATGGATTGCTAATATTAATTTGGCTAAGACTTTTGGACAAGACGAAGGAAGTTAGTTCATTATTAGATATTGTGAAGTACACTTGACACGAGCTCTTAAGCAATTTTTAACCTAGTAGCTGAGACATAAATGGAGCATATCCAATAAGCCTAGCCTGATGCGAAAAACGCGAGTTTTGTAAAAATACATTCTAAACGTAAATTCAGTGAAACGAACACCAACAAACATTAAACTAACTTAAAACAAGAACAGAACACAGTGAATACACAATTTAAACGATTAAAATAGTAATTACACACAACGAAACGGAAAGTGCAATTCTCGACATAACAGACTAAAGTTGAACATAACTTTTACAACACATTTTGTCGAAGTGGAACATTAAAACTTAACCAGGAACACTCCACCAACACAAGAAGGAATAATCGCAACAGCAGGAACGAGAAATCACAGGAAAAGCAGCCTTTATTGCAAGAAGAATTAGCGAGGTGCATTCGTCTGGCATCTGAACTGGAAGCGGCCATCTTTTTCTTCCCACAATCCAACGCGACACTACCAACTCAACTGAACGGTTCGAACATTTCTATACTTGCTATTATATATGTATTTTAATTAATAAGATTATAATTTTGTTATGTTATACTTTCCATCCTTTGCCCTTTTTCTCTAACTATCCATGAAATAACTGTTAAAAGAACCCGATACTAAATAATTGTACGAACTATCGAAATATACACTGAGAGAGTCGATTAATAAATCGATAGAAAATCGATCATATCAATATTTGTTAATAAAATTCATTGAAGATCATAAAATTGAATATTATTTATTCCTATATAATAATTAGCTAACACATAATTTTAATTGAGCGATAACTACCAGAATTTCACAACCACGAAGGAAGATAACCTCCAAATAAGGAAAGTTCACTAATCGATTGTTTTTGGAGACAATCTTATTAACTGGTGAAGGAATTTTGAAATACTAAAAAGGACCTAATTCAATCAAAATAAATAACAAGAAGTTCGGAACACCACAATACATTTTAAATTAATTTAAATAAAAAAATAAAATAAAATAAACAAACAATAAAACAAAAAAATTTTTTTTTACACACAAACAAAATAACCAATTTAACAAATTTATTTAATTTGTTTCAAATTGGCGACCAACTGAGGGGCTTTAATTAGTGATTGATAGGCCACTATAATTCGCCCAATCCCTAATTGGAGCTTGGCAGCAGTTATAAAGTTAGAGAAAAGGGAAAATACAACGTCGAGCAACCTGGGAGAAACGGGCGGCGGAGGCCGAAAAGGAAATTGAAATCAATATGGAAGACGAAGAGGCGACGCCAGTGGAAGACGTGGAAATGTTATTACCCCCAGTGGAACCTAGACAACCCGCACCACCAGAGGAACAGCCGGAGAGACCCACACAAACAGGGGACGCCAATGTCCCAGAGAAGGAGATGGAGAAGTCCAAAACCATGGAAGATAGTAAAATGGATAAGATAATGGAAATGTTCCTACAAGTGAGTCGGAGAATAGAGGAAAGCAACAAATCAAACAAGAAAGAATTTAGTTGAGAAATAAGGGAGAACAGAAAGGAATCGGAAAAGGACAACCAATCCACAAAGGAAGAATTGGGTAACAAAATTTAAGAAAACAGTAAGAAGATGGAAGAAAGGATGGGAGAAAAATTAGAAGAGTTGAAAGAGGACAACCGGTCCTTGAGTCAGAAAATTGATGAAACTAATCAGAAGATGGAGGAAACCAGCAAGAAAATGGAGAGCGACAACCAACAGTTGAAGGAAGAGTTGAAGGAAGATAACAAGAAAATGGGGGAGAAGTTGGAAGAATTGAGGGAGGATAACCAACTACTAAGAGAAGAATTAAGGGAGGTCAATCAGGAGAATCTGGACAAGTTAGACGAAAGGATAGCGTTGTTAAGAGAAGAAATGAACAAAGAACTCAACGATAATAAGGAGTACACCAACAAGAAAATAGAAGAAGAAACTTTAGTAATAAAACAACAGATCATGGAAGTTGACGGAAAATGTAAGCAGACCGAGAGAGAGGTACAGGAATTCAAAGAAGAGGTAAACACCAAGTTTACTAATATCGAAGAACATAGTAGAAGAAAGATGGAAGAAAACCGAAGAGAAACCGAAGAGTTAGGGAAGGTACGAAATCAAGTCGCGGAAAGATGTGACGGAATGGAAGAGGCCATGACAAATATAACGGGTCAGGTACGGCAGAGCCAAGAAGAAATGGAAGTCATGAGAAATCGACCCACCAACTTTACTGGGATACCGATCAATGAAAACCGGGAATGGTTGAATTTCCGGCAGTACAAGAGAAAACCAATGGAGTTCCTGGCCCTGATAGAAGAATATTTTGCCAAACATAGAGGGAGTAGGTGGAATAATAACCGGGAGATATTGGACGAGTCGTTCAGGGAAATGACCGACAACTGGTGGGTGGCGAATCGAAGCGAGATTGTGGACTAGCAACAGTTCAGGAACCTGTTCAAAGCTAAATACTGGTCAGAAACCACTCAGAACCTGATACGAGACAATATCTGCCATGGACGATATAAGGCCCAACTAGGAAGCACCATGACGGCCTATTTATTAGGGAAGGTGTGTCTGGCAAAACATTTAGAACCGGCGATATCCGAGGAATGCCTGGTGAACAAGTTGTCCTATCACTACGACGAAGATATCATCAGGGCAAGAAGGGGCAGCCAGATTAAGACGGCGAAGAAGCGAAGAACGTGATGGTCCGAGGTACGAGCAACATAGAAGGAGTACCAGTCTAGATGATCCTGGCCGACAACAAAACCGTGAACAAACGTTTGAACAGAGAACAGAGCGGCAGGAACCGACGCAAGGTTTCCAGAACGACGCCTCGTTCAATCCGAATAACAACGACGAACACGATAATTTAAACGGGAGGAGGCAGTGATAAACTATCACGACCCTTTACTTCTCCTATCTCCTGGGTATAAACACGAGTTGCAAGGGGCAACCGAATTGAAAAACATTACCATCATTAGCAACAACTATTTAAAGAACATAAGAACTGAACTATTGGAGGAAAACGAAACTAGCCTCGATAGTCAGAATAATGAAATATTGTATATAAAAGCGGAAGTAGAAGGAATCCCCGCAAAAATCATGATTGATACCGGTGCTAATATATCAATAATAAATGTAATTGAACTGGAAAGAATCCAGAAAGAATGTGGTAAAACTTTGCCAATGTTGCCAGTAAATATAATATTGTCTTAGTAGGTGCAACTGGCCGCCAAAACAAAACTATTAGAAAACAAGTTTCTGTAAATGTTGTTAGCCGTGGTATAGCTTTGAATATGGTATTTTTAATCGCCACCGGACTGCCATTTAATATATTGGTAGGTTGCGATGTTTTAAGAAGGAACTCCGCTATTATAGATCTGAACCAAGAAAAGGTATCACTGTTTTCAGACGGAATAACGTGGACAGCAGATTTAGTAGGAGGCGAGAATATACTTCCCAGTAGTACACACCAACAAATTCGGAAAATAAATTTTGTAGAGAACAGCTCCCTGAATAAACAGATAATATACAATAACATGGAAGAGGATTTATGGTCAGTGAAGATACAGGAAATACGGGACTTACAGTGCGGAACCACCAGCGAGAAAATACCCATACACCAAGCAAATCGTCTGATAAGTGTATATGAAAAGTACAAATCAGTATTTTCCGATGAACCTGGTAAGGTAAAGAATTACCAGTGTAAACTTGAATTTAAGGAAAACGTAGAATTTAACCGGAGGTCATATCCCATCTCGCATTCACTGAAAGAGGCCGTGAGAGGGAAAATTAATAAGATGATCAGCAGTGACATAATTGAGATTAGTCAACCTCCATACACTAGTCCAATCATTGCTGTTCCCAAGAAAAACGGACAAGTCCGGCTTTGTTTGGAATTAAATAAAACAATCGTTAATGACCGAACATCGCCCGGTGAGATAGAAGAGATCCTAAAACGATTCCACTGTACCAAGTTTATTAGTACATGGGACACTGTGTGTGGTTACTGGCAAGTGGAGTTGCACCCACAGAGTCGTCAGTATGTGGCGTTCATATTCGAAGGGTTCAAGAGATTGCCCTTCGGACTTGTAAATTCAGTAGCCATCTTTGTGGCCTGTATGGACCAGATACTTGGGTAGGGAGCACTCCAATTTACCACAGTCTATGTAGACGATCTGCTGATTACTTCGGAAACCTGGGAGGAACACTGTTACAGAGTAGAACATGTACTCGAGAAGTTAGCAAAGAATAATATAACTCTTAAATTGGAGAAATCCAAATTCATCGCTGGAGAAGTACAGTTCTTAGGTTTTAACCTAGATGATCAAGGTATAACCCCATCATCAGAAAAAGTAGAGGCGATTCAGAAGTTCCCTAAACCGAAGAACAGGAAACAGTTACAATCTTTTCTCGGACTCTGTAACTATTACAGAAAGTTTCAGCATCAATATTCCGAGCTGACAGCCAAGTTTCAACCGCAATTGTCTGCGAAGAACAAATGGACCTGGAGTCAAAAACAGGATGTTACTTTCCAACTCATCAAAGACAAGTTTTTAGAGATTGTTATACTTCGTCACCCGAATTTTAAGAAACCTTTCTTCTTGAATTGTGATGCTAGCAACATCAGCTTAGGAACAACTTTATATCAGGAAGATGAGGAGGGTCACAACCTGGTGATTAGTTTCGCTAGTCGTACCCTGAATCAATGCGAGAAGAACTACAATGTGACCGAGAAAGAATTGCTTAGTGTAGTATTCGCATGTAGCAAATTCCGGACATATATTTTAGGGTATCCAGTTACCATCCGCACTGATCATAAATCCATCTCATTTCTACGCAGGTGCAAGTTGAGTCACGGCCGACTGGCTAGATGGGTACTCGCCCTACAAGAGTACAACCTACAATGGGAGTACATCCAGGGGAAAAAGAATGTTGTAGCCGATGTGTTGTCACGCATTAATTTGGAAGACCAGACCTTTGAGGTAGAGAAGGAGAGCTTAGTCAAAATCTACAACCTTATTAAAACAAGATCCGATTTAGAAGCTTTATTGGTAAACATCCGCATCCACCAACAGTCTGACCCTAAATTAAAAAATATCATCACTCGATTGGAAGCAGACGACGACACCGTTTCTAGGTATTACCATATTAACAAAGGTATACTATTTGTTAAAACAGCCATAAATAAAGAAACGTGGAAAGTGATTATTCCGAACCACATCGAAAAAAAATCATAATCGATTACCATATAAGGTATGGCCATATGGGAGCGCTGAAAGTGATACAGGCCTTAGAGCAGAATTGTCAAATTAAAAACATTAATAGAAAGGTGAGAAATTACCTAAAATCATGTAATATTTGCCAGTGTGTTAAAGTTAATAACGAGAAGAAGGAAGGTATAATGATAAAATTAAAGGAAGGTAAAATCTAAAGCGAAACTGGAGAAAGTGTTTTTAGACATCTGTGGACCATTTCCCCGTAGTGGTGGTCGACACAGATACAAATACCTCATCATAATTATGGACCATTTTACAAAGTACGTAAAGCTATATCCGTATAAGCTATAATCGGGCAACCACAAGAAAAGTTCTTGGAGTCGTAACGGAGTTATATGTGCCAGAAATGGGTAAACCATCTTCAATCATTACTGACCATGGTACACAGTTCAAAGGGAGAAGATGGCGGGACACATTATTATCACTTGGGATTAAAACATATAAGACGTCAGTCTACCACCCAAGTAGTAATCCGGCCGAGAGGGTATTGAGAGAAGTGGGGAGAATCTTGAGAACGTACTGTTACCACCAACAGAAAAAGTGACAAGAGTACTTATCAGCCACAGAGAAGTTCCTAAATTTTGCTCACCATCCAGCTATAGGAATTACCCCTTACTCCGCCATGTACGAGAAACCAACCCCCCGAGAGATTGAAGAGATAATAGAGTTCCCGACGAATGATGGTCGTAAGTTTGACAAGGTGAAATTTTATAACAAGGTGGCCGAAGGCCAAGAGAAACGGCAAGCCAAATATCAAAAGGCAATTGGACGAGTAATAACTTATAAAGAGGGAGAAAAAGTACTGTTAAAAAACTGAGAACTACCCAGCACCCTAGAAGGGATAACGAAGAAACTATTGTTACTCTATACTGGACCATATCTCGTTGCCAAAAAATAACAACAATACATACGAACTGAAAGAAATAGTTTCCGGAAAAGTCAAAGGAGTATACAACCAAGCCTCCATAAAAAAATATTACGAAGAATGAATTTTATAATAAACATTATCAAAATTTAAAAAGATATTAAGATCAGCTTACAACTAATTATTTATGGAATTTAATTTTGAATGAGATAAAAAAAGATTATGAATTTTGAATAAAACCCTCAAAATTCTAAAAAAAAAATAAGACCAACTTATACCAGTGAATTTAAAAGAAAATATTTTGGAAATATTAAAAAGGAAGAATTTTGTATAAATTATCGAAATTCTAAAATAATAATAATAAGATCAACTTACACAAACAGATTTGAAGAAAATAGTGTGAATAATTAAAAAGGAAAATAAGAAAGAATCCAGAAGAAATGTGAATATCAAACATTTGAAGGAGTAGAGAAGAAAAACAAAAAGAGTGTGATATACAAGAGAAGGCAATAATTTGGAAATAAAGAGAAGAATTCATTATTATAATAAAATTATAAAAAACTAAAAAAGAAAAATTTAATATAATAAGAACAACCGATGACTAACTATTTATAAAACGATTATGGAAACAGATAATCAAGAAGGATGATTATAATATTACACAGTTCTGAAAAAACAAAGAAGAACAACTCATACCAATAATATGAAGAAAATAATTTTGACAAGAAAATAATAAGACATTAATGAAAGGCAAAGAGAAATAAAGACCACATGAAAAATATAATATTAATAAATTAATTTTAACGAATACAAAAGCGGATTAATAACTTTCTGTGAAAAAAGAAAATAAAGAAAAATATGTTTATACAATATGATCATAATAATAACTTGAATGTCAATTAAAAAGGAACCAATTGAAAAAACTAAATGACATAAAATAATACCATTCAAATAATTAATAAGAACCAAAGAGAAAATAATATATATAAAAAAGTATGCTATCAATGTAAATAACCAGAAGAAGATATAATGAGAATTCAGATGAAGAAGGAAAAGTTACACCATAACTAGTAACAAACATATTAACAAAGTTTTCAACCATAATAAAAATGAGTATATATCAGACGAGCTAAAAAGTGAGAAGAATATATAATGAAAATAATAAATATTAAGAAGAATATCTAAGATAGAAAATGTGAGATAATCTGAGAAACAACGAAGTGAAGTATCCAAAGATATTTTTATTAGTCGAAAATGAGACTATTCTATATGTAATTTTTATTTGATGACTGTCTAGATAATTCCAGCAGCATTATATTTTTGAGCAGAGATGAATTGCCTCTGGACTCTATTAGAAGTGATGTATGGCCAGCAGAGTATATGTAGCCACAAGTGCCTCTCTGAACTGATATCTCTGAATTAATATCCCAGGGATAAAATACGAAGTTAAGAAAAGAAAGAATATAATAATAATAATAATAAACCTCAGAAAACACTCACTATCCAATAAGAATCAAAGTAAAATAAAAGACTATAAAGTTTATTAAGCTCAAGTATGAAGAAGCCGATATAGAAATGGGGAGGAAAACGAAGAATAATAAATAAATATAACGTTATCATAAGCAATTATTTCATCCATAATCAAGTCTGAAATAATCACTTCTGGAGGAGAGCAATCTGTAGCATGACAGATAATGCCAATAATTCTGAATGGTAGAATGATCATAAAAATAAAATAAGAACATTTTAAATCCGAGAAAGCAAAATAAAAAATTAATTAAGAACCACCGTAAAGTACAATCATAGATTAAAGTAAAAGTTTCATTTAAAACCAATGTTACAATGAGTGATGAATCATCAAAATATACTGCAAAACTAAAAATATAGAAAAAGGTAATACGCTGGTAGGATAGGAGTAGATAAGGAAGAAACCCAAACAAGACAACATCCACAACAGAAAAGGAAATATTTTATAAGAAACAAGGAGAATAGGAGAAATTAAGGAAGAAACCCAAACATGACAACATCCACAATAAGAAAAGGAAATACTTTTATAAGGAACAAGAAGAATAGGAGAAATCAATGAAGAAACCAGAACAAGACAGCATCCACAAGAAGAAGGAGTGCTCTTATAAAAAACCCAAACCCCAAAAGAAAGTGATAAAAATAATAACAAATGAAAGTATAACAAAATCTCAAATTTAGAAACCATGTAAAATAAATATAAGCCAAAAGTGTATAAAGTAGAATTCAAAGTGAACCAATGTGAAATAATATAAGACAAAAAACAAACCTTCATTATCATCTGTAAATAGATTTCTTGATCTTAATATAACTATAAAACTATTTAGAAATAAAATCCAAGAATAAAAAGGGGATCAGTGCAAGTTTTTGTGTTATAATAAATAAACCTTATGTGTCAATATTGCAGCTCACAAACTGAGTAAATTGTGAAGTAGTACAACTTTGAAGTGTTTATATTGTGTCCATGAATAATATTAAATAAAGTATTATCATGACAGATAATACAGGTGTTTCTGAATAATAACTGCCACTCTTTATATAAAACACTCAGTAGAATGACAGTAGATAAAGCAAGAGCAGGCCATATAAAAAGTGAAGTGACAAAGAATCATTACCCCAAAATCAAACAAAAAACAGATTAAAACTGAAGATTGTTACAATATATATAGATGTATACGTACTTGTACATTTACATTGGCATTCACTATATTGGTATTTATATTGTATGCATTTATCAAAATTTGAGTTTACGACTAGAGTATATGAAAATTATAATCATATATTGAAGAAGACGTGAAAAAAGGAAAACTTTTATAGACGCAAAGCATTCATTCTAACAATGAACAGCAAACAAGACAAGATAAAATCAATAAGAACATTTTAAAACATGTATAAAGTCTGAAATATGTATGCTCAAGAATGATTAGTGCTTATATAAAGTATATAAGCAAAAAAAAAACAAATAAAAGAGTAAATAATTTATTTTATATTATAGTGATGAAATAATTTACACAAATAAAATATAACTTATATAACTGAACACAGAGTGTTTACTTTTTCCTGTATTCTATAACTACTTTAAAGTTCTATATAAACATAAGGTTAATTGCGAGTTCATTTTATTTCACTATGCAACTGTAGAAGGCGAACAACTTGTACATGTTGCTCTTCCAAATGAAAACAATTTTCTGCAAAATACAGTTATGATACTGCTGTAAGAAAAATGCTGCCTATCGTAAAATCATGGGCTTCAACAGTGGACGAGATACAACGCAGCACTATAGAAAATGCACTTACTTATTTACGACTAAAACTATTCACAGAAGCTCCTCTCAGAAGAATTAGGGTCGTTAGGAAAGATCAGTTATTATACTTATATTATTTATGACTATCATTTTACAAGCCGATTACATAATATTTTGATTCAATTATATTTAGCTATGCCACAGAGGCAATGCGTACTAGCCCGGAACAAAGCTTATACTGTGAAGCGGGAAGGTCGACTTTTATATCTTACACGTCATTGTGTCTGAGATATGTGACTAAACGTTTAGTACTATCAAGCTACTGAAACCACGAGATGATTGAAAAACATAGACTTGCAAGTAAATAAAACTGCCCGGCATCCATGAGGTCGAAATAGCCCGGCGTTACAATATGCCGACACTGCAGGTTAAGGCGCACGTTCAATGCGAGGTACCACCCTGCAGGGGGTGCTTTGCAAACAACATAGCCGGCTGGCTGCTGCTAGTAGAAACAGGAAATTGTCAACTCGACATAACTGAAACTACTCTTTAGATCAGTCATAGAGGAATTCGTTGAAGATAATACCGTTGTGTACACTGATGGTTTGAAGGAGAAGAGTAGAGTGGTTACAGCGTTTGTTGTCGAGGGTGCTTTCCACTCAGGAGGCGAGTGCATACATATGCAGAGTGGCAAACTCTTCAATACAATTAACACCTAGGTGGGAGAAAATTTGTTTTTTGTGCAGTTTTGCTAATATTTTTAACTTTCTTGGACGATCCGGCACAGTATATCCTGTGTTGCAACAGGTGATGGCACTGTGTCATACTCTGGACAACTTAGGTTCATCTTAACTGTTATTTTGCGTTCGACCCATGTAGGCTATGTATTGGAGGTAATGAAGAAGCTGACGCTGTAGCAAGAAACGCTGCAAATAGTTCAGAAGTAGATGCAATTGCCTTACGGCGTGATCACGCAAAGGCACCTGCAACAACCACCATTATTAATGTATACGTGAAATTTATAGTAAAGCGAAATTTTTGCAGTGAAGCAGAGCGTCCGTAAATGGCAAACGGCAGATATCGCAGTCATCGTGAACAAATTTGCATCACCTGACTGCGAATTGGGAACACAAACCTACCGGATACTAGGACAAGAACGTCCCGTCCCGTACACACTTGTGGTGCAGAATTTACGGTAAAACATATAATTATTGAAGACTGTTGTGGTCTCGCTGAACTCAGACACAGATAAAGGTAACCTGAAAGAGAACTTCGGAAATGAAGAGTTAGCGTTAGACTGAAATCCGTCCTTTCTAAAAGGAGCAAGTGTACTGTATCGGCTCTGGGAGGATTCTTTCGTGTCTGCGCGTGGGCTTCGACGACTTTCCACTTTAATTTTTAAGCTTTTATGTAGGTGAAAAACAACCATGATTACGAACAGTACTCCTAGTCGACGTTGCGTTCCTTGTTTTGTAGTTGACCAAGGAATAGAACTCGAGGCCTTTATATTAGTACTCGAGCACCATACTAAGCGCCTATAAAGTCGTCTAATATTATTTTTCTAAGTGTATCTCAATGTTACGCATTTTGTCTATCATATCTGCTGACTTTGGTTCTCCACTTACAATAAGATAAAATTTGGTGACTGAACGCAACAGTTGCTAGACAAATTACTGTCAAGTAAACAAAGAATTCATTTTCTCCTCGTGTATTTTCCTTTAGCTTTCCTTTTATTGATTAATTTTGTTTTGCTTTCTTTACTCTTGGTGTTGCAATTCGGTTCTATTAAATCACTCTCTTCTCTTGTTCGGATATGGGGAACGGTGTGATTCCTACTATAGATATCGTCTTCCTCTTTGAGTCCTTAGAGCACAACATACAATCACTTTTAGCCGTCCAATATCTTAAAATCTTATAATCTAAATTCTCGTAAACTTTGGTCATCTAGTCTGCTTGTCGGCCGCGCCTTTATTCTTATGTCACGGTTTAGATTTCTCGCTTCTTTTGTTCGTTAAAGGTCACGTTTGTTATTAATGTGTCACTACATCTTCGCTTGTATTGTATAATATTGTTTTCTGTCTTTCTTGAATGCATTTACTACAAGTACAGGCATGGTAAAAATCTCGTTGATAAAAGCCATTGCTACCGCTTTCTCGTTGCTAAATTCTTCTCATTATCTACGTCAAGCTTGTCATTTTGTCGACCACAATATATAAATTTATCACATATTTAGTATTAGTTTTATACCATATTATAATATATAATTACAGAATTTTACTATTTTCTGATAGTTAAGAGAATAGTAAGTTTTAAATTGAATAATAAGGATTGTTACGTTTTGTGTTTGTTAACAACGTTATGCTGATGAAATATTAACTGTTATGCTGATAGTCACCTAAACTTTATTGTGTGTGTGTGTGTGTGTGTGTGTGTGTGTGTGTGTGTGTGTGTGTGTGTGTGTGTGCACAACTTTATCTCATCACGGAACAAGATTTTCAGTTAATTTGAAATTATTTTTGGTTTTAATAACGAACAGAAAATTTGCAGAGTGACTATAATTAATACTGTAAGAGTTGTGTAACCAACTAAATCGATACTCGCTACCACCTCAAATACTCGCTAACAAATATCTAATCAATGCGTCAACGTAAACCTCCCTTCATCTGAAACTGTTTCTCGCTTTCAGCCTCTTCACTCTTATGTCACTTCGCAATCTCAACTTGCCCCTTTTATTAAAACCCTTTTATTAAAATATTTTAAAATACATTTTTTAAACATTGTTATCTTTCATAATCTGTCGTAGTTGTGGTCTTCCCCTAGATCGTCTATTATCGTCCATCTATTATTGTTCTATTCGTGTCTCATTCAATGCTTATTAAGCTGCACTCTTATGTCTAAAATGGCTTTCCACTCATCCACTAAAAGGCTTAGCTTCTCATCCACTCTTCTAAAAGCCTCCTCGTTTCTATTATTAGCGGTTTATTTAATTTTTACCATGGGGCAGTTCCATCATACCTTAGGTAACTGTAGCTTCGTCCCTTCCTAACTAGGGTTCACATTTCACTACCATATAAAACTACACGCCACAGCATGCTTTAAAAAAAATATTAATATATTTAAGTTTTTACTTAATAGATTCTTTAAAATAATTAATCAACTTGAAAAAATATATTTTCGTATATTCCATACGTTACAAATGTATTTATTATTCATAAAATTTAAAGTAATTATTTCTACATTTAAAATTGGCAAACTCGCAGAATGCAATTAGACTACATTGTGCAAACACAGGTCTCACGTTTAATTAAAATCAAATTAAAACAAATATAATAGCTAAAAGTAAATATATAGCTTTGCTGAAACAGTAGATACGTTTGATACTTTCCTCTTACGTGTATTTTAAGCGTCTAACGTTATCAACTCATCGTCAGGACCTGCGTATAAATACAATAGAAATTATCAAACACAACAGATCAATTAGTTGAGTAAACGTGTTTGTGTACGTGATTGTGTGTGTGCGTGTGCGTGTGCGCGAGCGCGCGTATTTGTGTATTCGTGTATATGTGAATGAGTTGAAACAATTTGTCTTACATCATCAACATAATTGCATTATTGCATTTTGTTTTCCTTAAATACAACGAGAAAATTAAAATATCCCAGAACATAATTTATACAATATTACAATTTAAAATACTCATAATGTAATGATATTTGTAATTAATTATAGAAGCAGTAATTAACAATTATATATTAGAATAGGTACGGAAAATATTTATATATATATATATATATATACACCTGTCAACATAAAACATATTATATCTGAATACAGATTATAGGGATGTTCATCACATCACATATGATCGTCATCAGAGGTCCTGATGATAACAATAAGTATTGTCGAAACGTCGTCACAAAGAATTTAAAATTTATGTTATACGTTTTTGACCTATCCTCGCAAACCCTTCATCCCAAAATTCATTGATTGACGGTCGCTACGAATTTATGGATTATCAACATTAGTTAACCAGGTATAGAGAAATAATTTGACGTTGCTGGATTTTGATACTAAACTTAGCTGGAAGTTCTATATGAAAGAAGAAACAAAGTAGGAATCAATTATTAAAACAAACGATTTACTCTACTTTTTAAACAGGTTTTAAAAACCATATGAACTTATAGTCTCAACGTTGTGTTTATGTTTTATATAACCCCATATTAATAATAATAATAGCAATAATAATAAATAATAAGACGTTATTATATTATATATAATGTATAAGAATATGTTAGATCTCAGCAAGACAGAAGTCTTAGTGGTCTTGACTAAGAAGAGGATTCCCACTGTAATCCCGGTACGAGTCGGAGACAAAGTGGTCGAGTCCAAGCCAGCGGTGAAGTGTCTCGGAGTGATGATCGACTCCAAGTTGAGCTCTTTTTAGTAGATTAGACAAACGCTGGACATTACGGCGAAGGGAGTGATTCGCTGAGTCGGCTCATGGCCAACTTCGGCGGGCCAAAGTTAAGCAAAAGAAGACTTTTGACAGCAGCTTAGCAGCTATCCAATCAGTCTTACTGTATGGAGCGGAAGTGTGAGCCGACTCACTGCACCGTAAGACCTACGGGAAGAAACTGTACCAGGTAGAAAGACGAAGTACTGTTCGAGTAGCATCGGCCTACCTCACGGTTTCCGAGTCGGCTGTTTGGTCGTTGCCGGAGTAATGCCAATCGACTTTCTGGCCAAGGAACGTGCGATCGTGTACCAGATTAAGACGGGGATAGGTGGTGAAGCTGCACGCCGAGAAGAACGGAGCAAGACATTGGAGAGGTGAAGAGAGCTAGAGAACAAGATGAGTTAGTAGCTGGACGAGAAAGTTGTCAAGCAGGTGTATCCGTGGGTGAAGATTGAGCATGGGAAGATCTACCCATTACCTTACCCAGTTTCTGAGCGGATACGGTGAGCACGAGCATTTCGGTCTTATCTGAAGAATGTTGGAAAGGCCGAGTCACAAGGGTGCATGTACAGCCCGGGAGCCGCGGACGTTGTCAGCCATACACTCTTCGTCTCCGACAGATGAGAGCAGCACACGAGATGGTTGCAAGAGGGCAGGAGATCTTCTCGGATAAGATCGTCGAAGCGATGTTTTGAAATGAGAACACCTGGAACTTTGTGACACGCTTCGCAGAAGAGATTCTTCGGACGAGGAGATAGACTTGGACACATAATATATAAGTGTCATAACAAGGCAGACGTGAACCCTAGGACTGAAGAATAATATGCCTAGCCCGAAGTAATGTGTCAAATCGTTCCAGGTTAGTGTCTTAGAAGAGTATAGATAGGTTGTTTTTAGTGGGTCGGGTTTAATATCCAAACCAACAGACCCCGGAAATGTGCACACTTCCGAACATTTGTACAACAAAATGTTTCAACCTACCCTCGTAATAATAATAATAATAATTATTATTATTAATTTTACTCGGCGTGCTTCCAGTAAATTATCATGTAACTTTATTGAAGCGTTTTTGTTATTAAACACCATATCAAGATCTGAAATTGTGAAGATGAAAAGATGTGTAAGGAAGCAAGAAAACACCACCAAATGTTTTACACATCGAACTGCTGTTGAAATAATCAAAAGAAGAAAACTTTTCGAGTTACTGTAACAGTGTAAAATGTTAAAAAATGTTGAATATAAATGTTGAAGCACAGCAATGCTATACAAATGTACTATAAAAGACAAAGTTGTACTTAAAACTTACAGATAAAGCGAAGATTATCTAATTACTCTTAAAATAATTTTAATTATTACTACACATTAGATCAATTTTGTTCACTGCATGAACTAACGTATGTATCTATTCTGTTTGCAACAAGATAAACTGTGTCCCCTAATTTTATACCACAGAGTCAAAATAACATGAGACTGTTAGTTTTTTTGTGGGGATTTTTTTTAAGATTCATGTGCATTCAGTTTTCATATTTCACTTTATCAATCCCCTTTAAGTTTCAACATTCCTACCGGTTCCAATCTTTTTTTAATAACCCGTTCTCTGTACATATAATTAAAAACTACTTTTTAATTACTCTAAATCAACATTTTACATTTTCTCGTTTCTTGAACGTTTCTTTGTAACCAGTAATGTTATAATTTCAATATCCTTCCTGCTAGGGGCTCATTCTGTATCATAACCTTTAGCTAGTAAAATGAAATGGTTTCCTGAAATTTATGTTTTTACCTTACATAGAAATAATATATTAATCCTTACACTGCATGTAACGCAGGCAAAGCACTAAATTTACACACTGTAACGTTGCGATAGCGTACAACTGTATATGGTATCAAACGGACACTCTGACTGGTGTTACCTGTAACATTGTACAGTTGTTGTACAGTTTTCAGACACCAATAAAAAAATGTTACGTTTTGACTATCTCAGGTGCAATGTGTCTTACCATTAGGATAGAGATGAGGAGCAATAAACTTATGCGACAGCGTAGAGAGATCACTGGAAATAAACAATCCATAATCCAGGCTTACATTTTAGAAATATGACGTATGTATGTAAAGACCGAGTCTCAATGAAAAAGAAATTGCACAAAATGTATGCAGTGACCATTGACTTTTTAAGAAAATAAAAAAAGTTTAAGAACAAGAATTTAAGAATAAGGAAATAAGAAAATCAAAAAAGTTTAAGAACAAGAATTTAAGAATAAGGAAATATTCAATAATAAGAAAATCACTCAATATTATTATACTTAAGGAACCTATAAAAATATTAACGAAATACATAAGAAACGTTTTAAAAGAAAGGAACATTGTCACTATACGAATTACTTTTTGTTATTGAAGAAACCGTTTATAACGACCAGTAAAGAAAGAAGCCAAAGTAGCCGTATGAAAGAATTTAAGTTTGGACTACGAAGGAAAAAAATAACTGGTTAAGTTCGCTGCTATACGAGAATATTGTCGAATCCTTTGAACACGAGAAGTTACTTAACAAAGTAAACGTATCCAGTCAAGTCTATAATAGTTAAGGACGTTTCCAGGTAGACATAATAACACTGTGAATTAATCTCCAACACCTTTGTCTCAAATAGAACAGCACACTCGGTTTAATTATCAGGGAGGGTCAGTAACTTTCAATTAAGATAAATTGATATTTATACCTCAGTTCACATAAGAGGTAATTTCTAGAGGCTAGTAAAAGGTATTATTGGTGTAATGTTAATACAAATCGAATTTCATTAATATCCCTTTCCAAAACTGCTAATAATGATATAGATTTAGCACACCAGTAATGCCTACCATACCAAAAGCAGAAATGAAAATAGAAAACGCTACGAACAGAAAATGCAGTACATAAAACTAACCGGCAGAAAAAAAGCATATGGCGTATGACAAAGGAATGAATACGTGTGAAGGGAAGACATACCCAACGAAACATGGAAAAAGGCTACTTTTTATGGCAATTCTCTCTCTCTCTCTCTCTCTCTCTCTCTCTCTCTCTCTCTCTCTCTCTCTCTCTCTCTCTCTCTCTCTCTCTCTCTCTCTCTCTGTCTCTCTCTCTCTCTCTCTCTCTCTCTCTTTCTCTCTCTCTCTCTCTCTCTCTCTACTCTCTCTCTTTCTCTCTCTCTCTCCATCCCTCTCTTTCAGTTCTTCTCTCCAGCTTTTCATAAATCTTTTCCTTGTTTTTGACAAAAGCGTTTGTTAATTCGTTTGGCTAGTATTAAATAAATATGGCCAGGTTGGCACGTCTTTAATCTAAACAAATTATTCGTAAGAACGTCTGATATTCTATAATCATATTTCCTGATAGGCTTTTTGTTTATTAATATCCGTTTCACTCTAATATTTCCTTCGTTTTGTTGTTTCTTACTCTATTTCTCCTTGATTTTCTGTTACCACTGCCATTTTCTACAGTGATTAACATTGTACGTGATTGTCTTTACAACTAATTTAATTCTATAACATCTCATAGAACAATATTTCATCTAAACCTGGTGAAATAACTCCAGGTGATAAGGCTAGGTACATTAGACTGGACTGAGTAAGCTTAGAGTCCGACTGGATGTTGCAAAACGTTCTATATATTTATCGGATTATCTGTGCTATGTTGTTATGGCCCTACATTCTCATAGTACGAATTCGTATACTACACAAAAGTACTGTGTTTATCCTATAGCTTCTAATAGATTTTATTTCATTTGGCTTTGACTTGGTTTTGTTTAAAATCGATTTGGTTTAATTTGCCTTTTTGTTTGAAGCTCGCACGGCCGGTGTCAATAAATTCAAAATTACGACTAAAAACCGGGCTGTTAGGCAGTGCTATTAAACATCATACGTCGGCAACGTTTCGATTCCCCGTCGGGAATCTTCTTCAGGCCGCTAGGAAGCGACAGAGAGTAAAAACACATTAGCGGCAGATGTACGCCCAACACTACCCGATACCTGTATCAGGTAACAGCAAAAAAAGGTATCAGGTAAAAGTTGCTTTTATCGGGTAGTGTTCGGCGTACATCTGTTGCTGTTGTATTTTTACTGTCTGTCGCTTCTTAGCGGCCTGAAGAAGATTCCCGCTGGGGAATCGAAACGTTTCCGACGTAATGACGTTTAATAGCAACCGACCGCGGCCTAACAGTCCGGTTTTTAGTCGTAATTTTAATAAATAAATACCTTTTTCTTTATCCGTGCTGCGACTACGTCTTTGATGTCTTACGACATGTTTCGGGAACACGTTCCCATCATCAGGTAAAATTGTTTTTTCTTCTAGTTCATAACGAACGTGTCAAGAATATAATAATTAAAACACATCAACACATAAACACATAACACAATGAGTATGATAGAACTCAGTCCACGCAACAGTGCGCACTGCCGTACTGTAACTGACCACGTAATCAAACTATATACTCGGCTGGTGTACACAAGCGTTATCACTCTTCAATACAGTATCATATAAACAGTGAGATTTAAATGTTAATTGATCATTAAGCAGTAGGTTTGGTTGAAATAAAAGCGCTTTATATATTTCATATTCTTCCATGGCATCCATGTATCGGCTCTTACTGCATATATGTATGGGCGTAAAGTTATCTGTGAAACCACTATAACTGTGATTGCTGTTTACCAGATGTAAAGCAAAGTTGGATTTGATTGACTTGATGTTCCTTTTTGGCAAATGTTCTTTATATCTGTCTTTAAATTTCCTGCCCGTTTGTCCTATGTAGAATTTATCACATTCACTACACTGGATTCTATATATGCCAGAACTGTTTTCGGTTGTTTTTTGTGTTCGAGGTTTTAATATGTTCAATATGTTATTGGTAGTTTTGAAGGACACGATGATGTCTAATTTTCTTAATTCATTTTTTATTATATTAGGAATCACATTAGTATATTCAACTGAAATATAATGGTTCTTTTTACCATCTAATTTTAATTTTCTTTCCATTTTATTCCTACGTTTGCGAATTAAGTTATCTATTATATCACTTTTATATCCATTATTGACAGCTATATGTTTAATAATATTTACTTCATCTTGAAAATCTTCCTGGTTCATAGGTATAGTTAAAAGTCTATTTACGAAAGCATTAAAAGAGGCCATTTTCTGTGTATATGGGTGGAATGAATCAGCATGGACAGTTATATCCGTGGTAGTAGGTTTCCTGTATATTTTATATGTGATACAATCAGCGTTTCTTCGAACAGAAAGGTCTAAAAAGTTTAGGCAATTTTCATTTTCTACTTCCATGGTGAATTTTATGTTGTTATTTATGTTGTTCATGTATTTGAGTAACATGTCCATTTGTCTACAAGTGCCATTAAAAACCATGAACGTATCGTCAACATATCGCGTGTATGAGATAATTTTTTCGTGGTAACTGTTACAGTTAGATAGCAGATAATTATTTTCATAAAAGTTAAGGTATATATCTGCCAGTAATCCACTTAAAGGAGACCCCATGGCTAACCCTTCTCCTTGTTTAAAAAACTTGCCGTCAAATGTAAAATAATTTTGTTTCAACACTATTCGTAATATCAAGATTAATTCGTTAATTTCCTGTTGATTTAATATTGCCGTATTAAGTAAATTGTTTTGGAGAATCTCTATTGTTTCTTGTATAGGTATATTTGTGTATAAATTGACAATATCAAAAGAAACCAGCTTATAACTCGGTAATAAGTCGATGGAATTAATTTTGTTTATGAAATCTTTATTGTTCTTGATACTATGATTATTCTCTAGCTTTATACTGTTTTTTATTATATGTTGAAGTTTTTTTGCGATTTTGTACCCAGGTGCCGACGTGTAGTTAACTAAGGGACGTATTGGCATGTTGTCCTTATGTATTTTTGGCAAACCTGTGAATGCGGGTGCCTGTGCATTTATTTGTTTAATATGGTGTCTAACATTTGCGTCAAACAAATTTATGCATTTGTTCACAGCGGAATTTAGTTCCTTTGTGTACTTGCTGGTGGGGTCATGCTCAAGTGTCTTAATAATGTTATTGTTAATAAATTCATAACATTTCTGCGTGTAATCTGCTTGACTCAATACAACTACAGTATTGCCTTTATCGGCTTTGGTAACTATTGCCTTATTTATGTCAATCTTTTGTTTTATTGTTTTTATAAGGTTGAGCTCCTTCTTGTATTTTAGAAACTGGTTTTTATTTGTACTTAAGCCATCCATTTTTAATATGCGATCCAATTTACTGTTGATTACCGATCGTGTTACTTGTTGGGTTTCTTGGTTTTTAATGCATTTTATAGCAGCTTCAGCGTTTATAACTCCACGTAATAGGCTGTTTTTGCTAAGTTTAGGTAAGTTATATTGTAAACCTTTAGATAATAATTCTGTCTCGTCATTAGATAATTCGATATTGGTATAATTTACTACGCGTTTATAAAAGTTATGTTTACAATTTGTGTTATCATACATGTGTTGTTTCTTGTATAGGTTATCAAACTTCTTAATGTGTTTCGAGATAATGACTTTAATTACTTCTCTTATCTGTGCTTCTATCAATTCCATAACATTGCTAATGATAGCAGGATGCAAACTGTCTAATACTTTCAAATGTGCAATATACAAAATACGGTTCAATCTGTCCTTTTTCACATACAATTGCTTAATTTCTTCTTTTTGCCATATTTTCTGTGCTATTGATTTAGTTTTAACCGCTGCTAATGACTTATTTTGAATATTAATTTTGGAAAAATTTGGTGTTATGTTGTTTTGTAAACATTTCTTAATGAATTTAATGTTGAGACTAGTCTTAATTATTTTCATCTTAACGTTCTTATATTTATAGACCAGGTTTGCCTGACCGGCTTCAAGATTCATTATATTTGGTCTCCAGTCGCAGTGAAATTGAAATAAATAAATACCTTTTTCTTTATCCGTGCTGCGACTACGTCTTTGATGTCTTACGACATGTTTCGGGAACACGTTCCCATCATCAGGTAAAATTGTTTTTTCTTCTAGTTCATAACGAACGTGTCAAGAATATAATAATTAAAACACATCAACACATAAACACATAACACAATGAGTATGATAGAACTCAGTCCACGCAACAGTGCGCACTGCCGTACTGTAACTGACCACGTAATCAAACTATATACTCGGCTGGTGTACACAAGCGTTATCACTCTTCAATACAGTATCATATAAACAGTGAGATTTAAATGTTAATTGATCATTAAGCAGTAGGTTTGGTTGAAATAAAAGCGCTTTATATATTTCATATTCTTCCATGGCATCCATGTATCGGCTCTTACTGCATATATGTATGGGCGTAAAGTTATCTGTGAAACCACTATAACTGTGATTGCTGTTTACCAGATGTAAAGCAAAGTTGGATTTGATTGACTTGATGTTCCTTTTTGGCAAATGTTCTTTATATCTGTCTTTAAATTTCCTGCCCGTTTGTCCTATGTAGAATTTATCACATTCACTACACTGGATTCTATATATGCCAGAACTGTTTTCGGTTGTTTTTTGTGTTCGAGGTTTTAATATGTTCAATATGTTATTGGTAGTTTTGAAGGACACGATGATGTCTAATTTTCTTAATTCATTTTTTATTATATTAGGAATCACATTAGTATATTCAACTGAAATATAATGGTTCTTTTTACCATCTAATTTTAATTTTCTTTCCATTTTATTCCTACGTTTGCGAATTAAGTTATCTATTATATCACTTTTATATCCATTATTGACAGCTATATGTTTAATAATATTTACTTCATCTTGAAAATCTTCCTGGTTCATAGGTATAGTTAAAAGTCTATTTACGAAAGCATTAAAAGAGGCCATTTTCTGTGTATATGGGTGGAATGAATCAGCATGGACAGTTATATCCGTGGTAGTAGGTTTCCTGTATATTTTATATGTGATACAATCAGCGTTTCTTCGAACAGAAAGGTCTAAAAAGTTTAGGCAATTTTCATTTTCTACTTCCATGGTGAATTTTATGTTGTTATTTATGTTGTTCATGTATTTGAGTAACATGTCCATTTGTCTACAAGTGCCATTAAAAACCATGAACGTATCGTCAACATATCGCGTGTATGAGATAATTTTTTCGTGGTAACTGTTACAGTTAGATAGCAGATAATTATTTTCATAAAAGTTAAGGTATATATCTGCCAGTAATCCACTTAAAGGAGACCCCATGGCTAACCCTTCTCCTTGTTTAAAAAACTTGCCGTCAAATGTAAAATAATTTTGTTTCAACACTATTCGTAATATCAAGATTAATTCGTTAATTTCCTGTTGATTTAATATTGCCGTATTAAGTAAATTGTTTTGGAGAATCTCTATTGTTTCTTGTATAGGTATATTTGTGTATAAATTGACAATATCAAAAGAAACCAGCTTATAACTCGGTAATAAGTCGATGGAATTAATTTTGTTTATGAAATCTTTATTGTTCTTGATACTATGATTATTCTCTAGCTTTATACTGTTTTTTATTATATGTTGAAGTTTTTTTGCGATTTTGTACCCAGGTGCCGACGTGTAGTTAACTAAGGGACGTATTGGCATGTTGTCCTTATGTATTTTTGGCAAACCTGTGAATGCGGGTGCCTGTGCATTTATTTGTTTAATATGGTGTCTAACATTTGCGTCAAACAAATTTATGCATTTGTTCACAGCGGAATTTAGTTCCTTTGTGTACTTGCTGGTGGGGTCATGCTCAAGTGTCTTAATAATGTTATTGTTAATAAATTCATAACATTTCTGCGTGTAATCTGCTTGACTCAATACAACTACAGTATTGCCTTTATCGGCTTTGGTAACTATTGCCTTATTTATGTCAATCTTTTGTTTTATTGTTTTTATAAGGTTGAGCTCCTTCTTGTATTTTAGAAACTGGTTTTTATTTGTACTTAAGCCATCCATTTTTAATATGCGATCCAATTTACTGTTGATTACCGATCGTGTTACTTGTTGGGTTTCTTGGTTTTTAATGCATTTTATAGCAGCTTCAGCGTTTATAACTCCACGTAATAGGCTGTTTTTGCTAAGTTTAGGTAAGTTATATTGTAAACCTTTAGATAATAATTCTGTCTTTTTAATAATTTTAATTTTTTTTAATAATTAAATTATTTCGTTTTACTTAGCCTATCTCGTCACATGTTTTTTTCAAACCTAGATATTACCACAATATTTCCTACAATACTCAATAGTACGTGTGAATTTCAAAACTACATTTTGTTGTTTTCTCTGTCCCACATGATTAATTCTCACATTGTTTCCATTCCCTACAAATTCTATCAGTTTACCTGTTCTTGATCTGTATGGTTAAGTCCTACCCGGTCATTACAAAACTTAAAGTATTCATGGTACTTACATAATACACATCACCGCTGTTAAAGTTGAGTGAGGCCGGCACGGATTTCTCTATTGTGCAATTTTTGTCCTGTGTGTGTGCGAGCGCGTGCTTGTGTATAATTTGATTATATACATTGTACAATATATGGTTGTTTATGTATACTTTATATACATTTCAATAAGGATATCCACAGCTACGCAGTTTTCTGTTTTCTATGTTCTCTCTTTTACATTTTCTTACTACGTATGTTTACAGGTTTTTAATGAAACCGTTTTCCCACTGCTTTTCGGTTTCCTCGTTACTCTGACCGACCGAATGTCTTTAAACTTCTCCTTCAAAAATCAGTTTCTGATAACTTAATTTTCTTCGTATTGTTTTTTATTTAACACGTACATACCATAGCGTTTAAAATTCTCATCGTTGGAGTTTTTTGTATTGATAAGAACAGAATCGAATTGCTTACTAAAATTTTAGGTTTGATACCAAGCCGTTTCATCTGGTAATATTTACTGAAATTATAAAACTAAAATTTTAAATATCTTATTTTCTTTTAATTTTATGCTATCTCTTCTGCTTACTTTTTAAACTTAAAACTCTGGCCTGACCCTTTAAAACTGTACCATTTCCTACTGTACCCAACTGTAAAACTGTACCCTATTCGTTCTGTACTATCTCCTTTAAAACTAAATGGGCAAAGGTTGACGTGGGTAAAGGTTTATATATACTATTTCTAATCTTCGTATTCCTTTGCGTTTTATATTCTAAACTTCAAAAGTCTTATCATTCATATAAGAAATTACAGAAATTTTGTAAAATTTACAGAAACTACAGACAAATAAAAAAAGTGTTGTAACAGTGTCAGCAAGGTGCTTCGTGTTGGAGCTGTAACTATTCACATCAATATAATATAGATATCAGCAAGTGCAATTAGTCAATGCAGTTGCTTCCGGAACTAAGGTCAGAGTCTCTCCTCGTGATTATGAATTCATATGAAGGCCTATTGCTTTAAACTGATGCCATCAATGAGTACGTTAAAGGCAGCCTAAGTCTCGTGTTAACCACTTTGTCAACGTATGGCTACTCCAACATACTTTGACTCTCTGAAGTGTATAAACGGAGCAAAATTTAAACCAATACGAATACAACTCTAGTATTAGTGTGTGTATGTGTGTGTGTGTGTGTGTGTGCGCGCGCGCGCGCGTGTGAAAGAGAGAGAGCGTCGTGTCTAAGCGCTTGACTTTTGAACGGTATAAAAGGTTTAAAATTTACAATTACCGAAAGAAATTACTTAATTTCCAATTAGTTATACAACCGAGAACAAACAGAGAGTATACTATGTTGCAATAAGACAAACATTCACACTGTGTGTGAATACGTATATAGGGACATATTTACAATATGCCTTAGTTGGTGTCATGTGCAAAGGGGTGTGAATCTTATAAGACACTATTGTTATTAGACTCAGTACTCCATGTTAACGTAATTTAATACGATAATAAACAATAAAGTAGCAGTGCAGTGTAGTGAAAGTACTACTTGTCTATTTTATGGTGGCCAGAAACCCTGGTGAAAATAATGTGCGCAGAAACCTGTTTTTTGTCAGTGTAACGGCGCATCTCACTGAGTGCATAAGTGTTGATGCGTTTTCAAAAATATTTACCGTATAGTAAACGGCACCCATAAATCCAGCTGTAGCAACACTAAGACGAATTTTTTTGAAATAATGTGTTACAGCTTGAGCGCACTTAGTCTCCCCACTACCCTCACTTTTCGCGCAGCTATGAAGCGGCCATCGTAAAGTAACGCGATTGTAAGCGTTGTGCGCGTGACGTATATTGTGTAAAAATAATTAACAGCAAGCCAGTTAACAGACACAGTATAAGTCACTTATATTAGTGCGCAAATTGGAATAACTATTAATAAATAATTCCTTTAATATTAAATAAATATTAATTGTATTTATTCAACTGACAAAGTAAATAGTTATGCAAGCACATGGAGTTGAAAACACGTGGTTTGGAAACCGGAAGTTGATGTTCAGCAGCACGTGGTCGATTTCCCGAACAGTGTAGAATGTACTATCATCTAAAACTGGCGTCATGTTTGTAGATCTATAAAAGCACGCGTGAGTCGTGAGTTACGCAGTCTCTTGCGGTCTCGAATAAGACAGTCGTTTATAGTCTCTGGAAAGTAGGACTGTATCGTCGGAGGACCGGCTGAATTTAGTTTCACCAAGTCAGGCTCAGCGTTTGAGATCTTCAACGACCGATTGCTGTCAACGAGGACTGAATCAGAGAAAAAAACTCCATCGATGGATATACGATTTTGGCATCATAAGGAATAACTAAAATGATAAATAACAGGAGAAGATAAAGAAGTATGTTCTTGGAAGAAGTGGTTGCAAAATTAGATCTCAAAGACTACTCCTTTTATTTTTTTACCGCTAACAGGGTCTCCCCTCTCGATCAGTCTGTCTCAAGGAATATAATTAATTTAAATACAAATTTCTCATCGGCTACCCACAGTTACGAGAAGAAAAATACCACGTTTCAATTTATGCTTTTCTTGTTTCCGCTTATGTATTATTCGAATGTAATTATTCAAAATCATTAAATACACATGGGAGGAAGAGATATAAATGGCTGAGGGTCTTAATAGAAAACGGCAATGTACAATATAAAATAATGCTTATCAGCGCATTATTAAATTTGGGACGTAGTTCGTTGAATAGTATAGAGTATAGACAAAGAAACGTCTAATCCTTAACAAATAGCATGCGGAATAAAGGAATAAAGACAACAAATACTTTTAAGTCGCTGTACAAGCAAAGTGTACTTTTCAAATACACAGTTTAGATTTGAGGAATAGCAATAGGTAATAGCCTATAGATATTCATAAAAGTAAAAATCAGCCAAATTTTACCTTATTACAAAATAACGTACATTTAATACTGACACAATTTGCTAACAATAAAAAAATCGAATGTTTAACGGATAATAACAACGGAAAATCCTGTCACATGAAATGAAGCAACATGTAAACTTTCTCGAACCAACTAGTACGTATTGTAGGCCTACTTTTCTGTTTTATATAACTTATTTCTGGATTTTTGTATGCGTTTAGATGTTCAAAATATCGTTTTTTCTGTTGTTTTTTGTCCTATGTAACATTTATTGCAATCTTGGCATTCAATTTTGTAAATAACATTGGTTGTTGTATTATCTTTGTTATGTGGGTTACATTTAGTTTTGTAAATTATTGAAGTGAAAACTTCTATAGGCACGTTGGGCGATTTTTGGATGGGTAAAATCTTATGAGTTCGCGTCACCGACATGCTAATGCTAACATGATATCTGTAGCTATAAGTATGACGTGTTGCGCGTGGCCAGCAGTGAAAGTATAGATTATACTTGTGTGTAATACTATTATACTACAATTATATTATACAATTGTAATACTATTTATACTATTTAACACACTTTTATCGTTTACGTACTTTATTTTGGAGTTTCTTACGCTGCCGAATTTGCTTTCGCGTGTTCGATCCCTAGCGCGATTTCGGCTTTCCGTATTAACAATTAACGCAATACTTATGATCTATTTTACATTATTTTTATTCTTATTAATTACTTATACTATATTATATGATATTTACATAATTGTTATTTGTCCGTCTGGCTGTTAACTTAGGGTTTTTCGTCATGTCTAATGTCGAAGTATGTATTTTTAATAGTTTTTTTATTATTGTAAGATTTTAACATTAGTGCTGTGTATATAAGTAAAGTTAAATTGACTACGTGGAAAGTTTAATGTGTGTATACTGTGCATTGTTTAAATTGTGTTTTAGTTTGATCATTATTTTAAATGTTCAAATGTAGGATCACTGTGCAGTACAAAAGTGAGTACTAAATATGTTAATATTTTTATATAGAAAAATGAATAACATAAACAAAGCATGTATTTTCAAATATTTCCAATATTCGTATCAATATTTCCGTTTAAAAATTTGATATTATTTATTTTTTATTTTTGATATTTGACCTCTGCCATACATCATGCAATGAGTATTTCATAGTGGCTTAGGAGTTATCTTACTAGCGTGGTAAAACAAATTTCTAGTTGTTCGGTAGTATTTTTGCCGCGGATTTTAAAATTAAAAATTCTATAAAATTTTATAATAATTTCAGATTTATGTGTTGAATTTTTAAAATATGGTTACTAATTCAAAATTATTTTTTATTAGCTTATATGTGAAAACCAGACTGATGTTAAAGATTTTAATTTACAAAAAATTTTAATTTTTGATACTACAATTAATTTTAATATCCAAAAAAACCACTGTTATTTCATAGTTTTAAGTTTTCACTTCTGTCGGCAGTCCTCAATGACTGCCTATTTTGAAATTTTTTTTTATGTATTACTATTATGTAATTATAATTATAATTATGTAATTATGTAAATTATGATTATGTATTACTGTTAACATCTGGCAATTTGTATACTGTATTTCAGGCGAGTATCATTAAAATAGATTTTAAAGTGTCAGGTCTCTTATGTGCTTTAATTTTAAACGTATTCACAGTTATTGCAATCTTTTAGAGTTCAATTTTTAAATAAGTTGTGTATTATCTATTAAGCATACTTATATTTATATTGTGTACATGTGTAGTTTATTTTTAGCTGATTTCACGAGAATATGTAGGGTATGTTTTTTGAACAAAAATTATAATAGTAGTTCACATATAAAATATATAAGATTACTAAAAAGCAAACATTATTAACTAATAGATTATAGATATAGATTATATTAACAAACATTATAGATCTAGATTCAATATGTGTGCGCGCGCGTGAGAATTGACAAATGCTTTCGACAAAAAAATTAATGAAAATCCTTTCATTGTTTTCTTAAGAGAATATTAGCGCCTGAAACAAGTCTCGCAAGTAAGTGTGATTAACCTTGACAAGTAAATCGTTAGTGATATCATTAATAACACAATACGGCACGGAAACGAGGTTAAGAATGAGTAATATATATTTGTTTTGTATACATCGTCAGGAATGTTTTTGACAGAAATCGATGTCTTATGACACCTTTTAATCAACGTTACAATAAACAACGACCAAAGTGATTTCGTTATTAGATTAAATAAGAAACGCCTCAATGAGAAAAATGTGATTGTTGAGCACATTATTTTCAACAAAATCGTGTTTATCCGTGTCTGTATCCTTAATGCGTTAAAGAATAGTATAACAGAGTACGATTGTCGTTTCCCTAAGTAAAAGTAAAAGGGAGATTATTACGTTGCTACGTTTCGCTTCGTTGTTCGTGGTGATGAGACTTGGGCTTTTAATAAAGTAAAATTAGTTAAAAAACTAGAAGACAACTTAAATTTACAAGCGACTACAAGACAAATTCAAATTTGCAAGGATCACTTGAACAGTGACCCGAAGTTGGGGGATGTTGAGACCATCTCGTGTAGATAGCAATAATAATTTATTGTTGTATTGGAGTATTAGTGGTCTCAAATATTTCTACTAGTAATTTTGTACAAACCACTATGTTGTCTTTGGTATTGACGAGCGCTTTCGGCAGTCAAGCCATCTTCAGTTCATTTACCAACAACAACCGTTGGTAAATGACCTGAAGATGGCTTGACTGCCGAAAGCGCTCGTCAATACCAAAGACAACATAGTGGTTTGTACAAAATTACTAGTAGAAGTAATAATAATGTTTATGTGTTACGTTTGTTCAATACAGAACATTGTAAAGAATAAACTGAGTATGTACGCCGGAGGATTAAATAAAATGAAGGAAGAACGGTAGTTTACTGTACTATTATTCGTGGTAGGAAAGTAAAGGAGGAGACGACAGATGACCTCAGGATATGTACGGACTAGATCAGAGTGTGATGCCGACAACTGCCGACACATCCTGCAAGTAAAATACGATTTGCTGTTTTGAGCTCCAACCTACCGCACGGAGTAGAACTTTAAGAAGAAACGAATGTTATAATTATTGTAATGGTACATGGAACAATATCTGTTGGACTAAAAGAAAGTTGTGAACAAAACAGCGGGATCTGATTAATGTTTTTGGCGGAAACATGTGTCAGTTGAAAAACACATAAATAAAATTTTCATTAAGAAGATTCGTGTTTATCCCGAATGCTTGCATTATGTTATGAATTCTTGTATTTTTGTTTAAACAATATATTAGACACGAGACCATACCAAAAGTATACTTTAAATGTACATACTTTTAATATTATAGGTACAATAAATATTTTCATCATAATAATCAAAAGTGTCTAAATATTATAAGTTTATTCTAAGACGTTTTCTTAGTTAGCTAGCATTTTCACTAATAATCATTAGAACTAAATGTTCAATTGAAGTTCATACATTGAATATGAAATGTGTCATTGAATCACAGTAAACGACTATATTTAATGTCTTTGCAGCCATGATTAGTGTAACATGACGCTACACAATCTTATGTAAATTCAATGTTGTAATTAGTACATATAATACTAAATAACACTTCTTAGTATAGTAAGCGTACATGCTTCTAATGAATGTAGTTGAAAACCTAGGAGAGCATATACAATATTTAGAAGAAAAAAGCAATAAAATGTCATATTTACTTTTACGTACGAGCGCTCAATTCAAATAGTAAATTATAAAAAGTTTTTAGAATCAAATATTTTTTCTGAATAGTATATTTATATAATATTTACATGCGATTATATTTATGTAACATTATGTGCACGTTGTAATGAAGTTTGGTTATATTTAAACTAAGTGGTTCAAAAATCACTCAAGTGCGCTCAAGTAATCACTACTTGGAAAATTCTAATCGTTTATCATTACTTGAGTGTCATATTATTTATAATGCCATCATTATTAGTTTTATAAACAATGTCATCGACGATAAGGTTAAATTTTTACTAACTTTGCTGAATTAATAAAACAATGTTGTGCACGCGCGGAAATATAATCGCAGCGTATTTTACTTACTGGATTAAAAATATGTCTTTACATACCTGATTAAATATTTAAGAACATGTAAAGAGATATATGTACACAAACGCAACACATGTAACAGAGAAACAAACAAACCCGGCGACAGCAGACGATGTCGCGTCCCAGTCTCGGGCACAACTGATTGTACGGAACTGTGACGTCAGCTAGGTATACGCGATTGCCGTGAACTCTACAACGTTTGGGCGCAAACACAAAGCAGCTGGTAAATATTACGATAGTAGCGTAATGTAAGGAAGTTGGTAGGGGGTGTTGGATGCATTGCAACTGGAGCTTAGATATTTAAACACAACGCTACGAGATACGGCTAATATTAACGTGTTTTTATGCCAGACGTATCTGTAATAAAACGCTGGAAATTAATATTTAATACACTGACGTTTTCTGATATGACGTTAGTAACAATGCTTATTACAGATTTTAGTAACAATGCACATTTTGACAAATGTGTTTTATTATAAAGTAATTATAAATTTATGTAAAACTATTGTCAGTGGGAAGAAATTTTACATCAAATATGCTACTTGATAGTTTATGTAAAGTTTGATTCTGAACAAATTTGTTTAAAAATTAAAATTGAATTTGTTCAACAAGAAATTTAACTCTCAAATCTTTCGAAAAATGAAAAATAAATTGTAAGAAAGCAGTATTTTAATCTCATAGAATAAACCGATTAAAAAAATGTAAAATAACATTAAAACCAAAACATAAAAAGAGGAGTGATATTACTTTTTCTTTTCTTGTTGGTTTTTTCTTACTGGGAAAAGTGCAGGGTTTAACGGTATTTCATTTCTTTTAGATTTTGTTTCTGATCGTCCGTATACTTTTCTATTATCCCTTCATACTCTTTTATCAATTTATGAACGTGATAATCATATTCACGTCTCCTGTTAAGGATTTAATAAAATGTTACTAATATTTGAGATTTATTTTTATTTTATTTTTCATTTTATTTTTTTTAACATATCATCTTCAACAGTCCTTTATGTCATTTCAAATTATTATTGTTTCTACCTTTGTTTGATGATTTTTATATAAGTATTTGTTAACAAAAAATAATGTGGGCTATTTTTAATTCGTCTTACATTTTGTTACTAACATAAAATTGTACAGAACTTTTTTATCACATTCATAAATTCTGGCTTATTTGTATTCTGGCTTCTTCTGTATTACTATTATTTAGGTCTACCCGCTTCACCCAAATAGTCTCTACTGTGAAGCCAGACACAGTTCCAGGATTGATATCGCCGGTGCCTCCCGGGCAGTAAAGGCACTCTTGTGACTCTGATGTCCTATCATTCTTTAGATACGAACGAAAACACCCGTGTCCAGTCAAAAACCGAGTAAAATAATAGTCGATCTGCCCATGCCTCTTCTCTGCCTATAGCTGCACCTGCTTGAAGAGTCTTCTCATCCAGTGACCTCGTTCTTCTAGCTCTCAAGCTCTCTGTAGCCATCCATCATCGCTGGCTTCGTGGTTGTCGGCTTTTAGCGTCACCACATATCCTCATCGTAATCTGGTGGACGATCTTATGCACCTTGGCAAGAAGGTCGATCGGCGTTACTCCATCAACAACCAAGACAGCCGGTTCGGAAACCGTGCGATAGGCTGATGCTGTCCAAAGAGCACTTCGTCTTTGGATCTAGGATAATTTCTTTATGTAGATTTTACGATTCAGGAAGTTTGGACACACACTCCGTACAGTAGGACTGACTGGACAGCTGCCATCAAGAGTCTTCTTCCACTCGACTTTGGGTGGCTAATGTTAACCATGAGCAGACTAAGCAAATCATTCCCTTTGCTGCCTTGTTCGCCGTTCGCCTCACTGCTCAGAAAAGGTCACCTTAGAGTCAATCATCACTCCGACGTTCTTCACCCCTGGCTTTGATTCGACCATTTCGTCTCCGAATCGTTCTGGGATAACAGTGGGGATCCTTTTCTTAGTCAGTAATAATAATAATAATAATAATAATAATAAAGGGATAATAGTAATAGCTTCAGTTACGAAGAAAATTACTGAAGCATTTGTTGTTTCTTTGAGAAAATGGTTCAAGACCATTTTCATTCATCTTCTCTGAGTGAAAATTTTGAGGAAAGTTAACAGGTTCAGTAATGGTAAAAACTCAATATTGAAATGAATGTCAGCAAGTATACAGACATGTGTGTGTGTGTGTTACTGTAACAACTAAAAAAGTAATATATTTCATTCAATAGATTTATTTTTTAAATATATCAGACTACATCATAGAAATTTATTTTTTTACAACATTTAGATTTCACAAAATGTTCCATGACACTTGCTGTATAATAGATAAGAGAAAATGCTAACTAATATCAGAAGTATAAAGGAAACAAAATATTCCATGCAAATTAAATTACTTTTGTAATTATTGAGTGGGCAGTAGTGGAATTCACTATTGGCTGAAACTGTTCAACTGATAAGAAAACCCCGCAGCAACATGTCTCACTAACAGAACATGTTAAACTTACTGAAATTTAGTTAAACAATGAGAATGTTGTTTCAATGACAGTTAATTATTTAAACTGTAACAGTAACTGAAACTGTAACTTAAATTTAAGAACAAGTCAATTTCAGTTTAGTTGCAAACTACACAAATATTTCAGTTTGGTTGAAGATCTGTATTGAATAAATATCGTTATATTGAATAGATAGGTTTTATGAACGTGTAAAGTTGGGCACCGACTATGCAAACAGATACAACAGTTTATACCCTCTATCTCAAACTCAGGGAAAATATACGGTTTCTTTAATCACGTAGATTTCTCTAGCTAAACCTTATTTCTGCAAAACTTTCTCCTGCACCTTCAGTGGACAACAGTGAAGCTTAGGGTCTGTGCTAAGTGGTTCTTAGTGATGGACGGAAAGCGGTTCCCTTTGAGGGAGTGAATCAACTTCAACGAAAGGTCTTTCACTCAGAGCACTGTAAATACTGTAATACTACATTAAAAATGTTATAACCTGTCAAGGTATTAACTGTAAATATATTATTTAATTATATGATATTTACGTGTGCAACAGAGTGTGATCAACAGAATATCCTGCCGCCCTACGAATACGAGCAACCAACGATCCCCTATTGAGGTTAGAGAAGGAAGATGATAGAAATTTCGTTTCAATTAAAAAGATTAAAATAATAAGCTTGTAGTTTAAAACTTACAGAAAACAATTATTATGCTCTTTATTATGTTTCCCCATTGATATTTTGATATGAAATTAACTATATATATATATATATATATATAGGCTTTTAAAACAGTTAAATATTTGTTTTTATTAAAGTTAATGATATTTATACAAATATATTACTTCGGGGAGTATAATATTTTAAGTTTTGTCAGTATGTACAACATTTCAGTGACATAATCTGGACTCGCGTTTCACAAAATAATCTGTATCATCAAAGATTTCAATGTGAATTTAATTATAAAGTTAATGAATATAAAATTAAAACTTTCTACAACGCAATCTAAATCAAACAATGTCATTGTTACCTGTATTCCAGTGTGTGTCTCTCAGGTTATCATATATACGAGGGACAGTTGAAAAGTTCGCGGAGTGATATCTATAACCTCACGTTAGAACTAAAAATTTTCGTATGTTGTGAGATTCTTATTTTGTGTAAACGCCTGTTAATTTCCAAATCTATCTGTCAAACTATTTACTATTTATGAGCTGTTCGAAATTTACATGTCACGCGTGTTTTAAAAAATGGACAAAATCAAACATCCTGTTTGACTTTAATTGTTTTTTAAAAAGGTCTATCTCCAATCAAAAATTACAACAAAATGGTAAATATGTTAAGAGATACTGCGCCTTCAAAAAAAGATGTTTGTAACTAGGCATTCGAGTTTCAGTGTGGTCATATGAGCACTGAAGGTAATCCCTGCAATGGTCGCCTAAAAAGTGCAACAACTACGGATATCATTAAAAAATTTCACACACAGTACTGGAACATCGGCGACTTAAAGTGGCTGACACTGCTGAGATCGACAGAAGCCTTAAGTGAGCGTGTGTATCCGATTTTAATTCAAGAGCTTAGTATGAAGAAACTGTGTGCAATTTGGGAGCTGCATTTGGAGTTGTTGCACTTTTTTGGCGACCACTACGGGGATCACATTCGGTACACGTGCGACCACGATTAAACTTTAATTTCCACTTAAAAACCATTGTTTTCGAAGGTGCAACGTTTTCCTAACCCATTTTTTTGTGACTTTCCATTTCCATAGACGTTTTTAGGAAAGAATTCTTTATAGTATTGATTTTTCTAAACTGGAGTGACACGTAAATTTTGAATAACTGTCAAACAACAATAAAACTGACAGCTAGATTTAGAAATTAATAGATGTTTACATGAAGTATAAATCTTATAAGACCTGGAAAATTTTATTCTACAGCTAAGCTATAGATGTCTCTCCGCAAACTTTTCAACTGACCCTCGTAAACATAGATATATCAAAGAGGTACAATAAGATTTATTTACGAACAAACAAAAATTATTCATGTTTCTATAAACACATTAACTACATGATAAATTTCTAAAAGCATATAAAATGTTAAGTGGGTGTGGACAAGATTCATTCATGTTAAACGTCTCCGCCGTGTCGAGTGGGTGCCTAATGCACAGTTTCCTGTAACGCTGCTAAATACAACTTTCTGCATTTGTTGTTTCTAGAATAAAGAAATTTTTTCTATTTTAAACTAAAATAGTTGTGCAATGTCGTTGCAAGCTGTGATGAAACAAATGTTGAATTAATAACGTTACCCTCACATTACACGCGGCAGTACATATAATCGATATTTAGGCTATTGTGCGCGCGTTAGGGTCAACAGTTACCCCACGTGTAGGTAGGTGGTCACTTTCTATTTAGGCTGTTAAATGTGGTTTCAGCGGGACACCTGATATTTTATTTCGACTAGCTCTACCTGCAATGTTGTTAGTGGCATGTTAATGGTAGTCCCTGCATACTGTGTTCAATATATTCCCGATACAGTAACAGGTATGCACACTTCATACGTGTTTGTATATATTAATTATGTATGTATTTTCCACACGCGAACACACACATATTATAACGTTTTTGACTATGTTGTCTATCTATATCGTTGAAAATACATACGTTATAAATATTCAATGGGTGTAATCGTAATAATAATAACAACGTGAATTGTTTAGAATCTTTCAAAACATTTATTAATTAAAACTTTCATTTAAATTGCGAGCAAAAAACTCATTATTATTTGCATGTGTACTCGTAGTACACCTCCTTGTTAATAAATACAAGTAATCTCATATTACGAGGGTCATTCAATAAGTAAACTGACAAACAGTTGTAGAAAAGAAATTAATTGTAGCAGCTGATTGAAACTTTCAGGAGTGTTACCTGCCAACGTCGTTGTGAGTTTTGATCAGCTGTTCAATAATATATTGGATAAACATAAAAAAATATAGTTTTATTTACGATGGCGTGTCTTCTTGAGGACAGTACTTTCGAAGAACAGCGTTCTGTTATAAGATTTTTGTATTTGGAACCACTATAACCACTAACTTGGATTCACTATTTTGAACCTGAGTCTAAGCGACAAAGCATGGAGTGGAAGCAACCCAGTTCACCCGCCAAAAAGAAATTCAAAACCCAGCCATCGGCTGGTAAGGTGATGGTAACCATCTTTTGGAGCTACGAAGGCCCAATTTTCTGTGATTACCTACAAGACCAGCGTAGCATGAATAGTCAGTACTATTCTGACATGATTGTGAACAAAGCTAAGGCTGCATTGAAAGAGAAATGTCCGGGATGGCAGAGGAAAGGTGTGATTCTTCTTCACGATAATGCCCGCACACAGACGGCAAAACTGACGCCCGAAACAATAAAAAAAGTAGGTTAGGAGATCCTGCCTCATCACCCTTATAGCCCTGACCTTGCCTCATCTGACTTTTCCTTGTTTGGGCCACTCAAGGAGACTTTGCGTGGTGTCAATTTCAACAGCAATGAAGACGTGAAGGAAAAGTCCAAAACTGGCTTCGACATCAAGTGCATAGACGTTGTTGGAGATTACGTTGAAAACTAAAAAAAAATTTTATTGATTGAATAAAAACTTTTTGCTCCACAGCTGTTTGTTTGTTTACTTATTGAACGACCCTCGTACATAGAAACATAAAATAATCTTATAACTATACTAACATTGCTTATTACATAATATTGCTCTCGATTTGCTCAATTTATTATGATTAAATTATTATTAATTTTCGAATTTTTCTTTTTTTTAATTCTTATTGTTGTTGCATATGCATATCTTATTTATAACATATTAATTACTTTAGAAAAATTACTATTCTTTCAAAATTAGTTTAAATATTTTTAATAAATTATCATTTCAAAAATGTATTTTCAAAAATTAAATATTACTCTAATTACTATACAAAAACAGTTACATTTACAATTATTAATTATACCTTTGGAAATTATATTGTCTTTCATTTTACAATGTTTAATTGTCTTTGATTATGTCTGTCATTTGGATGAATACATGGCTTTCTTTCACCTTAATCGTTGCGGTTCCTCAGCGTTTCCTCTTCTGGTCCTGAGTCCTTGATCCTGGTTGATTCTGCGTAGTCGTGTAGTCCTGGAGTCCGTTTCTCGTCTTCCGGATCCTCTCAGTAGTCCTATGACTCGTACTCTACGTCTGGAATCTATGCCATGTAGTGTGCTGCTCTCTCGTCTTCCGTACTAGCCTCTGTCTGCAGTGGTGATCTCACGGAAGTGATGATGTTGTCGGACATAACCTCCGACTGCCGCTGTGGTTGAACGAGAAAGACTTGAAGTTGGCGGGCATAGCCTCCAGCTGCCGCTGTAGTCGAACGAGAAAGAGATCAAGGCTGGTGTGTCTCGCGTATTTATAGTCTAGGGCGCAAAAATCATGTTTCAACAATTCTCTGCAGGAATCAGTCTGTCGTAGCGTCCTTTTACAAACACGATTATTTACACACTTATTCCACTGATCTTCGTAACATGCGAAGTCTTGCAAATTACCCGATATTCATCTGGTCGGTAATTTTTATGTGTACAATTGTGTGTTAACCGTTTTTCTCTATCTCAATTATTATGGGTTTTATTTATATTTATTTGCACTGTATTTGCACTTTTTATTATTTTCGCACAATCTTTCGTATACGCGTGCGTCTTTATATTATTTACACTGTGGCGTATTTTGTTTTGTGATATTTTGCACACACTGATAACAATTTAAATAATTTGTATATTTATTAACGTTTATTTAGGGGTGATGCTTTGCAGGAATTAACTCGCTGCACTCACACATGTAAGATACACGTGTACACAGACGCAGATGTGTATGGCGTGACCTACCTGTTCAAGCAGGCAAATTTGTTGTTAACCTTTTCAGCTTTCTATCTGAATCATTATACTCCTGACAATATTGATGATTGATTTAATTTACACAAATTATCTTAACTAATTGTGCAATGCACAGTACCATATACATTCGTACTGTTGATTTATTTCCCTGCTTAATAAAAAAAATTTAATAAACTTGTTTACTAAATTTTTGCCTTTTACATTAGACAAAATTTTACAGTACATTTTACTAATTCAATATTTATTTACAATAATTATGGTCATAATAATGAATAATGCTTTTACCATTAGTCTTATGTGAGGTGGGCTGAACAAAATATTCCTCTCCCGTACATGTTGACTTGCTGCGTGGATTCGTAGTATCCACTTTAAAGCGTGTTCAACTTTAACTGGCACAGTAACATATTTATTCATTCGTATAATTTCCTTAAAGAGCTCGCATGGTACTTCCCTATTTCTCTCTGTCTTGTGTCATCATATACAATGAAAGTTTGTTTCCCAACTTGTCTTAGCAAAGTGTAAGGTCCATCATATAATCTGAAGAATATTTTAGCAGTATCGTCAATACGTTTTCCAACTGGATTTGTTTTTAACAATACTCTCTCTCCCACATTAAATTTCTGCAACTTGTGAGTTCTGTTGGATCTTTCTAATCTCTTATTACCTTTTTCAATTATTCTTCTTTTAGCATGTTCGATCCTAATGTTTAAAGGTACCGGTAAGTTATGATTTTCAGGTTTGTGAACATACCGCTTCCAAAATCTGTCGGGTTGACGATCTTGTTCAATCTCTGTCGGTGTGTAGCTCGTTGCTTCGCTATAATTACCATTAATGGCTTTTTCGAAGAATGGTAAATATTCTACCCTTTTATTGTGTTGGTTATGGCAGTAAATACGTAGGTACTTACCCAATTCTTTATTCACTCTCTCGGCTAAATTTCCCTGTGGATGTCTGATGGATGTGAGTATGGGTTGGATTCCATTTTCCCTTAGTACTCTATTCCATACGTCATTTTGAAATTGCACTCCTTGATCACTCCTTGTACTAAGTATCCTTTTCATTTTACCATATATTGGAATATATTTTTGTAACAGAATTTTTAGGACAACTTTCGTTGTGGGTCACACAATAGGATACCGATGAACTGCCTTAGAAAACACGTCTATACAGACTAGTATGTGTTTAACCCCTCGACTTGATCGTGGTAATGGCCCTAAGAAGTCCACTGCAACTAACTCTCCTTTCGCCTCCTTCTGCATACTTTGCATTTCCACATATGTGTGAAGATTAGCTGCTTAGCAGTCTGGCAATCATAACATTTCTTCAATTCATTTTTAATTTTTCTAAACATTTTTGATTGTAAAATCTTCTCTAAGGGATAAATAACATTTTAATGCCGAGGTATGAGCTAAACTCTCATGAGTTGGTGTTATCAGTTTAAATAACATCTCGTTAGTCAAAACTATTTTTCAATCATGTCTTATTAATTTGAAAAGAATGTTGTTATATAGCTTATATTGAGCTGGTAGGTGAGATTGACGTTTTAAATTTCGTAATGTAAGATCTTGATCTTGTTCTTCCGCTAGATTTTGTAGCATTCTTTTTACTTCGTTACTAGTTTTAAATCGTATAGTTAATAGACGTACTTCGTTATCCTCCTTATTGTAGATCTCCTCACATTCTTCTGTAACATAACGACGTAATATATCTGCAACGCTATTATCCTTCCCTTTGCAGTACTTGATAGTGAATGCGTACTCTCCAATGGCTAAAATCTATCTCAGTAAACGAGAGTTTGTTACTTTACATTTCACTAGAAATGACAATGCTTGATGGTCAGTACGTATTTCAAAATGAGTACAATAAATGTAATATCGAAATTGTTTAAGTGCGTAGACTCCTTCTCTGATGTTGAGTAGTGCCGCTCTGCTCCTTTGAAAACTCTGCTCGCGTAGGCCATGACCCTTAGTTTTCCTTCTGAATCCTTTTGGTATAGTACACTTCCCACGGCGTAATCACTAGCATCAGAATAAATTTCAAATTTTCCTTCCCCTTGAGGATGATGTAGCATGATGTTTTCTATGAATAACATCTTCACTTGGTCGAAGGCTTCTTTATGCTTCTCCTCCCATTTCCATTTTCTTCCTTTCTTTGTCAACTCTAACAAAGGTTGAGTCCTTTCGGTATATAATGGCGTAAATCTCCTGTAATATCCAGTTAAACCTAAAAACGCACGTAAACCTTTAAGATTCCTGGGTATAGGAAAGTTGGTTATACTTGTTATCTTGGTAGGATCTGGTTGTATACCTGAGGATGAGATGATGTGTCCTAGGAATTGGATGGAAGTTTTTATGAATTCACATTTGTTTAGGTTTGGGGACATGTTTGCTTGCCTAAACTTATGGAATATTGTTCGTAGATTTTGGATATGTTCATTAAATGTCTTAGATATCACTAGAATATCATCTACGAAGATCTTCGTATAAGGGTCCACCTCTGGGCCTAATGTTCTTTCCAAACATTTTACAATAGCTGCCAAACTCGTACTTAATCCAAATGGTATTACTTTATGTTGGTAACACTTGTTCTTATACAGGAGTGTAGTAAATTTTTTATCTTCTTCTGGCGTTGTCATCTGGGTCGTGTCTTCGGCGAATACTTTATAGCTGGTTCACAGAGGAGATTGAATTAATGCTGGTTACAGTTGGGGTAGATCCACGTAGTTGGGGCTGGTCAGCGTCGTAGGGGTCGTAGACGTCCATATGTACAGTTTATGCAGGTCACATATTCACATGTAGAGTTGTACTGGAGTTTATATCTTGAGTAGAGACGTCATCTTGCTTACGTGTTGTTAATTTTTCTTAACTTACTACATTTCTTAACAAAACATTTCTACACTTTATATATATTAAAACTTGCTCCCCACGTTTTGTAGTGGTAGCTAACAGTTACATTTAAATTTAATCAACACATTTCTGCAGAGCTCTCGCTCGTAGGTGTGCACTGTCTGACGGCTGCATAGTAACTCTTTACTCGATTCGACTGGCACATTACAACGAAACGGAGCGAGTACTCCGCGATAATATAGTTCCTATTTTTATTTAAATTAACATTATTATAACAAGAAGAAACAAATTATTTATACTTATTTAATTTACGGGAATTATTTTAACTACTTCTCGTGCCTTCAATTTACTAAATACAAACATTACGATTTTTATACATTTCTAAGTTACAGACGGTTCGCTAAGCACGTTGAGTCCGGAATTAAACAGGTCAACGCATGATGACTTACAAAAGGGTTAACTGTGACATTAATAGGTTTTTACAATTCGATTTTTTGTTTAGTTAGATTTTTCCATTTACATCTCATACTTATTCTGAGTTAGTACAGGGGCATTAGGTTTAATAGTGCGATTTAAAAATACTTAATTGCTTTTTAAATTTTTTTTATTATTAAATATTTTACTATCAATTAAATCGTCACATACTCCGCCGCTTAAAATCCACATTAAGAATTTTAGTGAGGAGAACGCAAAATTGGGGACTTGGAGTATGCTTGGTGTCAATGTGTGGAATTTCTCTCACATTGTTATTGACAAGTGTTATACCCATTTATTTCTTCTCTACCATACAATATACGTATATATTTTCTTATATACTACCTTTTTTATTACATAAAATTCACACTTAATATCTACATTTTAAAACACAAAACCCTTTCTTATGTCTACTACTTAAATCTACTACCGGTTTTTTCTTTGGGTTATAGTTACTCTCTTCATAGAGTAATTTTCTAAATATTTTGTTATTTAGAGCTCAGTTTAGTGGTCATTGAGTACTCATTTACTTATCTTTCGCTGAACTGGATCTCATGTTGATCAGGCCTCATTTCCAAATTCTACGATTAACACTTAGCACGGTTACTGAGGTATAAGATAACTTCACTACCTAGTATTACCTTTTCTATTTTTGGCTATGCTATTTCCTCTTTTGTTCTTATACAATTTTATCTGCGAAATATGTGTTCTTCGCACATATTCTCGAGTCGCAGGTTCGTACAGGGCTACTGTAACTGGAGTTAAGTATTTCTGGATTTGGTAAGGACCACACCATCGGTATGATAGTTTAGAGGTGGTCTTATCAATTGCACTACTAGTCGGGTGAGTCTTGTACATTACTAAGTCACCGACTTGGTACCTAGCTGCAATGTTATGAATATTTCTCTCGTGGTATTTTCTGGATTTCTCAAAGTTCGCTCTTAAATTACCGCGAGCTTTATTCCATATTTGCTTAATCTGCTTATCCTTTATTTGCGGAGGTAGCAGGTCGTGTATTTTCCATTTAGTGGACAAGGGGTGGTTTGGTTTGTATTTATACAGTAACTCAAACGGGGTCGACTTGTGTCCTTCGTGATAAGCTGAATTAAAGGCGTATTGTATCCAGGATAGGTTTTGGTCCCAAGATGTATGATCGTTCGCATGGTAGGCGATTAAAGCAGATTTGAGGTTTCGTAGATACCTTTCAGCAATATTGCCTTGCGGTCGATACTCCTTAGTGGTAATATGGTCTATTCCTAACTTGAAACAGATATTCTTAAATTCTTTCGCTTTAAATTGTGGTCCGTTATCTGACACTATACGTACAGGTGTACCGTAATCTTTAAATAATCTTTCCTGTAATATTTTTACAGTCGTCGACGCTAAAGCTCGCCGCATGGGATACATACAAACAAATTTGGTGAACGAATCTACACAGATGAGTAACATAGTATTACCTGATTTCGATCGTGGGTAAGGACCTGAAAAGTCTAAATAAAGTTTAGAGAAAGGGGTCTTAGGGATTTCTGAAATTAATTGGCTTACCTGATTATTTCTTGCCGGTTTACTGAGAGCACATAAATTACATTTCTTTACGAAACTAGCTATTTCGCTGTTCATATTGTTCCAATGATATTCCTTTCGAACACGATGTATAGTTTTATTGATTCCCATATGGGTTCCAATGGTAGATGAATGGAAGTACTCCATCAGCATGGGCTTAATCATATCAGGGGCGATTATTCTTTATTCCTTTCCATTTCTTATTTTGTGGCATAGTACACTTTTACTTAATACGTATTTCTCGGATTTAATACCTTGCGCAAGTTGTTCTATAATCGGTTTCAGAAGAGGGTCTTGTTGTTGATATAGGTCAATGTTTGTAAAGGCAAGGGGGAACTCAGTAATTACGGCGTTAGCAAGGGCTGTTTCCGGATTCTCCTTGTTTCCGGGAGTATTTGTGGGCGACTGGAACATACGGGACAGGGTATCAGCGACTACATTTTGTGTACCTTTAATATGCTGCACTTTGAATTTGTAGCAGTTTAACCTCAAAATCCATCTTCCAATACGTCCTAACTGTTTAGGGTGATTCAGTAACCAAGATAATGCTTGATTATCAGTTTCCAAAAGGAATTCTTTATGTTCTAGAAAGGGTTTAAACTTCTCAAATGCAAAAACAATGGCTAAACATTCCAATTCATATGCGGAATATTTTCTTTCTTGGTCGCTCAAGGTTCGCGATGCATAACTAATAGGTAGTCTACTGTTTTCTATCTCTTGATAGATGACCGCAACTAACGCTACACTAGAACTGTCGGTCTGCACTACGAAAGGTTTCGTGAAATCGGCTAGTTGCAAAACTGGGGGAGATATGATGCTTACTTTGAGTTGTTCAAACGCATTTTGGTGTTGTGCGCTCCATTCAAACTTCGCTCCCTTCTTTCTTAAAGAATTCAGCGGTGCTGCTATTTCGGCAAGATGGGGAATATACTTGTGGAAATAATTTACCATTCCCAAAATTCGGGCTATACCTTTTGCATTTCGCGGGGGTGAAAATTCTCTGATGGCGCGGGTTCGTTCGGGGTCAATGCTTACTTTTCCATTCGCTTTCACGATGTGACCTAAGAATGAAAATTGTGGGACGGCAAAATTTACTTTTTTGGGGTTAGCGGTTAATCCTGCTTTTTGTAACCGAGATAACACTTCACGTAGGTGTTTAAGATGTTGTTCCATTGATTCGCTATAGATGACGATGTCGTCCAAGTAGTGATACACATATTTAAATTTAATATCATGAAATATCCTTTCTAATAATCTACTACATACGGAACTTCCTTGAGATATTCCAAAGGGTACTCTAGTAAATTGGTACAGGTTAAAAGGAACGGCAAATGCGGTTAGACGTTTAGACGTTTTGATTCTTCCGACAGGGGTATTTGGTGAAAAGCTTGATTCAGATCCATTACAGTAAAGACTTTCGCTTTCGTGAAGTAATGAAAAGCACTATGGATGTCTGGAAGAGGGATAGATTCAAATTCTATTCGTTTGTTTAATTGCCGGTAGTCCACAACTAGTCTGTGTTTATCGTGACCTTTGGGTACTAAGAAGGAGGGTGATGAATATGGAGTCGTAGAGGGTTCAATGACTCCTTGTTCTAACAACTTGTTGATATGGTTTCTCATCACTTCCATCTTGGGAGGCGACAACTTGTATGGTGGTAGGTTTATTACTTTCTGATCGCTCAGATTGATCTTATATTCTATTAGTTTCGTAAGTCCTAGCTTCGGTGTAAGAACTGAGGAAAATTCTTTTATTAATTTCTGCATTCTCATTCTATCTCTACTTTCTAGATGAGATAATTCAGACTCTTGGTGTACTACGTGTGCAGTAGATGATCTAGTTCTTTCTTGTTTGTCATTATTACAATCAAAATTATACTTCCGTGTACGGTCGAATCGAAAATAATATTTCTGCTCATAGATGTCAAGAATCATTCCCGTTTTACTGATAAAGTCTGCTCCCAATAATAAATCGGGTCCTAATTCATTACATACTAACATAGTAAAAACCCAGGTTAGGTTCTTGATTTTAACTTTAACGGTAATTCTCAGTTTTATTACTATATTTCGTTTATTGGCGGTAGCACATTTTATATTCACGGCTTGACTCCGTTTTACTGGGTGGTGTTCCAATAATTTATCTGCTAACTCTTGACTGATTAAGGTTCTGGTAGATCCCGAATCAATTAATGCGATTGTGGAGGTAACACCTAGGTCAACTTGTATTAAGGGTAATAGACTTTTAGTCCAGTTACAATTATTTATCGCGTTACATTTTTCAAGAAACTTTCTTACGTAGGGATCTGTTTCTTTAGAGCTTCTTTTCCTTCCCCTTTTCTTTTTTCTTTTTTTTTATACATTTCTTTAGGTTCACCGGATTTAAAGTTGCTGCGGAAGACACAGGATTTCGGGTCTCCCTGCCTTACATGTTTTTTGGATCAGGGTGTTTACGTTCGAATTGTTTGCTGTTACAGTTTTTTCTTATGTGTCCATATTTGCCGCAATTATAACAGATGTGCTTCTTGCGAGGAGGGTACCTAGTTTCCGTTTTAGATGGTGTTACATTTGACTTACCAGGGCTGCGCACATTGTGAGGTCTATTGAATACTCGCCTTTCATGCAGGGTTGTTATATCGAGCACTATGGCTCGCAATTCATTTCTATTTGCTTCTGCTGATTTCATCGTATGTCTATTCTGACCTGAGTACCATACATTCGAAGAATGGATACTGCATTGTTCTAGATCCGCAAAGGTGTTAGGTCGATTTATCAAAGCTAAACGAGATCTTTCCTCTGGTGACAATCCTACTAAAATGGTGTCAACCATCTGTGTCTCATTCCAATCTACTTGTAGTAGTCGAGATGACTCCCTGATGTCTGAGATGTAATGGGCTAAGCTCTCGTGATTTCCTTGTACTCGTAGTACGGTCTTTCTTTTAAGTTCTTCATAAATTCCGGTTGGAATAAAGTACTTTATTATTGAGGTATGCAGGTCTTCTACTGGAAGGGTAGAGCTTAATGCTTCTATCACACGATTCTTTAACGGGGGTTTACATTTCGGTAGGAGAACTTGCAGAATTTGCCAGTCATTCAGCTGCTGTAGATCCTTTATCTGCAGGAGATATTTGATGAAATTTAGTAGTTTGGAGACATTTAATCCATCAGTGTAAGGGATTTCAGTTAAAAGTTTCTCCACAGGATGAGTGATTTTTCCATATAGGTCTGCGTTATAGTTCAAGTTTGGCATCGCTTTCGGAGGACGATATGATGCATTCGGGGTGGTCAATTCGTGCGTTTCGGGTTGAATCTGGAAACGATTGGTAGGAGGGGCTTTAAATATAGTCGGGGCATTTAAATCTCTATCAGGGTATTGCTCGTGAGTAGCTTGTATTTGCGATACGGCGGGTGAGTCGCGATCAGTGTTAGGTGGAGGTAGATCTGTAGTAGGTGATTGAACTGGTGAGATGTGTAGTTTCTTCAAGGACTTCTCAATTTCATCCATTCGGAACGAGTCGGATTTTCTTCTTAACTCATTCATGATAGTGGGTAATCGACGTAAAGCTTCGTCAGCAAAATTTTGGACTTCAGGAGGTACTTCCGTAAGATTAGGCCAGATCAATAAATTTTTCATTCGCCGGGTTAAATACTCTATTCTTTGAGTACTCCGCAATATTATCGCCGGAGATTTCTCGTCTTGGAGGGTTTGAGACAATAAGGTTAGCTCGCTATACTTGGCATTACAAATTTCTCTCTCGCTCTCATAATCGAGTCCGCTTAGGTTGCTTAATTGCGTGGGTGTATCAAATCCACTTTCGCGTATTGACTTACGCAATTCCGCGACTGTTACATTCGCATGGGGTAGACCACGCAAAAGAGCTTCATAAGACAGCTCGTCCTTTAATAGTAAATCCGGATTAAATTGTGCCATTTTTTAATCTTATTTCTAACACATTAAAACGTACTTAAAATTGATTTTACTACACTATACACTTACTACATAGACAAGTTCTTTCTTGGGTAAATCATTTGCATAGTTCTCAAGAGAATAATTTCTCTTCTAAGGGAGAGACAGAAATTCCACACACACATACTTCAATGTTAAATCAACGATCAGCTGTTTGCTGGAATGTAGGTCACCCTCGTTTATTTAGTAAACAACGACAAGGTAGTTGTATGCGTGGGAACGCGAGGATTACGCACACGTATTGTTCTCTACACAATGCCTCAGCCTATCTTTCTCGACCGGTTTTAACTGGACAGGCCAGTCGGAGTAAGGGGTGAATCTAATTCAACAAAACACGCTTTACAAGTTACAGGTGTATTACGGTTATAACAGTCTGAGTTTAGTAATTAATTCTCTTGCTTTCCACCATTAAATTTTTTTTTATTATTTTTAATTTTTGGTAACAAAATTAAGTTATAAATTTCTTTACACGTAATTAACCGGGTCTACTTTACGCAGGAGTTTATGTTTTTGTTTTTACCGTGACGACAGACATGCACTTACATTCTATGCAGGCATATTCATGAACTACAGGTCTTGAATTGTCACAATATAAACCTCTTAAAGACTGAACAGATTAAAAAGCACTAAAATTCATGTGCGTAATTGCATTTGGCGTCATACAATGATATTTCAAGTTATACAGACTATCATTTTATTAATTACGTATCTTAAAATAAATTAATTTTATGAAAATTAATGTTACATGAAATACAGTAACTGAGTGCATAGATCAGATAACGAGTGCAGAGAGTTAACTATTTTACTACGTAACAATTATTTTAATTATTAGAGTGACGTATCTTTGTTAGCGTCACGATGCTTACAACCTTTTTAACTCAAAGCAGAGTGTGGTCATTTTTTTGACACTCTGTACATGATCATTTCTTTAATAACGAAAGCAGAGTTGCGCATTTTTGTAACGTTTTGGTCACGTTACAAATTCAGGGAACCCATCATAATTGACACTAGCCAATTATACGGGCTGCCTACGTTGTAACGAACTGAAATTAAACTCAACACAATTAACAATAATAATTAAGCTAATTATTAGGACACAAGGGAAGGTATTTCACTGATTTATGCACTCACTTCAATGTGTAATAAGATGACTTCTCTTTATTAACAAATGATATGAAAGGATCCCATAACATAATTATTTATACTAAAATAATTAAAAGGCTTTTCTGGAAAACTAGGGATCATATTGATCACGTACTTTTACCTCGGATCCGAGTTTACTTTAAATATTGTACAGACGTCTGAGTATTACTATGCTTATCTAGGAGCTTGCAAGATTACATTTGCCATTTGGAGAATGGTATTATTTACTAAAGGGATTATAATTAACATTTACATATTAACGTTACAACGTATGATTTTCAATATTACAGTATACACCTATTTGGTTTCATTTATTGTTTAAAGAAAATTATAGTCTTTGAAAAGTCTCTTTCATCTATAAGTTATGTCTCAAATGTAATTAACTCTCGATAGTCAAGCTATCGAGTCACCTTTACAATAAGTTGTGCTGTCCTCGTCCTGGGGTGTCACACTTGGGAATTCTGGTAGTCGGCGTCGTCATTTGGGTCGTGTCTTCGGCGAATACTTTATAGCTGGTTCACTGAGGAGATTGACTTAATGCTGGTTACAGTTGGGGTAGATCCACGTAGGTCCTGGTCAGCGTCGTAGGGGTCGTAGACGTCCATATGTACAGTTTATGCAGGTCACATATTCACATGTAGAGTTGTACTGGAGTTTACATCTTGAGTAGAGACGTCATCTTGCTTACGTGTTGTTAATTTTTCTTAACTTATTACATTTCTTAACAAAACCTTTCTACATTTTATATATATTAAAACTTGCTCCCCACGTTTTGTAGTGGTAGCTAACAGTTACATTTAAATTTAATCAACACGTTTCTGCAGAGCTCTCGCTCGTAGGTGTGCACTGTCTGACGGCTGCATAGTAACTCTTTACTCGATTCGACTGGCACATTACAACGAAACGGAGCGAGTACTCCGCGATAATATAGTTCCTATTTTTGTTTAAATTGACATTATTATAGCAAGAAGAAACAAATTATTCATACTTATTTAATTTACGGGAATTATTTTAACTACTACTCGTGCCTTCAAATTACTAAATACAAACATTACGATTTTTATACATTTCTAAGTTACAGACGGTTCGCTAAGCACGTTGAGTCCGGAATTAAACAGGTCAACGCATGATGACTTACAAAAGGGTTAACTGTGATATTAATAGCTTTTTACAATTCGATTTTTTGTTTAGTTAGATTTTTCCATTTACATCTCATACTTATTCTGAGTTAGTACAGGGGCATTAGGTTTAATAGTGCGATTTAAAAATACTTAATTGCTTTTTAAATTTTTTTTATTATTAAATATTTTACTATCAATTAAATCGTCACAAATAGGTGTCTCAATTTCCTTATACTGCTTTTCTTCTGTATTCATACTTATGCTATGTTCTTCATATACAACAGCCAACATAACCTGTAACTGGTTATCAAATTGAAAACAGCTGATGCAACCGCGTTTGCATAAAACGATTAAACAGTACACCAAGAGAGGAACTCTCTCTCTCTCTCTCTCTCTCTCTCTCTCTCTCTCTCTCTCTCTCCACAGCAACTGAACTCTAATACCTGCAAGGATATAAAAAAAACTGCAAAGATTCCCGTGGTTTATTTTTACTAAAGAGTTACACAATAAATAAAATAACACAATCAGAGTATCAAAAGACGTAACACCAATAGAGAAACATACGTAGATAGCTCGCGGTACGTTACAAATGACGTACAAACGTGGGGCTTAAGACACCTACAGAAAGATTGAACAGATTAATTTACAGACGTAAAATATCATTATTAGACGTTACAAATGACGCTAACAACGTAGGGCTTATATGACGTAACAAATAGACGTTACAAAATTGATCTATTATTAATTTTGTTGTAATTTGAGTTCTCCGATTCTAGATAACGTATACGAAAAACTCGTAACGTATGCCTAAGTTCTACGTCACGTATAGAATAGACACGTCCTGGCATGAAAAACTCGCGACAGTCAGTACGATCTTCTATGACGAGACATAGAAGCGAACTGTCCGCTGTGTACTCTGCAAAGGACCGACTCAAATAATTTTCATAAATTCTGATTGGTTTAAATTTAAGATACGTCATATATATTCATCATCATAGACTGAATTCCAGTTAAAACTATGTCCAAGTCTGCAAGGCCTGTCTAGTTTTAATCTACAATTTTTATTACCGTCTTACAGATAACGAGTAAAAAGAAGAAAAAATTTCATTAAAAACGATTTTAAAATTATAGTTCTGCAGTATTGAATATAGGAAAAACGTAGCTTACAATACGGTGCATACTCTGTCCACGTTTCATGAAGAAATGTTAATTATTAATGAATGTATTCAATAAAATGTGAACCACACGCGAACCCGCGCACTAACATTGGACTGGACATGATAGAGTATAAAATTATGGGTATTTTGACATAACTCATTTGTTACCCATATTTCAATTCCAAACTTGCCACTAATTTACAAAAAAAATAATAAAATCAATTTCCAACGTGTCTATGATCGTCAGAGAATGTGTTATAGCACTAATATACCTTATTGCTGACGTTCCTAGCATGGTTCTCTTGCTAAATATTGTGACGTGAAAATTTCCTTCACGTAAAAATAATCTAATAAAAGAAACAATGAAATACAAAACCATAAAAGACTATAAGCTGAATTTATAGAATCTTATTATATGCCTAAGTAGTAGGTAAAATAAAACAATTATTATATAAAAATCTGTGTTAAACCTTGCTATATATTATAATAGGTATTGTGTTTTATTTTGAGTATGTCAGAATCAATTGTCTATAATTGTCATTTTATAATGTAAATAAGAATGTATTTGCTATACACAAGAAAAACGTACATCTACATAGGAATGTGGAAAGTATTATTGTAGTATACTTTAAGTTTTTAAAATTATAACATATATAAGAATAGATAGTGCGATTAATTAGGTTTAATTAATAAATGTAAAATTATAAAAGAAATAAAATGTTTATAATATAAATGAATTCTAACTTGAGTAACATTAGGCATTATAAGGCCTACAGTTTAATCAAAAGATTTTGTAGAAATTAATAATATTATTATGAATCATGAATAACTAAATGTATAAGTGTTAACAAGAATTTATTTATACACCTACAGTAATAAATTAGGTACAAAAAGATTACTGTAAACCTAATTTATTGAAGTAATCAAAATTTTATATAATGTAACTTTGGAATTAATGAATAGAAACTAATCATGTAAGATATCTAAATAATCAGTAAGAAAAGTTCTGTTCAATGGTACTAATAACTGCAAGCTAGTAATTAGTACAAGAAAGTTAGATCAGTTATAAATAATTTTGTAAATTTAATCTTAGAAAATGATGTGTTCAGTAACAATGTTTTGAAATAACCAATGGAAATTTTACACTTTTGTCTCTTGACAACCTAATATTTAAACAAAAATTATTGAGTCTTTTGTTAGATTTCATAGAGTACGTATACTTGAGAAAAAATTGTAATCCTCTCAAGAAAGACATTGAATTTGGAATCAAACTGAAGATCAAGTCAGATGAAAGAAACCTTAATAAAGATTTATTGAAAACAAAAGATTATAATATAATATATCAACAAAGAAGGAACCTTTAAAGTGATAAAAAAGTGTATAGAAATAATAAAGACAAGAAAGTATTGTGGACAGGTATTAAATTAGAAAACGATTAAATAACAGTTAACTACAATTCAATATTATACTTTCCACACACTCAAACAAGATTGAATACACTATCACTGAAATAAGACACTCATATTTTATAATTATTTCACTTATGAACTCTTAATTATTTGTATTTGAGGATTATTAGAGCCAAATAATTTTATAAGGCCTAAGTAACCTATAAACTAACACTGTTAACTTATTCACTTTTTATAACACTATATTTTATTTACTGTTGTATTTTACTATAATTTATTTATGTTTGTGAAATTTTGTAATTTATAAGTGGTATTTTCGTTAGTTGTTTGTAGTCTAAAAGAATCCACAAGATTAAAAATAATAACAGATTTTATTGTCAAAGCCTGAATGAAGAAGTCACACAAACCGCTGAGCGAAAAATATTATTAGCCTGGACAAATGTATTTATAATAAAGGTTATTTAATTTCAATAAAGGGAAATAGAAGGAATTTAAAGCAAATAAAAGAGTATTGATTAATATAATTTGTATGGATAATTATTCTTTTTAATAATTAACAATTTTATTATATAACGAAAGTTAGGTTTTTCTTTACCCAGAGAAGAAAAGTTGGCAAACTCTATTTTTTGGCACTAGACTTGAATTTGAATAAACTAACAAGGTAAGTTCAAATAAACAAGGAAAGGAAGAAAAATACTATTTAATAATTTTTAATTGTTAATTTCAAAACAATTTGGCGCTCAACACCGGAAAAAGAAATATAAATAATAATTTATTTTAAAGAAAATAAATTACCATAAATAAGAAACACACAAATTATAGACGATAAATCCCGTCTAGTTACAATATATGCGACAGTACTATCATATGCTGTACTGTGCATTTATGAGATAAAATAAATATTTAAATTAATTTTATAAATATGTAATAAATAAGCAGGTTTGAGATTGAAAGCTGAGTCAGTAGTAAGAGATGTGTGTGAGTGAGGCCAGCTCGAGCATGCAAGTTTGCAATCACACCCTGAATAATTGTCAAATTACAGTTTTTATTTAAGTATAAGGAAACCATAGATGGTAGAAAAGATTCAAAGACTCCTAAATATGTAAAAATTAATAGGCATGTGTAGTGAGAAAACGGTGTGAAAAAGACGCGTAGTGCGAATTCAGTGCAATTTTAATTGCGTAGTAATTACACGGATTATTCTATTACGACGGTAACTACGTTGGGCATGTGTAATTAAATCATCCATCGTTAGAGCACCCTGTAGTGCACATTAGTCTTTGCCGTTAGCAGAAATGTGCGAAAATATGAAATTTGACGAGAGTGGGAGAACTGACGCCACCGAGCAATTTCAAACTGGCAGAATTCTGTCCCAACAGGTGCTGTACGATGCACTATTATAAATAGGGCACGAGAGAAGCCAGCCCTTCTTCAGTAGCGGCGGGACGCTCTGTCCGTTGGCGACGCGAGTTTTAATTTTTGTTAATTGAACAGTAGATGCGGACGGACGCTATGTTCGTCATATGTGCAAAATAGTAACTCTTAATCTGTTACCGAATACGAATATAGAACATACTGTACGATGTCCGCACAGACAAACGTCCGTCAGTCAAGTCAAGCTACTATGTTACATCATGCAGAGGAACGCTATACTGAACAATAGAGGCGTCTGCTAGAACGACAGCAGCTGGTGCAGAGCAACCTCTCACACTATCCTACATCAACCAGATGGGACCATGATAGACGAGTAACTGGAGGACGACGAGTGGAACCTGGGGACGTGCAGGGAACTCCGATCAGAAGAGGATATACGCATCAACGGAGGACATGAGTATGAGCTACAAAATCAAGGTGACAGATAATCCATTTATAAATTTTCAATGAGATACCAAAGACATTTAAAAGACATTTTGAAATTTAAACATGAATAACAGTTTTATGTAAAATGTAGATAAAGAGGTTCAGAGCATTTGATTTAAATTTATTAAAATATTTTCTTTGAGGGTTAACAATTAATTTAGTCAATTTCAATTTTATTTTAAAGTTTGTAAAGCAATCAATGATTACTAAGTATGCAATACATAAATTAACGTAGTTGAAATTTATATTAAAAATAAAAATAAAAAAAAACTGCAGTAAAGCACACTGTCAGACTGAACAGTCGAGTTTTAATATTAACAAGTAAGTATTTAGAATATAACTTTGTTACTGTAGAATATAAGATTTATTTAATGTTAATGTACTGCAACATTTGAACGTTTCAAGCGAACAATAATGAATATTTATGGCGAAGTAGTTGAGATTTTTAAACACGCTTGTGGTTTATAAATAAAATTATGAAAACTCGTTACAATTCAATCAATGACTACTCTTATTACCGTTACACCCAAACTCCATTAATTGATACACTTTACCAGTAATTTTATATAAATTTTGGCACTCCACAAATTAAATTATATTTATAATATGCAAATATTAAAATTTCGAATTATAGAAATTAAAAAAATATTCTCTTTTATAAGTTTACAAAAATACAATATAACCTTCTAAGCTGTTCATGACATATAAAAATATAAAACCATATAATCTTACTAGCTAAACAGACATGTTAAACAAATTATATACCGGTAAACACTTTTTATTTCAGTGTGTCTGACTTTGACACAAATTTTAAATAATAATAGCAACTCATTAACAAACAAAAAATAATATTAAATCTCAAGAATCAAACTAGTTGTTGCTATAAACAAATAACATTTACTTCCAACCTATTATTTATTTTTACTGACACATCCAAATTTTAACATATACCAGAAGATTAGTATTTTTAAATTTTCTTGTTAAATTAAATTATTTTCTTTAACTACCGATTAAATTTATGTATTAAATCTTTAAGTCTTTACTGTTCATAAGTATACTCAAAAGTAAGTTTCTTTTTTGAGAGTTCTTTTTACAAAAAAAAATATAATTGTTTATTCATCACCTGCGTACTGCCGACGTTACAGTTGCGCGCGCGCGCGTGTGTGTGTGTGTCCTGAATCCTGAGAATTTGATGATGATGATTATGCTGATGCTATGTTTTCTGTCTCTACGGGTTGTTGTTTGTGATGGTTCAGAGTTCCTCCAGAAGTCTTGGTGTGTGTGGTAACGATGTTCGATCGGCAGACCAGCAGCGTGACGTTGTGTGAAGATATCTTGCGTCTGAGACCGCCCCAAAATTGCCGGTGGTATTTATACTGGACGGCAATCTGACAAGTCCAGGACTGTTTTCCACATGTTAGATATTGTCACTTCGGGCAAAGAGTCCTTTTAATTACAAATCACTTTTTGGTTCATTTTCGTGATTTCGTAAACATACTCGTAGCACGAGCGACATCATCGTTTGCGTAATTTTTTCCTGGTCACTCACTTATTAATTACTATTTAATTACACTAGTAATTAACATTAATTTACCTAGTGTCTTTATAATTGCAAATTACTGCAATACTTTTACATCACTATATTCGTTAAAAATTCCTTAATGTAATGGTGATTTTATAATTGGGGTAATTATTTGTTCACAGGTTTAAAACGTATTAATTAGTTTATTTATATCCTGTTAAAACCTGATCGCAGAGAATTCGTACGAATCACCCTATCGTAGACTCTTGCCTGTCGTAGCTTGAGTTCACACACGCAAACACACAATCGCTGTATTCACTCGCGGGGCAGGTGTACGCTTTGTGACAATTCTTAGCCTGCATACTATTGTTAAAAATTGTTCATCATATATTTTCTATGCTAAATATTTACAAACATACCGCCCTGGGCAAATATGCAAATATATTTATTGTTGCATATATTCCCCAGGTGGGTTTAAATAAAATTTGACTGACAGATATATATGTGTACTAGAATTACAATTACATCTTATTATCTACATTACAATTGATTTTATAAAACTCCTTACAAAAGTAAATATTTATTAGCGATCTGTGCGAACAACCCCTTTGTGGTGGGCGACAAAATTATTTCCCCTACCTATAAAAACATAGCAGCTGTTAACATCCTGCTTTCCTGCGTCCAATTGTTATACGTATCGACACACTGGCATTACACTTGTTCCTGTGCATAACAATGCTCATTGTACTACAAAGTTTTGTTTTCTACTGGAAATATTTCCTCATCGATGAAGCACTATATTTGACAATTTCTTTTTGTCTTTCAGTGTCATATACCATAAAGGTTTGTGCTCCCCGTCTTGTTTGCAAAACATAGGGACCTTCATATAATCTAAAGAACTTTGGCGGTGGATACTACTACTGGATTACTTCGCATCAATACCATATCTCCAACTTTAAATTCCACTAACTTGTGTGTTCGATTTAATCTCTCTACCCTTTTCATACCCTTATCTTTTATCCTGTTTCTTGCGTTATATAATTTTTGACTCTCATAGGTAGATTCTGATTTTCAGGTTTACTAACGAAGTTCTTCCAAAATCTAGTTGGTTTCTGCCATTCTCCCAGTTCAATTGGTGGGTATCCAGTAGCTTCACTATAATTTTCATTAATAGATTTTTCAAAGAACGGCAAGTATTCAGCCCATTTTTTATGCACATCATGACAATATATACGCATATACTTGCCCAATTCTTTATTAACACGTTCGGCAAGGTTACCCTGAGGATGCCTAATTGATGTGAGCATGGGTTTTATTCTTTGCTGCGTTAACGTTTCAGACCATAGCTTATTCCTAAATTGTTTGGCTTGATCCGTAATTTTACGTGACCATATGTGGGTACATACCTTTGCAGTATAATCTTCAGAACAGTCTTTGTGGTGGGTCGCATAATAGTGTATAACTGAAGAGCCTTGGTAAACACATCTAAACATACAAGAATGTGCCTAACACCCCGACTTGATCGTGGCAGCGGACCCAAGAAGTCCAGAGCTAACAACTCCCCTTTCACCTTTGTTCTGATGCTTTGCATAGATACATAGGTATGTAAATTTGGATGTCTAGCGGTCTGGCAATCATGACACCTTTTAAAGACGGCTTTAATCCTCCTAAACATAATATTGATTGTGAAATCTTCTCTCAAAGTCCAGTAACATTTTAATGCTGACGCATGGGCTAGACTTTCACAGGTAACATGCTGTAATTAACTGTTGTAACATTTCTGGTGGTAACATTACTTTCCAGTCTTTGTCCATTAATTTAAATAGTATGTTATTTCTAACTGCATACTTATCTTGAGATGGTTGTTGTTTTAATTGCTGAAGCTTTGGATCTTTATCTTGCTCTCTTGCTAAGTTCTGGAGTAGCTGTTTTACTTCGTCATTTGCTTTATACTGGATATGCAGTAATTTTAAATCTTTATCATTGGAGAAATGAGTCTCTTCCTTCTTCTCCGTGACATATCGACTTAGTGTATCTGCTGTCTTATTGTCGGTTCCTCTGCAGTATTTAATGGTAAAAGAATATTCTTCTATGGCCAGAATCCATCTCATCAGTCTCGCATTTGTGATTCTGCACCTCAGTAAGAATGATAGAGCTTGGTGATCAGTGTGGATTTCAAAGTGCGTTCCATAGATGTAATGTCGGAATAGTTTCAATGCATATTCGATGGCCAATATTTCCTTCTCCGAAGTACAGTAATGTTTCTCGGCACCTTTGAAGACTCTGCTTGCGTAGGCGATCACTCGAAGTTCTCCTTTTGAATCTTCTTGGTAGAGTACGCTCCCTATTGCATAGTCGCTGGCGTCCGAGTAGATGATGTACTTTCCTTCACGGTGTAGCATAATATTTTCCACTAACAGTGCCTTGACCTTGTTCAATGCATTGGTGTGATGCTGTTCCCACTTCCACTTCACTTTCTTCTTTGTAAGCTCCAATAGTGGTTTGATTTCTTCTGCATATAATGGTTAAAATCGTCTATAGTATCCCATTAGACCTAGAAATGCTCTTAACCCTTTCACTTTTCTCGGTATTGGGAACTCGGTGATACTGCTTATTTTGCATGGATCTGGTCGTATACCTTCATACAATATGACCCAAACATTTTATAGACGAACGCATAAATTCACATTTATCTAAATTTAATGAGATGCGAGATGTCGAAACTTCTCAAAAATAGTGCGTAAATTGATTATATTTCTTCTAATGTTTTCGATATGATCAATATGTCATCAACAAACATCATTGTGTAAGGTTCTATTTCCGGACCTAATGCAATTTCTAAATATTTACAATGGCTGCTAGGCTTGTGCTTAGACCAAAAGGTACTATCTTATGCTGGTAGCATTTATTTGTATGCAGAAATGGAGTATATTTTCTATCTCGCTTTCTCGAATGGGAATCTGCCAAAAACTAGAGGTTAAATTGAGTTTAGTTAAATACTTAGCTCCTTTGCACTTTGTGAACAACTCATCTGCCGTGGGTGCATAGTCAAAATCCTTTTCTACGACGCTATTCAAATTCCTTATGTCCAAACATAGTCGAATTTCATCATTCTTCTTTTCACCACAGCCAACGGGTTTAAGAAGTTACTGTTCGATCGTTCTATGACGTCGTTATCCAGCATTCTTTTGATTTCTTTCTCGACTGGCTCCTCATACTTCATTGGAATTGGATACGTCCTCCTCACGAATTTTGACGGAGGACCTTGATGCGATGTTCATATACGTTTGTTTGTGTAGGCAGTTCGCTAAATATGTCTGCATACTCTTTAATTAAGGTGTCAATTTGTTCTACCCCTTGGTGTTCATCATTGTTTTTTCGCTACGATGTTTATCATTCGCATAGGTTATTGAAGGTCTGGAGATAGTTACCTGATGTCTGTCTATCAGTGTACTCATCTATGACGTTGACGATTTTCGTGATTATTAGAATTTCTATTAAAACTCATCTAGATTTTCCACCAACTAGAAGGTGTAAAAATTATTTGAGACGGTTGCTTACAGCGGACGGTTCAGTCAGTCGTTTCCGAAGTCTTGTCATAGAATGACGTACTCACTGTCACGAGATTTTCGTGACAAGACAAGTCGATTTCCATAACACTTTCTAGTGTGTTAACGGTTCGAGTTATTCTTAACCATTGCCATTATAGAACTCAAATATCTTTAAATAGATGATATTCTTATGCTTTTTTTGGGAAGAGTGGAAGCTTTCCGGATTAGGGCAGAATATCTACCGTGGTATTCTGATAGTTAACGCGAGAACACTTCAAGAAGCCGGAATTGTGTAAGCCTAATACACGCTCTATTTATACCCAGTTTTGATCCCTGAAATTAAGATTATTCAAGTTATAAGCAATAACAGTTCCATATCGCAGTGCGTGTGGGTGCCGCGACATAGATATTCAATGGGGTGATATTCGGTCGTTCAACGTGCAGACCAGCAGCGAGCGGAGCGCCTGGTGTCTATGCAAACAGTTGGAATTCTACACACAAGTAACTTATATGTAAAACAGGCCAATAGACTCATTTATTAAAAGGCAATTCTTTAATAAACAATTTTATATTATAAAGCCATACCGTAAGTCAATAGTAAATTTTAATGTGTTAATGAATAAACTTTTCCTACCTCCAGATATAGACTCTGTTGTAGTAATTTCAAATTAACCTACCTATGCAGTCATAATTTGTATTGTTGCTCTCTCTCTCTCTCTATATATATATATATATATATATATATATATATTGTAACGTACCGCTTATGTGAGGTACTAGCGAAACATACACCTTTAGTCAAGCCCCAAATGTTGGGTTCGCCAAATCTGTGACGTAACGGTTTGAGATAGAGGCGTTTTACTTAATGGAAACTTTGTTTTCTTTGCCCCACGTTGTTAGCGTCAAATCTTTAACGTACCGCTTTTATCACGAGGCGTTCACTATTTACGAGTATCTTGCAATTACAAGCTTTGTTAATTCCGTCCCACAGTTGTACGCCAATTCTGTAACGTACCGCTTTTTTCGTGAGGTGTAGTAGAGTTATATTGTATGCCTCACGCAGTATGCGTCACTTGTGAATTATACTAACTGACGTTTTAAACGGTAAAAATAAAGGATTTTGTTTATCTTGTTTTACTCAATCCAAAAGAAATCGAGAGTGTGTGATTTGGGGTCAAGGAGGTAATTTGTTCAGCCTTATGCAGAAGAGAGAGTAAGTATCAAATTTGTCCCTCTGTTGTGACGATTCCTTCTGTATGTTGTGCTGAAATTTTCATTAACTACCCACTACAATAAATTATAACACGTTATAATTCAATATTAATTTTCAATAATATTGCTTTATTGATTATTGACTTTTGTCTCCAGCCACCAAAGTATAGGTATTACAATTAATCTTTTTAAAAAGAAAACATCCTCTCGCCTTTACCGAGTAAACATAGATCTGTCTAAAGAACAAAACATATATGTTGTTATTTAACCAATATTACGCTATAATAAAATACATCAGTTATTACATAATTCTTATTAATTCCCCAGGGTTCAGGGTGAATTCTTTGTGTTATGAGAGTGTCAGAAATGGCTAATTGCTACGCTTTACAAATATCAAAAATTAATAAATAATTTTGTCTATTTTTTCACATGTTACGTAGTTTCCGGAATTGCCGTAAGAGAGCAGCATGTATTTGTTTACTTTTGAAAGAAACATATGATAAAATGAATATTTTTATGTTCTATTTCACTATTAAAAAACGAGTTTTCTTCGGGATTTATTACGAAAAATGTTTATATTACCTCGCTCCGTGTTGTCCTTACTGGATTGAAGTTTTATTCTGTGATGAGGTACGTCTTGCGTTGTTATTTCCTTTTCATTTCGAATATTTTCTGATTGTCTACTAGAAGTAGGCCGAACTATATTGGATCCTCAGACTGTTTTCATCCACTGGTTTTTAATGTATATCACCATTTAATTGGGATTCTTCAGGTATGATTAGTTAGTATTCACTTTGTTTATTACTCTTGCGTGAATTTCGCCTCCTCCAACGTCCAAAAAAGGTTATTTTTTTTATAATTTTTTGTCGCATCGATTCTTCAACTCTCTGGTTCAGTTCAAAATTTTTTATTCTATTTAACAATACTTGTTATTTTTCATCACTCTTAGTAACACATAGTATTTTTATTATGTAGGCAGTTTGTGATTATTATAAATTTATATTTTATTTATGGAAAAATAATTCCCTTCCATTCCGGTTTATTTACTAATTTAATTCACATAATATGTTTTGGTTAATTTTTTTATGACATTATATACAAATATTTTATCATTTTATTATCATTAAATAAATTTATATATTATTTATTTAGTCTCGAATAGTGTTCATACCCGGTACTACTTCCTGTTGTCATTTCCTTCATAGGATTATTTTAATTTTATATTATCTTTGGTAGTTAAAATTTTTATGTCTTTTAAAATTAACCCTGGGTTTTCTTACAATCTAACATAATTATTTGAAACAATATAATATTAACTTGGGTATAACAAATTGTGGTTCATACAATATAAATTACAATAAATAAATAAAATTGCAAAAATCAATTAGTATTATTACATACAACTTCCATAGTTTTATCCTATCCAAAACATACAGCACAGTTTAGTAATACATTAATTTCACTTTGGTTTTTCACCTCAATGGGTACACTAGAACTCACTTCGCACTATATACCACTCGAATTGTTTATTATGTGGAGTGATATAATTAAATTTTGAGCGAGCTTTAGTTCTACCCATTTCTGACTTTTATTCTCATGATTTACTTTATTGGGACCGGGTTATGTACCGTTACATAAAGCCCCCCCACTAGAACAAATTTATTTTAGTTCAACTCGTTAATAGAAATAAATTGTTAATTGGTTCAAGTCTCCTAATGGTCTTGACTTTGTTTTCATAATAATGTTTCATTGCTGACTGATTATAAACTCTGGTAATTCAGACTTGTGGTAATTGTCGTTTTCTTACTTAACTCTCTCTCTCTTGGAGGAAAATTCATCAATTATTTCTCGGGGTTAGTGGTACTTCCACATTTTATTTGATAAGGACTGGTCACACTAATCATATTAAAATTGTTTCAACACTCATTTCTATTTACTTTTATATACTCGCTTTATCAATTAAGCTTCTGTCTGCTATCTTCCTTCTATTTTCTTCATTTAGACATCTGGAATCTAATATCACTCTTTTCAGCTATCTTATAATTATTATCCCTTAAATATTCAATTTCCCTAACATTTTTCCCTATCTTGTGCGGTGGTTCCAGTCGGGTGGCCACTCTGGGTCCATACACCGCTGTCCATCCTTACACCTTCTGAGACCAGGGGAACATCATCCCTGCTCATAAAAATTATTGCCGGAACATTTCTACGGTCAATACATAAAAATAAAAAAAATTATAAGTAGTAGTCAATTAGCGACTAGTACCAAACACTTTTGGGATTCTTCATACTGTAGCTGTTTGTATTTATTTATATATTTCTTCTTCTCCTTGATTCCTTCTTCTTTTCCATTAACTAATAGCATATAACATCATTGATAGGCCTTATGTTAAAATTCTTCTGACTTTACTTCTTGTGACATATTTCTCCGTATCATTTCTTCTTATCTAATCTTCAATTCCGAGAAATTCTAATTTTTGTTGTATTAATTATCATCCTCCTTCAGTTTCATTGGAGTCATTAAATTATTCGTTATTCTTCTTATTGTACCTTCTTATCTGAGCACATTACCATTAATTGTTTATTTATTTATTCTTCTTTTGTTACCATCAAAATATTATTTTTCCTATTAGTCCATTTTAAATCAGTTCTTTATAAATATTATTTAATCATCTGTTCTCTTTTAGTCTCTTCACTTTAAATTATATGGTTTCGAAATAAGTTGAGTAAGTTGTACTTACACACTTTTTATTAATTCTAATGGTTGCAAAATATCTTAAGTAAGTTGTACTTACACACTTTTTGAATTTTGGGGCTTTTGTTTCTTCATTTTACATTAGTTTAACCGTTTTCAGTATCATTCACAACACGGATTGATCCACTCGTATATTTTTCCCGTGGATTCTGTTGATTAAACTTGTCAATAAAATTCGCTATTGGATTGCCCCATTGCGGATCACTACCATACATTTCAATATTATCGTATGTATATAGCCTCTCATCTTTATTACTGGGACCAGGATTAGACCCTTGATTTTTCCCATGGTCAACTCGTTTGTCCACTTTTCTTTGTGGCTGTTCATCGGGTCTCCTCGAATCCCTCTCATCAGCCATTAGATAATTTACTTGGACTTGATTAGTTCTCTGATTGTCATTTGGTGGATCTCCTGAGGGTATGTCCCTATTTCTATCTCCACTTCTGGACCTCCTATATTTGTCATGATCATTCCATTGTTGTCTGTTGTAGTTGTTTCTCTCATCTCTTCGATCATAATTTTGTCTCTGGTTAAAATACGGACGTCTTCCTTCGTAACTATTACTGTAATAATTGTTATTAGCATGTACATAATTAACTCTGGGCCGATTCTCTCTTGGTGGTTCATTCTTCCGCTCCTCGGTATTTCCTGACCTCCATCTACTTCTCCTATAATAAGAATCCTGTTCATAATTTTCTAGCAGCGTTTCCATGCCTCCAATAGTTTTGATTTGTCCACTCAAGCGTGCACTTATGATCTTTTCTTCAAAATGATACGCCATTTTGGTCACTAGACACTCTTCAGGTATCTTAGGGTCTAGATACTTGGCGATACACATCTTCCCTAAAAAGTAAGCAGTAGGTGTTTGTCCCACTGTACGGTCATACCTACCGTGACAGATATCGTCCCTAATAATGTTTTGTACTGATTCTGACCAGTACTTAAGTTTGAACATAGTTTTGAAACCCTCATAATTACACACCTCGTTCCTAATTGCTGTCCACCAATTATCATTGATATTTTTGAACGATTCGTCTAATAGACCTTTTATCATATTCCATCGATTCTCCTTTGATCTGTTCAAAATTTCATCTACTCTCCCTAAAAATTCAAGTGGGTTTCTGCGATAATCCCGAAAGTTTACACTTTCCTTATTGTCTGGATAAACATGATGACTGCTGCATGCAGATCTAGCACTTATTCTATCTACATCACATTGAAAATTGGTTTGTATTTGTTGCAAACTATCTAATTTCTCTGCTTGGCTATCACATTGATTTTTTACATTCTCTACAGTTTTATGAAACTCTGAAAATTTACAGTTTAGACTGCTTTTAATGCTATCTAACTGGTCATTATTTTCTTGTCGTATGGCCATTACACGAACTTGGTTATCTTGTTCTTCTTTTTCCATTCTTGCCTCAACTCCAATTTTAATTAGTTCCATCTTCTCTTCAGTTGTATCTAATCTTTGGTTAGTTTCTACTAATTTCTTCTCTGCCTCTTCCTTATATGCCTCTACTCTTTGGCTTAACGTATTATTGACCAGTTCAATTTTACCTTCTAGATTTTCTCTTAATTCTTTATTGAAATTCTCCATCTTACCCTCAATTTGTTTTAAATTCTCATTATTCTCTTCAAATTTTGCATTCATCTCTTCTCTTTGCCCTTCAACCGCTTCCTTCAGTTCATGGTATTGTTCATTCATGGTTTGTTTTAAGTTTTCCTCCTGTTTCTTAAAATTCTCCTTATTTTCCTCATTGGTTTGTTTCAAGTTTTCCTCCTGTTTCTTAAAATTCTCATCTATCTTATCAAATTTCTCGCTCAAGGTTTCATTTTGTTTCCTTGAGTTCTCATCCATGGTTTGTTTATTGCTTTCCTTAATGCTATCAATTTTTTCCATCATCATCCTCATCATTTCTTGCCAATCTGGTTCTCTTCTGGCTTCCGCTTTTTCTGGTTGGTCCCCTTGGGCATCCTCTTCAATTATTTCCGTTTCCGTATCCATAACTACTTCGGCTTCTTCTGTATCACCTGTCTGTTGGTCCATTTCACTGTCCGTGACTAATTCTATTTCTTGTTCCTGTCCACCTTCTTCAGTCTCCTTTTCTTCTGCCCTCTTCTTCGATTTTCCTCGGGTATTAGGCATTTCTTGTTTTCTCATAACTGCCAACGATAATTAGATTTTTTGAAATATATTTTATATTAAATATCAAAATTCTTTTCTAATTACCGCCCTTTTACGTTGAGCGCCAATTTGTAACGTACCGCTTATGTGAGGTACTAGCGAAACATACACCTTTAGTCAAGCCCCAAATGTTGGGTTCGCCAAATCTGTGACGTAACGGTTTGAGATAGAGGCGTTTTACTTAATGGAAACTTTGTTTTCTTTGCCCCACGTTGTTAGCGTCAAATCTTTAACGTACCGCTTTTATCACGAGGCGTTCACTATTTACGAGTATCTTGCAATTACAAGCTTTGTTAATTCCGTCCCACAGTTGTACGCCAATTCTGTAACGTACCGCTTTTTTCGTGAGGTGTAGTAGAGTTATATTGTATGCCTCACGCAGTATGCGTCACTTGTGAATTATACTAACTGACGTTTTAAACGGTAAAAATAAAGGATTTTGTTTATCTTGTTTTACTCAATCCAAAAGAAATCGAGAGTGTGTGATTTGGGGTCAAGGAGGTAATTTGTTCAGCCTTATGCAGAAGAGAGAGTAAGTATCAAATTTGTCCCTCTGTTGTGACGATTCCTTCTGTATGTTGTGCTGAAATTTTCATTAACTACCCACTACAATAAATTATAACACGTTATAATTCAATATTAATTTTCAATAATATTGCTTTATTGATTATTGACTTTTGTCTCCAGCCACCAAAGTATAGGTATCACAATTAATCTTTTTAAAAAGAAAACATCCTCTCGCCTTTACCGAGTAAACATAGATCTGTCTAAAGAACAAAACATATATGTTGTTATTTAACCAATATTACGCTATAATAAAATACATCAGTTATTACATAATTCTTATTAATTCCCCAGGGTTCAGGGTGAATTCTTTGTGTTATGAGAGTGTCAGAAATGGCTAATTGCTACGCTTTACAAATATCAAAAATTAATAAATAATTTTGTCTATTTTTTCACATGTTACGTAGTTTCCGGAATTGCCGTAAGAGAGCAGCATGTATTTGTTTACTTTTGAAAGAAACATATGATAAAATGAATATTTTTATGTTCTATTTCACTATTAAAAAACGAGTTTTCTTCGGGATTTATTACGAAAAATGTTTATATTACCTCGCTCCGTGTTGTCCTTACTGGATTGAAGTTTTATTCTGTGATGAGGTACGTCTTGCGTTGTTATTTCCTTTTCATTTCGAATATTTTCTGATTGTCTACTAGAAGTAGGCCGAACTATATTGGATCCTCAGACTGTTTTCATCCACTGGTTTTTAATGTATATCACCATTTAATTGGGATTCTTCAGGTATGATTAGTTAGTATTCACTTTGTTTATTACTCTTGCGTGAATTTCGCCTCCTCCAACGTCCAAAAAAGGTTATTTTTTTTATAATTTTTTGTCGCATCGATTCTTCAACTCTCTGGTTCAGTTCAAAATTTTTTATTCTATTTAACAATACTTGTTATTTTTCATCACTCTTAGTAACACATAGTATTTTTATTATGTAGGCAGTTTGTGATTATTATAAATTTATATTTTATTTATGGAAAAATAATTCCCTTCCATTCCGGTTTATTTACTAATTTAATTCACATAATATGTTTTGGTTAATTTTTTTATGACATTATATACAAATATTTTATCATTTTATTATCATTAAATAAATTTATATATTATTTATTTAGTCTCGAATAGTGTTCATACCCGGTACTACTTCCTGTTGTCATTTCCTTCATAGGATTATTTTAATTTTATATTATCTTTGGTAGTTAAAATTTTTATGTCTTTTAAAATTAACCCTGGGTTTTCTTACAATCTAACATAATTATTTGAAACAATATAATATTAACTTGGGTATAACAAATTGTGGTTCATACAATATAAATTACAATAAATAAATAAAATTGCAAAAATCAATTAGTATTATTACATACAACTTCCATAGTTTTATCCTATCCAAAACATACAGCACAGTTTAGTAATACATTAATTTCACTTTGGTTTTTCACCTCAATGGGTACACTAGAACTCACTTCGCACTATATACCACTCGAATTGTTTATTATGTGGAGTGATATAATTAAATTTTGAGCGAGCTTTAGTTCTACCCATTTCTGACTTTTATTCTCATGATTTACTTTATTGGGACCGGGTTATGTACCGTTACATAAAGCCCCCCCACTAGAACAAATTTATTTTAGTTCAACTCGTTAATAGAAATAAATTGTTAATTGGTTCAAGTCTCCTAATGGTCTTGACTTTGTTTTCATAATAATGTTTCATTGCTGACTGATTATAAACTCTGGTAATTCAGACTTGTGGTAATTGTCGTTTTCTTACTTAACTCTCTCTCTCTTGGAGGAAAATTCATCAATTATTTCTCGGGGTTAGTGGTACTTCCACATTTTATTTGATAAGGACTGGTCACACTAATCATATTAAAATTGTTTCAACACTCATTTCTATTTACTTTTATATACTCGCTTTATCAATTAAGCTTCTGTCTGCTATCTTCCTTCTATTTTCTTCATTTAGACATCTGGAATCTAATATCACTCTTTTCAGCTATCTTATAATTATTATCCCTTAAATATTCAATTTCCCTAACATTTTTCCCTATCTTGTGCGGTGGTTCCAGTCGGGTGGCCACTCTGGGTCCATACACCGCTGTCCATCCTTACACCTTCTGAGACCAGGGGAACATCATCCCTGCTCATAAAAATTATTGCCGGAACATTTCTACGGTCAATACATAAAAATAAAAAAAATTATAAGTAGTAGTCAATTAGCGACTAGTACCAAACACTTTTGGGATTCTTCATACTGTAGCTGTTTGTATTTATTTATATATTTCTTCTTCTCCTTGATTCCTTCTTCTTTTCCATTAACTAATAGCATATAACATCATTGATAGGCCTTATGTTAAAATTCTTCTGACTTTACTTCTTGTGACATATTTCTCCGTATCATTTCTTCTTATCTAATCTTCAATTCCGAGAAATTCTAATTTTTGTTGTATTAATTATCATCCTCCTTCAGTTTCATTGGAGTCATTAAATTATTCGTTATTCTTCTTATTGTACCTTCTTATCTGAGCACATTACCATTAATTGTTTATTTATTTATTCTTCTTTTGTTACCATCAAAATATTATTTTTCCTATTAGTCCATTTTAAATCAGTTCTTTATAAATATTATTTAATCATCTGTTCTCTTTTAGTCTCTTCACTTTAAATTATATGGTTTCGAAATAAGTTGAGTAAGTTGTACTTACACACTTTTTATTAATTCTAATGGTTGCAAAATATCTTAAGTAAGTTGTACTTACACACTTTTTGAATTTTGGGGCTTTTGTTTCTTCATTTTACATTAGTTTAACCGTTTTCAGTATCATTCACAACACGGATTGATCCACTCGTATATTTTTCCCGTTAATTCTGTTGATTAAACTTGTCAATAAAATTCGCTATTGGATTGCCCCATTGCGGATCACTACCATACATTTCAATATTATCGTATGTATATAGCCTCTCATCTTTATTACTGGGACCAGGATTAGACCCTTGATTTTTCCCATGGTCAACTCGTTTGTCCACTTTTCTTTGTGGCTGTTCATCGGGTCTCCTCGAATCCCTCTCATCAGCCATTAGATAATTTACTTGGACTTGATTAGTTCTCTGATTGTCATTTGGTGGATCTCCTGAGGGTATGTCCCTATTTCTATCTCCACTTCTGGACCTCCTATATTTGTCATGATCATTCCATTGTTGTCTGTTGTAGTTGTTTCTCTCATCTCTTCGATCATAATTTTGTCTCTGGTTAAAATACGGACGTCTTCCTTCGTAACTATTACTGTAATAATTGTTATTAGCATGTACATAATTAACTCTGGGCCGATTCTCTCTTGGTGGTTCATTCTTCCGCTCCTCGGTATTTCCTGACCTCCATCTACTTCTCCTATAATAAGAATCCTGTTCATAATTTTCTAGCAGCGTTTCCATGCCTCCAATAGTTTTGATTTGTCCACTCAAGCGTGCACTTATGATCTTTTCTTCAAAATGATACGCCATTTTGGTCACTAGACACTCTTCAGGTATCTTAGGGTCTAGATACTTGGCGATACACATCTTCCCTAAAAAGTAAGCAGTAGGTGTTTGTCCCACTGTACGGTCATACCTACCGTGACAGATATCGTCCCTAATAATGTTTTGTACTGATTCTGACCAGTACTTAAGTTTGAACATAGTTTTGAAACCCTCATAATTACACACCTCGTTCCTAATTGCTGTCCACCAATTATCATTGATATTTTTGAACGATTCGTCTAATAGACCTTTTATCATATTCCATCGATTCTCCTTTGATCTGTTCAAAATTTCATCTACTCTCCCTAAAAATTCAAGTGGGTTTCTGCGATAATCCCGAAAGTTTACACTTTCCTTATTGTCTGGATAAACATGATGACTGCTGCATGCAGATCTAGCACTTATTCTATCTACATCACATTGAAAATTGGTTTGTATTTGTTGCAAACTATCTAATTTCTCTGCTTGGCTATCACATTGATTTTTTACATTCTCTACAGTTTTATGAAACTCTGAAAATTTACAGTTTAGACTGCTTTTAATGCTATCTAACTGGTCATTATTTTCTTGTCGTATGGCCATTACACGAACTTGGTTATCTTGTTCTTCTTTTTCCATTCTTGCCTCAACTCCAATTTTAATTAGTTCCATCTTCTCTTCAGTTGTATCTAATCTTTGGTTAGTTTCTACTAATTTCTTCTCTGCCTCTTCCTTATATGCCTCTACTCTTTGGCTTAACGTATTATTGACCAGTTCAATTTTACCTTCTAGATTTTCTCTTAATTCTTTATTGAAATTCTCCATCTTACCCTCAATTTGTTTTAAATTCTCATTATTCTCTTCAAATTTTGCATTCATCTCTTCTCTTTGCCCTTCAACCGCTTCCTTCAGTTCATGGTATTGTTCATTCATGGTTTGTTTTAAGTTTTCCTCCTGTTTCTTAAAATTCTCCTTATTTTCCTCATTGGTTTGTTTCAAGTTTTCCTCCTGTTTCTTAAAATTCTCATCTATCTTATCAAATTTCTCGCTCAAGGTTTCATTTTGTTTCCTTGAGTTCTCATCCATGGTTTGTTTATTGCTTTCCTTAATGCTATCAATTTTTTCCATCATCATCCTCATCATTTCTTGCCAATCTGGTTCTCTTCTGGCTTCCGCTTTTTCTGGTTGGTCCCCTTGGGCATCCTCTTCAATTATTTCCGTTTCCGTATCCATAACTACTTCGGCTTCTTCTGTATCACCTGTCTGTTGGTCCATTTCACTGTCCGTGACTAATTCTATTTCTTGTTCCTGTCCACCTTCTTCAGTCTCCTTTTCTTCTGCCCTCTTCTTCGATTTTCCTCGGGTATTAGGCATTTCTTGTTTTCTCATAACTGCCAACGATAATTAGATTTTTTGAAATATATTTTATATTAAATATCAAAATTCTTTTCTAATTACCGCCCTTTTACGTTGAGCGCCAATTTGTAACGTACCGCTTATGTGAGGTACTAGCGAAACATACACCTTTAGTCAAGCCCCAAATGTTGGGTTCGCCAAATCTGTGACGTAACGGTTTGAGATAGAGGCGTTTTACTTAATGGAAACTTTGTTTTCTTTGCCCCACGTTGTTAGCGTCAAATCTTTAACGTACCGCTTTTATCACGAGGCGTTCACTATTTACGAGTATCTTGCAATTACAAGCTTTGTTAATTCCGTCCCACAGTTGTACGCCAATTCTGTAACGTACCGCTTTTTTCGTGAGGTGTAGTAGAGTTATATTGTATGCCTCACGCAGTATGCGTCACTTGTGAATTATACTAACTGACGTTTTAAACGGTAAAAATAAAGGATTTTGTTTATCTTGTTTTACTCAATCCAAAAGAAATCGAGAGTGTGTGATTTGGGGTCAAGGAGGTAATTTGTTCAGCCTTATGCAGAAGAGAGAGTAAGTATCAAATTTGTCCCTCTGTTGTGACGATTCCTTCTGTATGTTGTGCTGAAATTTTCATTAACTACCCACTACAATAAATTATAACACGTTATAATTCAATATTAATTTTCAATAATATTGCTTTATTGATTATTGACTTTTGTCTCCAGCCACCAAAGTATAGGTATCACAATTAATCTTTTTAAAAAGAAAACATCCTCTCGCCTTTACCGAGTAAACATAGATCTGTCTAAAGAACAAAACATATATGTTGTTATTTAACCAATATTACGCTATAATAAAATACATCAGTTATTACATAATTCTTATTAATTCCCCAGGGTTCAGGGTGAATTCTTTGTGTTATGAGAGTGTCAGAAATGGCTAATTGCTACGCTTTACAAATATCAAAAATTAATAAATAATTTTGTCTATTTTTTCACATGTTACGTAGTTTCCGGAATTGCCGTAAGAGAGCAGCATGTATTTGTTTACTTTTGAAAGAAACATATGATAAAATGAATATTTTTATGTTCTATTTCACTATTAAAAAACGAGTTTTCTTCGGGATTTATTACGAAAAATGTTTATATTACCTCGCTCCGTGTTGTCCTTACTGGATTGAAGTTTTATTCTGTGATGAGGTACGTCTTGCGTTGTTATTTCCTTTTCATTTCGAATATTTTCTGATTGTCTACTAGAAGTAGGCCGAACTATATTGGATCCTCAGACTGTTTTCATCCACTGGTTTTTAATGTATATCACCATTTAATTGGGATTCTTCAGGTATGATTAGTTAGTATTCACTTTGTTTATTACTCTTGCGTGAATTTCGCCTCCTCCAACGTCCAAAAAAGGTTATTTTTTTTATAATTTTTTGTCGCATCGATTCTTCAACTCTCTGGTTCAGTTCAAAATTTTTTATTCTATTTAACAATACTTGTTATTTTTCATCACTCTTAGTAACACATAGTATTTTTATTATGTAGGCAGTTTGTGATTATTATAAATTTATATTTTATTTATGGAAAAATAATTCCCTTCCATTCCGGTTTATTTACTAATTTAATTCACATAATATGTTTTGGTTAATTTTTTTATGACATTATATACAAATATTTTATCATTTTATTATCATTAAATAAATTTATATATTATTTATTTAGTCTCGAATAGTGTTCATACCCGGTACTACTTCCTGTTGTCATTTCCTTCATAGGATTATTTTAATTTTATATTATCTTTGGTAGTTAAAATTTTTATGTCTTTTAAAATTAACCCTGGGTTTTCTTACAATCTAACATAATTATTTGAAACAATATAATATTAACTTGGGTATAACAAATTGTGGTTCATACAATATAAATTACAATAAATAAATAAAATTGCAAAAATCAATTAGTATTATTACATACAACTTCCATAGTTTTATCCTATCCAAAACATACAGCACAGTTTAGTAATACATTAATTTCACTTTGGTTTTTCACCTCAATGGGTACACTAGAACTCACTTCGCACTATATACCACTCGAATTGTTTATTATGTGGAGTGATATAATTAAATTTTGAGCGAGCTTTAGTTCTACCCATTTCTGACTTTTATTCTCATGATTTACTTTATTGGGACCGGGTTATGTACCGTTACATAAAGCCCCCCCACTAGAACAAATTTATTTTAGTTCAACTCGTTAATAGAAATAAATTGTTAATTGGTTCAAGTCTCCTAATGGTCTTGACTTTGTTTTCATAATAATGTTTCATTGCTGACTGATTATAAACTCTGGTAATTCAGACTTGTGGTAATTGTCGTTTTCTTACTTAACTCTCTCTCTCTTGGAGGAAAATTCATCAATTATTTCTCGGGGTTAGTGGTACTTCCACATTTTATTTGATAAGGACTGGTCACACTAATCATATTAAAATTGTTTCAACACTCATTTCTATTTACTTTTATATACTCGCTTTATCAATTAAGCTTCTGTCTGCTATCTTTCTTCTATTTTCTTCATTTAGACATCTGGAATCTAATATCACTCTTTTCAGCTATCTTATAATTATTATCCCTTAAATATTCAATTTCCCTAACATTTTTCCCTATCTTGTGCGGTGGTTCCAGTCGGGTGGCCACTCTGGGTCCATACACCGCTGTCCATCCTTACACCTTCTGAGACCAGGGGAACATCATCCCTGCTCATAAAAATTATTGCCGGAACATTTCTACGGTCAATACATAAAAATAAAAAAAATTATAAGTAGTAGTCAATTAGCGACTAGTACCAAACACTTTTGGGATTCTTCATACTGTAGCTGTTTGTATTTATTTATATATTTCTTCTTCTCCTTGATTCCTTCTTCTTTTCCATTAACTAATAGCATATAACATCATTGATAGGCCTTATGTTAAAATTCTTCTGACTTTACTTCTTGTGACATATTTCTCCGTATCATTTCTTCTTATCTAATCTTCAATTCCGAGAAATTCTAATTTTTGTTGTATTAATTATCATCCTCCTTCAGTTTCATTGGAGTCATTAAATTATTCGTTATTCTTCTTATTGTACCTTCTTATCTGAGCACATTACCATTAATTGTTTATTTATTTATTCTTCTTTTGTTACCATCAAAATATTATTTTTCCTATTAGTCCATTTTAAATCAGTTCTTTATAAATATTATTTAATCATCTGTTCTCTTTTAGTCTCTTCACTTTAAATTATATGGTTTCGAAATAAGTTGAGTAAGTTGTACTTACACACTTTTTATTAATTCTAATGGTTGCAAAATATCTTAAGTAAGTTGTACTTACACACTTTTTGAATTTTGGGGCTTTTGTTTCTTCATTTTACATTAGTTTAACCGTTTTCAGTATCATTCACAACACGGATTGATCCACTCGTATATTTTTCCCGTGGATTCTGTTGATTAAACTTGTCAATAAAATTCGCTATTGGATTGCCCCATTGCGGATCACTACCATACATTTCAATATTATCGTATGTATATAGCCTCTCATCTTTATTACTGGGACCAGGATTAGACCCTTGATTTTTCCCATGGTCAACTCGTTTGTCCACTTTTCTTTGTGGCTGTTCATCGGGTCTCCTCGAATCCCTCTCATCAGCCATTAGATAATTTACTTGGACTTGATTAGTTCTCTGATTGTCATTTGGTGGATCTCCTGAGGGTATGTCCCTATTTCTATCTCCACTTCTGGACCTCCTATATTTGTCATGATCATTCCATTGTTGTCTGTTGTAGTTGTTTCTCTCATCTCTTCGATCATAATTTTGTCTCTGGTTAAAATACGGACGTCTTCCTTCGTAACTATTACTGTAATAATTGTTATTAGCATGTACATAATTAACTCTGGGCCGATTCTCTCTTGGTGGTTCATTCTTCCGCTCCTCGGTATTTCCTGACCTCCATCTACTTCTCCTATAATAAGAATCCTGTTCATAATTTTCTAGCAGCGTTTCCATGCCTCCAATAGTTTTGATTTGTCCACTCAAGCGTGCACTTATGATCTTTTCTTCAAAATGATACGCCATTTTGGTCACTAGACACTCTTCAGGTATCTTAGGGTCTAGATACTTGGCGATACACATCTTCCCTAAAAAGTAAGCAGTAGGTGTTTGTCCCACTGTACGGTCATACCTACCGTGACAGATATCGTCCCTAATAATGTTTTGTACTGATTCTGACCAGTACTTAAGTTTGAACATAGTTTTGAAACCCTCATAATTACACACCTCGTTCCTAATTGCTGTCCACCAATTATCATTGATATTTTTGAACGATTCGTCTAATAGACCTTTTATCATATTCCATCGATTCTCCTTTGATCTGTTCAAAATTTCATCTACTCTCCCTAAAAATTCAAGTGGGTTTCTGCGATAATCCCGAAAGTTTACACTTTCCTTATTGTCTGGATAAACATGATGACTGCTGCATGCAGATCTAGCACTTATTCTATCTACATCACATTGAAAATTGGTTTGTATTTGTTGCAAACTATCTAATTTCTCTGCTTGGCTATCACATTGATTTTTTACATTCTCTACAGTTTTATGAAACTCTGAAAATTTACAGTTTAGACTGCTTTTAATGCTATCTAACTGGTCATTATTTTCTTGTCGTATGGCCATTACACGAACTTGGTTATCTTGTTCTTCTTTTTCCATTCTTGCCTCAACTCCAATTTTAATTAGTTCCATCTTCTCTTCAGTTGTATCTAATCTTTTGTTAGTTTCTACTAATTTCTTCTCTGCCTCTTCCTTATATGCCTCTACTCTTTGGCTTAACGTATTATTGACCAGTTCAATTTTACCTTCTAGATTTTCTCTTAATTCTTTATTGAAATTCTCCATCTTACCCTCAATTTGTTTTAAATTCTCATTATTCTCTTCAAATTTTGCATTCATCTCTTCTCTTTGCCCTTCAACCGCTTCCTTCAGTTCATGGTATTGTTCATTCATGGTTTGTTTTAAGTTTTCCTCCTGTTTCTTAAAATTCTCCTTATTTTCCTCATTGGTTTGTTTCAAGTTTTCCTCCTGTTTCTTAAAATTCTCATCTATCTTATCAAATTTCTCGCTCAAGGTTTCATTTTGTTTCCTTGAGTTCTCATCCATGGTTTGTTTATTGCTTTCCTTAATGCTATCAATTTTTTCCATCATCATCCTCATCATTTCTTGCCAATCTGGTTCTCTTCTGGCTTCCGCTTTTTCTGGTTGGTCCCCTTGGGCATCCTCTTCAATTATTTCCGTTTCCGTATCCATAACTACTTCGGCTTCTTCTGTATCACCGGTCTGTTGGTCCATTTCACTGTCCGTGACTAATTCTATTTCTTGTTCCTGTCCACCTTCTTCAGTCTCCTTTTCTTCTGCCCTCTTCTTCGATTTTCCTCGGGTATTAGGCATTTCTTGTTTTCTCATAACTGCCAACGATAATTAGATTTTTTGAAATATATTTTATATTAAATATCAAAATTCTTTTCTAATTACCGCCCTTTTACGTTGAGCGCCAATTTGTAACGTACCGCTTATGTGAGGTACTAGCGAAACATACACCTTTAGTCAAGCCCCAAATGTTGGGTTCGCCAAATCTGTGACGTAACGGTTTGAGATAGAGGCGTTTTACTTAATGGAAACTTTGTTTTCTTTGCCCCACGTTGTTAGCGTCAAATCTTTAACGTACCGCTTTTATCACGAGGCGTTCACTATTTACGAGTATCTTGCAATTACAAGCTTTGTTAATTCCGTCCCACAGTTGTACGCCAATTCTGTAACGTACCGCTTTTTTCGTGAGGTGTAGTAGAGTTATATTGTATGCCTCACGCAGTATGCGTCACTTTTGAATTATACTAACTGACGTTTTAAACGGTAAAAATAAAGGATTTTGTTTATCTTGTTTTACTCAATCCAAAAGAAATCGAGAGTGTGTGATTTGGGGTCAAGGAGGTAATTTGTTCAGCCTTATGCAGAAGAGAGAGTAAGTATCAAATTTGTCCCTCTGTTGTGACGATTCCTTCTGTATGTTGTGCTGAAATTTTCATTAACTACCCAATACAATAAATTATAACACGTTATAATTCAATATTAATTTTCAATAATATTGCTTTATTGATTATTGACTTTTGTCTCCAGCCACCAAAGTATAGGTATCACAATTAATCTTTTTAAAAAGAAAACATCCTCTCGCCTTTACCGAGTAAACATAGATCTGTCTAAAGAACAAAACATATATGTTGTTATTTAACCAATATTACGCTATAATAAAATACATCAGTTATTACATAATTCTTATTAATTCCCCAGGGTTCAGGGTGAATTCTTTGTGTTATGAGAGTGTCAGAAATGGCTAATTGCTACGCTTTACAAATATCAAAAATTAATAAATAATTTTGTCTATTTTTTCACATGTTACGTAGTTTCCGGAATTGCCGTAAGAGAGCAGCATGTATTTGTTTACTTTTGAAAGAAACATATGATAAAATGAATATTTTTATGTTCTATTTCACTATTAAAAAACGAGTTTTCTTCGGGATTTATTACGAAAAATGTTTATATTACCTCGCTCCGTGTTGTCCTTACTGGATTGAAGTTTTATTCTGTGATGAGGTACGTCTTGCGTTGTTATTTCCTTTTCATTTCGAATATTTTCTGATTGTCTACTAGAAGTAGGCCGAACTATATTGGATCTTCAGACTGTTTTCATCCACTGGTTTTTAATGTATATCACCATTTAATTGGGATTCTTCAGGTATGATTAGTTAGTATTCACTTTGTTTATTACTCTTGCGTGAATTTCGCCTCCTCCAACGTCCAAAAAAGGTTATTTTTTTATAATTTTTGTCGCATCGATTCTTCAGCTCTCTGGTTCAGTTCAAAATTTTTTATTCTATTTAACAATACTTGTTATTTTTCATCACTCTTAGTAACACATAGTATTTTTATTATGTAGGCAGTTTGTGATTATTATAAATTTATATTTTATTTATGGAAAAATAATTCCCTTCCATTCCGGTTTATTTACTAATTTAATTCACATAATATGTTTTGGTTAATTTTTTTATGACATTATATACAAATATTTTATCATTTTATTATCATTAAATAAATTTATATATTATTTATTTAGTCTCGAATAGTGTTCATACCCGGTACTACTTCCTGTTGTCATTTCCTTCATAGGATTATTCTAATTTTATATTATCTTTGGTAATTAAAATTTTTATGTCTTTTAAAATTAACCCTGGGTTTTCTTACAATCTAACATAATTATTTGAAACAATATAATATTAACTTGGGTATAACAAATTGTGGTTCATACAATATAAATTACAATAAATAAATAAAATTACAAAAATCAATTAGTATTATTACATACAACTTCCATAGTTTTATCCTATCCAAAACATACAGCACAGTTTAGTAATACATTAATTTCACTTTGGTTTTTCACCTCAATGGGTACACTAGAACTCACTTCGCACTATATACCACTCGAATTGTTTATTATGTGGAGTGATATAATTAAATTTTGAGCGAGCTTTAGTTCTACCCATTTCTGACTTTTATTCTCATGATTTACTTTATTGGGACCGGGTTATGTACCGTTACAATATATATATATATATATATATATATATATATATATATATATTATTTTCTACCTTACAATGTGGCACAAAAAGAGCCACTTCTGTTGTGGCTCCGTTGGGGGTGAGATCAACGAAGGATGGATAAATTCTTATATGTACATTTCAGTGGCTGTATCTCAGTAAATCGATTGTGGCTCCGGATATTTGTATATATATATAAAAAATATTCATCTGAAAGCAATTAACGTTGATCAAATTTTATACAAACCTTATTTTAATAAAAAATTAAAACGTCTTTAATAAAGTTTTTGTTTTATTTTTCTGAAAAATATTTTGCTTTTGGTTTTTTCGTCGTCGAATGCACAAAAGTTATTATTACTGAATAAATCTCTTCGAATTTGAGGTTAGGTGTGTTATGTGAAGCGGGAAATCTGTCTACTAAGCTTGCTTGGCTACCTCTTATTACGATGTACTGCACGCTTTGTTTGGAGTGGTGTTCTTCAAAGTTTACATTATCTGGTAAGTAAAACACCTTTTGTAACATATTGTAACATTACATTTGGAACAACATAATATCTTACCTGATTTAATGAAAACTTTGGTTAAGAAGCTAACAAGAAGAACAATATCTTCAAAGACGATAGTGAAGAAGAACGACTAACAATTTTAGACTGACTAGTAAGACAACTGACCGTACCCAAATTAATGATTTAGGCTAAGTGATGCAGATATCTTCAAACCTCAACTATGACATGAATTTTCAGTATTGACCAAACAAAGAATTGTAAAGACAAACAGTTTATGAACCAGAACTATAAAGAAACAAATGGTTTCAGTTAATGTATCGGTATATCCAGATAATCAAAATACAAAGTGAGGGATAATAGGCCCAAACATGTAATATTATGTAAGAGAAATATTAGTAAATAATTAAGTTAATTGATGTAACAAAAATATAGATACACATGATTATAGATACATGAACCATACAAATAATTGTCACATATAGAGTTCATAGGGTTGTCCAGTAAACAACAATTTATAACATGGTCACAATAACATTTATAACAAAGAGTGAAACCCATATAAACAGTAAATGTAACAAGATTATTAGAACTGTGTGGTGAGGTAGAGCAACAGTGTTCATTTTATTGTAATTTTTGTAAGTCAAACATCAGTAAGTATACGGATGTTGAAACCCATATAAATAGTAAATATGACATAGACAGTGTCAGAATAATGAGTAGATTAGCTGACAAGGGACTAACCAATTAGTATAGAATTTGTTTTGTAAAATGTGCATGTTTTATGTTTTAGGCACAGTGTTATATCATAGTATTTGTGTTGTGTTTTTTATATGTAACTGATGATACAGTTAGTTTAAAGGAATGTCAATTGTCAATTTAATGATATTAATTCCATTTTTTTATGTTGTGTTAACAAATATAACAATAGAACTGATATTAAACCATGGTAAATAAATTAATTGACAAAGCAGAATGGACTATATAGAGATGTTTTGTTAAGTGTCAAACATTTATACAGTCTGAGTAGAAAACAATTATTTGTGCAAGGATTTGGTATAATCATAGCCATGTGGGCATGAATTTAACTATTAGAATAATATATTTTTTGTGTTGTTAAAATAACTTTATATGTTAAACCATTTTGATGAGTGTTAAAAATTAATTTAATTGTTAAAGATGTTAAAACATGGTGATGAAGGTAATACTATTACATAGGCCAGGTGAAACCAACTTTAGTAAATTTTGAACAATTATATTAGAAATTTTGTAAAGCAAATGTGAAAAGGTAGATGTATTTATAGGTAATAACGTGTACAAGGAATGTAGAAACAAAATAACACATATCAAGTTATTTAAGAAAATTCCAAATAATAAAATTGTAACATCCATAGTTTTTAAGTAAAAATAGGCATGTTTGGTGTCTAAATATAACAAATGTGAAGATCAAAATAATGCTGATAATGGTTTTAAATTTCCATTCAGTATAGAAAAGTTATGTTAATTTAAAGATTTTGAACAAATTTTAGACTTTGAAATAACGAAAGTATGTGACAATGTAGATCCGGATTAGCCAACCAGGTTCCAAGTTTACCCTTAGCAACCAAAAATTTCGGATAAATAAAATGAGACTTCTTTGACAACGATCTTAGCAGATAGACGCGTTCTTAAATCGTCTTACATTATATGTTATAAAACGTGAAAAAACAATACAACTAGATAAATACTGTTAGAAGTACACTATACGAACTTTTTGCAATAACAGAAGACTGCCCATTATATGGATTAGAAGAAATAACAACCAGGAAGGAGATTTGAAGTGGACGAGGGACGAGAAGGAAGATCTGACGTGTACGTGGGCCCTATCTTCAACCAAGAAGAGTACAAGAAGAGGATTTGGTGAACTGACATCTAATTATATCGTATTTCAACACACACCTATGTATACACGTATTTTAAGTAATAATCAATTAAACTACAGACACCATATGACACAAACACTAAAAACAATCACTAATAACACCATATAAGATTAACACCTTTTTAAACACAACAAGAACGTTTAATTCACATAGTAACTATCAAAGCCTGAACTGGATATAACCTTTTTAAAACTGGTAACCACTATACAATTTCTGTGTGCACGTAACACTCTAACGTTGTAATATCCTGTAATTGTAAACTTGTATTTTGATTAATAGTGTAATATTTTGTTTAATTTATAACCCCCGAACCATATACGCCCTGAGATAATTGATATATTTCATTTAAAAACGTTAACAAAAAGCATTGTTTTGGTCTAATAGAAATACTGAATGTTTGGCTACTACTGCTGCCAACTGGTAAAGAGAAGATTTATAATTTGTACTACAATTGCGATTATTCTGTTTAAAATTATTAAACCATTAACCAGTGTTGTTTTCGAATAAAAGATTCCACCAGGATATATGTTTGATGGTAACTGTGTGTCGTTATTATTGCTGTTGTATTTAATAAATAAAATTCGCAGATTGCAGTGAACCCGATAGTTGGTATCGTTGAGTGACGTCACGGAAAAGAGGCAGCATAGTGGGAGAAGCGGCAATTTACAAAATTATTCGCCGTTCAACATAACACATTCATAATTACACATCGACGACTCCAGTGCGAGTTTGTCGCTACATTGTTTATATACATATTACGAGTTCACACTTCCTACGGGTGGTGTAATCCAAGTGCACACGACATATTTACAAGTAACTGATTTATAATAACATTGTATGTAACGAAATATTCTCTGGTTACAAATAGACGAACCCGGAGAGAGGCAACGTCACGTTTCCATTAGAATCAATCCTCTCATAGATAAACATTATATCGTTACAATATTTATACCTTAGTTCTATGGAATCTATAATCTTAAAGAGTGCTATAATTATGTAACAATGAATGAAATGTGAAATGTCAATGATTCAGAACTGTCAAATGTCTATATAGCTTTTATTAATAGCAGTGTTTAAAATTTTTGAAGTTGTAAATTGAAATGCTTATTTAGTTTTGTTACAATCGTAATGAATATCTCTTGGACTTTGTTAGGTTAAAACGTTTTAGGTTTTTTACGGTCACTGTCAATACTGTCAATTTACTTTTGCCTTGATTACATAACCCAATATTTCACATTTAGGCTTAATGATAAAATAATAAATTTTCTAACTGTTTAATTAAGCATTTGTCGTGGTAACTTAATCCAAGTTTATTTTTGAATATTATTTACGGTAATTTAACCTAGTGTTCTATGAGCAAACAATTTCTTCATTTCCATCAATTTCTGATGAATTAAAATTCACTGCAGTTTAAATATCTGTGTGAATTACGATTGGTACACTGTTCATCTTTTAGTGTTAAAAGATGAAGTGTTAGTGTTTTAGTGCTGTTTAATCGAATCAATTAAAATTTTAATTTTTTGACAGAATAATTGTATTTTATATACCATAACCTATTTCATTATATTGTTAGGATAATATGTTTACAGACCTAAATAAGCTTACTGATTAGTTTAATTTAAACTTTTCCAATTTAGAATAATTATTTTTATAATGAAAACTGATTTCGCACATTGTTTTTTAGAGTTTTCCTTTACTTGATTTTATAACAAATGACAGTTATTTTTCTGATTTTAACTGTCATTTTTATGGTTTTGTATGGAAAGGAATGACTCCACACTTTGGTTAAAATCTGTTAGTAAATCTGGCAAGGAATGAAATGCATACCTGTGATCTACGCATGTAACGACATGAGTTATGATTTACTTTAGTTGGCCATGTCAAGAGTGTTTCTTTAGTTTATTATTGCTGGAACGAGCAAGGGACTATATGGTAATTGATCCAGATAAACAGTAGAATCACTAAAACCTAATCAAAGAATAAGGTCCTCTTTAATCTGTTTCTTCGGTCTACGCAGATTATCGGGTCAATAGGCCCATCGCTCTCTTCGGCAAAATAAACTAATGAATCCCTCTTGTCATAACCAGCTTAATTAAAACATATCTCATTATATGTATAGATCACTGTTTTTCGTGTCATAGTACATAATAATGCTTTTCCAAGGTGCTGGGCTTATAATGGATTTAAACCCACGTTTTAATTGGTAAAGAAATAATAACAACCGAACTAAAAGTTTTGTAAAGATACCTCCATAAAATTTTTTTCTGTACATTTTCATAAAATGTGTTTTTGAAAAACACACATTGATGTGTGTATTATTGTATAATGCACATCAAAATTATATTGTAGGAATCTCATGAATTTATATTTTCAGTCTTGAACTCTTGATACATAGTAGATGAGCAGAATGTTTACATTTTTATAATCACTAAAATTATAAAAAGAAGCATTATTAAATTTTGATATTAGGTATTTATTACTTCTTTGTAAGCGAAAATTCTTTACTTCAACTAAGACATTTTACTACTTCCAGTGGGGTAAATTATTAAACACTACAGTAAAACCCTTTAGATATAGATTGGCTACTGTATGGGCTCAGTTCAAGGACCAACCAAACATCCACTCAATTTTCTAAATATAATTTTATATTAAAACAGAGAATAATGAAATTTTGTAATTAATTTCCATTTCTCCTAATACGTTCATTGTAAACATATTAGCAGTTGCCAGTGTTATTAAAGAGATTTCACTTATTAATGGTCGTAGAGAAGGTCTACAAACACCATTAATAATTTTATTAATATATTATTACAGATGGTTAAATTTGAAACATAATAATTAGACCCATAAACTTTTCCCAGTTCATGTTAATTCTTAATATTATAAATAATTAAAATGATAAGTTGTGAATTAAATTAAGATAAAAGTGAAGTTTTAGCACTTTTAGATTGTGCTGCAATAAATGAGCTTTTACTATACACCTTTTTCTTTATTAAATTAACTTTTTTAAGTTTTTTTATTTTAAGGAAATAAATAGATGTTTTTTCAGATTCTTGCCGTAAAAAGTTGTTTCAAACATCAGCAAATGAAACTACCTAATCATCAGTCGATGAAACTGGAAGTTCTTTTGTAAATTGTGACAAACAATATGTCACTGAAAAATTTTTTATAGGACTTAAATGACTATTTTTCGTAAGTAAGAATTTTGTATTGATTTGATTTTTTTTTATTACTTTATTTTACATCGCATCAACTAATAGGTCATTAGCAGCGACATTAGATTTAGTGCATTGAGTTCTTGAACTGTATGTTTTTTTTAATAAAAATGATAGATGGAATTTTAACAGTCTACGGAAAGATGCCATGTCTTGACCAGGATGTGAACCCAGGACCACTGGGTACCTGGGTTTAGCACTGCACTACAGTGAATTGCTTTTAAATAATTATACATTTTATTATTATTATATTTACAGATAAATTTATTTTAGTGATCATATGTTAACAATACATCAATTTTGCTAGTTATGAGTTACAAGTAAATTCTCTTTCAAGAGTTGATAGTGGAGAATAACAAAAACTGACACTGTAAGGTTGGCATGCTTATTCCTTCCTTATCTCATACCCATACCTGGAGATCGTAGATTTTATAATCATACTGTAAAGTTCATATTTTATATTTATAAAACGTTTTACAATTAGTTGTTGCCCACAACTTCTTTGATTTCATACCCATTACTGAACAGAACTAATAAGTTAAAGCAGTACATTACAAAATTTCAATAAAAACAGTTGTATATTAAACTTATAAAAAAGTATCAGTTTTAAATATGTTAATTAGAGTTCCATAAAGTGAGGTAGTATCATATATTGTTATATTGTTTCATTTTAGTTGTTATTGTTCTAATAGAAGTTATGATTAACGTATGTGTATTTATCATTTATGTTTACTGCATAAAGTGAAATCAACTTGATGTTATTAAGTCTGTCGATAGCTGAAATCTAAGAGCATAATATTTTATGAATGTTTCCTACATTTAACACAGTAGTTCCAAAATGCTCTAAGAATTCGCAAAGTAGTCAGTTGCATTATTCAAGTCAGGCAGAACGAGTCATTTAAATTATGTTCTACGGAGTTAATTTTGTTCTCGTTAAGTTTCTAGGTGTTGTGTAGTTTAGCTAATGTAAATATTCAGTTCAGGGTAAAATTAATAGATTCTGTGGTAAATTTCATTTCTGAAATTTTGAACCAACCGTTTGGATAAAAATGTAGATTTGTTTCTCGAGCAGACTGTGCTAAATGAAAGCTCCTATCATGGCAAAAGCAGGTTGTTTTGTGACAGGGACTATCAACTCTTGTGAAACAAAGTATTACAGCCAAGAGTTATATGAAAATAGACAGAACAAGTTAAAAATATTCAGTAATATAACTTAACCAATTCAAAACATAGAATACCTGTATTTATTATTTTACTGATTTACTAGAATGCTATAAAATTGTTTTTACATGTTCCTATTAAATAAATAAACAGAAAAATAACATGTGAAGCAGTGTCACAACTTGCTCCTAGCTGTAGTTTTAAGTTATTTTAATATTACCATGAAAATATTGTATCATTCCATTAAGATTAGGTGGGTAATTTTAAACGAAATATGAAGGATTAACATATTTTTATATATTAAAAATCATGTATAGGTCTCCAAAATTAAATTAACTGTAAATAATAGTTATTTCAGTCTTTTCTTGTTATGTTGCATACAAAAAATTGTTTAAATTAAACCTTCTAAAATTAAATTTACAAGTACCCCAACATCTTAGGGGTAATTATAAAACAAAAATTGGAACAACTGTAAACTAATTGACACTGTACTATTTTGTGTTGCGTTTTTAATCCCAACTACATGTTTACAATTATCCAATCTTGGCTTGTATGAAAAGTTAATGGAAACAAGATACTTCAGACATTATGATTATTAAAAATCATAAAGAAATGTTGTTATGGTTACATAATACAACATGTAAGTAACAGCATAAAAGTTTATCGTTTTTAAAACACAAAAACATTATAAATAAATGACACTAGTAAATAATAAATAAAAATGTATCATTTTCAAAAACAGGAACACATCCAGGGTACTCGTAGAAAATGTGTCTATTAATTTCCTTCATTCATGGATTGGGTAAAACTGTCAATATTTGTTCAGATCTAATACTACTTTCATCATTTTCTTTTAATATAACTTTGTAAAAATTTAATTTTTCAGTCAAGTTAGTTTTATTAGCAGGCATCTTAACACCAACTTTGTCACCATTTATTGCAAAACTGATAGTTGCTTCGCTGTCGACGAGGCCTTTCGGTGTTTTTACCATCTTCGGGTCTTAAATGACCAAAGATAGTGGGAAACACTGAAAGGCCTCTTAAACGACCTAAGACCCAAAGATTGTGCAAACACCGAAAGGCCTCGTCTAGAGCAAAGCGAATAGCAGTTTTGGAATAAGTGGTGACAACGTTGGTGTTAATGTTTAATCTTTGCGTTGACATCCTGTGACATAAATCTACATTCATCATCTATCGTCATCATTTTCTTTCTGTATATAACCAAAAATACTTGTAGTTAGTTTTATTTCTTGGTCCCCCAATGAAATCAACAAGATAAATTTTCCTAGTTGAATTTTTTGCCACTTTAATATTTAATGTGTTACTTCTGTGGTATTGTATTTCAAAAAACTTATTGCAAATGAATCTTTGTTTTGTTTTTCATGTTTTAAGTTTTTTATTTATTTTTTTTTATTTTTTAAGTCCCTTCTTTGATTTGTTTCTTTTATGTTCCTAGACATTTCCTCTCGATTTGTTCTAGCTTTCTTTCTTGATGCTGTCTTCAGCTTCTTTAACTTTTGTCAGGACCCTGCAGTTGTTAAAACTTCTCTGCAGTTTTGGGGAGAACTTCAACAGATGATGTAATGACATTGTAGCCAATAGTGATTGTCTGTAAACTAAAATTTCCCTAGCGTTTACAATTACCTTACCTATCCCTACATAAATTTGAAACAGCATATTTTGAAATGGTTTTTATCTACCAACGTGAACTGCACCCTTAACGTGAACTGTATAAGGGCTATCATTTTTATGTCTTGACTTAAAGGTTTCTTCAACCCCAATTTACATCATCTGGAAAGATGGAACACTGTCACTTTATAAAATTAACAGTACTGTACAAATTTAACAGAAAATATACATTTCTAAATTGAATTATCTTGACTTACAGGCCGGTCATAGTCAGAAATACTAAAGTGGATGATGATATTTCCTTGTTTTTTGTTTGAATTAAAATGAAATGTATATGTAATATACTTCATAATATATATAACGTAATATATGTATGTGCATACATATAATATCATTACGTTTCATGAATTCAAATTAAGTTTTTTATAAATTTAAATATTTTTCAGTCCATTATTGGAAAATATTGTTTGTCTTAGCTGTTCAGCACCAGTGTTAATTTAAGGGTAACCTGTTTTAGGGTGGGGAGGGGGATTTTATTTTTCATTGTTCTGCAGATTGTATTGTATTGTTATTAAATGATTAAATGTAACTACCGTTTTTGTGTCTGTTTCAGAAAAATAAAGCAGAAGTGGCAGTGGAAGTTGTAGATGAACATATCAATGTTGAAGGTGTAGATGAACATAACGATGTTGAAGTTGTAGAAAGTGATATTCAATATTCTAAATTTTGGAAGTGATTATTGTACTCGTATTGTAGAGGAACCAAACTGTGCAGGGTGTTTGACATTGGCAGATATCCGTAAAAAAAAGAAAAATCAATATTATTGACCAAGAAAATGCTGATTGTAGAAAAAAAACTATTAATGATAATAAGAAAAAAAGAAAATGGGATAGAAAAAACTGTTGCCCCTTTTGTCATATTTTAGTGACAAATTTTGCTAGAAACATTGTAAAACATCATCCATTTGAAGAAAAAGTAAAAGAATATACTATGAATTTAGATGAAAATTTAAAGGAAATAAAAAGGAAAAGAATGGCTATTACTGACAAACTGAGAAAGAAAGGTAATTATGATTATAACTTGAAGGAAACAATCAAGGGAAACTGAAAAGCTCATACCAATGAAGAGACCAGCTAATTCAAAATACACAGTTAATTCATTGACTCATGTTGTTTCCACAAAATGTCTTGGACTTTTCGAAAAAGAAAATATGTATCTACACTACAAGGACTGCAATAATAAAGGATTTGATGATAATAACTGCGAAAGAAGAAACAGAGTTACAAAAACGTGTTCATTAATGTTAATCCCAGATGTTCCTGAAGTTTCTGAGTCACTGAAAAAAGTCATATTTCCAACAATGTTGAAAGATAAATTTAGTTTCATTGCTCAAACTGATCCGTTAATTGTCCGATTTGCTATAAAGTTTTTTAAAAACCACAGAAGTAATCAGCATACAAAATATACCCTATTACTAATTGTCTCAATTTATGTGTTTTACTTGAAGTAACTTTAATTAATTGTTTCTGGAAAAAATTGTGTTTTTTTAAATTAATTTTGTGTGTAATCTACTACTTATTATATTTTTTATTAGTACTTTAATGTCTTAAAAGACAAGAAGTTAATTTTTTGTATTATTGTTAATAATATTTGTAATTATTTACTTTCTAATTAGTCGTTAGTCTAATTAGTTTCCTCTTTTTGTGACATTTCTTTTTACAGTTATTGAGATGCTTAATTTAATTACCGTTATTTGTTAAAATAATAATTTTTTTTTGTTAGAATACAATTTTCCATGTCTAAAAATGTATTTTATTTTTTTATCGTGTTAATATAACCTTAATTGAAATGAGGATTACAAGTGTTTAAAATTCAATAATAATATCTAAAAAGTTCAAAAGACTGATGTATTTAAAAAATAGGTAATTGTTGTTTTTAATGAATCCTTGTAGATTCTTGTAATAAGAATCTGTACAGTGTGCCAAAGTCTGTGTGATTTATATTTAGTGCAAACGTTTTTACTTGGACGTAATTTTATATTATTTTTATTATTATTGTACTTTATTGTAAGACAAACAAATCTTTTCTTCTAAACTTTGTCTAGTACCACACTTAAAAAATGACAGTGCAGCTAATTATCTCAATTTGTGTTTTACGTGAAGTAACTTTAAATAATTTTTTTGTTTTCTCATGTTTTTGAAATTAATTTTGCTTGTAATCTATTATTCATTGTATTTTTTATTAATTTTTAATGTCTTAAAAGACAAGAAGTTATTTTTTTTATTATTGATAATAATATTTACTTTCTAATTAGTAATGGAGTTTTCTCTTTTTTGTGAGATTTCATTTTAGAGTTATTGCTATGCTTAATTTAATTACTGTTATTTGTTAAAATAATAATAATTTATTTTTGTTAGAATAGAATTTTTTATGTTTCAAAATGTATTTTTATTTTTTTATCATGTTTATATAACCTTAATTGGAATGGTGATTACAATTGTTCCAAATTCAATAATAATATATAAAAAGTGCAAAAGACTCCTACATTTAAAAAAATAGGTAATTGTTATTTTTAATGCATCCTTATCTACAAGGATAGATACAAGATTCTTGTAATAAAAACCTGTACAGTGTGCCAAAGTCTGTGATTTAACTTTTTCCTTACCTTTTTCCTTTTTCCAGTTTAGTGTTAACTTTTTCCTTGGTGTAGGCTTATTGGCTATTGGATTTGATTCCAGGATAGTGTGACTTTTGTTATCAGTGGTTCTCTTTGTCCCATAAGTTCCCGCATAAAATTTATATTACTTTATCATTCAATCATGCAAAATAGACTATATAAGGCATAGAGTCTGTTCAAAACAAGCTCAGAAAAAATAGGGAAACCAAAGTTTAGTAACTAAATTGAAGCGTTTTATTTTATTCACAGGGTTTAACTTGTGATAGAAACTGATAAGTTTATTGAATCAACTGAAATGTGACAAACAAGGATTGGCTAAAGATTAGATTGGTGAGAATATATTGTGTTTCCACGAAATTTAGGTACATGATTTCTAATTTGATCAATCGTATGCAAAATTTTATTTAACTCACAAATAGGATACACCACCACCTAGCTTTTTGTCAATAATCTAATCAGCTTTTTTCTTTTTATTAAAGACCCTCTTAAGTTGAAAGTTTCTGTTAAAAAATCCGAATTTCAGCTTTGACAGGAAAAGAGAAAATATTACACAATGGGGAATCAACCGTTTTGTTATATTAGTTACTGTAATGAAAGGGACAGTGATCGTTGTAAAATTAACATTTTACTCTACCATACTTTTTCCACTTGAATGAAGTAACCATTATTTTATTCAGTTCTATTCAAATTCTGTTTGCAGGAACCATTAATATTAAACTATAAAATGAGATATTCTTTATGGAATGTCTCTTAATTTTTCTTTAACAATGAAAAAAAAAATACAATAGAAGTTTCAGCTGTAATAAACATTGTTGTAATAACAGAGACAAAAAGAAACTTTAAAGTACAAAAGATTGTTTGATGTTTCACAGCGCCATAGAGTCAGCAAAAAGAGCTCAGTGTGGAGTGGCAGTTACGACTGATAAGAGATGGAGGAATAAAATACAAAACTATATTTATTTCAATCGTAGAATAATAGTAGTGAGATTTAAGATAGACAGAAGGTATCTTGTTGTGGTAGGTGTATATACACAAGAAGAAGGAAAAAAGGAATGTACTAAAATACGGCAATATTTTATGAGGAATTGCAGAAGAAAATTAATAATGTCAATCCCAACAATTACTTGGTAATAAATGGAGATTTAAACCCCAGAATAGGAGATTCGCCAATTCAATTCAAGGAGTTGTAGGCGAGTTTGGAGACCAGACTTTAAACTCTAATGGACATGAGTTGAGGTGCTTTTGATTCCTATAATGAATTAAAAATAACAAACAGCTTTTTAGAAAAAAGGACATACATAAGTATTTGTGGTGTGTGAGAGGGCAAAGATGAATAATAGATTATATTAGGGTTAATAAGAAACTGAACACACACGTACAAGACGTTAGACTTTTTAGAGGTAATGACAGGTTCCGACCACTTTTTAGTAATTAGGAAAACACACCAAGACTCCGGGGATGTACTGACATAGAAGCAGACGTTCATGGAAGACAAGAAGTAACATATTAACTTCTGAAACAGCTTAACAAAACTGAGAAAGATAATGCACAATTTCACATGACACATGAGGAGATAAATAATACAGGCAGACAAGATATAACCATCACTCTTCCGGTTGTTAATAGCAATATATATCTTGGGGATAACATAACAATATCGGGGGACCGAGCTTTGCTCGGTTTTGATATTTATTTATATATATATATATATATATATATATACAGATTATTTTTACATTAAATTGTCTAGGATTTGTAAACATAAGCAGAAATTTGTAAGCGTAAACAGAAACTATACGTGTATTGTATAAACATTTAAAATAATAGCAATTGCATTATACACATATAAAAAATAAAGTAAATTGAATAATACAAAATACAGTATAATACAAAATTATTGGAAAGTTAGAGTAAAGTCTTCTAGTATTTAGTATTCTTTCCATACAACATTTCGTGTATGGTGAGGATTTTCTGGTGGCAAAAGAACTTTTAAGCTGCTTCGTCTTTTTACTCTAGAAAATGCTACATACAATGTTCCATGCATAAAAACTGATATAAGTAAGTAGATATCAACGGATTCAAATGTTTATCCTTGAGCTGTGTAGATGGTCAAGCAAAAGCAGGTCTTATGGGGAACTGATGTCGTTGCATAGTACATCCAAGTTGATTTTTGCTAGAATCTAATGTGATTTTTGGGATATGGACTTCTCGGCCTGCATTCTCTCCAGTGATAATCTTTGATTTAATAATATTGTTACACAACTCAGTAACTATTAACATTGTTCCATTGCATAGTCCTTCGGAGACATCCAAGTTTCGCAAGAGCATTATTATTGTATTTTTTACAAGTTTCAGTTTATGTGGTGGTAGATCAGCCATTTCAACGGAATTCAGAAGTAAATTCGAGACCTCCTTCTGGTTGATCTTTGACAGAATCATAACTGTTGTAAACTTTGCACTCTCCAGGAAGCTTTTCAATAATTTCTGCATTAATTTTATTAACATCTTTATTTTTGGTTCTAGTATAGCCCTCTCCTTCGTATTTTCATATCTGTTTTTAGCCAGACAGTTTCTCAATACTTCTTCAGTAAGATGCCGTTGGAAAGAATATCCTCTGGTAGTTCAATCTTATGCATAGCATTTACTGGCAAGTCTTCATTGCCAACTGTTAATAAATATTCAGCAAAGTCTCTTTGCTCTGGATTCACACGCATATTTTCTGGCAGTGAAAAGAAGTTAAAACGGCGCCAAAGACTGTTTTCCTTAATCGAAAGGTCTACCAACTCACTGCGGTTAGCACGAGGTTGAACGGGCAAACATTGCCGGAAATCTCCTCCAAAGACAACAATCTTTCCACCAAAGGCTATATTAGGATTTCCTATAGAACGACGTATTTGATCCATATTGTGTAATCCATATTTAGGTAACATACCCCACGCACCAACCCTAGTGTTTTACTCTATAATAAAACGTACCTTTCTGTTGTAAGTCACAAAGAAGCGAAAGCAACAGTTTCAAAAAACTCATAAATTATTATTAATTTTAGCTTACTAACAACCTTTTTCGAACGTTTCAATACAATCCTTGAATTTTTTTGTTCATGACGTGTCCGTGTATTAATGCTTACCTCAGAGGACACAGAAAACACAACAGCGTACAGGGAACACGTTATAAATTAAATACGTTATTGCTCGCTTAATATATTTAGATAGGGTAAACAATTATTGCTCGTCTCAACTCTTATTTTGTTTATTTACATTGATTGGAACAGCTATTTATTCTTTTTCATATATATATATATATATATATATATATATATATATATATATACATATCGATACTGCGCCGTTTGCATTTATCGACGGTTTCTGTTATTTATTTATCTGTAGGTTAAGAAAGCTGGTTAGAAATTACAGTTGCCTAGCAATAATTAATTGTTACGCGGTATCGGTCCCGCGATATTTTAAAATAAAGGCCCTCAGATGTGGCCCTGACGAATTTTGCGGAGAATGAGACCGAGTCCAATCGATTCCTAGTGTCAAAACACCCTTAAGTACCAACTTCCGAGAATATCGTTAGAGCCGTTTTTGAGAAAGAAAAACGTAGCTACATACAATTATATTGCTCTCTTAATAGTATAGGATTAGAAGAATTAACAGATGTTCTAGACCAAATGAAGAATAGGACCAGATGGAATTAACACAGAACTCTTAAAAGGTGGTGGACTGCTATTAAAACTACAAATTTGGCATTTGATTAATGCATGCTGGAAAGCAAACACTATTCCAGATTTTTGGAGAATAGCAGAGGTAATAGCAGAGGCTGTTTAAAAAGGGATAGAAATGACTGTGGAAATTATCAAGAAATAAGCCTTTTGAATATGGCCTACAAATTATATACAAGGAAAATTAATAACAGACTGAAGTATACTGCAAACGCTCTCCCTCTTGAACAATCTGGATTTAGAAAAGGAAGATCCTGTGGTGACAATGTCACAATTATACGCCAATTGATCGAAAAAAGAAGAGATTCAATCTAGAGCCACATATTGCCTACATAGACCGTGGGAAAGAATTTGATCATGAGAATAGAGATATATTGTGGAAAATATTAGAGCAAAGAGGATACCCACATCACATAATAGAAGTAATAAGAATCCTGTATGAAAGAACGGACATTACTATAAACACTGAGAAGGAGAAAAGAGAATCTATTACTCTTAACAAAGGCATTAGACAAGGGTGGAGTTTCTTTGTCACTCACTTTATTTAACATACGGCTATATATTGACGATGGGCAACAGAAACAACGAACTGGTCCTGGAATCTACTTACTTCCCGATAATTTCTCCATTAATATTATGTTGTTTGCTGACGATCAAGTCATCCTACAAGAAAAGGAAAGTGGATTACAAAAATCAGTGTACCAACTCAGTAAAATTTGCCATGAATGTAATTTAAAAACTTCCACGACAAAGACTAAAATAATGGCATTTAAATAGTAATAGACAATAAAATTATTGGAAAAATATCTCACTTCGGCTATCTAGGGTGCAACGTAAGCTATGAATATGAAGACGATATCGATAATAAAATAAACAGATACCACAATGCGTAAGACTCTGGGAAAGAAAGTACGAAAAGCTACAGAAATGAAATTTTATGGCTGCACCAGTATTGATGTACGGGAGTGAATCGTGGACACTCACCCAAAATCAGAAAAAAACGAATTGAAGCTGCCGAAATAAAATTTTTAAGGGAGTCAACGTGTCCAGCCTGAGATATCACATAAGAAATGCAGACATAAGGCAAGAGCTGGATATATACTCAATAAACGACAAAATTAAAAAAAGAAAGAAAACTGGATACAACACATAAATAGAATGGGTGACTCGATAATACCAAAAAAGATAATCCAGTATAAGCCTCTTGGAGAACGAGATAGAGGCAGACCAAGAAAACGGTGGTTGTGAAGACGGAACAGGCTGAAAGCCTAATCCTTGAAGTGAAGAAGAAGAAGTTTGGCCCAATCATGCAACTTTGTTTGACAATATTTCTATATATTTGGTTGTAACAGTATTACGAATAAGTAAATTTTGCGCTAATTGAGTGCAAACTATTTAGGAATTACGAGGAATATCGGGAAACTGATTTCATTGTAGACTTAATAGAAAAAACTTCAGTTACCAGGAAAATATTCGAAGCTATATGCTTAGTCTTTTTTTGTAGTAATGTACTATGTTCATAATGTACTGTGCTGTTTTGTACGAATGGATTTTTTGTGTGTTAAAGAACCGCGGTGGCAAAACCGACTAACCCTCTGTCAGTTGATGTATTGGTTAACATCGCCTGTCATTGTGCGTTAGACCGGGCGGTATAGCAGAACTAACAAAGCCGGCTCGTATTCACTGGTAAATGTTTACGTTACTTCCAAGGTTCTGAATCTACATAAAAATTAAATGTCCACAGCCCGGTGGTTGTGCTCTTGTGTATTGGTTATTTCAGATGGCTGAAATGAAAATAAACAAATAATATAGCGTAGTAAAAAGTCTTAGATCAACGGACGTCTTGATTGATGGCTCAGTCGGTTGAACGCCATTCATTAATACGTTGGAGGTCTCGGGTTGCAATTACCTGTTTAGGCTGGAAATTTTTTTAACAAGCAAAGCTATTGTAACAGTTCCAAATGGGCTCCAGACTGTAATGACCATTGTAGCTGATGCAACTTTACATACATATTCTAAAAAAAAATTAATAATAATAGTAATAATAATAATAATAATAGATACCAATCCCTTGTTTCGTGCGGTTAATTCGTTCCCAAACATTTGCGCACGAAATGAAACTGCACTGAACGAGAACGTATTTTCCATAAACAAATATGCGTTTCATGGTTATTCGGTTCTGAAAGTCTTATATTATTTATTCAACAACCTGAAACTTTATGTTAGTTTACATAGCATTCACAATCGTGTAAACCTATTACCCTATTCCCGTAAAGTGGTGGCGTAAAATATTTGTGTATAAATATACAATACGAACTCGATAATGTGTCTCGTGTATGGTTCGAGAGCAAGTAAAGAATTATCATAATAGGGTATTATAGAAAACACAGAAAATATATGTAACTCTAAGACGAAAATATAACAATGAAAAATTTTCCTGTGTTACGCACGTAAGGGTCGGAATTTTGGAAAATATGACTATTGGCCCTGTTTACATTTAAAACGAGTTGACACGGTTCTAGTACGTTCTGTAAGTATGCTGTCTGTGTTAAACACGATAAAGCTTGTAGACACAAGACAAAAAGGTTCACTGAAGAAGACGTGACATACATACTAAAGTTTGTTAAAAGTTTTTACTTCATAGGCCTAATTGTTTAGCTTTTTTAAGTGATATAAATTAAACGATTACCTTACAATGCAACACGAAACGGGCTAACATTAATGACATTCATCCTACTGACATTTTTTGAAAAATAATTCAATCTTAGTTTGAACTCTGCACTCTGTCAGTGCGTTTTGATGATTTTAAAGTAGTGAACACTATTTTCTAACAAGCAAACCAGTCACGAACTCCTTTCATTATCTGAGTTGTGTTCTTTAATACAAGCACAAGAGCTTTTGAAGTGAAGAACCTCATCCATCCCCTTTGCAGTATAGCTGCGCTTTCACTACAACTGGTCAAATTACTCCTACCCCATACCCCCATTATCATCACTTTCACTGCGGGAGACGTAGAGACAGATGAAGAACGTATTTGAAATATTTCACTAGAATGGGAAAGTTTATTATTAACAAGTACAAAAGGTTGTACCGCACTGAATCGAATCTGGCCCCCCGTTATAATGAGGGATAGGTCATAAAATAATATCCGGACTAAACCGAAACCGCACCAAATGAAATTTACTAAGCCGGGGATTGGTGTAAAAGAATTAAAGTACTTGCTGATTTGGGGGTGGGGCAGAGTTCTTTTTGAGCAAAGCAAAATGGGCAAAGCCCCCTTAGGGCAGCTACATGCAATCGAACTCCTTTAAAATTAGGCTATCGTCTAGATTTTTGTGACATTCAAAATAATATGTTTGAAATACGTTAAAGGGTCCACAGCTGGAGTTTTAAACTATCTTCTCGATATATATTACCAAATGTGTATGCCTACAGGCCTACGTCTATATAGATGATCGTATCTACAACATGCTTTTTGTTCGGCTTGTTATTCCGTTGTCATGGAGAATAATTTAATTGATTCAAAAAATATTTTAAAACGTTTGTTGTAAGTACACAATTGAGCGATGTACCGTGCATATATGATTTTTATTGCCGACTATTTGGTATTTGGTGGGAAAAATATAATTTTCCTTCTGTAGTGAATTAAACAAAATTGTACAACCAACGGTAGAATATCGTTTTCAATTTGTGCTTGTTCATTACACAGTCCACAACTATGAGAGGGTTCATTATATGTTGTTTTTATATTCACCTGTATTTCAGTTTTTATTATAAATACGTTTATAGAAAAAACGCCATAAAAAGGAAGAGCAACACAAATAGGTCGTCAGACATCGTTACAACGTTAAAATGCGATCACGTCTTCATATTGAAAATGGTGAAAACAGCGTCGACTATAATAAATGATAATAAGTTGGCACTGAAACGCGCATAAATACAATTTAAAAATGAATTACAGACCCCTCAATTTTTTTAATGCAGTAATTGAGATCTAGATTTATGGAAAACATTTTGATGAAGTCTATTCCTACAATGAAATTAAAAAAAAACAACAAAAATACGGCGGCAAACAAAATACACGCAAGGGTGTACCATTTGAGCTTTAAGGACTGACATCTATAAAAAAGATTCTAACTATGAAAATTCAACCAATAATGCATGTGTACAGAATGAATGACAGGGTCTTCCATGTCAGCATGCTTATAAAGGTAATAACTGTAATATTGGCCAAGGTATAGGCGAGATTGTCATTTGTTAACCCCGTACACCAGCTACATTAAGAAATTGTGTGATGTCAATAGGTATTGTGATTTCATGTTAGGTTTAATAAGGGTTTATTGTTACTCTTAAATTTTGAAAATAAATAATCTTTTCTGTGCTAATATAACACCTGATGTGATATCAGCCTGATAACGAATTTATGACTTTTCTCCAGATTATAATATTTTTTATTAAATGCCATCGGTTGAAATATCAAGACGATCTGTCCTCTGACGCATACTAAAGTGTGTTGCCAAAAAATATCAAATTACCGAAAGTTGTCCTAATGCAATCTTTTTGAACAATAATATTTTCTGACAATAAAACACAAGTGTTATTAAAGAGTTTTCATGTTAAGATTAAGTAAGCAGCTATATACGTTTGTGCAGTTTTTCCAGCGTTATTCTTTACGGGTAGCTTAGTTTTACATTTCTGACCCTAACGAAATTACACTAACAAAGTTTTATCATTTCTAGTGTTTACGACAATAAAACGACTGACGTTCAGCTGAAGACAGAAAAATCCGCTAAATAGAAAAAATTAAGTAACCATTTACATATTACAAAAATATCTCCGCCTCACTTCTGTCAGATATCAGTATGCATATATCACCCCATTTATGAAATCATCTACGAGGTTATTAGCGAGCACGGTTGATATGGAACATCATTTGGAACATTACAGTTTTCTCTAAACGTTTTATATAATAACAGTGACAGACGAAATTTGTTAGCGTGTGAAAAACGCCGAGCCTGACCGAGTTTCAAACGCTGGACCATAGCACCATATGAAAGGCAGACACTAACCACTCTGCTACGTGATAGGAATGAACTGCCTTTTTTTTATTAATGTAGTACATTAATTATTATTGCGAGGTTATTCTAAATTTTATTAATTACCTAAACAAAAATTAATAATAATCAACTATCGGTTAATGTTTTGCACTTTACCGCATGATCAACAATAACTGAATAGGTGTTGCAGCCCGACCTGAATTTATACAAATGTGCGAAAACTGTAGAGAGCGAACAATATGAATCGTCAACTACTCACGCAAGGAAAAAAGATTTACTGGCAACGCTGTCAAGTCTTGGCAACGCTGTCAGTTCCGTTTGTCTACATCACATTTGTTTTGGTTTGAAGGCGTGACTTTGCAGTCTTGTATATCTGGCTGTCGCTTTGGGAATGTTCAGTCAAAAAGCATACTTGGTTGATCCAAGAGGAATTTTGTAAAGAGCCACAAAATGGTTCCCGCGTTTTTAAGGTTTGAGGTTATGTTCGCTCACCCAGATCAACACATCTGATCAACAATATCGTTTTATATGGGATCAACAATCAATCGTTAAAAATATTTAACTATTTTTAATATTATTAAAAAATGTTATGCTTTTCTTTTACGGTTTTTGCCACTGAATTCATTAATGTAATAATGAAAGTTGTAGCACTAAAACCTAATGAGAAATAAGCTTTATACAAAAATCAACATTCATGGAAATTTTCTGCGTGATCAACAATGATCCCAAAAAGATAAATATATATATAGCAACAGAACACAGGATGATCAGGGATATTAACCGTATCTAAGCACGGATGACGAACATTGACATGTTAAAAATGGTATTTTAAAAATCTTCTTCACTTCTATAAGAATTGCCATAGAGACATGGAAGCAAAATGTGACAGCCTGAGCGAGATGGATAAGATAAACTATGTAGTAAGAAGGTTAAAAGGAACAGCAGCTGAGTGGTTCACCGTCATACTGGATAAGGTAGGTACATATCAAGATCTGGTGCAGCACTTTAGGGCTAGATACTGGAACAGCGATATACAGAGAAAGATACGTGTGCAGCTGGAGTTTGGCAGGTATTCAAGTTTAAAAGGATCCAAAGAAAATTATTTAATTCAGCTAATATCCCGAGCAAAATATCTAGAACCTGAAATGTCAGAACTAGAAATGGTAAATAAATTGTCTCATCATTTTGGACGCAGAATTCAAATCGCGGTTATTACTCAAGGAATTAAATCATTAGAGTAACTACTCCTATTGTTAACTAAGTGGGATAATGTTGATAGCCAAAGTAGTAGTAATAATAATAGTGAACCAGCTCGTAAACAATTTCAGCCGCAACAACCACATCCGCAACAACAACAAAAACGACAACAACAACAACAACAACAACAACAACAACAACAACAACAACAACAACAAAAACAACCGTATAAAAACAAACCATTATTTTCAAAAGATTCAATCAAAGCAACGTGTCGAAAATTACCAAGACTAATGGAATTGAAGAGTGCAATAAAATTTATAGTATAAATAAAAATAAGGACAAATATACAAGTAAAACATACAGTAACAAACGGCAGTATCAAAAATCATGTGTTAGCAATACTAGTGATAAGAAAGTATACATCGCATCTGGCCTATATCCTGTAGATGTTAGAGATGAATTAATATATAATAATTGTGTTGATGATTGTGTGGAAAATGTTAGAATTAAAGATGATAATGACATTGCTGTGAGCGCGAAAATTATTGGTTGTGTTAGAAATTTATTATTCGATAGTGGGTGACAAGTGTCCCTAATTAATGAAAAGTTTATTAACAAACATAAGCACCAATTTGAGGAAACAGCGATCTTACCTGTAAATAATACAATAGTCACTACGGCCACGGGCCATGAGAGTCTTGCTCACGCGGGAGCTTATAAATGTTATTTAGCTATGCGTGAAGCCTTTGTATGGTTGAACATGGCTAGGAAGATTAAATCTATTTTGCGAACCTGTCACATATGCCAAACAGCGAAGTACCCAAATCAACATACCTATGTGGAAATGGGTAACATCATTACTAAAAATGAAAACGATCTTGTACGTATTGATTTTTATGTCCGCTACCACGTGCATTGAGGGGTATGAAGAACCTGGTAGTATGCACGGATGCATTTTCTAAACACGTAAGTTTGTATGCAATTGTACGACCAACCACGACGGCTGTATTAAATGTTGTATTGAATAAATACATTCCAAACTATGGTAGTAGTAATATAAGGTTGGTCCTGGGACAGGCCATGACCTCTTCACCCCGGCCTTAACCTACACAGCCGTTGATAAGCGTGTCAACAAACACCGTTTGTTTATGTTTACACTTTTTTGTCGCTGTTAAGTCGATTTTTTACCTCCTTAACCTACATAGCCGCTGATAAGCGACCGCGTGCTTGTTGTTTTCTTTTCGGGGTTATCGTTCTCGACAAAAAAAATGGTAAACATAAACAGACGGCGTTCGTCGACCCTCGGGATAACGCTGACCCAGTAAAAAAACGTAAACATAAACATTCGGAGTTCTACGACACGTAAACAATGCTGGGACACGTGGTAAAAGAAAACGTAAACACAGACAGACGGCGTTCGTTGACGCCGCACGCTTCTTAAAACGTAAACATAAATATTCGGAGTTCGTCGACACGGAGAGCGTCTGTTTATAAACAAAAAATAATCATTCTGTTGGCCTCGGCGCGCCTGTTGTTAAAAAAACCCTCTCCTCCCACCGCCGCCGCCGCCGTCGTTTTCTTTGTTTATTTCAATCGCGATCGTGTTTTGGATAACGTTGTAAATACAATCGTTTGTACAATTTTTTCAGTTAATACGAGACTTTTGTTTAAGATGTCTGTAAACATCATCCAGATTGTACTAGGGTTTTTTGAAAACGAAGGTTTTACTTTTATAACTAATTCAGATAATTTTAAATGCAGCAAGTGCGGTTTTAAAACAAAAGTATATCTGACAATCACGCATATCCAGTTCATGCATAAACTTTTATATCCGAAATTCAGAATGATTTGCGATAGGTATTATAAATTTGAAGATTACGCTAAATCGAGAGAGTGTATTACAAATTATCCAATCGCAGTAAAATGTGTTCAAGAAGTGCGGAAACAGATAGAAGCATCATTCGCGTTTCCTCAATGTCGAAAACGTTGTCCGTCAGTCGAGAGACTGGTATCAGCCGGATTTTATTACACCGGAACGAAAGATTTAATATGTGTTGAATGCGGAATAGTACTTTGTGATTGGAAGAAGAACGACGACCCTTGGGTCGAACACGCAAAAGCTTCGCCAGACTGTATATTAATTAAATTGTACAAGAGACAGTGTGCGGAAAAATAATAGTAAACAAATTTTATCTGGAAATGTGTACGTTTTTTTATTTTGAATTATTCGTTTTGTATCGTTTTAAAATTATTATTTATCAAATATGATTTGGTCGTGTGCGTTAATTGTATCCTATAATAGATTTTTCAGTATTATTAGTTCGTAGGTTGGATCCCTCATATAACCAAATCATATTTTTTGTTTGTTTATTAGTTAAAATATATAAAGAACTATTTTCAGTCCCCACCTAACCAAATGTCTATTAAATTTCGCTGTCAGTAAATGGCTTGCAGTCTTAGTGACAACATGAGTGACAACATTGTGTTGAACTTTACAAGTGCAGACTTTTCATCAGATTTATTTTGTAAATAATGAATTTTCTGAAGCAAATTTTACTCGCTAAATCAAAAGAGGGTATTGCTAATTATCAGAATGCGATAAAATGTGTTGAAGAAACAGAAGAAATGATGAAGTTAACATTTTATACATGGCCAAAACGTTCACCGTCGGCCAATAGACTCAGATCAGCAGGATTTTATTATACCATAATTAAAGACGACGTAATGTGTGTGGAATGCAAAGTAGTTCTTTGTGATTGGGAGGAGGCAGATGTTCCCTGGATTGAGCATGCGAAAGTCTCGCCATATTGTTTATTAGTTAAAATATATAAACATCTATTTTCAGTCCCCACCCAACCAAAAGTCTAATATACATTTGTTTCGTTAAATTTTATTGTTAGTATTCAGTTTATAGTCTCTGTGAGAACATGTTAACGAAAGAATGGACGGTAGCGGTATAATTGACTTATTAAAACGCGAATTTTCAGAAGACGGTGTATTAAGGTTATCAAATATTATTAAAGTAAAGAGTTTAGAAGATTTGGTGATCGATCATTTTCGAACATGTCAACTGAAGGGAATATATGCTTGTTTAAAACAAATTATCTTTTATTGTGAAGTAAAGAAATTGACTGAAGGCGGGTGTTGTACTGATAAGTTTACTGACGTTGTAGACGGTCCATGTCCGTGCGGTATTTTTGAAAGAAATAAAAGTAAATTACTGTGTTGTTTACAGTCGATTGAAAACCATGATGATTCAGAAATTAAATTATTTTTTGTAGATCGATATATATTCGATTTAAAAAAAAGACTGATAAATTTGAAAACAGTATTTGCGCATTTAATTGGCAAATATATTATTTCGGTCCGTCACTCGATGGAGAATTAAATTTTAATTAAGTTTGTTGTTTAATAATGAATGAATTTACACGAGCAAATGTTATTAAAATTGAAAGGAACAAACAAATTATTAAAATCAGTGTACCGATTACTTATACGTGCGGTGCTATATTGAAAAAATTAAAAAACTATTTGTCAAACATTACTGAGTATCGATCGTGCAGAAGAAGAAAAATTGTATAAAGCAAAATCAGTTCGTGCGCCACCAGTCGCTGTGAAGACGTCGGTTAAAAATCAATGTCAAAACAAGTGCTGTGTGAAAGATTAATCAATCATTCGATAAATGAATCCGGTTTTGTTTTTAAACGATATTTAGATAGTGTTCAATGTTTTTTGTGCGGGTTTCAGACGAGAGAGGAACTTTACCTATCGAACATATTCAGTTTATGCATAAATTATCGAATCCGAATTGTGAGATGGGGCGATGTATAATGTATAATTTCAATAATTATAGAAATGCCAAAAGATGTATTGCAGAGACTAAAAAAGTGATGTTATTATCATTTAAAAGTTGGCCTACACTCGAACCCAATAAATTATCATGTATAGAGTGCAGAGTCATTTTAAACGGTTGGAAATGTTCTGATGATCCTTGGACTGTTCATGAAAAAGTATCACCACACTGTTTTTTGGTAAAATTCACAAAGGTGAAGATTGTTTGTAATTAATTTTTAAAAAAATAATAAAAAATAGTATTGATGTATTAGTGTTTGTTTTTTTTTATTCATTTTCTTATTGTAGTTAGAACCGTCAACATATATAATGTGTGTAGGAGAGAATATCTGTAACGAATTACATAAACAAGTTAGAAAGAACTTTTTAACTCGTAGTGTTGAGCTCAAAGGTCTTGATGATTTATATCAAGCTGATCTTGTAGAAATGATTCCATATGAAAAGTCGAATAGAGGTTATAAGTATATATTAACAAAGATAAATTGTTTCAGTAAGTACGCTTTTGCTGTTCCAATAAAAACAAAATTGTCTGAAAATGTTGTGCGAGTACTTAAAATTTTATTACAAAATAATAAAATGAATCATTTACAAACAGATAAAGGTAAAGAATGGTACAACGAACGCGTGCGTAATTTGTTGAAGCAATACAATATAAATCATTATTCTACACATTCAGATAAAAAATCTTCTATTATCGAACGATTCAACCGTACTTTTAAAAAATAAAATGTGGAAATGGTTTACAACTAACGGTAAGTATACGTGGTTGAATATCTCCCCGATGTATTGAGAAAATACAATAATACTGTGCACAGAACGATTAAAATGAAACCTGTAGATGTAAACAAGAATAACGAAAAAGAAGTGTTGTTACGAATAAATATAAGAAAACAATTAACGTTCAATAAGAAACCTCCAAAATTTAAAATCGGTGATAGAGTGAGAATTAGCAAATATAAAAAGGTGTTTGCTAAAGGGTACCTTCCTAACTGGAGAAACGAGTTATTTACTATTTACAACGTTAAATCTACAGCACCGAGAACGTATATTCTGAAGGACGATAAAAGTAATGTATTAGAAGGCGGTTTTTATGAACAAGAAATAAGTCAAACAAAGTTCGGTGACGTATATTTAATCGAAAAAATTTTTAAACGTAAAGGTGAGAAAGTACTTGCACGTTGGTTGGGTTATGATAAATCACATGATAGTTGGATTAATGGAAATAATATTATATAATAACGTGTGTAAGAAACATAGACGTCAGTGGTGAAGCTTAAACGGCAGAAACATAAAATAAATATTCGCGATATTGATACGATTGTTTATAATTGTAGGGATATGAAGAAAAAGAAAAAACATAGTAAATTATTACCAGATAATATTAGATGTGTAATAACAGGTTCGTCGGATATGGGAAAAAACTAATTTAATGCTTAATTTGTTATTCGATCCGAACGGATTATGTTTTGAATATATATATGTGTTTTCAAAATCGTTGTATCAACCTAAATACAAGTTTTTAAATAGAGTGTTTTCAAAAATACGGTTTATAAGCTATCATTCGTTTACAGAAAATGTCGAGGTTATACATCCAAATGAACCTAAAGCTAATTCTGTAATAATTTTTGACGATATAGCTTGTGAACGTCAGTATAATATACAAAATTATTTTACAATGGGAAGACATAATAATATCGATGTTTTTTATTTGTGCCAGTCGTATAGTAAAATTCCAAAACAATTAATACGAGATAACGTGAATTTAATCGTTTTATTTCGTCAAGATAAACTAAATTTCAAACATGTTTTTGCCGATCATGTTAACACGGATATTAGTTTCGATTGTTTTAAAGAAATTTGTAATAAAGCATGGGTACGTGGTAAACATCATTTTTTAGTAATAGACAAAGAGAGTGATATGTGTCACGGCCGTTATCGTATTGGATTCGATATTTATATAGATACATGAGGATTGATAAATTATTGTACAAGATGACGTCGCGGGCGAAACGTGAACAACTCGCGAAAGAGATCAAACAAATTAGGAAAGATATTACACGGAAACATGCTAATTTGACTCAAAATGCTATCAGCGAACAACAGGAATTAGAGAAACAATTAGAACCAGTAGTTCGACCTTTAAAAATGTTAATAAATTTACATGATGTGCTTTACGATACGGATGAAAAAATGGAAGATATAGAAACGCGTTTAAAAAAACATAAACGTCGTAGAAATAAAATAGAAAAACAAGAAAAAGAAATAGGAATTACACTGATTAAAAAGAGAAAAATTGGATCGATAACTAATACACCTGAAATGCATGTTAAAGAGAGTGATACGGAAATATATGAAACACCGCCGAAATTACAAGAAGAAATATCAACACCTACTGGTCTTAGTAGAGCGAATTATTATATTGATAACGCTGTTACAGGTAAATTACCTATATTATATTTACGTAAATTATTTAATGATAAAAATAAGGAAATTGATCGTACCTACGGTGTTTATTTTGGAGACGATAATTCAATAAAGATAGGTAATTCGTCTATTCATTTCGATGGGGATAATATTACTATCGATAATGTGACGGATGAAGGAACACCTGGACTTTATGACCTTCTTTCTATGAAAATACCTGACGATTTTATATATTCGGCAGAGGACCTGAATACGTACGGATTGATACTGAAAGCAACAAATGCTCATAAACAGAGTCGCTCGGATCGAGTTAAGTGTAATAAAGGATATAAATATAATAATATAATTAAAAATCTGATATCAGGTTCAACGTCTTCTAAATCGAAACTGAAACGTATTGAAGGACATGGTGTTTTATCGTTAACTAACGGTGATAAGCCGAATTATGTTTATTGGGATGATCCGAACCAGTTATGCGACAGATTACGTTTATTAATAGCATCAAAGAATACTGGTCATACCGGACATGAAAATGAAATCATATCAATTATGGAAGAATTACGAGAAGCGAATATAATAAGTTAATGTGTAGTAACGTTAATTTTGTCATTTACAAAACGAGTATCGATAAATTCGGACGTTTCAATAGATATATGCGAATAAACGTTGTTCGCGGTCCTACCGGCGAAGGTTTTCGTTTAACAGATGAAGGTGATTATGATGTAGATAATAAGAGACTCTGTAATCTCGGTAAAGCTGTTTCGGAAGAAGATGCTGTTAGTTTCAAAATTTTAAAAGAAAACTGTTTATATCAAACTGATAACCAGTACGACGCCGTTTAAAAATATAATTAATTTAGCTGATCCGAAATTCCTTATTGAGGCAGCGACTAAATCGTATGTAGATACAAAAATTCCGACCGTATCAAATGGAATTTGTAACTTCGAAGGTAATAGGTTAAATAACATAGGTTATCCATCGGCTCCGACAGATGCTGTAAGCAAACAATTTATACTCGATACAGTTAATATAGTTCAACAGAGAGTTGAAGACAGATTAGACAATTTTGTTAATATACTAAACAAACACGTGTATAGTATATTGTATGATATTTATGTAAAAACAACGAAAGATAATCCTGCCAGAAATATAGAAGATTGGAAAAAAAATATATATCTGTAAATTATTGTTTATTACCGTCACAAATGCGTGTATATCAGAAGAGTGCAGAAGACGTGCGTCGCGGTCGAGGATTAATCGGAAATTTACTGAACAAAGCGGTTGATATTTTACCTATCGAGGTACATGTTCCTGGTTATCAATACTGTGGTCCGGGTACGAAATTAAGTAAACGATTACAGCGTGGAGATCTTGGTATTAATAAATTAGATGCGGCTTGTAAGGAACACGATATAGCATACTCGAAATATCGAGATACTGAAAATCGTTCTAAAGCCGATCGTGAATTAGCAGAAAAAGCTTGGCAACGTGTAAAAGCACAAGACGCGTCTATTGGTGAAAAAGCTGCTGCTTGGGCGAACTAATATTAGAAAGCGAAAAGTAAATTTAGTAGCGGTATTAAAAAAAAATAAGAAACAAATTTCGAAATCTAAAAAAAGAGGGAAAGGATTATACTTACGACCGTTGGTTAAACTTTGTATTGTTTAAACTTTGTACTGTAACATCCGCATTGCAGTGCGTGCAGTGACGTCATTTCTCCCCCGCTAACCTGCTGCCGGCTTGTATTCAGGCTCGCAACAGTCAAATTAGTTAGTTAATTGCAAGACTCCGGACGGGCAACTCGCCTCAGTTCCCCAGCCGCGGCTACCTAATTATTTTCAAGATTTCACAATTTTAGCATGATCATCATGCGCTAATTACTTAGGCGACCTCGGCCTCTACGCACGATTATGGCTTTCAAAATTTAATTCTGACTTACTTCTCAGGCATCATGCCGCGATACACTGCACGCGCCATGCAATTATTTCCTAAACAATTTTCAATAAATAATTAACTCAAAGAACATAAACAGTCCACTTCGTTATTTCATGTTTAACTAGTCAATTCATCAAGACCAACTCAAGGGTACTTCGAGAGCGTCTAAGACGCAACATTTTTTGGTCCTCCGGGCCGGATACGGATCGTGATTCGGACTAAGGTTTTCATCTATATTTCATTTAATGTGCCCAAACAACGTTTGGTTCAAGCCCGAATATTTTCAAAATTACGATTGCTGGCCGTTGCATGCCGTCACTGTTTTCGAAATACTTCATACTTGACATTACAAGATTCTGCAGAGCATCATCTCTGAGACAGCAAGACACTACAAGTCATCATCATTTGTCGTACAGCAGCGAAATTTTAGAACTTCAAATTGAAACGGAGAGCTACAGCTTCAAGCGTCACCCGACCAGCAGAAACAAGAGTTGCGCCACCATCTAAGGCCTGCCGAACAGGATCACCAAGGAAACAACAGGATCGGAGCCACCTTGAACACGCCAGGATTCACAATCCACGTGATTATGAACTTGCATTTCTTATAATTTTTCATCTATAATTTTTATGTACAGCAAAGTTAGTAATATTTTAGCACATATTTAATAGCATTTTATATAAAATCATTAATAATTTCTACATAAACGGAAATTAGTGTCAAGTGGCCATAGAATTGTATTTTTACCTAAATTTTCATTTACACAGCTTTACAATAATGCATTCAGACACTTGAGTAATGTGATGAAGCTATATGTATATTGTCACTTTGAATGAGTCATATTTTCAATAACTTCCATTACTATTTTTTAAAGAAAATAAGTACCTATTATAATAAGTAATAGATTAAGTTGCATACCGATCACTGGCTCCCGCATAATATCAGGATTTAGTAAAATATTCAAATTAAAACATTTGTTCACCTACTCTATATTTAGCTATTGTTTTCGAATCACATTTTGCATTTCAGTCATGGCTGATGTGAAAGCGTTAATTAAAAAACGTGGCACAATTAAGGCCTCTATCTCCCGTGTAAATACATTCGCTGACAATTTCGATCCTGACGTAAACGATCACCATGCCTTAAAAATTAAACTCCGCCACTTGATGGAATTGTCCGCGAAGCATGATGAAATTCAGACCCAGATTGAAGCTGATGATTCCGATTTCACATCGGTCAGTGACAGGGTTCAAACAGAGGATGATCTCTGTACTATTGAGTGCAAGCTACACCATTTATTAGAACAAGTGGAGGAGGTGAATAAAAAACCTTTGATTCAAACTGAAGTTACGCCAATCAAAACTTCCCCTATACAGTTAAAGCCAATTAAATTGCCCTGCTTCTCAGGCAACATTATTGATATGCATCATTATTATAATATGTTTTTGGAACAAGTACACGTCAGAACTGACCTGACGGACATTCAGAAATTACACTATTTACACTCTTCATTAAGGGACGAAGCGTTAAATGTAACAAAATCTCTCCCAATCACTCATGACAGTTATGCGGTAGCCATTGATCTATTGAGGGCCAGGTATGATAACAAATTGATTGTCTCAGCCTATCATATAGGGAATGTCTTGGGCATGAAGTCCATTCAGCAAGAGTCCATGGTTGGCATTTCCAAATTCATTGACGAAATCACCGCAAATATAAATGCTTTAAATTCATTAAATTTACCGGTAAATACCTTCGAAATCATTTTCGTTCAATATTTAACGCAAACACTCGATAACCAGACATGCCGACTATGGAAGGAAAGCCTATCCGACGAGCGATTTCCTACTTTTAATAATTTTATTAAATTTTTCAATAGTAGAAGGCAATTAATGCAGAACGTCGGTGCCGCGACCAGTTCAGTAAATAGAATACAAGTTAACGATAAGACTCTCTATCGCAAAACTATTAAACCGGTTGATCTCACTAGGTCAAAATTCCATTCTCATATCAGCAATAACATTTGTCAGCTGTGTCGAGGAAAACATCGGCTCTCTGAATGCCCACAATTCGTGGCTATATCTCCCGTTGAACGAAAAATATTTTAATTAAACATAAACTTTGCTTGAATTGCATACGTCCAGGCCATGATCTCGCATACTGTCCTTCCAAATTTGCTTGTAGGACATGTGCTAAACGCCACCACACAATGATCCACATATCAGGGAATAACGCTTCGAGTAGGAACAATCAATTTTCACTGAAACTGCAAACAAACAAATCTATTCTACTGTCCACCGCTGTCTGCATGACACCTGACCATGCCGGTAGGAAGCACCCAGTAAAGATTTTATTGGACTCAGGATCGCAAGCTAACTTCTCTACCATGAGATTCGCACGACGCATGGGTCTAAAACTAACTAAATCTCAATTACCCATCACTGGTATAAACAATTCCTCATGTCAAGCTGACTTTAGTACAAGGGTAAGGCTGCATTCGCGTTACAGGGATTTTAGTTTGAACGTGCATTGCGCTGTGCTTCCCAGTATTACGAATAGTCTTCCTGCAGAATCGCTCGAAATCTCATCCCTAAATATACCAAAAGGCATATTCCTAGCTGACCCGGAACTGAACTTTTCTTTGCAAATCGACATATTACTTGGTGCCCAGTACTATTTACAATTGATTGAACCTGTTAGATTCATCCGCAGCCCGCACTTTCCCATAACACAGGAGACAAAATTGGTATTTATCCTCTCGGGTAACCTGCCTTTTAATGTCGACATGACAAAACCTGTCTCATCATTCATAGCATGCGAAGATAATAATGCCATTTCTTCGCAATTAAAGGACTTCTGGCAATTGGAGGACGCTGCTGCTCGTGCTCCCTCGGTTGAGGACTCGGAATGCGAAAGTCATTTGTTCGCTAACACTTTCCGTAATAATGATGGTAGATTTGTGTTATCCCTACCACGCAGGTTATACAATTCTCAGTTTGGCGATTCTCTTACCGGAGCCATTCACAGATCTCAATCACTGGAACTCAAGTTCAAGCAGAACCCTGCCGACATTCTATCGCGCTGTTGTCTGCCTCGTTTTTTACACGGTCACCCACAATGGTGGTATGGTCCATCCTGGTTGTCCCATGAGTCATCATCATGGCCCATCAGGGCTTTCGATGCCCATTCACCCTGCAATCATCCCGATCTTGAGCAAGAACAACGTAAGCAGGTCCAAACCTCACTGATTGCCGCTTCATCTACGCCTAGTTATTTTGAAAACTACTCTTCGCTTTCAAACCCCCTTCGTGTATTTTCTTACTGCTTTCGATTCATTCGGAACTCTAGGCTCCCCATAGCTGATAGAGACACTTCATTTTTAACTTCCCATGAGTTACATGGTACACGTTTGGTTTTTATTCGCCAGTCTCAGCGATCGCACTTTAGCATCGAAATCAAGAAACTTGAGGCACAACGCTGTATCCCCAACAATAATAAACTTCTTTCACTTAACCCCTTCCTGGACAAGGCGGGGATATTACGCGTGGGCGGACGCCTTCAGCACTCCCAGCTTACCTGTGATAGCAAATACCAAATCATACTCCACCCGCATTCTCATCTCAGCAAATTGATCATAGAAGGCGAGCATCTTCGTCTACTACACGCTGGGGTACAATTGACTCAGTACTCTTTACGGCAGAAATACTGGATAATTAATGATAAATCATACATACGATCAGTAATACACAAATTTATCACTTGTTTTCGTTTCCGTGTTAGGGGCTCAAGCCAATTATTAGGAGAATTAACCTCTTCCTGGTTTACGCCTGCTAAGCCATTTTCTCAATCTGCGGTCGACTATGCCGGTCCTGTACTTATACGTCATGGCGGGCAGCGTTCCAAATCGACGTCAAAGGCTTATATTGCTCTATTTATATGCATGGCCACTAAGGCCATTCACCTTGAACTAGTCTCAGATCTTACCTCAGACGCTTTCATAGCAGCCTTAAAACGGTTTATAGCTCGTAGAGGTATCCCTGCTTTGATATTCTCCGACAATGGTACAAATTTTCGTCGTGCTAGTAGTACACTTCACGACTTATACAAACTTTTTCAACTAACGGATTTGAACAGACCACCCAGGATTTTGCCAGTGCCCAAGGCATCAAATGGTCCTTTATTCCCCCGTCAGCACCTCATTTCGGTGGCCTGTGGGAGAGTGGAGTCAAGAGCGTCAAGTTTCATTTGCGGCGCGTTGTCGGCGGAACCATTCTTACGTTTGAGGAGTATTACACCATCCTAACTCAAATAGAGTCCTGCCTTAACTCACGCCCCTTGTTCGCCATCTCAAATGACTCTAGGGATCCCGAACCTTTAACTCCAGCGCACTTCCTGGTTGGTTCTCCACTCACTGCACTCCCGGAACCTGACTATTCTGAGGTCAAAATTGGTCGTCTGGGCAGATGGCAGCTGCTCCAAAGATTCATCCATTCTATATGGAAAAGGTGGTCGAAGGATTATTTGCACCAGTTGCAACAACGCAAGAGGTGGCGCATCCCGTCAAAAAATTTGGCTCCCGGACAACTCGTCCTTATTTTGGAAGACAATTCCCCCCCACTGCAGTGGAAACGTGGGGTAGTCACTCAGGTCCATTTGGGTCAGGATTCACTAGTGCGCGTAGCGGATGTTCGCACCGCAAACGGTATCCTACGTCGGCCCATTCACAAATTATGTCCACTTCCAGTGGCCTCAGACTAATTGCATGAGCGTTCATGCGACATGCATTATTGTATCGAACCTTTATCATGCTTTCTATTTGTTATTTTTATTATATTATTATCATGTCTATTGTATCATTATCATGTTATTATTTGTTATTGAATTTTTTGTGATCATTATTATACTATTATGTACTGTTAGTTATTATGTCAATCATTATGTATTATGTATACTCATACAATCATATTATGTATTTTTACATCAATTGGGTATGTCAATCATATTGTTATGTACTATTGAATCTTTGGTATCATCGTTCTAATACTTTGCATGTAAATTATTATGTTTTTTTATTATTGTATTACCATATTGAATCAGTTTTTGAGGATGTTTTCTTTTATATAGATTAAGTGTTATTACTTACGTTTTGTTAAAAATTAAATGTATGTATTTACTGGACATATGTTAATGCTTCAAGAAAGATCATATTAGTTATATAAGAACTTTTATTTTTATCATGAGTTTTTATTTTGTACATTTTTTAGCACAGAAATTGTTTTGTTTTGCCTTTGAGCTTTTCTGATAGCGTTAATTAATTTTGTTATTTACAGATTTTTATGTCAAAGATGATTTACTTTAAGAAAAGGGGGTCAATTTAATGTATAAAGCTTTCAAGTATATTGTGTATTGCCTTTGTATATAACATTTGATAATAATTTGTGATGTAATATTTACACAATGACTTAAGTTTCAAAATCGCCCGATTTTGTGCGGGCAGTATGGTTAAACTTTGTACTTGTTTAAACTTTGTACTGTAACATCCGCATTGCAGTGCGTGCAGTGACGTAATTTCTCCCCCACTAATCTGCTGCCGGCTTGTATTCAGGCTCGCAACAGTCAGATTTAGTTAGTTAATTGCAAGACTCCGAACGGGCAACACGCCTCAGTTCCCCAGCCGCGGCTACCTAATTATTTTCAAGATTTCACAATTTTAGCGTGATCATCATGCGCTAATTACTTAGGCTATCTCGGCCTCTACGCACGATTATGGCTTTCAAAATTTAATTCTGACTTACTTCTCAGGCATCATGCCGCGATACGCTGCACGCGCCATGCAATTATTTTCTAAACAATTTTCAATAAATAATTAACTCAAAGAACATATACAGTCCACTTCGTTATTTCATGTTTAACCAGCCAACTCATCAATTAGCGTTATAAGACCAACTCAAGACTACTTCAAGAGCGTCTAAGACGCAACAACCGTATAAAAAATCCGGTGGTGGCGGTGGGAATAAAAAAAAAATCAGAAGAAATAAAGATTCCCTCACACGCTCTCACCAATATCGAATTGTTTTCCTATGCTAAACTCTTGAATGTATCTAATTTTAGAGGTGTTTTTATGAAAGATACTTTACCGTTAAAAATTCGGAAAATGAAACCGGTATTGTTAATTTAGATAGTATATGCGGGTCAGGCACACATTAGGTATGTTACCGTAAACAAAATAAGACGATAAACTATTTCGATAGATTTGGTAATTTAAGACCACCAATTGAATTAGTTCGTTATTTTCAAACATCAGAGCAACAACCCGTCAATATAAACTATAACTATAAACGTCATCAACGATTAAATACAGTTAATTGCGGACGTCTGTGTTTACAGTTTCTTAGTAATGATGTTTAGCTTAAACGGAGTAGGATCGTTACTTAGTTGTGATATATTTCCCCCATGGAACTCGAAGGAAATTGGGAACTCGGGTTGAATAATTTCATGACATACAATTCCATACCGAATGTTGAAGAAAATGTAAACAATATGTTTTATTTCGGTGACGATGGAGTGATTGAATTGCCTACAGGTTCTTATGAAATTGAAGACATAAACTCTTAAATAAATCAAAAATTACCAAAAAATAATATAAGAAAGAAAATTAATAAATTATTAATACGTGCTAATAATAATACTTCGAAAAGCGAAATCTATTCGAATGAAACGATAGATTTCACTAAACCAAATTCTTTGGCTCCTCTTCTCGGATTCGCTAATACTGCCAAACTCGAACCGCTTAAATAGCATTCATCACAGTCGACAATCAGCATTTTAAAGAGATGTTATACGATTAGTTTGCTACGCTGTGGCTGGGTCACTGAAGAACGGTCGAGAATCTCATATCCTACACGAATTTTATCCGACAGTCGGACCGGGGTATAAATTAGTAGAATCACCGACAAACGTTATTTACTTGCCAGTGAACACAAATAGATTACATAATATCACAATACGATTAGAAGATCAAGACGGGAAGTTAATAAATTTTAGAGAAGAAACGATTTCTTTGCGATTACATATAAGAAAAAGACAAGATGGGGCTAATTTTCCTTATGGACAAAATAAAACAATAGTCAAACCTGTAAATAACACCAGTAAAATACGGGATGCTAATCAGTTAACATCTCTTAATAAAAAATTTTTAGAGTCGTTAGGGTATAAAGTACGTGTTAACAATGAGTATATTGGACGTATTAAATAGTGCTGTCTACGATGACAATAAAATCATCGGACGTGCGTATCATACTACATGGACGCATCGGACGCTCCTTACGCATCTACTACATTAAATAATAATGATGAAATACGTATTCCTGTTCACCAACAAGATCATTATACACTTCCGTGTGAGAGTTATCTACATATTGAAGGTAAATTAATGGGTGAAAAGAATCAGACTAACGAAAATATTCAATTAATTAGTAACGGATTAGCATTTTTATTCGATGAAATACGGTACAAAATATGTGCTACGGAAGTCGATCGTGTTAAAAATGTCGGTATTACATCAGTAATGAAAAATATTTTAACATTCAAACCCGACGATATGAAGAAAATAACTAATGCAGGGTGGACGGGGGATATAAAAAGTCGCTTCACAACAGATTCGATGAATTTCGTGTTTTGTATTCCTTTAAAATTATTACTCGGCTTTGCTGAACAATACAAACGTATAATTTTAAATGTGAAACAAGAACTGATTTTAATACGATCATCGTCTGATAATAACGCTGTAAATAAGTATAAATTACAATTAACAAAAATCAATTGGCGAATTCCTTACATTTATGTTAGCGATGAGTATAGACACAGATTATTGCTGATAGAGATCTGCCTATAAAATTTGCATTTCGTAGATGGAAGTTGCAAGAATACCCGACTTTACCAGAAACTAAACAGTTAACGTGGACGATAAAAACAGTAGCACAGACCGAAAACCGCGTTATATAATTGTAGGTTTTCAAACGGATAGAAAAAATAACATAGTAAAAAATGCCTCTCATTTCGATTATGCGACTTGCACAATATTAAATTATATTTGAATTCACAATACTATCCGTATGATAATTTAAACGGATGTAAACAAACGCTATACGAGATGTATAAAGGGTTTGAATCGGCGTATTATGACGGCAGTGAGGACGAACCTGTGCTGGATAGAAATGATTATTTATTATATACACCAATAGTTTTTATCGATTGTTCTTATCAAAGTGGCCTTTTAAAAACCGGTTCTGTCGATGTTCGTTAAAAATAGAATCAACACAAAACTTTCCACCAAAAACGACCGCATACTGTTTGCTAATATCTGATAATTTACTCGTATATCTGCCTTTGTCTGATGTTATAAGAAAATCGATAGAATGAATAGATTGTTAACATTATATTTATTTGCTTATCATACACGTTTTATGATTACTTGTAGTGTTAGCGCTTTATAATAATGGTCGGTTTTATCGTTGATGTTCAATGTTTTTTCGATTATGCTAAAAATTATATTGTTAAAGAATTGTGTGTACAAAGAATAGAAAATTACAACTGTGTTGGTGTGAGAGAACATTTTTTGTTTTTACCACCATTTGATTATTGTTATTTATCAAAAAATAGAAAAAACAAGTGGAGTGGATGAAAAGATTTCTACTTGATTTCAGCTGGAATTGCGGAATTCACAGCTATGACGAACTTCACAGTATTTTAAACAACATCGTTACTGAAGGTAAATATATTTACACTAAAGGAGCAGAAAAGCAGAGATTCATCGAGAACATGCTCGACTACAAGTCGGTTGAAGTGATAGATCTCGAGGTGTTGAAGTGTCCGTCATTAAGTGTTTTAAAACAGCAGCAGCACAACTGCTTTTAAATTCTCTAACGCTTCCCCCCACAGCACTATTTTCACTAGCCCGGTTATATACAAACATTTAACGAGATCTTTAATCGAAAAATAAGTTTATGGGCCGGCGGATACTGAAGGAGATGAAGCGGATTCACGTTCCATTACTAGAAACAGGAAAAAATATTAACATTAATTTCTAACAACACATGTTTTTTAAAAAAAAGATTAATATTGTTAGAAAAAAAAGAATATCTAGCAATCTGATGAAAATTTTTCTATTTCTAACAACAAGTTTTCATCATAATTATCTGTAACGCTCGTTCCTCCCGTCGAACCAAAACCGCAAGAGCCACGAGCTGTTGAATCTAAACTCGTTAACTCTTGTAATTTTGGTTCAGCTATTTGTTCGCATATCAACTGCGCTCTACGATCTCCTTTTCGAATATAAAAAATTTCGGAAGAATGGTTAAACAAAATTACACCAACGTTACCGCGATAATCTCTATCTATAACGCCTGCTCCAACAGCGATATGATGTTTTAAAGCTAACCCAGGACGTGGTGCAATTCGTCCGTAACATTTCTCCGGAATTTTAAGAGCCAAATCGGTTTTAATCAGCGCATTTCCATGAGGAGCGATCATGCAATCATATGCGCTTCTGAGATCAAAGCCTGCAGCATATGCGCTAATTTTGACTGGAGGATAAGCGTTATCAGATAATTTAACAAAAAACAGAGTTGGAACTGCCATTGTGTCTGCAACACAGAAACAAATTATACCACCATCAGCGATGATAATATCTATATACGGAAACAATTACATTATCGAACAATATTAACATAATGTTTTAAAAAAACGTTAAACTACGTAACAACTACTTACTGAATTCGATGTAAGAAGATAAGGTCAACAAAGAAGTAGGGATTATCTGTAGATTAAAAGAAATGAAGAGTACCTGTATTAAAAAAAATAAAAAAATTAATATAGTCTACATACAAAGATACAATATTAACATCAGATTGTTACTTTACAAACGAAAAGAAGAACAAAAATAAATAATGTCTATATATCAGCTACTGGTTAAAAGATCAAAAACGGAGAATAAAATTGTGCTAACAACATTAAGGATAATATCTGTATAAAAATATATATTAAAATACAGAATTAATAATCAGATATTTATGTGCTTAAAAAATAGACATGTAATAATAACGATTCACCAAGTATAGAGATGAGTTATTATAAAGAATTAGACCAATAATATCTGTATAAGACGAAAAAGTATAAATTTTACAACTTAACATATAATATTAGTCTACCACCACCACCAACGTTAGTGTTTTTATACTAATAAGAATAATCACTCACTAAAAATTACAGTAGTAGTAGTAGTAGTAGTAGTAGTAGTAGTAGTAGTAGTAGTAGTAGTAGTAGTAGTAGTAGTAGTAGTAGTAGTAGTAGTAGTAGTAGTAGTAGTAGTAGTAGTAGTAGTAGTGGTAGTAGTATGAAGAGAGAGGAACAAGCTGATCATATCTGCATAAAACAAAAAGTATTAGTTTAAAACTTAACATATATTAGTCTATCACCACCAGCAGCGTTAGTGTTTTTATATTGATAAAAATAATCATTTACCAAAAGTGGCGGTAGTAGTACGATATAAACGTATGAAGAGAGAGAGGAACAAGCTGATAGAGGAACAAGCTGATAATATCTGTATAAAACAAAAAAAAGTATTAGTTTTACAACTTAAAATCTATCACTATCAACAGCGTTAATGTTTTTATATTAAATAAAAATAATCACTTACCAAAAATGGTAGTAGTAGTAGTAGTAGTAGCAGTAGTAGCAGTAGTACGGTAAGAGAGAAATAAGCTGATGATATCTGTATAAAAACAAATAAGTATTAATTTTACAACTTAACATTATCTATTTAAAATCTATCACCACCAACAGCTTTAGTCTTTTATAAAAAAAGAAGTAGTTACCTGAAGTAGCAGCAGTACGACGCGTCGTGTGAACGAAGAATTGTACATACACCAGTAAAATCCAATCCGCTTTATATATATTGTTTCGAGAATGATAATTAGAACTCTGTACCGAGACTTGTTTACTGTTTAATGTTTTCCGTTATCATTATCAGCTTGTTATTTCGTAGTTGCATAAGGCAATTATTTTAATATGATAATTAGTTCTTGCGTTCCAATTCCATTTACGTAATTATACAAACAACTGTAATTAATAATCATATGATACACACGTGAAACTTGTTATTTGCAGATTGTAATGTAAAAACAAAAACAAAAAATAATATAATTAAGAGTACTGTTGATTAAGCAACCCGGAGTTATCGCAAATTGTTTTCTATTTACATACAGTGTTAATTAACTAAGATGACGTAAATTTTTTTTCTCAACTTGTATTTTACTGCTGTTACCACAAAACGTTTAAATACTACGATTTTATTCCTCCACATCAATATGAAGACATATTCATCCAATTCGTTACAGGACAGACAGGGAGATATAAAAAATCGCTTCGCGACAGATTCAACGGATTTTGTGTTCCTTTAAAATTATTAGTCGGCTTTGCTGAACAATACAAACGTATAATTTTAATTGTGAAACAAAAACTGGTTTAATTCAGTCATAACAACAGCAACCACTTGTCGAATTGGAATTATTCGACTAATTTAACAGTAAATACTTACTTTAAAAAAAAATGAATGATTTTAATTTTTTAGATCATAATGGACAAACAACTTCCATTCAAAAAGGGATTGTCCGTAAGAATCGCTAATGACGTGAATACTCAAACACCTAAACCCGGACCTTCATCCAGACAAGGTGTTCAGCCCGAACCATCGTACATACGAGATCCTCAACCTGGACCGTCTTATGTACAACACTCAAGATTTAATTCGTCCGATTCTTCCGCATCATCATCATCATCATCATCATTATCATCATCTGATAATAATAATTTACGTTTAAAAAATAATAGATTAAAACACATAATTTTAGAAAATAAATTTATAGAAATAAAAAATGCGTTTAAAGGTAATTTAAGAACGTATTTTTATAAAAATAATAATAGCGTAATTAAAGACATATGCCTATTATTAATTTATTTAAAATTAGAAATATTAAACATTTTAAATAATATGATTGTAATATATAACGCTATAAAATTCAGTATTTTAGTAGAATGTACATAGGTTAAACATAATATTAATGAATACCAAGACAGAACATTTAAAACTAAAAACATTATTTTACTTCATAGTTCGTCTATACCATCTGAAATAGATAGTATGATAAATAGTATTTGTAGTGAAGAAGACTCTTATGTTCAAAAGGGCTCTGGATGGTCGTTACATTCAATTGACGGGATATTGATTCGAATTAATCGTTTTAAGCCTTTAAGAGGTAGTTCGTATATTCCGCTTCCACCAAAACTGGCTGCTAAAAAAAGCATAATAATCCTAAAAATAAATACAATTATTGTTTTAAATGGGCGATTCTTTGTAAATTCATATACGGTTCGCACCCGGAACGCATAAATTTCCGTTATACGAATTTAGAAAATAAATTTACTTTTAATAATATCGATTTTCCTACCCCGTTAACACAAATAAAAATTTTCGAAAAAAATAATAACGTTTCGGTTAACGTGTATGGCGTTGAAAACGATATCACAATTTACCCGTTAAAAGTATGCGATAATGAAAAATCGAACCATTTCGATCTTTTATTATTAAATAAATATAATGCAACCCATTATTGTTATATTAAAAATTTCACCAAATTAATTAGATCACAAGTAACTAAAAGTTTTAATGATTCCGAATTTTGTAAACGGTGTCTAACTTACTTCACTGTTAAATCTAAATGTTAAAAATACATAAACGAAACTGTCAAAAAAGTACACCCGCTCGAGTGATAATGCCAACTGATAATTTAAAATTTCAAAATTCCCAATACCAATTTAAACTTCCAATAGTAGTTTACGAGGATTTCGAATGCATATTAAAACCGATAAGTACTTGTTACCCTGATCGGAAATATTTTTTACAGTCGCGAATGAACTACACGAACCTAGGAGTTTCTGCGTTTATTTCGTTGTAGAAAATTCAATTCCCACTAATATTAAAAAGCATTTGCCTTCAGAACCGTTCTTATATAGAGGCGAAAATGCTGCGAAAAAATTCGTATCATATCTCGTTGAAAACATAAATTTATTAGGCTCGCTTCTTAATAATATTAAACCGTTAAAAATGACAGAACAAGATAAAATCAAATATAAATCTACTACACATTGCGAAATGTGTAAACGCGAATTCACGTTATTTTACAGACCCGTTAGAGATCATTGTCATATTGCCGGTCGTTACCGTTCCGCATTATGTAATAATTGTAATCTGAGGAGACAAAATTAACAATTTGTCCCCATTTTTATTCATGCTAGTTCAAATTATGATTCTCATTTTATCGTCCGCCAATTAGGATATGATATTAAACAAATAATTGTTATTCCAAATTCGACTGAAAAATATATATCATTTTCAAAAAAACGTGTAACGGAATAACCATTAAATTTGTTGATACTTTTCGTTTTCTAAATAGATCTTTAGCGGAACTAAGTAATAATCTACCAAAAAATCAATTTTTTCATACTAACAAATTTTTTTCATATAATGATATGCATTTAGTCTCTCGAAAAGTGTATATTCTTACGAATATACAGTTTCGTGGGAAAAATTGGAAGTACAAGAACTACCTCCCAAAGTTGAATTTTATAGTAAATTAAATGCGAAAGATATAAGCGATGAGGATTATAATCACGCGGTTCAAGTTTGGCATCATTTTAAAATTAAATCGTTGGGTGAATACAGTGATTTATATTTGAAAATTGACGTATTGCTTTTATGCGACGTTTTTTAAAGTTTTCGTTTACTTTGTCTATCTTCACAGAATTTAGATTGTGCGCATTATTTAACCGTTCCAGGGTTTGCTTTTGATGCGATGTTATATTGTACTAGTATTGAACTTGAATTGCTTGAGGTTTATTAAAAATATCTTTTTTTGAGAACGCGATAAAAGGCGGAATATCAACATGTATTAAAAAACGTTCAAAAGCCAATAACGAATATATAAAAGAAACATAATCCCAATTACCGTAAAAAATTTTTAACATATTTAGACACGAATAATCTATACGGCTGGGCGATGAGTGAATATATTCCGTATTCTAACTTTGTATGAATTGATAAAATTACTATTGCAGATATATTAAATACCTCTAATAATTCTAAAACAGGGTATATATTAGAAGTCAATATAGAATACCCTGAAAGTTTGCACGAAACCATATGGATCAACCATTTCTTCCAATTAATAGAAGTATAAATCACGCAAAACAAACAAAATTATTAACTACATTAGAACCGAAAGAACATTATATTTGTCATTATGTCAATTTAAAACAAGCTATCAATCATGGGTTGAAAGTAACTAAAATTCACAGAACGTTAAAATTTTGTCAAAAACCATGGTTAAAACCATATATTGATTTAAATACGGAAAAACGACGAATTTCGACAAACGAGTTTGAAAAAATTTTTTGAATTGTTAAATAATTCTGTCTTTGGTAAGTGTATGGAAAACGTGAGAAAAAGAATGAAATTAGATCTTGTGAGTGAAAATAAAAAAATTATTAAAACTTACTTCTAAACCGACTTTCAAAGACAGAATTATATATGGTAATTCGCTTTGTGCTATATTATCAATCAAAACGTCTATTTATTTTAATAAACCTATGTATGTAGGTTTCGCGGTATTAGAACTCAGCAAAACCTTAATGTATGAATTTCATTATGATATAATGAAAAAAAAGTATGGGAACAAAATTTCATTATTATATACTGATTCTGACAGTTTGTTTTATGAAATATTGACAAATGATTTTTACGAAGATATGTTATATCCAGAATTGAAAATGTTTTTTGATACTAGCGATTATCCCCCTGATCATAAATGTTATTCTACCATAAATAAAAAAGTAATCGGTAAATTTAAAGACGAATGTAACGGTATTCCGATTAAGAAATTTATTGGTTTACGATCAAAATTATATACGTATACTACGCGTGACAATAATGTTAAAAAGAAAGCGAAAGGAATTAAAAATGTGTGATTAATAACGAGACCTCGTTTAATGATTTCAAAAATTGTCTTCATAATACTCTTTCGGAAACAGAAAAACGTAGAATTATGAAATTAATAAGATAGAAAAAACATATAGTAGAATCGGTGTCGATTAATAAATTAGCGTTAAGCAATAATAACGATAAGAGAGTATTATGTGATAACGGGATAGAAACAATCCCGTACGGTCAATATTCATTAAACCATTCAAGCTGATACTTATAGCCGAACTATGAATCGTCTTTTAAGTTACAAAATAAACACAATCAACGTAAGAATATTGTTTTTAAAATATTTACGATACTCAAGTTATGGGACATAAAAATTTTTAAATCTGTTATTATAAAATATTTAAATTTCTTCGTGAAAAAGTAGAAGAATATGATAATAATGTGGATTGTATTAAAAATTGAACAAAGTTTGATGTGTATCAAAATACTTGTGGTAATAACCATTTAAAATGTGATCAACACGTTACTCAGCTTTGGGATGCTATATCTCAATTATTTTGTTATAACAAAATTTGTAACTGTTCAAATAATCATTTTGTATGTACTTGTTAATATATATGTATAAACTGCTCTACTTTGTGATTAACTAAAACTTCCGGTCTGAAAGGCCGTGGTCGAGTGCTTGATCTACTGTAGCTAAACGTTTCGGCCACACCACCGGTGGCCAACTTCAGTAGCAAAAAATGTGTTCGAATAGATGACACGCCGAACACGTCTCCCAATGAACTGGGAACAAGCAACAGTGAGTTACGGCTACGTTGCATCTATTTATAACTTTTTGGCCGCTTAAGGTGTATCACGCGGACCAATGAGAAGCCAGCTCGTCATTCTCGATTCTGATTGGCCATGGAAAATAAACAATGCCAGACACTATTTAAGGAGATGCTTTCACCTCATATGGATGGACTCCAGATGCAGGCGAGTGAAGTAACCCCGGACAGAAGACAACACGCGGGCTTCATCAAACATCACCCGTTGATCGTCGTGGGAAAGAGCGTGTTCAGCAACTGCGGACTTTTCCGGCTGGCCCAGGCGTCAGTATCTCCGATGTTCAGAGAGGCGCGTCCGGACACTACGCTTCGTGGTGCCTATGTAGACCTGGCCACACGTACAAGGAATACTGTACACCCCGCACGACGAGAGCGGATCCCTGGCGTCTTTCACCGGTCGCAGGAACTGTTGGATCTTTTTGGTTGGCTTAAAGATCGTCCTGACGCCCCGTTTACTCAGCAACTTGCCGATGCGGTCAGTCACGCCACGGATGTAGGACAAGACAGCAGAGCCAACAACCTCAGGCGACACCGACTCGTCCAGCCTACCAGATCTTCTCGGCCGGGCAGCTCTCCTAACCTCCGCAGCAGAATAGCCGTTGGACTGCAGTGCTTCCTCGAGATGCCGAAACTCATCTTCGAGATACCGGGGCTCACAGATTCTCTTTGCCCGGTCTACCAGAGTCTTCAGCACCGCCCTCTTCTGCCTAGGATGATGATTGGAGGACTTGTGCAGATATCTGTCGGTGTGCGTTGGCTTCCTATAAACTTTATGTCCCAAGCTGCCATCGGTCCTTTTCAGGACGAACACATCCAGAAAAGCCAATTGATCACCACTCTCACGCTCCATCGTAAACTGTATACGCGGGTGCACAGCATTTAGATGTCCAAGGAAGCGTTCCAACTCTTCATCCCCATGGCTCCAGACCACGAAAGTGTCGTCCACATACCGCAGCCAACACTTCGGCTTCAGAGGCGCAGATGAAATTGACAACTCTTCAAATTTCTCCATGTAGAAGTTTGCAACCACAGGGCTAAGAGGACTTCCCATTGCGACACCACCCAACTGTTTATAGAAGCCGCCATTCCACTGGAAGTAGGTCGTTGTTAGGACCTGCCGGAACAAAGCAGTGATGTCCGCCGAGAACAGGTCACCTACATACACCAAGACCTCCTGAACAGGGACCATGGTGAAAAGAGAGACCACATCAAAACTCACCAGCACGTCGCCAGGCCCAAGCACCAACTCCCTAATCCTCCGGAGGAAATCAGAAGAGTCCCTGACGAAAGAAACCGTCTGCCCGATGTGCGGCTTGAGCAATCCAGTGAGGTGCTTTGCCAAGTTGTACGAAGGCGAGCCAATAGCACTGACGATGGGCCTCAGCGGAACGTCTTCCATATGGATTTTTGGTAAACCATAGAGCCGAGGGGGAAGGGCCTCCGAACACCGGACGGCCGTCTTCACATCAGGCGCCAGAGAAGATTGCGTAACCAAAGAATCCGTTTTTCTTAGAACAGTAGTAGTCGGATCTTTGTTCAGCCTCCGATAAGTGGCCGGATCTAATAAACCTTCAATCTTCCGCTGGTAGTCTTCGGCGTTTAAGACCACAGTAGCGCTCCCCTTATCCGCCGGCACAATGACAATGGAGTCATCCCTTCTCAATTCCCTCAAGGCTTGCAACTCCGCCGACAGAATCCAACTTGGCAAAGCACCTCACTGGATTGCTCAAGCCGCACATCAGGGCAGACAGATTCTTTCGTCAGGGACTCTTCTGATTTCCTCCGGAGGATCCGGGAGTTGGTGCTTGGGCCTGGCGACGTGCTGGTGAGTTTTGATGTGGTCTCTCTTTTCACCATGGTCCCTGTTCAGGAGGTCTTGGGGTATGTAGGTGACCTGTTCTCGGCGGACATCACTGCTTTGTTCCGGCAGGTCCTAACAACGACCTACTTCCAGTGGAATGGCGGCTTCTATAAACAGTTGGATGGCGTCGCAATGGGAAGTCCTCTTAGCCCTGTGGTTGCAAACTTCTACATGGAGAAATTTGAAGAGTTGGCAATTTCATCTGTGCCTAGTAACAATTAACGTGTAAATTAATAATAACTCTTGCGAGCGACAACGCTAATTATTGTGAGTGTGACAATTGTGTGAAAAGTCTAGTTAGTGTTAGCAGTTCGATAGATTGGTCAGCGTGACGTACAGAGGCATCGCCGCTGGGGCAACCTGGCGACGAAGAGAACGCCAGACGAAGAGGACGCCAGGACGGGAGCGACGCTAAGAAGAGGAGGAACGCACATCCGGAGGACGTATCAGCAAGTGAACGGATATCATCAAACAAGTAAAGTCGATTTAAAACTGAAGTATATAAACTTTAATCAAAATATAAACGCATTACAATTAAGTAATTCAATATACCTCGTAAAAACTATAATTTCTTGTGTATAACAAATAATTTTTCATTACCTCCATTATAGACTCGTCTGAAATTTCTTCACACACACTATATCCTATACGAGAATAATAATCTGTATTGTTGCAATATATTACAACAACACAAATTGATAATTTAATGTAATCTCATTTGTGGAGTGCTAAGACGCATACAATATTACTGATAACGTTTATTAATTACTGGGGTTTGGGTGTAATAGTAATAAGAGTAGTCATTTATTGAATTTTAACAAGTTTTCATCAATTTATTAAAAAAAACAAAAGCATTTTTTAAAATCTCATTTACTTCGTAATAAACCTTCATTTTCTTTGCTTAACGCTCAATTGTTGCAGTACATTTATCATAAATGAATCTTGTATCCTACAGTACCAAAATTATATTCAAAGTCTTTATATGTTAATCTTAAAATTTCGACTTCTCAGTCTGATTTGTGTGCTTTACTATAGTTTTGTTTTATTTTTTTATATAACTTTTACTACGTTACTTTATGCATTGCATACACAATACTCATTGATTATACATTGCATACATGTTGTAACAAAATGTATAATTTGTGTTTGTCTTTTTTGAAAATATTTTGAGAATTGTTTTTGTTGGTTTTATTATTTAGTAATTAATTTTCGTAATGTACTGGTGTAAAATTATAAATCTGTTATCACTGTTTTTGACAATTATATCACTTTTGGTAACTAGAATTAAGTTCCGCGTTAACAGGATTGTCTACGGCACTGATCGATTAGCGGTTCTTCTTCTTCTGATAGTATTCTCCTTTCTCCTTGATAATTGCCGCCTTTCGTGTAGTCCGTTGTTTAAATATTATATTATGTTATGCTAATTATAATTTTTGAAAAAATATAAGTCAAAATTATGAAATTCCAGTTTTTATTTTTACAATTATTAAATAGATCGATATTAAATCGATTTTTCAACAGTTGGTATCGACTCGTATCTCAGGGCGATAGATTATTTCTCACATAAAGTATTAATATTAATTTTCAGTTCTTTTAACGGTCATATTATATAGTCAGAGAAAGGGTAAGTTCAGGAAAATATAACACTTACAATTAATAACTTATGAATTAAAAATACAAAGATTCATTCAAGATATATAATGTTTATTAAAATAAAATTTCAAACCATTTGACGTTGAAAACGAAACTAGCTGTGGTATACTTTGAATTGTGGGAGTTAAAGATGGCAGCTTCAAGACTGCATATGTTAAAATGACGACTTCACGACAGAATTCTCTTCAAATAAAAGTAGTTTTTTCCAAGTTTCCTCGTCTCAGCAGCAGTGATATTTCCTTCTGGTGTTAGTGAAGTTGTCCTTGTTCAGTGTTCTGGGATTCACGTCGTTGATTAGTGTGGTATAATGTTTGTAGTCCACTTTAGTCAATAAGGTCGAAAATGGCACGTTCCGTCTTTATATTAAGTATTATCTTTTTTTGCGTTTAAATTAATTAATTCACTTTTCCGGTTCAATATTAGTTAATTAATTAGTTGTAATTGTTTATTGCACTGAATTTAATTGAGTTTTAAAGTTTTGAAAATTTGCGATTGTTTACTTTGAATAGGCTAGGTTGATGAAAGCCATTTTTTCTTCCTTCGATATACGTTAATATCTGAGCTAGACCTCGTCTCATGAGTACTCGACAAAGTCTAATAATCAACTGTTTTAACTTCCTTCTTCATCCGAAACGTCTTAGCCAAGTTAATATTAAAAATACATTGTTCTAAATTTTTAGCATTTCCGCTACATAACTGATTTTTACATTATACTACTGAATACATTTTTATTATTATTTAACTTTATTAAATATTAAATACATAATCTCTTTTTTTAGTTTATTATGCTTGATTTGATACCAAATAAGATATTTTTACAAAGTTTTTTTATCTAAAAATGCCATATTTACTGTATTTTACTGTATATTTTACTTCCTGCCCTCTTAAAAGGTTTGCCATTTGTATTATGTTATAATTATGATTGTACAAAATCTCAGATTGAAATAGCATGTTTATTTTCCATTAATTCCTTGTAATCTTATTAATTAGTTATCCTTTTTAAATATTATTCTTTAATTTGGGACTCCCCCCTTGGATTTTTCAGTTATTACATTTGCATTTTTTCCAATAATCTTTCATACCTTTTTCTAATATCTTTCTAAAGTATAGTTTCATTTATAACATACTGTGTTTGATTTACCTTATACAAATTTCACCAGTTTAACTAGTTTACTAGACTTATTTCTGAATTATAATGTTGTTGTTTTTTACCATTTGGCGTAGATATTATCTGTTTTTACATACAAAGTTTCTGGATAATACAGCTTGTTTATACCCCTTCTAACCTTCTATTCTAATACAATATTAATGAAAATTACCTTACTTAACTGCTTGAACATTTAGCGTTGATAATAAATATTAACTCCTAACAAATATTTCATAACAAAAAAATAGTATTTAAACTCAGACATTTCAGCCTTGAGTTCATTGAACTTAACACAAACAAAACACATATGTCCTTTCTTTTTTAACTTATTTCTTAAATTTAATTTTGTGCAGTCTTAGATGTTTTTATTTTATATTGGGGATGTGCCCCTTGTTACTCACTTACTTATTACCTGCTCTTATTCTATCTATCTCATTTTATAAAATGTAGTCAGATAAAGGGTGGCACTTTCTTAAAACATTTGTAGTCTATTTTTATCATAATATTCTACAAAATATTATTTCTGTAGTTGGTATATAAACTTTAAAGATGGGTAAAGGCACAAATTTACTTAGTTTAAGCATTTAAAACACTGACACTTGAAGTTTATTTATTATAATAAGATAACTTGCACTGGTCCTCTGTTATTCTTGGATCTTATCTCTAAATAAGTTTTATAGTATTCCAAGATCAAGAATCTTGTTTATAGAGGATTATGAAGGTTTGTTTTTTCCATTATAAAATAACTTTGGTGGGTGCACTTTTACTTACACCTCTAAACACTTTTGTCTATATCTACTTCACATTACTTTCTGTTTTGGGTGTTATGCTTTCATTAGTTAGATTTCTTTAGGGGTTTTATTCCTTTGTTACTAGGTATATTTTGGGTACTTCCCTACTTTATCTTGTTCTTCCATGTGGTTTCTTCCATTTCAGTCCTTTTATTTTGGGGTGTCGGGTTTTTCTAGGGTTTTCCTTACTTTAACTTATTCTCCTACTTTGTTTCTTTGATAAAAATAGTTTTATTAGGTATGTCCGTTTGTTTTGGGTTTTGCCTTACTTATTACTACCCTATACTTGTTTCTTCAAAATTAGTCCTTATATTTGGGGTGTCGGTTTGTTCTAGGTTTTGCCTTACTCCTATCCTACCTGAGTATTTCCTTACTTTATCTTTTAGTTTTTTGGTTTATTTTTCATTACTCATAGGTGTTGCTTAGTTGTTTTTAATTTTTTTTTTCAAATTATGGTTGCATTTTCTGTGGTACTTATTTGTTTTTATTCGGATTTTCCCATGATTTTATTTTATTTTATATTTATTTATGATCATTTTTCATTCATTTTAATGTGGATAATCTGTCATGCTACAATGTTAATTTATTGATAAAATTTAAATTGACTCAATTAATTACTAATCATCAAAAAATACTTATTATATTTCAATTTGATTCTGTGAATCTCTATATCTACATTTTACATCTCTTATTTATTTACTAAATTTCAAATTGTTTTTTAACCGTCTTTAGTCTTTTACATAAAATTTATAAATTGATTATTTGTCACCTTGATTCTGTAGCGCATACCCATGTCCTCCGTTGATCCGTACGTCCTCTTCTGATGGAGTTCCTTGTCCGTTCCTCGGTTCCACTCGTCATCCTCCAGTTACTCGTTCCGTATGGTCCCTATGGTTTCTGTAGTGTAGAGTGATATGTTGCTCTGCACCTGCTGCTGTTGTGCTAGTAGACGCCTCTATTGTTCTGCATAGCGTTCCTCTGCCTGATGTGACCTCGTTGCTTGTCTTGAGTGATGAACGTTTGTGGGTGTAGACCTTGTCGAGTATGTTCTATAATCGTATTTGTAATCAAACTAAGAGTTATTGTTTGATACTTAGATGCACATATCGTCCATCTGACTTTGTAGTTCAATTAACAAAATTTACAAATCGCGTTGATGCTGAACATAGCGTCCCGCCGCTTCTGAAGTCTGACTGAGAGTAATCTGGCTTCATTCGTGCCCTTATTTACATTCGAGCATCTTACTGCACCTGCTGGAACAGAATTCAGCATGTCAGGAATTGCTCGGTGGCGTCAGTTCCCCCACTATCGTCCAATTTCATACTTTCGCACATTTCTGCCAATTGCAATGTCTAATGTGGATTACAACGTGCTCCAACGGTGTTCAATGTAATTACCATCGCAATCGCATAATTCGTGTAATTACTACGCTCTTAAAATCGCACTGAATTCGCACTGCACGTCCTATTCACGCCGAATTCGCACTACACATGTGTATTATTTTTATACATATTTAGAAGTTTTGCAATTTTTTGATCATTTTGGGTTTTCTTATAATTAAATAAAAACTATAATTTAACATCTATTTGGGGTGAAATTGCAAACTTTCAGGCTTGAACCGGCCTCACGCACACACATTATTTACTACTGTACACGCTCTCAGCGACAATCGCGTAATCGTGCATGTTGATTCCTGCGTATAAACTCAGCTTTCAATCTCACACCTGCTTATTTATTACATATTTTTAAAGTTAATTTAAATATTTATTTTAACTAATAAATGCACGTTACAGCATTTGCTTGTATTTTCGTATATATATATATATACATACATATATTGCGACAGTACAAATAAGTGATGTACTGAGCATTGAATATAAAAATTTAAATATACCTAATAAACTGTAAATAATTAATAATGTATTAGAAATAAGCATGTCAGGGATTGCAAGCTTGGCTCAGACAAAAACATGAACAGGTGTTTCGACCTGAATCGACGTGCACACACACACAAATGTAACTTAATGTGTGTACACCAGTATTTTGCTAGTGTGTGTGAACGCAGATCTATGCAGGCGAGTTTACCACCCCAAGATGAATAATTGCATAGTTACTGTTTTTCCGTAATTATTCATAAACTATAATTAAGAAGTAAAATCCAAAAACACAATAAAATGTAATAAAACTTACTAAGTACTGTGTACAAAAACCACGTGAAAAAGACACACCGTACAAGTGTAGTAGTGAAATAACTGTGTACAAATCGAAAGGGTTAAGTTGAAATGTCCAAAATTACAGTGAACATGTGTAGTGAAAATAGTTATAAGATGAGTATAAGAGTATCCGCACAGAATATTTAATTTTTTGTAAATAGTTTCATCCTTCCAGTTACATACAGTTATGTAACTGGATTGTAAAACAAACAATTTTTAAGTAGTAACAAAATTACATAAGAAGATCAACTGACGTCCGAAACAGCACGAGGAGAAGTTCCAGAGAGCAATACGACGCTGGACAAAAGAAGAAGAGCGAGGCGACTCTGAACAAGAGAGAGACGACGCTGGACACTAGAGGAGCGACGCTGGACAAGAGTAGACGACGCTGGACAAGAGGAGACGACGCTGGACAAGAGGAAGTGATGCTGGAGTTCGAGACGAGGACGACTACAGATGGATCCAATGATTGAGTATGATTGACGACAATAAGGTGATAAACAACTTATTTATCTCTTAATCGAACAATTAACGCAAAGACAATTAAAGACATTCTTGTTCTATTTAAAAGTAAGAGCCAATGTTTATTGTAAATTAGAATTAAAATCATAGATGTTAATGAAATAAGGTTAACGTAAACAAGAGCTCAAATTAGTATTGAAATGAAAATAATACAAAGCATTTAAGTAAAAATTAGCGTTTGATATAAATCAGTACTGAGAAACAAAAGATAAATTCAGTAACTATTGATATTTTGAGTTACATTACAATATATAAGAAGATATTTAAATACTGATATATTGAAACAGACTAATTGACTGAGTAGTCTGGAAATGAGATTTTTCTTTAATACAATAATTAGTAGAATAGCATATTTAGTCAGTAAGGATGTATATAGCATAAGCCTTACGGCATAGTAACAAAATAATAACGAATGTTTTATGTAGAAGTAAGTGCCATGTGCACAATTTTATTAATATCAAATAAATTTGAAATACCGTTACAAGTTACATAGAGTTCTTATTACAGATACACCTGAAATCCAAATTAAATTATATTTATTGTTACATAAAGTGTCGCTTCCAACGTGGAGCATCACAAATTTAAATTATATTATATTCGCAATGTTGTAGTGATACATAATTTTGTCGCCCTGGACTTGGGGCACGACATGTAATTTATTTGGCGCTGCAAGATCGTGGGGCTCCGCAAACACAACATAAATTATAAAACTTACGTACAGAGTTATATCGTTACATTTATTTGGCGTCCAAGATCGTGGGGCTCCACAAATTTAAATTATATAATAAATCGTTACATTTATTTGTCGCCCATGAACGTATGGCCCGATCCCCACCATTTAACTATTCAAATTTACATTTTTATGAAGCTAAATAGTTGCTCTAAAATATAAGAGTGTGTTAATAAAAAATGTATTATGTGTAATAATTATTTATATTAAACAGTAACTGAATGTTATGTTAATTGTTGTGTAATAACACAGCTGGCGCCCATAAATAATATTGTTTGTCTATGTAACAGGTGTAACTGTAATGAGTATTAATAATAACTATTAATAAAAGTAAAGAAAGAAATAAATAAGTAGGGAACGGTTATCAATAATAATTGTTAAAGGATTACTACTAAATAAATATTTTAATAATACTTCAACATGACGACTCCAGGAAATTTAGACGTAGAGGCATTCCAGACGATGATGCGTGCCTGGGTCGATGAAATAAGCACAAAACAAAGGAAAAATATAAATGCTAAAATGGACGAATTAAAAGAATCTAATAAGAAACAATTAGAAGAACAAACTGAAAATTTTAGACAAGACACCATAAAAATCGCAGAGAGTCTAGAAGAGTTAAAAATTGATAATCTCCAGTTGAAACAAGACAACATAGAAATAAAACAAAGTATAATAAACGGTACTGCACAGTTAACCGAAAAAATTGTTAATACAAATTTACGTATTGACACGATCGCAGAAAATGTCTGTGGAATAATTAATAAACAAACGGAGCTAATATGTGAAAACATAATATGTGAAGAATTCATAGTAGTGTGATTACTAACGATAATTATAAAGTAATTAACATTAAGGAAGAGAAGCAAATTAAGGTTAATAAAACGTACCTTGTTAATAGCGATATCCCAAGTGTGAGACACACACGCAATAGTAAGTCACATAAGATGACACATGTGAAACACTTAAGACACCACACTTACGGAGATAAATATCACTGTAGGCCTAACAAGAAACGTAGTAAATTATCTAGACGAAACACTACACAAAATTGTGGTAAATATGATGTTAGATATACGCACGATAATTATCAAGCGAACGATAATTATAGTAACGATAATTATAACTATATTATATTAAGTACGATGAATATTATCATAAAAGACGCACGGAAATAGGTTCAACTGTTTATATGGGCCGCGAGCAAACTGTTGCGATGGAATGTGACGGTTACGAGAGAAAGAGAGGGAGAATAAAGTTTTCACCCTATAGACAAATGGATCACACGATAAAGGCAGCAACAATTCAACGCAGCGACGAACAGGTGACTTATACGATCAAAACAAACGTTCACACGGTAAGTACGCACAATAACGAGGCAGCGATATAATGGAATGCGGACGTTGTCTACACGGTGAGCACAATGAATTTCCTGCGTACAACAACCAATTGTTATAATAAGAGGGGTGTCAGATCTAACGACACTGCAACTCAGAACTCAAGGCAAATGAAAGTAAATAATTATTTTTAAATGAGAAAAATAATATTACTATTAATTATTAATAATAAGATAAGAGTATAATTAAGGAATATTATTTATTAATGTTATGATTGCAAATAAAAAATAAAAAGAAATAGTAGTGAAAAGGAATAAGGAATATTATTTTAAAGGGTTAATTAAGAAATGTATTATTAATGGTAAGGAATGATAGTGTAGAGAAATATTTAAGGAAGTAATGGTAAAAGATGTTATTGTTGTTATTGGTAAAAAGAAAGAATTAGGGATGAGTAATCAATGCTATAATTGTCAGAACGACTGATCAAGCGAACACTTAATGGAGATACAAGGACACAGAAGAACGCAAGAATGAAAAGTCAAAAGGGCAGAGACTACTTAGGATTAAAGACTTCGAGAAAAATATCGTTGTTTTCCAAGACAATTCCTCTGTAACCGATCATGCGACACACTACAAAGCTAAAAGAGTATTCTGTTACGGAACTGTATTTCAGGAAAGTAATAGCGATCAGAAAAGATAATGTTAAAGAAATATAATAAAAGGTAATGAATGTTGATGTATTGTATAAGTAATGTATTAGATAAGTAATGTCATGTTAAGAAAAGAGTTAAGGAAGAGTAGAAACGAAGGTAAGAATGTATGAGTAAGATAATGTAAAATTAAGGACCGAATTTACACACATACGTAGAAATGTAGAGCATCCAGAAGGGGGACAATTGAGAGCTAATTGCAGTGGATTTTCTGGGACCACTACCACGATCAAGTCGAGGTGTGAAGCACCTAATTGGTATGTATCGATGTGTTTTCCAATGCAGTCCGACTGTACCCAATTATGCGACCCACAACCAAAGTTGTTCTAAGATACTACTGCAGAAATATATTCCGACACATGGAAATGAAGAAGGTACTCAGTGATCAAGGCGTACAATTCCAAAGTGAAAAATGGGAGAGGACGTTAAGGGAAAATGGAATACAACCTATACTCACATCCATAAGATATCCTCAAGGAAACCTTGCTGAGAGAGTTAACAAAGAATTAGGTAAATATTTACGAATATATTGCCATGATCAACACAATAAATGGGCAGAATATTTACCATTTCTTGAAAAAGCCATCAACGAAAATTATAGTGAAGCAACAGTATATACCCAATGGAATTGGAAGAAGATAAGAAGCCAAACAGATTTTGGACCAAATATATAAACAAACCTAATAACCAGAATATACCTGTACCAATAAGTGTGAAAATTGAATATGCAAAGCAACGGATAATAGAAAGAGGTAACAAGAGAGTAGAGAGATTTAATCTAACTCACAAGCTACAACAATTCAACGTGGGAGAAAGTGTACTACTCAAAGCTACTCCAGTGGGAAAACGAAGTGAAAATGTGGCGAAGAAATTCATCAGACTTTATAATAGACCGTATACGTAAAGACAGCGAGTAGGACAACACACTTTCATCGTATATGATGAGATACAGAAGAAAGAAATTGGTAAATTCCACGCAACGTCATTTAGGACGTTCTACACATAAAAACAACGAGGTCAATGAAACCAGTCAGATCAGCTGTTTGTTAAAGCCACCCTACAAAGTCACGAGCAGTGAGTGTGTGAAGAGGGGAGGTAAGACATTAGTATACACTCCAATTAAGGGTGAAATGACGAATATTATTCTTTATTATTTGTTACATTTTTTGTCAAGTGTAATAATAATAATAATAATAATAATAATAATAATAATAATAATAATAATAATAATAATAATAATAATAAATAATAATAATAATAATAATAATAATAATAACAATAATAATAATAATAAGTTTTAATAAATAAATTTATTAAATTTTTTTTATTACCAAGCAGAGGCATAATGCGACAGTACAAATAAGTGATGTACTGAGCATTGGATATAAAAATTTAAATATACCTAGTAAACTGTAAATAATTAATAATGTATTAGAAATAAGCATGTCAGGGATTGCAAGCTTGGCTCAGACAAATATATGAACAGGTGTTTCGACCTGAATCGACGTGCACACACACACAAGTATAACTGAAAGTGTGTACACCAGTATTTTTCTAGTGTGTGCGAACGCAGGTCTATGCAGGCGAGTTTACCACCCCAAGAATAATAATTGCATAATTACTGTTTTTCCGTAATTATTCATAAACTATAATTAAGAAGTAAAATCTAAAAACACAATAAAATGTAATAAAACTTACTAAATACTGTGTACAAAAACCACGTGAAAAAGACACACCGTACGAGTGTAGTAGTGAAATAACTGTGTACAAATCGAAAGGGTTAAGTTGCAATGTTCAAAATTACAGTGAACATGTGTAGTGAAAATAGTTATAAGATGAGTATAAGAGTATCCGCACAGAATATTTAATTTTTTGTAAATAGTTTCATCCTTCCAGTTACATACAGTTATGTAACTGGATTGTAAAACAAACAATTTTTAAGTAGTAACAAAATTACATAAGAAGATCCACATAAGAAGATCAACTGACGTCCGAAACAGCACGAGGAGAAGTTCCAGAGAGCAATACGACGCTGGACAAAAGAAGAAGAGCGAGGCGACTCTGAACAAGAGAGAGACGACGCTGGACACTAGAGGAGCGACGCTGGACAAGAGTAGACGACGCTGGACAAGAGGAGACGACGCTGGACAAGAGGAAGTGATGCTGGAGTTCGAGACGAGGACGACTACAGATGGATCCAATGATTGAGTATGATTGACGACAATAAGGTGATAAACAACTTATTTATCTCTTAATCGAACAATTAACGCAAAGACAATTAAAGACATTCTTGTTCTATTTAAAAGTAAGAGCCAATGTTTATTGTAAATTAGAATTAAAATCATAGATGTTATTGAAATAAGGTTAACGTAAACAAGAGCTCAAATTAGTATTGAAATGAAAATAATACAAAGCATTTAAGTAAAAATTAGCGTTTGATATAAATCAGTACTGAGAAACAAAAGATAAATTCAGTAACTATTGATATTTTTGAGTTACATTACAATATGTAAGAAGATATTTAAATATTGATATTTTGAAACACACTAATTGACTGAGTAATCTGGAAATGAGATTTTTCTTTAATACAATAATTAGTAGAATAGCATATTTAGTCAGTAAGGATGTATATAGCATAAGCCTTACGGCATAGTAACAAAATAATAACGAATGTTTTATGTCGAAGTAAGTACCATGTGCACAATTTTATTAATATCAAATAAATTTGAAATACCGTTACAAGTTACATAGAGTTCTTATTACAGATACACCTGAAACCCAAATTAAATTATATTTATTGTTACATAAAGTGTCGCTTCCAACGTGGAACATCACAAATTTAAATTATATTATATTCGCAATGTTGTAGTGATACATAATTTTGTCGCCCGGGACTTGGGGCACGACATGCCTAAATTTATGTACAAAGATTCGTTACATTTATTTCACGCTCCAAGATCGTGGGGCTCCGCAAACACAACATAAATTATACAACTTACGTACAGAGTTATATCGTTACAATATATATATATATATATATATATATATACAGTATATGTATATATTCTAACGACCTTTTTTATCTAACACACATATATTATATGTTTAATGATAGATAGAACGTTACTTACCCGTGACGTTTACTTTACCTGGTCGCCAGAACAAATCCCAGATACAAATGACACCGATTCAGTTTAGCTCAGAGCATAGAGACACACTATCTCAGGATTCGTTCAGTGAAAGTGGAATTCAAGGGGAATCGTTACAAATAACACTTTAAATTTGCTTGAGTTTGTTTAATTAACGATTAAATATAATTTTATTAATGTTCTTTCAAAGCTAAGTTAAGGACTTATTACTAACCTAACTCTTATTATTAATGAGTGTGCGTGAAAAGTGAAGATTAAAACGTCCAAACGACCAATTGTTCTTATCTGGTTTAATTAAGAAAATTTATATCTCCCAAACCAGCGCTAAAGAACAGGTCTGCAATAATTTCCACGTCCAATACTACACCTCACCTTCCATTCAACACTCCTATATTAATTTATAGCTAATCTTACTAATTAAATACAAATTATGAATTTACTTAGTGTCTTTTAAATAATTGTTTATTGATTTTTATTATTTCTTTTGTTTCTTAATTTCATTGATCAATGAATCTATTTCTTACTGATTGATGCGTCGACCGTGGATAGAAATCCGTAGTGATCCTCCTTTTGATGGTTCGGCACAGAAGAAATGATGTTGACCAAAACGTTGACCGATGATACTGGGCAATTGCAGATGCTGTAGCTCTCTGTTGCACACGTCACTTCACAAATAAATAAATAATTTATTAATTAATTAATTTTTTAATTAATTAATGCGTTGTTACACAGCGAGAGTTGTTATCGAACTTTACTAGTTCCTCTGCAACTGCGGACTACTTCCCGAACGGTTTATTTAAATAAGACTTTGCGTGGTTTGTGAAATTTAGCACGTATTTAACACACGTCTTGCTCATTTAAGATTCGAACGAAGAGTGTCGATTCCCCAAGTCTGAGTTGGCGTCTCTTCTGAATACAGCTTTGTGATTGGTTGTTCCAAATAAATCATGCGTTTTCCATTTGAAACAATATCGAACAAGTCGAGCAAACGCCCCTTAACAGGTTTGAGATGGTAGAGAATTACTGGCTAATTTCATACGTCCTCTGTTTACAAATCGTTTGATTATGGGTATTTGCAAACGTGATTTCACAGATCTGACAACAGAATATTATTGCTTAGGTCTTTCTCTGTAAGTGTGTGAAAACACCTAATTCGTACCTAGCCTAATTCTGTAGTTATTTCTCTTGGCGTTTATCTTCTGTATAACTTCTGTAAATGTTAATTATATTGGTTGATATTTTGGCTACTTATATTATTGCTGAACACTATGCAGGTTTCAGAATTGCTGTATATTTATTAGTTTTGAAGATATTGCAGTTTTAACTAATAAAAATAATTGAATACAAATTCATGTCTGTGCCGGCAACCTTCGTAGCAGTGGCGATGTTAGACAGAGATAGCTGTGATTATACCCTCTCTCTCTTGCTTACGCCTCTATATTCGCACAGTATGACACTTTCATATAACGATCTGATGGGTCGGCTTTATGAATCGTTATAATATATATATATATATATATATATATATATATAAGTCAATTTTATATTTTAAGATGCATTGATTGACGCTTTACAATAAAAAACAATGTAAATTTAATATTAACATTAATATGAAAATACTTTCTACTTTCTTCTTTTTGTTTTTGTGACTAATTATCACTTGTCACACGTTGCTCGTCTCTTTTAAATTGATTTAACACTGGTTCGTTAAATAATTTTGTTAATTGTTATTTAATTAGTTGCGTTTAAATATGATATCTTGTTTGAATAATTGTTGTTTGTTTTTGAGTAATTAAATGGTTGTATTCACGTGTTGTAGCGGACGTTCGCTGCATGGTGCACCCTGTTCACACTAATGAGGCTCTGACGACCGAGTGACCGCCGGTATAAGTGGTCTCCCTACTACCAAGTGCCAACGGCTTCTTTGAAGGCGGATGAGCGGGTAGTAGGTTAGGGCACTCTCTTGTCCTTGGGGTGTGAAAATACCCCAGAAGGCGGATGAACCAGAGATGGTCAACGGCATAGGATGCAGAAGGCAACGGGAAACCACTGCATTAAACATCTGAGGATATCCCCAGGCTTTTAGCATGATGGCTACGTCTAATGCAAAATATTCCGGAGTTTCAATTCCCCCATTCGGTTCTTCGGGGGGGGGGGAGGTGTTGGATAGAGTCAATTTTGAAGAAGTAAATCCTATTGTCTACAAACGAAAAAATGGATGCAAAATCGGCACTTGGAATGTTAGAACATTACTGAAGCCTGGTAAAATGGAAGAGGTAAAGCATTCTATGATAAAGGCAGAGCTTAATATATTAGGTATCTGCGAGACAAAATGGGCAGGATGTGGTGATTTCGTATCAGGTGATTTCAGAATTATTTACAGTGGAAAGGAAGAACCAGGAAGAAATGGAGTAGCATTGTTCTTAAGAGGTGAATGGAAGAGTAGTGTCTTGAATACATGCCACAGTAGTGATAGATTACTGATGATAAAACTTAGGGCAGAGCCAGTAGATTTGTGTATAATAGTGGTGTACTTTCCAACAACAAGTAGTAACGATGAAGATATAGAATTAATGTATGAACAGATTAAAAAGTTGCTCAAGATATTAAAGAAAGACGATAATGTAGTTATAATGGGCGACTTTAATGCATCTATTGGTGCTAACAGTAGTCAAAAATGTGCCGGGAAGCTTGGTTTGGGGAACATCAATGCACGAGGGGAAGGTTACTACTTGAGTTTTGTGAGCAGTATGAGATGATCGTCACAAACACATGTTTTGAAGTCCCCAACAGACGACGATACACTTGGAAAGCACCGGGGGATGTTAGGAGGCATCAGATCGATTATATTCTAGTCAGACAAAGATATAAGAACCAAGTCAAATCTAGTCATTCATATCCTGGTATGGATATAGATAGTGACCATATTCCCGTTATGGCCAAGTGCAATATTAAATTTAGGAAAATCAGGAAATCTAAACAAAAGAACTGGTGCTTAGAAAACTGACCGATGACAAAATAGTAAAAGAATTGGAAGAGGAGAGAGACATGTTGATGGAAGGAAGGCCAATTTGGGGGTAGTAAGAGATGGAATAATTGCAACAGCACAGCGTGTTCTAGGGAAGAGAAAGTTAGAACCACGGAAACCGTGGATGACACAGGAAATGTTGGATCTAATAAGGAGGCGTAATAAGCTGAGAAATAAGGATTATCAGGAGTACAAGAGAATAAAAAATCAGATTACCTCTATGTGTCGCATTTAAAAAGAAAATTGGATGAAACAACTAAGTCTTGAAATAGAAGATGATTTCAGTAGAGGAAAATGTGATAAGGCATATTTAAGGATAAAATCGTTACAGTTGAAGTATAAGACTCGAAGTAATGTTGTTAAGGATAAAAATGGTAAAATACTTTTCGAAAATGATAAGGTCAGCGAGCGTTGGAAGGAGTATATAGAGGAACTATATGACGGGGAAGCTGTGGTAGTCACGCAGGAGTTTCTAGAAAATGAGAATGCTGTAGATAGAGATATGGTAGGACCGCCAATTAGCAGGGTGGAATTTGATTATGCCCTTAAAGGTCTAAGTATGAAAAAAGCGGCAGGGCCTGACAGTCTACCAGCAGGGCTTTTGAAAAATGTAGGGGAGAGAACGAAAGACCAGCTATTTCGAATAATTACTGGGTGTTATGAAGAGGGAGTATTGCCAGTTGATTTCATTAAAAGTAGAACAATCACAATACCAAAGAAAGGTAAAGTAGACGACTGTGCTAATTATAGAACGATAGCCTTAATATCTCATGCTGCTAAGATTTTACTGAACATAGCGAAGAACAGACTGGAAGGAAAGATTGATCACACTTTGGAGGAGGATCAGTTTGGATTTAGAGCAGGTACAGGAACCAGAGAGGCAATCTTGGCTCTGCGGCAGATCTTGGAGAGGAGAATTGAAGTGAATATGAAAACCTATTTAGTATTTGTGGATCTCGAGAAGGCGTTCGACAATGTTGATTGGAAGCTGTTGTTTCAAACTATGAGGAAGTCAGGACTTGACTGGAAAGTTAGAAGGGTAATCTTCAATATTTATAGGTTGCAAAGTACTGAAATAGACATAAATAGATGTAAAAAGGAAGCAATAATAAGAAGAGGGGTAAGACAAGGTTGCCCACTGTCACCGTACTTGTTTAATTTGTTTATAGAAGATGTTGTAACTCAGATGAAAAGGAGTTCTAGGGGAATTAAAATAAATGGGGAACGGATACCCAGTATTCGCTTCGCAGATGATATTGTACTGATGGCTGACTCAGAAAAGGATATGACCCGAATGTTAGGTACGTTTAACAAAATTCTTCACGCTTGGAGATTGAGGATAAATGTTAAGAAAACTAAAATAATGGTTGTAAGTAAAAAAAGAGAAGACATTAAATCAACCATTATGTTGAACAACACAATATTGGAGCACGTTACTGAATTTTGTTACCTGGGTAGCATAGTTACAAGTGGGAATAAGTGTCTGGCAGAGATTAAGAGGAGAGTAGCTCTGGCAAAACAAGCATTCCAGAGCAAAAGGTACTTATTAACAAGCAACCATATTAGTACTGAAACAAGGAAAAGTTTGTTAAGGTATTTGTATGGAGTGTTTTAACTTACGTGTGTGAATCGTGGACCTTAGGGAAGGTGGAGAGTGACAGACTTCAGGCAATGGAGATGTGGATTTGGCGGAGAATGACAAAAACTAGTTGGACAGATAGGAAGACGAATGAACAGACCTTAGAGGAAATAAATGAGAATGGAACACTGCTTAGGAGTATAGAGGTGCGGAATATTAAGTTGATAGGGCTGTGATTAGACATAGTGCTTTTTTAACTAACATCTTTGAGGGCAAAGTAGTGGGGAAGAAGCCCAAAGGAAGACCAAGAACTGCATACTTCCGCAGCACAATGAGTGAATAGTGGGTCCTATAAAGAAATGAAGAATATCGCAAGGCATAGAGTGACGTGGCTACAGCGACAAGGCATTGCCTTTAGGAGTTAATAATTAATAAATGGTTGTAATCCCCGTTATTTGAATGTAAACAGCTTTGTAGACCTCTTGAAGTTCGTTCGCACTCCCGTTGAATTATGTCGTCTGTGTATGTTAGTGTATAGTTTAGACAAAGTTATTTATATAATTCAAACCTTCACGTACCTTTAATGTCGTACTAGAAGTTCAGTCGGTCTCAGTTGATTAGTAAACTGTCAAGATTTCATAAAACAGTATGATAGTACTGTTAGTGTTTAAGTGAGCACATATGAATTTTACCTGGGCGCCATATGGAATTTCTTGAGAAATATTCCATAAAAAAAATTTCTTTGAATAATCGAATAATTAATTTTGATTGAATTTAAATTAGTATTTGATTGAGTGATTAAATTAATATGAGGAATTAATTTCCTTTTTATCTGTTTAATTGATTCTAACTGCTAGCGGTTCACTTCTCTGAATAGTAGCCAACTTAACTGGTTGCTTGCTTTGAATTCGCAACTCATTAACTAGTAAACAAGAATTAATCACTTATTTAAATAATTACTGACAATATTTGTTAGTTCACAATTCATTTGTTTATTGCTCACTCTATACTTGGTTCAAATAAATACATTCAATTTAATACTACTAACGGATTACAAATCATCCGGCTTTCAAATTTCTTAACTCAGTTGGTTTGCAACGACAACTCTAAACAAAATCGATTGTTTGTTTATAAATACTAGATACCTCAAGGGTGACTTCTTTTAAGTTACAGAATAAAACGCCAATGCTTTACGATACAATGCTATTACAAAACACTAAATTACCAGGTTAGACACCTTTAATTATTGAAATTAATTGACGAAAAGTTCGCTTAACCTTGACAAATTTTAGGTTAGTTACGGTAACGCTAACACATGAAATCTTATGTTCAGAATACTATAATTCCTCTAAATAAAGTTAAGACAGTGCTTAGTACTTACTGTATTATTGTTTTTGGCGTCAGTATACAGGTGTATTATGTTATACTGCTAATAGCTTACTCATAAACAATGTAAATATATGCACAGTACTCCCTGACTAATAATCCCAATGATTATTTATTAACACTCTTCAGGATCTGGTACACTGATCATGGTTTCACTTCACTTGTTACGCGTATGAACGATATTATTTTCTTCTTGAATTACAATTTAATTGGTTACATATGGTACTTAACCTCGTTCTCTTAAATCGCACTTCTAGTAAAGGTATCACTACTGATATCGATGCACTTTACTTTATTTAAACTTCTTCCTTCTTGTTGATTATAAAAGTTTGATGATAATTCGGTCTGGATTCGTTGTTGTTGATTGAGTGGAAAGTGACAAAATGTGTGTTGTTTACAAATGCGTTCGTATATATACTTTATTTCGATCGCCGCTAGGAGGTGTTGACTGGTTTCTAAGCTCGTTCGTGATTGGTAGAAAATGATGTCATGATGACGTAATTTTATTTATAGCCATTATATAATTGTATTGGAAGCGTCTGATTTCAATGTTATTATTAATTGTTATATTTATTCGAAATTCACCAAATTTATGATGCTAACGTTTATATCTCAGTTATTACAAATACAAATTAGGTTCTACTATTAGCATTGTATAGCTTGTTTCTTTCTCTTTATTTTGACATGACTTGATGCCAGTTTGGTCATAGTTTTCATTAACAATTTCTATTCTAATCTAAATAATGCATTGTTTACTGGCGTCCCCGTCGTCTGCTAAACGTTGCAGATCCGACTTTTAACTTTTTTCTTATTATTTGTTTAACTATCCTTAATTTTTCATCTGAACATAATTATTTGATTGAAAAGAACACATTATTATATATAAATGCTGTATCAAGCTGAACAATATTAATTATTAGTATACATTTGTTGATTTTCGATCATATACTTCCTTATTTGACTATTCTCATTTCTACATTTTTTCTTATTCTTTATTCTTATAACATTACCCATGGAGTGGTGTTTTACACCCCTTTTGTCAATATTATTATTCTACTTCCCTATGCTTAGTAGGGTCTTTATATGATTCTTACTTTCATGACTTATTTGTGTCATTCTTGGTTTGTTATTATTTCATTACAAGGTTTCGTTCCTTGACTAATATTACATATCTTTACATATTTTAACTTCTTATAACTTTACCTAGATAGTGGTTACATTTACCATTCAGTGGTTACATTGATTGTTATCTTTATTTCATTTCATTATTATAACTTATACAATTGGTTTTCTTATTATTTTTTATAGTTCATGATTAACCATAGTATCTTTCTTTATATTTGTCCTTTTAAATCAGTACTTTGACATTAATCAGCCAATGTGCTGTTTCTAATAATGATACATGATACAAATATCATTCATGTTATCTCTTATCTTATTTATTTTATTTGACTTTGTTCATTAAAGGTTTTATTAAGCTCACTAACAGTCTATTTGGGAAACTTGTCTTGTCAATTTGTCTTTGTCAATTTGTCTGTTTATGTTGTAGTGTCATATTATGCAGATAGTGGATTTACCACTGTTCACTTGAAGTTCTTCTCTCCTTTCATTCTTTAATGGTTTATTATTTTAACTGTTACATTCTTCCTTGTTACTCATTTATATTTATTTTAGTATCATTCACCCTTCTGGTGTTTTTATTATTATGGAACGTTTTGTGACTTTACAACATACCCAGATCTATAAATAGATCCGTACAATATGTATGTATATACACATACATAGAGTACAATAGTCTTCAAGGATAATTATAATTTCTCTTATAATTGTAATTCAGTAATCAAAACCAGTTAACCATTTTGCTATGTGGTTGACGATCTCTATTTAGGTGAAACTAATATGAAACCACAAATAGTAAAATAATCATCATTTTTATTAATATTTTTCCGCAAAACACAATTTATTAAAACGTACTTCAACACAAATACAATAATAAATAAAATCTTTATTCATAAAGAGTAAATAAATAAGAATCAATAAATTAAAAAAGTTTTTTAAACTACAGTTGAAATAAAAGAGCTTGTACACATAACAGTTTTCTATTTTGCAGAAACAACTGCTTAATATTTCAATTATATGCCACTAACTAAATCTGTATAGGTTGCTGTCCAGGTCGTATGTATCGCAACTACTGATGTCGTAGAATTAAATTTGTTTATAATCTTAGAGAATATTCTGAGAATGTTAATAAAACATTACCGATTGTATTTTCTATTTAATTAGTTTTCTCGTTAGTTTTTACATTAACATTTGTCATATTTTTTCTGAGTCAGCATTACAACATTGGTTTTTTGTTGGTACAAATATATCTTCTTTGAATGCCGCAGGATAATCGAGCGGAGGCTATTTCTTTGCATATACGTAGGCCTATATCCCAAGTGGGCATCTACACATATTCCCTTACAGGTAAGTTCTTACATAGTTCCTCACGTTCAACTAGCCTTCGAAAGAAAATCTTAGTAGAGAGGAAAATCTGAGCGAGTTGCGCTAGTGCACACACGCACAACTCACGTAGACCAAATATGTTTTTAATAGTATTTTAACATTATACGCTAATGATCAGGTAATAACATAAAAGAATGAAGAGAACATCATTGGACAAATTATAACCACGAATGTTGATCACCCAAAGAAAATTATCGTAAAACTGAAAATTAAATTGTAATTGGATATTGGAAGAAATTAGTAATTTCTCTGTTTAGGACACGATATCAGTTTAGTTAAGTAGGGAATATAGACTGAAACGTCCTTGATATTATCCATTTTATTATTATTTTTTGTTTTTATTTTATAAGGATTACATACAAATGGCAATAAACGCATGTAATGTAGTCTTATAGGAGAATATTAAAAATAAAATGGATGGGAAAAGTAACAAACGAACGGGTTATGGAAGTATTGAGGGAAATGAGAAGTTTGTAAAGAAGTATGTCGAGAAGACGAGTGAGATTGGTTGAGCACTGGATGAGACACCCAGGACGAATGGCATTAGTGATAGTGAGTGTAGTGATTGGGAGGAGGATACCTGCAGGGAAAGGCAGATAGGAGATAGGAGTACACGAAGGAGTTTGATGAAAATGTGAGAAGTCGAAGGTATTCGGAGTTAAACAGACTGGAGCAGGATAGGGCGAGGTGGAAGACCACGTATCAAAACGTCAAGTGACTGATTGAGAGAAAAGGTCTATCTTCTCCGTACCTCATCACTACTACCTTCAAATGGCCTTTCGAAAGATTGCTGTAAGTATACGCGTAAATGCTTTCAGAAATAAATTTTTTTTCTTCGTGATGGTTTGTTTTGCTTTATTTACGAATTCTGTCATTTCGTAGCGTTGAATTATACTGACACATTTGGGCTGTATTTATTAATACATCTATTTAATTCCTGCCTACTCTTAAGGGAATTAGACCGACATTAAATTACGCGATTAGTAATAGTGTTTCAAATAGCGTTAATTTTTAATGAAAATTTATCCTTTTAATAAAAAATAATAATTAAAGCCAAATTTACTTATACTTGTGTCATGCGCCAGTATTCCTGGTGCACCTACTGTTCTATAAAATGCATTATGTCAGGTAAAGGTCACACATTTATTGGTATTAAACCGTTATGTTTACTACCTCATAACTGTTGGTGACGATATATTAACACGCGCTGTTATTGTGAATAGCCCTACTGCACATGCAAATTATGTATACTGTATATAACAATAACACGTTTTACAACAACGGTTACTATAAACCGTGTGTATGCTGTAGGTTTAGTGTTCTTTACTTTAGTGTTACGTAATAGCTTGCCTATTAAATTGGCGTATTACTGTCATAACGTTGCTCAAAAGAGGTGAAAACTAGTTACAGTTTGAACGGTTTATTGTATTGATGTGTATGGATAACCTGGCCGTCAGTTATAGAATCAAAACAATAATATAGTTTATTATAATTAGCAATATTTTATTAGTAGCAGTATTATAGCAATATAGAGCATAGAGCAGTATTATAGCATTATAGAGCATAGAGCAGTATTATAACAACATAGAAATATTATAGCAACCTAATAATTTATTATATTTAGCAGTAGATAACGAATTAATGAAATTAGTTAATGAAAACCATCCGCATTCAATAAAAATTATCCTATTAATAATCCCGTCGCAGTCACACTCGGCCGATCTGTAATATTAGTAATACTTTATGTACTAGTTGCATTCAATACGTAACCAGGACTTTGTAACAACTTACTTAGCTGCTAAATCAGAGTTATTTCTTTACTTATAATTCCATTGATTTATTTACGCTTACTAATAATACAATGGAATTGCTGTTGTGTTTGTGAAAGTAAGAACAGCTATACAATACATTTTGTTTATTTCCTAATGTATCAGTTTTGAGCTTCAAGTGAATACAAAAAAAAAAGAAAATAACAACAAATTATTTGTTGCTTTTTGTCACACATATAGCTGGCAATTTGTCCATTAACTTTATCCTGTTTACTTCCATATTCCTTAAGGAATGGAAGTATGGTGATGGCAAAAAAAATCGTGTTCGAGATTATTGCAGATTCTGATTCTACTACACTCAAAACATGAAAAAAAGTCGTTTTCCGAAAAGTGTCTGTGTGTGTGTCTGTCTGTCTGTCTGTCTGTCTGTCTGTCTGTGTGTCTGTGTGTCTGTAGATTTTTTTTCTATGGCAAACGATAACTGCCGCAAATTCAAACAGAATAAAATAATTTTTTGCATACAGCCCTGATTTGCAGAGTACTCGCGACATATTGTTTTTGGTGAAGATCGGTTGAGGGAAAGGGGTAGTTTACCTGCAACGGTTTTTTTTTAGCAAGGGTAATTTTGTTTGTTTGGCAAACGATAACAGCCGCAAATTCAAACAGAATCAAATAATGTTTCGCATACAGCCCTGAATTGTAGAGTTCTCAAGATCTGTTGATTTTGGTGAAGATCGGTTAAGGGAAAGGGGTAGTTTACCTGTAACGTTTTATGTTTTAACAAGGGTATTTCCTATGGCAAACGATAACAGCCGCAAATTCAAACAGAATCAAAATATTATTTGCATACAGCCCTAGATTGTAGAGTTCTCAAGATCTATTGTTTTTGGTGAAGATCAGTTGAGGGAAAGGGGTAGTTTACCTGCAACGTTTTTTTAACAAGGGTATTTTCTATGGCAAACGATAACAGCCGCAAATTCAAACTGAATCAAATAATGTTTTGCATACAGCCCTGATTTGTAGAGGTCTCAATGACTTTCGATTTTGGTGAAGATCGGTTAAGGGGAAGGGGTAGTTTACCGGCAACCTTTTACGTTTTAACAAGAGTAAAGTACTTGAAAATTTATTTAAACTTTTTGAAACAATGGTAATTGTTAAAAATAAAATAATTTTGTTGCCAGGCAATAAAATTATAATTTTTTCATTTTAATGTAATATAATATTTTTCATTTAATACAGCAATAAAAAGGCTGGTAAGACACAGCCTGGCTGTTTGGCTGAAAATGATTTTAAATATAAATCTTAGAATATGGAAGTCATGTATGGTTCTCCATACCGATATTTACTTCCATGTTCCTTAAGGAAATGGAAGTATGGTGATGGCAAAAAAAATCGTGTTCGAGATTATTGCAGATTCTGATTGTACTACACTCAAAACATGAAAAAAGTCGTTTTTCGAAAAGTGTCTGTGTGTGTGTCTGTCTGTGTGTCTGTGTGTCTATAGATTTTTTTCTATGGCAAACGATAACAGCCGCAAATTCAAACAGAATCAAATAATTTTTTGCATAGAGCCCTGACTTGTAGAGTACTCACGACCTATTGTTTTTGATGAAGATCGGTTGAGGGAAAGGGGTAGTTTACCAGCAGCGGTTGTTTTTAATCAAGGGTAATTGTTTTCTATGGCAAACGATAGCAGCCGCAAATTAAAACAGAATCAACTACTCTTTTGCATACAGCCCTGAATTGTATAGTTCTCAAGACCTATTGATTTTGGTGAAGATCGGTTAAGATGAAGAGGAAGTTTACCAGCTACGTTTTACGTTTTAAAAGGGTATTTGCTATGGCAAACGATAAGAGCCGCAAATTCAAACAGAATCAAATAATGTTTTGCATACAGCCCTGATCTGTAGCGTACTCAAGAAGTGTTTTAGGTTTTAGGTGAAGATCGGTTAAGGGAAAGGGGTAGTTTACCGGCAACGTTTTATGTTTTAAAAGGGTATTTTATATGGCAAACGATAAGAGTCGCAAATTGAAACAGAATCTAATAATGTTTTGCATATAGCCCTGATTTGCAGAGTACTCACGACCTGTTGTTTTTGGTGAAGATCGGTTGAGGGAAAGGGGTAGTTTACCAACAGCGGTTTTTTTAAATCAAGGGTAATTGTTTTCTATGGCAAACGATAACAACCGCAAATTCAAACAGAATCAACTACTCTTTTGCATACAGCCCTGATTGTAGAGTTTTCAAGACCTATTGATTTTGGTGAAGATCGGTAAAGGTAAAGGGGTAGTTTACCAGCTACGTTTTATGTTTTAAAAGGGTATTTTCTATGGCAAACGATAAGAGCCGCAAATTCAAACAGAATCAAATAATGTTTTGCATACAGCACTGATCTGTAGCGTACTCAAGACCTATTGTTTTAGGTGAAGATCGGTTAAGGGAAAGGGGTAGTTTACCAGCAACGTTTTATGTTTTAAAAGGGTATTTTCTATGGCAAATGATAAGAGCCGCAAATTGAAACAGAATCGACTACCCTTTTGTATACAGCACAGAATTATAAAATCAAATATATTGGAACTTACCGTCTACGGCTTTTCAGAAACAGCGTCTTTATAAAATTTACATGTTTCGGGACCCTTGTCCCATCATCAGAATTTAAAAATAATTGTGTATTATTTAAATTTGATACACTTGTCAAACACTTAAAATATTAAAATCCAATATAAAAATAACTTAATATAACATGATAATATAATATTTACAGCGAGTGCGAAGGTTGCCGATGTACATCGTATGAAAACCGACCGCGCACTGATTTACGTCTCGCTCCCACCACGACAATAGCGCAAGGCAGTGTTGTACAATACATTTGACTTGAAGACCAATTTATCATTTAAAACATGCGGCTTGGTATCAGTATTATTGTGTGCTTTATAAATTTCGTACTCTTCAAGAGCGTTCAAATATCGCCCTTTCTTACATATGTGAAGGGGTTTCAAATTAGTTTTAAAATTAGTGTAGCTATGATTTTCGGAAATGAGGTGTTCTGCAAATTTTGACTTGATATTGTCCAAACTGTGAAAATGTGTAGGCGGCCTATGTTCTATAAATCTTTTTAAAAAACCACGTCCTGCCTGGCCCACATAAAAGGCGTCGCAATCGTCACATATCAGTTTGTAAACACCAGTTTTGTGTTCAAGGCTGGTGGTTCTGCGGACACGAAGATTATTCATAATACTATTAGTGGTCTTATAAGTGACCTTGATATTACTGGTTTTACCAAAAATTGACCCAAAGATCTGTGGCATAAGGTATGTGTACGGTGTTGCGATATATTTGCGTGTTGTATTTTCGCGTGTTTTACGTCCGTTAATGTTGCTATGTCCCTTCTTATGTTTTCGAAGGATGTTGTTCACCATATTGACATCATAACCATTAGCGACAGCAATGTGTTTAATGGTGTCTAATTCCTCACGGTATTCTTTATCACCGAGGGGCAAAGATAAAAGTCTATAAATCATACTGTGGAAGGCAGCTAATTTTTGTGATAAAGGATGAAACGACTTAGCATGTATTACAATGTCAGTCGTTGTGGGTTTTCTATAGATGTCAAATTGCAACTTTTTATTATTATTGTCCTTAGCAACAGTTAAATCTAGAAAATTCAGTTTACCATTTTCTTCACTTTCAAGTGTGAACTGCATTTTGTTATTGATATTATTCAAATGATTATGTAAATTATTAATTTGTCTTTGTGTACCTTTGTATATTAAAAAGGTACACAAAATGTACATATGATGTACATCGGCAACCTTCGCACTCGCTGTAAATATCATATTATCATGTTATATTAAGTCATTTTTATATTGGATTTTAATATTTTAAGTGTTTGACAAGTGTATCAAATATAAATGATACACAATTATTTTTAATTTCTGATGATGGGACAAGGGTCCCGAAACATGTAAATTTTATAAAGACGCTGTTTCTGAAAAGCCGCAGACGGTAAGTTCCAATATATTTGATTGAACAACACGTGGCTTGGTACTAAACATTTGGGATTTATTCCTTTTAAACATGAATACTGCAAGTCGTGCAAACTTAGTACGAAAATTTCAAAATATTAAAGTCCAATTACACAAAACTATTTTACACATTAAGTTCAACAAATCGTGTTTGGAGAACAAGGTAATACCGAATTATGCTATTATAAGACTTAAAGGTTCATCTATTGCTGAAGCAAAAACCAAAAAATACGCAGAAATTTATAGAGTTAAAGAAGAAATTAAATCTCTATACATTAAAAAGTCAAACTTAAATTATACATTATACAAGTTACATTTACAATTATTAGATAACACGCATCCAGCCGTACTGAATCATTATCTGGATTTTATAAACAATCACGTCAGGCGAATAGTTTATCAAATACGTATAAAACAATCAGATAAACTACAAAGGTTGTTGAATGATCAGTTACCGACGTCTAACAATGTCAAATGTAAACACAAATTTCATACGCGGTTACAGAATTTAACGTCCCTTGTTTTAAATACTGATGAAACTGATTTATTGAGTAAAGGTTTGAATTATAATCTTCCTGTACACAAATCGAGTCTTGATCGCAAGCAAATTATTGCAGAAATTATCAATGTAGAGACTGTTGTTAAGGCAATGGTTGATCAGAAAGATCAAGACCAGACACGTTTTTTAATAAAAGAAAAATTCAATAAAATCATTAAAAATCGGTATAATAATGTTCATTCCTCTATTCCTTTAACAAATAATAATTATAATAAAGATCGGAAAATTTTAATAGGATTAAAACAAAAATTATCTGACAATAAAGCTCTTGTCACTAAAGCTGACAAAGGCAATACTGTGGTTATTATGGACAGTGAAGATTATAACAATAAAATACAAAATTTCATTATTAACAACAGCATTGATTTACTAAATTCGGACCCAACAGAAAATTATGTAAAATAATTAAATCAATGTATAAACACATGCACCCATATGTTTGATGAACAAACAAGAAGATCTTTGAAACCAATAAATTCAAAAGCACCCGTTTTAACAGGATTACCCAAACTCCACAAGGGTGCTATCCCCTTGAGACCATTAGTAAATTTCACCACTCCTCCGGGGTATAAAACAGCTAAAAAATTAGTCACCATAATAAAACACAATATACAAATAATTAACGATCATAGTCTAATTAATAGCGTTGACTTTGTGAATAAAGTTAAAAATTTAATAGTTGAACCGACCCACAAACTTATTTCCTTTGACATTGTAGATTTGTATACGAATATACCAGTAGCGGAGACCTTGCGTATACTTAGGACTAACCTTATTAATACTAATAAATTGGATATTAATAATATAAATGAATTGATGCACATTTTGGAGTTAGTTCTTGATCAAAATTACTTTACCCACAATAATCAATTTTTCAGGCAACAAAATGGGTTAGCAATGGGTTCTCCACTTTCAGGTCTTCTTGCAGATATATACCTAAATAATTTCGAAAATTCATTCATTCTTACCAATAACAAACACAGGAGTAACATAATATTTGACGGCAGGTATGTTGATGATACCTTTTTAATATACAAAGGTACACAAAGACAAATTAATAATTTACATAATCATTTGAATAATATCAATAACAAAATGCAGTTCACACTTGAAAGTGAAGAAAATGGTAAACTGAATTTTCTAGATTTAACTGTTGCTAAGGACAATAATAATAAAAAGTTGCAATTTGACATCTATAGAAAACCCACAACGACTGACATTGTAATACATGCTAAGTCGTTTCATCCTTTATCACAAAAATTAGCTGCCTTCCACAGTATGATTTATAGACTTTTATCTTTGCCCCTCGGTGATAAAGAATACCGTGAGGAATTAGACACCATTAAACACATTGCTGTCGCTAATGGTTATGATGTCAATATGGTGAACAACATCCTTCGAAAACATAAGAAGGGACATAGCAACATTAACGGACGTAAAACACGCGAAAATACAACACGCAAATATATCGCAACACCGTACACATACCTTATGCCACAGATCTTTGGGTCAATTTTTGGTAAAACCAGTAATATCAAGGTCACTTATAAGACCACTAATAGTATTATGAATAATCTTCGTGTCCGCAGAACCACCAGCCTTGAACACAAAAGTGGTGTTTACAAACTGATATGTGACGATTGCGACGCCTTTTATGTGGGCCAGGCAGGACGTGGTTTTTTAAAAAGATTTATAGAACATAGGCCGCCTACACATTTTCACAGTTTGGACAATATCAAGTCAAAATTTGCAGAACACCTCATTTCCGAAAATCATAGCTACACTAATTTTAAAACTAATTTGAAACCCCTTCACATATGTAAGAAAGGGCGATATTTGAACGCTCTTGAAGAGTACGAAATTTATAAAGCACACAATAATACTGATACCAAGCCGCATGTTTTAAATGATAAATTGGTCTTCAAGTCAAATGTATTGTACAACACTGCCTTGCGCTATTGTCGTGGTGGGAGCGAGACGTAAATCAGTGCGCGGTCGGTTTTCATACGATGTACATCGGCAACCTTCGCACTCGCTGTAAATATTATATTATCATGTTATATTAAGTTATTTTTATATTGGATTTTAATATTTTAAGTGTTTGACAAGTGTATCAAATTTAAATAATACACAATTATTTTTAAATTCTGATGATGGGACAAGGGTCCCGAAACATGTAAATTTTATAAAGACGCTGTTTCTGAAAAGCCGTAGACGGTAAGTTCCAATATATTTTATTGAACAACACGTGGCTTGGTACTAAACATTTGGGATTTATTCCTTTTAAACTGAATTATAATTCTCAAGACCTATTGGTTTTAGTGAAGATCGGTTAAGGGGAAGGGGTAGTTTACCAGCAACATTTTATATTTTACAAGGGTATTTTCTATGGCAAACGATAAAAGCCGCAAATGTAAACAGAATCAAATAATGTTTTGCATACAGCCCTGATTTATATAGTACTCAAGATCTATTGTTTTTGGTAAAGATCGGTTAATGGAAAGGGGTAGTTTACCAGCAACATTTTATATTTTAAAAGGGTATTTTCTATGGCAAACGATAAGAGTCGCAAATTCAAACAAAATCAAATACTTTTTTGCATACAGCTCTGATTTGTAGAGTACTCAATATCTGTTGTTTTTGGTGAAAATCGGTTATAGGGGAAGGGGTAGTTTACCGGCAACGTTTTTCTTATCACGGGTAATTTTTTTCTATGGCAAACGATAGCCGCAAATTCAAAGAGAATCAACTAGTCTTTTTCATGCCTTTTTTAATTATACCGAACTCAAGTTCTGTTGATTTCGTTGAAGATCGGTTAAGGTAAAGGGGTAGTTTACCTGCAGCGTTTGATATTTTAACAAGGGTATTTAGTATGGCAAACGATAAGAGCCGCAAATTCAAACAGAATCAAATAATGTTTTGCATATAGCCCTGAATTGTATAGGACTGAAGGTCTGCTGATTTTGGTGAAGATCGGTTTAGATAAAGGGGTAGTTTACCTCCAACGTTTTATGTTTTAACAAGGGTAATTTTTTCTATGACGAACGATAACTGCAGTAAATTCAAATAAAATAAAATATATTTTTGCATACCTTCCTAATTTTTAGAGAGCTCAAGGCCTGTTGATTTTGGTGAAGCTCGGTAAAGGGAAAGGGGTAGTTTACCTGAAACATGTTATGTTGTAACAAGAGAAATGTTTCCATGACGAACGATAACTGTCGCAAATTGAAACAGAATCAAATATTTTACTTCCATATTTCTTAAGGAATTGGAAGTATGGTGATGGCAAAAAAATCGTGTTCGAGTTTATTGCAGATTCTGATTGCACTACACTCAAAACATGAAAAAAAGTCGTTTTTCGAAAAGTGTGTGTGTGTGTGTGTGTGTGTGTGTGTGTGTGTGTGTGTGTGTGTGTGTGCGTGTGTGCGTGTGTGTGTGTCTATGTGTCGGTCTGTAGATTTTTTCCTATGGCAAACGATAACTGCCGCAAATTCAAACAGAATCTAATAATGTTTCGCATACAGCCCTTAATTATGGAGTTCTCAATAATGTTTTTGGTGAAGATCGGTTAAGGGAAAGTGGTAGTTTACCTGCAACGTTTTATGTTTTAACAAGGGTATTTTCTATGGCAAATGATAACAGCCGCAAATTCAAACAGAATCAGATAATTTTTTGCATACATCCCTGAATTGTAGAGAACTCAAGGCCTTTTGATTTTGGTGAAGATCGGTTAAGGGGAAGGGGTAGTTTACCAGCAACCTTTTACGTTTTAACAACAGTAAAGTACTTGAAAATTCATTTAAACTTTTTCAAACAATGGTAATTGTTAAAAATAAAATAATTTTGTTGCCAGGCAATAAAATTATAATTTTTTCATTTTAATGTAAATCATGTATGAGAGAAAATATATCGTTCGTGGCAGTCAAGCATATCTCAGTTATGTAATGTTTACGTTTCCATTTTAGTATTATGTCTACTGCAATAAAAAGGCAGGGAAGACAGACACACACACACACACACACACACACACACACACACACACACACACACACACACACACACAAAATTCGCGTTATTTCTGCCCTCATTCATGTTTATTTTCTTACATTTGCACGCTTTTTAAATGGAAAGTGCCGAAATCCATACCAACATAACGCGTGCAAGCCGAAAAAGTGTCCAGCGTGGATAGCGACTTGCTTCCTGTGGATCGCTGGGCAGTGTAACTGCACGTGTTTACAGAGGAACGATTCATAGACAGACTTTTCGTCTTTAGGGAATGAACCCTCTGCAAGATGCTGAGGGTCCATGAGTGACTTCGGAGCGCTCCTTCTTTTCCGCGTGTTTGTTCTGTGAAACGTACACTGTAGATTCGCAGCTTTACTCTAAGCAACGCTCAATAGGAAATGTTGAAAATTTTTGTCCACGGTGTACCCTCATACACACTAAACCTGCTCTGATGTTTTAATTACGCATCATAATATTAAAACTTTGGAAACTTGAGCACTACTTAATGGAGATCAATCATTAACTTATACAAGCCATTAATTTTATGCATATTTTTTATATATATGTGTACAACGTTATCGGCAACAAAGAAGTAGTTTTTGTTAAAATTCCTTCCCGGGATATTTGGCCGTAGTCCAATGTTTTCTACAATACCAGGCGTTTCGGCAATGCCACCGGCTTCCATCATCAGTGAAAATCGAGTGCAATAACGTGAGGTGGTATATGTTAGTGACCACAGTACTGTGGTTAAGGCTGAAGCAGTAAGTAGAAAGAAGTAGTTTATATGGTAACGTTTCATTTCGAAAATGATTTTAAATATAAATCTTAGAATATGGAAGTCATGTATGGTTCTCCATACCGATATTTTTGCATGCATCCCTGCATTGCAGAGGACTGAAGGTCTATTGATTTTGGTGAAGATCGGTTTAGAGAAACGGGTAGTTTACTTGCAACGTTTTATGTTTTAACAAGAGTAAAGTACTTAATTTTGATAAATAAAGTATCTTGATAAGAAGCTCATAATAATCCACTGTAGAAACGTAGATGAAACATCTATAAATGAAGAGGTTAGATGAAAGGGCTGGGAGTAATTTTCTATAAATGAAAATTATAGTTGAAGGCGGAATGGAGAATTTTTTATGTGTACTACGTTATCGGCAACAAAGAAGTAGTTCTTTGTTAAAATTCCTTCCCGGGCTGTTTAGCCGTAGTCCAATGTTTCCTGCAAAACCAGACTTTTCGGCAGTGCCATCGACTTCCATCTCAGTGAAAATCGAGTGCGAAAACGTGAGGTGGTATACTTTAATGACCACAGTACTGTGGTTTAAGGCTGAAGCAATAAGTAGAAAGAAGTAGTTTCTATGGAAATATTTCATTTCGAATATGATTTTAAATATAAATCTTAGAACATGGAAGTCCTGTATGGTTCTCCATACCGATATTTTATCGTGTATTCACAAATCCTGGAGGCGCCAATATTGTCAAAGTTTGGAACTGGTGTACTCTTCTCCCGTACGTCGTACATTGCTGAATTTCGGGGATTGGATTTCCGTACGGAAACCCTTCGTAGGCGCCCAGAGTCCCCAGTCTTAAGAAATATGTAGAGGCTCTCAGACGTGTCTACAGTAATCCTCTGGGAGCGCTTGGGTTCAAACGTCCCTTTTCCGGTCGGGATTGTCACAGCCGGAGTTTGTCATAGCCAGGATAAGTCTAACACAAGGAAACAATTACTACAAATATAATTTAGGATAAGAATTAAATAAAATAATGTTCAAGAATACATCAAAATATTTGCTTGTCGTTAAAGGCGACAGTTGCAACTAAATTTGTCAGCTAACATTTATTTATTTATTTTTTTTTTAGAATACATAATAGTTTAGAATCTACATATTGGAATGTCAGTTGATACAAAAAATTCTTTAGATTGTGAAACTTATCTAAAAAAACTGTAAAGTAATTTAAATATTTTGCATTATTCTTTTGATAATTTTATTTTATTTTTTAAGTCAGACAATAGGCTATGTCAGAAATAAGAATTTCTTATTTTTAAAAGAAAAATGTCATATTATTGTAATTCATGAATGTGAGAATCTCAGTATTTGTTTAGGTAACGGCTTACTGTATTAGTCTTCTCAAATGTTTTTGTGAGGCTGCTTGTTTGTTTCTTCTTCTTTTGTGACAAAAATCTGTAGGGTTTTGACAAGCTAAATAATTTTGTTGCCGGCCAGTCCAAATATTTTAAAATGTCAATTATTAATTCGTAGTTACGGCGTACCTTAATTTATAAATATGCAGTTATTGTTGGTTATTTGTTTTTGTTTAAAGCCTTTATACATTTATTGTGTGTGAAATTATGCAGTGTGACGGATACAAACATGCTTACAGCTAAATGCAAAGCAATACTGAGGCTCCATGTAGGAGGGTACAAGGGAATTCCACCCCGACACTAAAATCTTATAAAAACATTCCCTAAACGTATGAAATTCAATATTTCTCGAAAACATAATTTTATTATTTATGTAATTCCAAGTATACTCGTTAATTCATAATATTCATTAAACGTATTTAAATGTTTAAAAGCATGTATTTCTTTAGTTAACGAAGTTTTATTAATGAATTGTATATTTTTGTATAGGTCTCTACTTTCGCTTTCTGTAAGTCCAGTGCTGTCATTTTAGCTCAATAAATCAATTTAGCTCAACATCATTGTGGCTTTAAACTAATAATAATAATAATAGTAAATTATTTTAATACACTCGATTTTGAGACACCAAACGAAGATACAATGTATTAGTAAAAAATTATGCATACTACTGAATAAAAATAAATAGCAAATTAATTGTGAATGGTACTTATAAGAAGTCACGTGCTAAAATAGTCACGCTTTTCCATCTGATAACTTGTTGAATAATTGGATTTGTTGTGTAATTGAACGAAATTGTAACTTAAAAACGCTACAGTTATTTTGAACATGAGTGAAAAGAAATATCAGTGGGGCGATTATATGAAGAAATTAGTTTAATAAAACCCTATAAAAGGATAATGTTAAGTTCCGAAAATGTAACCGCAAGTAAATAGAAAGAGTTATTTTGATTGTTAACAGAAAATGATACGAAAATCACACATACACACCAGTTTTAATCAGTGAAGAGTAAACGGCAAACAGTATTCATCTCTAAAAGAGTGTGATGATTGAAGAGAATAATATACCCACTATATTGTTTATTTGTAAATATTACACAAAAATAAATACGTATAAAGAATACACATATTTATCTATTTTTATGAACATATGTTATGTAAAGAATTAAGTGAAAATTGTTAAAACAGTACTGCAACTGAATTTGTTGCTATTATACAACAGAACATTTTACATCCACGTCTCCCCAGTTTCTCTTATTCCTGTTGCTGATACTTATGATTGCCAGATCTTTTCGCAATCCAGTGTATTGAGGTATCGACACACACTTTTTGCTCCTGAATTCCTCTTCTTGCTAATTTATCTTTCCATGTTTTATTGTCACATATATAGGAATATAATAATTCGGAGTTGAGTGGTTCGTATTAGTTACTTACAAACATCTTTTATTCGTAGTCTATTTCATTTTCAAAAGAAAAGATATTCATTTTTAAATCTTTTTAATTATTTGGAATTATAAAATAATCTCTTATAACAGCACAAGTGGTTGAAGAACCGGTAAAACAAATGAATTAATGGTACTTAACATTAGCTGCTCTGAAACAGTCGTTAAATTATTGATTAATAACGTCTATCACTTTAGAATACCCCGACTACCTTTTCATGCCATATATCATTATCAACAGCTCTTTATTAGTGAGAGGCTTGTAAGGATTAGAAGGCTCAATTAAAGAAAGGGTCCGCCATGTTTCTCAATTTGGGTGTAGGTTAAAAGGCGGGTTTTGGGAATACCTCTCAGTTTGAGTGTAACATGTACCGGTAAAAGGTGGAAACATTCTCAGTTCATGTGAGCCGGCATAGATAGGGATGTTTTATTTTGATCATTTAAATAAATACATTACGATAAGACGTTTACATACCAATGAATGAATATCGTTATTTTCCACTGCAAAGATTATGTGCTAATACGCTTTCCTGTTTTGTAAATCACACCATATTTCCTGACACCCTCCAATGCCACGTCTTCCTTATGGGACATATTCCATAATGTGTTTTAGGAATCTTTCGATCAGTATATTTTCTATATAATTCTGCGAATTTCGTCTGCATTCATTGGCATTCACATAGATACAAAATATTTTCTATGGTGGATCTTTATATTTATCTCTACAGGAAGCATCTCTACACAGTTTCACTTACCAATTTTGATACAAAACTATTTACACTGGAGTTAGTCAAAAGTAGTTGGGCTTTTTGAACGTTTCTAACATTTCAGAAACGTTCTTGGTACAAGATACCACCCAACGGCTAAGTAATACAATTGGCGGAGCTGTCACCATATGAAATTTGTTGAATAATCTGCTGCAATGTTAGATTTATGCTTTAATTTTTCCTCCTAGATGTATTGCCTTAATTACAACTTTTTAGATGTACTATTTCTTGAGAATTTCCATCAAGATCCATGATGGTGTAAGTCTTGGTTGGCTACTAGACGTACGCAGTTGACCAGGTTCTGATTCATATGATTAGGAACAGTTCCCCCCCCCCCTTTGATAAGAGGAAGTTCTAATCCTCTACTTGATCTTCTACCCTCAGGGGGCCCGTCCACGTTTTCGACTTTGTTTTAAGAACTCTAATAAATTCAATAAACTTTGGTAACATATTTTTGAAACAATTTAAAAATATAATTTATCCAGAATAAACTAAGAGCTGATTTCTTGCTAATGTATAACTTAATAAATTTTAATTGCACTGCATGGATCACTCATGTATCAACCAGATAATTGAAATTCTCAGATACAGTTATGGGGTCTAATACACTGTGCTTGATCTATACAAAACAAAGTCAGATAAACTGTGTGTCATTAGCAAACATATTGTATAACCCAGGAATAATAGAGCTTGGATCTGTAAATAAGTCCAGTTAATCTAATTTTTGTTGAAATACGTACGTCATTATTGGCACAAGTGAAAGAGTTCCAAAGTCGGAAGGTTATCTCTAAAACACCTTGCCTCCCTCCAATTTTGGAGTTAAACAGTTGAAAACAGGTTTTTTTAAATTAAGAAAAAACAATTGACTTATGGAAAAATACTAGATATTCGCAGTTTTTATTCATAAGAGCAATTAAGTTTTATCAAGCTAGTCATTCAATGTCACAACGTTATGATTGTCACCATCTGCCCTGGGTACAGTGCTGCCACTTTGCCAATATTCCTCACCTAGACATACGGCAATTAAAACTATGAAACAAACAGTAACTGTTTCCCTCTTATCTTTGTAGTTCCAGTTTAATAATATTTTAGGATTTTTCAGACTGAATCTAGATGCTTTAAAATAGCACTACAATATAAATACAACCCACTAAAATCTACTAACTTATAAATATTTTTTTGAATAATTAATGAAACCAATATTGTAAAAAAATTATACTACAAACATAGATAATAATACACAAATAATTACAACAACATACTGTATAATTAATTGTATAATATAAGGTGAAAATACATACATGTCAATTCTTTCAAAAGCTGAATCAAACTTTCAAGTTATGTTACAAAAGTATGCTTAGCGGCTCTGCTAAAATAAACAAGATCTGAATATTTAATTTTATGTTTCTAAATTTGAATGAAAACCTTTGGAAAACCAGCTAATCGAGTAATCAAACAATCGTATTACTTGTCACTTTGTGAAAAAGTTTACTTCACAGCTGAGAACTGGGCAGATAGCAACACTCCCTGGGTAGGCTTCAATCTTTCTCATCATTTTTCACCAGTAAGTGGTTTACATGTTTTGAAATAGATTAAAAAACTCAAGAAAAGACAATTGTGTATTTCATGATCTAAAGATTTCATATCCATTTGATATCTTTAAGGTAATATCTTGTATCTATTACAAACACTTTCATGGCCAGAGTCAACATTATTACGAACACCAATTACTAGACTGTTGGGCTGTGGTCGATTGGTTAGGTTTTTATTTTTCCTAGATGTTTTGGCCACACCTCCAGAGGCCATCTTCTGTAGAAAAAAAGTTCAAAAGACGACAAGCCGAACGCACATCACTTTTAAGGAATTTTTTTTTCTACTGAAAGCGTGGAAACGTCTAGAGAAAATGAAAACCTAAGCAATCGACCACGGCCCAACAGACTGGCAGTTGGTAATCTTAATATCGTGTACATCCCTCTTATTATCTTTTGGACCATTTTGTTTCCTAGTGGCATACCAATACGGGTGGGTTTTAGTCTACTTTGTATTTTGTGATTTTGCTTCACGTGACATCTTAACTCAGCCTCCAGATGGTCTAGTGGCTAGCACGGGAGATTGATGTGCTCGTGATCCCGATTTCAATTCCCGGCGGAGGCTCCTTACGGCGTCTACTCTGGCTACTCTGCGTCGTGAGGCAGAACTGAGTAGCCGACTGAGATAACAACGGCGGGTCCTGGCTGCGGATACTGCAACAAGTGGCTGGCGGCGCGTTGTACTGGCCATACAACCGTCACATTAAACACAAAAGCAGCGCGGTATGCCTTCGTCCTTTACGAACTGTCGAGCAGAATTTGTTTTTGTCCTTTTAACAAATTAGCTTCACCAGCCTGTCACTAACATGCCCTTCAAAATATCCTCTATGTTATAAAAGTATCTCTTTTGTGCTTTTCCTATTATTTTATTTTCATTGTTTTTAATTTTCTTAGTAGTTCTTCACCAATGCTTCCTTCTTACACAATGCACCAAATCGAATCTGCAGCTTTACACAAACCACACTATATCCTGTGCTTATACCACAGGATCCATTACCACTTTGCACAGCTCAATTGCTGTTCATTTTTAAAGGTTAGTGACAAAAATACATATTGCATATACACATTACACACAAAAATGTTATTTTAAGAGGGACAATTGAAGAATCAATTGTTATATTTTTATTTCCTTTGATATCAGTTTTATCAAGTCTTGTATTCCTTTGGAGACAAACAGCTGAGTATATTTGTTTATTAAAAATTAACACAAAATTTAAAATTAGCTCCGCAGCCAGTGAGTCAGCGGAGCTAAGTCATTTTGAGAAAAATTAAAAAAAAATTCTTTGTTAATATATCTGGCAGTGGAGGTAACGTGGAGATTTGAACATAAATGTTACCTAGAATATGTTAATCAATTAAAGCACATTAAATAAGTGAGGCGAAGAGGACGATTTCAAGATTTGCACAACTACGGACGTACTGGCAGTGCACTGTACAGAACACGATGAACTCCGAAATTGTGTAATCAAAGGGGCAGACTACCACGTACGAAAAGTAGCCTTGGAACGGAACAGGTCGTAATAACGAAGATTGTACTTGCGTGCCGGATTAATTCTTCTTTGGTGCTGAAGTTCCTTCTGATGTATACTTTTTGATTACTTAAATTCATTTGTAGCGTATAGTTCCAGCAAGTATTACAGTTAATAATTTCCGTTATATTTGGTGGGAGGTCAAAGTGACAGCAACTGTGCACCACTTGGGTTGTTTACATCTAATTCTTTCATTGACACCTTCCACGATCTATGAAAATATTAATAATTCCAGATTATAATTGTTAAGCTGTCTGTGTTTTTTCAAAAACAATTAAGAGATTGAGGTAATAATACCTACAGCATTTGAAGATAACGAGATATGAATTTAATATAGACACGGATCGAGTAAGTCTTAATTGTGTCTTATATATATTGCAACGATACAATTTGAAACTGCATAGATAGGTAATATAGAAATTATTACAACAGAGTCTATATCTGGAGGTAGGAAAATTTAAAAATTAAAACATTAAAATTTACTATTGTCTTATTAGTTTATAATATAAAATTGTTTATTTAAAATTGTCTTTCAAATTTGAGTCTATGGCTTGCTTTACAACTATGTTACTTGATGTGTCGAATTCCGCTGTTTGCGTAGCCACACGACGCTCCGCGCACGTAGTTCGACTGGACGGCTGGAATTCTGATCGGCGAACGTTCGAAGATCACTAACGCTGACAATTTATGTCTTTGCACCCACGCACACTGCGATACAAACTGTTACTGTTTACAAATTATCTCAGGGTTTTAAAACTGGGTAAAATAGATCGTGTATTGAGCACACACAAATCCCGCTTCTTGAAGTGTTCTCGCGTTAACTCAAAATATCTCGAGATATCCGCTATCTAACAGAACATTTCCTATACAATTATTAATTTTGGCTCTAACTATAGTACTTTTATTTACTATCTTAACACTATTGTCATCTTCCATACACCTATTACTATTTACTAGATCATCTCGTATATCATTCGGGTATATGCCTGACACACAAAATATTCGCTTATCACTACTATTGTCAACACTAGACTGGTGACACTGACTTTTAATGCTATGTTTTTCTGTGCACGGACTCACGCCGTGCAACCTTACAAGTTTTTTTGCTGTTTCTAAAATTGGTTTTTTTTCAGTTACCGACACGAATTTATGCTGATTATACGTATTTCGAAATGTTTTGTTTATGTTTATATTGTTGTTGATATTGTTGTTATTGTTGTTTATGAGTTGATTGAATTGATGTGCGTGTTTGGTTGTTATCACTATTGGGACTATCAAATTTCCCCCATTTGGACAATAGTAATAACAACTCTTCTATTGTTTTTACACCTTGTGTGATCACGGCTATTTGAATCCCACAGCTAAAGTGATGAGCAAGATTATTTACCATTTCTATCTCAGACATCGGCGGCTCAAGATATTTGGCTTGAGACACAAGTTGTATCAGGTATTTCTCCTTGGACCCTTTGGCTGGCGTATACTTACCGAATTCCAACTGTACACGGATTTTTCGCTGTACCTCTTCATTCCAATACCGTGCTCGGAAATGGTCTACAAAGTCTTTGTATATGGCAATCTTATCCTGCACAATCCTGAACCATTCTGCCGCTGTACCTTTAAGCTGCCGCACAACCCAATTAATTTTGTCCACTTCGCTCAAATTGTCGTTAACGGATTCCATACTACGTTCGCACGCGCGCAGGAAATGGACTGGATTGCAGCTATCTTGACCATAGAATTTTGGTTGTGAGTTAGGTTCATCAATGGTTTTATATACATATGTCGTTTGGCTCGCACGCATAGAGGTACGTTTTAACCTATTAATCTGTTGTCTGAATTCTTCGAACCGATGTTCCTGTTCGGAAACAAATTCACTGATGGTGGTCGCCTGCCCTTGAACTCGTTCCTCGATCGAACCGACTCTAGCCTCGCATTCGCTTATACGCGAACTATTAACTTCTAATGCCAGCTCAACATTAGCGCGTATAGATTCTACTTTATCGGAGATCTTCTCCGTAGCTTCTAACAACGCTTTGTTTTGCTTGCTTTGATCGTGGACCGCGGCAAATATTTTTTTGTTTTCGTCGTGCAGTGCTTTGTTTTGTTTAATCGCGTCCTCTTTAGCCGACTTAATTTCCTCGCGTATCGTTTGCATATTAGCTAAAACCGCGGCCAATGTTGTTTGCATATCAGCTGTTTGAGTCTGGGATTCCATTGTTTACAGTTGATATCACCAAAACAAAGTTTATCGTCTTGATTTAAACGTGCACGGTTAACTCAGATTATTAAAATGTAACTGTATACTTGTTTGACGTGGTCAGTTTTCGTCAATAATCTCGAATCGAATGTCCACAATCTTATCTTAACCTACTTACAACTAACACACAAATATACTTCAAACCTCCAAATATTATTTAAAACTAAATTAATATTGTCCAAAATAATTTGTTTCACAGAGAATATACAACATTTTATATACACTCCCTGCGACAAAATATTAAAACATAAAACACAGTTCAAATAAATTTAGTCTATATACAATAATTAAAATTTTAACCTAAAATCATATTAACTATTTAACTCGTGCCCCAATTTGACGGCGCCAAATACTGTCTATGCAACGATACAATTTAAAACTGCATAGATAGGTAATATAGAAATTATTACAACAGAGTCTATATCTGGAGGTAGGAAAATTTATTAAATTAAAACAATAATATTTACTATTGTCTTATTAATTTATAATATAAAATTGTTTATTTAAAAATTGTCTTTCAAAATTGAGTCTATGGCTTGCTTTACAACTATGTTACTTGATGTGTCGAATTCCACTGTTTGTGTAGCCACACGACGCTCTGCGCACGTAGTTCGACTGGACGGCTGGAACTCTGCTCGGCGACAGTTCGAAGATGACTATACTCCTTACGTTTTCGGAAGGCACCTAAGAGATTTGGAGACCCTCGCCCACCAACGCGCACTCACATACACACACACACGCCCGACCAGTTTAACCTGCCTCTAATGGCGCTTCGATGAGTCACCTACTAGGCATTGAACGACAAAACTATGAAAATTTGTATTCTAGATTTTACATAAGTTATGATACATTTTTTGGATTCTATATTCAATTTCCTTCAAAATGGGTCCAAACACAAAATAATTACGACATTTATGAGCTTTAAAAAGACTCCAAACTCTATTCTGCGTGTTAGCTTTAACATGCCACAATTATTGTTGGTTTGGACGCATTCTCTAGATTTTTTATGGAGATTACATTTTAATAAGGTTATTTGAATAAAATAAGAAATAAGAAAACAGGCATTATATTGAATACTTATTTAAATTAAATAATACTAAATTAAATTAATAATAAATTAAATTTATTAATTTAAAATTAATTAGAAATTTATAATTATACGGGTAAACAGAATCGTTGTTCTGGAATTCAGAAGACAAATGGAAAGAAAGAAAAAAGACTCGATTTTAATAAAGAAAAATAAGTAGTTTGCATTAATAGGAAAGACTTTGATAACACTATATACATCATTCATCCTCGGCCGATAACTCGCAGCGAGAGCCTAAGTTCACCTAAGTTTATTACAGGAATCAGATCGCAGCTCCCTTTGGCCAGCTCTTCGTTCGACCTACAAACATTTTATTCAAAAGTACAGTCCTTCCTCACGAAGGTTGAGGATAGTCTTCATCCACCTGACATGGGGGTGCCATTTTAGCTGATATGTCATTTCTTCAGAACTCAAGCATCCATTTAGTTAATATTTAAATGATTTTAAATATAAATTTTAGGACATGGAAGTCATGTATGGTTCTCCATACCGATTTTTTTTTTTGCTTCCCAAGTTGTACAGTAGCCAAAATAGTTGTTGACGTCAATCTTGGAGAACGTTTGTTCTAAGTATTCCTACTCCTTTGGCAGACAATGGTCTGGTTTTCCCCTATTGCACCGTTATAGGTCTACTTTGTCTCTTTGTTGTCACCGTCCGGGTGAAAAAGCATGGTTTTCTGTCTTTTGTTGAATTATACGCATGATTACCTCAGACAAGTAGGCTACAAATAACTCCTCTTTTGACATCTGAAATAGTGGGAATACAGTGTTACAGTGGTGTCGGTGATATACGATGGTGATGTGGTTAGTGTTGTGCTCGTAAGTTTCACAGTTTAACAGCGATGTCCTCTACAAAGCGCCGTGAAATTTTACATTCTGAAGCTGGATCTGTCCTAGTTTCGGTTATTCAGTATTTCTGTTTAGAGAGAAATTATATGGGACCATTTTTAGACGTAAGGAAAGTGCTTGAGAGAGTTTCAGCAGCTTGCAATGTCTCAAAACGAACTGTTTTACGGATAAACTCGCAACTGAAATCGGCGCAAACTGAAGAAGGCGGAAGAACCAATCACGTCGAAGAAGATGACGAAGAAGAAGACGACGAACATAATATTAACCTCGAAAATGAAAGTGCAATATCTACCATGAAGAAAATAAAGATACCGACGCCAAGGAAGTCCCCAGATTGACCAAGACGAATCGGAAAAGTTACAGGCCTGGATGACTTCATAAAGTCAGCGATACGATTACACATACTGGCATATTATGATAAGCAAGAAATACCTACACTTTTGAAACATAAAATTTCATTGAAGAATGCAGTACTGTTCGATGGCGGAACAACTTCCTTAAATCATGTTATAAAGGAGTTGGGATTTGTGTACAAGAATTTCAACCACAGGAGAATTTTTGATGGAGAAGCCTCCAGTAGCCTTATTGAGGTGCCAGTTTAAGGAAAATCCGCAATATAAATATTGAAAACATTGTGTTCCTAGATGAAACATGGCTCAATGAAAATGAACACAAAGATAAAGGGTGGACAGACGATTCAATAAATGGGACCTTGCAAGCCCCCTTAGGTAAGGGGAAACGGCTGATAATCTGCCATGCTGGAAGTCAGAGAGGTTGGATTGAGACACCTTCGCTTGTTTTTCAATCAAAAAAGACTGGTGACTACCATGAGGAAATGGACCATAAAGTTTTTTAAAACTGGTTTTTCAACACTTTGATTCCATCGATACTTCCTGCCAGTACAATTGTGATGGATAACGCTCCATATCACTCGAGAAAGAAGGACAAGGCTCTAACATCAAGTTCGACGAAAGCAACAATGAAAAAGTGGCTGCAGGATAAAAACATCCCGATTCCTACAGACTTACGTAAGTCAGAACTGTATCAACTTGTAAAGTTGCACAAACCTCCAATGCCAACATACGAAATTGACTCCAAAGCAACTGAATTAGGGTTCAAAGTGATTGGACTTCCACCTTATCACTGCCAATATAATCCGATTGTGATGCTTTGGTCGTATCTGAAGTCGTTTGTAAGAGAACGAAACAAAACGTTCAAGCTTAAAGACGTGAAATAACTTTTTTACGAAGCAATAGATAGGGTAACACCAGAATTATGGTCGAAATATGTGAAGCACGCCAAAAAAGCCAGGGATGAAGACTGGGCTAGTGAAGGACTCAATGACAGAAGTATCGAGGAGTTTATAATAAACTTGTGCCCTGGTGACTCTGAAAGTGACAGTGACAGTGATTTTGAAGATGACTTAGACCAAGACATTGGATGCTACCCGCTTGGATAAAGTTTTATAAAGGTATGAATTGTGATGTATGTGAACTAATCGTTTCTCGATATTTTATGCATATTTAATGACAGATTCTTTTAAATGTATATTGAAATATAGTTGGTATTTTTAATTTGGAAATTGGTTTTAATAGATAATAATAATTCGTCCTAAGACGGGTTTAAATAAGTAAAAACGCCGAATTAAGTTTTTTGTTGTTGTATGTTTCAAATGATATGATCGTATGTGTTATCGTTGAATTTTTTATTTGTTGTAATTTCTATTTGAGAGAGAAAGTTTTAGAAAGAGAGTGCATTTTTTATTTGTTTACTTATTTATTTTTGTTATTTATATGTTGTATGAAATGTAGGTATTATTTTGAGTTTTATATTTATAACATTAAGAAAAATATTCAAAAGTTCTTTGTATATATCAGGAATGGAAAGGTAAAGTTTATAATTTTTTTAATCCAAGCTTAACGTAAAATAAAATGTTCTTATTGTGTATTGTATATGCATAGTATGTACAGTGATACTTGAAATAATCCTAATTTATAATGTACAGTACTTATTTTAAACTATGGGATCTCATTATTATTTTTTTATTATGGGTGAAAATATGTAAATTGAATGACTTTCCCGATATTTTTAAAAACTTGCATCATGCCTCCAAAACAAAATCAATGTACGTTAATAAATTTATTTTAGAGTGACTTAGTTATGTGTTTGCTTTAAAAAACATAAAATACCCATATTTTGATCACAATGATTTGTTGTTTAGGCTTATTTTTCACACAATACCACGGATATTACAAAATGTATGGTTTAATTTAAATTAAACAGTCAATATAATGCCTGTTTTCTTATTCCTTATTTTAATCAAATAACATTATTAAAATGTAATCTCTATAAAAAATCTAGAGAATGCGTCCAAACCCACAATAATTGTGGCATGTTAAAGCTAACACGTAGAATAGTGTTTGGCGTCTTTTTACAGCTCATAAATGTCGTAATTATTTCGTGCTTGGACCAATTTTGAAGTAAAATTGAATATAGAATCCAAAAAAATGTATCATGACTTATGTAAAATCTAGAATACAAATTTTCATAGTTTTGTCGTTCAATGCCTAGCAGGTGACTCATCGAAGCGCCATTAGAGGCAGGTCAAACTGGTCGCCCGTGTGTGTGTGAGTGCGCGTTGGTGGGCGAGGGTCTCCTAATCTCTTAGGTGCCTTCCGAAAACCTAAGGAGTATAACGCTGACAATTTATGTCTTTGCACCCACGCACTCTGCGATATGAACTGTTAATGTTTATAAAATTATCTCAGGGTTTTAAAACTGGGTAAAATAGATCGTGTATTGAGCTTACACAAATCCGGTTTCTTGAAGTGTTCTTGCGTTATCTCAAAATATCCCGGTAGAAATTTTGTACCTAGCGGGTATCTTCTACTATACGCGGAAAAGCATTAAAATGATCTATTTTTTATTATTTGAGTTCTGTATGTGGTAATGGTTTCGAAGACCTCGAACCGTGAAACAACTTCTAAGTCTAAAGGAAAACGACCTGTCTTGTCACGAAAAACTCGTGGCAGCGAGTACGTCTTTCTATAACGAGTCCTTACAAGAAACTGCGCGAAGTGTTCTCGACAGAGGACGAAACTGAATAAATTTTAGACCTTCTGATTGTCTGAAACTTTAGCAACGTCACAGATGAAAACTCAGACTGAAATCAGGCTTAAACTCTGTCCGATTCTGCAAAGGCCTGTCTAGATCTAATCTATAAATTTTATTACTTTCTTGAAGATAACGAGAATAAAAGAAGGTTGAATTCATTAAAAAAAAAACATATACAAATTATAGGTGTGGAGAATTGAGTATATGAAAAATGTAGCTTGTAACCATGAGAATACTCTGTCCAAGTTTCAGAACGAAATGTTAATTTTTATTATTAAATAAAATGTAAATCACACCCGCACCCGCGCACTTACACACAAATATTTCACATGACATAAGAGAGAATAAAGTTGTGAACGTTTTGACATAACATACTTTTTTAAACATAGCTTGGTTCAAAACTTTACAAAGAAAGAAGAAAATCAATTTAAAACATCTCTATGGCCATCAGAAAATTTTATATAGCAGTAGTAACCCACTTAAATGACTTTCATATCCTGTGTACTGTTGCAATACACATATTCTCTTAAAACGTGTATACATGAGACCTCTACGTTTGAGTGTGGGAACTGGAAACTCTGTATCATAAACAATTTAGCGGTATCATAAAAGGTTACCAGCGGAAACAAAAACATTTAATATTAAGAATTATCCTTTGCAATATGGCATACACAATTAATTTGGCCTAAAACGAATAGTCTTATGCTAACCGAGTGTTTCTGGAAGCGTATGATTGTTTTCATATACTGTAAGTAGGGAATTAAATTTGCTTCTGTTCAACTTGGTTAACTCCCCTCGTAAACATCTCGATTTGATAACCACATTAGCTGATACGTACACACAACGGATACTGGGGAGAAAGCTTGTCACTAGTAACTGGATTTTGCCAGTCAAATATATGTCATCGCTCTGTAATACGGGACGCGGGATTAAATGTAAGATATTATTAGCGGACTTATACGTCTTTGCAGAAAATGATTTATAGCGTATTTGGACCATAATATTATGTAAAACAAATCAACAAAAATAATAATTTGAACAAATGTATGTAAATGAAGTTGGCACTTTCGTATATTTTGATGTAACACCGTACTGATTATTTGGGGATCGAACAGCCCCAATTGGGAAGTTTCTCGGTACAATGAATATCTTTTAGCCTAAATATAATTCCTAAGGCTTTCATGGCCGGCGCCAACATAGTTGGAAATATTATTTCCCGGGCTGTGGTCTACCATTTGTGTGGACAGATGTTTACCGGGCTGTTGGGCTGTGGTCTACCGTTTGCGTGGACAGACTTTACCGGGCTGTTGGGCTGTGGTCTACCGTTTGTGTGGACAGACGTTTACCGGGCTGTTGGGCTGTGGTCTACCGTTTGCGTGGACAGACGTTTACCGGGCTGTTGGGCTGTGGTCTACCGTTTGTGTGGACAGACGTTTACCGGGCTGTTGGACTGTGGTCTACCGTTTGCGTGAACAGACGTTTACCGGGCTGTTGGGCTGTGGTCTACCGTTTGTGTGGAGAGACGTTTACCGGGCTGTTGGGCTGTGGTCTACCGTTTGCGTGGACAGACGTTTACCGGGCTGTTGGGCTGTGGTCTACCGTTTGCGTGGACAGACTTTACCGGGCTGTTGGGCTGTGGTCTACCGTTTTTGTGGACAGACGTTTACCGGGCTGTTGGGCTGTGGTCTACCGTTTGTGTGGACAGACGTTTCGGCCCTACCATCGGAAACAATTGCCACGGTGTCCCCCAATTCACCCCAGTGATAACGTAGACACCATTTTTGCCTAAGAAGGTCCACTTAAATAAACTTTCATACAAGCACGATCCAAGCTGGAAAGCAAGATCTTGTCCTCGGTGAATGCCTACTAACATTGGCTGCAATGGAGTTCGTGGAGATCTTCAAACATGGTTCCGTCGCTATGAATCGAAGGGGAGTAAGCTTCCTGTTAAATAGGATTTGGCTTGCTGTACTCCGAAACCAATCAGTTAACACTAGATGCTGATTGGTTGATGCTGCTTTCCAGCTTACATCGTGCGGGTATGAAAGTTTTCTTATGTTTGCAATTGGGCCATTATCTGTAAGACTTCTATTAATCAAAGCATCAACGACTTCTTGTCTAATCGTTCGTGGTCTTTATTTTTGCCTTCTTTAATGTGAAGTATATTCTCTGAGTTTCTTAGGCCATCTGCTTAGTCGTTCTACAAGAGTCCATGTAATTTAATCTGTTGTTCTTTAATTGGGTCAAATATCAAAATCATTAACCTCTCTAGCTCTTACGTCTCATACCCTACCCTGACAAACCTAGCAGTTTATCAGATCTTCTGTGACGTTTTTTATACTACTGAAATTTCTGTCATATTTTTCCTGTCTATTTTCCATAATTATAGACCGTAAGTTGATACGCTTACAACTGGTGATTTCTAGATGTTAATTTAAGTTTCCTTTTTAAACTTTTGACTTCACATAATTCCATTTAGTCGTCTAATAACAGTATTTGTTTTTGTCATTTTTGTAGCTATTTTACAACTGTACCCTACGTTTTCTGTTGCTTTTACGTACGTGTATTTGTACCACTTAATGTTTTATCGTTTCCAGGACTCCAGATTCTGTCCCAGCCTTCCAATTACTACGTACACTGTTTCGGATATACTTGCAATATTTGGTTCAATAATTTAGTAATAATTAAAGTTTTTACACGGTGCAAGATATTCCGCTTAGACCTCAGTCACATGCGTGTATAGAGCGAAGGAAAGCACCGTGAGGGTAAGCATTTAACATCTAAGAGAAACAATTGTTTTTAAATTCTTATTCAGTTATTTTTTTGAAAACGTCAAGTAGACTATGTAACAGATAGCCCTACATATTAATATAAAAAAATATTATAATTATGAAAGCATCGGTGACTTAAATTAAAAGACAAAGGTATTAGTTTTATATACTACGCTAGTGTGGAATACCATTTTAAATCGAATTCCAACACCATTTTAAACAACGATTAATCTTGTAGTTTTGATGGTCGTTAATGATGATGAGTGGGCGGTGTTGACTCCTTTCTGAATAAATTAAATTAATATTTTTTCTAAAAATACACTTTAAAAGATAAAACGTTTTTTAATACTTTAAAATGATATTTTGTTAAGCCTATTAAGATGCCAGTTACACACTGCTTCAAATGGAAGAGCTATAAAATATTTCCTTTCTATAAGTCTAACGTAGGTCTATTAGTTCACCCGTGGAAAATGCGCCACGTGCCTGCTCATATATTGCGCAACAATCGTTCAGTTACCTCTTTCTAACTGCTTTTCGTGTTTGTAAAGAGACAGTTGTAACAGTGTTATGAAAAAAATGTTAACTAGTTCTTAGACTATAAATCAAAAACGTTTATGGATACAGAAAGGACATACTGTTAGGTCAATGCGTTATATACTGTAATTGAATTAATTTAACACCAGAAAAAGCAAAGCGACAGTATTTACTCAATATTTTTATCTAGAATCACACTTAGCAATAAACTTTTTTTTCAAAATGTAAGCATCTTTACAATAAAAAATGCAATTGTCAAATCGGGTTTAAAAACACTACTCTTTAGAAACAACACACGACATCGATAGTATTAATATCTGTCTAACTGACTGGCTCTATGCCCTGCCCTTCACTTGTACTCGTTGCCTTATTATAGTAAATAATGACGCAATAGCAAGGAAAGCGCCAGACCTGTCTGGGTTAGTGGTTAAAGTAGATAAACATAACTGTCCACTCTCATTTCTGCAAGGTATGGTCTCTGGTGTGCGGTGTGGTCTTTCTAACATGAAATCTCTAGTGAAGTGTCACAGCCATTGGTCTACTAAACACTAACATAATCTAATTACTCCTGGAAAAGAATACGCATCTGTTATGTTTCTAATATTGAAGCTGAGCCATAAGTTTCATGTTTGACTTCGAGCAACCTGCCAATGTCACCAGTGGTCTATTTCAAAACATTGTCTTTACTTATGAATACTTTTCATCTTCCAACGTAACACAATCGGTTTCGGATACCGGTAGCTTTTCTTTACAGGTCTTTAATGTAGAAGACCTGTAAATCTTTACGGTGATTTTCTGTAGAAGACTTCTACGTCGTATGCCGTTCTCCACAATCTGGTTTATCCACCCGGAAGGAGGCCGTTGAGATATTTATTATTACAAGGTCACTCGAAAGAATTTTTATTTAGAAAATGGGACTCACGGGTTTAAGTGTAGATAACAGAATCTGTACAACCTCATTAGTAACTACGCACTACCCAGACTAAAACACCTTAATACACAAAAAACACAAAGAGGATGCTGCACCGGTTAAACTTTGAAAGTTGTGTTGTGTTTTATTTGTGTATGTGTGTGTGTAAGAGAGAGAGAGAGAGAGAGAGAGAGAGAGAGAGAGAGAGAGAGAGAGAGAGAGAGAGAGAGAGAGAGAGAGAGAGAGAGAGAGAGAGACAGACAGACAGACAGAGGGACAGAGAGTGTGCGAGTGAGTGTGTTTGTGTGTTGGTATTTGACAACGTGCGCATGATTGTGTGGCTGTTATATGTTCGTAAACGAATAGGTCTCCTTGGTACTGATTTTGCATATTTTGGGCCAGGTCGACCGTGTAGAACTCAGTTCAGCTTTAACTGTTTTAAATGTCCGAACCGTTTTCAGTTTTGTGATTTATGCATTAAGAGGCCTCTATTTTTATGTGATCTAAGTATAAGCTGTAGTTATCTTGTACAGTTTAAATTAATTTTCAAGCAAAGATTGTTTCGGCGCATTGCTTTTGTCTCCAGATTCTACTTTCTACACCGGCCACCATCGTTCACAGTCTATTTCCATAACTTAAATCTCATCCGGGAATCGGGCAGATGTGACAATCTCGACCTGTATTCAAGCACATTTCAGCTCACCATGAAGAGAACATTTGTTGGCCGTGCCAAAACGATAGTGTTAAAATATACAAGTGATAGTATTAAAAAAAATAAAACTGTAAAAGAAATGTAACTATTACCTTAGTATTGTATGGCTTTTATATTTTTTCCAGACAATACAATTATAGAAATATAACGTTTGTAACTTTAACTTTAACGAACAAGAATACGTATAACAGGACAGTTATTACTTAAGTAATTTCTATTCATCGGCCCAGCGTATTTACGTGCAGTTTTGTTAAAAATTTAATCTAAATATTTAAAAAATTTGTTTACTAGTTTTAAATTTGTCGTATAATAATCGTAAGCGTATATCTAAATTCATATGAATATTTAACAACAATTAATTGGTATAAATATAAAATTCTAAACTTACGAAACAAGCAAAATCGGATCTGCTTTCTTCTAACCTGGCTGATTATTCTAGCAAGAGTGATGGGGCTTATCAACCACGTGCCAATTGCTCCGTTAGTCGGCACAAGGAAATCACCTTGTCCATGGATAAGCAGAAACTCGTTGAACGTTGAAACTATGAGATATTTACTGAACATTAGAATCTAAATGCAAATGCAATTTAAAAGTCACATGTATTTTATATAATATTGAAAACTTTCTCAAGTGAAACTTACTTGTCTGTTTTGTATGTAGAACGCGTTTCGGCGTCGTGTTCGCCTTCTTCAGCTTTGCGACAGACTGCCAGTACCTAGTAACGTTTGTTGGTTGGAAGGTATAGTGGGGGTGGATTCGGATCCCCGCGCCAATCCCCTTCACCACCCCCACTATACACCCCCACAAAGCTGAAGAAGGCGAACACGACGCCGAAACGCGTTCTACATACAAAACAGACAAATAAGTTTCACTTGAGAAAGTTTTCAATATTATATAAAGTGTAGTGCAGTGAAAGAAGATGATGAACAAACAAGACAACTATGTCACATATATGTTTGGAACCTGTTATTAGTCAATAGCCTCGTATATTTGATGATAAGGCTGGCAATATAATCTTATATAATGTTCCGCAGTATAATCCAGGAACAAAACACTTTGAGTAACAACAAAAACAGCTTATTATATAATATAATAAATCATCTTGATATGTTGTTAATTTATAATCTCAATATGTGATATACTTCGTTGTAATATTTCACTGTATGTCCAAGCAACCATAGAAGGTAATATTTCAGTCACATATTTCACTTGTTAGGTACAACGATATGTCCATGCGTAAGAGAGTTTAATCAATAAGGACTATAAATCGTATTCGTATTTGACAGGATATTAGTGTAGTGCCGTGCGGTTACCTGAGATAGGAAAGACTAATATGCGAGTCCCTGTGTGTGTGAGTGGTGTATACAGAAGTATTTCTTGGTTTAAACATCCTATACAATTTGTAGGGTAACAAGATGTAAATCTTTCTTTTTATCTCGTATGTTTCTTGTCAATTCGGTTTCGGTTTCTCTAACAAAATGTGATGAGTATTACACACGCACACAAATATATACATCAATAACCACGAATGTTGTTAACTATAATAAGAATGCTAATAGTAAATAATGGTAGTCACAAAAGGCTGGTTGCTTTACTACACTTATTTCTTATATAAACATGGGCATAAGCTCACATAAGTAATTACTGTTAACCTGAAATTAAAACAAAGACAGCTACATATATAAAACTCAAAATCTGAGGATTTATGTGTATGAATACAAATTCACACCGTTACACCGATTGCCACCAAATTTGGACAGGTAACTTTTGACACAAGGCAAAAAACACTGTCTAACTTGAAATTTTATATTTTGCCCCGTTCGCACGATTTAGGCCCTTTTAATTATGCCTTATCGTTGACGCGTATACAGATGTCAAAAACACCATGGAGACCAGAATTAATTACCGTAGTAACAAGTAAATAAACAAAAGCTATTTAGCGGTATCGGAACTGTACATTTATCCATTCCTGCAGTACATTTTCGATGTTTTATATATTATGCGATGGTATCGATATATTACAATGTGGAAAAGAAGAAGTGTACTAATAGTAAATTGTCCTGTTACTTAATGAAAAGCAAAAATACGTGTTGTTTTCATTTGTGAGGTTAGGTGACAACGGTTTTTAGTTTTTAGTTTACTGCTGAAATAAATAAAAGCCATGGTTGAGGAAAACATAATAATTAATGTGTTATACAATGCTCCTAACACAGTAACACTCAAAATAAAGAATTTAGCGTTTTTGATTTAACAGGTACTTTATAAATATCTCCAAAGGCTTTATAAACGGGTACATCTAAATCTCCAACGGCTGTTTCACCTACATAATAATTTAGTACAAGTTAAAATAGTAGAAGTGTTGAAAACAGCTTTGGAGAGAATTTGACTAATGAGTAGAAAATTGTTATACGAGCTGACACAACGCCATATAGAGATAGACAATAAAAATTCTATTAAAATACTTATTAAAAATTAAATACTTTTGCGTAAAGCCGCGGGTAACAGCTAGTTTAATATAACCTTTGTTTCGATATACGGGTGTTGGGCGTTATTTCTTCCCTTCAGTCAGACGTCTTGGCTAAATCTGTCCTAGTCCTTCTTCAGAACCGTCTTGGCTATATCAGCGTCAGCGGTAAACTTGCTTACTTATCCATTGGTTGACGAGTCACTAAGCACGAAGGTGTTTGATGGCAATATTTTGGCTCTTTTTTAGGATACAAGAGTCTGCTATAATCTTTTTTTGTACATTTCAAGCAGCGGTGCAAGAACTAGGCTTCCAAGGGGCAAGAAAGGTTAGATAACGGATTTCTACGGTGGAACTCAAAATAACGCCAAAAGGTATTGGTGCGTACAGGAAGTGGTGCGTGAATGGTTTGGCTATTTACAGTAAATGAATCTGATCGGAAGATTTTATGATCTACAGAAACTTGACTAATCGTGTGGCAGATACTGCCAAAAGTGAAATACTTTTCATTCATTACTGCAGTAAACCTTTGACAGTTTTATACTTTTCTGACTAGTACTGCTGATGTACTATGGCTAGTACAGCTTCTCCGCAACTGTAGCAAAACGTTTAGCTCACGGCCTCAACACTCTAATCTCAAATAGCCAGCACATGCTCTACGTCCGTCTTTATTGTTCTCAGTTAAAGAGACCAGGCCATACATATAGCTTTTACGGCTGTAGGTGAGGTCAGAGACTTGCTGAAGTTATCGACTCTGACATATATTTAAAACCCGTGTCGATATTTTACCACCGAACTCATTTTGTACGAAGTTAGGGTGAAAAGTTCTGTACCTGTCATAGAGATAGCGCCCTCTGTCCTCATTAGTTTCATCATGTTGTATAATTTCTTTATCGCTGTAAGCGCTTTGAGTATCATTTTAACACAACTAACGATTCACATGTTTTTGCCAAAAAATCGTTTTGGCAGATCGTGGAATAAAAGTGTGAGATAGCAGACTGTTGGTATGTCCACAGAACGTGTGCGCAATGTCTTACACGGACATCTCTGTATGATAAAGCTGTGCGCTAGATGGGTGCCGCGTTTGCGACACGTGACCAAAAACAGTGTCGAAAGGATTTTCAATCGACTGTTTCGAACTCTATACGCGCGAACCCACCGAATTTTTCTAACGATTCACAACCGTTGGTGAGACTTATGTCCACCACAACACTCCTGACACCAAACAACAGTCAAAATAATGGACCGGAAAAGGCGAACCAACGCCAGAGAAAGCAAAGACAATTACTCCTATTTCATCTGCTGGTAAGATTACGGCGACTGTTATATTATGGGTAAGATTATGGGACGCACGTGGAATAATCTTCATTGGCTAACTTAAAAAATAAAAAATAATTAGTGGCGAGTACTAAGAAAAACCTACTGTACCTTTTAAAAGACGAAATAAAAAATGAAAACGGCCGCATTTAGCAAGAAAGAAAGTTCTGTTTTACCAAGACAATGCAGCATCTCACACGCCAATTGTTGCGACGGCTAAAATCAAAGAATTCAAGTTCGAATTGCTTCCCCACCCACTATACCCGCCCAATTTAGCCCGGAGCAACTTCTACCTCTTCCCTAATCTGAAAAAAATGCCTCGGTGGAAAACTATTATACTGGCCACAATCAAGTCAGCGAAATAATGGACAGCCAAAGATTCCCCAAAAGGATAATGAATAAGCACATAGATGGGCGCAGAAGTCAAGACGAAAACGATTGCAAGACGACGTGGAAGAAGACATGAATAGGATGGGTGTCGGCTCGTAGAAGACCAAGGCACATGATCGGACTGATCGGAGGCCAAGTTCATCCTAGACTGGTTATGTATATAGGCCTATGTACAATCAAGTCAGCGATGTTGTAAATGGTTACGTTGAGAACCTCTACAAATAGGCTTTTCTGTCTGGCATAACCTCTTTAGAACATAATTGGAAAAAGTGTGCAGAACTAATGGAGATTAATTTGAGAAATAAATGCAAATTAATTAAACAAATTGTTGTTTTCTTACTCAGGCCCGGGAGTTTTACCTTACAATAGTATATTATTTAATACTGATTAATTGCAATGGCATCTGGTTATTAATCCAAAGGTTTCGGATTAGATTCCCGGGAGTATCATAAACTTAAGCTGAGCTTTTCAGCCCCTAAATCGTCTTAACCTGTGAAAATGAGTAACCGAGTCACACACACACACACACACACACACACACACACACACACACACACACACACACACACACACAACTACTTCTCCGCCGTGCACGTAGTTACTAGATGTCTGGTGTCTCTCTGGCGGTGATAGAACAAGTGTAAGCAATTGTTTATGTGTACATGTGTGTATGTGTCTGCGTATGTTTTGCATTGTCACAAAATTTTACTTCCATAACAATTTTTTTTATGTCTACTCATTGTAAATTAAACGAGTTCGTTAAATTCCTTGCGTGACTGATGTATTAATGGCCGCCCTTTCAAGCATGAGAACAATTTCTTCTCATTCACTACGAGTTTATAACCGTCCCTGCTCAACTACACACACACACACACACACACACACACACACACACACACACACACACACACACACACACACACACACACACACATTATTAAGGCGTTCCTTGAATTTGCATTCGCCTTAGTAAAGCATACGAATTCCGTATTGAGATAAGGACAATTTATGTCTTGAACGAAATGGGTTCCCTTCTCCGGTTCACAAATTTTGAACAGTCGTGCTGTTCGCATCTGGATTGCTTTCAACTTAGATCTTGCTTGTTTTCTGGGATTCGTTCTGTAATAAAAACTGATATTGTAGTTTATCAACAAACTAACTAAATATTCGTTTAAAAAATTCGGTTAATTTTGTAGTCAGACTGGTATGGAATGGCAGGACGAATGTATGAGACTAAACAACTTAATGGAAAAGAACCTGTTCTTTTTATGTAATGGCTTTATTATTATTGTTGTTATTATTATTATTATTATTTTATTATTATATTTTATGATTATTATTGTTATTATATTTTTATTTCATTATATTATTATTTTTTTTATTTTTTTTTATTTTATTATTATTATTATTATTATTATTATTATTATTATTAACAATAGGCCTAAATAGGGTATAATATTGTTATGTGGGATTGCAGCAAAGCTTTGATATAAAGAAATACAAACCAGTGCGAGTTGAAAAAGAACGAAAGTTTCAATTACTGTAGCTAACACATTTACACTAAATAAATAAAGCTTTTTCCTCAAATACAATATTCAAAACATATTATTTGTAGTTTACAATAGAAATAAAGTTTTTGGTAGAGATATTAAATGACAGTTATTAACAAATAATTTCGTAACAACGCGAGCTGGGGAAACAATGAATAGACCATCAACTAATAACATGAAACATCCCTGAGCAGCAAGTAAGTATTGCTTTAAAAATCTCGCATATATACACTAGTAGTCTATTCAATATAAAGCCAGGTGAACTACCAAACTTTGGAGTTATCTGTAACAGAAATAATCAAAGTGAAATCTTTTTTAATGATTTTTTTATAGTGTCTAGAGGAAATTAAAAAACGTTTTGGGTTCTCTCACCCTCAGAGGGTAAAAACAACCTTCAAATCCGGCAAAATTATTTTTTACTAAACTATTAGAAATAAATTGATGAAACTTTGTCCCATTATGTTTATGATATCGCTGATTACAGATTTTAAGTCACATTTATTTTACATATTCTAGAGGAGTCAAAAGAAGGAACTTGAAAAGGGTGAAATGTATAAAATAACGATGTTTTTTAACTTTTCTTACCGTCGAAAATTAATTTAAAGTCAAAAAAAAAGATAAGTAACGGTTATGATTTTCAAAATGTCCTTGCTACATTACGCACTATGGGGCTGACATCACCCCTAAACACCAGCAATTTCTTTTATAGACCTACTAAATTATTTGGAATAAATGTGTACAAAATACATACTTAGGTTTCCGAGGTCTCTGATGAAGAAAGTCAGGTCAAATATTATATAATACTGGTATATTAAAATGACTAATTTAATAGTGTAAATGGTTTTTTATGTTAATTCTTAGAAAAATCGACACAAATACTCATTTACTTGGACGCGTTCTTAACGTTTTGGAATGCATATTGAGCTACGAAGAATATATATTGCTTTAATATTCCAAACAAATACATTTTCTAGTTCAGCTTTATTAAATAATAATACTAGCAAAGGTCTAATTTTATGCATAGGTACCGCGTGGAAAATGAAAGGCAAACTTCTCATAACTCAGTAGGAGAGAATATTTTATGATGTCTTTAGCTCTGTCTGTCTGTCTGTCTGTCTGTCTCTCTCTCTCTCTCTCTCTCTCTCTCTCTCTCTCTCTCTCTCTCTCTCTCTCTCTCTCTCTCTCTCTCTCTCTCTCTCTCTCTCTCTCTTGATTTTCGTTTCACGCGCGTACTAGCTAAAATATTTGCCTTTATAGTGTAACTAAACCGTTTACGGGGTGCAAAAGACCGTTTAATTTGTTTTAAAATTTCAATAACTTTTAGTTTAGTTATTATTTTTATTGATTTATTTAATTCAATTCAATCTAGCATTGAATCCAATGTAAATAAATCCGATGAATGCACTGGACGTTAGTTAGCGAAGTCGTTTTCAACTTCGGTTAATTTATTTTAAGTTGTTATTCTTCCGTCGACTAGGCGAAATGGTGACGTAGATTCCTCGCTAAAAGCATAAATATATTGTAAGAATGATCACTTACTTGTGGTGAGTTTTGCCGATCTTGCAGGGTCGATGTAGCAATCTAATCTGTAGACTGACTTACCGTATTCAAATTCGCCGCTGCGTCGTGCTATCCAATAAGAGTCGTTCACCTATTCTGAAATCTAGTCTATTGAAATGAACTAACTGACTCCGTTTGCTCGAATAAAATAATTTATTCTGTTTAACACTCCTTTTTAATGATCTAAAGTATCATTAATTATTTTAATTCAAGTTTAAATAACATGAGTTGTTTGTTTTATAAAATTTGTCTCAGGGTGGTAAAACTGATTTACAATATCAGTGTATGGTTAGAATGCTTTTTGGTTAAAATAAGTTAATTCATATGTGGGTTCTTTTAGCATGCAGAATACCAAATTATTTACTAGAACTCTTATTCTACCGTTATTACGCAGTTTGAAGACGATTAAAACTCAATCATCTCTTAATAATTAACATTCAAAATTATAACCATGCCTGCTTTGGACCTATTAGGTTAACAAAATTATTAGTCAATCGACAATAAATTATTTAAAGAACGTTTGTTAACGTTAAAATAACTCCTGATAAAACATTTAAAATGTGAACAATAAAATAATAATTTGAAAGTGTTGTTAAATGGAACATCTGAATCATCATTTGACTCTACAAAAAGGAAATTGTATAGTTGTAAGTATTTATATAGCTTGACAACCTTAGTTTCTTATTCATAATAGACATAAACATTTAAATAATAATAGTAGTAGACTCTTCCTAAATTACAAAACATAAATAGCATTAGAATTTTTCATTAACCTTCGTTAATTGTTTCACACAGTTGACAATTCTCAATCGCTTATGAATGCTTGTTGGTTTGATCCATGTTTAGTAAACAACAACTTTAATCAGGTGTGGTTATATCACACTCAGTATTTATACATAATAAATGATGATTGTTTGCAAAATTCTTAAAAATAGAATATTCAAATTAAGTTGAGGATTGTCATTAGTACTGTTATTTGAATAATATTGATAATACACCTTAATCTACATACTTTATTTACACACATTATTAGAGTGTGGTTCGATTATATCGTCTTTCAAATTCTTAATTAATATTGAAAAAATCACTGTACTCCCTTTTTATAAATTAAATCCCGGAATTGCTATGGATTATACACTTAGCAATCCTTATTACGCACTGTTACACTTAAAACACCTTCAATACTAGTGTAGTTATTTTGGCACAAACTGAGGTTATGTTGCTTTGTTTACAACGGTGACGAGCACAAATTGTGTGAACACCTGTTTCTTAACGGTGTCGAGTAGCCGTCTGCCTTCCTCTGAATTTGATGATAAAGTCTCTCGAAAAAGCATCTCTCTCTGCCGTTCCGTCTTGTGATCGTTGTAAATTTGGCTAATTTCTTGGATCTGATTGGTTGACGATCTTTAATTTGATGCACATACCCCCTCCGCGCAATACTTTAATTGTTGTTATTAGCGTGGGGTGGCTGGTTTGGATATTATAAACATTTGCTCGATTTGACACAAATATCTTATAATTGTAATAACTTTCTTATTATGGCATAGATTTAAAATCTAAGCTTATCACTGTATTGGTAACACTTGGCTCTTTATTTTGAGTCCACTCATGGTGTGCTTCTGCTCATTATTAAGGGAGTTAATGTTTGAGATTATCACATTACACTATTCACTATTAATTGTACTTATTCTTAAACTAAAACTATTTAATGGTAATCATACCTCCTTGTGGGCATGCCTTCCAAGTCCTTCCACACTTCTCACTTATTTATTACTTATATCTAATGACAAGATACAGTGCTTATGCTATCATTGACTTAGCCTATGAGTCTATCAGTTGTATTTACAAATTATTTATAATAAAAGGTATCTGGGTAACTTCTGTATTACCCCAGTTGTAAACATTAAGTTGTTACAACTACTGTTAGTCTTTGTTTGTCTGGAATGTATTGTTATTCCTTGGTATTTTTGTCATTAATATGACCTCTATATGACACTATGAGGTGTACATTTATTTTAACTCTTATTTGGGATTCTATTGTCTTTTCAGACTATTATTTAGTTTGAATAGTTTACTAGTAGTAGCATATTGATAGTTAGTCTCGTGTTTTTAACACACTAGTCTTTTCCTTAGCGTATAGCATTGGATAATAGTAATTACACCTGGTGCCACATGACAGGTGTGCTTAATTATTCTTACTACACATTATGTCCTTGCTTATAATACTCTTATGCTATTATAATAGTGGTATTATATCTTACTTATGACATAGGTATTCGTCTGTTATTTCTATTTAGCATTACAATGTGGTTTTGTTTATGTTTCACATAGTGAATCTCATTTTGGCTGGTTTTGTTCACTTTCTTTACTTAAATTCTTATATAAAGATTGCTCTTGGTTATCTATATTGGTACTGGTAGAAAGCTTATTACTTCTACTTGATTTGGGGTACAAAATATTTTAGTTTTGGTATGTTTTACCTACTACTAAATATGAAATTAGGTGGACAGTACCTGTATTTTAGGTTATGTGGTTTTATTATTTGTAGCAACAATGGGTGTATTAAGTTGATACAAATTTACATTTTTTAACCTTGTTTTTTCAAGTCTAATGTTATTAATGACAACTGGTAATTCATTATTTAGTTCCTTTTTCTATCTTACATGATTTTTTTGATTACTTGACTAACAATTATTATTATTATTATTATGAGACAATTCTAATTCTTCCTTACATTACATTGATGCTGTGCATAACATGTCATTATGCTTTTATTTACAGCTTCTCTTAAGTTAACATTATTGTTACTTCCACTCTTTGTCTAATATAGGATGTCCTACTCATTTACAATATTATTAGTTGTATATGGGTCATCTAAGTTAGTCTGTTATCTTTTCAATCTGTAAGTTCTTCAGTTATTATTTATACGGGTAAGATGTTAATCTATAGTTGACTGGCTCTTGGAATCTATATTTTATGCCATGGTTGTTAGGTGTCTTTCTCGTAGTATGTTTCTTCCTTGTTTTCATTGGTTCCTTACTGACCGTAACTATTGGGTTGTTGGTTCCTGTGGTACAATCATTGTTTGCTGTATCTTCTTTCTTCTTATAATGTTATTATATTTGTTATTTACCATTCGTTTTTATTAACTCTTGTGTTGTGAGTTTATTCTTCTCGATGAGTTGCTCATGTAGTTTCATTCTTGGAATTTTGGATTAAACACTTGGTGTGTCTCGTTGACTCAATTATTATGACATGTGTTAACATTTTGGTTACTTAAATATTGGGCTCATATGTCTTGTTACAATAGTTCTGAGCGAGTGTGTTGCATCTGAATTTTTTACGTCTGTCCTCTCTCGTTTGTGTTTTATTTTGTAAAAACAGGAAACGATATAAACTAGATTTCTGCTTTACAAATCCAGCCTTATTTTATCGATATGCCTTAATTAGTTTGTCAGTATATAAAAACTTCTAAAGCAAAAATAAATCAGTACAAGTGTTAGTTACTTGCGTTTGTGTAAGCCTGTAAACAATAGACGCGAAGTCATTACATATTCTGTTTCATAGGCTATGAAACATTGTTTGGCCAGCGTTATCACAAGAAAGTGTGTGTGTGTGACATGTTACCACGACGGGGAGAATAAAAAAGATAGCAGAATCACATAAATTTCTGACATTTCTGGCAATTGGCATCGAAAGCAAAACAGTTCGAGGTAAGATAAGTCGTAAAAGTTGTTCAATATCTATTTCTGTCTACTAATTTATGTTTTGCTGTGATTTAATAAGTTTTTGTAAAAATTATGCATCGTGCACACGCGTTAGTTTTAGAGCTCAAGGATATACATTAATTATACCGTAGATTGGAGTGTACATTACAGTTGTTTCTAAATTCGGATATTACATAGTCTGACTGTAGTTAATTCAGTATTTATAAACAAAACTTGCTTGCAATAATAACCACAGTCGGTTAGAGCGTGACAGCCGTGATGAGACATTTTGAGAAATTATTTATTTAAATGCCGTAGTTGTCTTTAATTACCTGTATTATCCCATATATAATTTTCTATGAAAGATTCAAATGCAAGTAGGCCTATTTGTTTATTGTGATGCACATTTTCTTGAAACAATTTCGTTTAACATTATGAAAGCTGTTTTCTTTTTTTTAACAAAATTACTAGTTTTGTTTCTTGACACAGATGCTTTGTTAAATTCTGAACAGCTGATTTACACTATGACTTGAGTCGTAGCCTAAATCATAGTCTACTAGTATTTACATGTGTTATATTAAATGTCTTATTAGAAAGTTTACAACGAGTTATTGAATATTTAGCCTAAACTTTTAAAGTGAATATCGTATATTGAATTAATTTGTACTAGTTCATATGTTAATAAATAATTATTGTTTTTATATTTGAAAATATGAACGATTCTCGATGTTCATATTTTTATTTTATGGTATATTTAATTATTTTTTTAAAATATTTTAATTTCAATATTTTCGTGAATTATTTATCTAGTGTGTGGCTAAATTTCATTCTAATATTGAAACCCCCCCCCCAACACACCAACATATATGAAGTTTGATATAGGCACTATATAATATGTTTCAACCTTTTAATTAATACTTCATGACCAATATTTGGTTACTGCACAAACATTGAAGGTATTTCTGGTGTGTACGTAATTTGATAAACTTACGTAAAATATCAGAAAAACCTCCTAACAACGTAAGTAACCGAAAGGATGTCGTACTGTGAGAGTACGTTTTGATTTCGATGACCTAAAGAACTGTTTTCTCAAGCTGACACGATCTGTCTGACGATTCAACGTCTCTTTGCTGTTAGGCAAGTTTGTTACCAAAGCACATCGTCATGCCAGATTAAGCTATTACCAAGTTAATCTTATACAAATTCCCCGTATTTAGCGTACTCTAGATAGATACTGCTAAAAAATATAATTAGTTTATATAGGATGGATGTTTATTTGTATTTTAATAAATTGATGAAATAAGCCATTTATTGGACTTTCTAAAAAGCACTTTCTCCAAGCTCTTGGAGATGGACTTTCTAAAAGCCAAATCTGGTGTGGACTGGAAATTACAGAGGGTTATGCAAGTTAAACTCAGCACTTTAGAAATATTGAAACAACTAAACTTTGCTTACTTTCCGCGACACAAACAGAGATTAAAAGAAGGTAAGTTACTGAAACATGTAGTAAACTGAATTTACACTACGGATGAGAGATTTGGACGTAGAAGAGACTCGAAGGAAGTTGAAGACGTAAAGGTGACAACGTTAAGATAAAAGGAATTAGAAGAAACATTACTCGTTTTGTATATTACCTTTGGACTATTTATGTTGCAACTTCTTCGCACAACCTCTCGAGAAATATTAGGCTTGCCAATTTATAAATTTCTGATGGTCTAACACTTATCAACTAAAACACAGTTAAAAATTAACAAAGCATACAAATAAACGCACATACAAACACACACACGTTTTACCTTACGTTGAATGAAGCTTTAATTAAACAGACTATTGAAAATGTTTTTAGTCTCGTAACAGACAAGAGTGATAAGAACGGTACAATCTGACATCTGGATCTTTAAGAAAACAGTTGTATTGCTATTGAATGGTCAAAATATAGTACCGTGTCATTTCAGTTGTCAATTTTAACAGCTGTCAGTTTTTCGGTTGCACAAAAGAAACAGCATACCAAGACATGTGAATCACCAATAAGAGAAACGACTGATTATTAACCACGTTTTGTCTAAAAACATCTTTGTTTTAGTTCTTGTTTTTTTTTTGACGGAAAACGTTTTACACCATGGGTCCGGTGTGGGGGGACCCTATGAGAAAGTCGATGTTACGATTTTGTATATACCAAACAAACTTTAATATCTTTGAAACTATAATCCATTTTGAATAAGCAATACACGATTCAAAAGAACAAAGATGAAAGAATATCATGGGATATTAATATTGAGCGCGTGACGTCACACGCTATCACAAGATGGCCGCCACGTTGGAGTGGAAAATCACTGGTTCGCTGCGCGGAAAAATTAGTATAGCTCGGGAACGCGTATGGTAGGACGTTATTTAAGGTGCCGTTTTATAAAGCTCCGCAATTACTATAAAATGAAGCATTAATAGTAATAATAGTGGAAAAAATCAATAAATAATACAGTGACACATTTTTGGACTTGGACAAATTTTCCTTAAAATTTCAAAAATTACGAAATATCTTTAATAATAAGGTAAATTCCTATCGTAAACGCTTACAAGATATAAAAAAATGAATGAGGAATTCAAAAAGGCTCCTATGACAGCAGCAGAACGAATGCGGAGGATGAGGCAGCGTCGAAAAGTCGAGGCGAGCACTAGTTGCGCAGACGCCGCAACGCCAAACGCCAATTCACAAACAACGAATGTCGACAGTGAGATAGAACGGATGCTACGAAATACAAGCAAGTGAGACGTTTGAGAGTCGAGATTAAGCGTTTATAGTCCATTGGCGTCTGGCGACGGAGCACTTTGAAGAGTCGTTCTGCGGCAACAAGTTGAGTTTTGTTTGTGGAGTTTCTGATCGTATATGGTTCCGAAATGATTTAAAACGACCCAATGCACATAATATGTTGCAATTCTTACAACAAGAATTCATAGATGAAGACCTCCAACAGTTAACGTTGTGCTGAAACCGCTGGACATCTGCAACAAATAAAATAAAAGACATGTAAATTTGTTCATTTCTTTTTTACCAAACCTACAAACACCCTGTCGCAGCAAGACCGCCAGGGTAAGACGTTTTCCGCTAGAAAACTCAGTGGTAGTGACCCCGACGGCGTCAGCATCATAATCATCATCGCCGTCGTCATCGCCGTCGTCGTCATCATCATCATCATCATCAGCTTCATCATCATCTTCTTGTTCGCATCGTTGTTGTTGTTGTTGCTCTTCTTCTTCTTCTTCTTCTTCTTCTTCTTCTTCTTCTTCTTCTTCTTCTTCTTCTTCTTCTTCTTCTTCTTCTTCTTCTTCTTCTTCTTCTTCTTCTTCTTCTTTTTCATCATTATCGTCTTCGTCGTCGCCATCATCATCATTATCACCACCACCATCATCATCATCATCATCATCATCATCGTCACAATTATTTTCCGAAACCATTAGTTCCACCATCTCTTGTCTCGCCTAACGGGAGTGTAACTCTCATCACACAATTCTGCGGAGAGAACTCATGGTTCCAGATGAGCTGTATGGTTGTGTGATTTCTCTTGTAGATGTAGCGTTATTACTGATTGAGTCCCATCTGTTTGAATAAGACTGCTGTATTGCTTTCATAGTAGGTAGGCGAAGTTGGATTAACCCTTTCTCCAACCGAACAAACAGCACAGCAACACGATCGAACGGCATGCAAAATAAACGATTTTTCACCAGTCTAATTTACCCCACCGTCGTAATTGAGGCCTACAGCTGAACATTTTCTTTGATTTGTTAAAACAAATAAACCCATTGTTTATTAAGCCGCCTGTTTACTATTTACTATTTCTGTACTTTTTTTGTTTTTTTGGTTAGCGTGGCCTGTCCTTTCATCTTGAGCTAAACTTTTCAACTAAAACTGCGGCCCCAGACATCAGACGTACGGCCCCAGACGAAGTAGATGTAGATGTATTTACCAACTTCTGTAGTAGTTGTTGGGAAGTTTTCCCTTCTCAGCAGCGTCCTACTAGTGTTAGACCAAGGCAGTACTATTTTACATATTTGAATTTCTGATTTTTTTTTCCAGAATTTTGAGATTAATCAATAGGTCGCGGAAAACCAAAGTAAGCCAAACATAAACGCTTGTATTCAAAAAGTGTATTAAACACATAAATAGTTACAACTGTAGTCTCACACGCTGGTCTGTTAATAGAATCGCTCTAATGTCACCAGTTATTCATAAATAATATCGGTACCTATGTAAAGCACTTGCTCATTGTGCAATATTTCTGATGTTCTATTTGTAGCTCTACGGCATCAAATTATTTGCGGATACGTTATTGTCCCACTATACCAACATTGTCACAGCGAAGGCTAGTAGTTTGGTTAGTTTCCTAAAGTTTTGTTCTGTTACTTCAAACAACATACAGCCGTCAAATCCCCTCCTTATTGACTACAGCGAGATTTGTGCTTTCATCCACTTGCAGCATTTTCTCGTACGGCATACAAAGGAAAACAATGAACTTAGAAAAAAAAAATAATATAAAGCGAGAGGTGGGGCAGAAAATGGTTACGGTATTTCAGTACGCTTGATAGTTTGTATAGAAATTCAATTTGACTTGCTAGAAACGGAGTGGAGAGTCTGGCTATCGGTTCCCTTTCTGTGTTGTCTCATCACATCCACAAAAGCGGGTAATGCTCCGATATTCTCTGCCAACATTTTACATAGTCTGGCTGGATGTTGGAACCGGAATATTTTTCTAGCTACTTGCAAGAAGTTTTAAAAATATATGTCGAAGAACATGTATAAAATTTAGCTTTACTCTTATAATGTTAATAACACATTTACTTAAACACTTTATTTTTAAACTCGTCTGTCAGCAACTTGGAACCGGAAAAAATGCCTGGAAAGTGTACTTTTAATTTATTAGTTTATCAAATTTAATATATCAAAAAATCAGACATACTGCTATAATGTTTATATTCATATTTTAATCCTTCGAGGGCTTGAGGGCGGGAAGAGAACCAATAGGTCTTGATTTATAGCTAGTTTTAACAATGACTACGAACACATAATTGTTAACATGTCAGTACCATCCAAACTGACGAGACCGCGTCTGGTTCCTGCTGACGTTTGCACACTGCGTATAACGTTATTTGTATCTGTGTCTCCGAATTTTTGTGGTCGGTGGAAACAAAACACAAGATATTGACATTCCTAAGCACAGTATATTGGCATTCCAACACTAGATATTTGGCAGTGTTGCCAACGACAACCGTCAGTATTTGTGCAAACAAAGCTATAATTTTGTTGTCTAGTTTTGTATTTGATAAAGCTTCGCTCTCAAACAGCACAACAGACTCGTGACGCGTGATGCTTCGAAACTCTAGTTTTTACATCTTTGTAACAGAGCTGAAGAAAAAATTTCTATATTAAATTAAATACGTATTATCAAAACAAAAATAATTTCTTCCTGTGTTGTAAACAAAATGATAACTCTCTGAGCTATTTTAAACGAAATGGCGGACTGGACGGCATCATTTGCTTTCCAAATGTTTCTTTAAAATCATGAAGAACGTGGCGTTCATATAATATATTTATAGAAGGCATAGAGAATACATGAAATATTAAAAATAATTCAAACTAAAATAACATATCACGGGACAAGTAAGACACACACACACATATATATATATATTATAACGATTCATATTAGCGTCCTATCTGAGCGTTATATGAAAGTACCTGACGGAGGGAGTAGAGCAGCGTAAGCAAGAGAGAGAGCGTACAATCGCAGCCATCTCACTCTAACCTCGTCACAGCGACATCAGATACCGGTACAAACATGAAATTTTACTCAATACAAATTATCAGCTCAACCTATGATAACTTAAAAACTAGAAAATATACGGCAATTCTGAAAACAGCATTGTATTCAGCAAGTAAAGCTTTATAAGTAGCCGCAATCTCAGTTAATATAATTAACAATTGAAGAAGTTATACGGAAGACGTACGCCAAAAGGAATAACGAGAGAATTATGCTACGTAGGAATTAGGTGTTTTCACACTCACACAGATAAAGACCTAAGCAACAATATTCTGTGGTCAGATCTTTGAAAACACGTTTGCAAATACCTGTAATCAATCGATTTGCAAATACAGGAAGTACGTTTTTAACTAGAAATTCTCTGCAGTTTCAAACCTGTCAAGGGGTGTTTTGTCGACCTGTTCGAGATTGTCGAAACTGGAAAAACTCATGATTTATTTGAACAAACAATCAGCATCCAGTATTTAAAACTGACGCCAACTCAAAGCGAGGGGTAGCATCACTCTTCGTTCGGATCTTCAATGCGCTAGTCGTGTATAAATAACGTACAGAAATTTTTCAAATCACGCAACAGTGTAATTAAGTTCAAATTCGAGAAGTAGTCCGGAGTGTAGATGAACTAATACCGTTCAACAACTCTCGCTGCGTAAAACAACGTTAATTAATTAAATTATTAATTAATTAATCATCAGCCGTGAAGGACCTGTGCGACAGAAGGCTACAGCATCTGTAATTTCCAGGGCATCTTCTACAGCATTGATCAACATCAATTCTTCTGTGCAAAACCATCAAAAGGAGGACCTCTACGGATTCCTATCTTCGGTTAACGCATCAAACAGTAAAAAATAGATTCATTGATCAATGAAATAAGCACTAAACAAATAATAAAAGCAATAAACAATTTTTAAAAGACACTAAGAAATTCACACTTTGTATTTTAATTATAAGATTAGCTCTAACATAGTATAGGAGTGTTGAAAGGAAAGTGAGGTGTAGTATTGGACGTGCAAATTATTGCAGACCTGTTCTTTAGCACTGGTTTGGGAGATAGCAATCTCTTAATTAAACCAGATAAGAGCCATAGGTCGTTTGAAAGTCTTAATCGTTACTTTTCACACTCACTCAGTAATTATAAGTGTTAGGGTAGAAATAAGTCCTACCATTAGCATTTACAAGTTTAAAAATAATTGATTAAAACGTTAATTAAAATAATCAAGCAAATATTAAGGTGTTATTTGTAACGATTCCCCTTGAAAACCACAATCACTGAACGAATCCTGAGAAAGAGTGTCTCCATGCGCTGAGCTAAGCTGAAACCGTGTCATTTGTATCTGGGATTTGTTCTGGCGCCCAGGTAAAGTAATATCACGGGTAAGTAACATTTTATCTAACATACAAATATTAGATAATTGTGTTAGATGAAAGGGAGCGTCGTTATATATATATATATATATATATATATATATATATATATATATAGGGTATATTGTAACAAAACCGTGCTTGGGAAAGTCATCAATAAGAGATATTAGTGCTATAACACATTCCCTGACGATCATAGACAAGTTGTGAATTGATTTTATTCCTTTCTTGTAAATTAGATGTAAGCTTTGATTTAAGATATAGCTAAAAAAATGAATCGTGTCAAAATACCCATATTTGTATGCTTTATCGTGTCTAGTGCTATGTTAGTGCGCGAGTGAGCGGGTGCGCGTGTGATTCACATTTTATTGAATAACTTCATTAATAATTAACATTTATGCATGCAACTTGGACAGAGTATGCACCGTATTGTAAGCTAAGTTTGTAATATATCCAATATTGCAGAACTGTAATTTTTAATATGTTTTTTTTAATGAAATTAATTCTTCTTTTAACTCGTTATCCGCAAGGGAGTAATAAAAATTGTAAATTAAATCTAGACAGGTCTTTGCAGTCTTTGACATAGTTTTAACTCGAAGTCTGTCTATCATGATGAAAATCTATGACATATATAAGATTTCAACCAATCAGAAATTCCAAAATTTATTCGAGTCGGTCTTTTGCGGAAACCACATTGGACAGTTTGCTTCAAGGGCTCGTCTAGTACTGACTGTCGCGAGTTTTTCGTGTCAGGACGTAGATCTTAGGCATACGTTTTGAGTTTCTCGTATCTAGAATCGCAGAACTCAAATCATAACATGACTTAAATAGATCAATATTAGTGCTTTTCGCTTAAGTGGAAGATTTTTTCCGCTTAGGACAGCAATATCCATAAGAGTATTTCTGATTGATGCGAGAACACTTGAAGAGTCTGGACTGTGTAAGCATAATACACAGATCTATTTAATTACCCGTATACGAAAACCCTGAGATTAATTAATAAACAATAACAGATAGATAACCGCGGCGTGTGTGTGAAACGTCAGTGTCAGCTACGCCAAGGTCAACGGGCAGCGGATCATCAACAGCTGATCGACGGACATCGACGTTAGTTGTGGAATTCGACACCCAAGTAAACTAACAGTTGTAAAAAAAGAATCAGTAAACTCTTTATTTAAAAGGTTAAATAATTAAATAAATAATTTTATGTTGGGAAACTTAATAAGAGAATTATAAATTTAGTTAGTTAATAAATTTCCTAACTCCAGAAATATAATCTGTGTTTATATTATCATTATATCCATCTATGCAATATTTATTTTGATGCGCTGCAATGTATATGGGTCATAAGCAAGCTGCAATGTATACGGGTCAAAAGGAAGCTGCAATGTATATGGGTCATAAGCAAGCTGCAATGTATGTGGGTCATCAGCAAGCTGCAATGTATATGGGTCATAAGCAAGCTGCAATGTATATGGGTCATAAGAAATGTATATGGGTCATAAGCAAGCTGCAATGTATATGGGTCATAAGTAAAATTCAAATAAAATTATAACACGAAGGTTTTATGTCTAAAAAAACTAACCCTTACAGGAATTATCTCAAAGTAGACCGAAAAATTTAAACAATTTTCAAATCGTTTGAATGCAACGTTCAATAAGGTTGAGGAGATGAATATTAAGGGCTTGGTATATTTGAATAAAGTAAATAATAATGGATTTATTTTGTGCCATTGTTATGACTTTGATGAAGGGCAGGCTTGAGGTGGTATACGGTATGGAAGGAAAACATTCCTTGACTCTCCCTCATGGCAGGCGCGGATTCAAGGGGGGGTAGGGGCGGCCCCCCCCAAAGCCATGGAGAACAGAATTTTTTATGCCAGAAATTTTTAAACGCACAGTTACATTAAAAACGACAAGGGAATACAAACTACAAAGTACAAGTGTAACAGAAGACAGGCGATCTTATACCCTAAAACCCGGGGCGAAGCGAGTTCCTCCTACGTATGCACGCGAGCATAACCGAAGACAGTCGATCAGTATCAGTCAGTACTGGCCTCGAAAAGTATGATTTTACCTTCCCCACCTTCTCATTTCGTCATTTTTGCGACTTTTTGCTTGAAACATTTTTATATTATTCTTTGATTAATATTGAATGCCGTTAACATAACTTTTGAGTTTTAATTAATTGTTAAATAATACATTTATGCAAAAAACAATTTAACAACTAGGCGGCGCCACATTTGCGGTACAGACACAGTTTATACAGTTGCGACACTTCTTATGGGATAAGTGTCCGCTCCCGCCGCCATGTTCGATCATGCGCAGTAGAAAAATGTGGACGCTTTCAGTTCAGAGTATGGAGTGTCGCAGGTGTATAAACTGTGGTACAGAGCACGCTTAATTATTCACCACAACTATAGTTGATTTTTGTCTCTACGTTTGCATAGTTCATTAATAGTTCGAGTCTGTTATTACTCTTCATCGTCAACTGTATCATGGTAAGTGACATTTGAAATCATACTAATTAAGCTGTGAGACTCGCGCCTATGAGATTTTCTCTCACGTTCCGACGTAAAGAGCGATTTTTTAGTTCACAATTATAAATGACGATCGTCGCACTCTCTAGCTGAGTTTTATGACCTTCACTAGAGCTGGTAACAGTATCAGTGATATTAGGTGCATTTCAGCTGTGCCAGTGGTATTTTGTCAGCTTACGTCGTCTAGTGTGAGAGATATTCTCATTGCGCGAGTTCTCGAGTTCATTTTTGTGTACATTGTTTTATTACATGTATGTTTCGATTTTTTAAAAATTTTATAAATTACTACTTTTTTTTAATTTTCTGTTATTTGAATTTTAGTTAAAGCAAACTTTTTTGTATAAGTGTGCAGTTTATTACATTATTTTGAGTTTTAAAAGTCACTAACGTTTAGCGTTAAGTGTAAGCTAATAAACACATAATTATTTGGAATGTTTATTAATTAACTTTTTTATTGAAAATTAAAATTGTACAACTTCCAAATTGCGTTTTAAAATACTTTATAAAATGTCCGTCAAGTAATATTTTTTTTCCAGGTTCTTCCGGCGGTAAAAAGCGCCCTGCCAGAACGATAGATTCCTTTTTTCATCCAGTACCTCTTAAACTCGCGAAGTCTGGAACCATTGACGAAACAAATCCGTCACAGGATATTGAGGATCATTCTAAAAATTCAGCGGAAGGAAATTATAGTACCGGCACGTCTCTTGAATCTTCACCCGGACCATCAACATCATCTCAAATACCGATAAGTGAAGCAGACATCACAACTTTCCAAAATGATATAGCCATCTTCATAGGTAAACCTATCGATGACCATACTAAATGTCGGCTTTTAGAATCACCTTGGCAGCCTCCAGAAAATTACCAATTCCCTTTCTCAGTGCATAAAAAGGGAGGTACGTACGAAAGAAGATTTTTTAGACGTGATCATTTGTTAAAATATCCCTGGCTAGTGATTTCGCCTAGTGAAAAGGGGTTGTACTGTAAATATTGTACCTTATTCGCAACCGGTCATTTCGGAGGATATACAAAAAGTGTAGCTCTTCAAAAGCTTGTGACAAAACCATTACAGTCATTTTCAAAACTTCTAGGCCAGGATAGCGCTCTTGACGTTCATAATAATAACTTATACCATCGTCAAGCTGCAACATCAGCGACACAGTTTTTACGCTCTTATCATAATCCGGAAAAAGAAATTATCAACCAAATCAGTTCTCACAGATTGGTGCAAATAAAAGAAAACAGAGAAAGACTAAAGCCCATTATAAAACTCTGATATTTCTTGGGCGACAAAATATTCCCTTAAGAGGACATAGAGATGAAGGAAACATAAATCTATCATTTGAAGTATATGAAGCCTCGTATGAAAGTCCAATAAATCAAGGAAACTTTAAGGAGCTCCTTCGTTTTAGAGTTGACGCTGGCGATAAAACCCTAGAAAATCATTTAAACACAGCCAACTCCAGAGCAACGTATATAAGCAAAACTACACAAAATGATTTGATCGAGTGTATCAGAGATGAAATATTATCAACAATACTACAAAGAATAAGAAAAAGCAAATTGTACAGCATCATGTTCGACGAGACAACAGATGTAGCTCATATCTCGCAGCTAAATTTGATAATACGTTACGTCAACGAAGGATGTGTGAGGGAGGATTTTATTAAATTTACAGATGCTTATAAATATTTACAAGATGAATACAATGAAGTGGGAAGTGTAAACGAACCTGTGTTATCGGGAGAATATCTCGAGTAAATTGTCACAAACATTCTAAAAGAATTTGACCTCGACCTAAGCAACTGTGTCGGGATCGGCACTGATGGATGTAACGTAATAGTCTCCGAAGCCACTGGGAATGTAAACGAAATACAGAAGGAAACCAAAAATGCCGTAAGATGCCCATGTTATAATCACGCGCTCAATTTATCAATTTCCAAATCATCATGTGTTCAGAGTGTAAGAAACTCTATTGGGGTTATGAAACAAACTATATCATTTTTTAGAGCATCTGCCAAAAGGAATGTCGTTTTGAAAAATGTATTGGGAGGACAAGTGTCTACATTAAGTGAAACGAGGTGGGTGGAGAGACACACAACAGTGCTACAGTTTCGCGCAGACCTCCAAAAAATAGTTCAAGCATTAGAAATAATTTCACAATGGCAAGAATTGGAAACGGCATCAAAAGCAAGATCACTCGTTGCTGCTCTCTCTGAGAGTGAATTCATTATCAGTATAGTTAGCCTGAGTGATGTTCTATCAATTACGCTTCCTCTGAGCCGTTATTTACAAAAGGAGGAAGTAAATTTGGACAGAGCAAGTGAATTTGTACAGAGTACAATAAAATCTTTGGATGAAAAAAGAATTAATTGTGAAAAACAATTTGACGTTTTATTCAAAGAGTGCCAAGAGATTGCTCTTTCTTTGGGCAAAGAAATAAAGATGCCCCAGTTGGTTGGGCGTCAGAAGCACAGATCAAACCCTCCTGTGAGTATGAGTCAGCAAGATGATTATTATAGAATATCAGTTTATATACCAATAACAGAATCTATTACGCAAGATCTGAAGGTGCGTTTTTCACAAGAATCGTTACAAATCTATGGCTTGACAACTTTAATACGCAAAATGATTGTATCAGAAGATCTGACTGATGAGAACAACAAGAGGGCAATATTAAAGAGATTACTAAATTGCATTGCTCAGTTTGGCTCTACTTTTGACATTAACATCGCTGCAGGTGAACAGCAAATCACGTGTGAACTTCTCATGTGGAAAAACATATATGAATATAACAAAGACAACATTCCTCGAAATGCAATCCTAAGTTACAATGCATGTGACGAAGATGTATTGCCTATAATTAAAAGACTTCTCCACGTTTTGGTGGTTCTTCCAGCTAGTGTGACATGTGCTGAACGATCGTTCTCGACCCTCAGAAGGCTGAAAACGTTGATATGATCCCGTATTGGAGAAGAACGTTTAACAGGATTAGCTCTAATGAACATTCATAGAGACATTGATATTGACGTCGAGAAAGTTATAGATCGGTATTCAAGAAAATCTCATCGACGATTAGATTTGTAGTTTAAAGAATCAAGTTTCTTTAACCAAAACAAATTAATTTTTAGTCATTTTAACTTATTAATAAAATACTTTTCAGTGGTTTATTTGAGACATTGAGTCCTTTGTCCTTTAGTCATAATTAGTAATATGATAAAACTAGCAAGTTTTGCGATTTATTATACATGGTTAATTAACCTCAATTAAACTATGGTTATCTTCAGTATACACATTTATATAATGTAAATTATATAAATATAATAGATCTACGTGTGTGTGTGTGTGTGTGTGTGCGCGCGCGCGTGTGTGGCCATCCTATCATTTTATGATTCGCCCCCCCCCAAAAAATCAAACTCTGGATCCGCGCCTGCCTCATGGGTTCTGTCCACCTTAGTAAACTGTTTTAGTGTTGGATGTTTTGATATATAATTTAGTTATTATTATTATTATTACTATATAAGTTAACTAAATTATATTATATTATTATAAAATATATTATATTAAGTTAAAAATATTTAAATGAAATTAGTTAATCAATTAATAGACTCATAAGGAACTGGCTACATAGACAATAGGTTACTGTCTTCAGGCTAAACTAAGACATAAAACGTAATGATAAAGCACAAATAACTTCACCTTCAGTAATTCAGCGCAAAACACTGCTAAGTAGATTAACTAAGGAAAGACAATAACTAAATAAACACTGGAATAAACGGTTAAATGATATTATTTCTCCAACTCACGAGAATTCTCAACTTCTCGTCAAAGGATGTCTACGAAATTTCATTTTGTTGCTCCAAGAAAACTAACTAAACTCCCGTACTCCCGCAGAACAAAACTTAAATGTTCTTGTTCTGAGATTAAAAGTTGCTTTCTAGAAATACAACTGCGTGTGAGAAAGTTTTTGCAACTAATGAAGTAAGCTCTGTAAAAAAAAAGTTTCTCATTTCCTGATTTCCAAAACTTTTACGCAAGTAAATAATATTTATTTAAACTTTATTTGAATTATACATGAAACTTTGTGCTAAATATATGGTATTACACACTTTTTTTTCTAAATTAAATTATTACGTCTCCTTTGGATTTGTACTTTTAGTTGTCTTGATTATTCATCTCTTCTTTCACAGCACTAACACTTATCTAAAAATGAACTTTTTCTTGTGAAACTTACTGTTTTTCGTTGAACGCGTTTCGGCGTACGTATCCGCCTTCTTCAGCTTTGAGCCAGACTGGCCAAACTATCATTTTTAGATAAGTGTTGTACTTTTATTTGATGTAGGCCTACTGTTTATTGTGTTAGTTATCCTTAGCTGACGTATAGGTTTGGAGTTCTTCACAAAATATTTTATCAAAGATTTTTAACGTTATAGTAAAATAAGGAAGGTTAGCAGAAATGAAACAAACTGTAATTATGTCTGAGGGGCTGTTAAGTTGTGGGTCTGATAGGGAAAGAGATGTGGCAGGTTACTGCTGCTGTTTAGAATTTAGCTGGATATAAACTAGACATATTCCAAGGGAGAGAAATTTAAGAAAATAAAAGAAAGGGTTCAATCATTGCCATATTTATACTTGCAGATGATATCTTTCCTGTGACTGAAAGTGAAACTGATCTATAAGACCTACTTACTATGAAATGGTAATTTATCCCTGAGCAAGGATAAAACAGAAGTAATTGTAATTTGACAGATAAAATTATGTTCAACTGAGTGGTGTAAATTTGAGGCTACTGAAGGCTTTAAATCTTGTACAGCTGGAGCTCTATAGGTTGATAACTACTGAAGCTAGAATAACGCAGCTAAAAATATTTTTTAAGTGGCCGCTAACCTCAAAATTTATTGGGCTCAAAACAAGGAAAACCTCATGAATCCTTTTGGGTGTAGCGTGGCTCTACATGGCTATGGATTAGATCCTTGTGAAGACAAGTAAAGATTATGGTTTTTTTAGAAATGTAGACGAGTGAAATGTAGCGGACTATTGTAAAATAATGTAATTAGTTTTTAAAGTAATTTTTAATAAAGTAATTAAATTAATCAATTTTCTAGAAAATACATGAAGAATAAAGATTGTGGAGAAGTCTCACAATATATAGTGGGATCCCATAATCTGTTGTGTATTGAAAGCACTCAATGAAGCAATAGTCATGTTACAACTAAGAAAATTTAGAGAAATGAATATCACCTAACTAGTTTATTTAATGCTGTGACTCAAGTGTGGAAAAAATACGTAAGATGTTTTGCGATAATGTTATAATTACAATAAGTCTGGCTACATTTTGGTATCGACTGTCATTAGTGCAGTGTAAGGTTGTAATTAATTCAGTAGTCCAATAATTATTCTTCCTGTTGACACTTAGTTTATGGAATATGCTTGTAATCAATTTAAATTTAAATGTTAAATGTAAATTATTTTATTCGAAATAATTGTCAGGAGTAAGTTTTTAAAGCGATATGAAGCAATTAATTTGGGTTTACTTAGTTTTTACAAAATCTGGTTAGTGACTATAAGAGTACTGCTTAATATCAATATAAAAATTTAATTTCTAATGTCTGTTGAGAACGTTTTGCTTTTACATGGTTTTGCTTGCTATCAGGGGTTTAGGATTTTGCAGTTAAATTTAATCTGCAGCAATGCTAAATTAACACATCTCCATGTAGTTTCTCAAGTTTCTAAAGAAAGAGGTATTTCGCATCACGATGCTTTTCTTTATTTTAATTTTTTATTTATGATTATGTCAATATATAATATCGTTCTCCGGTCATTAGGTGGCGAAAGTATTTTTTACAGTAATCGCTGTCCCTTCTCCTTTAACAAACGTACGGATGACCTCAAAATTATGTTTTAAATTACATAAAAGTAATTTTTGTAATTTATACCTATAAAATTATATAATTACTATATATAAGTTTATTATAAATTTTCTAAGCAATATTTCTAAACATTATGAAAAAGGCAAAAGTGAAGTGTCCTACAAATCTTTTTGGTGTAATATTTATGTAAAATTTCATGTAAGTATTGTGTAATCCTAAATAACATATAGTACTAGCATACACTTTGCTAGCCCAACTTTGTAGCCCATGTTGATAAAACTTTTAAAACGTTCAATTAGAAAACTTTTTATACTGTTCAATGAACGAATTATAAAATATTGTGAAATGTAAATTAATTATATGAATGACGACTACTAATGAGTCAGTGAGTCTACGAGACAGAATCGTGTACATACGCACAAAACCCATTGAAAACATTGTATTCCACGACCTAATCGGGTGCCAAACTCGTGTTCTCTGAGGATAGACGGATCACTAAAACATCTCTTTTCCTCATAATTACATTATTAGAACAAACAGTATGTAACGTATATTGAATAAAGTCTAGGCAGAATCGATCAGTTAGCAATGTAATCGAAGCAGAATCTGAGGAATCCGGTCACTTGTCCACAAATAAAGTAACATTTTAGCAGTTAGTACATGAACTTTCAAAATAATATTTTTGTCCGTAAAACCCTTGGTTAATTGTCAACTCCGGCCAGTTATCGTTCTGAATAATTGTTTTTGGTGGTTTACAAATAAACTATTATAAGACTATAGCGGATCCAACACTGTGGGTCAACAAATATCGTGAAGATCGCACACAGGCTGTGTAGATTAGATTTCTTCACAGTGGAGGGTTGCAGAATGCGAATCAATTAGGAATTAGTAACAAAAATCAGGACGAATTGATTACATTTAGCAGGCATAGTAAAAATATAGAATATAACGATAGTTTACTTAAACATTTGGATTCAATGAACACTGTCAGGCAATGAACACTGGAATCCAGGTACAAAAAATCTTGGGTACCCGAGAAACCATGGGTATTGTGATGGACAGTCAGCTCAGCACACATCAGACACAGAACAAGAAGAAAGAAAAACGTCAAATCAGTTAACTGAAGCCAAAATTATGGTGGACACGTAATAACTTCCTCAATTCGTGAAGTCTGGGTATAATTTCTACCGAGTTTTCTTCTCAAACAGTTGTACTGATCAGTTCTTACAGAAACTGAAAATGTTGTGTTGACCATAGAGGTTATATACGGAGACTCCACAACTTAGACTCAAAGCAAAAGACATGACTTTTTCTGAGTAGAGTACGTACATTGGGGACCTTGTGTTTCAATATACTAAACAGTTTTATCATGATGCATAGAAAAACATATGTTATGTTGAGCACCAACAATGATAAATTCTCGAGTTAGTAAGAAATATTAAAGGCGTTTGATGTCACACTTCCACTGGACGAATGTGACCCACCTTTGCATGTGGCGTACTCGAAAGCCTTTAGGCTCATTTCTTGTTTGTACGTACGCGCGTTGACGTGATGAAAAATAAACACAACCACAGAAAATGTAAATGTTGTTTTGGCTGTAACCAAAATAAATCTTTTCTCTTATTTTACAGAAAAACAGGGTCTCCCACTCACACGCGGACACAAACACAGAATTTCTGGCTTCAAAGCAAACACTCCCAATATAAGTATCAAAAATAATTTGATTGAAACTGAGTTTCTGTTGTTTCTTGTTATCATAGCTGTCAATATAAACACAAACATAAATAAATTACGATATATATATATATATATATTCTATATATTTATAAGATATTTGTTAGGTTTGGAGCTAGTTAATTTCTACAAAGATTGTCTTGTCACGTGTTTTAGACTTAAGCTTGCCGTGTTGACAGGTTTACTTTAACACTGATGGTCTTAATATACTTTTACGTTAAATCGTAATCTCGTGGTGTGCACCAGAAAAGTGTATGCGGTAGAGTTTGTTTGTATCAAACTGTGACTTTTCCGTTGCTTACGTATTAACAATCCACGTATAAGAAAGTAGGCATATATTTTTTTAATAAAATAAAATAATAGAAAACAGGTTATTTAAAATATAAAAATGCATATTCTAAGCAATTTGTTTGGACATAGCCACAAGTAGAGGCAACATTTTCTTTCTTTTACGCAAGATAAAATACAAGAAAAGAGATCTTTAATAAAACTGGAGGGTAATCGAGGTTTTAGTATAAAGACCTTGTAAAGAAAGTGACTTGCTATAGTAAAACATGACACTACATAATGAGAAATACGCAATACTGGAAGCCCCAACCTCCGCTATCACTTCCGAAATCGTTTTACAAACACTTGATAAAGAAATAATAAATATAATAAAATTGAACGACCCATTAAGATGCTACTTTAAATACGTTGATGACACTCTATATATATATATATATATCCCAAAATAAGGGCATTAACATTTCCAATCTATTAAATTCAATTAAAAATTTACATGGAGTTTACAAAATAGAATGTCCAGATTGCAATAAATTTTACGTAGGCCAAACAAAAAAATGTCCAAGAGATTAATTAAACGTCGCAATGCGTTTTTAAAACCTAATATTTACAAGTATAATTTAGCCACACACTGTTTAAATAAAAAACATACCATTCCAGAAATTAAGAATGTCAAATTAATAAAAAACCTACAGAAAGGTAACAAAATGTATATCTGGGAAAATCTTAATATTTACAAAACACAGTAATAATAATCTACTACTAACTAAAGAACAAATTCAAATGAAAACAAAACAAAATGATTTATTTAAAATCATATATTCTTAAAATAACAAAAATAAAACATTAAATATTTAATAGCTGACTACATAAACATTGCAACAATTGAAAATTTGAATCGAAATAAAATCGATTATCTGTTAACTTTATTATATTAGAAACACTCGCCGTTATTTTATTATATTATGAATCAATCGTCAATTAATAAAAACCTCTGAAGATACAGAATAATTTCTGTGAAACGTGCTTCAGGTGTAAATAAACAAACTTACTTGCAGAAGATATAAAACAAACAAACTTATTATTTGGTGATATTAAATACATTTAAATACATGTCAATTGTAAAGCTCATCAAGAAGGAAAAGAACGTTTTTTAGCAATTAAATTTATCAGTGTGTAATAAACGCCACTCTGACATAAACTTTTGAAGTGAAAACACTGATCAAGGAAAGTCTCGTAACAAAGTAAAAAATTGTATATAATTAATAAATTTGTACTGAAGAACACAAAGTATAAAACATAACTGAAAGAGTGAAGAAATGTTTTAAAAAGTTAAAGAAAATATTAAAACAATGTGGTAAACTATTTCAAATAGACAGGATTTATTAAATGAAAATTATATTAACTATACATTAGATAACATAAAGATCATTTATTTTAGACAGCAAACAAAACTCTGTACAAAAATTCATAGCCACTGAAAGAAATAAGTGGTTACCACTGGTAGTACCTGACATTTAGATTGTCAAATCAGTAAAAATTTATTAACACTATAAATCACAAATTGTTACTGTGGAGATCAAAAAATACAATGGTGGAAAATAAAACATATTTAGTGACTTTAACGCAATGAGTATTTACATTTTATTTTATTTAATTAGAGACAACATAGGGTTGTATATAATTAAGATAATATCGGTCATTTTAATTTTTATGATTTCAGGATAGTTAAATATAAGTACTCTAGAGGCACCATTGTGTTGAAGTGTTAATAACAAAAACTAAGAATATTTTTTAATGCGTTAAGTTCCAGTTTTACGTTTATTATTGTGTTATTTTAATTTGGAAAACTTTAAAAGAGATTTTGTTACTGCCTTATTATTTTAAGCACTAAATACCACTTCTTCCCGTGTGATTAAGAGTACTATGCACATGTTACAGAATAAATGTATAATTTAGATAAGCGTACGTTTTTTAGTGAACAGTAATGAGTGTCCTTGTATGTGCAATAGTGTCCAATTATTAAATTATTATTACTCTTACATAAATAAAATAAAACAACACAATACATAGTATTATGTACAATGTACGTGTGCGTGTGCTTGTTTGTATGTGTAAGGGGATTGTTGTTGTTATATATGATTACTTATCAATTTAAGTTTACACGTTCTTGTGAGAACTTTCGGCCGCCAATCTAGTCGTGCATTCTTGGTAGAGTAACTTTCCTGAACACTTGATTAAAGTTTTACAATACACACTTGCAAGTAATAAATAGAAAACTCCTTAATTACTAAGAACTGCAGATAAATTCGTAACACTTTTTTAAGTACTAAAGACATTATAAATACTTGTAACGAAACACTTATAATGCTTATTAAAACGAAAATATTTGCTAAATCAGTACGCAAGCAGTTAACAAAATCAACAAACAATACTCAAATCTTTGTGTTGCAGATTTCAAGATAAATTTCAAATTACACAAAATTAGCCCAACGTAACAAGACAAAAAAGGGACCGTGTTTGAGAATGGCCGCACGAGATAACGGCCGAGACATGTCTTACAAATACGTATTATGATTTAATTAGCTAAAACACGAACTATAAGTTTACTAAAATCAAAAGACAGGTTCCGTAATTTTCCAAGAGGAATTATATGTACATTTTTACACACGCACACACACACACACACACACACACATTTGTATCAGTGCGTAAGTACACATCCCAGCGGCAGCGGTAAATTACGTGCTGTGAAATTAATTCCGATATTTGTGTTTATGTTTCATCACGTCAACCCACGTCCCTACAAACAAGGAATGGGCCTGAAGGGTTTGACACACGAAAAAGGTGGGTCAAATTACTTCAGTAGCAGTGTGATATCAAACGCCTTTGGTATTTAGAATTAACTCCAGCATTTATCATTGTTAGTGCTCAAGATAACATCCGCTTTTCTACGCGTCGCGATAAATGTGTATAATATATTTAAACACAAGGTCCTCGATGTATGTATTGCACTCAGAAAAAGTGATGTCTTTTGCTTTGAGTCTCAGTAATGAAGTCTCGGTAGTTTATGTCTAAAAATAATTAAACCTAGAGTAATAGAAGTAAATATTTTTTAAAAGAAAAGGGTACCACTGATTAGAATAAAACCGGTGAAAAGCCTTTTGCTAGCCTCTGCACACGTTGTACTCAGAACGAGAAGGAACAGCTCATAGGAGTCTTTGTTTTAGCGCGGATCTGGATGTTCCAAATAATAAAAATATTGGAGAGGTAGACAACGAACGGTTAGCGCTTCCTATGCGTTGTGAGGGAACAGGATGCAGAATTTTTCATGAAAAAGAAGCAGAGTCATGACAAAGGATTTAGTAGAGAATAAGGTTATTGGAAATAAAATTTTTCAAAGGTAATTAATTAGTAAAAATAAGCTCTATAGTTAGAAAAACAATGTGATGAGAAATGCTAGCTGTAGCCGGAAAAATGATGCTCTTGTATCAAAGTGGTTGGAATTCAGGAATTTTAAATTGAAAAAAAAATGAACATCAACGGGATGACCGTCAATCCTGGGATTGAGCTTTTAAGAAAAAATGTAGATCTTCTCTGTTTTAATGAGAGGCTGGTAGATGGAGAAGTACTCGTGAATAAACGATGAAGAGGCAAAAAATATTGTAGAGTCATCTGTCATAACCAATCGCTACGGCATTTTCAAGAAACAGAGAGGAAGTTAGTTGCACTACCATAAAAATTCAACATGTACAATATTTTGAAGAGACTTGCAACATTGGAATGGAGGAGTTTTAAAAACCTTTTGATGAGGAGGCTGGAATTGCTCTCTCGCAACGAGCAGAGGGCATCAAACCAGTCCAGGAAAACGCTCTGGAGGCTACCGTTAGGGAGGGAGCAGAAAAAAGAAAGCGCCCACACAAGGCGGCACAAGGCACACCTCAGGCAAGCGCGGCCTCCCCCATCCATCTATCATATAGGCGGGAGGCAGCTGGGATGGGAAAGTGAAACCTCGCGAAGTCGGTTTATGGGAGTGGTCAGAAGATGTTATATGTGGAGCTGGGTCGTGGGTCATCGAAGGGATGTTTATGTGGTCTGGATGGCGACCCTACGTCTGTGCTAAGACAATGGAGGTGAAAACAGGGAGAAGTAGAGACTCGGGTGAACAATTTAATTGCAATGCATTAAGGACGCCTAAGTACTTCCAGACCGTTTCCATTCGATAGGACTCTCGTTTAGAAGAGGGGCTGACATCGGGAACTGAGCTGACGGGAGAAAGCGATCACGTCGGATTTCTCCTTACTGATCACCACCCTCCACTTCCTTAACCAGTCAGGAAGCAGAGTAAGCTGAGATATCATTCCAGCAGCGTAATCGAGGTTAGCCGACCTGCAGTGATACGTGGCGTCATTGGCATAGAGCGAAAGAGTGACTGCAGGCAGATCGTTCGTGTAAAGGCAGATCGTTCGTGTACACAAGTCACAGAACGGGACCGAGGCCAGAACCTTGAGGGACGCCTAACTGTCGAATGGATGACTACTAACAATCGACGCATACCCTACAGAAGCGATCGCAAAATACGACCGCAGAGATGTTCGAAAGAGGCGGGAAGGGGGAGAAGGGAATTTTGTAGAGAAGGCCTTCGTACCATACTCGATTGAAACCTACAGAAGCGATCGCAAAATACGACCGCAGAGATGTTCGAAAGAGGCGGGAAGGGGGAGAAGGGAATTTTGTAGAGAAGGCCTTCGTACCATACTCGATTCAAACCCTTACTCACGTTGAACAGTACTGCGGGGGTTGGAGAGGTGTATCCAACGTAAGCCGAAGAGTGATTAGCACAGGGTAATGATCAAATGGAACGTCCGATACGGAATTAATTGGGACAGCCCAAGTCTTTGACAACAACAATATCATGGATATCAGGAAGCCCTTATTGGGAACGTGGGTCGGAGAATGAGGACCAAGAATGACTGACGATGTCTCTGAACGTAGCTATGTAGCGACCGACCACGCGTGTTTGTGTCACGGATATTCCAAGTGGGGTGTTTGGAGTTAAAGTTTCCGGCAGCAATGGTAGGAAGAGAACGGTCTTCTTGGAGGGCGCCCCTGTCCTCATGCATTGGAGGTCCGAAGCGCCCGGGCTGGAGGTACGCTAAGATGAGACGACCCTCCCGATCCTCGACGCAGACGGCCACCGCCGTTGCCTCTAGGCGATGAATCGCCGTAGGAGGAATTTGATTTTGGGCAATGCGCCTGTGGACAAAGATAGCAGTACCGCCACTGGGACTAGGGGGGGGGGTGTTTTGTGCAGGGCGATCCTTGCGATACGTTGTGCACGCTGAAAGCTACAAGGAGACAGCTGGTGTAAGGAAGGTTTCGTAAAGGAGTATGATGTCCAGGTGCTGCTTGGTGGCGAAGGCGACCACCAATTCGGCATGGCGAGACAGAACGCCACCAGCAAAAGAGCCTTAGCCATGGGAAGGCAGGAGAGAGGAAAGGATGGTAATTGCCACAAACTGGATGCCCTAGGCAGCAAGAATCTGTGACACAATGTTTTCAATACACGGTCGCAGGGGATCAGCCGAAACATGATACCATTTTTCGGTTCAGGTCTTAACTTTGGGCTGCCAAGGCACGTTTGGTGCTGATGCAGAAGCTGGTTTGGGTGTAGCAGCCTGTTGCTGCGTGGAAGGAGGGGTTGAAGGCTTGAATTTCGGCGCAGTTCACTTACGCCGCTGGGCCGGTTCGTGAACAGACGGTTCAGAAGCGGCATGCACCGCGTAACTGGGCGTTCCAGTGGATGCCGAGCACCTAGAGGCGACTACAGCGGCTGCAGAGGCAGGCACGGCAGCCGCGCAAGGGGCCGTCGAGGCAGCAGAAGATGGGGTTTGAGCTTTACTGGGAGAAGGAACAGTTGGCGGCTTTTGGGAATTGCTTGATTTCTTTAATGCTGCCAAGTACAATTTGCATTTCTGTGAGCTAGCCGGATGGGCTTCGCCGCAGTTAGCTCACGTTGCGGTTAGATCACGGTGACAACATTGTCCTCATTGTGATCTTCACCTCAACGCGCACATCATTTAGCCCATGTGGTAGAAAACGCTGCTTGAAATTTACCCGCAGGTAAAACGGTGTCGGCAAGTCTTATAATTTTCCGATTATTCGGCCGATTGGCAAATCTCATATTGGTTGATTTTAATATCGTTTTTAGAGTACTTTCTAGTGACAACGCTAATTACTTTGATTTATTCATCTTTCTTATTACATTTTACTTTTAAAAATAGTTATTTTGTGTGGTTTGGAAAGGTATTTTTCATGGAGATGAAGTTTCAACTATTTACCTTATTCTATAACCTTAAATCTATTAAATTTATAGGTAAATCAAAGGAAAACGCTTTCAATCACAATATAAAATTAGTGAAAGTAAGAGTAGTTGAACACGGGGAAAGAATATTCCATAAAATAATACTTTTCCGTGTATAGACAGTGTGTTATACGTCGGAATACATTTACTATGGTGTTTGTGTTTTACAACATGTGTTGTATATCCGTATCAGCTTTGTGCGCGCGCGTGAGTATATAGTATTGACTGCATGCGGAGTCAGGTTGATTGTGTGGTATGAATTGATTAATTTGTTGATCGCGTTTAACGCTAGGTTACAAATAAACATTCTTTCCTTGATTCCCTTCTATTCTATAACCCGGACCTACTAATCACCAGTTTCCTTATCCGTCTTTGTGTATTTTGACCCTAAAAATTCCCAAAGCTATTTGTACTTTTCATGTGTATTTGTGATTATGTTTATATAAAAAACAATATTATGTCACTCATAATTGTTAGTTATTTTCATTTTTTAGAACAACACTGATATTTTATTTAACATAATTTTCGATACCAAACGTTTTGTTTATTCTGCAGTGAGATTTCCTAATTCCCTACACTGGGGCGTTATGTTTGTCTACTGTATGGATGGCCTGGAGAGGATATCGTTTCCAACATTAACAATATGGATCCACTTGGAAACACCTTCCGTTACGTTTATTAACACCAATGTTTTCGTAATTTAATATGCGAAGGGGTTTAACATGGACGTTATGAAGTGTGTACGGATGTAGGTAGTAGACAGATGTAGTTAAGTCAAAGAAGCTGGCCACCGGTTTTAACCCATCTCATGGTAAAGTTTAATGCCTCATTATCTATGGAAATAAGAAGACCCGATTTTCTGTCCACTCATACACCTAGCGCTTTCATATTTTCCCTTTATTCTTAATTTTTCTTTTAGCTTGGACGTTCTTTTTAACAAAAATTTTGATTTGTCTAATCGACACTTATCAAACTATATACGCACATTCAATGGTCTTAAATGTGAAAACAGGGAGCGTACCTCCTATACTTCTTTAAACGCTCATATTTAATATTAATTTTTGCAATGATATGTGTTCTATAATACTCATATAAAAGACAGTTTACAGGAGAGCAGTTAATCCTAAAATTCGGCCGTCTACTCGGCTTGTTATTGACCTATCTCTTCTTTCATTTTCAAATGTTTCTCTTTCGCGAGTAACCTGTACCCATTTTTTCTACTTCTAGTTTCACGGTGGAAATTTTAACACTTTTTTTTTTCCTTTTTAAAAGACTAATTTCGACCCCTGTTGCGATGTTATCAAATTGTGCTGTAGAATATACTTGACTTTGTATCTTGATCAATACTGTAATATCAAATGAATTACTTAGTTGTCTGTATTTTCATTAGCCTACACTCCGTTGCTGTTACTGTTGGCTCAATACTCTTGTCACTTTTATTACGTTGCCAATAAATAAATCTAAATATTTACAAATATTAATCTCACACATCCTCCACTGTTGTAAGAATAAGTAGGCTATAGCACTTGCGATAAATAGACCAGTCTTTTCAAATGAATTACACATCTTGTATTCAATTTACGTGACAACAATGATATTGTAAAGATGGGGAAAAGCTCGTGTAAGAGAAAAAGTGATACCTGTTGCAACAAGTTGGATCAATAACGCTTGGTCGCTCGGCCAGCGTTAACCCAGTAGTAGAATGTCGGTTTTGTTCCAGCTGATTTTCCTATTCCAATCCGTCGCATGATTTCCTCATAAGAACACCCGTTACTAATAATTCAAGAACATAAACAAATTACTTTTTTGCATCAATACCGGGGACACAACACCGATACGCCAAACTCCTCGAAGGCCTCCATTATCTAAGCAAGAGGAAATGTCTCGGTTAGTAGAGGACATGTTGACAGAGGGAGTAATCGAACATTCGTCAAGTGCTTGGTCTTCTCCTGTAGTGCCGGTAGCAAAGAAGGATGGTGGATTGCGTTTCTGCGTAGACTACCGGAAGTTAAATGACGATACAAAGAAAGACTGCTATCCATTACCTCGCATTGACGAAACACTCGACACGTTGTCCGGAGCACAGTGGTTTTCCACATTGGACCTGAAGAGTGGATATTGGCAAGTGGGTCTTCATCAAGAAGACAAGGAAAAGACCGCTTTCTCGACCCAAGTGGCTTATTCCAATTTAACGTCATGCCATTGGACTCTGTAATGCACCGGCCACATTTGAAAGATTGATGGACCTGGTACTCAGAGGCCTGACATAGAAAACTTGCCTTGTTTATTTAGACGATGTCATAGTCATCGGGAAGACTTTCAAAGACCATTTGGAAAACCTTAAGGAGGCTCTAACTAGGATCATGGTGCCCAACTGAAGCTGAGCCCGAAGAAGTGTTCTCTATTTCAAAAGGAAGTGCAGTATCTGGGCCATCTGGTTACGGCAGCGGGTGTTAGCATGGATCCTAATAAAGTAGACACCGTAAGAGAATGGCCAATGCTGAAGAGTAGACACGACGTTCGGAGTTTCCTAGGGTTATGCTCATATTACAAGACGTTTTGTGAAAGGCTTCGCTACTATTGCTAAACCACTACATGAGCTAACGGAAAATAAACGAAACTTCCAGTGGTCGAGAGAGTGTGACCAAGCATTTAGGACTTTGAAGATTGCGTTATGTTTGCGGCCAATTCTTGCTTTTCCAGCTTCCGAAGAGAAGTACATCGTGGACACAGACGCAAGCAATACTGGACTAGGAGCAGTTTTGTCTCAAGTGCAGAATGGTGAAGAACGAGTAATAGCGTATTACAGCAAGACACTTTCTAAACCAGAGACAACTTATTGTGTTACAAGGAGAGAGTTGTTGGCAACTGTCAGAGCTTTGGAGCACTTCCATAAATACCTCTATGGGAGAGAGTTTTCACTACGTACCGACCATGCCGCACTTGCACGGCTCTTGAAATTTAAAAATCTGGAAGGAGAGTTGGCAAGGTGGCTCGAATGTCTGCAAGAGTACAACTTCAAGGTACAACATCGGCGGGGGCGCCTGCATGGTAATGCAGATAGCTTATCACGAATACCGTGTCCGGAAGACTGTCGACATTGTCACAGAAAGGAAGAAAAAAACTCAAGCGAATATGTTCAAGCCATCACTGCAGATTTCCTAGCAGACGGCTGGACAACACAAGACTGTCGACAAGAACAGATGACTGATGAAGACATCGGACCGATCTTGACAGCAAAAAGATCGCCGCCCGGATTGGCAACATATCTGTCATGTTTCGGAAGTGCTGAAAGGCTACTGGGGACAATGGGAATCTGTTACCTTAGAAAACGGATTGCTGAAAGGGCTTGGGAAAGTGCAGATGGACGAGACATGGTCATGCAGTTGATAGTTCCCCGAAGTAAAGTGCAGTCTGTTTTGAAGAAGATGCATGATGGAACATCTGGAGGCATCTTGGCGTTAACAAAATCCTTGACAAAATACAGAAGCGATTCTATTGGCTTCATTTCCGCCACGACGTAGAGGAATAGGTTCGGACATGTGAAATATTAGCTCCAAGCAAGGGCATACAAACCAGAAGCAGGGGAAAAATGAGACAGTATAACGTTGGATTGCCTTTCGAGGGAATTTTCACAGACATTGCTGGACTATTCCCAGTTACTGACGATGGAAACCGGTACATCATGTTTGTAGGTGACTACTGTACTAAGTGGGTGGAAGACTACTCAATTCCAAATCAGGAGGTTACCACTGTGGCAAAGCAGTTAGTTCACAACTTCTGTTGCCGTTATGGAGCCCCTATGGAAATCCATACGGATGAAGGGAGAAATTTCGAATCGGGAGTGTTTAAAGAATTATGCCGTCTACTCGGAATTCGAAAGATCAGGACAACGCCTCTGCATCCTCAGTCGGACGGGATGGTTGAGAGATTCAATAGGACACTTGAGCAGCATCTTTGGAAGGTTGTTGACGAGAAACAAACGGACTGGGACCATCGTATACCACTATTCCTCATGGCGAATAGATCATCAGTACACGACACAACAGGCATGACTCCAGCAAAATTGGTGTTTTGGCGGGAGATTCGTCTTCCTGGGAACTTGATGTTCGGATCACCTGAGACTCAGTCCAAGAGCCACAGAACTATTCCAACTTTCTAATTCCAATTAGAAAACCAACTGCGAGAAATGAATCGCTTGATAAGAGGACGGCTGAAGATTGCCAGTGATAAAATGAAAACTCGGTATGACATTCCCAGCAGTAGTGTGGGTTTCCAAGAAGGAGATCAGGTCTGGTTGTTCAACCCAAGGCGCCGTCGTGGTCGCTCACCTAAATTGCAAAATAATTGGTAAGGACCATATACTGTGAAAAAAGGAATCAACGATGTTGTTTATTGGTTTCAATAGGAAGGACAGCGAAAGTTCAAGGTTGTACCACCTAGACCGCCTAGATAAGTATTACTTCAGAGACTGTTTGCCAGATCGGGACGAACAGGCTTAAGGAGGGGCAGTGTTACGACATCACAGAACAATCTACGTGTTTATCGAATGTTCCAGAGGGATCCGTAATATAACGCGTGTGGCGTACGTGCTTGTCGACGCATTTGCTAGACGGTGAGAGAATTCGCGCGGCCGCTCTCACTGTGTCAAGGCCGCAATCAATTACGTCATAGTTTAGAGGTAATACGTAGTACGTGGAATCGTCTAGTTTTTCGGCGGGCTACAAATACAATTACTCAGGGACGGTCAGTTCAGTTTATTGTCGGGCGATTACAAGTGATTATCGGGCGATATTACTGTGTGCTTTCCAGTGGTTATTAGTGAAGTGTTTAATAATCGGGTGGGATAATCGTAATACAATAGTGTTTAATATGAGTGGACATTTTGTTGCGTGTGAACAATTTTTATTTTATTTGTTGTAAGAGACTGTGTTGTTAATTACGAACTGTTTAACTGTGAAAATTAAAGCTGGTAATTAGTGACTTAATTGGTGTCTTGTATTTTGTTTCCACTGTACCTACGACGATCAAGTAGACCGTCGTAATAATACTTTTAACGTAAAAAATCACCGTATATTGATACATGTTGTTATTGCCATTAAACATTTTGAAATTCTATGATATGAACTTTCCATTATCTTGGAGTCATATTTATTACTGACGCACAGATGAGCGAAACGTTTGGACAAAATACTAGTAAATTACATATGGTGGAAAACAATAAAGTATTGTTATTTAAAATTTCCCGTTTCGGAACTTTACAATAAGTAGAAAATTCCACTATAAATACTAGCTTATTTTGTTCAGAATTACTAAAAGTCATACATTTTAGTTTACTTAAACGTATATTATACGCGTATTATGCAATCTTTCAGTATTGCATTACAGATTACTATTTGCAACATGAATTCATTTTGCTTTGATGATGAAGTTTTGGAGGAATTTAGGCGTTTAAGGAAACTGCTACACTGTGTGTGTTTGTGTGTGTGTGTGTGTGTGTGTGTGAGAGAGAGAGAGAGAGAGAGAGAGAGAGAGAGAGAGAGAGAGAGAGAGAGAGAGAGAGAGAGAGAGAGAGAGAGAGAGAGAGAGAGAGAGAGAGAGAGAGAGTGAGAGACGGCTTATATCGCAGAACAACTATTTCATTTCGTCAGAAAACATGTAGGTCTTACTGAAAACAAAAGGTTTTGGTGCTAATTCTATTTTAGACTGTATTCTAATTATAGTATATGTACAGAAGAAAAAAAGAAAACACAGTAAACCTAATTTTCATAGTACGACGCGCGCGCATGAGCTTGTGTTTCTATCGGGTTGGGTGTTAAGATTTTCTAGTTGTTCTTGCTTGCTCTTATCTTGCTAAGCTTGCTGTGTTAGGGGAATATTTTACGAGATTGACCTTATACGTATATGTATTAGGGGAATTTATGGTTAGGGGATTCCTGTGTTAGGGGAATTTATGGTTACGAGATTTACCTCATACTGTTCATAACTGAGTCAATCTCAATAACCTAACACTGTTTGTCTCTCAGGAAGAATATAAAACAAAGAACGAAGGGTGTCGTTACTTGTTCATTAGTCTGCAAGAGTAGGGGGAAAATGCCGGTTCTAACTCAGCCCCCAGGGCATATCTGGACCACAGCATCCGCGACTTGGACCACAGCATCCGCGACTTTTTCGCTGATCTGTGTCAAGATCCGCGAACCGCTGGACCCGCAGCATCCCAATGGACCACATCATCCGCGAATTTCCGCAAATAAAATTTTTTATTTTTTTAATTAGATTTTCTATTTTTTTAATTAAATTGATTTGCATATCAAGGGGGTGGGGAGGGGTTCAATGGACCACCCGCATCCGTGAATATAATTTTTTATTTTTTTAATAAAGCTGATTTGCATATCAGAGGGTGGGTGGTGGGTTCCAACTTGATGCATTATAGTGTATATATTAAAATATATGATCAGAGTTACCAACCTTTGCACGTGTTCAAATTTGTTGTGTGTTATAATGTATATTAAATCTATATTATCAGGTTTACCAACCTATGCATGGATCAAACTTGATATGTGTGTGTGTGTTATATAGTGTATATATTAAAATATATGATTAGGGTTACCAATCTTGCATTATTGTGTACAGAACAGATCTTCCAACATTTTTTTTTCTGTGGCGGGGGGAGGGAAATTCAAACGTGTGATACATTATTAGCAACACGTTATAATGTATATATATATACCTATATATGTGTGCGGTTAGTCGATCGTGACAACGACGAAATCAACTTTCAATGGCGGAAAATTCAAACATTGATACATTAAGCGGTCCCCCTAAATCATATGTTATGTTCAAACCGTTTCTCTCCCCTCTCTCTCTCTCTCTCTCTCTCTCTCTCTCTCTCTCTCTCTCTCTCTCTCTCTCTCTCTCTCTCTCTCTCTCTCTCTCTCCCTCACTGTGTACATTGAGTAGAGTAGTCGGTGTGATGGTTAAATAATTTTAGCTCACAGCCTCTCTCTCACTCTCCCGTTGTCAAAACGTTATGTTCAAAACCGTTTCTCCTCTCTCTCTCTCTCTCTCTCTCTCTCTCTCTCTCTCTCTCTCTCTCACTGTGTACATTGAGTAGAGTAGTCGTGTGATTGTTAAATAATTTTAGCTCACAGTCTCTCTCTCACTCTCTCTCTCTCTCGTTGTCAAACGTTATGTTCAAACCGTTTCTCCTCTCTCTCTCTCTCTCTTCTCTCTCTCTCTCTCTCTCTCTCTCTCTCTCTCTCTCTCTCTCTCTCTCTCTCTTTCTCTCTATCTCTCTATCTCTCTCTATCGTTAGTGGTCATTACCGCGCATGTATATGATTTTAGAAATTTTATATATTCGACAAATATTAACTGTGTACGTTGCCACAGAGTATTGAACTACTTACAAGCGCCCTCTCTCTCTCTCTCTCTCGTTGTCAAAACGTCGACTTCATTTTTCAATGTATTAAATAATTAATTAATAGTTTTATAATGCAGGATGTACCAGTGAGTGTGATTGATCCTTGTTAGGGGGGTCTGTATATGATTTTAGAAATATATATATTTGACAAATATTAACTGTGTGTGCGTGTGTGTTGTTGTCAACTACTTACATGTGTCCTCTCTCTCTCTCTCTGTCCATTGTACAGGTTTAATGTAATTGTATGTATATCGTTACAAATGACGAGTAGAAATCCAATCCTTGAAGTGTTTAATAAGTAAATTGTATGTATATATCACTGAATAATAATATAATCGTTGTTAACGTTTGCTGCAACAGTTCCTCCACAGGTAACGCAGTTTACAAAATAATTACACACATAGGTTCAGAGGTGTATAGTGAAATAAATTAAAATTATACACGTATGTCGTTACAGATGAAAAAAATAGAAATTAATTTCTTCATGTCGTTGAGAGCTTCACAATAATGCTGGTCTATTGTGTACATGTGTTTAGTAAGTAAATTGTATGTATATATTGCTGCTGACGGCAGTGGTTGAAATTCATACAAATCTTCTGATGTAACGGTTCCCATAAGTAATACAGTTCACAAAAAAAAATAAATAAAATTAATTGTAGACATGTTCAGAGGAGTATAGTGAAATAAATTAAAATAAAGCCATAATTTGTTTAAATGATTAAATATATTAAAAATAATTTAAAATTCAAAATATAAAATTGATTTTTTGAAAAGTTTATAAATTCACAATTCATAAATAAATACGTTATAAAATTGATATTTTTTCGAAAAGTTTATATATAATTGTGTCGTACTTGTAGGAGAAGCAACCTGCACAGATCCTGTAACATACCAATACAATCAGCATAAAAATCATGTTAAATACCACACACAAACACACACACACGCACACACGCACACACGCACACACGCGCGCACGTCTCTCTCTCTCTCTCTCTCTCTCTCACTCGTTGTCAAAACGTCGACTTCATTTTTTTTTCAATGTATTAAATAATTAATTAATAGTTTATAATGCAGGCCCTCTCTCTCTCGCACACACACTGTTACGCATAAAAACTCCTTGAAATAAGGTATTTTCAAAAGTTTTGTGTACACATACAAATCGCTGTCGGACAATGTACGCACTGCTCACACACACACACACACACACATTGTGTATGTCTCTCTCTCGCTGCAAACGTTGACAAGAATTCCCTTATTCAAAGCGATTACGGTGTCGCTGTACACAAACTTAAATATGCTTTACAGACCATTGTAATTTTAAAAATTCATTTTTGCATTAATTAAATATATAAACAATAAAATAATAATATTTCTTCATTTATGTAACATCTCTCTCTCTCCCTCTCTGTCTCGCTAGCTCTCTCTCTTTTTATGTCATCGGTTTTACATAAGCGTCAGTAAGTCGTGCTACTTATGGATTATTGTAATTAGTGATACTAAAATGTAATCACCAGGAAATATATTTATCGCCTACCTCGTTGCGTCTTACTTCTAATTTTGACACATTACGGTCATTGACTGCAATTTAGAAATTAATATACACAACATATGTGCTAGCGCTCTCTCTCTGTTTATGTCATCGGTTTTACAGTGATATATCATGTCTCTCTCTCTCGCTCGTAGACGTCGGAAGAAATTCCTAGTTTATAATGTAATTACCTGTGCGTGTGCTGTTACAGGTGACAAATCCATACGTTAACGGCTTAACAATAAATGTTAGCCTATTGTTTGTCTGTGTGTGTGTGCTATGTAAATTGTTTGTACATCAATGAATAATATAATCGTGCTAGTTTTAATGTAACGCGTATTGTGTATTGCTGCTGCTGCCGCAAACGTCGGTAGAAATTCCTACATACAAATAGTTGACAGCACCAATAAGGTATGATTTGAATCTTTCAGTGTAGCATTTCACATAATTTAATGTACTTTACAAATAATTGCTTACATGTTCAGAGGTCTATAACGAAATAAATTAAAATAAACCATAATTTGTACGATAAATATTCAATTATCACGCGCACACGCACAGTCAGTGGAAAGAAAGAATCAATGCGTTAAGTGAGTAAACTTTTTTCTCAAGTATATGTCATTTTCATAAAGTTAATGTACTTTCAAATAATTTGTAATCAAACCAAATATTATTCAACGAAACTTGTAAATACTACTTAGAATCAATGATACATTTACCACATAAAGTTAATGTACTTTCAAATAATTTCTAATCGAACCAAATATTATTATTATTCAATGAAACTTGTGTAAATACTAATTAGAATCAACGATACATGTATCACGTACATGCAAATTCAATTATTAAAGTGTTAAGCCCTGAAAGTTGAAACTACACACACACACACACACACACACACACACACAGTGATAAAAATTGTTTATTAAAGTAGTAACGTAGTTTGTTACCTTAACAAGGTACTATCTCCACCTGCGTTGTTTGGTTCCTCATTCCTCGAAACACGAGATGTAGGTCGTAAGGGTTTATATGACGGAGCTCTTCATCTGTAAAGACGTCGACATATCTCTTAGGTAGATATACACGATAGCGGTACTCGCCATCTTCCAGCGTTACAAGCAAAGACTTCCCGTATCTCGTGTCCACATGCACCATGTTAACGATTGGATACTGCTTGTTCACAGTTAATTCTGCACAGCGTTTGTACTCAATAGCAGAAACTGCATTGAATTTTGTGATAAATGACATTATTAGAAGTGAAGACGGATTCGGTAATAGCGGATCAGCGCTGCCTTCGTCACCCACCAAAAAGTCCATATCTTTTATTGGTAATTTGTTTGTTTGCCGTACAATCTTCATCTTCGTGAATACCGAAAGCATACGGTTTTCAGTACGTGCTTTAGATATTTCTTATGTGGTATTGAAACTATTGTCCAACCTTGTTAGATCGAGAAAATTAAGTTTATTTTATAATTCAACCTCATGGGTAAATTGTATGACTTCCCGTTGTCCGTCTTTAAATATTTCATTCGGTTAGCAGTTAGTAGTGCGTGTGCGTTAATTATTTTATGCTGAGTGTAACACCAGTCAATGACTTCTTGGGTTAAGCTGTTGTTGTAATCATATGGAAATTCATAATGTTTACCGGTTCGTTTGTTTTCCTAATTTGACTAATGTATGAAAATAAAAACATTCCAACACAGACAATGACCCCCCCCCCCTCGAGTATATGTCTTACATCAACTTTCAAACGTGTACGCGTCTTTTCTCTTATTTGTCAATCGTAGACAATTATACAGTATTTTAAATTAGAATATTTTAAAATTATGTATAGGCCTATGTCAACAATCACCCCCCCATTCTCGCTCTACCTCGTATTGCTTTAACTAATTCACGTATACAATGGTACACACGCGCACGCACACGCACACACATACACACGCTCACAAACACAATCACGTTCACTCAAATAATTGATCTTATGTGTTTGATATTTCTTTGTATTCATACACAGTCTTTTTTTTATATTCAAACTATTATTATTATCTGAAACAGAAACAGAACGTTATATAGATTCGAGTGGTAAGTAAGACGCTGTTGCGAAGTTCACAGGTTATATATAGTGCAAGCGTCGATGTGTGTGCAACTGTACTAAAAAAGCTGTTATGCGCATGCGCAAATAATTCAAATGCACATACGTAGATGACTGAAAAAGAGATGATTTACATAATAAATGTACGCTTAGACCAATAGATTCTGCGTCGTGCCTTCAGGGTTATCAAATTTCCAAAATCTTTCAACTGATTGACCATTAGCGATAACAGCGGAAAACTATAACTAACTGAAATACACACGAGATGTCTGATGTTTCGTCCGCAATCAAAGAAACATACTGTGCAGTGTTTTTTTAATTTATTCTATTATGTTTTCTTGTTCGTTATACGAACGATCTGGTGGGGCTCTCACTCCATAAAAAATCCATCGTTCTTTCCCGTCCCGTGTATGTCGGCTTCACGGTGCTTGGCGTTAGCAAAACAATAATGTACGACTTTCATTATCGTTATGCTGTCGCCAAGTACGGCCGTAACGTTAGATTGTAATGACAGATACACACAGTCTGATGTATAGTATTCAAACATCTGACTTGTATGCGGACATGAAGAAGGACCTACACGTTTTTGACACATCGGATTACCCTACGGCTCATCCTTGTTATAGCCTTAAGAACAAAAAGGTTGTCGGACTGTTCAAGGATGAAACGTGTGGTTGTCCTATTAGAGAATTCGTAGGTTTCCGAGCGAAATGTTATTCGTTCCTTGTGGCCCACAAAGATCCTAGCAATGAGTGTCAAAAGCGTGTATGTAAAGGTGTACCTCGAGTTGCTATTAAGAGGTGTCTCCCTGATCATTGTCAGTTTTCTGGTTAACAACAAATTGTCATGGTCTCAGATGGAGTGAAGGAGAGACACCGCACGACAATCTTGTTTCAGTGTTAACAACGTATACGAACATATATAAATATGTGTTTGTGAAGGGTCTTGAGAAAAAACGTTTTTTAGAATCGAAAATAATCCATCATCATATAATAAATCTTGATGACATTGGCTGCCCTAAAAACATACCATATCTATTTCCCGGGACGTTATGTCTTACACATTGCAATTCCTCTTCTACACTATGTACAAACCATGAGGTGTACGCACTTAGAGAGTGGATAATTAATGATTTTTTTGTTATACGAACATTTTTAATGTGAGTGTCTACTAGCATTGCTAATTTCGTTTAGGAAACTTGTACACGGACGCAGGCGATAACTATTTCTGAATGAAAGTAGGCCGTGGACATTCCTAATATATATTTTGTAACAGCGCTAATTCTGCATGTATGTACATGCAAAGCTTCAGGCGATGAAAGTGAACTTTCCTGATGGCGTTGTGACCACTGGTCTTCTTTGTAGCGAATATTCTGTCATTGTTTGGTTCCACCTCGTTTGATACAGACGTCTTCACTTCTAATAATGTCATTTATCACAAAATTCAATGCAGTTTCTGCTATTGAGTACAAACGCTGTGCAGAATTAACTGTGAACAAGCAGTATCCAATCGTTAACATGGTGCATGTGGACACGAGATACGGGAAGTCTTTGCTTGTAACGCTGGAAGATGGCGAGTACCGCTATCGTGTATATCTACCTAAGAGATATGTCGACGTCTTTACAGATGAAGAGCTCCGTCATATAAACCCTTACGACCTACATCTCGTGTTTCGAGGAATGAGGAACCAAACAACGCAGGTGGAGATAGTACCTTGTTAAGGTAACAAACTACGTTACTACTTTAATAAACAATTTTTATCACTGTGTGTGTGTGTGTGTGTGTGTGTGTGTGTGTGTGTGTGTGTGTGTGTGTGTAGTTTCAACTTTCAGGGCTTAACACTTTAATAATTGAATTTGCATGTACGTGATACATGTATCGTTGATTCTAATTAGTATTTACACAAGTTTCATTGAATAATAATAATATTTGGTTCGATTAGAAATTATTTGAAAGTACATTAACTTTATGTGGTAAATGTATCATTGATTCTAAGTAGTATTTACAAGTTTCGTTGAATAATATTTGGTTTGATTACAAATTATTTGAAAGTACATTAACTTTATGAAAATGACATATACTTGAGAAAAAAGTTTACTCACTTAACGCATTGATTCTTTCTTTCCACTGACTGTGCGTGTGCGCGTGATAATTGAATATTTATCGTACAAATTATGGTTTATTTTAATTTATTTCGTTATAGACCTCTGAACATGTAAGCAATTATTTGTAAAGTACATTAAATTATGTGAAATGCTACACTGAAAGATTCAAATCATACCTTATTGGTGCTGTCAACTATTTGTATGTAGGAATTTCTACCGACGTTTGCGGCAGCAGCAGCAATACACAATACGCGTTACATTAAAACTAGCACGATTATATTATTCATTGATGTACAAACAATTTACATAGCACACACACACACAGACAAACAATAGGCTAACATTTATTGTTAAGCCGTTAACGTATGGATTTGTCACCTGTAACAGCACACGCACAGGTAATTACATTATAAACTAGGAATTTCTTCCGACGTCTACGAGCGAGAGAGAGAGACATGATATATCACTGTAAAACCGATGACATAAAGAGAGAGAGAGTGCTAGCACATATGTTGTGTATATTAATTTCTAAATCGCAGTCAATGACCGTAATGTGTCAAAATTAGAAGTAAGACGCAACGAGGTAGGCGATAAATATATTTCCTGGTGATTACATTTTAGTATCACTAATTACAATAATCCATAAGTAGCACGACTTACTGACGCTTATGTAAAACCGATGACATAAAGAAAGAGAGAGCTAGCGAGACAGAGAGAGAGAGAGAGAGAGATGTTACATAAATGACGAAATATTATTATTTTATTGTTTATATATTTAATTAATGCAAAAATGAATTTTTAAAATTACAATGGTCTGTAAAGCATATTTAAGTTTGTGTACAGCGACACCGTAATCGCTTTGAATAAGGGAATTCTTGTCAACGTTTGCAGCGAGAGAGAGACATACACAATGTGTGTGTGTGTGTGTGTGTGTGTGTGTGTGTGTGTGTGTGTGTGTGTGTGTGTGTGTGTGTGTGTGTGTGTGTGTGTGTGTGTGTGTGTGTGTGTGTGTGTGTGTGTGTGTGTGTGTGAGCAGTGCGTACATTGTCCGACAGCGATTTGTATGTGTACACAAAACTTTTGAAGATACCTTATTTCAAGGAGTTTTTATGCGTAGCAGTGTGTGTGCGAGAGAGAGAGGGCCTGCATTATAAACTATTAATTAATTATTTAATACATTGAAAAGAGAAAGAGAGGAGAAACGGTTTGAACATAACGTTTGACAACGAGAGAGAGAGAGAGTGAGATAGAGACTGTGAGCTAAAATTATTTAACCATCACACGACTACTCTACTCAATGTACACAGTGAGAGAGAGGGAGAGAGAGAGAGAGAGAGAGAGAGAGAGAGAGTGAGAGAGAGGAGAAACGGTTTGAACATAACGTTTTGACAACGAGAGAGAGAGAGTGTGAGAGAGAGGCTGTGAGCTAAAATTATTTAACCATCACACCGACTACTCTACTCAATGTACACAGTGAGAGAGAGAGAAAGAGAGAGAGAGAGAGAGAGAGAGAGAGAGAGAGAGAGAGAGAGAGAGAGAGAGAGAGAGAGAGAGAGAGAGAGAGAGAGAGAGAGAGAGAGGAGAAACGGTTTGAACATAACATATGATTTAGGGAGACCTCTTAATATATCAATGTTTGAATTTTCCGCCATTGAAAGTTTTCATTTTTTCGTCGTTGTCACGATCGACTAACCGCACACATATATAGGTGTATATATACATATATACATTATAACGTGTTGCTAATAATGTATCACACGTTTGTATTTCCCTCCCCCCGCCACAGAAAAAAATGTTGGCAGATCTGTTCTATACACAATAATGCAAGATTGGTAACCCTAATCATATATTTTAATATATACATTATATAACACACACACACAAATCAAGTTTGATCCATGCATAGGTTGGTAAACCTGATCATATAGATTTAATATTCATTATAACACACAACAAATTTGAACTCGTGCAAAGGTTGGTAACTCTGATCATATATTTTAATATATACACTATAATGCATCAAGTTGGAACCCACCACCCACCCTCTGATATGCAAATCAGCTTTATTAAAAAATAAAAAATTATATTCACGGATGCGGGTGGTCCATTGAACCCCTCCCCACCCCCTTGATATGCAAATCAATTTAATTAAAAAAATAAAAAATCTAATTAAAAAAATAAAAAATTTTATTTGCGGAAATTCGCGGATGCTGCGGGTCCAGCGGTTCGCGGATCTTGACACAGATCAGCGAAAAAGTCGCGGATGCTGTGGTCCAAGTCGCGGATGCTGTGGTCCAGATATGCCCTGGGGGCTGAGTTAGAACCGGCATTTTCCCCCTACTTGCAAGACTTCCTTCATTACATTCACTTCACGTTTGCTACAAAAGTTACAAAAACTTAAATCTTATCCATATCACAACTCCGGAATTAGCAAACGTCGACTATGATTTAAATTTGTACGTCGTTCGTTAAATTATTTTATGTGTCCGACACGTGGCGTCTATAATACCGGTGCATCGCCAGCTGAACCAGCTGAATAAATTTTTGTTGCGTGATATTTAGCTGTTGTTTCCGTGCAGTTTTCTGTCACTTCACAAAAGCTGCAGGTGTTTAACCCGTGGCTTACATAGTACACGGAAATGCAGATATCTCCAGTTGATTAGAGTTTTTAAGGTGATTTAAAATTTAACTGTGACCTGTACTCATTTTCTACAGAATTGCTTCTCGCTTGGCATAAAATTAATTGTCGTTACTAATTCATGTCCTATTCCATATGTTCAATGCTTAATGTTTACTTAATATTTCAACGAAACTGTCCCAATATCCGTACTCGCACTATATTTTCGATGATCTGAGTACGCGATTGTATCGGTACTCAATGATGTAGCGAGACGAAGTGTACTAATTGTAAATTATTCTGTTTCTTAATATAAAGCAATAATGTTTTGTTTTAATTTTTGTGGTTAAGTAATAATGGTTTTTGGTTTTAGCTTAGGCTACTGTTTTAAAAAATAAAATTATTCTATATAAAAGAAATAAAAGTAATGAAATAGAAGTAGAAATATATGACGTTTGATGTGTTTACACAATGCTTGAAAAAGGGAAATATTAAAAACAAAGAACATAACGTATTTTTACCAAAACAAGCAAAGAAAATGTATAGTGAAAAATTCAATTGTGTCTCAATAGTAAGGATAACACACAAAAACAACGTAATAACAAATGAAAACAAGATTTGTTATTTGTTAGGTGTCAAAATTTTTTTATGTTACTCAGTAAAATCTTAAAAACTTCACTGGAAGCAAATTTAGTGCGAAACACATAAAAATTATAAGCGTATGTTGCTTTCCTTCGAGTTGTTTTTCCAGTGACCTGAACAAAAACTGTGAATTAGTTAAAACACGAATATTAGTGGAAAGCAAGTTCTGTCACAAAAAGGGAGACGTGTATGGTAATAGTCAAGGCCTCCCTGCCTTACTTCGAGTTGGTTACTTTTTCTGTGATGTACACAAACGCCGAGTATGAAAGAAAAACACGAGAACTGTGATCTACACAAAAACCGTGAAATAGTTAAAAAACGAGTATTAGTGGAAAACGAGTACTGTCACAAAAAAGAGATGTGTACAATGAACAGGCAAGTTACTATACGACCTTATTTCGATGTGGTTTTTACGTGGATTTCATATAAAGCAAGTATTATTTTATAGCTATATTGGTTTTCATGTGCAATTTTAGTTGGCATGTTAACCTATCCACGCCACATTTTGGAGTCACAGGTACATATCGGAGTTATGTTATTGCTGGAAACATTTTTCGTAAAAAATATGACAACGAGACACTATTGCAATCGTGAAGAAACTATTTTATAACATACACAAATAAATTTTTACCACTTCTATTATTTAACTAAAATTATATGCGATATTCACTACACATCGATGCCAATAATCGTATAGTTGAAATATCGAAAATGAGTACGGGTACGGTTATTGGGACAATACCGTTTCGTCTTTACTTTTATCAAACACTTTCAGAAGCTTTACACCCTCCTCTTGACTCACACTATTCCTCCATTAACGGATGCCTCTCCATCATTAATCTATTTACAGCTTTCACTTTCCCTCACTTCACTCAACAATACGAAATGTGTTTCGGTACCATTATTATTCATGCCTCGTCTTGGTTCAATTATTTCCTAAGAGACGTTCCATTTTACCTACACTACGTGCTTCACTATTGCAATCTAGTTTATAATACTTGCTATAACGTGTACATGCTCACGTTTGCTGTGCTCACAGTTGACACTGGATGCAAAGTTTTGCATTTGCATTAAATTTTATTACAAGACTTTTGGCAGTGTTCATAATTGTTTAGTTAATACAATTATTGTATTTGTGGATACTACATACAACTCTCACAGAATAATAAATTCAGTAAACACAATATTATCAAAAAAAGTAATTTTATTACTAACACTATTCATGGCTTTCCTTTTCCCAAAAGTGAACCATTAATTTATTTCTAATAATAAGTATACATAAAATTGACACTTCATCCAGAGCTGGCCATAATAGTTGTCAAATATATAATGTTCTTATTTAATTCTGACAGCTGTTTCAACTTATGAAGCTTTTCTCAAAGAGATCAGTGAACAACCCATAAAGACTCCTTAATTTTAAAAAACAGAAGAAAATTATTTTAAAACAATTTTATTCCATAGAGCCTGATCATGGTAACAAAAAAGTTTATTTAACAAATTATATTCCGTTTATAACAGATAGGATTAATAATAGGTTAAGGAAGCATGGTCTTAACGTGGTATCAGTAAACAAACGTAATCTTTTTTCATTACTAGTAAACAATAAATACAAATCAAAAACACTACAGAAAAATGGAGTTTATAAAATACATTGTGCAGAATGCGATGCTATTTATATCGGACAATGTGACCGTGCTCTGAAACATCGCATTTCTGAACATAAGAAGGCGATTTTAACCAATACACCCAATACAGGTTTTGCAGATCTTTGCTTAAAACACAATCACTTCATAGATACAAAAAACATAAGACTACTGCACAACATACAAAAAAGTAAAAAATGGATTTATTAGAAATTCTAGAAATTAGGAAAGCAATAACAAGTAACAAAAATTTAATAAATGAACAAACTGATTTCTGTGTATCGCAACAGACACTTGACCTTCCCTTAGCTTCTCCAATCCCCCTCCTCCATCATAACATCCTACACATGTCCGGATTCACACGGCCTAAACATATGTTCACCACTCTAACATCGTTTTGTTAGTTGTTCACTGATCTCTTTGAGAATAGATTCATAAGCTGAAACAGCTATCAGAGTTAAATAAAAAAGGTAAAACCTACCAAGTGTTTATATATTTTTAAAAACCTTTGTATTAATATGTTTCACTAAGTGCACAACAAGTCATCAATTAATATCGTGATAATAGTTGTCCGCTACGTCACTACACCAACTCAAACAGATTTACTCCCTTTTAACATTATCGTCTCAGGCTGTTGTCTACCAGATAAGTCGTATGAATTTAACTTAGTAATATACTACAGTGGTCAATTACATTAGTTATAAACGTGTATTTCCTATTTTTATGGCTGACTCCCACAGTTGTATGCCCTAAATTCGCACTACTTTAAGTCCAGTTACATACCAGCATTTGGGACATACCAATCTCTTGTCTTTTAAGATTTTTTATTTAACATTAATATACAGTAATTTTTAAATGATTATCTACAATTTCAGATATGATTGTATAATTAATACAAATACATGTAACAATTAAAAAAAAAACAAAGACTGAAGATGCTTTTGCCTCCTTGCGTAAACTAGATATTCAGTTTTTGCTTGTATGGGATATTAATGAATAACATTCCAATATTAAAGTGACACATGAACATTTAAGCTGAATATACGATTGATCACACAAGAGTACGTGTAACCTTATATGGCTTAACGTTAGCCGTGCTATTTAACAATTTTAAGGCACTGACCTCGTGACCACATTAAAAATTAAAGGTATTAGAATTTCTAAATTTAGATAAGGCCATAGGGTATATAGTTGTAGACGATATTCTGAACAATACATTCAAAATCGAAGACGACAAAGACGGTTGTCAACGCTTCAATAAACGGAATTGCTTGAATGTTTAATGTGTACTAACTGGCTAGGTATACATGATAGTCCGTTGTCCATTATTGAGAGTGTACTTGACGCATGAATATTTTATGGAGTTTAATTGATAACGTGATGATTCAATCGATCAACAGCACCGGACTATTATACAAAGTGGTCGGGAAAGCATAGCTAAATTAATTACATAACACTCTAAATAATAACTGGCAAAACGATATGTCTATTATTAAATTTATAAGAGTACGTAGTAAAAAATCATTATTTTTTGCAATAATAAATCTACATGTCTTTCTACTAGGGACCCAAATTTTTATTATAACTTCTCATATAAAGATTAGTTTCTTATTTGTCAATATTGAACTTCATGTTGAAAATGACTTTTATCTTCTCTACTTGAGAGAACTGAATTTTTATCTATTAAAGTAATTTAAGAAAAAAAAATTATTCAGAACTGACAAATGTCATTTTGATTTAATATCTCGCCAATTTCAAAGGTCTCTTTCTCTATTTCTCTCTCTCACACACACATTACACACATACACACACACACACACACATGTATTGCAAAGGAAAATTGTATGTTTTATTAGGGTGTATGTATATGTGTTCATGATAAGCCATATATTGATAATAAGAGAGTATATGAAATATTTTTCGTCTTGTTACTTGAATTAGCAGTCTCTGTAATTCCAACTTAACGTGTTTACATGCTAAACTGCTATTTTTCACGTTCCGGAAGAGGACTTTCAGTGTTTCCACAATTTTTAAGTCCTAAACTTCGACCATGAAATTTTTATGGACTTGAAAATGGTGGAAACACTAAAAGGCGTAGTCCGGAACCCGGAACATGAAAAATAGCAGTTTTTCAAGTAAATACGAAAAAGTTGGAATGTATGAAATATGCGAGTTGCGAGTAATATTCTGTATTTCAGCTGATAAGGAGGTTTGTAATTTATACTTATAAACCAGTTGTTGTAAGCGTAAATGTGTATCGCAATACATGAAAATGAACATAATTATTGTAAGCTCGGTTTCTGAGAGGCGGCTGCGCAAGTGCGTGTGTTTCGCGCACGCGTACATCGCAAAACACTTGTCATAGAATGTCGTTCATATTTTAACAAAACGTTCGCCTAATAAATGTACTATTTATGGGTTTGAATGATTTTTTCTAATGTTTTCATGTATGACTCGTACTTGAAATCTATAAATAACGTAAACTCACAAATAATATCTCTACAGTCTCTGAACAATCCATGGGTTCCTTAAACAGTTTCTGATCATAACAGGCCGAATTTTATATGAAATGCTAGTGATTCCTTCACTTAGATTAAAATTATGAATTTCAGTCAAGAATTAGTAAAGCTCTGTGTAACAACGGTTCATGTCGGTTATTGTAACGTATTGCCGCGTTACAAATCCAGGGAACCCATCTTAACTGACCTCTGCCAATTACATGGGCTGCCTACGTTGTAACGAACTGTATTAAAATCAAATTAAATGAACAAATTACTCACTATCACTGTATAAGGAAACAAGGGAAGGTATTTTACTGATTTATGCACTCATTTTCATGTGTAACAAGACGACTTCTCTTTATTTAACAACAGTTGCTGACAGATCCCATGACATCATTATTTAAACTAAAATATTTAAATGCTTTTCATAAAACTTTGGGATCAAATTGATTATATATTCTTATACCTCGGATCCGAGTTTACTTTCTGTATATTTATAGTAAAGACTTCTAATTATTTTCAGCTCATTTTAGAAGCTTGCAAGACTTCTTTAACCATTTGAAGAATGGTACTATTACTTGGAACGATAATAAGTTACATTAACATTTAAAGCGTTACAACTTATGATAATTGAATTTTTACAGTAAACTCTTAGATTTTCTCATTATAATGTTTACATAAAATTAATCGTCTTTGAAAAGTCTCTTTTAGAAGTGAGTAGTGTAACAAATATGATTAACTCTCGATAGCAAGGCTATCGAGTCACCTTTACAATTGAACGTAGAAACCCCGTCCTGGGGTGTCCGTCTTGAGAATCCTTGTAGTCGGCGTCATCATCTGGGTCGTGTCTTCGGCAAGAATAGGTCGGATCTTCACAGAGGAGATTGAAGCTTCTTTGGTGTAAGTATATGTAGATTCTCGGATGTCCTAAGCAACGTCTTAAGCATGGTATACGTGTCTTTATGAAGTTTCTGCAGAGCACATCTTCAGGAGTGATGTTGTAAATGGAGTTACCTCTTAAAGGGAGAGTCGTCGTCTTGCTTACCACTAGTTCTGTCTTTGTGTTACATGTTTATATCTTCTTCTTACCACATATTTATATTATTGATACATGATATACACTTTCCACTTTTAGCAGTGGTAGTTAATATACTACATTTAAATAAAACAAACAAATTAAAACCATTTTGGTAGAGCTTTCGCTCGTACGTCTGTACTGTGTGAAGGCAACATAGCGAGAGAGTTTATGGCTCGCTTCAACTGGTACTTCACAAAGGAGAGGGGCAACTACTCCGCGACAATATAGTCCCTATTTTTATTTAAGTTAACATTCTTATTACCAAAAACTATACCTTAATTATACATATATAATTTAAGTGAGTTATTTTAACGACTATTTGTGTCTTCAGATTTCTAATTATAAACATTATGATTTTTATATCTTGCTAAATTACAGACGACTCGATAAACACGTCGAGTCCGGAATTAACAGGTCACCGCATGATGACAAGCAAAGGGTTAATTATGATACTAATAACTTTTTTTTACAATACGCCCTTTTTATTAGTGTTTCTTTGGATCTCTTAATTACTTCTCATTCTCATACTGAGTAAATACAGGGGTTTTAGGTATTATAGTGAGATTTAAACTTACTTAATCGCTCGCAAACTTAATTTTTTTTTATTTACGATTACAGTTAGAATTTAAATCGTCACATACTCCACAGCTTAAATTTCATGTTACGGTTTTTTTTTGTTTTTTTTTTAACGCACAACTGGGGACTTGGAATATGAATGGTGTCAGTGTGTGTAATTTCTTTCACATAGTTATTGGTTAGAGTTATATCTCTTGCTTTTTCTCCATAACACAATATACTTTCGTACTTTCTTATTAACTACTTTTTTTTTACATACTATTCACACTTAATATTTACAAAATAAAACACAAAACTCTTTCTTATCTCTATCACTTAAAACTACTACCGGTTTTTTCTTTTTGGTTGTCTTACTCTTTCTCTGTAGAGTAATTTTCTAAATCTTTGCTATTTAGAATTCAGTCTAATTTTCATCTAGTACTAGTTTTCATCTAGTAAATGAGTTTTCATTAACGTATTCTTCGCAGAACTGGATCTCAGGTTGATCAGGCCTCATTTCCAAACTGTACGTTTAACATCTTCCACGGTTTCAGAAGTATAATATACTTCACTACCTAGTATTCCCTTTTCTATTTTGGGTTATACTATTCCGTCTCTTCTTCTTATACAATTTTAGCTGCGAAATATGCGTTCTCCGCACATATTTTCGAGTCGCAGGTTCGTACAGGGCTACTGTAACTGGAGTTAGGTAGTTCTAGATTTGGTAAGGGCCACACCATCGGTATGATAGTTTAGAGGTGGTCTTATCAATTGCACTACTAATGGGGTGAGTCTTATACATTACTAAGTCACCTACTTGGCACCTAATTGAATTGTTATGAATACCTTTCTCGTGGTATTTTCTGGATTTCTCTAAGTTTGCTCTTAAATTAGAGCGGGCTTTATTCCATATTTGCTTTATCTGCTTATCCGTTATTTGCGGAGGTAGCAGATCGTGTATATTCCATCTTGTGGACAAAGGGTGGTTTGGTCGGTATTTGTACAGTAACTCAAACGGGGTCGACTTGTGACCTTCGTGATAAGCTGAATTAAAAGCGTATTGAATCCAGGATAGGTTTTGGTCCCACGACGTGTGATCGTTCGCATGATAGGCGATTAACGCAGATTTGAGGTTTCGTAGATACCTTTCAGCAATATTGCCTTGCGGTCGATACTCCGTAGTGGTTATATGGTCTATTCCTAACTTGAAACACATATTCCTAAATTCTTTCGCTTTAAACTGTGGTCCATTATCTGATACTATTCGTACAGGTGTACCGTAGTCTTTAAATAATCTTTCCTGTAATATTTTTACAGTCGTCGACGCTAATGCTCGTCGCATGGGATACATCCAAACAAATTTGGTGAAAGAATCTACACAGATGAGTAACATTGTATTACCTGATTTGGATCGTGGATATGGACCTGAAAAGTCTAGATAAAGTTTAGAAAAAGGGGTCTTAGGGATTTCTGAAATCAGTTGGCTTACTTGATTTTTTCTGGCTGGTTTACTGAGGGCACATAATGTACATTTCTTCACGAAACTGGCTATTTCGCTGTTCATATTGTTCCAATGATATTCCTTTCGAACACGATGTATTGTCTTATTGATTCCCATATGGGCTCCTATGGTAGATGAATGGAAGTATTCCATCAGCATGGGCTTAATTACATCAGGGGCTATTATTCTTAGTTCCTTTCCGCTTCTTATCTTGTGACATAGTACATTTTTACTCAATACGTATTTCTCGGATTTAATACCTTGCGTAAGTTGTTCTATAATAGGCTTCAGTAAGGGGTCTTGTTGTTGATACAGAGCAATGTTTGTAAAGGCAAGGGGGAACTCAGTAATTACGGCGTTAGCAAGTGCTGTTTCCGGATTCTCCTTGCTTTCGGGAGTTTTAGTGGGCGACTGGAACATACGGGACAGGGTATCAGCGACTACGTTTTGGGTACCTTTTATATGCTGTACTCTGAATTTGTAGCAGTTTAACTTCAATATCCATCTTCCAATACGTCCTAACTGTTTAGGGTGATTCAATAACCAAGATAACGCTTGATTGTCAGTTTCCAAAAGGAATCCTTTATGTTCTAGGAAGGGTTTAAACTTCTCGAATGCAAAAACAATTGCTAAACATTCCAATTCATATGCGGAATACTTTCTTTCTTGGTTGCTCAGTGTTCGCGATGCATAACTAATAGGTAGTCTACAGTTTTCTATCTCTTGATATATCACTGCACCTAACGCTACACTGGAACTGTCGGTCTGCACTACGAAAGGTTTCGTGAAATCCGCTAGTTGCAAAACTGGGGGAGATATGATACTTTCTTTAAGTTGCTCAAACGCGTTTTGATGTAGTGAGCTCCATTCAAACTTCGTTCCCTTCTTTCGTAAAGAATTTAGGGGTGCTGCTATTTCGGCAAGATGGGGAATATATTTGTGGAAATAATTTACCATTCCCAAAAATCGGGCTATACCTTTTGCATCTCGTGGGGGTGAAAATTCTCTAATAGCGCGGGTTCGTTCGGGGTCAATGCTTACCTTTCCATTCGCTTTCACGATGTGACCTAAGAATGAAAACTGTGGCACGGCAAAACTTACCTTCGTTGGGTTAACAGTTAATCCTGCTCTTAGTAACCGAGATAACACTTCGCGTAGGTGTTTAATATGTAGTTCCATAGATTCGCTGTATATAACGATGTCGTCCAAATAGTGATACACATATTTAAATTTAATATCGTGAAATATCCTTTCTAATAGTCTACTACATACGGAACTTCCTTGAGATATTCCAAAGGGTACTCTAGTAAATTGGTACAAGTTAAAAGGAACTGCAAACGCGGTTACACGTTTTGATTCTTCAGAAAGGGGTATTTGTTGAAAAGCTTGATTCAGATCCATAACCGTAAAGACCATAGCTTTAGTGAAGTAATGGAAAGCACTATGGATGTCTGGAAGAGGGATAGATTCAAATTCTATTCTTTTGTTTAATTGCCTGTAGTCCACAACTAGTCTGTGTTTATCGTTACCTTTTGGTACTAAAAAGGAAGGTGAAGAATATGGGGACGTAGAGGGTTCAATGACTCCTTGCTCCAACAACTTGTTGATATGGTTTCGCATCACTTCCATCTTGGGAGGCGACAACTTGTACGAGGTAGGCGTATTACTTTCTGATCGCTCAGATTAATTTTATACTCTATTAGTTTAGTGAGTCCTAGTTTAGGTGTAAGAACTGAGGAAAATTCTTTTATTAATTTCAGTATTCTCACTCTATCTCTACTTTCTAGATGAGATAAATCTGACTCTTGGTGTATTACATGTGCAGTAGATGAACAATATTTTTTTTTTTTATTATTACAATCAAATCTATATTTCCGTGTACGGTCAAATCGGAAATAATATTTTTGCTCATAAATGTCAAGAATCATTCCCGTTTTACTAATAAAGTCTGCTCCTAATATTAAATCGGGTCCTAACTCCTTACATACTAACATTGTAAACATCCAGGTTAGGTTCTTGATTTTAACCTTAACGGTAATGCTCAGGTTTATGATTATATTACGTTTATCGGCGGTAGCACACTTTATATTCACCGGTTGACTCCGTTTTACTAGATGGTGTTTCGCTAATTTGTCCGCTAATTCTTGGCTGATTAAAGTTCTACTAGATCCCGAATCAATTAATGCGATTGTGGAGGTAACGCCTAAGTCAACTCGTATTAATGGTAATAGATTTTTATTCCAGTTACATTTATTAATCGCGTTACATTTTTCACGAAATTCTCTCACATAGGGATCTATTTCTTTCGAAATTCTTTTCCTTCCACGTTGGTTATAAAATATTTTATTCTTTTTTTTTTATTATAAGTTTCTTTGTGTTCACCAGATTTCGAGTAGCTGCGGAAGACACAGGATTTCGGGTCTCCCTGCCTTACATGTTTTTTGGAGTTGGGTGATTCCGTTCCAGTGGCTTACTCTTGCAGTCTTTTCTTATGTGTCCATATTTGCCGCAATTATAACAGATGGGTTTATTGCGAGGTGGGTACTTTGTTTCCGCTTTGTATGGTGTTACACTTAACTTACCAGATTTGCGCACATTGTGAGGTCTACTGAAAACTTGTCTTTCATGCGAGGTTGTTACTTCAGGCACTAGTGCTCGCAATTCATTTCTATTAGTTCCTGCTGTTTTCATAGCTTGTCTATTTTGATCGGAGTACCATACATTTGACGAATGGATACTGCACTGTTCTAGATCATCAATTGTGTTGGGTCTATTTATCAACGATAAACGAGATCTTTCTTCAGGTGACAGTCCTATTAAAATGGTGTCGACCATTTGTGTCTCATTCCAATCTACACGTAGTAGTCGAGATGACTCCCTGATGTCGGAGATGTAATGAGCTAATCTCTCCTGATTTCCTTGTACTCGGAGTACAGTCTTTCTTTTAATTTCTTCGTAAATACCGGTTGGGATAAAGTACTTTATTATCGAGCTATGTAGCTCTTCTACTGGAAATGTAGAGGTTAGAGCTTCTATGACACGATTCTTTAACGGGGGTTTACATTTCGGTAGCAGAACTTGCAAAATTTGCCAGTCATTCAGCTGCTGTAGATCTTTTATCTGCAGGAGATAGCTAATGAAAGTTAGTAGTTTGGAGACATTTAATCCATCTGTGTAAGGGATTTCAGTTAAGATTTTCTCCACAGGATGAGTCATTTTTTCGTATAGGTCCGCGTTATGGTTCATGGTTGGCATTCCTTTAGGAGAACGATTTGATTCATTCGGTGTGGTCAATTCATGATTTCCGGGACGAAACTGAAAACGCTCGGGAGGAGGGGCATTTAAATCTCTATCAGTATTTTGCTCTTGGTTCGCTTGTATTTGCGATACGGCGGGTGAGTTCCGATCAGTGTTAGGCGGAGGTAGATCAGTAGTAGGTGATTGTACTGGGGAGATGTGTAATTTCTTTAAGGACTTCTCTATTTCGTCCATCCTGAATGAGTCGGATCTTCTGCTTAAGTCATTAATAATTGTGGGTAAGCGGCGTAGAGCTTCGTCAGCTAGGTTTTGTACTTCAAGCGGTATTTCCGTGAGATTAGGCCAGATCAACAAATTTTTCATTCGCCGGGTTAAATGCTCTATTCTCTGGGTAGTCCGCAAAATTATCGCCGGAGATTTCTCGTCTTGGAGGGTTTGAGACAATAAGGTAAGCTCACTATACTTGGCATTACAAGTTTCTCTCTCGCTCTCATAATCGAGTTCGCTTAGGTTGTTTAATTGCACGGGTGTATCAAATCCACATTCGTGAATTGACCTACGTAATTCCGCGACTGTTACATTCGCATGGGGTAGTTCACGCAAAAGAGCTTCGTAAGACAGCTCGTCTTTTAATAACAAATCCGGATTGAATTGGGCCATTTTTATCTTAGTTCTAACACATTAAAACGTACCCAAAACTAATTCTACAACACTACACATATATTACACATATATAAGATAAATTCTTGAGTAAATAATTTGCATAATTCAGAAAAGAACAATTTCTCTTCTAAGGGAGAGACAGAAATTCCACACACATATTTTTCAAAGTTAAATAGCCGATCAGCTGTTTTCTGGAATGTAGGTCACCCTCTTTATTTAGTAAACAAAGGTAGGGTCAGTGTGTCCGTGAGAATGGGGGTTTTGACGCTCATGTATTGTTCTCTACACAATGCCACCGATTAACTTCCTTAACAGGTCATAACTGGAGGAGACAGCTGGCACTCATAGGGTGAATCTTATTCAACAATGCACACCTCTTCAATTTACACTAGTATTACGCTTTATAACAGTTTGACTTTATTCATTCATGTACTTTCCCCAATTAGATTAATTATTTATTTTGGTCACAATTTCAAGTTACGAAATTCTTTCCACGTAATTAGCTGGGTCTACTTTACACAGGAGCATTATTATTAACAAAGTTTTTCTTTACCGTGACAACAGACATACACTAACATGTACTATGCAGATTGAATAACTATAATGCAGGATTATTCAAGAAACAACAGGTCTTGGATTGTCATAATACAAACCTGTTAAAGACTGATCAGTTGACCAAACATTACAATTCATGTATGCAAGTAGGTACATGCATATATCTTCCTACAATGATATTTCAATTTATACAGACTATCGTTTACGTATGTCAAAACAAATTCATTTTTTTTTTGAAAATTAAAGTTACATTAATTACATTCTCTGAGTGCATAGATCAATGACTGAATGCCGTGAGTTATTTAATTTAGTGATAAATTAAGTTAGCAGAGTGGCGCAATTTTGTAACGTATTGCCGCGTTACAAATCCAGGGAACCCATCTTAACTGACCTCTGCCAATTACATGGGCTGCCTACGTTGTAACGAACTGTATTAAAATCAAATTAAATGAACAAATTACTCACTATCACTGTATAAGGAAACAAGGGAAGGTATTTTACTGATTTATGCACTCATTTTCATGTGTAACAAGACGACTTCTCTTTATTTAACAACAGTTGCTGACAGATCCCATGACATCATTATTTAAACTAAAATATTTAAATGCTTTTTATAAAACTTTGAGATCAAATTGATTATATATTCTTATACCTCGGATCCGAGTTTACTTTCTGTATATTTATAGTAAAGACTTCTAATTATTTTCAGCTCATTTTAGAAGCTTGCAAGACTTCTTTAACCATTTGAAGAATGGTACTATTACTTGGAACGATAATAAGTTACATTAACATTTAAAGCGTTACAACGTATGATAATTGAATTTTTACATTAAACTCTTAGATTTTCTCATTATAATGTTTACATAAAATTAATCGTCTTTGAAAAGTCTCTTTTAGAAGTGAGTAGTGTAACAAATATGATTAACTCTCGATAGCAAGGCTATCGAGTCACCTTTACAATTGAACGTAGAAACCTCGTCCTGGGGTGTCCGTCTTGGGAATCCTTGTAGTCGGCGTCATCATCTGGGTCGTGTCTTCGGCAAGAATAGGTCGGATGTTCACAGAGGAGATTGAAGCTTCTTTGGTGTAAGTATATGTAGATTCTCGGATGTCCTAAGCAACGTCTTAAGCATGGTATACGTGTCTTTATGAAGTTTCTGCAGAGCACATCTTCAGGAGTGATGTTGTAAATGGAGTTACCTCTTGAAGGGGGAGTCGTCGTCTTGCTTACCGCTAGTTCTGTCTTTGTGTTACATGTTTATATCTTCTTCTTACCACATATTTATATTATTGATACATGATATACACTTTCCACTTTTAGCAGTGGTAGTTAATATACTACATTTAAATAAAACAAACAAATTAAAAACATTTTGGTAGAGCTTTCGCTCGTACGTCTGTACTGTGTGAAGGCAACATAGCGAGAGAGTTTTTGGCTCGCTTCAACTGGTACTTCACAAAGGAGAGGGGCAACTACTCCGCGACAATATAGTCCCTATTTTTATTTAAGTTAACATTCTTATTACCAAAAACTATACCTTAATTATACATATATAATTTAAGTGAGTTATTTTAACGACTATTTGTGTCTTCAGATTTCTAATTATAAACATTAGGATTTTTATATCTTGCTAAATTACAGACGACTCGATAAACACGTCGAGTCCGGAATTAACAGGTCACCGCATGATGACAAGCAAAGGGTTAATTATGATACTAATAACTGTTTTTTACAATACGCCCTTTTTATTAGTGTTTCTTTGGATCTCTTAATTACTTCTCATTCTCATACTGAGTAAATACAGGGGTTTTAGGTATTATAGTGAGATTTAAAATTACTTAATCGCTCGCAAACTTAATTTTTTTTTATTTACGATTACAGTTAGAATTTAAATCGTCACATTATCTAATCCATACTTACGTGTTGCTCTCCACAAACAATAAGTTTGAGAAAACACCATAAGTCCGCATTGAATCCCACCGATATCGGAGAGATAAATTCTGAGTTGAGTTAATATTCTAACAAGTTTAGTTCGACCGCAGTTATAAGCGAATGGTTTCCGTGTAAGTGGCAGGTTTTTGAAAAGAAAAACACTTGAAATGTTACTGATTTGGCGTAAGTCTAGTACTGCCGTAGTCAGACAGTTTCATATAGGGGTTTCAAACCGTTAAGTTTTGTACCGTCTTACAACCCAAAAAGAGCTTGAGAACAATACCGTCTTTAATCATAGACACGACTGCAGCAAGTGTCAACTGTAGATTTCAGATCACAGGACATCGCTCTTCAGTCTACGTACAGGGAAATCAAAATTATAAATTTTAATATTAAGATAAAATCATAAACTTATAAAGAACTTTTAATGACTGAAAATTGTATAGTGACGAACTATCAAAAACAATTAATTTATTGAATTTCTGTTGATCATTAGTAAATTAAGTAAGTAGCGGGCGTATGAACTAATTTTTTAATTATTTCAGTAGTAAATTACTGTGTAAATTAAATCAGTAGTAAGAACTTTTAAATTTTAAACAATAAAATAACTATGAACCACTAAAGAGTTAATTAGTTTTCAGTAAAGCAGACCTCCATAAATTTGGTCTCGACAACTTTGATTTATCTATGTTTTTGAGCATTTTAATATAATCTATCACTGTGTGTGTGTGTGTGTGTGTGTGTGTGTGTGTGTGTGTGTGTGTGTGTGTGTGTGTGTGTGTGTGTGTGTGTGTGTGTGTGTGTGCGTGTGTGATATCATAAATTTGTAAGTGTGGCAGTAAGGTCACATATAACTCAATTGTAGATGGGTGGAATCTCAAAGTATCCAATTTATTTATAAGTTTACAGAATATTCTGCGAAAACTGACAGTCCATTACCTACCACATTTTTTATTGAATGAGTCATCACATTACTTAATCAACATCACGTTCTCGATTGACAGTTGTATACAGCGTGTATTTTTTTATTGAAAAATGATTATTGTAATAAAAAATTTTACAGGCATTGGACAAATGCAATGCACAGAGAAGGGCATTGAAAATGCTTCAATAAATCTAAAAAATATATATATTTATGTTCATTCACCAATCAATGAATTCATTCTTCATTTACCAATATACAGATTATAAGTTAAATGTAGTCGCATTCATAAGCGACCTGAAAAGAACATATATTTAATATTATATTTACGTCATAAGGACATAAGAAGACCTGAAAATAGAGGAGGACTCGTTTCAAGTGGCAACTGTCAAAGTGCAGCTGCTTGGTAAAGGAAACTTTAAAATTTCTGCAATATACTGCCCACCAAAGCAAAATCTGAAAAAAGAAGATTATGTTAAGTTATTCAAGATGCTGGGGAATCACTTCATTGTTGGAGGTGATTTTAACGCCAAAAACACCTTTTGGTGTTCTAGGTTATCGACCACCAAAGGCAGGGAACTATACAAAGCTGGGATTGAAGTAAAACTTGATTTTCACTCAAGCGCTACCCCAACTTGTTGGCCTGCAGATGGCAACAAATTACCTGATTTGATTGACTTTTACGTTGTTAAAGGATTATCCAGCAGGTACATAGATGTTAAAAACTGTGAGGATCTCTCATCGGACCACTCACCGGTTGTCATGACAATAAATGATGAGGTTATTTCTCGGTCATACCCGTGCCAGCTTTCGAGTAACAAGACGAATTGGACCCTATTCAGGCAACTACTGGATGAAAGCATAGACCTTCATCTCCCTTTGAATGATATTTACCAGTTAGATGAAGAAGTCGAGAGATTTAATACTAATATTCAGAAAGCAGCATGGGAAAGCACTCCCCAGATCAACAGAAAACTGAAACAGAGAATAATCTGCCCTCCTCCAGAGGTGAATGAACTTGTCAGGAAAAAAGGAAGGCCAGGAAAACCTGGCAGCGAGTTCGCACACCAGAAAATAAAAGAGCCTTGAACTTGCTCTGTAATGAGCTGAAGGAACTGATAAAAAATGTTAAAAATGAGGGGATTGGAAAATATTTAAGCAAGCTAACAGCTGAGAAGGATACAGACTATTCACTTTGGAAGAATACTAAAGGACTGAAAAGGCCGAAAACCCACCAGTCGCCCATCAGCCGGGAAGACGGGACATGGGCGAAAAGTGCGGCGGAGAAAGCCGTTCTCTTTGCCAGACACCTTGAGGAAATCTTCCAGCCGTTACCTAGACAAACAGCAGAGGAAAACACTAACTTTGAGCCGAAAGTAGATAGGAAAAACATACAGAAAGTAACGCTACAGGAATTGAGAGAAGAAATTAAGAGCAATCTAAGCGCAAAAAAAGCCCCGGGTTTTGACCTGATAACAGGTCAAATACTAAAGGAACTGCCTGGAAAAGCCATGAGAAAACTACTCCATTTGATCAACGCTGCCTTCAGGCTGAAGTATGTGCCTAGTCTGTGGAAGGTGGCTGAGGTTATCATGATTCTAAAACCTGACAAAGCACCAACAGATAAAAATTCCTACAGGCCAATCTCCCTGCTACCGGTGATCTCAAAACTATTTGAAAAACTGTTTTTGAAGAGATTAAAGCCTTTGTTAGAGGAAAGAACCCTGTTGCCGGATCATCAATTCGGATTCAGAGAAAAGCACTCCACTATTGACCAGGTACAAAGAATCACCCATGTTATTGAAAAGGCTCTTGAAGGGAAGAACATTTGCTCAGCCGTCTTCCTGGATGTAGCACAAGCTTTTGATAAGGTCTGGCATCATGGGCTTGAGTACAAGTTACATAGGGATCTCCCAGAGGAATTCTATCTGATACTAAAGTCTTACATCTCAGAAAGATACTTTAGGGTGAAGCATGAGGATGAATATTCAACTTTAAAGAAAATATCCGCGGGAGTTCCCCAAGGGAGCGTATTGGGTCCAATTTTGTATTTGTTATACACGAGAGATTTACCAAACAGTGAGGAAACAACCGTTGCGACATTTGCGGATGATACTGCTGTTCTGGCGGTAGGTAATGATGACGAGACAGCGGCCAATAAACTGCAAACTTCAATCGGAGAGGTATGGGATTGGACTCGACGCTGGAGGATCAAACTCAATGAAACGAAATCAATACACACCAATTTTACCAACAGAAAAATAGAAATACAAAAGATCTACATTAATGAACAAGAAGTGCCATACTCTAACACTGCTAAGTATTTGGATATGACTGGACGCAAAACTTAAATGGAAGGAGCATGTGAAAAAAAAGAAAGAGGAACTCAACATAAAATTCAGGAAATTGTACTGGCTGTTAGGTAGGAATTCACAACTAACAGTTGAAAACAAATTGCTGTTGTATAAACAAGTGCTGAGACCTGTGTGGACTTATGGTGTACAACTCTGGGGATGCACCAAGAAATCTAACATTCAAATGATCCAAACTTTTCAAAACAAAGAACTTAGGAGTATCGTTGATGCCCCCTGGTATATTAGGAATGACAATCTGCACAAAGATCTCAAAGTAGAATATGTCAGTGAAATCGTAACAAAATATGCAGTTAACCATGACAGGAGAATTCAGACTCATATAAATCCAGAAATGCTTTGCGTGGTGGAAGAAGCTCCGCACACGTTAAGAAGGCTTAAAAGATTGAAGCCCCAAGATTTGGTGACACACTAGTGCATTTAAATCTGTAAAACTCTAAAAGAGAGAAAGGCAATAATCTCAACCCGGGGAACAGCCAGTGGGCTTCTACCCCATAAACCGTGACTGTAATATTAAAGAAAAGCAACTTGTTGGGCTCGCTCAGTTGTTGCAAAGGGAGGTGTTTTTAGTGGGTTAGAGTCCCACACTACCTGGAGCTACGGGGCTCCAGTGTGTCTATAGAGATTTTCACCTGCCCTGTCGAAAAAAAAAAAAAAAATTTATAAGCGAAGTTTTATATGTGTACTACGTTATTGACAACAAATGAGTAGTTTCTATGGAAACTCACCGGTTCCCATTTTCAATAACGCACCAGCGATCGGCCGCAAATGTGCGACACGTCCTTATAAACATTTTCAATGTTAAAAGTGATATCAACTAATAGTATAATAATTACAACCAAATTTATTTACATTCGGGTGATGTCCCAGTCTTCCTTATGCGCATGCGGTCTAACACAATGCGTTATATCAGGTAAAGGTCACTGTAACAATCAGCAATATGTTGTTATGGTGTTTAATTAAGCTCCACGTTGGTATGCGCCAATTTGTAACAATCAACTCCACTAGTGTATTTAGTTGTATGAGACTCCCGTGTATCAACGTCAACCAACACGTTGAAGGTGGCAATTTGTAACAATTAAAATGTTGTTACCTGTTTTTAATCAATGTGTCATTAATAAATGTATCTATTAGGTTGTTACAGATGAAACCTCCTGAAAATATATTATTAAGCAAATATAATTATAATTATATTCTTTTAACTTATAATCGTACTACGATATAGATTTAACTTAGTATTCAGTAGTTGGGCAATATCAACGATAGATATAGTGTATTGACTGAATGTATTGAGTATTCTTGTCAACCCTAGTCCCTCGATGTCAGAGAATTCTATTCAAATTTGGTACTGAAAACACGCTAGTTCGCCATAGAACAAATTCTACACTTAGACGCACAGACACTAGACACAGAGACACACTTTTCGGAAAATGACTTTTCTTTATGTTGTAAGTGTAGCACAATTAGAATCAGCCCTTGCCTCGAACACGATTTTTTTCGCGATCACCATACTTCCATTTCCTTTCGGAACATGGAAGTAAAGTCAAGAATGAAACTGTTGTTGATTTCATAACCGGCCTACTTACTGCTCCAGCCACAACCAGCGTCGCAATCATCGTTCTTCCCATGTCTGTCAGTTGCAGCAGTAAACTCGGTAAAAAATTTTCCATTAAATAATTAGCACGTCTGTAAGTAAATTCACCACCGTGAGAAAATTTGTAAAAACTATATGCAATATTCAGGTAGAATAACTGAGCCTTCCAGCAACACAAGTTAGGTGTGTTTCTTTAAATTGAGTTTTATGTTTGATAAATTGAAATGAAATATTTCACATAGAAACTACTTCTTTGTTGCCAGTAACGTAGTACACATATAAAATATCGGAATGGAGAAGCATACATGACTTCCAGGTTTTAAGATTTATATTTAAAACCATTCACATGAATTCGGATCGATAATTTCTAAAAATTTATCCTCCACCCTCAAACTATTTTCACCACTTATGGGGTGAATATAGATTTTTATTATGGGAAAATCATTTAATATAATGTTATTTTTGAGTCACTTTAACTATAAAATTTCGGTATGGAGAACCATACATGACTTCCATATTCTAAGATTTATATTTAAAATCATTTTCGAAATGAAATATTACCATAGAAACTACTTCTTTCTACTTACTGCTTCAGCCTTAACCACAGTACTGTGGTCACTAACGTATACCACCTCACGTTATCGCACTCGATTTTCACTGATGATGGAAGTCGATGGCATTGCCAAAACGTCTGGTTTTGTAGAAAACATTGGACTATGGCCAAATATCCCGGAAAGGAATTTTAACAAAAACTACTTCTTTTGTTGCCGATAACGTTGTACACATATATATAAAAAATATGCATAAAATTAATGGCTTGTATAAGTTAATGATTGATCTCCATTAAGTAGTGCTCAAGTTTCCAAAGTTTTAATATTATGATGTCCGTAATTAAAACATCAGAGCAGGTTTAGTGTGAATAAGGGTACACCGTGGACAAAAATTTTCAACATTTCCTATTGAGCGTTGCTTAGAGTAAAGCTGCGAATCTACAGTGTATGTTTCACAGAACAAACACGCGGAAAAGAAGGAGCGCTCCGAAGTCACTCATGGACCCTCAGCATCTTGCAGATGAGATGTTTTAGAGGAGCTAAAACACTTTTAGGAAAATGACTTTGCTTCATGTTTTGGGGATAGTACAATCAGAATCTGCCCTTACCTCAAACACGATTTTTCGCGATCACCATACTTCCATTTTCTTACGGAAAATGGAAGTAAAATTATTGGAATAAATAATATAAATATAAATAAGATTCCCAGAAATCCAACACTACGCCCGGCCTACATCTTGGGTTTCATGGGTGGTGGAGAACAACTGTTACTCTTTAGCTGGCTAACAGGGAACTGTTAGGTGAGTTAGACAAGGTTGTGTGTATCACTCGGAAACACATTGTAATCCACGGTGGAACCGATCGTGCCAATGGGCTCTAAGTTAGTGAGTCGCGAACAATGGCCTCAGAGCACCAGGACGCACCCTCTTGTATTTAGTCCTAGCCGTGGTACTCTAGGGCTCTGCTGCGGTGATCTTTCACTTACCCGGAACTCGTAGTACCAAAATTTTAGTTTCTCAAAATAACTCTCGAGTTGAGTAATCCCTTAGAAACCCTCGTCCGAAAAAACCCACCTAGGAGGGTGAAGAGAAGGAGATATTTCTACTCGGTTCATGCTCGTGACATTGTCTGCTGCTGTGCCGGGTGTCTGGTGTTAAAACAGAAGGAAGGTGACTTCGAAAAATTGAGTCCCTTCCTTATTGCAAAATGAAAAAGGTTTCACCGGTTGCGCTGAATCAGCCGTACAGGATATCAGAAAAGCGCAGGTGGACTACTTGTGTAGACCCTAAGCGATCAACAGGATTCGAGGTTACTGAAACTGCAGGAGACATAGATGTTGAAGTCGTACCGTATATCACCCTGAACACTACATAGTGGTAGCCTGCAGAGACCTGCTGAACTCCACAGAGGAAGAAATTGCAAGTGAGCTAGACCCACAATGTATGACGTATGACTAACGGTGCGACGGCTTCTCATCTGCGTCCCACCCCTAACCTTCAACAACTTTGCCGGAAAATGTGAGATCTTGCCCGGAGTGTGAGAGCATAGGCTGAACATTTACCCCTCAACCGATGCAGTGTTTTCATTGCTTGCGTTTCGGCCACACTGCATCAAGATATGCTCGACCCAAGATATTCTTCTGTGGGAAGTCGGTAATAATCCCTGTGCTGAAACATTGAAATGTGTCAATTACGGTGGTCAACATTCATCTATATTCCACAGTTACCCTGTTTATATGCAAGAGGTGATATTCAGGAAGTACGTACTCTCTAAAAAGTAAGCTACTTCGATGCGAAGAAACTCGTATGCCCAGCCACAGGCTGTAAAATCAACAGCTTCACCAGCTCCTGTTGTAAGAGAGATATTACCTGCAGTAAACAGTTTTTCGAGATTTACTTTTTTGAAGTGTATAAAAATCAGAAATCCATCAAGACAGTGCGGCTGAAACGACACGCGCACGGTGCGAAAGGATAGTGTTGACGGATCTAACAGCAAAAGGACAGACGGGTTCGTCCGCCAAGAAGGGCGGACATAAACATTTTAGCTGCGCCTCCATCTACCTCCTGTAGTTAGAGCGATACGGCGAGAGGATACCGCCGTCCTACACCCTGTCTTCCCAAAAAATACCAGGAAAGGCTAAAAATTATTTCCAACCGGGGACAAAACCTTTCCCGATGCCCAAGAGCTGAACTCCGGATCGGAGTTCAGCTCGATTGGCGGCGCTAGTGATGTCACCGACCTCGGTGACTTGGCGGAACTCGGCAATCTTCAAAAAAAGAAGAAGAAGGCTGGCCGAAAGGGAAGCCTAGAAAGTAAGAACGATTCGTAGCGACTGATTCTTCAACATTCAGCATGGAGAGCCTCCTTCGGTGGAATATGAACGATTGTACGTCGCATTATTGCGAAATAAAAATGCTAATATCTAGGCATACGCTGTGCGTATGCTGCAAGAATCACATTCGAGGCGCATGGACCGTGATGATTGGAGAGGCTTTAAGGTTACTTGTATATCTACGAACATGTGTGAAAAAATAGAAGGTGCTATCACCTTAGCAGCAACAGGCATATCCCACGGAGCGGTGCTGGTGCCGTTCATCCAGACCACCGGTACCGTGGTGAAACAACACTGTGAAAGACGGAATGAGAGAGAAGTGACGAGCCCTAGACAGGTATAAAAGAGCGTCGACCGAAGAAAATCGCATCAATTTTACACGACTTCGAGCCGCCGCTCGTAGGACAATACTCACTGCAAAACGGTCGAGCTGGGAAACCTATGTCTCGACCATAACACGGCCGACCGTACTTTTAAAAATGTCGTTTTGCGTCTTAGTGTGTACGAGTTTCCACTCTCGTTGCGTCAACTAAAATGTAAGTGAAACATCCCGTCAAAAAACGCTCCTAATAGACGTCGTTAGGCTAAAAACCTTAGTTTCCGAGCCCGCAAAACACAAAAAATATAACTATAAGCAGCGTATATTTTAAGAAAACAGTACCTATTTCGATAGTCTAAACCATTGTTATCAGTGTTACAAAATGAAATAATAGTTTGCTACTGCTATTTATTTAAAAATTTTGTAATCACTGAACATCTAAAAAATTACTTAATACACATTATATTATATATGAAATAAAATTCTGTTTTGAGTTTTTATTTTATAATTTAAATTAAAATTTTAATTAATTGTACATTAAAGTAAATACATTTTTAATATTAATTAAAATGTCATTTTATTTTAATAGTAACAAATGCCAATTATGCACTGATAATAGAAAAGTAAAATAAAGCAGATACGTGTGTACACTCTTTCAATTCTGAGAATACTAAGGGCGTATGCTGCATATGTCCTGATAATACTCACAGACAACAAGTATAAAATGCAATGTTCTTGGAATTTGGAGATCATAATATAACAGGAGTTTATATTTCATTTGAAATTCCTGAGAATTCTAAGCGTAAGCAGATCCTCAAGATTCTAAGCAAGGCTTTGTCGCCTTTCATACTAGCCCTTTCCTCTCGCTTTTTCCTCATCAACTCCTATTTATCCTATTTACCTCAGATTTTTCCGATCTACACAGTGTTTTCAAAAAGTGTTTGTCCCACCGCCTTCACTAGAAAAATAATCGTTTTAGTGCTCCTCGTGATAACTCATTCCTGCCCTAAATAGTAACAAATCTGTTAGTATATCTATGTAAATATTCTTGTCAACGTTTCGACAAAATTTATTGTAATGTTCAAAAACATTATAAGTTTGTATGACACAAAACAGTTTAGTTTGGTAATAAATTTTATTGAAATGTTCTAATATCTGACAGTTCCTTTTCGTCGATTATCTATAAAAATTGTTGAATAAAAATTTAAAAATTCTTATTGACGAAAAACTTCAAAGTAATAACAACAACGATGGCGACGACGAAGAATATGATGATAGCCACTAACGTGCAATTATAGTTTCTTAATACGTCTACGAAATACAAAATAACTTTACAGTGTTTTGGACAGTTTTTTGTTTGTTAGAGTGTTACAGGACGTAAACGAAATCTTTTGTTTACATGCCTCGAGGTGAGTTACTGTTACAAAGAGAGAAATTCCTAACTTCTCAGTTGTTTCTTTAGATAATGAGAAAGTGGAACAAAGACAGTGTTTTTACTACAGCGCAAGGAGTTTCACGCTTTTATTCGTCTCTTCTGGAGAAGGCAGTAATACAGAAGTTTAGTATCTGTTAAAGCGATAACATTGAAATGCATCTTACCAAGTAGGCGTACATAGAGACGAAGATAGGAAATAAGTACCACCCGTCGTGTGTGTACGGGTTCCCTGTATAAACTACTATACATGTTTGAAATACACAACATGATTATAAAATATGTAGACTGACCAATTCTACTCCACTGTTTACACAAAATGATTGCTATGTATAGACTAATGTTACTGAGAGTGGTACATCCTCTTCACCGAAAATCATGAAACCTATTTATACATAAAACAATGAAGTAAAACGTTACTTTAAAACACGCTATAAAATTACAGATTATGATAATAATTGTAATAAAAATATTTTTTTACAGTGTGTGTTATCACCCACTAAAACCACAATTCCTTTTACATGGTATGGATCCACTCCGGCTCTCTTCAAGTTGATGCCATTTGTTTGTTGTCATTGTGAGTGTTCATCTATATAACACCTGCAGATTGCTTTCTATTGTTTAACACTATGGGTTAGCTGTTTTTGCTATTCTGTCAGCGGCCCTAGCAGAATCATTTTCTTCTATATTTTTTGCCGTAACACTTTCTCTTTGTAGTCTGCTACACGGCCCCAGCGGCGTTAGCTTTGTAGCCTCAGTCCAATGATTTTCTCAGTCGATGATCTGTCCTATCGTATTTTCTAGAGCTCGGGCTCTCGCCTTTCCACAGGCGAAAAACGTGCTATGCATATTGTTTAGCTTCTACTTACAGAAAATGAAGTCTCGTATACAAACATTTGGTTTCCTATAAGTAAATCCAGAATAGACTCAGAAATGTCTATAGTTAAAAATTGTAAAAAACATAATTTCCCTCTTCAAGTTCGCGGCCAGTTTACTCAGCTCACTTGCCGTTTCGTTACTTAGGTAGGAATAGATATATTTGAGAGGCTGGAATCGTTGCAAACGAAAAGAGAAAGCCATCATGAAATTGTAATTTGTTAGTGTCAATTTATAATTTACTGCCAAATAGTTGAGATTGTGCTGAACTGAGTCATATTAAAGTAGCCATTAGTATCAGAATAAATTACTTCCGAAGGTGTGTATGCTCCACGATACATACTAGTAACGCTTGGCATGGAAAAGCTTTGGATTCAGTAGGCTACCTCAATAATATATTAGCACCGAATAGAAAGATTTGGCCATTTGCATCAACATGTTAATATCGTGAGCTTTTGACTACTTTATAATCAGAATCAGAGAGCGTATTAATTGGTCAGTGTTTATTTAGCAGTGACTGAAAAAGTTTGCATTTATTATTGTTATTATTATTAGGTATGCCTAAACCTGGCAGCCGAAAAAAAAACTGAAATTGTGCTGCTTACTATCAGACGCCTGCCCAACATCCTCCCAGTTCCGGTTTTGGAAAAAAATACAGATAAAAGGAACTATTAAGTACCATAGGGCGATGCCACATACAAAGCTTCCTTTTTGGGCACAAATAAAACGGGTGGCTGATATACCCGCAACTGTGATCACGGCGGTGAATAGAATCATTGCTAGGACCAGCGGCCGGAAAACTTCCAAGCATTGATTGTGACAATTGCGCACATACTGCTTTATTTGGCTAAGATCTGGGCCGATGCCTTCAAAGTGCAGAAATACAAAAGACGAATATGAGCATGCAATGAAGTGGCGGGCCGAGAGTAGCTTACTCATACCGCACCGGCCTGCGGTGCTTGTATTCGCAAGAATAGTCTCAACTGATCTGCTGGCACACAAGCAAAAATAGATTTACAATAGGGAGGTCGAAATACGAAAAGTACAAGCTGTAAGCAAGGACACAGCCGATACTATGACTCAGAGACAGAAAGATAGACAAGGAGAGCCAGACTTGTTAGCTAAAATATTACGTGTGCATAGAACGGTAATGGATAAGGTAATTTCAGAAAAATAACAACAGTAATAATAATAATCATCATCGTCGTCGTCGTCGTCCTTTTCCTTCTCCTCCTCCACAACCAACTTCCTGCCCCTCGTCCTCCTCTCCTCTTCTCCTTCCTCTACCTACTACTACTACTACTACTACTACTACTACTACTACTACTACTACTACTACTACTACTACTACTATACTACTACTACTAGTACTACTATTACTACTGCTCTTCCTCTTCATCTTCCTCCACCTTCTCCTCTACGTCATTATCGACATCAACATAAGCATCAGCATAGTTTTCGCTTCATTGTACTACAACTGTTCTATGTACACACTGTACGTACATTCAGGCAACTCGTACGTACCACACGTGTGTCAGAAACTAATTTCAGAAAAATCTCTTCAAATAGATATTATTTAATTGAGCAATGACTGCGAATAAAATAAGCCACCGCGCACTAGGATTTCCGTTCTTTTCTATTGATCAGTTGTTTTCTCTACACTACCTCCGAGAAGACGTTTACCCTTTTAGCAACCAGTTGAATACGACCTTGGTATCTATATCTAGAACAAAAATAATTCTTGGTGTAGTCAGTAAGTTAGAGGAGCTAAAACACTTTTTGAAAAATTTAAGACAAGATCATAACGTCGAGGTATGTCAGGGACTTTAACAATAATCTTTCACAAGAATGTGTCTTGCCAAACGAAGCGCATTAAAGCACTGGGGCAAATAGAATCAGTTCAAGATTTACAAACCAACGTACGTGCCGACATTACTGTTTAAAAGTGAAGTTGGGCCCTTTATAAAACGAGACGAAATCCAGTATTGTGCAATCAAATATGCATACTACCTTAAGTGGCCTTCCAACATGAACCTCATATAGTGCAACGTGTACGGTATCATGGAATGGCAATAAACCGGAATACCGACTATTATATTTGCGTAACTGATATAATTAGGTGTTCTTCCTTGTCAAATCTAAGGTTCTTTTAGAATGTTATCCATTTTGTATTATTAAATTTATTTGAATATGTAATTCTTTCAAGTGCCGTAAGACCTTCCGTCAGATTTTATAGGAACTTAAATTGTCAGCAACTACGTTAGTATCATCGGCTGGCAAGTTATTAATTTATTGATATCTTCCACAAACTAACATACAGCTAATTTTCTTTTAAACGTATTAGGCTGTTTCATTTGAAAGAAAAAAGACAAGGTTAAGGAGATAATATTTGTAACATTTGAAGTAAAGATGTAAATTCGAGCTACACACAGATCGATTAGGACATAATCATAATAAATGAAAAAAATATGTCTTCATAAACTGCAAATAAGTAAGTATGTGACTATTATGTTTAAATGTAGAGAACTAAAAAATTGCAGCATAAAATATTAGGAGTACCACGAGTCGTAAAAATACTAGCAGTATTGAAAACATTTAGTACAAACTAATGCACTGAGTTACTTTTGCGAATTGTGTAACACGACTAATTTGATTCTATTTAACTTGGTTATATTCCCTCGTAAATATATTGACTTGATAAACATATTAGCTGATAGGCACGAACAACGATATTGGAGAGAAATCTCGTCACTTGTACATTTATTCTGCCAGCCAAATATATGTCATCACTAGGGATGCGTGGTTAAATTAAGATTTCATTCTTAGATTTATACGTCACCTTAGAAAATAGATCAAAACAACGACCAGTTCAATCAGTAAAGCGATCAAAGCAAAATAATAATTTAGACAAATTGATATGCATGAATTGACAATTTAAGTGATTAGGATTACATGAGACATAAAGCAAATTGAGCAGTTTTTTTTTTTTAATGAATATTAACTTTCGGTTCCTATAGTTTTTGTGCGTCTGAAACATACATGTTGAAATAGTCAAACTATAAAAATTTCAATACTGGTTAATGATGATGTACGGATAATAGGGTTCTTAAACTTTTTATGGCATACCGATTACAGGTTTCCCATCCTAACCACTGCTTACTCCTTTTCTTCCTCCCATCGTCTGTAAGACTTCTATTAATCACGGCATCTCAGATTTCATCTTCTAAAAGTCTGCTTAGCCATAGTTTCTAAGTCCATCTGCTGTTAGCCATGCGGCGCAAGAATCCACAAAATTTCAACAGTCTTTCTTTAATTATGTTATTTCAATCAAAATCAATAATAACCATTCTAGATTTTATGTCTGCATTCCTTACGCTGAAAAACGCGTGTGTTATTTTAGCTGCCTCAAAATCTCTTACCAATGATCCGTCTAAAATTTTATCTCTAATTCTGCATTCTTTTCACACTTCAGCGTAAATAATTCAGTTTTGAACATTCTTACATTTTCTCTATAAAGAAAAACCTTTAAGTTTTAAATGTAACTACCCGTAAACTTCTGCACATATGCCACCGTCCACAATATGGTTTATCCGCTTCCAAGGAGACTGTTGGAGTACTATTTATTTAAAGGTCACTTGAATGATATATTGTTGTTTGCAAAAATGAGACTTATGGGTTCAAGTGTAGATAGTAAAAACTGTACAGTCCCATTAGTAACTTAGAAGCTACGTGCTATCCACACTAAAACATTAAAAGGATGCATCGGCTAATCTTTGGTGCTTTTCCTTACCTGGTGATGAAAATAGCCCACTATTTCCTCTAAAACAGCTATTTGATCACTTCAAACCGTTGACTTGAATGTCTCTTATTTTGTTTTCTAGATTTGCGTTTATTCGCCCGCGCGCGCGCCCGCGCGTGTGTGTGTGTGTTGGTGTTTGGAAACTTGCGTATGTCTGTGTGAGTGTTGCATGTTCGTAAACGTATACATCTCTTTGGTACCAATTTTGCTTGTTTTGGTCCAGGTAGGCCGCGTAGGTCATAATTTAATTTTATATTTTGAAAATCTCCAAACCATTTTTTTGAATTATATATTAAGAAGCATTTGTTGTGGCCTCTGTTCTAAACTACGATCCAGGGTTTTCTTGCACAACTTTAATTAACTAAATTTTCAAGCAAAATGCTTCCTGCGCTTTGTTTTGTCTCCACAATGTACTTTATACAGCGGGAACCATCGCCCGCTGGCAAATTCCTTGACTTAAATTTTATATTCGAGAGATACATAAGGGTCTTACAATCTGGATCTGCCAAGCTCATTTCAGTCCAGGATGAAGATGAGCTTTCATGAGTGTCATCATCTGAAAAGAAAACCGTTGGCCTTTATAATTCAGACTATTTAAAATAAAAGTAGAAATATAACTATTAACAGAGTACAGCCTTTATATATTTTTGAGATAATATAAATTAAAAAATGTAATTTCTGTAAACTTATCTTTAACAGAAATAAACTGTTAAGTATATAACAAGACAGTTACATTTTTAAGTATACAACAAGACAGTTGCATACGTAAGTATTTTACTTTCAATTAAACGGTCCAGCACATGCAGTTTTTTAAAATTTCAATCCAAATATTGAGAATAAATATTTTAAAGTTAGTCATGTAATAATTGTTAACTTATATTCATTTAAGAATTTAACAATAATTAATTGGTATTAACTTTGATAAAGAATAAATGCTGAAATTATGGAACAGCCAAATCAGATCTGCTTTTCTGTGAACCTGCATGACTATGCCAGCATGAGTGACAGCCGTTGTCGACCATGTGACGGTCGTAATATAATAAATCACCTTCATACATTACAAATTTATAACCTTAATATGTAATATTTCTCTATAGTCAATAAAGTCTATAAATATTTTACGAATTTGGCTAAATGTGTGTGTGTGTGTGTGTGTGTGTGTGTGTGTGTGTGTGTGTGTGTGTGTGTGTGTGTGTGTGTGTGTGTGTGTGTGTGTGTGTGTGTGTGTGTGTGTGTGTGTGTGTGTGTGTGTGTGTGTGTGTGTGTGTGTGTGTGTGTGTGTGTGTGTGTGTGTGTGTGTGTGTGTGTGTGTGTGTGTGTGTGTGTGTGTGTGTGTGTGTGTGTGTGATACAGAGAAATATTTCTTAATTTAACTGACCTGTACAAGTTGTAAAGAAACAAGATTTATACCTTTTTATCTCGTATGCTTCTTGTTAATTGGATTTTAATTTTATACAGCAAACTGCGATAAGCATCAAGACACACACACACACACACAAGTATGTACTCAGATAACAGCGTTTTTTCGTTAGTGATAATAGCAAATCATATAGTACCACCTGTCAGCCATATGGTAAACAGTATGAAGCTTTTAATATAATAATGAGACTTTAAAAGTGTGGCACAGAACTGGCATTGTCTCTGTACACCCTCCCATGAGTTAATGACATTATAGTGTTTGGTCCACGTGGAACCGGAGTTGCTGCAATTGGAATTGCATCTTATCACCTTCAATGAAGGAGACTCACATTGTCCTCGTCATTCTGCTGTCGGTGTATCTTATGTTTCCTCTTCTGCTGTCGGAAGTAGTACCTCTTCACAGCATAAATAGCAGCGGGAAGTGTATAACTGTGTATGATAACAGAACCTGGTTAATTCTGCCAATATTGGAATGTTTAGATCCTGTGGCATACACATTCATTAAAATAATGGAGTATCAGGACTTGCATAACAAGTCAAAGGACCTTTTACGATTATAGCTGAGGTCAGAGTCCGGCTGAAAGTTATCGACTCTGACGTAGATTCGAACCGATGCTGATATCTCCGCCACCGAACTCGCTTCTCAATGATACTTATCACTGAGTAGTTGTAGTGATGCCTGGTTATTAATCCAGAAGTTTCCTGTTCGATTCCTGGGTGTACCATAAAATTAAGCTGAGTTTTACAGCCCCCAAGTCACGGCTGAAATGTAATCTAGGCCACACGTGTTACCAAACAACTTAAATAAGGTCGTGTGCCCAATTTCCAAACTAATATAATAATAGAAAAAGGTGGCATTTCATTATTATTAGTTAACATTAATCGCGTGGGGGCTGTGCTGCTGTCATATAATGGGTCAAGAGTACGACCATGTCTGCCTGCTTATCTTATCACTGGGAACAAGTAGACTTATACGGTCTTGGTTTACTGAGATAGATAATAAACAAACGTGTACTTACACTGCCAAAGCGCGGAAAGACACACAGACTCACACAACTGTTCGCCACCTCACGTGGTTACTAGATGCATGATTTCTCTCTGGCGTTGGTGGAGCGTGAGCTGTTTCACGGTCTGGGGGGAGGGAAAGAGTGCAACCGGCCAAGAGTCGTGCTATTGATGTAAAATCAAGCATGTCATTTATGTACACACGTGTAAGGAATCGAATGTTTGTTTGTGTGTGCTGATTACCCTTTGCAAATTGGCAGACATCTTAAAATTCCTTTTTTGACTTCTATATTAATGGCCGGCCTGTCAAATATGAGAGCGATTCCCTCTCATTCATTGCGATTCCATAACAGCCTACCGCTATCTCGCTCTCTCTCTCTCTCTCAACACACACACACACACACACACACACACTTAAATTATTCAGACGTTCTCGTTGATGCAAAATTCCTTGAATTTGTATGCGGCCTTGGTGGAGCATGTGATTTGCGTACTGAGATAAGGCCGGTTTATATCTTGAACGAAACACTTCCCTCTTCCGGTCTAAAAATTATATACGGACGTGCTATTATTGATTGCTTTAGAATCAGATGTTGCTTTACTTTCTGAAATTTTTTGTGTAGTAAAAATTAGTAATGTATTTTATGAACAAAGTAAATAAGTATTCATTTAAGAAACTCGATTACTTTTGTACTTAGAGTAGTGTAGAATGGCAGGACGAAAATATGAGGCTGAATAACTTAAACTATTTACCTAGTCTTTTTATATAATTACATTATTACTATTTTTGTTGTTATTGTTACAATTATGATTATGAATATGATTATGATGATGGGAATTATTTTTTGTATATTTTTTTTGTATCGGCCATTTAAGGACCACATACCAATTTCAATTCTTTATTCTTTGTTCTTTCCTTTTTTCCAATATTCTTTCAACTTCTCACTGTGTCTCTTCTTCCTGTCTTCAGTCCACTTTGTCCTGCGTTTTTCTCTCTCCTGCCCTGGACTCCCTCCATTTTTAACACTCCTATGATTGCAGTTGTTAGGACTCCCAAGAACCCTTGTTCCCAACGCATGGCATGGTGGACATAATGTCAATTAATATTATTATTACTATTACTATTAATTGGCAGTAGAGAATATGGGCACACGACAAAGTTTTGATAGATATAAACACAAACTACTCAATTAAAAAAACTAAAATTTTAATTTTTGGGGATAAAATATTTACACTAAGTAAATAAATTTTTCTTCTCAAATTAAATAATAAAAACACATTATTTTCAATTCACAATAGTAGTGACAATAGTAGTGAAGTGTTTGACAGTTAGTAAATATTAAATGACAGTTACTCACAATAATTCGTTTTATCAATAAAATTTAAGGAAACCGTGTCTTCTTTTCGCTGGCTGACAATATGTAAATTCTCCGAGAAGCGAGTATTGCTTGTGAATATTAGAAATAGTTCCACTACTAAAATGCAATTAGCTTTATTAACTATTTGGATTGTGTGTTGTTGCTTATTACGCTTTATTACCTCTACTTAGCTTACATGCTTCGGGAAGCATAACAATATTGCCTGGTCCTTGTAGTATTACTTGGTACTTTGACAGTTCAATCGATGCGAACTGGCGCCAGTTCAAGGAACCAGGAAGTACGTACTAGTTGGTCCAAGTAAGTGTTTTAGTTAGTCATTATGTTCTACTCTGCATTTTGCTGTTTATGTCACCGTAAAAAATATATAAAATGCTTCCACATTAATTAGAGGCAAAAATCGATAATAAGTAATAAATTCCTCCAACTTTGAAGCGTCCTTACGTTTTGGAAGACATGGCGAGCGAAGAAGAATATATATGTCTAAAAGTATTACAAATAAACAAATATCTTAGTTCCATTACGAGGAACCCATTTACTGAGAGAGTGCTAGGAAGCTTATAAAAGAATTTTAATTGACGATAGGTTTTAAAATATATGCAGGAGCTGGTTTCAAATGCAAGACGATAACGGAACAATACGGGCTTTCAGAATGTGGACACCTTTCTGTTACGACACTTAGGTTGCAGAATGAAAAATATAATGATTTCTTAATTAACAATACAAAAGGGTTTAAGTGAAATCAAATTTACCGGAGTTATAACAACTTATAGTTAAAACGGAACGAATTTAATTAATTTTATTTGTGTAATAACTATTCTTAAAATAATTATTATAATTTTTTAAATTCAAATTAATATTCCTTTAAATTTTTTTAAATCATGTAAACATTTTTAATAATCTGAGAATTATTATACACGAAATGGAAGAAAATTAAAACATCTACAAGCCAGGAGAATAAAGAGGTTTTTAAAGTATATTTACTCGAACAGGAAAGTATTCGAAGACTTTATCAAGATAGGTTAAATAGCACTTGAATAGCATACCTTCAGGCAACAGTATAGAAGAAGAGTGGAGAAATATGAAACGGATAATAGTGCAAGCAGCCAATGAAGCAGTAGGTGTAAAGAAAAGGTTTAGAAAAAGGAAAGGTTTAAAAATATGGACAGAGGAAATAGAAGAAGCAGTAGCTGAAAAACAAAAAGTATATCTTAAATATCTAAATTCCCCATCTCCTACGAATGCAGAAACGTATAAGGAAGTCAGGAATAGAGCAAAAACGAATGTTAGGCAAGCGCACAAACAATCCTGGGAGAGATTCATTTCCAATATTGAACATGATGTTCATGGTAGACAGGTTACGGCATACAAAATAATGAAGATGTTGAATGGAAAGGAAAGAGAAGAGGTGTCTGTCAACCCAATTACTGTGGAATTATGGAAGAAACATTATACTCAACTTTGGTATAGTGAGGATGAGGAAGAAGGTGTGATCACGGAATGTGATGCAGAGACTATTGATGCAATAACTCTAGAGGAATTACTACAGGCATTGAGAGAATCTAAGAATCGCACTTCACCAGGATTGAATGGCATTAATATAGAGCTTTTGAAATACGGAGGCATTTTATTGCAGTTACGACTGTTACATTTCCTGAATATGTGCTGGAAGGAGCACTCAGTTTCAAAACAATGGTTAAGAGCAAGAGTTATCTCATTATTTAAGAGAGGGGATCGAACAAGGACAGATAATTATAGGGGAATATCCATCCTCGACACAACACATAAGCTTTACGCCAGAGTAGTAAATGGAAGATTGAAACCAATTACAGGGGTATTATTGTTAGCAGAACAGAACAGCTTTCGAAAAGGAAGATCGTATATAGATGCAATTTTTACTCTTAAATTGATAATTGAGAAAAGAAGAGAGTTCAACCGGGAAACGCATCTTGCTTTTGCAGATATAGCGAAGGCTTTTGATAATGTTAGGCGATCACTACTATGGAATATCATGGAACGAAGAGGTTTTCCCACACAATTAATTGCAGTGCTCCAAAGCCTATATAACAGAACTTCCATTACCCTAGATTTAAGTGGTAGGTTGACAGAGGATATTCCTACAAATATAGGTGTTCGACAAGGGTGTCCTATTTCAACGACATTTTTTAATATTCATATATCGACGACCTCTTACGACTATGGAAGACTAAGGTTGACTCAGGAATACAGCTTCAAGGAGATATTTATGTAAATTCCCTACTGTACGCAGATGATAAGGTAATAATACAAGAAACGGAAGACCAGTTACAAAAAGCGATATTTACATTTAATACTATTTTGCGAAATTATGGGCTGAGGATCTCTGCCGCTAAATCAAAAACAATGGCGTTTCTAGATAAACGTCCCATTAGAACAAAAATTGTGGTAGACAATCAAACTTTGGAACAAGTTGTGATTTTAATTATCCGGGATAAAACATCTCATAAAACGTTGATGTCGATTGGGTTAATAAACTATCAAAGTTTAGATCCATCTGTGGGACAATTCATAGAAATTTACGAAATAAATCTCGGAAGGAAACCCGTATGAAATTTTATAAAACAGTAAATGTTCCGACATTCCTTTACACAAGTGAGACATGGACCCTCGGTAAAGGGGAAGAAAAGAAAATTCAGGCTCCCGAAATGAGATTTCTGAGAAGTGTCCAAGGATTCTCCCTTCTGGGTAGGAGAAGAAACATAGATATTAGACAAGACTTAAAGATCCATTCTTTTAATGAGACGATTAAGGAGTATAAGAGGAGATGGTGTGGACATGTGGCCGGAATGCCAGATACCAGATTGCCTGTGGCAGCTCTCAAGTACAAACCGAGTGGAAAGAGGGATGTTGGTAGACCGAGGAGGAGATGGGTTCCGGAACATGCCAACTAGGGCCTAATCCCTTTAGTGAAGATGATGATGATGATAAGTAAAAAGAGGCAATGTCTATATTTAACATGCGTTATTACTTACCTATAATGAGACAATCTTTATCATGTCAGTATAGTAGTAAAGGTATAAGAAAGATATTAAACATTGCACATTTACATAAATTGTAATTTTCTGTAATGTACTCGTACATTCAATGTAAAAACTATGGTCGATCTGGTGTAGCCATTAAATCGGAAATGTCTCCATCAAGCTGACTTGGTGCTATTCGCAGTAGGTGAAGCAAGAATTTGTAAGGAGACTTCTTTTGTAGTTTTTTTATTAACTTCATTGAGGAAAACATGTTTCCCTATATATACGTACATATTTCTAAACATCGATGCCATTTTATGTTAAGATTTTGAAATCGTTCTTCAGGCAGAGCTAAAAAAATCCGGCCCCTTTTCTTTCCCAGCCTACAGTAAGCGATCGGCTTATAAAGCACACCGTTCTAATTGAATGCACCATGGTTATACTTTAATGTCATTTTCAAAAGGATTATTAAATAGCAAGCCATTAGTTTTCAGCATTTAAAATTATTCGAATCTTCTGTCAAACTCGTCAATGATTGTTTAAATATTTCATAAAATTCCAACAATCATTTTAAACTCTTCTCCTGTTTTCCGACAGCTTGAAAAATGATCAAAATTATTTTTTCCAATGAAAAATCTGAAGTTTTTAAAATAATTGTGAATTGAATTTACACAATTCAATTATTATATCCGACATATACTGTTTGGAGCTGCAGATTTAGTTTGTTGAGACGGCTGTTAGTGTCTATTAGAAAAATCAGTAACATAAGAAAATCCTTACTTTGGAGCTTGGACAAACGCGTCTGTTATGTCTAGCCGAAGGATGGAAAGAAATAGACTGCGTCTTATTGTAACAGTACATAATGACCCAATACCATAGTTATGGGATTTAAGGGTAATTTTTTATGTTTTATTGTTTAATCATTAAAATACAGAATGGTTAGGTCCATTGTCCCTATATACGGAGGAACAAAGTAAATTCAGCAAGAGTACGATACCAAGGTCACCGGTGGACGTGCGGGAGTCGGTAAAGGCCATGGCTGTGTTTGTGACGAATGACTGTAAATATGCATTGTGATTGGATAATAGCACTGTTCCGTCATAACCAAAAACAATGACGCACTGACTACAATACGTGCAACGAGGCGTTGTCCAGCATGACAAAGCTTGATGACGTAAAATACACACACACAAGCGCAAATTTACATTTGCCTATTTCTCAATTCAGCGTAGTACTTCAAGGTATCAACAGCGATGTATCGCTGTGTGATCAGTTTTATAACAAAAGTTTATTACAACTAGACTCAAAATTGCTAGTATAATGGTGGAGCAATAAAGGCTCGAAGTTAGTAACAGTATGAACTATAACATGTAGAATCAGTGCTTGTATTTACTTAATTAAAAAACTCAGCAGAACTTGAGGCGAACACCGGCCATCAACATGGGCGTCAACCAACAACAGCGAAGGAGCAACACCGACCAACACTAAGAGAAGTCCAATTTTACCATCTTTCTTTATTAATTTAATGAGCTCATTAATCAAACGAGCTTAATTATTATTAATGAGAATAATTAATTAAACGAATGTACTTGTAACAGGGTGAACGTGTGTGAGAATGAGTGAGTGAACACATGGCCATAAATATATATGCCGAGGGCATTGATTTGTGTGTAACTTAAATACTAAGTAATAAATGATTAAAGCTGCAGCAATATAAAAGTGACAATGATCTTGATTTAGAAACCAAAAAGGGGAGTATTAAGAATGATTTTGGCTATTAAACTAACCACCATTTTGTTTTGGTAATCTTATATGACGCCATTTTGACCGCATGGTCGTGTATGTAAAACATATCTGGGAAATTAAATTTTTGATAATTATTTTCAACATAATACAGTGTTATCATTTGTGTCACCTTCTGTGTATCAAAATCTCGCTGTTAATGAATCCTGGCCCCTTAGGTAAAAAGCATGTTAAAAAGAAGAATATGAGCCCGGCAGTGACTGAAATTGGTAAGTACACATGTGTACCATATTATGATACTATTATTACATATAAATATGTAATATACATATTATACGTATTACATATATGTAATTACATATAATATATATGTGTAATAATTAAGAGTAAAGTCGGTAGTTTGACAAATGGCGCCCTTACTGTGGACATTATATAAAATTATTTTATATAAAACAGGCCAGATTTGAAAACAGAGAAGGTGATACAAGATGGAACATAACCTAGTACACAAGGGGTTATGTTGACGAAGTAAAGTAACTAGTAATTGCATAGTTAAGTATAAATAAAAGTAAATAGTCATTTAAATAATTAAAGTAACAATGGCAGAAAATAATAATAGTCTGGAAATGGACAATACAGACACGGAATCCATTTTAGTAGAAAAACATGTTAGCTCAACACCTAGAGTAGGCGGAAATAAAATCTCGTTAGAAGATCTATTCACGTTAATTAGTGATAAATTCGAACAACAGAATATCAAACTTAGTACATTTAATGTAAAATTAGATAGTTTTGAGAATGAGCTCAAGAAGCAAAATACCTTACAAAATGTCAAATTAGATCAAGTAGAGGAGAAATTAGACAAGAGAATTAATGAGATACAGTTAGAAAATAAGAGTAGAGAAATAGACAGATTAGATAGAAACAAAAACAAGGTAAGTGGGGTAGAAAATTATGATAATATAAATAAAAGTATGATATTGGAAAATGATTGTGTAAACAGGAGTAGTAATAATGAGGTTTTATGGGGAATAGAATATAATAATGATGGGATGATAGTGTGTGTTAAAGGGTTAAAGAAAGTGTGTAGAGAGAGTATAATTGTAAAAGAATTGCAGGGGTTAGATTTTTCCCTTAATGGTGTATTTGGGGGTGATATACATGTTTTTAGGAAGGACGAGGGTTTTGGATGTAGGTTTTGGAGACAAAAGGTCTGCAAATAGTTGTCCCTGGATTTTTTGTGCACCTGATAGGTGGTGCGAGAATAAAATTGTAGTGTCCCCTGCATATATTGAGAGAGAGAATGTAGCTTGGTGTGATAGAGAGAGATGTTTTAAAAGTAAGAGGTATGGTGAGAGAAACAGAGAAGTAGAAATTTTTAAGATATGTAGAGATTATGAAGAGTTGATAGAAAGGTTAGGTGGAGAGAGAAGTGATAAATATAATGAATACTTACCTTGGGTTGAAGCTGATATAGCAGCAGTAGGAGAGGATGTTGATAATAATAATGACTTGATAAAATACCTGATTATAACAGACTATACCAAAGGCGACATGACCATACTCTATCGTGACAAATTATATGAGGTAGTAATATGGAATAAGCATATTAATTCAAATAGTATTGTGGAAATATATGAAGAATTAGATAAGTATTATATTGATAGTAATAATATAAGACATTCAATACTAAACCATGTATATAGTTTTAAGGTTCGATTGTTATTTGACGATGGAGGGTAGACCTTTTATTGTGTTTATGAACATTTAATTATGTGGACAGTGTTTTTCAGGATGGACTGTTTATGACTGATTTATGGTAAACGATTTAATGATTATGTGGATTGTATATTTTGTGTATATTAAGGTCAGTGTATTTGTGTATTCTTGTAGTTGTGTATTTTATGTATTTTTTTATGTAAACATGTATTGTAGGATTTTAAATAACTGAAGAAAGTTTAAATGATATTATGAGATTCAGATTCTATTGGTTAGTAAATGATTAAGCATATGATATATTTGGATATGGAGAGGTATTGTTGTTAGTAGATAAGTGATGAATTTTCTAGTGCTATATTAAGGTGAAATGTTGTAAAGAGTTTGGGTAATAGTGATAAATAAGGGCATTGGAGTTAGTTAAATAGAGTTAATGGGAGTTAGTGAAAATAAAGTGTTGAGACACTGATAATATATAAAGAGGTGTCAGATATTTTAGGGACACAGTGGTTAGTGATTATAAGTAGAGTTGAGTAATGTGAATGGTAATTATATTTGTTGATGGTGATATTTTGTAATAAGGGTATTGGTGTAGGAGTCCGCAACGAGAGGTGTTGGGACAGGAAAGGACCGTTGTGTGCCGGAAAGGGTTATCTGAAAGGGTCAGGAACCAATGATGGAATGAGCATAGATAGGGAACACACATACTAGTACAAAGAATGAGCGGTGCCAGAGGTTTTAAATGGATTTGTAAAGGGGGTTATTATAGAGATATTGGTGTCATAATATGTTAATGGTTAGAAGCGGTTAGTAGAAAAAAGAGGTGAGTAAGGTTAGATTGACAATGCCAAAATAAGACAGAGAAAATAGTGAATAATAGAGAGTCACCCAAACTAGTAAGGATAAAAGGGTTAGAAAAAGAAAATTCATGGTAGGAAGGTAATTGTAAATGAAAGGTAAGGATAAATTTGAAATTGTTGTATAGAATCTAATGAATGTTAAATAATTAAAAGTTAATAGAGAATTGTTGATAGTAATGAGGTGATATAGGTTTGGTACAAGTCATGTAAATGTAAATTGTTTAATGTAAGATAAATGTAACAATGTCAATGTATAACGTTTAATGTTTTATGATGTACAATGTTCTATGATGTTTTTATTATGTTGATGGTTCAATAGAGTGTGTGGTTAGGAGGTCATTACAGGGGTAATGACGTTAACAAGTGTCAAAGAATAGTAGCTTTTAAAAGTTGAAAGTCTAAAGGTACAAATGAAGTTGTGCAAAAATATAGTAGGATGCCATTTACAAAATAGATAGATGATTATAAGTTGAGTAATAAAATTTGAATAATAAACGTGTCTGCCATAGTAGTTGTAAGTGGAATTTGTAGTAATAGACAGGTGAAGGTATTTTGGGAAACATTAGAGAATTGTTTATGTATTGTGTTATTTGTAGTTATATATATATATATAGTTGTTTTCTTACAAGGAAGAAATTGAGTTTGGTGGTGGTAAAAGAATATACATTTTAGAGTTTTGTTGTTGTGATGCTAACTTTGAATTAGAACAAACCAATGCCCCAAACACAAACCAATGCGTCTAAAAGGGAACATATCCCTAGACATATCTAGTTGTAGATATGGAAGTGTACTAGACCACTATTTTAAATTTTTGTATGCAATGTTTCAGAGTTTTGTGGTGTTGTGACCGCGGTCCTGTGCTGGCTGGAGCGTCAGAACACGAGCGTAGAGTGCCTCATGGCCTTATGGTGTAGGGATCTCTCAGGAGAAGTCTAGTAAGGTCAGAGGGTGCGATCAGCATCATTGGACCAAGGGTAAGTGATGATAAATTTTTTTTATATAGTAACATTACAGGGGGTTGTGGTGACATATCTAGACTGATCCTTTTAGGAAAGTGTGAATCAGTCAATGAAAGTTTTTGTGTCTCGACACAAAATCTTTCATTGAGGGGGTTTGTAACAGTACATAATGACCCAATACCATAGTTATGGGATTTAAGGGTAATTTTTTATGTTTTATTGTTTAATCATTAAAATACAGAATGGTTAGGTCCATTGTCCCTATATACGGAGGAACAAAGTAAATTCAGCAAGAGTACGATACCAAGGTCACCGGTGGACGTGCGGGAGTCGGTAAAGGCCATGGCTGTGTTTGTGACGAATGACTGTAAATATGCATTGTGATTGGATAATAGCACTGTTCCGTCATAACCAAAAACAATTACGCACTTACTACAATACGTGCAACGAGGCGTTGTCCAGCATGACAAAGCTTGATGACGTAAAATACACACACACAAGCGCAAATTTACATTTGCCTATTTCTCAATTCAGCGTAGTTCTTCAAGGTATTAACAGCGATATATCGCTGTGTGATCAGTTTTATAACAAAAGTTTATTACAACTAGACTCAAAATTGCTAGTATAATGGTGGAGCAATAAAGGCTCGAAGTTAGTAACAGTATGAACTATAACATGTAGAATCAGTGCTTGTATTTACTTAATTAAAAAACTCAGCAGAACTTGAGGCGAACACCGGCCATCAACATGGGCGTCAACCAACAACAGCGAAGGAGCAACACCGACCAACACTAAGAGAAGTCCAATTTTACCATCTTTCTTTATTAATTTAATGAGCTCATTAATCAAACGAGCTTAATTATTATTAATGAGAATAATTAATTAAACGAATGTACTTGTAACAGGGTGAACGTGTGTGAGAATGAGTGAGTGAACACATGGCCATAAATATATATGCCGAGGGCATTGATTTGTGTGTAACTTAAATACTAAGTAATAAATGATTAAAGCTGCAGCAATATAAAAGTGACAATGATCTTGATTTAGAAACCAAAAAGGGGAGTATTAAGAATGATTTTGGCTATTAAACTAACCACCATTTTGTTTTGGTAATCTTATATGACGCCATTTTGACCGCATGGTCGTGTATGTAAAACATATCTGGGAAATTAAATTTTTGATAATTATTTTCAACATAATACAGTGTTATCATTTGTGTCACCTTCTGTGTATCAAAATCTCGCTGTTAATGAATCCTGGCCCCTTAGGTAAAAAGCATGTTAAAAAGAAGAATATGAGCCCGGCAGTGACTGAAATTGGTAAGTACACATGTGTACCATATTATGATACTAGTATTACATATAAATATCAATATATGTGTGTAATAATTAAGAGTAAAGTCGGTAGTTTGACATTATAATATGATGAAAATAAAAGGGAACAAAAGCAAATACACCCTCCATTAAACAAATAAATTGAAATTTACTATACCTTTATTAGTGAATCATTTTCTAATAGGATTCTCCTGCAAGGACATTGTTAGTTAAAATAATAGTAGAAGTAGTTGTTAAAATAAATGAGTAATTTTTAAATTGGTTTACTAACGTAAGGTCGCGAGGTGCATAAAAAATGAGTCACGGCTGCCAGTTGAAAATCACCGGTCTAAAACAGTGGTTCCCAAAGTGGGGTCCGCAAAAATGTTTCAGGGGGTCCGCGGACACTGTTAGTAACAAAATATAATATACCGTAATTTCCCCTGATTGTTTATGTTCTAAAATCTAAATTCTAGAATCTTAAAACAATTAGTAAAAAATTCCACTATATTTTATTTTTGGTTCAAACTAATTGAAATTTTAAAACTAATTTCAAGCTTAAGGCTTTAATAATGTCTTTAAATCATGTCGTGTAGCAGATCTGTTTGTCAGCGGAACTGACTAGAGCGCCGCACCAACGCAGAACTGATAGCGCTGTTTTAGTCCATGTATAAGCGCTGTATCTTGCGTATATGTACTGTATCTAAACAAAAAGTTCTTGCTTTTTAATATGTGAAGAAAAGAAAGTGGCCACAAACAATTGCTGATCCACTGTGAAGTACGATGACTTTCGCGTGGAAGGGCATTGGAACAGATTATTTGAGGGATGAAGTAAAGCTCTTTCATTTGATTCCAACTTTGACCTTAAAGGCAGGTTCCACGATTTTAACTGGATTTTGAAGCTATCATAACTTGCTGATATCTTCATTCATCTGAATGAACTCACTTTAAGCCTGTAGGTATATGGCATCAATATTTTCCAGGTTTGAGATAAACCAAGGAAATGATTTTAAAAAATGGAGCTATGGATTAAGATATTAGACTATAAAATCTTCGAAAAATTCCCTTCCACGGCAGATTTTGTCCAGATGTCAGGATAAAATGTTCCAAAGGAGATCCTCAACGTTATTAAGTCTCATTTGGAGCACTTGTACTCGTAGCTAAGGGAATATTTTCCCGTGACGGATGATAGTGACATGTGGATAAGGAATCCATTTGCTGATGGGCTGTCAACTAATCTCTCCTACACTACAAGAAGAAGATTCATTGGCAGAACTTTCAACTCAGCAGGGCTAATTGTTCAAAAGCAGCTTCATTGTTTACAACAAAAACTATGTTTGATATCATTAATATTATAATTTAAAAAATTAAGAAAATTTTGATGTTAATACATTTTAATTAAAATTTAAGAGTTTGTATCATATTTACTGTTTGTTTTATTTCAGAACTCAGATGGGGTCCGTGAATTTTTTTATATTTTTGGGAGTCCGCAGACTTTGGGAACCACTGGTGTAGAAGACCAAATAGACGATAGACTATGGCTTTGGTGTTCGTAAAAACAAAATAAGGCAAACAATAAACGGTGACAGTGTAAAAGTATAACAAACACATCAATAGTTACAAAGACGATCAACTGCAGGCACACACACTGGTCTGTTAACTAAATCGCTCGAAATCACCAACGATGTATAAATAATCTTGGTGTCTCTGTAAAGGACTTGTTTATTCTACAACGTTTTGGAATGTTATATTTACAGCTCGTATGACATCATATTATTTCCTGATATTCCATTGTCCCACTATGTCAACGCTGTCATGCTGAAGGTTAACGACAGTTTCCTACAATTACGTTGTGTTTGCTTCAAACAATATACAACCATCAAATCCTATCCTGATTGACTACCTGGGGTATTTTGCTATCAACCACTTGCGAGATGTTCTTGTAGGACATAGCAAGGAAACCAGAAAACTAAGAATAATAATAGGTAGTTTTAACAGTGACTATAAAGACATAATTATCAAAATGTCAGAGCCATCTGAATTGGTGAAACATGCCTGGTTCTATTGACGTTATACACTGGGCTTAACTTTGTTTTTATCTGTGTCTCGGAATAATTTGTGATTGTGCCGTAAGAAAAAAACAACACAAGATATTGACATTCTTAAGTACAGTATATTGGAATTCCTACACTAGGCGCTTAGCATTGTCGCCAATCTTTTCCGTCAGCATTTGTGTAAACAAAGCTATAATTCTGCTGTTTTGTTTTGTTTTTCATTAATCATCACAGCAAAACACACTTCTTGTGACGCATTCTGCTTTCGTTTGTGAAATCCTAGCAGAAGAGAACCGTGTTTATTTTTAAAGAATCAAAAGTGCCAAACAACTTTCGAACTCTGTAGTTTATTATTATTATTTTGTTTGTAATATATCCTGTGGTATTACATTGTGTCCATGAAGAAATATGCTAAGACTACGAAAATAGAAAAAAAAAATGTTTAAATTAATATAGAATATGGCCGCGGTGTATAAGTGTAAGTTCTAGGCTTCAACAAATTAGGAGCTACTGAAGTATAGAATACAATGAGGCCCTTGAAATGATTTACGGTGCCACACAAAATGATAAAATAGGAGAGTATAAAGCAACTTTATACGCTCTGACTAACGAACAGACAGCCTTATCTTTTGAAAACAATTATAAAGGCAAATGTAAAACACCAGCCATAGTTCGGTGTGAGTTATGAAAATGTTGAGAAAGAAATAAAGACAAATACTAAAATAAATTATGCATCTGTATATCCCCTAGAGTCCTGTAATAAAGGCTAAAGTAGATTGCTGGCTACAAAGTCTCCGTTGTATATGGGAGGGCTTAGTAGACGGACGGCCTTCCTACTAAATAGTTGTTTAATGACGAACCCTTATAAGTACAAATGGGGCATTACCTGTTCGCATAGAAGAAATGTTATCATATCTGCCCATTTTTTACTTGTGCATGAGTTAGCATATATATGCTCAAAATTAATAAACGCACGCGCGCGCGTGTAGTCTATACTACTATAATAATACTATCTCATCTTGTACGGTGATAATTAATTGCTGTAGATAATGAATTCCTATTGGTTGGTCGGATTTATTTTTTGAAGACGCAAATGCCACTAATGCCGTGACGTAAATTCTTTCAAAACCAGTTCAAATTTTATACTGTTTCACAGCCATCAGTCACTTTATATAATTGTTTGCATCGGGAAAGTACAGTCTAAGTCATATCAAAATTGCTTCTGCTATTTACATTACTGGACTACGTTGTCGCGGGACCAACACACGCTGTAACGTCAGCGAGATCACAAAGTTTGAGCATATGCTCCAGTGTGAGTAATACTTATTTACGAAGTTAACACATAACCGATACATAAATTAATATTAATATTAATTAATATTAATATTAATACCCATTAATAAATAAACCATAAATTAATATTTATCTACGTATCTGCAGTGTGTACACAACGTTATTTGTAACACTGTAATACGTTGTACCAAGTCGAAATATATTGCAGGTATATGGTCACTATCAGAATTGTTGAGTACAGCGAAAGGGGCAGAAAGGGGGTTAAATTTTTTTGGGACAGATTCATGCAAGTGGCTTGTTACTCAGATCCTATAGAACTATTTATCACATTTCGATAACATTTAATATATAGGTTTCTAAATAAATGAAGGATGTGTAGCTGGAGTATGGCGTTGTTAACAATCATTTGTGAAATAAATAAAAATAGATTAAGAAGAAACATTGAAAAAACAAGATATAAAGTACAAGATAAAGAACAAAAGTAAAAGAAAAAGGTTAAGACTGATTATAGTTTCTTTAAATTGAACATGAACAGAAATACAACATGAGGAAGAACAATGACAACAAAAATAGGAGTACTCATATTAAAATGATGATAATGATGATGGAGAGAAAATGATGATGGCGACAGTAGTATTAGTAGTAGTAGTAGTAGTAGTAGTAGTAGTAGTAGTAGTAGTAGTAGTAGTAGTAGTAGTAGTAGTAGTAGTAGTAGTAGTAGAATAATAATAGTGGTGAACATACACTATTTAACACCCCTTCATGTGTCCGTCCAAAGTTAGCTCTTGGTAAGCTTTAAGAGTACTGAATGTTTACATTAAAATTTCAAAAACAAATTAATTATTAATTAGTTAATTATTAGACTCATAAACAATTAACTGCATAAACGATAGGTAACCAACATCAGGATAAACTAAGATTAAATAAAAATAATTTAAACAAACGTAATGCACAAATAACACTATATCGAGCAGAAACAACTCTATATCAGGGGACACGTAACTAAAATGACTAATTAAAGAAAAGGAATACTTACATAAACACTTGTTCAAACGAATTAAAATTTTTTGTATGTCTGTCACATGGGAATTCTTTTCTTTGCGTCAAAAGTTATCTACGTAATTTTATTTTGTTGCTTCAAGACAATTAAATTTCCGCAGAATAAAACCTACAGTTCCTGTACTGAGATTATAAATTACTCTTTCCAGAAATACAAACTGTCTGTGGGAAGTTGTTGCAGCTAATAACTGCAAAAGAGAAAGTTTCTCATTTCCTGCCTTTCTAAAATTCTACCCAACATACATTATAACGTTTCTTTAAACATTTGTGAGCTATGTTGCGTATGAGCAGAGCTTGGTGTTACAAAGCACACCGTTATGCAATTTCTAACTTAAAATTATTACGTTTTCTTTGGGTTATTTAGATTAATTTCGTTTTCTGTAATGACTGCTTAGGTTACCGCTAGCTGATTCGCACAGCTTACGGGTGCGTAAAAATATATATTTTATCAACGACGTTTGGCTCATTGTGAAATAAGAAAGGTTAACTGAAGTGAAACAACCTGTAAGGATATCTGAGGACCTGTCAAGTTGAGGGTTCGATGAGAAAATAAATGCGACAGGTTACTGCTCCTGTTCAGCTGACGATAAAATGGGCCTATTTTAAGGAAGAAAATATTACGGACGTAAAAACAATGCATTAAATTATCTGCATATTCACATTTGCACATGATACGTTTGCCGTGGCTGACAGTGAGGCAGATCTATAGGATTTACTTATTATGAAAACGTTACAGATTATGAAAAAAATGTTAACAGAATTTTTCTATAACCCTTAGTTTTTTAATTTACTCCCTCTTAAGTGTTATAAATATTACGAAAATTATGCAATTATGTTATGGATTATAGACTGGTCTTGTTCCTAGAACATAGACGTGTTTTCCATTTACAGAGATTGTCGAATATACCTTACAACCCTTGCCCCTTAATTTATGTGATGGCAGGAATTCGAGGATATTATGAAAGCCATAAAACAGTAATCTCGCATCTTATTTATTGTAATTGGTAATACTTCAGAACTTATACGAAAAATGTTTTTACTGTAATATTTTATTATTATTCACGTTTGCCGATGGTTTCGGTTGTTAACCGTTATCCGTTATTTTGATTTGATGATATTAATAATGTGCTTAGCCACCAAATTATGGCCGAAACAGTCGTCAAAAGTTACAGTCCAGCAAAGTAGGGAAAACATTTAAAAAAAAAGAAATATTGTCTTATAACTTATAATAATGTATTGTTCGTAATTCAACTGTTTCTTGTATATTACGTAGTATAATATCAGAACTTGGTGCTAACTTATATGTGACCTAAACCTGGAGGAAAGATTGTTGACGTGCACTTTCGGAAATTAATCGCCTGGTAGTACTACACTACTACTACTTGTGGATATGGATGTGGTGCAACGGTAAATAGTGAACGGATAGTTTTGCTTGCAGTTCTGATTCCGCGTTATTCGTAAACTTTCCGGATTCGACCTTTGCTGATCGATTGTGGTCGTTTATTTGTGATGTGTTGACCTTTCACTAACAACTATTAACAAGTTCTCATAACTACGTATTACCCTTTTAGAATCTACTTGTTAGACGCTTGTTACAGCATTATTTGAAACGCTTGTGTCATAGTAATAATATTTATAGTGTCCCGTTTAGTACAGAGTAACGAAGGGGTTTTTTAATGTCGGCGAGTTTATATTCTGCCACCGCAGGTGTAAGCTATGAAGTTCTTAGAAAATATTACAGTACAACCTCTTTTATCTTGATCAGCTCGGCCCGGAGGTCGTCCGGATTAACGAAAATCTGGATAATAGATAATATTTTAACGTTGTAGCGGTCGTGTGCGACGACCGCTATATATAATTTAAGACTAGGTTAGTAAACCTAGAGGAAGCGAAAAGTGTACTGGAACCAAACAGAGTGACAGGACCTGCAATCGACATTCTTTTAACAAGTAACAAAATTTATTAAGTTCCAGTTGGTAACATAATGTTCCAATCATGTTGTGTTTTACATACAGTTATTAATTTATATTGTTGTAAGAAAATAGACGTAAGTTGTATATTGCAACAGTACAAACAGTAATGATACTGTGCACTGCCCAAATAAATAAAGTAAATAATAAAAATGAATAAATATAAATTAATAAACATGGTTCAGATTGCACAAGCTGAATCGTAGTAAAAATAGGGAGTACAGAATTCATGCATGGACATGCAGTTTCGACACACCTGTCGCTAGCGTTGTGTACGCACGTATTTTGTTAGTGTGTGTGAAACCTGTCCGTTCCTGAAATATAACCAACCCTTTTCAAGTAGAATAGTTATATGTTTATTGTTAATTATAAGATAACTATGTACGGTAGGATAAAACAGAAGACACCAAAGTGTGTAGAAATTATAGATAAATAAAATAATAAAAAACCATACAGAGGTGACGAAAAGTGCAATTACTATACGGAAAAAATGAATAACTCTTTTTGTGAATACCATAAAGAAGTGCAATTTACGTATAGTAATCACATAATAATTAGTGATCGATTGAGCATCGAGTGAGGTGAAACAAACTGCGTAATTCGCGGAAATAGGCGAAAATAGTGAATTGAACCAGAGTGGGGGTAGTAACGCCTCTACAGAATCTGACAAGTTGAAAAGTGAAAAGTATTCAGACAGAAATTTTTGCACGATCTGACTATAAATCGCGCTAAAAAAGTTTCTTCTTCTCGATTCAACCATTGCCGCAGGAGGCTATGTCAGTCGGCGACACAAATTCACAATTATCGTAAGAGTCACAGGATCAACTAGCTATACAGCCAGAGCTGCATAAATACATACGATGAGGTCTATGGACACACCGGCAGAATATGACGTGAGACGAGACGAGACGAGACGACTATTAATCAGCACATGCAGAGGACACGACCAGAGGACCAGAAGCACATGCAGAGGACACGACCAGAGGACCAGAAGCACATGCAGAGAACAGGACCAGAGGACACGGAGGACGTACAGATGAATAACCACGTCAAACGAGGTGATAAAAAAAACATTTAATTACAGACAGTTGAAAGACACTAATTAAAGTTTGAATGGAAGACATTCAACCAATATTAAAAATAATAAATGATACATAAATGTAAAAACAGTAAAAATTAGAATAATATTTCTTGTGTCAAATTTATAAATTAGTAACGTAAATGATAAGAGAAATAAGTAATTTTTGAATTAACGTAATTAGTAAAGTCTTTGATGATAAATAAAAAAAAATGCATATGCAGTAGAAAGTAAAACAAAGTAACATAAATGTAGTTTGAATAGAAGTAAATTCATTTCTTGAAGCTAATGAATCAGCAATTGAAAAAAATATGAACACACCATGTGTAAACCGAGAGCAAAGTAAATATTTTAAAGTAATTACAATTAGATAATAAGAGTTGTATATAACTTATGTATATAATTTGTTAGCAATAAGTTATGTACGAAAACTTCGTACAAATGATTTAATAATGAGGTATTATTTAATATTCGATATGAGAGATGTTGTTTAAATAAATAAATAATGGAACGATTTTAAACTGAAATAACATATCATCTTCTTATTACGATTACACCCATGAATTCAATACACAATATGTAAATGCATTTAAATTGGTTAACTTGAGTTGTATAAATAAGTGTCTCCCAAAAGCATGAGACTACACAATTTATATTTGCTTAAATCGATGTATTTGTATTGTTGTTATTGGCGCTCCAAAATCGTGGGGCTCAAAAAATTTAAATTAATACAACAAATTTGTAATGTTGTAATATACATAATGTGCAGACCAGCATACCCCATGAGGGAGAACAACGCGAACATCCTTACAGTTGAAATGACGAACCAAACTAAGTTAACCCCACCCCTTAATGAAAACACGAATGACCCTTCACACTAATTATAATAAATAAGGGTAATACGGATCTGGCTCGAAATAGTGTTAGGGAGGAAACCATGCTCTAGCTAAACAATTTAACTATTCCCTCATGGTGTGTGTCCGACAAGTTAGAGTAGCCAGTTACAATATTTTAACAACTTGAGTTCTTGTGATTCTGATATATTTTCAGTTCTTAATACAGATATTTAATGTGAACACAAAGGAAGCCAGTCTATGGAGTTGATGTAGATTGAAGAGTGATAATTGAAACGTTCCCACCTGTGATTTTGTGGAGAAGAACTCAAGTGGTACCATGATAAACAGTGTACTAGCAGATTTGCAAATTATCCCTGGACTACGGTGATTGTCTACTGGAACTCGTTCCGGGTATATCTGAGTCCTTCGATGTATCAGGTTCGCTCAGCATTCCTCGGTCTGACGGTTTCGGAGAGCATTCTGTGACACTGCTCTGCTGGTGGCCAGAGGTGTTAGTGTGAGCACCGCTCTTTCCCTTTCTCCTGGCTGGTGCAGGGACTCTATAACATTTTTATTTGGGGATTAACCGCCAGTTAATACACCTACACATAACACTCTCTCGCCTCGGAACACAAACACCGCAATCACTTTCGCAATCTCTTATTAACACCTTATTCACTCTAATTAATTCAATATTGCTTATTTTCATTAAATTATAGTAATTAATTTCAATTAGCTTTATCAGAATAAGTGTTAACGAGCAACAATTGTTTCCAGAAAGGAAGTAACGAGTAGATTAAATTTTACAAGGCATAAGGTTTACAATAAAATAAGTTTTACAAAAGTCTGGGCCACACACACGCTTACACAACCATAACACACATAATCCATAATTAAATAAACATAGAATAATATAATTAAGTCCACACAAACCTGAACGTGTTAACGAGTTTACAGCCGCATATTAAGAAGATCAACACAAATCCTGGGCCGTCAGACCAGTGGAAGGTTCAGATCGAAGGCTGGCAGATAAATGAGGACGACACAGGAGTTAGTTGTTGCCACATCCTGCATAGAACAACCTATCTCAATTTTCAAAAAATTAGCTTTCGGTTAACCTAATTGCCAACAACGCACCGCAATCATCTGACACGGCTTACTAGCCTCACTAAATCGCGTAGTCGTAGCGTCGACAAGGCCTTGGCAAGCACTGAACAAATTTAACCGCGCCGGAAATTCAAACCCCGGCACACCCCCACCCCAAAAGGGCAACCTGGTTGCCCAAGGACAGGAGTAAACACAACAGCTCCTCTCGGCTTCTTCGTGAGTCTCAGGAAAAAATATACCGCGCTCAGGAAAACAGAGGCTCAGAGGAAAACGAGACAAGAAGAAGGAAGAAATCGAAACTGTGTGAGTGCATGTGTACCTGGGTGTGTATGTGTATAAGCGTGTGGTAACTGTATGCTGACCTGGTCAGGGCCAGCACAAGGAGATGACAGAAAAAAAGAGAAAGGCAAGAAATCGTGCGCACTAGAGCTCTGACCTCCTGAGGCCTCACAAACTGAGAACCCAACAGCCAACTCAACACTTTAACTAACAAAATCTTCCCTACCACCACTCACCTACTTATGCCACATGACAAAACTTCAACTTGGAAACGTGAGTGGTCAACTTCTCAACATCACTGTTGGGATCTCCCAACCTCACCGTCACTGGTGACACAAACCTTAGAATGAGGTATATACCGGATCAACTATAACATAGTTTGGCGCCGCCATCTTTTGTCCACAGCTGACCTGATCGAGTGGCTCTGGCAATAGACCAAATTCCCAACCTTAAAGGGATTGGGAGTTTGCCCCTGATTATAACGAACACGGACACGCTCGTACGCACGGAGCAGATTTTCCTGGCTTCTTTCCACCTGTTTGCTGTCCTAATGTCGGGAGGATTATACAGAAGATCTTCAATATTCAATAAGTTAGCCAATGGAAGTGTGGGCAAGAATCAAAACATGACCTCAAAGGGAACGGCCTTATGTCTTTCATGGAGGTCCGTATTGAAGGCTAACTGTAACCACTTGAGATCTGGTCCCTTGAATTTAGAGGATGAAATTTTTACCACCCATCTTTCAATTTTACCCAGCTGCCGGGGATGAGCAAGAAGCCAAGATAGAGCGTCAGGCCTTGGTCTCAAGTAGGAACTCAGCATGTTCCAGGAAACGCCAGAACTTATCTAGAGCGTATATCACCGCCAAACACTCTAGCTCATAAACAGATGACTTCTTTTCTTGTTGGGTCAAGGTCCGCGATACAAATGCCACTGGCCGCCTAGCACCGTCAACAACCTGAGAAAGAACAACCCCGAGCGCAACCGAACAAGCGTCCGTCTGCAGGATAAACTGTTTAAAAAAATCGGGCATCCTCAACACAGGCGGAGACATGATGGCCTTCTTAAGCGCCTCACAAAGCCTTCTGTTGCTTCTCTCCCCATTCAAATTTAGCCCCCTTTCTACGTAATTCATTGAGTGGAGCAGCGATTTCTGCAGCATTCGGGATGAAACGTCGATAAAAATTCAGCATGCCCACAAATTTCGCGATGCCCTTGGCATCCTTTGGTGGGGGAAAATCCCTGATGCCCTGTGTTCTCTCTGGGTTCACAGTGACACCCTTATGTGAAATAAGGTGCCCCAGAAAAGAAATTTGGGTTTGGGCAAACTTCACCTTTTCAGGGTTCACAGTAAGTCCAGCACTCCTCAACCTGCACATCACCTCATGAAGATGATTCATATGCTCCTCAAAGTTCTCGCTGCACACAAGTAAATCATCTAGATAGTTAAAGACAAAGCTGAACTTGACAACATGGAAAACAGTGTCAAGTAGGCGAGTGAGGGTTTGCGCCCCCACGGCCAAGCCCATGGGAACTCGAGTGTACTGATACAGATTCCAGGGAACACAGAATGCCGTATTAACTTTCCTTAGCAAATGGAATCTGCAGAGTTGAGGTCAGTGATGGTGAAATACCTTGCTTTACTAAACCAATCGAACGCCGAGTGGGGAAGGAACGGAATCAACTTCAATGTTCACGTTCAACTTTCGATAATCAATAACCATCCGGTGCTTACCTCCAGGCTTGGGTACAAGGAATGTTGGACTGGCATAGCTGGAATTAGAAGATTCAATTATCCCTTGGTCTAACAACTCTTGAACCTTCTCTCTTAGAATGGCCATTTTTGGAGGGGCAAACTTGTAAGGGTGGGAGCGTGTCACCTTGGAGTCCGTGAGGCGGATTTTATACTCCAAGAGATGTGTGAGCCCAAGGGTAGGAGTTAATACAGAAGGGAACTGCTCACACAACTGATGTAAGGCGGACTGTTATGATGGATTGAGATGGTCTCTCGATGTGTCGGGGCACTCTATCTCTTGGATATCCTCCCTAGTTCCCTGATATCCTTGGAAAGGAATCAACACACCCCGATTAAATTTGAAATAGCATTGGTGCTCTTGAATGTCGAGGATGAGACCACTCTTAAAGATGAAGTCGGCACCAATAATACAATCGACTCCCAGAGCCGGAGAAACCAAAAAGCTCCACACCCAAGAATATCCGTCGATTTTAAACTTAAAGGTAACTACCCAGGAGATGGGCAGAATTTCCCTGGATGCCGTCCAGCACACTATGGAGGACCCTTCTGACCCTTTAAGTAGACCCTTGTCGCTAAGGTCCTTGCACACTCTGGACGAAATGATGGACCGTGCTGATCCAGAGTCAACTAAAGCTCTGAGTTGACTCCTTTTCAAGTCCAACATCAGGAAGGGGCATACAGAAGTGGCGTTAGCGATGGTTTGGAAGACTCTGTTGCCAGAAGAGGTTGGACCTAATGCCTGCCTGGAGGCACGTACTTGAGAAGACCCACGACGGGGAGGGGAAGACAATAGGCGCCTTATCTTCCCCTTGTTGCCCCGTTTTTTGAATTGGACACCCTCGGAGAGGACGTTGGACTCGGCCTGGCCCCGGGACAAAATCGGCTAATGTGCCCCGGCCTATTACATTTAAAACAATTCATGTTAGGGGAATTACCACCCCTCACTCTAGCGGACTGACCAACTCTAGGTGCCCTAGGGCTGTCCTGGGATTGAACGGCGCGGCGCGGCGTTTACCAGCCCTGTAGTTAGGATCACGCGTAACCATGGGACCTCTTGATTCATCGTTCTTTTGAATTGCCCTGGACATCACACACAGCCGGTCCAGGTCAACAAAATAACTGGGACGCTCCGCGAAAACCAAGCGCGACATTTCCTGTGGCGTCACGCCCTCCAAAATTACTTCAATAACCTCCAGATCAGTCAACCCCAATCTCAAAATCCGGGCCGAATCTCTGATACTAAGGAAAAAATTGGCCAAGCTTTCGCCATTAGACTGCACACGATAAAAATGCTTCTGGCGTAATTGTTCGCGTAGTCGCCCGGGTATGAAAGAGTCCACCACCTCTCCGTGGAAAGAGTCTAAAATGCCGCCACATCGCATAGTGTGTGTAACCCGCTCAGCCATAGGATCCCGGCAATATGGATATATGAGCTCGAGGAGTGTTTTATCAGACATCACAGAGAAGTCTGATAACTGAAAAAGAGTCCCAAAAAAGTGCAATAATTTATCCTCATCCAGCCCGTCTACTACTGGATGTTGCTGGATTAATCGGTCAGGGGGTTGAGCAATTTATGATAACAAGCCGCCGCCATCCCCGAGAAAGCAGGTAGAGGTGCCGCTCGCTCTTGCCTATCTTCAGACTCTGCTACAAAATACAAATAGCAAAACTGTGAAATAAGATATATTACAAATTAATCTTGAAAGGTAGGGAACTGTGTAGTAGAAGAAATTCTCTAGGAAGAAGAAATTTATGAAGTTGCAGGATGTTGGGAGGGTTTCAGTAAGGATTTGATAATACAAAGCTTGAATTTGGTGAAGGCATTGGGAGGATGCTATGCAGAGGCGGATTTACCATTTTGCCGCCCGTAGGCAGTATAAATTTGCTGCCCTCCCACAAATCTCTGTTGGTGTGGAGGAGGGAGTTCGTTTACGGGTTTAATTCAATCCTTCATATTTTCAGTTACCTTAAAATTTGTTCTTTATATAATATTTTCTTCTCAATTTTTCTTAATACATTTCTATACAACAATTTACATAACGTACTAGGAAGAGTACAACAACACATTAAGTTACTGTAGCCATGTTTATTCTAAAACATTTTAATTGAAGTTAAAACATACGAAATTAATACAATTTTGTATGCAAGTGGTACCAAATTAAGAAGATAAAGAGAGTTGTAATAATAGTCCTTGAAATAATTTTTAAACTTTACTTCGTGATTTTTGAAGGGCAAAATTATTAATATCTGTCAGGGCCATATTCTTTAATAACTCTCCATCAATGGACAATATAGCCAATGAATACAAACGCTCTTCTCCGATGTTCGCACGTAGATAATTTTTACTTTTCTGAGCCACGAGAGCGCTCGTTCAGCTGAGCAATTTGAGGCTGCTGTACTTACAAACATGCGGAAAGTAATATCTACGTTGGGATAGACAGACTGGAGCCCATCCTTTCCAATTAGACGGCAGAGCTTCACAGGTGTAAATCTCCTAATAGGTGTAAACCTATTTACCTCCTCGGCAGGTCGAAGCTCAATTGGCACTAGAGTTGGGTATGAAATTATGCTACGCACACAGTATATGACTGTTAGCAGCTAGTGGCATCTATTGACATTCACTCACGTCAAATTACAGAGTTGGTAAAGGATGCTTGAAATTTGAATGTAAACAAATTAATAGTTAAATAATTAATTAATATAATGGAAGTATCACATACATAATGTATGTAAATGTAATTATGAAAAAATGATGTAGGGCCTACTTCATATACAGATCAGAATTAAATGAAGAACTATTCTCTTTATATAATAAGCCTAGTTACTAAACAATATATATGTCTAAAAGTTTCTTATCATATTGAGACAAAATGGAGCGGCATTTGAAACATCTCTTAGGTATAAAAACAACATAACGACGTTTACAAAATTTGCTACCCCTAGGCAGTTGCCTACTTTGCCTATGCATGAATCTGCCTCAGGTCCTATGAGGACGATGGAGGAATAATAGTGACATTAAACAATGGGACGTTTTGTTGTGAAGGAAAGGTAAAGTTATAAAGTAATTTTTGTACTTTAATTTGAATTCTTTGTTGTTTGTATATCCAGTTTCTTAATGTGAGGTGAAAGCGAATTAAAAGTACCACGTCTTCATCATTTGCTTCAGTGAAAAAAGGCGCTCTTTTAATTTCTAATAGTTACCTGTAGTTAATTAATAACAACGCACGTAATGGACTACAAACTTCAGGAAAAATAAACTTTACCCGTTTCTGCAACACGCTTTTAAAAATTTCAGTGACTAGTTTCAGTGGCGGATTTATGCATAGGCAAAGTAGGCAATTGCCTACGGGCGGCAAAATTTGAGGGGCGGCAAATTTTGGAAAGGTGAAATTTGACGCCCGTTGTGTTTTTTTTATACCTAAGAGATGTTTCAAATGCCGTTAGGCTTGCTAACGGTTAAACATTAAATCGAACCTGGCTAGTTTATTCTGAAAGCACTGGTTGTGTTTTTTGTGGTGTCTGATTACTGTTTTTAAGTCAAACAATCATAGGGACAAAGTTTCCCGCAGGAGGGTTTAATGACTGGAAGAACCGTTTTTCTAAACTTAAAGAGCATAGGATTTATAATTATAAACCATAGGAACAGTCTTGCCACACTTAATGAAAGAGGGCGTTTAACAGACAGCATAGACGAAGAGTTGGCAGAACAGTTGGAAGCGGAAACTAATTATTGGAAGAGCGTTCTTCATCGTGTTGTCGTTGTAGTCACGGCATGTTATTGCGTAGGCACGAAGAAAAGTTTGGAAGTAGTCGCAATGGGAACTATATGATGTTACTTGAAGCCATAGCAGAGTTTGGTCCATTCCTTGCTTCTCATATAGACAAGTTTGGCCACCCTGGGAGTGGTAAAACTTCTTATTTACCATCAACGATTGCTGATGAATTTTATTCATCATAGGTAAGGCAGCTACAGACGAAATTATTTCTGAAATAAAAAAAAAGAGCTAAGTACTTTTCTTTAATACAAACTGCTCAGCTGAGCGAGCGTTCTTGAGGCTCAGAAGAGTAAAGAATTAACTACGCATCAACATGGGAGACGATCGTTAGAATTCATTGGCTGTATTTTCCATTGAAGGAGAGTTATTAAAGAAGATGGCCCTGACAGATATTAATAATTTTGCCCTTCAAAAATCACGACGTAAAGTTTAAAAATTATTTCAAGGACTATTATTTCAACTCTCTTTATCTTCATAATTTTGTACCAACTTGAACGCTGAATTGTATTAAATTGCTATGTTTTAACACCAGTTAAAATGTTTTGGAATAAATACGGCTACAGTAATTTAAAGTTTTATTATAATCTTCCTAGTACGTTATGTAAAATTGTTCTATAGAAATGTATTAAGAAAATATTATATAAAGAACAAATGTTGGGGTAACGGAAAATATAAAGGATTGAATTAAACCGTAAACACCCCACCCCCCAACAGAGTTTTGTGGGATGGCGGCAAAATGGTAAATCCATCCCTGACTAGTTTACTGTCGCAGAAAACCGTGAATTGTGACTCGTTGACTTCGCGCTACTGACGCAGGATTATTGAAGTATAATTTGGTTTAAGGCGATTAACAGTCCTTGGTATCGTCCTAATATGACTCTGGTTTGAAAGTAGTCGCTACACTAACAATATGAAACATGAGAAAATCGCTACGCAAAGAACATAACACACAAAATTGTGAAACATTTTTTTATGCTGTATTAAAATTTTAGTAACAAATTTATAGTCTACTTATGTATATATATACTTTTTGAACATCAGATATGTCAGACATAAGAGGAGAGATAAAGAACATATGGTAGGGGATAAAATTCCGGGAAGCGAAAACTCGCTCTAAAGGAGCCGCCGCGAAGTCTCAAGAAGAATCCGACCAGGAGACCTGGGGAGAGAGCGGTAGACGTCCGAGAAGTGGCGACTTACCGGGAAAGGGCTCAGCCCAACTTCACTAAGGTGGAATACGAGAGAAAGCCTAAAGACTGGTCCGGCGGACTTATTACTCATGTAACATCACTTGTCACCTCGTGCGAAGGCACTCGTCGGTGCAGCTGGAAGAAGTGCACTCCCTTGTCTTATATAATGAGAGCTATGGTATCTATTATTTATTTTATAAACGTTAAAAGAAATATGAACAATTGCAAAAAGTAACTTTTAATTTGACTTACTGTTCCATTTTGGAATTTCTGTAAAACTTTAAAACATTTTTATCATGCACGTGTAAATATACTTTTACGCTTTCATTTTCCAATGAATTATATTTCTTATCATGTAAGATATTTTTATTCTTCGAACACTTTGGCTATTTAAAATTCTTTGCCACTGATCCCTCTAACATTCCATTTAGCTAAATTTAACTTTTCCGTAATGCATTTACTCATTGACAACCGAATACGTTGTCATGAATACGTGATACGTTGACGACATGTTGAGAGCATGGAAATCCAGAGTGACTTCGGGAATACAGTTTAACAAATCAATTTGTACGGGGTTCCCTGGTGTATGCGGATGACATAGTTCTTTTTCAAGAAACTGAGGATGGTTCACAAAGAGCTATGTTTGAATTACAAGAAAGTGGCAAGAGAGTACTGCTGACTAACAATTTCAGTAAGAAAGATCAAAACCATGGCCTTTAGAGGTAAATATCCAGTGAGAACTAAACTAGTTATAACAACAGCACTTTAGATCAAATGAGCCGTTTCAAATATATCGGCTGTGCAGTAAGATATGAGTCTGAATATGATATAAGAGAGAAGATAAATAAATTTAGGAAGATTGGTGGTACGATTCATAGAAATCTTAGAAATAAAAGAAGTCACAGCACAAGGGTTAAATTTTATAAGACAATTGCAATACCCATGTTGATTTATGCGAGTGAAGCGTGGATCATGACTAAAAAAGGAAAGCGGCAAGATTCAAAGTGTTGAAATCCAGTTTATTCGAAATACTTTAAATTATACATTGCAACATAGAATAAAGATTGAAGATATCAGAACACAACTCGAAGTAAAGGACATAAACGAAATTATTTCAATTTACAGAAGACAATGGTGGGATCATCTGCAAAGGATGACAAACTGGCACTGAACTATAAAGCCATTGGTAGAAGAGACGTGGGTCGTCCGAGGATGAGATGGGTGCCGGAACAGATTTATATAACCTAATCCTTGAAGAGGAGAAGAAGATCATGTAAGACGTGGTTTATTTAGAGCCGAATATGAGCAAACGTTTTGGTACGAATACTGCTGAATAGTATGGCGAACAAATGTCGAGTTTCACGCCGCCTGATTATGTAGTTGCCCGCAGAGTTGATATAACAATACTACAGTGCTCCCCGAACTGTGACCTAAACGCTGTCATGTGGAGGTAAAAAGCTTGATCTCTAGTGCAGTGGTTTCCAACCTTTTTATGTTTGTGGTTCCTAACGTTGAAAGTTATTCCACTATATGGGACCCATAAGCATGGGCGCAGGCAGAATTACTTATAAGACTGTGAACCCAGTTTATAATCATATTTTTGTTAACATCAAGTACGTGCTTTAAGCCCTATTTTTCGCTCAAGCAAATTGTACATTCTTATGGGAGCAAACCTAAGGGGGGATATGGAGAATATATCCCCCTCCCAAAATCTGAAAAAATTAAAAGAATGTTGGATCAAAAAATTTTTAACTGGTTGCGTGTTATTTGAAATCTAATTAATTGACTTCCAAGATTGTCAATTCTAAAAAATTATTCTAAAAAAAACTTCAATGACAATTTTAAATAATTTACAATAATAGGCCTTATTCACAATAATAAATATGACAGATGTTGAAAGAAATGGTGAAAAATTGAAAGAAGTCGACTTGAAAGAGAGTAGGTTATTGCACGATTTTCCGATGTTTACAAGCAACTTGAAACATGTGATTAATGTGACGACGTGCTTTACACTATACTTGGGCAATTTCAGCTGATTTATTTAATTCCGCAACGAAGGAATTGTTTGCTTTTACCCGCTAGTTGGCCGTAAACCAAGGTCTACGAAAAAGACAGGCCATGTCGCGTACGACGATTTTTGGTCACGTGATGTTAGGAGTCGACAGTTCCAGTGTTATCCTATGTATTCGCGTAATTTACGCGCCTTATTTGACCAAATTTACTTAAATGTTTCTTTTTTTTAATGAAACGTGCAATAAACTGTGACGGCAGCGGTATGCGAACATCTGCTCCCCGGTACCAGCGGATACGAGGCGAGCCAATCAGGGATCAGCAGCCGAGACTTGACCAACTATCGTGCTCGGAGCGAGTCAATCAGCGATCCTGGTTAGTGCATTAAACCCGGGCCGGCAGAAAATTTTGGCGCACGGCCCGGACGGAGTCTTGAATTCCGCCCTCCATCGCCTTCCGGAGCGAGGAACCCAGTTCCTCTCTGACCTGTTCAATTCATGCCTCAGACTGGCCTACTTTCCGGTGAAATGGAAAACGGCTACAGTAATAGTGATACCCAAGCCGGGAAAGAATTCTTCTCGCGTGGAAAACCTCAGACCCATCAGCCTCTTGTCCGCAACGTCCAAGGTTTTCGAACGACTGATCCAGCGTAGGATCCGCGACCATCTAGAAAGACTAGACGTGCTGATCCCCGAACAGTTCGGCTTTCGTGAGCTGCACTCCTCGACTCATCAGCTGATGAGATTCGTGGAATGCATTACCGAGGCTGGCTATCAGGGCAAACAGACGACTGCGATCTTCCTAGACGTAGAGAAAGCCTTTGACCGCGTGTGGCACGAGGGTGTCCTTTACAAACTCACGGAAGTCCTTCTTCCAGATTGCTACGTTCACTTGATCGGCAGCTTTCTGCGAGACCGTAGCTTTCGAGTGAGAATAGACCACGCTCTCTCTTCGGAGAGGCGTATTACCGCTGGCGTCCCTCAGGGAAGTGTCCTTGGGCCTCTCCTGTTCTCGCTGTTTGTCAACGACACGCTCCGAGTTCCTGGAGTAAAGTTGTCGCTGTTCGCGGACGACACTGCGGCTTTTGCCTCAGAGCCGAACGCAAGTTATGCGGCAATTAAGCTCCAGCGTCAACTCGACGCGTATGTCGGGTGGACCGATGACTGGAGAGTTGCCGTTAACACTTCCAAGAGCGCCGCGGTAATATTCTCGCGCAAACGCAAGCGGCCTCGGCCGCTTAAAGTAGGCCCCGTCGAGGTGCCCTGGACCAATAGCGTCAAGTACCTCGGGCTCCACGTGGATTCCCGACTCATCTGGCGAACCCATATAAATTACATCCGACAACGCGCTTCGGCGCAACTCAGTAGACTCTGGCCCGTGCTCTCTAATCCGGCAATGACTCCCCGGCTAGGTAAGCTCATAGTCAACTCGTACGTGTTGCCCGTGATTACCTACGCCTGTCCTGTTTGGGGATACCTGGCTCGTGGTCATAGAACAACGCTCCAGCGCGTACTCGACCGGGGACTGAAGCTTGCGTGTAAAGTCCCCCGGAGGTAGTCTTCTCGTCTATTGAGGAGAGGACTCGGTGTCCGCTCTCTTGATGACACCGTGAGACGCCTGGCGCGTAGATTCTATGTTCGTTCCGACAGAGTGACCCACAATTCCCTCATTGCCGGACTTGGTAAATACACCCCGCGACCAGGTGAGTCCTGGAAACGACCTCGTTTATTAGTCCCGGTGGTATAATCCACCAATCGCAGGTCGTTTCAGACCCCCCCATAAGTAGACAAAAAGTATAGAATGAAATCGAATAGACCCAGTGGCAGGAGTCCTTTCTGAGACTCGGGACACTGCACTACTCGCGACCCCCAGTTGTGTAATTTTGGCGCACTCTTCATCGCCACGCCATCGGACGCACTTCAACTCCTCTCCTCTCTTGGACGACATCGGTGCGGAGTCAGCCGGAAGGAATGTCCAAAGAATAGAACCGGCGTTCTTGCGTCTTCGCCCTCCAGTTCCGCGCCAGCGATGGATTTCGCTGGGCCGACAGCCGACTCTACAACCGATGCCGAAAGAAGAGGAAGACTGCAGTATGCCACGAACAGCGAGCGCAGCCGCCGAACATCTCAGCGCGGCACTACCAACTTGATGAGGGTTAAAAACCAGATTTTTTCAAATAAGATTCAGTATATTGAAGTGCAAGGAAGTCGTCACCAAACAACAGCACGTTTAAAAAGCTGTTTCGTGATAACTTAATACCAGGGTTCATTAGATGTTTCCATTTTCTTACTTTAATATAAATGTTAAAAAGACTGCACCATTGTCTAACACCTTGACTAACAGATAGTTGTTGATATATCGTCCAATTATTTTTAACAGCTATTCTAATTTCGTTATATAGACCTTGTATAATTCTTATATGTTGTTGAGGGCATTCCCGTTCTTCTAACATTTCTATCTACTCTGTCAAAGGATTTCTCAAAGTCAACGAAAGCTGTATGCGTTTCTTTATTGAACTCACGATGTTTTTCAATGATTTGTGTAGTAATAAAAGCATTGTCTGTACAAGATCTGCTCTTCCTGACGCCGTTTTGTTCGTTAACGTTTCGTTAAAGTTTGTAAAATACATAATTGATACAACAGTACAACATACAATAGTACTACAACGTCTGAGTGTTGTAATAAAACAAAATAAAATTTTACAAAATATGATGATTATGCCACCCGTTGTTGGCGTCAATTTTGTAATAAAACAAATGTTTTTACAAAATGTGATTATGCCACCCGTTGTTGGCGTCAATTTGTAATAAAATGAATTCTGTATGATTATTATTAATTGTTTAATACATTTTTATTTTATATATATATTTTTTTATTAATTTAATTTAATTATTTATGTGTTTTTATTATTTTATTATTATTATTCAATTAATTAAAAATAATAAATAGTAATTCTGTATGAATTGGTAAAAAAAGATTTGTTTCACAGCGTTAAATATATTATGTCATAGACAAATCGATTGATGGTAGATGCCAATTCAACGTCTTTATTTCTTTTCTGCTCGTCTTTTTCCTTTTTGATGTCCTGTTTTTTTATTAAAAATTGACGTATTTTAACTTAGCTACTTAATTATTCAACAAAACGCCAAGTTAAAACAAATAATTATATTTATTGTGACTAATGCGATTATTCGACTATTGCTCTCGGAGTCGAGACTGCATCTCAGATCGATTAACACATTTGGGTTAAGTTATATTAATTTAAATTAATATTTAACATGGATTTTTTTAACTGTTGAAATAGTCAGGAAAGGCAAGTTAGAGAATTCAATACTTACAATTCGAAAAAACTTATTCATTAACATATAATTATTAAAAATATAGTAGATATTAGTAAAAAGAAATTCCGACCGCAATGCAGACTATTCTGACGTCACGCAGTCTTCTTATTGTGCTGGCCGCTACTCGTTGAAATTAAACGATGGCTGCCTTCATGCGTTGTACCACGCTGATATTCTGTCTCTAGGATTTTTCTTCAATAAAATGCAGTAGTTGATAAATTCCTCTTCTGTGATGTAGTTATTGAAAGATTTTCAAGTTATTGTGTGTAGTTTTCGACCCCCACTGGATTTTGTTTCGTAATACGTGTGTAGTGTTGAGTGTCTCTTCAAATCAGTTCGCTGTTCATAAATTAGGTTAGATTTGTGATTCCATCGTGGCCGTTCGTTCTGGTAGTTAGTTTAGTGTTTTTTAAATATGTTTTATTATTCCAATTATTATTTAAATTGGATTCATTGATTTCCTGTATATACTTCATTCCTTCATATTTCCATAGTACATCTTGGTTTTAGTTAGTTAAAATTTAATTCAGATTTCTTGTCAATACTCTGACACGTCCATTCTGCTTGGAGTTTAACAATCAACTAATTTTAATTGATATAAAATCAATTACATATTGATATTAATAATCAATATCAATTATCAATTTCATTTTGATATTTTAATTGAGTTTTCCTTCATATAGAAAATCCTGTACGATTATGGTCTCATTTTTCATTGTTCACAATCAGCTGTTTGCCTTATTCCCGATTCGATTTTATGGAAATAAATGACATTTTTTATATTTTACTGTCTATAATTTAGTTATTTAGTATTTTTATGAAATTTTAATTGCAAACTATATTCCTGCTTTGATTTTATACAAACTAATATTAAACATGACCTATTTTGGTTTGAATTAAACCCAAAAATTACATTCCTTGAAATTTACTTCTAGGCCTTATCATGATTCACATAATTACCCATTAAATGGTTTACAGTATGTTTTATGTTACCATTGTCCTCAAATAAGTTTACTAATTAAATCATTATAATTTGCCTTTACTACTTTGTTATATATAAAACATTTACTGATTTATTTACATTTTACTTATACTTGGTTTACTGCTTAGGCATTTCATTATCTTGTACAATCACTATTTAAGTCAATTTTATTCTCTGACTTTAATTACTACTACAGGTTGTTGTGATAATTATAATAAAGTATTTGCATGCTAGAAGGAATAATTTATATTAATTTGGTCCAGGTTTTCACTAATTTATCTCCTCTGATTTGATTACAGGGTCAAAGTTGAATTTGGCTTGATTATCAATTTTCAGTTTTCCTATCAATATTATAATTATCCCAGATTATTATTATTATCTTTTCTGAGTTACTATTTATATGACATTTGAATTATTATATTGCCTTTCCTTCCTTAACAAAATTCTGACATAAACTAATCATTCTTTAAATACAACAAACACTTATTCTCTACCATTTAGTATATCCTAATATCAACATTGTAGGTAGTGAATACCAATATAATAATTAAACGAATCAATTGCTTCTTATTATTAAACAAAATATGGTCTTAACCTAATTACAGTCTTTTAGTGGTATTGTATTCTCTGACTTTGGCCATATGGTTTTCTAATTTTTATATAATAACTATAGTTTATGTTCATTTATTTATTCTGTTTGATTCTGATAGAGTGTTCTGTCTTTAAAATAGGTTTTGTCCCTTTGAGATTTTTATTTTAATTAATTCGTCCATGGTTGTATTTCCTTACTGCTCCTTGTCTTACTGGGTATACTGATGATGTTACTGGGATAATAATCATTCTACATGGTTTAACACATATTTTTCTGAATTGAATGTGTTTAATTTCTTTGGATCGAGAGTTTTTATCGTACTGTTAAGGCATTTTATTTATTATAGTGATTATTTCTTTTATGTTACTTTTATTTAGGTTTATTTTACTCATTCCAGATTGCTTCTTCCTTTCATTTTATAGGTGGTATTAAATTGTAAATAAGGCAAAAATTTCCGTTATGCTACAACGAACTACAGCGACTATAAATACAAATTATATAATTCTTAGCTCGAACGTCTCTTGAAGGTTGCTGGTTGTAAACTAACACTGTATCATAGGCTGCTAGTAAGCTCCCTGAACTGCACAACTCGCTCACTATTTTGAACGAATTATTACATAATGTTCGATATAAAATAATTTTTCAATTATGGGAAAATTACAAAAATCCCGATCGCTCTACCATTTGTTTAGGAATACAACGTTTGCAGAGCACTCAATCGTACAATAAACAATCTAAACAATTCGGGACATCGGGATCTGGGCTGCGATTTATTTTGGTCTGACACCTCGCTGAATTTCCACAATTTTTTATTCCTTTCTTGGGCCCTGGGGTCCCAAAATTTAGAGATTTCCAAAACTTAACACTACACTCAGACAGTCCCGGCTCCAGGCAGGAGCGAACCGTGCCGGCAAATTGTAAAGGGCGGCAGATTCTGGGATGGTAACTTTTGAAATTGAGGGAAAAAATACAATATTCACTTAATTTCATCAAAATATGTGAGATCATTAAGAATTACTTTATGTATAAAGTCAGCGGAGTTTAACGAAGAGTCGAAAACTCGTGAATGGGAGAACGTAAACCTGAAAATGAGTGCTGCCTTGCATGAGTCATCAGCATATACTACTGGTCTGGGGACTATATCTATAGAATTTCAGTTAGCTGAATCACTTAATTACAACGAAGTCATAAAGGAGTTTGCCAGTGCAAAAGCTAGACGAGTATTTTTTAACTAAGGTATACGATACATTACTTTGTTATATTTCAATCATAATGAATTTTAGGTAGTATTTTAATTTTAAGTCATCACATAGGCATACATTTTTATTGTGTCACGATTCCTTGTATTCTCTCTACAATTTTTATTGTTGCCTTTCGCCGCATCTTAAACGCGAAAAAGTTCTAGTTATTTGATAAACACAACAATACAAACATTCCTAGTCGTCTTTTGAAGGCAATCGCCGTATCTTTAGAGTAGCTCTTGTGTGAGTGAATGTGTTCAGAGTTAAAATAGGGAGGGGGCGGCACTCATAAATACTGCACAGGGCGGCAGAAACGCTGGGGCCGGCCCTGCACTCAGACATTATAGTGTAGTGTACTAACATAAGTAGTGGAAACTGATGCTATTCTCACAGGTTAAATAAAGCGCCCGCGCAACTATATTTATGTAGGTACTATACAGAATATCTGAAATGTATTTTCTAAAAATTCGTTGACATTTTTGAGTTAGATGTTTACTCTTTTGTCCTATATTAATGACACTAGAACAGGTTTCTCAACCTACAACCTAGGGCGAACCTAAGATTTCATTTCGGTGGGGGGGGGGGGGAATTTCAACCACATATCGTTCTCTTAGAGAAATGTTTTTCTCGTGTTATAATGGATATCGTACCAACAAATTAAAACTAAAGAGATAAAAATAGCTGTAATTCACTAATTTCATTAAAATCAATTAAAACATACATCAGTTAGGCTTCCATTTTGTCTTTGAAGCCTAATAATACCTATCTGTGGAATATAAATACTTTAAAGAAAACGTTAAAATTAAGAAAATTAGGGTTAACAGCGTGTATATAGATGCCATGGATATAAATCTATATAACAGGGTTGTAGACATAAGTTTTACAGCATGTAAGATAATGTTAAATAGTTTTATGAAGAAAACTGTGTTAGTGGTTATAATCACAATCAGAATTATTACTGTTGCACACCACTATAGAAAAATTATTCCGATTAGCGCTTTCAAGCTTCACAGCTCATCGTCACCTTCATTGAATGCCGATCTGACGATGAGCTGTGAAGCTTGAAAGCGCTAATCGGAATAATTTTTCTATAGTGGTGAGCAACAGTAATAATTCTGATAAAATAGTTTTGTTAAAAAATATGATTGACAGCCTTTTTCAAAAGGCAAAATAGAAGAAGAAAGAAATGTAAAAACACTGGAGAAATAAAAATAATTATATAATTTGTTAAATAGGTGTTCTATTTATCCTTGACATTTTAAAAAAGATGTGGATTATATATGCTTCATTATACGTTTTGTCACCGGACAAAAGGCTTGCCGCATGACAAATGGCGCCAAATGTACACTCTAGTGTTGTTGGTGGCCCTAAAAGGACCGGGTGGCGAGTACGCTGATATTGGTAGTGCCGCGCTGAGATGTTCGTCGGCTGCGCCCGCTGTTCGTGGCGTACTGCAGTCCTCCTCTTCTTTCGGCTTCGGTTGTAGAGTCGGCTGCCGGTCCAGCGAAATCCATCGCTGGCGCGGAACTGGAGGACGAAGACGCAAGAACGCCGGTTCTATTCTTCGGCAGTTCCTTCCGGCTGACTCCGCGCCGATGTCGTCCAAGAGAGGAGAGGAGTTGAAGTGCGTCCGATGGCGTAGCGATGAAGAGTGCGTCAAAATTTTCTGCCGGCCCGGGTTTTATGAACTAACCAAGATCGCTGATTGACTCGCTCCGAGCACGATAGTTGGTCACGTCTCGGCTGCTGATCCCTGATTGGCTCGCCTCGTATCCGCTGGTACCGGGGAGCAGATGTTCGCATACCGCTGCCGTCACAACTCCCCCGGGTCTTGAATGCTCTCCGGTGGCCAGCCTACTGCTCTTCTCCGGATCTTGTAGAGGTGCTTGTTTGGCGCCATGTTGTGTTGTGTGCCGGCTGGTAGCTCGCTGGGGTGGCTGGATCTTGCATCCGCAAGATGATCGGGGCCCCATGTTGGGCGCCACTTGTTACCGGACAAAATGCTTGCCGCATGACAAATGGCGCCAACAGTACACTCTAGTATGGCACGTTTCATTAAAAAAAAAAGAAACATTTAAGTAAATTTGGTCAAATAAGGCGCGTAAATTACGCGAATACATAGGATAACACTGGAACTGTCGACTCATAACATCACGTGACCAAAAATCGTCGTACGAGCCATGACCTGTCTTTTTCGTAGGCCTTGGTTTACGGCCAACTAGCGGGTAAAAGCAAACAATTCCTTCGTTGCGGAATTAAATAAATCAGCTGAAATTGCCCAAGTATAGTGTAAAGCACGTCGTCACATTAATCACATGTTTCAAGTTGCTTGTAAACAGCGGAAAATCGTGCAATAACCTACTCTCTTTCAAGTCGACTTCTTTCAATTTTTCACCATTTCTTTCAACATCTGTCATATTTATTATTGTGAATAAGGCCTATTATTGTAAATTATTTAAAATTGTCATTGAAGTTTTTTTTAGAATAATTTTTTAGAATTGACAATCTTGGAAGTCAATTAATTAGATTTCAAATAACACGCAACCAGTTAAAAATTTTTTGATCCAACATTCTTTTAATATTTTCAGATTTCGGGAGGGGGTATATATTCCCCTTATCCCCCTTAGATTTGCCCCTATAAGAATGTACAATTTGCTTGAGCGAAAAGAGGGCTTAAAGCACGTAATACTTTGATGTTATCAACAATATGATTATAAACTGGGTTCACAGTCTTACAAGTAATTCTGCCTGCGCCCATGCGTATGGGTCCCATGTAGTGGAATAAACTTCAAGGTTATTCCTTCAAGGAACCACAACCTTATAAAGGTTGGGAACCACTGCACTAGAGATTAAGCTTTCTACCTACATATGACAACGTTTAGGCCACAGTTCGGAGAGCACTGTAGTATTGTTATATCAACTCTACGGGCAACTACATAACCAGGCGGCGTGAAACTCGACATTTGTTCGCCATACCATTCAGCAGTATTCGTACCAAAGAGTTTACTCACATTCGGCTCTAAATAAACCTCGTCTTACATGATCTTCTTCTCCTCTTCAAGGATTAGGTTATATAAATCTGTTCCGGCACCCATCTTATCCTCGGACGACCCATGTCTCTTCTACCAATGGCTTTATAGTTCAGTGCCACTTTGTCATCCTTTGCAGATGATCCCACCATTGTCTTCTGTAAATTGAAATAATTTCATTTATGTCCTTTACTTCGAGTTGTGTTCTGATATCTTCAATCTTTATTCTATGTTGCAATGTATAATTTAAAGTATTTCGAATAAACTGGATTTCAACACTTTGAATCTTGCCGCTTTCCTTTTTTAGTCATGACCCACGCTTCACTCGCATAAATCAACGTGGGTATTGCAATTGTCTTATAAAATTTAACCCTTGTGCTGTGACTTCTTTTATTTCTAAGATTTCTATGAATCGTACCACCAATATTCCTAAATTTATTTATCTTCTCTCTTATATCATATTCAGACTCATATCTTACTGCACAGCCGATATATTTGAAACGGCTCATTTGATCTAAAGTGCTGTTGTTATAACTAGTTTAGTTCTCACTGGATATTTACCTCTAAATGCCATGGTTTTGTCTTTCTTACTGAAATTGTTAGTCAGCAGTACTCTCCTGCCACTTCTTGTAATTCAAACATAGCTCTTTGTGAACCATCCTCAGTTTCTTGAAAAAGAACTATGTCATCCGCATACACCAGGGAACCCCGTACAAATTGACTTTTTAAACTGCATTCCCGAAGTCACTCTGGATTTCCATGCTCTCAACATGTCGTCAACGTATCACGTATTCATGACAACGTATTCGGTTGTCAATGAGTAAATGCATTACGGAAAAGTTAAAGTTAGCTAAATGGAATGTTAGAGGGATCAGTGGCAAAGAATTTTAAATAGCCGAAGTATTCGAAGAATAAAAATGACTTATATGATGAGAAATATAATTCATTGTAAAATGAAAACGTAACAGTATATTTACACGTGCATGATAAAAATGTTTTAAAGTTTTACAGAAATTCCAAAATGGAAGAGTAAGTCAAATTAAAAGTTACTTTTCACAATTGTTCATATTTCTTTTAACGTTTATAAAATAAATAATAGATACCATAGCTCTCATTATATAAGACAAGGGAGTGTCCAGCTCATTATATTCCAGCTGCACCGACGAGTGCCTTCGCACGAGGTGACAAGTGATGTTACTTGAGTAACAAGTCCGCCGGACCAGTCTTTAGGCTTTTTCTCGTACTCCACCTTACCTCAGATATTTCACATTAACTCGCATTCTATCATTTTAGTCACTGAACGTGTTCTGTTTTCCAATGCTTACGGCAAAATTGTTTCATATACATTAAGCAACCGTTCTTCAGCATGAGTTCTACAACCAGGAAACCTATGTCTTTGAGTCTCTGCAGATAATGTCCAACGCATAAAATATAGAGTAATATGAGTAAGTATTTGTTAAAATGAAAGGCTAGCACCGTCTAAAATACAAGTCTAAACCATTGACAGTCTAAACCATTTAGTGTGCTAACCACTAAATAATTGTACTAAAGACAAAAGAAGTATCTCACTTGATTCTTCACTTTGTGTTGGTGTTTATCTGGATGGTTCGGATCGTAAAACTATTGAAAGGGTAGACAAGGAACCTTTGATGAACAGCGTATATTGATGCGTTGTGCTGGAGGAGAATACAGAACATTTTATTAAAAGCAAGCAATAATGATGAAGGAATGAAATGTTTATACTAGAGAAAAACATTGTAGAATTATCGAAAGCAAACAGGAATTGTTAAGCCATTATTTAGTAAATGTTTGCTATACAACTGCTTTTAGAAAGAGAAGCTGATAAGAAATAATAAGAGTAGCCGACGAAAAACATTTAGGGATCAAGAGCGTTTGAATGAATTCAGGAAATTTAAATTGAGACCGATTAACAAAGCGACATTCTGAGCCAGCAATGTTGGCATTTAAGTTGTAAGAAAAGTAGTCATTGCATTATCCTGCTGGAAAGGCATATTTGTTATTTTATCACTGTCAGAAACAATAACCGCATCTGCCTTACATGGATCTAAATATACTTTGGTCCATTGAATCTTACACGGTGAGGTTAGGCCCTAAAAAATACAAACGTTTTAAATTACATATACGGTATTTTCATGTACATTAATGTATGGTGACTGTTATAAGTATAATAGTCAATAATTGTAAGTTAATGTTGTCATGGGTTAATGTTGATAACACTTATCAAATATTTTGTTCATTAATAACTTACATGTTAGGCCGTTTCCACCGTTATGCACAGGGAATTGGCGGTTACACTTAAAAACAAGCGGAATCGCCTGGAGCACATTCGGCTGTTTAGCTGCAGTGAAGAAGGAAATGAAGATTTACTGTTTTGTTGAGTTTCTACTTATTTTATTTGTAGATTTACCTCATGCTGTCTATCATGTTGCATTAAACTTAGAAGAAACCCGCTAGATGTAGCTTTGGTTCATCATCGTTTTTAGCAATTTCTTTTTTATCACGAAGATTTTTTGTAGTAAATCTAGCAGGTTTCTACCTGCTGGAATTAACATTTATTTACATATATATTTATGTATAACCCTAGTAGACCGAGATAGTGTACTCAAATAAGTTTTAATTGGCTTTAACCTACTTCACGGTAAAGTCACATGTTTTGTTACCAGTGGAAATAAGAAGACATGATTTTCTGTGTACTCATTGGTACATTCTTCCGCGTGAGAGTTAAGCACATCTTCGATGTTTTCTGTTTCCAATTTCTGCAAATCTGCCAAATAAACATTTACTTAAAATGAGTTGTATACAATAAGGATATAAGTATAGTGGGGGTTTAAAATGCCTCCATTGTGTAGATCGCCATTGCCGAATCCCTCCAACAAAATAGCGAAGCCAAACACAATTGTGGACGTGCTTTGTATCCTATTAGCAGTGTATCCTATTGCTTCAGATACATTTACATGTATAAATTAGATACCAGGGGGTTTATTTAGCTACCAAATAACGAATTTAAATAAAATAACATACATAATATGCATTGTAAGTTATATAAAAAATTATATAAAACATAAGCATAACGATTTACAAAATTATAGGCTATTGATTTGTATGAAAACAGGTACAGTTTTGTCATGATCGTCAAACATCAAATTAAAATAAAATAATAATAGTACACAATTATATTATTATCTGTAAATTTAAAATTTAAAAACTATTAGTAGAATAATAAATCTAAAATAATTAAAAGAAATATAAAAATACGACTTTATTGAAACAATTAGTCTACATGAAATAAATAATGTATAATTAAATTATTAAGTATCAGTTCTAAAGATGGCACTAAAATCATTAGGTAATTAATTTTATAACGTATAAACCTAAATTTCATCGCTAATTTCAGCCTGTGGTGGAAATAATAACTGCAAAGTTTCTGGTGACAAGATTTTAATTTCTTTTTTGGCAGTTTTCGTAGGCTTAATATAAACGGATCTCGTGTTATGAAGAGCCAAAAATAATCTCTTCCGTTATCTTTTGTCTACTAGTTTATCTCTAAAAGACTTTTTTGAAACCGTTTAATATTTTTATTTGTAGATTATTGACCACCTTCAGTCACTTTCCGGTCGGTAATAAAAAAGAAGATATGCCTACTATTTCTTTGTAATGAATTTAAATTTTGAGATCTGAAGTTGGGATATAGCACCATGGATACATACGTACAAATTTACAAACTGTTTCTATTGAATATTTTTTACATGTAATTAAATCCATTATTTGGTTACACCGAACACGTTACATTCCTATGGTGGGTGTGTTTACAGATTCTGTTACAGGAATGACTGGTATACAATTCAACATCGGTTCCGACGATTCAGTAGAAATGGGATTGTAGGCAGGAATACCACTAGCTGGTATGACATAATCTTGCGCTGGGAGAATGACTGTCTAAAACTCAGGTTATGTTTTTACTTGCTCCGTGTTTTTACGAGCCAACGACCTCCCGACCCACTCACCTTTTCACGCATTGATCCAATCTATATTCGCGAATTGTTTACTTTCATAAATAAACAGAATATTGTTTTTAGCGGCACTGTTTTGGGTTCACATTATAAATTGAAGGACACAGTTTTGTTTTGAATGAAAATATACGGGGACGTGTGAAGCGTCGCATCTACGTTACACTGAGCGTAAGTCATGAACCTGTTTACGCTACGAAACGTTTTAACCGTTTATGATCCTTACTTTCCTGATATTTATTCCAAATTATTGGTGCCCCGAATACAGATAAACTAATATGTAATACAGAAAATGTATACGTTGTAACGTCTCCGCCTCTAAATTACGTCTATCTTTTAATCTGTTCAATCTTTCTGTAGGTGTCTTAAGCCCCACGTTTGTACGTCATTTGTAACGTCTCCGCCTCTAACCGGCGTGTTTGTCGTCTAGAGGTGTTACGTCTTTTTGATACTCTGTTAGTGTTATTTTTATTTTGTGTGTACTTCTTTAGTAATGAAAAATAAACCAACCAATTCTTTGTTGTTTATTATATCTTCTTACAGGTATTACAATTCAGTTGTTTGTGATAGAGTGAGGGAGAGAGAGAGAGTGAGAGAGAGACAGAGAGAGAGAGAGAGACAGACAGAGAGAGAGAGAGAGAGAGAGAGAGAGAGAGAGAGAGAGAGAGAGAGAGAGAGAGAGAGAGAGAGAGAGAGAGAGAGTTCCTCTCTTTGAGTACTATTTGATCGTTTGATTTTTACGCGCGTTGTATCAGCTGTTTTTCATTTGATAACCAGTTACAGGTTATGTTGACCGTCGTACTTCATAGGCTGTCTGAGCTGACTTTCTTACTTTCTCTGCTATTCACCTGCTTCCTGTAACAAATCTACTATCTACAAGAAATAATACAAAGTCAATTCCCTAAAAGGGGTATTTGTTGATTGAATTTGGTTTATTTTCTGGAAATTATTACATCCAGTTCATCGGTTTACAAATCGATTATTTTCGAAATCACAACAGTTTTCGATATAAATGTTTTATATGACACAACAGATATATTCAATTATAGTTATTAGTAAAATTAATAAATTATGTACTCAGGGTTATTTGGGGATCCTTTGAGCTATAAGAAAGTCAGAAATGCTTAGATAATAGTATCATACTTTACAATAATTAATATTTTTTCTTAAAGTCTGATTCAATAAGTTCGTTTTTTAAACGCCAGAGCGCAGACTACGAGTATTCACACAGATGAAAGAACAGAAATATGGCTGCTGTGGATTTCTAACGAAACCACGTTTTTACTGTTTTTTTGGTTAAATAAAGAAAGTTTAAAATGTTCACACTAAGTTTTCTTATAAATTGAATGATGTTGTACTGTTTCTAGTGTTCGTTACTTGTTGGTAATGTGTAATTTTTTAGTTTATTAAGGTAGGCGTTCTCACCAACGTAATGATAGTTCAAATTTTTCAAGCAATATGATGGTTGATTAATTTTTCAATGTTCTTCGATATTCCCGCATCAATTATTATGGTTCAACGGATGTCTCAGACGTAGTTGCTTGTGCTGAATCGTTTCATTAATTTAGAATAGTGTTTTGTTCAAATTGTAGTTAATAATTTTTTTAAATTTTCTGGAAATTATTTCGGTCATCTACACTCTTGAAATCCAATTTAACAATTACCCATCTTGTTAATTCTGTTACTCTTAGTAACCAAGAAATTGATGAGTTTTTATTGGCTAACCTAGGTACAGTTTTAGTAAATAGGCTAGTATTAATATATTATTAGTTCTTCCTTTTTTTTTAGGAAAAATACTTCTTTATAATGTTTAACTATAATTACATTTAATTTATACAGTGTCTTTCTTCATATGATTATATAAACTTAGATACTTGCATTTTATAATTTAGTGGTTTTTAACTCAGTTTATTTCTGACTTTTACTTTTCAAAATGTATTACTGCCCTAGGTACTATTTTATTTTCCACCATCTCTTTACTTTATTTTAATTAGCAATTATTAATTTCTTATATAACCCTGGATCCTTCAAACATAAACAAAATAATCTTTTAATTACATTGATATTGCCTTGGTGGCCTAACAAAACAAAACTACAACAACTTATTACTAAACTTATTGTTTATTACTATAGTCCTGTATCTTCACTATTTATGATTGATGTCTTTTTTAGTTTAAAATTTACATATATCATACTATGTTGCACTTTGTACACACCGCACTTCTATGGTAATACCTAGTACACTGTTTTTTAATTGCTAAAGTGTTTTATTGTTTGTTGTAAAGATTGTACAAATGTTTCATAGTATAATACTTAATCATTCATTTCTGACTTTTGGAATGGGGTAACTACTGACTTTTTTGTTATTATTATTTTACAAATAATAATAATAGGTTTTCTTTATTTTTTTATCAGTATTAAGCACTGATTACGTAATGTTACAACGTATACAACGTTAATCTACTATCAGATATTTGGAAAACTTTATAAAACGCCACTGCACATTTTGAAGTAATTTCGTACGTCATATGCTACACAACATTCTGTTTTAAGGCAAGCAGAGCGTATCTTTCTATTCTCTGTTCCGTTTCTTAAAGCTCGCCGGTTTGTGTAATACTTCTGGACTGCCACGGACTCACTTACTCAATCGCCTTCATGTCCAAATTGTTTCTGATAAGTAAATAAGGTGGCATTCTTGTTTTACAACAGCTGTCCCTCTTGATACCCCTTTATATTTATTGTTATAATTTATATTTAGTAAAAGGAGTATAATATTATTGGTTTGGTACGGCCTTGTTTACATACCTCTTCTGTCTTGTGCTCTATTCCAAATTATCAGCTTCTTATTCTGATATTTTTACTGATGGCTGCCAGCGCAATTAACATTAAGTGGTCTGCATAGATTACAGTATTTGATTACGACTTGCTATAGCGTACGCCTACGGTTGTTGGCTTCGAATGTATTCATTTCCTAATGGTTATGTAGTTTTTGCTCGTGGTGTCTTCCGACACAACAAAGGTCAAACTTTCTGTATGAATAAAGAACAACTGGAAATTTTGTTTAAAATTATATTAGACTACATGAGAATTAAACGTTAAATTGATACGTTTTCTCATGTGCTTTACATGATATTCGTCATTATAAAATTAAGTGCTTTTGAGTGAAAGCATTAGTATACAGTATTTACATTGAACGGTGTAATGCAGCCTTGTAATTCGGTTTCAAAAGTATTATTTAACTTTAATATAGTTTATCGATTACTTTCTAACGACAACGCTATGCACTTATACTTTGATTCACCTGTTTTGTTATGGTGTTATATATTTAATAGACGTTACTTTATCCAAACTCAAAATATATTTTTCGTCTAGACGACGTCCTAAAATATTAACCTTGTTCTATAGTTTTACTAAACTACCGTTATCCTAAATTTTTAGATACAGCATAAGAGAAACCCATTCATTGACATAATAAATTGCCAAGTGTAGTCGAACGAGCAGAATAAAATATTACAGATAGATTGTTTTCCGTGTGCATAAAGTACCTTTATCTGTATTCTGTGTGCTTTACATAACATGTGACCAGCCGTATAATATATGTGAGCGCGCGTGCATATTTAGTAGGCCTATAGCCTGTCTGTGGCGTCAGGTTAACTTTGTGCTAAGAATTGTTTTATATGTTGATTGTGTTTGATTCTGGTCTACAAACAAATATTTCTTCCTTGATTTGCTTTTATGACCTGTACCTGCCACCGTCACCAGTTCCTCTCCCCTGTCTTTGTGCATTTTGACAATTATTAATTCGCAATACAATGTGTTCGTGTACGTAGGCGAATTTGTTATTATATTTATATAAAAAAAGAGCACGACCTCGGTCGTAGTCGTTAGAGATTTTCATTTTAAAGAACAACGCTGATTTTATGTTTAAACAGGGTTTTCAAACTTTTCGCAGGTTTTACAATGAGATGTACTTATTGACTTTACTGGGACTTTAATTTTATAGACTGTAAAATTACGTATATCTTAGTCACGTGTATTAACGCTAATGTGGTAGTGTTCTAATTTAACATACAAAAGGAATTAACATGGGCGTTATATTTATGTATAACCCTAGTAGACCGAGATAGTGTGATAAAATAAGTTTTAATTGGCTTTAACCTACTTCACGGTAAAGTCACATGTTTTGTTACCAGTGGAAATAAGAAGACATGATTTTCTGTGTACTCATAGGCCTAGTCGCTTTTCTTTTCCATCTTCTTGTTTAATTTATTCTTATAGCTCAGACGTTTGTGTTATCCAAACATTTTGGTTGGTCTTCCCAAACGAAATCTATTAAAAAAATGTTTGCCCAATATAGGCCCTATAATTTTTGTGAAACAGGGTTTACTTAGATGTCCACATCTTATACTTATTTTGCAGTCATTTATTTTCCGTATTCTTTTAATAAGAACTTTCTTCTTTAAAATTCGGACTGGTCACCTTCTTATTCACTTGTCTCTTCCTTCATTTCCTCATTTTTGTTCTTTGGAAACAACCTGTAGGCATTTCCTCTCTATTTTCATGGATTAGATTTTAATCTTTTTTTTTATATAAAAGACCTATTTCGACTCTCTTACTGCGTTACGGGTTATATTGTAGAATACAGCTAAAACAATCCATTATCCGTTGGAACAGATAACACAACTCACAACACACAGCAGCCTTTTATAAAAAAATAGTTCACTTTAATAAACGCAGATAAAATTTTATTAATCTATTTGTTAATATATTAGGAAATATATTAGAATCGCACATCACAACAATTGCAACTCACATTTATGTTAGATAAAGAAAGGTTGTTTAAAAAACAATATTAACCAAAATATTGCCGAACAAAAATTTGAAATACCGTATAATAAGTCTTGCTAGTGAGATGATTTTGTCAGCGTTTCTGAAGTGCCTTAATTGACAAGAATATTTGGCTTGTGGTAAAGTTACTGCCAAGTTTGTGGTGAATCGATGACGACATGAATCTCAATACTGAAACTTAGTTTGTTTGGTGTAATACTCCGGTCCTTTTTATCTGTTTGTTATAGTCCTTAAAAACTTGAAAATTTTATTTACATAATAAGGAATTTACTAGTTTCCCAAATATACGAAAGGTTACTTTACAGTGAATGTGAGACGAAGGAACATAAAACGGAAACAAAATACTATTTAAGCCTATAATGGTGATGCGTTACTATAACGGTTTACAAACTACAAGAGACGTTATGTAGTAGGAGACACTATTGTACCAAGTTTGACGTCATCACACAACACTTGAGTCTAGATTGCTTTACTAATACAATTTCCGTTACACGTAATGGTAAGGTCTATAGTATGTTAATAATTTCTTCGGTGTTGGTATGTAACTGGATCCGGCGAGAGGACGATATTTAAACAAGTTCACTTCAACGGCCAAGATCCCGTTCTCGACCCATCCGCTACCTTCACGAGTGAACTTTGAAACCGATTCGAGCACTTTTTCCATGCACTCCGTGTACCGATCGTTTACGTCTTCAGCGTCCTCCGCCGCGGGTAAAACAAGTTGCATACGCGAACGAAACACTCCCGTCTGCTCCAGTTCGCGATTGGATACGAGTTTCTTGAATACGACACGTACGGCCAAGTACCACTTGAAACTGTGCCCCATATCGCGTGATTCCGCGCGCACGTCTTTCGGAATAACGTCCGCCATTCTGTCCAACAATACGGATACCGTGTCCACACCGTCTTCTAGATCGTTATACTTTATCGTCTTTACACTCCCGTTAAGCGCGATCGTACGAGTTGCGTATACCGCAATGGTTCTGTACTATGACTTACACGAAATAAAGCACACTTTTTTTTAGGTTAGAAAAGCAATAATTTTCACCAGCGTGTCCGGGTGCTAACTAAGACGTAGGCAGTAAGTCTATTAATATGAACAACACACATTTTATTTAGGTTAGAAAGCACTTGTTTTCAGCAGCGTCTAACTGAGGTCTAAGCGGTAAATCTGTACAACATATAGGCACGACCATATTATTGCACAACCTTATTCAAGGCTTTTCTTGTTGCATCATATCGTTGTGAAACAGTATGGTGCAATAGTTACGCTCGTTAGTAGAACAAGATTGTCCGTCTGTATAGGCAAAAAATAGTTAGGTCAATGTATTCCTCGTTACAGAATACCCCGAAAACAAGAACCCGAGAACTGTCGAGACGCGGCGAACTGAAACGAAGGTCGGGCAATCGGTTGAAAACTGCTGGTTGCTGCTGGTCCTTGCCGGCCGCCAGCGCACACTACACCATCACAGCACGAACATGGAACCAGCAGCGACCGGCAGTGCAGGTCGAGATTCTACCCTGATCGTCACGACCTGGACTGCCGGTCGCTGCTGGTTGCAGGTCTGTGCCGGTGCTGTTCTAGTGTGCGCGCTTGTATTTGAAAACATGGAAACCTTCATGACCGGCAAATGCCGGTGCCTGCTGTGCTGGTCCGTGCCGGTCCGTGCTGGTGTAGTGTGCGCGAACCTTTATTGTGAAACGGTATGGTGCAATACGTGTTGACAGGATGTTGTGCAATATTTACACGCAACAGTAGAACAGGGAGGGGGTGGGGATCGTCCGTCTATATAAACGGGAGCTCGTTCGCTATACCTTTCAGTCTTATCTCAACACTCGCGAGCGACGCGTCGTCCACAGCCCGAACTAGTTAACTGCAGTCTTCTTGGATTAAGGTCATATCGGTCATGTTTTGTATTTATTTTTCGTTATTACATTTTTTATATTTTTTTTATACTTTTTTTGTAATATCTACGATTATTTTTCTTAATTATGCCATTTACATCTGTTAAACATTGTATTTCTGTATATGACCTATGAGCCCGAGCCCGAACCCGAATACGAACCGACCGAGACCGAAATGAACGAGAACTAGACCGAAATGAACACTTTGTTGTAATTATACGTACTCGCAACAGTGATATGTATGACCCCTAATTACAAAATTCGCTACAACAAAAAAACATTAAGTCAATGTATTTCACAATCCTCGTCCGGTTACAGGAAGCGTACTGTTGCACCATATCACCGTGACTCATTACGACACGATTCGATCGATAGAACGTTGCTACATATTATTGTGAAAGAGTATGGTGCAATAGTTACGCTCGTTAGTTGAATAAGAAAGGGGGGAGGGAGATTGTCCGTCTATATACACGAGGTTCGTTCGCTAAACCCTCTAGTGTTATCTCAACACTCGCGAGCGACGCGTCGTCCAGACCCCGAGCTAGTTAACTGCAGTGTTCTTGGTTTAAGGTGATATCGGTCATGTTTTGTATTTATTTTTCGTTATTTATTTTTTTTATTTTTTTATATATATTATTTTGTGTAATATCTACGATTATTTTTCTTAATCACACACACACACAGCCTGCCACGCCCCCTCGATACAACACGGAGAGGATACTGAAACAGTTGACAGGGGGGTGGTGGAGAGACGAAACAGTGGACAGGGGGGTGGTGGTGGTGATGACCTCAAGATCGTGACCTACCTCGACAACCAGTGTTGTCATTGAAACAATAGACGTTACTGAAACAATAGGCGGCACTAGAAAACAAAAGAAAACAATGAAACCATTGTTTCAACACTGAAACAATAGACGCCTAAAACAATGGCCCCATTGTTGTTTCTGTGACCTCACTGGGTTTTTACGTAGGTCAAGAGAGCATCTGTTCGTGACGTCACTTGTGACGTCATGATCAGTTGTTCGTAACGTCATCCCCCTCCTCCACCACCACCACCCTCCATTGTTTCAGCCCTCCACCACCACCCCGTCCATCACTGTTTCAGTACCTCCCCACCAACACACCACTACAGAGCAATATGCTGATTACAGCTTTTACACTTTCGTAGCTCTGACGCTGGAGTTTTAACGACACATTTCTACCTCGTACGAATAATATACATAATTGTCTAATATCAAGACTACCTAATACAACGCTTTCATTTCACAATAATTGTTAACACATACTCAATAAACACTGTCTCAGTATTGAACTGTATGAGGTATGTGCCATTATTATTATGGTTTACAGAATCGTACCAGTTATAATTCGTCTTTCCCATCGGTTACTTCAGCTTCTATGACAACTTTACTGAATTGTGCTTCTTTTGATAATAAAAATCATTTTCCTTAGTATTTGTAATGTATAATTTGGAATCACTGAATTGCTATTGTCTCGCAAGAGAAGAGAAATAATTGAACACGGTTTCCGTAAATTCATTGTTTTCTTTCTTTCCTTTACGTTCTGTTATCGTCTTTCTCTTTTCTGGGTCTCCGAGTGGTGTTCCGAGTATTTGAAACCGTACAAATGAAGCACTTGGACGATCTAAAATCACGGTTTATTGATACATCTTGTTATTAATATTGAACGTTTTTAAATTCTATGATATCAACTTTTTATTTTCTCGGAATCTTATTTCTCACTGACGCACAAAATGAGCGAAATGTTTGAAAACACAATAATAATAATAATACATGGTGGTAAAGGAAAAAGTATTGTTTTAAAAATTACAAATTTAAGAAGTTTACATGAGAAAAACTATTCAATAAATTCTAATTTCTTTTCTCAGTAGCGTATTACTAAGATTTACATAGTTTAGCTTCTTTCAAGGCATATTATATTATCCAAACTTGCAGTACTGCTTTATCAGTTAGTATTTACAACATGAATATGTTCTTCCTTGATGACAAATTGCGTCAGATATTAGATGTTCCGAGAAATGCTATTGTGTGTGGTGCTGTGTGAAAGAAAACGTGTTACAGCAACCATCGAACAGCGACACCTATTGTACTTCCTCAGAAAACATGAAAAACTAATAAATGAATATAAAACATTTTGTTGCTAATTCTGTTTGGTTCTCTATTCTCCAGTGAAGAATAAATACTTTAAAAGAGAAAAAACACATGCAAAACTCAACAAAACTGCCATTTTTCGTATGTGTATGTGTGTTGGCGCGCGCCGCTGCGTATGCTTTTACTTATAGAATACAGTTTTATTCGATGTTTTTTAAATATTTTTATGACTTGAGGTTATCTAAATGCATTCAGAGAATTCAAAAACTCATCTCAGATTGCGGGTAACGGTTTCGGTCTGTAACTACGAAACGACGGTTTTACTTGTTCTTACCCCGTCAATGGCGCCCAGCACTTTCACTGACCGAATCAGCGGCAACTAGTGATTAAACTTTGATTAGATTTGAATTCTACACGTTTTTCATTTATGCGAGTATCCTCTTTCTTTTAATATTCTTGTTAGACAATATAAATGTTACAATGATCGGTAGAAATGTTGTGAGTGAGATGTGCTAGCAATTAATGATTGATGTATTTATGTTAGTATACGTGGTTATAACTTTAATTATGCAGTGGATCCACGTGTGATATCCTCTTATCTGCGAGCGGAGCAAGCAGAAATGACTCGTTAAAAGACCAGCGTTGCGATCTAACACTTCGATGTCTGTGCCACATGAGTGAAGTTTTTAGAAACAATTTAGGCAGCTGAAGGCAGGCGTCTCGATGCCTATATAGGGTGAGCAAAGCGAGCGCAGAGCTCTATCACATATAGGTTCAGTATGAACGTAAATATGCAAAAACCGCACAGAGAAAGTTGTTTAGTCACAACAGAATAAAACGATAAATATTTGAAACAGCCGTACGCTTTACCATTCCAGGGGTGAGCCTTCATCTCTTCACGCACCTTTGATAGAGGTAGTCTGTATCTGTAGCTGGCAGATATTTTTGAACGCAACTGATCTGGTCGAAATTCACCAGGCTTACATTTTTACCTCGCATCTGACTAGGGTTTTCACAATTGGGTTGGAAATAACTGCGGTCCGCGGAGAAAGCCTTCTACAATATTCTTTTTTGATGAGTGTATTGTTTGTCTCTTTCCTCCCTCACTGTAAGAATACTATAATTTATCAGTTATCTACATCTTTCTTGCCTTGACCGATTGCCTTTCTTATAGTCACCGATCTATAAAGCATAAAACTAACATTTATGTCTTTAGTGTGTTTTTTAATACAGAGTGTTGTATTCGTAATATAATGAAACAGTGAGGTTTTAATATTTGAAGAGATAGCGATACTATTATCATGAGAATGTAGTGTACATGCGAATGTGCGTACGTTTGTGTATTTGGGTACGTACCCCACCCCAAAACTCACACACACACACTTGCGCGCATGCACGCAAAAAGGAGCAACTAGGGGAAAATCATATTGTAAGTCTTCATTTTGTAATATGCCGCCCATATGTGTGTGTGTGTGTGTGTGTGTGCGTGTGTGTGTGTGTGCAAGCGCGCGTGTTATGATAGTTTGGATATGAAGATTTTCTTGTTCTTGCTTGTTGTGATATGGAAATATTGAGTTATGTATTGCTGGTTATGAAATTACATTTAATCTCAATACCTTATTCGCTGTTTATACTCTAGGAAGAACACAAAAAAGAACGAAAGGTGTCTTTATCTCCTTCACCTTCGAGATCAACCACATAGTCGTCAATCTTCATCATAAAACTCCGGAATCATGATACGTAGACTATAATTTAAATTTGTTAAATTTTTACGTCGTTAGGCTGTTGCTGTATGTATCCGTCACGTGGAGTTCATCATACAGGTGCATCGCCAGCCGAACCAGCGGAATAAATTTTGTTGTTTGGTATACTTTTACCTGTTGTTTGGGTCTCACTTTCTAGCAGCTTACTAAAGCTGCAGTTTTGAACGTGTGGTTTATGTAATACACATACTATATATAACAAGCTGATTACAGTATAAAGCAGTTTAAAATTGAACTGTGATCTGAATTCAGTTCCTGCAGAGTTGCTTCCCAACTGTCAGAAACTTAATCGTCGTTACTAATTAATTTGTTGTTTTATATGTTCAGTGCTTAATGTTTACGTAATGTTTCATGTGTACTTTTACCAAACACTATCGCAACCACCTTGGTTTCTCTTTCTCACATATACTGTTACTCCATTAACGGATGTCTAGCAAACATTAATCTATTCACAGCTTCTACTTCCACTCACACTTCAATCAACAGTACGACCGTGTCTTTCGTTACCATTATTATTCATGCCTTGTCTTGGCTCAATTATTTTCTGAGACACGTTCTATTTTACCTACACTATGTGCTTTACTACTCCAATCTAATTTCTACACCTGCTTGTGTTCAGTTTTAGCTACACTCTGGGTCAACCACTGTAACCAATTTTATAACACTTATTCACGTTTACTGTATTCACACTCGATATGAGCTTAAACATTTGTTATTAAATTTCGTTATAAGGAAACGCATCTGTTAGTGTTCGCAATATTTAGTATTGACAGACACTGCTTACAATTATCACAGGTTACTTAATTCTACCTTCTTTTGTTAAGTAAATGTTTAGAGACACAATAATTTCATCAGACTTGTGTCTGACTAATACTGACAAGGAAGTAATAACAGTAAAACTGTTTATGACATAACTTTCTCTAAAAGGTCAATCATTACTAAGTAAACATAAAATGGACTCAAACTAGAGGTGGCCATAATAGTTGTCCCCTTCGATATAGAATCATACAATGCTCCTTCACTATATTAACTTAATGGGATTTATTACTCCTCTTTAGTATTGTCGGCACAAGCTGTTGTCCACGAGATGAATTCCGTGAAATTCGATTTGCTTGTTAAGTACCACTTCAAGTATACCTGCGAAATGTTACGTTTTAATACTTTCATCCCAAGGATTGTAATAGCGCCATTCCGCTGTCACGAATACGAGATGGGTCTATTAAGTAACGAGACAGTGTTTCTAGCTTTTAGAGAAAGCAATGAGAAATAATTGCCAGCTCTTTACCGGACATCTTGAACCTCATTTACCATAAAGTATTCGTTGTTTCGTAATAGGCCCTATTTCATTTTTGAGTTAGTTCATTATGTTTTGTTAAATCCCAATATTTGAATGGAGTATGTTCAAACAAGTTTCAAAATCTAGTTACATATCATCATCATCATCATCATCATCATCATCATCATCTTCAACAAGGATTAAACCTAAAATGATTTGTTCAGGTCCCAAGGAGATAGACTAGAGCTGATCACTCTAATGCTACTCGGACACCCCACACCTCTCAGTCCTTTCGGCTTATGTTTCAAGACTATAAATGTAGCTGTATTAGCCAATCGTATCACAGGATCGTATATACTGTAATACGGTATGACATCGCTAGACCAGTGCAATGATAATTTTCCGTGATATGTGTAAATATCAGTTCCGATTTAGACCTTGATTAAGTAATCGGTTCGACACGCTAGAAATATTTCACACTATTCACACAGAATTTCATTAATTTAATGGCAATTAAGTAAAATGTTAAAGCAAGTTCTATTTTATTATTTTTTTATTACTCCGGCTGTACAATGTTTACACATTTTCCGGAACCAAAGATTACAGAATTAATTGAATTTTTATCTTCCACTGCTGCTTGTCCATCTAAAGATCTTCTTCGATTTCTCATTCACTCAATTTAGTCTGAATTTCTTCTATCCAGGTGATAGGTTGATCTTCCTATTTTCCTTCTTCCTGGTGGGATCCATTCCATAAATCTCCTTGGCAGTCTTTCCTGTGCCATTCTTTTTGTGTGTCCACACCTTCTTTTGTTTTGATAAAATCAATAATTGAATTTTTCACATTCATTCTGTCCTTAATAACTACATTTCTAATTTTCTCACGATTGCATATTTGGATACTCATGCCAAACGTCTCCAAAAGTCCATCTCTGCTGTCATTAATTTTGTTCTTGTTTGTTTATTGGTAATCCAAACTTCTGAGCAGTATGTCATGATACTTTTTACAATGGTTTTAAATATTTAGGTTTTAGTTTCTGCTCTAATTTGCTTATCCCACAGGATTCCATTTAATGTAGATAGAGCCATCTTTCCCAAATTATCTAACTAGATTTATCTAAACTTATTTATATGTATTGTTTAGGAACAACATCTGAAACTCGTCAGTTCGTCAAGCCACTACGCTATAATACTGACATAACTGCAAGAAATTTCTTGCAATCTTTGCTGCGAGAATAGGCCTAAGTTGGAGGATGGATCGACGGATGACATCCTAATAACATCTCGAGAGGAAACAGAAACACTACAATGTGACTACAGAATTGTGTTTACAGGCAAACAGAAATTTAAAAAATGGTCAATCAACAGAATGTCCTGAAAACTACGGAACATGACTTACCTCGAGTCTGTAGGTTGAATTTTAGAAAGTACGTAAGAGGAGACGATTTTCTTTAAAATGAAATCTACGTAATGTTACCTCATGTTCAAAAAAATACGAAAAGAGCGGAGAAATACTACTGAGATAAGAAAATACAATTCATACATGATAAAATGTAATCTGCATTCCGTGTGGTAGGGCGTGGCGGTGAATTGTTAAAATGAGTTCAATGATACATAGAACGGTGAAGAGGGGTCCGTAATGCGAGAAAACTCATTTGCTCTTAAGACTGAATTAATAGATATGGAACACCGATTCGCGTGTTTCCATACAGTAATATTAAATGCAACTCTGACTGATATTAAACTACTCCCTTCCCTGCATTCCCTTCCCTGCGCGTGAGCGTGCACGCACACACACAACATCATCTGTTAGTCATGAGATTGATAACATATTTACTCACAAACTCACAAAATTAACAGGCACACACACAAAATATATTCACATAAAGAAGACCGTTCCACTCCAATGTCTGCCCCCCTTCATCGTCAACATCTGTTACGGGAAGAGACTAGTCAGGTATGTTTCTTTCTATATTTACGTCCAACGTAGTAAAATGAACACTTAATGTGTATATAAAAATAATTTCAATACATTTAGCAGAAACGTTTTAGAGCTATAGGTAAAATTAGTTTCCGGCTGAAAGTTATTCAGCCTGAAATAGATTCAAACCCATGCCCATACCTGCGCCACCAAACTCCCAATAGTATTTTACTTAATATCGATTAGTTGCTATTGGGCCTGTTTATTAATCCAGAAGTCTCCAGGTCAATTCTCGGTTGTACCATAAAATACGTTGAGTTTCTTTCACCCCCTAGTCGACTCATCATGTGAAAGTGATTACCGGAATAACATCTTGAATGTTATAATAATGGGCGACTGATGAGTAGTGCCGGCCACACTATTTTCCTTGTTGCCGAACAGTTTATATAAGAGAGTTTGTACCTGCCTAATTCTTAAAAGACTTTGATAGTACAAAAAGGAATCATCATCTTTATTATTAGTTCATATTATAGTTTTATATTAACGGCTGTGCAGCGGTCTTGGGATTGTGTGATGGAGACGTCTCAGTTGCTTGCTTACTCATCTTGGAGGGGGACAAATAGACTACTAGAGCCGTGTGTCATGTCTGGGTTAGACGAGCCCAAAGTTACAGAGAGAGAGAGGGAGTGAGAGAGTCAGAACCACCCAGAGCATCCATTCTATTTTTATGATTACCCTTTGTAAATTAAACATTCTAAAATTCTTTGCGTGACTTCTGTACTAATGGCCGCCTTGACAAGTATGTGAGCAGTTCCCCCTCAGTTACTACGAGCTTACAGCCTACACCGCTCACACACACAAACACACACACACATTATTCAGACTTTCTCGTTTATGCAAAAATCCTTGAATTTGCATGCAGACGAAATCATAGTAAATCATACGAGTTTCTACTGAAGTAAGTACGGTTTACGTATTGAACTAAATATTCTCTCGTTTAATCTACAAATTTGGATTCTTCATTCTCATTTGGATTGCTTTACACTTATATTGCTTAATTTTCTGAAACTCATTGTTTAGTTAAACTGGTACTGTATTTTGTCAACAAATTAATTAACTATTCACTAAAAATCTCGTTTCTCCTATAGTGTATAGAACGGTAGAACGGAAAATGAAGCCAAACGACTTAAATTGTTTACCTTGCCTTTTTTATAATATTATTTTTTTATTATTGGTTTTATTATTTTTTTACTATTAATAGACTGTTTGTAATACTTCAACCTAGGAATACGACAAAAATTTGATAAAAATAAGTACAAATAACTATTATTAAAAAAACAATTACATTTCAAGTTTCGTTGCTAACACATTTAAACAACATAAATAAATTTTTCTTTTCAGATACACTAATCAAAACATATTATTTGGAGTTCAATATAGTAATGAAGTATTTGATACTGTATTAAAAGAAGGTTACTAAGAAATGCCAGTTATCTCATAACAACGCAAACTATAGAAACAGTGTCTTCTCGTCGTCAACTTTTAACATATACCAATCTTGAGTAACGAGTATTGCTTATAAATATTAGCACTAGTTCCACTACAAAGTTGCAATTAGCTTTATCAACTCTTGGAATTATGTGTTGTTACGTATTATGTTTTGTCATGTCGGAATAACGCACATTTTTTAGAAAACCATGACAATATTTCCTGGTTCCCGTATTATAATTTCATATTTGCGTCGCTGTGACTCAGAAACAGAAAGTACGAGGCCTACTTATTAGTTGATCAAGAAAGTTCTTTCTTTTCAATCACGTTTTACTATTGCATTTTGCTTTTTTGCGTCACCGGTTAAATATAGTATATGTTTTTAAAATTAGTGGTATACGTTGGTTCCAGTCTGCTTGGTTCTCGTCAACAACCTTCGAAAGATGCTGCTCAAGTGTCCTATTGAATCTCTCAACCATCCCGTCCGACTGAGGATGCAGAGGCGTTGTCCTGGTCTTTCGAATTCCGAGTAGACGACATAATTCTTTAAACACTCCTGATTCGAAATTTCTCCCTTGATACGTATAGATTTCCATAGGGGCTCCATAACGGCAACAGCAGTTGTGAACTAACTCCTTTACCACAGTGGTAACCTCCTGATTTAGAATTGCGTAGGCAACTCCATCAACTTAGTAAAGTAGTCACCTACAACCTTGATGTACCGGTTTCCATCGTCAGTAAGTGGGAATGGTCAAGCAATGTCTATGGAAATTCTCTCGAAAGGTAGTCCAACGTTATAGGCTACTGTCTCATTTTTCCCCTGCTTCTGGTTTGTGGGCCCTTGCTTGCAGCACATATTTCACACGTCCGAACCCATTCTTCTACGTCGTGGCGAAGATGAATACAATAGAATCGCTTCCGTATTTTTCAAGGGTTTTGTTAACGCCAAGATGGCCTCCAGATGTTCCACCATGCATCTCCTTCAAACCAGACTGAATTTTTCTTCGAGAACTATCAACTGCATGACCACGTCTCGTCCATCTGGACTTTTCCAAGCCCTTTTCAGCAATCCGTTTTCTAAGGTGAGAGATTCCCATTGTGCCCAGTAGCCCTTCAGCACTTCGGAACCATGGCAGATATCTTGCCAATAGGGGCGGCGACCTTCCCCTTTTGCTGTCAAGATCGGTCCGATGTCTTCATCAGTCATCTGTTCTTGTCGACAGTCTTGTGTTGTCTAGCCGTCTGCCAGGAAATCTACCGTGATGGCTTGGACATGTTCGCTTGAATTTGGTTCTTCCTTTTTGTGGCAATGTCGACAGTTTTCCGGGCACGGTCTTCGTGATAAGCCATCTGCATTACCATGCTCCGGATTTTTAAATCTCAAGAGCCATGCAAGCGCGGCATGGTCGGTACGTAGTGAAAACTCTCTCCCATAGAGGTATTTATGGAAGTGCTCCAAAGGTCTGACAATTGACAACAACTCTCTCCTTGTAACACAATAATTTTTCTCTGGTTTAGAAAGCGTCTTGCTGTAATATGCTATTACTCGTTCTTCACCGTTCTGCACTTGAGACAAAACTGCTCCTAGACCAGTATTGCTTGCGTCTGTGACTACGATGTACTTCCCTTCTGAAGCTGGAAAAGCGAGAATTGGCTGCAAACATAATGCAGACTTCAAAGTCCTAAATGCTTGGTCACACTCTCTCGACCACTGGAAGTTTCGTTTATTTTCTGTTAGCTCATGTAGTGGTTTAGCAATAGTAGCCAAGCCATTCACAAAAAGTCGGTAATATGAGCATAACCCCAGGAAACTCCGAACTTCGTGTTTACTCTTCGGAACTGGCCAGTCTCTTACGGTGTCTACTTTATTAAGATACATGATAACAACCAATGGCGAAACCAGATGGCCCAGATACTGTACTTCCTTCTGCAATAGAGAACACTTCTTCGGGCTCAGCTTCAGTTTTGCACCGTGAATTCTAGTTAGAACTCCCTTAAGGTTTTCCAAATGGTCTTCGAAAGTCTTCCCGATCACTATGACATCGTCTAAGTAAACAAGGCAAGTTTTCCACGTCAGGCCTCGGAGTCCATCAATCTCTCAAATGTTGCCGGTGCATTACATAGTCCAAATGGCATGACGTTAAATTGGAATAAGCCACTTGGGGCCGAGAAAGCGGTCTTTTCCTTGTCTTCTTGATGAAGACCCACTTGCCAATATCCACTCTTCAGGTCCAATGTGGAAAACCACTGTACTCCAGACAACGTGTCGAGTGTATCGTCAACGCGAGGTAATGGATAGCAGTCTTTCTTTGTAACGTCATTTAACCTCCGGTAGTCTACGCATAAACGCAATCCACCATCCTTCTTCGCTACCAGCACTACAAGAGAAGACCAAGCACTTGACGAAGGTTCGATTACTCCCTCTGTCAACATGTCCTGTACTAACCGAGACATTTCCTCATGTTTAGATAATGGAGGCCTTCGAGGAGGTTGGCATATCGGTGTTGTGTCCCTGGTATTGATGCGATGTTGCACAAGAGAGGTTCTTCCCAGTGACTCTCCCCCGAACTGCAAAACAATCTTTGAATTTGTGTAAAAACTGTCTGAGTTCTTTTACCTCACCACTTAGAATTAGAGGTCGTTAGAAGATCTGTTCAATAATTCTTGCAGTTCCTCTGGTAATTTGGAATTATGCGAAGCACTGGATCTTCGTTGCGTTATTCCGGCTACCCAGGCCACAGTAGTCAATTTGCCTATGAGCGTATTGCTTTGTAAAGTGATAGCTTGATCCAAAATATTCGCCACTCTAACTCTAATAGGTACATTTCTGGTTTCGTCAGGTTTTACTAAACTTCTGCCAATTAGTATGCTCGGTGTGCTGACTACCTGGGGTTCGAATATAGAGCATTGGTTGCCCCTAGTATCTACATCGGTTCTAACCATGATGATATTTTCGAAGTTTGGCGGAACAGTTACGGCCACTTGGTTTATGACGTCCATCGATTTTTCTGCTGTCGTCATTGTTGATAGCATTACCTCTTCCCCTCCGGTTCTCAAGACATTGTTTCTGAGGTCGACTATAAATCCGTATGCGTTCATAACGTCCATACCAAGAATTGCTTCATCCACAATATCTGCAACAAGTACTTGTTGATTAAACTCAAGTCGACCGAGGCATAGGTGTGTCTTCACTTTTCCATACACTTTTACAGTCCGTCCAGTAGCTGTTCGCAAGCTGGCAGATCACCAGATTGGCTTGAGATCTTTCACCACATCGGGGCTCACAATAGAAACTGTTGCGCCTGTGTCAACTGTAATCGAGGTTGGCCTTTCTTGAACAAATCCGGTAACTACCAAGCTCCCGCTGTTTTTCTGAAGTGTACAAATTGCGTATTGTCTAGGGGCTTCGTTCCTCCAGTTAGTCAGCACACGCTCCGTTGTACCGACTACTGCTCGTTTCCCTGCTGCTAACCCGACAATCCCGTTGTAGATGTCCAAGTTTCCCACATCGATAACACTTCGGTCTTCCATCCTTTCTTAATTTATTCTGTGGCGCCGACCGTCGAGTCTATGTTCCTTGTTCTTCTTCCTCATCGTCTGTGCCGTCGCGATCTTTTAGCTAGCGCGCACACTTTATGACTTCCCCAGCCAGACGCTGATTTAGCGGCCTCAAATTGCAAAGCATGTACCAGTGCGTCCGCACTGTTCTGTTGTCTTGCCATTCGTAACACTTGCTTAGTTCGTTATCTCGGACACCGGCAGAAAATGTCTGCATCGCAAAACCCGTTCGAAAATCTTCTGGCGCTTCAGGATAGGCCAGTCTAATTAGTCTGTCGATACTTGCTTCAAACTCTTGAAGGGTCTCCCCGGAATGCTGTAGCCTTGCTCTCAACTGGGTGCAGTACACATCTCGCAAATATTTATCACCATACCGTAATTCTAGAGCTTTTATCAATTCGGCATAGATGTTCTGGCTGTCAGGTGGGACTTTCTGTAGTAGTTCTGGACTGCTTCCGTCAAAGGTTGGAGCTTTGACATGAACTGTCCCTACTGCAGGCAAAGTGACTTTCTCTATTAACTTATTTTCTGCGTATTTTTCTGTCTTACAGTCTGTTCACAAAGTTGTTTTGGTTGTAACTTCAGGCACTGCTCGACTTTATTTTTAATCTGCTCTTTTATATTTGTAATCGAGTCTTCTATTTTAGTTGACATAGCTTTTTCCACACTCGTGACAGATTTTTCTACTTCAGCTATTTTATTTGACATGGATTCTTCTACGTCAGATATTCTGGTAATTTGATTGTTAAAGTCACCTCGTAATTAGCCTACGTCACCACGTAGGAGACCCAATTCTGCTGTAGTATGTTCTTGCATCTGCTTTTGCTCTTGAATTAACGCTTTGATGTCATATGCTTCCTGCTTACGTTTTTCATCCTGTCGTTTTTCTGTTTCTTCTCTTCCTTGTCTTCGTTCTTCTTTTTGTCGTCTTTCTGTTTGTAACAGTAGCGCCTGCAAATTTTCCATCATCTGACTGGCATCCATTGTTTTTCGATTAATTACGAAATACACTCGTCTTGTACAAAGTGTCCACTGTTTTCATGTTAACCGTTCTATCCCACTTCTGGTACCACTGTTACGACGGGTACTTGATCGTCGTAAGTCCAGTGGAAAACAAAATAAGTACAAGACACCAATTAAGTCACTAATCACCAGCTTTAATTTTTACAGTTAAACAGTTCGTAATTAACAACACAGTCTACTACAACAAATTAAATAAAAAATTTTCACACGCAATAAAATGTCACTAATATTAAACACAATTGTATTACAATTATACCGCCCGATTATATAACGCAACACTTCACTAACAACCACTTGAACGTACACAGTAATCTCGCCCGGTAATAACTCGAACCGCACTGAAAATATATCGCTGCAATACTGGAACTGAGCGTCCCTGAGTAATTGTATTTATAGCCACCGAAAATCTAGACGATTCCACATACTACGTATTACCTTTAAACTACGACGTAATTGCTTGCAGCCGTGACACAGTGAGAGCGGCCGTGTGAATTCTGGCACCGTCTAGCAAATGCGTCAACAAGCACGTACGACACACGCTTACATTCTGGATCTCTCTGGAACGTTCATAAACACGTAGATTGTTCTGTGATATTGTAACAATGCGCGCGCGCGCGCGCGCGCGTGTGTGTGTGTGTGTGTGTGTGGAGGGGGTGCGTGCATTGAATGGTTTAGGGCAGCCTTATCATTTGGTTCCACATGTATAATTGGTTTTAATGTAGTTTCTCAATTACTTTCTAGTGACAACGTTTATTACTTTATGTCGTTGCTTTATGTCAAAATGTATTTGTCATCTAGATGAAGTCCAAAATGTTTTCGCATTCTACAGTTATATAATCTACTATTATATTTAATTTATATGTAAAACATTCAATAACATAACAAATTAGCAAGAGTAGTCGAACAAACGGAATGAATATTCCAAATTAGTACTGAAAAACAGGATGCATTTCAAATTCAGATAGTGTGTTATGAGTCGAAATATTTGCCTCTGTGCTTTATGTCCTTTCAACATGTGTATACCCGTGTGAGGTCCCTGTGCCCGCGCGTGTACATAATATCGCCTGCCTGCTGCGTCAGGTTAACTGTACGCTATGCAATGATTGTGTTTGATGCTAATCTACAAATAAACAGTCCTTCCTTAATTCCCTTTTATGACTTGTAACTATTACAGTCACCAGTTTCTGTTCTCTGTCTTTGTGCATTTTGACTCTTATTAATTCGGAATGCGATGTGTACGTGTAGGTAGGCATATTTGTGATTTATCAGACTTATTTGTGTACTGAATTAACTGGGGAAGTGCAGCATAGGAAATTGCCGTTAAAGCTGTCATAATACAATGGACGAAACAAAAATTCTGTAACGCTTGTAGTTTGTTAAGATGGATTATTTAACGGACCAAAATATCTTTAGAACCGTCAGGCAGATGCGGTTAATGATTTTGACACTAAGATGGCACATTTTGTGCAGTGATGAAATGTCGACAGGGCAAGACGATGACTTACACGGTCTATGTGTAACAGACTTTACACGGATTCCGTTTTTCTTCTCTGTAAGAACTACTATATTCGTAACAATCCTTGCATACTCCACCCTGACGTAGGCCTACTTTAGTAGTGTTTATATATACACACACACACACACACACACACACACACACACACACACACACACACACACTGCAGCACGGTGAAGACGACGTTTATTAACATGAGGAAGGCGCACATTGGAAAGTGGCAAGTTTGTTCTGTCCACCCGTTGTCTCCCCGTTCCCATCTCCACATACAATGAACAAAACAACTCAGATAAGAAAATTTAATTCGTATAACGATAAAAGAAATCTGCATTCTATTTTATAAAATAAATAGGACGCGGCGGGGAATTGTTAAAATGGGTTTAATGTTACATAGAACGGTGGGGAGGGGCCCGTAATGCGAGAAAACTCATTTGCTCTAAGATCAAATTTATAGATATGAAATAACGCGTTGCATGTTTCCATACAGTAATGTTAAAAGCAACTGTGACTGATATTAAAGTAGACCCTTTATATCAGTCTTGTGGTCTTAATGCACACACACGCGAGCGCGCACACAAACGCGTATATTATCTGATATTTGTGTGATTGATAAAATATTTACTCACAATCCCACAGTCGTACACGCACACTTACAAAATGTGTTAACCTAAAGACGACCGTTTCACTCATTGGCTGTCTCCGTCCATCATCAGCATCAGTTTCGAGAACAAATTAGTAGTATATCCTCTTTCCTATATTTACGTTCAACGTAGTAAATAGGACATTAATGTGTATACGAAAATAACTTGACCACATCCAACAGGAAATATTTTATGTCATAAATGCGTGTTTTTATAATTAGATTATAAAATCAGATATCAATGTAGGATTCTGTATCACACTGTGTAGCGGAAGAGAAGACAGTATGTTTCACTAAGTGGCTGAAGTAGCTAATTGGACATTTTATGATAGTAAAACTGAAGATAATTTCAGTGATTATAACGCAAAAATAAAACGGTATTTACACAGCGTATAAAAATTTAAAAAGAAACTTGTTATATAACACTAGAATAATTTAATCCGATATTTAATTTTGAGTAAAAATTAACAAATCTTATTCAGAACATGGAAATTTATCAGATTTAGTTTAATGTGAAAATGTTGACTTTATCTTGGAAATTTCCAAATATTAGGTTGATTATTTTATGTTATTAATGATAATAGTTAGTGTAATATCTTTGTTGTAATCATTGATGTTATTCAAGGTTGAAGAGGATTATTTCACTTGGGGTTATTTTGGATAAGTTAGGGATTTATTTTCTAGTATACGTTGTATTTAGTGTAGTCTGTATAAGGTTTCAGTGACTACACGATAAACATGTGATTGTGCCTACGATAAATATGATAAGAGCTAATCGGGTTTATTAATGGCTTGTTTTTCCTGAACTAAGTGTATAAAAAGGGCCATAATAAACCTAAACTTGTCAGTCCACACAGTAAGTGGTGAGCAGGTTTGTGAATATAATAAATATTGTAAATTTTATCAATGGGAATAAAGGTATTATTATTATCATCATCATTTTTATAATTTTTCCTCAGTTTTTTAACACATTTTTGAGCGCTGCTTGTATTCGAGTGCGGCTTGTATTTAAAACATTCAAAATCGAAACAAATTTTAGGAAATCTGTAAAAATATTTTTTTTATAATTATAACAGATGCTGGTGTTAGCAATGCGCTCATTAGTAAAGTTACCTGACTAATCATGTGGACAGACTCACATTAAACTTAAACATTTTGCTATACGAATTATGGAGGCAATCACTATCTTTAATCTGCTGTTTATGTCATTTAAAATTGTCCTTACAAAATTAATAAACAACAAAATATAGGAGACTTTTGGCACTCTAATTTTACATAAATATTTTACATACGTCACCTCATTGTATGCTATAATTTCAAAATGATGAAGTTAGACAACGAGTTCAACATTTAAAGAGGGATAGTGACTTTACATTAAATTAAATTGAGATTGGTATCTTAATTATTCGAGTTCAGACAACAATTACATGAAGCTTGGGAATGGGATATTGTAGGCAAATGTTAGGGCAAAAGATATTTTATTAATTGGTCCCTAGTTACATGCCATCTCTCTAACTCGGTAAAGATTACATAATTCTGGTAATATCTTACCCCTCTTTAAACCGTATCTAAAAATCAAGTATGCTTTTAAGACGTGTTTCCATTCCAAACATAAGTAATCTACGTTTGATGTATTAATACTAGTAAAGCCATAATTATGTCTATTTGTATGTTCTAATGCGAGTCTGTTGGTTACCACAAACGATAAAAAAGATTATTCTAACATTCTGAGTATATTAAAGATATACGTGTGTACGTATGACTCATCTGTTGTAGATGACACAGGGATGCCAGCAATAATCAGAGCCGTAGCCAACATAATAATAATTTAAGAAAGACCCCAAATAAATAAAAACATAGAACCAAAATAGAGTCTCCAATATTTAAAATCTGATTTACAGATTTAATTCTGTGTGCAACTGTCCGTCAAAACATTAAACGTTTGGAAATGACGTATGACGTAGGGTGATACAGATTCCCCTCGTATATAGGAGGGTACATTAAACTTTGCGTGTCGTGTCTAAGGAAAGAAATACAGATTATTTAGCCTAGTGCCAAATCTTAGTTACGTTCCAATATATAAAACTATTAAACAAATATTATTATAAGCGGAAAATAGAACACCTTACCAGCATGTTAATTCATGAGTAAGATGAGTTTGCAGACTGACAGAATAATTAGGATGATTTGTTAAATTATTAATTTAAAAATTAGAAAATAAAACTCGATCATATGTACTGTTTGAAATACTGAACTGTTACAGTGACTTACATAGTCAAAGCAAATAAAACAAAATAAAACAAGTTAATAAAACATAATAAAGAATAAATAAATTTTGAGATAAATTTTCTAGGTAATGTCGTTCATCTTTGGTAAAATATTTGAATAAATTATGAAGTCAACAAGGTAGATATCACGTACTACTAATTTGAGGACCTTGTTTCCGGTTGCATGAAGAATATCAGACATGTGAAACTGACAAAATTTTCCTTAGATGTTAAATGACGCATGGTCAGCTTCTAACGTGTATAACTGGTTAATTTTTGTAGCCGCAAAAGCTGCACGACAGCTTTTCTTGTAGTAGTCAGGGCAACACTAATTTTTTAAAGTGAAGTTTGATCTACAAGCATCTGCAGCCATCATTAGGTACGGTAGAAATCTACATCAACATAGGACGATTAAACAATTATCTCTTTTAGCTGGACAGTTACACAAGAAACGGGCATTCAAAAAAGTATGAACACGACAAAGAAAGGCAACATCACTTTTAATTGATATTAAATATTCATCTCCTTGCAATTGCTCTGTAATCGGCGTCTATCTGCTCTGCCGAAAACCATGGTTTAATTTTTGAAGAAAAATTGTGTTTTGATAAGAATAATGTTAACAAATTTCTTTATGTACATTTTAAACATAATAGTGCATATTTATCAATGATTATGTAATTAGTAAAATTGGTAATAATGTTGAGCTGTGAATAATAAAAATCGGATTATTGTTAACTGTGACAATCTTAACAACATTCTTAGTAGTTATAGGTAATAATACATTTTGCAATTGCCTCAGTGAAACTAGTAAAGTAGTCATGATTTTAACATCATCGTGATCTACTTAAAAACAGCACTAATGCTTGACGTGTGTGCACGTACTCTAAACGCATTAAATCTAAAACTATGTGATTGATCTTGGCCTTAGAATAACCGTGAAAATGAAACTCGACTAATCAGAGGTATCATTCCCCAAATATGTGAGAGAATATCTATATTCAAATAAAGTGCTATATGTTGCTAACCACTATGATTCGCCGGATCATCATCAAACTCAACATCAAATCGGCTAATAAGCTACATCTACATCGTATTTGTACTCTTTGTCTTGAGAGAAGTACGTAACATCTTCCCTGCAACTGCTTCAGCAGGGTAGAGTACTAAATACTATGACGGAACCATACGCTCCTGTTTCGGATCTTTTTGTGGTTCCTTTCTTACTGTTTGCATTGCTCTGCTATTATTAAGTCATGCTTACTGCTCTTCCCTGTTTTTATCAATACGCGTATCAGTAGATGTATCACATTTTTTATATATTATTAAAGCGGTTGCAGTCAGTGGTTGACCACTGCTTTAATATATTTGTTTAATGCATTTTCTTACTCGAGGGAAGTGTATATAGCTGGTAATTACTAAGGCTTTAGTAATCGATTTCCAAGATGAGCTGTAAGCTCGAAAACGCTTACCGGCAGACATACAACATACGGTCAAACCATAAACTGTTTTACAACAAATTTGAGAGCGGAATATATTTGAGAGCCACGCATTGAGAGTGGAGTATGTTTCCAGTTACGACAATAAAATGTACTCATTCTTAAGTGACAGTGTTAAGTTGACCATGCACTGAAGCTTCAGGAAGGGTAAGGAGTACAGTACGCTACTTAATACACCAATTTGTACGTTTTTTTTTTAAATTTTTATATTTGGTAATAAGCAAAGACTCAAAAATATAATTTAAAAAATGTAATTATTACGTATATTTTTAAGATTTAATAATTAAGTTTCTTGACCTTCAGAGTAATTTTTAACGTGACCTTTGGAATAATTCAAAATCATGAAAAACGCGATTATTACAAACTCTTAGAGAGGTTTTGAACAAATTATATTTTTGTTTTGGACCGTTTACACGATCAAACGCGTTATCGACAAACGACGAGGTAGAAGGAATTGTAATGCAATATTTTACGTTGCTTTTATTGTTTGTTTCAATTGCTACGTTTACATTTTTAATAGAGTCACCGTCATTGGGCTCGCAGCATTCTAACTTAGTTGCCCAATGTTCACAATTAGTTGACGTAATAGACTTGTATCTACAACTAAACAGTCGTCGACTCTACTTTTAACCAATTACACATTTATTTAGGCAACTTTGTGTGTCATGTGTCACGTATACTCATAAGGAAGCGCGAGTCACACACACACACTTTTGTTTGAAGAATATTACTTTCCATTTCACTAAATTAAAGTACCTATGATATTTTCCGTATGTTAGTGAAAACGTCATTATTTTCTCAAATTGAAGCCAAGTTTTTCATGACAATTTTTTTTTAATGACTTACTAAGCAACGTATTTTCCTTTCCTAAAAATGACTGATTGTTTTTAAGAGTTATAGGTAACCAATACACTTTGCAATTGGTTCAATGACACTAGTAGCCTATTTTACTAGTAGCTAGTAGCCAGATTTGAAGATCATCGCAGCCCACAGTCATATATGTAAAGATAGAATTAATTCTTAACGCAACTCAGCATTTGCCATCGAGTAACCAACGTAAACTTAACTTTAATTAATCTAAACATATGTAATAATTAAGCAAAACAAAAAATAAGGTGCTTCTACCTATTGTTTGTAAATAGATATGCAGTGCGTGCTCGTGTGACACATTAGAGGATGAACATTCCAAAGTAAGGCTGACACCATAATATAATCTGTATATACGGTTACAGGTTACATATAAACATACATTAGAGATACAAGGCTTGCTACTTTGGTCTCATCACGCCCGTAATCACATTAAAAAGAAAAGGTATTACAATTTCTAAGTTAATCTAAGCTTATAAGGTACACAGTTATGGACGGTATTCCAAATGACACATTCAAAATCGAAAACAATAAAGACGCTTGTAAACACTTCAGCAAACAGAATTTCTTGAAACTTAACGTGTAAAACCTGGCTATAAAAACATGAGTCTTTATAGATAAAATACTAAGTGTATTTAACACATAAATAATTCATAAAGTTTAATTAATATCGTTGATTCAATCAATCAACAACACGAACCTATAATACAAAGTGATCGTGAATACATCGCTGAATTAGTTACATTCTAATTAGTAATTGTCAAAACGATACTCGTTTTATTACATTCATGTAAGTTAATAAAAGAGTAACATTACTGTCAAAATTGCACCAGGAGGGAACAACTCTTTCTAAATTAGAATAAATTTAGAAAGAGTTGTTCCCTCCTGGTCTCTTTATCCTGGTTTCTTTATCACTTGTCATCTAAAGATTAATTTAATAAATTTATTTTATTTATTACAAAGACTGTACTGTACCCAATGATTGTACTTCATATCACAACCCATTAGTGTCTTCTCTCAAGAAAAAACTGAATCTTTATCAATTTAAACAGTTTACGTCAATATAATCCTTCAGGTCCGGGAAATATGACTTTTCATTTACTATATTGCGAATTTTAAAAGTCTCTTCAGTCACTCTCTCTCTGTATCTCTCTCCACTTGCCCTATCTGAGGCGCACACACACGGTGGGTTTGTGTAATTATTTACTTATATACATACATAGATATAAACTTTTGAATTCCAGTTCAGAAAGCGGAGACTGTTCATGAATGACTGGCTAAAATCGAAATTGAGGGTGGCGAAATGTATAAAACATTCAGCCGGTGAAATAGCTTATGTGCAGACTACAAGAAAGAGCACATTTAAACACTTATTTTAATTGTATTCGTTGTTTGCCTATGTTTTAATAAAATTAAATTTTCTTTCTTTCCAAAAGTACACAATTGTTTTATTATGCTTTACTCTTTCCTTACTACCTCTTTTACGTGCGACATAGCGCTTGGACCAACCCCGCCACCTGGCTTGGTAAGTAAATATGTGGAGAGTTACATTCAAACACACACACACACACACACACACAAACGTGCACGCGCACACACACATATACAAAACGATTCACTATATAAATTCGTGTGATATATATGCTTCAATGAGAAAAATTAGGTACAGTATTTAAGTGAAGCGCGTGTACATGAACAGTTTAATAAATGCGATGCATATATCGAAATGCTTAAGATCTGAATTATTATTTCTACATGCGTAGATTACGCATGTCTGACCAATTTTTTTCACTGATATAAGTTAATTATTTATGTATAAAATTATGGACTGACAGTAATGATAGCACTTAAAGTATAACAGCATGATATATACATAAGAAAGAATGACAGTAGTCATGGAAAAATACTATTATATCATCGTACAATGGTACGTTTCATATCCTAATGGTGGAAGTGCATATACTTAGGTTTATGCAAGTCCTAAATTTCATATCGCTTACAAGTCCATTCCTCAGTGTTGAAAACAATGGTATTCTAAAGTAGTATTCTTTTTTTTTTTAATTTTCGTAGGCGCTAAACATTTTATAACCAAGTTTTTAATCACTGCTCGAAATTTGATTTTATCCATTTATCAAAATACACCTACCTTGTTTACTATATTTGATCAAAATATTTAAACTAGTAATTACGAGGTTTGTAAACGTTGTGCTACGCCATCTGAGGTGGAATAAGTGTACGAGGGTCAGTTGAAAAGTTCGCGGTGCGACATCTGTAGCTTAGCGGTAAAACTAAAATTTTTCGTGTTCTCCAAGATTTGTATTTTATGTAAAATCCTGTTAATTTCCAAATCTATCTATCAATTTATTAATTGTTTAGAAGCTGTTTAAAATTGATGTGTCATGAGTGTTTTTAAAAACGGATAAAATCAAACATCGTAGTGTGATTTTTTGTTAGAAATTGTTTATCGCCAACGGAAATTCAGAACGAAATTGTAAATGTGTCAGGAGATGCTGCGACTTCAAAACCAACGGTCTGTAAATAAGCACTTGAGTTTAAACGTTGTTGTACGAGGACTGAGAACTGAACTGTTCCTCCCTGCACTGGACGCCCAAAAAATGCAACAACTCCAGACGTGGCAGCCATCTTGCACAACGATTTTTCACACCAAGTTCTAGAGTTAAAAGTATGATGCACACGCTCATATGAGATGCCTATGGTTTCAGCAACGTTATCCACTCCTCAATCAGCGGTCTTCCAACACCCTATGGAATGTTTTCAATAATGTTATTTTTTGTTGCACTTTTTGGATGTCCACTTCTGGGATCGTCTTCAGTGCTTATACGACCACGTTTAAACTCAAGTGTGCCCCACTTACCGTTGTTTCTGAAGGCGCAGCATCTCCTAACACATTTACAATACCGTTTTGATTTTCCGTTGGCGCTAAAACGTTTTTAACAGAGAATTCATCACAACACGATGTTTGATTTTGTGCATTTAAAAACATGCGTGACAGGAAAATTTCAAATAGCTGGTAAACAGTGAATATATTGACAGACATGTCTGGAAATTAACAGGTGTTCACGCGAAATGTACCCCTTGCAGCACACGAAAGATTTTAGTTCTACCACTGAGCTATAGATGCCGCTCAGCAAACTTTTCAACTGACCCTCGTATATATTAATTGACAAAATCCTCATATTCGTGTTTGTTATCAATTGATCTTTAATACGATTTACTCGTCGTAAGATTCATTAATTATTTATCGTCAACAATGTGACACATTAACGAAACAAACAATAACAAAATAAAATATTTATATGTAGACACACACACACACACACACACACACACACACACACACACACACACACACACACACACACACACACACACACACAAACCCACGAATGCACACGCGCGCGCGCGCTCTTTTAAGTATACGAATGTGAATACATCTGTTCAAGTATTTTAAACACATTGTGAAAAAATTACATTTAATAACCATTATTGGTACATTTAATTAATATAATTAAATCACAAATACATAATTGTATTTGTAAACATTCATTTGTTAATTTTATTTATTAAAATTTAATTCTCCAAAAAAACTAGTTTAGTTCTTTGTTTAAAAGTATATAAATTGTTCATAGACAAAGCTGATAAAATATTAATTTTTTACTAAACTATAATGAAACCTTTTGCATTAGAGACTTCATTCTTTCCTTATATAATTTATATTTTTATACCTTACTATGTTTTAAGAAAAGAGTACATTGCCGTATCGTATTACGCACTGTAAGCATATATAGATTAACGAAAAAACACTACACAAAGGCAAATAAAGTAGTCGCGTCTCACATCACCGAATTATGACACGAGTATTCGCGACTGCCGTGAATTCTATTGCGTGTCGGAAGAACTAAAAAACAGCTGATAAACATTATTATAGCACCCTAACATAAGGTTGTTGGGATAGTTGTTTAAGGTATGTTGTTATGATTGCAGAGAGAAAATAGAGAAGTCGTTAGAGAATGAAGGGCGCGTTGCATCTGAACCTTTGGTAATCTGTGTCAATGGAATACAGGAAGCTTTTATTAAACAACTATCTTCTGTGTACTATAATTTAAGAAACACGCATGATTTCATCAAATCTAATACAGTTTCAAAAATTATATTTTATTAAACATTATTTACCTGATATCAATTAGTAGTAATTTATTTGTATTATATTTTGTAACTTTCAGAAAAGGTTATTGTTTTCTTGGAAATTACGTTTTAAAAATTTAAAACGTGAATACAACTTCATTAACCTTCCTTAGGAATTTTTCGTCTTTGCATTTATAAAACGACTGCATAGTTGTTAAGAATGAACAATTATTAGTGTACTTAATATTATAGTTGGTCAGAAAACTGAAATATTTAAGAATGTAATAAACATTTATTACGATGTTAAAAATATGTAGTTGTTTTCTATCTAGTTTCATGGTAATTGTACCAACTTCTTTTTTGTTATCAGAGAAATATTAAGCCAGGTCATGTGATTTTTAAAAATTTTTAAATATAAGTAGACATTATTTGTCCTTCTTCCAGGGCTATATTTTGCTTTCAAAATTTAAAAGTAACAAAGTCAATTTGGATCGGAGTGAACCACTTCTACAGGAAGCAGTCGTGGCTTTAAATCAATCTCAGAGCGTATCACTTATAACAACGTCAAGGTCTTACTCTGCACTAATGGGTAGATGACCTCAACAGTTGGGGGAAGTTAGAGGCACGCTGTAGCATGGTGCTAGCCACCATTGTCCAACGTACTTATCATATACGACTCAAATAACGTGTTATCATCTGCACTAAGCCTATAAAAGGACATTCATATATTTTCCCTTTCTTAAATACGTTCACATGTAAATTAGTAAATATTTACATAGAATATTCTATATCTCTTTGATATCCCCCTATAATACATGAATATGGGGAGGATATAAGCTATTTCATAGAGCCACTGGACGAGAATTTTAAATGTTGCTTACAGACAGTTGACAAAATGCCTTATCAGAAGGGTGTACCGTTAAAAACCTAGTTAACTAATTATCTGCAACTGCTGCATGGCTTTGACTTCAATAAGAAAAATCAGTAGTTTAATAGTATTATATTTTTGTAACATTTAGAACAGGTTTATTGCTTTCTTGAAAATTACATTTTCATAAAGATACAAACCTACACTTTAAAAAAGATTTTTGGCACGAATAAAAAACTGGTACGCTGCAAACAATCAACAATTTATAGTGTACTTCATATTATAGGTGGTTATATAAATGAAATATTTAAAATGTAAGAAACACTTAACAGAATTGTTAAAACTATTATTATCAGCCAGGCTGTTACACCGTGGTCCAAAGTTGTCGTTATTGACAAACGTTTTTCGGCCCCACGTTATTTGTCAATAACGACAACTGTGGACCAAAGCCTAACAGACCGGTTGATAATAATAATTTCAACAATGTTGAAGCCGAAGGTGAAAGCTTAAGAACTTGCACTTAACAAAATGTTAAAAAAAGATTTAAATATTATTGTTTTCCTCAAGTCCATGAATTCTAGAGGAATGTTAACGGGTGATGTTCTCAAAACCAAAGTACTGCTAAAGAAGACACGGCTATCTTCCGTCCACTTAATAATTGCAAAAAGATCGTAAATATTATTCTGTTTTAAATGTGTAATTAATATGGACACAATAATGTCAAGATGAAAATACCGTAACACGTTTATTAGAAGAGTAGGGAATTTGTAAAGAAATGTAAGGATTTGTAATTCTTGTAATGTTATGAATTGTTGGATTGACAGCAATTAAATGGATTAATGGAGACAAAGCTGTGATTCTATAACATCGGTCAAAATAAAAAAAAATACTAAATTTGAACAGGAGAGAAAGTTTTATGGATATAACAGAAACGATAGACGTAAATGGAATTAGAAGAAAGATAACTCCAAACGATAATATGAAATAAGAATCCAACGGTAAAAAGAAAATCGTGACAATCAATGTAAAGTGTAAGCGCGACGAAAGGCCATCATTTCGAAGACAAGAGTTTATTCGTTACAATTTAAATACTTAACAGCTTATGAGTGACTAATTAGAAAGGAAAACGTGGAAATTGACGAACCGGAAGAAGGGGATTTATGATTGAAGAAGCGGTAAGTAAAATCGAATTTGCCATTTATTAATTTTAAATAATTAATTTTAACATGTGTGTTGTGAAGTGTACAAAACAATCCTAGTATCCAAGAAAATATTTTCGTCTACCTTAATGGAGGTTAACATACAAAATATCACGTTTGCCTCTAGGTAAAGTGTTTCTATCGCAAAAACGTTTCTCCTTCTGTTGAAATATTTACAGTAACTACCTGGAAAAGTGAACAGGTGAACTGGGTTTACTGCTAAAAACTACCACTTCGTGAATGGAATGTATTGAGAGCGAATGTGTATAGAAATAAATACCACTTAGTTCGACCGGCAGTAGCCTACAAAATAAGGTTTTAAGAACACGACTCGTCCCTTTCATTGAAATTTGATATACAAAACAAGTCGTGGCATTTTATTTAAAATTTTTAATTACTTCTGAGATTGTAATAATTGTTGTATTCTTTATCTCATCTACACGATATATAATTGTGTTGTAAAATGCACGGTTTATAAGTAAAACTACATAAAATTGTTTATAAATAACGGAAATATTTTCCTCCATGTCTATTCATTTGGAATTATAAGAAGTTTCATACAAGAAAATTATAACATTTTTAACAACCTCGGTGTTGTGTTGAAACTATTTCATATACTACTTCGTTAGAATACATTAAACAACTAATAAGATAAAAAACAAAATCTGGCACATATTATTTATCTGTTTTATCCAATTTAGACTTAATTTAGTAATTCTTATACGTAAACACAATAAGCCAATACATTTTATATACTTTAGACATTGGAGTCAATTTTTTCTATTAAACTGAAGTTAAACAAGAAATACTATTCGAACTATGTTATAAGTACTTACACAACTGACAACATTATTATAAGTAATTTCTACTTTACAGTATTGCAACTGTTTTTTATTTTGTGGGTCTCTATGTTGTACATAATTTATATCAGATAAATTGTACAGCTATGTCTTGAATATTGCATATGAAAAAAAATTTCCCGCCTCACAACCTTATCTTCAGGTTAAAACTTGGGGGTAATTAAAACATTAACACAGGTACGCCTATATATTTACTTCATATAATACTGTTATGACGGTTGCACGGATCGTCGTGTTTGTACAGTGGAAACAGACAAACTAATACCAGATGAAATACCCATGTTAAGCTTTAATTACAAATTAAATAAATAAAACAATAATAATTTATATATTGTATACAATAGTTTTTCAAGAACACGATTGTCCAACATACACCTAACATAAAAAACAATAAATATCACCTCATTAACTGTTTCGCACTGAACAATAGAAATCACTGATTGCAGATGTCGCACACAGTAACTCACAACAGTCACTAAACGGCAAGTCATAGTAAAACACCTCCGATAGCGCACTATAAATCACAAATCCGTAGTGACTTGACCGGCCGTTGGCCGTTTGGATTTGTATACCCTTCATATCTCTCCGAGTTTGGAGAATGTACTGACTGCCGGCGCCTAGAACATAAAGAACACCGAGCTTCCTGAGTTTCTACACACCCTGCAGATCGAACCCTGCAGAATGAACAAACACCAAGCATGTTGCATAGCTCTTTGGCGTAGCATTACTTTATATAAACGAATAACAATAAATAAATAACAAATAACACTTCTCCTTCGCCTCGCGTCTTTTGTTACAACTAAGTTTTAGGGGATATTAATTCTTTCAAAGATACAGAGTTAAAGATGTATTAAAGGCATCAAGCTTGTACTTTAATTAAAATGCGTCACAACTTGTTCCCTACATGGACTGCTACAAAATTTTAAGAAAATGTTTACTTTAATTTTGACGCTTGGTGCCCCTGAAGTAAAAAAACAATTGTTATATTAATTGCTACTTTAATTTTGACGCTTGGTGCCCCTGAAGTAAAAAAACAATTGTTATATTAATTGCTACATTAGGATGTCGTTTAAAATTCCCTTTAATCTGACACCCAATGGATTGTTACAATTAAAACAATTTTTCTTTTAGGGCGTTAGAGGTTTTTCTAAAACTGTACTCTATATTCAGATCCTTGTTAAAATTCTCATTAATTTGATACTCCACATGGATTTTTGTGATTTTTATTAAGATTGTGACATATATTTGAAGCCCTAGAGTTACAAAATTTTTAAAGTTTCAAAAGTGAACACTATTCAGATGAAAGTTGATAGTCCTTTAACTTTTATACCCTGTATGGACATTTCTATAGAGTAGGCCTACATTAAAGTTTTCCCATTGATTTTAAATGTAAACTTACAATTTGTTGAATTATTTTTATACGTTCTACATCTTTTGTTACTAAGTGAGGTAACTTTCCAAGAGTACTGGAAAATGTTAAATTTATGTATTATATAAACTGTAATGCACCCTCCACAAAGGTTATTACTTTGACCTGTTTAGAATACAACCGTGTTTATGTATGTACATATATTTCCATAACGGTTCAGATTTATTACTTTCTGGCCGTTGTGAGCGTCAGCTGTCAGCCTGATGATTATTAAATCTATTGTTTTAAGCGCGGTAACCTGGGTGGAACATAATATTATGTAAAAAACTGTATAGCTAAAACTTTGGTCGCACACGTGCTATTTACGCTATTAATCTTTTGCAATTACACATTCACAGGCAATTTCATTTGTTATGTATTTATCGGGAGGGGTGAATGACTGCGCGCGCGCACGATATTAAGCACGCCTAGGAAAACAATAATGAAAACTTAACACTGTTTTATAGGTTACTGTAGCTCATTATTTGAAACAAGGAGTCAACCTTCTGCAAAAATGAACAGACGTGGCAGGATATAAACGCCTCCGTATCAACTGTAACACCGGACTCCTCCTCCTTTTCTGCTCTTCACAACTCTATTTACTTTGTTCTTGTTGTAGTATGTGTCTTTTTACCCTCAGCAGATATCCGGTTTTATGTTTTTCAGAATTTGCTACTGCTTAGTACATTATAGTCCATGGCCTATGTTGCTAAATTCTTTTATGATTCTCTTAAACTCTGTTTAATTGATCTCCATTTTCATTGCTTAATTGTCGTCTTCATTTTCCTTTCATTTGACTAAAATTTATTTTCAGAGACGTTCGGCGGAGCCATCTCTTCGAAGATTCTAACAGCTACTGTAAGAGTCTTCCTTGATTCTCATTAGTTGTAACGGTAACTTGATGGTACATCTACATCTTACAGTTCACATAGATTATGCTGTGAGAGTAATACAAACTACCTGTCGTAGTGTATTTTTTGTTACTATTTACTTGATGCGTGCAGTTTAACTTACGCAGTAGACTTTTTGGACACTCGTACAAAATATAAAAATATTCCTTTATTTTATATTCTTTATTATATCTTTTATGTAGACTGAATAAGAATCATTTGTTTACACATGACGGTTTATGTATGTTTATTAAAATGTCACTGGTACTTTCACTTAGTGTCTTCTGACGATCCATTGTATGAGTATCGATTAGATACCGCTTTGTGTATAACCTGTGTAGGCAAAGTGTTAACAACTAACAGATTTTAAACAGTACAACCTGCAGCAGAGTTACTCAATGTATGCTACGTTTGTTACAACATAAGTTAACTTTTTTCTAAAACAATGTAAAGGTTTTCCTTCCGAGAATTCACAATTGTTGTTTAAATCGCCGTCAAGATAAGTACGTTCAAAAAGTAATTCACATTTACAATTTTAAAGTTCTACAGGTCTACATGACGTGTTGAAATTGTTATTGAATTTGGACTGAACATATCTGTTTTCTCTGAAGGATTTTCTCAATACGACAGATTCTCAATCTGTTTTGACAGATTCATCTCTGCCATTCTAAGGCTGTGAGACTAATAATTCCATTATGATTAAATAATGAAAGTCTGCGTTATGATTCCATTATGATTAAATAACAGTAAAAAATATTCTGCGTCAGTATTATTCAATAAAAAACAATTATCACGTATTTACGTTCGGTATTTGTATTTCTGGCGTAAATTATCCTGTCTGACTACGCCGTGCAAAGTAAACGCCTTTGGGGGAATTATTTATAAGCACAAATGTTTGGGTAAATAAAACTATGCACTCTAGTGAGAATGGGTATAACTATCCCTTCTGGATAGGGTGTGATTCAGTACATTCAAGAATACCAGACTTGAATTCTAAATGCCTTAAGTAGGTTTCATTAAAGTTAGGAGGCAATACTTGTTGATTTGTTTTTTATTAGCTTGCTTAAATTACCAAATTTTCTATATAAGGTTATTCTAATAACAATTAACAAGACCAACTGCAACAGTGTTAGTCAATGTAGGCTACGTTAGGCTATGTTACAATATAAGTTAACTTTCTCTAAAACAATGTAATGGTTTTACTTTCGAGCATTCACTTGATTAAATCGCCGTCAGGAAAAATACGTTTAAAAAGTAATTAACATTTATAATTTTCAAACTCTACAGATATATATGACGTGTTGAAGTTTTTATTGAATTTGGACTGAACATGTGTTAACAACATTCAAACTGAAGTCAACTATAGCCCATGAACCACAGTCAAGTAGTCTACTAACCAAAGACAACTTCGCACAGAACAAATAAAATGACAGGACACCATACTTATGAAGAAGCCATGAGGGAACATCATGTCAAAATATCAAACTCGTGCAATAAAATTCGAAATAACGTGTACAAATACAAAAAAATATGTATATATGTATGTATGGTGAGTCGATTAAATCATTGCCCAATTCCTTGTGTTTTATTTGCTTAACAAACTTTGCAAAATAAGCAAATTATAAAAAAAAAAGATTATTTACTACATGGTAACCGTTATACGAGGGGGGACCCAAAAGTAACGAGAATTTTTCTCTGGCAGTTGGTAGAACGCTAGTTCCGACTTCTCCCGCTAGACACCATTTTGTATCAGTTGCTCTAGCGGCATTGTTGTGGAAACATTTGCGCGGTCAGTGTGACTATTTTTTGTAAGCGCTGTTTTACGTTTTCGGCGATTTTTTTAATGGCAGACATTAAATACCAACGTGCTAACATCATGTTCTGTTTCCTGTTAGGGAAATCAGCAGCAGAAACTGTCGCAATGCTTCGGACGGTTTATGGGGAGGAAGCTTTGAGCCAAGCAAGGATTTACGAGTGGTTTTCTCGTTTTAAAAGTGGTCAAATGTCAATTGAAGACGAACCACGACCGGGACGTCCCTCGACTTCCAAAACGGACGAAAACATTGAAAAAATCCGTGTTGCGATCATGTTTGATCGTCGTAGAACAATCGATGAATTGGAGGAAATGACTGGAATATCCTGGAGTTCATGCCAACGAATTTTGACTGAAGATCTGAAGATGAAACGTGTTGGAGCAAAATTCGTTCCGCGTGTGCTTTCTTGTCGGCTCAAAATCCTTGCCTGGCTCAAAGCTTCCTCCCCATAAGCCGTCCGAAGCATTGCGACAGTTTCTGCTGCTGATTTCCCTAACAGGAAACAGAACCTGATGTTAGCACGTTGGTATTTAATGTCTGCCATTAAATAAATTTAAAAATCGCCGAAAACCTGAAACAGCGCTTACCAAAAATAGTCACACTGACGGCACTAATGTTTCCACAACAATGCCGCTAGGGCAACTGATATAAAATGGTGTCTAGTGAAGGCACCTAGCGGGAGAAGTTGGAACTAGCGTTCTGCCAACTGCCAGAGAAAACTTCTCGTTACTTTTGGGTCCCCCTACGTATTTACAATATTATAGATACAATTGTTGCTGCTACGTTTACTACGAATCAAAGGACGTGATCAATTTTATATTTAATTAATACTCAGGAAAGTACACAAGTAATTTATACTAATAAAGCTCATACAGTACAACACATAACAAACCTATTCATTATATGCTAATGAAACCTATAGAGCTACAGAAGGTCCGGAAAACCTATATGTTCATCTGTGTGTGTGTGTTATATTGAACGTGCGAGCGCCCGCATGTACGTATTTGCATACATAAAACAGAAAATCAAAAGGAGTAAATTCAGCACAAATTAGGAACCAGCATTTAAACATTGAAGTCAAACAAAAACAAAAATACGTGCGAAAACAGTCAACACATCATTTAATTTAATTGATATCAACTGATGGTAAATACCAATCTGTTCACAATTACTTTACCTGGAGAAAAATTTTAGAAACTCACGATTTGCGAACAAGTAACTTCTAAAATCCATTTCATACAAAAGTGAATATACATTTAGTACAGACAATTAATAACGTTATTATAATAATGTTGAAAATAAATAATTAATTAAAGACAAAGAAAATAAGACTAAAGATAGTACAAAGATACTTAGTGAATATTATATATATATATATATATATATATATACATATATTGCGACAGTACAAATAAGTGATGTACTGAGCATTGATATAAAAATTTAAATATACCTAATAAACTGTAAATAATTAATAATGTATTAGAAATAAGCATGTCAGGGATTGCAAGCTTGGCTCAGACAAAAATATGAACAGGTGTTTCGACCTGAATCGACGTGCACACACACACAAATGTAACTGAAAGTGTGTACACCAGTATTTTGCTAGTGTGTGTGAACGCAGGTCTATGCAGGTGAGTTTACCACCCCAAGATGAATAATTGCACAATTACTGTTTTTCCGTAATTATTCATAAACTATAATTAAGAAGTAAAATCCAAAAACACAATAAAATGTAATAAAATTTACTAAATACTGTGTACGAAAACCACGTGAAAGTGACACACCGTACAAGTGTAATAGTGAAATAACTGTACAAATCGAAAGAGTTAAGTTGCAATGTCCAAAATTAGAGTGAACATGTGTTGAAAAAATAGTTATAAGATAAGTATAAGAGTATACTTACAGGACTCTGCAATTCGCAGAAATATAAGAAATAGCGAAATTGACAAGGAGTGGGGGAACTGAACCCAGAAACAATTTCAGACATGTCGATTTCGTACCACTGCAGGTGTTAACCAATACATGGGTATAAATAGGACACACAAGCTACAGTGGTTCTCTTTCTTAAATCATCCACGGTGCAGCGAGAGCTTCTGCCCGTCCGCACAGAATATTTAAATCTTTGTAAATAGTTTCATCCTTCCAGTTACATACAGTTATGTAACTGGATTGTAAAACAACCAATATTTAAGTAGTAACAAAATTACATAAGAAGATCCACCTAAGAAGATCAACTGACGTCCGAAACAGCACGAGGAGAAGTTCCAGAGAGAGAGTCGACGCTGGACAAGAGGAGAAGAGAAAGGAGACGCTGTACAGGGAGAGAGTCGACGCTGGACAAGAGGAGAAGAGAAAGGAGACGCGGTACAGAGAGAGAGTCGACGCTGGACAAGAGAGGAGATCGACGCTGGACAAGAGGAGAAGAGAGAGAGGCGACGCTGGACAAGAGGAGAAGAGAGAGTGATGCTGAAGTTCGAGACGAGGACGATTTCAGAGGGATCCAACGATTGAGTATGATTGACGACGATAAGGTGATAAACAACTTATTTATCTCTTAATCGAACAATTAACGTAAAGACAATTAAGGACATTCTTATTCTATTTAAAAGTAAGAGTCTATGTTTATTGTAAAATTTGAATTAAAATCATAGATGCTATTGAAATAAGATTAACGTAAACAAGAGCTCAAATTAGTATTGAAATGAAAAGAATACAAAGCATTTAAGTAAAAATTAGCGTTAAAAATAAATCAGTACTGAGAAACAAAAGATAAATTCAGTAACTATTGATATTTTGAGTTACATTGCAATATATAAGAAAATTTTTAAATATTGATATTTTGAAACACGCTAATTGACTGAGTAGTCTGGAAATGAGATTTTTCGTTAATACAATAATTAGTAGAATAGAATATTTAGTCAGTAAGGATGTATATAGCATAAGCCTTACGGCATAATAACGAAATAATAACGAATGTTTTAAGTCGAAGTAAGTGCCATGTGCACAATTTTATTAATATCAAATAAATTTGAAATACCGTTACAAGTTACATAGAGTTCTTATTACAGATACACCTGAAATCCAAATTAAATGTTATATTGTTACATAATTTGTCAATCTTGAACGTGAGACCGGTCACGCCTAAATTTATGTATATGTATCGTTGCAATATATTGTAACGTAACTTTGTGCGGGGTATTTAAAAATTAGTGTTTCTGTAATTCGTTCTATTACTCGTATAGTATATGTGTGCGTGACGAGCGTTTTTTAATTCGCTCGTTGCGTTCGTGGTATAGTATGGGTGTACAATTGATGTTATTAATCAGTTATATTACTTCGGTCAATGTTATTTGCATGTAGCGAGTCGAGTTGTACCTTTTCTTACCATTTACGGGCAAACCGTATCTCTCGGCGTTTGGTTTGAATATTGCCGCCTCGCCACCTGATTGGCGCACACCGTCTTTCAGTGTCGACTTCGCTAACTGTAATGTTTTGTTGTTTTCACTTTAATAATTTTCTATGTATTAGCTTATTTTGTACGAATCAAACATACAGCGTTGCAGAACAATAATATTTATTAACCCTTTAATAATTTTCAGTTATTTAGTAGTACATTATTTTATCGTAGCACCGGCTTTGACAATTGCTCAGTTGGCATGCTCAGTTGTCTGTATTATGTACACGCCGCTTGGCGAATAACGTTTGTTTACAATAAAATGTTTTACACAGGGCGTGTTAATAAGTCCTTTTGGCTATAGAAGTATTGGATTAACGGCTAAAATGCACAAATTTATAATAATTCTTAAAACTAGGTACACAATATTTAATACATTAATACATCCCAGTAAGTAGTCATCAATGAGAGTTAGTATATTTTTTGGTTAGGATTTCGACAACAAGTTATGTTTATTAAAAATTTATATTATAGCTCAGTTTAAATGGTTATTAATTGATTAAAGTTCAATAATAGTGATATTATAAATACTTTCAGTTCTTGTTCAAAATAGTGATCAGTGAAGTGAAAAATGTGATTTGTTATTATGGATAGAAAAATTGCGAATTCGTAGATTATTGTTTTATACTCATCAGTTCTCGTTGGGGCTTCCTCGATGCTCGTCTACTTCTTCCGGATGGATCTGGTCGTCTTCTATTCTTCGGATGTTCATCAATCTCGTTCAGACAGTTTTTCCATAAAGTTCGGCTTCGTACTCGTTCCGCAGTCGTTCGTTTTCTTGGGTTGAAGTAGGTCACTCCTGGTCTTCCTTCGGGATGAGTCGTCAGCTATTATTCCTGAAGTCTTCTTAATTTCCACGGATAAATTTAGCTTGTGAATGTTTTAATAATAATTATATTATCAGGTGTTCCATGGACTGCTATTACTATCTTTCTTCCTTCTGATTTCAGTCAAAATTTACTTATTTATGATAAAAATTGGGTTGAGAGCTGCATACATCCGCCCTCCGCGTCGGTCAATAATGGATTAATGAAAATTCAACGGTTTTTTGGCAATAAATTTCGGTTGCTATGGTTACCTAATAAATTATGCTAATTCTCATTGGTCGTTAATTTTAAGTCATTGTTATATTCTAACGTCTTATTTTAGTTTAAATCTATAAAATATCTTCAAATTAAGATTTCTTTCTTATATTAGTAGCTAGACTTATTACATGGATACCATTGTTCATAATTTTTGATAAGGATCATTTTGATACCCCTCATGGTTACTTCTGAGTAGCTAATCACATTTTTGTTATTTTTCTTATTTATATTTCATATATATTTTATCTAAAACTGGATGTTATTTATACATTTTGGTATTAGGTATACCCACTTAACTTGTTTAAACATTTGGTATATTCTGATTTGATACTGGACTATTGTTTGTTCTTAAATTTACAAAATTCTTCATTAACTGTTAGGCCTAGAGCATAGATTTTCCTATACTACTATCTAACATTTCTTTGTAACTCCTTACCCTTATATTTGGTACTTTAAAACAATTTTTTAACAGAAACAAATAATAAACATTGGTGATTCTACCTACACCTTCTTATTATAACAATAAACATTTTCTTGACAGGTTCAAGCCTGAAATAAACTTCTAACTACCTTTCTGTTCCTTTCTACTGTCTGGTTCAACTGATAATTCATTACACTATATTGATTTTTTAAACAATAATAACACTCTTATTATACTACTATTAAACTGTACTTTACACAATATACTCTATTCCCTCATTCCTTCACTATAAAACAGTGTCTATCTTTCTTGTTTACCTTTCATTCCAATGACTTAATTTCTATCTTATTTTATAATTCTTATTAACTATTGCTTAACTTAATCACAGTATAATGAGATCATCTTATTTACTAACACAAAGTTTATCACAGGTCTTTCAGTTATTCTAATACAGTCTACTAACTAAAATACCTCTTTATGTTCACCCACTACACTTTTTCCTTCATAGAAGGTTTTTTATTTATTCACTTTCACTTATTATATGTAACATGCTATAACTGCATGTCACCACTTTTGTATTAATACACTCTTTCTTCCACTCACTTGATATTATTCACTAGGTTGTTTATTTATGTTAACATCATCATGGGGTTACTGGTTATAAGTATTTATTTTATTTTCCCTTCACTAATGATCACTTTTGGTTATTAACCATACCCTGAGGCCTTTATTTGCCTCAGGGTATAGTTTACTGGTTTTTTACTATTTTTATCACTATTCGTTTGGGTGTGTTTATTATTAACTCCCTATCTTATATTTATAAGTACATTCCTTCATTAATAATATATACATAACATTACTATCTTTCTTATTTGTCATTATTACCCTAGGTACATCTCATCTATGTTCTAACTACATTAGTGCATTTGCTAACATACATTTTATGGTCATTATTAGGGAATTACAATGTTCGTTATCAGTTTCTTGATTAAATTTAGTTCTTGGTTCCTTCTCCCTTGTTCCATTGTTCTTTCTTGTGTTTATCCGATCTATTGAGTCAAGGCATCGTCAGTTTATTAGTCATTTGTCATTTTGTCATTAGGTTATTAATCTCTGAGTTTATAAGTTCTTGACCTTTATTCTTGTCTTCAGCTTCTTTGTTTTATAATTAATTATCAATGTATTCTTCACTACCTTATGTCATGTTACAATATAGGCTTAATTATTGAGACTAATTTATCTATAATAGAGTTTTCTATATCCGTGCATATACGTGTATTTACACAAAAACGCAAACATATTTCTGAGGAGAATAATATACTGACAATATTAAGTTAAACAAACGTAGACTGTAAATATTTTATTGCAAGAATACTAAACCATATGCCGCAACAACGGTTAGCGTAACCCCATAAACGATTGGTGACATCGTACGGAAACTTTTGTAGGTATGCAAAAACGTCAACTTCATGAATACGAATGTATGACTTACCGTCATACGGACTGCAGGATACATAGGCTATATGTAGGGATGGAATAATTTACATTAGCTGAACTGTCTCTTTGCAGTAGGATTTATTGTAAGAGTTTGTTTAACAGTATCAACGTCGTTTGACATTGTTCGATAACGCATGTTAATGTTTCTCTACTCTGCGTACGAATGAATAACGAGACTGAGAGTAAACATACACTTTCCCTCTCTCGTTTTCTTTTTTTCTTTCTGTTATACAAGATATACGAAGTCGTATAAGTGTGACTGGCTAATCAAACTAAACGCCATGAACCAGAGTCAAGTAGTTTACTAACTAATGATATGCGATCAAAGACGTCACACAAAACAAACAAAATGACAGGATACCGTAATTATGAAGAAGGTATGAGGGAAGGAGATGTCAAAACATCATACTAAAGTCTGTGTGATTTGGCGCAATAAAATCTGAACTAACAACATCTACAAATACAATTACACACACACACACACAAACAAATTATCTTTTGCATCGCAGCCCATTTGTAGCTATTTTTCCTGGTTTCTTCACTTCAAGTTTCTTAGACCACTTTCTCCATTCACACCTCTGACTCTTAGTATTGTTTTCAATTTGTTTTTCAAAGTACAATAGACTCCCGATTATCGGCGACTCGATTATAGACCTTCAATGCAGCTAACGAATTTTTTTATAGCCTAATGAATTAATTTTTGAGGATACTAACGAGGATGAAAGCAAAAATGACGAAGATCAGGAAGAAACACAGAGAAAACAACACATTTCGAGGTTCTTGTTTACGTTTGTGACCTTCTAGACTACCTAAAATGACAAAGTGATTCACAACTTGCCGATAAAATAATATTAGAAAACCTTTATTCTCAAATATAAACCAAGTGTTAAAGAAAAACAAAAACAAACAAATCTTACTGATTATTTAAAAGAATAGAAATAAATTTTTTTAAAGTTGTGTTAAATTAGTAAACATAAATTAATCAAAACATATTGGATTTTATATTGCTTTATATTATTTTTGAAGAAATTAAAATATTATTATGTATTTTGTATATGTTTGACTAACATTTTATTTTGTACATAAGCTTACTATTCAGTTTACTCAAGTCTGTTGCTATTGACATATCAGTCTGTTGTCCATAATATCGTACATAAGGTATTGTGTTGTTGGGATGACTTGTTTTGTGTTTATACCGACTATCCACGATCGGCTATCCAGGTGAGACTCGGAGCGTTCTGCAGCTCATTTACTAGCTTCCGTTCATATCTGGTTAACCATCAGTGTTCCTTTCTCTTCCTAAATCACTATTACAAATTACCCTTTGTTCAGGAACATTTTTAAGATAAAAGCTTATTTGAGCCTTAGACACGTTTTGTATGGGACTACTTACTCTTAATCTCTTAACTTCGGAAACTAAATATCAGAAATTAGTCCCAGAAACACACGCGGGCATTTCGTGTAATCCTAGTGTATTAATGTCACTCTGTAGACAATTTTCGACAAGTGCTATGGATTTATCGAAAGAGAAAGGAAAAAAGTTGGTCGAAACATTCCAACTTTTTATAGTGTAAACAAGTATAGTAACGACCCATAGACTATAGACAGTAAAAGGTACATAACATATTACTACCTTTTAACAGTAGGAATGTATTATTTTAAGTGTTTAATTTTTGAAAAAAAATGTACAATATGGGAACTTAGAACATGTGCCTTCATATCCAGGTTTTTGAATTTTGTTAACATGTTTTCATATTAACATGTTATTATATTTTAAAAACATATTTCATGTTTTTATTAACATAGGGTTCATATTGTTTCCAACAAAATCTTCACATCTTTTACGCTCTTATTTTTTGGCTGTCTTTATTTTTTATTTGAATACGTCATTTTTAAAAACTTTTAAATGTCTGGACCGACAAAAATACCTTCTCTTATTATTGCTTCTGATACTACTGAAAACTTGTAAATGTATGTGAAACACTCATCTTCTTTTGAGCGTATATTTCTTTTCACTGCTTTTAGGATAAACTGTTATGTATGAATACATCTAAAACCCATTCTTACTATACTTTACATTGATCCTATCTATTACATATTGAGCATCTTTTCAAATAAACTAGGTCACTATGTCCATAAAAGTAGAGAGTTCTTGTACTCGATTTCTGGATCATGAATAACAATAGTATCTGGGATCAGTAAATTTTGTTGAAGGGATAACACCAATTTGTGAGAAAATGCTGTGTCTGAATTTTTAAAACTATTTTCCAGAAATCAGCACCCAAAAATGTATAAAAATTATATATCTGATGACGATAGCTGAATATTATCGACACATACTATTCACAAAATAATGAAAATATATTCTTGTAAAAAGTTCTGTTATTATTAACAATAATATAAAATATATATATGTACAAGAAAAATATGAGCATTTATGAATATGTACTACAATAATACAAATATTTGCATATTTACCCAGGGCAATATTTGTGTAAATAATTAATGTAAAAGAATATGACGAATAATTTTAAATATTTTGTGCGTGTTCACCAATAGTGTAAATACAGCATTTGTGTGTCTGTGTGTGTATGCTAGCACAGATCTGTATATTTCTACGAGGGGGAAATAAGTATGATTTGTTGGTTTCTATTGTGAAATCAGGTAGTGACAGGATTAAATAAGTTAATTAATACGATTTTTACCTGTTACTAAAGCCATATCACAATTCTAAGAACATCATTAGATTAAGGACATTTAAACGCATATGGTGATGCAAAATGATTGAAGAAAAGTGCAATAATAAAGACATTATACCCTAATTAGCTAGTAATTAACAGACGTGTTACGTAAATGGCGAGTAAAAAATTACGAACACAATGCAACCACTCGCGTAAAGATTAAGTTTACATGATCGCGGAAACGGACTAAATCGTGATCCGTAAAAAAGAACGTTTGGCACGAATTGACAAAATTTAACATGTCAAACAATATCTGACGTGTCAGATTGCCGCGTACTACAAATACCTCCGGCAATTTTGGGCGAAGTCAGACTCAAGATGTCTTTACACAACGTCACTCTGCCCGTCTCCCGATCGATTTGAACATCTTCACCATGATCTGCAATATACCACGATTGATGGAGGAGCACCGGACCATCATCCACAACAAGCCATAGAGTACCGAGAACGCATCAGCATCATCATTGTCGTCATTGTCATCATTTACGACGCACACACGCGTACACTCGCAACGGTTAACTTCGACAATACACAGGTAACAAATAAACAATTATATTTTGTGCAAAGAACTCATAAGAAACTGAATATGAGATAGTAAAGTCTTAATGACTTAAATGTAAATAATGTACATATTCAGAGTAATAGACGTAATTGTGAATTGTGGTTAAAATTGATAATTTTCGTATGTTCAATTTTACAAATTGGATGTATCATTATAAATCATAAATATTCTTCAAGTAAATGTTATTTTTTAAATAAAAATATTAATAGCAACAATTAAATTTTATTTTACTAAAGTTAAAAAAATGAGTCAAAGTTAGACACCCATGCAAGCTAAAATAATTGTATTATTTGTTCATCATATATGTTATTAATGTGTGCTGAATAGAAATGGTATGTTATGTTTTACAGATTGTAAACTTATAAAGATAGCATTTTAGATTGTTATAATTTCAATGTTTAATAATCAAGTAATTTCTTTGCAATATTTAATAAACCGTTCAATGATTCTTTTAATATGTTTTAATTAATTATTTCATGTCATCAACTTTATAGTTACGTTGGGTACATGGTCAAAAATGTATTCATACATTTTATAATACTCGCAACTTTGCAGTATATTGCAACAATACACATATTTGCATATTTACCCAGGGCAGTATTTTGTAAAAATTAGTGTAAAAAGAATACGACGAATAGTTTTAACAATTTTGTGCATGAAAGGACAAGCGTGGCCACTCCTGTCGCCCGTTGAAAGTTAACACCGGTAAGTCATCGTTTGTGTGTCTGTGTGTGTGTGTGTGTGAACCAAATCCGACTTGAATTAAACTACGAGGGGCCAGACGTATCAATTGTTAGTTTTGTCATTAAATCGAGTATTGGCAGGATTAATATTAATAAATAAATATATTTTTCCCTGCTACCAAAGACATATTATAATCCTAAGAACATCTTTAGATTAAGGACATATAACGCGTATGGTGATGCAAAATTATTGCAGAAAAGTGCAATAATAAAGACGTCATAATATTTAACATTAATTACTACCATAATTAACTAGTAATTAACGGGTGAGTTATATGTAAATGACGAGTGAAAAATTACGAAGACAATGCAACTACTCGCCTAAAGATAAAGTTTACGTGATCGTGAAAACGGACTACAAAGTGATCAGTAAACAGAAGTACCCTACACTCGAACTAACAAAATTTAACATGTCAAAAACAATATCTGACATGTCAGTTTGCTGTCTACTGTAAATACCACCGGGAATTTTGGACGCAGGTCAGAGTCAAGATATCTTTACACGACGTCACTCTCTCCATTTGCGAACCAACTTGAAATCATCATCATCATCATCATCTCCAATATACCACGATTGATGAAGAAGCACCGGATCATCATCCATAACAGACTATAGAGTGCCGAGGACGCATCAGCATCATCATCATCGTTATTGTCATCATTCATGAGGCGCACACACACGTACACACGCAACGGTATCTTCGACAATACGCAGGTGGTAAATGAACATTTATATTTCCATTTAATCTTTGAGTGTACAAAGAGCTCATAAAGAACAGAATATGAGCTAGTAAAGTCTTAAAGACTTAACTGTAAAATATGTAAATATTCAGAGTAAAAGACGTAATTGTAAATTGTAAGAAATAATAATTTTATTCTGTTTATTGGGTGTGTCATGAGAAGTCATAAATATACTTAAAGTATATGTTATTTTTTATTAAAATATTAATAACAACAATTAACTTTTATTTTAGTAAAGTTAATATTATTTTTATAAATGAGTTGCTATTTTCATACTGTTTTAAAATCGGGGGCAATATAAAATAATTTTATAATTTGTTCATCATATATGCTTAGTATTTTAAGACTATATGTTATTAACTGTGCTGAATAGCAAACATGTATTACGTTTTTAGAGTGTAATCTTATAAAAGAGAATATTTTGAATTTTATTTTTTCAAATTTTTAATAATCAAGTAATTTTTTTGCAATATTCAATAAACCTTTAAATATTCTTGATTCTTGTAATGTTGATTGATTCTTATACTGTGTTTAATTAATTATTTCATGGCATCAACGTCTAATTTTTAAAAATTATGTTTATTGTGCAACCACATGTAGGCCTAATTAACGCAACGAACAAAAAATCCTACGACCAAGCCGGTGTTTAACACTTTATAGTTCCGTTGGGTACATGGTCAGAAGCGTATTCATTTTATAATATTTGTAACGTTACAGTGTGTATATATATATATGTATAATTACATATATATGTGTGTATAATATGTATATGTATAATAAAAAATGTTAATTATCGACCGTATTATTATACTGTTAATGATTTCGAAGTTCGGTCATTAATCATGAAAACTCAGTTTTGCGACGTTTCGATTCTTATTCACTCTTTTTAAAATGGACAATATTTTACAGGTTATAGGAATACTGAACAACTTACTAGTTAAGGTACTATTAAAATTGTATATCGCTGGCAGTCTGTCAGATAACTACATAACGCTAACACTATACAAATGTAATGTGTTATATGTGTATAAGTATGGAACAGTGATAAGTGTTTAGTGTAATGTGGTTGCTGTAGCTCATCTCACAGTTAATGTAAGTAAATAGTTATAGTAATGTATGACTTTACACACACCTATACACACTTACAAATAATATAATTGTAGTAAGACTATATTTTAATGTTGTAGGCATGATTATTGAGAAGAATAAATCTCGAAACGTCACAAAACTGAGTTTTCATGATTAATGACCGAACCTCGAAATCATTAACAGTATATATATATATATATATTGCAACGTTACAAGTATTATATAGGAAGGTTGTAAAGAAGAAAATGCAAATAGAAGACAGTGACGTTTCGTATTTGTTAGTAAGAATTCATCTTTAAGTCAGTGAAGAAGAGTCAGTTGGTCAGTGTCCCATATTGTGGTTGACGAAACACATAAATGTAAGTATATTACATATATGTTACCGAGTTGTTGTGTCTCTGTATCGACCGGTCCAAGCGTTCATCCATCACGGACTGCATACTGTAACTATAGGAAGGTTTTATCTTCAACGCTCGTCATTCCAATAACTTTGCATTTTATGGTCGCTAGGCGTATTGAAGAAAGAATGTCAGTGTTGTCTGTCACTCGTAATTTCCTTTATTCTACTTGGAAATGTTTTTTTATCCCTTAACATTTTTAAGGGATAGAATTAAGATGTTTCAGATAACGAAATCCATTTTTATACTACAGATGTTTTATATATTTCTTTACAACATTTGAAATCTAAATTGAATACTGATAAAATTAATTATATAAAGTCTTCCTGGCTGTAGGGTGTGTTACCAAATTACACATACCACACCTTTTAGTGCTAGTCGCTCTTAGAGATAATCTACTTTCTGGTGAATTTCAACCAATCTGACAATCAGATGGTTGTATAGCACAAGAACCAGGCACAAGCAGCTGTGGTGGAAACGTGGGATGAGAGTGACCTGGCACCTCGGCTCTATACCAAGCAAGATTTTAAATATTATGAAGAATTGCATTGCGACGTCCCATATACAGAAACCACAATGATGACAAAATTCTCTAATAGCTACGTGCAAATGAACGTATATATATATATATATATATATGCGAGCGCGCGCGTGTTACGTGATAAAACTTAAGCGCGACACCTAATGAAGGCATAATGTAAACACGGCACTTCCATTGCATGCATATTAAACAGACAATAAAAACTTTAATCAGAGCGCAGACGACAGTAAAACTCTGACTCTCTAGAAATAAAACACACAATAGCTAGCTGTCGTTTAATAGCGTGATGTTCTTGGCTTTATTCGCCGGAAACACGAATACTATTTACAGTATATGCTACAGAATTTATATGCTGTGCAGTATCAAGGAACTTCCACACTGCTCGAGTGCTTGTTAACTGCACAAATTATGCTTACAAGTCGCCAAAGAATGAAAAATTATTCTGGAACATCTGTGCGACCTATAAAACCAACAACGGCCTACTTAGAAGTCAGTTACAGTAATTTATTCAGTGTGTTACGGATTAGTGAAAACTGATTATTGTGCTACAGGCCTAATTAGTGAGGAAGTTTTATAGGTGAGATTATTATTGCCTGTGGACAATTTTAACTTGAATTATTGTATAAGAGTACCTTGTCGATTAAAAATTGCTATTTTTGACTAATTAAAGCTGGTAATTAGTGTCTTCATTGGTGTCTGTATTCTGTTTCCACTGTACCATACAACGATCTGTGAGGGAATCGTAACAATATATATTCTTGCTGTTACACCACTGTTTGAAACAACGTGTATTACTGTACCGAAGCCTTTGGATTCTTTAATTTTTTTACCTCATACATTTTTACATAATAGTCATTCAGTGGTGAGACTAATTCTCTTCTATAATACTCGTCTCTTCTGTACTTTTCACCTTTAAAGTTATTATCCTGAATCAATTTTTCTTTACCCATTAATTTAGTTGAAATTTTAAGGGTAGTACCCAGTACGCTTTAGAAATTAAACTATTTTCCACCTGTTTCTTAGAGACATTTTTTCAAGTTTTGTCAATAAATCATATTCTTGTACGCTGCAATGTAAACAGGTGTTGATAATTTTATTGTGGTTAATATCGTGAAACTAGAAACCGTTGCCTTTTCAGAACGGCAGCATGGTAAATGAACGTTGAATTCTCACACAATTGAGGACGCAAGTGAAGGATAGCGAGGAGCCAGAAGAAATATAGTTAGCTGGGAATAAGGGAGTGATCCGAATAAACAGACCAGGATCGAGATCGCAGCTTCAGCAGGACGTGTAGGGATATTTAGTGCCGTGGTGGTATATGTTAAAAACTACCTATATCCAGTAATGAATCAGTACAGTAATTTCTACCCTGTACATCTTTGTACAGTAATCACGAGTTCTTCGAGGGCTAGGAGAAGGAAATAAACCCAGATAAGGGTCTTCTAGTCGGCATGAAGGCAGCTGTATCTAGGAGATGGACATTCTGAATACAACTTCTTGCTGCTCGCATCTAGAGGTTGAGCGTGATGTTGGCAGCTCCACCTTGGGAAAAAAAAAACTTTCTATGAAACCTTCAAGGAGTCTTGGACGTTGGATGGGTTTTTGTGTATTCAACTGCGGAATTGTGAAAAATCAGGTTAGGAAGGCCTGAGAAAATGTAAAATTAAGTGCGACCGATTATTGGAAGACGGTCCACGCACGATTGTAGCGTTTTGGGAGAAGAAGAAGAAGAAGAAGAAGAAGAAGAAGAAGAAGAAGAAGAAGAAGAAGAAGAAGAAGAAGAAGAAGAAGAAGAAGAAGAAGAAGAAGAAGAAGAAGAAGAAGAAGAAGATTCCTCACAAAAGAGCGAAAGACTATACATGAAACAATCGGATAAGAAATGACGCGATTTAACAAGGAGAGAAGACTAAAACTACTATTATCAATGATTTACACAGATGAAAATGTAAAAATTGTAATCATTTGGAACTGTGAAAACAGACAAAGTACAAATAACCTAAGAAAGATATAAATATAATCTTTTATAGACGAGCGTACCCAACCGTGTAATAGAATGGGCAGGCCTAATGTAACTGCCATCACTTGTGGGCAGTATTTTAGGAAAGAGGAAAACATACTTTTTAAAAAAAAACCTCTTGTTACTATTATTTTTATTTTAACTAAATTTGTTTACATTATTTTTAATTATTTTTAAATATACAAATTTAAGCTTGTTTGTATGATTTAACAAAGTTTAACTGTTAACGTCAGATAAAACTTTATGCTAACTTGAGTTATCATTAGATGCAGAAAGGTGAAATTGTAAAGTAAATGATATCAGTAATTCAAACAGTACAGTTATTTAAGACCACAGTACTTTTTTATGTTATATAGTGTACAATTACTGGAACACAGAGTTGCGTGTTCTGGGAATCTATGGAAGGTACATGTGGATAGCCGCACCACTTTTAACATAAACAACACCAACGCTATACAGAGGAGAATGGAGAGAAGACATTTGTGACAGAACTAATGTTTAATGCTATCGATACCATTATAACATTTGGAGGACAATGGTAATCATTGACAGAATGTTATAAACAGAGTTCTCTATGGTAGGAATTGATCACTTTATTAGAAAATATCATCGTTTTAAACTACTCGTATGTAAAGTGAGAATGGATAAGAGAACGGGTGCAACAAGGTAACACGTTTATGAATAAATTAAAAAATATAACTCTCTTATCCATTACAAAATAATGGATAAATTGGGCACGGTAGGATAGAAAAATGCTCAATAAAACGTGGAACATATTTTCACATGATCTTTCCTTAATAGAAGAAAACGTGAGAAGCTCCGACAAATTTGGAGACTAGGAGTTATATGAACCATGCGCTAAGGAAATATAAACGATGGCAAGTAGCTGGAAATACGGAGCTCCTGCCAAGTAATTAGGGGGAACTACGGGCAAATTCATTTGACTGTGGACGCCTCCAGGTGGACAGTTAAATGAAAGTATATAAAAATGTTTGTCAAAGTAACACTCTAAAAAATAAATTCAATAGAACAAGTATTAGTATAGAGATTGTTGTCTATGACGTAAAAGAACATCATTTTCCAATTACAATGTGGCATAAAATTGTGTTACAGCGATATGGATACGTTTTGTATTCACTGTGAAGCGAATTACGTGACTTATTATATTGAGGTTCAGTAAACTTAGTCCTTTGCTATTCCTTGTGTTTTACTGTGAGTTATCCACAGTTGATTCTAGAATTTGTGTAATCGAATTGTTGAAATAAGTGAACTTATATGAAAGTGGTAAATAAAACTTGTTTATATCATTGCCTCTGGTTTTATGTGATTCCACCGGACCGAATATCATTACTATTCAGAAGCAAACTTTTGATACAGCTAAAGGAAATAAACGTTCATCATCAGAATTCAAGAATAGGTGCAAAGCATCGTCGAGAGAAAATCAAACTTTTAGTGTTGTGACAAGGTGCTAAAGTTTCGCTGGCGTTGATATATGTTCGGGTTCAACAACACATTCATGAATTCGTATTACAAGTATAACTTACTGTTACAGTTGCTGTAGGGACAGAATAATTTATATCAACCAAATGTCCCTTGCAAGATTTATAGTGAAAGGTTGGTTTATTCTTGCAGCTTTGTTGACATTCTTCGATAACTCATATTTATACTTTGGCACTACGAATGTATGCGAAACTGCGGAGTTTATAAATCGACCCCTCCTAACACCAAGGCTTGCCTTGTATGTCGGCCAGTTTATACCAAGCCGTAATTCAAACCAACAGGCGTAATTCTCTTTCGGAAAATTTTAATTAACACTTTTACAATCAACATTCTACTGCGGTAGTTCTCTATACAATTTCTTTAGCACGTACAGTAACAGCAGTAACAAATGTCACTCAATTGCAATATAGACAAGTAACATTAGTAAAGAGTTAAAATAATTAGCGGAAGTGAGATTTTCATTAACTTACTTTGTGGAAATTACAACTCGGCTGTACACAGAATTCGACTGATTTTCACTTGCCTCCCCACAACACGAAAAATATATTTAGCCAGCCAAGTTATTCCGTCTGACGTAGGCCTAATGTTGACTGGGAAGTGCTAATATGTTCTACGTTAATTGGCAATGTAATTCTCACCGTATATGTAATTACCAGATTTGTCTGAAAAACACTGGTCTATTACGTCGTCCTCCACGACTCATGTTAGCCGTCACCTACGGTCACGGTCACTGATACGTTTATCAGTGGCGCTTCGGACTTCTTTTTCTCTAAGTGCCGTCTCCTCTAAGAAGGTTGGCAACCGTCACCGCAATTCCGATTTTTAGATTAGCTGCTCCAAATAAATCGATTGACTTAAACTGGAACAATACTCTTTGGCTATTCAACCAGAAAATACGCCTTCTGCACCGACTTTTTCTGCCTTGTAGTTTTCCTGGCATTTTTAATTATAGAATCTGACATTTCGCACTTCTAGGTACTGGAGTTCCCGTATTTTTATTATATTCATTACTTAAATTTTCTTCCTCATTCTTCTCAGTACCTTGTCGTTTGTGATCCTATCCTTCTAAAATCCTCAAGTACGCCTACGTTTCAAACACCTCTGGATTCTTCTCGGTAGTTTTCTTAAAGTACAGGCTTTCAAACCATAAAACACGTAACACTTCAACAGTCTGTTTCTGAGATTCAAACTATGGTCTCGGCTACACAGTGCTTTTCTCATTATATTGAAGAAGGTCCTCGCTTGTCTGATTCATGATTTTGTCTCTTCCCTGTAGTCGTTGTTTCTTTTCTTACGGCTTAGAGTGTAGTATTTCGTTAATCTTTTTGAAACTAAGTAGTCTTCTCTTGTTCTATTCTTGAGGTAATGTTAGCCCTTATTGCTCCAATTGAACTACTAACTTGTTCTAATAACTTTTGTCCGGTTCTGTGTAAGCAACAGTGACACGTTACTTTCTAATATCTTTTATTTGCTACATAAGATTCAACAACGATAGATAGACAACACGTATTGTCTATTGCCTTGTAGAGGTATTGTCCGCACCTCTCAAACTACTGATAGCTTTGTTATTCAAAACAACGCTTTCTACTGCAGTTAGTTTAACTCTTAACTCTCATCAAAATAAAATTCAACCAGCTTACAAAACTAACAACCACAATGGCATTATCAAAATTTCAAATGAAGACGTTTACTTATCGATAATCGACGTTAACAGCAAAACAAAATGCACAGCTGCGGAAAAAGTAAAAATAACTTACTGTTTTCAAAATGATAGTTTGATAGTTCCAACGGTAATTTTTCATAATAGCCCCATCCTGCTACAGATAAGTAATGAAAACGACACTAAACATATAGAGGAAACTAATCCATAATTGTTAAAATATTTTCCAGTACTGCTTGTTAAAAAGATGTATGTAGTCGAAAATTGTGATCAGTTTCAAAATTAACAGCTTGGCGGTAGTCTGGCAACTGTAATCGTTTCTCCCTATGTGTAAAATTAAAATTTACTGCTCTACAGTAAAATATTTTGTACGTGTTTCTCTATCTATCTATTATTGTCTGACTCACTTTCTTGATAAATCACGGTATTTGTACGATGATTTAGACCAACCAATTTAGACCTATTTGTAGCACTTGTAGACCAATCAAGCCAGAGTACGTATCCTGAAATCTAGGAATAGTAATGGGATAACGTGTGACGTCACAACTGGATCTCTACAGACAGAATATTGTGATGAGATTTTCCAAGCCTCTAGTTTTGTGTTTTCTTGTTTACGTTGCTTACGAATTGATCCTATCAATCACTGCAACTGACATAAATAAAATAAAACCTCAACTACTGGTTCTCAGAAGGTTATGATGGATACGTAGTATTACATTTTCTTCTTACTAGATGTTCTTATATCTGCAGCGTATTACGGTTGTTATATTTTACAGTGAAAAGTTATACTTTGTAAAGAAACTATTTTATCTCTTATATCAAACAAGAGCGCGGTTAAACAACTAATACTTTTTGTTATAGAAATTTTATTTTTTTACTACAACAAACTACAGAAAAACATTTTTGTATGTATTGAGTGACATAGTGCAACTACATGTAGGTTTATGTGTCTACGTAATCACAAGCAAAAATACACTTTAATCTACTATTTGTATAATATAGGTTAAGACATTAGTTTCTTCTTTTCATGTCGGAATAATTAGCAATTATATGTATTAATGAATCCGCGCTTACCATCATTTTTCACTTCATCTAAATTCCATTCATGTAAGGTCACTTTTATTGGTTATTACTACAGCCATGAAGATTTCTACTTATCCCAGGATTCACTAATATGTACCTTTCCGTAATTAATCAGTTCGCTTTTCCTGCTGTGATGGTATGGATAGTATTCTTCTCCAGTGCATTTCAAATTTACTTTTTTTGGCTAAGACATTAGCTCTGCCTGAATTTATGAAAAGCATTATCCTTTTTTTAGTTAAGGTATTAATTAGCGTAAATTGGTAATTTTTCATCACGTTCTTTACAAAATTATTTATAGAAGCCTCTGCGGTTTGACGTGCCTTATTAAATTAAATTAAACGTTTCACACATATAGAAACAACCTGTTTTAAGCCTACTTCACAACTTGCAAATCTTCGAGCCCTTCCAAGCCTTTTAGCTCATCTTCGAATCGGAAATTTTCTTTTTGTTTTTTTGTTACCTTTGTCATATGACTTTCGTGCCGATCACTGTTTCTGATCTGAAGACGAGGTGAATAGGAAGTATTTTAAATATTGGAGTACATCATGTTGATATACTTATCATGTTGGAGTTGGAGTTGATGTTGGAGTACATCATGTTGAGTATATTTTTGTGGAATTGATGGGTTCACTAACGAAAGCTTGTTAATTATAAATTATTATATTAAAAATAGATAAATTCTTCTTATATTTCAGGCTTAATTCGATATTTCTAATAATATCAGATTTGAGTATTATGAAAGAACTGTGGATCTGCGTTAGACTCTACGCTTTTAAAACTTTACAGAATATGATTTAGGCGTTCGAGATAAACTTTCATCTTTTTATCTGCTGCATTTTAAACATAAAATGTACTTTTTTTATTGGATGGTTAGTGAGGATCGGTCAAAAATAACAAAAATTCTAACTATTTGCGTCGACGTTTCGACAATATTTATTGTCATCTTCAGGACCTGTGTATGAAATACAAAAGAAATTTCAAACACAACGGAACAATTAAATATTTGGGTGAACGTGTTCGTGTATGTGCGTGTGTATGTATGTATCATTGTATATGTGAAGACTTATGATAGTTTGTTTACATCTTCAAATTATCATTAAGAAAACGAGCAAATTATAGTATGAGAGAACTTAATTTATACAGTATTACAATTTAAATTACTAAATGTAATGATATTTTAATTAATTAAACAAACAGTAATCAACAATTGGATATTAGATTTGTACATAAATTGTTTATACCTACAATCGTTCACCCAAATATTTAATTGTTCCGTTGTGTATGAAATTTCTTTTGTATTTCATACACAGGTCCTGAAGATGACAATAAATATTGTTGAAACGTCGACGCAAAATAGTTAAAATTTGTGTTATTTTTGACCGATCCTCACTAACCATCCACTAAAATATTCATTGATTGACGGTCACTAAAAATTTAAGGATAAAATATACTGTGGATCTTTGCTCAGGATAAAACTTACGTTACTTTATTTACCTAATAAGTGTGCTGTGTGTCTTTAAGAAAACTTCTTTTTTGCAATCTGTTGTGGGAATAGTTCTGTTGGTACTCTGAAATTGTCGATTCCCTTTTTATCGCCTTTTTTTAAAACCCCGTATATCTTCATCATCATCACCAGTTCAAGGACTAGGCCTTAGGGTTCCGGAACACATCTCCTCCTCGGTCTACCGACATCTCTCTTCCCAATAGGGTGATAACCCAAGGCAGCCATAGGTAGACGGGTATCAGGCATCCGGTTCAAGTGTTCACACCATCTCTTTCTGTGGTCTTCAATCTTCTGTACAATGATACAATGTTTAAATCTCGTCTAATATCCTCGTTCCTTCTCCGATCCAAGAGATAACAACCTTGCGTCCCTCTTAGAACCATTAAAAACCTTTTTTCTCTTAAAATAATTGTATCTCTTTAAAATCATTTTTTCAGCCACTTTATTCAATAAACTCGTTTCTACCTTTGTAGTTAGTTGTAATAATGCTGTACTTAAGTCCCCGGACGTCCGTTGGACTACGGATGAAACATGGTCATAATGTTTTTCTCATGTATCGTCCTACACTATTTATCATAGTTCATCCTATTCTCCTATAACACTATCTGCAACCTCCTCGAACACCAAGCTATATACGCAACAAAAACCCAATCGAGATCAGTCAGAGTTAATACTGATTGTTAAACAAAGGGATTCAGTAGTTATATTTTAGAACAAGTAGTTTTCGAATCCACACTGAGCAAAGCAACCTACCCAAATTACCGCCTTATAATTCTGAGAAGTAGAGGCGCCAAGCTAGTTGAGCCCAATGGTTCTCATGCTCTCTGTTGGGTTATAATTTGTAATATAACATTACATTATACTGTCATTATCAGTACATTATTATTACCACCGCGTGATAAAAACCATAGCCTTGTCCCTGTAACAACTCGCCTCCGACTCCCCTGCATAAGTCATTTAGACATAAATGTCGCATTCTATTGATGTCTTGATATTTTGTAAATAAAGTTTCCTAGACATTCGTCACCATTTGTTTCTGAAAAAATTTCTTACTAGAATCTTCAGGATACAGTTGTTGTATCGTATGATAAGCCGCTAAATGTAGTTTTATTAAACTCAACTTCTTATGCTAAGTTTTGTTCCTTACTTCACTTCCATACTTGTGTTCAATGTTTTCTCAGCTTCCATTCAGTCAAGTGAGTTTTTGTAATTTTCCGCATGTTCTACCCTTCAGGCAGGGTTTAATCTAGCATTAAAAATGTTCAGTTATTATTTACATAAAACTGTCTTCTGCACCAATGATTTCGCAAAATATTTTATTTTTGTATTTCTGTAAACATTTATTAAAATTATCTTTCTGCCTTTATATGTTTTTCGTTAAAAGATTGTTTTTAGCTGCACTTTCAGTGAATAATAACACCCTATCTGCAGTAATTATACTTCCTCCGTAACAGGTAGTATTTTGGTTTAATAATAATGTGTTATAATACTGGTTTTGATTTTTTCTCTATCCCTTTAACAATTTGCACTTTAGTGACATTTTTGTTTACTTGCAATTTATACTGATTAAGCTATTGATTAAGATTTTCGGAGAACTCTTGTAGCATTCGACTAATTTGTTTTTAGTTTCTGTGTGTGGCTAGAGAAGCATCATTCAAAACCTAATATAGAAACAATTCTGTACACGTACTACTACTAGCACTACTACTACTGCTGCTGCTGCTACTACTACTACTACTACTACTACTACTACTACTACTACTACTACTACTACTACTACTACTAGTTCACACACGCACACACGCACTAATACTATTTCACACGCACTATTATTGATGTTTTACTTTAGGTATAGGCCAAAACAGGAATTTGTTTGTTTTAGGTGATCAGATTTTTTTAAGACACGAATGCATGTTCTGCGCGTAGATTATTTGCCTTGCCGGTCGTAGTACCGTTGAAGCTAAAGTGTCACGTAAAGCTAGGTTATTTTATGAAAAATATTATCTACTGTTTCATAATTTTACAACTTTTAATTGAAATTTGTTCAAGGAGATAATTAGACAAACTTGTCAGACTCGACGGTTCCTTCCTGCAGAACTTCGTGCTGCCTGCAGTAACAGATTTATTTTACTTCACTACACAGCTATTAGTTTACGCTTAAGGTGATTAAAATATTAAATTACTACTTAACAATGCCAAAAGAAAAAGAAAAAGTAATACAGAAAACAAATTACTATAATGCAGAAAATGGTCAACCCTTTCGTCACTACACTGTGCGTGCGTGCGTGCGTGCGTTGTGTGTTCGCGCGCGCGTGTGTGTAATAGTAGGGACGACTGATAAAAACTATCGTACATGATTAGATTAACAATTGCCTATTCATATCGTTTGCAGAATTACCCACCCAAATTTATACTAGTAACTACTGAAACTAGAAGCAATACTAGAATATAAACAAGTGCTGTTGGTAATATGTTACTTACTAACAAACTACATTTATTTATCAAGAGATCGTACCGTTAATCGACTCTATTTAAAGTACTACAGTAAACCGTCTCCTTCCCCCCAATCCAAGAACTACCTTTACAGCACCTTCTTCCAATATCTTCCAAGCATCCAAGAACTACATCTTCTCCCAACGAACGTGCCATTTAATTGCTTATTCGCTAATTATTTTTTTATTTATTATGAATTAGAAAAGTATATTCAAGTCCAGGTAGAACAATGTTCGGGGAAGTTGCTTCCAATGACGAGTCCCGTTGATTCGTCATTAACCTGAACCCAGTCAAAGCTATTAGGAAGATAACATTTACTTCTTTATAAATTCTGAGTCTTACACTATTTCTAGAGTACACAAAAGGGAGTATACGTATATCTATTACTTGCAATATGTTATTTATTCTTAAGTCAATGCACTTATTGTTCACCTTGTCTTACTCTTCCGTTTGCAATGGACAGTGGCGTATCTAGAATTTGCCCATGGGGGGGGGGTCCGGTCGAGTCGGCTTCATATAAAAGAAAAATTAAGGTAAGGCTAATCAACATTACTATCTTCAAACTGGTTGAAAAACGTGTGATAACACCCTGAAATCAATCCCCTTAAAGTAAACAGTAATAACACAATAAAAATGTTATTGAAACATTGTTTACAAGATACTTATTGAATTTTCTGATTTTCTATATATCAAACGTATACGCAAATGCCGTGTAATAAACCTGTTTATATGTTTAAAAAGAGTTACTGTTATATTACATTATATACTATTATATACAGAGCTGAAAAAATAATAAAATAGCCTAAAAATTAAGAGAGTAACAAACTTCGTCAACCTCTTTTTGACCCTCTGGGGGGGGAGGGGATATCAATACGCTTCTGGTGATTGATAGATTTTATAGCAACGTGGAACGATGATCGTTGGCGCAAAAATGCGCTAGACTGGGTTCCGTCTAGATGAAAAGCGGTAGACGCACGAGATTATGGAAGGAAGACTTACTCGACGAAATGGTTAAATTGATGCAAGGGAAGCCTGTGGTGAGACGGCGCGGCGGTAGCCGTAGACACTAATCATACATAGATAGGCTTTTACGTTTTCATATAGTCTCATGTTACTGTTAACTAATTGAAAAATTTAATAAGCACTGTGTTCCTCTTTCTTCCTCCTATATGTAGTATACTTTTTCCTGTAGCCTGTAGCATAGTGTTGTTATCGACAGTCATTTTTAAGGCATTCTTCTGAAATAAGCTGCACTAATTACGTTTGTTTTCTTTTACGGTTCTATTCAGTATTGGTATTCAAAAACATTTTCTTATAGCCATGTACTTTGTTAATTGTAAGAGTGTACATACATCCTAGAGACCCTCACAAAAATCCTAGGTTACTCTACTTTGTTCTCATCTTGATTAGATATTGACCGTCTTAGCTATAATATACCGAAACAGCTGTCAATTTTTAGAATTTACTGTTTGTCAATAGTGTTTACTTTTGTTAAGCACTTTGGGTTTTCCCTAACTTTTTTAAATTTTGTTTGCTCATTTCTTGAAAACTGTAAACTTAGTTGTTTTTAGGCTCGACCTAACAGAGATACCGAGTAATGACACACCAGGTAGTAAAAAATACATAGTAGTAAGGGAAAGCGCGCGCGCGCGCGCGCGTGTGTAATTTGTTTAATCTATATACATAAAACTCAAAGTCTGAGGATTTATTTGTATTCAATACAAATTCACAACGTTACACCGATTGCCACCAAAATTTTGCACTGATAACTTTGACACAAAGCAGTCTAGGATGTGGCTATTAAATATACTTTAATAAAACATAATTTATTCTATACTAAACGACGCTTGTTTTTTGTGTACAGTAAAATTAGAAAATGACCTCTAGATGTGAGCACTTATTGCAAACCAAAAGATATAGCAAAAGGCCATCGGTTAGTCGCTGTATATGTAATGAGTTCAAAGAAGTGACAGTTCTTTTTTAATAACTTTCAAGTAACTTTAATTACAGTTTTCTCTAACTAAATGGCTAATTGTGCACGGTATTTAAGTTAACATGGTTAGGGTAAAGTATAAGGGTTTTTATTCTTAGTTTACTGAACTTAAGCAATCCAAATAAGTGAGTAGAATTTAATATAAACTTTGGGAATTATTTCTGCAGTTCCCGGTTTCTGACAGTATTTTGGGTACTCTGACGCAAGATAATTGAAATAATTGTATGTCCAGCAATTTGTAGTTAAACTGATAGATGATTTTGTAAATTTACGTGTTTAGTAGAACTGATGTTAGCAAACATAATAAACACATTGGCGAAATGGAGTATTCAGTCATTATTAATAGGGTTAAGGATATCATTACCTGTGAGCAGGATTAAGCGGTAACACAGATTAACAATGACTTTGAGTTAGATTATAAAGGGGTGGTAAATTTTTGTTTTCGCTAATCTCGCGCGTCTTCAGCTATTTGCCTAGATTTCTTCGAGAATGTGGTTATTCCAAATTATAAACGTGGCTTTAATCAGTCTTTTACTAAGGTGAAAGTAATGAAGATATCTTAACGTCCCCACAAGGATAACGATATGAATACACTCCCTAAGCCTGGAAAGGTAACAATCAATGAGTTGATCTTTGCAACAGTGTTTGTTTTTAAGTAAAATCTATCACACTGACGTTGATGATGTAGCCTAATGTTGATAAACTGATAAGACTTCGACAGTGATAAATTAAATATAATTAATTCACTACCGACACGGAACACAAAGTTTTTATAGGCAAAAACGTACAAGTTTTACCTTATATCCTTAACAGGTTTTCGCTTTTAAAAAGCTTCTTCAGAGGCTGCCGTTGGGCGCATTGTCCGTCTTGTTGTTGGCGACTGTATCGACTTTTGAAAGATCGATGTTGTGTGTGTGGGGTGTGATATGTTCGAATAATGCGTGTGATTTGAATTGTGTCTGTTCGTTTAGGATGTCGTTTTTATGTGTTTTCGTGTGTTTGTATATTTCCAATTGTTCTAGAGTGTGAACTCTACAATTTTTGGACATTAGACAATTTTTGGCCTTTTGTGTGTACGTGTAGAATTTCCATGTTTTAGTCGATGTTTTTGTATGTATGGTTTGCTTCAATGAGGTGGTTAGCTAAGGTGGATTATGTAGTGGAGTGTAGTGCCTTTGTGTGTTCAATGTATCTTTGTTTGAAGCTACGTCCTGTCTGGCCTATGTACAATTTGTTGCAATCTGAGCAATTTAGTTTGTAAACACCAGGTAGATCGAATTTATTTTGTGCTTTGTGTGTTCTTTTTTGTTAGTAGTTTTGTATGCGATTCTGTATCCTGCTTTTTTGAATTTGTGGGATATTTTTCCAGTTTGGTTGTTGATGTATGTTAGTGTTATGAATTTGTTGTTTTCTGTCTTTGTCTGTTGTTTGTTTTGTGTTTTGTGTAGGAGTTTATTGACTATTATTCTGTCGTATCCGTTGGATTCTGCTAGATATTTTATCGTGTTTAGTTCGTCTTTGTAGTCTTTTTCATCTAGGGGGATGTTGCTATGTCTATGTATCATAGTTCTGAAGGCAGCTAGTTTGTGTTGTATTGGGTAATTGGAGGAGTTGTGTATTAATGTGTCAGTTGTAGTCGGTTTGTTGTATATGTTGTTACGACGGTCTACTCGATCGTCATAGGTACAGTAAAAAACAAATTACAGTTCAAGACACCAATTAAGTCACTAATCACACCTTTAATTTTTACAGTTAAATAGTTCGTAATTAACACCACAGTCTCTACAACAAATCAAATAAAAATTGTTCACACGCAGTAAAATGTCCGCTAAAATTAAACACAATTGTATTACAATTATACCGTCCGATTATAAAACACCACTCTTAACTAATAACCACTTGAATGCGCACAGTAATATCACGACTATAACTCCTGAATCGCACTGTCAATATATCGCACTAATACTGAAACTTAAGGCCGCTGCCGCCATGTATTTATACCTGCGCTCACAGACCAGAATGTTCCTAATTGCTTGCTTCTTAGCGCTCGTGTGAACTACGTAATTAACTGCGGCCTTGACACAGTCCGCGCGGCTGGCGCCTTCGAGAAACCTCTCGAAAATGCGTCGACAAGCACGTACGCCACACGCGTTACATCGAGATTCTTCTGGCACATTCGACAAACACGTAGACTGTTCTGTGATGTAACAATATTGAATTTGTACCTGTGATGGAGAAATCGCACAAAAACATAACTTTTACTGCCGAATACGAACACAACAAAAGCATAAACTTCTTAGACCTCTCCATCACAAAATTTGAACACATGCTCAATTTTATTTAAACGAAAATATTTGAGCCAAAAAAGTACAATGGCGTCAATAAAATATATAGAAAAATGAAGAGAGTTTGGCAGTTTTCATACAGATTATGAGCTACTGTATAATTTAAACGGACTGAGAATGACTTTAATCTAACAAAAGCGATTCGTTATTCACGTAGAGTCACTAAGTCGCATGAAATCAGTAATAACAAGGTACGCCTGAGTCCTGCACACTATTTTAGCGTCATTGAGGCAATATATTAGATACTTTTAACATTATGTAACTGTAAGTATATTAAAACACATTTTAATAGTTAATCTAGTATAAAAAATACTGGCAGTTGTAACATAGTTAGAACAATACTCGCGGAACGGCAACAATTATAAACATCGGTTTTATTTGTTGAATAAAATGTCATGAAAAACAAAAGGTTAGGAACAAATTGGGACAAAGTCAAAATCCCCCTGTGAATAGTTAAATTCTGTCTTCTGGGTTAGACACCTCACAAAAATTAATTTACAAGAGTATTGTTTGTAGCAATAATATAATTAGCAGACATTTAAGATAACAAGGAATATAAGAAAAATATTAATAAATGAAAATAACTGGAATAGACTACCTGCAGAAAAATGGTTACACGGATCAAAATAATTGGCAATGAGCAAATTAAAAGAACCATTGATAATATAAACATATTAGGTTACAGAACAAGTTTATTGGAGTGTTCATTAGTTAATGTAGAAATTTAATTAATAAAAATAATTAATACAGGAAGATAGTATTACAGGCGCTGTGAAGTGAAGTTCAGTATCTGTTTTATGCACGTCTGCTTTTAGCGGTTACTAATTTTGAATGCGTATAATGCTGATTGATTACTGTAGGCGTATATGTAAAAAAAGATTTACTGAATTAGGCCTAAATCCGATAAAGATATTAAAAGTCTTTAGGTCTCTGGTAAAAACTATTATCTGTGTTCATCTATGGACTACTGGAATCTAAAATAAAGTGACCATAAAAATGTAGACATGTTTTCGGTTACAAGGATACAGACTGTAAACATTTTATAGCAATAATCCAACAGCGTATGTACAACGGTGGTTAATGTAACCCCATAAACAAGTGTTGACATTGTACGGTCAGTTTTGCCGTGTTGCCACGTGTATGCAAAAACGCCGACTTCATGAGTACGGTTTTATGGCTTACAGTCATACGGACTGCAGGATACACGCATGTAGGGATGGAATAATTTACACGAACCGAAATCTCTCTCTGTAGGATTTGTTTTATAGTCGCAGCGTTGTTTGACACAATTCGACACCGTGTCTTACCGCTTCGCTATTGTGTTTGTTGCATGAATAAGAATGAATAATGAGACTCGTCGCTGATTGTGAACAGCCACACACACACACACACACACACACCCTCTCTTCCTCTCTTTCTATTACACAGAAAATATTGCCAAAAGACGGTGGTAAACATTGAGAAATGATTCTACCCATTACGTCAAGAAGAAATATCCAATAAACGTATGCCGAAAATGCTTTCCGTCTGTATGTCTCCATGTATGCTTTTCTTTTAAATGTACTGATGCCTAACGAGATGAGACACGGAGTTGAAATGTGGTATACACAATACTTTTGCCATTTCATATAAGTACTCTTACAGCTAAAATGTTATATAACAATTTTTCAAAATGGCGCCTTATTAAAATTATGACTTAACACTTCACAGAAATCGGAACAATAACAAAAACTTTGTTATTACATAAAACATAACCTCTTTAAATTTTAATCAAACAATATATTATTTGTAGAATTTGGATAAAAACTATTTGACGCATTACGTTTATTTTCTAACAAAACATTCAGCCTATTTTCTTTATAAGTACCATACATTTTTTCTGCGTTGTTAAAAACGTATTTTCGATTACGAAGTATTCGATTATTTTCGTATTCCGAATGCTACACGAAATACATTTAAGTAAATATTTAATTAACTTATCTGTGTATTTCCTTTTTTCTAAAATATTCACATGATGGTTGCCTCTAAAATACATTCGGGCTGCCTTTACATGAATTGCTATGTTCGACAAATACAGTATAAGTCAATACATGTAAAAAATGTTAAGAACATATAAAAATAATAAACTAGATAATTAATGGATTTGTAATGGATACTACAACTTGTAATATCAATTGAATGTCATTTTTTTCTTAGTTGCTAAAGCAATGTTATTTTTTAAATTTACCCTACTGGCCATATTAGTCCTCTAGGTTGTTTCATTGATCGCGTCTGACTAGAAAACTGTGTCATTTTAATGATTCAAGAATCTAATTCTTGGTTTTCCTTTAATGTTTCCCAAATTTGTTTCACTATAGTACCGTAATCGTCTACTTAATTGCCTAAATAATATCGAAGCCATCAACATTTCCTTCTGATGAGGCTGATACACTTTATTTCTTGTATTATTCTTTACAAAAAATTGTTGTTGGTTAATGAAACCCAATTCCTTGTTTCAAAAGCGAATTGCTCTTTGACTGTTCTTCGAATTGTCAATGGTTCAAAGCCATACGGAACCACATTCCATTTAAACAATAAACTTAATTTCTCTTGCTGAATTTTAATATTTCGTGAGGTAAACATTTTTCTTATAAGAGCCATTTTCTTTTAGACGTAATGTCGTATGTAAATCTACAACACTCTGAAACTCTACTAATTGGCTATTTTAGATTAAGTGACTGCAGGCACTTGTTTGAAAGGTACATCAATTTTTAATGAAATGACTGTCAATATAATTGAGGCTGCCTTGACGTTCAGATTCAGGATGTAACAAGGAGGAATAGATCTAAAACACGGTTAGATCAATGTGGTGGATTAACAAGTAAACATGATTGTACGTTGGCCATTGGCAAAAAGAAGGCTAAGAGATAAATTGACACTTGGTTGCAAAAACGCAGGACTCCGACATCACAGCGTACATTTAAAAAAAAATGTTTGTTATAGTGACAGGTAAATTAGATATATTCAAGTCTGACAAGACGAATCGATCTCTTACGCAATTAAATATGTTGGAGATAGTTTTGATTAATACATAATATTCACTGATGCAATCGACAGTGACTCGACTCATGCATTTCTGTTTGCTTTCACCGTCGCTTGTTTTCATTTTCATATTAATAACAACAGTCACTGCGCAAGTTATCACTACGTCTCCGTCTCGAGCAGTTGAACGTTTAATCAAACTTGTTTGCAAGCTAAAGCCGGCAATGAAATTAACGCAATCAGCACAACACAACGTCTAACTTTGAACGTATATATTTAGCTGTAGACTAATTAGTACTAACAACTCAATCCAACACTTTCTAATACACTTTCCCTTTCTCTACCTATGTTCAACTATCTGAGTTGTCACTACTCGGAGTCTCGCTGTTACAACAAGCCTAAAAACAATTACACTTTTGGTTTTCAAGACATGACCAATTAAAATCAGGAAACGTTTGGGCAGAACATAAGTATTAAAAACAAAACACACATATTGACACGTGTTTAAACTTCTAAGAAGTGACAGCTATTCCGGAACGATTCCTGAACGGCCGACGTACGGCCCACGTGGGTCATACCTATTTAAGGAGAAGGAAAGGCACAGGCATTTTAGATATTTATGAAGAATCTCACCAGAATGTTCAATCTTAGACTCAATAAAGTACAACACTACAAGAAAATATTAAGAAATGCCATATCTAAAATAAACAAGAAAATAAATTAAGAGGAGTTAATTTTAGTACGTAGGCTTTCACGGCCGGTGTCAATATGATTGGATAAAACTTCCGGGCTGAAAGGCCGTGGTCGATTGCTTGATGCATTGGCGCTATACGTTTCGGCCGCACCACCGGTGGCCATCTTCAGTAGCAAAACTTGTTCGAATAGATGTACGCCGAACACGTCCCCAATGTACTGGGAACAAGTACTGGTTGCTTGTTCCCAGTACATTGGGGACGTGTTCGGCGTACATCTATTCGAACAAGTTTTGCTACTGAAGATGGCCACCGGTGGTGCGGCCGAAACGTATAGCGCCAATGCATCAAGCAATCGACCACGGCCTTTCAGCCCGGAAGTTTTATCCAATCATAAGAGGAGTTATTTTATTTTGGAAGAATACCTCAAGACAGGCTGTCAGCGATAAAACTACACTACAGACAGGAGGAAATGAATGCAAAATAAGGTACCGGCACAGGATTAGTAAAGCTTATGCCTTATGAGCAGAGAAATCTATTAACACGCTAAGCAAGTGTTTCGTACATTTATAAGATTTGAACATACGCGTTTGGATATCATACTCTTTATATTGTCTCTCCTAAGTAATTAAAAACATGAGGAGAAATAGTTTTTAAAAATCTTATGGTAATTTTCCCTTAAGTTTTTATAAACCTCATTTCGTTTATTACATTTACACCTTTGCGCTAGTAAGTCAAAAACGTAACCAACAATATAATTTTTAAACAGAAGATGTTAAAAACTAGGTAATTTGTTTTCATTGTAGATGGATATCCACACATACATTCTTGGAAATTTACTTTTAATTATATCGAATGGGTAAGTAAATGTATACATTTTTCTAAGTAAATGCTACCCATTGTTTCTATCAAATTGGTCAATAATCACAATTTTTCATAATTGTTACTTTCATCGCACATTTCTTTTACTTATTTTTCATAAATAAATATTCTTTACTTCTTTTGCCGTTGCTACGTAAAAGGCAAGTGAACATATAAAATACTCAATAAATATGTGACCATCTGTCTGTTATGACCATCTCTCTCTTCCTCTCTTTCTGTTTCTGTCTATTTATCTATCTATTTATCTATCTGTCTGTCTCTCTATCTCTTTCTCTCTCTCTCTCTCTTTCTCACACACACTCACACAGCATACGCGAGCGGTGAAATGATTGAGCATTTTCTCCAGTTATACATCGTTTCTTATTTTATAATTTCTTCCTTGGTAGCTTCGTTTAATAGCCTGTAAGCTTCGTATTAAGCTGAAGTCAACTTAAGTATAAATTAATACCTATGTAGTGTAATACAACAAGTACTGCCGGCAGCACAAAGTACTGTAGGAAGCGACAGGGCAGTTAGCAGGGCCCGCTCTAGTGGTTACGTCGCCCCGGACAAAAAGACAAATTGCCGCCCCTTAAGAATATATATATATATATATATATATATATATATATATTTCAAATAAAGGTAGGCCTACATATTTTTTATTTTCAATAAAAATCAAATCATTTTATTTAAATTTTAATAAAAGCATATATTTAGGAAGAAACATGTAACATAACATAATATTGACAATCAAATAGTACAAAACAGTAGATTCTACTTTTTATGTTAAATAAAAGTCAAATCGTTTTAAATTATAATCAACACATACATATATACATATTTAGAAAGAAACATGTAACATAACATAAAATTGATAATCACGCAGTACAAAACAGTAGAAATTAATTAAGAAATATCTGTACCTAGCCTGTACAAAATTGTTAACCATATAATTTTTTACATTTTTAAATGCTATTAAAAATGTGTATTATTGCACAATCAATCAAAATGCCATTATTTTGAAAATAAAACAAGGTAACATCAACTACGCTAAAATCACAAAAAACTTTTTTTTCTTACTTTCAGTTCTGCAAACATTTTTATTACATCTTTTAAATTTACTTGATCAGCAATTTCATGCTCAATTGCCAAAATGGCCAAACCATTAAGACGATTTTGTGTAGTAGTCGAACGTAAAAAGTTCTAAATTAATTTTAACTTAGAGAAACTCCTTTCGCCACTTGCTACAGTTATTGGTATTGTTAGCAATATTCTTAAAGCAATAGTAAGGTTTGGGGCAAAATTTAACTTTGTAATTAAGCTCAGTACATTGCTTAGGCTTTCTTTTTTGCCCAAAAGCGCAGATATTTCCTCTGCTAATTCTACCCCATTTATGTCAACAGAATCACCATCAGTTAAAATACATTCTACATTCTTACATGTTTTAGTAGCATTTCTTTGGACATGGTATTTAAATCGTATATATTATATAAGAATTGAAAATAGTTACTATGATTACTAAGTTGTTCAAATCTAGCATCTAGTGCATTTAGTGCTTGATCGATTGTAAAATAAACAAAATCTATTTATATTTTTCTTTTGGATCTTCGATCGGTTCATCTCGTGTTTCGTATGAGAAGCTCCTTTTTATTCTTCTTACGCGGTGTCGTGTTAATGTTGATCCAAAATTACCCTCCACGTCAATTTCGGTAGCAAGTTCTTTTGCATCAATAATAGTTTCATGGAAGGACGAATCCGATCGAAGATTCTTGAAAAATATTTTGCAGTTTTGTAAAAGATTTTTGCAGTTTTGTAAAAGATCAAGTGCAGAGGCTAGATCAAAATCTTTTGTTTGCATCAACTTGCTTATTGGATTAATGCAATTTAGTATTTTATGCCAAATAACTAATGAACACAAAAACTTAAATTGTTTAATACAATTTAATAAACCCGAGGCTTCGTCTCTTATTAAATTATCAATTTCTTGGTTTTCGTAAATGCTTAGCAAGGCGTCGTATACATCTCCCAAATGGAATCTCAAAGGCCTCTATCCTACTCTCCCATCTAGTGTCACTCAATGGTTTCAAAGTTAAACTGAACATGTTTTAAAGTATTGCCCATCGAAAAGTAGATGCCGAAAAAAATAAATATATTTTTTTGACCATGTTGAACAAATTAGCGGCTTCCAAGGATGCTTTTGCCATATCATTAACAACAAGATTGAGAGAGTGGCTACTGCACGGAACATACAATGCTCGCGAATTATATTGTTTAATTTTAGATTGCACTCCTGCTTTATCGCCCCTCATATTGGACCCGTTGTCGTATCCCTGCCCTCTGATATCCTGCAAATTTAAACCCAAGTCATTAAGTTCTCCAATTATAATATCAGTCATTTGTTTTCCTGTGGATCTTTCGACTGGTAAGAAGCCTAAAAAGCTTTCATTAATTTTAATTTCAACATCAGCGTCAAATTTATTGATTGAAACATATCTGATTACAAGAGTCATTTGCTCTACCTTACTAATGTCAGGAGTACAGTCTAAAATTATGGAAAAATATTTTGATTTTTTTATTTCATCAATAATATGAGACTTTATACTTTGATGCAGCAGATCTATTATCTCGTTTTGTATATTTTTCCCGAGATAGTGAGCTTTAGTCTCTTCTTTTTTGAGCACTCTACGGACGTGCTCTTCCATAATGGGATCAAATTCAGATAGCAACTCAACTATTTTTAAGAAATTACCGTTATTATACTCAAACAACTTGTCGCTTGTACCTTGAAAAGCCAGACAACTTTTACCAAGCATTTTAGTAATTGCTACGGTTCTTACAAGCACCTCGTTCCAATGGCTTGTTTCGGCATTAATAATTCTTTGAGCAGCCGCATCTATAGTTTTACAACACTTTAACCTTTGGTTCATTTCTAGCCATGATTTTTGGGCCTGAATATGATTTTTGGAAATTTCATGCTGTTTTAAAGTTTCACCGAGGTGCTTCAAACTTTTAAAACCCTCCTTTGAAAGAGAACTAACTATACAGCTGAAAATTTTGCAACAGAAGCAGTAAACGCAGTTTTGTGAAAGAGAGTACACTAGCCAGTCTCGTAAAACTTGCTCTCCATTGCTTAAAATTCGTGTATAATAATTTGGGCTAAAATGTCGACCAGTGTCATTGGAAGGAAATTTGTAATTATGCAATGGTTTAGGTGGACCTTGTCTTACTAAAAAACTTCTTTCGGCGTCTCCTAAAATTCTTGGCCACAATGCTGGATCTGTACTCAAAGTTTGTAGAACGCTTTCTGTGGGTGTCACGTTGGTGTCAATTTTTTCAATGCTTTCATCTGGTGATGGTAGAGTCAGAGTGTCGTCAGTTCCAATTGATTTAGAAACTTCGTCCATTTGTTTGTCATCATCATTGTCTGACGATTCCGTATTTTTTTTTATAACCGGACTTGATGTTGGATTCTCAGAGTCGTCATTTGTTTTGGTACAACTCTTGATATAATTTTTTAACGCGCCAGCTTGTTTTTGCCTTCGGCTTCCTTTTCCAACCTTCTTTTTTTGTACTGGTAACCAGACAGTTTTCTTAGACCGTCAGACATTCTGGAAGAGGCACGCACATAACTCAAATTAAACTATGTAAACTATAAAATAATAATTAAAAATAAAGATTTATCCTTGTTCTAAATAAGCTAAAACCATAATTAACATAACTTCAAAATTATATTCCGTCAACCGACATAAAAAATATTTATGCGCTACACTACACAAAATATTTTTCATATCCTGTGAACGTAAAGAAAGTCTAGTGCAATTATGTATGTATTTTATAATAACAAATATTTCAGCAAATCATAAATAGTCATTAAAAACAATTTTATAATTCTTGATTTTGAGATTTTATTCTGTTCAATTATTCAAATATATTATTATAAAACGCGTTTTATCGAAGCAATGAACTTAATAAATGTCTTATATTATTGATTCAAATAATTATTTTCATAAAACAAAAATATAAATAATTATACCTATAGAATACATTCAAATTTGATACAATATTTTATTGATTCAATAAACAGCCTTTTTGGATAAATAAAATATTTATTTTATTTAAAAACGCTTTCATTGTTTCGATTCGATAATCGATTTACGATAAACTAGTATCTATCAAACTAAACAACAGCTTAATTATAGATGTACTTACCTTTCAAAATTAAGAAATCGCACTGAAGTAAATTTTATGAACTTCCACTTGTTATCACTACCGACGTAACAGCAAGAATAATGCTATTGTGTAATGAAACGGCTCGAGGTTAGAGGTAATAAGCAAGTCTATGCATGTTCAAACACAAGTTGAAGCAGCGCTCTGCTCGCGTGCTATTCTGTTCAGAGAAGTATATGCATTGCATGTTCAAACAAGTTCAACCAGCGTCCTTTACAAATTCTGCGTTAATTTACTAATAAAATAAATTATTAGTTTATAAAATGTTTCCTTTTCGGAATTATAAAAATTTACTAGATTTTTGTAAGTTTATAGTCAACTTTTTATTGTTTAACATAGATTGCCGTAATAAATGTTTTAAAAAATGAATCACCGTCCAATCTTTCATATCTCTGAAATCTTTAAAGATTGTGATATGTATCACAATCTCACGAAATTAAATTAATGCTGGGATTTTCCGTTCTCCCCTGAAACGGAAAAACGGTAATTTATACCCTGATTAACGAAAGAAAGTGACTGGCGGAGCGGCCGCGCGGCGACCGAGTTTGTAGTAAAAATATTCCACGTAATAACCTCGTTGAAACGTAAAATACAGGGCTAGAAATGTCTAATAAACTGTATTTTAATCATGAACTAAAGACGTTTTTAACAAACTTTTCTAATTTTTAAAATATTTTTTAATTAATTTACATTGAGAGTTAAATAAAAAAATACACGAATTTGAATTAAAAATTTAGGGTTTATCGTTTTCATTACGTAAGAACTCAGAGGTTAAGCATCGGAAAAACATTTCTTGTAGACAAATGGTAGTCCACCTTCTTTAGTACAATATATCAAAAATTGAGATTCCTACGGATAACATTAACGACGTTATTAATTTTTTCCAAATGTACTGTTAACTCCGTTATTAATTATTTTTTTCATTGAGTTTTGTCACAGTAAGCATAACAAAATTGAATTCATCAATAAAAAGTGGCATGTAACCTTCAAATATTACGAAATACAACCGCAATCGGTTAATATAGGAAAATTAGAACTAACATCGCTCAACGGCGCGCCATCGAGTCAAGGTACAGTAACAGCCCAAAGAAAGTGCTGCATACGCTCACGGCTCACACATTGACACAGCCAACTTGCTACGAGTCACCAACCTCTCATATATATACAGAGATTTTAGTTATCTGTCTACTTATTTAATCTAATCTATCTACCTGGAGATCTGTCAAAAACTTACATCTGACCAGACTTTTGTGGTTTAGTTGAACTACATGCTTTTTATAACAGACTAGCGAGTACCCGGCATGCGTTGCAATGCCACTCAAAGAAAGAAAGTGTTTGTATATATATAATATATAAAGACTTCGTTCGCGTGGTCTTCAATTTCATGCGATAAAATATTTAGAACAGAATCTATTCCATTGGGTTGCCATAGTAACCAGCTCTAATAAGTTAGTTTTTTAAGACTCCAAAGGACCCCCCAGAGGATCGTATCGAAAAAAACACCTGTCCTATGTTGGTTCTCCCGTTGCGTAAAATATTTGTGCCAAGTTTGGTTGAAATCGGTCCAGTGGTTTAGGATGAGATGTGGAAGACCCCAAAGAACCCTCAAAAGAACCCCATCGAAAAAACACCTATCCTATGTTGGTTCTCCCTTTGCGTAAAATATTTGTGCCAAGTTTGGTTGAAATCGGTCCAGTGGTTTAGGAGGAGATGTGGAAGACCCCAAAGGACCCCCCGAAGTATCATATCGAAAAAACACATATCCTATGTTGGTTCTCCCGTTGCGTAAAATATTTGTGCCAAGTTTGGTTGAAATCGGTCCAGTGGTTTAGGAGAAGATGTGGAAGACCCCAAAGGACCCCCCAAAGGATCCCATCGAAAAAACACCTATCCTATGTTGGTTCTCCCTTTGCGTAAAATATTTGTGCCAAGTTTGGTTGAAATCGGTCCAGTGGTTTAGGAGAAGATGTGGAAGACCCCAAAGGACCCCCAAAGGACCCCATCGAAAAAACACCTATCCTATGTTGGTTCTCCCGTTGCGTAAAATATTTGTGCCACGTTTGGTTGAAATCGGTCCAGTGGTTTAGGAGGAGATGTGGAAGACCCCAAAGGACCCCCCGAAGTATCATATCGAAAAAACACATATCCTATGTTGGTTCTCCCGTTGCGTAAAATATTTGTGCCAAGTTTGGTTGAAATCGGTCCAGTGGTTTAGGAGGAGATGTGGAAGACCCCAAAGAACCCCCAAAAGAACCCCATTGAAAAAACACCTATCCTATGTTGGTTCTCCCTTTGCGTAAAATATTTGTGCCACGTTTGGTTGAAATCGGTCCAGTGGTTTAGGAGGAGATGTGAAAGACCCCAAAGGACCCCCAAAAGGACCCCCCGAAGGATCATATCGAAAAAACACATATCCTATGTTGGTTCTCCCGTTGCGTAAAATATTTGTGCCAAGTTTGGTTGAAATCGGTCCAGTGGTTTAGGAGGAGATGTGGAAGACCCCAAAGGACCCCCCAATGGACCCCGTCGAAAAAAACACCTATCCTATGTTGGTTCTCCCGTTGCGTAAAATATTTGTGCCAAGTTTGGTTGAAATCGGTCCAGTGGTTTAGGAGGAAATGTGGAAGACCCCAAAGGACCCCCCAAAGGACCCCATCGAAAAAACACCTACCCTATGTTGGTTCTCCCGTTGCATAAAATATTTGTGCCAAGTTTGGTTGAAATCGGTCCAGTGGTTTAGGAGGAGATGTGGAAGACCCCAAGAACCCCCATAGGACCCCATCGAAAAAAATTCATAAACCTTCGCGGGCGTGAGCACAACAACTCACCGAAGTTTCATCGCAATCGGATGAATGGTATAGGAACGCATACGGGACAAAGAAAGAAAGAAAGAAACAAACATTCATTTTTATAGATATAGATGGTCTTGAATGATTGTTTATCACTCTTTTGCGGTACGGTATTTATTGTTTTCTTGTTAATAAACTATTTTTGTTTTGTGATCAGCTTTAATACTACTAATTGAAGTGCAATGTAATTACTGGGAAATTGTTAATGCCATTCAAATTTCTCAACAACTAATTATTTAACTATGACATACAGTTTACAGTTTAAAACTACCGAGCAAAGCTCGGTCTACCAGATATTGCATAATTATAACAGTATTTTACTGTTATAATGTATTTAAATGTAAAAACAATTAGTAAATTACTTGTTATTAGCATTGACAAATAAATAATAAAGACAGTAAGGTACTTACAAGTATTGTAGTGTTCTTCAGCTTTTATGGAATCCGCTCAAAAATATGTGTATAAATCATAAAAATACACTATTAAAACACTCTATAAAAAACACTTATTAAAACACTTATAGCTGTGAGTTAGTAGTCTTCAAACGAAGACGGTAGCGCGCGAATAAAATGGGTCAACTAGGTTCTGACTGTACTTCCGCCGCAGAGCGCCGCGCATTGCTCTCTGTGAAATTCACTTTATATATTAATCCATTGTAGTATTCTTATCACGTACAAGGTGTAAGTTGTATATGTCTTCTACACTTAGTTATCTAAAGAGAGCGTCACGCAAATCTCATTAATGTACAACTTTTAACAACTGAGTTAACAGGACATTAGAAAAAAATTAATAACGTCGTTAATTTTAATCGTAGGAATCTCAATTTTTTATATATTGTACTAAAGAAAGTGGACTACCATTTGTGTACAAGAAATGTTTTTCCGATGCTTAACCTCTGAGTTCTTACGTAATAAAAATGATAAACCCTAAATTTTTAATTCAAATTCGTGTATTTTTTTATTTAACTCTCAATATAAATTAATTGAAAAAAGATTTAAGAAATTAGAAAAGTTTGTTAAAAACGTCTTTAATTGATGATTAAAATACAGTTCATTAGACATTTCTAGCCCTGTATTTTACGTTTCCACGAGGTTATTAAGTGGAATGTTTTTACTACAAACTCGGTCGCCGCGCGGCCGCTCCGCCAGTCACTTTCTTTCGTTAATCAGGGTATAATTAAACATACCGCTCTTTTATGATTGTTTTCTTTAGAATCAAGAATTGTAAATATTTTTAGCTTTTAGACATAAACAATATAAATACGCTACGCACTGTAAATTTTTAGCGAACGAAACAATCGATATGTGAAATTTGCTATTAATTGGGTATTTAACACATCAATATTTTTCTCACAGTTACAGCCAAAATGCCGCCCCAAAATTTTGGCGCCCCGGACAAATGTCCGGGTTGCCCGCCCCTAGAGCGGGCGCTGCAGTTAGACCAAGTTTCTGTAATTATCTGCTTCAATTAATTTCAATTAAAAGTTGTACAACTATGGACGAGTCGATAACCTTGTTGATAAAGTAATGCAGCTTCATCAATGTTTTGATTTTTTTCAAAGTTACAAACGATAAGTTAAAACGCTCAACATACGTATGCTCGTTCGAATGCGTGTCTTGGAATATGTGACTACATCAAACAAAATTTTATGTTTGTAACTGAAGTTAACGACTAAGCCTCGCTGGAAGATTTAATCAATAAAAATTGAAATTGATCATAAAGAAACTAAAGTGTATATTGTAAGCGTAAGAAGGCAAGAAATGAAGCTAATATCATAATAGATATCAGTAAATCAAAATGTTACCTGTTACCTAAGAAGTATAATTACTGAAACAAGTGACATCCACTGCAAGTGAGAAAAAGAACAGTCTTCTGAAAAGAAGCTTATAGATAGAGGGGAATGGGTTAACAAATAATTACAGATCCTTAAAAATGAGGAGAGCTTTCAAGAAATTATTTGTGAAGAGTATGTTTTGTGGAAATCAGAATTATACATTTTAATCTCAGCATAATTTCTGTATTAAGGAAAGAAATTCAATTATGTTAAAACACTTTTTGATTGAATTGAAAGCAAGAGAATATTGAACACTGGACTTTTAATACTAATGTAAATGTGAAGTAGAAAATAAAGCTACTAGAAGCAATTAGATTTAATAAGATTACCTTTATAAGTCATATCACAATATACAAAGACTTTATCCTGAAGTTTCTAGAAGGCACGTTTATAGAAAGAAAATGACAACGAATACTAAGAAAAATTTATTTCCAGGAAGTCTAGATATCAATAGAATATGACAGTTATGTCTAACTGAAACGTGCAGCGGAAGTCGATCCGAGGAAATGCAGAGGCAGGGCGGAGTATTAATAATTATAATATAATATAATATTAGCTTACAAATTACAGGCCAACAGACAGCGTGAGAACCAGTGGGAACCAGTGCCGAGGGTGGCAATATCCATGTGTTGGTTGCCCAGTGTGGTTTTGAAATCCATCTGTAACTTTCTCTATTTGGTAAAATATCAGTATTTTGGGCTGTCGAACGTTGTAGAGTATATATCAGTATACCTTGAAGAGTTAGACACTAGCGCTTAATCATGTGCCTACATTTTTACAATACGAATTAAGTAAAAAGCGTAATTCGAATGTCGTTTCCACTGGTTTCTTTGGTGACTGATCAAAAAGAAGTGGACGTGTTGTAGTAGAAATTAAATATGTGGATGCACAATGGTAAGCATCTTAAAAAAATTTTAGTTTTGCTTGACGAAAGGTAATCAACTTAAACAAACAAAACATGAAAATTAAAGCTAATGATTTTGGTAGTCACTGATTAATGCGAAGACAATAATTACAGAAAACTGAGGTGTACATAAGGAGCTAACACCGAGAGGTTGTGACTAACTCGGCCTATTGGGAAAGTATACATTTAGAGGTGAACTCTTTCAGTGGGATTTTTAAAGAGTACGCCAGGAAAGCGAGGACTGATTTCTTAATTTCAAAAGATTATGATCTATACGAAAATATTACCCGGTCTATTACAATGCGTACAATGCGTTAACATTTTTTTTTGTCGTTTTTAAATTTGTTATAATCGAATCTATTATTTGATAAGAAAACAAATCAAAGTACATTGTATACCTTTTTTATGTCATTAATATCTACTTATATCTATTATTTTTACCTCTTTGTTATATCTAAAAAAGTCTCTTATCTTTTATACAATCATAAAATAAGATTTCTAAATTATTTAATTCCACGTAGTTATTAGAGTATTCATTTATATCCATTTCATGTATTAAATTAATTTTTGGATAAGAGTAAATTCAAGTAATATCTGTTTTATAGTGTATCCACATATATACACTATCCATACACTATTTACAGTTTAATAAGTGACACTTGTACATTGTAACTTACTCTATTTTGGGTTCCATATTTTCAAGAAACCATCAGTAGCACCATAAGAAAGTGTTATCTCTTTCTTTTCTAGTTATTGGTCACGTTTCTAGATAATACAGTGAGAAATTAGAAATAGAGGGAAGATAAATAAGTATTATATTGAGTTGTAAGTGTTAATAACACCGCAAATGAAATACGTTGCTTCCGTGTTGAACTCTGTATGCTGGATTAGCGGTCTTACTTGACAAAAAGTTGGATTGAGGCCGCAGCTGCTGGCGACGTGATAACTACTGCTTGGGGTTGCGAGTAATAGCTTTTAAGTTTAACTGTGTACAGCACCTAAGTGATACAGGTGCCTACACACTACACTCACATCTTTAGCCGGAGGACCGAACACACACACACATCGTAATTTCTCAAATACTCTGTCCACTGTTTTTGAAACGAAAATGAACGAGTCGAAAATTTAATTTTGCGGCGTTATCAGAATTAAAATTTTCATTTCGATTTATTTTCGTTTCTTCCCATTGAACGTGCTCTCCCATCTCACGTTAAGTGAACCTGCGTTTAATACATGTCATTGTACCATCCTATCTACTTTATAGGTTTCTACAAAATGTATAGAGAGTAGCCAAATATCCACGTGTTCCAGGCATCAATATCTTATTAGTAACTGATGTGAAAACAACTCTTTCTCAATATCTTTGACACCAGTCAACGTCCTTGGCATATAAAGAGAAGCACATCAAGTTCGTAACATTCAACGGTTTTCAACAAAGGAACAAACTGTCTTTGCTTCCGATATGAAGATGACCTGAAAGGTTAAAAAACCAATCAGAGGTATTGTGAATAGTGGAGTACAAATGGTTTTCATATTTGTGAAAGTTCTAATTTAATAAACAACAAAGACAAATTCATTGCAATATGCCCAGACTAAATAATGAAAACCGTGGTGCGGGCCGGCACAGTAGTAAAGTTTGCGACTGACAATCGTAACGGTCGTGTGCCGTTCGTGGGATCGAGTCAAGGTCAGGACTTGGTCTACCTGCCCACTTTCTGTCGCTGGAGGAAATAATACAGCGGTATTGTCTGGCATTCTTTTTGTAGGCAAGTAACAAAGCCAAATTTAATCTATTCTACCGCGCACGCGCGCGCGCACACCACATCTACACCATATAACTACCTCTCCCATTGAGGCATGTCATGTTACTACATGACTGATTTCTCTCTGGCGGTGGTGGAACGTCCAGAGGGTGTAACCGGCCGCAGGCCTAATGATTGCAGGGAGAAGAAGAAGAAGAAGAACTACAACAACAATAACAACAACAACAACAACAACAACAACTACTACTACTACTACTACTACTACTACTACTACTGCTGCTGCTGCTGCTGCTGCTGCTGCTGCTGCTGCTGCTACTACTACTACTACTACTACTACTACTACTACTGCTGCTGCTGCTGCTGCTGCTGCTGCTGCTACTACTACTACTACTACTACTACTACTACTACTACTACTACTCCTACTACTTCTACTACTGCTACTACTACTACTACTACTACTACTCCTACTCCTACTGCTGCTACTACTACTACTACTACTACTACTACTACTACTACTACCTACTACTACTACTACTACTACTACTACTACTACTACTACTGCTACTACTACTACTACTACTACTACTACTACTACTATTACTTGGAAAACACAAAATTGTTCTCAATAAGATCTGAGGCAGACGGTTACAGCATGAAGAGCGAACTTAACAATTCTAGAAGTACAAAACGACCACTGGAAAGTAGAAAACATCACTGGTGTCGGCTTTATATTTGTTATTTTACTGAAATATAGTAGAGTAGGGTCTAACGCTAATACGCATAAATACGAAAAAGTTTACTTACAGCTTTAAAAATTATAAATTATTAATTTGATTTTATCAAACAATATATGTATTTTATTCAAACTAGTGAGTGAGTTCTGCAGCTCAGGGAGCTTACTAGTTATATATTTAGCAGAAAATAAAATCTTTACAACAAAATACATTGACCTTCTTGCGCGTTCTTACTTAATACAAAAGATAAAATTGTTTTTTCTTATAATTTATAACAACTTCAATATATTACAGATTTCAGAAAACATAGTAAGCAGAAAACGTAATACTATATATCCATCATAAGCTTATGAGAACCAATACTTCAAGTTTTATTTTATTTATATCAGTTGCAGCGATTGATAGGATCAACTCGTGAGCAACGTAAACAAGAAAATACAAAACTAGAGGCTTGGAAACCCGCGTCAGTAATTCTCTGCAGTGTTCCAGTTGTGACGTCCCACGTTATCCCTAGATTACAGGATACTTACTATGTCTTGATCGATTCCACGTGCCAGTGATACAAGTAGTATCATGTTATACAAATAGTAGCAATTGAGCAACCGCTGTGTTTCACCGAGAGGGAAAGAAAGACAGAGAGAGAGTGAGAAACAGGCACAGAAACAGGTACACATATTAACAGAGGCTGAGAGACAAACGGACAAACAGCAGGAAACTTTTTTAGGCCTTACATTACGCCATAGTGAGTAGAATTTTACAACTACTAACTGTAAATTTTAACTGCGGTCACAATTAACAGTCGTAGACATTTTTTAATAGTCAGGACTAAAAAAATAATTTATCAATGATGAATTAGACTAATTAGACAATAGAGATATTTTAATTGTATACCTGTAGCTGCGTTATAACTATACACACAAAGACATCATGTAAATCACTGTTTTGAAAAACTTGAAAGAATTTTAAATGTTTATACTCTCTGAAGTTTTACAACTCCTTTTGATTTAAAGCTCGATTATGTAAATAACTAAAATGCTGCTTTGCTATTTACAATATTCATTGATTTGTTCTGTGTTTGCTCTGTTTCGTTGGAGTTTAGTGTCTATTAAAATAATAGCGTTCTTTTAAATAAAACGAATTAACATTTTAAGAGTTTTAGGGAATACGCTCTTTTAACTACAAGATCTGACTATCTCGAGCAGTGGTTCTCAACCTTTTTGGGCCTGTGCCCCCCTTTGCGTCCTCGAATTAGACCACGCCCCCCTAGACCTAATGAATTGAAGTAAAAAAGTACTACTGTGTTACTAGGTTACTAGGGTTAATAAATCTAACTCAAAGAATGTTTTATAATGCTTTTATTATTACAGATATAAAAAAAATACTAATACTTGTTTTGTTGAGAGAACATTTTAATTAATTAAAACTACTTAATAGGACTACATTACGAAGGATTCTGCCCTCACTGCAGTTAAAATTTCAGGCTACATTATTTGGTTTTATTTCTTAAGAACACAGTTAATGAGAAGACTGGCACTGTTTTTCTTTCACAAGTTTTTGAATATTTGGTTCCAACTGTGATAATGCACACCTCAGATCACTTTCAACATCCAGCCGTGCTCGGTATTTTGATTTGATGTAAGCCAGCATAGAAAACCCAGACCCACATAGATATGTTGATGAAAACTGCACCAACAACCTTGCAGCTTCCATAGCAACTTGTGGGTACACAGGAAAATAGCTTAACCAAAAATCTTCAACAGTCATGTTTGGGAACTCCGCTTTTGCTTGAGAATCACATTTTAGGTCGATTGCCTGCTCCTGAAGGGATTCAGGAAGCATGTCCACTTCGATTTTGAACGGATCTTGTGTCAACTGAAATTGCCAGCTATCTGAAGAAAGATCTGGAATGTAGCGTCCAATTTCGGTTTTCAAGGATGCCAAATGTTCTGAAATCAAGTTCTTCAATTCACTTTTCAAAATTAATGGAAGATTTTGTGTGTCATCAAGAAGGTCGTTAAGACGTGGGAAGGACGAAAAGTTGGGTTCTGAACTCGGAAGGCGACGTTGCCACAAACATATTTTTTCCAGGAAACCTTTCATTGAATCATAAGTCTTCAAAATGTTTTTCTGTCCTTGCAGTTTCAAATTCAAAAGGTTGATCGAGTCAAAGAAGTCTGATAAATACGCCAAGTGGTGGATACATTTCTCATCTGTAAATTGCATGTACAGATCTTCTTCATTTGAACTCATCAAAAAGATTTCAACTTCTGATTTCAGATTGAATAGCCTAGCGAGCACATTACCTTTTGAGAGCCAACGAACTTCAGTGTGGTGAAGAAGAGTTTGTTGGTCACTATTCAAATCGTAACATAAAGCCTCAAAAAGTCTAGTATTCAGAGCACTAGACTAGACAAAGTTTACTACTTTGATTACCAATTTCAAAGCAGTATTAAGTGTTTCAGGCAGAGTCTTACAAGCCAAAGCTTGTCTGTGTATGATACAATGAGATCCAATGATGTTAGGGTTCTGTTTTTTTGCAAGCACAACAAATCCAGAACGGCATCCTGTCATGGCTTGTTCCCCATCAGTGCATATTCCAACATTCTCCCAAGGAAGATTGTTAGCTGTCAAAAAGTTACACAGAGCAGAAAAAACATCCTCAGATTTTGTGGTTGTCTGAAGAGTTTGAGAAAATAATATTTCCTCTACGAAGCGCTTTCCGTCAATATATCTACAGTAAAACAACCACTGAGAGTGCTTTGAAATGTCAGTTGTCTCATCACATTGCAGAGAAAAGAACGGAGATTTCTTTAACTTTTCTATTACTTGTTTTTTTTTTTAATCTTGTGCCATTTCATCAATTCTACGTTTTACTGTGTCATTTGAGAGCGGTATTTTTGAAATTTTATTGCAACTTTCCTCTCCAAGTAAAGTACTGCATGCAGTTAGTAAACATGGTTTCATAAGTGACTCACCAATGGTATGTGGTTTCTTGTCTTTTGCTGTAAGCAAAGCCAGCTTGTAAGAAATTTCAACGGCCTTTTCGTTCTCCACTTGAAAACTTCCAGTTGAATCGAGTTTCATTCGTTTAAGCGAGTTTCTCTTTCCATCAAAGAACTCCCTTGGTTAGTCTTTCAAGCCGGGATGAATGGTAGTCAAATGGCGTTCTAAACGCCCTGGTCGCATTGCGTCAATACTCAGAACATTGTAACAAATAAGATACTGAGGTAAATGGCAATCGTTCTTCTCAATGTACGTAAAGCCGAACCTTATATTGTCATCACTGTACAGTCTTTTCTTTGGTAATGATTTAGCCATGCTTAGCACTACTACGCACGACAATCACTGCACAAACGACTGGAACACAATAACAATCACCAATCGTCTGTTTTGTGCAGTGTAGCCACCAAACGGTAGTAAAATTACCCTAGCCACGGTAGCGTTTTCCCTAGAAACACTGTTTGTCTGCTTCCAACAGAGATGCAGAGGGACATAGCGGTTACGAGGCGAACTATTTGGGTATAGGCCAGTATAAATAAGACGTGTGCCTGAAAGCAGTTAGATCTAGCGGTGACGGAGAGAACTATTTGCAGAAGTTCCTTTTCTAAGCCCGTACATAAGTGGTTTATGTTTGTTACAACTTTTTATTGTTTGGCTAATTTACGTGTATGTATATTTTCATTGTTTACCACGCCTCCCCTGAAATTCTCCTACGGCCCCCCACAGGTTGAGAACCCATGATCTAGAGAACGTATTATTTGCCTTAGTTAATACTTCGTAGAAGCAAATAGACAGCAATGGATATTAATAAATACCAGTCCATGTTGCTAGCTTGTAGCCAGCATGGAGATAGGCGAAACTTATCAAAACAAGTTAAATGTCTTAGATGGCAGCAGTGATTAAAGCAATACACCTGGAAAATAATGGAACATACTCGATAACCGGTATAGTTAAGATAAGCATAATACTGCACTGTAACGGTACTGATACCATGTTTGGCTAGTGTACGTAATGCTGATCGCGAGCTGTTCATGAAGCAATACTCTGACGGCTCGCCGTTCAGACAAATCGAATCATTTCTGGCCCATTAATAGATATTTTTAACTGATGTAGAATATCTTAGAACTTTCTTGTCAACGCCACACCATAAGATAATCTTGGCTGGACATACACAGCTTTCCGTGCTAGTGAGTCGGTTGAGCTTTGCAATAGTTAAACTGCGAGTTCTGCGAACGATTTGGTGAAAGTCTCAGTCGTATAATTGTTTATTTGTGCTCCAGAATATTATTGTAATTGTGTGAAATTTGTTACTGACTTGATAGTGCATATTTAAGGAATTGTACTACTGTAACAGGGGTTTATTAGTGAATTGTTATCTAAAAATTGTATTGTTTTCGCTGCATTCAATAATTTGTTACAACCACGATTGTCGTCATAGCAGTGCATTCTTTAGAATACGCTGCCTTTTATGTAAACTGTACGTTTTACATTCCAATCTATTTGTTATAACATTATGTGCTAAGAATCGATGAAAAGTAACTGACACTGATTGTTGTTTACCACCGCATACACGCACGGACATAATCCCAACTGTTACAGAAAGAGAAGATTGATGTGAAGAAACGAAACGAGATAAAAAGAAAAGAGGGAAAGGAATATAAATAGAGAGAGAGAGAGAGAGAGAGAGAAACAGACAAATAAACAGAGGTTGAATTCCATGTAATAGAAGTAATTAAATTTGAATTTACTGTATACAGTACATCCCTGTTCAGAACAGCAGCCACCGCTGACGTGATGAGTTAATTATCATATGATACGTTCATTAAACTTGTCCACATACGGTATCAGTTCTCTGTGTTAATCAGTATTTACCCACATACAGTTTCCCATAGGCCTATACCGCACATTCAGTACGTTGCGCTACGTATAGCCGTACGTAACCGTTATAGGTTTTGCACACCACTATATAAAAATTATTCCGATTAGCGCTTTCAAGCTTCACAGCTCATCGTCAGATCAGGAATAGACAGAAAATAGTTAATAACCAACCCTTCACCCCTCTCCACCACCCTGCTCACCCACAACCCTGCTCACCCCTAAACTCTCTGTCTCACCATCTGTACAGTTACATATTTTTCTAGTAAATTCCTTGTGTTTCAGTGTGTGTCTGTGTGTGTGTGTGTGTGTGTGTGTGTGTGTGTGTGTGTGTGTGTGTGTCCTTTTAAACTACCCTCTTCCTCTCCACACACGTGGGTCAGTCACACACCCTTATTTTAAAACAACCAATTAGTACTATGAAATATAATTCTTAATCTTATCTATCTGCCCTCTCTCATTTACTTCTTAATCATGTTATAAAATATTTCTTCATTATCAAATTTAATTTTAATATTAATTAAATTGTCTAACCCTTTTTCTCTTTCTTTCAATATTTCTAACTCCTCTCTAAGCTTCCTTTCAACTGTGTTATTTACTACTTTTACAATTTCGTATTCTTCCAAAGGATTAACAAACTTGTGGTTGTCTTCTATGAAATGTCTTGCATATAACGAATTGGTTGTTCTATTACCTTCTCCACGTTTGTGGTCAGACAACCTGCATGCGAATTTTCGTCCCGTCTCCCCTAGGTACACTTTGTTGCAGTCTTTACATTTTAATTTATAAATTCCGCTTTTCTGTAATACTGGAATTTTTTCTATATTCTTATTCCTTATCTTATCAAATACCGTTTCACATTTTTTAATAGCTATATGTACTCCATATTTATTAAAACATTTTATAATTTTTCTAGTATGTGAACCTATGTATGTCAATGACCCTGCATAATTCTTTTGTTCTGGTTCTATTTTAGCTTTTTGTATGTTGACCCTTTTCATAACTTTATCCACTATGTTGGTGCTATAATTATTATTCCTTACAATTCCCTTTATCGTTTTTAACTCCCTATCTTTTGATTCGGTCTCTTTTAAACACTTCTGAGCTCTGTAACAAAAGGAATTGATTGCCGCCATTTTATATCTGTATGGGTGGTACGACTCTCTTGGTATAATTATATCAGAATACGACTCTTTCCTAAATATCCCAAACTGTAGTTTCTCATTATCTTTAATTTCTATGTTTAAATCTAAGTAATTTATTTGCTTACCTCCTATCTCTTCCTTAAATTGTAAGTTTTTATCCTTATTATTTACCTCCTTTATAAACTCATGCACTTCTTCTATGCTTCCTTCCCAAACTACTAATACATCATCAACGTATCTAGACCATAATTTTATATTGTCTTTATACTTAGTGGAAGTTATTAATTGCTTTTCAAAATCATTCATGTATATTTCAGCAAGAATAGGGGATAATGAAGACCCCATAGGTAAACCTTTTTTCTGTATATAAAACTTGTTATTAAACCTAAAATAGTTCTGATTTACACATTCTTTAATTACTTTCATCAACTGCTTTTTATACCTGTATTCTTCCATATTATTATCGTTTATTAACTTAATAACTTTATTTACTGTGATATTAGTAAACATGTCCTTAACATCCAGTGATATCAATTTTGTATTTACATTAATGCTAATATTTTCTAATTTTTCTATCAATTTTATATTATTCTCTATGTTGTATTTTGTCCCAAATTCATATTTCTCTTTCAGTATTCTGCTAACTTCCTTTGATAATTTATAAATAGGTGCATTAATAAAAGAAACAATCGGTCTAATTGGTTTTCCTTCTTTATGTATCTTAACCTGACTTTTAAAAGTTGGTGCTGTTGGATTACTTTCCAATAAATACTTTTTCTTATTTTCTTCTATAAATGTTATCTGTTTCATCATTTGTTTTATCCTTGACTGGTACTTACTTGTATAATCATACTTTATTTCCTCGTATGGTCCTTCCCTTATAAATTCTTCCGTTTTCTTTATGTATTCTTCCTTTCTCATTAGTACCATTGTACTTCCTTTATCCGCCTTCGTAACTATAATATCATTCTTCTTTATTTTATTCTTTAGTTTAGTTACAGTTGCTTTGATTTTTTGTTCATTCTTTGAATTATACAAACTTTTCTTAAATATTTTATCTACTACATTCCCTACTTCCCACCTTATTCTTTTTTTATCATTTTCATTTCCTAGTTTTTGTATTATGCTTTCGCATTCAATAATCGTTTTTTCTTGATTTAATTCTGGTGGCGGTGCGTATTTTAAGCCTTTCGCTAACATTTCTTTTTCTTCCGTATTGAAATTTACCTCTGTAAGGTTTATTACTCTTTTTTCATAGTTATTCTTAGAGAGGTGTTCCTTTTTTACTTCGTTCTTTCTTATTAATATCTTATTAATTCGGAAAAGAGACCGAATCAAAAGATAGGGAGTTAAAAACGATAAAGGGAATTGTAAGGAATAATAATTATAGCACCAACATAGTGGATAAAGTTATGAAAAGGGTCAACATACAAAAAGCTAAAATAGAACCAGAACAAAAGAATTATGCAGGGTCATTGACATACATAGGTTCACATACTAGAAAAATTATAAAATGTTTTAATAAATATGGAGTAGATATAGCTATTAAATATGTGAAACGGTATTTGATAAGATAAGGAATAAGAATATAGAAAAAATTCCAGTATTACAGAAAAGCGGAATTTATAAATTAAAATATAAAGACTGCAACAAAGTGTACCTAGGGGAGACAGGACGAAAATTCGCATGCAGGTTGTCTGACCACAAACGTGGAGAAGGTAATAGAACAACCAATTCGTTATATGCAAGACATTTCATAGAAGACAACCACAAGTTTGTTAATCCTTTGGAAGAATACGAAATTGTAAAAGTAGTAAATAACACAGTTGAAAGGAAGCTAGGAAGCTTAGAGAGGAGTTAGAAATATTGAAAGAAAGAGAAAAAGGGTTAGACAATTTAATTAATATTAAAATTAAATTTGATAATCAAGAAATATTTTATAACATGATTAAGAAGTAAATGAGAGAGGGCAGATAGATAAGATTAAGAATTATATTTCATAGTACTAATTGGTTGTTTTAAAATAAGGGTGTGTGACTGACCCACGTGTGTGGAGAGGAAGAGGGTAGTTTAAAAGGACACACACACACACACACACACACAAACACACACTGAAACACAAGGAATTTACTAGAAAAATATGTAACTGTACAGATGGTGAGACAGAGAGTTTAGGGGGTGGGGAAGGGTCATTAATTTTTAGTTTGTTGTGGGTGAGCAGGGTGGGGGAGAGGGGTGAAGGGTTGGGTATTAACTATTTTCTGTCTATTCCTGATCTGACGATGAGCTGTGAAGCTTGAAAGCGCTAATCGGAATAATTTTTATATAGTGGTGTGCAATATTGATCATTCTGATTGTGATTTCAACCACTAACACAAATTTCTTCATTAAACGTCTGTTATAGGTTTTGTCTATAGTGGATATAGGCGGATTTAGTTTTTGACTTATTCTGCTCTCGTACGTGTACTTACTGTGTGTGTGTGTGTGTGTGCGCGCGCGCGCGCACAATGACAAATTGTCATTTGTCTTACATAAATTACAAATTAGGAACTCCCCGCTTATAGTTACCACTTCATATTTCCTAACGAAACTTGCAACTCTTCAATATATTATTTAGGTTCCGGATTTGTCAGTACACTTTTCCGAGCGGATCAGCCTTTAGAAAGAGCAGACATAGTGTACAAAGAGTGTTACCATGTTCCTCGCCACGTTGCCAATAACGGTCCCTGAGCGGTACTAAAATAACGTAAAGCAAATGAGGCAAAATTTGAGCCATCATAAAGAGCTGCGCAATATTGTATCACTGTGAAACAGAGATGGGTGTTGCAAAAGTGCCCGACTTCAATTGTAAGGCGAGTATCGTTCTTTCCCAATAGCATCGTACGTTTTAATCGTACATTGTTAATCTTAGTAGCTTCAGTAGGTATAAACAAACATATTTATCTTAATGTGTATGTGTATGTCTAAATATAACAGAGTAAATGTATTTTTGTTTTTCTGCATTTAAAGTTCTTATCGTAATTACGGTACAATAAATAGAAAAACAATTAATAATTTCGTAGGAATGTAGTGCAAAAAATTAGAAAACATTATTCATTAATCACAACCAGTATCGTAAAGTTATGGAAAGTATTTAGCTTTGTGAAAACAAGAGGCAGAAGCTGTTGCACAGCAGCCACAGGATTTGGTTGCTGAACGGTTTAAGAGTGGCAGATAAGCAGACTGAACAAGCGGTGAGGCTGTAAAGCAAATGTTTACAGCACAAACATACGCAAAAGTATTAAGAGAGGAGAATGTTTCGCAAAAACCTTCGAAGCCACTGTATATAAAAATATAACCGATTTAACCAACACTGTTAAAACTGTTAACAGCAAGAAAATTCGCGAGTTTTGTATAACTCAAGGAGATAACGTCCTATCAGACTTTCTTTTTTGCCACAGATATAGAAAACTGAGTGACAAAATAATTTTTATGAGAAGAAAATTATCATTCAAAGTAATCGTGAGAAGTCTAGCATTCATATAAAAAGGAATATTAAAACAACGAAAACAATAATTTAATATACAACAATGTAGATGTAAATTTAGGCACAATACAGTACAATACATAAGTTTATAAACATCCTGTATTGGAAATCTCGGGCAGTTGTGAGTCACCTGATGTAATGTCATGAGAGGGTGAAAGTTGTGCGCCTGAGTCTAGTGAAAACTTATAAACTATGCGCTCGCAGAATAGTAAGTTTTTTGCAACATTTTCAAAACTGCTTAATACCACCCAAACACGAAATGTACAGTATCAACGGGTTGTGTAAAAGATTACGCGCCCGTGTACTCACCCGGTTGCGAATTCGCGTGTGTATAAGGCGACAGAGTAGTTATTGGTGTGTTACTTATATTATTAATATTTACATGAACTTGCACATTTATGAGAAGGGACTAATATTTTTTAATTTTTAGTTTTCTTTCAAATAAACACAATTTTATTATTTCTTTCAAATTTATAATTACTTACGACACTCTCTACTCTCTAAAAACTAATTTAACATGTGACGTAGTGTTTGGACAAAACTCATATAAGATCAAATTCCACGAAGTAGTTGAGTGCTTAAATATATTAGAGATACGATCATACACATGCACGCACAAAAACATGATGTCACAATATAGGCCTATATTATATGTTATTGAAATGAAGTAGATTTAATAATGATATTATTATTTTATGCAATCTCCTATGTTTTTAATATAGTTTATAAAAATAATTAATTTGTCTTTATAACTTAATTTTTTACAATGAATACATTAATATTTAAAAGTTATTTTTGTCTTATTTAACTATAAAGTGTTTACTGATGTAATGAAGTCTTTCTTTTAAATATATTTTTTTTATAATTGTACATAAATAATATAAGTGTACTTCCCTTTAGTGTCGACTGCAGATCCTTGAGACGACGGGTTTGATCCTGTCTGGAAGAATGCGTGAGTTGATATATCCTACTATGTCCGGCTTCGGGCGCGTAGATATTCCTAAAGGTCACAGTTTCTGGAGTGTTTTGCTGACACCTGTTCCAGTCAGTTTTAAGTTTCCGTATCCCAAATAGGAATATCTTGCATTCTCGCGGATAAGCACAATTATAATTGCAGTAACACTAGGAATTATCTAACTTGAGTTCGACGCGACAGGCAGACCGATCGTTTGTACCAGTATAGCGTTCACTTCTTATCGATTCCGAAGAGAGACTTATTTGTATGTCCGAGTCTTATGCTTCAGACTAAATTGCGTGTAATTTGATTGGTTCTTCGATAACCTCTACTTCTTATTTATTTACAGATAATAAATGTTTTTGTCCAAGAAAGCTTCGAAACAGAATACTTTTTGTTCAAAATACCGATTTTACGACCGACTTTATGGAAAATAAATTTGCGTAGAAACCGTATACAGTCAGTTACTAATTTTTAAAACAACTATTGTCATCAGATAGGTCTTTTTATTATAAAAATTCTGATATAAGTCACATATAAAAAATTCCCATATCTCAAAAGCTATTCAAATTAATACGTTGTTTATGAATATCTCGTAAACTAATTGCGTGCCCTCGCACACGCGTACTACACACAAAGCTAAGCACGCTTACACACCATTTAGAAGCACTTAAAATTGTTTTACTAATCTAAAAATACTTAAAAATCTAACATTTTACAATGTTACTTAACAACTAATTTACATTGTTCAAACCTGCAATATCTACTTATTCATACAGCGTCTTTATATTCTATCATATGCTTTATTCTCTGATATATTTTATATGCAATTAAAATGTTTATTGGAATATATGTTTTAGTTCCACAAGAAAGAAGCATTCTATTCAGTCTTGTTTGGCTGAAGGAACAAGACTGATTACATATTTAGCTACAGCAGCTCTTGTTCCTTTCTTCTGCTAACAAGAGATGTATATCATTCAGCTCTATCTTGAGTTGAAAAATCTAAAATTCCATCTTACCCAATCTTATGAGCACAACCCATAGAATGAAGTTGCAACAAACCGTGGAAGATCACTTCATAGAATTCCTAAATTACGTTACTTTGTCTTCGCATACATTTTCAATTACGAAATAAGTTCCTTTTTTATTTAGGCCTACTAGAAACAGTGTTGAACAGAAAAATAAACACTACAAAAATGTTTTTTCTTTGTAATGAAATATCACTGCGTATCTTGTTTAAGTTAGATAAGTTCTTGGTGTCATAAAAAATACTACATAACGTCAACAGAGTTTTGTTTTGGCTGCCATTAATTTTTTTTTAAATCGCGTTTATTACAGTTGCTTGTAAATAATATGACTATAAATCGTTTATTACATTCAGGACAGAGAGTGGGAGGTTTGTGTACCCGGCTGAAACACTTCTCTTGAAAATTAGCCTACTGTTATGACCGTTGTAACTTTTTATTGTCTGTGTTGTGTTCGTTTTATAGCAGTAATGTTATTTATTACTATCCAGATAATGGTACATATAAAATGAATACAGTTTATTAAAACTTTGTCTTATGTTATTTCTTATTATAACATGATTGCGGTAATTGTTCGATCTCAACAAACCACAACTTTTGTCAACATTTTTTGTGAAAATTGACCCTAAATACACGTATGTGGCATTGTGGTCGAAACAAAATTTTTCGAAAAACACTGATAACCTTTACCAGTATTTTTTGTCATTCTATCAGTTCTCAGGTATCCAACATTTTATCTGTAAACTGTTATAATAGTGTACCATTTTTCCTGCTGATCTCGCTTGTATTCCTTTCTTTACGTCTTTTGTTCGTATGCGACTTACGCGTCTCACCCATCCAAATCTAATAATTCAGCGATTTTTCAACCTATCTTTTCGCTAGAACTCACTCCTGCTCCATCCATTCAGCACTACTGACATGTACGCTGAGATCTATTGCAAGCTCAGATCTTCCACGTGTTATTAATTGCCTTTAGCTCTGAATGCTGTATGCTATTAACTTACTGTATTCTTTGATTTGGTTTATCGTTTCTATTTTTTTTCCGTGTATTATTTTTGTTTCACAATTTGTTTCTGAGACATCCTATAAATATTGTTCATGGCTAACAAAGAAAGAACACACTTATAAAAACCGTTGAACAGATTACAGGGTTGGCTTGTAAGAGAACAATTACAAGAGCTCATTACAGTTAAGTATAACCTAACCACTAATTTTCTAATTTTTCTTTACCTTTTTCCTTCAAGTTTTCTCCGTAAAAGATAGTCGTCCTTTTCCTTCATAAAAGGAATCTGTTTTTTAGTTGTTGTTCATAAAAGGAATAAAAGCAATCTGTTCAATTGCTTTTGTATTAAACCTCCTGTATGATATCTATAGATTCTTATAAAGCTCTTGGTGTACGGAATCTTCTCCATTGATTTTTTTGTGTGATCAATGTAGTAATACTGTGGCAAACGGTGACCATCTCATTGTAAATTCCAGTGTAATAATTTAATGTTTTTTGACCAGACTGTGTCAAATGTTTGACCACATATCGTTGTTTGTGAATAGTTGGCTTTGTCTCTACAGGCTAGAATGCTGTTGATATTGCAAATACTACTGTTACACAATGGCGAATTATTGAGTTCTAACAATTACTCATTTACGTTTTTAATTAATCTCTCATCTACACTATACACTGTAGACATACATTGCTTATGTTGAAAAGTGCGTTAATCCATGTTTTACAAATGCACTTAAGATGCAACTGCCTGCTCTTGTAATCGTACACTACGCAACATCAGAATGTATTGCAGACGTAAATAGTTGTACTGATTGACTCATTGTCACTCCTAAATTACACCACTCTGCGCCAACTATACTGGCAACTCTATTTTCATAAAGTTTTATTTGATGCTTACTATTTGCAAGTTTAAAACAATAAACACAAATTTAGTTTTCTTAATTTAAAGATTGTTTTAAGTTAACATCAAATAAGAATAAGAATATATTGTTAAAAAGAGGTAGGTATATCTTCTTTTTTTTTTTAAAAAAGAGGTATATCTTTTTTCTTTAGAGGTAGTCAATCTGCTTTTACGATTTCCAAGTTGTCATTGCATTTATATCTATGTAAATCAATTCTTTTACTTACTACATTTAATTTTTAGTCTCATCATTGTTATTTCTAATCTGCCTCTTGTACTGTTTTATTGAGAAATGTTATTTCTTATAACAGGTCGTGTTTCTTATACTGCGCACCTTGTTTCTTATATTGAGGTCGGGTTCAATTTCTCTGCTACTATGTAAGAATTCAGGATTCAATACTTTTGAAACGGCAGTAGATTTGGAACATACAAATTTTGTACTTTACGATTTTAACCAATATAGAATTATCAGTACCATTTTAACTTGTTGCAATTGAAGTTGTTTTATTGACAAATTTAAAAATATTCGTACAAAATAGTGTATGTGTGGAAGCATACTGAATGTTACACTGACATTATAACAAGAAAAGAGGATAAAGAAAATGGAATAAACTTTATGGCAGAGGGTGTTAAAAGGTTAGAAGGCAATTGATTTTTGATAAAGCTTAATAAAGAAAAATGCGGAAGGAAGAAAGATTGTAGAAAATGTTTAGTTTCAAAACTATGTGACTATTGACAGACAATGCAGAAAAAGTAGGAGATGGAGATTAAAGAACTAAAATCGATGACATAACACTACACATCACTTGAAATAATAATGTAGTAGTACAAATTAGGCCTAATTTAATAAACGGACGGACATCTTTTAAGCTAACAAATATAAGAATACCAGGTCGTTATACAACAGCTACCTATTGTGTGTTTTATTTTACTGGGAGTCATAGTTTTACTGCGTTCTGCGCTCAGACTAATGTTTATTCCCCAACGCATTTGTATGCATTGAAGGCGGGGTCTTGAGATTATGCCTTTATTGTTGTGTTACATGCAAGTTTTATTATCCAAGTTGGATATATATTTTGTGTTCGGGTAGAGAGGGTAAAGATTCCCTTTTTAATTATTGCGTCAGAATGAAAACGTACCTCAGAATGGGAAAACAATGGTGTTTGAGAACACATGTTACACACTGCTATAACTTCACAGGTTACCGTTTGGGACACATAAACGCTGCAGTTTTATCACAATATAATACGCTATAACTATTGTACTGTACGCTGTCTAGAAATAACGTGTTGGCCAGATTTTATAGCCAATAAAAGGAACATTTTTTTTAATATAACAGGATTACACTTTTATTTATGAATGTCAGAGTCTCGAAAATTATTATTTATTGTATATGGTTATGTTATCCAGCATTACCCCATTACCCTACCATGAAATAATTATTATTTCACAAAATACTGAAAAATTATTTTCTTAAAATGTATTAATTTTCAAATTTTGATAGCTGTAAATAATTACAATTTTCTTTTTATACAAAATTAACTATGTATAAATATGTACTTGCCTTTTGTTTAGTCTATTTCTCTTCTGAAGAAAGTAAGCCAAATAAAGAGTGTTGATTAAAACTACAAAACATGCTTTCCTTTTACAAATGAGATGTTTTTGTTTTTTAATTCTTGACACCAAAACTTAAGGGGCTATAGACACGCGTTTTTATTATTCATTTTCTATATTGCCATAATGTATATTATTTCTACATTATCGTCCAATTTTTCTCTTTACAGACGCAACAAAGTTTGATAAAAGTAGTACCGTTAAAATCGACTGTTTTCTTTTTAGGTTTGGCCAATATTAATTTTGTGACATTAGAGCATATTGCTGTTATCACTTCAGGACTGAAAATTATTATGACCAGGAACGCACAGTATAAAGACGGCAGATTTTTTATTTCACGTTCCCTGTTTTCTAAGGTTTTTGTATTAATAAAGATATGCCGTTAGACTTCCATTATAACCTATCCAGAGGTTGGAATGTATAGCTTATTTTAAAATTTACCTTGTTCTGTCTACGAATATAGTCACATGTTTTAGTTCTTTCAGAAGTTTTAAAAGTAAATGCCACGAAACTGTTCAAAACATCACAATTGCGACCTGAGATTCAAAACGGGGTGTAATGGTTGAATCTAGACTCTTCGTAAAAATTACAAGTATCAACTTACGAGTATAAAGCGTAATGTAATGAACTTTCATAAATACAAATTTTTTTGTTTTACATTTTTTTTTGCATTCCAGTCTTTTAAAATGCCAGTGAAAAGTGCAATGGACCCAATTGCAGGAAGACTTACCAGGCAAGGATCCAATAAACTCGTTTTAATGTATATAGTGTAAATTATTCATAAGTATTCTGTATTAGAGGCTAAAAATATTGGCTATATAAATCACAATTGTCTACACTGCAGAAGTCAAACTGTCCCATGATAAAGTAACTGACAAATCATTATCAAATTGCTGCTATATGGAAGCAGTGAAATTATCAACAGTGACTGTTTCTGTGAACTTAAATATTTAACAGTGATGAGGTAAGTGTAAACTACAACATTTTTTAACTTTTCGTAAAACATAGTGAGACAGGATTGTAAACTTTACCTGTAAAATTTCCAAACAGCCTCACAAGACGTCATGTCTCAATCCTAACAGTTCCCAATCAAAATATAATTATTACGTTCATAGAAATTCAAATTCTAAGGAAGAACTAGAAATAGAGCAAAGCTACAAATAACACGGTTGAGTGGTTGAAGTCAATATTATTTCAAAATTAGTTGATTGTGAGAACATTGTAATCAAATCAAGAGTTACTAAAGCCTTCAGATCCTAGCATACCTTTCATGCCGTCTGGAAGTTCTCACGTAGGCTTCCGCGGCCGGTGTCTATTCTGTTCTTCCCGTATGGACCGCGTCAAAAATGTCTTGTACGACCACGTCTCACCCATATTACAGTGAGTATCCTAAGATCTATGTGACTATATAAAGTTTTGAACACATAGGCCTGACAGTACTCATTGTAATATGGGTGAAATGTTGTCGTAAAAGGCTGTTTTGACCAGTCCATAATGGAAGAAGACTTCAAAAACAGAATGTCTAAAAGTTGATTAATTTTACTTTTGTTATGATCATTCTTAAGAATCAAGGTCAAACGTTATAAAAGACGGGAGGATATTTGCATAAACCTATATTTTTACACTGACAATATTACATTGCATTTTCAATGCTATACAAATATTTGAGAACATTGTTACAAAATTTTTGTATGTGTGTATGAAGATGAACGGCAGATATATTTGGAAGATTGTATAGGTATGTCAAATTATAATGTTGTATTAAAAAAGTTTTGTTAATTATAAACTTGGTATCAAAATTATTTTAAGACCTTTTCACTAGAATTGAATTCCATGATTCCAATTGATCTCAGGATTTTAATTGAATCAGAGTCGTATGTAAACAGCAATTACTTTTTAATAATCTGATAATCAAAAGCCTTCTCAACATCTCATGTAACTTTCCTCTAGTTTTGTCATTGTCGTGTGTTTCTTTTCTTTGGTTCGTATAAGCCAATGTGAACTACCATCATTTCAAGTGCTTCTTTCGTTATTTCTTTCTTTCAACCTACACCCCTCTATTTTTTCTTTATGTTTCTCTATTCTCTCCTTAGTCCGAACGGCACCGGTCTTCTTTTTGACACTGCATGAAAATCTGCAGTGTTATGTAGCTTTTTCCTGAGTTGTAAACATTCTTTGATGGCTTCTTGGGTGTGGAATTCTTCTTTGTTTCAAATTTTCCAAGGTAGTTTAAATGTCTCCCTGTAAGCCTATTGGGATTCATTCTTTGAAGGTCTCCATTAAAAGCAATTCTCGTAATTGTGTCTATAATTTCCTTAATATGTGTATAAAGTTCATTTTTATGGAGTTTTCTGTATTCTTTTCTCCATCTGTAAATTCGTCCTAAACTTTCTCTTAATATTCCTCTGTCAGTAATTTTTCATTCTTCCTTACCACTTTTTGTACAAAGTCAGAACTGTCATTTGTTTGATTATTATGTTTTCTTAATTACTGTTCTATTAAATTCTCAGATATAATTAATTGGGTTGACTATCTTCTTTGGTGAAGACCATGGGGTGCTAGGACACACTCGTCTCACGTTCCCAGCACAACCACTATGATTTGCAACCGCTATGATGGTGATGGTTCTTGTGCTACACCTGATCGACTGATTGTCGGATTCGTCGTCAGTCAGCAGACGTTCCTCTGAAAACAACCACTAACAAAACGTCTACCAAGTGTAACTTGGCTACAGCAAAAAAGATTTTATCAATTTTTTTTTAATATTCAATTTTGATTTCAAAGACTAAACAAAACATTTAACATACCTGTGACATATTAAATGTATGTTAGTTATGTAAAACATCTTAGTTAGGTTGTTGTTAATCAAAGCGTTTTTGAGTAGAATGAAGCGCATTACGAGCAACAGAAACACTGACATACGTACTTCGTTCAGAGTGCTTGCCCCCGTAAACTGCAAAGTTACAGGACGAGTATTGATGGTCAAACCTGTCTTAAAAATACAGTACTCAGTCCGTGCTGGATGTACTGTCACACGTATATCGGTCACACGGCGGCCTATCCTACGTAACCCGTTCATTTATTTGTTTTGTTAAACTCATCAGTAAGGGGCACTCTCCTACTAACATCTCTTCTCCAATTTAAAGACGATACCTTGCTAACGAATATCAAACTCCTTATTTTCACGATAATTGTCTTATTCTAAGGTTTACGTTTTCTTTTTTTTTTTGCGTTTCACAGTGTACCAGTATCTTGATATAATTTTTATTTCCCTGCCTTAATACCAACCTTACGACATCATGTAAATTTGCAAGTTGAAATCCTTTTGCCAGATTATAATTATTTAGAGGATACTTCTTACTACCTTAATTCTACGGTAGTTGACTGTCAGAATTCTGAAGTCATCAGCTGATTCAATCGAGTTGCTGCTTTGACATTTATAACTCCACAGATACTTTCTTGCATTCATTTGATTCAAGAACCTCTTTCGTTGCATTGTTAAGGATACAATCGCGAGCGTATAAACAAGGTGTTCTGCTTCTGAGTTGAGTCCAACGTTGAATATTTCTACTTTTCTCTTGAGCATTTCCCACAACGTTTCGCAGATCCTCAAAATATTTGTAAATGTTTTGTCATATTTTGTGTTAATTAGAATTTGTACGGACATTAATTGATTTACTGTTCTAAGTACTCCGACGCGCGCGCGCGCGCACACACACACAGATACAAATTAGTATAGGTTTTCATAAATGGTAAAGGTACCTCATCATTTACTTTAAATGATTAAAGTAAAATATATTGATTGCAAAAGTTTTATTATCGTCAACATATTCAATATTTAACACGGAAGAAAATAAATACAAAATTGATAACGAAGTTCAATATTTATTATAAATAGATCATTTACCATGAAATAAAGAATTATGTATTTTTGATGTACCTTTTTCCCTTTTGTTAAGCACATAGATGCAATGGAAACCAGCATTGAGTTTACGAATGCAATTATACGTTTTACCTTGACGGTTGTAAGAATCGACTTCCAAAGAAAATCTGCTAATTGAAATAAGATAAGGAAAGGAAAAATTAACAAACTTAACCTACTAATGTTAATGAACCCCACATAAAGGCATTTAAAAATTCTAAAGGCATTAAAGATTCTGTTGTATCTTCTGAAGTACACCGTACCGAGCAGAGTTAATTTACCCACTCATTCGAGCTCTCGAGTTCAAAGTTTAAATTACCCAAACAGCTGTGCTTATAAACAGCAGAGCGTTTACCCTGTAGGAGGTAGTCAGACAATATAATTCACGTCAAGTATACAAATACAGATGTAAATATTCTTGGTAATTGTTGTTTATTGGTTAACACCTGACAGAGGATGTCTTGTTTTGACTTTCATTATTTAATAATCTCTCACCGTGGACTCGGTTAAATTATTTATCTCGGTGATAACAATTAGAAAATTAAATTATTTTGCATTCTATTACTTGTTTCAGGGAGCCTGTTTCTGCGACTTAGTTAATTTGGCAGAGACCCTTGAATATTTACTGTCAATGTATCTCTTCATGCAACCTCAAGGTCGTCCATATATTGAATTCGTAGAGCCACCGTGTTGATTCCTCTTATTTTGTTTCTCATATTAGAGTTTTTGTTTCTAATAGAAAAAGGTACATCTATTGAACCTTATTAAACACTCAACCACTGTTATCTCATTGTGATGGCGTTCTTTCCTGATTTTTCTTCGGCTGCCTATGAATCTACTCTTCATATCCCTGTATAGCAAGCAAGCATGGCACTTTGGTCAAGACTATGCTTTCCGCCTGTTACACACGCTAGATAAACAATTACAGCGGCCAAGGCGACCCGTTTTATGTAAATTGTTAGACAAGCGCTTTACCTATTGGTATTACGTAATATTGATATCTTACGAAAACAAGTCTTGAGCTTTTTGAATTTGGTAACACCTGCTAATCTAACAATCCTTATAACGTATTCCTTCCTGTTGAGCCTTAGATCCGGGTCAATTAAGTTTCTTATGTACTTGTAGGATACGAAAATTATCATTTTGTAGATCTTCCCAGTTGGAGCACGATAAATATGCAGTTTTGACTGAAATGTAGCTACACGTATATACTGCGTGTCGTAAACGTTGTACAGTGTCTACAGTTAGGGTGTTGGTTCCGTTATTACACGTTGTACAGTAAATCTAGGATTTTATGACCAATAAAATACATTCAACTTTTTTATGACAACAATTGTATTACAATTTCGGTTAAGCATTTTGGGTTATTACAAATCGTACTGTAATAACTTGGTAAGTGTAAAGCGTATTATAGTTTGAGCAAGTAGGCCTACAAGAAGTTTACACGCACCATACTATGAATATTTTCTTTTATAAGAAACGAAAAACCGTCTAGAATGTTTGTTTTTGTATTTATTTCTATCTGTCGCACTACTACTTCAAATGTTTATAAGTATTTCGTAACAACGGTCTCACGGATCGTCATATTGTACAGTGGAAACAAAATACAGACACCAATGAAGTCACTAATTACCAGCTTTGATTAGTCACAAATAACAATTTGTAATGAACAATTTACTCTCATATAATAATTCAAATAAAATTTGTCCACACCGAATAATAATGTCACCTTATTACAGTAAGCAGTAATTAACACATTAATCACTTTCCACTAATCCGTAGCAATCACTTGATCGGCACTCGTGCAATATCTCCAGGTGTAACTGCTTTCTATACCGGCCGTAAACGCTTATCCCTTCGGTAGGAACATATGCCTGCCAGGAATGTATGGTTTACCTCTTTGCTGCTAGAAGTCTCCTGCGTGCTGCTGGGCAAGTCCCCCTCCTAGAATTCCTCAATCAGTTGTTGTGTGTGACAGCGAAAGTGTCGTCATCTCGTAGCTCTCCTCCGTTTGACCGTAAGTTACCTCTTTCTAAAAGTTACCCTGCCTGTCAGGCACGTATTCTTCTAAATGTACGTCTGATTTTATGCCTTCCAGGCATATGATCCTCTAACCGTACGTAGTTTTGTATGCTTATTAGGCATATGTTCCTTACAAGGGGGAGTCAGGCAGATGTTCCACTGGGAGGTGTATAGTACAACTACTCATCAAACATATACCAAGTCTGCAAAAATATACATATCAATGTGAAATTATTACAGTGAAGTAAATTGGAAAAGAAGAAATGGTATATTTTATTTTCTAAAGTAGTTATTTTGGCATTTTTATGAAAATATGAGTACCTGCCTAGGAGGCAGGGTGTTCCTCATAATGTATGTTTTGTATATGCCTGTGGGGCAGGGTGTTCTTTTAAGTGCAAAATGAAAACATGTTCCTACCAAAGGGTTAAATGTACCACGCAGAAGTTCCAGAATAATATTGTCCTTGCGACGTGCCATCATAATTTGCGTAGTTACAAATGCACGAAGAGTCTGTCAGTGAACACATACGCTGCGGCCGCTCGGCTAGTAGAGACGTGTAGAAGAGTGTGTCAGTGAACACAAACGCTGCGGCCGCTCGGCTAGTTGAGAGACGTGTACAAGGACGATCTCGACACAGACGCTGCGGCCGCTCGGCTAGTTGAGAGACGTGTAGAAGAGTTTGTCAGTGAACACAAACGCTGCGGCCGCTCGGCTAGTTGAGAGACGTGTAGAAGAGTGTGTCAGTGAACACAAACGCTGCGGCCGCTCGGCTAGTTGAGAGACGTGTAGAAGAGTGTGTCAGTGAACACAGACGCTGCGGCAGCTCGGCTAGTTGAGAGACGTGTAGAAGAGTGTGTCAGTGAGCACAGACGCTGCGGTCGCTCGGCTAGTTTAGAGACGTGTAGAAGGATGATCTCGACACAGACGCTGCGGCCGCTCGGCTAGTTGAGAGACGGTAGAAGGACGATCTCGACACAGACGCTGCGGCCGCTCGGCTAGTTGAGAGACGTGTAGAAGAGTGTGTCAGTGAACACAAACGCTGCGGCCGCTCGGCTAGTTTAGAGACGTGTAGAAGGACGATCTCGACACAGACGCTGCGGCCGCTCGGCTAGTTGAGAGACGTGTAGAAGAGTGTGTCAGTGAGCACAGACGCTGCGGCCGCTCGGCTAGTTTAGAGATGTGTACAAGGACGATCTCGACTCAGACGCTGCGGCCGCTCGGCTAGTTGAGAGACGTGTATAAGGACGATCTCGACACAGACGCTGCGGTCGCTCGGCTAGTTGAGAGACATGTAGAAGGACGATTTCGACACAGACGCTGCGCCCGCTAGGCTAGTTAAGAGACGTGTAGAAGGACGATCTCGACACAGACGCTGCGCCCGCTCGGCTAGTTGAGAGACGTGTAGAAGGACGATCTCGACACAGACGCTGCGGTCGCTCGGCTAGTTGAGAGACGTGTAGAAGTACGATCTCGACACAGACGCTGCGCCCGCTCGGCTAGTTGAGAGACGTGTAGAAGGACGATCTCGACACAGACGCTGCGGCCGCTCGGCTAGTTGAGAGACGTGTAGAAGAACGATCTCGACACAGACGCTGCGGCCGCTCGGCTAGTTGAGAGACGTGTAGAAGTACGATCTCGACACAGACGCTGCGCCCGCTCGGCTAGTTGAGAGACGTGTAGAAGGACGATCTCGACACAGACGCTGCGCCCGCTCGGCTAGTTGAGAGACGTGTACAAAGACGATCTCGAATTTTCAAGATCGTTACGTAATTTTCGTAGTAATATTTTAGAATCTGTTAAAGAGAAAACAATGTGGAGGTGACGAAGTCGCAAGAAGTGATGCAGAACAGGAGTTGCAGTTTGCAATGACACGTTCTGTCGCCATTAAGTGAATAAGAATCGGACTAAATAACGTAACGCTTTAGTCTGTGATTGGCTCTTTGTAATTTTTCTCCAGTCTGTTTCGTAACGACCTGCTGAACCGCGTATAATAAAGTGTTCAAAATGATGATCCCGACATTCTGTTATTAATGCAAGTATTAAACAATGTCAACAAAAATTGCATGTCTGTGTAAGACCATGTGACGTTTCTATTTATTTACAGATCTAATAATGGCGTCGGCATATGACCATTGTTTTTAAGCAAAAGAAGCTTTTTAAGATACTTCATAAAACATTGTCTGCCACAGATCGCTAAAACAAAAGGCTCTTAATATAATAATAATAATAATAATAATAATAATAATAATAAAATTATTATTATACCTCCTTTTGGTACCCCCGACGTCATTTAGGTGTTAGGCACGATAGGATGGCAAATGAGAGCAGTTGGGCATACAAAGACAGTAACGTGGTCGACTCTTACCGAAGCATGTTATATCAAGTTCCCACTTTAACAGGCCGAGTTTGGCTCAGGGGCTAGAAACGCAACTTGATTGTATGCTGAGTCCGGCAATTAAACTCAGGACAAACGTCTTTACACTTATCAAATTGTTTAAGTGCAGTCATATATACATCTCGTGACCACATCATATTTGTACTTGTATGCACTAACACTTTGATTCAGAAACGAGTGCGTTGAAATTTGGTTTTCCATGTTCTTGATTTTCATTGGACAAATAAATGAAAAAGAAATGTGAATTCATTCATTTATTTTTAAATTGATAAGAGCTGTTTCGTTCATTCAGTTTCATAAGCGCCTGCTTAATCTGAAACCATTTAACTATTTTATTTTTAATTTAGTTATTGATTTAAGACAATAATGAACTTATATTTTATAATTTAAAACATGAAAACTTATAGAATTGAGTGTATAAAATAAGGTGTTACTTATTCTTTGATACTAAAATATTTCTTTAATTAGTTTATTAAACACCCAAGAATTTATTTATTACCCAAGAAGAAAACAAAAATCAAAATTCTATGAACTTGTAACTATTTTTTAAACTATTATAATTATCGATAAATCATTATTGAATTTACTTTGGATTTTATTATTGGCAATTATGTTCTACCCTTACTTAAATTTAACTGGTTTATCTAAGGAACTAATATTGTTTGTACTTACAAAGTCTTCTTTTTGCGTAGGATTTCTCTTCTTTTACTTTTTAGTGCATATTATATATCTTACTTTAAATAAATTTAACTTAACTGAAACAGTATTGTTTATAAAACCTCTTTTGTACTGTTTGCTTTCTTATTTTTGTTCTAGAATTCAACTCATTTTCAAGCACATGTGCGAACATTAAAACCGTATTTTTTAGTGTTTAATTACTAACACAAATCTCTGTTAAAATTATGAACCTGGAATAAGGTTAACTGTATCTTCTGTATGTATACAGAACGTATATCTGTACTGCAACACAGATATAACACTTTCATAAAAAAAGAAGAAAAAAAGGGAAAGAAGAAAATATATTGTACTTTAAATCATATGTGCTTTAGTATTTTAAAACGATAGACAGCGGCTAAGCTCAATAAAACCTTCATGATATTACTTCTCACCGTCACGTATCCTTACATACCCGCACTTTATCAGAAGGGTTAAGTCAACAATAACCATAGCAAACTTTTTCACACAATGTTTTGACTATTGAACAATCTGTGGTCGTCTTCAGGTGTAAGTAAAATTCGTACATTATGGTTACTGTCCGACCTAATCCTTCTGATAATGTGCATGTAACATCATACCACTTATTTTCATAATGCAAACATTATGTTATACTAGTGTGTATAGAATAGGACTATATTAAAATTTTGTAAATGATTGTGAATACATATCTAAAATTTGTTAAATTATTTGTATACGTTTTGCATCTCTTATTAACTGAAATACTTTAGAAAGGGTATTAGATAATATTAAACTAGTGTATAATATAAACAGTAATGGTACCCGCCGTGCAGTTTACGTTAACCTGTTTAGAATACAACCTTATTTTCGTATGTACATAAATTTCCATAACGGTTCAGATTTATTACTTACTGAGCATTATGAACATCAGCTGTCAGCTCACTTGCTTACTAAATATTTTGTTTTAGGCGCAATAACAGCTGTGGAACATAATATTATGTTAATTACTGTATGACTAAAACTTCAGTCTCATGCGTACTACATGTACGCAGTTAGCCTTGTGCAATTATGCAGTCACAGGTCATTGCATTTACAATGTTCTTGTTTGTATGTTGACGTGTTCGCGCAATATAATAGCGAGTCAATCTGTTCAAGAATAATGATATACCTTAACATTGATTGATTCCTACATTCCTCATTGGAAGTAGATTCGCCTAACTTTAACAGTCAGGTCGTTACACGTGTACATAAATTATTGCGCCAATTTTCTGCACCGTTCCTTCATGTATTACGTGTCAACTCTTTTCTTCTTCTCAAGTCTTCGAAAATTTAGATATGAGTTTATTAGTGCAGAAGACTGCGGATAGTGAACTGTGAAGATCGCGGATGGAATTGTAGTCTCTGTGGAACAAAAGCGTCGATTTAAAACTGTTAAATAAAAGTTTTTATTGTTTTCTTTTACTAGTGCCAATTTGAAATTCATACTTCAAAATTACCACAAGACACCCGCTCCAAATTTTTTCGTAGAAGAGTCTGTACAGATTCTTCTCTTTGAATGTTTGACAAAGACTGATCCAGATAGATAATAGGCTACTTCCTTTTCTGAACGTCTCCTTTGATCTCTGTTTTCCCAGTGTCCATCCTAAAGATTTCCCTTTTCTATTCACCCATCAAATATACTCTAAATATCCTAGTCCTGTGTCTTCTTCTTCTTCCTGCGGGTTTACCATCATTTACTCCTGCTAGCCATCTACTTCTATCTACTCTTCTGAAATATCAATTCTACGTACATTAGCATTAGAGTAATATATTTTCTTTTATTTTCCCTGTATTGTAAAATTGTTTAATTTGAAACTGTTTTAGCTCTTACTACTCTAATGTTTATACATATTCGAATGTTTACTGTTCTCCATTCAAAATAATAAGTTGCAGTAAAACACAATAATATTAATGCAATAAAACAAAGAAGACACACAACAATTATATTTAAATTTACGAGTAAGTAAATTTAGTTTTAAAACTTATACTAATTTAATATAGCTATAAAGATATACTTTTTATTATTACTAATGTAAATTTGTTTACGGAATTTGTTAATTATCAAATTGCTTACTTTTAAAACTAAGCAAATAACTTAAACACAATAACTGTTAATATAATTACGATGGTAGTTTAAATCTTTCATTCTCTCTTCAAATTATACACAGACTCTCGAGCTCGCGCACCACACCAGTAAAAAAAATGGATTCAACATTAATTGTATTTTGCTTGCCTGTTATAATCTCTTTTTTGTAACTTCGTTTAGTCAAAGTAAACTTTGTATTAAGCTGAAAGGTAATTAAGAATATATTATCATTATGCAGTAAAATATTAGTACTGCTTGACTATATACAGGCAGGTAAAGAACAACCAAGATGAGTTTGGCCAGGTTTTTTTCTAATTATCTCCTTCAACGAATTTCAATTAAAAATTTACAGATTTCGGTAATTTAGTAATATTTCAGGCAAAATGTGCCAAGTCTCCGCATTAATGTAGTTTACGCTTTACGTAGTTTACGGCTTATGATAAGCAAAATAAATAGCCATTGCATCTCACTAAATCTACGATGATAAAATAAATTGGAACCAAAGTAAGTGTGAAACGAAAACACGAAAGTTTCGTAGCACCATTGTAAACGTATAATTACATTTGCTAAGTATAGGCCTACGGCCCATATAATGTAAATATAAATCTTCTGAACAGTAAGAATATCTTGAAGTACGAAATTGCTGAATTTGATTATGAGCTGGACAGCGCTCGACACACTGTGTTCATAGTATTTAGTACACATTAATGATAGTTAATAGAAGAACCGACAGATAATAGTTAATAGTTTGAATAGACAGGTCCTGCTCATTAATTTTATTGTAGTTATACAAATTATAGAACGGAAAAAAGCCTTTAATCAGGATAAACATTGTTCGTTGTTCCTTCCAAAAGACCGTTGATTGTTTAAATAAGAACAGGCTTTAAGTAAAAATGGAGAAAGGATGTTATCTTGGGAATCTTATTTGCGCTATTTAAATCTTATATAAATTACAGTAAATATATTGTCTGTAAGAACAATATAGAAAATATTTTTACAAATCAAGAAGTACAACGAAGTATTGCCAACACAGTATGCTAGTATAGCTGTTAATAACATTGTTAAAAGACAGAAATAAGCAACATTCTTTAGAATAGAGACAAGACAGTCAAAAAATTATTAAGATTTTGTTACATTAAAGTTTTGACGTTGATTCAGAAACTTAACAGGAGTTGCAAATATACTACTTAATAATTGAAACGGATAGATTGTTTTCTGTTAATTCCAATACTAATTGCACAGGATAGTGGCATACATCTGAGCTGTATAATTTAATAGTCTAATCAATTGTATGCTCCGCGTGGCAGTTGATTTTATAAGTCAGCTGTTTTTTAAAGTACAATAATAACAGTTGTCTCAAATTAATCAACTATTAGTTGCAATAAGCCTACTTATTTTAATACCAGATTTCATTGTAATTTTTATTTCAATAGTTTTAATATAAAAATTATTTTCAGCAAGTGTAACTTATTATTTTTTAAATATTTTCAACTAACATTTACAATTTTGAAATAATAAAACATTGCACATTGAATCAAGAGGAACTTTTCTTTTTAAATTTCTATATTAACTAAACGTAAAAATAAAATTGGATCACCCGGTTTCACTCACAATAGGCAGTAAAAACCAGAAAATAATGAAGCACAGGATAGAATTAATCGTAGTTTTGTAGTACGAAAAAGACACAAATTCAGAAATCTTGCACCAAGGTATTTACAATGCATTAAACATGGTTATTTGATCACAGACCATCCGCAAAAGTTTTGTAACGTAAGGTTAGAACCAATGAAGCCTACAAAATATCAACACTTGCGCAGAAACAGTACCACGCAGGAAAGAGTGTGCAGAAGAACAGATTAGCTATGGACCGGCTATGGTTGAGGTACATAATTCTTTACAGATAAAACAAAATTTAACTAAATCATTGAGATGTATAGATGCTGTAATGAAAGTTTTGTGTCTCCCGTGTACCAGCAGAACGTCCTTTGAGTTATGGCACCGTTACAGTATAGTGTGGGACGTCTTTGTGAAGGCGCACTGAATGTGTCCTGTTCATTGGTCAGGTTATAATATCTAAACTGAACATACACAATGTTCTGCCTCTATATGCTGTCGTTTGGACACACGTTCAACATAATTTACAATAATACCTCTCTACACAGAACAATGCAAGTGAGGAAATTTTAAGTTGGTGAAGCTATAGTCAGAATGGATTAGATAGCATGGGCCACTAATCTTAAACAAACTGAAAACGTTTGGGATTATATGGAAATGTTTACCAGATTAAAGATACATAATTACACGAGATAACATAATATATTTCCAGGAAACCAATAAGCAGTATACTAGAGAGAAACTGAGTAAGTATTTACACCAAGACAAGAATTCATATGTTTTAAGAAGGGACATAGTGTAAGGAATTTGGAATGACAAATTTTGGTGTAATGTAATTAACTAAGTTATAAGTAGTCATTATTATGTACATACACATTCTTTACTTGTTTTACTATATACATTCAAAACCAATACCTTCCTTAAAAAATTTTATTTTTAGCATAAAACATTATTTATGTAAATAATGTAATCATTAGTTAGTTGTTTTTAAATAAAGATATTTGTTTAATACTCGTTTAAGATGTTGAGCAGTACGTAACGATACTTCTCAACAAAGTTGCAAAACAATTGGGTCAGAGTCTTGTTCGAAAATATAAGGGATGAAGTCTAAACTGGTTACAGAGATAACAATTTGAAAAAAATATTCCATTTATTAGTACTGATATGTCGAAAAATACAATTGGATGCTTAGCATCAAAACAGAATTTGTGTCAGGTAGTTTGTGGCAAGTAGTTTGGAAACAAAGTATGAAGAGAAACATAATGGAAATAAAGTAATGGTAGTTCAGTACTGTTGTATAGCAGAAAAAGTTGAATACTTTATAAGCCACATTGAACAAGAATCCAGACTATCGAAATCCATTTTTTAATCTCTATGGCATGCTGTTCTTCCTGACACAGGTATTGAAAGTTAGGCTTGGCAACCTCTTCTTCTACAATAACTGCTTATTCTTTGAAAGGCCGTCTGGAATGTTGAGATCTACATGCTATAGATAAGGTCATAACGTTTTTCAAAGAAGTAAAATTATTATTATTAATTCTTACTAATTCCTTGTACAACCCACTTTACAAAGTTAATTAAAATAAACTAAACCAATACTTTTAGAACGACTTTAGCGATAAATAACTAACACTATTCGTTACAGGTATTTGTCACTTTTCTAAATTAAAATGTTTTTTACCAATTTAAATCCTTGATGTCAATGACTATCAATAAAATGTCTTACTAACAGCGTAGTGGTAGTATACAACAATCTCTTAACAGCCATTAAATTTCAGCCTACGAAGTGGTGATTAAACATTCCTTATTGACAAACTTTATTTTCGCAAAATTCTAAATTGTAATAATGATAAAATTGTAACCTGAAATATGTAAATTTGTAAATACTCCCTTAAAAATATCAAATTACAATTTTAAATTTGTTTAAATTGGTTTTATCTGACGTTTGTTTGAGCATATTTAGAAACGGAACAGTTGTACGGATTCAAGTTAAATACAGAAATTTACTTGAAGTCTACCATCTATATTTACAAAAACTTGAAACGTTTTATTTTTGATTACCTTATTTATGTAAGAAGCTATGTTAGGTTTAACTTACATTTCAAAAAGGAAGACAAATAAAGCAAAATTTTATTGAATTGTACAACGTTGCAGAAATCAGACCCTATAGGGGATCCACAAATATTAAATAAATGATAAAAGGTAAAATAATTTAATGAATCATAATGAAAAAATATATATAAAAGAGAATTAAGAAAGAAAAAAGGAGACTTGTAAACAAGAATAATAAATAAGTGAATAGACTAGACTGACAAAAAAATGACTATGACCCCCACCCCAGAGATAGGCCAGATAAAGACAATAAAATGAGAAAAGAAAAATTAATGATATAAAAGGCACAAACAAATAATAAATGTCTAGTAACAAGTATTAAAATAAAATAAAATATTCTCAGTTAAAGTACATTAACCAGAGTAATAGATATTATATGTTATTAATAACTCAATGATGATAAGTAAATCAAAACATAAAATTCTTAACTGACTAACTATCAATTGTGTATAAAACAATAAAAAACCCAAAAGTGAGAGATAAGTAGGACGTGAAAGTGATTAACAGTGTAAGTATTAAAAGTGAGTAAAAGAAATAAATATTAGGGAATAACCACTATTAACACTAAAGTTCAGTAAAAAAGTGCAAAGTGCAAGTGTAACCCAAAATAGAGGTAAACAACCAGAAGTATAAATCAAAACTCATATAGAAGTGAGAGTGAACAAGTAAATATAAAACACAACATATAGGTAAAGACACCAAAACCAGTGATTAACACTATAGTTTAAGGGTGAAAGGTACCAAAAAACTAAGAGTAACCAGAATATGGTTATTATAGTTAGAATTGATAGTAGAGTAATAGTACAGTTGTATTCAGGATAAAGATCCCATAATGATATTAAGTATGTTATTGTTACAATGTTTAAATAGTAAAAATATCTAGTAAATGTTAAAAGATGGATAGACTACCAATCTAATAGTGTTAAATAAGAATAAACTAAATAATATGAGTGCAAAATAAATAAAACATCCTATATTAATAATAAAATTCAAGGGATGATTATCAAGATAGAATAAATGGTGTGATAATGTTATTCACCAAAATTGTTATTTGTTCAATTAAAAGAGTTAAGTTTATAAGAAGGAATATGGCTGAAAAGTAAACAGACCATAAACCTATGTTTTGTGTTACGTTTTATAAGTAATATTAAGTGATAAACCAGTTATAAGAAATGGCAGTAGATATGAGTAAGGAGATAAAATTTTACAAACATAATAATAATCATTAGAGTAAAGACAGAAAAAGAAATAAGAGAATAACAGACAAGCAATGATTTTGTAAATTAATAAGAACATTCAATTATTGTAAAATAGCCCAAATTAAATCAAAATATAAATAAGTCATAAGTGACACCAAGCAAAACACATGTAAATGAAAGATAATCTTTAATTTGTGTAAAATAAGAAGATATAGCCAATTACTACTTAGGCCTATAAAATGCCTAACTGTAGAAATCCAAATAGACAAATTGAAAGAAATTAACTATTGTATTACAAAAGTCAGGGAAAGTAACTCATTAAGTACAATTTGTGAACCATATTAAGATGCCAGAGTTAGATTAAAAACATAAAATAAGAAAGAACTACTTGTTAATAAACTAGTACTGAGTAGTAATAACCGTCCTTTATTTCAGTATAAATTGTATTATAAAGCTTGTGTACTTTAGCGATGAGCAAAATTGTCTGCTAGCGTTAGACGTCGACAGCACGACGAACTACAAGCGAGGTTCAAATGCCCGCCAGTTGCGTGGGTAATTTGAATTAGTCATCACCGCATAGAACGGCCGCTCAGTTTAACTTGTTTAATTGTTTTCATAAACAATTTGGCGCCACCCGGGAAATAAATTTACTCATTGAAGGACAGGTAAGGTTTACACTCGTGAAGCTATCGGTACTGCTTTTTCGTGCGTTCGCGACGGACCTCGTCAGCGTGAGAAGTTAGGAATAAACATAAAGTAACGATTACAACGTGTGGGGCTAACACACGACAAAACACACTTTTACAGAATACGACAGAGTCTTATCGTTACAATTGTTGTGTTGGTTGCCTGCTTAGTAAGATGTGGATGACAAACATTAATTTTAGGACTGCCTACAGAAAAACAAATTCGTTCTTAAATATATTTAAACATGAAAGTTTTCGTTCTTTGTATATCTGTCGGTTTTTCTCTCTACCCCTCTCTGTCTATCTGTCTCTCTCTCTCTCTCTCTCTCTCTCTCTCTCTCTCTCTCTCTCTCTCTCTCTCTCTCTATCTCTCTCTCTCTCTCACACACACACACACATCCACTTAGAATTTTACGTTTGCTTTGTTGCACAGAGAGTTTTGGTATCGGTTTACAATCTAGGTACTCTGGACCAGCGATAATTATAAATCCCTATTAATTTCTTAAAAAGACACATTTGAAGAGAAACGCTGAATGAGATTACCGATACAGTTGACTCTACAGTTGTAAAAGACACCTGAAACTTGAGTGCATTCTCGCTTGGTTGTTCGTATTCTTCATTGGCGCTTGACTTGAATATACAAAAAAATTCTTTAAAACCAACTAGTTATTCGAAACCTGTATTAACTAGTCTCTTTTTCCAACTAATTATTTGTGTGTTTTTCTTATTTTTTATAGTTCTTCTTCAATACGTCTTTACAAATCACTTTTGTAGTACACCTCAAATTTCAACAAGTGTCTCTAGGAATGTACGTACCACAGTTTGGCAAATACTGCTCTATAAGGATGGCACACGTTTATCTTCTTTGATTCTCCTAGAAATGAAACTTACGCCCCTCCTACAAAATAACTAGAATGGGTTAAAAACTAGTGAAACGCTATCCATTTACGTTCCTAGACTTTCAGAACCAATGTTAAAAATCAGTCGTAAATGAAGAAAAACGAGTACTCACGAGAACAACACACACGCGCGACCACACACACACACACACACACACCAGTATGTGTTATTTTACATTAATTTAAAAAGGGAGCACTAAAACAAATAAATTGCTACACAATTGTTGAGGTAATATTTAAAAATGAATGTGACAAAAATTAGAATGTTTTTATAGAATTATACATTTCTATGACCATATTTTAAGACAATATATTGTTACGACGGTCTACTTGATCGTCGTAGGTACAGTGGAAACAAAATTAAGACACCAATTAAGTCACTAATCACCAGCTTTAATTTTCACAGTTAAACCGTTCGTAATTAACAACACAGTCTCTTACAACAAATCAAATAAAAAAAATAGTTCACACGCAATATTTTTCAACTAATATTAAACACAATTGTATTACAATATACCGCCCGATTATAAATTACAACACTTCACTAAAAACCACTTAAACGCGCACAGTAATATCGCCCGATAATAACTGAAAACTAAACAGCAGGTATGGGCTATTTATAGTCTACTGTGTTCCATAACATGCGTCCTTAACAAGCCATCGAAAATTCTAGAGGACACTTCAGCGCGACCTTCGCAGAAACACGCACCGCTGGGCTAATTGATATGGTTCCAGAACGCACGAGACGTGCCGCATTACGTAATACTGCCTCACATGTCAAGTGTCACGTATGCATTACAGCTGCAGGATCGTTCTCCAATGTAGCAGAACGTTCCGTAATGACATAACACTTTTTCTGCACTACGTAACAATATCTTTTGATCAACATACATGTTTGCTCTGCCTTACACATAGACTTACTACTTCTTCTCTCTCTTTTGACTCTTCCTTTTTTTTATTTTATTTACTTTATTTTGTTTATTCTACAACTTACCCTTCCCTTGTTGTTTTGCTTTCTTCTCTCCGTATAGGTTTTCAAATCTACCTAACGTAACAGAATTATCCTAAATATTGGCTTTTATTTATTAGGCCTACATTTATTTTTTACACTATTTATTTTTTATTTTATTTTCACATTAGAGTTTTTAAAATTATATTTTGTTTGCGTCTTTATGCACATGGTGACGTCCGCCGAAACGATTGTAAAGTCTCAATACTGGGTTATGTCGTTAACTCGTCTTCCCTTAAAAGAATCCATTACTGTCTACATTCGGAATTATTTATTAAAATATTAAGAATGGAGACCACTAATTTTCTTTAAGCTGTTACATTTGGTAGCGTATTTTAATTTAAAAATTCTTACAGTGAATGTTTAAGAAATTCGATTAAATAAATTAATTACGCGCATCCCGAACTTTAGATTTGTTGGACAAAAATTTACACCAGAGGCAATGAAACAAACCAGGTTTTATTCAAACGGACAAATTTCACAAATCAACATTTGACAGTTCCCCCTTGGGAAATATAGTAATCCGTTAACCCGCTTACACTGAATATTGCTTTATAAAGCACAAACTTTTCGGCTGTAAAACAATGCGCTGAGTTTTTGCGGCGCCTCTAGACGTCACAGTCAAGGTAAACAAAGAATGTAAGAGAAGTACGTTGTCATAAGAAAACTCTCTACATGAATTTGTTTATAAGTCAATATTAGTTGATATAATGAGTTCATTAATTGTGTCACTGTAATTCTATTTCGTAGATCAGGTTATAATTGAAGCGTTACAACAGTCGGCACGTATTCAACACAACGCTCAAGTTATTAGCTCGTATTATTTTGATAATGAACTCGGTTTTCTATACAGAATGTTTTAATACATACTTTCACTGAACACCTCATTGATGGAAGACGAAAATGTAAACCATTAATATAAAAATTACAAGTTATATCAATCATCTTAAATTGAGTTGGGCTTGAAAAGCTAGGTAGTAATTTGCCACATCGATTCAATAATCTAGAATTATAGGCGATTTGCCATAAGGGCCAAGCAAATTAGTCGCAAGGGAAGAATTGCCACACCACGACCGCGTAGGAGGATAACAGACCTTGGACTGTTCGTATGTGGTGTTTGCGTTATACTACCGTTATGTGCCGTTCAAAAGAATTATCACCTGATTTAATTTTATATATTACAATAACTGTATCCTGCTAAAACATTCCTTTACGTTTAATGTTAAACATACATTTTTACAGAATAACCATCAAAATCTGATAGCGCTATTGTAATCCACACGAAAATAATTAAATATTTGCATTTCAAACCGCGAAGTATTCGAAAAGGTCACTGTTGTTCCTACGTAAGTTTTGCACTTTGTTTAAAATTGTAACGGTGTTGAATTAAAGTATAAAGATTACTGAAAATATTTTTCAGTGACTTAAACACAAAGTCATAGGCTACTATGTGTATATTCGGAAAAAAAATAGTAATGGGTATGAAATACAGTAACGTAACTAGGATCTGTTGATGGCAACGGAGAGGTAGGGGAGGATAAGACTGTAAGACTAGCTTCAAGCTTGGATCCCAACGGAAATGAGAAATTCAGGATTCTTACTATATAATTTTATAAATATTCGATTATAGTTAATATCTGTACACACACAAAATATTATTTTTCATGCTCAAAAGTCAGTAAAGTTAATTAATTATTTTGTAAATTTTTAAAATTGTATAATTCTTTCAGCGTAACCTAATAAAAACTAAGACTCATTGTTAAACACTTACAGTCTTCAATTTTTTTGGTATATTAAACATTACTTTTGCAGATATGATAACGAATGAAATGTTTACTGCACCAGTATTCTTTTTACCAAATCATAGCAAATGTCCATCATTACTTATGAAACACGTGTCCTCAGAAATTCTACTCTGCGAAAGCAAATGAAACAACTCATACGAGAAGCTTTACTTTATTAATAGTCAACACATACCAGTTTTAAATGTCATTTACCTCTCGGCGCGGTTGTGTTGTGGCAGTTTACTCACGTTCCTCCGTTACGATCTGATCCCTTTCCTGCCTGCTTGAAGGTGTGCCAGTTCAGATATTTTTACAGACACTAAAACGGTGTGCCAAATCACCTTCAAGCCTTAAAAATTGTTTCACAAGTAAATACAGTAATATACATTTTACAGCGTTTAGTTCACAATCGTTTGTAGCTATTCAGTAATTCCTAAATTCAGTAAATCAAGTTAGGCAAAACGTAATCACATGGTCTCATGTCTCTCATTCCTTGTATAATTGCCGCCAGTCAGTGAGTTGTCTCTTATACTAGTGTGTAGCATTGTCTCTCTACACTACTCAGATTGTTCCGTTAATAATGCATAACTTGTCTTTTGCAACATATTACGTAGCTGCACGGACTGGCCCAATATGCCGACAATGCCCCCTATTACCCAAGAGACCGGCCACTGCCGAATCACACCGGCTGGCCAGATCGAGACTTCAGCAGGTACTGCAGTTGTTCTTTGACTACTCCAATACTTGGCAAATTTCCGTAAAAGCCAGATCTATGTTTTGAACTCCACAGGACGCAACAGAAGCCACTTATCCAGACCACGGTCCGCGTTGACCTTTCCATCATCGTTTCAAAGCGTGTTTGCAAATATCCTGGCGTCACGCTTGACTCCAAACTTACCTGGAAACCACACATTACAAAAACCACTACCCAAGCCAGCCAACGGATCCGAGGTCATAGGCTCCTCGGCAGAAACGACTGCTGCTCCAGCCAGACAATCAGCATGATTTACACCACCTGTCTACGCCCCCCCCCCGATACTGCTGACTCCAGCCCATGACCGCCTGAGACCCTATCGCGTCATGGAACAGCGAGCCCTGAGAATCATACTTCGCCGCCCACCAATAACACTTACCAGTAACAGAGTGTTATATGCCCTTAATACCCACTTCCCTGACGTCGACTCCATCCTAATGAAATTAAACAGAAAATGTGCCAAAAACGCGAGCACTCAAGCCTCAATTCAATCCATTGTAGTCTCAATAAACCGCCCTACCAGAAACACAATGCGTCCCACTTTCCTCGACAATCGCCTGCTGGTCCTCGCCAACACGCCCAACAGACAAAGTAGATAAACACAACAACTCTGTGCAATAAATAACCTTCCAGGACATTCCACATAATCCCACCCTACACTTTCTCCCCGCACAGCCGTACCATTGACGCCACTATCATCTACTTTACACCTTACCCAACTCTGGCTGTCCCTCACTTAACACACACAACAACCACACCTACACTCTCTATACCAGGTTCCTCCACTTTCTCTGTCACTGGCCAGCACTGGCGTGTGTCTTCCACTATCTTTAACCAAACTGGCTGAAGAGGGCTAGAAAACACAAAGGAAGGCAAGACCTGCCAGCTGCGCAGAGGCAAGAGCATAGTATCACGTGATGTGGCAGCCAATAAGAGCCAGTCAATCGTTTCGCTTACTGGGTGTCGCAGTGTTACACTCTGTCTCTCTCTGCGCAATGCGCTTTCACTTTTCGCCATTGTATGTGCTCCCTAGTATAGTCTTCAAAACACCCCGAGACTTGTCATACACGACAATCCTCAAACATTACAAACAAATACTTTATTTTACACACAAGTTCAATTTTATTACATCATTTTACTTGTTTGTTCGTCGAGACAATATACATAGGACATAATTACGGACCAAAATTAATAGTTTATATGTCTAGCGGTTTTGGTACGAAATTTACGTACATAAGTGTTGTTCCATAATAGTCACTTTCTACGAAGAGGGCCAACGTATTATTACGCATATGATAATGCAAGTCGTGTCACAACGATGTTTATAGGGCAGATAACCTTGGAGCTCGAACGATCTAGAACTTTCTATGCCTTCCAGTTTCTAGATTATTCTCCACGCAACCGAACGTTCTCGCAAACTTGACACACTATACGGTATTGCGGTGTTTGGGAACGGGCAGCTGAGCAGTAGAGTTGTCACTTGGAATTTAGTGCCTGTGATTTACAGGTATATAATGTAGAGTGATAAACTGTGAATTAAAGTCTGCAAGAATTTGTACAAAGGTTAATTGAAAATTTCGCGGAGCGACAACTGTAGTTTACCGGTAGAATTAAAATTTTAGTGTTTTGAAAGATTCATTATTCATATAAATAGGTCTACCTGTTGATTTCCAAATCCATCTGTCAATTTTTTCATCGTATATCACCTGTTCAAAATTTGCAAGTCGCGCGTGTTTTGAGAAATGGACAAAATCAAACATCGCGCTGTAATTGAATTCTTTGTAAAAAATATCTTGTGTTGTGTGTTGTGTTGTGTTGTGTCTTGTATTGTGTTATCTTGTGTCTTGTGAACAGGGAAAATTACTATACCCCAACGAAATAGTGGATGTGTTAGGACGAGCTGCGCCTTCAAAAACAGTGGTTTGCAAAAGTGCATCAACACAAGACATCATTATGAAAATTTTATTGTTGGAAGACCGATGATTGAGAGCGCATGTCATTGCTGAGAACTTGGATATCTGAAATGAGGGTGTGTATTATATTTTAACTCAAGAACCTACGCGTAAGGTGAGTGCATTTTTGGTTTTTGTACTTTTAGTCGTCCACTGCGGGGATTATATTAAATGCTCGCAAGACCACGTTTAAACTTCCAAACCCGCTGGGAAAGCATTGTTTTTGAAGACACACATTTCCTTCAGATTTACCACTTTGCTGTGAAATTTCAACCTTTTGTAACAAAGAATTCAATTACGGCAAGGTGCCTAACCATTTATTTAAAATACGCGAAACACGTTTCGAACAGCTGGTAGACAATGAATAAATTGACAGTTAGATTTAGAAATTAACAGGGGCTTGCATAAAATATGAATCTCACAATACAGAAAAGCTTAGTTTTACCACTTAGCTATGGGTGTCACTCCGCGAAATTTTCCATTAACCCTTGTAACTAGTGACTTGTATAATTTCTTGTGACAAAGTTAGACGATGTGTATAATTTGTTATATGACTGTGCACTGGACATTCGTAAGTTTAAAGAATTGTTGTAAACGAATGTTTGTTGTTGTGTTTGTTCATTCAAACTATAATTGAAGTTTTGATTAACGAATCCTCTGCTATTTAGTTTTGTTTTATTACATTGTTTTAAAGATAACGATCCGTGCTACTGTCCTAACAGTATTCATTACTAAGGAAAAATCTATGACTTCAATGATGGTGATGAATCGTTGATAAACACTGTAAAAAGCAATGATAAAGTAATTAATTCTAAGTGTCAGGCCTATATGTCTTTTTAAGTGTATATTGGAGAGGATTTTTAAGAGTGTTTTGTTCATATAATATATAATAATAGTGTCGACCAAGTTTTTGATATTCACTTATTACAAATTTGAGTATAATACGTTCAGTTTTATTTTAAATAGAAATAAGTTTAGGTAAAAACAAAAATAGCAAAAACAAAATTCCAAGGAATGAGATTAGTTTGACAACTTATTCTAAAATTTTAAGAACGTATGAGTAATAAAACTGGCGACAAAGATGTTTTGATTTAATAAAAGCGTTTCCTTGTTCAGTCACTCACTCATGTACAGCCAGTAATAAGAATGAACTCCGCTCGACACTAATGTTGTTTATATTCTTGCTTTCCATCACCTTTATTTTAGTTTAGAGAGTTTAAATACTCCTTAAAACGTATACTTCTGCTCAATTTGTGTTTACATGAATATCAATTACATAGACAAAACGTAATGTCAACATCAGAGATCGTAAAATAATCATACGGTTTTAATTAGGAAAAATATTTACCTAATTCATAATAAATTAAACAAATATTTTACAAATAGTGATAACAATATATATTTTTACAAATACAGTATTCGAATGAGTTAGCCTATACAGATAGATGGGTATGCGAATACCGTTATTAATTTCACAGAAATTAATAACGGTACAGTAATAGTCATTTTAACTAACAAAAATATATTCAACAAATTTATTAAAACCGCAGTTAATATACTTCGCAATAATTACAACGCCTAATTATATCATTATACAATATGTTATCAACTCACTGGCTACCCTTTTTGTAGCCTCCTTCTATATAGGCCACCATCAATTCCACTCGTGATTCAGGAGACTTGACAGCACCAAATTAATTCGATATACGTGTATTGGGATTCAGGAAAGTCTCAATACGTCTATGAATATTTTATAAAGAAAAAAATCCATTTTATAATTCGCTTTGTTACGTAATCGCCAGCACTCTTGATGTAGCTAGTTGTTATGTGTGTGTGTTTTTTAACAGCATCATTGAGACAATATGTTGGATAATTACATATTATATATATTGCAAAAATATTAAATACAAATTTTATTAGTTTACCTATTTACCGGGAAATGGAATGATCCAGTGAACCATTGTATAAAGATATCACGAGACAAATATTTGAATGTGCTGTTGTTTACTGACGACTTTGAATCTGCTTTATAAAAATCTGTTTTAAACTTTATCAGATTTGCAAACAATACAATATAAAAATCTCTACTACAGAAACAAAGGCAATGGAATTTTCGGCCAAGGAACCAATAGGAACAAAAATAATAATTAAATGATCAAATTATAGAACAGGTGAACTATTTTAATTATTTGGGAAATGATATTGGCTATGATAAGAATTATGACATTAATGTTAAGTTAGGTAAGTTCTAGACGACCTGTGTAACAACAAATCATATTTTTGGAAACAAGGTAGGCTACGTCAAAATTCAAAATTAAAGTTTTACGAAGTTATGGCGGTCCCTGTACTGTCCAATGGGCGTAAATTATAGACGACAACCAGAAACAAGAACGTAAAATACAGGCCTTGGAAATGGCGTTCTTAAGAGGAGTTAAAAGTTGCTCTATACTTGATTGTATAAATAATAAAACCATAAGAGAAAAATTACAAATTTTAACCTGAATGAAAGTTTAGAAGATTATAAACAACAGTGGAATGTTAGATTCAAGACTGGCCAAACAAATCTGGAAATACAAACCGATAGGACCCTGATGTGTGGGTAGATAAAGGAAGAGATGGCTAGAGAATCTTTGAAGGTAGAAGAGGATACACTTACCTCTGCCGTGATGTGAAGATGATGGTGATTTACTTACTGGCAAAACATAGTAAATTATAAGCTACAACGATACTCAAGAAACGATCTTGTTTAAGGATTTAGAGATTAAATGAAAATCCATAAAGGAAAAGAGATTAGCAATGAATTTAGACAAAGTCGGAACTCTGTTAAATACCTAAATCTGTTTCAGCAATTAAAAACATGACTAAAATGAATTTTCCGCGCTATTGTTTATAATATTATGAAAGAAAGAGCAAAAATTTAAAATAGCAAGAAAACCAAGAAACTAGAAAACTTTTAAAAATGTAAAGTATGGACTTTCTGAATAAAATGATTACATGGATCAAAGGAATTACAAACGAAAAATCGAAGAAGAACTGGGATAATAGATATATTAATAACAAAGTTCCTCAAGTATGTCATTGAATGCAAAACGTCGGAAAATATGAGAACCAAGAAACGAGCATTTCAAACGTTATGAAGTGAATTTGAGCGAGTGTTTCCAACTGACATCACAAAAATGGTTTCGTGTTTCCTTTTAGTACTTATTATTGTTGAATGCGTAAAATTCTAATTTATTATTGGATATGTAAAAAAGAGTTATTAAATTAAAAATGAAATGATAAACAGTTAATTATTTCTGGTCACCTGTGGCCACTAGATTTTGAAATAATGTCGACAAAAAATATACTGACAAGATTCAATTGAAAAGAATGTTAAGTAAATAAGTTATAGCAAGAATCCAAAAAGCATATTCTAATAACGCGGTAAGTGTAGTCTCTAACGAGCAGTGTCGACATTGGACGGACAGTTTTGACGTGTTGATACGTGTATGCAAAAACGCTAACTTCATGAATACGGATTTATAGCTTACCTCAAATTCTCGCTCTGGCCTCTGGTACCAACCGTTGCTGTCGCTCACCTAAACTGCAAATATATTCATTTACAGTGATAGTCAACACTTTTGTCATTTGTGAAATAATGCTTATTTATTGAACTCAATTTGAATAATTGTTGTTATATAATTATTTTATTCATTTTCTTTTAAAAACAATTAATCTCGAGTATGGACTCTTAAAATAATTAAAATCTCAGGGTGGTCAGACTGAATCTAATAATCGACTATGTCTGGATGTAAACAATTTCGTTATTTTTCTTTATAAAAATCGCAAGTTCTTTTAGTCGGCAAGATACACTTTAACTACAGAAATGCACTACTGTAATAATGAGTAGGCGGAGAATAAAAAATATTATTTGTTTGTTTAACATAACACAAAATTTGAACGATTGTTCATTACTTGAAATTGAGGTTAAATAGGGTTCATCGTAACCTTACTTATATGATATTAATTGATTAATGCTTCCTTGAATGCATTACTTACTTCATACAACATTGTTATTAATTAAATTCAGTGACATTTTCATGAGTTATTACCTAAAAGTGGATATAAACAAAGAACAGGTAATTAAAAATCATCTACCACTAGGGTTAACTCGTATGTTATATTGAGTTAAGGTTCTACAATTAAACACAATAATAATCTAAAAATATTAAATGTTATGGTTTAGTGGTACTCTCATTGATTATGCAATGTCTGTTTATAAAATATTACAATTGATTTTAAACTAGAAAGTCCACAGACTTATTATTGTTATTAGTCAACGCTTTAGTTGCGTATTGTTTATGCAATTATTAAAGTCCCTTTTCGTATAGAAATAGGGTTATATTTTATTTAACTTGGATAAATCAATTTCACTAGTAGCGTTCTTTATTTGGTTAATTACTTTTTTATACAATATAATAACCATTGGCACTGATACTTGCGTGTATCGTTGACTCGAAGTATCGCTACCACAAAACTTTTTAATTTTCAAAAATTAAAAACACTTGAATTAATATTTATTAATTCTTTTCACACACTGCCTATACGCATGTACTCCTTTAAAGAACACTGTCAAAATAAACTTCACTGTCCCTTTTGTCCAACCTAACCTCAACTCGGAGTTTCGAAGTTAGTATTCGTTATCAGCTGTCGGCTATCAATTCAATGTTTTGACGGTCACTCTGGCCACGTGGAGTCTGCCTCGATTGCTGGTGATGAACTGATGTTATTACGTGTGTCGGGATTCGGCACTTCGTACTTTTTAATGAACTCTGATTGGCTAATTGTCTTTATTTCGTGTACTCTCGGCGAAGTTCGTCAAAATAGACGCGCAAGTAAGCGTCACTACGCTGGAGTGGAGAGTATGATTTTTTGGTCACAAAGGCACGCGTACGGACTTGCAAATTATTAGTTTTTCTTATAAATCATAAATTTATTTATAAATGCACACATAACATTTTTATAACTACCATTTTTTCTATCTTTTGATTGCGAGTATTTTGCATACCCTTATCATGTAGTTCTGATATGGGGTTGATAAAAACACACTTCGTATAAACTAATAATATCTCTTGTGTTACATAATACATTATGTACATTGTTTTTATTCACTGTGTTTATGGTGATAACTTATTAGTATTGTATTATGAACTTTTCACACATGGTTGTTTACTTGCAGTTATGAATTATTCATTTTCCTAGGGTCAAACTCTAGGACTATTATCTCTTTAATTATTTATTAATTAATTCATAATATTAGTGGTTGATAATACCACTTTGTTATGGCATATGCATAATGCACTGGGCATTACCACTTCTGATAGTGTCAGTTTTATCTGTTGCTGGTTTTTATTACTTTAATTATAGTCTCTTTGATGAGTTTTTAGTACTCTTAAATGTTACATTTTTCGTTAGTTGTAATTCTTTCACATTTATCTCATTATTGTATTTTTATTTCTTATCAGTGTTCTGATAACACTGTTAGTACTGGTCAGTGGTTAATTCTGCCTTTATATTGACAATTACATTGGTTTGAAGTTACTCAGACTTCTTGCATCTAGTTGTTACTAGTGTTTACTTATTATTTGTTTTAGTTTTATCAATTAAGTGGATCTAATCCTTGAATTGTCTCATCTAAGCGTTATTCTGCTTTATTCATTGTTATAGGTTGAGTTCCTATTCTTTTATTACAAGTTTAAGTGATATTTTTGCTGTCTCAGGTAACCATTCTATGTGATGCATATGGTTATATTAAATTACATTTATTCAGCATTTATGTTTCTTTAAGATATTATCTTCTGTACATTGAATGTACCTTATAGTACCTAGTTATGTTACACTACAAAACATTTTGGTTTAACATCACTTTAGTCATAGTTTTCTACTGTTTTATTGAAAACTTGTTGGCCAGATTAGGTTATGTTCTAATTTGGTCTCTCAACAATGGTTGAGCGTCAGTTTCAATTTTCTACATAATGCTTGTTTTATTTATTCTTATCTAACACTGTTATATTATTGTTTATAGCTAGATTATAATTCGGTTATTCTCACAATCTTTATTATTGATAATTAGTGGTCATTGACAATTTTAATTCCACTTTACAACTTTTTATTAGTACTTTCGACATTGCCCCTTTGTAATGTTTATACATCAATTAGTTATGCAATTACAATACTGGTATTCATTCTCCTTATTAAATTCTGTTTTCAATAGTTAATCTTATTGAGTTCTGTTTGTATTGTACTGCTATTAAATGTATTTGATTAAGAAGTTTTTCAGTGTCACAAGTCAACGCTTAGGGATTTAAATCTTGTTGGTTGTCTCACTTTTACTTTCTTTTTCAACAATAATACTTTTATTTTCATATACTAATTTGTTCTCATTGATATTATCTCCCTTTGGCGTTTGACTTGATCAGGTTTTCTCCTTATTTGCATTGATTCCTTCCTCACTCTTAGCAAGTTTTTTCTTGGTGTTGTTGTCATTGGTTTCCTTGTCACAGTTTGATCTATTGGGTAATTAGGTACGTTGTCTTGTCGTTAGTCTTGTCTCCTTTTCTTCAGTTGTACATTTACTTGTAAATCATTGTTTATTTTATTCCCCTATTTTGGTTATAATACCTTCTCTGTTCTTTATTGTAGGTTCAACTTTTGTAGATAAATTCATTTATAGTGGCTTTTAATCCATCTGTGATACGTTGGTGTTGGGTGTGTTATGTGTACCATTACAATATGTAATAAATAAGCAGGTCTGAGATTGAAAGCTGACTTGATGTTAAAAATACTGCATGTAGAGATGCAGGAACCGACCTGCACGATCACGCGATTGTCGCTGAGAGTGTGTACAGTAGTAAATAATGTGTGTGCGTGAGGCCGGTTCAAGCCTGAAAGTTTGCAATCTCACCCCAAATAGATGTTAAATTATAGTTTTTAATAAATTATAAGAAAACCACAAATGGTAGAAAAATTGCAAAGGCTTCTAAATACGTATAAAAATAATACACATGTGCAGTGCGAAAACGGCTATGTTAAGGAAAGTTTAAGGAACGAATGAAGGGTATGATTAAGGAAATGTAAAATTCCAGATTGAAGAATGGCATAAAAAAGTTAAGATTCAGAATATCTACCATTGTTCAAGAAAGCCAACTCATTTAGGAAGTTCTACACATAAAATAAATAGGTCAGTGGAACTAGTTTAAAGGAGAACAATATAGTTGTTAAAGCGGAGCTACGACTAACTTGTTCAGCAACACCTGTAAAGGGGAGGGGAAACGTTACTTGCTCAACCCTCCAACTAAGAGTGAATTGAGACAATTACTATCCATTATTATTGTTTGTATTGTATGAATAAATATAGAAATAAATAATATGAAATATAAAATACGATGTGTCTAAGGATAAGAAAAAAATTTAATAAATAAATTTATTAAATTTTTTACCAAGCAGAGGAATAATGCGACAGTACAATCATATGCTGTACTGTGCATGTAATAGATTATATAAATATTTAAATTAAATTAATAAATATGTAATAAATAAGCAGGTCTGAGATTGAAAGCTGAGTTGATTTTAAAAATACTGCATGTAGATGTAGTAACCGACCTGCGCGATCACGCGATTGTCGCTGAGAGTGTGTACAGTAGTAAATAAAGTGTGTGCGTGAGGCCGATTCAAGCCTGAAAGTTTGCAATCTCACCCCAAATAGATGTTAAATTATAGTTTTTATTTAATTATAAGAAAACCATAAATGGTAGAAAAATTGCAAAGACTTCTAAATACGTATAAAAATAATACACATGTGCAGTGCGAAAGCGGCGTGAATAGGACGTGCAGTGCGAATTAAGTGCGATTTTAAGAGCGTAGTAATTACACGAATTATGTGATTACTATGGTAATTACATTGAACATGTGTAATTAAATCGGCCACCGTTAGAGCACATTGTAATCCACATTAAACATTGCAATTGGCAGAAATGTGCGAAAATATGGAATTGGACGATAGTGGGGGAACTGACGCCACAAAGCAATTCCTGACATGCTGAATTCTGTCCCAACAGGTGCGGTAAGATGCTCAAATATAAATAAGGGCACGAATGAAGCCAAATTACTCTCAATCAGTCTTCAGTAGCGGCGGGACGCTATGTCCGTTAACGACGCGAAATTACTCTCAATCAGTCTTCAGAAGCGGCGGGACGCTATGCCCAGTATCAAGGCGATTTTTAAATTTTGTTAATTGAACTGTAAAGTTGATGGACGATGTGTTCATCTAAGTATCAAACAGTAACTCTTGGCTTGATTACTAATACGATTATAGAACATATTCTACGATGTCTACACCCACAAAAACCGTCATCACTCAAGACAAGCAACAAGGTTACATCAGGCAGAGAAAAGCTATGCAGAACAATGGAGGCGTCTACTAGAACAACAGCAGCAGGTGCAAAGCAACATATCACTCTACACTACAGCAACCAGATGGGACCATAAGGAACGAATAACTGGAGGACGACAAGTGGAACCGAGGAATGGGCAGGGAACTCCATCAGAAGAGGATCTACGGATCAACGGAGGACATGGGTATGAGCTACAAGACCAAGGTGACAAATAATCAATTTATAAATTTTATGTGACAGACTAGAGACATTTAAAAGACACTTTGAAATTTATAAAAATAAATAAGAGATGTAAAATGTAGATATAGAGATTCAGAGAATCCAATTTAAATTTAATAAATATTTTCTTTGAGGATTAACAATTAATTTAGTAAATTTAAATTTTATTGAATGTTTGTAAAGCTATCAATGAGTAATATGTATACAATGCATAAAGTAACGTAGTAAAAGTTATATAAAGAAAATAAAACAAAACTCTAGTAAAGCACACAAATCAGACTGAGCAGTCGAAATTTTAATATTAACAAATAAAGACTTATAATATAATTTTGTTAGTGTAGGATATAAGATTTATTTGTGATAAATGTACTGCAACAATTGAACGTTAAGCAAACAAGAATAAAGGTTTATGACGAAGTAAATGAGATTATAAAATTGCTTTTGTTTTTTTGAATAAATTGATGAAAACTTGTTAAAATTCAATCAATGACTACTCTTATTGCTATTACACCCAAACCCCAGTAATTAATACACGTTATCAGTTATGTTGTATGAATTTTAGCACTCCACAAATGAAATTACATTAAATTATCAATTTGTGTTGTTGTATAAAATTGTCTCTCAAAAGCGTGGGGCTACACAATTTAAATTATATTTAAATTTGTACACAATTTGTATTGTTATAAAATTGTCGCCCGTTACGTGTGGCTCGACACGCCTATATTTAATAAATAAATGTATGCTCTATGGCTAAACGTGTGCATAGGATTTTATGTATAATAATTGATGTTTATGTATGAATATTTTTGTATGTTGTTTTTTTTGTTGTGTTGAATGACACAACTGGCGCCGCCCACCAATACCAGTGATTGTATATGATAACAGGTGTAAGTGTAATAAGAGTAATAATAATAACCACTGATGAAATAAACAAATAAATCAGTAAAAGTAGCGAACGGTTGTACAATAATTTTTAAATATAATAAATATAACATTCAACATGGCAATTTGGCGAAGTTTAAGGATGGAAGAGGCACTTCAAGCTATGATGCAAGCCACATTTGGCGAAGTAGAGGACAAACAAACAGAAAAAATAAAAGAAAATAATAATAGAACACAAATAGAAGAGTTAACAGAATTTTTTAGAAAACAAGCAGAAAAATTAAGAGAAGAAAGAAAAGCAAAATTAGAACCAGATATCGTAAATAAGACTACACAATTTATACCTACGGATATCGATACTAATACGCATATAAACGCACGCAAATGTAATGTTAAAACAGCACTTGATAAACAAGCTATTAAAATCAAAAATGAACTTGAAGGAATGTTAATAATTAATGATTATAATTCTAGTGAGATAACTAACACTAGGGAAGAACATAACGTAGGATATAAACAATCATACCTTATTGATAGGAATATCCAATTCGCAGTGCAATCTCGCAGTAGGAAAACAATACGTGTAACACACTTAAAACACCACATTTACGACTAGAACACGCACGGTAAGTATCTAGCGAGCGTAAAATATAGTAACAATAATTGTAATTAAGTAATTAATAGACGTAATAGACAGTAATTAATACACGTTATCACTAATGGTGTATGAATTTTAGCACTCCACAAATGAAATTACATTAAATTATCAATTTGTGTTGTATAAAATTGTCTCCCAAAAGCGTGGGGCTACACAATTTAAATTACATTTAAATTTTCTACACAATTTTTATTGTTATAATATATATATAATATTTATAATCATTTTATCTCAAGATATTTTCTCCTTATTTCGAACAGGTTTCCCAAACATAACCAACATGACACTAATAAAACACATACCACACAAAGGCACCATAATGAACAATTGGGAAAATTTACAAATATACAAACATAAAATACAAAACAAACTAATACCTGAACAAATATAAATCAATACAAAACATGACACAATATTCAAAGCACTCAACATCGAAAATACACAAAGTACTAACACATACACCACAATCACACAAAATAAAACGAATTTAAAGTACCAGAAGCCAACAGGAAGCCACAATAATAACCAACCAACACATATGTACTTCACCAGACACCAAATCCGGAAGGCTGAGGATGGGTACAAAATGGTACCCGAAACATGTTCCAAATAAGGAGAAAATATCTTGAGGTAAAGTGATTAAAAATATTAAACATATACACATCAAGAAACAGACTGTAGCAAAAAGTGTTTGAATATATATATATATATATATATATATATTTATCTATCTCTCTTTCTCTCTGTCTCCACCTCTTTCCCTTTCTCTCTGTTACATGTATATGATTGACCAATCAAAACATACAAGTCATAGCCTAAGAACCAGGGTCAAGTGAAGGCCAAAACAACACCCCACAAAAAAATAAATTGTCAGAAAGAGACACTATACTAGTGAGCATGGAGAGAGAAGATCAACCCTGCGATAAACTCGACACAGTAAAATCCAAATCAACAATACACACATTAGCGTTACTTATTATTTTATTAGAATGTTTCCCATACATCATTTTATTTCTTTGCTAATCAGTGTCTTCGCGTGACTCCCGTTTTAATGTATCTTGAAGTGGCAAATAATTTGAGAAATCCTATGTGACTCACTTCATAATATATGCTAGAAATAGTACTATAACGATATGTGTGTAATGTATTCGAAGATATTGAGGAAATTTGCAGAACATTGATCAAATTCTGTTTTAAGTTGTGACTTTGAATGCAATCTGTGAACGTATTTCCTGCCACAGTCAAATCATTTCCAATCTATTTTATTATGCATTGGATTTCTATGAGTCTATATTATCTCTTTCTTTTAACTTTGATTTAGTAAAACGTAATGACTTTAGTGTTGTTTATTGTTTATTACGCATTGTTTATAATGGATTATTGTATTCACGACATATTTATAACGAAATTTATAATATGTTATAATTTCGTTCAATAATTCAATATTACAACTTTGTAATTGTCTTTAATTAATAAGAAATGTATGGTAATATGTAAAATGTAGTGGAAAAATACCAGATAAAGATGGCATGTACACACCCAAGACTGGCGCCTGTTGTCTACCACAAAGTTCTATAAAACGTACTAGCAGGTACTTTTGACAAGGAAAGCCATAAAAATCGTATTGTTAGAAAATTTTATAAAAACACGTACGAAAACCATTAAAATAAAGTAAACGTACTTGCTGTAACAATACCTAGCGGAAGATGTGCAAGCGAGAAACTTAGACAGAGAACGAAATTAAGCGTCTCCTTTTAAAAAAAAAAAGTCAGTTTAACTCAGCCCGCACATTCAAACCAATTAGGAGTAGCGGCAGTAGTTGGAGGGAAAATTTAGAGTTTGCTATTGGGGAATATCCAATATTTTAAACATCGCGGTATATTCTTACCAATGAAGAAATTGTACAGTCGAGCGTTGGAAAGGGAAGAAAGATTTTCTTATAAATTCTCGAACGAAAAGTTAGTCAGTCAGTCAGTCAAAATCATTTTCAGCAATTTTAAGCGGTCTTCACGTCAGTTGTTTGTGAATTAGTTCTATCAGTTTTATTTAGTCATTCAATCAGTTACAAGTTTCGTTCACGTCAGCTAGACCGTTATTACATTCAAGTCAATCTTTCTTCAACTTCTCGAGTTTACAGTTTTTCTAAGTTTAAATTAGTTACGTCAATTACAAAATCAAGTACAGCTAACAATAATATCCGAGTGATGCGACTCAATCATTCTGATATAAAAGTATCTTTATTAAGAAATCATATCGCGTTACATATGATAAAAGAAGTATTTATAAATCAAATTGTATTAAATTTTATATGTGCATGTGACTTGTGCGGTTATCATATTAATATTGTAAACCAACTCGTCCACAAAAGTGAAAGTGAGTGTAGTGTCAGCGTCACCAGGAACTCGCCACGGGATCCATCGTCAGAGACAATCACAACACTACTCACCAGAAGACATCAGGGACACCACCACCGACATTAATTTGGAATTCAACAACCAAGTAACATATAAACTGTCATAATTAAAATTGTTAACTAAAGGTAACTCAATTCAGTGCTCTGAAAGAACTCACTAAACAAAGGATAATTCCATTTATTAATATTCAATTTTGCATAAATTTGCAAGTGACCTTATTAAACAAATAATTGTAATCATATATCTGTGTATTGTATAATTATTTATAATATTACCCTGAGACAAGAGAAAATATATACCTATTGGACTGACACCAATTATAAGTAAATGCATAAAATATTATTGTATGACACCAACATGAATAACTAACTTAATTTGAACACATCTTTAATAAATACAATTAAATTATTATTAACGATTGTCACTCATTGAAATATGAATCTCAAAAGTCAATGCAGCGATATTATCGAGTTCTTGATAATTACTTATTGAATCTGATTGGGGTAAGATAAATATAAATTGGTGTAATCCTGGGGTAATATTGTTAGCACCTTCAATGCGGGCCTATATAGTATACAAAATAATATATTATTAGCGCTCATCCATATTAATTGGTGTTAACAATAATATTACAACCCAAGGTAATATATTATTCATGGAGTGTTGTTTGACATTTGTGTAATTATTAGTCTGGATTTTCTGCTCATTTTATTGTTGAATTGATTTTAATCTCAAACTTTGCTAACCATGTAACAATTGCTTTATCGATTTACATTTTTCCTGCGGTCCTCGAGTACCTACAAAATAGCGTCATACCTAGTAATTAGTATTCTATATATATTTTTTAAACTGACTTTATATAATTCCAGCAATAAGAGTTTCTCTGCGTAATTTAATTTTTTTATATTTTACAATTACTATAGTCTCAAAAACGCTAAAATTTATTGTGAAATCGGAAAGTTTTCCTAGAAATCAAATGAATGATAGTAACATCCTCATTTATTTTAATAAATAATTTAGTCAAAAATTTTTTTATTAATTCAGTAATGCTAATTGAAATTTTTCCATTATTCATCAAAAAAATTAATTAAATTACTAACTTGTTCTAGCTCATAATTCACAGAATGTAATTACTTTGTCAAGTAACCTAGTATTTCTAGGACACAACACTTTTATCATGTTATGATTGTAGAATACTCACTCAGCAGCTTCAGGATTCCTGGCTATCAATTACAAATAGGTTGAGGGCTTCAAGTTCCTCCTTTATATGCATTACCTTATAGAGACTATTTCTTTGTTTCCGCTTTGGTTTATTTGATTTCTTTTGGACATCCTCGTTGTGCGTTGTGATGTTTCGCCCTTCTTCTTGAAATATGGAGATTGGTGCTGGATATATTCTGAGGCCACTAGGTCATTCCACTGATCGACTGGAATTTATATAATCCAATAATCTCATTTTAGGCCTTGTTTTAACGTTTTCATTTTTCATACAATTCTGTAATCGTGTAGTTAATATGATCAATTAATGTCCCAGCAATCGATATTTTTATCTCATGAGGCTTTTTGATATTCATTTTTCTCATGTAACCTTTAAACTAATTATCGCTACTAAATCTTTATTTCAAGGAAACGATCTGTGCCCTCGTACAACACCTTGTTTTGAAACTGTATAATTATCCCTTGACTCCCTTTCGAATAGTCAATGATTCAAAACGATACAGAATGTCATTCAATACGAACAACAAACTGAATTTTTCTTGTCGAATTTTTAATATTTCTTGAGATAATATCGTTTTCTTCCACAAAAGCTATTTGTGCAGAAAGAAACTATCATAGACTATATTATAGTACGTTCTCTCATAGACTTAATGTCTTATATAAATATGCAGCACATTAAAATTCAGCTATCCAAAAAGCTTGGTAATATCTAGTGACTGCAAGAAGACGTTTTAAAGGTACAAAGTTTTTAAACAAACAAAAATTGTGTTTAACCTGACATTCTGACTGAAGTTGAAACAAGGAGTAGAAATATTGTTGTACATTGGTCCTTGCCACATAAAAGTTTCCAAGAGGAATCGACTCTGGGCTGTAGAAAATGCATGCCTACGACATCATAACGTGCATACCAAACATAAACTAAAATGCTTGTTACGGCAACAGCGAAAATGGTTATGTACAAAATACTGACTAAGATGAACCAAGTCTGACTTGAGTATTCGTATTGGCCATAGTTATGGCTAGTATATATTATCCACTGTAGTTTTGTGAAAGTGCTATCAGTCAATAAAATGCAGTTGGCAGGAGGTTTTTGTACCCTTTGCAAACCTGTTTGGTTTCAGTCACACTTTTTAATTTTATCTAAAATCCACCAGTACTAGCGACTATCAGTGCTCAATGGATTACGTCGTCGCCGTCTGGAGTAACTGAGAGTTTAATCAAACTTGTTTGCTAACTAACGCCGACAATCAAATTAACGCAGTCAACACAACATACGAACGTACATATATTTAGATGGAGATTAATTATTACTAACAAGTCAGTTCAAAACTTTCTAGTACACTTTCCCTTTCTACTATACATGTTTTTCTATCTAATTTGCCATTACTGTAAAGCTGTTAGTTTGAGAAAAATACAATTAAATTTACTGTTTTCAAGACATAAACTATTAAAAATGTTTGGTCATTTAAAAAACTAATTATAGAAAAATGTTTGGTCAAAACGCAAAATACTTAACAAAACGTAAAAACAATTTACACGTTTATTATTCTAAAAAATAACAGTTCTGATAATATTAGTCAAGATGACAGCCGGTATATAGTCCAGATGAGAGGAAGATAGAACTAATAGCCTCGTGAAGGCATCTTGGTCTTATGCTCGATAAGGCTCAAGGGTATAGGAAAATATGTTATAATGCAATTACTGAATGAAAGACTAAAAGCGTTTTAATGATAACGAGTTCATAGGGAAAATAAAATAAAAGGGATCTGGAATCTGTGTGACTTATTTGCTCAGACGAGATTGCCACAGACTAGAGTAGTGGTTCTCAACCTCTTTAAGTCTGGGCCCCACCTTGAAAAATATTACACTGCATGGTCTCATAAGCATGGACGGCTGGAGAATTACTTGTAGGGGTGTGCACCAGTTTATGATCATATTTTTGCCAACATCGGGTACTTTAACCACTCTTTTACGCGTAAACAAATTATACATACTAAATTTTATAAAAGTAAATAAGCAATTCAAAAGACTAATTTACTTTTAGTCAATTAAAATCAAAACCTTTTTTTACTCAACGAACTAAAGTGATAGTTGGCTGGGGTATGTTGGGTTTAAGGGTAGTTATCTTAAGTCGTAAATATGAGTGCGCGTCATGTATTTCTGTACTTGCTTTCTACTTAAGTCAGAGATGAAAATCCCTTTTCACTCAATGTTAGGTAGAAAACGCCTCAGATATGAGCAATTCTAAACCTCATTCGAAATTTTACAATACTCACACCTTAAAGATATCCAAAAAGTCTTAATCTAAAAATTTAGTTTTAATGCCGGAATCACAGCTGACATCACACAGTTTTTCTCTTACTTTTACTGACAACATGTTTGAACTTCCAAAATATAAGGAAAAAGGTCTCGAATCAAATTGAATTCCGTGTAACGTTTTGGAAAGTAACTTTCAGTCTGACGAGAGCAGAGAGATGAGATAATACAGATCCGCAAAACTCCCCTAGGCAAGGAAAGGTCATTCTCATTTACAAAAGGTTCTAACGTCTGGTAAGCAGAAACGTTGCTACTTTTTATGTAGTCTATTATTTATTTTACGTCGGAGAATATTCGCGCATAGATAAAGCACAAACGCTTGATTCAACATCACTCCCGGGAACAAAGAGTTTCACTTACCTCTGCTTTTCTTTCAATGTCCCCAATTTTAACCACGTATCTATGATGCGAACAAGAGAAGAATTCACACAACATCGAACAAATGTAACACTCGGTACAACTAACTTACTAATGTATTATCGGTGCACTTTCCATATTAACGATCGGCAGATGAAACATTAGAAAATAACTTTTATTGTTTACGCGCTCACAAGACTTGAAAGACTAGTTCCAGTGTACTAGCGGTTGTGATGTCGACAACGAAAAATCGTTATTGAATCCCAAAATTTCATTTGTTATTAAAGAAAAACTGTGATTGTTACGCAGTGACTTTGTGTGAGATCCGACATCGAGCACGAATGCTGTAGCGCACGTTAACGAGGAGAAAGCCCAATTCCAGTAAACTCTTGAAACCACCGCAATTCATTTGTTTATAGGCGCCAAGCATTCTCGATAGCAATGTGAAATGTTGACAGTTAACTCTCTCCGGCAACAAAATACGTACACGCAGGCTGGCGGAAGTACCAAGAGCCGCCTGAAGTCGACAGAAAGTTGTCACGCATATAATTAAGAACTCATTGCTGCGACCGGAACGACAGACATCCGATTACTTGAGTTGAACATCAGAGACGCTGGTAAAAATCAATGGTAGAGCGCAAATAACAAAAATGTAGAGTTTAGATTAGGTACAAAACGGGTTATTACTTAATTCTTAAAACAATGTATCTTATTATATTATGTAGTGGTTTTCTAAGACACAGTAAATAAATCTTTGAGCCCGACGTCGTGACCTAACAAATGTCCCATCGGTACCCAGGAGTGGGTACCGAAACAGGCTTAGCAAAGCCTATCCATTGTAAATGGAAAGGTAGTACAACATGAACCAATCAGTAATGCACTGAATCCAAAATAAATGTTCATTACAAATAATAAACGTGTACCATCTCTGTAAATACTTAAAGGGGTGTGTAACGCTGATTTTACGACGTTGTTATTGACTAATATACAGTTTGTAGAGTAGTGGCTACCAAAATGCACAACGAAAGGTATAGTGAAAAGTTGACGGCGGCTGGTAGCTCAGTGGTAGGGAGTCCGCTTTCTTTGTTGTTCATTAGTCATTTGTGCTGTGTGTCCAGCTATAGTCAAGACAAGCCCAAACGCATGTCTACTACTGTTCGGTAATACAAGGGTCTGGCTGAGGTAGACGAACAGTAGCAAGGCGACATCTAACATGTGAACGCTCACATCTCTGCCCACACTGCAGGTTTTTAATGCGTGTCGTTAAGTGCAGGTTGATTTGTCTCTGGCGGCGACCGTATGTGGTGTAAGCTGTAACACGGTTTGAGAGGGCCACAGGCCACATGCTTGAGAACAGACGACGACAATAATGATGAAGATAATTATTTTGATTATGATCATAACGATGACAGTAAATAGTTTTCTAAACATGACTTAAATCTGCCAGCTGATCACCAAACATGAATCGGTCTTTGTACATGATCACCTTAAATCATGGACCATAGAGCCGAACAATTGTGTAGCCTAGACTTTACTACTTACGCTTGTTTGAAGGGACGTCATCTAGTCAGTCAGTATTGTGGTATAAAGTTGGAACACATGGATATCACATTCTTAATATTCAAAATAATATTTATCTCTCACAAATATTTACCAATACAAGGAGAAATATTTTGTAAAACATTAGTTTTATTTTCTTTTCCCAATTTGATGAATCATCTCCTATTTATCACATTCCAATGCGTTTGACATTTTTAAGCAGTAACTCAAAAGACGTGACATTGTAGCAAAGCAATAAATTTCTTAGGCAGAAGATAGATAACTTGCTTATCTTCTTACAGAATATCTGAAAATACCAATTTACAAATCTAATGTAATTCCGAATTAGTAAATAACTGTATGTCTTTTCAAAGTCTTAATGCTAAACAAATTCTATACAGTGGTTGTCAGAATAGTCAGATGACAATCAAAACAAACAATTATTATTTTGTTTCAAATCTGGAGTTAGGCAGAAAAGCTCAAAAGTGATTATCGGAAGTATTGCAAATAGCGAAGTACAACAAATGATTCCTAAATTTGTGGAGTTTTACTTTAATAACCAACAAAGTATGAAGCGATGCAATATTTCAGTAATGAATTTCGCAAAGGATGTAACGAAAAACACCAAACTTCTTAGTTCACTGTTTTTCATACTTTCAGAAAGAGTTAATGTCTGGCCTATACATAGCACCAATGCATGAAGAGCATGAAGAACAAAGTTATTAATTCTGAAAGTACGGATTAACGACACACTGTATACCCAGGAAGCAACATCGGTGTAGTACTAACAAATATACATGAGATCCTATGTGAAGTAAATTTCGATGAAATGGAAAATAATGGAAAATTCGGATTCAACAGCATATGACAATTACTAATCATTCGGAAAGAAGAGAATAATAAAGTCACGTACAAAGAAGGCTGCATTTAAGTGAGGCAACAGGGGGTACTCACATTCAGGCAACGTCTAAGGACTATGCTTCCTGTATATTTTAGTTCAAAATAAAATCTTTATAACAAACAGAATAAATCTCTTTTTGCCCGCTCTTATTTGGTACAGCAGATAAAAAAGGTTATTTACTTATAAGATATATAACAAACATAATATGATACAGATTTTAGAAAATCTAGTAAGTAAAAAACTTAATTCTGTATATTTATATATATCCATCGTACGTTTGTGAGAACCAATACTTCAAGTTTTGTTTTATTTATGGCAGATGCAGTGATCGATAGGGATTATTTAGTGAGCAACGTAAACAAGAAGATACAATACCAGAAGCTTGGAAAACTGCGTCAGCAATTCCCTGTAGTCCTCCAGTTCTGACGTCACGCGTTATCCCTAGATTACAGGATACGTACTGTCTTGATCGGTTCCGTATGTCACTGATCCAAGTAGTATAGTCATTCAACAAACGCTGTGTTTAATCGAGAGAGAGAGAGAGAGAGAGAGAGAGAGAGAGAGAGAGAGAGAGAGAGAGAGAGAGAGAGAGAGAGAGAGAGAGAGAGAGAGAGAGAGAGAGAGCAGACAGACAGACAGACAGACAGACAGACAGACAGACAGATATGAGACAGAGATAGACAGACAGACAGACAGAGACGGAGACAGACAGACAAACAGAGACAGAGACAGATAGACAACAGACAGACATACAGACAGGCAGGAAGATGGACAGGTATAGGCCTACAGACAGAAAAACAGGTAGACACACTAACAGGCTGAGAGATATACACACAAATAAACAGCAGGAAAACTTTCGGGGGTTTTATATTGTACCAAAGTCAGTAGAATTTTACAACTTCAACTGCTAACTAAAAATTTAGAATGTGGTCTAACTTATAAATGGTAGATATTTCTTATTAAGCAATAATAAAAACAATTTATGAATTATAAATTAGTCGTTATAGTCTTTTCAGTGGTTTAAAAGTTGAAAGCTTTATAAGCGTTATTTTTCTCTGAAGTTGTACAACTCGTTTTGATTTAAACATCGGTTATCAACAACTAAATTGTTTTAAAACTGTTGATACTTATTGATTTATAAACTGTTTTAACATATATTTTGTCTGGATTTAGTAGAAATAGAAATATAAAACGTCATACTACATATCCATCATAAACTGGCATCAGAACCAGTGCTTCAAGTTTTGTTTTATTTATACCAGATGCAGTGATTTATAGGAATCAAATCGTAAACAAGAAAATGCAAAACTAGGAATTTGAAAAATTGCGTCAATAATTCCCTGCAGTGTTTGAGCTGTGACGTCATATGTTATCTCAATATCTTTGCTACTTTGCAGAATATGTACTGTGTCTTGATCGGTTCTACTGTCACTCATCCAAGTAGTATAACCACTGAGTAATCGCAGTGTTTAATCAAGATCGAGAGAGAGACAGACATACGGTCAAAGAAACTGGTAGACAGACTGACAAAGGCTGAGATATAGGAAGACAACAAGTGGAGACGTTTTGATAGCAATACAACAATACACCTCACAAAGTAGAACCATATATTTTACAAACTGTAAAATTTTTAATTTAGTCACAGTTAGCTTATAAATGGTAGACAAGACATTTCTTTAATAACCAATACTGAAAAATAAATTAAAATTTATCTATTAGCTTCCTTCAGACGTTAGAGCTAGTTTAAATATTTACATATATTAGCATTAGGCATAATGGAAACAACGAGAGTACATATACTACATAGAAGTAGTCCCGTCAAGGTCCACTCACTTTCACTGCTTCTCCCTGTCACTTCCACGCTCCTCGCACAGCGTTGTTGGCGGCTACTACATTCTGTATTGTTTTAGCAGTGATACGTAAGTAGGGGGAATATGACAGAAATAATCCACTATCTTCCCCATGATAAATACGGCCCTCCCATTTGTGGTGGTTGGGGTAGATGGGTGGTACCACGTGACCGGGTTGGGGGTAGTCGGCCATGTCGGAAAAGTAGTGGTGGGGTATTCGTCGGGGTTGGTAGGTTGGGGGTGTGTCCGTCGCCCGGATGTCGATTGGTCGTCTGCCAAGCCACGCCCCGGCTGCCGCCCGGATGACGTCTATGTTGGAAAAGTCGTCTGCCATGTTGTCGGCAAGCCGTCGGCCATGTCGGAAAAGCAGTGTGACGTGTATTGGCAGGCAATGCGTTGAATGGTCGTGTATGAACGGTGGTGGTAAATTTTAAATTAAGGCGCGGACGCCGTTCGCCGTCTGCCGCCAAGCCACTGCCCAGCCACCGCCCGGATGGCGTCCATGTTGGAAAAGTCGTCGGCCATGTTGGTGCCAACTTGTGAACGTCGGCCGGTGTCCAAAAAAAAAAGAGGTGTACGGGTTTAGATTTGGACATCGCCAGGCCACCTCCCGGCCGCGGCCCGGTGGTAGATTGGTCGACGTATGGTTCGAATGTATGTGTCTGTGGTAAGTATATATTGTAAAAAAAAGGATCACTGCGTTCTGCGAAACTCTCGATGACTTGGTCTCCCTCGACGCTAAAAAAAATTGAGTAGTGCCTTCCGCATCGCTGCGTCCATCTTCTACGCCAACTTGTGCATGTGTGAACGTCGCCCGGCCGCCGATTGATCGATGTCCAAAAAAAGTGTACGGATTTAGATTTGAACGCCGCCAGGCCGCCGCCCGGCCGTAGATTGGTCGGCGTATGGTTCGAATGTATGTGTCTGTGGAGGTAAATTTGATTATTGTTGGTCATGTATAATGAGAACGTATGTGTTGGTGGTAAATATATTTGAATTTTGGCGGTGAAGAGGCTGTGTGACTTGAATTGGTGGGCAATGTAGTCATTGGTTGTGTATGATTGGTGGGGGTAAAATTGAATTTTGGCGGCGAAGAGACTGAGTGACCTGTATTGGCAGGCATTGTTGCCAACTTGTACATAATGTCTCCTATGCTGTGGAAGGTGTGTATATACACCATAATTGTACATAATATCCAGTATGTAGTGGAAGGCAAGTAACAAAATATATGTTCATGCACTCGCTCGTGTATGCAGCGCATAATTAAAAACCACTTCACTTGCTAAAATTTGTGTAAAAACACACAAATACCTACATCATACATGGATAATAATTACCATTTATATTATTGTGTTGGGTATGTAATATGTGTATGCTCATAGTTGAAAATTATTTTGTATAAAAATAATTGAAATGTGTGTTGAGGTAGAAAGGAATTTGCAGTTGGACGTTAGCTGTTCTTCAGCGGCATCTGGCAATGGTTGTAAGATACTTTTGATGAAAATAACAATTTTTGCATAATATCCTGTATGCTGTGGAAGGCATGTAATAAATCTATGTTCATTGGATGTGTAAGATTGGTGTGGGTAAATTTGAATTTTGGCGGCGAAGATGGTTATGTTTAATGACAATGTTTGTGTCAGTGGTAAGTATAGGCCTATAGTGTGAAAAAAAAGTAGTGTGTTCTGCATCGGACGGTTGTAGTAAAAAGGTGTAGTGTGTTCTTCTTCTTCTGCATCTGGCGGTCATCGTAAGATACTCTTGATGGAAATGATGACTTGTACATAATGTCCTGGGAAAGCGTGTATGCAGCGCATTATTGAAAACCACTTCACTTGTAAAAATTGTGTAACACACTGAGGTTATGTTTAATGGAATGTATGTATCTGTGGTAAGTATATATTGTGAAAAAAAGGTAGAGTGTTCTGCATCGGACGGTTGTAGTAAAAAGGTGTAGTGTGTTCTTCTTCTGCATCTGGCGGTCATCGTAACATACTCTTGATGAAAATGATAACTTGTACATAATATCCTGGGAAAGCGTGTATGCAGCGCATAATTGAAAACCACTTCACTTGTAAAAATTGTGTAACACACTGAGGTTATGTTTAACGGAATGTATGTATCTGTGGTAAGTATATATTGTGAAAAAAAGGTAGTGTTTTCTGCGTCTGGTGGTCGTTGTAAAAAGGTGTAGTGTCCTCTTCTTCTGCAACTGGTGGTCATTGGTTTAAAATTATTCTATAGTTTCTTTCACAAGGTAGTGTATTACCATCATGCAATTATTTTAAAAAAAAATTGAATTTTTTTAATTGTATGTAATAACACATGGACGGTCGGTGCGCAACGACCGCTCGAGCTTGTACATTGGCGTAATGTACAGTTTTTTAAAATATTGTTAATGTTCACACTCATGAAAAGGATTCTTGAAAGTAAACACATTGAAATGTTAAGGCAATTACGTATAATTTAATCAATGCTCGTTCGTTCTGATGGATGTTGGGAGGCTGTTGGGGAACGACGGGGGGGAAACCAGATGGTGCGGTTACTTGTGTCCGATCGAGGGGGAACCAGTCGACGCGCAATAAGCGGTTATTTTTAACCCGTAAAACAGGATGCAAGCCGCCATGCATACGTGTTCAGTGGGTTGGTGGGGGGAGGCGACCAGCCGGCGACAGTTATTTTTTATCTGTCTAGACAGGCTGATGTAATCAACTCCCGTCGAGCACGGAAGGGGGAAGGCGACCCGGTTATTTTTTACACGTCTAGACAGGGTGAGTCGTGTGAGAACGTAAGGGAGAGTAGGCGACTAGACGGCGGCACTAATTTTTATGCGCCTAGACAGGGTGGTGTAATCGACTTCCTCCGAGCGCGGAAGGGGGGTAGGCGATGGTTGTTATTTTTATGCAAGTCGACTGATAAAATCGACCAAATATTTGTGCTGTCTCTATGAATCGAAATGATGTAAATAGAACAACTCTGTATTCACAAGTAGTAATTTACCAGAAACTTACTACGACTCGCACCGATGAAACACTGAGCGAAGAATAGGGGGGATACCGTTCAATCGAAGACGCTCCCCCTCCCTCCGTTCGTACCATAGGAAAGAGGGCTACGATCAAGAGGGTATTACGAAATTAAAGTACACGAAAATTGATATAAATGACTACATTTTTTAATATAAAAAACACATACATTAAAAGTTGTGTGTACACACATTATATTATAAAAAAGCAACATACTATTTAAAGCAAAAATCAATAATATACAGCATCCTTTTAATTGTGGCTGCGCACTGTGTTGGACAGTGTAGTGTACGTTGAGAGAATCGTGCAGTGTCATGCAGTACGCAACGGTCTGAGCGGGGAAATTGGTCTTGGACTCGAATTCCAATCTGATGTCAACCGACGAAGACTTGAGCGACTCGTCCTCTCTGCTACAATCGAAGACGAATAGAGGTTCTTTCGCTATGAACTCTGTTGGTGTTAGAAGTACGTTGGGTTGAGTTCTACGGTATTACAATTTTTGAAATCGTGAATACACATCGTACAGCAGATCGTAACTTCCGTTATCGATATACAGCTTCAGAACTTTCCCTGGACGGGGCAGGTTTCTCACCAGGTGCTGCTGCGGCTGAGGCTGCGGCTGCGACTGTTGCGGATGTGACCGTGGTTGCACTTGTATTTTACTGAAAAATAAAATATAACAACATTTACAGACGTGAAAATAAAATATGTACACATAAGATGAATAAGACCCCCCCACCTAACCCATCAAAGCGTTCACACACTGCGATAACATATGGCCAGTCAGCATTTTGTTGTAAGTGAATAAAAATAACTGCATACTCCCCCCGTAAAGGTCTATTGAATTTGCACTCTGTGAATTGTATTAAATAATTTTTATACATGAAATACGAGTTTATTCTTACCGTCAGTTACTGGTCCGTGTACCTCCGCCTCTTCACTTCGATGTTAGGGCCAGCAGCGTCGTCGGATAGCGTACGTTTATGCGTTCTGTAGTGTCCGTACGCGAGCGTTGGCCGTGGCTGCAGTTGTATTTTACTGAAAAATAAAATATAACAACATGTACAGACGTAGAAATAAAATATGTACACATAAGATTAATAAGATCCCCCACCTAACCCATCAAAACGTTCACACACTGCGATAACATATGACCAGTCAGCATCTTGTTGTAAGTGAATAACAATAACTGCATACTCCCCCCCCCCACCATCACATGCGAAGGTCTCGACGGGAGTCGATTACATTAGCCACGGCTTGCATCCTGTTTCACAAGGTTAAACCGTCGTAGTCTAGTCGCCTACCTCCCCTTCCCAGTGAAGGTCTATTGAATTTGCACTGTGTGAATTGTATTAAATAATTTTTATACATGAAATACGAGTTTATTCTTACCGTAAGTTACTGGTCCGTAAACCTCCGACTCTTCACTTCATTGTTAGGACCAGCATCGTCGTCGGATATATTACGTTTACGTGTCCTGTAATGTCTGTACGCGAGCGTAGTTACGCCGTCGTCCAGTACGTACCTCTTACCGTCATAAGGTAACAGGGAAAGTTTCGTTACACGTTATGGCTACAGCTTATGGGTACAGCTTATGGCGGTCGCTTCGTATACACTCAGCAGAGGTAAAAACCGTACGACTATCGGAAAGACACTCGCTGTACAATTGATGTCGTAACCTATTTGTTATTTCCACCCTTGACACAACTTTCGCCACCTTATTGTCGGTGCGGTCGGACAACAGGAGCGAGTAACATTTTGCTCTTAGTCCGACAAATTCCCTGATGGGTTTCCCGTGGGTTTCATCCTTGGCGTTCCCCACGACCTTTTTGTTGTCGTGGCTATGGCAAGGATGATCCACGGGATAGTCCGACGTGTCGAAAATGTGGAGATCCTCTTTCATATCAGCGTACACGTCGTCAGTCCGTATACTGTAAAGTAAACTGTCTGTATCAGACATCAATAATGTCAATCGTCGTCCGTACTTGGTGACAGCGTACCAATAATGAAAGTCGTACATTATTAGTTTGCTGACGTCGAGTACTGTGAAGCCGACGTACACTGGACGGGAAAGGAATATCGTCCTGTTTCGTAAGGCCAGTCCGACCAAGTCATCGGTGTAGCGGATCATACGCTTTAGCCGTGGATTGGAAACCAGTTTCTGCAGCTGTCGTTTGTTAGAGACTACTTGGAAGTCTATTCGTTTCCTCACGTTCTCCAGCGATTTACCATAGACAGCGTTGACCATCAGTTAGAAAAAATCCTTTTCAAAACTGTTTGTGGCTGCCGCTCTCTTTTGCGTGTTGAAATCGATAAACGGTTTCATCCACGCTCTCTGTTTAAAACTCAACACCCTATGGATCGCTTTCAATTCTAGGCCAAGACTCAGATACAACTTTAAATTTCGAAAATGGAGAACGTATTTTTGCTTGTCGTCCAAAGTCGTCAGAAACTTGGGAACGGACGACGAAGACGTTTCCGATCCGCTAAACCCTTGTGTATAGTGCAGTCGTTGTGGAGTCGGCGAGAGTATGGTGAAAGCTTGTCGGGATTGATGCAGGAACGAACGGGCGCCAGCGGATAATCGGAGTGGAGGTCGTGAAGTTCGGACGGATAGTGTAAGTCGACCTCGAGTATGTAGCCTGTGTCACTGTCATCGCTCAGAGTACGCACGTCCAGTGAGTCGATCTCGTTACGCTCAAGCCATCTGAAGTCGGTGTAAGGGAGCGGCTGTGACATGGCCGCACCGTAAAGGTTGGTGCAGTCGGTGTACATTGTGAAAGAGGTCGGCTTTGAAGCATCGTACTGATCGGCGATTAGCGGGTTGTTGGCCTTGGCATGACGGTTGGTTACCATGCTAACGCCGCCGCGAACGGCCGATTCAATGAAGAGATGCTGATCTATATCCGTCAACAGCTCCAGTCGCACACCGGTCATCTTTAATATGGCATGCCAAGCGACACCCGGAAACGAGTAAAGATGAGCCGGATCGATCTGGTAGTACCGCATGGCCATCTCAAGGAACGCCTCGAAGACGTCGGCCAGAAGCAGTACATCTGTTTTCAGATACAGCTCGTGATATTCGCCCAGCGTACGTATTCCGAAAGTCCGCCACACGTTCTGCGCGTGAGTGTAATCTTCGTCCGACACGGGCGATTCACTCAGGCTGTTGAAAAAGTGTTCGCGTGCGAGCAGACGTGTTTCGTCGAACTTCTCGCTACCCGTCATCTAATCGTAAGGGTACACACCCTTACGTAAGAGTAACTCGAAGTGTTCTTCGAAACATTGCTTCGTTAAATAGAAATCCGCTCCGCTTGCGCGCAAGTTTCCAACTAGTGTGTCCAAGGATGTGTTCAAAAATTGAAGCGTGTCTACAAAACGCAGGGCACCCAAGGAGACCGATACGAAGCGTTCACTAGTGGTAGCGATACAAGCGAGATTTTTGTATTTACCCAACCCTTGTACCAAGTGATGCGCGTTGTAACCTCGTAAGTTATGGAAAAAGACGGGTATGTGTCGAGGAGTCTTAAAGTTGAGGTTACAGACGTTGTGCGCTGCGCCCAGGTATCGTCCGGTCAGATGACAATGGTTGCGCACCTTGTCGTTGTCGGTCAGCGGTGTTTCACAGAGATGGCATACGACGGCATTTTCGAAAGATAACACGTCACGCTCACTCATAGTCATGGGCACGATGGAACATATGATTCTGAAGAGTTCACGCTCTTCGACGACCAGTCTATCGAGAAAAGTCTCTACCACGTTCTCACCGTGATAAACGACCTGGGGTTTGAAAATATTACTCTCGTGGTCGACTATGAGGTAGGAGAAACTTGAAGGAAGGTGTAACGACTCCGTTGTGGTGGACGATGTGTGAAGAGGAGCGTCGCAGCGATGGTAAGGGACGATAAAAGATTCAAAGTCTGCGTATATCGCGAAAGGGACCTTATGGCAGTAGGTGTAATTTTTGAAACACACCACTTTCTCCTTCTCCTTCACGGGTAAACGAATTCTCTGTTCGCCGTACGGTGAACAGTGGGGGACGTGTTCGGTAAGGAGTCATTCTTCGCAGAACCTGTGCATACAGTAATCGCAACAGAAAGAACGGCCGTCGTGTTCGGTTAGTGAAGACAATAAGCGACTCGTATTTTTTACTAAACACTAATGTTTTCGGTCGTTAGTGGTAAGAAGTAATAGATTAACGTGATGTCGTCTGCCACTGGAAGGAGTTATTCTTAACGGGTAAATTTCATTGTCTTCGTAACCGAAAACATTTATAGAAATGTCAGAATTGTCTCGCTCGAACTTCACAATGTCACATAGTCGGGTGGGATACGTTATACCGGAAGTGATGATACTGTGGAAATGTGATCTGTATTTGGATGCACGCTCGCTGTGTAAGTGTTGTGGAAACAGAGCGGCCAATACTGACCATACGAAACACATTTGATCGCCTTTATTGTTCACGTTGATGATGGATTTAGTACGAGACAATTCGGGGGGTGTACGGATGAAACTGGAGGCGGCCAGCGGATGGTACCGTGAGAGAACTAGTTCCAAAGAGACGATGTGGTCCAACGACCAACCGCTACCCTGGCGCGTGCATTTATAAATTGATTTAATGACTTTTTCGTATGAAGCTTCTAAACGATCGGGCAACGCGTCTGGGTTACCGATCAGCGTCGTATGGCATCGTCCGTAAAAATAGGCTTCGGTCGTCATTTCTTCGTCCTCGTCTGTGTCAGCGTTTACTGTGTACTTAACAAATCTCGCTTTAACCGTTATATGCCACTTTATACTAAGCAATCTTGTTAGTTCGTTTAGAATGTCCGTACGTAATAAATCGTGCATTTCGTCGAAAAAGGTTATGACATCGTTGACACATCCTTCGTCCTCCGTAACAGGCGTGTAAACGTACGGTACCAACGCGCCACGCAACGAATGTTTACGATCAAGAGTAAACGACTGCATTGTTTGAAGTAATAACCACAACAACACAAAACAACTTTTATACTTTACGCACTATGTCAAAGTTAGTCTGCACGAGACCAACGGTAACTACGAAGTGAACACTGCCGACGATCCCCTCTCCTCTTATACTACCTATGCCGGCTGGGCGCGCATCTATCCCCCCACCGACAAAGATCCCCTCTCCCAATACCGGCTGCGCGCGCAGCTATCCCCTCTCCGCTCCCACCGACAGTGACCCCCTCCCCCAATATCAATTATCGGCTGCGCGCGCAGCGATTCCTTCAGCTCTCTCCATTGATGCGGGGGGGAGATGTACTAGGGCAAACGCGCATTCTTTCTGCTGATTACTTCACTGGTGGCAGAAGAATAGTAAAATATAACATCATGTACAGACACGGAAATAAAATAAAATATGTACGCATAAGATGATGAAGACTTACATATGTACATCGACAACAGGCAGCGATGATGACAATGCGGGCGTTAGTTCGCCATCATCACCGGACTCCAGAACCCAGGAGGTTAGGTTGCTAAGCGTTCTGGACTCTGCTTCGTTGGTGTGCAGGGCATTGGTGTACGTGGAAACATTAGCAGTACTGTTATCATCACTGAAAAAGGGTATAAGTTTAACACCTGTTGTAAACGCAATAGTACAAGAGATTGTTAATGAAAACGTACTTACCGACTTGTGCCTGCAGCAGCAGCAGCGAGTTGAGGAGATGAGCTAGCAGGAGTACCATTACCATCACTGAAAAAAGTACAAGTTTAACACATGCTGTCCCCCACCTAGCCCATCACAACGTTCACACGCTGTGATAACATATGACCAGTCAGCGTCCTGTAGCAAGCGGTTAAAAATAACAGCATATTTCAACTACATAGATCTTCATTGAGTTCATCTCATTGAAGTTAAGGCTACATATAATACCCTTACGGTACTCATGCGTATAGTCTTATTAGAAACATGTCCCGTTTGTTGAATACTTTAACTAAAGTAAGACCCCTTCGTTCTACTGCAACTATTGCTTACAACGTTTTCGAGATAATACAGATCCTAAAAAAGCACAAAAACGACTCGAGGATTTCGAGGTACTCAGCATACCGTACAGTGCGCGAAAAATCGAATTGCCGACCGGAAAATATCGTAATATGTACTTCGAGGATTACAGAAAGTGCCACAGAGTACCTTACACAGTGTACACATATTTTGAATCGTTCCTTCTTTCCGTGTCTGGTTGTAAACACAAAAGCGTTAAATCGCACTCGCTCGACAACGTTCATCACGTGCCATGTAGTTATGTAATCGTTGATTGGACCGGAAAAGCTGTTAAAGAACCGGTTTTGTATCGCAGTAAAGACGTTTTGCAGACGTTAATTGGAACACTGTTGGAAGACATTAGTCGGCTCAAACATGATTTTAACAAACCCATCCGCATGACTGAAGAGGACGAGCGCAAGTTTCAAATCGCTACCATATGTCATCTATGTAAGAAATGTCTCGAGCGCAAAGGGTACAAAGTGCGAAACTATGATCGTGTGACGTGTGAGTATTTGAGAGCCACACATAACACATGTAATTTGAACTACAACGTACCGCAACACGTTCACGTGTTCTTACACAACTTGTGAGGCTGCGATTGTCACCATCTGATGCGGGCTTTAGGAAAATTCATATGTGAAGACATTAAATGTATCACCACGACCAGCGAGCATAACGTATCCGTGTCAATCGGGTCCCTCCGGTTTCTCGCTTTGTTGTACGATATACGGACTGATGTCGTGTAGACGAACATTAAGGAGAACCACCATCTTTTCGATATGTTAGAATATCCCGTAACGCATCCGTGTTATAGTATAGTAAATAAAATAAAACGGTTAGGTACTTTTAAGGACGAGACGCACGCAAAACATATTGTAGAATTCATCTGATGGCACGCAAAATCGTACTCACTGTTAGTGTTACAGAACGACGGAGATAAAAATGAGGAGCGTGTAGCAAAAGGGGTACCGCGGGTGGCAATACAAAATCGGTTAACGCACCCTGATTTCAAATGGTGTTTGCTTTCGTCATCGGAATCGAGTAACCGACAAACATATACGGTGACGCAGATTATCCGCAGTGAAATGTGCATGCGCAGAGGACTGAAAGAATAAATGATTTACATAGTAAAGGTACGGTTAAGCCGACGAAATGATCTTTAACGTATACATGGTTTTTGTCTTGAAAGAACATTATCGTGCAGAAGAGTACGACTCGTTTAGATGTGTATCGCTGCGTTTATTTTCGTCACCGTACGAACGTCGAGCGTTGTGATCTGTTGCGGATATCCTTTCACCGGCTGCAGACTGTGTATATTGTGCATGTAAATGTATTTGACTTTTGTTGCCCACCTGTTTACGTATGGCTCGCACCTTTTCCCATCTGTTTACGTTTGCTCCGCACCTGTTTGCGTTCGGTTCCCACCTGTTTACGTTTGGTTCGCACCTGTTCACTTTGTTGCCCGTCTGATCACGTTTCGTGCCCACCTGCTCACGCGTCGTTCGTCGTTCGTCGTCGTCGTCGTTGATGATGAGGTTATACTGCTGGTCAGCTTTTCGTACATGTGTTGTAGGTTAATCCGGTATTTTTTCACCGTCGTCGATGAGGTTAAACTGAATTTTGGCGGTGGAGTCGGTTAGGTTTGTTAGGTTAATCCGGTATTTTTTCACCGTCGTCGGTGAGGTTAAACTGAATTTTGGCGGTGGAGTCGGTTAGGTTTGTTAGGTTAATCCGGTATTTATTCACCGTCCTCGGTGAGGTTAAACTCCGATGAAGTCGGTTAGGTTTAAACACCCACACACATACACACACACACGCACATACACACACACACACACACACACACAGAGCCATCCGCCGTCCGTCGTCGCCGCCGCTGCATTTAACGAAACATAAAACATGGCTAACTCAGGAAGACTGGGAGGAGTGCATAAGACATGCGGAGGCACTACAAGAAGAAGCCGATTACTCAAAGCAGTGCACGATAGACACTACAATGGAGCCCTTCATCATACACTTACGTGTGAGTAGTGACAGCGAACCTGAGTCCAGTGAATCCGAAGACGAATTACTACATGAGTGTTAAAAAGTGTATGACATGCGAACATGAGTAAGACATGCGGAGGCACTACAAGAAGCCGATTACTCAAAGCAGTGCACGAGAGACACTACAATGGAGCCCTTCATCATACACTTACGTGTGAGTAGTGACAGCGAACCTGAGTCCAGTGAATCCAAAGGTGAATATTAGGTGTTAAAAAGTGTATATAGGTGGTAAACGTGTCTATAGCGAAGCGTAGTATTTTTTATTTTTATTTAAACCGTGTGTCTCATAACCGTGTGTGCGTGTTTTCTCCAGGAATGTTATGAATGTTCTCGGTGCTATCTTTTTTTAAAGTGATAACTGAACACACACTTTGTACTAACCCTATTTGAGATGACTTTTTTTAAACATACTGCTTATTTATATTAGTCATAAGGAATTCTACAGTTTATAAAATAAGGGAAATTTTAATTATAAAATTTGTAAAGAAAATTTATAAAATATATAATTATAAATTTAAATTCTTTATTTAAATATTTATAGTATATTAATATATGAATAAGGAATTTATAATTTATATCATAAGGAATTTGTATTGTTTTTTATAAAATTATTCTTATTTTCTTAAGAAATTCAATTTATACTAATTAATTAAGAAATTTAATTAATATGCAATTAAGAAATTCAATTAAAATTAAATTCAATTTATTTTAAAGAATTTCGCGTTTATACATACTATTATTTTTATGCTACTTGTTCATGTAACGTCTTATAGGTCTACTATAGTGTTGATTTTTTTTCTTAATTATTAATGACAGCAACGCAGGAAATAAAAATAGAATATTTTTCGGAGTCACGAATAGTGCGGTGTTTCTTCAGTAATTAAACGAGGACACAGGATCCGTACAAAAATTCGTTCAAACAACCTGTAGCTGACGCGTCGCATTGAATGTTCTGTATAAGTTATGGAAATTAATTGTTAATTAATTATTAACAATGTATTAATTGTCATGTAATTATTATTAACAATTATTAACAATGTAACAATGTGTTCCAATGTATGTATTAGAAACTTTCTCACTGTAAAATGTTACGTTAAAAAATTACAGTAAAACGCAAGTTAACCAGCGAAAATATCTTATATTACACTATCTTACAAAATCAGAAGAACTGTGTAATACTCGTAAGGTTTTAACATGTTTTTTACTTTAAATAACATTAAATATTTTCTATAAAATGTCTGCTGTAGGCATCTATGAACTTTCAAAATGGATTGTTGTTTTTTCAGTCTTCTATTGTCATTGATTTTAGAATTTTCAACAGTTTAAAGTACAAAAAATTATTTTAATTGTGATTTTAATGAAAGCCTCATTGACATCAACAATTTAATATTTAATTTAAAAATCACTTTGTTATATTCTTTACATTAAATAGGCCTACTTACTAGTGTAGCATTTTTCGGAAGAAAGGGAAACTGTTGCTTAGTGGCAACGCTGTAAGTAAGCGGTGTAACCTTGACGGTACTACTTCCATGCAGTTAACTATAGTTTGAGGAACTGTAATGCTTTTAAATGTTATTTTCTAACACGTTTTGATGTAAACTTCGATTAACAACAAATAGAATTCTTCGCTGGTAATTCTGATTTTAATTAATATGTATGGCGATTGAATTTTTATTTCATGCAATTGACATTTATGGATTTATGAAATTTTTATGTTGTGGTCAACATGACGCAGTAAGAGTCAGCCGAGTTCTGCGAATAGTTGATATGCAACTTCTATGAAACAGTAAGAGAAGCCTCAGTTATGTAGTTGTTTATTTTTTTAACTGTTTTATTGTTTATTGTAAATGGGTGAAATTTAGTATTTTTGTGATAGTGCATGTTGAATAAATTGTATAGGAGCTCTACTGTATTGTGATATCTGATATGAAAAATGTATATTACAATTCATGAGTATTTATTTTTCTGGAGTTCGATAATTTATACCATTGGTGTAGGATCATGAGCCATGTGATCCTCATAACTGTGTATGTTTTGATCTCAAATGTTTCCTCTAAGAATCCGGATCTTCTGGATCTTATGTTACTATGTGTTTTAAATTTGAATCCGGCAGCTATGACGGTAAACGTCAAGAATCCAGTATATAAAAAATATTTTCTCTTACTCACTACTACATATGCGCACGCTGCTACCGTCATAGAGTAACAAAATGATCTGAAGAAACGACATGAGAGAAATAGGATATACCTGTGTCGTGTGTATGGGGGGAGGAGAGAGAGAGAGAGAGAGAGAGAGAGAGAGAGAGAGAGAGAGAGAGAGAGAGAGAGAGAGAGAGAGAGAGAGAGAGAGATTGTGAATTCTCTGTGAGAGGTGATTAGACTTCAAGTTAGTATGTATAATGAAACCCTTGATTTTAACGGCAACTACAGTACCTCTGACCTAATGAGTTACCCATTAGTTACCATATATAATATGTTCATTATATTTGCGAACATACAGTAACAGATTCCTATGTTCATCGGTACTTACCCATATACAGTATCCTATATGCCGCATATCGTTGTATCTTTGCAAACGGTTTGTTTTTTAATGTTATAAATTTTTTGGCCTAAATACCTGCAGTTATATTTATTTTTTGGATTATTGTGAGCTTGTTCTTGTGCTACTGAATAGAGTTGTGTGTTTGCGTATATGTGTGCGTGCCTGCAATGTGTGACCGCAAGCCCTGCACGTGCGTGGTGTGTGGTCGATAGAAATCATTATAATCGTCGTCTGTCTTTCAAGAGTTTTCCTTCTCGCAACTCTACAAATTGTTATGTAGGATTCCGATAGAAGCATTACACTTTTGTTTTATTCTTCCATTGTTAGGCATGTTTATCATTTTTTCCCAAAACCATCTTACGTTTTTGTACTTACTTTATTACACTTAGTAACTTCTATAAAGTACAAATGTGCGTAAAGTAATGTGTAATAATATTTTAGTGTATATTATGTATGTCTAAATGTAACTAAGTCTTAGTTCTTTAGTTTAGGATATTTATTGTAATTACGACACACTAAAATAGAAAACAATAAATAATGTGGTGAAAGGGTTGTAGTGCAATGAAAATAGGAGAAACAACTATTTTTCACAAGACGCGTCGTGAAATTGTATGGAATGTTTTTAGTGTTGTAAAACACGAGGTACAAGCTGCTGGACTTAAACATTTATAGCAGGAAGAGATGTAGGTTGTACAAGCAATGTGTTCGTCAGTAGAGTTAAACAAATACTAAACAATATTAAGGGAGAAGAATATTGTGACAAATCTGAATAAAACTAACACGTAAGACATAAAACCAATTAGACAACATTGAAAATGTATTATGAGACGAAAAATTTGCTAGCTTCATATAAGTCATGGTGAACGTCCTATTAAAGTTTTTCTTCTGCCATGCACAGAAACAGTAGACAGAAAAAATTTGCTTTAGTGGAAGCGAATGGTCATTCAGTGTCATTGAAAGACGTCAAGGATTTTTGCGAAGGATATCCTAAAACAACAGAAAAAACAAGTTAAAACAAGAATCTTGGGAAAGGAGGATTTCTTATATACGTGAAATAATAACTTACTAAAGTGAAGGACTTTTACAATATGTTTTGCAAGGGGACATTTAGTTGATGTCATTTATTATTTATGTCATCAATTGTAACAGTACGTAATACTTGTATTACTAAAAGTTTAGATTTTCTGACAAGACTTTGTACCTATTCTTGAATTCCGACAACAAAGTGATTTCTTAGCTTTGCATTACTCGAATGTTTGCTTCTGATTATTTTGGTCGATATCTAGTCAAGATGAGAGGAAGGTACTTCGTGAAGACGTCTTCGGCGTACACTTTCTTAGACTTGGTAAAGAACAAGGATATAGGAAAATATGTTAAAATCCAATACCTTAATCAAAGAGTAAAAGCGTTTTGATAATAACCAGTTTATAAGAGAAAGAGTATAATATAAATTTGTAGATACTAACAAAATATTTAGTTTGATGTTATCAATTGAACAAGAGGCAATAATATGAATAAAACTTTCATTTACCACGTTCATCCAAATTACATTTAATAATCGGAATATACAAATTCTATACTCAACCAGTAAACTATATTCATCTTTATATTCAAAATTAATTAGAAAATCAATGCGTTTGTTTAACTTTAGTGTAAATCCAATTTGTAATTCACTTCGCACTTATTTCAACGTATCAGTGGCACCGTTCACCAGCAGCAAGTTGGAGCAAATAATGTTTACTGACGCACAAATCTCGACGCCACGCGACTTCTCTAAGTACACTAGGGGGTTACGGAATGTCCTAGTTCATACAAGCTACAGCTTATTACGCACTACGTTATTATTTTAAAATTCATCACATGTGTAGTCAATCAACAGTACTATGAATGATCATGCTTCTTATACTGAGTTTTACTTTCAAAAATGTCAAAAAATAGGGTGTCAGAGCCACGTTATTGCAATTAGTCACGTCATTGCGCTGTTTTTTTTTTTTTTTTTTTTTTGCAAGGTAGAGTCGTATCTAATTTAATAGCATTAAAATTTTGTTTAAGAATTCCAAAATATCACAAAATATTTTAAAAGTTACTTGGTTACGTTATCCAACGTAGGCCAAGTGTAAAAAGATGTATTACTTCACAAAGCTAATTAGAACTTATTTAGAAGTTAAAATACGAGGGCTATTTGTTTTTCAATCTCCGATAGACCAATAACCAAACACATGAATGACATCAATAATTTTATTGTATACAGAAGTTTCATATATATGTAAACTACTTTTCTACATAGCCACCACCAATATTGAGGCACTTATCATAGCGAGGCACCAACTTTTCTATGCCCATGTCATAGAATGTTCCCTCCTGAGTAGTCAGCCAATATGCCACACTGGACTTTAGCTCATCATTGGAGTCAAACCGCTGCCCACCTAACCACTTTTTCAAGTCAGTGAACAAATGGTACTCACTTGGTGCCATTTGTGGCACCAATCATTTGATGCATAACGATGCACCCATTCTTCGAGTCTTGTGGACATCTGCAAGTTGTTTGGGAACCCACCGAGCACAGAGTTTCCTATACCCAAGCTTCTGAGTAAGAATATCATAAAGAGCAGACCTATAAATTTAAGGAAAATCAGCAGAAAGTTCAGTAATTGTCAAACAACGGCGCTCTCAAACCATCCTGTCTACCCTTTCAAGAACATCATCAGTAGCCACGGACTTCCTTCCTTGCCCTCCTTCATCCAGAACATCAATTCGCCCTTCTTTAAATTTTCGACACCGTTCCCGAACTGAACCATCACTCATCACATATTCTCCATACAAATTACACAACCTTCGATGAATTTCTGCAGCACTAAGACCTTCAGCTTTAAGAAATCTAATAACAGACCGAATCTCATACTTGGAGGTAATTTCAATTGTAGTTGTCATAATTAAACTGTCGTCACCACAATAATAGACCAATGGTTATAGTTAAGAACAAAGCCTCAAAAACATTAATCACAAATCAGATTGTTGCTATGACAACAGAACCAGTTTCACCAACTCACCGGGGGAGAAAATAAATAGCCCTCGTAAATACGTGTAGAAGCCAAATACGTAAAGGTTTCGTATGAGAACTTAATATTCAGTATACTAAATACTTATTTGTCTTCAGTTCATTTCTATTCTTGAGAAAGGGAACTTAGTAAGATTTATTGACTACAACACAATATTATTGAATATATTTCCTTTATGTATTAACGAATATCAACTACATCGCATAAAACCGTAATATTTTTTTAATAATTACAAATCTCTATAGAAAGAAGAATGTGGATATAAGGACTGAACTGGGGGTCGACCCATTGTTGGAACAGTGGAACAGCTAAGGAGCAACAAAAGAAGGTGGTGTGAACATTTCGGAAGAATGGCGGGTGACAGGATTATAATGCTAGCAATGGAATATAGACCTGTGGGGAAGAGAGATGTAGGACGGCCGAGAGTGAAGTGGGTCCCGGAACAGGTTTAGGATGAGCTAAATCCTTGCGATTGATGGTGATGATGATCATAATGATAATTACATAATAAATGTAAATATAAATAGTAATATTAAAAAATATCAGATTTTTCTTCTTACATTCGTAGGCTACGTTTTACGTTTTTCAAGATTTGTATGAAACTAAAGATATTGGATTTATTATCTCAAAGGAAATGAATTTAATTTCAGTTTTATCGATAACTTCATCACTATTATATACTTTTACACTTTTTATATTTTTTAATCTTTTATTTTACTTTTATAAATTTTGGATACACAAAATTTAAAACATTTTGTCATGTCATTTTTGTTTCAAAATTTTGTAATAAAGTGTGTCATTTGAGTACACTTCATTTATTATTTCCATTTTCTCTTCAGAATTTACACGCTAGTACTACATTATTTTATTTTCCTTATTCTTATTAATGTGATTTTTTTATTTTTACAATTTCAAGGTAATTCATGTAGCCTAGCTTTTTCGGACACGGTGTCCTATGAATATAATGTAAAGAGGTACACACAAGCGCAAGAGTATAAAAAAATATATTCCATAAGTAGATGATAAAAAGAGTTAAAAAAATTGGGTCTGTCGTGGGACACACGCTAGAAGTGAGAGCTTCAGTGCTGAGTGGAGGGTGAACAGATTCAATATTTAAAGGGTTGCTCGTATTTGAAGTAACCGAGATTCTGCTATAAAGAATTAAGTGTGAACGGATAATTAAAGAGTTGAATTAAGAGTTGACTCCGCGTTTCAAATAAGAGTGAACGGATAATTAAATGAGACGAAGGCACAGTAGTGTTTGTATGTATTTTATTATAAGAAATCGATATTTACAATGGACATAAATAGAATCATATTACACGTCATTTTATTTTAAATGTACATCCATATATAAATAATATGTAACAAATGATTTTCGCAATATTTAGTTAAAAAGTAAAATGTGATAAATAACATATATTTATATTTATTATTATTATTATTAACAATAAAAACCTTGTAACAAGAATATATTTTTTATTTTGTAAATTACAAATGTTAAACTATCATCATCAAACATTTTATATTGTATTAATTATACGAGTATATCTATTATAGGCTAATTAGTATACGCATATGATATTTTGATTTTTTACAAATTATAAGTAAGTAAATAACTAAATTCAATTATGAAACAGATATAAACAATATAAAAACCAGAATCAAACTCACGGATTAACTACAAAACGTGCAATGTAAACAAAGTCACAAACTTATGTTCTTTAGACATTTAAAACTTGTACTTAAACATTCTCATTGACGATACTACAAATATTATAATAAAAAATAGGTGCTACTAATTTTAGTTCTTTTATGAATTAAAAACAATTGGAAATTTGTGTAAATATGAACTATTTACATTAGGTTGATAATGAACTATGTACAAGGTAAGGATTACAAACTTATTCAGCTCCATATCTCAGCATCTGAGTACATTTTCTTTTATCATAAATAAAATTATTTTCAATATTTACGTCATTCCCGTAATAGGACGTAAATATTCAGAATATGCTCACATTCTTAAAATATTAAGCTTTACTAAAAGAACACATATTTGCGGTAGTGGGAAAATTTTGGGTAGCTGTGTGGGAAAAGAGCTTTGATTGACCTGGCAATACTGCTTTTTCGTTTCATCTGTTTTGTCACGTTTAATCTGTTTACTGCCCTAGGAGCGCGAGGTATAAGGAATGAGGCGGGCACCATGGTTCCGTATATGTTCTCAATTCAGAAAATAACATTTTTAGTCAGGATCATATTGATACACAGGTTACTTAATAATATAAAGTTATACAGTAGTCTTAATATTCAGAAACGTGATGACGTGTTTTACGTTTAAACTTTTTTGATTGTCTGACGCATTAAAACACTATAGCTAGGTAAACTTTATGTAATTACTTAAAACAATATTCATTTATCTTTTCATGTAGAGAAACATTCAAAGTTCTGAAACACAAAAATATATTTTTTTAATTTAATTTAATTTCTTAAAAAGCACGTGTTAATCAAAAGGTTTTTCAAATGGAATGAAGGACATTACGCTGAGTAAGTTCTTCACTGGAATAAAGCACGTAGGGAGCAGTTAATTCCCAATGTTGTACACCTGGATAAAAGGAATATAGATATTATTATTATATTTTCGTATACGTTAGTTATGAAAAAAAATATCAAACCTCATTTGTTTACCATATCCTACATTGTACATCCTTATCTGTTCCCCCTCGTTTGTAAATCATATTCCTAAGACACCTGGACCAGCGTATGCAAAGAAACGTTTACGCCCGAAGCAAAGGCTGATTTTGGCGCCTCTTTAGAAAAACCTTAAAAACAGTTTTCTTGTGTAATTGATAATAATTGTGATAAGCACTATAAACACTACAATGTATTTTCAGAGAAAAGCAGGCAAGACTATACAGTATAGAAAGTTCAGCAAAATAGTTAATAAAGCAAAATAAAATACAATGTGACTAAACACGATTTAGTAAAGAGTACAAACAATATTAAAATTTACGAATTAGAACAAATTTGGTGTCACTAATTAAATACAAGAAAAAATAAAAATAACAAGCTGAGTCGATACAAATGTATAGCCTAAGTTTTTAACGTTATCTTTCCCAAAACAGACAACACTGACCTACTTTCATCACTGTGCATAGAGGCCGTAAAATGCAAAGTTACAGGAGCGCCGAGCGTTGAAGATAAAATCCATCGTAAAAGTACCGTATTCAGTTCGTCCGGATACAGAGACAGGCACAATAATACGGCGACCTATAGTAACGCTTACATTTATGTGTTTGTTAAACCCAATATGGGGCAATGGGCTACTGACTCCTCTTCACTGACTTAAATACGATCGTTTACTAACAAACATCAAAGTCCCTTCTCATATGTTTATATTTTTCTCTTGAGCTTTTTTATTTCCTTTTTAGCGTTTCACTGAACACCAGTAGGCCTAAACTGATATAATTTTTATTTTTCCTTTCAATATCCACCTCACGTCACTGCATGTAAGTTTGAAAAGCTTAAAGTGTTTGTCGAAATACTTTTGTGGTATACTGTAAGTTTTCTGAAGAAATATTCTTTCTACGTCAATACAGAGAATCGTGGTTGTCAGACTCCTGAAGTAATCAGGTCGTTCTACAGATTATTTCCTGTTTGAAATCTACTTTCCTTTAAAGTCGTTTTTGCTGTAATTTATTTTTTTATTTTTTTTTATTTATTTGATTGTAATTTATTTGATTTGATTTTTTATAGCACACATACCCAAGCGCGCGTGCGTGTATATGAGATGTTTTGATTTCGCGTTAAGTCCGCCGTTGAAGTTTGCATTTCATTCCTGAAGAATTTTCCGCAACGTTTCGACAGATCCATGCCTGCCATCTTCAGGCGGATACTTTCCCTATGTGTCTGCTAGAACTTGCGGACATCCTTCGGGGAAAACGGCAAAATTCAACGTGGTACTCAAACCGAAAACAGAACACGGTCCCCGAAAATCTACGAATTATCATGTATATGCAATTATCATATAGGCCCTAGTTGTGTAAATCATTAGTGACAGGGAAAGCAACTCAGTTACAGTTTTTACATGGTACTTTTTCTCAGAAATCATATTCTTAAAACAATTTATACATAATTACAAATTTACTATTAAGCCCTGTTTACAGTATATAGCCTAATAACAACCGCCAATTTACACAAACGAATGCATCAATAACACTTGCACTGATTACAACGCCAATTACAATGGCTATCCCGCGTTCATAAGAGACGTTTACGTAAACAATGACAGGACTAGTTGTCAGAGTTCTTACAACAGTTTTTACAATATCGTATACTGTTATGGGGCGTTAATATAATGAGTATTTATACTAGAATTCGCTGGAAAGTTTTGTCTACTTATAATCATTTACTCCTGCATCATTTATGATGAATCCTTACAAACATTACTGTTATATATAAACTTAATAATAGTACAAGTTAATAGTTAATAATTAAGTATGCATGTATTAATTTTAATCTCATTATTTTCATATTCAATGTGTTATTTATCTTCAATTACTTATTTATTTTCAATATTGTTATATATTAATAATGTGCAGCATAAGTTATTACAGATATATTCAGTTACCTCTAAGGTATTTCTCGAGCGTTACTTGTGCGCCAATCGTCAGCTTCCTAATTTTTTCTTTTGGAAAAATAATTATAATAATTATAATTAAAAACCTAATAATTATTAGGTTAGAGTTTACTATTAATTGATATTTAAAGTGCTGTGTGCTGATTATTTTAACATGTTGGTTTGTTTTTTTGTGTGCCTCTAAAGTTTAAATGTTGTGGTCCACTTTGTGCTGATTTGGAATTGTGTGGACCTTTGTAGATTTTTTGTTTTATGAATGTGTATATGCATGCGCGCATTAATATGTTGTTCTCTAAATGTTCATAGTAGAGTATGTGTCTTGTATTCTTTGATTGGCATCAATATTACTAATATATTAGCGTGAATTTTTCAACGTTGGAAAGTAAATACAAAATCCATTACAAAGTTTTATTTAGATGTAAATATAATAGTTATTAAAAAGTATAAACCATTTTTACTTGTAATTTTCTTGCTTTTTAGTGTTTGTTAAGCATATAGAAACAATTGAAACCGATTTTTGTCTTACCGATGCAGTCATAAGTTTTGTCTTGATAATTGTTATAAGAATCAAATCAACTGATATAGAAAATTGATTACTAAAATAAGATACGAGAAGGAGACATCAACAAGTATTGCACCCAATGTTAATGGAGTCTGTTTAAATGCATTTAGAATTCAAATCTGGTACTGCTGAATCTTCTTAAGTACACCCCAACCAGCAGAGTTAATTTACCCTTCCACTCGAGTGGAAAGTCTAATTTACCCAAACATCTGTGTTTATAAACAGTCCTCCCAAGGGCGTTTACCCTGCACGGAGTAGTCGGACGGAATAATTTACGCCAATTATATAATACACACGTAAATATAGATGCTAATTGTTCTTTTCGATAAACTCCCAATTCAGAACGTCTTGTTAGGACTTTCATTACTTAATATTAATCTCACACTGTGAACTTAGTTAAATTACTTAACTGAGAGATAACAAAAGTAATAATTTAAAATTAAATTTAATTTAATTAAAATGTACAATCTATCAAGAGACTGTATTAATACTAATTGACTACTGTCACATACTATTGATTGTTTTTCAATACAAATGATGAAATTGGTAAAAGATATTTTAAATTAAAAGTGACAAATTTCTGTAACACATAATATCGGTTATTTATCGCTTGAGTTATTCTAAAAGTGTTGTTATATATTTCGATTTATTAAAGTAGGCTGTACAAGACATTCGTAACAACTAACAATTTTAGTAATTGAAAAATTTATGACCGAATATCTAGCGCAGGATTAACTTTTCAGACGGCCGTTTAAGGAAGAAGCGAGTTTCAAGTCCGCAAGGGAAAGTTTTTATTATCTCTGACAGGAAGTGCTGTAAGTCATAGAGAAAAAATACATTGCAGTTGTCTGGATTCTCGATCAGTTCCGCTTATGATGTATCCGACTTTTGCTCCCATGCAGCAGTACTGGGTCGCAATTAGGCCTAATCATTTCCTTCTGTTTCTCTGCATACGTTACTTTCAACTAGTAGCCGCAAAATACATCATATTATAAATTCAAAATTACTTGTAAGTTTCCATTTTTATTATACGACATATGTAACCAAAGTAAGTGAAATGGAATATTTGTTCAATATTATTATGTTTTCTGACCACATTAGACCGCATCGCTTTGCCACAAAACCCCGCACTTGTATTTTCGAACAAGATACTAAGGGACTTGATTTACAAATTTATTAAGAAGTATCGTAACGTACTACTTAAAGTAGATACTGCCTAACTGAAGTAGATATTAAAGATAGATATCTGCGGAAAAAGAATTAGCTAAATACTGTTTATATAAATAATAATTTGTCCTAAAAATAAAATTACGTGTATTTAAGAGACATAGGTATTAGTTTTGAATGTCGTTATTAAGAGAAATAAAGAGTTTTTGTAGTTAAGTGATAATGACTACTTCCAACGTGGTTAATCACATTATACAGAAATGTTCACTGCGAGTTCCTTACACTCTGTCACTTTTTTAAAAATGTTTGGATTCTTCCTTTGCTCTACGAACTCCTCTGGACCCCTTTAGCATCCAGCGTATTGGCTTTATAACAATTTCTTTTGGCATCTCATGATACAGTGTATCAATATATCTATAATGTAGTGAAGATTCTGCGGAAAGTTGTCAGTATTCCCATGAAATCCCAATAGTTTTTAATTTGTATAAAATCAGAGGCCCTTGCTATTCATTTCAATCTGGATACAGTTTAACAAAGTAGTAATTCTCTCATTCTGATTTCTCTGTGTGGATGGAACTTACTGTCCACTAGGGCAAATCTGTGGACAATCTCATTAGCAAAAAGTTGCAAAATATCTGATATATACTAGCAAAAGATATCATTACCATGGAGATGCAGAATATTGTTTGTGTACAATTCAGGTGTTACTGCCCGATCAATTAAGTCAATAGGTTCAGCACTCCCTCATGAGAATACTCCACACCATTTTGAAAACGAGTTATAACTAAAAGAATATTATTCAAGCACACAACATTACAGCATTTTTAAACTTGTTCCTCTAACCTGAATCATTAAGTTAAATTTTAATTTCATCACCACATCTACAAGAATTAAACCAAATATGATTTGTTCCGATCCGGAGCAAGTAGACTAGAGCTAGGTCGGTCGTCCCACGTCTCTCAGACCCTTCTGCTTGTAATTCAATATTTGTTTGATGATGCGGAAATAATCCATTTGGATAAGATGTTCCAACCATTTTTGCTTGTATGGGATCAGGTCTATGAAAAGCCATTACCTGGTCCTCAATATAAAGATTTGTAATATGAAATCCTTGCAGATTCTATCTGCAAGCTGCTTTCCGAGTTCAACAGGATATCCTTCTAAACAGCTAAGAATAACGTGTCAACTGCAAAGTTGCTGCTCATAAAATGTTCCGGAAATTTTATCTGCCAGTATTGTACGACATTATTAAATAAATTAATAAGAAAAGTTAATAATGGACACCTTTATTGTACCCCATAATTGACCAGACCTACACTTGTAGTTGTCTTCCTGTTTTGATTAATATTTTGTTTTCCACAGAAATACTTTGTATGACTCCAATGACCCGGGCTATTGTGAAGATCCATCCTAAACAGACATGTGGTTTGTAAAGCCTCCGAAAGAATGGCCTAAATTATTGCATTCAATCAATTTGCTAGGATAGATGCATACAATTTGTAAGACGTATTAAGGAGACTGATTCATCCGTAGTTACCACAGTCAATTCGATCTCCTTTCTTAAATATGGGGATTACCTTTGCCATCCAATAGTCTTTGGGAATGTGACTTGTAGACCATCACAGATTTATAAAGTACAATAAACAATCATTAAACAAGGCTGGCGCATACAAACGGTCGAGTTATAACTAAGAACTCGTTTTGCTCGTTCAGTTATTTTGTACGTTAAGAATGAGTACAAAAATGTATTCAGTATTTGATAAGAACTTTAACACTGATAGGTGGATGTTTTAAAACTGAAGAATCACAACTATGTAATTTGCTGAAGACTATATAGGACTATGTAATAACCTTAAGACTATATAACTTTATTTGAAGGGTATTTTTGTTTCATACGAAATAGTAGTATCAACAGAGTTCTCGTTATTCACTTATTGCACCAGAATTCCGGCATTTAGGTCAATTCTTTTGTAAACCAAAATGATTTGAGCTAAAAGCAAAAAGAAGAAAGCTTGTTGGCAAAAATGAGAACGGCGAAGCATAAAAATACTTTTGTAATAAAAATAACAATACAACAGTGTTGTTTTAATTCGGTAAAAGCATTTCTTTGTTTGCTTGCGGCCAGTCAATCATGTGCAGTCAGTACTAATAAGATGTCTTGGACAGGGTATTGATTGCCCATTAATACACACGTAGTATAGGTTATCAAAACTGTACTTCGCTTCTTTTAGTTTGAAGGATCTAAGTATATGTGATTCAACTGTATCTGTTTGACAAACAGAGTAAATATGTAAAAGAATAATGTCTATTTCAACTGAATACATAGTTACATCACTGTGATGAAAATTAACGTCAGTACAAAAAAAACGTAAAATAATAATGTTTGTGCGTCTAAGATATTTTTAATCAGTTTACAAAAAGCGTATTGACCAACTTATTAAAACTTAGCATGTGTGTCAGTACTCCTAACCTACAGAAGCCTATTGTTTTATAGATTGATCCTCACAAAAAATAGGGGGCGGGAGGCAAAATATAAGAGTGTTAAAATTTGTTTTAATCCCATAAGACCATGTGTATTAGCAAAAATTTAAATTTAGTGTTCGTTTTGAAAGTTTTAAAATTTTAGGATCTCGGGGACAACAAAGTGGATAAAAATTTTACAAAATCGTAAAAATTCAAGTGACATATTAAACTAAGAGGAATGCAGTGTTAATTTTAGGAAATTTCAAAATTGTTGACGCCAGGGTCTAAAAAGTGAGACAGAAGTTTGACAAAATTGCAATTCCACGTCGAATATCAAAATAAAAATGAATTTTAACAAAATTCTGATTTTAGTGCATAGTTGTGGAAATTTCAAAATTTTTTGACACTAGGGCCTAAAAATTGGGTCAATAATTAAGAAAAAATTGTACAAATCGAGCTGGGTGTCAGACTAAAGGGAATTTTAACACAAATAGGTTTGTTTGGAAGTTTGAGCGATTATTATACGATTGCTCGACATTTGTTACTTTACTAAAATCTTCAACCTCAACCACAGTACTGTGATCACTAACGTATACCACTTCACGATAGTGCACTCAATTTTCACTGATGATGGCAGTCGATAGCACTGCAGAAATGTCTAGTTTTGTAGAAAACATTGGATCGAGCCCAAACAGCCCAGGAAGGAATTTTAACAACAAACTACTTCTCTGTTGCCGATAAAGTAGTACGCATGACATATAAAAAAAAATTATCCCCACCCCTTCAACTATCATTTTCATTTATAGAAAATTACCCCCACCGCGTTCAACTAGCCTCTTCATTTATAGATATTTCATCTACGTTTCTACAGTGGATTATTATGATCTCCTTATCAGGATTTATCAAAATTAAGTTCTTTACTCTTGCTAAAACATAAAATGTTGCAGGTAAACCACCCTTTTCCCGTAACCGATCTTCACCAAAATCAATAGGCCTTGAGCTTCTACAATTCAGGAACGTACACAAAAAAATATTTGATTCTGTTTGAATGTGCGGCAGTTATCGTTCGTCATAGAAAAAATTACCGTTGTTAAAACATAAAGTGTTGATGGTAAACTACCCCTTTCTCTTAACCGATCTTCACCAAAATGAACAAACCTTGAGTACTTAACAATTCAGGAACGTATGCAAAAAAAATATTTGATTCTGTTTGAATGTGCGGCAGTTATAATTCGTCATAAGAAAAATTACCCTTGTTAAAACATAAAATGTTGAAGGTAAACTACCCATTTCCCTAAACCGATCTTCACCAAAAACAACAGGTGTCACGTCTTCGACGCTCTCGAATAATCTTGAGTTGGTCTTACAACGTTAGGTGATGAGTTGGCTGGTATGAAATGAAATAAGATAGTGGACTGTATATATTCTTTGAGTTAATTGTTTATTGAATGTTTAAAGAAAGTGATTGCATGGCGCCTGCAGTGCCGGATAGCGCGGCAACATTGCCGGAGAAATAAAGTCGAATTAAATATTGAAAATCATGATGATGAATTGCGGCAGAGATCGCCTAAGTATAAGTATTAATGCATGAAGATTATGCTAAAAATTTAAAATGTAATATTCTGCATTGAAAATAGTTATATAGCCGCGGCTGGCGAACTGAAGGCTTGTTGCCCGTTCGGAGTTTTACAATTAACTAACTAGCCGGACTCTTGCGGGTTTGCGATACAAGCCGGCAGCAGTTTGGCGGGGGAGAATGACGTCACTACACGCACGCCGCATTGCAGATATTCTAAGTACAAAGTTTAACATACTGCCCGCACAAAATCGGGCGATTTTGCAGCTTAAGTCATTGTTTGAATAGTGCATAATAATTGAAATTACATGACACCAAAATTCAATAATACATAACAAATGATAATACAATAATAAAAGACATAATAATTGACATGCATAACAATAGAGCAATGACACCAAAGGAAATTCAATAGTACATAACAATATGATTGTCATACCAAATTGATGTAAGGATACATAGTAATGAAATAATGATACTAAAAATTCCATAACACATAATAACATGATAATGATACATAACAATATAATAATCCGACAGACATAATAGTTGACAGTACATAATAATAGAATAATGATCCCAAAAATTTCAATAATATATAACAGATGATAATACAATGATAAAAGACATAATACTTTACATGCATAATATTAGAATAATAATCCCAAAAATTCAATAACACCTGATAACATGATAGTGATACATAATAATACAATAGACATAATAATAATATAATAAGAATCACAAATGGAAAGCATGCGATCGCCCGGGATACGTCCCGGGTATGAAGCACGATAATGCGATAAAGTTCAAATCAATGATACATGTCGCATGAACGCTCATGCAATTAGTCCGAGGCCACTGGAAGTGGACATAATTTGTGAATGCGCCGACGTAGGATACCGTTTGCGGTGCGAACATCCGCTACGCGCACTAGTGAATCCTGACCCAAATGGACCTGAGTGACTACCCCACGTTTCCACTGCAGTGGGGGGGAATTGTCTTCCAAAATAAGGACGAGTTGTCCGGGAGCCAAATTTTTTGACTGGATGCGCCATCTGTTGCGTTGTTGCAGCTGGTGCAAATAATCCTTCGACCACATTTTCCATATGGAATGGGTGAATCTTTGGAGCAGCTGCCATCTACCCAGACGACCAATTTTGACTTCGGAATAGTCAGGTTCCGGGAGTGAAGTGAATGGATGTGCGCTGGAGTTAAAGGCTCGGGATCCCTAGAGTCATTTGAGATGGCGAACAAGGGGCGTGAGTTAAGGCACCATTCTATTTGAGTTAGAATAGTGTAATACTCTTCAAACGTAAGAATGGTTCTGCCGACAACGCGCCGCAAATGAAACTTGACGCTCTTGACTCCACTTTCCCACAGGCCACCGAAATGAGGGGCTGACGGGGGAATAAAGGACCATTTGATTCCTTGGGCACTGGTAAAATCCTGGGTTGTCTGTTCAAATTCGTTAGATTGAAGAAGTTTGTATAAGTAGTGAAGTGTACTGCTAGCACGACGAAAATTTGTACCATTGTAGGAGAATATCTGTGCAGGGATACCTCTCCGAGCTATAAACCGTTTTAAGGCTGCTATGAAAGCGTCTGAGGTAAGATCTGAGACTAATTCAAGGTGAATGGCCTTAGTGGCCATGCATATATATAGAGCAATATAAGCCTTTGACGTCGATTTGGAACGCTGCCCGCCATGACGTATAAATACACGACCGGCATAGTCGACTGCACATTGAGAAAATGGCTTGGCAGGACTAACTCGGGAAGAGGGCAGTTGTCCTAATAATTGGCTTGAGCCCCTAGCACGGAATCGAAAGCAAGTGATACATTTGTGTATTACTGATCGTATGTATGACTTATCATTAATTATCCAGTATTTCTGCCGTAGAGAGTACTGAGTCAATTGTACCCCAGCATGTAGTAGACGAAGATGCTCGCCTTCTATGATTAATTTACTGAGATGAGAATGCGGGTGGAGTATGATATGGTGTTTGCTATCATAGGTAAGCTGGGAGTGTTGAAGGCGTCCGCCCACGCGTAATATCCCCGCATTGTCCAGAAAGGGGTTAAGTGAAAGAATTTTACTATTATTAGGGATAGAGCGTTGTGCCTCAAGTTCCTTGATTTCGATGCTAAAGTGCGATCGCTGGGACTGGCGAATAAAAACCAATAGTGTACCATGTAACTCATGGAAAGTTAAAAAAGAAGTGTTTCTATCAGCTATGGGAAGCCTAGAGTTCCGAATGAAACGAAGGTAGTACGAAAACACACGAAGGAGTTTTGAAAGCGAAGAGTAGTTTTCAAAATAACTAGGCGTAGATGAAGCGGCAACCAGTGAGGTTTGGACTTGCTTACATTGTTCTTGCTCAATATCGGGATGAGTGCAGGGTGAATGGGCATCGAAAGCACTGGTGGGCCATGATGATGACTCATGGGACAACCAGGATGGACCATACCACCATTGTGGGTGACCGTGTAAAAAACGGGGCAGACAACCACGCGATAGAATGTCGGCTGGGTTGTCATGTGAAGAGACATGATGCCAGGTACCGTTTGCAGTGAGTCGTTGTATCTCCGCAACGCGGTTGGAGACAAATACCTTCCATCTGGAAGACTGCTGGTGAATCCAGTGTAAGGCGATCATTGAGTCAGAGTAAAAATATAAGTCGTCGAATTTGTAACTCACCGCGTTTATAACCTTGAAAACCAACTGAGCCAATAAGAGACAGGCGCAAAGTTCAAGTCTGGGTAGTGTTACCTGCTTCAAGGGAGCGACTCTAGATTTAGAGCATAACAAGTTTGATGAGATGCTGTGGTTTGAATACACCGTACGCACATAAATGCAACACGCGTAACCCTTTGCTGACGCGTCGGCAAACCCATGGAGCTGAAATGAAATGATTTGGAAATTAGTTAAATTCTTTACAGACCTTGGAATCTTAAAGTAAGTGTCGGAAATCAGATGAGCATAAAGCTCTACCCATTGATTAGATAATGAGTCTGATAGGGGGTCGTCCCAACTTGTTCCGGTTAATCACAATATCTGCATGAAATGCTTGCACCAAAATGTAACCAGGCCAATAAGCCCTAATGGGTCGTAAATTCCTGCGATAACTGATAATACCCTTCTCTTATTAAATACCTCCACTTCGACACGTCTTTGGAAACTATATACGGAACTATCATCGTTAATGTCCCATTGAATACCCAAAGTACGTACAGTTTGATTCTTGCTAAAGTCGAGGGAAGAATTGGCGTGTGAAGCTATAATGGTTTGATCATTGGAAAACCACTTGTGCAAAGTAAACCCGTATTGACTTAATAAATCTGTAATGTCGGACTTCATTTTACATAAGATGTGTGGGCTATCTGAACCGGTCATGAGATCGTCCACATAGAAATCGTTTGCGATAGCTGAACGATATAGGGTGTTGAGTTTTGTTTTCCTGGGCTATTTGTACCAAACATCTTGTGGCCAGAAATGAAGCACTTGCAGTCCCATATGTGACCGTCCTCAAGGCGTAGTGTTGAAATTCCCTATGGGGGGGCGTCGCGCCAGACGATTCGCTGCAAATTAGAATTCCTGGGATTAACTAAAATTTGACGGTACATTTTCTCAATGTCCGAAATGAGGACATATCGGTGAGTACGAAACCGAGACATAATCGAAAAAAGATCCTGCTGGACCGTGGGTCCAACCATCAATGTGTCGTTCAAGGACAAATTATTTGTTGTTTTGGCAGAGCCGTCGAAAACAACTCGCAATTTGGTGGTTATACTAGAGCCCTTAAAAACCGAATGGTGCGGTAAGTGAAAGGTGTCTGACTTATTGACTGACAAATCGTAAGAATCAAGCAATGACATGTGACCCAGAGTTAAATACTCCTGCATGAATGTGGCACAGTCTTTATGAAGGGCAGGGTTCTGCTTGAACTTGAGTTCCAGTGATTGAAATCTGCGAATAGCTCCGGGAAGAGAATCGCCCAAATGAGAATTGTATAACCTGCGAGGTAGGGACACCACAAATCTACCACTATTATTGGGGAAAGTGTTAGCGACAAAATGACTTTCGCATTCTGAGTCCTCAACCGAGGGAGCACGAGCAGCAACGTCCTCCAATTGCCAGGAGTCCTTTAATTGCGAGGAAATGGCATTATTATCTTCGCATGTTATGAATGATGAGACAGGTTTTGTCATGTCGACATTAAAGGGCAGGTTACCCGCGAGGATGAATCCCAATTTTGTCTCCTGTATTATGGGAAAGTGTGGGCTGCGGATGAATTTGACAGGTTCAATCAATTGTAAATAGTACTGGGCACCAAGTAATATGTCAATTTGCGAAGAAAAGTTCAGTTGCGGGTCAGCTAGGAATATCCCCTTTGGTATATTTATGAGATATCAAACGATTCTGCAGGAAGATTATTCGTGATACTGGGAAGCACAGCGCAATGCACGTTCAAATTAATATCCTTGTAACGAGAATGTAGCCTTACCCTTGTACTAAAGTCAGCTTGGCATAAGGAATTGTTTATACCCGTGATGGGTAATTGAGATTTGGTTAGTTTTAGACCCATGCGACGCGCGAAACTCATGGTACAGAAATTTGCCTGAGATCCTGAGTCTAACAAAATCCTTACTGGATGCTTTCTACCGGCATGGTCCGTTGTCATGCAGACAGCGGTGGATAATAAAACAGATTTGTTTGTTTGCAGTTTCAGTGAGAATTGATTGTTGCCTCTACTGGAAGTGTTACTGCCAGATATGTGGATCATTGTATGATGTCGCTTAGAACATGTCCTACAACAAAATTTGGAAGGACAACGTGAAGGATCATGGCCTGGACGCATGCAATTTAAGCAAAGTTTGTGTTTGATTAAAATGTTTTTTCGCTCAAAGGGAGATATAGCCACGAATTGTGGGAATTTAGAGAGTCGATGTTTACCTCGACACAGCTGACAAATGTTATTGGTGGTATGAGTATGAAAGGTTGACCTAGTGAGTTCAACGGGTTTAATAGCTTTGCGATAGGGAATCTTATCGCTAACTTGTATTCTATTTACTGAACTGGCCGAGGCGCCGACGTTTTGCATTAATTGCCTTCTGCCATTTAAAAATTTAATAAAATTGTTGAAATTAGGGAATCGCTCGTCGGAAAGACTTTCCTTCCATAGTCGGCATGCCTGGTTGTCAAGTTTCTGCGTTAAATATTGAACGAAAATGATTTCAAAGGTATTTACCGGTAAACTTATTGAATTTAAAGCATTTATATTTGATGTGATTTCGTCAATAAATTTTGAAATGCCAACCATGGACTCTTGCTGAATGGACTTCATGCCCAAGACATTCCCTATATGATACGCTGAGACAATTAATTTACTATCATACCTGGCCCTTAATAGATCAATGGCTACCCCATAATTGTCATGGGTGATTGGGAGAGATTTTATTACATTTAAAGCCTCGTCTCTTAGGGAAGAATGTAAATAGTGCAATTTCTGAATGTCCGTCAGGTCAGTTCTGACGTGTACTAGTTCCAGAAACATATTGTAATGATGCTGCCAATCAATAATGTTGCCTGAGAAGCAGGGCAATTTAATTGGCTCAAACTGAATAGGGGAGGTTTTAACTGGCGTAACTTCCGCTTGAATCAATGGTTTCTTGTTCACCTCTTCTATGCGTTCTAATAAATTGTGCAGCTTGCACTCAATAGTACAGAGATCATCCTCTGTCTAAACCCTGTCACTGACCGATGTGAAATCAGACTCATCAGCCACAATTTGGGTCTGAATTTTATCATACTTCGCGGACAACTCCATCAAGTGGCGGAGTATAATTTTTAAGGCATGGTGATCGTTTATGTCAGGATCGAAATTGTCAGCGAAGGTATTTACACGGGATATAGAGGCCTTAATTGTGCCACGGTTTTTAATTAACGCTTTCACACCAGCCATGACCGAAATGCAAACTGTGATTCAAGAAAAATAGATAAATATAGAGCAGGTGAACAATTGTTGTAATTTGAATACTTTACTAAATCCTGTTATAATGCGGGAGCCAGTGATCGGTATGCAACTTAATCTATTACTTATTATAATAGATACTTATTTTCTTTAAAAAATATTTATATAGAAATTATTTGAAAATATGACTCATTCAAAGTAAAAATACACATATAGCTTCATTACATTACTTACGTTTCTGACTGAATTATTGTAAAATTGCATAAATAAAAATGTATGCGAAAATACAAGTCTATGGTCACTGGACACTAATCTCTGTTCATATAAAAAATTATTAATGATTTTATATCAAATGCTATCAACTATATGGGCTAAAATATTACTGACTTCACTATACATAAATTATAAATGAAAAACTCTAAGAAATACAAGTTCATAGTCACGTGGATTATGAATCCTGGCGTGTTCAAGATGGCTCCGTTGCCTGTTGTTTCCTTGGTGATCCTGTTCGGCAGGGCTTAGATGGTAGCGCAAGTCTTGTTTCCGCTGGTCGGGTAATGCTTGAAGCTGTAGCTCTCCGTTTAAGCTTGAAGCTCCAATTTTTCGCTGCTGTACGGCAAATGACGATGACTTGTAGTATTTTGCTGTCCCATAGAGATGATGCTATGCAGAATCTTGTAATGTCAAGTATGAAGTTTTTTGAAAACAATGAAGGCATGCAACGGCCAGCAATCTTAAGTTTGAGAATATTCGGGCTTGAACAAAACGTTGTTTGGGCCCATTAAAATGAAATATAGAGCAGAATCTTAATCCGAATCACGATCCGGATCCGGCCCGGAGGACAAAAAAATGTCACGTCTACGACGCTCTCGAATAATCTTGAGTTGGTCTTACAACGTTAGGTGATGAGTTAGCTGGTATGAAATGAAATAAGATAGTGGACTGTATATATTCTTTGAGTTAATTGTTTATTGAATGTTTAAAGAAAGTGATTGCATGGCGCCTGCAGTGCCGGAAAGCGCAGCAACATTGCCGGAGAAATAAAGTCGAATTAAATATTGAAAATCATGATGATGAATTGCGGCAGAGATCGCCTAAGTATAAGTATTAATGCATGAAGATCATGCTAAAAATTTCAAATCTAATATTCTGAATTGAAAATAGTTATATAGCCGCGGCTGGCGAACTGAAGGCTTGTTGCCCGTTCGGAGTTTTACAATTAACTAACTAGCCGGACTGTTGCGGGTATGCGATACAAGCCAGCAGCAGTTTGGCGGCGGAGAATGACGTCACTGCTCGCACGCCGCATTGCAGATATTCTAAGTACAAAGTTGAACAACAGGTCTTGGGTACTCTACAATTCAGGGTTGCATGCAAAAAATTATTCGATTCTGTTGGAATTTGTGGCTGTTATCGTTCGTCATAGAAAAAATTTACCGTTGTAAAAACATAAAGTGTTGCGGGTAAACTACCCCTTTACCTTAACCGATCTTTACCAAAATCAACAGACCTTGAGTACTTAACAAATTAGGAACGTATGCAAAAAAATTATTTGATTCTTTTCTAATGTGCGGCAGGTATCATTCGTCATAAGAAAAATTACCCTTGTTAAAACATAAAATGTTGCAGGTAAACTACCCCTTTCTCTTAACCGATCTTCACCAAAATCAAAAATCTTGAGTTCTCTACAATTCAGGGAGGTATGAAAAAAATTATGTGATTCTGTTTGAATTTACGGCAGTTATCGTTTGTCACGAAAAAATTTCTTTTGTTACAACATAAAATGTTGCCGGTAAACTACCCCTTTCCCTTAACCGATCTTTACCAAAAACAACAGGCCTTGAGTTCTCTAGAATGTAGGTATGTGTGCGAAACTTATTTGATTATGTTTGAATTTACGGCAGTTATCGTTCGTCATATAAAAAGTTAACCTTCTTATCACATAAAATGTTGCAGGTAAACTACCCCTTTCTCTTAACTAATCTTCACGAAAATCAATAGGTCTTGAGTCCTCTACAATTGAGAGATGCATGCAAAACATTATTTAATTCTGTTTGAATGTGCGGCAGTTATCGTTCGTCATAGAATCAATTACTCTTGTTAAAACATTAAATGTGGCAGGTAAACTACCCCTTTCCCTTCACCGATCTTCACCAAATCAACAGACCTTGAGTACTTAACAAATTAGGAACGTATGCAAAAAAATTATTTGATTCTTTTCTAATGTGCGGCAGGTATCATTCGTCATAAGAAAAATTACCCTTGTTAAAACATAAAATGTTGCAGGTAAACTACCCCTTTCTCTAAACCGATCTTCACCAAAATCAAAAATCTTGAGTTCTCTACAATTCAGGGATGTATGTAAAAAATTATTTGATTCTGTTTGAATATGCGGCAGGTATCGTTCTTTATAGAAAAAAATCGGTATGGAGAATGTAACAAGACCCTTATATTTTTGTTACAAATTAATATTTCTGTACTGTACAAAAATAAAAAAAATTTTAATTTAATTTAAAAAAAAAATTTTTTTTAATTTTTTATGTTTGTTTATTGTTTAAATAATTAATAAATTATTCTTGTTATGTATTTTCGTCGAAAATTTAAAATTCTGTAAGTTTTTTATGTCAATACATTCACTTCTGGTTAACTGTAAATAAATCTGGAGTTAATCAGATTGTCTCACTTGACTAATCGATTGGCGATTTTCTTCTATGCTCCAGTATATCACTCTCGTTTAGTAATGGTCGTCTTCCCGTAAGTCCTGTAGTTAATGAAAACTTATATTAACTGGTGAAATAAATTTAAAACCAGCTAATTGAATTATTTTGATTTATTGACAATTATTCTGAAAATATCGATTTAAAATCGGTATTGATATAAAGTTCGACTCTTCCACAGTGATAATCGATTCTCAGTACAGGTTGTATTATATAATTATTTTTTGAATGCTTCTTTTAACGGTTATAATTATAATAGTCAGAGAAGGGGCAAGCATAGAAAGTATAACATTAACAAAATAAATCTTAATAATTAATAAATACACAATTTGGTAAAAAGATATAATGTTTATAATGCACAATTTTATACCCAATGGTGACTGGATGAATTCATTCAATGTAGGCGCTTTGCATCCTAGGGACCATCATGTCGGCGACTTCGCTAATGCAGTATAACAGAAATGGCGTCGCTGGATTTTCAGACAATGAAATTGCCTTCGCAACTGCTTTATGATCTCCGTAATATTGGATAATGTCTATTGTTTTGTTAGAGGTGTCCTGGTTAAGTGTTCGGTGTTCACTGGCTTTAAATGTTGGTATTTGGTGTGTTCACTTTTGTCGGTGTATGGCGAAAAATCGTGAAGTTCGTTGTAATGTGAATTATTAATGTTTGATAGTTTTATTGGTTTATTTAACTTGTATTCGGTTAAGTATTGTTTGTTTTCACGGTTTGTAGTGGTGTTGTGCACTGATTATATGTTTAATATACCAATTTCGGTAACTCTCGGTTGTTCACTGATTTTAGGCTAAATCTTTATACGCCATTAAAATATACGCTATATATGTTCTTAGCGCGAGCTAAAACAACCGTCCGCTTCGAGTGTTAATTAAGAACTGTTTTACTTCCTTCTTCTCCTGAAATATCTTGCCAAGTTAATATTAGAAAAGTATTGTTTCAAATATATTTCACTTCCTATTGCATGTGATTTAAAATACATTATATTCAGAATATTTTTTGTTTATTGGTTAATTTCGTGAACTAGTAATTAAATAATTGGTTTCCTTAACTCCTTCTGTTTAATTTGACATGCAATAGTCCATCTTTATAAAGTTTTTTGTTAAAATTGCTATATTTCTGTCATTTTGGAAATATAGGCTCAATATTTGTTTCCTGTTCTTGTCCAAAATTTTAGCCATCTTATGTGTTATAAATATGATTATAATAAATTTCAGATTGATATAACTCTTAAACTTTCCGTAATTTCTTATAAATTTATCAATTGATTATTCTTTTAGTTATTATTCATGAATTTACTATTCCTCCTTTGAAATTGTTAGGTATTACATTTTACAAATTTTTTAATAATTTAATACATCTTTTTATATTATTCTTTTAAAGTATAGTTTCAGTTATTGTAGTTGGTGATTGATTCACCTTATATAAATCTCATTAGTTTACTTGGTTTATTAAACTTCCTTACTCAATTATAATATTATTTGGAATTCCTTGTTTTGGCCTAGATTTTATTATTTTACATATACTGTTTTTCAAATAATGTTATTTCTATACCCCTTCTGACTTTCTAAAGTTAACACAATATTAAATAAAATTTTCTTATATAACTATTGGTACATGTAGCATGGTATTCATGCTCATAATACAAAAACAATATTGAAAATTAATTTCTAGTCTTTAAAGTTAGACATTTTGGTTTTAGCTATTTTTAAAAATACATAACAAACATTTTATAAACGAGTATAGTATACATACAGAAACATTTTAGGCTGTATGCACACTGTTATTTTAATAAACATTCTTATCTTAATCATAATCCTTATTCTATATATCACCTTGAAATGTGGAGTTCATAGTCTCTAAACATAATTAACCATTTAATTTTATATTTTTTTTGTTAAACTTAATTTAATTTCAGTCCTTTCAGTTTATATTTTGTATTATATTTTAATCCCCTGTCACAGTAATTATTCCCCACCTGCTCTCTTTATCATTTACATTTCTATGAATGTTTTTTGATAAAAAGTGGCCTCTTCTATGAAACATTAGAAATATTTTCACAACAATATTTCATGACATGTTATCTCTGTATTTATATAAAATATGAAAGTTATTTAATAGCACATAGTTCAAGTAACAGTTACTCCTTTACTTGAAGTTTATATATGTAAATCACTTGCACTGGTTCACTTACACTGTTGGTTCTGACTTATATTTGAGTTCTACAATATTCTAAGACCAAACTTTTAGTTATAATGGACTGTGAAGATTTGTTTATTTTATTATATAATAACTTTAGTTGGTGCACTTCTATTCACACTACTAAACACTTTTGTTTATAATTAGTTTACATTTCTATGAGGTTTTGGGGTGTTATACTTTCTTTGGGTGACATTCAAATTTGGTTCTGTGTTTATTGTTGGTAGTAAATGGTTTATCATGGGTATTCCTCGTAGTCCTCCCATCCTATATCTTCTTTTCTTCTCTTCTTCCTTCTTGGGTTTTCTAAGGTAATTCGGTTTCATTATGTCCTTTGGTTGGTTCGGGGTATCTTCTTTATTATCTGCTCCTAACCTACCTGGGTATTCTCCTGATTTTATTTAGTTTCATCGGATTTAACTTTCTTGATACTTTATAGTTGCATTTTTATAATTTAATTATACTTTTCTTTTATGGTGGTGTTTTCCTTTGATATTTAATTATTTTCATTTGATATTCAATTATTTTCATTTGATATTCAATTATTTTCATTTGATATTTAATTATTTTCCTTCGATATTTCTTTTGAGTTAATTGTAATTTAATGTATTTATGATCATAATGGAATTATTACTTAGTGGATTATCTGTCATGCTACAGATTGCCCTCCTCCAGAAGTGATTAGTTCAGACTATACTTGGTTTGTCTGAAATAATTGCTTATGATAATTATTATATTTTTTATTATTCTTGACTTCCTTCCATTTCAAATTTTTTCTCCTGTATATTAGAGCTTACATCTATTTCATTCTTAATTGATCTTCCTTGATAGTTATAGTCATCTGAGTTTCATATTTGTTATTTTATTTTCATTTTTCTTCTTGGTGTTTTATCCCTGGGATATTTATTCCCTATCATTCCCTAACACGTGAGCTGGGGCAGTTCAGGGAGGCACTGTAGGCTACATACTCTGCTGGCCAATACTTCACTTCTAATTGAGTACAGAGCCAAATCATCTCTGCTCAAAAACATATTAATACTGCTGGATTTATCTACAGACAGTATAAAAAAAATTATTTAAGAATAGTCCATTTTATGACTATTTAAAAAAATATCTTTGGATACTTCACTTCGGATATTGCTCAGAGATTTTAATATTCCTATCTCAGTTATTCTTCTGACTTGTTAGCTTTATTGTTATTTCAATCCTTATTATGTTGGGAAGCTCTTTTATTAATATAATTATCAATGTTTATTATAATATAAAGTTTTTGTTATTAATTCTTTATTCTTCTCTGGTTTTTATTACAATCTACTTTTGTTTATTGGTAGCATATATTTTTTGATATTTTTTGTTTGTTTCGCAGCTTTTATTTATTCCACTAGTTCCATGTCCTAGCACTTTCTTCTAATTGTCTTGATTACACTCAACAATTATTTCATGATCATATTCATTAGTGATTTATTTAATTACCTTTGTTTTTTGTTCCTTTTCTCAAATTACTTCTCTCTGATTTTTTATTCAAATGAATTCTTTAATTATTTTTTTTAATGAGGTCATTGTTTCTCTTTGTATTATTTCAAAGTGTTATTTTTTTATTTCAATACAAGTTTATTCATTTAATCGCATCACTGGTTTTTATTTCCTTTTATTTAATTTCATAGAATATTTTTATTCATCATTGGTTGTAATTTGACATCTATATCTATAAAAATGAATGTTTGTTTCATTTTGTCCCGTATGCGTTCCTATACCATTCATCCGATTGCGATGAAACTTCGGTGAGTTGTGCGCACGCCCGCGAAGGTTTATGAATTTTTTTCAATGGGGCCCTTTGGGGGTTCTTGGGGTCTTCCACATCTCCTCCTAAACCACTGGACCGATTTCAACCAAACTTGGCACAAATATTTTATGCAACGGGAGTACCAACATAGGGTAGGTGTTTTTTCGATGGGGTCCTTTGGGGGTCCTTTGGGGTCTTCCACATCTTCTCCTAAACCACTGGACCGATTTCAACCAAACTTGGCACAAATATTTTACGCAACGGGAGAACCAACATAGGATAGGTGTTTTTTCGACGTGGTCCTTTGGGGGGTCCTTAGGGGTCTTCCACATCTCCTCCTAAACCACTAGACCGATTTCAACCAAACTTGGCACAAATATTTTACGCAACGGGAGAACCAACAAAGGTTATGTGTTTTTTCGATATGATCCTTCGGGGGTCTTTTGGGGGTCCTTTGGTGTCTTTCACATCTCCTCCTAAACCACTAGACCGATTTCAACCAAACTTGGCACAAATATTTTACGCAAAGGGAGAACCAACATAGGGTAGGTGTTTATTCGATGGTGTACTTTGGGGGTCCTTTGGGGTCTTCCACATCTTATCCTAAACCACTGGACCGATTTCAACCAAACTTGGCACAAATATTTTACGCAACGGGAGAACCAACATAGGATATGTGTTTTTTCGATATGATACTTCGGGGGGTCCTTTGGGGTCTTCCACATTTCCTCCTAAACCACTGGACCGATTTCAACCAAACTTGGCACAAATATTTTATGCAACGGGAGAACCAACATAGGTTATGTGTTTTTTCGATATGATCCTTCGGGGGTCTTTTGGGGGTCCTTTGGGGTCTTTTACATCTCCTCCTAAACCACTGGACCGGTTTCAACCAAACTTGGCACAAATATTTTACGCAAAGGGAGAACCAACATAGGATATGTGTTTTTTTCGACGGGGTCCTTTGGGGTTCTTAGGGGTCTTCCACATCTCCTCCTAAACCACTGGACCGATTTCAACCAAACTTGGCACAAATATTTTACGCAACGGGAGAACCAACATAGGATATGTGTTTTTTCGATATGATCCTTCGGGGGTCTTTTGGGGTCCTTTCGGGTCTTTCACATCTCCTCCTAAACCACTGGACCGATTTCAACCAAACTTGGCACAAATATTTTACGCAACGGGAGAACCAACATAGGATATGTTTTTTCGATATGATACTTCGGGGGGTCCTTTGGGGTCTTTCACATCTCCTCCTAAACCACTGGACCGATTTCAACCAAACTTGGCACAAATATTTTATGCAACGGGAGAACCAACATAGGTTATGTGTTTTTTCGATATGATCCTTCGGGGGTCTTTTGGGGGTCCTTTGGGGTCTTTCACATCTCCTCCTGAACCACTGGACCGGTTTCAACCAAACTTGGCACAAATATTTTACGCAAAGGGAGAACCAACATAGGATAGGTGTTTTTTCGATATGATACTTCGGGGGGTCCTTTGGGGTCTTCCACATCTCCTCCTAAACCACTGGACCGATTTCAACCAAACTTGGCACAAATATTTTACGCAACGGGAGAACCAACATAGGATATGTGTTTTTTCGATATGATACTTCGGGGGGTCCTTTGGGGTCTTCCACATCTCCTCCTAAACCACTGGACCGATTTCAACCAAACTTGGCACAAATATTTTACGCAAAGGGAGAACCAACATAGGATAGGTGATTTTTCGATGGGGTTCTTTTAAAGGTTCTTTGGGGTCTTCCACATCTCCTCCAAAACCACTGTACCGATTTCAACCAAACTTGGCACAAATATTTTACGCAACGGGAGAACCAACATAGGACAGGTGTTTTTTTCGATACGATCCTCTGGGGGGTCCTTTGGAGTCTTAAAAAACTAACTCATTAGATCTGGTTACTATGGCAACCCAATGGAATAGATTCTGTTCTAAATATATTATCGCATTAAATTGAAGACCACGCGAACGAAGTCTTTATATATTATATATATACAAACACTTTCTTTCTTTGAGTGGCATTGCAACGCATGCCGGGTACTCGCTAGTTACTTTATATTTTAGAATTGATTTGTTTTATTCTAAATTCTTTTTCTTTTATTTATCATAAATATTTTTCATTAATACTTTGTTTGTAATTTGATATTACAATATATTTGAATTTTGTTGACTTTAACAAAATTCTTTTCTTTTTGTTCCACAATAGTTTTTTCATAAATATCTTGTTTGTAAGGTGAACTTACTTCATTTTTGAATTTTGTTGTTTTTTATTCAAAATTCTTTCTTTTTATTATTCCAAATGGTTTCCTTCAAATTTATTTGTAGTAAGTTGATCTTACTTTGTTTTTTGAATTTATTGTTTAATTTTAACAAAATTCTTTCTTTTTTATTCCAATATACTGTTTTCATAAATGTTGGTAGTAAGTTGTTCTTACTTAATTTTTGAATTTTGTGGGTTTTTAACAAAATTCTTTCTTTTTGTTCCAATTATTCCAAATGGTTTCTTTCAAATTTATTTGTAGTAATTTGATCTTACTTTGTTTTTTGAATTTAGTGTTTAATTTTAACAAAATTCTTTCTTTTTATTCCAATATACTGATTTCATAAATGTTGGTAGTAAGTCGTTCTTACTCAATTTTTGAATTTTGTGGGTATTTATATTCAAAATTTACTCCTCATGATATTTTTTCATGGAAGCCTGGTTATATACACCTTTGATTCTACCAGAACCCATCTCCTTTATCTCATAAGTATTATTGTTTTTGTCCATGGAGACTATATAGGGTCCAGTGTATAATAGTAACAACTTCTTTGTTATTCCTTCCAGTGAGCTGGGTAATTCCCGATTTTTTAATAATACCTTTTCACCACTTGTATAGGTTATTATTTTACCCATACCTTTTTGATATTTGGTTCGCCGTTTCTCCTGGTCTTCGGCCACCTTGTTGTAAAACTTTATTTTGTCAAAAGTATAAATATTATCTTTTGGGAACTCTAATATTTCTTTGACCCCTCTTGGGGGTTGTTTCTCGTACATGGCGGAGTATGGGGTAATTCCTATGGCTGGGTGGTATGCCAAGTTGAGGAATTCTTCTGTGGCTTCTAGATAGTCTTGCCACCTCCTCTGTTGATTGTGGCAATACGTTCTTAATATTCGCCCCACTTCTCGTAATACTCTCTCTGCCGGGTTACTGCTCGGGTGGTAGACCGAGGTTTTGTAAGTACGAACACCCATAGATAGTAGGGTATCCCGCCATATTTTCCCCTTGAATTGGGTTCCGTGGTCTGTAATGATCGAAACTGTTTTTCCGACGTTTGGGAAGTACTGGTCGGTCAATATTCCGAGAATTTTATTAGTAGTTGCCCGATTTGCTGGGTATAGCTTGACGAATTTGGTGAAATGGTCCATCACGATTATTAGATACTTATACCTGTGACGACCGCCACTGCGGGGAAATGGTCCGCAGATGTCCAAGAATACCTTTTCCAACTTTGCCTGTGATGTTATAGGAATAATTTGGCCTTCCTTTTTCTCATTATTAGATTTAACGTGTTGGCAAATGTGGCAACCTTTTATATACTTCCGGACCTTCCGGTTGACATCTTTCATGTGGCAGCTCTCCTCCAGGGCCTTTATCACCTTTAAGGCGCCCGTATGCCCATATCGAATATGATAAATAATTATTATCTCTTTTTCGATATGGGTTGGAATGATTACCCTCCATGTCTCCTTCCTTAAAGATGGTTTAATGAATAGAATATTGTTATTAATTTGGTAATATCGGGCGATAGTCTCGTCCCCTGCTTCTAATCGATTCTTAATAGATCTTAATTTCGGGTCTGCTTGTTGGTGGGTGCTCAGGTTAGTTAATAATGTGGCTAGATCGGCTCTGGTGCTAAGAATGTGGTATATGTTGAGTACACTTTCTTTCTCTCCCTCGAATGTCTGCCTTTCTACGTCAATAACACGTCTGCAACGACATTCTTCTTTCCTGGGATGTACTCCCACTTAAGATTGTATTCTTGCAGTACCAGTATCCACCGGGTCAACCTTCCGTGACTCAGTTTGCACCTCCTCAGGAACGATATGAACTTATGGTCTGTCCGGACGGTAACGGGATAACCTAGGATGTAGGTGCAGAATTTGCCACACGCGAGCACTACACTTAACAGTTCTTTCTCAGTGACGTGGTAGTTCTTTTCGCACTGGTTTAATGCTCTACTTGCGAAGCAAATCACGAGATGTTCGCCCTCCTCATCCTCTTGATATAGCGTTGTGCCGAGGCTAATGTCGCTGGCATCGCAATTTAAGAAGAAAGGTTTACTGAAATCTGGATGGCGAAGTATAATGGGTTCAAGAAATTTTTCTTTAATCAGTTGTAATGTCTCGTTCTGCTCTATACCCCAGATCCATTTATTTTTTGATGACAGTTGCGGTTGAAATTTGGCGGTCAATTCAGAATACTTTTCCTGGAACTTGCGATAGTAATTACAGAGTCCCAGGAATGACTGTAATTGCCTTCTATTCCTTGGTATCGGAAATTTCTGAATCGCTTCTACTTTTTCAGCCGACGGTGAGATTCCTTGGTCATTTAATATAAAGCCCAAGAACTGAATTTCCTTGGCAATGAATTGAGATTTTCAAGCTTGAGCGTGATGTTATTCGCAGCCAATTTCTTCAGCACATGTTCCACACGGTAGCAGTGTTCCTCCCATGTTTCTGAGGTCACAAGCAAATCATCTACGTACACGGTGGTGAATTGTAGTGCTTCCTGGCCAAGTATCTGGTCCATGCAGTGCACAAAGACGGCGACCGAATTCACGAGTCCGAAGGGCAATCTCTTAAACTGGTAGTTACGCCCTTCGAATATGAATGCCAGATACTGGCGACTCTGTGGGTGCAATTCCACCTGTCAGTAGCCGCACACCGTGTCCCAGGTACTAAAGTACTTGGTACCGTGGAAACGTTTTAAAATCTCCTCTATCTCACCGGGCGAAGTCCTGTCATTAATTATCATCTTATTGATTTCTCGCGCATCTAGGCAGAGACGGACTTGTCCGTTTTTCTTAGGAATAGCCACGAAAGGACTGGTGTATGGGGATTGGCTACCATATATTATGTCGCGGTTAATCATCTTACTTATTTCAGCTCTTACAGCTTCCTTTCGTGATTGCGCGATGGGGTATGACTTCCGGTTAAAGTCCACTGTATCTCGAAATTGTAGAGTACACTGGTAGTTTTTTACTTTCCGGGCTCGTCAGAAAATACTGATCGGTATTGTTCATAATTGTTTATTAATTTATCCGCTTGGTGTATTGGCAACCTTTCCCTTGTAAAAACCCAGGAAATCCCTGATTTCCTGGATCTTTTGGGACCATAAATCCTCATTAGAGTTATCGTCTATTATCCGCTCAATCATAGGAGTATTGTTTATATAATTGATTTTACGGATTTGTTGGTGGATATCGCTGGGAATCACTGTATCGCTACCAATCAAGTCAGCCGTCCAAGTTTGTCCGTTCGTAAACAGTGATAATTTCTCCGTTCGTAAATCGATTATTGCGGAGTTCCGTCTGAGCACATCTCATCCCACTAATATGTTAAACGGCAGCCCGGTTGCCACTAAGAATTCCATGTCAATCGCTATACCACAGCTAATCACATTGGGTGAAACTTGTCTTCTTATCGTCTTGTTTTGGCGGCCGGTTTCACCTAATAAAATAATATTATTCAACGGCAATGACGGTAATATTCTTCCGCATTCGTTTTGTATTCTCTCCAACTCTGTCGTACTAATTATTGAGACATTGGAACCAGTATCGATCATTAACCTTGCTGGGACTCCTTCTACCTCCGCATTGATATGTATTATTTCATTATTTATATTATTGTTGGGGCTAGTATCATCCTCCTACAATAATTCGTGTCGAAGGTTTTTTAAATAATTACAACCTATTATTGTGATACGATTTGTGTCTGTTACTCTTGGCAACTCATTTATATACCCAGGAGTTAGGAGCAGTAATGGGTCTAGGTTATTTATTACTGCCTCCTCCCGTTTAAATGTTCGATATCATCATTATTATGTGTCGCACTGATTGAGGCATCAGTCGGGAGACCTTGAGTGGGTCCCTGCCGCTCTGCGCGATGATCCAACGGTTGTTCGCGGTTTGTCTGCCGTTCCGTATTGTCTAGACTGGTACTCTGTCTAGTCTGATTATACCTTGGTTCGTCACGTTCTCGGCTCCTCCGCCGATCCTCATATTCATGGTAGCTGTTGCGTCGCTGATGGTAGTACCTACGTTGGCGACCGTCTTCAGCTCGTATGAAGTTCACCCTCGGTCTAGAAAACCTATTATTACTATTGTTATTATTTCTTTGTTGCCCATGATTATTATTATAATAACGTTCATTGTTATTATAGTTGGGGTTTCTCTGACTATTAACGTTGGGGTTTGGGTAATATGGGTTTCTATTACCCTGATAACCATTATTTGTTCTATTATTATTTTGATTACCTTGAACGTGGTTATTGTTATTATTATTATTATTATTATTGTTATTGTTGTTATTACTTGGTGGATTGGCGCGGTTTCCCTGGTATCCATTGTTGTTGTTGTTGGTACCGTTGTTGGTATACGGATAGTTCCTGGGTTCTGGCCGATCATTCCTCCTCCGGCTTTGTCGGTAATACTCCTCGTTCTCATAATTTTCGAGAAGTTCAGTCATGGCCTGTATGGTCTTGATTTGGCTGCCTCTCCTTGCTCAAATTACCTCTTCATCATAGTGATATGATAACTTGTTTATGAGGCATTCTTCTGGTATGGCTGGTTCCAAATGCTTAGCCATACATACTTTGCCGAGGAAGTATGCAGTCATTGAGCTACCCACCTGTTGTTTGTAATGGCCGTCATCACCGCTTCCATCTCGTTGCACATTTCTGTGACTTGGTTACGCACCTTACTTATTTCCTCCCGTGTTTCTTTCCGGTTTTCTTCCCACTTCGTTTTATGGTGTTCCGTGATCTGCGAAATTTCGGTATTTATTACTTCCCTGACTTCCTGTACTTCACTCTCAGTTTGGCGACATCTTTCGTCAACTTCCCTGACCTGTTGGTTTATTATTATTGTCTCTTGTTCCAATTTTTTAATTATGGATCTCTTATTGTCGTTGATTTTCCTACTCAACTCTTCCTTTGCCAACTCTATTCTCTAGTCTACCTTGTTCATGTTCTCCTGGTTGACTTCCCATAATTCTTCTCTTAACCGTTGGCTATTCTCATCCAGTTTCTCCTCCACCTTCTGATTATTTTCCTTCACCTTTTCCTTCAGTTGTTGATTGTCGTTTTCCATCTTCCTACTATTCTCCCTTAACTCTTCCCTTAATTGTCGGTTGTCATCTTCCATCCCCTTAATGGTTTCCTCCATCTTCTCTTCCATCTTCTTACTGTTTTCTTCAATTCTCTTATTTGTATCCTCAATTTTATTACACAATTCTTCCTTGGTTGCTTTGAATTCTTCCTTTAACAACTGGTTGTCTTCCTTCAAATCTTCCAACTTCTTATTTAAAGACTGGTTGTCTTCCTTTCTTTCTTTACTCATTTCCTTCTTACTGGATTTGATTTCTTCCATCATCATCATGAGCATCTCTTGTATGTTCCCCTCCTCCGTTCGTGTTGGCTTTTGTAATTGTTACTTCCGGACATTGACTTCCCCTGTTTGTGTGGGCATCTCAGGTTGTTCCTCAGGTGGTGCGGGTTGTTTATGTTCCACCGGGGTTACTAACACTTCTATATCTTCCACGGGTGTTGCCTCCTTGTCCCCCATATCGACTTCCTTTTCGGCCTCTGCCGCCCTCTTCTTAGAAGCCGCACGACGCTGCATGTTGCTTCCTTCTTGATCGTATAACAGTTGCCAAGCTTAATTAGTAATTGGGCAAGTTATTGTAGTCCTTCAATCGCTAACTAAAGCCCTCTAGTTGGACGCCAATTTGTAACAAGTACAAATAAAAGGTTCGTTAAACCTTTGTTCAACGTTAAGCCCCACGTTGGGCGCCAATTTGTAACAAGACCTGTATATTTTAGTTACAAATAAATATTTCTGTACTGTACAAATATAAAAAAAAAATTTTTTTTTAATTTTTTATGTTTGTTTATTGTTTAAATAATTATTAATTATTCTTGTTATGTATTTTCGTCGAAAATTTAAAATTCTGTAAGTTTTTTATGTCAATATATTCACTTCTGGTTAACTGTAAATAAATCTGGAGTTAATCAGATTGTCTCAATTGACTAATCGATTGGCGATTTTCTTCTATGCTCCAGTATATCACTCTCCTTTAGTAATGGTCGTCTTCCCGTAAGTCCTGTAGTTAATGAAAACTCTTATATTAACTGGTGAAATAAATTTAAAACCAGCTAATTGAATTATTTTGATTTATTGAAAATTATTCTGAAAATATCGATTTAAAATCGATATTGATATAAAGTTCGACTCTTCCACAGTGATAATCGATTCTCAATACAGGTTATATTATATAATTATTTTTTGAATGCTTCTTTTAACGGTTATAATTATAATAGTCATAGAAGGGGCAAGCATAGAAAGTATAACATTAACAAAATAAATCTTAATAATTAATAAATACACAATTTGATAATAAGATATAATGTTTATAATGCACAAATAATGTTTATAATGCACAATTTTATACCCAATGGTGACTGGATGAATTCATTCAATGTAGGCGCTTTGCATCCTGGGGACCATCATGTCGGCGACTTCGCTAATGCAGTATAACAGAAATGGCGTCGCTGGATTTTCAGACAATGAAATTGCCTTCGCAACTGCTTTATGATCTCCGTAATATTGGATAATGTCTATTGTTTTGTTAGAGGTGTCCTGGTTAAGTGTTCGGTGTTCACTGGCTTTAAATGTTGGTATTTGGTGTGTTCACTTTTGTCGGTGTATGGCGAAAAATCGTGAAGTTCGTTGTAATGTGAATTATTAATGTTTGATAGTTTTATTGGTTTATTTAACTTGTATTCGGTTAAGTATTGTTTGTTTTCACGGTTTGTAGTGGTGTTGTGCACTGATTATATGTTTAATATACCAATTTCGGTAACTCTCGGTTGTTCACTGATTTTAGGCTAAATCTTTATACGCCATTAAAATATACGCTATATATGTTCTTAGCGCGAGCTAAAACAACCGTCCGCTTCGAGTGTTAATTAAGAACTGTTTTACTTCCTTCTTCTCCTGAAATATCTTGCCAAGTTAATATTAGAAAAGTATTGTTTCAAATATATTTCACTTCCTATTGCATGTGATTTAAAATACATTATATTCAGAATATTTTTTGTTTATTGGTTAATTTCGTGAACTAGTAATTACATAATTGGTTTCCTTAACTCCTTCTGTTTAATTTGACATGCAATAGTCCATCTTTATAAAGTTTTTTGTTAAAATTGCTATATTTCTGTCATTTTGGAAATATAGGCTCAATATTTGTTTCCTGTTCTTGTCCAAAATTTTAGCCATCTTATGTGTTATAAATATGATTATAATAAATTTCAGATTGATATAACTCTTAAACTTTCCGTAATTTCTTATAAATTTATCAATTGATTATTCTTTTAGTTATTATTCATGAATTTACTATTCCTCCTTTGAAATTGTTAGGTATTACATTTTACAAATTTTTTAATAATTTAATACATCTTTTTATATTATTCTTTTAAAGTATAGTTTCAGTTATTGTAGTTGGTGATTGATTCACCTTATATAAATCTCATTAGTTTACTTGGTTTATTAAACTTCCTTACTCAATTATAATATTATTTGGAATTCCTTGTTTTGGCCTAGATTTTATTATTTTACATATACTGTTTTTCAAATAATGTTATTTCTATACCCCTTCTGACTTTCTAAAGTTAACACAACATTAAATAAAATTTTCTTATATAACTATTGGTACATGTAGCATGGTATTCATGCTCATAATACAAAAACAATATTGAAAATTAATTTCTAGTCTTTAAAGTTAGACATTTTGGTTTTAGCTATTTTTAAAAATACATAACAAACATTTTATAAACGAGTATAGTATACATACAGAAACATTTTAGGCTGTATGCACACTGTTATTTTAATAAACATTCTTATCTTAATCATAATCCTTATTCTATATACCACCTTGAAATGTGGAGTTCATAGGCTCTAAACATAATTAGCCATTTAATTTTGTATTTTTTTTGTTAAACTGAATTTAATTTCAGTCCTTTCTGTTTATATTATGTATTATATTTTAATCCCCTGTCACAGTAATTATTCCCCACCTGCTCTCTTTATCATTTACATTTCTATGAATGTTTTTTGATAAAAAGTGGCCTCTTCTATGAAACATTAGAAATATTTTCACAACAATATTTCATGACATGTTATCTCTGTATTTATATAAAATATAAAAGTTATTTAATAGCACATAGTTCAAGTAACAGTTACTCCTTTTCTTGAAGTTTATTATATTTAAATCACTTGCACTGGTTCACTTACACTGTTGGTTCTGACTTATATTTGAGTTCTACAATATTCTAAGACCAAACTTTTAGTTATAATGGACTGTGAAGATTTGTTTATTTTATTATATAATAACTTTAGTTGGTGCACTTCTTTTCACACTACTAAACACTTTTGTTTATAATTAGTTTACATTTCTATGAGGTTTTGGGGTGTTATACTTTCTTTGGGTGACATTCAAATTTGGTTCTGTGTTTATTGTTGGTAGTAAATGGTTTATCATGGGTATTCCTCGTAGTCCTCCCATCCTATATCTTCTTTTCTTCTCTTCTTCCTTCTTGGGTTTTCTAAGGTAATTCGGTTTCATTATGTCCTTTGGTTGGTTCGGGGTATCTTCTTTATTATCTGCTCCTAACCTACCTGGGTATTCTCCTGATTTTATTTAGTTTCATCGGATTTAACTTTCTTGATACTTTATAGTTGCATTTTTATAATTTAATTATACTTTTCTTTTATGGTGGTGTTTTCCTTTGATATTTAATTATTTTCATTTGATATTCAATTATTTTCATTTGATATTCAATTATTTTCATTTGATATTTAATTATTTTCCTTCGATATTTCTTTTGAGTTAATTGTAATTTAATGTATTTATGATCATAATGGAATTACTACTTAGTGGATTATCTGTCATGCTACAAGAACCGTACATGACTTCCATGTTATAAGATTTATGTTTAAAATAATTTACTTGAATTCGGTTCGGTAATTTCTTAAATTTCGGTAATTTAAAAAATATCGCACACCCTCAAACTAATTTCACTATTTATAGATATTTTTGTTAGTATGGGGTAGTCGTTTAATATAATGTTATTTTCAGTCACTTTATCCATAAAAATTAGGTAGGCTTACTTTATTCTTATAAAGAAACCGAACTACGCAGATAATCGTCCCTCATCCGAAGCGCTCAGAAGTCACTCATGGACCCTGAGCATCTTGCAGAGGGTTCATTCCCTAAAGACGAAAAGTTTGTCTATGAACCGTTCCTCTGTAAACACGTGCAGTTACACTGCCCAGCGACCCACAGGAAGCAAATCGCTATCCACGCTGGACACTTTTTGGGCTTGCACGCGTTGTGTTGGTGTGGGTTTCGGCACTTTCCATTTAAAAAGCGTTCAAATGTAAGAAAATAAACATGAGTGAGGCCAGAAATAACGCAAATTGTGTGTGTGTGTGTTGTGTGTGTGTGTGTGTGTGTGTGTGTGTGTGTGTGTGTGTGTGTGTGTGTGTGTGTGTGTGTGTGTGTGTGTGTGTGTGTGTGTGTGTGTGTGTGTGTGTGTGTGTGTCTTGCCTGCCTTTTTATTGCAGTAATCATAATAATAAAATGGAAACGTAAACATTACATAATTGAGATGTCCTTGCCTGCCACGAACGATATATTTTCTCTCATACATGATTTAAATTAAAATGAAAAATATAGAATTTTGTTAAAGTTAAATGAAATGTTTGCATAGAAACTACTTCTTTGTTGTCAATATCGTAGTACACATATAAAACTTATAAAAATTTACCTCCCCCATCATCAACTACCATTTTAATTTATAAAAAATTAACCCCCTTCCCCTTTCAACTACCCTTTTCATTTATATATATTAATCTACCTTTCTACACTGGATTATTTTGACCTTCTTTTCAGGATACTTTATTTATCAAAATGAAGCACTTTACTCTTGTTAAAACATAAAACGTTGCTGGTAAACTACCCCTTTCCCTTAACCGATCTTCATCAAAAGCAAGAAACCTTGAGTCCTCTAAAATTCATGGCTGTATGCAAAAAATTATTTGATTCTGTTTTTAATTTGCGGCTGTTATCGTTTGCCATAGACAAAATTTTACACAGACACACAAACCCAAACACAGATACTTTTCGAAAAATGACTTTTTTCATGTTTTGATGGTAGTACAATCAAAATCTGACGTTATCTCGAACACGATTTTCTTCGGCATGACCATACTTCCATTTCCTTACGGAACATGAAGTAAAATTACCCTTGTTAAAACATAAAACTTTGCAGGTAAACTACCCCTTTCCCTTAACCGATCTTCACAAAAAAAAAATAGCCCTTGAGTACTCTACAATTCAGGACTGTATGCAAAAAATTATTTGATTTTGAATTTGCGGCTGTTATCGTTTGCCATAGAAAAAATTCTACAGAGACAGACAGACAGACACACACACAGTCACTATTCGAAAAATGACTTTTCTTCATGTTTTGAGGTTAGTACAATCAGAATCAGCCCTTATCTCGAACACGATTTTTTCGACATGATCATACTTCCATTTCCTTATGGAACATGAAAGCAAAAAATTGTTTTCACAAAAATAAATTTACTTCTTCAATATGGTTGTAACAACATTACCAAACGCGTGATCGTTAATAATGTGTATAGCATAGTAAATACATGACGTAAATAATAAATAACAAATAATAAATACAAATAACTGAAATAATCATTTACAATTGAATATCTAAAATGAAAAATATACTTGACTTGTATGTGTCGATACGTACATGTGTGTGTGTTTTTTTTAACTTCACAGTCTGCTGAATTTTCGGTGTTGCTGTCTTCCAGTGGTTATCACTGTTGGTCTCCTGGATATGTCTGCAATCATACTTTCCATGTTATCTCTGTTTTTGTTTTTCTTTCAGTAAGTCGAAACGTAAAATGACCCAAATAAATAAATATTTTGCAACGGATTACATCTAATAAATCTAGATTTTTTTAAAATTTTTTTCTCGTTTTCAATTATACACAACCTCTTTAAGATTCACAGATCTAGAGGACCATAAAGTAGAACAAGTACATTTATTTAAGGTATTTAGACTAATTTTGTTCAAATACTATTACTGCGCGCACACACAGACACATACACAGATGCAGGCGCGCTTATACGTACATTTAATAATTCATGCGCACGCACAAACACTCACATACAATACATATACATTGTGGTATTATGGATAAGGATAGATAAATTAACATTGTCGAGTCAAATAAAAGAAATACTGGTTTAGCAATGGTTAAAATTTAAAAGTTCTTACTACTGTTTCATTTTACAAATTAGTCTGTTTACCAACACAAATTAATTAAAATTAATCGTCTTTTGACAATTTTGTTTATATAGTCTTCAGTCTTCAGATCTTTTAAATTTTATGATACAAATGTTAACATAAATTTATTGTAATTTGGACTTCCCATTTATATAGAATGACGTCCATAGCTGAAGTTCGGTGGTCTGCATTTGACATCTCAGAGAGCCGTGTAGTACGCCTGTAAGGACGTAGATGGTATGCTTTCTTAAGATCGTTTTCGGGTTGTTATCAGGTATATAAATTTATGGGTCATACTCGGACCAACTGTGGATGTACTGCTGGACGTACACCAAACCTGGTACGCTTTAAATATCTGTCCAGAAGCCAATGTGGGCAATCTTACACCGAAACGGAAAGCATTTAGTTTTAACTGCAATCAAAATATACTTCTCTGAGAAGTATATTTATACTATTTATACTATTATATTTGTACTGAGAGATAATATACTATCTCTCTGAGATCGGTAGCGTTAAATACGGTGAATTCGCATATAGCCTATCAAAGGCAACGTCAGTCTCATGCCGAAAGATTGGCTTGATAGTGAATTTGATCGGGTTATTAAAGGTGAAAATGTCTCTGGTTTAGGTTAAAAGATATTAGAGTTCGTTTGCATATGCGTGATGCAGCTGTTGAAAAATTTTGAAGAAATCAAACCATTAGCTATAGGTAAACTATAAAGGAAGTGTAGTACCCTTAGGACTTTTAGAGAAGTCATTATGATTCACATGCCTGATCAGGTTAACGAAAGTGAATTTGACAATACAATTTAGGTTCCTTTTCGTTAACTGGTACACATTGGACATGCTGATGAACTAATAGGTATGTGCATGCGAAAGGGAGTGCATGCACACACGCACACGCGCGGGGTTATGGTAAATGCCACGGCAATCACAGTTTCATATTCTCAACCAAACCGCACTGTCACGTTGTAGATGGTAAAAAAAACCGCAAGCGCTGTCTGGTATTCATATCGTTTGGTAAAAGAGCAATCAACCTATTTATACTGAAGTTTAATGAAGAAAGTTGTGTTAGTGGTTGAAATCACAACCAGAATGATCACTGTTGCACACCACTATATAATCGGGATACTTTTTATATAGTGGTGTGCAACAGTGATCATTCTGCTTGGTATTTATACTGAATTGTACAATATAAGCAGTTTATACTTACTTTCTCAGTCAAATCCGAAAGTAGGTTAGAGTCTTCTGCTGGGAAGACTTTTTGTCCTGGCGCTACAAATTCTCACGAAAGATAGTTGTTCCAGTTTATTTTTGGAGTTTATTTGCGTAGTAAACTTACGGTAATTTTTAGTAATCTCAAATAAGTTTTTGTGTTATCTAAAATTCTAGCTAAAGAGAGCTCTAAAATTAGACTATTTTATAAAGTTGTCATAAAAAATAGGGCTGACATAATTTTAGGGTGGTATCCCCCCAAAATTTATCGACTGTTTTAGCTTGTTTTTATACGGTTTCCTTAATACTTTTTTGTTATTTCATTCTTCGTTATTCCATAATTTCTCTTGTCCCCGAATGAAGAGTGGGAGTCCCATATATACATCTACTGTCTGAGGAACGGGTAGTTGTTCCTCGGCTTTTCTAGCGCAAGCTTGTGAGAACTGTAACTTGGCACAACTAAATTACCGAAAGCCGAATAGCGAATTTTTACCGGGGCGCCAATAGAATAGGTTCACATACAAAAGCTGCATATGTTCAAAGACTTCGCGATCATGTGATCCTATTAATATAACGTTCTAGACGGTATAAGTTGGGGTTGGCAAAGGAAACTTCAAATAAAATTAACAGAAATTGTATGTTCTGCGAGTGAAAAGACAATAATGGGATCTTGAATAGTAGTATTTTGTATACAAAACAATGGTACTACGCGTAGAGAGGCTAGTAAACCGTTTATGCAAATGTCTTTGTATACGTTATAAAAAATATAGAAATTAATAGAATATTTTGCTCTCAACAGAAGTGGATGAGAATAAAGCATACGCATTTTTCCCAAGAAGGTGTTTCCCATACCCTTCGAAAAAATAGGTATGTTTAAAGAAATATTAATCTTTTAAACAAAATTTAGGTAATATTTTAAAAAAGATTATTTTAAAAAAGGTTACAACTTTGGAACTGAAACGATTGAATGATTTTACCCATTCCTGCAGCAGGGAATAGTTGCAAGTCATATGCCAAAAAAAATTGTGTAACAGGTACAGTGGTCATCTCCGTATAACGCTTACAAAAATTTGTTTAAATTTTCCACTAGAAGCAAAAAACATCTTGCGTCGCACTTGTATAGATTACGTCAAATGCCTAGTGACCTATTCTATGAATTTCTTGGGACACGAAAAAGCAGAACAAAATTACAAAACTACAGTATTTTGTATTTTTCAACCTATACAATTTCAAAAATTGTAAGACGAATTATTTTCTTACATGAAATAATTTTATGTATTCCCTACTGACTTATTTACTCAGGTCTCTTTCTAACGTTGTAGCGTGACAGAAAATCCACTACTTATTAATTCATATAAGATAATAAACAATAATTACATTACATATACTAATATAATATCGAATGAAATTTAATGAATTCAAAGGAATAAACCACAATAAAATAAAAATCCTCATTGCATTATATAAAAACCACTATTAAAAAATCAAAGAAATAATTAAGAGTAACTCATATTATAAAATCAGGAATTTACCCAGGAAGTTAGGAGCAGTAAACAAAGAAGATACCACAATATCAAGAAGCAAGAATCAGTTTAAGAGTGGTGAAACAACAAAATACCCCAAACACAAGAAGAAGGAAGAGTAGAGTTTATTATCAGGAAGTAAACAATACCCTGAACCCTTTAACGAAGAGCAAAGTCAGTATCAGAAAATAAATTAGATACTCCAAACCAAACATCAGTCAAGATAACACGAAGTACCTTGGTTTACCCAAGAGTGAAGACAAGAAGAAGGAAGACCAGAAGAAAGACAAGAATGAAGACAAGAAAGAAGACAAGAAGAGAGGAAGAAATAGTATGGAAGAAACACCATTATAAAACCTATTATTAACTACCATGAACCCCAAACCCATAGAGACACTTAAAGAAAGTATAACATCCCAAAACCCTATAAAAATGTAATTATTAATAAGCCAAAAGTGTTGTATAGTATTATAAGAAGTGAACCACCTAAGCTATTGTGTGATAAAAAAAATAAACAAGTCTTAACAGTCCATGATGACTAAAGGTCTGGTCTGAGATAATAAGAAAATATATCAGAACCACCAGTGAAAGTGAACTAGTGCAAGTGTTTTTGGAAATACAATAAACTTAAAGTTGTAATGATACTATGACTTACCAATATGCTATATAACAACTTTTATATTCAATAATACACATCATCATAAAATAATAAAATGGAAGAGTTCCAATATTTTATTATTTTAATGTCAATTTGTTATTACAAAACATTTGTAAAAATGCTAATAACTAAAGTAGAGGTGGACATGTTTACTGATGAAGGGGATAATAAATAATAATGGTTTAGACCAGAAAGGACTGGAATTAATTTAAATGTTCATAGGTTTAAAATGTTTAAATGGCTATTTGTTCACAGCCATAAACTCAATAGGTTTGTAAGAATTCTTAGTCAATAAGATTTATGTGTTTAAAATAAATTATGTTTGTTAAATAACAGCTTAAATACCATTTAAAATGTTTCAGTAGGTATGCTGTGTTAATTAAAAAAGGAACTAAATGTATGTTATCAAACAATGTCAGCAATATGTCCAATTGTACAGAATGCTAAGTAATGTTCATTATTATTTTTATATAACAGTAGTATTAATTAGATACTACACATCACAATAAGTTTATAAAACATTTTATTTTTATGCCATAATAACTATGTAATGTCAGAGGAGGAGTAGGATTAAATTTATTTGAAAAAGACAGAAATGTAAAATTCTAAACTATAGGCCATTTGATGAATTCACAGAAGCCATATAAACCAGTTAATTCACTTATAATTTCTGTAAACTGACAAGATTTAGGTAAGGTAAATCAGTTAACCACTACTGTGAATGATCCTATGAGTTAAAATGATAATAAGGAAATATACCTTAAAATATTGTAAATTTTTGAATTATATAAATTAATTATTGTTAAAGAGCAATGTCAAATTCAGAGATTAACACAAAAAACCAGTTCAAAGGTTCAATTGATATGTAATTAAGGAAAGAAAGAGAAATATGACTATTTGAAATTTATTATAATAGTATTAATAACATTTAAAATGGCAGAAAAATTATATGAAGGCGGAAACCAGTTTTTGAGCCTAGATTTCCAAAAAGAAAGAAATTTGGTAATATCCACAAAAATGTCAACAGATATGGACTATAATATATCAATTTAAATAGAATAAGAGAATTAAACCAATGATAAGGTTCATAATTCATGAAAGTGATGAATAAACTAAATAAATTCCATATATATAGTATTTTTGTATCATGTGTATGGGAAATCGAAATATTTTAACAATACTTTTTCAAAGATTAACTGGGCCAGATTTTGACTAACGTGAAGGAAGTTAGTTAGTTCTTTGTTAATGATCAAACTGAACAGTTCATGTAATATAACCTTCCTTAAAACCGTGTAGAAAAGAGTAATAAGGTGGTCTAGTAAATTCAGTGGAACGGGAGTTACGTTAAACAAACACTTTTACAGTAAAAACAAATTAAACTTTAACGACAATAGTGAAACATAACACCAAACTACATGATACAAGTGATTTAAAACAATAAAACGACATATTTGTTATAATTCACGCTACAACCCATAACCGCTTTTTGAGTAGTTAACCAACAGAAGTGAACACAAATAAAATAACATAATTAACAACAGTATACACGGAACACATCTTCAGAACACACCAAACCACATATTAGACAGATTACACCAGTGCGGGGACATTTAAAACATATATGAATTTAATTTGGCAGTGAGATTTTGTAGCGACGACATTGGCGTTTAACCTAGTCATCCTTAGGAGCAGCAATCTTGAAAAATGCGAATCAGTGCCCACCTCATCGAGTGACGTCATAGTCTACATATGGTTTGACAATTCAATTTTTTAAACATTATATAAGGATTATTAAAATATTGTTAGATAATAATTATTGAAATCACTTTATTTGTAAATGTTATACTTTCTCGTTTACCCTTCTCTGACTATTAATATAATCGCTCCAAGAACCTTTTTTCTAATACTTGTAAAAAATTATAACCTGTATGAACAACTCGATTATTTCCTGAGACGGAGTCGACAATTGCTCACAATCGATTAAACATCGATCCTTTCTTAAATTTGTTAATAAATCCATTTATTTCAATTGGTTGTATCTATAAATTATTTCACATGCTAATTTAAGGTTTATTTATTAATGCAACGAGACTTCCAGAAGAAGAAAATATTTTTTACAGTGAGATATTGGACCAGCACGAAAAATCATAAATCGATTGCTGACCGGAGTTAATCTGATTAACTCCGACTTTGTTAAGATCTTCAAGAAGTGCTAAATAATTAATAAATACCTTATTAATTCTTAAACTTTTTACCAAAACATTAAAACAGAATTATTTCTCGATCATAGACATATTAACAAACATAAAATTTATTTTATTTTGAAAAATTTTTTTTTAAATAACATTTTTTTTTCTTTATTATCTTTTTTTGTAAAGACTGCATACAGGGTCTCGTTACAACGTGTATTCCAGAAACGGGTCGAAAGAAAGACATAATCAAAAATCTAGGTAAATGTACATTATATAAAGTAGGAAATATTCAGAGTTTAGTCCTTCTAAACGTCTTTGCTGTAAAAAATAATAATAATAAACTAAAAACGCTCTAAAAATAATACAGTTGTAAAGCTAATAATTGTACGAATCTATTACAGTAAAGTTTGCGATGCTCTCAAAAGTTTAGATAAGACAGTAACATAATCAGTCATAAAAGAATTCAGTGCATTTTATTGATCATAAACTTTGGAGTTATTACGTATAATAACGGGGCACCAATTCCAGGCATAGTCCAATGTTTCCGGCACACAATATAGGATTACAGCTATATGGCCGTCCTAACTAGTCAAACTGCAGCTTTCATTGTATTATAATCGGTAACGCAGCGGGAAGGTATGCAACATGATTATTTTTGTTACATACAAGTATCCATTGACTATTACACAACGGAAAAGAGTTCGCGACAAGTATTGAATAGCCGAACAGGTGTAGCCGGACATATAAATTTAAAATAATTAATATACCAATGGGTATGGCGCTTAACTGCCAATGTACATGTCATGGATTGTTTCAGCCGCTGTAAGTTTAGCTGGATTGGGTAATAGGCGGCGAAAGAATAGAGTTGACCAAAGTGCCTTCCCTGTTAGGGTACGTACACGCATGTAAGAACAGTAGACACATAAGCAGCTAAAAAGAAGTCAGAATGAAGTACGGGATCATAAAGAAATGTCCATCGTTGAAAAATTAATTAGCTTCTATATATATTGTAACGATATTTAATGGGGTGATTGTTCGTAATCGGGTTACTTACGATCGAGATGTAGCCTCACCTCGGGTTCGTCTATTTGTAACCAGAGAATATTTCGTTACATACAATGTTATTGTGGATCAGTTTACTTGTATTTATGTAGCGTGGACTTGAATACACCGTCCGTTAGAAATGTCGACTTGTAATATGGATAAATGATGTAGCGACAAACTCGCACTGGAGTCGTCTATGTAAATTATAAATGTATTATGTCGAACGGCGAATGATTTTGTAAATTGCCGCTTACTCCCACTACGCTGCTTCTTTTACGTGACGTCACTCACCGAAACCAACTATCGGGTCAGCTACAACCTGTGAATTCTATTTACTAAATGTAACGGCAATAACAATGACTCACAATTATCATCAAACATATATCCTTGTGGAATCCTTTATTTGGAAAAAACACTGGTTAACTTGTTTTAATAATTTTTAAAACAGAATAATCGCAATTGCAGTACAAAATATAAGTCTTCTTTACCAGTTGGCAGCAGTAGCTGTTCAGTATTCCTTCCTTAGATCAAAACAATGCTTTTTGTTATCGTTTTAAATAAAAATATATCAATTATCTCAGGGCGTATATGGTTCGGGGATTTATAATTATACAAAATATTACACTATTAATCAAAATACAAGTTCACAATCATGGGATATTACAACGTTAGAGTGATAGGTGCACACAGAAATCGTATAGTGGTTGCCAGTTTTAAAAAGGTTATGTCTATATCAGGCTTTTATAGTTATTATGTGAATTAAAAGTTCTTGTTGTGTTTAAAAGGTGTTAGTCTTATATGGTGTTATTAGTGGTTGTTTCTAGTGTTCGTGTTATATGGTGTCTGTAATTCAGTTGGTTAGTGCTTAAAATAAGTGTATACAAGTGTATGTGTTGAAGTACGATATAATGAGATGTCAGATCACCAAATCCTCTTCTTGTACTCTTCTTGGTTGTAAATAGGTCCCACGTACACGTCAGGTCTTCTTCTCGTCCCTCGTCCACGTCAAATCTTCTTTCTGGTTATTATTCCTTCTCATCCATCTAATGGGTAGTCTTCTGTTGTTGCAAAATGTTTGTATAGTGTACTTCTAACAGTATTTATCTATTGGTATTGTTTTTTCACACTTTATAACATATAATGTAAGACGATTTAAGAACGCGTCTATCTGCTAAGATCGTTGTCAAAGAAGTCTCATTTTATTTATCCGAAATTTCTGGTTGCTATGGGTAAACTTGGAACCTGGTTGGTCAATTCGAATAGACATTGTCATAAACTTTTATTATTTCAGAATCTAAATTTGTTCAAAATCTTTAAACTAACGTAACTTTTCTATACTGAATGGGAGTTTAAAACCATTATCAGCATTATTTTGATCTTCACATGTGTTATATTTAGACACCAAACATGCCTATTTTTGCTTAAGAACTATGGATGTTACAATTTTGTTATTTGGAATTTTCTTAAATAACTTGATATGTGTTATTTTGGTTCTATATTCCGTGTATACATTATTACCTATAAATACATCTACCTTTCCACATTTGCTTTGCAAAATTTCTAACATAATTGTTCAAAATTTACTAAATTTGGTTTCACCTGGCCTATGTAATAGTATTATTTTCATCATCATGTTATAACATCTCTAACAATTAAATTAACTTCTAACATTCATCAAAATGGTTTAACATATAACGTTATTTTAACAACACAAAATATATATTATTCTAATATTAAAATTCATGTCCACATGGCTATGATTATACCAACTCCTTGTACAAATAGTTGTTTTCTACTCAAACTGTATAGGTGTTTGACATTTAACAAAACATCTTTGTATTGTCCATTCTGCTTGGTCAATTAATCAATTTACCATGGTTCAATATCAGCTCTATTGGTATATTTGTTAACACAACATAAACAAAAAATGGAATTAATATCATAAAATTGGCATTCCTTTAAACTAACTGTATCCCCTGGTACATACAAAAAACACAACACAAATACTATTATATAAAACACTGTGCTATAACATAAAACATGCACATTTAACAAAACAAATCCTATACTAATTATTTAGTCCTTTGTCAGCTAATTTATGACTTATTCTGACACTGTCCAAGCCATATTTACTATTCATATGGGTTTAAACATCCGTATACTTACTGATGTTTTGTGTTACAAAAATTACAATAAAGTGAACACTGTTGCTCTACCTCACACACAGTTATAATAGCCTTGTTACATTTACTGTTTATCTGTGTTTTATTCTTGTTATAAATATAATTGTGACCATGTTATAATTTGTTGTTTACAGGACAACTCTATGAACTCTATATGTGACACTTTTTGTATGGTTCTTGTATCTATAATCATGTGTATCTATATTTTTGTTACATTGATTAACTTAATTATTTAACAATATTTCTCTCACATAATATTATATGTTTGGGTCTATTATCCCTCACTTTGTATTTTGATTGTCTGGATTTAATGATACATCAACTGAAACCATTTGTTTCTTTATAGTCCTGGTTCATAAACTGTTTGTCTTTATAAATCTTTGTTTGGTCAATACTGAAAGTTCATTGTCATAGCTGGGGTTTGAAGATATCTTCATCACTTAGCCTAAATCATTAATTTGGGTACGGTCAGTTGTCTTACTAGTCAGTCTAAAATTGTTAGTCGTTCTTCTTCACTATCATCCTTGAAGATATTGTTCTTCTTGTCAGCTTCTTAATCAAAGTCTTCATTACGTCAGGTACGGTATTATGTTGTTCCAAATGTCATGTTACAATATATATATATATATATATATATATATATATTGCGACAGTACAAATAAGTGATGTACTGAGCATTAAATATAAAAATTTAAATTTACCTAATAAACTGTAAATAATTAATAATATATTAGAAATAAGCATGTCAGGGATTGCAAGCTTGGCTCAGACAAAAATATGAACAGGTGTTTCGACCTGAATCGACGTGCACACACACACAAATGTAACTGAAAGTGTGTACACCAGTATTTTGCTAGTGTGTGTGAACGCAGGTCTATGAAGGCGAGTTTGCCACCCCAAGATGAATAATTGCACAATTACTGTTTTTCCGTAATTATTCATAAACTATAATTAAGAATTAAAATCCAAAACCACAATAAAATGTAATAAAATTTACTAAATACTGTGTACGAAAACCACGCGAAAGTGACACACCATACGAGTGTAATAATGACATAACTGTGTACAAATCGAAAGGGTTAAGTTGCAATGTCCAAAATTACAGTGAACATGTGTTGTAAAAATAGTTATAAGGTAAGTATAAGAGTATACTTACAGGACTCTGCAATTCGCAGAAATATAAGAAATAGCGAATTTGACAAAGAGTGGGGGAACTGAATCCAGAGGCAGTTTCTGACATGCCGATCTCGTACCACTGCAGGTGTTGACCAAGACATGGGTATAAATAGGACACGCAAGCTACAGTGGTTCTCTTTCTTAAATCATCCACGGTGCAGCGGGAGCTTATGCCCGTCCGCACGGCGTATTTATTTTTTTGTAAATAATTTAAACTTTCCAGGTACATACAACTATGTAACTAAGTTATAAATACAATAATTTTTAAATAATAACATCAGTAGATAAGAAGAATTACATAAGAAGATCCATTGACGTCAGAAACAGCACGAGGAGAGTTCCAGAGAGTGATACGACGCTGGACAAGAGGATAGTTCCAGAGAGTGATACGACGCTGGACAAGAGAGAGTGATACGACACTGGACAAGAGGAGAGTTCCAGAGAGTGATACGACGCTGGACAAGAAGGAGTGATTCGACGCTGGACAAGAGGAGAAGAGAGACAGCCGACGCTGGAGTGCGAGACGAGGACGACTACAGATGTATCAAAATGATCGAGTATGATTGACGACAATAAGGTGATAAACAACTTATTTATATCTTAATCGTACAATGAACTCAAAGACAATTAAAGACATTTCTATTTTATTTTAAAGTAAGAGCTAATGTTTCTTTGTAAAGTAGAATTAAAAACATAGATGTTTTAGAAATACGATTAACGTAACAAGAGCTCAAATTAATATGAAATAAAATGAATACAAAGCATTTAAATGAAAACAATTAGTATTTGAGATAAAACAGTACTGAGAAACAAAAGATAAATTCAATAACTATTAATATTTTGAGTACATTACAATATATAAAAAGAGACTTAAATATTGATATTTTGAAACACATTCATTGACTGAGTAGTATGAAAATGAGATTTTTCTTTAATACAATAATTAGTAGAATATAATATTTAGTCAGTAAGGATGTATGTAGCATAAGCCTTACGGCATAATAACAAATAATAACGAATGTTTTAAATCGAAGTCAGTGCCATGTGCACAAATTTTTAATAATATCAAATAAATTTGAAATACCGTTACAAGTTATATAGAGTTCTTATTGCAGATACACCTGAAACCCAATTTAAATGTTATATTGTTACATAATTTGTCAATCTTGAACGTGAGACCGGTCACGATAAATTTGTGTATATGTATATGTGTTTATGTATATGTATTGTTGCATATTTGGCTCCCAAAGAACGTGGGGCTACACAAATTAAATTACATGTAAATTTGTACACACATAAATACGTTGCATATATTTGGCGCTCCAAGATCGTGGGGCTCCGCAAACACAAATAGAAGTGTATTTGTATTTGAAATTAAATGTAACAGAATAAAAACGTTGTCGCATATATTTGTCGCCCTGGACGTGGGGCACGACATGCCTAAATTTATGTACAAAAATTTGTTACATAAATTGTAGCCCATGAACGTAGCCCGATCCCCATCATTTAACTATTAAAATTTTGTGTAGCTAAATGGTTGCTCTAAAATATAAAGAGTGTGTTAAATGAAAAATGTATAATATGTAATTATTATTTATATTAAACAGTAACTGAATGTAATGTTAATTGTTGTGTAATCACACAGCTGGCGCCCTCGAATAATATTATTGTCTATGTAACAGGTGTAACTGTAATGAGTATTAATAACTATTAATAAAAATAAAGAAATAAATAAATAAGTAGGGAACGGTTATCAATAATAATTGTTAAAGAATTACTACGAAATAAATATTTTAATAATAATTCACCATGGCAATATCAGGAAATTTAAGGATGGGAGAAGCACTTCAAGCTATGATGCAAGCCGTATTTGGTGAAGTGGAGAACAAACAAAGAGAAAAAGTAAAAGAAAATAATATTAGAACGCAAATAGAAGAGTTAACAGAATTTTTTACAAAACAGACCGAAAAATTAAGAGAAGAAAGGAAAGCAAAAGAGGAATTAGTAGAAAGAATTGACGATTGTAATACGCACATTGCGGAAGTAGAATATAAACAAACCATAAGAATTAAAAGTAAGAGAGAAAATACGTTCGTAATTACTAACGATAATTATAAAAAAGTAATTAACATTAAGGAGGAGAAGCAAATAAAGGTTAATAAAACATACCTTATTAATAGCGATATTCCAAGTGTGAGACACACACACAATAGTAAGTCACACAAGATGACACATATGAAACGCTTAAGACACCACACTTACGGAGATAAATATCACTGTAGGTACAAAAAGAAACGTAGTAAGTTATCTAGACGAAACACTACACAAAATTGTGGTAAATATGACGGTAGGTATACAAACGAGAAATATAAAGTGAACGATAATTATAACTGTAATTATAATAACTATGGTGAGTATTATCATAAACGACGAATGAAAAAACCGACGACAGCTGTTCAGGTAGGTTCACTCAACCAAACTAGTGACGAGAGAATTCAGAAAGAGCGAAGCATTTGTTACGAGAGAAAGAGAGGGAAAACGTTGCCCTATGAACAGGTGACTTCTACGATAAAAACAAACGTCGCAGTAATACAATGGAACGCGGATGTTGTTTACACGAGGGTGAGAACAATGGTAAGCACGGCGACTACGCTACAAAGGAACAATATACGTCCGGTAGACGACGGACAATGTAATTGTTATAATGAGGGGTGTAAGATCGAACTACACACTGAACTCAGAACTCAATACCAGAATGGAATGAATAATTATTTTTAAAATAAAATAATATAACTATTAATTATTAATAATAAGAAATAATATGTGTAATAATATAAGAGAGTATAATTAAGAAATGTTATTTATTAAGGATATGATAGCAAATAAAAACAAATAAGGAATATTATTTGAAAGGGTTAATTAAGAAATGTATTATTGATGGTAAGGAATGCTATTGTAGAGAAATATTTAAGAAAGTAATGGTAAAAGATGTTATTGTTGTTATTAATATGAAGAAAGGTTTAGGAATGGAAATAATTGCCATAATTGTTAGAACGGCTGATCAAGCGAACACTTAATGGAGATACAAGGACACAGAAGAAACCGAGAGTGAAAAGTCAAAAGGGCAGAGACTACTTAGGATTAAGGACTTCGAGAAAAATATCGTTGTTTTCCAAGACAGTTCCTCTGTAACCGATCATGCGACACACTACAAAGCTAAAAGAGTATTCTGTTACGGAAGTGTATTTCAGGAAAGTAGTAGCGATCAGAAAGGTAATGTTAAAGAAATGTAATAAAAGGTAATGAATGTTAATGTATTGTATAAGTAATGTATTAGATAAAGTAATGTCATGTTAAGAAAAGAGTTAAGGAAGATTAGAAGCGAAGGTAAGAATGTATGAGTAAGATAATGTAAAATTAAGGCCGAATTTACACACATATGTAGGAATGCAGAGTATACAGAAGGACAACAAAGGAGAGCTGATTGCAGTGGATTTTCTGGGACCATTACCACGATCAAGTCGAGGTGTGAAGCACATATTGGTATGGATCGATGTGTTTTCCAAGGCAGTCCGACTGTACCCAATTATGCGACCCACAACCAAAGTTGTTCTAAAGATACTACTGCAGAAATATATTCCGTTATATGGAAAAATGAAGAAGGTACTCAGTGATCAAGGTGTACAATTCCAAAGTGAAAAATGGGAGAGGACGTTAAGGGAAAATGGAATACAACCTGTACTCACATCCATAAGACATCCTCAAGGAAACCTTGCTGAGAGGATTAACAAAGAATTAGGGAAATATTTACGAATATATTGCCATGATCAACACAATAAATGGGCAGAATATTTACCATTTCTTGAAAAAGCCATTAACGAAAATTATAGTGAAGCAACAGGATACACTCCAATGGAATTAGAAGAAGATAAGAAGCCAAACAGATTTTGGACTAAGTATATAAACAAACCTAATAACCAAAATGTACCTGTACCAATAAGTGTGAAAATTGAATACGCAAAGCAACGGATAAGAGAAAGAGGTAACAAGAGAGTAGAGAGATTTAATCTAACTCACAAGCTACAACAATTCAACGTGGGAGAAAGTATACTACTCAAAGCAAATCCAGTGGGAAAACGGAGTGATAATACGGCGAAGAAATTCTTCAGACTTTATAATGGACCGTATACGTTAAGACAGCGAGTAGGACAACACACTTTCATCGTATATGATGAGATACAGAAGAAAGAAATAGGTAAATTCCACGCAACGTCATTTAGGAAGTTCTACACATGAAAACGACGAGGTCAATGAAACCGGTCAGGTCAGCTGTTTGTTAAAGCCACCCTACTACAAGGTCACGAACAGTGAGCGTGTGAAGAGGGGAGGTAAGCCATTTGTATACACTCCAATTAGGGGTGAAATGACGAATATTATTCTTTATTATTTGTTACATTTTTTTTTGCAAATGTAATAATAATAAAAAAAAAATTTATAATAAATAAATTTATTAAATTTTTTTTGGTTACCAAGCAGAGGGATAATGCGACAGTACAAATAAGTGATGTAGTGAGCATTAAATATAAAAATTTAAATTTACCTAATAAACTGTAAATAATTAATAATATATTAGAAATAAGCATGTCAGGGATTGCAAGCTTGGCTCAGACAAAAATATGAACAGGTGTTTCGACCTGAATCGACGTGCACACACACACAAATGTAACTGAAAGTGTGTACACCAGTATTTTGCTAGTGTGTGTGAGCGCAGGTCTATGCAGGCGAGTTTGCCACCCCAAGATGAATAATTGCACAATTACTGTTTTTCCGTAATTATTCATAAACTATAATTAAGAATTAAAATCCAAAACCACAATAAAATGTAATAAAATTTACTAAATACTGTGTACGAAAACCACGCGAAAGTGACACACCATACGAGTGTAATAGTGAAATAACTGTGTACAAATCGAAAGGGTTAAGTTGCAATGTCCAAATTTACAGTGAACATGTGTTGTAAAAGTAGTTATAAGATAAGTATAAGAGTATACTTACAGGACTCTGCAATTCGCAGAAATATAAGAAATAGCGAATTTGACAAAGAGTGGGGGAACTGAATCCAGAGACAGTTTCTGACATGTCGATTTCGTACCACTGCAAGTGTTAACCAAGACATGGGTATAAATAGGACACGCAAGCTACAGTGGTTCTCTTTCTTAAATCATCCACGGTGCAGCGGGAGCTTATGCCCGTCCGCACGGCGTATTTATTTTTTTGTAAATAATTTAAACTTTCCAGTTACATACAACTATGTAACTAAGTTATAAATACAATAATTTTTAAATAATAACAGCAGTACATAAGAAGAATTACATAAGAAGATCCATTGACGTCAGAAACAGCACGAGGAGAGTTCCAGAGAGTGATACGACGCTGGACAAGAGAGAGTGATTCGACGCTGGACAAGAGGAGAGTTCCAGAGAGTGATACGACGCTGGACAAGAGAGAGTGATACGACGCTGGACAAGAAGGAGTGATTCGACGCTGGACAAGAGGAGAAGAGAGACAGCCGACGCTGGAGTGCGAGACGAGGACGACTACAGATGTATCAAAATGATCGAGTATGATTGACGACAATAAGGTGATAAACAACTTATTTATATCTTAATCGTACAATGAACTGAAAGACAATTAAAGACATTTCTATTTTATTTTAAAGTAAGAGCTAATGTTTCTTGTAAAGTAGAATTAAAAACATAGATGTTTTAGAAATACGATTAACGTAACAAGAGCTCAAATTAATATGAAATAAAATGAATACAAAGCATTTAAATGAAAACAATTAGTATTTGAGATAAAACAGTACTGAGAAACAAAAGATAAATTCAATAACTATTAATATTTTGAGTACATTACAATATATAAAAAGAGACTTAAATATTGATATTTTGAAACACATTCATTGACTGAGTAGTATGAAAATGAGATTTTTCTTTAATACAATAATTAGTAGAATATAATATTTAGTCAGTAAGGATGTATGTAGCATAAGCCTTACGGCATAATAACAAATAATAACGAATGTTTTAAATCGAAGTCAGTGCCATGTGCACAAATTTTTAATAATATCAAATAAATTTGAAATACCGTTACAAGTTATATAGAGTTCTTATTGCAGATCCACCTGAAACCCAATTTAAATGTTATATTGTTACATAATTTGTCAATCTTGAACGTGAGACCGGTCACGCTAAATTTGTGTATATGTATATGTGTTTATGTATATGTATTGTTGCATATTTGGCTCCCAAAGAACGTGGGGCTATACAAATTAAATGACACGTAAATTTGTACACACATAAATACGTTGCATATATTTGGCGCTCCAAGATCGTGGGGCTCCGCAAACACAAATAGAAGTGTATTTATATTTGAAATTAAATGTAACAGAATAAAAAGGTTGTCGCAATATATATATATATATATTGCGATGTACAAGATTGCCTAGAATAAATAAGTCGATATCTTAGATATGGAAATGTTAGCTTTAATCAAAGATTTTCTTAAATTTAATCTGCACAGAGTTTACTACAGTTTATATTTTTATAACAAAATTAATAGACATAAATTGTGTTTACGTAAATAAATAAATTACTGCTTCTTTGTAAATAAAATTAATAAACTGTTTCTGTTGCTTCAGTATTACTTTAAAATAATTCTTAAACACTAATAACATGTACGTTAATATCTATAAGTTTCTGTGTCTTATTAGTTTATAATTGTTTTATTCAGTTTATTATAAATGGTTTCACATTCTTGAATAAGATGAATGGTGGGGTGTTTCTCCTTGTTTTCTGGTGAATGTTAACAGCTGCTCCTTCTAGGTAGTCGTCAGGATACCGCCGCTCCTCCTGTGGTTCTTCTTCACGATCTCCTCCTGTTATTTAGCTCTCAGGGTCGTTGCACGGGTTGAGTACATCTATGACAATGTTCAATTATTAATTATTAGTTAATTAGGCTATATAGCTCCGGCAACTTGATGTGTTCATAGAAACCTAATCGGACAATCTTGAAACTGTTACGGAATTAGCACTCGAATGTCAGTCGCGCACTTTACTATTAGTGTTCGTAACTCCTGACAGACCTATCGTACTGAATCAGAGTTAACAATTTTACACGTTGTAGAGAGTAGCGATACTGCTTTTTCTGAGTACTACTGTAGACTGCCTTGCATCTTGTCACGCAAAACATCGACTGATATATCAGCATATCTGATTGGTTAAAATTGTTTCCTCACCCTTTCATTAAAGTCCACATAACATTCTACTTGTAAAGAAATTGAATATGGGCAATGTAAAACGTGCAAAATAAACCTGTAAAATTTTATTACTTTCCTTGTGGGTGATAAAACCTTTTTTTATGAAAAACTCATATATTTCGTACTTCATATCATTAATAAACATTACTACCAGATTGGTCTTATTTTATGCTTATACTATTTCATTATAGTCCACATAACATTCTACTTGTAAGAAATTGCATATGGGCAATGTAAAACGTGCAAAATAAACCTGTAAAATTTTATTACTTTCCTTGTGGGTGATAAAACCTTTTTTTATGAAAAACTCATATATTTTGTACTTTATATCATTAACAAACATTACTACCAGATTGGTCTTATTTTATGCTTAAGCTGGTATAAGTCTTATGTCAGACATTTAACCTCTATATTTTATGTTTACAGTCTGTGTTTCATAATAATAAAAGTACCGGCAGGAAACAAGACGAGATGGTAACCATCTCTATATTTTATATATTTACAGTCAGTGTTTCATAATAATAAAAATATCCGTTTACATGATAGGCCAGCACGATATGTTATATGAGAATATGGTTCACATCAAACTAAAGTAACGCAAGTTTATGAAAACAATTTGTAATTACTTTAAGTGTAACAGGGTTAATCTACTCGTACTATATACATCGTGAAAAAATACTGTATAGTTTTCATAATTTTTGCAATAAGGAACGTGAGTCAGTGATATTCCTCGAAAATTAATTCTTAATCCGTTTAATATTTACTACCGTGTACATTGTATTAAAATAGTTTTAGTATTTTATCGTATTTTGATACTGTCTATAATCAATTCTTATAGTGACAACGCTTTGAAGGACTGCAGACTGTCAACCCTGCCTCTGCGTTAACTCAAGTGTTCTTATTTTAGTTCCCAGTGTAAAAACAAACGACAGTTACATTTAGAACAAGATAATAGTAAAGAATAACAGGATATTTCAAAATTCTATTTAAACGAAGACAGTTGCCGCTTAGACGTCAGTTTATGTTGGGCGATTTGTCAAGTGATATCAAGGCTTGTGTGTTATAATTAGTGAGGAATTCTTTATAGTTGACATTATTATTCTGTGTGGACAAATTTAAGTTGAATTACTGTACGAGACAATTAGGAATTGTTATTTGCGACTAATTACAGCTGACAATTAGCGATTTCATTGGTGTTCGTGTTTTGTTTCCACTGCACCATACGACGATCAGTAAGACCGTCGTAACAGTGGGTCAGAAGTGGGACAGCACTGTTTAACAGTGAAAACAGAGCAGACTTTGTAAAAGAGGAGTGTAAGTGGTAATTGAAAAAAAAAAGATTTAACATTAAGACGTTCGTAAAAGAGGATACCACTGCAAAATTCGTCCTCTTACAAGGTGACCTGAACAAACAAGTTAACAGAATATCTGAAATACAAAAATCTGTGGCAACTATAAAAACAATTATGTCAAGTTTAGAAGATTCTATTACAAATTCAATAAAACAAATTAAAAAATAAGTCGAACATTTAGTGTAAGAAATAGTTGATAAAGAAAGAGCATTAATAAATGCTGAAAAAGATTTAAAATATCAGAGAAATTAAAAAGCGATGCCAGCATCTATACTAGAGCCAGATTACGCAAAGGCCCCAACGTTTGATGGAAGCACTCACTGGGCAACTTATCTTCGCCAATTTGAAGCTGCCGCTCACTTAAATAAATAGACAGAAGAAGAGAAAGGCCTTTCACTCATTCTTGCTTTAAAAGGACCTGCCGTAGAGCTAATACAGAAAGTGCCATCTGACAGCCAGAACGTATTTGCCGAATTAACAGAAGCTCTGTAATTACGATCCAGTGACCATCATTTGTGCGAAGTGTACGTTTTCAACTTAAATCGAGGCGACAGTGTTCAGGGGAGAGCCTTCAAGAATTTGAAGCAAATGTCTATCGGCTGACGAGATTGGCTTATCCCGAAGAAAATAAAGAAAACATAACTCACCAAGATTTATTAAAATTAATAATAAAAATAATGAATCAATTAAACAAAATATCGGTATGGAGATTTATACATGACTTCCATGTTCTAAGATTTATATTTAAAATCATATTCGAAATGAAATATTTCCATAGAAACTACTTCTTTCTATTGCTTCAGCCTTAAACACAGTACTGTGGTCACTAACGTATACCACCTCACATTTTCGCACTAGATTTTCACTGGTGATGGCAGTCGATGGCATTGCCGAAACGTCTGGTTTTGCAGAAAACATTGGACTACGGCTAAGCAGGCCGGGTAGGAATATTAACAAAAAACTACTTCTTTGTTGCCGATAACGTAGTACACATATAAAAAATTCTCCCCTCCCTCTTCAACTATAATTTTCATTAATAGAAAATTACCCCCACCCCGTTAAAATAGCCTTTTCATTTATAGATATTTCATCTACGTTTCTACAGTGGATTATTATGAGCTTCTTATCAGGATAATTTGTTTATCAAAATTAAGTAATTTACTCTTGTTAAAACATAAAATGTTTCAGGTAAACTACCCCTTTCTCTTAACCGATCTTCACAAAAATCAATAGACCTTCAGTCCTCTACAATGCAGGGATGCATGCAAAAAAATACTTGATTCTGTTTGAATCGTTCGTCATAAAAACAATTACTCTTGTTAAAACATGAACAGTGGCCGGTAAACTACCCCTTTCCCTTAACCGATCTTCACCAAAATCAACAGGCCTTCACGTCTTTACAATTCAGGTCATTATACAAAAAATTATTTGATTCTATTTGAATTTGCGGTAGTTATCGTTCGTCAAAAAAAAATTACCCTTATTAAAACATAAAACGTTGCTGGTAAACTACCCCTTTCCATTAACCGATCTTCAACAAAATCAACAGACCTCTTGACCTCTTGAGTTCTCTATAATTCAAAAAGGTATGCAAAAAAGTAGTTGATTCTGTTTGAATTTACGGCAGTTATCGTTCGTCATAAAAAAATTACCCTTGTTAAAACATAAAATGTTGCAGGTAAACTACCCATTTTCCTTAACCGATCTTCACCAACACCAAAAGGTCTTGAGAACTCTACAATTCAGGGCTGTATGCAAAACATTATTTGATTCTGTTTGAATTTGCGGCTGTTATCGTTTTCCATAGAAGAAAAGTATTCCTGATAAAAAAAAACGTTTCTGGTAAACTACCCCTTTCCCTTAACCGATCTTCACCAAATATAACAGGTCTTGAGTACTATACAATTCAGGGCTGTATGCAAACAATTGTTTGATTCTGTTTGAATTTGCGGCTCTTATCGTTTGCCATAGAAAATACACTTGTTAAAACATAAAACTTTGCTGGTAAAATACCCCTTTCCATCAACCGATCACCAAAAACGACAGGTCTTGAGAACTCTACAATTTAGGGCTGTATGCAGAATATTATTTGATTCTCATTGAATTTACGGCAGTTATCGTTCGTCATAGAAAAAATTACCCTTGTTAAAACATAAAACGTTGAAGGTACATTACCCCTTTCCCTTAACCGATCTTCGACAAAATCAACAAACCTTGAGTTCTGTATATTTCAAGAAGGTATGCAAAAACGTAGTTGATTCTGTTTGAATTTGCGGCAGTTATCGTTCGTCATAGAAAAAATTACCTTGTTAAAACATAAAATGTTGCTTATAAACTACCCCTTTCCCTTAACGATCTTCACCAAAAACAACAGATCTTGACAACTTTACAATTCAGGGCTGAATCCGGAACATTATTTGATTCTGTTTGAATTTACGGCTGTAATCGTTTGCCATAGAAAAAATTACCCTTGATAAGAAAAACGTTGCCCGTAAACTACCCCTTCCCGTTAACCGATCTTCACCAAAAACAATAGGTCTTAAGTACTCTACAAATCAGGACTGCGTGCAAACAATTATTTGCTTTTGTTTGAAATTGCGGGTCTTATCGTTTGCCATAGAAAATACCCTTTTAAAACATAAAACGTTGCAGGTAAACTACCCATTTTTTCCTTAACCGATCTTCACCAAAAACAACAGATCTTGAGTACTCTACAAATCAGGGGTGTATGCAAAAAATTATTTGATTCTGTTTGAATTTGCGGCTATTATCGTTTGCCATAGAAAATAACCTTTTAAAACATAAAACGTTGCAGGTAAACTACCCCTTTTCCTCATCCCATCTTCACCAAAAACAATAGGTCGTGAGTACTCTACAAATCAGGACTGCACGCAAAAAATTATTTGATTCTGTTTGAATTTGCGGCTGTTATTGTTTGCCATAAAAAAAAAATCTACAGACACACACAGACAGACACACAGACAGATAGACAGACAGACACACACACAGACACTTTTCGAAAAATGACTTTTTTCATGTTTTGAGTCTAGTACAATCAGAATCTGCAATAATCTCGAACACGATTTTTTTTGCCATCACCATACTTCCATTTCCTTAAGGAACATGGAAGTAAAATCAGTGATAATAATAAATCTATTGAAAAAAATAGAAGATAATAATCAATTCATGGAACAAAAATTGCAGAAAATTGTGAATTAATTAAAATTTAATTAAGAGAAAATAATAATAAGAGAAAAATCTAATAAAACGCTTGCTCGATTAGGAAAAGATATTATTAATAAAATAATAAATATACAGGATAATTGTGAATTAGATGTGAAATTATTCAACAGGAAACAGATAAGAAGGTACAAAAGTTACAAGACGCATTAAGTAACCAGGATAAAACAGTGACTGAGAATGTAGGAAGTCTACAAACTCACGTCAACACGAACAAAGAAAAAATTGAGTCTATACAGAGACAAGAAATAGTTAATAAACGAGTAGAATTAGGAGCACTACGTTGTAGACAGGTGAATATAACGACAATTAATACATGTGAAATGCATGAGACACTGAATTTTGAGTATTATAAGAGGAATCCAATAGAATTTATAGATTCTATAGAATTTATAGAACTAAAAGAACGACTAAACAGAATAAAGCAAACCAGATGGAATGTCATTAAACATATTTTAATGTTTCAAGAACATGACAGACAACTGGTGGACTGCTGTTCGACATGACATCATGAGTTATACAATATTTAGGAATGCACTTAAAGTCAAATACTGGTCAGAATGAATATATAATGTGAGAAATAACATCTGTAATGGAAGACATGACCCATGCAGAGGACAAGCACCTACTGCTTACTTCTTAGGAAATGTATACTTAGCCAGAAACATTGAACCAAAAATACATAAGGAATATTAATAAGTAAACTAGCACATCCTTTGAAAAAAGTATATCAAGAGCCAGAATATGTGGACAGATAAAAACAATATAAGGTATGGCAGGATTATTAGGAAGCTATGGACAAGAGGAATATTACCGAAAAAACAGAAAAAGGGGTAAAATTCCGAAAGAAAGAGAACGGGATAGGAATAAAGATCGTAGGAACAGAGTTAACAACATAAGAAGCCGAGATGACCATACAAGGAGTCAGAATAGCAGGTATTTCCAGTGGAGAAAGAGTTTTGGTAATAGTAGCCAATAAATAACAGGCAATCTAGACAAAACCAAATTGGAACTAATCAACCAGGCAGCCGGAGTATGGAAGATAGACGCACGCATAAGAAACCACGAAAAAAGAGATCATGAAGAAAATCCATAACAAGAGCGATCAGGTAATGAGGACCAGTCTACGGGAAACGACCGTCGGCAGTGACAAAGACCTATCTCGCCCATCACTGCCAAGACAAGACGGGCGAATAGACGAAGTCAATACTAATAAAGTGTTGACAATTATAAAAAACCACTTACTTAAAAGAGATTAGGGAGGATTTAACTGAAGAAGAAAGTAATAATTGACCAAACACTGAAAATGAAATAGTTTTCATTCATGTAAGACTAGAGGATACGCCTACTATAGTTATGATTGATATTGGAGCTAATATTTCTTTAATTGACCAGATTTAACTTGAGAAAATAATAAAAAATTCAAACAAAATCATTTTTACTTTACCCATAAATAAAACTAGTTTTATTAGAGCAACTGGTAGGCAGAACAAAGCAATTAAAAACAAGTGATGTGGAATCTGCCTTATAACGAGATCACAATTCCTATAGTATTTTTAGTAGTTAGAAAACTACCATTTAAAGTGTTAATAGGATGTAACATGGTACAGCGACATTCAGTTATTATCGATTTAAACAGTACTGAAACACAACAATATATACTTTACTAATAAGTTTCTAGCTAACGATATAGTTTCTCAAGAGAATCTATCAAATTATACCCAAATAGAAAATAAACTAATGAAGATACCAGTAAATAATAATTACTATCAAGACAAGAATTATTATAATTATTACAAGAATTACTACCATAGAAGACCAGCTATGGGAAGAAAAAATGGAAGGATTCTGTCACAAAAAAATAGTTATGTTCAAGAAGAAGTTACTCCATCACAGAAACAGAAACTAGTGGAAATATAATACAGGAAATACCGATAAGTTGGCAAGTTGTTTCTAATAAACAAGGTAAAGCAACAAATTTTCAATGTCCCCTGAAGTTTAAGGAATCAGATCAATTCAATAGAAATCATACCCAATAGCTCATTCGCTTAAGGAAGCTGTGAAAAGAAAGATGAACAAAATAATTGAGGAGGACATCATTGAACCCAGTCAATCTCCATATACAAGCCCATTGGTAGCAATCCAGAAAGATTGAGATCAATAAATTGGATGCGAGAGAGATCAATAAAATGATAATAAAGAATAGAACGTCGCCTGGGGAAATAGAAGAGATAATGAAAAGATTTCATAGACTGAAATATATAAGTACTTGGGACGCTGTGTGTGGATACTAGCAAGTGGAACTCAGTCCATGTTGCAGACAATATAAAGCGTTAATTTTTTAAGGAAGGAATTACCAATTTAAAAGGCTAGTACTTAGATTAGTGAATTCTGTAGGAAGACTTACAGTTTACTACAGTGTATGTGAATAACTTGTTACTTACATCCAGTAACTGGGAAGAACACTGTGAAAAGTAGAGAAGGTGCTGGATAAATTAGCTAAAGGGAATATCACATTAAAACTTGAAAAATCCAAGTTAATGACTGATAAAATACAATTTTTTGAATTCATACTATCACCAAAAGATATTACAGTTGCGACTGAAAAAATGGAAGCCATACAAAATTTCAAAACCAACAAATTTGAAACAACCTCAACATTTCCTTGGACTATGTAACTGCTGGAAAAAATTTCAAAAGATCTATTCACATCTAACGTCTAAATTTGAAAAACAACTATCAAGTAAGAATAAGTGAAATTGGTGACCAAATAAAAGTGACATCTTTAATGACATCGAAGAGAAATTTTTGAACGTGTAATACTACACTATCCAGATTTTAACAGAGACATTTTATATTTTATGAATTGCGATGCAAGCAATACTAGTTTAGGTGCAGAATTATACCAACAGGATAATGAAGAGCAATCATGTGGTAAGTTTTTCCAGCCGAACTTTGACTGTGAGAGAAACTACAATGTCGTAAGGTCGGACCTTCGTTCAATACCATTTCTACAAAAACGTAAGCTAAACCACGGCAGACTGACAAGATGGATTTTGGCTCTACAAGAATATAACATCAATTGAGAATATGTACCAGGTCGAAAAAATATAGTAGCACACACTATCTAGAATCAGTACCACAGAAGGAACATATAATGAGGATCAACACAACATTAACTAAGTAGGCCTATATCAAATTATCAAGAGAGGCGAAGACTTACAGCAATTGATTTCCCAATTGAAGGAGAAGATGATAAATGATCCAAAACTATTAACAATAATGGAAAGATTAAACCAACAAGAAGAGAAAATAGTACAACATTATAAACTACATGAAGGGGTGTTATTCATTAAAGCAATACCAAACCATGAAACTTGAAGATTAGTGATAACCAAAGACCTAGAACAATATTTTATTTTGGATTATCACGGACGTTATGGCCATATGGGTCTTATAAAGGTAGTTAAGGCCCTTGAAGAACACATTTATATAAAGGGAATAAATAAGAAGATTAGATTGACGTTAAGGAAGTGTAGAATTTGTCAATTAGTAAAAGTGAACAACCAAAAAAGAGAAGGGGAATTAATACCTAGAATAACCATATTCAAATTAGAGAAAGTATACATATTTATATATAGTATACACACACAATATTTTGTTGGTATTCATATACAGTAATATAAATATTATTAATTTATACAACAAGTAAGGAACTTTGTTATTAGATGATCTTAAAATGTTTCTGTTGTTTTTAACAATTAAAGTGTAGACGCGCGTGCGCCCATTGTCTCTCTTTCTCTCATTCTCTCTCTCTTTCTCGCTCGTTCCCTCTTTTTTCTCTTTCTCGCTTTGTAACGTCAATTATCCGATTTGATTAGAAACAAGGATAGCTTTATGTTTTAAAATTTGCATATTCGGAAAAATAAAATATTTTGAAAGATACAAAGGTTGTGCAAAATATATAAAAACACTTTGTAAAAACTCTGACAGCTGTTTCTACCTCTTAAGTCTTTGTCAAAGACTATAGGATAAGTTTTTTTTTTTTTTTAAGAGGGGAAATCTATTATGGACACCAGTGCACTCGTGTACACTGCCCGTGTGGGACTCTCACCCACTAAAAAACCTCTTCTTTGCCGCGCATTTGACCCTGGTACCATTTTCATTCTCCTCTCCATGAGTACGCATACAGTCTATTTCATCCTTACTAAACGGTACCAATTCTTGCAGAAATACGATTCCAATAAATGCATAATATAGATTATGTAGTCTAAACGGATAAAATTTTGTTTCGGTAACGTTTAAGTTCACGCTAGATAGTGATAAGTACCAACAGATAATTCGTTACGCTACATCTAATCTTTAACGGATTACATTTTCAGTAATGTAGGTAATTACCTTTAAAATGCTGAACAAGCTGAGCAAATCCATTTTCTTCCATCCACTTCTGAACAAACTCGTCACTCATCGTAACCACGTGTGTTGTATTTGCAAAACACGCTGACCTAAAGTAGCTAACAAAGATCTGTGAAGGAAGACTACACAAAGGATGTAAGGTGGACATTTGGTTAGGGTGTGTTGTGGAAACAGTGCGACGGGTGAAGATGTGGAGGGAGTTGCACCCCAAAGAGAACGTCAAGTGTCTGTAAAACTAAATATAACCTGAATCTTTTGGTTATTTGTACCAAACATTGTGACCAAATAATTTTGAACAGTTAACCAAACAATTTTTGTTACAATAACTAAAATTTGTTAGTTGCAACCAAAAGAATTAACCAAATACCTTAACCAAGCTATTTTGGTGATGAAAACCAAATCTTTTTTTATGTATATACGATTAACTAAAATTAAGAGTAAAATCATAAGCAGAGAGTACGTAAGGATGACACAGAATACACCGTGGTACATAAAAAATAAAGATGTTGAAGAAAACTAACAGCTAGATTCGAGAAGAGGACGGAGCAAGGAAAAGAACGAAGGGCATAATTAAAGTGGGAAATATACTGACGTAATGACAGGTTACACTTTTATGACAGTTTGAAACTAATACGTAACACGATTAAGACTAAATACGAAGAACAGGTAGAAGTAAAACACTAGGAGCGAGTTAACACAGAAGAGTGCGACAGTCAAAAGAGACAGGAGAAAAGATAGTGAAAAACAAACGAGGTGAGTAGAACTAGTAAGGACGAAATAGACTGTATGCGTACTCATGGAGATGAGAATGCATGGTACCAGGGTCCAATGCGTGGCAAAGAAGAGGGGTTTTAGAGGGTGAGAGTCCCACACGCCCAGTGTACGCGGGTGCACTGGTGTCCATAATGGATTTCCCTCTAAAAAAAAACGTATCCTATAATCTTCGACAATGACTTCAGAGGTCGAAACAGCTGTCAGAGTTAAATAAAATCTGTGAAACGTGCCAAGTGTTGTTTTTATATATTTTACAAAACTTTTGTATCTTTCAAAATATTTTATTTTTTCCGAATATGCAAATTTCAAAACATAAAGCTATCCTTGTTTCTAATCAAATCGGATAATTGACGTTACAAAGCGAGAAAGAGGAAAAAGAGGGAGCGAGAGAGAAAGAGAGAGAGAATGAGAGAAAGAAAGTCAATGGGCGCATGCGCGTCTAAAATTTAATTGTTAAAAACAACAGAAACATTTTAAGATCATCTAATAACAAAAGTTCCTTACTTGTTGTATAAATTAATAATATTTATATTATATGAATACCAACAAAATATTGTGTGTGTATATTATATATAAACATGTATACTTTCTCTAATTTGAATATGGTTATTCTAGGTATTAATTCCCCTTCTCTTTTTTGGTTGTTCACTTTTAATAATTGACAAATTCTAGCTAGCTACTAAAAATACTATAGTAATTGTGATCTCGTTATAAGGCAGATTCCACATCACTTGTTTTTAATTCTTTTGTTCTGCCTACCAGTTGCTCTAATAAAACTAGTTTTATTTATGGGTAAAGTAAAAATAATTTTGTTTGAATTTTTTATTATTTCCTAAGTTAAATCTGGTCAATTAAAGAAATATTAGCTCCAATATCAATCATAACTATAGAAGGCGTATCCTCTAGTCTTACATGAATATAAACTATTTCATTTTCAGTGTTTGGTCAATTATTACTTTCTTCTTCAGTTAAATCCTCCCTAATCTCTTTTAAGTAAGTGGTTTTTATAATTGTCAACACTTTATTAGTATTGTCTTCATCTATTCGCCCGTCTTGTCTTAGCAGTGATGGGCTAGATAGGTCTTTGTCACTGCCGACGGTCGTTTCCCGTAGACTGGTCCTCATTACCTGATCGCTCTTGTTATGGATTTTCTTCATGATCTCTTTTTTCGTGGTTTCTTATGCGTGCGTCTATCTTCCATACTCCGGCTGCCTGGTTGATTAGTTCCAATTTGGTTTTGTCTAGATTGCCTGTTATCTATTGGCTACTATTACCAAAACTCTTTCTCCACTGGAAATACCTGCTATTCTGACTCCTTGTATGGTCATCTCGGCTTCTTATGTTTTTAACTCTGTTCCTACGATATTTATTCCTATCCCGTCCCCTTTCTTTCAGAATTTTACCCCTTTTTCTGTTTTTTCGGTAATATTCCTCTTGTCCATAGCTTTCTAATAATCCTTCCATACCTTGTATTGTTTTTATTTGTCCACATATACACATGATATACTTTTTTCAAAGGATGTGCTAGTTTACTTATTGACATTCCTTGTGTATTTTTGGTTCAATGTTTCTGGCTAAGTATACTTTTCCTAAGAAATAAGCAGTAGGTGCTTGTCCTCTGCATGGGTCATGTCTTCCATTACAGATGTCATTTCTCACATTATGTATTCATTCTGACCAGTATTTGACTTTAAGTGCATTCCTAAATATTGTATAACTCATGATGTCATGTCGAACAGCAGTCCACCAGTTGCCTGTCATATTCTTGAAATATTAAAGTACATTTAATGACATTCCATCTGGTTTGCTTTATTCTGTTTAGTCGTTCTTCTAGTTCTATAAATTCTATAGAATCTATAAATTCTATTGGATTCCTCTTATAATACTCAAAATTCAGTGTCCCATGCATTTCACTTGTATTAATTGTCGTTATATTCATCTGTCTACAACGTAGTGCTCCTAATTCTACTCGTATATTAACTATTTCTTGTCTCTGTATAGACTCAATTTTTTCTTTGTTCGTGTTGACGTGAGTTTGTAGACTTCCTACATTTTCAGTCACTGTTTTATCCTGGTTACTTAACGTGTCTTGTAACTTTTGTATCTTCTTATCTGTTTCCTGTTGAATAATTTCACTTCTAATTCACAATTACCCTCTATAATTATTAATTTATTAATAATATCTTTTCCTAATTGAGCAAGCGTTTTATTAGATTTTTCTCTCATTATTATTTTCTCTTAATTGAATTTTAATTAATTCATTATTTTCTGCAATTTTTGTTCCATGAATTGATTATTATCTTCTATTTTTTTCAATAGATTTATTGTTATCACTGATCTTTTGTTTAATTGATTCGTTATTTTTATTACTAATTTTAATAAATCTTGGTGAGTTATGTTTTCTTTATTTTCTTCGGGATAAGCCAATCTCGTCAGCCGATAGACATTTGCTTCAAATTCTTGAAGGCTCTCCCCTGAACACTGTCGTCTCGCTTTAAGTTGAACACGTACACTTCGCTCAAATGATGTTCACTGGATCGTAATTACAGAGCTTCTGTTAATTCGGCAAATACGTTCTGGCTGTCAGATGGCACTTTCTGTATTAGCTCTACGGCAGGTCCTTTTAAACCAAGAATGAGTGAAAGGCCTTTCTCTTCTTCTGTCTATTCATTTAAGTGAGCGGCAGCTTCAAATTGGCGAAGATAAGTTGCCCAGTGAGTGCTTCCATCAAACATTGGGGCCTTTGCGTAAACTGGCTCTAGTACAGTTGCCGGCATCGCTTTTTAATTTCCCTGATATTTTAAATCTTTTTCAGCATTTATTAATGCTCTTTCTTTATCAACTATTTCTTTCACTAAATATTCGACTTACTTTTTAATTTGTTTTATTGAATTTGTAATAGAATCTTCTAAACTTTATATAATTGTTTTTATAGTTGCCACAGATTTTTGTATTTCAGATATTCTGTTAAATTGTTTGTTCAGGTCACCTTGGAAGAGGACGAATTTTGGAGTGGTATCCTCTTTTACGAACGTCTTAATGTTCAAGCTTTCTTTTTTTTCAATTACCACTTACACTCCTCTTCTACAAAAGTCTGCTCTGTTTTCACTGTTAAACAGCGCTGTCCCACTTCTGACCCACTGTTACGACGGTCTTACTGATCGTCGTATGGTACAGTGGAAACAAAACACGGACACCAATGAAATCGCTAATTATCAGCTGTAATTAGTCGCAAATAACAATTCCTAATTGTCTCGTACAGTAATTCAACTTAAATTTGTCCACACAGAATAATAATGTCAACTATAAAGAATTCCTCGCTAATTATAACACACAAGCCTTGATATCACTTGACAAATCGCCCAACATAAACTGACGTCTAAGCGGCAACTGTCTTTGTTTAAATAGGTAGCACAAGTGTTCCAGAATAATCCTTAATACGCGACGACAGACATTCAAAAATTTTATGGCACACTTTATCGCAGCCTTGGCAGAATCACACACCTGCCTTGAAACACGTAGAACGACATTCTCCATTGTTCAAGACGTTTCGTCGTTGCAACATACTTCAGAGAGGCCCACAGAAGAAAAACGCACATTGATTTGTTTCTGTTGTTAGGCCTTTTCCGTTGTACTCAGAGTCGTTTTGAACCTAGATAATAGATATAGCCAGTAAATTAAGGAAGTCCGCAAACATCTACATGCGCAAAGTACTTGTGTTTTAGGGAAAAGAAATCAATCTAAGACACTGATATAGAACACAATGACGGAAATTAAAAGAAGATGAGCTACGCAAAAGTGGCAACACAAAACTAACAGGGATGTAAACGTACCAATGTCTTTTAAAGGCAAACGTACGGTTGGCTATTATTCTCAGTAGCTGCCAGTGAGTTTAAACTTCCACTGTGGGTCATGTAGATCGTAGAAGCCTTGATTTATACGGGCATACAGAGATCTCAAGATGTAGAACGTTAGGTAAATGGTTCTATACTATATGAATGCAGAATATTGCAAAAATAATTAATTAATTCGAAAATGTTTTAAAAACAGTTAATCGGACAAACATAAGTTGTTCTAGACGACTGTGTTTCAAACTTTTTTGAGTACTCAGAATTCTTAAACTGACAGATAAGTTGATGATACCTGGAAAAAGTAGACTATATGTATGCAATAAGTTATTATTTTTTATGTGTTTTATTAAAGTAAATATAAAACTACATCGCCATAAAAATATATTAAATTCTATCTGAACTTGTATTTATTGTTTTACTATAAATAAAAACAGGACATTCATACAGGTGCTTGTCTATACAGACGACCGTGAAGTGTACATCTTGTTGCTCTATCAGTCTTACTAATCAACCAATAATTTCTTGACAACTTTGTCGTATTTTGTTGCTTCTCTGCTATGTACAATTTTCCCTCGAACGAGGCCTTTAGGTTTTGCAACTATTATCAAGTTCTTCCTACAACTTGTTAGTACTAATGGTCTTCCTACCATTAGTACAAGTTGTAGGAAGAACCTGATAATGGTTGCAAAACCGAAAGGCCTCGTTCCAGGGAAAATTGTACATAGCAGAGAAGCAACAAAATACGACAAAGTTGTTATGAAGACTGCTAACACAGATAAAATAGCTGATAATAATTTCTTGGTTTATGTTTCAGCTGTATTGCAAAACGTTTCTCGGCACCCCAATTATATAGTATCAATCACCAAAATAACAAATGTCCAGTATTAAAATTTCACCTCCCCTTAGGCGTGCCGCTCCATCGGAAATTATTTTTGGCGTAAATCGACTTGTCATTTACCACCTCTTAAAGGCGTTAAACAAAGATGAAAGTATACCTATTACGAAAACTGTTCTCTACGTTAAAAATTATGTGTGTAATTTTCTACTCATCACAGATTGTAATCTATTAAGACGGGAACCCATAGGAATCAATGTAATTTTTCATCATTAAAATCTGAGACTTGCAGACGATGTACAAAAGAATTTACTTTAGACAGAGAAGGTTATTAACACCCCTAATTAGGTAATGTGCAAGTTCAAATGAATATTGAAAAACATACGATGTTTAATAAAGCTGCAGTAACCAAGAAGGTAAAAATTAATTGTTTCTGAGCTAAGAGTACGGTAAAGGTAAGGGTAGTGACAAAGAGTACACATGCAAAGCCGCAAATGAATTTTAATTCAATAAGGTCGGAGCGATTGCTTTAGAAAGACGAACAATATTGTCAATAATTATAAAGACCTGGCCATGTTATTCCAAGAAAATTTACCCTCGGAGCAGAAACTTGTTTAATGACCTTGAGAATAAGCAAAATTACACTGTGTACAAAGGCCTGCACAGTACAAAAACCTATTAAGCGAAATAGGAAGGAGAGACAGGAAAACTATTAACTGAGTATGTGACTAAACTAGAATAGATACAATCGTTAACAAAATTAAGAAAATTAAACGGACGTAAGCTAAAGAGCTAGCGTGTAAGAAATAGAAATCGTGAGATGCTTAACAGTGCCCGACAGATGTTTAGCAGACTTTTACAAGTTATGTAACGTCAATGACATGTTTTTCTATAGTCAACCGAACAAAATTGCTGCGGATAGAAATCAGTGGAAATGACGAGGATTCTTTAGGACTAAGCAGTGAGACAAGAGATGGCGAAGATTTGTGTGTGCTAGCATAAATGTATATTTATAAACATCTATATATATACATGTGTATATAAACTATTCAATACTGTATTACCTTGTAGATGTAATATATTGAGAACTTTTCGACCAAATAATATTTACTTCTACTAACAAGTTTAATAGCTGCAAACAAAAAATTGCCGTTATAAAGTCTTTTTTTAAATTTATTCAGAGTTTAGGTAGAACTTTGTTCTTATCTGTGTACGTACGTGCGCTCCCACTGGTGTGCGTTGTACTTCACATTTGTAAACTTTGTAGAAACTGCAAGAGGTGTAGGAGGTAAACTTTGACTTTTTCATCAGCCGCGTCATTATTTACCTTATGCCCTAAACACAAATTACAGAATTAATTGTTTCCTTTAATTTGATGAATAAGTTAAATCATAAGGCACAACAAGTTCCGAAAACAGTAAAGTCAATCAAAACTCTTAAAGTCCAAACAGTTCTTAACACTTTTTCAAGAAAGTTAATTTTTGTTTGTCTTGAATACTCTATTTCAACATAACATAAACATTATTTATAAAATGTATATTTTCAGACAATTTTGTGCTAATTTATTTTGTACTGTAACAAGAGAGATGTAGTGTAATATAATAATATCGTGTACTATTAGAATAGATGGATAAATTAATAGATGGATAAAGTTTTATCACAAAACCAGATGAAGAGGTATTGCAAAGATGATGAGGCAGTGAAACCTTTCACCCTGGAAAGGAGACTTTGAAAGAACGGTAAAAACTTCAATACAAGACAGCACAAGAAAAATGATGCTAGTCAATTCAAAGAGGTTGGAACTATAAGAAAGAAAACTTTTAACAAATTTTTGTGACAATGTGGCGTAGATTCTGATAGTAAACAAAGAAAAAACTGTGACAGTAGTTAAAAAAGGTACATGATAAAAAGATTATTACCGTACTTCATCAGTAGTCCAGCCGATATTTAGGACGTAAATATACATGCGACTGCCCGCAAGGGCAGAAAGAAGTTGTTGGAGAAGGTTATTGCAAATTTTATGTCCGTACTAAAAAAGAAAGGCGATCAACGGGAAAACCTGACGATTTCAGAATCCTGACACACACACCTATCACCAGACGAGGTTGCAATGAAGAAAGCTGTCGTACACAGACGCGCGCGTGCACACACACATACACACACACACACACAACACACACTGAGTAATGAAAACTGTTCAATTTTTATTCTGTGTAAGATCTATAAGGCTATAAGGCCTCTGTTACAATAAGCAACCGATTGCAGAAAAAGCTGTGGGGCTTTGGTTTAAATGAGACTTATTACACTTGCTGCAATCGGTTGCACGGTCTGCAATCGATTGCAAGACAGTTGCAAGCCATATAACTGATCGAGCAACTATTATTTTTACGCGCTCGATGTGGGTCATTGATTCAAATGTAGCCTATTACACTATGCAACTAACTGCATGCAAACTGGTCTGCGTGAGTGTTCTGTGGACAACGCAGAATTTAATGACATGGGACCGAAATAACATATAAAATCGTTTTCAAAACCGCCAGTATCTAAAAAAAAAAGGATTTTATTGAAACAAAAACCAAAATACAATTAGCAATTGTTTTCTAAAATTCACTCGCTGGACATCATATAACTATCTCTTATAGAACGAGAGTTTGTCGCATGCCGAAAAGTTTACTACACGCAAATTTAGAAACAAATTTCATGACATGGGACCGTTTTAAGGCTCTGTTCTTGAAAAATATTAAACTTATTGGTTGAAATTTGCGTCTAATACCATCCTCAAACTTCAAGGAACAAGGTGGTAAAAGATGTTTTTTATCCGATCAGCAATTTCTGAGGTTATCCCAGACAACGAAAGAAACATACTTTTCCTCTTTTTAATAGCAGTATAGACGAAGCGGGTACTCTGCAATTGATTGCAGAGCAGTTGCAGCCTGTGTTTACTACCCTGCAACTAGTTTCACGTAGTCTTGAAATCAGTTGAATCCAATCAGTTGCGTAGTGTAATAGAGGTCTAATACATGTCTACAGTCCCACACTTACGCAAAGATAACCCAAACCAAATGAGTCATAGATAATACTGATACTTGGCAAAAGGGAAAAGTAGTTATATTTACAAGTAAGTGGACTTCATTCGAATTCGTACTGGACAACCAGCATACGGAAATTATCACCGATAACGCGGTAACGTTGGGACGCTTAGCTACGCGTAGTTAATCATGCTAGTTTCCATGCCCTCATATCACTAATAATTTGTAACCTACATTATATTATCATTATAATGTAAGTTAATGATAGTCCACGCCCTGTCGCTGCAACCACTCTCAGCGACTTCCGCTACACGTTATTTATACGTAAATGTCACGTTCTAATGTGATGTTGACGTCATGGAACTTTACGTTTCCTAGATGTTTGTTATCGTTTTCTTCCTGAAAACACGTTACCGGAGTATCCAGGATAAAGTCATTTTAATACTTCCTGTATAAACAACCTTATTAAATTCAGTTGCTTGTAGTACCTTCTTTTTTCCTCGTTCACTTTCATAGAAGGATTAAGAGTAGGGCTTAATATTATTTTTTTGCTTTCTATTCAGTCAAAAAAAATTTTTGTCATTTTCTGCAAGGACCTCATCTCTTTTCCTTCAGATAAAACTTATTCTGAAACTAAATTTTCAGTTTTCTTGTACACAAAATGTGTACCCTATAATAACGATTTGGCGAAAGCTTTTCTTATTTCTCTATTGTTGTAATTATTTAATAAGTATTTATTATTTCTATACATATGTTATTGTTTTTAGAGGACTATATTTGTCTTCATTTGTAGCGAATGCCACGTGCATTCAGTAATTATCCTTCTTCTTACCGAATAGCCGGAAAATTTTTGATTTACTCATATTTGTCTTTGATATTACTTTGATTTTTGCCTCTTCCAAAATAACTTACACCTTGGATTTTTTATGTTTACTTTAAATTTCCATTAAGTAAGTCTTCCAGCGATGTGTTATTGCATTATATTCTTTTCTTTTTTGAATCTGAGGCTAGTAAAGTATAATCCAAACCAAAATACGGAATAGGTTTACTTTCGTCTTTAAATAGTTTTACTTAAATAATTTATTTAAACATAAACTAAAATTTTGTTTTATATAATCACACACTCGATTATAATCACACACACACACACACACATTTGTTTTATAATCACAAGTTACAAGACACACACTTGCACTCGCGGACAATATGTTGATAGTTCTAACTTATTATTCGTAATATCGAAGAAGCAAAACCGTTCCGTAATGTTAGATCGTTTTATGGAAAATCCTATCGACTTTATATAATTCTACAGCTTTTAAATGAAATTTACTCAAGTAGATGATTACAGAAACTTGGCCAAACTCGCCGGTGGCTTCCTACAGTACTTTGTGTTGCCGGCAGTAAATGTCTTGACAGATTTATTGTAGGCCTACTTCACTACTTAGGTATTGATTTACCTTTAAGTTGGTACGAAGTTTAACTTAAACGAACTTCAACTTAATACAAAGTTTACAGTCTACTGAGCGATGCTACTAAGAAAGTAAATATAGAACAGAATAAAAATTAAAATAAATGGAAAAATTGTACCGCATTGTTTTTTTTTCGAATTTAATCGGTTCTTTGGGTGATCCAATGTCTTGACTTGCCAATCACGTACGTATAATCGAAAGAGAGAGAGAGTAGTGTGTGTGTGTGTGTGTGTGTGTGTGTGTTATTTACTGTTAGCAACAAGTCTTTTTATTCATTCGAACATACTTGGTATCGAAGAATAAATTAACATGCGATATCGAACTGTTCCAAACGCTGCTACTATAAAACAAGCTGTTACAATAAATCCTACTGCAAAGTGACAGTTTGGTTCGTGTAAATTATTCCACTCCTGCACATTTATATACTGCACTCTATAAATCTGTAAACTATAAATCCGTATTCTTCAATTCTGCGTTTTGTATTCACGTATCAACGCGGCAAACGTTTAGTACGATGTCAACACTCTTTTGTGAAGTTACACTTACCTTACCGTCTTAGTAGCATATGATTTTTGATATACGGTGTTTACAGCCTACATTGTCTTTAACTGAAACCTTATCCTATATTATTCTCCTCAAAAATGTCAATTTCTGTTGCTTTCAACTTTTATGTTTTTTCTTGATTCTTCTGGTTTTTGTTACCTTGCATCCTCTTCTGTCGTTATGTGCCATAACAATGTAAATTTTCAATTTTGATGGTTCCTATAGTGTGCCAAACCCAGCATTTAGCTGTTCAGTGGCAGTCCGAGTTTTGCCCAGTAGGTTTCCAAGATATACGTACTTTCCTTGATCATGTCTTAAGATTTTTAAGTCCTAATTAAATTTGTCTATTCATTTTATTTATCTGTAACAGTGAGACCAAATTTCTTGTTGGTCTGTAGTCAAGTTTCACTGTATTGACTACGTTTATTTCGATACCACTTCTTGAACTGGGTGGTAGGCGTATCAATATACATTCAGTATCCAGTACACAATACACAACGATGTCGTTGTTGTTGATTGCGTGACATGATGACTCATTAAGTAACAATCGAATTCGTCCTGACCTATAAATAGCACGTATTATACCATTCCCGAACCCCTACGCATACGAGTCTGGTGTTGTCTAGATTATACATCACGGTTGCCTCTGAATGTCAACTGTTTAAAATAGACAGTAACAGGAGTGGCAGGGGAAAGGATAATATTTTGTACAGTTATATATTTGTTAGTTGTAATTATTACAAAATGTATTATGGTGTTACTTTCAAACGTAGCTATACATTTTCTGTTGAAACAGATATTATTTTAGTTTGTATTTTCTTTCGTTCATCTAACATTTGTGAAGGAAACATTACTTCGGGCCTTTAGAATAAGAGAAAACAAAGTACATATTATCAATGTGTAGCCAGTGCTCTCTCCACTGTGGTTGGAGTGATCTAGACTTTGTTTGGGTGCAGACCAGCGAGGTTTCTTCATGTCTGAGTGAAGTAGTTGAGAAAACCTATGTGGGAAGGGGAAAGCAAATCTGTAAGAGGACGGCAAGTTAAAGAATAACCAAAATATAATAATGAAATTGGAGAAAGAAATGCAGAGAGGGGAACTGATATGCCTGTATATAAGATAAATCACTCCACGCCTTAATCATTTATTCGTTATTACCTTTTTTAATTAAGGAAATGAACGTATTCTACAATGGTAGTTCATATCTCCACTTCCTCATCCTCCTCCTTATCTTGCAATCTTTCTCTGTCTGTCTGTCTCTCTCTCTCTCTCTCTTCCACACGCGCGCGTGCGCGCACACACACACACACACACACACACACAGAAAATGAACACAGTGTAAGATAAATGAAACCAAACTTTTTTCTTTAATAATTGCGCCTCCTGTTATAATGTCTCCCCTTGAAACTTCTTTTAATGAAACGTGGACTTCTTAATAAACTAAAATTATGTTAAGACTGAATTAACAGTATGTAGAATAATCAAGCAGTGTGGACAGTGCTGCAGGTAAAGTAACGACTTACGACCGTGACAAAGTTTTTCTAATTATCTCTCTCAATAATTTTCAATATTAACAATTTTACAGGTTTCGAAAGTCTACAATATTTCATGCATTATAAGGAAATTCTCCTCATTAATGTATTTCATATTATACGTATCCTTTCGTCTTATATTAATTATTATGATAAGAGAAATAAACATCCATTCCAAAAGGCTATATCCTTTTGTGTGATGAAATAACAGTGTGATGAAATTGACAGGGGTGAAATAATTTGAGACCGCATTATGTGTAGAAATAGAAAAAATGTGTTTTAACGCTATTTTTAAAAGTATAATTACCCTACATTTTACAGGTATAAGGTCTAGGTAATACAAATATAAAGCTCTTAAAGGTAAGAATGACTTGAAATACGAGGTTTCTGAATTTTAAACGTGAGTCGGACAATGCTCGTACTAATCTCATCGCATTCAGTCAAATTAATAGAAAAACTGCTAATAGGAAAAGGAAGCTTGTTTATAAAAGGCTTTGTCCGGTAACGTTTTGATAATTTTAAAAAGGCCTTTGACTGCTTAAGCAGGAACAGATTTTAGAGAAAGATGAAGAAATATGGAATTCTTGACATAATTCAAAGCTTATGTGAATACAATAAATGCTTAAAGAGAAATACGAAGAGTACGGCGAGGGTGTACTATATTGCCCACTGATGTAACACAGATTAAATAACGTTATCAAAAGATAGAAGGAAACAGTACACTTTGGAATAAAAATAAAGCGGTTAGAAAATTATAAATTCTTTTTTTAGATATACGTGATTTGATGTTGACCTAAAATACTGAAAAGAAGTTGCAAATACACAGCTCAACATTTGATATGGATATTTTGTGTTTTGTTGATTTCAACAGTAATTGTGATGGCACATGATAGTGGGGAACAGCTAAGTCAACAAGTAAGTTTTTTTAAGTTACGAAAATACCAATTGTTGCAAATCAATAAACTGTTAGTTACAATACGAGATAGCCTATAGTTATATTTGTGTGTGTGCGCGCGCGCGAGGTTATTTATAATAAATGAATATAGAAATTTCAAGAACATAACGGAGGAAGGTCCTTTAGGAGTCACAAATCAGATTTTATAAGATTATGGCTCTGCCCATATTACTTCATAGTTCGGAATGCTAGGTATCAATACAGGAGGATTTAAAAGACTTCATAGAAAGCAGAATTAAAATTGCTTTTGGCGGTGCAAAGGTGTTCAAGACTGGACAGACTATAGATTTAACGATGCTATACGAGTTGCATTAGATATTGAAGAGCTTGTGACTAGAGATCATCGTTTCAAAGTAAACTAAAGGGATCGTGTGCTAAATATGTCTCCAGCTAGTATACCGAGGATAATAACGGAGTATGCCCTACATGGAAAACAAATGTGAGTCTATCGAGGATAAGGATAAGTTGTAGAAGTTCGGAACAGGTAGAAGTGCCTAAACCTGGATAGACATATACGACGACGTTCTTATCCTTTACTAAAAGGAATCATGTGATTCCTTGGATTCTTAGAATGTTTTGTTAAAATTTATATTATGCATTTTCCATATCAAAATAACTGAAGTCCTCTGAGTTTTCTTTTAATACTTGTAAGCGCTATTTGCGCAGCGACATATAAACGTATTACATACATTTTTGTTTGTATTTTTTTCCGACATTCACTTTCTTGTGTGTCACTCCCGTTATCTTCAACAATCAACATTTACCTGACTGTTGCTCCCTTACAACAATAATATAGCTGCCATCACTTCTTGCTTTTTACGTACTTATTTTTAAACTACTTGCCAAGAATTGTTTCATAGCAATGCAGTTCTGGATCTATGTTTCCTTTTTAATTATACAATATATCTGAAGGAAAGTAAGAGAAATTAAATATTTTTTCATTATTGTTGCCCTCCATAATTGTTTTAGACTTTCTCCCTTCGCCACAAAATGCCTCACCTAGGTTTCGAAAAAGATATTTTTAAGACAATTTTTTTCAAACTTATTGAGAATTAACGTGTTATACTGCTCAACAATTGAAGTGGCTGTTGAAATTTTTATTGAAGTTTACTGAAAGACAACAAACTACTGACTACATTATTCACATAACCAATACTTCTAGGTATTTATAAAAACATAATTTTACGGTACGATGGGCACAATAATGTAGAACATCTCGGAACCTTTTTCCATTGTAATAATTTGGCTTGACTACAGCGGCCAGTGGGAATCAGTTGAATTCTGCAAACATATTGTTAGTAGACTACTATAATTTTATTGCGATTGGGTTACATTTTTTATATTTGTGATTGTATAGAAGAACTACTGTTATACGAAATTGATTGAAAAAGTGTTCGTTGAAATTTTTATTTATTTCTGTGGCGTTGAATAATTTATTTCACTATCCGACGCGTACTATACTAATAATCCCCGTATTAGTACGTTGTTTACACATCACATCATGCCTCTAAAAATTTAGTTGTAATGTTATTATTAGTTATTTTAAATCTGGTTGTTATGACGTTATGTGTCCCACTAAGTACACGCCCGCCTGTAAGTACTGTACACTCTTCTCTCTCGCCCTCTTTCCATTTTTCTTGATAAGACATCAAACACAGCGTTTGTACAATGGTTCTACTACTTGGATCAGTGTCACGTGGAATCAATCAAGACACAGTAATCTAGGGATAGTAATGGGATAACGTATGACGTCACAACTGAGCACTACAGGGAATTTCTGCTGCGATTTTCCAAGTTTCCAGTTGTGTATTTTCTTTTTTGCGTTGTTTAAGAATTGATCCCAATCAATCACTGCAACCGATATAAATAAAACAAAACCTAAAGTATTGGTTTTCATAAGCTTATGATGGGTATATAGTATTACGTTTTCTGTTTACTAGATTTAATGAAATCTGTAGCGTTTTATATTTGTCATATCTTACAGTGTAAAAAACCTAGCTTATCTATTGTAACAAATAAGATCACGGAAAATGATCAGTGTCGTTTGGTTATAAAGATTTTATTTTCAAGGAAAACATGGAACAAAATACACATTCGAAAACATGCTTCAACAACAACATTATGTGTCTACGTCACTACAGGTTCGATCTACGTCACATGCACTATTTAATCGCTTAAAATCTACTATTTGTACAATAAATATTTGAATATAGTTTTCTTCTTCTTCTTTTATTCTATATTTTTATTCTCGAATCGTATTGTAATTCTGTATGGTGTTAATCCGAGCTCTCCATAATTTTTCACTTTACCAAAAGTTCCTGTACATAGGATCACTTTTGTTTGTCATCACAGTACCGGTGATGTTTTCTATTAAGAATATGTTTTTCTATATTTTTAATATATTTTCTATATATTTCTATGTATACACTGATTCTTTAAGACGTGTACTTCCTTTAGAATTAAAAAGTTTGTTTTTTGTGCTGTGATGGAATGCATAACTTTGTTTTCCATGCATTTCAAATTTACTTGATGATCCAAGACATTAACCCTATCCGAAAGTGAGGAAAACCCAGACTTAATGTTTAATTAGGGCATTTGGATGGTTTTCGTTAAAATTCAAACGATACAGCATTCACGCTGTCTTGATCGCATTCACAGCTTTCGTTTTGCATATGATACAGCATTGAGTCATACCTTGTTATTAAATTAGGACTTTCACAAATATAAAAACTACTTGTTCCATGGCACTGTTTACAAAACTCCGATAAGCGCTTTGGTGCCTTTCAGCTCGTTTTCGAATCGTAAACAAAGTCACAATTATTTGCTTTGTTTTCACCTGTCATCGTTGTCAGTCACTGTGTCTTTTTTCCGACTGAAGATTCAAAAGCCCTTATTGAAACTACCGCAAATAGTTTGGTCCAACAAAAGGTTTCTATATTTCTGAAAATTTGTGGATCTACTAATTAAATGTCATTAAATCAAAAGCTTCAAATCATCGTTATCTTTAGTAACGAGTAGACCAAAAATGGTTTGTTCCGGTCCCAACCAGATAGACTATAGCAGATCACTCCAACTCATACCTCTCCGTCCTTTTGACTTAAGTTGTTTGGAGATGCAGCAGTCGTGCATTCCGTTAAGACGTTTCAACCAGTTTGGGAAATTCTATCTAGAATGCTCATGACATTCAGCTCCTATCGTACGTCGAATTTTCGTTTGCGATATTGAAGAGTATATCCTGCCACATGCGTGACAAATCTCACTTCGGCCGCTTGAATACGACTGGCTTGGAACTTCGTTAAAGTCGAATTCCCAAACCCATAGAGAAGTGTGGGGATGGCCATTACCTTCTAGAACTTCAGGCGTATTTCTATCCTCGTTGAACTTGGGCAGATTCGTCACCACATCTTTGTTTGTAATGTAAGATAGATTACAGTCCAGACATTTAAAATTAAAATTAGCGACCTGCCCCAGAACAGTACCATCTACAATTACATTTATTGCGTATGAGAACAGCTCTATGAAAAGCCATCACCTTAGTCTTCAATGTGAAAATATGTAATTCGAAATCATAGCAGATTTGACTCAATGAGTGTACAGCCATCTGCAACCCGCTTTCCAAGTTCGACAGGATAGCCTGGTCATGAACAAAACACAATGTCAAGCGGAAATAACACTGTTGCACACCACTATAGAAAAATTATTCCGATTAGTCCTTTCAAGCTTCACAGCTCATCATCAGATCGGAAATATACAATAATGAAAATAGTGTATTATAATGCACTAGTGTACGTACCGGTATTATAATAATGGAGTAAGTTACCAATCATAAAATTCTCTGAAAGGTTCATCTGCCAATTGTGTATAACATAGTCTACATGTAAATTAAAATTAGAAGGTGACAATGGGCACTCTTTTTCTCCACAACTGATTAGATTTGTGCTCTTTGTTCCTATCTCATTGCTTCTCAGATAACCTTACAAGAAGAATTAACATATTGTCAGATCTAGTGATCTTTCACACCATGTAAATTTACTATATGCCGATTAGCAACTCTTGTGGAGGCAAATGTTTTTCAATTAATAGTTCTTTGTTTATATCTTCTATTGTTCCTCTCAATAATCTTTCTGTTTGTCGAAATTGATTTCCATAACTGACAAGTTTATGATAAACTTAATGACAAGTTTCAGTAACAAGAAAATCGATTTTGTTCATGCTAGGAGTTTTACCTATAATACTGGATCATTGGGAAATAGCTTTAAAGAAATTTTGAGAAGTGCACACATTCCGTCTTCTTCGTCTTGGTAGTAATAAGCTACCTTTAACTAAGGTCGACAGCAAATCCGAGGTTACTTAATTTCTTGCTGTTAATTCATATTCTTCTTTCAAAGTTCTCTAGAGCTCGTTTCATTTTATGTTTTCCACACGCTCTACGTAGGCCTAAGGGGACAGATGCATCCTTATCTTACTCTTGTCTCTATCTTAACGTTTTACCTTCCACGGTTTCATTTATTAAAGTAAGTTATCTAAATATTTTGTAATGTTTTTAAGACGAGACTTCTAAAAGGCCTGGAGTAGACAGTTTGGTGGAGGGATCGGAAATTCACGAGCCACCAATAATTGTAAATAAAAAATATTGTAATTATACATGTAATATAAGCACACTCGTCGATAAATAATGATTGGAAAATAAACAAATAAATACAACTGTCATTGCTTACGTACATAAACACGCATATATAAATAAGTAACTGTATACAGATATGCGCGCGCGCGTGTGCGTACGTGTGTGCGCGTGCGCGCGTGTTATAGCGTATTTTCTCGAATACCGCATCCTCGAATAAGCCGCGTATCTCCGATTTTCAGACGAACAAATTTTACAAAAATTTTATTTAAATCAAGAATAATTTTCTCGTCTCTCTTGTTATTGGTTGTGTCGAGAGGCACTTCAAAATAGACGTCTGATCGGCATTTCCGACCTGCGATAAATCGTAACCGTCCTGCTTTCCAAGTATAATTAAAACTCTCTGGGAAAGACATCACGTATTCCTCGTACGATGAGAAATATCACCTTTTCACGCCTTGGCTCTACCATTAAAAAATGTTATTCTCCGTCTATGGTAACGTTTGAAGTACAGAACTCTGCTTCCTTTTCCCAGTCCGAATTTTAACACCCGGAAACAGCCTAAAAAAACGAAACCCCCAACCCTTAAATGCAGACAAATAGATAAATGTGAACCCCGCCCTGAACCAGCCGGTTCAGAATCAAGAAACACATGACTTAAACTTAGATTGAAAGAAATAATAACTCTAACGGCCTTTGCATAAAAGTCTATGAAGAAAACAAAAATAAACTCTGGCACGCTCCCCCAGTGCAGCACACAATTACAATAATAGTACGTTATAGTTATAGAATAATTTTATAATAGTTATAATAATGTTCATAGTGAATATCCTGGTGACACACCCTTGATCGGACTGTCTAGCAGAGTAAGCACATGGTTTAAAAACAATTTGTAACACGGATGTACTGCGGGCCAGGCCAGCGAAAAATAATAATAGAGTTCATATCACCTTAATTGCAGCAGTAGAGTAACATCTTTACAGTTGGTTAGCAAGCTCCCTCCTCGGAACAGACGAGTGTCGGGTGGTTCATGACTGGTGAAGGCGGCAGTACACCAGCTGAGGCCACGTCTCCGTCTAGGTGCGAGAACCCGGGAAGTCTCGAAAAATTAGCCTGCCATCAAGACGAGTAGAACACTGCCCAAGTAGACTGTCCAAGAGAGAGAGCTTGTTGTTTCAGTGAAAGGCTGCGTTGAACTGAAGGTTACATCAGCAACGCAACGGACACCAAACCGTGCCGCGAAATGGCGCGCGCTGTCTGACAGGGCCTTCCCATATCACCGCTCTAACTGACATTAATACCCGAGTTTATTATTGAAAAAAAAATTGTTTTATACCTTCGATAAAGGTAATGTAAATTGCACTCTTCGATAATGTAAATTGCACTGGCAGAGGTAAATTACTCGCTTTTGGCTTGTGCAAATATTCCTGCCAAAATCTTTCCGGTTTTAGTCCAGAGTCTAACTCCGCTGGTGTGTATTCTGTTGTGTCATGGTAACTTTCATTTATTGCTGTTTCGAAAAATTGTAAGAATTCGGGCCACTTGCTCTGATCTTTATGACAACAAATTCGGAACATTTTCCCTATCTCCCTATTCTCCCTTTCAGCAAGGTTCCCTTGCGGTCTTCTTATTGAAGTGAGGATTGCCTTGATGCCGTTTCTTTCCAACGTCGCCGCCCAGTGTTTATTCTGGAATTGTTTTCCCTGGTCGCTAAGCACGCTCTTAATTTCTCCATGTTCCGGAATATACCTATTAAGTATTATGTTTAATACGGACTTCGTGGTGGGTCTAGGTATCGCGTATAGACTGACTTTCTTGGTAAAGACATCCACACACGCTACAATATGTTTTAATATTCTGGTTGCTTTAGGTAGAGGTCCCAGGAAGTCGGTTGCGATCATCTGTCCCTTTCCTTCCGTTATCACATTGGCCATGGGAACATAAGTGTGTAAATTTGGTGCTTTTGCGGTTTGGTACGGAAGACACGTTTTTAATAACCTTCGCACTCTTCGATACATATCGGTGATCGTAAAATCTTCTTTTAATATTTTTACGCATTTTAACGGCGAAGCGTGAGCCATTTTTAGGTGTAATTGTTGTGTTATACACGCTAGCAGAGGTGGAGATAGTACCACCTTCCATTCGCCCTGTAGTAATTTATACCGTATGTTATTCCCTATCTGATAGTGTGGACTTTCCTGCGCTGCGATCACCTGCTTTTTAGCACGGAGTCTGGGGTCATTGTCCTGCTCGCGTCCTATGTTCTGTAGCATATCAGTTACTTCCGGCGCGACTGTGTATTGAATGTCCAATACCTTCAACTCGTCATCAGCTGCTTCGTAGACCTTTTCTCTTTCTACAGGTGGATATCTACTCAAGGTGTCGGCTGTGGTATTCTCCGATCCTTTACAGTATTTAATTGTAAACGAGTATTCTTGAATGGCTAACACCCATCGTGTTAGTCTGGAGTTTGCTAGCCGGCATTTTAATATGAAAGATAATGCTTGATTATCTGTATGGATTTAAAAATGGGTACCGTATAGGTAATGTCTAAATTTTCTGAGAGCGTTTATAATGGCTAGTATTTCTTTTTCTGACGTACAATAATGCAACTCGGCGCCTTTGAGCGTTCTGTTTGCGTATGCAACCACATGAAGACCTCCTTGTTCGTCCTCCTGGTGCAACACGGCGCCAATAGCGTACTCACTGGCGTCAGTATACATTACGTACATCCTGCCCTTTTGTGGATGGAATAACTCTAGGTTGGTTGTGAATAAACCCTTAACTCTCTCAAACGCATCGTTGTGTTCAGAACCCCATTTCCACTTTATATTTTTGCGTACCAGCTGTAGCAAGGGGACTGTGTATTCGGCGTATTTGCTGGTGAATTTCCTGTAGTATCCCGTGAGTCCTAGGAAGGCTCGTAGTGCTTTGAGATCCTTGGGCACAGGGAACTCCACGATACTCCTGAGCTTCTCTGGGTTCGTGCTGATGCCTGTGCCGGTGTTTGCATAACCCGGCAATCGAAGGTATCAAAATTTTTTTTTTTTTTTTCAATAATAAACTCGGGTATTAATGTCAGTTAGAGCGGTGATATTGGGAAGGCCCTGTCAGACAGCGCGCCATCTCGCGGCACGGTTTGGTGTCCGTTGCGTTGCTGATGTAACCTTCAGTTCAACGCAGCCTTTCACTGAAACAACAAGCTCTCTCTCTTGGACAGTCTACTTGGGCAGTGTTCTACTCGTCTTGATGGCAGGCTAATTTTTCGAGACTTCCCGGGTTCTCGCACCTAGACGGAGACGTGGCCTCAGCTGGTGTACTGCCGCCTTCACCAGTCATGAACCACCCGACACTCGTCTGTTCCGAGGAGGGAGCTTGCTAAAACCAACTGTAAAGATGTTACTCTACTGCTGCAATTAAGGTGATATGAACTCTATTATTATTTTTCGCTGGCCTGGCCCGCAGTACATCCGTGTTACAAATTGTTTTTGAACCATGTGCTTACTCTGCTAGACAGTCCGATCAAGGGTGTGTCACCAGGATATTCACTATGAACATTATTATAACTATTATAAAATTATTCTATAACTATAACGTACTATTATTGTAATTGTGTGCTGCACTGGGGGAGCGTGCCAGAGCTTATTTTTGTTTTCTTCATAGACTTTTATGCAAAGGTCGTTAGAGTTATTATTTCTTTCAATCTAAGTTTAAGTCATGTGTTTCTTGATTCTGAACCGGCTGGTTCAGGGCGGTATTCACATTTATCTATTTTTCTGCATTTAAGGGTTGGGGGTTTCGTTTTTTCAGGCTGTTTCCTGGTGTTAAAATTTACATAGTTTTTTTTGGGACGCAAGTTTGGCACACGTTGGTACCGTTTCATGCAGGTCTGATACCTGTCTTACCTGGTCTGGCACACTTCCACAACTGCTAGAATACAACATGCTGTTACTTTGAATTTAATTATACACAGATGTCTGATATTAAAAATTTTATTTTTTTTGTGGGCATATACTGTTAATTTTTGAGATTATAAAATCATACTGGTGGTACTGATTATTGTAACTTAGGTTCTGACTTGCTTGCTGGACTTGTCTGTTTAATTAAATCATTATGATTAAAGAACGAATTCCTGATATATAGATATATATATATATATATATATATGTTTGTAACCAGATTTCACAATTTTTTAAAATTAGGCCAGTTGTTTTAAACTTAAGTGCTAAGGGTTTTTACCACTGTTGTATACAGTTCAACAAATTTAAAGATTTTGATATACTTATAATACACAATTTCTTAGATGTTATAAAATCATATGGGCTGACATGCCACTCTGACTTTGCAGTTTTTAGTCATTATCATCCATTCGGTTTCTTTAAAAATTTTCTTTTCATTTTTTTAATGGAGTTAAGGGGTTGTGGTTTTTTATTAATTAATTCCAGCTGTTGCTGGAAGCTTAAACTTATGATTGCAGTTTTGGGGCTTTTTTAAGTATACAGTTTTTCCTCCCAGTTATATGCGGGTTCGCTAGAATGTACAGGCTGTCTGCCAGGTTGAACATGAGTTTTAGTTGTGATGTATATTATATGTATATGTGTCTTTATGGTCCAGTATGTGATGTTAGTGTTAAGTGTTATCAGGGGGGATTTAAATAATTTATAGGACGTTGCTTAAGGAACCAGATTGATATATATATATATGTGGGTGAATTGAAATGGCCTTACTGAAATTGATTTGTTAATATATTGAGATTATTTATTTATCAAGCCTATTGTTATATTTGCACCTCAAGGGAATTGTAAGTAATATATGTATGTAACGTATTATGGGATGAATTGAAATGGCCTTATTGAAATTCATTTTTTAATATATTGAGATTATTTATTTATCAAGCCTATTGTTATATTGTTATGTATGTAATGAGTTATGGGATTAAGTAAGAATAAAAGATAGTTATTACTCTTTACCGACCGAGTTTTATTGCAAGTCCCGTCTCACTGGACCCAGCGCATTTTTGGCTTCTCTAGGCCTTCCGCCTAGTTTTAAATAACTAGTGGCCTCTCTTTCAAAAAAAAAAAAGGTTTATTTTTTTTATAAACCGTAAAAATGGAGAGAGGGGTTACAAATGGTAGCAGAGCGTGGTTGATTCTAGGGTTGATCCCTTGGGTCCTTGGGTGTGACGGGGCTTGCAAACTCGGAAATAAAAACATAGGCCAATGTATGTCATGTTATTGTTTTACAAGTGTATGCCCATGTATAATTGTTAGGTTGCTTAACTTGTGAGTCTGATCGCACCACGGGGCAGGTATTCTTGGTTTGAAACTTTGAGATGTTGAACTGCCGGGGGTCTCAAGCTTGCTTGGGGGGGGGAGAATATTAGTATTTCGAGGTCAAATTATAGCGTGTGGCATTAGCGGGATGCGGTATGGCCCGATCGGAAGTCGGTACCGTCACCGACTTAATTCCTGTGTTGCGAGGTTTCGAAATTTGATGCTAGTTTATGATTGCTAGTTATGTGTTGGTGAGACGTGTATGTCGTGTTTGGTGTTTGGTGTCATGTATGTTAGGTATTTGTTGGTTGTTGCTTGTTTCCTTCTGTGGTGTTAATAAGGTGGTTCAGAAGTAGGCCAGGTCTCCGCAGCGCTAGAGAACCCGGGGGTCGCTCAAAGGAAGGATAGTACTTGAGTTTTTTCTGTCTTTGTGACTATGTTTTGTAAGTCATGTTTATGTTAGGTGTTTCGTGGGAATTTATGTTTTGTTGTTGTGTATTGTGAATTGTGCAATTCTGGCGGCGGTATGCTATCAGAAGTTGCCCCATCCCATTTCAGGCGTTCTCCAGAAATTTCCGGTGGTGAATGGAGTTGATGAGGACCAGCTGCTGGTTTTCTTAGACCTGGTGCTGCAGTTGGCAGATTTCCCGGGGGTGTCCGATGGGGAGGTCTTGTCCCTTATATACCCGTATTACCGGGGTCCGTTGGCTGAGCTGGTCACCAACACTCTGCGTCGGGGTGGCAGTGTTGACGCTTTCCATGGGGAGGTGTTGAACTTCTTCCTACCTATTCGGCGACGTGCCCAGCTTAAGTTTGAGTTATTCTATCGCCTACAGGCCAACGGAGAGGCGTTAGGGGACTTCGTGCACGATATACGGAAAGCTGCCCGGGTGTTAAGGTTGGGCTTGCACGAGACAGAAGTTATACAAGCAATTCTGGAAGGACTGAATCCCAAAGAGAGATCTCGTTTGATATTCGCGGACCGTTTACGTTGTTTTGCGGACCTTGAACGGCTGTTTGTGGTCTCCAGAACGGTCCAGGAGATTGACGAGTCCCGGGGAAGAGCTGCTACAGATGCCCAATGCTCCAGTGGTTTGTTAGGAAGATCTAAAAGGGGCAAACATGGTGGTTGGAGGAGAACACAAGAGACTGTCAGAAAAACTGAATATTCCGGAAGTAATGGAGGCTACAAGGGGGTGGCAAGTGAGAAGACGGTAACAACAGCTACAGCACCGAAAACAAAGAAGTATGAAATTAACAGGGGAAGAAGAAATTATGTTAGGGAACAAACATCGGCAAGTAGGGAGCCTGTAGCAAGGCGTTATTCCTATTCGGAGAAAAAGGAAACTTTAAAGGTTCCAGTTGAATCGCAAGTGCCTAATACAGTAGTGGATGAAGAAGGTGAAGCGGAAGAAGAAAAGCGGAATGGCTTCGGGAGATCAACACAAGACGACAAGAAAACGTCTGTTGATACTGAGTTACAGGACTCGAAGGGGACGTCTTGGTTGAATCCAGATGCCGCAGAATTTGTTCCGGTATCTCCATCTCGGTTCGTGACGGATCCAGACCCGGTAATATCGTCATCGCCTACGCAGGGATATGAGAGGTCACTTGATGGTGTAGCTTCACCATCGCCAGTAGAAATTAATTTAGTCATTGCACATGAGCCTGGACAGCTGGATTCCAGGGTGGAAAATGTTGAGGACGTTGTAGTTGCTGAAAGTTGTGAAGGAGTGGAATCGACAGAAGAGGCAGAAGAGCGGTCTGCGGATGCTCCACAGGGAAGTATAGTTATAGGTGTTAGGGAGACTGAAGAGTCTGAGTTTGCAGATGGACACGGGGATGACCAGGCTGCAAGTGTTTCTGAGGTTGCGGATGGACATGGGATGTCCATGCTGCAAGTGTGGTGGAAGGAGATGAGGTAGACGTTGAGGAGGAATTTGGTGGCAGCGTTGTGGAGTGTGCGAGTGAGAATGATGTAGTGTGTGAAGATATGCATACGCCTTCTGTAAGTTGTGTTGAAGATTCCGAAGAACGGAAAGAAGTTTCATGCGGACCAGGTGAGCAACTAGAGGAAGATGAAGATGTGCAGCGTTCGGATGGTGGTATTAGACGTGATGGCGATGATGTTGATGATGAATCTGTTAATGAAAATGAAATTGGAGAAGAAGTTGGTGAAGAAGCTGGTGACGAGGGCGGTGAAGAAATTGGTGAGGAGCTGGGCGAAGATGCGGTTGAAGATGGATCAGAGGAGCAACTGGAAGATGCTGAGGAGGTGCAGTGTCAGGAGGTTGATTTGGATTATGGGGATAAAAAAGGGGAAATTGTAGAAGAGAAGGAAGGATTGGAAGAAAGACAAATAGAGGAGTTAGATGATGAGCATAATCCAAATTGGGGTGAGAGTAGTGATGTAAGTTGCCTTGATCCGGAGTCAGAAGAAACAGATCAGCACAGCTCAACGCGAGGTAATTTCTCAGAGAGTGGTGTCCGAAAGGAACGAGTACCTAAAGTGCGTCACAGAAAGGTGAGAAGCAGCGGTTAACGGGTAGCGGGTAGATGTTCCCCACAGTCCCAGTGGTGTTCGTCTACTTCAGGGTTACGCCCCTGCCCACGCGAGCCTTGGTTTTCTCCAGTCATTCTCCTTTTCGGAGGGAACCATATCCTTACCCTTAGTCCTCGCTCTTGACCTTCAGTATCCTTGCCCCGTTTCGTCTTCCCAATTTTCCTACCTCTCCCGCAAAAAAAAAAAAGTCTATCAATAAGGAGTTAGAGAACCTTGCCGAGAGTGCACCTTAGATTGTGGTCCTCGAGATTGTCAGTTTCCCCTGTTTTGAAAGTTCTGACGGAGAGTGATAGTGTGCTGTTGCTGTTTCGTTGTTTATAATAGTTGAATTTGTTTATTGATCGTTGCAGGATCCGAGCCATGCCGCATTCCCCGGTTGATTTCCTTGGTGTGTTATTTTTGGATTAAGAGGGGTTTGTTTAGTCGGCGAAAAGTGAACCCCCCCTGCTAGTTACGCTGTTTTTAAAAGGTAAGAGAAGAGATTAATGTTGGCATGCCCTTGGTACGGTCCTCTCTGTCTGGCTAGGCGGGGCCGTCCGCCCTTATGTAGGGATGAGGGCCAGCCATATGGCAAGGATGGAGATGCCTTGTTGGTGCATGTGGCTGGTCGGTCCAAGAGGTGGACGACGGTCACTCACATACCAAGGTGGGAGAAACCTTGTTTGGTCTTCGGGCGGGTATGTGAGTGGGACTGGTGGAAGTAGGTGATGGCCACGATAGAGGGTGACGTGTTGGGGCGGTCCCGTGGGGTTGGCATGGCGGAGAGGGCCGCAGTTATGAGGAGCCTCTGTTCTCCTGAGAGCAAGGACCACTAGGATCACCTTGGAAGGGGGTACACTGCAGGGTACCCTCCCGAGTTCAAGTGTGGGGCAACCAGGTTGCCGTTTTGGGGTGGGGGTGTGCCGGTGTTTGCATAACCCGGCAATCGAAGGTATAAAATTTTTTTTTTTTTCAATAATAAACTCGGGTATTAATGTCAGTTAGAGCGGTGATATTGGGAAGGCCCTGTCAGACAGCGCGCGCCATCTCGCGGCACGGTTTGGTGTCCGTTGCGTTGCTGATGTAACCTTCAGTTCAACGCAGCCTTTCACTGAAACAAAAAGCTCTCTCTCTTGGACAGTCTACTTGGGCAGTGTTCTACTCGTCTTGATAGCAGGCTAATTTTTCGAGACTTCCCGGGTTCTCGCACCTAGACGGAGACGTGGCCTCAGCTGGTGTACTACCGCCTTCACCAGTCATGAACCACCCGACACTCGTCTGTTCCGAGGAGGGAGCTTGCTAACCAACTGTAAAGATGTTACTCTACTGCTGCAATTAAGCTGATATGAACTCTATTATTATTTTTCGCTGGCCTGGCCCGCAGTACATCCGTGTTACAAATTGTTTTTGAACCATGTGCTTACTCTGCTAGACAGTCCGATCAAGGGTGTGTCACCAGGATATTCACTATGAACATTATTATAACTATTATAAAATTATTCTATAACTATAACGTACTATTATTGTAATTGTGTGCTGCACTGGGGGAGCGTGCCAGAGCTTATTTTTGTTTTCTTCATAGACTTTTATGCAAAGGCCGTTAGAGTTATTATTTCTTTCAATCTAAGTTTAAGTCATGTGTTTCTTGATTCTGAACCGGCTGGTTCAGGGCGGGATTCACATTTATCTATTTGTCAGCATTTAAGGTTGGGGGTTTCGTTTTTTTAGGCTGTTTCCGGGTGTTAAAATTTACATAGTTTTTTTTGGGACGCAAGTTTGGCACACGTTGGTACCGTTTCATGCAGGTCTGATACCTGTCTTACCTGGTCTGGCACACTTCCACAACTGCTAGAATACAACATACTGTTACTTTGAATTTAATTATACACAGATGTCTGATATTAAAATTTTATTTTTTTTGTGGGCATATACTGTTAATTTTTGAGATTATAAAATCATACTGGTGGTACTGATTATTGTAACTTAGGTTCTGACTTGCTTGCTGGACTTGTCTGTTTAATTAAATCATTATGATTAAAGAACGAATTCCTGATATATAGATATATATATATATATATATATATATATATATATATATGTTTGTAACCAGATTTCACAATTTTTTAAAATTAGGCCAGTTGTTTTAAACTTAAGTGCTAAGGGTTTTTACCACTGTTGTATACAGTTCAACAAATTTAAAGATTTTGATATACTTATAATACACAATTTCTTAGATGTTATAAAATCATATGGGCTGACATGCCACTCTGACTTTGCAGTTTTTAGTCATTATCATCCATTCGGTTTCTTTAAAAATTTTCTTTTCATTTTTTTAATGGAGTTAAGGGGTTGTGGTTTTTTATTAATTAATTCCAGCTGTTGCTGGAAGCTTAAACTTATGATTGCAGTTTTGGGGCTTTTTTAAGTATACAGTTTTTCCTCCCAGTTATATGCGGGTTCGCTAGAATGTACAGGCTGTCTGCCAGGTTGAACATGAGTTTTAGTTGTGATGTATATTATATGTATATGTGTCTTTATGGTCCAGTATGTGATGTTAGTGTTAAGTGTTATCAGGGGGGATTTAAATAATTTATAGGACGTTGCTTAAGGAACCAGATTGATATATATATATATATATATATATATATATGTGGGTGAATTGAAATGGCCTTATTGAAATTGATTTGTTAATATATTGAGATTATTTATTTATCAAGCCTATTGTTATATTTGCACCTCAAGGGAATTGTAAGTAATATATGTATGTAACGTATTATGGGATGAATTGAAATGGCCTTATTGAAATTCATTTTTTAATATATTGAGATTATTTATTTATCAAGCCTATTGTTATATTGTTATGTATGTAATGAGTTATGGGATTAAGTAAGAATAAAAGATAGTTATTACTCTTTACCGACCGAGTTTTATTGCAAGTCCCGTCTCACTGGACCCAGCGCATTTTTGGCTTCTCTAGGCCTTCCGCCTAGTTTTAAATAACTAGTGGCCTCTCTTTCAAAAAAAAAAAAAAGGTTTATTTTTTTTATAAAGCGTAAAAATGGAAAGAGGGGTTACATGCCTGTGGCTGAGATTATGTGTCCCAGAAACTTCATTTGAGATTTTATGAACTCACACTTGTGTAGTTTGAGTGTGATGTTAGCTAGTCTCAATTTCTGAAAGACGCTCCTCAAATGTTCAAAGTGTTCCTCCAAAGTGCGGGATATCACAAGGATGTCATCCAAAAATATTACTGTGTAAGGGTCTACTTCCGGTCCTAGGGCTCTCTCGAGGCATCTTACGATCGCGGCGAGACTCGTACTTAGGCCGAAGGGTACCACTTTGTGCTGGTAGCATTTGTTATTAAAGATGAATGCTGTGTACTTTCGATCCTGTTCGCTCAACGGAATTTGCCAGAAGCTCGCTGTCAGATCCAACTTCGTGAGGTATCTAGCTCCTTCGCAATTTATGAAAAGATCTTCCGCTGTTGGCGCGCAGTCGAACTCCTTCTCTACCAAATTGTTCAGGTTTCGCATGTCCAGACAGAGTCGTATTTCTCCTGACTTCTTACGAACTACGAGCAGTGGATTGAGGAAGTTACTATTGCATCTCTCTATGATGTCTTTATCCAACATCCGCTGTATCTCTTGCTGGATTTCAGCTTGGTACTTTATGGGTACTTGGTAGAGTCTTCTTATGAACTTCTTGGGTTCTACAATATTTATGTTGTGTTGGTAAACTGTCGTGGTTGAATGTCGCTCGCTGAAAATATCTCTATACTCTTCCTGAAGCGATATCAACCTTCGTGCAGTTCGGGAATCTAAGGTCGGTTCCCCCTCTTCACCCCCTTCATATTTAATTACATGTTTTGGCGGGCGCGTAATTTCAATTGGGACACCGTACTCTTGTGTTGGTGTGTGTGTGTGGTGTTTAGCTTAAAAATGTAATTATTGTCATTAATGCAACATTTTAACAGACGTTCCCCAATGTCGACTTCCGCGTGTATTTGCTGCAATACATCAACCCCACATCGCACATTAGATTTTTAATCTCTACTGCACACACTTCAAACTGCACATTTTGTACTGCAATTGTTATATAACGTTGCGTGTCAATTTTTCTCTAGTGTCTGTAGCAGTGCGTGTGTAGAATTGATTGATTGGAAGCGATGAGGCTGTACGGAAATATTTTTTATTTGCGCGTAAAAATCTTTCGCTAATACCGGATACAACACTACCGGTATCCAAAAGTACCTGTGTGGGAACGCCGTTTACGTGAGCCTGTAGTACCGGACACGCTGTGTTAGGGGGGCATTGTTGTTTTATATTTGACTCCAACAATGGTTCTCTCACATCCAGTGGGAACACATTATTAACTGGCACACATGTTACACGAGAAAATTTACATTTCTTACACCTAATATTTTTCTTATATCTAACAATCTTATTTCTAAATATTTTGCAGGGTTTATTGCGCATCCTTTTTGGGTGCGCCCTGTTGCACGTTTTTTGTATGGGGATACTGTTTCACTTTTGCAATAGGGTCTCTAACATTTTCTATTTCGCTGGTTTGTGCGCTCGTACCGGTCTCTGATACCGCGACTGCTTGTATGGTTCTCATTGGAGTTCCATCGTTGCCTTCACTTATCGGTTTCTGCCTATTGAAACTCGGCTTCCCCTTATATTCAACGGGTTTATTTTGCGGTTTTGGCGGTGCTTGTTGTGGAGCTGAACTAGTACTGGGCCTTGGATCAGTTTGGGTATGATATTGCCCACGTCTATTTTGGCTAACAATATTTGGATTATAGTTCGGGTTATACCTCCACCCGCCGAAATCGAAAACGATCTCACTTTGGGATATTAATATTAATAGCTCGTCAACCGTACGTATACCTTGCGTAAATGCGGCTACACGAATATTATGATTAAAATGTTACGCCAATTTCGTGACTATATCGACCTCGGAACACGCTGGTGTTAAATGTTTTGCGCGTTCAACCTGTTGTATAATATAGTTTTCGGGCGTTATATCCTGCTTCCGGTCGTAACGTCCGTATTCTTATTCATTACGCACGAGTCTTTGCGTGTGCGAATTCCAATATCGGTTTTCGAACATTTGTCTAAATTCCTTGTATGTGGTAATTTTATCACGTACAATGTTATACCATCGCCGGGCTGAATCACGCATCGCGTTAACTACCCACTGTACCCGGTCTTGGTCCTCTAATCGCGAACCTACCCTTGTCATTTCGTTTTCGCAAGTTAGCAAGAACTCGATCGGGTTTTCATTATTTTCACCGGTGAAATAGACTCGATTCTTTTCGTCTACTTGCCCTTGTACTAAAATATTTGGTGCCGATTTCCTCCGTACTTCCTGTCGCACTTTAGAAATCTCCTCGCTAAGCGTTTGTAATACATTTTCTTTATTTGTGTCGACATCGGAACGAACTTCTACAATCGACGCATCTAACCTAGCAACTTGTCGTTGTGTTTCGTTTTCGTCGGTTTGTATCCGTACTTCAAGATTATCGACTTTTTTAGCTACATGCGCGGTCTGTTTTTCACACTTGCTGATGTGTTCTTTAAATCGCCCCTCCATACGCGAAATCTGTTCAATAAATGATTTATGCATTGTGGTCTCAAACACCTTAAAACGTTCATTTATTTTTGTCTCGACCGTATGAATTTTTTCTCCGACTTCGGTAACTTTGGAATCTAAGCTTTTCATGCTTTCTTCGGCTTTAGCATTTGATGCAGCTATTTTAGCATCGGTTTGTCTTATCTCCGCGTTTATGTCCGCGTTAGTCTGTTCTAGTGTCTCGGTTAAACTTGTTTTCTGTGCGTCTATTTTAGCCGTTAATTTCGCGATATTTAGTTCAGCTTTAGCTGCACTCTGTTCAAATTTCGTGTCATATTAGCTGTTAATTCCGCGGTTGTTTGTTTCATTTTTGCCGCGTTTTGTTTCATTTCTTGCAACAATTGTTTTAACATTTTTTCGGTCACCATTATTACACAATATTTTTAACACTCTATTGCAGTACTTATTACCAATTCACAAAACTTTCTTTAGGGATTGTTTGAGTTGGACGCCAGCTGTTTTACTAATTACAACAGCAAATTTGTTGCAATTTAATTCACTACAATTAAATTTTACAAATTAAAATTCAATCAAAATTAAATCGGGCCCCACGTTTCGGGTGACATTTATAACTTAATGACCTACCTGCTGTGCGTTCTTTCGTCTTCTTCTTCTTCCGACTAGAGCCGTAGGAATTTGTGTTTTGAATTCGCTAGTAGGTTAATTCAAAAGTACAAGCACAAAGTATGCAGTTATAATTATTTCGAATAGTTTTGTGATGTTGGTAGATTTTGAAGTACAGCAATAAAAAAACAGTGTTGGGTATAAAATTGGGGTTTATTATTCTAATAGCACATAAAAAGAAAAACTTACATCTAACCTAATTCTTACGTACTAAAGAGTAATTAGTAATTTGATCAATGTTTTCTGAACCAATATTAGCTTTCAGAGTGAAAGCTTATAAATGCGAATTTATACGAACTTGTTTCTTATTGCTTTCAAAAGTTCATTTTTTTTTAAATAATTTAATTAATGCGTTTTCAAGACTTTAATATTGATTTTACTGCTTCAAGATGCTTTTAAAATACTCTTAAATAAATTAGCCGTGAATCTTGTTCAACGTGTTTTTTTATTTACTTGTGATTGGTTTCACGTATACTGCAGTATGTTTCTTAAGTGATTCAATATTAAGATTTGTATAGCGCTTTTTATCTACGTATACTTCTTATCTATCGCTTCTTACTTAACTTATACTTGTTCTACAGATTATCACAATATTGAGGTTCTTATTAATTTAGAGTCTCTGTTTTTATAGGCATCTGAATGAAGTTAACTTTACAATGGATTTTAACAGAAAAAGAAAAATAAAGATCTTTTTATATAAAAATGTATAAATGATTTTTGACTTTCCTGGTACTGAAGTTCTCGAAGATGTCCTCTGGGGTCCCTCGATGTCCTAGTCCAATCACCTAGTGGCGATGATTTCCGCTGCGTCCTGGATTCCGACGAAGAGTTCAGGGATCAGCAACTCGGCTCCTTCAGCAACTGTTGATGGATTTAACGTCCGTGGTTTAACTGCCGCAACTGCTTCAGGCCCTCGGTCCGGATACTCTGCACTCGTGTGTATGTGTGTGTGTGTGTGTGTGTGTGTGTGTGTGTGTGTGTGTGTGTGTGTGTGTGTGTGTGTGTGTGTGTGTGTGTGTGTGTGTGTGTGTACCTCGTCTCGGGTGTCCCTCTGCGTCGTCAGTTCTTCAGCTCGTACCACGATTTAGACGGCCTCGTTCTGTTGTTCTCTGGGTGTGACTTCTCGTAGTATATGGTCGATCTCTTATATGCGTACGCCAACAGTTTGGTGTATTGCGCAGTACGCTTATTTGTTGATAAATAAGAGTATCGTACGTAGACGCCGTCACAGTCCAGTCGTTAGAGTATCGTACGTAGACGCCGTCACAGTCCAGTCGTTATAGAAGAGTGTCTGTGTTGTTCAGAAGTTGAATCTTTACAGAAGTGTGTGTGTGTTCACTGTTTAAGTCCTGGCAGAAGAGTATGTGTTTACTGGTTGAATGTTAACAGAAAAGCCTAGAGCGTTCAGCTCGAAACCAACGGTTGTTCAAAATTTTTAGAATGATCTGATTGGCTGAAACACTCTCCCTTCTACTTAAAATTTAGTCACCTCATTCCGTGAGAACGAAAAATAATTCCCACAGTTCGAGAATTGTTATTATTTTTAATATTCTGGAATACACCGGAACCAATTGTCGGTCGGACGTCCGGTTGCAATTTGTATTGCGATTATCTTGGTTGCAAGCCAAGTTATGCTTATTCTAACATATACATTTGATTCGTAATTTTTACAATTATAACATATTCAAATCTGAACTCCCTAGCTCTCTTACTGTGGAAGTTATTTAAATAAAATGAATTATCTCATTAACTCTTCAATTATATTTATTGAAATTGGCACACCGTATTCTTAATATTTCGGCAAACATTTTGGCTATTTTGGTTTTTGTCTATATTTATTCGTTTCCGAGATATTAATGTTTTAAAGTTAGGGCGTGCCCCTAATTTATAACGGTGCGTGTGTGATTGCATAACGCCACCGGAACATAGCCGCTGGGCGTTTTACAATTGTTTGAGTGCTCGCTACAGCGCGAGATATGGTTCTATCGATTTAAATTTATTTTATATTTGATTTTTGAAACCTTCTACATATAACCCCAAATCTATGGGATATATATATATATATATATATATAATACGAGATCTTTGACGCGTGTCAACTTGCTCGTCGGTGTTAATTTGTGATACGTTATTAAATCACACGTTATAAATCTCGATTTGTCGGTGCGTTTATTAGTCGCACGTTGCATGCGTCAATGTGTTACAAACGCTTCTTGTAGCCTGTGTGTCCTTACCTGTCCTTACTCACTAGTTATTTCTTCCCGATAGGCGCCAAATTGTTTTGCAAGAAAACAATTAAAAGATTCTATCTCAGTTGTTTACGGTACTGTAGTGTTTGATTCGAATTATTCGCCGACTGGCGGGAACTCGAATCTCGCTTGAGTGGGGGGACGTGTTGCCAACATAAAATGTTGTTGGCTAATTCTATTCACTGCTACGGAACACAACATACATAATACACTTGAAATAATTACAGGACAGCTAGTAACGATTCACACTTATTTATTTGGCTTTATAGCCTATTAATTTTCAATAATGTTTGTACAAATGAGATTAATATAATAGTTTTTAGCCTCGGCAATAAATTATTGTTCACTCAGCAGAAAGCGGGGTGGCATTACAAGTTAATCAGACGCCATGATAGACGACATCTTCTTATTTATACAAAAATAAAATTGCCAATGAATTCTTTTAAGTACGATAAAAAAGTTTAGAACAGGATATTTAAATAAAGTACACCACCTTACAATTGTGGTAATTAATTATGAAAAAGGTTTACATTGAATTGAACTCTGTGGTGTGAAAAGTGTGTGCCAGTGTTATTCGTTTCATACATAGGTTATAATTCAGTTACTTGGTATTCATAAATATGTTTTATTAATTATTAATCTTTGAAAGAAATAATATCGTCAGTTATAGTGGGAGTTCAAAGTGTAGGGAGAAAATTTAAAGAGAATTTATTTCATGAATTCGGTTAACTCAGCAATACTTATCAATCAGTTGATTTGAGGTCATACAGTTGAAATAGGTTAGGTTCATCGATTGGGTCTTCAATCTTCAATCGTCTTGAGATTTAGGTACGCCTTGCTTCTTTTTCGTATTAGTTGATCGATTTTAATTAATTTGGGATTAATTAAGCTGGTCTGTTGCCTGGGTTGAATGTATTAGTCCCTCATCAGGTAGTTTGGTTCTTCACTTCAAGAAATCTGGTTACTTTGACTGTTTTAAATAAAATTTGGGCCCTTTACGGCTTGGCGTCTCTTCCTCGTGAGCGTCACTATAGGGTTAACCGTTTCTAACGGAATATTCATACCTAACGTTTAGTTGTCATGGTAACTGATTGATTCTGATTGGCAATGCATGACTTAAGACCATTGTTAGAATATTTGAATTTTTATTCAAAATGATTAAATATCTTCTGATTGCTATTATTCTTTGGTCTTCTTATTTAAGTATGAGATATTATCACCACTTTTCGTATTATTTTTCAAAGATCATTTTGACATCCCACAAAGCTGGGTTTGCTGATTTATTAGTGTTTGAACAATCATGTTGATATTATTTAATTACATTTCTTTCTTATTTTATGTCCTTAATTTAACATTTATATCTTAATATGATCCACTAATTATCATTGACTAGTTACTTGCCTTTGATTTGCTAATATTATAGTTAATTTCTTACAATTTGTTGTTATTGGTTTCTTACAGTTAGGCATTTCATAGGCCTAGGTAGTAATTAGTTATATTTCTTAATTTATACAGATTACATATTATTTTACCCTTGTACATGTTTTGTTTTGTGTTACACATGAATTGTTTACTTGTTGAATGGTTTTGTGTCTGTTTTATAATCTTTTTTTTTTATTAGTTTACATATTATGGTTTGTCTATTGCTTTCTAACTGCCTTTTCAGTATTATTAGATTTGTATTAATTTATCTTTTTTCTTATTTATATTGCCATGGTTTATAATTGGTTTATTATTTACTATTCTCTATAAAATATAACATTTAGGTTAATGGTCTGTATAACTTTTCAGCCATATTCCTATACTTAAACTTAATCAATCAATTCTTTAACTGTTATTATACTACTCTCGTTTATATTTGTTACTTCTTATTTACTTCTTGGTGATAAACATCATCACACCATTTAACTTTACTTAACTGACTCTCCCTTAAAACACAGGATGTTTATTGAATTTGTCTTTACATTCTTTATTATATTCTTTCTAAAATAAACTTTACCTTCTATCCATGGTAACACAAACATTTTGACTCTCCATGGGATTCCTTCCCTAAATACTATAGTATTCCTTATCTATAATTAATCTTACTACTAATAATAACAAAAGTCTTATTTAATAACACATCTCACCAATAAATCTTTAGTGTTTGTCACTGATTATTAGGTGTTTATACCTATCAATAGGGTTTCTATTTAATTTTGGGGGTTGTACACTATCACTTTGCACTTTTTATGTTTTATTTAAGTGTTACTAGTGGATATTACCTAACATCAAATTCTCTTTCTCACATACTAATGTTCACTATCTCTCCATCTCTCTAGCTCTCACTTTATATTGGTTAATTATACTGTTAACAAGTTCATGTCATATTAGAGTGATTTATAATAGTTACTCTCTATTTATTTGGTGAGTGTACTTTGTTTATCTTTAAGTTATTGAATTTTAACACTTATCATTTACATTGCTTATTTGGTTGATACTAATAATTATCATTTACATTTATCATTCATTGGTTTCTTTTTCACTACTTTATTTGAATGTAACATTTCTCCTTTTCCTGTTCTATAATATTCGTTTGTGTCTTTTCATTTCTTTTCATTTCATTTCATTTATAATTTGGTTTTCACCTTCTCGTTTGGTTTTATTTTATTTGGTCAATCACTGTTGTTGTGGCTGGTTCTACTTATTCACTTATTTTGTTTGTTTTGATATATCCTTTCACTGGTATTCGGGCTGGTTCTACTTATTCACTTACCATATCTATTGGGTTATTTTGGTTAAATCGCATTGTACTATTGTTTTCAACGTTTGCTTCGTTGCTTGCTACATTTCTCTTATCAGAGGTTACTTTTACCATTACTTTTGTGTGTTTGATCGCATAATTATGTTAATTACCCGTTCCTTTATCTCTCTCTCAACTCTTTTTATTCATAGTGTTAATCACTTAGTATTTTATTCTTATCATGTTGCTTCATTAATGCATGTTGAAGATATGTACCCTTACAATATATATATCGTAAAGACAGTGAAAATATATAGACATTCAAATAAAGTGGGAATGAACTTGAATTCAGTCTTAACCGAACGTTGGTTCGGTAAATTATACGGATTTGAAAACATTCTTCAATAGGGTAGTGGAACTTGATTGTTAAGAAAAATTATTTTACAAGTAGGTACAAAGTATAAGCCATAGTTTTCTAGTAGGTACAAATTGAACACTATAGTTTACTAGGAGGTACAAAGTAAGCGCTGTAGTTTACTAGCAGTACAAAGTAAGCGCTATAGTTACTACCAGGTACAAAGTAAGTGCTATAGTTCACTAGGAGGTACAAAGTAAGCGCTGTAGTTTACTAGCAGGTACAAAGTAAGCGCTGTAGTTACTACCAGGTACAAAGTAAGCGCCATAGTTTACTAGTAGGTACAAAGTAAGCGCTGTAGTTTATTATGATTTGCTTTCGCAGCGACAAGTACTTTCCCGTCCTCGTCACTTCACGGTGTAGGCTTATAGCCTCATCTTCTTCACTGCAGCCATTTCTTCCAGGGCCTACCCACAGATCTTGTCCCAACTGGCTTGTAGTCGACAGCGCGCTTTACTAGTCTCTGGTGGTTCATAATGTGCTTCATGCACTGCTGCTCTCGTTCTTATATCTTTTCATTGGTGGAGAGTATACTCATTTCGGCCCTTATATGTTCATTACGCAGTCGATTCCTTACACGATAACCACTCACGTCCCTTAAAAAATTCTTTCAGCGGTTTGTATAGCCTTCTTTTATTTCCTAATTTATCGTCCTGTTTTACTGGCATATGTATGAATGGGTATTGCCATTACTCTATAGAACTTCATTTTAGTATCAATCCTTGTTTTGTCTCTTATTGTTCCTTGTAAAACATTCGTTTTATAACAAATTAAAAGAATAAATTGAAATAACACATAAACAACCTTCGTGCTAGACCGGGAAAAACTTGTTCACCTTTCCCTTGCTTTATATTGTGTGAGTTTTAAGAAATTAGTCATTCCTTTCCTGGGAACATTTTTGGATTAGTTCATTTCCCATGAACGTATTGAAAAAATGTACCATCTCTATGTCTTTGTGTATCCACCGTTTCCGATCACAACTTGGCCGTCACATTGATGAAGACTAGCTTGCACAAATTTTCAGCTTGAATTTTTAGGTTTTTATAGTTAATTTTAAATAATTCATACCCAAGCACAATTAAAATTTTCTTTAAGATATTTTGCATTATGCACCTTGTTTGCAGACATAAATAAATTGGCCTAATTTATTCTACAACACGACTATCGATCATCAAAGGAATTAATGAATAAAATATTTCTATATTTTCTAATTAGGACATATTATAAAAGTACAGACATGTGATTAAACTCTCGAATCTAAATCTTCAAAATATACAGTATTTATATGTGTACAGCGTAAACGTTGATTTTCTTTAAAATTGCAATCTAGGGCGCTTGCTACCTTTGGTCGCTCTTAGATCGAATCCTCACTTTTTTGTTCACATATCCCAAACTGGAATCTATCACTTTTAAAAGTTATTAAATAAAGATAAAAAAATATAGCTTTCAGGGAATATACTGATTATATTAGAACAGTAAACGGGAAGCCATGTAATTTGCCTTTAAAATCTGAGACTTGCAGACCACTGCAGTTAAGATGAATAAGATATTAATATTCTTAATCAGGCAAGCGTAAAAAATTACTGTAAAAAAATTGAAAGACATACAATGTTTCACAAAGCTGCGCTACGTAAGAACGTAAAAATTCGTAAAGACAATATGGATGTATTGCCAAAAATTGTTGGTCGAATAAGATTAGGATAGATTGGTTTTAGAAATATGTACAATATTATAGAAAATAATAATACCTGTCCTTTGGAAAGTGTGTGGATTCAGCGTTGACACTTTGATCAAAAACGTGGTCGGTGAGCGCAAAAATTAAGAAAAAGGACAGAACAGGGTAAACGTTATTAAGGGGAATAGGATGGAGAGACAGGAAAGAATTAAACTGATACGTGACTAAGCTAGTGTAGTTTACAAAATTAAGCGAATGAAACGGACGTTTGCTGGCTGCCTAACCATGCGACAAATAGCAGTCGTGGGGTTGCTAGATAGGAGGCTTTTAGACTTTTTGTTAAATAGACTTCGGTACAGTGCACTAAAAAAATTAGCTTTGGAGAGAAATTAGCGGAAAATGAAAGGAAACGTTTCCTCCGCTTAGCATTATGACATAAAGATTAAAAAAACACACACACACACACTTATATGTCTACTGGAAATATTCACATTCTCTACAGCCATAGTGATGTTATATATTCAGCATTTCTCTACCCACTAATATTTACTTTATTAATTAAGAGCAAGAAGTTTGTAATATAAATTTTGTTTTTAATTTTTTTTTTATCTATGTGCACGTGCGTTTGATCTCACCGCTGTGCGTGTACTCCTGCGTTGAACGTTAATTTCTAAAACTGTGTGAAATCTGCTACAAGCGAACAAGATGAACTTGACCTTTTTATCTTTTGCCCTAAACACTGGTTCCTACATTAATCGTTCCTTCAGTTTGCTGAATAAGTGAAGTCATAAGATAAAACGAATTCTAAAAGCAGTAAAGCAATCAAAACTTGTCAAACCGTTTATTATCACTTTGTCAAAAAAGTTTACTTTTTATTATCTTGAGTATTCCTATTTTCATATTAAAATATTGAAAAAATATCTATACATGCATTGTTAACAACTTTCTGTCCATCCAATTTATAGTGTAACAACAGAGAAGTTATAAAACCGTGTAACGGGTACTATTACACTTCAGGCATAACGGTATCAAGGTTATACCATGTGCCTGGTATATCCTCTGGGTATTTAATGTTTGGATACTCCTTGAACTCTTTATCCTGCCCCGTTAATTATCTTGCAACTTATCCATTATTAGCTACTGTTTCTCATACCAATGACAACACGATCGCTTGTTCATCTACCCGCTCTTCAAACAACGAAGTAACACCTGGCAGAAGATCATATGCATTATGCTGGCACTCATATTGTTGCCAAAACTCTTCTAGAGTGCACAAAATGTACTCGGCATTAAAGTAAGAGATTCTTAGAGAAGCAGTCTATCCTGTATATATGAATATACAACTGTGAGGTACGACGTTGTGATGGAAAAAAGTTTCAGTTAGGCTGAAGAGTAATTGACTAAATCATTGAGCGTAAGACGGCAAAAAAGAAAATAACGTTAGTAATTTCTAAAACTTAGAACTTCAAGCAATAAAAAATTCTAACAGCCTATTTATGTACAATGTAGCTTAAACTCTCAAGGTAAACAAAGGGAGAACTGGAACTTTAAAATGCTGATACTCGAGGAGGCTGCAGATGAGTATAGAACATACTCCCTACGCTTACAGAGAAGTCTACACTGCACCTTAGGTAGCATTTCCTTTATGATCTGTATAATATAGAGGAACAAAGGTAGATAGTAAAATCGTAACATGTTCTATAGTGATCTACTCGTATTTGTATACTGAAATTATTAGAAATTGTATTATATGTAAGTTCTGAACTGAGGTTTGTAAATTTAATGACAGATATCTTGGTAGATTATTGTGAACAGTACTCATTAAATTATTGCAATTGTAAAAAGCCAATTAAGCAAAATACGTTTAGAGTTTACAGTGCCTCTTAGATAAGAATTACTTTTCAGTTTATAAATAAGCTTATATCTTTTGAGATAAAGATGTCTGAGATATGTGATTCTGGTACTGACGTCAATCTTCATCACCTTGTTCCATTCAACGGTATGTTTATTTGAAGGAGACATTGTTATAGTACGTATTTTGTGCTGTTAGTCAAACGTTTACAACTTACGCAATATTTAAGGCCTTCAAACTAACAGAATGAAGATAGATACAAAGTGCAAGCTACACCTACGGCCGATATAGATTAAGAGAGAGTACTGCTGCAGCGTGGTTCTTTATTATTGCTGACTGTACATGACTAACTGACTCATTAATATTAAAAAACGCTTTCAATGAATTAAAACAACTGTGTCTTTATTTTTATTACACAAACATTCTTAATATATTAGTATTATTGTTTCTGGATTTTTTTTCTCCCTTTTGATTTCAGTTCAAATTATTTGTGCATAAAATAAAAGTTACCTACTTTTGCCAAAATTCTGATACAACAAGTAATTAACACAAACTTACACGCTACTACTATTTCTTATGAAATAAAAATACATTTTAAAGCGGATTATACAGTCTTCATTACATACAATTATATCAAACCTTCATTATTATGAATAGCAGATAAGTAATAGGGTTACCAAAAGTACCATTGCCAAAATTATCGGATGATAGAAAATTCATGGTTTATTTTTTACTATTTTAATAAACTATTTCAAACTTAGAGAATGATCATTATACAGAAATGCGACTTAACGACATAGGCTTAATCTACCACTGAGAGACTTTAGAATGTTTGCAACGTTTCGCCCGCCGTCATCATGGTGTAGCATAATCGCATAAGACACAAATAATATAGAGTATAATTTTAAGGACTATAAAAATACAATAATTAAATTAAGAGTGATAAACGGTCAAACAACACAATATTTAGGATACTCTTATTACTTCAAATCGATGAGAAACCGTAAGCGGTAATGAGTAGGCAAATCAGCAAAAATAAGGAAAGTAAAGAATAAAATAATAAAAAATAGAGAGAACAGAGTGGAGAAGTGTAGGACTATAATGTAACACAAATCAAATCTTACAACGTACGGTCATAGACTAGTATATAAATATACTAAATTCTTTGTATATACAGTATTTCATATTAAACAACAGTATGATTTCAGGTCATAATTTATACTTTTCGATTCACAGTATTTAATGTTACGTGAAAGAAAAAACACGTATCTTTCCGTGAGTGCGCGCACGCGAGTGTGTGTGTGTGTGTGTGTGTGTGTGTTCTTCATGTAATTTACGATTGGTTACAGAAGGAAATGATTGTTTCTTCGTTACGTTACAACAGAAAATTACCAAGTAAATGTTACGAAACCTACGATAAAAAAATGGGATCACCGACATCATTATGTACGCTCAAGGGTTACATCCGCAGTCCTCGATATGTTTAATCCTGAGTCTACAGCTTGAAAATATCAATATGCTATATTTATCATATATTTATTCCATAAAAATTACTGATACATGTTATTGTCATAATGTACTGGAACATACGCTGTGTTTTGTTTACTTTGGTAACATTTTAACATATACGAAGACATTCTCTTTCCTTTCTGATTGGGAGGGGGGGTTAAGTTCCGCAGAGTCGTAAGATTAACAGATTAACGTAGGTCATTCTTCTTAGAGCAGTGGTTGCCAGTATGTGGTACATTAACGCCGAGAAATACAGTACTTGTTAAAAATTTAGGCGTACTCCAGAAAATATTAGTAATGGCGTGTTACAGAAGATTAGAACACAGCTAGGAAGATCAGTAAAATTATCGGTTTACGGAAAAGATGAGTTGAACCGTTGTTAATAAAAAAAATTCTCTTTACCTTCTGGTCAAGCTTGAATATAAAAAATATGAACAACTTAGCGAAAAGGCGCTCAATCTTGGGTTGCCTTTACAAATACAGAGCAAAATGGGATTTTGCTAGGTATTGTACCTTCTACGTCGTACGCCTTTATGAAAATTCAAAGTGCGATAAGTTTGTCGCAGATCTATACTTCTTTGCGTCCAGTAGTATGATTCCAGAACGCTTCTGCAGCAAGCCATTCAGCTTCTTTGTGTGTGAGAGAGAGAGAGAGTGAGACAGAGTGAGTGAGAGAGAGAGAGAGAGAGAGAGAGAGAGAGAGAGAGAGAGAGAGAGAGAGAGAGAGAGAGAGAGAGAGAGAGAGGCCACGTTTTAGCAAAATTTTAAGAACACTTGATGCAAGATTTAGTCGTTCTGTTGGTAGTCCTAAACTTAACCTTTATTCCACACTTATTCTTATAAAGCCACCGGCAAGCAACAAAATAATACCGGACAAGTTTGATTTTATTTGTCTTCTTTTAGCAGATTTCAAAACCTTTTAAGATAAACGTATTATAAACTCGTACGTAGATAAAACAATAAGAAATGAAAAGATTTATTTTTTGTAATCATTCATGATATTTTTTACTTGTAAGTAAAGTTATATATTTCAGATGAACTTAAAAACAAATGGTAAAGTTGGTTATAAAAACGCTAAAAAAACTAAATAATATACATTTTATTATGAAATTTTGACATTATGTCCTACAGTTTGTCGTCTTTATGGTTAAAATTTATCTTCTGTTTGATTCTCAATAGATAACGAATGTTTATTAGCCGAAGATCAATAGTTCGTCAGATAGAATTCTGACTTCGTCAGATAAAAATTTTGAGTTATTTTTTGTTTTAGAAGTCCTGTTCCTGCGACTGTGTTAAGTTGGCAATGAGCGAAGGATATTTATTTTAATATATCTCTTCTCAAGCAATCGGTCTGGTAGTAATTACATACTGAAGTCGTCTTGTTCAATTGTCTTTGTTTCTTTGATTTTGACTTCTTTTAGTTGCCCATGTGTTATGCATGTGTACGTCCCTTAGCAAGAAGTCAGGCCCTTTGGTCAACATTATGCTTTAGCCGTCTGTTACCCAACCTAAGTAAATATTTCCAGCTCTGGCATCGACCCGTAACATATCAATTGAAAACCAAGCGGCATACCCGTGTTAACTCTTCAAAATTTATATGTTACGAAAACAGCTTACATATGCTCCTTAAATATCGTAACACTTGCTAGTCTACTAAACATTTGTCATGAACTCCTTTCGGTAGGAATATTGTCAATTAAGCTGTTACAGACCCACCGTTAGAACACGATAAACACTGCAGTTTCGCTTATTAAGACGGTCATATACTATAAGTGCCTTCCATAAACTGTGTACAATTTCTACAGTTAGGGTGTTGGCCCCGTTATTACGCGTAATAACTCCATGATTTTATGAACAATAAAATGAATAATAAACTTTTTTATGACAACGTTACTTTAAAAGTACGTTTAAACATTTCAGAATACTACAAACTGTGCTGTAATAACTTGGTAAAATTATTACACACCGCTCTCTCACTGTAATCTGCTTTTCAATTTTAGCAAATGCAAGAAGTTTGGACGCACAAACTGAACATTTTCATTTTAATAGAGTATAAATCTTCTGTCTGATTTTCTACCCGCCGCACTGGTATTTAAGACCCTCATAAAATATGTTTTAAAAATAGACTTGAATGAGTGAAACACTTTCAGGGAAAACATAAAAATATTTTGATATATTCCAAAATATAATTTAAGGAAATATATATTTTTAATTTTTAATACGGCTTTTAAAGTTTTAAAGGGACGTACAAATGAACACTGATCTCGATATTGATTGATGACTCTTTTTTTTAACCTTTGAACACTGATTTTTTGATTCGTGTAGAAGAATTCACACAATAGGTCACAATATTGATGTGTTTGTGACAATATACATATTGTGCGTGTTTTATAAAAATATAAAACTTAAATATAAGTCCCAATCAATTTAAAATCCTCAAAATAACTCACAGTTGACGTGATCTGTTCAAGAGCGTTGTGTACTACTATTATTCTTTTAATGTGAAATATCAACAAAATTGTCGCGTGCCTTGTGCAAAGACGACCATTGATTCCATCCTCGACGTAGGATCTGTCTCTTGGATGTGACTTGCGGCTGCAATAGGACAACCTTATTATTCTACGTTTACAGATTTCGGTTCTCTGTTTAGAGAAACAGATTTCTGTTTCGGTTCTCATCCTGTACACGTCTTTTAGATAATTACCTCATTCATATCTTTTCTTTAATAGTGTATACAAACACCTTTATGGCAATCTGCTTCTGGTCAATCAATGCATCCTGCAGTGATACACTCACATCCACTTGTCTTGCAGATTAAATATTCTATATCTTTCTATCTCATACCAGCGAATACGAAAATTAAGTGGGTGGTTTACCAGCCAATTATACTACATGGAGAATCATAAGGTTGTATACAGAAGACTCGTCTCGACGATCCGATTGGTGGCTCTTCACCTACAGATCTGAAAATTTAATTGACTTAAACAACGTATAATAAATTATGAATTTAATATTAAATACAATGAGTAACAAAATGTTTACTTTAAATGAAAAGCTGGTTTAACTTAATTTTCACTTTATTAATTTGACAGTCAATTAATACAATTTTCACAGTCAATTAATTCTTTCAAAATATTTGATTCTGAATAACACAATTGCTTCATGTAACTTATGTACCACGCTTAATGACTGTAAACTATAAAACTCCGTAAAACTGCGTTATAATATAGGCCTACAAGAGGTATATCCATCTAGATGTCAGCATAATTGAAATCCAATAGATAAAGACTCATTATATCGCAGCAACTAAAGTAGGCCTTTAATGACAATTAAAGCATTATTATTAAAGAACCAATGTTTTCCAGTAAGAAAATCGACACTGAAAAACACAAAATAGTCACACTTTTTACTCAAAACACTAAAATATAAATCGCAACTAATTAGAAATCCGCCTTCTTAATGCATTGTGCACTGTACTAATATTGAAATAACAAACACTAAAAACGTTAAAAATTTTGATTAAAAATGTTTAAGTCGGTGGTTTCTGAGAGGGGGGAATGAAATATAACTGCATATGTTTTCACCTTAAACTGAGACCTTTACAATTTGCCAGAGAAGAACGTACTTTTTAACGAGACTAGATCATGCCAAGGACTCAAATTAACTTACAAGACCCTTTACAGAAAGCACTCTACCCTCACCACAAATTTAAAAATGACACCATAACTTTAAACAAAACACCTCCTCCTTAAACTTGTGAACATCAAGATACAACCTATCTAACAACAACAAACCCCTCACAACTATCCTTTACACATCCTCCTTATAAATTGACCACAATTAATTTTATCTTACACATCCACAATTATCTGACCTTCAACGTCCACTGTATAATAACCAAAGGATCACTAGAGGACCCCAAGAAGTTGCTATTGAATTTTATATAACACAGGACTTCACGGATAAAACAGTGAGAAAATTCCAGGATAAAATGCCCGTAATTAAAAACCAAGCACAGGCGCTAGTACACTTGATCTGCTGAACTATGGAATATAACATCAGTAGAAAAAAATATAATAAGCTGTAATCTTTCGTCAACGAGAACAGTTAAAGAACTTCTCATTGGAACCTACCTTTCAGCAAATTTGACTTTACCCGTGTGGAAATCTTGGACCCAAAACGCCTATTCTTTTTTACCTTTCTGACTACTAACTGACAACTAAATGACAAATGGAGTGAAAAGGCAAAAGGTGATGGACAGAAGCTAATAAATAATGGACAGAAAAACGGAAGAAGAGTTCCTGGCTAAAGTTCAAGAAAAAAGGATATGCGCCTTAAATCTCGATGTGTTACCAACATGGACCGCAAGACGTTTAACAGGGGTTCCTTTCTATCTTGTAAAAATTATATACTAAATTATGTACGAATAATAAGCTGTTAATACAAAAATATTGGGTGAAATTAGGTTTAAGGAGTTCACTGTTTTTTAAATTTACTACATTATTATTATTCATAATATTTTCTTTCTTTTTCTAATAAAATAAAATATTATTATTATTTACTACCAAGTTTAAATGAAATCATTAGTTAAAAGGAATACTCTCGAAAGCCAAGCGAAGTTATTTTTAACCCCCCCCCCCAAAAACAACACCGTCTTACGAAAAAGCAATGAAATACCTTTTCGCTCGAAGTACAACGCATAATTTTAACGCCATACGTAAATTTGGTCCATATAAATTTATATACGGAATGTACGGATGAAGTGATACTTACCAATGATGTAATAACGAATATCAGTATGCACCACATAATACCGATTATTCTGCAGTCTTTGACAATTCCCTAGTAAGTATTATTTTTACCACATTACGCTTCACACTGTTATTTCTCGAGTTATCGTATTCCACTATATAATCAAAACACACTTCATTTTTCTCGTTGTCATTTTTTTCCTAGCTTGGATCTGTTACTGATACTTTTTAGAGATCTAATTGTACGTCTAATTACTGTAAAGTGCTAATTGTCTTTGCTTTTAAATCCATTTTAGGAAACGCAAATCCTTATGCAATTTTGCTGCTTATTGTAAACAGCGTTATTAAATCCTTATATTTACGTATTTAATTTGTATTATGGATTATTTAATTACGTTTGGGTTTTATATAAGTGTCACAATAAAATGTGTTATTCCTTTCTGCGTCTAGTATTAATTACTCGGTACCGTGAAAGATCCGTATGCTGCCTACGTACCAATAAACGGATATCAAAGCAATTTTCGACCACTGGCGATCAGTTATTCATCTAGCGGTTTCGTATGTACTGAGAGTAATAAAGTTTTCATCAAATAACTAAAACTAATAGGGTTAGCGCTCAGATAGAACGCAAAGGACGGCAGTATCGACTTAAAGGTCAAAAGTTCACGCTCCTGTTCACCCGTGCGGAATTAATGTTTCTTTAAAAGTCAAAATACGCACAACGTAAAATACGTCACGCTATGACGTAAACAGAAAGACATTTTTCCGAATGTAAACATATTTTTAATGATGTTTTATTCTCCATATACATACCAAAGTACAACCCAGATTTTGATTACAAATCAAACCATCTTCATCTTACAAACTCAATCCATAGATTGCTGCGTCGTCGTATTCCAAGGTCGTTTTATACTGACCGCCATCTCTTTAAACTTTGCAGGTACCAGATTCAAGTTGCTGTTTGTTAAAAATTATACGTCAACATTTTCTCTTGATAGAACAGCCATGTAGCCTTTGCGCTGCAGTATAAATACTTGGTAATCGTGATTGTTCCAACACATAATTAAATACAATCCAATATTACTGTAATAATGCGTACCGAATTATATACCTTTGTATCGGAGGACATCTAAGTGCTAATGAATGCTCAGAAAACAACGTACAATTGGACCCGCTTGCATCCCACATTTTGCGAAACGTCCTTATTAAGATGATAGCTTAGTGGGTTATAAAAATGGCGACTAAAATTTGCGAACTATAAGGAATGGTGTAGTAAAAAGCGTAATAATAAAATATTGTGTGTGCGTGCGTGCGTGCGTGCGTGCGTGTGTGTGTGTGTGTGTGTGTGTGTGTGTGTGTGTGTGTGTAGTGTAGTGTAGTGTAGTGTAAGTATAATAAATACGATGAGGTCTAAAATTAGAATATAGTGTTTTAAACTCTTTCTTGGTAAATTAAAATAATTTCTTCTATCGTCATTGACTTCAATGCCATAGATAATTACTTGTCAAACAAGATAATTACTTGACTACTGTCTAGATAATTAATTGTCAGACAACTATGAGCTCAGGGGGATAAATCCCTACCGAGCTATTAAAAAGTTTAGCGAAATTGCATAGCCGCTTACCGTAGGCCTATCTCTAAACCAGTTGCGTGTGTAAAATACAGCTTATAAAATATTTTAAAAGTAAAAGAAATTACAATATTTATAAAATAATAAAATAAACTTATAGTTTTCTGGATAATGTCAGTCACTCAACACGTGATAAATGACGTACTTATTTTCGGCATTGAAAATCATTTGGCGCAGAAAACGTCGACAGAGCCTGCACATTACCTTTATCATTGTCGCCCAAACACACTTCTCCTTACACATTAGTCTACATCATGACTCTTCTATCATATCTTTATAGTCGTAATGGAAAGATTTGCAAACTAAGAAGGCGATAGGCCATATGGTAACCGTTTTGCGATTCAATTTTTTTTTTGCGAAAATATTTTAGAGTTAAGAAAACGGAGTAAGAAACGTTTCCAGAGAACGGTAAACCGGTAACCTTTGTTTATAAATCAATAGTTTTCTTTTTACTTTCTTATAAATTTTAATTTTTTAATTTTTTATGTATCTCCTAAAGTTTACACCTGTTGGCTCCATTGACGTGAATGTTCCTGTAGCACAGTTATCCAGCGTCCTTATAATAAATTCTTGACATATCTTACACCGGTTTCATAATTTTGCTCTACTAGGGAAGTATGGGATGATGAGGGGGCTGTGATATTGTTTCTTTTTCAATCGAGTTGGATTATTACTCGTTCTTCTTCTGTATTTTGTCTATTGCGATCTCCTTATAATCCTACCCACATTAACCTTGATAATATAACATGTTTTATAATGTCCACATTCTTGAGGATTGGGTACAATTCCTGATGGTGACGTATTATCCATACACCACAAATTTTGCAAAGTAAGTCATCAATTTTATACCAATTTTTTTATATATAAATAAGGCGATATTTTTTGTTTACTCTGGTGATGATACATATTTATGATCTTGAAATCAATATCTCTATTATTAATATATTATATAGGGGTATATTTTGTAGATCTTTCTGTGAGTTTAGTTTTTTAACAGTCCAAAGTCAAGCATATTTTCACCAAAGATAAATCTTACTTTTAGTGTCGTTATCTATGTCTACTACACTGCGAACTTCGTCTGCTGATGACGGCGTTCCAGTCAGTCCTCTTGCACGGCGCAGAAGTGTGAGCGGATGCCCTGAACAAGAGGGTATACCGAATGAGTCTGGCTCAGGTGTGGAGAGGAGAGGAGCTCTGAGGGTAGCGTGTGGTTATCTCACCGCCTCTGAAGTAGCTGTTATGCTGTATCGCTGGTGTTATCCCCATAAAATTTTTTGCCAAGGAACGGAGACCTGTGCGTCTTAGGAAAGGTGAGAGGTCGGCAAGGAGATGGCAAATCATTAAGAGAGACACCCCACACTTGAAAGGTGGCAAATAGCCTGGGACGAGGAGATGAGCGGGCGCTGGACCTTGATGCTGATCAAACATGCAAGGCCGTGGATTGAGAGAATGCATGGAGAAGTCGGTTTCTACTTTACACGGCTTCTGAAGGGCTATGGATACTTCGATCCTACCTCTATAAAATGGGTAAAGCCTTGTCTACAGACTGCCTGTACTGTCCGGGTATAGAGGATAACGCGGGGCACACCTTTCCAACTGTGATAGGTGGGCCACAAGAAGAGCGTTTCTGGTTTCGGACATAGAAATGATAGCTCCAGATAACATGTCTGGAATCATGTGGCACATTACGCAGAGGGCATCCTCCGGGTGAAGAAGGAGACTTAAATCGTCTATAGAGTAGATTAAAATAGACGTGATCTCATTGGGCGCAGCAAAATGGTCTAGTCTGAAGTAGTATGATAAATTGTCCCAGGCTAGTGCTCGTTCGACGGAGGGGGAGTTTAAGTGGGTAGTCCAATTGAGATGGGAGCCCCACACTTCGTGTGTAAATGCATTTCCCCTCCTCCTTAAAGAAAACATTTGCCTTTAATATTGATCCTAAATAGGCTAACTAAAATGTTAAACTTTTCGAAGATGTACTTAACACAATTTCGGGCGTATTAACGTAATTTGTATTAATTAGTATGTACTTACGTGTTCATATTTCAGTTTCGAATAAAACAATTTTTCTTCCGCTACGTTCCCAAGAGAGAGAAAAGCTTCAGTATTCGGTCTATAATACCGATAAATTGTATTAACACTATTTGCAAAGGCCAGTAACTAAAGTCACATTGTGAATATTGTTTTCTTTTTTGTAGACTCGAGTGTTTTTGACCTTTCTCAAGTACTGTGTTGAAAAGTAAGCAAGATATTATCAACTTGGCTGAACCTTATGTTTGTGTGTCTATGTGTGTGTGTGTCCATGTATTTATGAATATATCTTTACATACTTCCTTATTTCTTTATTTCAAGAAATATTCTATGTATTACATAAAGGCACGTTCATAAAGACATGATAGTGACGTGATTTGTTCACGTTGCTTTGAAATAAATATGTAATAAATACTGTACGTCTATGTAATAAGCATGTCACACAGCTGATGGCGATTTAGTGGGAGCACACTTTATACTGAATAGGGATGAATAGGGAGTCTTGTTCTGTGACAATAACTAAGCCCAGCGACCCAGACATATCCACTCCCTACTTTCAGTATGACATCCGCTCGTAAAACTTCAATATCAAATCCTATTTATCTCTGTAACGAGACAATTATTACATCTTTATCTCAGTTTACCTGTAGGTATAGTTTATTCTGTGAATTAACGGCGTACAAAATAAGAGAATTTTGCTACAACAAGTGACCTATTACAATTGATTTCCTTTCATTATTCTGTGAGACAGCGACGAATGAAATAAGGACATGAGCCAAAGAAAAAAGATTAGACGCTAACTTTGCTAGTTACATGCCTTTGCTAATAACCCACGATTTTGTATAGCCAATGTAGGTTATGTGCCGTGCATGTTCTGAAACCAATGCTGTTCTAACATCTTAAAAATCCAACTGATGGTTGGAAGCTCGATCCATGTCTCTGCATATAGTGTTGCTTTTTCAGCAGCTTTCTCGTCTGAATTCCTCTTTAGCGCATAATACGTTTAAGGTATATGTTATCCGTCGCAACTCTTTCTTGTGTTTTGGTTTTGTTGAGCTTTACGGTGAAAACAAATCCAAACCGTTGGCGAAGAATTAATCGCCAAGTTTTGTTGATGACTTGAATCCTAAGCGTTTATTCAGCTACGTTAATACGTAGTTCAAAGCGCTTAAAAACATTATTGTTATTATTATTATTATTATTATTATTATTAAAAATAATAGTTATAATTACATTTGTAAGTATATTTGATAGTATTATCAAACAATAAATAATCAATCATTTACGAATCTCTCAATTGGATAGAACACACGAGGGCATTTGATTCTGCTACTCATTCAAATCTTTTGGTTGTTCTTAAGTTATAAACTTTATTTCCGTAGTCATATTCTTTATTAGCAGCCACGACAAGGCTGTAACATTGCTGGTCATTGTACAAAGTGTTCCCGTCCATAAGACTGGTTATATCAGTACGCGTCGATGAATCTTCCAAGGCGACAGCCTGATGTTACTCTAAATCTGTTGCTCGGAAACGGAATGGTTAGAAAAATTACGTGTGAATATCGTTTGATGAAAAATCTATCAGTTTACCTCTTGCACTTGTTCTATATAAATGATCTCAGACTCTAGGCTTCAAGCGAAGACCAGTTGCAGAGATTGCAATCATTAAAAGTTACAGTGACGTCTGCATCCAGTTTAGATTGGACAAGTGCAGTACTTTACAAGTAAAGCGTGGTTGTTATTCATCAAAATGAAGAACAAGCTCTACATTATGATAACACCATTATTCGAAAACTTGGCAGTGAAGACATATTTGGGGTTATTATTGTTACTGAAATTAATTTTTAAATATAAATAAAAAAAAACTTATTTGAAGATCTGCAAAGAAAACAAAATCCAAAACAAATAGGTACTGCAAATCTAAAATCAACTTGATTTCTGAAACATCAACTCAAGAAACAAAATTGCTGCTACTAATACATACATTACTATAGTAACCTATACTTACAATGTGATAAAATTATATTTCTCTTCAGACTTTTGACTAAAAAGTAAGAATAATGCTTACTAACCACTGACCATCTCACCGCTCGGTAACAAACGCTAATTATCTTGAAATTATATAGACAAAGAACTCTTGCATCCGACAACTGGAGAATAGCGTTTGACATTACTGTATATTCTGTCTATTGACTCTCTATATCATAGTGGTGTTTGTTCTTAAGAAGTAGTCTAGGAAAATGAAGAGTTCCTTTACTTAAAAGCCGAGGATTCCATCAAGGTTAGGAGTGAAAAGAAACTACGTAGCAGGTTTTTTCGCCTATTTTAATTTCCGACAAAATCAATCAAAGATGCTCCTTGGAGTGATTGCAAACAAAAAACTTCATTGGTTTGAGAGAAGATTTCAATTTGCGATTCAAGACCAGAGCATACTGAAAGTGCATTCTGTGACATCAGATTGACGGAGAGTGCTGTCTGTGCAAAGCCAACGGTGAGTGAATTCAGTAGAGGCCTATTTGCTGTGGATGTCAATCGTCGACAAAATGTAACTATCGATTTATCTACGACCAGTAATTTATTCCACTGTTTAAATATTACGGCCCGTGCTATAGTCGTAACGGTATGGTGTGCAATACCTGACGACTAATGGATACTGTCTTCATATTTTACAATGTCATACCGGTTTCATAATATTGTAATCACATTATAAAGTGATATTCAGCTTATTAACATAAGGTTCTTTACAATCCTACAGACATTCAATTAGCATAATACACCAAAACGCTTTCGTAATCATAGGGGATAATTTGTCTACAGAACAATGTAAAAATGTAAACAAAACCACAACTTTAAATTAAGAATTTACTTTGTCCGCAAGTTGGTTTGCCTTACATTATACAGTATATTGTGTAAATAAATATTCATAGACTTAACAGGCCTAATACCTTTAATATTAAAAGGTTAAAAAATATATCGAGGAATAGAATTGAAATAACACAAAAGGCCTTTACTCGTTGGATATACATGATCAGAACATATCAAGGGACCAACAACAGCTAGCTACGAAGCCAAAAAAGTAGCTTATGAAATTTTTATTGTACAATAGCTTTTAGAAAACCATTTATGCTGTATGCCGTATCAGTACTGCGCACATTCATTAGCTGACGTATCAGTCGTTGAAATAACGAGTGACATCAAATATTCACGATGATGTCATTAGCTTGTTACATTAAATGGCTGTGGATTGCTGTGTGACGTTTTTAGTAATTAATTTCCAACTCAAAATAATACTTTTATAAAAAGGAAACGCATTTTATTCTTTCGTATGCCCAACAAAGTCTAAATTGTTTATTTTTGTAATAAAGTCGTACATAGATTTACGGAGTAACTAAAGTACAACGACAATTGTCAGTAAAACAAATGGGAAACATTACAATTTAAGTTTACCCAAATTTTTTAATGCTATTCCATTGCCAAAGATGTCAGGCTTAAAGTGGTATGAATACCCAACAATACGATTTTACTCAGTGATGATCTGCAAGAACAAGAACAGTGATGTCGTTGCAAGAACAAATGAGTGAGATGCAGGACCAATTCTCGATTGCTGATAAATCTTGCGATTGTTCTACTTGCTTTATTTAAATTTTCTGTCTGTCATAAAAGTCATGTTGAAAGTGAATTACTTTACTAACGTTTTACGTATGTTTATGTTACTTAAAGCTTTACTAATACGAAATTTTTCCTTTACAATTACGTAAGCTTTACTAATGTTTTACGTAAAGGCTTAGATTATACACATGGTAAGTGGTGTTAGTGTTGCCAACGTGAATGGGCTTTGAGTCACAACAAAAACGCTTCATTAATATTACCCTATCACAGACTTAGAAGTTTTACCGTTTTCAACCAGCTTTGAATTTATCACACACACACACACACACACACACACAATCCTCTTGCTCTTTACGGAATAAGCCATGCCATCTGAGTACATACACACATACAATCACTTTTACTTAAAGTCAAAATTGATGTTATACATGCCACTCCACGGCAGCTGCGATAAATCTTTGTGTTATTGCACAGCTTTAACATAGAATTAGAGTACATTACTTAACACTATGTGGTTGTTATTTCTACAAGTTACAGTTTCGGTAACTCGTATGATGTTTATATAAGACGATTGATAATGCAATTGTTAAAAAGTATGTAAAGTAACATAAATTCCAAAATTAAATATCAATTATGTGACATTAGATGAAGTGAATGAAATCCAACTTGTCGCATACCTGAAATAACATATATGAATTCAACTCTAACAATGGCATGAGATTACACGAATATAATATTATTACGACGGTCACACTGATCGTAGTTTGAACACTAGAAGCAGACACCAGGTAAAATCTCTACTTAGAATTTTATTTACAGTTAAAGTAAATAGAACAACAAAACCATACCTATCCAATAATTCTTTAAGATTGCGATTGTTCAGCACACAGTTAATGCAACGCACAAATATAATTTATTTAACAGCGTCCCACTATATAATAAAAGTCACCAATTACAGATGTTCACACACAATAAGTCACAATCGCCTTACAATAAACGCACAATGGATCGCATTATATAAAACTAAAGTTTCTGCTTTGCAAGCGGTGCATTTATACTTCGCCCGTGTAATGTAATTCGTGAAAAAATGGCCAGGATGCCGGTAGAATAATTGATAAACGTGTGGAAGGCGTGTCTGAGTAAAACCAAGAGCACTGAGAAAACCTACCGCTCACACACTGCGTGTAAAACGTCACCTAGGCGTTATCTATATTTTAGTGTAGCAATGTAACTAAATCAGTTATTGTAAAAAGGAAAATTATATAGTGCTAAGAGCAAGTCTGTGGTGGAAGGAATTTGATCAGCTACATGAGCCTACGTTTTTGACAAAAGAATTTAAAGCAAAGAAGTAGAAAGGACAGAAAACGATACAGTGTGTTATTGTGTAGACACATATGTAAAGCAATAATCCACTTAGTGCAGCGTCGGTGTGTGTGTGTGTGTGTGTGTGTGTGTGTGTGTGTGTGTGTGTGTGTGTGTGTGTGTGTGTGTGTGTGTGTGTGTGTGTGTGTGTGTGTGTGTGTGTGTGTGTGTGTGTGTGTACAGATAATGTGAAGTGAAGGATTGCGACCGAGAGACGTTACATGGTGGGCTGCAAAACTAAGATAAACTAGGCTTCCAAAGATAAGCACTGGCTTCCAACAGCACTCTTCTCCAATGTCTCCTATCCATTGCCTTCTCAGTGTAACCCCTCAGATCCAATTTTCTTAGATCTTCCAGCACATCGTCCAACTATTTTATCTCAGGTCGGCTCCTTTTCTGGTTTTCTAGACTTGCGCTCTCATGATTCTCTTTGGCATACGTTGATCATCTTGTGCTCTTGGCACCGTAGTCACTGTATTCGTCGAGCCTTTACGAACCAATAGCTCATCTATCTTCTGGATATCTCTTATTCTCCATTCATCATATGTTTTAACCGGGCCATAAACACGTCTTAATCTTTCTTTCAAATATTCTTAGTTTATATTGTTCCTTTTATGTAAATGTCTATGTCTCGCTTCCATAAGTAACTGTCGGTCTGATATATAAGTGACTTTAAAATTTTTATTTTTGTGTTACGACTAATAAGTTTGCTTCTCATTAGTCTACTGTTGGCATAATATCACCTAGTTCCTATTTGTGTCCTGTCATGCATCGTGGTGTTTATGGACTCTTCATTATCTATCATGTAACCCTGGTCTCTCAACTTACTAACTGTATCAAATAAATTATCCTCTATGCATAAATTATATACAGATTTCTTCTCCTTTCTGATGCAGAAATTAGCATGTATTTAGTCTTGCTAATATTTATACTGTAACGTGACGTTTCCCTCAACATAAAGATTGTCATATGAATGTACTGAAGTACAAAACAAGAATAAAGTAATAAACCTATGTCTTGAGAGATATGTAATAACAAGTAAATTTAAGACCATTGTAAGGTAGAATAAGAAACTAAAATATCAAACATGTCTATATTGAACTTAACAACAACAATTCCAGCAGACTGCATAAGAAATAATGTACAGGATAGGTAAAAGCCTATAATGCAGAGCCTAGCTGGATAACCAGTAACTGGACACAACATAACATAACCTAAATAAAATGTAAGATAAAACTAGATTAAGTAGTTATATCTGATTGTGAATGATAGGCACATAGACAATTCAGATAGAGATTATTATGATATAAATGGGTGATAAAAGTTTTATTTTTGTATAAAAATTTTATAATGTGTGGCAGGAAAGAAGGATTACTATTGTATGTTAAAAGACCGCTAAAGATGTAAAAAATAATGTGATGTAAATAATTTAGTAATAGAAAGTGTAACAGATAAACTGACTAGTAGATTATGGAATAAGAAATAACTATTGTTTGTTATGGACAAGACAATAATGTAGTGAGTAAGAGATTAATGTTACACAAAACCTGCATCTACTTGGTAGGTAAAAAGAGACAATATTATGTATACAAATTGTACTAGACAATGCCAGATATAATAATAAACAGTGTTTTTTATTAGAGTAAGATATAAGTAACCATAAGTGTTAGTAATGGACAAGTAATAATGTAATTAGCAAGATGTTAACTTGGGCAAAAACCTACATCTACTTTAGAAGGTAGACTAGGACATTACAATGTATAAATAGCAGATTAGATCATGATATATCTAGTAATAGATCATGTAGTTTATAAAGAATAAAGAATAAATGTTAACTTGTATTAGAATTAAGCAATTTTACTGTAAGAAACAAATAATAGTCCAATGTATACAAGACATTATTAGGCCTATTGTACAATCCAATGTTTTGATAAAAAGTTAATGTTCATAATTGTAATAACTAGTATTAAAGGACACGTTATTAACATAAAATCATATGTACAGCCAAGAAAACTAGTTATGTAACAAAAAGATAACTTTTAAACATAATTTGTTAGGATAGGCCAAACCTTAAAATTGTTATTTTTGGAATTACTGTATAGAAACATATCTTGTGAGATCTTAAAATGATCAGGAGGAAAAAAGCAGTTCATTGGTAATAATATCTTTACAATTTTACATAGCGTAAGGAAAAGATGTTAAATTAAAAGAATGTTTAGTAATTTTGATCTCAGAAAAGAGACGCCATCAACAACAATGATTAAGATTACAACCAATGGGAATTTTTCACTTTTTGTGTGTGGCAACCCACAGAGTGACGCCAAACGAGTTAGTCTATTATTGGAATTCGTACGGTAAAGAACGGCTCCTCCGCGACAAAGATAGCCACGAAGTTACCATCAGAATCGAACTCGGCTAGGTTAGGGGTAGAGTGAATAATGAAACATAACCAAAAAGTGAGAAAAGTGTTGTAAATTGTTTATACAATCAAAAAGGAGTTATAGTGATTTAATAATAATAACAGTGAATAAGAAAGTGTGTACAAAGTAAAGGAAAGTATAGTGAATTCTTAAAATTTTAAACGGCTTATAACTAATTATAATAATACTACAGTAACACTTTATATACACTTGTGAAATATTTATTCCTCTACCACTGAACACACTAACACTATTGTAAATTTTTCACGTTCAAACTATTGTTTCTTTGTGTTTAATGTTTAAACCAGTATAACCTATTAAGACTAGGTTAACCTCAAAATTAACACTGTTCGACACATACGATTTATTCGTTATTTTAGATATAAGATATTATTTTGTTTTAGTATAGTCAACTTATGTTTTGTACTTCGCAAAAGACATTTTCGTAATTAATTATTGTAGTCACAAGAACCCAAGTTTATATTTCAATAACATAACCAGTAGAATAGGCCTGAATAAGAAGATCATATTACCAACTGCTGAGCTAAAAATTTAACAAGCCTGGACAATTAAAATTAAGAAAAAGGTTGTTCATTTTAATTTAAAAAGCAAAATAACAGAATTTAAAAAGGAATAAAAGAATATTGAAGGGCACTAATTGTGTATGAATAATTATTTTTAATACTTGACATTTTTGTCAGGTTCTGAATATTAGTGTTTTCATAAACATTCGAAGAATAAGTTGGTAGTACCTATTGCTTGTGTACCAAGTGCGATTTGAAATTATATAAATAGGTAAGTGAATTCAAACGGAATAAATGAAGGAGTTAATTGAAAATAAAGAATTTTAAGTAGTCAAGACATTAAATATTTTAATTCATGAAACATATCAAAAAAACTGAAACGATATAGTTACTTAACAAGTACAGGTAGAAATTTAAACGCACCCCAAAACGAATACGCAACTCAATTATCGTTTAACAATTTACATAATCTGAAATTTTACATATTTAATTAAATATAAGACTACACCAAAATCTAAATAGATCGACAAACAAAAAAGATAATTACATCTAAACATAACAACTACCAAAATTGTGCATTACATATTATGGGGCAAACAACGTGAGGCCTAACTAAGAAATTTTATTTAAAAATATAACTTATCAACACAATCGAAATACATTTTTGATAAATCAAGAATACACCACAACTATTCTAAAGGGTTACAATATTCAGCCCCATTCCAGCGGATTTTTGATTCAGCTCCTTGCATACCTCAACTACCCGAACACGCTATCCTCCAATATTCATATTCCCTATGTTTTTCCCTTAATAATTCCGTAAGCACTATATTTAGAAAGTCACATACAATAAGAATCCACTTTATTACCGCGCGACGTTACAATGACTTTATTTCATCACGTTTCAATAAGAATAATACCGATGGATTATAAATGTTGCCGGTATATACAGGTACGGTGCAAAACTCACGACTATGAACTTAAAATGTGCTGCTCGTTTCTTGCACGTTCCGTTCTTTTGTCAGATTTTATTACCAATGTTTTCTGTTTGCTGTCTTAATTACCTTAAAGCAACCGAACGCATGTTTCTTTGGTTACGTTATATGTGTTATATAATTTCCCCATTTACATTTCCTTGAACTGCAAGAAAACAGAGGCAAAATCGATACCATTAGTTATCAAAAAGTTCTTGTCCTTCTATTGCCATGTACTACGTTACTCCTAAGCCGTAGGAGTCTGTAAATCTACAAACATTCCCCACAAAGTAAATGAATACTATACATACGGTAATAAAAATGTACACGAACATCCATAAATATTTCTAAATCCATGTAAACTTGCCTCTGTAGAGTTGGTTTACGTGAACAATGGTAGATTGAACTGTAACGCATATAACGCCGTACTAGCATATACTAAATTTTAAGTTCAAATTTTATTTTTAAATGGAATTTATAAAAAAAAGAAAATCAACTTTGAAAACGTTTTTCAAGATACAATTCCTGAGGGAATTACATGATAATAAAAATAGGTTAATTACCTTTCGTCACACTTCTTATATATCCAAATTTAGGATAACTCGAGTTTCGACATTGTTATGTCATCATCAGATCCTTAGAATAGTGTTGAAACTACATTTATTTATGTTCACACATCTTGTCAAACGATAAAACGACACACACGAAGGGACAAAAACATTTAAACACTCAAAATATTTAAAACATTCAAAATAAATAGGGAGCGAAACACACGTTCGCGAACGTTGCGGACCTGTACAGGACTGCGATGCATCGTAGAAGAGGACTACGGCCGGCATCTAGACGTTTTGACGTTTCGACTGCAGTCATCTTCAGTGGGTCTCCCGTCGACACAACACTTCACCCAGTCGCAGTTATTGACCTGGTTGCGGGCTGCTATCTGGCTGGCCGAGAGCTTGGCCTACTCCGTTGTTCGCCTGTGTAACAACGGAGTTAGATGTTACATCCGAGGCAGCGATACGAGAACCTCTCAGTGCCGGACACCAGGCGTTATTCAGCCTCAAGTTCTCCTTCTTTCTGTTTGTTTCTGGCTGTTATTGTGTTTGTGTATCTTGATCGCTTCCCTGCGCAGCCGTGTATAATAGTGCAACATAGAGGATAGGATCTTCACCTCTTCAAACTTCACCACGAGGTCGTATTGGCCAGAAGGTGCTCCGCAAGCGCCGACTGCCCCTGTCGACAGACCCGTCTGTGTTCAGCGTCTGTTGGCTTAAAAACGGTCTTCACACAATGCCATCGCAGTAACTTCTATATCCGGTCCGTCACTCTGTTTATGTGTGAAAGAAGAGCTTCTGTTCGTCTTCTAGCTGAATAAAAAGTATAGCAATGGTCCGTTGTGTCATGAGTAACTTTACAAATACTGTGATACATTTTACAAACTGAGATAAAGACGTGTATACTGCGTTCAGAATTATTTTCCATTTACGACAGTATTTTTACCGTAGACATAATTTATTAAACACAAATAATAGTACGGACCGGCTACTAACTGTACGGGTAATAGAAAACGCATTAGAAACGCATATAAGTATCCCCTGTTAATGGCACTATTCTAGGCAAAGGAATGACTATGTTTTTCGTGTTTTGAATATACACGCCTTAAATAGTTGTACTCACTTGTCATTATAAAATAAAAGTCTTTACCCTCACACTTTGTAGGCATTGTAGACATTTTGAAAAAATCATACGTTTATTGCTTCATGCGCGTACATAAACATTGCTTTCTTCAACCAATATATTTTCTTCAGCGTGTTCTGTCTGAGATTGTACTGTCTGACGTAAGAGCACAAACGTAATAGCACTGGGTTACTGCTTCCATTACACAAACGGAGACTCAATTTTTTTACTGCCACAGCAACGTACAGCTTCGTAATGGCCTGACATTTGTTAACATCGTACATCGCACTACAGTTCGTCTCTAGCGTACTCTTACTCTTATGTGGTATAATTTGCAGGAATTCACAATTACAGTGAAACAAATCTTTTGGAAAATTTGTGTGCTGTATTTACTTTTACTTACGAACCAATTAAATAAAAAATTAACAGGAACTTAATAATTATTTATTATGCTTTTTTAACGGTTAGGAAAACTGATAGAGAAACAAAGTGTAGTGCTAAATATCTGTAAAAGTGTCAAGTGTTTAACCAAAAAGTTGTATGTTACGTTTAGTATGTGTAAATCGAATTAACCAAATTCCAAAAACAATAAGTAAAGATTTATATTTAAAATCATTTACGAAATGAAATGTTTCCATAAAAACTACTTCTTTCCACTTATTGCTTCAGCCTTAATCACAGCACTGTGGTCACTAACGTATACCACCACACGTTATCGCACTCGATTTTCACTGATGATAGCAGTCGACGGCACTGCCGAAACGTCTGGTTTTGCGGAAAGCATTGGACTACGGCCAAACAGCCCGGGAACGAATTTCAACAACAAACTACTACTTTGCTGCCGATAACGTAGTACACATATAAAAATTATCCCCTCGCCCTTCAACTATAATTTTCATTTATAGAAAATTACCCCCACCCCGTTCAACTAGCCTCTTCATTTATAGATATTTTATCTACGTTTCTACAGTGGATTATTAAGATCTTCTTATCAGGATAATTTATTTGTCAAAATTAAATACTTTACTCTTGTTACAACAAAAAATATTTCAGGTAAACTACTCTTTCCCCGTAACCGATCTTCACCAAAATCAATAGGCCTTGAGTCTCTTACTCAGGCACATATGTAAAAAATTATTTGATTCTGTTTGAATTTACGGCAGTTATCGTTCGTCATGAAAAAATTTCTCTTGTTACAACATAAAATGTTGCAGGTAAACTTCCCCTTTCTCTTACTGATCTTCACCAAAATCAATAGTCCTTGAGTCCTCTACAATTCAGGGATGCATGCAAAACATTATTTGATTCTGTTTGAATGTGGGGCAGTTATCGTTCGTCATAGAAACAATTACTCTTGTTAAAACATAAAACGTGGCCGGTAAACTACTCTTTCCCCGTAACCGATCTTCACCAAAATCAATAGGCCTTGAGTCTCTTACTCAGGCACATATGTAAAAAATTATTTGATTCTGTTTGAATTTACGGCAGTTATCGTTCGTCATGAAAAAATTTCTCTTGTCACAACATAAAATGTTGCAGGTAAACTACCCCTTTCTCTTACTGATCTTCACCAAAATCAATAGTCCTTGAGTCCTCTACAATTCAGGGATGCATGCAAAAAATTATTTCATTCTCTTTGAATATGTGGCAGTTATCGTTCGTCATAGAAACAATTACTCTTGTTAAAACATAAAACGTTGCAGGTAAACTACCCTTTTCCCTTAACCGATCTTCACCAAAAACAAAAGGTCTTGAGAACTCTACAATTCAGGACTGTATGCAAAGCATTATTTGATTCTTTTGAATTTGCGGCTGTTATCGTTTGCCATAGAAAAACAACTACCCTTGTTAAAACTTAAAACGTTGCAGGTAAACTACCCTTTTCCCTTAACCGATCTTCACCAAAAACAATATGTCTTGAGAACTCTACAATTCAGGACTGTATGCAAAGCATTATTTGATTCTGTTTGAATTTACGGCTCTTATCGTTTGCCATAAAAAAATCTACACACAGACAGACAGACACACAGATAGACTGATTAACACACAGACACTTTTCGAAAAATGACTTTTTTTTCATGTTTTAAGGGTAGTACAATCAGAATCTGGAATTATTTCGACACGATTTTTTTTCCATCACCATACTTCCATTTCCTTATGGAACATGGTAGTAAAAAGAACGTGTAGTAATCTATTACTGACTTACATGTAATCCAATCTGAATGTAAGTGCATTCCGAAAAAGTGTTAGGAATGTTAGGAATGACAAGCCGTGCTAAGTTGTATGTTACAAAAGAAAATACGATTTCGACATAAAGAACACAACACTGCATTAACTCTTCGAAAGTACTGAACGTTTATGGCAGAACCAAGACAACTTATATCATAATTACACAGGCATTTCTGCGTCGGTAGAAAAACTGTCATCTCACTACGCTGGGCAAATTTCCTATCGGCTTAAAACGCCCGGGGTCCGCTTTCCTCGTGCGGTATATACAGATTGCTATTGCTTGAATTTCACAATGAAGAGCAGCGTCAACACTGAAGGCAACGCACAGTTCAACATTTCCGGGTCGTAATTAAAAAAAAATTGTAACCATCGTTACATACAATTTTTTGCTAGTATAAATAACGGTATGGAGAACCATACATGACTTCCATATTCTAAGATTTATATTTAAATCATTTTCGATATGAAATATTTCCATAGAAACTACTTCTTTCTACTTACTGCTTCAGCCTTAACCACAGTACTGTGGTCACTAACGTATACCACCTCACGTTATCGCACTCGATTTTCACTGATGATGGAAGTCGATGGCATTGCCGAAACGTCTGGTTTTGTAGAAAACATTGGACTACGGCCAAATATCCCGGGAAGGAGTTTTAACAAAAACTACTTCTTTGTTGCCGATAACGTTGTACACATATATATAAAAAATAGGCCTATGCATAAAATTAATGGCTTGTATAAGTTAATGATTGATCTCCATTAAGTAGTGCTCAAGTTTCCAAAGTTTTAATATTATGATGTCCGTAATTAAAACATCAGAGCAGGTTTAGTGTGTACGAGGGTACACCGTGGACAAAAATTTTCAACATTTCCTATTGAGCGTTGCTTAGAGTAAAGCTGCGAATCTACAGTGTATGTTTCACAGACCAAACACGCGAAAAAGAAGGAGCGCTCCGAAGTCACTCATGGACCCTCAGCATCTTGCAGAGGGTTCATTCCCTAAAGACGAAAAGTCTGTCTATGAATCGTTCCTCTGTAAACACGTGCAGTTACACTGCCCAGCGATCCACAGGAAGCAAATCGCTATCCACGCTGGACACTTTTTCGGCTTGCACGCGTTATGTTGGTATGGGTTTTGGCACTTACCATTTAAAAAGCGTGCAAATGTAAGAAAATAAACATGAGTGAGGCCTGAATTAACGCGAATTTTGTGTGTGCGCGCGCGCTTGTGTGTGTGTGTGTCTTCCCTGCCTTTTTATTGCTGTAGTCATAATAATAAAATGGAAACATAAACTTTACATAACTGAGATATTCTTACCTGCCACGAACGATATATTATTTTATACATGTATATTAACTCATACATAATTTACATTAAAATGAAAAAATTATAATTTTATTGCCTGGCAACAAAATTATTTTATTTTTAATAATTACCATTGTTTGAAAAAGTTTAAATGAATTTTCAAGTACTTTACTGTTGTTAAAACGTAAAAGGTTGCAGGTAAACTACCCCTTCCCCTTAACCGATCTTCACCAAAATCGAAAGTCCTTGAAATCTCTACAATTCAAGGACGTATGCAAAAAGTATTTGATTCTGTTTGAATTTGCGGCTCTTATCGTTTGCCATAGGAAATACCCTTGTTAAAAAAATGTTGCAGGTAAACTACCCCTTTCCCTTAACCGATCTTCACCTAAAACAATAGGTCTTGAGAACTCTACAATTCAGGGCTGTATGCGAAACATTATTTGATTCTGTTTGAATTTGCGGCTGTTATCGTTTGCTAAAAAAAAAAAATTTCCCTTGATAAAAAAACCGTTGCAGGTAAACTACCCCTTTCCCTCAACCGATCTTCACCAGAAACAATAGGTCGTGAGTACTCTACAAATCAGAGCTGTATGCAAAAAGGATTTGATTCTGTTTGAATTTGCGCCTGTTATCGTTTGCCATAGAAAAAAATCTACAGACAGACACACACACAGACAGACACAGACAGACAGACACACACACACAGACACTTTTCGAAAAACGACTTTTTTTCATGTTTTGAGTGTAGTACAATCAGAATCTGCAATAATCTCGAACACGATTTTTTTTGCCATCACCATACTTCCATTTCCTTAAGGAATGTGGAAGTAAAAACGACAGTTTTTAGTAATAAGAAACTAAGTATTTCGTCGGCTTATTACAAACTAAAGTAAAATTTAGCCTACATCAAGTAACAACGGAAATACGATCCGTTATGTACAAAATTTAATACTGTTATGACAACACAGAACAAACTACGTGTTTGCCGAATGTGCCAGAAGAATCTCGTTCTACTGTGTGTGTGGCGTACGTGTTTGTAGACGCTTTTGCGAGAGTCTTCTCGACGGCGCCAGCCGTGCAGACTGTGTCAAGGCCGCAGTTAATAACGTAGTTCATACGGACGCTAAGGGGCAATTAGGAATCGTCTAGATTTTCGGCAGCTATAAATACAATTACTCAGGGACGCTCAAGTCAGTATTAGTGCGATCTATTGACAGTGCGGTTCGAGAGTTATAGAAGCGATATTACTGTGTGCGTTCAAGTGGTTATTAGTTAAGAGTGGTGTTTTATAATCGGACGGTATAATTGTAATACAATTGTGTTTAATTTAGTGGACATTTTATTGCATGTGAACAATTTTTATTTGATTTGTTATAAGAGACTGTGTTGTTAATTACGAACTGTTAACTGTGAAAATTAAAGCTGGTGATTAGTGACTTAATTGTTGTCTTATACTCATTTTGTTTCCACTGTACCTACGACGATCCAGTAGATCGTCGTAACAATACACGTTGAAATGCACGATTTATTGTTTTATTTATTTTACAGCTCTTCTTATAGTAATATAGTCAGTACTTTGAAAATTTGTAACTAAATAGAGAATATTGATTCTGACTTATACCAGTTTAAAAATATTAATCGTTTAACTTTAATTCTTGAACGAATAAATTTTCAATTCGCTCGGTACACGCGAACAAAAATCCGTACGTGAAAGGTATTTTCTTGCCTTTCCATTCATTGTGACGATTTCATTAATAAAAAGACGTTAATTAATTAAGTTGATAATATATAAACGGAGAAATTTTAAATTCTTAATAAAATCTCACATTGTAAACTAATTCTTATGGCAATCATTTAATAATAATAATATTTAATATAAGTCTAATAATAAAATTAAAAGGGAATGCAATTGTACAGAAAGGGTAAAGCTTATTAATTTATCCTGTATAAACAAGAACTGACCAGAAGTAACTTGTTTTCTGACCCCTAAATAAACTAAGTATTATTGTAAATTTGTTATTATTTAAATAATTAATTAAGACCATTGTTACGTACTTTGATAACTTCTGCAACTAAGAATATCACGATTTAATTATTTAATCAACCATAGTCCTTTAATTAAAATTAGAAAAACGGAACTACTTTTATGTTGCCTAGTAATTGTCTTGAGATTACTACGCTCCCCTTAACTATTTTCTGCCACTTGTAATGGAGCGCTCACGCCGTAAGCAGCGTAAAGCGTTGTTTCGCTACGTGTATATATAAAAATGTGAAAGGGTTGATACAATGACTATTTAAATAAGTAATTTGTGTGGTGATGACATCTCTCTATATTATAAAATAACTGACTATGTAAATAATACAGTATTACAACCTAGAAGGTCATAGTCAACTAATCTATCATCATGTGAAGTGTATAACAGTGAAACAAACTTTCTATCTATGTATTCTAACTACAAGAATTACTAAGAATAACTACAGTCGCCGGAGATGAATGTACCACACCAGGAATGATTTCACTTACTTCTAGAACTTCACCATCACAGTATGATAAGGTAACGACTGAACTTCAAGAAACATCAGGAGGACCGAAGAACTAATTCTGCAGCAACTTCAGGAAACACACAGGTGACATGGAGGCTTGTCTTCCATGGTTAAGAGTTACAAAATTATGAACCCAAAAAGACAATTTAAACTATCATATTGAAGACTTTTAAAACTCATGTTTAAATGTAATAACATTAAAGACTTTAGAAACCTGACATTTTAGGTAACATGTAGTATAAAATCTAATAACGCTAGTTATAGCAAAAAGGTAAAGTTTAAACTAAAAGTTTTGTTGTTTTAGAAGATTAGTAAAAAACCATTCTTCAAATGGTTAGAGTTTCAATATTGTACATGGCAAGGTGACCATAATTCATTTAATACATTTAATCCCGGATCCGTGGAATTAATCAATAAGATGTACATCATATTTTGAAGCCCCTTTGTAAAGTAGTAATTTATATATTTAATTATATAGTAAACTATATTGTTTGAGAACTTTCAATAGAGAACTTAATCACCAAATGTAATAAAGAGATGTCATCTAAGTACCAAGTAAAATGAGTGCATAAATCAACAGTCTCCCCTTCCAAATATCCTGCTATATAAATTGTTTATTTGTTGTGATTATTTTCAGTGCTTCACAACGAAGGCAGCCGGTATAATTGGCACATCCAATTATTACTGGTTCCCTAAGTTATAACTCAAGAGAGGAGGTTATATCATCATGTGACGTTTCAATGGGCAATAGATAAAATATACAAGATAATTGTTTGAAACATGATTATTATCTGTATAGCTGAGTAAAGGGATGAGAAGAGCTGCTGAGGACATCTAAATTAAATCGATAAATCAGAGCAGTTATCGATACATTATTGCCCAACAGATTAAGAAAACCAGAGGTTAGAGAAGTTTCCTAAATAGTGAGTATAAATGTAGTTTAATAAATAGCGGATAAAAAACAGCAATAGACCAAACAAAATAATGAAAACCACACGTACATTAAAATCAAAGATCATCACTTAAATCCATTACTTTGAAATTTGATGATATTGTATTCATGTTAGCATACAATATTCATGTATTCATGTTGTATTTACTATAAGATGAGAATAAATTCACATATGCAAAAATTAGCTTTAATCTTAAAATACTACTAGGAATACAATAGTGCATTATAAAATTAATTTTATACATGGGTGACTACATTTGAAAGTTTTTACCTGCCATGTTAGGTCCCTTTGTCCCTCAAAATCTGTGCCTATAGGATCTTGGTTTAGGAAACTGCTGTATCTTTTAAATCCATCTCTGTACTAACTTGGTCTAACAATACCTTTCTTTTTTTTTCTTTAGAATGTACTCCGTAAATATTTCTTCTAGTAGAATTCTGTAAGTAATTTAATATTTTTAATTTCTAACAAAGAAACACATTATCTCAGAAATGCACTATGTCTCAGATGCTGCAGTTGGTGCCATGACCTCCCCGGTATATGAATGGAACCAGTAAGGACTAATCGTCATTAAGTGTTTTGTAAGAATTATTTCATTAGGTTTTTTACTTTATTAGATTGTTTAGATTTATTAACGCCATTTCCACAATATCCAGTAAATTAATTTTTTATAGCTTTTAGTTTTTTAGTTTGTACATTGAAAATTACATCAATGCGTTATCAAAAATAAAACAGCACAATGTAACGATGAAACTTGTATGAATGTGTTTACATTCTTAATGCAGTATGCCTGTTATCTGTTGGAGAAGGGCTTTCAAACAGTTGTTTACAAACCAGCTTTAGTCAGATTTGTATGCGTTACTGTCAGATTTGTTTAGTCAGATTTGTATTGCACTGTGTTAGCACAGCAAAACAGTTGGGTCTGTTAGAAGACTTGTGGTATAAACATTGTTATGGGTATGGCGGTTTACAAAAATTAAAATCCTGAAACAGACAAACTGATGGATTATTGAACACCACAATACAGTAAGTCAATCTAATCAACTACAAAAGTAGTAAACATTTTCCTCACAGTTACAGTATTCTGTATGTAATCAAATACGGCATATTCTCTGTTCACATCTTTCTCTAACAACATAACTACCAATAAACTGTGATTAGTTTACCAATAAGAGAAAATGGTAGATAAACTACCAATAACGGTATAGATAAAATTAATGTTTGCTCTTCGTTTTATATTGGGAACACGTGTAGATTGTATCCTTGCGTATGATTCCGATGCAGTTACCCATGGATAAGCTCTCAGCAAGTCAGAGGGATTCATACTAGGGAACAGAATCAGTCGACGGGTCATTATTAAGCCGAGTATCGACTTGACCTCGGAAGGTGCTCTGAACTGTCCAGACATAACAATCTAATATAATTGCAAATAAGGACTCCCTCACGCTCTCTCTCTCTCTCTCTCTCTCTCTCTCTCTCTCTCTCTCTCTCTCTCTCTCTCTCTCTCTCTCTCTCTCTCTCTCTCACTTTTTCTATAGACACTATATATATCGACAGATTAGTTTTGCTAAAAGTATATGTAATGCTAAATTGGGATGACCCACACTTTGTAGTGATAACTTATCTGCAACAACTAATGTGACACAGTTTAAAGAGGATATCAGGTGTATCTGTAATAATAACTCTATGTAACTTGTAACGGTATTTCAAATTTATTTAGTAATAATGAAATTGTGCGCAAGGCGCTTGATTCCACTTTAAAACATTCATTATTGCTTTGTTACTATGCCGTAAGGCTTACGCTGTATACATCCTTACTGACTAAATATTCTATTCTAATAAGTACTAATAAGGAAATATCATTTCCTGACTACTCAGTCAATTAGTGTGCTTCTAAATATCAATGCTTAAATATCTTTTTACATATTGTAACGAAATTCAAAATATTAATAGCTACTGAATTTATCTTTCTTTTTCAGTGCTGATTTATAAAACTCTAATTTTTAATTATCTTGTTGATTCATCCTCTTCGTTCACTTTTTTAAAATATTATTATATATATAAACTTTCACGTATGAACTTACTTTTCTTTATCACTTCCCCATACGTTTGGAGGTGGTGTTGCTCTTCCTCAGTGGGAGTAATTACTCTAATTTTTACTTAAATGCTTTGCATTCTTTTCATTTCAATACTAATTTGAGCTCTTGTTTACGTTAATCTCACTTCAATAATGTTAAGTAGAAGAATGATCCGCCATGTGTGGACCAAAAAAGGTTTAGAAGCGGTCCGAGTGGACGCAAAAATGTTAAGTGTGAAGTGTTCGTGATTTACTGTAGGTTGATTCGCCAGGATGCAGAAATGATGAAGAGAGAGTGGACTGTAATTAATACATTTATTTAATTGTTCACATTTACACCATAGAAATTGTTAGGTTTCACTTTTGACTAAGAGATTGGCTAATGAGCGCATCGTAAATACAAGTCGTATTACATTGAAATTAATTTGATGAAAGGGCCTAAAGGGCCATATATGAAGTGTTGGCCTAAGGCCTACATTAATTGTCGCGACAAGAAGAAAAATGTGACAGTATAGCTGCGGGCGCGAGCCGACCGCCGCTAGCGAGCGTCTGTGACGAACTGTGTGGAAGCACGGACATGAATTGAGCAGATTAAAGTGCAAATTAAAAGCGCAGATTAGCCAACCTATAATGTAAAAATTACCGCGCTACTGTACATAAACTGCCCGTCAAAAAATCAGTAGATTTTTTACTACGTTTTAGTAACTTATTATATATTTTGGTAACTTATTATATAACATACAGAGTTCTTATTAATGAAAGTTAATCTCATAGGCTGCATTGAACCTTGAGTTGTAATCTTAGATAACAGCTGTACGTTAATGGTTTAGCGATAAGCATGAATAAAGATAAGCTTTAAAGATAAGCGATTGGTAGGCCAAGGTTGGCGAGCAAAATGATTTCATGCATGCATGAAAATGTAAGCGCTGACAACGTATTGCCCACATATATTGTATGTATACAATATTGAACGTTATAAAACATGAAAAATACATAATTTGACAATGTTTAATAATGTATGATCGGAAACTCATCACATGATGGCCCGATAAATTGTAACCCTATGCAAGTCATAGATGGTTATCGTGAAATAGTTGAGGCCAGTAGACCTGTACAGATTATTGCTTACAATGAACAAAATTGTCACAAATTATACATGTTTAGACGTAAATCTAGCATGGCGTCATAAATTTGAACGAGTCATGCTATACCTGAAGTTTCAGGAATTTACAATATGTTGTTGTGTGAGAACAAGCTATAAATAGCTGACTGATTGCAAGCACATATGTAATGACATGTATGTCATAATTAAGTAGGAATGATAATTGTGCAATGCATAATCACAAAATACAAAATACAATATAAAAATAAATCTAGGCGTGGCGTGGTTACATACAGTAGACGCAAAAAACAATATGTTTTACATAAACGCAAGTTATATAATAAATATAATAAACCAATTTAGTTAATTACAAATATGAATAAGCGCAATAGCATAAGTAACAAATATGACACTGTGGTTACAAATGTAATACATGAGTTGAACAATTAAGAAATAAATTCATAGAACAATAAATCACACATATTAACAACTGTGCAAGAAATGCATACATGGTTGTATAACTGCAAACCATGCGAATATTATGTAACAAATTTTATAAAACAATACCACCGAAAACATGACACATACCCAATACATCAAAATGTAAATGTGTAGGACATAGTATGCCACACAAATATTAACATATAAATACAAAATAGCAAATATACCACCATGAAACTATGATGAGTATAGAAACACGCAATGACGTAAAATGTCATGAAAATTTTGTGATAATACATATCACAATTAAGTTGACCAAATGGTCATATAATAAAGTAATAAGCCAATGGCTGAGTAAAATAGCATTGTGCTAAATGATCATAACAATCTTGTGTCAAATCTCGTCCCGCGCTGGCAACAGACATAACTTATGTACTGGTCTCCGCAAAACACCAGTAGGCGTGCGAATGTCTACGACTCTAATTAAGTTATCTGGGCCGGGAAATGTGGCGGTAATTACACCAAATTTCCAGGCTAATGGAGGTAGGTTATCCTCAATAAGTAAAACTAGGTCCCCAATGGAAACATTATCCTTAGCGAATTTCCATTTGTGACGCTGTTGTAACTGGTGTAAATAGTCGCGAGATCAAGCTTTCCAAATGACTTGGACAAACTTCTGGAGAAGTTGCCAACGTCCAAGACGAGAGATAGGAATATGAGATAGGTCTGGGTCCGGTATCGCCGTTAATGGTGCGCAAATCAAAAAATGGCCAGGTGTAAGTGGCACCGGATCATTTACATCCGAAGAGATGGCAAATAAAGGGCGAGAGTTTAGACATGCCTCTATCTGAGACAAAACTGTCGCAAACTCCTCGAAGGTGAGTATAGACTTGCCTACCACGCGGCGCAAATGAAACTTCAAACTCTTTATGCCGCTCTCCCAAAGGCCACCAAAATGAGGTGACGAGGGCGGAATAAATGACCATGAGATACCCTGAGAGGACGTGAATAATTTGAGTGTTGAGGTGGCATCCTTATTATGCCAAACATTGTAGAGATCATGTAAAATATTGCGGGCCTTCCTAAAGTTTGTGCCATTATCAGAGTATAACTGACTGGGTATGCCCCTGCGGGCCATAAAACGACGTAAGGCAGCTATAAACGCACTGGCTGTAAGGGCGGAAACCAATTCCAAGTGAATGGCCCTGGTTGCTAAGCAAATGAACAAAGACACGTATGCCTTAGAGAGAGTTCTGGATTTCTGCCCGCCATGACGAATCATGAAGGGACCACCATAATCAACCGCGCAGAATAGAAACGGCCGTGATGGAGTGACTCTAGGAGACGGTAAAATACCAAGCCTCTGAACCTGCTGTTTGGCACTAAACCTGAGACACTTGACACATTTACGAATGATGGAGCGAATGACTAACCTGGCATTAACAATCCACCAACGTTGACGAAGTGAGTGATGCACGAGTTGAGCACCAGCGTGAAGTAGACGAATGTGTTCGCGTTCATTCAATGATAAGGCGAGTAATATGACCCGACGGATGCAAGACAATAGGATGTTTAGTGTCGTAAGGTAATTGCGACTGCTGTAATCGCCCGCCTACGCGTATTACTCCAGAATCATCAAGAAACGGGTCGAGAGAAGAAAACTTACTCCTGATAGACCCATTACGAAGACAATTAATCTCGGCTGCAAAGTGGATCGACTGAGATTGTTTTATGAAGAAATTAAGAGCATGATGAATTTCGACAGGGGTAAGATCGCCCGTTATTTTGTCAGCACTGGAGAGTCTAATATTTTTGATGAACCGAAAACAGTAAGCGTATACGCGTGTCAGACGATGCAACGAGGAAAAGTCCTTAGAAAGGTCGATAGCCAGGGTAGACATTAGAGAAAGATTATGGGTTTGTTTCTCTTCCGCAGTGACTTCAGAAGACGACGGATTAGAAGGTAAAAAGGGTGGAAAAGGATTGGACTCGGAAGATTGAGACAAACAAGTGGGACCGTGCCACCAAAGCGAACAATCGCGCAAAACGTCAGGGAGACACCCCCTAGAGATCTAGGGATAATATCAGCAGGATTGTGTCTAGAATTGATGTGATGCCATGTATAGGCATGCGTAAGACGCTGTATTTCAGCAACACGATTAGCGACGTAGGTTTTCCACCTCGTGGACTGGGCATAAATCCAGTAAAGAGACACCATAGAGTCAGAATATAAATGAACACTATTAATAAACGAATAAAGCGCAGGAACGACCTTAGATACGAGTCGCGATAACAACAAGCAAGCGCAGAGTTCGATGCGAGGTAATGACACCTGTCGTAGGGGAGCCACGCGAGATTTAGAACACAGGAGATGACAAGAGGCCGATGAATCTTGATAAATGACTCTAATATAGATACAGCACCCAAACCCCCTTTCAGAGTCATCCGAAAAACCATGTAATTCAACTGTACTTGCCTCAAACTTGCAGCGAATAGAACGTGGGACAACAAGTTTGCTAATCAGACACAATTTGACGCACAATGAATGCCAAGCCAAACGTGATTGCCCGGAGATCGGTTCATCCCAACCAAGATTGCAAAGCCAGAGTTGCTGCATAAACTGTTTGTACAAGAAAACAACGGGACCGATCAGTCCAAGTGGATCGTATATGCCTCGATAATCAAAGAATTCTCCTCTTGGAGATGCTTGATTCAACGGGGAATGATTTAATGTCAAACAGGAATGAATCGGCAGTGTTATTCCAGAGAATGCCCAGGGTACGCACATTGTCCTGTTTGTTTAAGGGGAGTGATAAATTGTCATGACTTGCGACCACTCTGGGTTCATTAGATGCCCATTTATGCAACGTGAGACCGTATTGACTCAATAACGCACCTAAGTCAGATTTCAACTTGGTCAGATCAGAGATGGTGTCTGCACCGGTAACCAAATCGTCGACATAGAAATCATTTGTTATAGCTAATGCCGCATCAGGAAAAGAAGCTCCATGGTCCCTACCAGTTTGAACAAGACAGCGAGCGGCCAAAAACGAAGCACTAGCCGTGTCGTAGGTTACCGTTCGCAATGCAAAGTGTTTAAATTGTTCGAGGGGAGAGTCACGCCACAGAATACGTTGATAGTGACAATCCTTTTCAGCTGCGCGAATTTGTCGATACATCTTCTCGATGTCGGCGATGAGAACATATTTATGCATGCGGAAACGTAAAAGAATAGAAAAAAGTTCTTGTTGAACATTCGGGCCTACCAACAATATGTCATTGAGAGAAAGGCCATTGGTAGTTTTGGACGAACCATCAAAAACGACGCGGAGTTTTGTGGTCAAGCTAGACTGCTTAAACACGGCATGATGAGGCAGATAGTAAGTATTTGACACTCCTGAATTGATAGAGCAATTATCGATAAGCGTCATGTGGCCAAGATCCTTATATTCATTAATAAAGTCTGCGTAGTCGCGCGCGAGCTTAGCATCACGCCTGAATCGGCGTTCTAAATTCAAAAATCTTGCTTCAGCATTGGTGTAAGATTCCCACAACTGGAGATGATCGGACTTAAATGGCAGTGAAACCACGAACCTACCCTCATGATTGCGATGAGTAGAACGCACGAAATGCTCCTCACAAGCTGACTCGTTATCAGGTGTGTTGTCAGGGATAGTTTCTGCTTCCCAAAATTTTTCGAGAGACTGCAAAATTTGACTGTCGTTGTTTCTAGCTAGGAACGAAACAGCAGGACCCTTGTAACGGCAGTGTTTGGGCAGATTGCCAGCCAAAATGTAGCCTAACTTTATTTCCTGAATGATGGGAAAAATGAGGGCCGCGTACGTATTTGTTGGCTAAAATTAAATCCAGGTAAAATTGCGCCCCTAAGAGTATGTCGATTTCAGATGATATGTTGAAATTTGGGTCAGCAAGAAAAATGTTGTCTGGATGTTGAATTGATTTATGTCAAACGATTGTGCTGGCAGATTGTGGGTTAATGCAGATAAGATAGCACATTTTGCCTCGAAGCTAAATCTCAGATAACGAGAAATAATGCGTTCAGACGCGAGATTAGTGGCATGACACGCTGTATTATTTATACCCGTAATTGGTATGTTGGATTTAGTCAAATTAAGCCGTAATTTCCTTGCAAATGATTTGGTACAAAAATTTATTTGTGAACCTGCGTCCAAAAGAACTCTTGCCTTTTGTCTGTTGCCAGCCTGGTCAATGACAAATACAATTGCTGCTGATAAAAGAATATTATTCGTGGATTGTAATTTAAATGAACAATAATTACTGCTACTGGCAGAGATTGAGTTCGGCACATTTTTCATGTGCAACAATGTATGGTGTCGTTTTGAATAGATCTTACATGCCTGCTTATTCTTACAATTAGACACAAAATGATCTGATCTAAGACAATTGGTACAACATTTGTGATTTGATACAAATTGTCCTCGCTCAGCGGTGCTTAGTGCACGAAATTTATCACACATGTAAATTGGATGATTAGATTTACAACACAAACATGAATAATTGCTTGACGCTGAGTGATAACTCTTAAATGTAGTACTGCCAGCAGCGTTTCGTGATTTATATTTATCAGATTTATTGTTGAGTCTTAAACTCGACTTGTTGAGTTGCTGTCCGGCATCGATAGGCAATGTATTTTCTAACAGCTCTCTACGTGCGTTTAAAAAATGAGTGAAATCTTGAAAGTTAGGAAGATTATCAGGGTCTATAGACTCCTTCCATAATTTAAAAGTAGTAGGGTCGATTTTAGTTGATAATAATTGTATAGTAATAAGTTCAAATGAATTCACTGACAGTTGCATTGCCGCCAGTGAATTAACGGAAGACGTTATCGTCTTTGTGAGTTCTGCCAAACTTTGGACAGAGTCTTTAATTGTCGACTTGACTTGAAGTAAATTTTGAATATAGTATTTTGCTAGTATGAACTTGTTGTCATACCTTGCGGACAGCAAACTCAACGCTATCGAGTAATTTCCATTACAAATAGGTAGTGATTTAATTAAGTCTAACGGTTCATTTTTTAGAGAAGAATGTAAATAATGTAGTTTCTGCACTGGCGTTAGATCGGATCTTGCATGCACCAAGTCCGAAAAAATTGAATGAAAATGCTGCCATTCCAAGATATTGCCTGTGAAGCAGGGCAAACTTATCGGTTTTAATTGCATATGGCCCGATAATACGGGAGGTACAGTCCGAACATTAAAGGTACCAATTAATTGTAAAATATTTGCTTCCGTAGAATATAGCATTTCTTCGACCTCAACTCGGTCTTCTTGAGCAGCGTTTATGTCTTTATAAATAAGTTCGATTTCTCCCGGAGGACCAAAAAATGTTAAGTAGAAGAATGATCCGCCATGTGTGGACCAAAAAATGTTTAGAAGCGGTCCGAGTGGACGCAAAAATGTTAAGTGTGAAGTGTTCGTGATTTACTGTAGGTTGATTCGCCAAGATGCAGAAATGATGAAGAGAGAGTGGACTGTAATTAATACATTTATTTAATTGTTCACATTTACACCATAGAAATTGTTAGGTTTCACTTTTGACTAAGAGACTGGCTAATGAGCGCATCGTAAATACAAGTCGTATTACATTGAAATTAATTTGATGAAAGGGCCTAAAGGGCCATATATGAAGTGTTGGCCTAAGGCCTACATTAATTGTCGCGACAAGAAGAAAAATGTGACAGTATAGCTGCGGGCGCGAGCCGACCGCCGCTAGCGAGCGTCTGTGACGAACTGTGTGGAATCACGGACATGAATTGAGCAGATTAAAGTGCAAATTAAAAGCGCAGATTAGCCAACCTATAATGTAAAAATTACCGCGCTACGGTACAAATAATATCTACCATTTTAACTCTATATTTACAAGAAACATTGGCTCTTAACTTTAAAATACAACAAGAATGTCTTTAATTGTCTTTGAGTTAATTGTCGACTAAGAGATAAATAAGTTGTTTATCACCTTATTGTTGTCAATCATACTCAATCGCAATCGATCCATCTGTAATCGTCCTCGTCTTGAACTCCAGCATCAATTCCTCTTGTCCAGCGTCGCTTCCAGACTTCAGTAACGTTCCTCTTGTCTCGCGCAGTCGCTCTAGACTCCAGTACCATTCCTCTTGTCCAGCGTAGTCACCTCTCGACTCCAGCGTCGTCTCGCTCTCTGGAACTAAGTCGTCAGCTCTCTCGCTCTCCGGAAATTCATGTTACTTTTTCTCCTGCTGTTTCGGACGTCAGTTGATCATCATATATGGATTTTCTTCTCGTGTAATTCTGTTACTATTTAAAAGTGATTGTATTTACAACTTAGTTACATGGTTGTATGTAACTGGAAGAAGGAAACTGTTTACAAAAAAATAAATACGCCGTGCGGACGGACAGAAGCTTCCGCCGCAACTGTGGGTGATCAAAAGAGATACAACTGTAGCGTGTGTGTCCTATTTATACCCACGCCTTGGTTAACACCTGCAGTTGTACGAAATCGACATGTCTGAAATTGTCTCTGGGCTTTGTTCCCCCACTCCTCGTCAATTTCGCTATTTCTTATATTTCTGCGAATTGCAGAGTCCTGTGAGTATATACTCTCATACCCATCTTATAACTATTTTCACTACACATGTTCACTGTACTTTTGGACATTGTAACTTAACCCTTGCGATCTGTAGCAGTTTATTTCGCTCTACACTCGTACGGTGTGTCCCTTTCACGTGGTTTTCGTACACATTATGTAGTTAATTTTATTACATTTTATTGTGTCTTTGGATTTTACTCCTTATTTATAGTTTATGAATAATTACGGAAAACAGTAATTACGTAATTATACATACTGGGGTGGCAAACTCGCCTGCATAGACCTGCGTCACACACACATTCAAAATACTATTGTACACACTCTCAGTTACATCTGTGTGTGTGTGGACAAGTCGATTCAGGTCGCAACACCTGTCCATATTTTTGTCTGAGCCAAGCTTGCAATCCCTGACATGCTTACTTCTAATACATTATTAACAACGTTGTTTAAGACCTGAAGATGTCAGTGATGACGAAAAGCGTAGTCGAACAATAAAAATTATAGCAGTTAGCAAATTCATAAAAGAAATAGTAAGGATGGCTGCTAATTTAAACAATACGAAGAATAAAACATTATTAATTATTTTACAAATTATTATGTATATTTAAATTTGTATATTCAACGCTCAGTACAGCACTTATTTGTACTGTCGCAATATATATATATATACGCGCGCGCGCACTCTCTCTCTCAGTTTGCAGCTTTGGAGATTTGCACCAAGAAAATATAATAAATACACAGTCTTCCAAATCCAAAAGGTAGCAACTTTTCTACGTCAGAAACAAAATACAAAGCTGTGGTGTGTAATATGTCTGTTTAGTAAACCTGGTTGTATCGAGGAGGGTCTAGAATCTGTGCTGCAAAAATGTTTATATGTACGTGCAATATTTAATACGTCCACGCCTGAATACGAATTTATAACGCAGTTTTTCTTTGGTACTTATTTTTTAGAACCAATTAATTATTTTATTTTTCTTAAGTATTTTTTTTTAGAACAATTTGTTATTAACAAACTGTACTGCTCCACATAGTCAACGTCTCTTTGATACCTCAAGTCTATTCGTCCGTATCAATGGGGTTCATATACTTATTTTACACTCTACATTTACAAAGAGATTTTCCGTTTGGTCTATGTTCCTTCCTACATAATAAAACCGTCTATGTTATCTACACACTTTTTGTTTCTACAGTTTTTGTAACAGAGAATCATTTACTTTGAACTCTACATATAACACATAAATAGCATAGGACTGGAGACTCGTAATTTAATGGAGGTTTTCCCATATCGACTTCTAACTTTCAGTGAGTTGCTGTTGGTAATATAAAAAAATTGGCCAACATAAGTTTCATTGTTTCTTAAATGGCCTGTTTTTTCATATTTTTATCATGTTTGTTAGTAAATATTTTAGGTGTAAGTAATCAGTTGCAAATGACGCTTAAACTCCTCAAATGTGTCCTTTGCTAACGGCCCCATGCTCAGAGCATCCGTACGGGATGATCGTGCTCGTAGCGGCCATTAATCTTCTTGATTTGCTTAGATAATAATAAGATTTGTTCCTGTAAATCATACCAAAATACATGTATGCCTGCTGTCAGTTTTTGGTCACACTTTGAAGAGTTGTATTTATTCAACTTTTTAATTCCCCGTTTAGAGTTGATAGTTCAGTAGTTTCATCTTTACACTAATTTTTTTTTTTTTTCTATATTTTTAATAATATTATACAATTTTTATTAATATTTTTAATATTATACTTATATATGCCTTTAATATTATTTAATTCTTCCTCTTATTATTATTTAATGTAGCGTTAACTTTGGGAATTTTGAGACTGTTGTGATCTAAATGTACGTTATTACGTCAAAGAAAGCAAAGCCTCTACACTACGAGCCTCTACACTTCTTTACGAGGGCTGTCTGTACAGGGTTAAGCGATCAAATGAGTATATTATGTTCTGTGTGTGTACGAAGAGAAAAACGTCAGCCTGTCGAACATCCTTCAAGACAAGGACGGAGCAGTCGTTGTGCTCCATATTTGGCAGAACGAGACGTAGCAAAAGCTTTAAAAAACAACGCGATAGGAGCTGAGGTATGAGGTTCATCAGGTTCCGGCATAAGTTCTAACGAATTTTTAATCAGGTTCTCGATATGGTGACAAAAGTGTCGAAATACAATAGTGTGAAGTGAATCTTTGTAAGGTATTCAAGATCAACTCCAGGAACGATGCAGAATCAGGCTAACAAGTCCTCTACCAATCTTCCTTAATGTTTTTTATCAAGTCCTTTTACAGAACACTATTTTTCATCGCCGACTTTGAAAGTAACAGAAAGAGAAAGTTAATGTTTGATTGGAGGAGGACAGAACCTTTTCTGAAGATTCACTCTTTCCTTTACCTTGTCAGCATTTATATTTCCGAAACAGTTTACTCAGCTGGATTTTACCTAAACGGAACCCATGATTCCATAACTAATAATCCTAATATAACGTTTCGTCTTCAGCAAGGATTAAACTAAAAATGGTTGTTCCGACCTGACGCAGACAGACCAGAGCTGGTCACTCCAACGCTACTTCGGACGTCCCACACCTCACAGCCCTTTCGGCTTATAATTCAATAGTATGTACGTTTACTATAATATTTGACATGATAATGTCAAATAGCTGGACATCGTTTGAAACTTTCTGTAACATTTTATTTACTGTCACGCTGTATGACGTCATCATTGCGTGACGTCATCACTGCATGACGTCATTGGGATTGTTGTAAATAAAGGTTTGTTTTGATACGTCACAATATATATAGGCGTATATATTGTAACATTATCATTCGTATGGTGACTTTCTTTTATCATGAAAAATTTAAGATTTAAGATTTATTCTTGTAAATGATTATGGTACTTGTTGCCTTCAACCATAAGTTAAGCCTGGTTTCGAATAGGTTAACTTTAGAAAAATACAAAAAGTTTATATGCTTACCTTGTGATGACTTACAACAATTCACCATTGTCCACCTATTTTTTTATAATTAGGTGTCTCACACCTTACCAAAACATGGATACATATGTGTGTAATTATACATAACAAAATTAATATCTTTACAATAATATAATATATGAATAATGGTGAATAACCAATAGCCTAGACTTACGCCTAACAATTTTTCCATTACTAATTATTAATTTGTGACATTATTATCTTATGACACAGGTTGTTCTTGGTGTTCAATTCTAGCTTAGTGTTCATTAAAATATTTGTCTTTACTGCATCGTAAATGCAAATCTACTTCCTCTTTATATTTAATTACTCAACGCAGAAATGTGAAGATATAACACAGATACATAATGTCATTGGGATTGTTGTAAATAAAGGTTTGTTTTGTTTTGTGGTAAAATACACTGCTGCTGGTATATAGTAACCATAACGTGGCGACTGACTAAAACAGCGTTCAACAATGGATAGCAGCGACGAGAAGGCTCAGATCAAGAAACGACAAAATGCCGAGCGAGCAAGAAAGTATCGGGAAAGAAAGAAGCTCGAGAAGGAACCAGCAACGAGCGGCTGCTGTCGACGGTGAAGCTTCGGTACCAGCGGCCCCATCGCAACAAAAACGAAAGCAAGATGACTTGATGCGCGAAGAATTGAACGAGTACTTAATAAATACACCGTTCACGTCGACGATGACTGAGCAGGAGATAATCGATGCATTCTACAACACGTAACTGGCAGAGAAGCGAAGGAAAACCAACGAACGAGTAAAACGTTGTAGATTGAATAAGAAAATTGAGATGGCAACTAAACGAGCGGACGAAGCAGCTGAATTCGAACAGGCAATCGTTGCGGTATCGCCAAAACTCTTGAAAAAAAATACAGTACCGTTTACCAAATGGTAAAAGCTTAAGAGCATGATAATGTCTTTCAGCTGCCATCTAAACGCAACATTATTATAGTTACTGACTGACTGATTGTTTCTTTTGCGCAAATGTTGCGTTTAGTTGGCGGCTGAAAGACATTATCATGCTCTTAAGCTTTTAACATTTGGTAAACGGTACTGTATCTTTTTTGCTTTGAAACACCAAGGACCGAAAATATAACGCAAAATTTTAATCACATTGTAAAAGTCTATGTAGGAATTAATTATAACAAATTTTATTCAAAATATAAAATTACGATCTGTAGTAATTTGACAGAATTAAAATCTCTTGCATATTGTGGATCGCTTTCAAAAAGTTTGTAAGCTATGTTTATAAAAAAAATTTGTATTTGGTTATCAGTTACGCATATTTGCAAAACTGTATTAGATATCGGCTTATAGCCTATGAAATCATACATAAACTAAAAAGTTAAGACTAAATTAAATGTCATTTAGGATATACGTTTACAGATTGAACTAAAAAACCAATGCAGTAGTTCGGTACTTTTAGAAGTTATTGTATGGTTGCCTGCTGTACAATTGTCATTTTGCTAATAAAATAATAGTGTAGTCGAGTTTTTATTAATTTTTCTAATAATATAAAAAATTGCCTGATGTAGAAATTTAACTGACTTAGATATAAATGAATTTCATTCAAATCATACAAGTTCTGCAGCTCCGGGAGCTTAATAGTGTTGTGATAATGTCTTGAGCAATAACTTGTACAAATTTTCATTAGACCGCTAATGTTGGCTACGAAGTTGGCAAACAGCGGAGACAGACATGCAGTCAGGTCTTACCGCGTCTAACGATGTCTAGATAAACTCGACGCACACAACACAGGTTTATCAGATGGAAGCACAGAGCACGGGCGCTCTGAGCACGCTGCCTTGTCACCTGCTCTTGTGACCACTAAATATTCATGTAATCTTAAGTTACACATATTAAAGTTAACGTTGCATTAGTTTTAATAACTTTTTCACACCTTAAATACCAGCTGTACGTATTTGAAACGCCTCTTTGACATATCCCACTAGAACAGTACGTCACGTCCGCGTAGTACAAATATTATTCCACTGACAATACCAACACCTGACAATACAAAAGTTTTTTCAACAACACAATAATTCATATTAACACAATTAATGGTCTAATTTACAGTACACAGCAATAGCTAATCTCATCTTTTCCTCCGCTGACTTTTCACCACGCTGGTTAGATTTTCCCTGCAGCAAACATGGTTGCACACAGTCAATTTCTAAATCCCTCTCATCAATTATTGCTTGGTTATTATGTACATAGTCTCCACGATAAAACGGGGGTTCTTTGTTTCATTTTAAGCCGAATTTTAATAGAGTTTTTTCGTAATTATCTTTTTAGAAAAAATAATAAACAAAAATACTACTTACTGAGTAGCATGTATCGGTGTTCTTTGGGAGTAACTCCGAAAACCAAGCAACTACATTTCGAATGTAACAAACCTCACTTCATTGTATCCAGATGCTCTATATGATTCAAGCCTATATCGATGCTGAAATCAAGCGAGACTTCCACAATCTCATGGTGCATTCTAATTAAGTCGTAACATGTCTACGACTGTAACATTAATACAACACATATAGATTTATTACAAACCATAAGAAATTTCTTTTAAAAACGTTGGCATATAACAAATAACTCTTATTTTACATTCGTTTACTTACGCCCAACACAGATAGCGGAAAAGCGATCTAGACGATTTGACAAAGTTCTTTTCATTCGATACCGTTTTAGTGTGTATAAGAAATGTAACCGTGTAAATGCAATAAACACTGGAGGCCTATATGGCTTACTCACTTATCGCTGAAGAGAAAGCTGTATTCCGTAACTACACATTTCTGTCTCCTGAGACCGTCTTCCTCTCGACATAAGATATTTTACCGATCTCACTCGTCAGGTAAGACTAAACAGGCCACCCGGACACTCTCTTCTCCAAACACCTTACCCTTACCCTTAAACATTTAAGTATATTCCCCAGCACCTTGCCAAAAATTGATACTAAAGTACAGGTAGTAAAAAGTTAGCTTTTATTTAGCTTAATTCAACTCAGAACATCCTCACTACTCTCCTCTCTACCAGTTGGTTTTGGTGATCTCCTCCGAAATCTAATTTCCGCAGCTTTAAGCACATACAGCCACAGTATATAAATTAAGCCGTAATACTCCAGTATGATTCCGTTACATTTCGTGCTGTCAGCTATCGGACACATTTAAATAAATTAATGGTCAGAAAGAGCAAAATAATATTGATAAACGGACTAACGATATTCTCAATACCTGCTGTAAATACCACACAGAATGTAAGCGTAGTAAGACAAACAATATTCCTGTATAAATTACAACTTAATCTTGTAGTGCTTTACTACACAATGCAACAAGGATATTCTCAGTATCTCAGCTGTATATTACCAGCCATAAACTCAACTCAAAGAGAATAAATTACCGTAATAATAGTAAATTTAAGACAATAGAGTTCATTAAGTATCTCGTAACAAGTAGCATTAGTCACACCAGTATATAGTAGACGTATTCGCCAGGGAGTTCTTGTCGCTTAGCGCCTCTCATTCCATAATTGTCTTTAACTAACTGTGATAAACGAGATGATGAACTGTAGCGCTACCGTAATTCTTTTTCTGGTTTATTGAACCTTATGAAATTACAATAGTGATATGAACACAGATAACTTTGTAATTCATTATTTACAACACCCACCATACACAAAAAAGTTCTTTAATCTTGCACACAAAACATTTTAAGTTTCCTATTCCATATTTGATCAGCTACTTTATCATTTGTTGGACAAAAGCTTCTCTCTGAAATTTCATTCCTCTTTAACCTTTATGCCTTCGGAGGAAAGACATAGTTAAAACGATATGTGCAAGGTTACATACTTAAAAGAGTTTACAAAAAGTAGTAACATAAACCAGTACTTGTTTGCTTTATAGCATATGAGGATGCATCAAGTACTATTGTAATGCGTATTGAGTTATAAACAACAAAACCATTGAGCAACATTTTACTTCTAAACGACAAGTCTTATAGTCAAGATTCATTCATGAACTTTGTTACAGACGTGAACAACTACAGGGTTAAGGGTTAACTGGTAGTTTCATGACACTTGTTTATTGCGAAATTACATATGTGTGTTCATTTGTTTTTTTTAACTGGTTATGGTTAATTAATTACTTTACTGATTATTATTTATATTGTGAATAGTTACTAGCTTTGAATTTGTATAGGATTGCTGAAATAAATGTGGTTTTTAGAGAAGTTATTATAAAAATCTTTGGTTGTATAATGAGCTTCTATTCAATTATGTTTCTACATCAAGACCTGTATCCCCTATTTTTTTTATAACGATGAGGCTGAGACTGTGGTTTAGTTATCAGTACTTTGAATCGCAACATCTCCAGGTAGGGTTTGAATTTCTCTACAAATAACTCTGGCTGTAGACATTAGTCTCTCTTTACACGATGAGAGAACCCTCAAACATAGCCTCACCAAATAACGCGTCTCCACTTAGCCCTCCGTATCTGTGCTTACGATAAAATTGCATGGATGTTTGCGTATATTTTGAGAGATTAAAACCAAACATTAGTGTCAAGAAGACACGGCCCTGTACTATTTTCTTATATAGACTTGGTCAACCTTACTTAAACACAGGTTCAGTTAGGCAAGGAACAATTTCTAATTGGCAACGAACTAGGAAGAAGAAGAGGAAGGTCATGCATCAGAATGGGCAAAATACGCCGATGTATACATAACTACAAACTTATAAAATGGAAACAGAAGTTGAATACAGGTAAATCTTAAAAAGAAAGCTGAAAAAGGGTAAAATTTATAAATAAAGTTTAATAAATAAATAATAAATAAATAAATTATTTATAAGGACGAAATATAAAAAAAAATATTGTACATAAATGAACCGTAAAATAGGTAAACAGTTTTGAAATAAAATAAAATATTGTTAAATTATGTATGATTATCAAGTGAACTGGCAATTATAAGGATATTATTATCATCAGAATTAGCAATTATAAGGAGACTTATAAACTTATAGAATTCTACAGATGTGAATATATTAAGCATAAGTATATTTTTATTTATTAACTCAATTGCGACTTTAATAGCTAAAGTAACGTTTAGTATAAAAAAGAAGCATCGAGAGACTAAGAATTGTACACCATATGTTTACAGCAAGCGTTACTTTTTTATTTTTGTAAGCGTTTCTTATGGTCGAGATTTGTTAGAAACTCCTGTACCTTTGGAGCGAATGTTGAGTAATGTATTCAACGGCCGTTCGCAGGTTGTGATTAATTAATTGCAGATTACACTGTAAGAGAGTGACCTCCCAAACGAAGCACAATAGCTTACTTCCCCTGTACACTAGTTAATTGTAATTCTGCTGTAGCGAAACTATACAGGTCGCAGTACCTTAGTACGTAATATTACGTGAGATTCAGCTGTAGGTTTGAATGAACTTAATGGTCATCCAAAACTGAACCAGAATTAGTTAAACAATCGTAACTATTATTAATTTACTTTAATAGACTGAGACGCAATTACATAATTTGTCTTTACATATATAACAATCAAATAAGCTTTTTTTGTAAGCTGTTTTAATTTGTGTGTCTTTAAATAGTTTTGTAAGTTTTGTCATCGAGTCGTTTTTATGTACGTGAATTTGTCCATTTACGGTGTTGTTTTTATTATTATTATTTGTGTCTGTTATAAAGTAAACATAAACAATATACAAATACTAAATAATTGATGCAACAAAGATAATACAATAAGCAAAAGCATATACATTGTAAAGTTATCTCGTTACATCAGAGCTCTCTTCTACACTTTTAAGCATTCTTTAGTTTATTTTCTTGGAAGCGTTCATTTCAAAGCTTTATAACTAAGCTCTAACCCAGGTAGAAGCTTTAAGCGACTGTAGAAGGACGGAGAATTAACTTGTCGTCAAATTACTGTAAAGGATAACAAAAACTTAACGAAATAAAGCTTTCAAGTAACTGATTGGATACCTGTAATGTCTACCTTCTTTTATCATCTTTCAGTCTTTTACAGACTCACCGAACTTTCAAGCATATCGCTAAGGTATGAGAAATTCATATAATATTAGATGGCATATAATCTTAGGGTGTTACGTAGCGCCTTAAAATAGTATAATTGATAATGAAGAATATTTTATAGTATAATTAAGAAGTAAAAGATAGAGGACGGATAGATAACATTAAGAATTAAATTGCATATATGGATGTTTCTGAAATAAGCGTGAGTGACCGCGCCCACAAGTGTAAATGAGAAGGTTTTACAACGTTAGGTTTTAAAAAGAATGTACACACAACACAAACACAAGGAATATGCTAGAAAAATGTGTAACTGTAGAGACAGGAGTGACAGGGCTCGGAGGTTGGGAAGGGACATTTGACTTATAGCTTGTTTGCGGGGGTGTGTGTAGACAGTGTGGCGGATGGGGTGTGAAGAGTTTGGTTTTATTCTCTTTGTTGTTATTTCTGATCTGACGATGATGAGAAGATTGAAAGTGCTGATCGGAATAATTTTTCTATGGTGGTGTGCAACAGTGATAATTCGGTTTTACAATGTTTTGAATTAATATTATTTACATGTGCTTCGACATAAGTAGTCACCGCGACATGATTTAGTATTAGTATTATTATAATTAGACTTAGTATGCTTTTTAGTGCCGTCTCGTTCGTTTTTACTCCGTCGTGCGTCTCGTGCCGAACCTGTTAATGATATAACCTCTCCATCACCCTGATCCATAATGGTTCTAACAGATCGTTGAAACGCCACCGTCGATCGAGTTCCTATCCGCATTCCATTGTTTTAGTCGGGAGTACGAGGGATGGGACGAAATTCAATTACGTATCAGGATTCTAAATGTTCAATGGAGGTCAGAGACATTGGAGGCCGCCCCGAGTTCAAGACAGTACAAGAAACCAAAAACAGCTCATATGCAGGCGCCGCGTTTTTAAACCAGAACAACAAGAGACAAGAAAGCTGTTATAGTTTAAAGAGTTGGGGGTTATGAAGACTTCACAATTCTTCCGGCACCTGAGGTTGCTGGCAAGCATAGTATTCCACGACGAGGTTTTAAAGTCATTATGAACTAGTAATTGAACCTTTTTCGTACACTTTGTCGTGCAGCCCACGCTGTTACCACTTAGAAAACTAACACTCACCTCCTCTTCTTTCACCTTTTAACTCACTTATGGAACTTCACTTTACATTCTTTCATAACTAATACTTTTATTAACTCGTTTTAAAATCTGATTATTCTTGTGGATGGAAAATTCGTATTGTTCTTTTTTTGTTATGGAAATCTGGCCGTCAAACAATTCTACCGTACGATTGAGGGTAGATACGTTTTGATCTTCATCGATCCAAAAACCCCTCATCTTTGCCTTCAAGCAACAACCGGACAAATGTTTTCCACGACAGTTCCGACAGTTGGAGTTTACAGCGCAACTCCATAGTTCGTTGGCTCCCCTACCCACAGTTTTACTGGAGATACGTTTAGTTTAGCGAGAAGATTCAAGTACATCAGCGACAGAACTCGTTTTTGGGTAATCTACCAGGATGTCTGGTGAATTCCATGGATGAAATGTGCAAGACTTCTTTCAGGACCCTTATTCCAGAACTTTGTCAAGTTTTCAGCCGACTTCTATCTAGCGGTAATAGACATAGCTTTTAGAAAGCCTTCATCTTCAAATATTTGAAGTCATGTTCTCACGACTTTGCTTGTGTTGACACACAGAGCGATGCTCTGTAAACGCCATACCGTGGACCGTTTCCTATTATCAGCATTCACAAAAAAGTAATCACAATGTCCGGCCAAGGTACACTAGTGTCACTGGACAGCCTTTAGCCCATTCCGTCTCTCCTTCTCTCTCGTCGCCTCCGGTTCTACGGACACGTATATCAGCAGCCCTCCTGGTCGTCAACCAAGATACAGGCCGGCGTCGTCACTATACGTTCCGGTCATTAGTGTCTGTCCACGATGTGCTATATAATGTTTGTATGCATGATAATTCACAGGCCACATCACTCGCAAGAGGGTTACGTGGCGTCGCGATTTAACACGTTTGTTTTATTTTGAAAAGTTTTGTTATATTGATCATTTTCTGTAACTTTTAAAATGCCGGGGATCGATTCTGTGATTGATCTGTTTTTTGAAAATCTGAAAACCTTTCATGTTTAGAATGAGTTTGTGCTTTTAGTACATAATGTTCTTAAATTGTCTACTTCTTGGGTACATAAAATGTTTTCAGATGCTATTACATTTATTTTATACATTTCATAGCGTCATATTTCTTTTCCATGATTATACGGTTGAAAATTTTATTTTATTAAGGTACATAATTTACGCTAATAAAACGTATTCCATTCAATATTGTCAGCTTAATTTTACTTACACGCAAACTGCTAGAGGCTGTATGGGGCTTTAACTTACTGTCATAAATGTAAAACAAGGAAGAGAAACAAAACAAATTTGTCAAAAATCCAAAGAAAATTTATATTAGTAAGAAGGATTTAAATAAGAATGATGTTATAATTGAAGCTAATGTAATTCACTCTCCAGCTGAAAAAATCCCCTGGACGGAAGATAACGCTCGTAGTAGACACGTTATGGGTTGCAGGTACAGTTGTAATGCCAAATTACGCTAATCAGAATGACGACTACAAGTAATGCTAAATGTCGTACACACGTTTTCCAAATACCTCTGGTAAAAAGTAATAGAAAAAGAGAATGGAATCAATATTTCTTAAGCTTTTGCAGAATTATAAAGGACGCTATTAAGATCGGACACATACCTCCAAGTTCATTACACAGTGATAAGGAAGGCCTTATTAGATACAAACTACAAATATATACCGCCGGATTTCATAATTAAGTCTACATTTAAAATTGGAAGCACAGACGAAATTGACGGTAAACAAAAATGCAACTGATTAATACACTATTTAAGTAAGTGAGTGAAAAGTAATTTGTCTAGGGAGAATTTATAATAAATCGAGTAAATAACACAGATTGAGTATCATATACTATAAAGAATGTACAGGATGAATTGATTAAAGGAAGCTTTGATGATTATAAACTGAAGAAAACTGTTTTAAAAACTGAAGTTAATTTTACATAACTAAACAATGAAAAACAAAAATAAGGAGACTTGCAGTTGTTGTAGAGAGATTAAGGATATACCTCATTAATAAAAATAAATACAAAATAATGAAAATGACATAAGTTGTTATTGCTAGAACTGCAACATAATATAGTAGAAGACCAGAGTACTTCTAGCCTCCAACTATTAGACTTAGCATCTTTCAGATTAAAAGAAGTATCCTTGCTGATAGGTCCATTATGTTTCCATGAAGATGAATGCAAGAAACATAAATTGAAGAATTGCTTTAAAGACTGGTGTTATATGCTTTATGAAAAAGCAAAGAATACGATTGTAAACGAATGTGGAAGAGTAACTGGAAGTAATTTTTAACTTGATAAACAACTAAACTATTAAAGTTCATATAAAATCCCAGATAAATAAGAGAACTTTATCTAAAGATTGAGATATCCATTTAAAATATTTCGTCGATTAAATTTGTTTCCCTGTACATAGAAATCGCAGAAGGTTAACGACAAAGACATTGTGCGAATTGTAAAGTTGCTGCCTTTACTAGGAAGATTAATGATAGTCAGTTTAAGTCTTTGAAGAATATTATAAATCGATTCAGTTGCCTTTAGAACAAGCGATATCACGCTCAGTGGAAAGCCAGGAAAATATAAGTTTCAAATGTCCTTCATATCCCTCTAGGAACTCGGATAATAATATTTTGCAAAGTTTGGATAAGTTACTTAGGTATTTTCAATATTTCGCTTATTTTTTTATTCTTTCAGCACCTGTCGTTGGTTTATCAATAGCATACGTAACTATAGATATAAAACAATAATCGTCCTTATATTTACATTCTCTACAAGCTTTTTGTTTTTGCCGTCATATGAGACCTGGGGAGATAGTGTATATTTTTAAATAGCAATGACTTCTTTTCCCTATGTGATTCACATGAAGTTTTGTTTTCGGCAGTTTCTTTTTTTGTCTGAGTTAAAATTCATTAGACGGTTAAAATAATTCTTAGGAAATTACGCAATTTATGGGCTTATATCTTTGTTGCGGTTGAACCTGCTGTCTCCTTGCGTAGCTTGGGGTTAACGGCTGTTTACACTTTAAACCATAGGCTGGGTTTAATAAAATATAAAACGATAAAAGTGGACTGTATAAAACGGTTTATTATAAGGAACAGATTAAATTATACTTATGCGATTCTGCAAATCCGCGCGTGCCCTTACGACTGCATATCTATTAATTTAGGCTAATTGAAATTGAATTGATTAAATCGTTAACATATTGACGGCCGTAAAGTAAATTTGCGTAACACACGCGCGGAACAGGTTCATGCCTCTTGTAGCTCCGTGAGCTGACTGATAGATTGCAGGGGGGCGCGGACCGACCTTAGCTCGTCGGGCGATAACGCGATATGCAGCCGACGTCACAGGCGAATCATGGTTTGAACACATTTTAGGTCTGAACATACTGCCCGTCAAAAATCGAAGATTTCGATTTTTCCCAAGCTTGATGCAGTGAGCAGTTTACTGGCCCATGACGCCAACAGCGGCTACATAAATTGGTTGTAACACATAATTGAATACAATACATAAATTGAATAGAATACATGAATCGCATAAATCTCATAAATTGAATACAATACATAAATTGAATAGAATACATAGATTGAATAAAATAAATGAATTGACTGCAATGCATAAATTGAATGGCATGAATGAATCGCATAAATCACATAAATTGAATGCAATACATAAATTACATGAATTGGATGAGTATGCAAATTGAATAAAGTCCTCTGCACAAGACAGCATTACTGAGGACCAGAACAATAACACCCCTTCGCACAGAGTGAAACCCACAAGAGTGACGACAATCCTTATTAGTTGGACACAGGTAGAGCGCACAGCTTATGAATAGGTCGACGTACCACGGGGAGTGCGGACGTCAACGACGCGCACCAACTGGTCGTCGCCCGTAAAAATCATAGTGACCACACCCAAACTCCAGTGTAATGAAGGGGCGTTATCGTCTATAATTATGACCACATCACCCTCCGCGAAGTTCCCCTTGGGTGTCCGCATTTATTACGTTGTTGAAGCTGGTGTAGGTAGTCCTTGTACCACCTGCTCCAGGAATCCTGCTGGATTTCAGCCACACGATTGGCGACGAAGGACTTCCACCTGGAGGACTCACCGTGTATCCAGTGGAGGGCGACCATGGAGTCGGAGTACAGATGAATCTCATGAGCATGTATGTTCAATGCACGAATAACCTTTTGAAGCAAACGGACAAGCAGAAGACAACCGCATAGCTCAAGTCTGGGCAGTGTAATTTGTTTTAGGGGGGCTACCCTGGATTTCGAACACACTAAATTAGATGAGATATGCCTATTATCATATAGAATCCTTCTGTATATGCAATAACCATAACCCTCACAGGAAGCATCCGCAAACCCGTGAATTTGAAACGATCTCGTATATGGGTTAGACTTTATGCAACGGTTCACATTAATCTTATTGACTATATTTAGTTTACTATACAATTCGCTCCATTTGGGGAGAAGAGAATCTGATAAGACCTCATCCCAATTCCTTTTTGCTTGCCAAAGCTGCTGCATGAAATGTTTGTATAGAAAAACTACGGGACCAAGTAGACCCAACGGGTCATAAATGCCCCAATTACTGAAAGAACAGTTTTTTCGGTGAACGCCTCATGGCAAGGTTTGAGCGTTGCCTTATAAACAAACACATCGGAACCGTTGTTCCATAGTAGCCCTAAAGTGCTCACATTTTTACACTTGTTTATGGGTATGGCAGTGTCGCCTTGGTTTATGATTTCTTGGCTGTTGGAAAACCATTTGTGCAAGGGAAACCCATATTGTCGAAGTAATTCCCTTTCATCCAACCTCAACCTTTTGAGCTCATCTATATCATCATAGCCGGTAATTAAATCATCGACGTAGAAGTCGTTAGGAATAACTCGGCATGCCAAGGGAAACTGATTGAGGTTGTCATTCGCAACCTGGAATAGACACCTGGTAGCAAGAAACGAAGCGCTGGCTCTGCCATAAGTCACAGTCCTGAGCACGAAATGTTTCAACTCCAAGTCGGGGGAATCCCGGCAAAGTGTTCTTTGAAGGTTGCATCGCTTGAATCGACCAAAATTTGTCTATACATCTTCTCGATGTCGGACGTTAAGCCATAGACGTGGGTCCTAAATCTGAGTATAATAGAAAAAATGTCTTGCTGTATTGTCGGCCCCACCAGTACCATATCATTAAGTGAACGGCCATTAGCGGATTTTGCGGACGCATCAAATACCACGCGGAGCTTTGTAGTTAGACTTGAGTTCTTGAAAACCGCGTGATGGGGTAAGTAGTACACCTTGGAGAGATGAAACAAATTGTCGTTGGGACTGAGTGGTGACATGTGCCCCAGCAGTTGGTACTCTTTGATGAACTAGGAATAGTCATGCCTCAACCCAGGATTCCTCATGACTTTACGGTTAAGAGTCTGAAAACGCTGTTTAGCATGGGACAGCGAATCGCCCAGAGCCACATCACCAGCCCTACGGGGCAACCTAACAACAAATCTACCGTCACTATTTCTCAGCGTGTTATGCACAAAGTGTCCCTCACATGACTCGTCGGCAGCTGAGGGCAAATCAACAGGATACTCCTCGACCTCCCAGAATTTCTCAACCATAGAAGTAAGCCCTTTATTGTCATTTCTCGCTATAAATGACGAAGCACGATAAGGAGATTTAAATTTGAAAGGAAGATTTCCGGACACAATGTAACCCAGTCTAGTTTCCTGAAGAATGGGGAAGTTCCCGTCCCTGACAAATTTGCCGGGCTTAATCAAACTTAAGAAGAATTGGGCGCCCAGCAGAACGTCAATGCTCGAGGACGTGCTGAAGTTTGGGTCCGCTAGGAATATACCCTCGGGCAATCCCAACTGCGCAGGATCAAAGGATTCCGTGGGGAGATTGTCAGTAAGATTAGGCAGAATTGAACATTGTACGCTAAAATTGAATTTTTCGTACAGCGATTGTAAGGTGATAGTGGTGCTGTGGTGGGACCGACAGGACGCATTGTTGATACCTGTAATTGACAACTCATTTTTTACAAGGTTCAATTTAAGTTTTTTGACAAAGGCCTATGTAATGAAATTCGCCTGGCTACCAGAGTTCAGTAAAATCCTGCAAAGGCGGGGTTTACCAGAATTGTCTAAGGTTTTGCATAACGCAGTAGACAATAGTATGTTCCTATTAATTTTTAGTTTGAGGGCACAGTAGGTGCCCTGTCCTGTATGTATTAAGGAGTGATGCTTCTTAGATCAAGTTTTACAAGTGTGCTTATTTTTACATTCATTTACAGAATAGCCCACCCGCAAGCAGTTAAAGCAGCATTTAGTTTTAATTAAAAACTGCTTAGGTTTGTCAGTGGTTAACCCCTCAAATTGTTTACACGTGTATATGTGGTGGTTAGCATTGCACATTGCACACTGAATGTTTTTAGAATTAGCATGATAGCTGACCACCTTGCCTTGTTTTAATTGTTTACATATTTTATCAGTTGTTTAGGCCTTGCTGAGTTGCCTGACCGACCACTCTCGGAATCTGCCGCCACGGTTTCCAGCACGATCTCCTATTGTTTAAAAACTCAATCAACCCTGCAAAATCGGGAAAGTTGTTGTTAGAGAGTGACTCCTTCCAGCGTTTGGAAGTATTCGGGTCCAATTTCGACGCTAATAGCTGAGTCACAAGAAGCTCATAAATATTTACGGATAACGCCATAACCTTGAGCGCGTTTATGGTTGCGCTTATTTTATTATGAAATTTAGATATGCTACCCACCGATTGCCTATCGAAAGAATTGATTTTCAGTATAACTTCGACATGGTGGATGGCAATAATTAGCTTCTTGTCAAATCTAGTCTTCAGTAAACCTAGGGCTACGCCATAATTGTCACCAGTTATAGGCAACGATTGTATAACTTGGAGCGCTTCATCCTTTAATGAATTGTGTAAGTAATGCAACTTTTGTATGTTGGTAAGTTCCAAGCGAGAATCTACCAAGTCCTTTGAATATGTGTATGTAGTGTTGCCACTCCATGACATTTCCGCTAAGCTTTGGGATTTTAATGGGCTCCAGTTGCGTGACATGAGCGAATCTTTCCGCTCTACTGTCATTAGCAGTAGTATTAGAATTCTCACTAAAACTAGTCGAGAATTTTTGTATAAGGTTGTGCAGTTTGCACTCGATTGTACATAAATCATCTTCTACCTGGATTCGATCGTTATCCGCGTCAAAAACAGCGTCCTCGGACACTTCGAGTTCGGATTAAATTGTGTCATATTTGCGCTGGAGCTCTGCCAGCGACCTTAATTTGACATGCAACGCGTAGACGTAATTTTTTGTTATGTCGAAAGCATCCGAGAAAATATTAATTCTTGTTATTGAGGCCTTAATAACGGCCCTTTGCCTTATGAGGTGTTTGCTTTCGGCCATATTGAGCGTATTAAGACCTGGAACGGAAGTAGAACAGGCAATCAGTTCTCAGCAATATAACTACGTATTAATAGTTAAATAGAATAATTGCAAATAAATAATACAACATAACATAATGAGTGAATAATAGTCCATGGCAAAAAACGTCTTACTTGAATTTCCACTGATTCGAGATAATAAGTTACATACGGTTTGTAGAGATTATCAGCTGATGGTGGATAAGAGTAAACCAGGATGACGTAATTGCCATTGAGTAGAACGGGTTGTTATCTCTTGAGATAGCGGCAGCTCGTGACGTCAGATTTCTGCAATGCGGTGAGATACAGATGCGTCTTTCCGCCTCTGCGTAGGTGTGTCGTACCTGTCCAATTCCGTCTGCGCTGCATGTAATAGATTGTCCGATAGACACTTGCGAACTGATTGCGAACCGCAATTTTACGTATTTGATTTACAAGCTAAATGATTTTGCGGAACTTACGCATAACAGTTTCAATGCCCAAATAATACTCGGACGCATACAGCTATGCCGCACTAATATCCGAAAAGGAGCACGCACTAACTCCCTTACGACGCTTAAAGTCTGTCACTCCGATCTGCTCGTAAGTTTTTTACGCACCTTGAGATCGAAATTAAATCCGGCCCTGGTGGACCATACGTAGCGGTTGAACCTGCTCGTATGTTGCGGTTGAACCTCCTGTCCCCTTGCGTAGCTTGGGGTTAACGGCTGTTCACACTTTAAACCATAGGCTGGGTTTAATAAAATATAAAACGATAAAAGTGGACTGTATAAAACGGTTTATTATAAGGAACAGATTAAATTATACTTATGCGATTCTGCAAATCCGCGCGGTCCGTACGACTACATATCTATTAATTTAGGCTAATTGAAATTGAATTTATTAAATCGTTAACATATTGACGGCCGTAAAGTAAATTTGCGTAACACACGCGCGGAACAGGTTCATGCCTCTTGTAGCTCCGTGAGCTGACTGATAGATTGGAGAGGGGCGCGGACCGACCTTAGCTCGTCGGGCGATAACGCGATATGCAGCCGACGTCACAGGCGAATCATGGTTTGAACACATTTTAGGTGTGAACAATCTTTTATTGTAATTATATATTATATCTTTGTTTATTTTGTAATTTATATAAGTCTATGTAAGTGGTGTGTTGGGGGTTATGCGACTCACGAGTGCGGCTCCTAAATCTATAATAGTGAAAGGACTCCAACTCAATTTGCGACGTGCCTTCAGTGGCAGATGAACTCCTCGAGTGTCGACGGTTGTATGCTTTATCCTCGTACCGGAAAACCACATTTAAATTAATGAATTTCCACCAGTTATACGCAACATGTTTAGGAGTATTTACAATAGTATTTATGGAAATGTGTACCTTACAGACCGAAGCTTCTTAGATAAACTTCTAATGTTAATGTTATCAAAAGTCAGATTTCGTAATGACTTTTTCTTACGCTTTCCAACCTTGACTTAGACGTCAGGCATTTCAATAAAATTGGACTGCGCCGTTACTATTATCACTTCACTAACTTGACATTTCTCTATGTAATATTAGTTTATATGATAGTCCTATTCCTTCTCATTTTCTTATGTAGGTGGAAGGATATTCTCTGTTCCTTGAGATCTATCGGTAAAACCCCAGTCAAAACCTACAATTTTTTGTCCCGTACTGTGCGATGTTTCTTAGCGGCATCTGTCTCTCCATTTTCCAACAATCGCGGCATACGTAGACAGACTCATTCTGCAAACCCTGTTGGTCTTCTTCACCACATAACAGCATCGACTGCACTAATCCTTTCTGTAGGGCCGTAAAACCCAAGTTACTTTAGCCGTCCACCATATATTGTAAATTACATCAGTTGCCTTAGTCATCTGAATCACATACGAATTAGTTTGATCAAAACTTGGTACAGACAATTACCCACATACTCTATGTTTGCTCCTCTTGATATAGTATTCTGAGACAATCCTCCTTTAAGATAATATTGTTATTTTCTGCGCTTACTCGTAAATCTATTTTCTTTGCTAATCGCTTAGTATTACTTATTAGACGTGCTGAACTCTCTCTCTAGTTCATTCCTGTAGTTTGTCACTAGTCCAACATCAGTTTACTTACACGTTTGGACTCCTAAAACGGCAAACAGTAGTGTTTACAGAGCATTACAATGCGTTACGGAACCCAATCCTGAACAGCTTCTCATTCCCAACTCCTATTAATTAGACGTTCTGAACTCTCTCTCTAGTTCACTCCTGTAGTTTTTTACTAGTCCAACATTAGTTTACTTACACGTTTGGACTCCTAAAACGTCAAACAGTAGTGTCTACAGAGCATTACAATGCGTTACGGAACCCAATCCTGAACAACTTCTCATTCCCAACTCCTATTAATTTCAATACTGCATAATTACCTCTAAAATAGTTTTTAATGTAACCTTACTTCTTACACGTTATCCTAATTATCTGTAGACAGAGAGAAATTTGTGGGCACCAACAGTTGTAGTAAAGTACTTGTTACGTCTCCCGGAGAATGCGTTTTCTCGGGGTTCTCACTTTGTCGAACATCTCCATTATCGCATCAGTAGTTAACGTTCCTTATATTGAAACTGTAGTATTCTTTGTAAAAGAGTCTACGTCCTTCCAATGTTTCAAGATCCACCTGGTCCATACTTCTCAAAACCCTTATCACCATTGGCAACTGAGTCATCGGTTTCAAAGAATTTGGTCCCTGAGTGTCTTTACGTACTTGTATACGACCGACTCAACATTTCATCTTCCAACAAAGCTCTTTTCATAATTCTTGTTAGCATTCTGCCTTCGATTAAAGTTTTAACTTTTTTGAAGACTCAGGTTAATAAAATTTAGTCCTTACTTCTGCTCAAGTAAATCAGTCTTCCAGATTAGGAATACAGATGTCATTATTTGACTATGCAAAATTTGTTTCATTAACAATACCCCATTAGTACAGTTTTATCTGTTAATCTGAACTATTATCAATTTAATTTGAAATTTATAATTACAAATTTTAAAATAAAAAATAGCATTTGTAAATTGTATACAGATCTCTAGATAATATTTGTTGCTCAACACTCAAAAAAGTAAATTTAACAAAATAAAATTATACATAAAATTTAAATAAGAATAATTATATATATTTTACAATTATATGTGGCTTTACGTATCACAATTTTAAATATATAAAAATGTATTTAAAATATTAAATAAATTATTATTTATTTTTTTTATATCTTATTCTTTGAAAACCACTTTTGATCATCGTAGCAACTCGTATTTTATTTTGAGATGTGTTCATCTTGATACTTTTTGTTACCGAAACGTTTGAGTATACTTAACGTTTTCATTTTTACAATTCTTATCTTTGCTTTTTTCTGAGCGACGGAGCACACCGATATTCATTCACTCGGATTTGTTTTCGAGAAAGCATGGAGAAAGTTCGCGTAGAGTATTAATCTGTTTTGTGCATGTAACATTATTTAGTCATTCAAAACGTAATAAAGAAACAGTGCACTCTTATAATTGTCCTTGAAAACGGCTTAAAAAAAAAACTTGGTTGTTAGTAAACAACCTAACTTTGTTCCAAATAAATAAGTAAATGGCAACTGCGGAATAGGTGAACAAATAGAATGCCAGATGAACACAATAAACAACAGTAAGGCAAATTGAGGAATAAAAGGCGACTAATAGCGGATTTACATTTAATTCTGATGTAACTTAGAAGTAAGTCGCTGACTTCTTGGTATCTTAAAATTAATTTAAAAACTTTTTCTTTGCAAGTTGTTATAATCTTCTGAAGATGTACTGCGCTCACTGTGCTCAGTCAGTCGTTATTCCTTATTTAAACTGTATTTCTACTTGAGTATTTAGGTTTCAATTGTTACCAAAAATCACTTAAAATAAAAGCACTTTCCCAAATATTTTACACCTGTTACTTTTATCTCATTGTATTTAGGTACACTAAAATTTATTTTTATAATAATGTATTTACTTTTAAATAAATAGTTACTTTATAATATTTAGATTAATTTCATTAGAGCAAATCGGTTGTTGAGATTATGATTTTTGTTGTCATTAGTTTAGAATAAAAAATAAAGCTTCAACAGTACTTTTCAGGCTTTAGTAAATTTTGATCTCGTTTAATTATCGTGTATCATTAATAGTTATAAAGAATGAAACAATTCTCTAGACATGTATTCAGTTATTAACATAAGGTTTTTAAGTTCAACACAAAAAATATACTTGAAGTAATAATTATTATTTCACTACACTTTTCTTTCTTATAATTCCACTCCTTATAGAAGGTTGCAGATTATTGTAGTAATTCGCACTTTGCATTTGCAGCTGTAAATATTTTACAGCTGTAACTACAGTTTACAGTCTGTTATTTATTTTAAACTCCATGATTAATTAATCGCTCAGTGCATGTTGTCGCATATGGGTTTCCTCTCAAAGTGTGGCATAAGGTCTCTAGGTTTTTAAATGTTTGCCATTATAACCTCCCTTTTCTGTTTCCTGTTCTGTATTGAGAACTCATTTCAAGACTGGTTATAATTTTCTAATAACACGACCACTGCAATTTTCACAAACTTTTAATTATTATACCACTAGTACTGTAAATGTAAAGAAAGGTTACAGATAGTTTACGAGGCTCTAGGTAGCTTACGTTTTTTTGGCACCAGGAGTTGTTAAACGTTAAATTAACTGCTACGTTCTTTGTGTAGATACTAAAAACTGATGAATCCGACACACACACGCATCAGTGATAAAACGCTCATAGCAAAGTATAAAAAAGCAAACCAGTATAACATCTTTATTGAATTATTATTTAAGTTATGTTTAAGATTATATTAAAAACATAATTATTTATTTGTCCTCCTATTTTCTTAATTTATGTAATGATATTTGTGTTAAGAATAAACATTCAAATAAATTAAATATTTGAATTTATTTTTATTTTTAAGTAGTCTTGCACCAACGTTTTCTCAAATAACATATATTCCATCTTTTTTTTTACATATTCCTTCCAGAAACTGGTGACCACTTGTGTTTTTAATCCGTCAAGTTATTCTTTTTACAGCCCGCACTATTAAAAATCCTTGAATCGCTTAATTCAGCATCTGCTTTACCCTCTAAAATTTCTATCACGTTTCCCTCTGTTATTTCTTCCATCATATTCTCTTCTAATGCCTTTCCTATATTCTGCCACATTACGTACTCAAGGCAGCGAGAATTCATTCTGTGAAGACATTCTACAATATTACGTAATTAAGCCGTTCTACCTTAAGAAGTTTCCTACATTCTTCCTAGATAAAATTTATTAGTGCATGACATTTGCTTAAATGTAGCAGTTCTTTCATTCTATTAAAAGAATGGGTGCCAAACGTTTCGCTGATTCTGTAATGATGCGTCTTCATTGTGTTAACTAAACTAAGAGAAACAGTGATATTATTTTTATGTTTAAAGCAATTTTATTGATTTTTATATGATGTTTGTTGACACCAACGAACCTTATACGTTGGACCGGATAGAGCCACTAGATTCAAATTTAGGAAAACATGCAATAGATTTGAATGTCGTTTTACTGATTACAAAACAGGAGAAAATGATAAGGATTACCAAATTACCTTTGTAATACATAGAAAATCAACTAAAAATTATAAAATTGCTATAATCGAGGCCAACACGAACGGAAAAAATCACTAAAGAGGAAACAGAAAAGATTAAAAGAAAAATAGTCGCATATATCTTAATAGAAGTGTGAATATTTTGAAATCAAAATTTTTAAATTCCGATATGCATCCTCACTTGGGGAAACTGTGAGATACTTCTTAAGAGTAACGGTTAATGATTCTTAGAGCAACAGTGAGATGATTCTTGTGTTATGAGATAGTTCACTTATTTTAACAGAGATATTTTACAACTATATGGTGTTTAAAAATTAAATTAAATTGTAGAATCCACAATATAACCACAGCACTTGTAATAATGTTCAGGGGCTTGTAATTTATTATATAAACATTTATTTTACGCAAAATTAATTAGATAAAATTATGTAATTGGAATTAACAACACAGAATTCTATAACAAATAAGACAATAAAGTCTACGTATAACATAAACAGGCTTAATAAATTTGAGTATTTATGAAGAATAACAAATAAAAGATTAAAGAACACGTTCTGTAGAGAAACAAAATTAAATTCTACCATATATTGGCTATACACTTACTTTGTATGGCCGTTAAACCTGGGCCATCACAGAACAACACAATACCAAAAATGAGGTTTTGGAGAGTGACAGGTCGCAAAAGAATATAAAAATAAAAAGTCTAGACATAAAAAGAGAACCATAGTTAACAAAATTTAAGCAATTAAACATTACGAAGACAGATGAAATATCCACAGAGGAAGTATCCAAGAAATAAACAAGAAAAGTTAGTATTACAATACAAACACCCTGAGGTACGGGTATGGTGCGTATAATTTTCACTTATGTGTGTAAACACTTATTATGGAACAGGCGTTTCCCTTAATCCCTGGAGGAAGAAAAAGGAGAACGAGGAGTAAACAGATACTAAGTATGATTTGTTAATGCAATGTGTTAAGCGGAAGGGAGGAAGCGCTAGTATTGTAACATATTGCAAAGACTGTTTCAGGCAAGGAGCGCCCCTTTAGTGTACACGTTTTTTTTATGTGAACTCTCTCTCTAGAGCAGACAAAACTTTCAAGGTAACTATGTGTAACATAAAATTATTGTATAGAATATAATTGGATATAATTAGGTATATAGGCTATAACATTTAATATATATTGTTACAATAAATAATTTTTGTCCCTTCGTGATAATAACTACGACTGTGGAACTCACCTTTTTTCCGCCGTTCTTTTCAAAAATTCTGATTCTTCTTATTCCACTCTTCTTTTAATAACTCCCGATGTTCATTCAATTTTTCCATGGTTTTCTGGTTATTTTCTTTTAATTCCTCTTTTAATGTTCTATTATTTTCGTGTATTTTCTCCTCCATCTTCCTACTGTTCTCCTTGAATTCTTCCTTTAACTGTTGATTGTCACTTCTTAATTCTTCCTTCAATTTTTCTAAGTTCTTATTATTATTCTCATTTCATTCTTCCTTCAATATTTCTAAGTTCTTATTATTATTCTCATTTAATTCTTCCATTTTCTTACTGTTCTCATCCATGTTTTTATTGTTCTCATCCATTTTCTTATTCAAATCTTCATGACTCTCTTTTAAGTATTCCATAATGCTCTTCATGTCAACACTCTCTGTGACTCTGTTCGGTTCTGGTTTGTCTCCTTGGGCCTCCCTTATTATTGCTTCCACTTCCTCAACTGGTGTTGCTTCCTTGTCTTCCATGTTTAATTCACTTTCTTTCTCGGTCTCTGCCGCCCGTTTGCGTGAAATTTCTCTTTTCTTCATTTTCGCCTATTTTCTGTAGCCGCTATTAGAAATTAGTTAGTCCAATAATGTATTTTCTTCTACTAATTAATGCCCTACTACGTTGGTGCGCCAATTTTGTAACAAGATAATAAATTCGGGTTATTTATGCCACACGTTGTTGGCGTCAATTTTGTTCCAATTTTAATTCTCCCGTATCAATCTTAAGCCCCAATGTTGGGTTCGCCAAATTTGTTACAATCAAATAATATGTCCCTGCCTGATAACAACTACGACTGTGGAACTCACCTTTTTTTCGCCGTTCGTTTCAAAAATTCTGCGTTGCCAACTTCTTTTCGTAACTCGAAGAAAGTTATATTTATTATATCAAAAGCAAACTCTGTTTTAAGAACTGTCAGGAACCAAACATACAGTATTACGGATAACAATAGTTTAACTATCCATTTTTTAAACCCTTTAGTTACCCAATAACGTTCCCGATTATTTACGTCAAATTGCCTGTCTTTCTTTATTTATTGCCGGTTGGCTATTCTGTTTAGTAACCAGTAATGGTCGATTTCGTTAAATCTCAAGGCGTGGAAATGTTGTTTTAGCTACAGAAAAACGTATTTAAACACACAAATAAAAGTACAAGCTTTACAACAAATATCAAAATATTATATATTTGATAAAATATGGACGACTAAGGTCACAAACTACGTTCGACAAAACTAGTGTTTATAGGTTAATTTGTTTAGTATAGTTTTGAATTAATTTACAATTTTTTGTACAAGAAAATAACTAGAGTAGTAGTTTTGGTATTAGTTTTAATTGTTCATGATCAAAATAAGTCCACAATTTTAATTAGTGAGTGTGAAATCAGTGTTATTAGTGTAATTCACTTTGCTGTCTTCGTTACGTGATAACTCAAAAATAGGTTATACTTAACAACTGTTTCTTCATCTCAGGTCCAGTTACCATGTCTTGGGTATATTTAGTTTTCTTTTTTGTGATTTATCCACTTCAGTAATCCACTTGGAAATGTTTTTGGCTTATTATTAATAATCTATGATGCTATATCCAGATTGTTTATTAGTTAGTTCGTTTCTGTTATTTTTTTCTTATAATCTCAAGCTCTGTAATTTCTTCAATCTTTTCTCATCAATGGTTACTAAAGAACTCCCAAATTATTTTTTATTATTTTTTTATTTCAAGCTCCATACTTTCTTCAACCTTTTCTCATCAAATCGTTATTAAATAACCCCCAAATTAATTTCATTAATTTGTTGTTGCTACGGTTAAAATACCAAATTTGATTGGTGAAAATTATGAGATATTGTCATTGAAATACATTGTCATTCTGTACAAAATTGGTCAAATATCTTTAAATAGGTCTAATTCCCTTATACTAACTGTGAATCTAAATCTAATAACATCATTGTCTTGCTTTTAACTTGTACATCAATTTGGAACCAAACAAGGTTACTTTTAGTTCATAAATAATGATTTTACATTTTTACCACCTAATTTCCTTAATAATTAATGTTATACTACTTATTTCGAATACATTTTTGTTGTGCAGGCTAATATCATTAAACCTATTCATATTACATTAATTATTTTAATAAACATTGCTGTTATACTTTAAAATTTACAATTTTCTAGTTTTTATATATAGGCCTAGCAGCTAACATGTCTGAAATTCTATGCCTACACTTATTCTAACAAATGATCTTTATGTTGTTATTTTAACACCTTCTACATAAATAAATTAACATAATTATTTAAAATACAACATTTGTTGGTTTCTAAACCTTACAAAACAATATAATCTTTTACTTATAGACAAAATACATAATTTCTTTAGTCTAACTTTAATACAACAGATTATGTATTGTCTGTTAGTCTTAACCCTTTACACATAACTTTATGAACATAAATAATTAAATATTACAACATATCTTATTATGGTTTCAAACCATAATAATAAACATAGTACTTGTAAATGACCTATGATTACTTTAAAATCATCACATACTAATGCAATTTAACATTTTACATTTATCAGCATTCTCCCCTTGACCTACTGATAATAAACATGTTATTTTATTTATTTTTCACTTTATCACTTCTTATTTTACTATTATTATTATTATTATTATTATTATTATTATTATTATTATTATTATTATTATTATTATTATTATATTGGTTCATTTACCCTTTCTATCATTTCATTACATCTTTATTTACTACTTATTATATAATTCCATGCTCTTTAGTTTGTACTTTTATATTGTCATTACAAATTATAATTTACTGGGAATATAGTATCTGATCTGGAATATTCTTTCATAGTTCATTTTATTTTGTTTTTATCTTTCTCCACCACCTTACCTAAACATTTGGATATAGTCAGTCATAGTCTGTCAAATATAGTCTGTCATATTTAGTATAGTCTGTCAAATATAGTCTTTAGTGTTATGCTATCATTCTTTTATTTATTACTTGTTTTTTTTCTTTATTGTACAGCTTCTCATTCATTTATTCTTGCAAATCTTACATGGTTTTATGTCATACCATTTGTCACGTTACATAATGAATGTGTGCATACACATATTTACACACACTAGCGCGCGCACGCATTTCTCCAACAACATAAAATTGTGCAAGTACAATGTACACATGAATACGTAAATTTATGTACCTAAGGTCTTAAAACTAGAAAGCGTTAAACTTTTAACATAGCATATAATATGTGTCTTAAATGTTTAGTTTTAGCAAATACAATTAGAAGAGTTATGAATATCTCAGACTGTCACGGCCGGTGTCAATTCTGTTGTTATAGTTGCTCATTACCAGGCTATTAAGCCGTGGTCTAATACTGTTTTCAACAACAGACGTTTTGGCCCCACCGTTGGAAGCCATCTTTAGTGTTCAACGATTAAAATTAAGTAATTCGCAAGATGTGCGCCAGTTCCCAGAGTACTGTGCTGAAGATTGTTGCTTCACAGTTCTCTACCAAACTACTGTGGGAATTGGCACACACCTTGCCAGCTGGTTACTTAAAATCGTTGAACACTGAAGATGGCTTCCAATGGTAGATTCAAAGCGTATGTTGTTGAAAACAGTATTAGACCCGCCCTAATAGCCTAGCAATGAACAACAATATTAACAGATAAGAGTTATAGTTTAATATTTGAAAATAATTTAGAGGCTTGAAGGTGATTTTCCGTAGCCACTTAACATTACGTTGAAGCAACGTGTTACAGTCTGTTCCAGAATACTACTGCCACTAGCACAAAATTACTAATTTGATATTACTGTTTTTGGTAGTAATTGTAATAATTATCTAAGTCTTATTTGTAACACATGTTTTACTATTAGAACTTTGACATAGCATCTTACGCTACACGTATCGTCGTGTCGTTTGTTAATCAGCTGTTTACATAAATTAACCTGGTTGAAGGGCATAAAGGAGAGGCTGGGTGGAGTACTCACTACTATTCAGCAGTGTTGAATTTGAATACTAAAGCTGAAGGTATATTTCAGTAGAAAAAGGGTTTAACGTGGAGTTGCACAAAGAACGATTTAAACTAACACACAGCCCTTTACTCGATTTCGCTTTGGATTTTCAGGTTTAAAGCTGTGTTTCAGTTAAATTTTTTTCCAACCAACATTTTCAGCTGCATCTGCAATAGTTTTTTCTCTCACTTTTCCACTGATAATGGGAATTTGCGATCGATCAGTGGAAACCTGAGTTTAGAGCTACAATCACGAGTTTATGCCTCGTGGCTTTGTCCAAAACTACTTTTAGTATCAATGTAATTCGCACACACATTTTATTTATTTCTACATTCATCCTCTTTTGCTAATTTTATTAATCATCTGCTTTGAGAGTACCGCGTGTACAAAAGGTACATACAACAATAGACCACGATTGTAATACACAGAAATCTAGAAGAAAAACAGAGCGAAAATTAAACTTCAAAATTTTAAATTCAAACAAATTTGTCTTTTCGAAGCAATGTACAATTATAGTTAATAAATTAGTGACATAAAAGTTAAAATTGTAATACAGTCTGCTTACTATAAAGACAGCGTTTTGTGAGGTTTGAAGAAAATTTATAAAAGAAAACAAAAGATTATTGTTACATATGCGAGAGTTAAGGTAAATAGTCAACTGGGACCTATTGGTAACAATAGCTGGACTTTAAAATTGCTAGGTAGCAGAATCTCTAAAGACTTTGGTAGTACTGGCAGGTTGTAGCACTCATCTGTTTAGCCTCTAAATATCTATGAAAATTTAATGGATTACTTCGTACAGTAAGCGACCTGCTGCTTTCTAAGGATGATGTCATTAGAGATCTACCCACTAGGTTTCATATCATAAATTTTAATCTTCTTCTAGATAACAAACTCGGGATAGTTTCAAACAGTTAAGACAAAAAGGCAAACACAAAGCAGCTAAAACTTTATATTGCCAAGTAAGATTTTGATAGTCACTAAATTATTTGTCTGTTTATTCACACATGCTTTTATACTTATATTCGACGAAAAACTGGATGTTGAACAACAATAATATTAAGGTCTTACAAATTCTTCTTTAAATGCATTCGGTTATGAGTAAAAAAGGGGGCAAAGTAACCACTGCACAAAGAGAGAGTTTATTAAAAACTAAAAAGAATCAGCAGCAGCTGTCCTGTCCTGTCGCTTATGATGTTGCTGACATCGGAGTTACTGTAATTAGCACGTTCCCTGCTCGTCTGATGAAATGCTTACCTGTATACAATCAAAGGCATTACATTTCAAATAACTAGTACTACCGTGATATGTGATAAATATTATTTGATACACACATCCTAAAGGATACCCTTTTAAAAAACAACTGCCATAGTAAATGCACTTTGAAGTCTCTGAATACAGACAAAATACAGATACCACTTATGGTCACCAGCGTCTTGTAACCATAAAGCCCAAAACAAAAAAGATGTAGTAAAGATAAGATTCTCTCTTTCCTATATTAAGGTAGTGACATTTTTTAGTTAAATTTGCAATATAATCGCGCATAACTAAATTTTCTCAATTTATTAAAAATATAATTTTGAAATCTGAGTGTCTTTCAGCAGACAATTTACAAAGTCGCTTTAAATATTGTTACCAGTTTGTTTAATTATTTCTTACATTTGCAAATATTTGTTCATAACACGAGCGAACTGTTGGAGAAACATTCGCAGGCCTCAGCAAGCTCAGACTAATTACTTTTAGATTAGATCGTTAGGTCTGAGATGAACTTGCAAACGAGGCGCAATGAGTTTGGAATTTATTTAGTATTATTACAGAGGTACTGCTTCTACTAGCTACTTCCTTTTTTTTTTATATTTATGGCTTGAAAGTTTAGAACGAAAAGTTAAGATCAGGCAGAAACGCAGTGACAAGTTAGTAACAAATCGGCGACGCAGAAAACGTTATGACTAAGCTAATTATTAGATGACGATGCATAATTAGATTAGAATATAACGTTCATGAAACATGTACAAGTATCGGAACAAATTTCTGTGCGTCCCTGGTGATCTTGACTACGATCTTGAAAATGCAGAAGACAGCGAGAACCAGGTAGATAGGATGTGGTTTCATGCAAATTGTTTTGCCACTTTACTTGCGGATTCGGCAAAATTTTTGACGTTGATGTTATATACTGTTAGTCCAAACTGTCGATACAAATATTTTATTGAAAAAAAAAACTTGCTGAACTAAGCGTCAACTGAACAGATATTGTCCCTTATATCTATTCGTTGCTAAGGTCTACTGAAGGTAAACAAAAATATAAATTACCGTCATTTGTACAACCCATTATAAATATTATGTAAGATCAAAGCAACCTAAATAAATTGATTAGTTATCAAATATAGTATGCACAATGTGCTCTATCAATAATATTAAAAACATTCTGTAATAATGAACTATCAGTGCCTCTTATTATCGCAGATATTTAACAAAAAAACACTTTATATGATATTGAATAACCAACGTAAAAGAAGCTACTGTAAACTCTTTGACTGCCAAAACTACCAGTGTCTAGCAGTTGCTGGTTACGTCTTTTATTCTAATTTACCGTACGGTAGGCTAAGGGTTATTATTTTTCCACCAATCCATAATTCCGTTTGACTTTTCCTTATTTTTCTATATCTTTAAAAATATCGTCCATTATATACATTGGTTGCTCACTGACTCCAAATACAACTTGCATTACAATTGTACTGTAGATTTTGGTCACCCGCAATTACTGAGCTATTGGAAAATTTGTGTTACCCTAAATATTCTAAATAGTATATACTGTATTCTAAAGTTTATTCTAAAAACAATGAAAGTTAAATTATTGCGTTTTTTTCTACTAACATTTTTTGCTCGTTAATTAATAAAATAATATAACAAATACTAAAAAATTTGTCCTTGCATCTGCTAATTTCATTAATTTTGTTACATTAATTTTTGCTATAAAATACTAAATGGGTAAAAATATAAAATATATAAGGTAGTCTTTTTGTTATATGTAGTAAAGTTTAAACTGTAACTAACGCCAGTTTTGTATATTTTCAGAATAATGCAAAATTATAACCGAAAAACTACACGACGAAAACGCTTACAAGCGGTAAGTAGAACTACCATTTTTGTCTCAGTTGAAACGTAGATCCATTTCAAGCTCTCATTTTACGTAACGCATATTCTATTTTTAATAATATATTTCTTTTCTCTCTGTACAGGGAATGCCGGCGCAGTCCTGTGGGACGTTTTGCCCAACATTCTGTAACGAAATGGAGCTTGAACTGGTAAACTATTTAAAAGAAATTGGTAAACGATTTTACGGTTTAACTTTTCGAGAAATTCAGACCCTACCATATGAGTATACCGAAATCAATAAACTAAATGAGCGGGACGGGATTGGGTTCATGGGTTTCTTTCTCGACAACCATCTCTGAGCCTAAGGAAACCCGAGGGAACAAGCTTGCCAAGAGTTACTGGCTTCGATAAACCACAAATGGATTTGTTTTTTTCAAAATCTTAAAGAAGCTGACGACAAATACGGTTTTATTTCAAAACCAAATAGAGTTTACAATATGGACGAAAGTGGGATCAGTACCTAATCGGCTGCCAAAAGTTATATCAGCTAAAGGGGTTAAATGCGTCAACAAGGCAGTATCATGTGAACGAGAACAGACTATCACCGTGATGTGTTGCATGTCAGCGGCAGGTCATTTTCTTCCACCTGCCCTGATATTGCATCCCAAAAGAATGAAACATAAAATCCAGGACGGAGCCTCTTCACCAAGTTGGTTTCTACTATCTGACTCCGGTTATGTGAACACCTATCTGTTTCTGATTTGGTTAAAAAATTTCTTTTCTTCTAAGCTTACAAAACCAACCCAAGACGATCCACTTTTATTAATTCTAGATAACTACAGTTTCCACATCTCTGTCCCTTCCATTCAGTTTTACCGTAATAATAATATTCACCTTCTATATCTTCTCCCACACACTTTGCATAAAGCGCAGCCCTTAGACAAAACATTTTTTGGCCCATTAAAATCCTACTATGCAAGCGAATGTAGCAAATGGATGTCTAATCATCCCGGCTGTTATAACTCACAATCTCAGGTTTATAACACAAGCACACAAACACAGCACATTTATTTCGTCTTGCTTACGAAAAGGCAGCTACAGTTGGAATTGCAACTAAAGGATTCGAGTCATGTGGAATAATTCCATTTAATCAAGATATTTTCTCTGAGGCCGATTTTCTTCCTTCGCTGGTTACAGACCAACCTCAACCACTGCCAGGCAAACCTTGTTCAAGCAAAATAACTTAATCAGAAAACTTTAATTTACTTTCACAACAAGCTATGTCCTCTGGTCCAATTAAAATTTATGATACGTCTGCAACGTCCTTTCAACATAGAGACAGTACTTGTTTTACGACAGCGCCGACACAAGTGAATACGCCACCAGAGAAAATAAAGTCATATCCCAAGACAACTCACGTTCAGCAACGTCGAAAAAATTCTAAGAGGTCTAAAATTCTAACGTCTTCACCTTATGTAAAGAAACTGAATATGCATAAAACAACCGAAACGGCAAGCAGCGGCTCTAAAATTGTTAAAATAAAAGGAACAGGAGTAAAAGAAGTCTAAATTTTAAAGAAAGACTAGGAATATCACGTTCCGGGAAAGTTGATTATTATTGAGGAGGTTGTGGGCACCTTTAAGAACCCCCCCCCCTACAGTCGACTGGATTATGTGTCATCAGTGTAGTATGTGGTAGGAAGATCCGTGCACGAATTACAATGGATTGGGCCGTTGTTTGTGTGTGATAAGTGTCAGTAGGACTCTTACCCTACACAGACCGGACTCTTGCCCTAAGGTTGGGGCAACTTTCCTATTTTACATGTTCTTGTTTTTAATGTTTTTTACCAATTAATCAAATTTGTTGTTTACTCATTACATTTGTTAGTATATAGTGTAATTTTCAGTAAACTTTATTTTTGTACAGTAGCTGAGAATTTGTTATTGTATTTCAAGTGCGGACTCTTGCCCCTCATTCCCTTATTCCCTTAAATAGTAAATCAGCAACCAACAAAAAATTACAAAAATTTGAATTTCCACTATTAAGATAATCAGATTTAGTGACAGCTAATATTCATTTTACCAACATTACGACAAGAAATATTGTAGTCCAGCTTGGCGCCTTGTGATGTATACACTACAACACGTTTCTGCTCTATACTTCTTCTCTGGTCGATTAACTGTATTTTAATACGAACGATTTTAATACAATTTAGAGATCCGTAATTCATGAAAATCATTTTACCGTATTTAGAAAGGCAAATGATTATGCTGTATTGTTCTAAGCAATCTCTAATTTCCAACTTTCGTTCTACTGCCAGTAAAGTCCTTGACGAAAAGAAGGAAACAAGGAGAAGAATAGCAGCCGGAAACAAAGCATACATTGCCTCGAATAAAATCTTGAAACGTAGGTTAGCAGGACAGTGAACAAAGTTGAGGTTGTTTAAGGATGCTTTTTATCATCACAAAGATGAAAGACGTGTTAGAATTATAATATGTCATAATGATGCAGCGGTAAAAGAAAACACGGGATTTAAATTCTTAAAGCATATTTAGGTTAAAACCCTTATAAACAAAATTTTAAATCATTCTGCAGAAAAAATGAAATTGTCTTTACTTTGTTTTAAGCAGAATATAACACTTGCTCACCATCCACAAAACTTTTCAAATGAAAATAATAGCCTTAGCAAATACAACATTAGTGAGCATGTGTTTTAGTAGAGAAGCGTAACCAGGACCGACGCCACGGCTTAATGTATATCGTCATTAACTTTGCGTAAAGCGGATTGAATGCGTGTTTCTCCTACAGCAGAAGTGATTTATCAGCAAGCAAAACAGGTTTGAGTGTGTGTGATAAATACATAGGTAACCAGAGAACTAGAAGGGGGAGGCAGAAAGTTTTCAGTTTGGCAGAGAGTGATATTAATGAAGCAAAGACTTACTGTATTGTGACTCACAGCGTTTCAGTTCGCTAACACTGAAAATACGCATAACCTAATAATACGGTTTAAAATCTTAAAGGCTTTACATATAATTATAGTATTTAGTTACTTTACCTTTCAAAATATAAATTCACCATTTATGGCTAAAGTAATACACAGAGTAACAAGTGGGTAAACATATAACAGTTACGTACATATACAAACATAAGCACGTCAATGTACATTGTACAATCTTTCAAAAATACTATGCCTATTGATGTATTACAATGTATTGTGAATTCTTTAGAGCTTCTGTTTTCACAAGTACGGACCGCATCATTCTATTCTAAATTTTTTCTCTTAAGGTTTCCGCTTATGCCATCTCTCCTGTATTTCTAGGCCGATTATTTTTGACAATGGTCTTTATTTTCAGCTTTCTTTAATCTGTAATCGTAGTGATAGAACAATTTTACCTGCCTCTATTTAATTATTCTCCTTGATCCATATATACCTACATTACACTTTAATTGGAGTAATTAGTAATTCGGTGTCTCCTCGTTATCCCCTCGATATTCAATAGACATTTCATCTCACCATATGTAATCTATGTTTAAACCAAGCGTTTAGCAACCTTATTAGGGCCTTTGAGATTTGTACATTGTTACCTTGTAAACTACTAAACTTTAAACTTGTAAACACACTATTGCCCAGAGCTGTTTTTTTCTGCCCCTAAAATTGTCTGTTCTTTTTATATGTTTGTTACTTTTGTCGGAGCCTCCAGGTGGTCCAGTGGCTAGCGCGGGCGATTGATGCGCAGGTGGTTCAATTCCCGGCGGAGGCTTCGTACGGCGTGCATTCAGCGTCGTGAGGCAGTACTGAGTAGGCGCTGATATAACAGCGCCGCCTCCTGGCTGTAAATACCGCAACTAGCGGCTGGTGGCGCGTAGTACTAGCCATGCACCGTCACACTAACACAAAAAGCCGCGCGGTACGCCTTGGTCCTTAACGGACTGTTGAGCGGAGGTTTTTTTTTTGTTACTTTTGTCGGGTCTACTTAAGTGTTAAATGAAGATTGCAAATAATGTGTAAACTCCAAAACGTTCATACAGTACAGCATGTCATTACTTTCGAAATGACATTACGTCCACTTTATGACTTCTAATGTCATTTCATGGATGGGATATAAACTTAAGAAAAACTTGCATGCGGTTCGGTACCTACGTCATAATTTCGATGACACCTGTTCAATATCTCTGTTTACAAATCGCGCTAGAATATTACGTCACCTCCGCTTAGTATAAATATTAAAAAGACATATTGTTTTCCTAGCAACACTGCAATACAAACATCTGACAATACCAAATTTAACAATACAGTTCCATAAATGCAGTACTCTTATACGGACAGTTTGTAATAATAACGAAACAAACACTTCTTTTTACTTTAACTTTTTCGCATAATGGTTAGTTATTCTTTCCTGCCTGCATTTTTTGTTTCGTAAATCCATCTTATAAATTACTGCGTTTAAACTATGTAGCCTATATAATCTTCAGAATAGGCAGCCTTTGAAGTTTGTTTTCTTACCCCCTTTAATATATTTTTTGGTAGTTTGCTTTTCATCAATAAATAAACAACATTCATAATCATTGAATATGACGCAGCAATTACCATACTATTAAAGTTAAAGAACTCATTTCTCTGCTATTGTGGTTGTAACCAATCATGAATACAACAATTCCGTAGCAAATCCTATTTTTTCCATTGCAGTCAGTCATTTCAACATTACACATCCGGTTTACTTTAAAAGTAATACAAATTTTTCTCGAGAGATTCAGCAAATGGTAAATGATTCTTGCTGGTTTGCTTCCTTTCATCGCAGAATGACAATAGGCCTATGCATGACTCGGGGAAGAGGATTTTTCTTTCTGAAACGTTCTGTCTGCATTACCGTGGAAATATATGAATATTTCAAACGATTTATATAACCAGAATATGTTTCACATAGAGAGATTATTTTCTGATCAACACAGTAACGCAACACAGCCTCAGCACAAAAATAGATCCTAACATTGGCGATTTTTCAAATATATTGTAACGTGATGTTTCCCTCTACATAAAGAATATACCCTAACCTAAATAATTATCTTATCATAATAATGAAGAACAGAATAATAATTCAGTAAGGAACCTGTATAATGTAAAATATGTGTTAAATAGTAAATTTAAGGTAAATGTAAAATAAAAAGTTAAGACCAAAATACCAAATATGATTATCTGGAACTTAATAATAAATAACTCAAGTAAACTGCATATGTAATGAAAAAAATAGTTGAAAGCCTATACAGCAGAACTTAAATGGTTTACCAATCAGGAAAATTTATAAACTAGATAAAATTTGATGTAAAAGAATTATAAAGTCAGAGTATAATCATATCTGAGTGTGAATCAAGTCATTAAACAATTCAGAGAATTATGAGTGTAAAATAAGTTAATAATAACAGTTTTAATTGTATATAAAAGTCTAATGATGTAAGTTAGGTTATGCACCATATGTCTATGTTAAAGCAAGACAAAGAAATAAAGAAGAAAGTAAGAGAGATAGGTTCAAGATTAAAAGTATGAACAACAAACAGAATAATAAATAAGACAATTATAATTAACTCTTGATGTTTAGAAACTAAGTAATAATGTAAATAGTAAGAAACTGATGAGGCCAAAGACTACATGTACTGGGTAGGAAAAATGATAACAATTTATGTAAATAAAACCTGTTAAATGGTATAGTATAGATTATAAAATAATGTATGTGAGTGGAGTAAGAAGGTAATAATGAGAAATGTTAAGAATTTTCCAAGCATAATGTAAATAATAAGTTGTCAGCTTTGACAAACACTTCATACAGTTAATGTGGAAGTTTATAATGGACAGTACAAGGAAAAAAGCTTGTAGTGAAGTATAAAATATATTCCAAAAGTTCAAGTAGATTATAAGCGATAATTAAGAGTTGTTACTTTGTAGTAGAATTAAGTAATTCTAGTTTGAGAAAGGAATTAAGTTCCCAATGAACATGGACATGATGAGGCCTAGATGGCAATACTAGGTTTTTATAATAAATTGATGTTTATAATTATTATTACTATTGTTAAACCATATAATGTTAAAGTAAAACCAATTCTACAACTAAGAATTAAGTGATGGAACAAAAAATTAATATTTTATAGAGAATACTAGACTAAATCAATCTGTAAAAATTGTTATTTTTATTATTACTGAACAGAAACATGCATTAAAATGTCTCAAAATGATCAGCATAAAAAATGCTGTGCAATGGAGGTAATACCTTTGTTATATTTTGTAGAATAAGGAAGATATGTCAATTTTAATATTTTTGAATAATTGTGATCAAAAAAGGGACGCTTAACTTGGCGTCTGTTGGTGAGCATCAACCAGAAAACGGAATTTTTGTGATCAAAAACGAAAATGTTTAATAATTCCACCAATCAGAATCCTTCACCGGTCAGGTGAATTAACCCATAATGCAACGCTAACGCATCAGTCTTTCGCCGGTCATCATACAGTGAAGAACGCCTCCTCTGTGACACAAAAAATGTAAATAGTCTTGTCCCCAAAGTCTTGATCCTGATCGAGGTTATGTGCAGTGTAAACAAACCATAGTCTAACCTACAAATGGGAACGTAACCCAACCGTGAACGTCAAGCGTTGTGAAATGGTTTTAATCATAAAAGGAATAATTAATAACAGTGAATTATAAAGAAAATATAAAGAAAAGGAAAGTATAGTGTATTTTGAGAATTTATAACGTACTTAATAATTAATGATCACAATCCCATAGTAACTTGTAATAGACACTAGTGAACTTATGTTTATATTATCACTGTAGATAAACACTAACACTATTAATATTATTTCGTGTTTAACTATTGTATTTTGTTTTAGTATTCAATGTTTAACTAAATAACTTAGCCAAACTAGGTTAACACCAAAACCGGACACTGTCCGAAAGTACGAACTGTTAGTCACTTTAGATTTTACTTTATTGTTTTATAATATCATATTTAATTTTATTTTGTAATGTTTTGTTCTTCAAAAAATACATTTTTTGTTAATTATTGTGGTCCAAAGAATTCATAAGGGTTAGGCCTATATTTTCAAAACGTAAACAATAGCCTACATCTCTGAGATTTTTGAACTCATGCTACCAACTGTTGAGCTATCAATACAACAAGCCTTGTCAACTCATATTATAAGAGACGTTCTTCATTTTAATAGTAGAAAAATAAAATTTTAAAAGAAAATAAAAGGAAAAGTGAAATGAATTAGTGGTGTATGAAGTATTATTTTTTAATAATTAACATTTTACAATTAACTTTGAACATTAGTGTTTACTTCAACTCCAGAAAAATAAGTTGGCAGCACTTAAGTTGGAGCAACACGTGCTATTTAAACGATTTAACTAGAGCAGTGAACGCTAATAAGATAAAGAGAATAGATTAGATAAAACTTAACAAATAATCATTAATACAAACTTTTAATATCTCAAGTAATTAGAAAATAAAAATAAAAGAAATTTAGAACCATCTAGTTACCTACCAGCGAGCACAAGGGCATAATTCTAATTATTTTAATAAACTGACCAACCTAATTAATTTATAATTAATCTTGGTGAATCGTATTACCCAACCGGAGAAGAAGTAACCAGAAAATCATTTAATAATTAAACCATTAATTAACCAAACCATTACCAGTACGTAAAGACAATTACAACACAATAAATATATTTGTAATCATTATTACAAATTGGCGCCCAAGTCATTAACGATTTTAACCAGGTAATCCAAAGTTTTATTATATAAAGTCAGTAATATTGAACCGAATATAAATACTACGGAAGAGAAAATATAAAAAAAAATAATATAACAATAAGAGAGAAAGCGAGGGTTTCAATATCCTACCGTCTTGTTTTCTCCTATTACCGCCCTGTCGAGAGAAGGAGAACTTTTTTATTAAGAAAAGTAATATTGGAAACAATAAGCATATTTCATGATAAATCTGAGAAACGACATGCATAGTATTACATTACTATGAACTAGTTTAATATTTCCACTGAAGATTTTATTTCATAATTAAATTTTTGTATCTATTTGTATTATGTTAGTATCTGATTTCGTTTTTGTTTTTGTATTGTGTTTAGTGTATTAGTTATACTTATAATTCTACGTGTATCTACATTTGCATTTATCTGAATTTATTTAGTAAGTCTTTTGGCTGATGATAAATTGCCGTCTCACTTGCCCTGCACAATCTCTCATTACCAAAATGAGAACATCTTTTACTGTACTTAATAGTAAATTGTTGAATCAGATTCAAAAGTTTAGATTCTGGACGTTGTTACAGACGTAGAAATGCATGAAATCTTTGAAAGAAGTCAGTTTTACATAGTCAGTATGATAGCTGGATTTCATGACTTCAAACATCATTAAGAATGATTTTGTCGGGCCAGAGCCCGACATGTAATGTTTTCCAAAGGTGAGACTTCCTATCAATTAGCAATACGTTTGATGTAACTGAATCCCAAATTGTTGCGCTTAGTACAAATATGGTATTTCATATACGATGACGGTCTTAATGCACATAAGATAGTTTGTATCTTCAACTTGAAGGAATTGCCAAACTATTATCTACAAATTTGGACGTGTTTCTGTGTGCGACGTTAATGTCCGCACAGTAACAGATTCATTACGTAACTGAGACGTGTAATTGTGATTATACGTCTCCATTTTTTAAGCTTTTCTTGCATGTTATTAAAATTGACTGAAGTATTGAAATTGTGGTGCTGCACTTCCCTTTTGGAAACCCAAGGGACTGTAGTCTATAAATTAAGACATACTATTTTTTTATTATTTTTTTACACTACTTGCAATGCGTTTTGAGTTACGTTTAATTGAAATATTTGCCAGACCAAAAGGAAGTGTTATTATTATACAATTACTGTAAATATCTAATGAAGTGAGTACCAAGATTACAATGTTCAATCATGTAGTAATACTATGTAATTTTTAAGTATAAATGAATCATATCAATGTATTTATAGTACTTAACTGGACAAGTAAACAAGAATGGCCTGTTTCTTGTACATTACCAACCTTAACCTGAAATCTGAGTCAATGTAACAGTAGCAACCACATTACAGTAGAGTTCTCTAAGTGTCACATAATATGTAGCATTAGTCGCACCAGTAGCAGACTTATGCACCAGAGAGCTCTTGACATTTAGCGGCTCCCATTCCATAACTAACAACGATAAACAGGTGACGGAGAGTAGCACCAACAGAGCTCTGTTTCTTGTTTATTCAACCTTATGAAATTATAACAGATCTCTTTAAAATGTAAACAGAAATAACATTAAATTTTTCTAATAACAATTATATCCTTAGCACCTACAAGGAACATTAAGCATCTAAGTAACACATCAAGTATTATGGTAGTCTCACTGCACGTCACTAATGTAAATTAAAGTAACTGTCGTTCTAATTATGCCGGCGGTATAATTACTTTTAGAGCTGCTAAACCTTAGGTTGCTTATCAAAGGCGTCAGCCACAGAAAGTTAGTGTACGTATAATGCGGGTCGCGCACAAAGGCAAAACGCTGTCCGACAGGGGAGAGTTAAGTTAAGCTTCTAAGTAAACCCTAATTAAATTTCGTTTAGTGTGATGCTACTGTGTGTACGCGCGCGCGCCCGCATAAATTGTATTCTATTTTTTACACAAGTGGATTTAAATGATATCAAAAATTTAAAGTACGTTATACCACTTTAGAAATAATAATAACATGTTAAATTGTTAGATAAGTGAGTGTTGGAGATAGTTACAAACTAAGCTGTATTCCATTTGCGGGAACTCTACGGCATTAAACATGGCCACGTTGACTACGGTCCACGTGGTAACTGGAGTAGGAGAATAATGAAGTGGAACACGATACGTTGGAGATAAAAGAATCTCTTAGTATCTAAACCCTTACCACCCATAGATAAAAATGAACGCATGTGAAAAATTAAATACAAAAAAATAATTAAGAATATAACAGGCGGACTAAGCGTGCGGATATGCCGTACAGCTCAACGAGTCCCACTTATCATGGCTCTACTTTACAGTATCAACGATTTAAAAATCAGTCTACTATTATTATGCGTTAGTATTAACAATAGTAGACAACGTGGTGATCTCAGGCCCCTCTAAAGATGTCCAACTTTAGAGAACCCAGAGAACCTATTACAGCCACCAATCCCCTTACACACTTTTAGAACATTTCTGAAAGTAAAGTACTGTACCTATAGATATTTTCTAGTGATTTAACTACACAGAAAAGCTTATACCGTTCATTGAAGTGGAGTATTAAATACAGATATTCTTAAAAGTTCACATTGCCATTGACATAAGTATTAAATATTAAGTTTACTTAAAACCTTGTCGTACTTCTTTGTTCTTATCCTTCCTTCCCCCACACCGCCTTTCGATAATTATCGTCTCCGCATGTTTCACCTACCTCGTCTCTTCTCGGTATATTCTCCAAACTATCGAGCTCCATTCAGTCATTTTCCTACCCAGTCCGAAACAACACGTAGTCATAGTTCACTGTAGCCATGCTCAGTAATTATCCATATACATCATAATAGTCTATCATAACAATTCTTCTGTATACAACCGTTGTAATTCCTTGCCTTATAATCTTACCATTTGTTCCTATATTTTCTAATTAGTTTACGTCAGTACCTGCACCATTTCTATTGCAGTAATTCTGTATTGGTTGTTTAATTTACTGTTTGGGCCTTGTCAACACCCAGAGCAATGCTTCACACTAAAGTATTTGTTCCAGTTACCTGCGTTCAGCGGTTTTACACATGATTGTGTTAATACTAACCATTTTATTTTTAGTAGGTTTTTGTATACAATAATGCCCAGATATTTAAACCTGTTCGTTTCTTTAACCCGTATCTTATCTTTTGATGTATGTTGTCCTATGTTATTATCGTCTACGTCTCTCGTATGTGCTTCCCTTTAATGATGTGTTATTGCCAGGTGCTACCACCTTCTTTTGGTTTCTGTTCAGTACAATTTTTATAATTTAAGTATTTGTAATTTCGTAACATCAAAATTAATATTAAAAATTTTTACTTTGTTCCTCCAAAACTGAATGGTTTAATACAGTAAAATTTATATATTTGATTTATGGAATATTGGATACAGCAAAGAGAAGTCCATAAGTATTTGTGCGTTTAACATTTTGCAGCCAAACTTAAACATGTGTGGCGTTGACAGTGGGTACATTTTGCATACCTCAATGGTTAAGAACAAGTAGAATGACAGAGAAGGAAAGCTTACGGTGTCTACCTTTCGTCAATTCTGTTAATAGATGTAACAAGATTAATAGATGTGCCTTCGGTCTTCTTGATTCCTGTTGTCACCTTCGATCTCTACCTTCCTGTCCTACCGTTGCCGTCTGACACACGTTTGACTACACTCAACGTAGTCTTACTGTAGTTGTAAACATTATAATGACAAAAACATCAGAATGTTTCGACTGTTTGATTGTACCATTTTAAATATGAACTGATGCAAACACTAGAAAACTGTTGTGCAACACACAGCAGACAAAATACTAATATCTGTTATGACTGCCTGTGTTTTGTGAGGATAAGCCATAGAAAATAGGAAATAAATATAGCTCAAATTCTATCTACTAACTAGTAGCCTAAAGTTAACAATACTTTTTATTGCAGATGAAATACAATCGCGTACAACCGACTATCACAATAAATTAAAATATTTACTTATTTTCATTAAAGTGTCTCTCAGCAGAGTTCTAAAAAGTCGCTTTAAATATTGTTATCAATTTGTTTCGTAATTTTCCGCAGTTGCAAATATTATCTAATAACGCGGGAAACTGGCGGGTGAGAGATACACACTCACCCCTCTGCAGGCTTAAATTAATTAATTTTGATTAAAGTGTAAGAGTTGGGGTAAACGTGCAAACGAAGCGCGATGAGTTTGGCTTTTATGTAATATTACTGTACAAGCAACTTCTTTTCCAAGCACCTTCAGTTCTTATCACTTTATGGCACAAATTTCATAAACGAAAATAATAACATGATCCAGTAACAGTAATTGGCTTGTAAGAGGTAAGCAACTTCTAGCAAGACAGGACACGAAATAGAACAATTAAAATTGTAACGCTCAATAGTGTTGCTGACTCATCAAAGAAGAATGTCATACCATAATGAGACTAGTAAATAACACTGCGATAGGTAATTCAAGTATAGAAAGGATTTTGGCGGTCTTAAGATTCTGTGTGCGTCACTGATGATTACATGGTATGTAATGTAGAAGGTAGAATAGCTAGTCAGTTAGCGAGTTGTTTTATGCAGTTACTTCAACATTTTAATTCGTTCCAAATAATACTAAATGTTTGTGTCTTCTTACACTGACTGATATTTGCGTACACTGACTGATATTAGTGCTATTTTCTGTTACTCCAAATGTTGGTAATGAATAACTGTATAGGACAAATTGTAGACGTAAGCGTAAATTGAATAGATATGTTAAGTAAACTGTATTTTTTGAGATGTATTTTTTGCATTATTAAAGAAAAATGTCTATGACCTACGTTCTTTAAGGGTGAAGAAAAATCTAAACTATAGTCATTTACACAAAAAATTACAGGTGTAATTTAATCATCTTAAAATATCTTAAAAATAAGTGACTAATTCTAAAGTACATCGTGCAAAATCTGTACTCGCATTGTCCAATATGTTCAATATTGCCACGACAATTACACGACGCTTTCGGAAAGCCGGCAGGTGCAGTTAAGTAAACGTTTTCCACGTTTCTCGGCTAGCCGAGCAGGTGTAGTGTCTCTGTCGAGGCCGTGCACTAAAGGACCTTCGACACTGTTCGAGTAATCTTATTTTAACAAGTTATGCTGGCACGCCACCAAGACAATGAAAGATTATTCTACAACACCTGCGAGATCTATATAGGCAACAGCGGCCGGCTTAGTTACACCTGGCGAGATCGTAGAGTGCGGATCAAGTGATTGTGGAAAGTGATTACTGTGTTATAATTAGTCCAAAACTTTTAATAGTTGACATTATTATTGCGTGTGGACAAATTTAACTTGAAATATTGTATGAGAGGACCTTGTTGATTTCACATTGTTATTTGTGACAAATTAATGCTGGTAATTAGTGGTTTCATTTGAGTGTGTATTTTGTTTCCATCGTACCATACGACGATCCGTGAGACCGTCGTAACAATATCTTCGTAGAGTACGCAACATTCAGGTCATCTAACGCTAAATCTTCAGACACTCTGGCATTTCACAAGTTTTTTTCTCCATAAACATACGTACATGCTATGTATAAACCCAATTTAAGTAAAATAAATTCGAAGTACCTAAGGTACTACACAATGATACAAAATACACACAAAGTAGTTTAGAAGTAGTTTCTAAATCACAACGAATAATTACAGGTAACACATGGGATTTTATCTGGAAAACACAGAATTAATAACTTTGTTGCTGTAATCCATTAAAAATGATGTACTTCCGCATGTCCTAAGAATTCGTTTTTATTTTCTCGAAATAATCCGTGCCAGTCAATTTAAACTTCACTCTCTGTTCACATTAGGCACCTGTTCCTTGATCCAGTAACGTAAGGATGAATGGGCGACTCGCGATATTATCTAATAAGCTCTCTCTATCTACATTCTAAAGCCATAAAAACCAAAACTTTATTTTTAAAGAAGTTAAAAATTTAAACAACAGGATTGTAGCGGTCACAGGACCGCTATGTAATATTTAAGACTAGGCTAATGAACCTAGAAGAAGCGAAAAGTGTGCTGGAGCTTAACAGAGTGACAGGATTTGCAATCAACATATTTTAACAAAATAACAAGATTTATTAGATTTCATATGGGTGACACAATGTTCCAGTTTCATATCGTTCTTTACATATAGTCATTAATTTATAGTATGTAGTAAATGGCCATAAAGATATATATATATATCTTTTTTTTTCAGACTAGCATATCCCATGAGGGAGAACAACGCGAACATTAATTCAGTAGAAATGACGAACCATACCAAAGTTAAACCAACCACTTAATAAAAACACTAATAACCCCTCAAGAATAATTATAATAAAAATAATGGTAAAACAGATAATCGGACTTCAAATAATCTAAGCAAGGAAACCATGCTTTAGTAACAGTTTATCTCCCCCCCCCCATGGTGTATGTTAGACAAGTTACAATGGAACCAGTTACAATTTTTACAAACTTGGGTTCTTGTGTTTTTGAGATATTTTCAGTTCTTAATAAGTTGTTACACAGATTGAGTTGGCAGATATTTAATGTTGAAATCAAGTGTAGCCAGTCTATGGAGTTTATGTAGTTTGAAGAAGCATAAATGAAACGCTCCCACCTGTAAGTATGCAGCGACGAACTCAAGTTGAAACATGATGAACTATGGACGACCAGAGGTTCCAAATGGACTATGGTGAATGTTTACTGAAAGTCGTTCCTGGGATTTCTGGATCTTTCTGTGTATATTTGATCCTTCCGCATTTCTTGGTCTGACGGCTTCGGGGAGCGCCTTAATGTAAAACTGCTCTGCTGGTAGTCACAGATGTTCGCGTGACCACCGCTCTTCCCCCTTTTTCCTGGCTGAGGCAGGGATCCTATAACCTTTTATTTGGCGATTAGCCGCCAGTTAATACACCCAGACATTACACTCTCTCGCCTCGGAACACAACCACCGCAATCACTTTGACAATTAATCTTATTAACACATTATTCACTTCAGTTAAACCCAAATCGTTTAAGTTCATTAAATAATAATAATTAATTTCAATAAGTTTAAATAAGAATTAACAAGCAATAATTTCGTCCTTAGAGAGGAAGTAACTAGTACATCAAAATTTTACAAAGCATAAGTTTTACAATAACGAATAACCCGGGCCACACACACGCTTACACAGTCGTAACACACATAATCCATAACTAAATAAAAATGAAATAAAATAATGTACACACCTGAACGTCTTGAGAAGTCTACTCACGCATGAAAAGAATTTAGACACACATAAATCCCGGCCGTCAGACCAACGGGAGTGTCCTGGTTGAAGGCTCCCTGAGAAATGAGGCCGACACAAGGGTTTGTTGGTCGCACCTGCCTGCGTAAAACAAACCTGTCCCAATTTGCCAAAAATAAGCCTTTGGCTAACCTAACTGCGAACAAAACACAGCCAACAGCTGATCACAGCGACTGGTCAGTAAATGGCGTTGCCGCCGCTTCGACAAAGCACATGCCGGCAGTGCTGCCAACCGGAAATTCAAAGTCCCGGCACAGTATTTAAAGACAATTTCTGCCTTTGGTTTTTGTATGCAACACTTTCACTTTACAAATGAAAAATGTTTTAAGCAAATTACCTTAAAATAAAAAATCAGCATACTTCCTACGTGCGGACACTAATTTTACTCCTAATTAACTGCTATAATTAACTGCTATTAATTAATATGCTTAGAATAACAATCTACTGCACCACTGCATTTAACCAGCATCTAGCTTCAGTCCAGTAACAGAAATAATCTTCAGTTAGTTTTAAACGGTTTTTGGATATCACACTGGCCCCACTGTCCATAAATACTTTACAAATAGAAGTAATTACCTTAGCGAATATAACGTTAACTTGTGTTTTAGTAGAGAACTGTAACGAAGACCGACGCCACGGCTTAATGTATATTATCATTAACTTTACGTAAAGCGGATTGAATGCGTGTTTCTACAACAACGGCACTGATTTATCAGCAGAGAACAAGAGGTTTGAGTGTGAGAGATAAATGTATGGGTAACTAGTGAACGAAAAGAAGGAGGCAGAAACTTTCAAGTTAAATACAAAGTACATACTGTGTGTTATAACCGGTATAACAAATACGCACCTACAAATACGTATTTTATAACGCTACAAATACGCACAAACTAATAGTACAGTTTAGATTTCAAATCCTTTACACAATTCATAACACTGTACTTATACCCTTCGTTTCTAAAGCATCAATACACCGCTGTAGTAACTTAAAATACAACAACTACATAATCTTATAAACAAACACGCAGCAGTTGGATAGGTTTACACATTTTAACATGTCATGCATTTACAAAAATTTTACATGCATTTTTGTACGTAAAAAAAAGATTTTCATTGTGCATAACCATGAAATTTTCATTTTGTTCTTTTTCTTCACTTCACGGAGTAGCCACATTGTCTGTTCCGTCTTCACAGTATATCCCGCCGTCTTACTCTTGATCTTCCTACATCCCTTTTTCCGAAGGGTCTATACCTACATTCCACATTAGGTGTCCTCCATTCTGTTACAATCATTCCAGGTAATATTTCTGAATTTTATCGTTTATCGTTTATCGTTGTTTATGGACAATACCTGCATCTCATTCCTAATGTCCTCAGAACGCAAACGATCTCGCCTTGTGCAACGCTTTGCTCGTCTCAGAAAACTCATTTCTGAACTTTGAATTTGGTTTATAATCTTCCGTATAGGCATCCACCATTTACATCCATATATTAACATAGGCACTGCCATTGTTTTATAAATTTTAATCCTTGTTTCTTTTCAATTTTTATTTATGTTTTTATATTTATGAAAAAAATTGTCTCAGTTTTCGTTCTAATATAGTCAGTAATCAACAAAGCTCAGATATTCAAATTATTTTCCTTGAAACGCATAAATTAGTAATAACATGTGCTGAGCACCAAACCTCTGCCTCCAGTAAATACAGTTTAACTATTGCACGCACTGTGCAAATTTATGCACATATGTAAATTTGTTACATTTTTGGGTAGGTCAAGACCTGGCATTGGAAGTTTTACTAAATCTGGAGTAATCGTAATATGCTTTTCCGGTTTTAATAAGACACCTGATGTTCCATGTCATTACCTTCAACATTGTTAATTTTGATTTAATTCTAGAAGTATATTTTTCATTGGAAACCCGGTCATTCACCCTACTATAGCTAATGCCTATTTCACACTCAGAATATTGTAATGGCAGCGCCGGCTATCAATCAATGGCACACTAGTTATTCTCATTCCATACGTATTATGAATTTCTACGAGTCTATCATAGTAGTTGGTAAATCGTCCTTCTTTCCGTCTATCTGTATCACAGCTGGTTGGCTAAGTAGTCCAAAACTTTATTCGGTTCAGCATCACTCCAGAATGCCACTCATTTTTAGCGGCCGCCCAGTCTAGATTCGTACTAAAAGTATATGTGCTAAAATAGTATTCATGATGTCAAAAAATTTCGAGATTTAGGGTTCTAGTCTTTGATTGTTTGGTCTGAGAATGCGTTATTGTATACAAGTCATTCATGGTAGTTAAGTAAGCTAAAAACGTTTTACTAAAACTCACATACTCTCTTCTAAAAATGTACACAATGGTAACTACAATAGCACTTTGGTTTTAACTGAATCGTATCAGAATTCACCTGTGGTATATTTATTAGCCCTATAAATATACTGTGTTGATAGTAAACAATATCTATTACTGGAATTAACGGATTAAATTTCAATTAAAATACATTTAATTTTTTGAATGCAAAATAACATTTATAGGTGATATATACATATAACAAATTAAATATAGTAGTTTGTTGTTTTGAACGAAGATAAGTCCAACACAGATTAAACACATTTTCAACCTTCTTCTTTTATTAGCTGTTGTATTAGCTGTTTCCGAATTTTCGTCACATGCTTCGTCCAGGTCTACATTCAGGTTGAATTTTCAGGTTTCAGCTATTTATCTGCTACCGCCATTCTAACTTATTCATTATAATTCCAGCAGTCCTCTTTTTTTCCTCTATGGCGATTATTACAATGTTCTCTTTTTCCACCTATATAGCTTACAGTTTTCGTTGGTGTTTAAGCATGTTCATATCAAGTCCTAGCTCTACAGACCACATCAGATATATTTCAGACACCATACTACGGACTCTATATTTCATGGTCTCTGCCACTATATCTAAAACTGCTGAATTTGAAAAGGATATATACAACCAAAAAGAGTTTTTGTTTTTAGCCTTAACAGGTTTGTTTTTGTACTTTTACACACTAACATGCATGTGACACGTCTGTAAAAAAAATAAGTCTGCACAGACCCTCGCAGACTTAAACTCTAATATCCCTCCATAGGTATCGTGTTCACTCAAACTCTTACCATGTAATATAGTATAGTTTAATCCTGAATAACAATCTACACACCCTTTGTAATATATTATAATATATTACACTGCCATTGGAATAATATGATTATAAATGCATATTCAACTTGTTAGCATAACTACATACAATTAATCCTATTGCTTTCCAATTAGTAAGCTGTATGTAAATGGCCTGGTAAACATACCAAGGTAACTTGCATTAAACCAATATTATTATACATAACCATGAGGAATTCAAATCAAGAATCTACGTTTCCGTAGTCCGTGCACTTTAAGTGTTAAGTTTTACACACAGTGTAAATAAATGTAAACAGAATAGCTTTTATTGTTACACATTTACACATTGTTACAGATGTTTTTAAATTAAATTGAATTCAGTCTTTTTTTACATACGTTTTGGTGATTTATTCTTCAAATGTACTCTACATGCTTCATATTCTTTACTATTTTTAATTATAAAAATAATTATTTAATTTTTTAAATACAAATTTCATATCAGTTTCAGTCTCATCGTACACACTAGTCTAGAGTGACACTGTAAGTGCATAGTTACAAAATAAGAAAACTGAGTAATGGAAAGTAACACTTGATATGTTTATAAAATTTTAAGAGTGTTTGGTGTCATTTTCTTACGGAAAAAAGCTATATTTTGTGAACCCAACTCTGAGAGAGTTCATTTCACGTACACGCGTTTCAAAGAAAGAAGAGTGCTAATTTGAAACGTGATAACTTTAAATACATTCAGATTAAAAATTAAAAAAATAACACGTCATTGTAATCCTTATTTAATTCTCTTCTCTACCTGACTTTTAGTTTCAAATTCGTTGCTCTTCTTGTTGATTTACAGTAGATCAACGAGTCAGAAGTTACTCTTTGCTCTTTATTTGCAAATACCTAATTTTCCCACCATTCACTTTAAGTTAATCATTTATATTCCGCAGCGTATGTTAGTTAGTATTTTTTCACGCGACATTTTCACTTTCGTGTTTTAAATAATTAAAATTAATATATGTTTTAAACACTTAGGCAGTTATATATTCCTGACTTATTTAAAATTACTTGTAATAAAAAATTTACTTAAAATGTAAACAAACAATTTAGACTACTAGCAATTTCAGGTAACACGGTAACATAATACAAGAAAAACTGAAATTTTGAAAGAAATAGAAAACGCGTATAAAGAAATACAATAAGACTTTAAAAGACTTTTTTAGGCGTGAATTATTCACAGCAGCTCTACACAATTGACGATGATGTAAGAAGGTAGAAAAAAGTCATCCGTGACTTTTTCGGATTTCAGTGCACTATAAAGTAACAAAAAGTTCACCCAAAATATATAACTACACACTTTGGTAGAAACGTAAATGTGGATTACAATAATGTATGTACTTACTTGAGATATATTGTCAGGCTCTCCTATGTTTGTACAGAGTATAGATGGCGTCGCGTGTTTCATGTGTCGCGCTAATATGAATTAAACATTTGTCCAGTAGAGAGCCTTATACTTGGATCACGGTTGTAACGTAAAAATTCATGCTCAGATAAAGCGTAACGTAATATTACAACATTAATGTGTGATTCAAGAAAATGTAAACATTCAATTCAACAAAATTAGGTTCTAAATGTAGAGCCCACTAACAATTTTTATGAAATAGTAACAATTACGTCATAACATTTCTGTTTTGAACGCAACGTATAAACTGTCGTTTCTGTTTTCAGATGCAACTCAGACTTTAGTTAGTTAGGAACGACTCGACATTTTTTGCTATTTTTGTGATTTTGAAATGGAGACATAGCAGACAAATGTCGCGGTTTTGTCTCTCTTCTAACATAATTTTGTTAAGCAACTACGAATAAATTTGAAACAAAAATAAGTGTTTTTCAACTGCGTGTGTGATCTGATGTAATTAAATATAGCTACTTTCGTTGAGGATAGAGACAACTACGTAACGGTCTAGATAATTCGAAATTGCCTATACAGACGTTTTTCGATTAGTTCGGTGCGTTGCGTTTAATGTCGGACTTTGATCCCCGATTGTTCTAGTCCCTGTAACTACGTAATTATTCTTGGCGCGCCGCCGGAAAAATGGAAGATAATTCTGGAATCCCAACGGGGTATAAATATAAGCAACCACTGGCTGGCTCAGTCAGTTACACCTAACGATTTTATAAGTCCGGTTCGCAGTGACTGTTGTGCGACTAGTTATTATTGTGTTAACTAGTGCAAAACTGTAATGAGGTAACATTTATTGTTAATCAAATTTAACTAGAATTATTGTATAAAAGTGCTTTGTTGATTTATAACTGCTGTTTGTTACCATTTAAAGTTTGAAATTAGTAACTTCATTGGTGTTAGTTATTCTGTTTCCACTGAATAGCACGACGATCTGTGTAACCATCGTAAGAATATATTACTTATGTGTAGCCCTACATAGTCAACAATTTATTTTACAATTATACAATGCACTATAATTATACAATATAATGTACTCACACTAACACATTAAACAAAATATTTATTATAAAATAAAATTTTCTGTCGTGCTGTTAATAGAACTACAGTCAAATTCTAACTGCTAATCTCAACGGACAAATGAAAAAAACACCAGACACACGAGTCCTTTCTTCAATTTCGGTTGTTTTAGCCACAATTAAATTTAAATCGACGGAGTATTTCCCAACTATTTGGCAATGTCTAATCCCTTCTTATTCTCGCTTCCCTTCACTACTTTCAAAATGTTTAATTTCTCTGCGATCGTAACGGACTTCCTCTTCCTTCCATTCATTTTCCACTCAAGATCTTACATCTAAAAGAAACATAACGAACTGACGACGACGAAGTGATGGAGCTTTAGAGCAGTGAGCAAATACCGTACGTTTCTAGGAATTTAAGCTAGGTGAAATGTTTCTCACCAACAGTCAACTCAGCCGAAAGGCACTAATTGACGGTTTCCTAGAAATGTACAGACTGTTCAAAATATTTGCATTCAGACGTAAATTTTGTGATATACACGATGTAAATCAGAGTAAATATTTAAACGCATAAATGAGGTTTTGTATCTCCAAGGACTTAAGAATGTGATCGATAAGTGTAAAAAACGAGTAAACAAAAACCGTATAACCAAAATAAAATAACAGGGAGAGTATAAGAATTTCGCCGGGACATTGGAGAAAAAACGAGTAAGTGTAAAAAACGTATAAGTGCGAAACGTATAAATGAAGTTTTACTGTATAAAACATAAAGGTTGAAACTTTATTATCTTGTGTAGCTTTCTTCTTATCCGGTACCACCTTTCATCCTTCAGATCAAACAATATTTTATGTGTTTCACATCTTCTTACTTTACCTTTTTTGCTTTCTACTCTCTCTACACTGGTTAGTATCTGCATATAACTTTCTACAAGAAGATAAAAGTCTAACCAGCTTTCATTTTTTTATACGCATTTATAGAGTTATTTCTGCCACTATTTATTGAGCCTGTTTATATTTTCACTGCATTTATTCATGTAAAATTTACTGTTCAAGTCGTTGTTATTAAACTTTAATTTTATTTTATATTCTGTCAAACAATTTTACAACCTTTAATCATTACATTTTTTTTCTTTCATTGAAAACGTTTTTTTATATTCTACTAACCTGAGTCTCGTTGGTAGCTGCACTGTAGCAGCCAGATTCAAATTGTTGGTTTATATCAGTGTGCCTCGCGTTATCATAACCTATAGTATACACGAAATTTCCGTTGTAAATATAAAGAGAAACGTTTACTTTTATATATGTCACTAGCTTGTTTGGTAGGGTCATATGTGTTCAGTAGTTTTTAGCTAAATCTTAAACTAGCAGTAACAATGCTGTGATGAAAAAAAAAAAATTTTTCTTCAGCAGTAACTGAAGAAGTCTACTCAGCAGTAGTCGTTAAACTTTCATCACCCGTCTGACTATAATTAAGTCGTGTACAATTTCATACTTCAAATATTTGAAGTAAAAATACTTCAATAATATTTGAAGTTTTATTATTATATACAAAAACCTGACGCACGTAATCTTTAGATGTTTCAATGTGAATTAAAAATAAAACTTCAGAGATTTTGTAATAAAACTTTAAGTAGTATACTAGCAGAAGAAATCTATTAATTATGATATCAATTACGATGACGATACAAAAAACATATAATCAAAAGTACACACACACAAATATTACTGAATCATAGTATTGTAGTTTTGTAGAGTACGATTAACCTGAATGAAAGTAAGTAAAACATCTATTATCCTTAGAGAGTTAAAAATTTTTGTTCGAATGTGAGCACTGTAGAAATCATGTGTAAGCTATCCACGATATACTTCGATTCCATACGATAAGCTGATTTTAAGAAATATTACAATGATTACAAATGTTCTTCATGTGGTATACTTTCTGAAATTTTTATAAATAATTTCAAATAATATTTGTAAAATAATAAGCAGTCGGTTTCCTAGATTCTTAATTTATCAAAATAGTTGAAAACACTGTTTCCTGCTTTACTAATTTATGCCTACATTCTCCTTGCGCATTTTCGTCATACAATGTACTTATACATATGTAACTCAATTTGTCATGTTAATATAATAATACAATTTTTCCGTTACTGTATTACATGTAAATTGTTTACAAAAATGTCTGAAATAAACATTTATTTATGTTGAAAATTTGCTTTTCTGAAAACTCAATAGACGTGAAACAGGCTGCAAGAATCAAACAAAACTAGACTGGCCTGAGAGACATATAGTTATATTTATGCTACACTCACTTGTTGCACTCACCACTAGTCACAGTGAAACCGATTAGAGCTTTCGAACGTACCTGTTCATCATCAGATCGTAACTGCCACGATGAAATGTGTGGTGTCACTGTGACTAGTGGTGTGTGCAACAAGTGAGTGTAGCATAAATTATTTAACCACTAATAAAATTTTAGTTTAATTATAGTTATATTGTTTACTTAATATAAGAAAAAAGTTAATAAACAACAAAATCTTTACGTACAAAGCCATAATTAGGACTGATTTGACACAGAACTGTCAGGTGGACTTGGTGTTAGTAAATCTAACAGTTGTGCTGTTACTGTACTTGCGTAATGGAACCTTGTTGAAACTGTAGTATCACACACGTCATGGAACACAGCACTCACTATGGAGAGAAATGTGACCCTCTTTAAAGTTAGGTGTATGTAAAAATTGGAACGTTTTTTATGGCACACATCACGGTACCAATAACTATTTTATACAAAGGTTTTCAATTTTGAAATTTATTTGTAAAAAAGTTAATTAAAGCGATCTTGCATAGATTGTAGCACGTGGCGGATATAACCCAGGTTAAACAAAAATAGAATTAGACTAAAAATTAGCACAGCACTCAGCCTTAATTAGAATTGCGTCAGATGATTTCTGCACGCAAATAAAACACATACAGTACATACATATTAAATTTCCAGACACAATTATTCACACAAAAACCGGGTTACGTAGATAACCGATGTTTTTTAAATGCGTTGCTTATTTTAGACACGTCCATTTCAGTTCATATCCGTTTCGTTCTTGCGTAAGCATCATAATTCATTTTGTTATTAAAATAATAAATTAAATATACTCCTTGTAGCTACTTTAGAGCCTTGTACTAGCTAGTATTAGGTATTAATATCTATTTCTTCGCTTTAGATCGTTCCGTCATGAGCCAACCCTTTTCATTTACCACGGTTGCATACTCAGTCATCTCATTGGACATCTAATCCCAGATCTTTTATCTTTCACTTTACCTTGAACAACAGAGGTCTCGATTTTACCCTTTCTTCAACTTCAGAGTACCTTTTGTTGTAGTATGCGATGCTTTTGTTGTAGTATTGTTCAACTTTCTAACTTGTTTTATTTTTGCAATTCATGAAGTGTCAAGTATTTATCGTTCATTTTACCCATAGCGCTTGGAAAATATGTCTTCACAGACATAGACATAGATTTTGAAAGCTTCGATTTTTTACCTTAACTTCCCAAGTTTCAGCCATGAAGGGGCATGGAGAATAGAGTTATCATTATGACTGCAACTTTACGTTATATTCTTTTAACTCGTTTGTACAGGGTCCGCCAGTGAAGCGGGAAATTTTGAAAGTCTAATAGTTCATTTTCTGCTCACGAGACGGCGTGGAGGTTTTCGATTGTTGTTTTACATTTAATGCCATTTGTTAAACATGGAGCAGTGGTCCGGTGCACAGCGTGCTTTCTGCGTAAAATCGTTTTATAAGAATGGTGACTGTGTGACTTCTGTACAACAATTGTTTCGTAATCATTTCAATATTCCACGACATGGAAGAGTGCCGTCCGCTGATGCAATTATGTCATGGGTAAAAAAGTTTGAAGAAACTGGTTCCACATTAAACTTAAAGCATAGAGGAGCAACAAGGTCTGTAAAAACAGAGGAAAACATTAAAAGAGTTCGAGTAGCATTGACGCGTAGTCCACAACGTTCTGCAATGAAACATGCATCCGCACTAAAAATTAGTGACACATCGTTACGACGAATTTTGCATAAAGACTTATCTTTTCATCCTTACAAAATTCAAGTAATCCAGTTGTTGGATTTTGTTGTTGAAAGATGGCGATATGCTGGCTCGCAGGATTTTCAGCGAAGAAATATTGCGACGTTAAAATGATGATGAAAACTTTATTCACCGCATGTTTACGTCAGATGAAGCACATTTTCATTTGAATGGATATGTAAAGAAACAAAATAGTCGATATTGGAATAATGAAAACCCAGGTGAGTTGCATGAAAAGCCATTACATAGTCCGAAAGTTACGGTGTGGTGTGCAGTTTCATCATCTGGCATTATTGGGCCATATTTTTTCCAAAACGATAGAGGAAAGACCACAACTGTCAATGCAGACCGCTACACACACATGGTCAGAACATTTTTGATGCAACAGCTTCCTAGGTTTCCGGAAATTAATTTTTCCAGCAGGATGAGGCCACAAGTCATACTGCTCGTGTGTCCATGGCTGCTTTAAGAGAACTCTTCCCGGACGGACTCATATCCAGATATGGCGACATCTCGTGGCCTGCAAGATCCCCAGATTTGTCCGCATGCGACTTTTTTCTTTGGGGATTTCTGAAGAGCAGGGTGTACATTGATAGACCGCACACCATACCGCAATTAAAAACGAATATCAGACAAGAAATTGCACGGATTCAACCTGACCTGCTTCGTCGAGTAATGGAAAATTTTCGGTCAAGATTAGAAGAATGTTTACACAGAAATGGCTCTCACTTGAGCGGCGTTATTTTTAAAAATTAAAATAATGGCATACTTTACTCAATTCAAATCTGTAAAAAAAATTCTGATAATAAATGTGTCATGAAAAAATTGGGTACTTTTAATTTTCCCGCTTCACTGGCGGACCCTGTATATGCAACGTTATTAAATATCAGTAAACATAAATATAAAAATTTATTTGCAACTTCTTCTCATGTCTTATTTTAATGTTATTTGCTGCAAAAACCTAATTACTTTAAAATGTCTGAAATTACGTTTTTTTTTTTTAAGTACAAATGAATTAAAAAATTCCTTTTCCCACTGAATTATAAATATCTTATATATTTAAGATATCTTATCTTAAAGTTAGTAAACTTTAAGCTTACATACTGAAATTTTTAGAAAGGCGTTAAAAAATGCTTAATATAAATAATACTTTCAAAAATCTTTATTAAAATTAATAAAATATGTTTTAAATCTTTTTTATTGAAGGCAATCTAAAAATTCAATACGATTTAGCAATTTTTTTTAATTAGGCCTATGTTTTCTCTAATGTTTCTGGCCTTAATTTCGCCAATTTGTACTGTACAGATAAGTGACAGAATGAATATAATAGAAATAAATTAATGATGTGTTAGCTTTATATGAATCCTGTTTTATGTAAAACCCTTACGTTTATGAAATACACATTTTAATTTATTCCAGTAATGCGCTCCAAATATTGTACAGTCGTTTTGGGGAAACATACCACATTCATACTTATTTACAGTTAATTTATTTACGTGTTATAAAACATGTACATAAAAATTATTGTCTACAAAAAGAAAAAATGTAATAGTGTATCAACAAAATAAACAAGAATTTACAGGCAAATAATACACGAAGAATAAAGGAGGTAAATTAGGAGGAGAAAAAATTAAGCAAAGGAGTACATTTACCACCAGTAATTGAAGGGAATTGGACTGTAATAATCGATTACAAGAAAAATCTCATTTCATATTAATTTATAATATAATTTATTTTCAACTAAAGGTTACTTCCCTAATTTAATCAATTAATTTATTGAGGGTGCGGAGTGTGTGTCCTGTGGTACTCGGATTTGACACTTATTCATCACGTAAGTCATTCGCCAATCAGATCCTCTCAAGAACACTGGTTAGAAAATCTAAGAAGGTATACACAACACCGGTATCTGGCTTACTGTACTGTTTTATTCCCAAAACTTAATGCAGCGGCCGAATGACGTCATGCTCTGAGAAGTTTCACAGTTACGACAGTCAACTGAAAAAATTCCGAATATTTTAGCGAGGTCAGTTTAATTAAAGCCATTAAACATCTGTGTTAATATTATTACCCCACACAAAATGTGAATATTTGTCAGATCCGTTAATTTGTTTTTTTTATTAACTACCCTGTCCTTGTTTAATAACGTCACTACCTGAACTCAAATACACAAAATAACCGAACGTACACATGCAGGTGTAGAAGTAAAATTAATATTTGTTAAAAATGTTATATTAAACACAGATATAAGCTGTGACCTTGCGTATACATCTGATCCAGCTACTAAGTGTAGGCCTATATAAATTATAATTATTTATATTAGGTAGCACTACCGTTTCTTGGTTCATTATTGTTCTGTGCTTAGACGGTACTCTGAGCTGTATAAAATATCTTCTCTTCTTTTGGAGCTCTACAGGACGGGATGACCCACGGCTTCCGCCACCACTCGCCTCCAACTCTCTTTCTCTGTTCTAACGTTTCTCCAGTTTTGTACGCCCATTCTTCTTAAGTCTTCCTCCACCTCATGTACCCATCGCCTTCTGGGTCTGCACCTTTATCTTGTTCCTTCATGTTGCATAAAGTATAATATACATAAATTATTGGTATCGAGAACAATACATGACTTCAATGTTCTAAGATTTATATTTAAAATTATTTACTTGAATTCGATTTCATAATTTCTAAAAAAATATTCCCCTCTTCAAACTATTTTCACTATTTATAGATATTTTTGTAATTTCGTGGTAGTCGTTTAATATAATGTTATTTTCGAGTCATTTTATCTATAAAAATTATGTACTTTATTCTTATAAAGAATTTGAACTTCGCAGATAATCTTTCCTCCCCATCAACCGAATCCCACCATTAATGATATTTACACTTTCGTAGAGTAATAGTTTTATCATATGTAATTGCTAAGGTATCTAATCCTTCAAAATTAAATACTCGTAGTTGACTTGATGTCAGCAAAGAAACTTTCAAAAAATCACCACCTCCCCCTTCAACTACCCTCTTAATTTTTAGATACACCATTTACCATTTTACAGTTGATTAATGACTTCATTTTCGGGGCACTCATTTATCAAAATTAAGTACTTTACTCTTATTAAAACACAAAACAATTAGGTAAACTACCCCTCCGGACATCCTCGTTTTTATTACTTTCAGTTTTGTTGAGTAATAATTTTATTATATGTAATTAATATGGTATCTTATCTTTCACAATGAAGTAGTTTATTCGACATGAAAAAGGCAGTTTTCAAAAAATTACCCCCTCCACCTTCAACTACCCTTTTTATTTATAGATATTTTATCTACCTTTCTACAGTGGACTATTATGACCATCTTTTCAGGATACTTTATTTATCAAAATTAAGTATTTTACTATTCTTAAAACGTAAACTTTTGCAGGTAAACTACTTCTCTCCCTTAAACGATCTTCAAAAAAGTCAATAGACCTTGAGTCTCTACAACTAGGACACATATGCAAAAATTATTTGATTTTGTTTGAATTTGCGCCAATTTTATCGTTCGCCATAGAACAAATTCTACATATAGACACACAGACATAGACAGACAGACACAGACAAACAGACACACACGCAGAGACTTTTAGGAAAATCACTTTTCTTCATGTGTTGGGGATAGTACAATCAGAATCAGCCCTTATATCGAAAACGATTTTTTCGCGACCACCATTTTCCATTTCCTTACGGAACTTGGATGTAAAAAAAGAACCTCCAGGTAACATAGAACTGTATGTACGCCTAAAATATTGCGCACACAAGAGTTGCTATCCTACGCTATCCTATGCCAAATATTCTGTCTGACGCCATAGAGTTTCACGCGGCTCGTCGAATACCAGTGTTCTAAAAATTCTTTATAATTATTAAAACATGCAGCCGTACAAAATTAAAATATTGTAAACCTTAAGTGACAGTGATATAGTAAACCATGTGACTTTTTGCCGCCAGTTCTCGTATGTCATAAATAAGCGCGTAGACGTTATTCACAATACGCTAATGAGTAATGAAACGCATTTCAATCTGAGCGGATATATAAACAGACAAACCTTTCTACATTGAGAGCCATATAACCTTCGAGAACCAATGCACACTGTTAAACTTACTGTATGGTGTGCAATAGCTTCCTTTGGAATAATCAGGCCTCACTTATTTTTCTGGGAATCCCATTACTGTTACATCAGAGCAATATGTCCAAATGATAACAAATTTTTGTCTCCCCAAGTCGCAAAAAGTTGGAAATCACACCAAACAGTAGGGAGAGCAACCAGCTATGGGTCTAGGCGACCAATGGGTGCAGTTTAACGAGTTACCTTCAGTAGTAACAACATTCCGTGGCCCGCGAGATTGCCAGCGTGCCATTTATTCTACTGGGGATATTTTGAGAGTAACGTGTACAATGATCCACTCCCATGATACATCGAAACACTCAAAGTTGGTGTAATTTCTGTACACATGTTACACCGTGTAATGGGAAACGTAAAAATTCGACTTCAAAAGTGTGTAAGTTGAAATTTTTGTCCCCTCCGGGGAGTAATGTTAGAAAACTTGTAGTTTCTGCGTTTAGTTAAACGCTATTATGTATACTTTCAATTTAGTGTAAATGTTAATTTAACAATCCATAAATAAAAATACAACTAAATTTTTAAAGTCACCCGTATCATTGACTGATCCTGTATTTTAAGAATGATTTTTTACAAAAGGTTAAAGGAATTACAGCATAGTGGACATCATAGTATGTTATATTTCCTGATAACCCAAATTACAGCATCTAATTCTCACCATTTGTATAATAGTAAAGCATTTAGAAAAGAAAAATTTAAAATTTTTCATTGTTGTAATTGTTAATAACAATAAGATGTTGGTTTCTAAGCAATTGATAGAAATTAAATGAAATTATTTAGTTTAATTCAAACCGTCAACGATAACAGATGTGTCCTATCGATGTCTCTGCAGATAAATTCAGCTTGTGACTTCTTTACCCACTGTGAAATACTCCAGGTAATGGAATTTTTGCTACTCTGACTGTTACTATTAGGATACGGGCATCACACTCACACACACCCGTTTGGCGGACACATGTCCTGCGTTGCAGCTTGCGTGTTGGGAGTCAGTGCAAGCGCGCGCCTTGGATTGACTTCAACACACACTCTGATAAGCGCGCGCATGTGTAGCCCGCGCGTACAGACTTACACCGCACCGCTGAGCCGACACATGTCCTGCGATGCAGTCTGCGTGTTAGGGGTCAGAGCAAGCGCGCACCTTGCATTGACTCCAGCACGCACTCTGGTACGTCGCACGCATGTGCGCTTGCGATGCACACACATGCGTCGTTGTTTTAATCTTGGAAATCATAGTAGTAAAATTTTGCAACTGGAGTATGTTCCCAAATGGGCAATTTCAGCCAGGGTTGAATTTATTGTAGAGACAACATAAAAAACACGTTACATGTTCTGGACTACGATTCCACAAAATAAATATATACATTTCTGGTGGATAAACACGTACACCATGTTGAACATATAACAAAAATATTAACAGAAACTACAAATTTGAGTTTTCTTGTTACTTCATTTAATGTATTTCTGTAATTAATAGTTTCCATATTCTTTAATAAATTTGTAAAAGTTCGTGAATATATTTGATTAATTTTCTGTTGTTGGTGTTGCTCCTATCGTAGAAGGTGGTGTCGTACAGTGTACTGTAGGTTGTACTTTGTTAAACGTTTAACTTTAACACTTGAAAGTCAACTTTACGTAAAAGTTAAATTACATATTTTTAGTTTTCTTCTTCTTCTTCTTCTCAACCCAGAAGTTAGTGAGTTTGCAATTGTCAAACTCTTTTATGTGCAGAAACCTATCAGTTCCTCAGGCAGTAAGTTGTATCCTTGGGACCCGGAACTGAATAGCAGCTGCACTTGACCGGGACAACCGACGGAGGCTGTTAAAGGAGGCCTTGACTCAGTAATGAGTTGTCGCGCCGCTGAAGAAGAAGAGAAGAGGAAGACATGTGTATTAGATAAAAAAATTAAACGTATTTAAACATTTATATTCATACTGATAACTTATTTCATGTATGACAGTGACGATTGCTAAATTCTGTAAAATTAGAAGGTTAAGTATAAATAGAAAGATCGTGGTAAACCTTGTAGTTTCTACCTCCTCTTATTAGCACTAACACAGTTAACAATTGCAGCAAGGGTTCACATCGTAGGGTAGGGTAGGTCTGAAATGTTTGACATCTGTGGTACGTTTGACATGTCAGATGTATTCCTCACTTTGCTTCACTTGGGTTTTGTGTGAGACTCCTTTCTTGCATTTTTCCTGTCTAATCTCTCTAGAACGACTCTTGTTTTTTCAACCCGAACGCTATTAAAATATTAGAAATGGTATTATCTTCCGTTTTTAAATGTAATTTCCAGTGGCCTATCTTTTTTTCCTGGGCCCCTCCGCAGGAATCCTTTGCAGGTCCCCCTATTACCCTTCCTTAAATCACGCTTTTGTTCTCTCTTGAATAATAATCCCTCCTTATATGAGTGACAACTGCTAAAATTATACAAGTAAACAGAACAACTATTCTCTTTTGTATAATGTATACTCAATTAATCAAACATACTTTTTTTCAGTTAATAGTTTGATGTTTTTATTTGGTATCTTTTATGTTTTTTATGGTCAATATAAAAAAATACTGATAATCAGACATGCCACTAGTAGCCAGTTATAATTTTGTCAGTTACTGAACTTACATGCATCGCAATAAAAGTACATATTTTATTAAATTTAAATTGATAAAGACGATTAATATTTATATTAAATTGTATAACGTAAACTTTATTAACGAATCTCAGATTTTTAGTTAAACCAAAAATCTATTTCACTTTTCTGTCACAAGTTTAAAATCTTTTAAACTTCCTGCCATATACTTTTGCCCTATAATTTGCAATAATTGCATTATATGACTAATATTGGCATTGGAATTAAAGAAAAATGTTCTGATAAAAAGACATTATACTTACAAAAATAGGGTTTTTGTATTTCTACTGTTTTGAAGATGTAAAAATTCTTAGCATTTACAAGACAAAAATAACAATATTTCATTACCATTAATATATTAAAAAATTTTAGTATAAAATTCAAGTAATTTTAACATAGTTTTCATTCATTTGAATCTTTCCTGATCTTACTGCATTGTGAGATGCAAAAGTGTTTATTTCATTAATATTAAAATGTAACAAGATTCCACCTGCAAAGAAATACAAGTATACCATCAAAATGCATTGTAAAATATGCAGAAACGCAATCTTATTAGTAATAAAAGACATAGAAGAATAAAATAAACTTAAAAAATACAGAAATGTAGAGACAATATATTACTTAAAGATAATTAATATTTTCAAGGAATAAAAAGTAATCGAAACAAAAAGGGAAATATTCTAATAAATAAATCATTTGGAAATAGGAAAATAGAGAATGCAAATTTAGGAATTAAATAATGCAATTAACATGACAGAACAATAACTGACGATAACAATTATACCCAGAAGAGACGATCAAATGACAAAAAATGTAAATAGGTATTAGTAAACAATTATAATGTACAAATATTAAACTTAGTATGTAAGAAATAAGACATTGAGTATAGCCTTAGATTAAAACTATGAGGAGGTCTGCGAACCTCAAACAGTTATTTTGTGTAAGTGAACTACAGACTGTGATTAATATAAAATTACAGATATAATAATATTGAACAATAATTATAAAAGTTAGGGAGTGTAACAGTGTAAAAAGGTGAGAACAACAGTGATAGGCTTTAAGAAGTAAAAACAGTGTATAGTGTAAGTGAATTTACAATATGAACATTACATGAAACATGTAATTTATACGAAACAACAAGGTAAATCATATAGTGCAATAAAACCAAGGGTAAATAATTAAAAAATAAAGAATCTTCCGTTACACACTTATAATGTAATAGTGACGAAGATAAAACAAGATTCTACGGAATAATATTAGTTGTAAATTGTGAAACCGGACCTGTGACACTTAAATATATCATTGCCAAGACCTTAACTGAATAAATTAGTGTTTTAGTAAAAAGGAAGGTATTGTTGGAAAAATATTGAAACCACACAGAACATGTCAATTTCACTGCTGGATTTTATACAAATTAAAGGCAGATACGAGATGAATTGATACAGAAAAACTATGGAAATAACTAGAAGAATGATGTTTTAATCGATGGTACAAAAAACTAGAAGTCCAGGAGCAAAGGATCAAGAAAGAAGCTTGTAAAAAAAACTCCCAGATGCGTGAGATCTCTCCAATAATCCACCAAGATATTTGAAAACATTTTAACATTTAAAGATCGAGTCACAGCGATATAATGTCACAAAAACTATAAAAACTTTAATATAAAACTATAATATTGAATTCTAATTGTACACAAATAATTGTTCGTATTAAGAGTTTCTTTTTCAATTGTTCATTTGCACTTTTGTATGATCCAAAGAACCCACTGATACACAACATACATCAACAACACCTAATTACCAAACATTATTTATAAATATTATGTTTTATGATATGTTTACAACTTATGTACTATACTTTGACATGAATTATACATGAACCCTGAGATTGAGATTTTACATGCTAGAGCATGTAGACTACAGAAATGAGTCACAAAAAGATTAATAAAAATAATTGAATTTTAAACAAGAACGAATAAGGAGTTTGATTATTTATTTTACCATAAAGAGTCTACTTACAAATTTGGCACCAGCAACTTGGGGCTAATTAAGAGATAATATTTTATTGTTATAAAATTGGCACCAGCAATTTGGGGTAAACTACACACACCCAAAAGGAATACACAGGGTGATATTACAATATCAATTTGATCTATCAATTTCATTTCCCACACTTAGTACACTAAGTCTGCTCAGCCTTTCTTGAGACACCGTGTTACGCAGATAATTCTTAATAAATTTTTGCTTATAGAATGTTTGCTCGAGTGAATTCTAGTGTCCTCGGTGGATTGTTTCGCTTGAATCACCGCTCTATTGTGCAATTAGCCAAAGAACTAGACTCTCAAAGAACATTAGTTACTGGTAAAATAAAAGTAAAAAATAAAAGTACTTGTTTTGGATATTAGGTACATGTGGGGAAATTTTGTTTTACTTAACTGGTTTATACCCACTAATAAAAAATTAAGGGAAATGTTCCTCGGGCTCCCTAGTCCGCAGCCCCCGCATTACGGGCCCGCTATTTATTCCACCGGTACTCCCTATTTTCTTTAATTAGTCAACGATATTTTTGGCAGAAAAAGAGATATAGATACACGTGAATGGCCGAAGGAGCGTAGTAGCAGAAGTGTAACTGTGGAAACAGTCTACGTCACTGGTAAGCCATAAGGCCGGGAGGTAGTAACCCCATGACATGTCTAACTCATCTACAGAGTGGAAGCCTGTAATAGGTATTTACTCTTAGTCATAATCTTTAAAGTAAGCATCCGAATAGATCAAAACAGTATTGGACTAGGCATGCAATATACAAACGAGTTGATATCACAGAAGAAATGAATTTAGCCACATTAAAATTTAGAATGGGAAAGAAACATGAACAATGCAAAAAACTTATGAAAAAAGAAAAACATATTCTAATAATTAGTAAAATCAAAAGTAAATTAAAAAGCACATATGACTTAGACAGACAAGTTATGGTGTATTCGGGAGTTGAAGGAAACAAATGAGTTAGCTGGCAAGATTTAAGAACAAATGTGAGCATTTGACAGCTGTCAGAGTACGTGCGCAAAAAGAGGGACATTAAGAAGAAACAGATTAATTGTTTAACACATTTCAAAAGGTAATCGATAAGCATATTAAACAAGTTTCTCGGCTTGTATATGCGGATTTGAACTGGTAACAACTGACATTTCCAAATATTAGGAAGATTTGGACAAAATCGCTTAAATGATATTGAGCAGAGTCTTATAGTCTTCTACGATTACCAAAACGAAGATTACCAAGTTACTTGTCAGGAAAGAGAAGTAATATTAATAGATTTCTATAGAGTGCTCGTGGATTTTCGTCCATCATAAACTATTTTCTGACGAGTGATAAAATAAGCAATCAGAATCCAAACTTAGAGCTGAAGACATGTACTCTCGCCACTATCTTGCTGAACTAAAATTGTGTTATTAGCCAGATAGAAACAACGATGACGAAAACAACGTACTATAGCACTGGAGTAATAGGATGTCTCTACCAGAGTAGACTCACTTGTATATTGCAAAAGGATGTTACGAGTCAAACTATAGATGTGCATATGAGTCAAATAGAATAGAGGAATATAGTAAACTGTAGGAAAATAGAGAATCCAAGGAGATTGAGAATTTGTAATATTGAAATGTCAAAGGCAGAAGCTGAGACAAACGCATCCGATATATTGAATTAACACCCACTGAGAAAGCGGAACTTATATAGAAAAAACACAACGGAGACAGAGACACAGAATACTTAGACATAATAGTTGACCAACAATGAATGGAACGTTACAAACAGTTATGGACTTAGGGGAGGGCAGTGTTAAAAGAATATGAGCCTTATGAAGAGGACCTAATTACTATTCATGAACTTGACGATGCTCTAATGAGAACTTAAAACCGCAAGGAATAATTCCAGACATATCAAATGTTCTAAATTGTTGCTTAGATTAAGAATTCTGCGTTTATTCAAGATGTGATGGCCATCACATTGAGTCTCACAGCCATCGACTATTCCACAAGTGGAGTCTATATTTACAAAAGTTGTGAGGAATAATTTTGACAGCTACAGAGGCATAAACCTCGTAAGCACTACGAAGAATTACAGTAGGCGATATACTCATTTCAGGCAAGTACATACTGGATGTAGTTTCTAGTAGTTGTAGCTGAAGGTGACTTAGAAGCCCGCTGGCGATTATCGGTAAACAAGTTAAATAATACAGGTAATTCTACTGCCACTACAGCACTACCTATATTTTAGGTAATCATTGTTACAATTCGTTAAGTTATTGTTACGACGGTCTCCTTGATCGTCGTATGGTACAGTGGAAAACAAAATACAAGACACTAATGAAGTCACTAATCACCAGCTTTAATTAGTCACAAATACAGTTAATGTACAATAATCCGAGCAAAATTTGTACACACGCAATAATAATCAACTAGTGGAGTCCCGCACAATTGTAACACAATAACACTTTACCACAATACTTCGAACTCCACTTGAATAAATCGCCACTTAAACGTACTGAGTAATCCCCCGACGTCAACTGACTGTCCGTCGCTGGATGCTTATATTTATACCGCGCTGAAATGCCAGAATAGTCGGTCACTTTCTCGATGACGTGTCGAGCAAACTGCGTATTACAGGCGCTCTATAATCCACTAGAAACCGTGCAAGCTGTCTGGTCTTGAACACAGTGCGCCGACCGGTACGGTCTGGAATAGCCTCGATTGTTTATGCATGATAAGTGTCACGTAATTGTCTTTCATCTCTAAGTATCAGCAATGTGTACGCACACACACATTACAGGTCTGCTGGGATAGCCGAGATACTTGTAGGTATTACGTAACATTATGTATGTCAGTCATTAATTCCGTTATATGTCCACAATGGTTTACAACTATCTGAGGTTTACGTTTATTGTAATTAGCGCGAAGCGTGTCGCAGCGTACAATATACATCCGTTAGTTAGCATAGTCTTTTCCTTAAATTAATCCTTGTATACGAATTGAAGGATAGTAAATTTACCTTTCCTGAGGGACTGACTGGAATACACGACCGCTATTCAATAGCACAACATGTCAGCACTAACTACTTTGATTAACTTGAAATCAAAGTAGTTTCTTAAACTTAAAAGGAAAGAAGTTTAACTTGGCGTTCCACAAGAATAATTCAAACTAACACCAAAAAGTAGCTTCATTGTATTTTAAAATGTTAATTTATATTTTATTATATAATGTTTTATATATTTCATTATATAATATGAAAACAACTTACTATAATTAAAGGTAAGATAAAATTATCGGTACATTCATGTTTAAAAGTAATTACACCTCTTTCGACGATAGTCTTTTTATTATAGAACAAAGCATTGTAAGCTTAAAAAGTAACTGAAAATAAAATGTCCACTGTTTCATTAACAGATAGTGAGCCGCAAAATCACTCTGATCTCCGAGAAAACTACGTGCACTTGCATTCATACCAGTTTTCCAGAACTTCGGGCTCCCTGAAACGTCTAATTTCAATGACATATTGAAACCCTGAACTCAAGTTTCAAGTAAACAGTTAAGAGGAACCATCAATATGTATTCCGACCCGTCTCATCTCTTGCTGTTTGCCTGGGGCTTGCTTCGGTCTCCTCTTTCCCTGTTCTACAACCCTTAATCTCAAACAATGTTTGACAGTCAACGTAGTCAGGAAACTGCAGTCCTTAACACTATAAATACGTGTACAATAGAATACTTTGACTTTCTGTCAGCATCCTCATAAATATCAACTAGCACAAACATCCAGATGTATGTCCTAAGGAGTGTTGTGGGGAAAAACAGATATCTTGTTTCAAAGTACAACAAACAAAATACAGATATAATTTATGTCCACCTGCGTCTTGTAAAGGTAAGACATATAAAGAAGAAAAATAGTAAAACTCAAATTGTATCGCCTACCTAATCAATTGTATCGCCTACCTAATCAATTGTTTCGCTTACCTAATCAATTGTATCGCCTACCTAATCAATTGTATCGCCTACCTAATAAATTGTATCGCCTACCTAATCAATTGTATCGCCTACCTAATAAATTGTATCGCCAACCTAATCAATTGTATCGCCTATCTAATCAATTGTATCGCCTACCTAATAAACTTTGTGATACGTTTTACTGCATTGTGATAAAATTGTGCGAAATCCATTTTCTCAACAAACAAAAAAATATAATTTTAAAGGGCCAGGGACTATCAGCAGAAATTCTAGAAAGTCGCTTTAAACAGCGTTATGAATTTGTTTAATCATTTTCCGCAGTTTAAAAGATTTGTTAACTAACTGGCGGGACAGATATTCACGCAACCCTCTGTAGGCCTAAAGTAATTAATTTTCATTAAATTGTAAGGGCTGGGGTGAGCTTGCAAACGTGGCGCGATGAGTTTGGCTTTTATGTAGGATATCAGGCTAATATTATTAAAGCAGCAACTGCTTTCCCTACCAATTTCATTCTCATAAATTTATTCCACATTTATAGTTGAGATGTTTTGAAACAAGAATAATAACAAGAGACAGTTAAGTAATGACTGTTAGTAACTAGTAGGTGACTCAGGAAACGACGTGGAACAATTAGTATCGGACATAGGCCTACTTGTTGCTGATTGGATAATTAAACGTGATGACTCGCTGAGTAAAAATGTGATCGTAATTATATTACCAAAACAACTTTCCGAACTTGTACAAGCATCGGAAGAACTCAATTTATATGCAGATTCTATAGTGAATAACTGATGATTTTGACTACATAATATGTACTGTTGAAAGTGGTAGAGTCTAGTCATATGGCAAGTTGTTTTATGTAATTATTTTGACATTTTAATTAGCCCCAACTAATATTAAGTGTTTATCTGCTTAATTGCTGGTGAGTAAACTAACTGATATTAATATTATTTTATGTTGATCAGAATGTTGGTACTGGTTATCGTATTGTAAATAACAATTGCTGAACTAAGCGTGAACTTGTTAGACGTATACGTGTTAAGTAAACCATATTGTGTCTGATGTCTGTTCTCCAATAAAGAAAAATCTCAACATCTACGGGTAGATTTTGTTCAGATTTTTGTCTAAACCACATTTATTTACACCAACAATTATAAGTGTCATTTAATCATATCAAAACAACTTAAGTACGCTATTCTCAAACAGTTCTTAAATACACAAGCGAAACACTTCCACTATAATAAATTATATAGACTGGTAATTACCTTAATCTAATTCCTTCCTTGCAACTTTTGATTGTTTGCGTAACGACGCGTTTCAGGAACACAGTCCCATCATCAGGTTATAAAAATGAAATCATGAACTAATCACTCGTCGTTAAGTTTAAAATAAAACCACTGCACAACATTCGAATTCACGCGAACACATAGCTATGTGCATTCACACACGTGCGCGTCGATGACTGCGATAAATTCTATATTGGACAAACAGGAAGAGGTTTTAAAGATGGATATATAGAACATCTACCCAAGAAGAATATCAATAATATAAAGTCCAGTTACGCGCAGCACTTAATAGAATACAACCATAATTATACCAGTTTTACACAAAATTTAAAACCTCTATATTACTGTAAGAAAGGACGCTTCATGGATGCAATGGAAGAATTTATAATTTACAAAGCAAGTAAATTCCAGAATGACGAGCTATTGAATGATATGTTGTCATTCCAACGTCTTCTACGACACAGTAATACGCACACAACAAGAAGAAAGCAGACGACTGTCTGTGTAAGTTTGCGATAACAAAATCAGTCGACTTTTAACTTTATGACGACGCGCACGTGTGTGAATGCACATAGCTATGTGTTCGCGTGAATTCGAATGTTGTGCAGTGGTTTTATTTTAAACTTAACGACGAGTGATTAGTTCATGATTTCATTTTTATAACCTGATGATGGGACAGTGTTCCTGAAACGCGTCGTTACGCAAACAATCAAAAGTTGCAAGGAAGGAATTCGATTAAGGTAATTACCAGTCTATATAATTTATTAAAATACGCAACTTGGAGATTACCCGCACCTCCAAAGGCTGAATAGCGTGGAGAATGCACCGCCCCCTCGCCGCGTCAGGCGCCCTAGGGCGCTGATAGACGACCCCCCTAACTTCATCACATGAACCCCCAGAAACGAACCCCCCAACCTTCTGGAAATCTGAACCGATTACAAACATTAACTACCTACGCCTGCCGAAACTGTAGTCAATCATGCTGCGGCAGATTGGATTGGATAGAACATTATTGCCAGCATCAGCTTTGCCGATTCGGCAGGGCTTTAATCCGGGACACGGGCTCCCGCGAGGTTGTGCAAATGCCTTCCTTGCGAGAGCCGACTGCCCCGGTGACGAGTCCCTTCGACTCGGCCGCCGCCTTCGGGCGGTCGAGCCTCTTGTCCTCGCCAGCGTGCCTCTACGTTTCCGTGGGCTATGTCCTCGGAGACCAAGGACCCGCGACCAGGCGTTCCAATTGGCTGAAGCCATGACCACCACCAAGATCCCCGTTAACACCTGCTTTGCTGATTCGGCAGGGTAATGACCTGAGACACGGGCTCCCGCGAGGTTGTGCAAGTGCCTTCCTTGCGGAAGCTGGCTGTCTCGGAGTCATTCCTTACCGTTTCGGCCGACGGCCTAGGACGTCCGAGCCTCTTGTCCTCGCCAGTGCGTCAAAACGTTCCCAAAGGCTAGCCTGAGGGGACCATGGTGTCGCGCCACGGCGGGACATTTGGCTGAAGCAAAAGCTTAAGCTTGTCTCCGTGGTGGCCATGTAATTAATCATGGACCCGCGGACTGCACCATAACTCCCTTGTGCAGAGCAAACGACCGCGCTGACCTGTTGGCACCTGGCGTTCATCAGGCCTAGGCCTGGACAACGCACACAAATTAGGGCGCAAGACGCCCGCGCATCATCCATCCATCATCAACTTGGAGACCAAACCAAAAATGAACTTCCAGTATTATCCACCATACTCAAACTCTTCATACAGTGCGAGATACTTAAATGGTCTAACGATAGGTTTTCTAAACTCCGTCATTGCATAAGCTTATTTGTCCTAACATCAGAAAGACGTATAAAAACTATTACAAAAAATAAATTTGGAATTCAAAAGGCAATAAACAGAGGCTCAAATAGTTTAGTTATCCCCGTATATCATTGAAAAAACACAGTATAATAAAATAGAATAAATTAATGTGACCTTCTTGGGGAAGAGATAAGTGGGGGGAGGTCTAAAACACGTATTCGTCGTTAGGATAAGAAAAATAAAGGGATTAGGTAGTGTCGGGGTCAATACAGCTGAGATTTTGGCGGAAAACGTCTCACCCTGGTAGTGTTGCTGGAACCGAGTGTTTGTAGGTTTGGTAAACAAGAAATCAACGAACTTGTGTTTTATTTGTTTCTCACAATACTGACTAATTTGTAAACTTTCGTTAGGACAGGACAATGGTACGACTAATACTAAATCTAAGACTGAAATGCTACATTTATATCTCTAGAGAACTTTCAGTCTATCGTGGTATTTTTTAATGTTGTGAAATCAGTTGAATCCGTGGCCAACACTAATCTAATCTTGTGGTTCAGAAACTGTTTCAGACGATCGTTTCACGTCTCAATGTTAATGTCCCGGTGAGCAGAAGGGGTACGTATGTTGCGATCGCAGGGCCAGTCGCTAACTATTGTTCTGATATGCATTACAGCACAAGCATCAGGTGAAAGAGAAATATCTCGCTGTAGTTTAGTTGTGTTTATGGATTAATATAGACTGACACTAGCATAAATTTGAATTGGTTGAGCATCGCAACTTCCACTAATACTCCTTCGCCGACATGAACGTATTGTAAACAATTGAATCCAGAATACTTGGGTATTGGCGGAACGGGTCTAGCGTCATAAGCCCTGCACGTTTTCTGATTCTTGAAGATTGCTGTGCCACCGTAGAGTCCACTACGTTTCTTCTTGTTAGTGCCGCGACTAGTACTCGGCTGTTGGTCGTTGTCATCGCCAAGTCTGTGGATACGTGAAGCCGTTACTTTTTTTTACAGGTGCCCAGCAGTTTGAGCACAACATAAACTGTTTAATGTCTTCATCTGTGAATTCTTGTTGTAAGAATTGCAACATAGCAGCATTGGATCGTTTTAAATCATTTTGGAACTATATACGATCACAAACTACACAAACAAAACCCAGCAGAACGATTCTTCTAAGTGCTTCAGTGCCAGGCGCCAATGGGTTATAACGCTAAATCTCGATTCTCAAACGTTTCATCTGCTTGAATTTTGTAGTATTCCATCAGTTTTATCTCACTGTCGACATTTGTTGTTAGTGAACTGGTGTTAGGCGCAGCTGGTGCTCGCCTCGAATTTTCGACGCTCCCTCATACTCCGCGTTGTTCTGCTGCTGTCATAGGGGCTTTTTTTGGATTCCTCATTTATTTTCTTTTACTTTGTAAGCGGTTACGATAGACATTTACCTTTCTGTTGTAAAGATATTTTGACATTTTTGAAATTTTGAGGAAAATATGTTCAAGTTCAACACTTTGTCACTGTATTATTTATTAAGTTCTTTCACTATTATCACTATTAGTGTTTTATTTTATGGTACTCGTCAAGCTTTATAAAACGGCATCTTAAGTAAAGTCCTACGCATACACTTTCTCGAGCTATACTCATTTTTCCGAGCAGCGAACCGGTGATTTTCCACTCCAATTTAGCGGCCATCTTGTGATGCCGTGTGACGTCACGCGTTCAAGGTTAATGTAACATGACATTTAATCATCTTTTGTGTTTGATAGTTGTAAAGATATTAAAATTTGTTATACATAAAATCGTAACATCCACTTTCCCATAGGTTCCCCCCACACCGGACAGCGGTGTAAGATGTTTTCCGCCAAAAACAAAACACTCTTTTTCCATAAAAGATGATAAACGATTAGACGGTTAAAAACATAGGAGCTGAATGGAAAGGAAATTTGCTTAAAAGATTGGATTAGAGGAAAATATGTAAAATTTTTGTTGTGTAACTATTGAATAATATTGTAATAATATTACGGTCTACTCGATCGTCGTAGGTACAGTGGAAACAAAATAAGTACAAGACACCATTTAAGTCACTAATCATACCTTTAATTGTTACAGTAAAACAGTTCGGAATTAACAACACAGTCTGTACAACAAATCAAATGAAAATTGTTCACACGCAATAAAAGTCCACTAATATTAAAACTCAATTGTATTACAATTATACCGTCCGATTATAAAACGCAACACTTAACTAATAACTACTTGAACGTACGTCTACCTTTCCTAGCAACTTGACGGGGCTTCCAGTCACAGTTTGTATTGTGCAAGAGCTAATTAGAGGATGGCGGTTACTGACTAAGTCAGGGCGCACAATAGGAACTGTTGCGCCTGTGTCAACTGTAAATAATGTTAGTTTACCATCAGCAAATCCATTAACAATCAAGTTTCCACTGATCTTATGTAGCGTAGAAACTGTGCTGTTCTGGGGCTTTACTTCTCCAATTGGTGCGATCAGTCTCTTCTCTCGGTATCTTCTTCTCCCAAAAGTCTACCTGTAGATGACCACGTTTTCCACAGTTGTAACATTTCGGTCTTCTGTCTTTTTCAAATCGTTGCGACTCTCTTGAACTTTTGAATTGTTTGTCGGACAACATTGTTTACCTGCACCCATCGTAACGGCAATGTGATGGCACAAACCCATTAATGTAACGGGACGCTGACTTGGCAGCTTCTAACTCTAGGGCGTGAACAAGAGCTTCTGAGCTATTTCGGTGTCTTCCCATTCGTAACACTTGCTGAAGTTCCAATCTCCGATGCCATCAATAAATGTCTGCACCGCAAACCTTATTAGGAAGTCTTCTGGTGCTTCAGGATAAGCCAATCTAATTAATCTGTCGATACTTGCTTCAAACTCTTGAAGACTCTCCCCGGAACGTTGTCGTCTTGTTCTCAACTGAGCGTAGTACACCTCTCGCAAATGTTTATCACCGTAGCGTAATTCTAGAACTTATCAGCTCGGCATAGGTTTTCTGGCTGTCAGGTGGCACTTTCTTTAGTAATTCTGCCGCAGGTCCTTTTAATGAAAGAACGAGTGAAACAGCCTTGTCTTTCTCTGTCCAATTATTTGCACATGCAGCAGCTTCAAATTGGCGGAGGTACGTTGCCCAGTGACTGCTTCCGTCAAAGGTTGGAGCTTTGACATGAACTGTTCCTACTGCAGGTAAAGTTATTTTCTCTGTTGACTTATTTTCGGCGTCTTTTTCTGTTTTTATCATTGGTACAATTTGTTCACAAATCTGTTTTGGCTGCGTTTTCAGGCACTGCTCAAATTCACTTTTAATTTGTTCTCTTATGTTTGCCATTGAGTTTTCTACTCCAGATATTTTTGTTGACATAATTTCTTCCACAGTCAAGACAGATTTTTAATGTCATTGATTCTTGTACCTCCGATATTTTAGTAACTTGTTTATTAAGCTCACCTCGTAGGAGACCCAACTCTGCGTCGGTTTGCTCTTGTGTCTGCTTTTGCTCCTGTATTAACTCCTTGATGTCTTCTGTTTCACGCTTCCATTCTTCTTTTTGTCTTTCTTCTGTTTCTAGAATTAATCCTTTCAGACGTTCCTCACCCACTTCTCTTTCCTGCCTGCGTTTTTCATCCTGTCGTTTTTCTGCTTCTTCCGCCTCCTGCCTGTGTCTTCCCTCTGCTTCCAGCAGGAGGGTTTTCTGTCTCTCTTCCGCTTTCTCTGCATCCTGTCGTCGTCTTCTTCTGTCTGCTACAACAGCGCCTGGAAATTTTCCATCATCTGACTGGCATCCATTGTTTTCCGATTAATTACGAATTACACTCGTCTTGTACAAAATGTCCACTGTTTCCACTGTTAACCGTTCTATCCCAGTTCTGACACCACTGTTACGACGGTCTACTCGATCGTCGTAGGTACAGTGGAAACAAAATAAGTACAAGACACCAATTAAGTCACTAATCATACCTTTAATTGTTACAGTAAAACAGTTCGTAATTAACAATACAGTCTCTACAACAAATCAAATGAAAATTGTTCACATGCAATAAAAGTCCACTAATATTAAAACTCAATTGTATTACAATTATACCGTCCGATTATAAAACGCAACACTTAACTAATAACTACTTGAACATACACAGTAATAACTTGAACCGCTTTGTAAATATATCGCAACTGTACTCTCGAACCGCACAGTCAAAAATTCGCCTAATACTAAACTGACCGTCGTTGAGTACCGGTATTTATAGCCAGTCGAATATCTAGACGATTCCTAATTGCGTCGTAGTGTGCGTATGAACTACGTAATTAACTACGGCCTAGAAACAGGCCGAGCGCCAGAGCGAAGCCCGTAACAATATTTTTCCTAAAAATTTCAATCCCAGACTGTTACAGACGGGAATTATTAAGAAAATTTGGCATTACGATTAAAAATTATAAGTTAGTATTTAATACAAGACGATTTTGATTGTGTTTTATGAAGCACCCCTTGAATTATACATGTGTAACAAAAATTGGGTAATGAAAAAACGTGTCTTCTAACAAATTACAATAAGGAGAGTTGCTGATCAACTTAAGTAAAGAAATAAAGAGAGCTTACATCCTATTTTCCCCAAGAAAGTTAGCTTTATATTGTCAGGTAACAGGACGCATTTCGCAGATAGTGGTATTATTTTTCTGGTGCAGGAGAACTGACCTTGAGCTGCACTCACGACATACTGCACCGATGGAACAATACGTCAGTTGGGAGTTAACTACCTTAACAAATAAATGCTCTACGAATGCAACGGGAAAAGCAGTTTAGAAATGTTTTCTTCAACCTGAATCAACTCTGGCTTCCTCTAAAACAAGATTATTGTAAAATAGTTTAAAAGAAATAGGTTTCGTACCGCAGACGAGAACAGAAAGTCTAACAAATCGTCATATTTAAACTATAGAAATAAAAGACAATTGAACATGAAGAAATTGTTAATTACAAGTATATTAAGAATTTGATTACACAAAACAACCAAGAGTTGTCTACAACAATTTTTCAAGTTTCCAACACACGCTAATGTAAGAACTAATAAATATCAGCTGCTTACCACTGTCGCAATAAATAATACAAGTCACTAATTACTAAATCCGAATCGAATAATTACAATAATCGCTTTGCACTGATCCGCTGTTTACACCCGCAATATATCGCGACCTCTACTGTCTGCTGCCAAGTCGCTATAACTGTAGCTGATGTGGTGACGGGGGGTCAAGACCCCTGCATAGTAGCAGCGCGCGGAGTGACTCCTCCAATGACTCCAAGTATCGTACTCTCTCAAAGGCGTTAGGTTTTTCAAGGTCGCGTGGTTTTGGATGGGTATGCTCCTATTGTTTTGAATGTAGGAGAGAGGATCTCAACAAGTGAAGTACTCAGCCTATCGTTTTTTGGTGTGACCTAACGCCCTGAACCAGTGGTGGCGCGTCCGAGTAACAGTGGGGATTACCTCCCGGTACATTTTAGGACCAGATGGTCAGCGCTGCTTCCTCCGACGTGGCCTCCCTGACTGCTCAGCAGTGGTCTGCCCACATCAGCTTGTGTATCCGGGTCGGGCGTCTCATGAAAACAACTGACATGAGACAGCCCCGCCGAGCCCACGAGCGGCTTAGTCAGCCATTCAAAATAGTTCTGTATTCTGGATTATGTTTGGTGGGTTTCTGTGGCAGGTATTGTCTTGCTCAGGAGAAGGGCCCTACTTAGGAGACTATGGGTGAGTGAATCGTTCAGCAGGGTGCGGGGTCGCTTTACGATGTGTCATGGGGGACCTGGCCAGATAACGTAGGTTTGGGTGGTGGGAAGCAGCAGCGCAGAAGATGAGGGTCACAGAAAGTCTGAAGATAAACTTTTCCACCGTCCTGATGGCTTGGTTGCAAACGAAACAGGGTGAGTTGGACAGGATTTGGACGGAACTGTTCTGGAACTGTTCAAGCTTACGTGTTGCACTGTCAGAAAGAAGTGGCCACCGTGCCTGGGATGCGTATGCCAACTGATCTGAGTAGCAGAAGGTATAGAACCGTTTTGTGCACAAGGAGAGGTGACTCCTGCGCGAGATGAGGGAAAAGATCTTGGCTCTGACGCCTCGGGGTTGTTGGAGTTTTGTTTGGACACGCCTGGGAGGTCGTTTCCAAAACCCTCCATTTATATCCCGCTGAGGTTGTGACATGATTCTACGGCTTTCTGGTCGCGCCCAAAATAATCACATAGTTGAGAGCGACTAGAAGACTTGTAGATTCCATACCACGTCGAATTCCGACCTTGTACACATACCGGCAGTCTGTATAACGCAGACACAATGAAAATTGCCTACCTCAGAGGCATAAGAATACTATTTAGTAAGAATTCTCACGGGAACGACATTGAATTCTATAAATGATGAAATCTTTAACTACGTTCGGTCACTTAACTACGTTCGGTCACTATACAATTTTTGTGTTGTCTAGTTCTTTGTTCTACTCTCTTAAAACTCACGTCATTTGCAAAATAATAATTTTTTACAAAATCTGTGTGATCAGTTTATGACCATGCATTTAGCAAATATTCTTTAGTAAATTCTAGTCTCATGTCTTACATTTTAAATAAACAAATTAACACAATTTCAAAATCTCTTGAATAATATAAAACATATTACAGTATGTGTGTTCAATTTCCAGAAACATGTCTATCTTGCAATTACGGCCTTAAGCTTTCAATGTGTATCTATATTGATCAGCTACATCAAAATATTGTTTAACTGGATTTTAGCTTGATTATATATTCTTGTACAACCATTTTGGGAATCCAAGTGAGGCAGATTTTGTTTGGTTGACTTCAACGTCATCTTGGTAATTCAAACTCACTTCGTGTTTCTGCTTGACCTAGTTTTCGGTCACAGATTCAACCTTACGATTATTATGTTCCTTTTTGCTGGTCACTTGGTACTGGACAAATACTCTCGTATATAAATAAGAAGCTGTAGCATTTGAACACGTGTTTTCGTACAGTGAATAAGGATTGTACACATAATTTATAAATTTAACGAGACAGAAACTTCATTTGTAGCTCAAACATAACCTTTCACCATTATATTATCCCAAACGTGGGATTTGTTGACCTAATTCGCTGAGCCAATATTCAGTGTTTGCTCAACAACCTGAATAAACGATGAGCAATTGTTGAACCAACATTTTCCTTACTCACACGGTTTACCTCGTGCATAACACGAGATAACCTTTTTGTTTAGTCAAAGTGTTTACATTCCGTTTGTCAGCCGAAACAAAGCATTTACATACACAAAAATTATTCTTTTAATTCCCTTTAATAAAAAAGTGTCAATTTAATTGCTGAAAATATGTTTTTAGAGTAAACAAATTTTAAACTACACTCTGCTGAAGAAAACGATAAACATCAGCCACATATTATCGTAACCGACAATTGAACATCATATTCTGCTCTGCAGAATAACTCGGAGTAAAGGAGAGTACTAAACCGGAAAGAACAAACCACGTTAAAGAGAATGAACAAATCCTAAAATCAAACTTAAACAGGTGTACTTGTTGTTTAGTAACAATTGAAATTAATTTTAAGAAAACAATTTTAATTTTACGTACTAAACATGAAAGTGTGGCGTTTAGCTCTGGTCCTCCACTGAACAATATAAGACCAATGTTACTCATAGTTGATAAAATTAAAAAATACCGACCAATGTCAACGGTTCGCGTTATGCTCAAAATACCAACATTCAAAGTAATTTAATAGAAAACATCGTTATTAATGTGAGTTGAAAAGGAAAGCAGAGAAGCGTGAAGAATGGCGAGCTGCTGCCAACCAGCCTATGGGCTGCTAACCTACCAGAAGAAGAAGATCGTTATTAATGAAATTAAGGAGAATTTCCCAAGCCCTTAATCAAAACAACGGCTGCAAGTCACGGTAACGAGTAAGAATCCTCAAGTTACCGTGAGTTACTTGGCCAAAAGAAACGAACAAAAGAATTACTCAACAAAGCATATAAATCGTATATACCTACTTCTGTTAATACAATAGAGTGAACTCTATTATGTATTGAAATTTGCCGTTTTTTGAAAGATACGAGTAAAAAAATTTGTTTATAATCGTCCGAAGAAGACCAGATGTTCCAAACCGACATTTTGCCAATAAAACAACAGGACATATCAAAACATTTCTCAGGTTATTCGAATGTCTGTGCCGTCTTGATTTCTACCATGATATATACAAACAACACCACAGATGTGGTGATTAGTGCAAAGTAGTGCAAACTGTAAGATTGCTTTATTGAAACTATTTGATTTTCTCGTACCATAACAACAATCAAACCTGCAGTAGAATTTCACGTGATTATATTCACGTGTTGAGTTTTACAAAATTAGTATTCAAAACTTATGTTCTTTGTGATATTGTAAAATTATCAGCAATTTTAGGGCTACATGATTTCGGAGTCTTACACTGTCGAGCTTGGGCATATTCAGTACATAAAATTCTTTTTCATTGATGTTGTAATAAAAACTGAAAAATGTGCTATAAATATGGTAAATGCTAGGAAATGTGTTAATGTACAGGAAATGTATCCGAACTGCTCTGAAACACGCAACTGATGCTTTCCACATTGCTACTGATACAAGACTCTAAGGACTTTGTCGATCCTTAGTCATGAGTCGTAAATCATAAATCATAAATTACAAAAACCAAAACACAAACAATCATCATAAGTTACGTATTATAAATCATTAACCAAAAACTGTAATTTTAAATGAAAATTATCAACAAATCGTAAACGGTACATCTTAAATCGTAAATGATATATCATAAATTACACAGCACAACTACTTATAAGCCTAATTCATAAATCACTTTTGTAAATTATATTGATTTATTGATGGTTAATGTCGTTTTTTTAAACATTACTGCCAACGATATTACATTATAGCCTAGCAACTACTCGACATACGCACTCAACACGAAACTGAATTAAACATAAAGTTTCCTTAAGAGAAATCTCATTATTATTTTACAAATATGAATATTATGCAGTCGAAACATTGCAGTAAAATACAAATAAATATAAACAATATATTCTTGTACAAATAAATAATATTTATTGTGTAAGATTAATTATGAATAAGAATCATGTAGTAATTATGAACACACACACACAAATCATACTGCATTTTTGTCCAAAAAATGTACTTATAAAGACACGTGTGCATACATACATACATACGTACATTATACGAATACATGGCATCGTGATGTACCTATACAGTTCAATAGATCCGTGCTTATATTGTCACACAGCTGATAGGGCTCAGTAGACGGAGGTTTTATGGGGATGACTCAATCTAGCCGTGTCACTGTAACTAATCCCCCTACACAGACATATCCGCCGCCCTACTTTCAGTGTGACACCCGCTGGTGCAACTGTAATACCTTCATCATCGATCCAATTTATCTGTGTAACGTTCCAACGATTACAGATTTATCTCAACTATACTTGTACGATACTTTTGACCTTTATTATTATATGTATCAGCAACCAGTGAAACAAGGTTGCTACAACAAACACATAGAGAATAAGTTTCTACGTTTGTTTTAAGGAAATAGTTATCAATGCTACTACTACTACTACTACTACTACTACTACTACTACTACTACTACTACTACTACTACTACTACTAATAATAATAATAATAATAATAATAATAATAATAATAATAATATTACTATAATTAATAATATATAATAATAATATAACACATATCATAATATAACACACACATGACACACACACCACACACACCACACACACCACATACACACACCACATATCACATATCACATACACACACACATATCACATATCATGATATTTATAATATATATATATCATTATTATTTATTATTATTATTATTATTATTATCATTATTATTGCCTCTAGACTGGAAAGTGTCCGGAAAGGTTACTAAACCACGTCTATTAGCAGCCATTCAAAGCGCGGCAGACCTGTCAAACAGACAGTACGGCTTTCGGAAAGGCCAATCAACTCTTGGAGCAGTGGAGGAGGTAGTAAGAACTTTCCACGCGGCCTAACGGGGGAATCATTACTCAAGAAGTATATTCCTGTTGGCGACGCTGAATATTAAGAATGCTTTCAATTCTGCCAGCTGGAACGACATGCTTATGGTTCTGGAACATTTCTTCCGGATCCCACAGCATCTCCTGCGGATATAGAATGCTATCTGAGTGACAGAGAGCTTATTTATGATACGATAGACGGACCTCGTTGGAAGAAGATCACCGCTGGAGCTGCCGGGATCAATTTTAGGCCTGACCTTAGGAACGTATCCTACGACGGAATTTTACGGATGGAGATGCCGCGAGACACTTTCCTGGTAGGTTACGTAGACGATATCGCGGCAGTGATTGTATCACGAAACGCCGAGGATGCACAAAGAAGCCTGAATCAGGTAATGAGGCGAGTGAGCTCCTGGCTTGAAGAACACGGCCTAGTTCTAGCCACCGATAAGACCGAAATATTACTGCTCACCCGGCGACGGGTTCCCACTGTCATACCGCTCTAAGTGGGAGCCGAGAGAAATCCATCCTTCTGTACGGTTGCGAAATCTGGGCCGATGCACTAAAGATGGAGAAGTACAGGAAACGTATGACATAGGTGCAGGCAAGAGGAGCGCTCAGAGTAACATCCTGTTACCGGACAGTAACAGAGCCAGTAGTCCTGGTGATAGCGGGAGTGACTCCCATAGACCTGTTGGCTCTAGAGCGGAAGCATTTATTCAAAAGAAGAGAGGAAATTGGAAGAGATTCCGTAAAGCATGAAACCAGGGAACTCACTCTCCGGCACTGGCAAGATCGTTGGGATAGAGAAGATATAAGAAGATGGACCGCAAGGCTGATACCAAACTTGGAATGGATTGACCGCCAACACAGTGAGGTCAACTACCATCTGAACCAGTTGCTCAGTGGTCACGGCAATTTTAATGCCTACCTCCATAGAATTGGAAAGGTGCAAAGCCCAGCATGCCAATATGGAGACTCTCCCCAGTTGCATCGAACACGTTTTTCAAGTTCTGCAGATTCGCAAGACAGAGGATGGTACTGTAAATAGAGCTCAGGGAGTTCACGTCCGAGAGCATAGTTGCGCCTATGCTTCGTGGTAAGGTGGAATGGGACCGCATCAATGCATTTATTCAGTAGGTCCTACTATAAAAAAATACAGGCCCAACTTGTACCCAACGGGCAGTAGAAGATGAGGAACATCTAGAAGGAGCCCTATAAGGGCGCAATAGGCTTCATCCAGAAGTAGTGCGCTAAGTGGTTCCAGGATGGATATGAATGCCTAAATTAGAGGTGGGTTTTTTAGTGGGTGAGAGTCCCACAAACTAGAGGAAACACAAGCTTCCTCTGACGGTGCATAAAGCATTTTCCCCTCTATATAAAAAAAAAATTGCCTTCAGACATCCAACCCTACGACCGGCCTACATCATCCTAGCCTTCAGGGAGGGGCAACAGTTGATACTCTTTAGCTGGCTGACAGGGTTTTGTTAAGTGAGTTTAACAAGGTTGTGTGTACCGCTTGAAAACATTCCCACGGTAAAACCGATCGTGCCAGTGGGTGGATGCCTCTACGTTCGTGAGTCACGAATGATAGCTTCAGGACACCAGGACGATCCCTGTTGTATTTAGTCCTTACCGTGGTGATCTGTCATTTCCCCGGCACTCTTGGGAACAAAACATTAAGTTTCTAAAACAATCTCAGGTTGAGGAATGCTTTAAACACCCTTCTCCAGAAAGAAACCTCTTCGGAGGGTGAAGAGAAGAAGGCGTTCTCCTCGGTTGGTGCCGAAAGATTCGTAAAATCGTCTGGGTATATGCCAGCGGTGCCGAAGAATCTGGTAATGAAGCGGAAGGAAAGTGACTTCGCAAAACTGAGTCCCTTCCTTATTGAAAAAGCTGCCACCGGTTGCACTGTATTTGTATGTATGTGAACGTGTATATGTTTACTCTGTCCCACTAAAAGTTTTACGTTTTCAATATCTGGAAGTAATTATTTTCTAGCCAATTTGGTGTCAATTTTGCATACGTGCACATTAATATATTTTTTTGTTGGGCGGAGCCTGATGAGCGTAGCGAAATCAGGCATAGTCCTCTATCTACGACTTGGTCCACAACTTAGGCCGCGAACTCCTCCGAAACTACTCAACCGAATGTTATACAATTTTGCATACGTATCCGGACTGTATTGTAGAGTGCACACATGTAATTTTTATTTGTCTAAATTACTTAGTTCAAGATATATTACTTTTTTTTTAAATCTTAGCTTAAACCTGTGACAGGAAGAGAGATAGAGATATCTACAGCTGGCTGTCGCCCGATAAGATAGGATTTTACTGTACACAAATGCCGGTGCGTGTGCGTGTGCGTGTGCGGCTCTCGCCGCCCGCGCTGGCTGTCGCTAGATAAGATACGATTTTGCTGTATACACTTTGTCTCACATGTGTTTAATTCAAACAGTAGTAGAGCATTGTTCTATGGTGTAGCCAGATGTACGGATTGGACTTAAGTGTTGAACAAGTGTCAATTTTTAAGCGAGAATCTATGTAGTCGCTGATGCAACTGCAACTTTCCAAAACATATTGCAACGAATATTCTATACATTCTTATTCATCAATTTATATATACGTATAATTAATAGTATGCCTCGACGGACAAGAGGTCCAAATATTGGTCGGTTTAACTACAAATCAAAGACGGATGAGACAGCGACAAAATGTTGCTGCAGCAACTGTTGAAGGCCTTGCAGAACATAACATGAATCATGTGTTATATGATCAAAACAACACAGGGTATAGGAATCTTCAGAATGAATTTGAAGACAATTTTCGATATCTAGAATTCTATGAAAATGTAAATTGTTCTCCAGTGTTGATGCAGCAAATATTTATTGGTATGTGTCCGCAGTGTAAGCGAAACCCAAATAAGTTTACTGCAGTTAATCGCATGGATCCTAAAGATGTACCTTGTAGCATGACAGATAATCCACTTAATAAAGATTACAATATGACCATAATTAAATATCAATTACATTAAATATCAAGAAAAATCCAAATGAAAACAAATAAATATCAAAATAAAATACCACCATAAATGGAAAAAGTAAAAATAAAGAACCACATTGCAACAAAAATGTATAAAGAAAAATAAACCCCAAAAAACTAAAATAAAATAAGGATATTACACAGGTAGGATAGGAGTAGGTAAGGAAGATACCCAGAACAAACCAACGGACATGAGAAAACAATGTTACCTTGAAGAAACCAAGAAAGAAGAATTTTGAAGAAACAAGATTGTAGGATGGGAGGACTACAAGATATACCCAAGGGAAACCTATTAAGAAGAATATAACAAACCCCGAAAGAGATTAAATGTCACAAAAGAATGTATAACACCCAAAACCCGATATTAATGTAAAATAGTTGTAAACAAAAGTGTTTAGTGTTGTAAGTAGAAGTGCACCCACTAAAGTTATTGTATAACGGAATAAACAAACCTTCATAATCCCTTATAACTAAGATTTTGGTCTTGGAATATAATAAAACTCAATTAGAGATAAGATCATTAGAAGTGCAAGTTATTTCAGTGTATTATATAAACTTCAAGTAGAAGCGGGACTAATACTTCAACTAAGTACATGTGTACCATTAAACAACTTTAATGTTTTCAATGACTACAGAAATAAAATTTTATACAATATTCTTATGAAAACAATTACTAATGTTTCTAAGAAGGTGCCACTTTTTATCTAAAAACCTTCATTAAAGTGTAAAGGAAAAAGGGAGAGCAGGTGGTGAATAAATAAAGTGACAGGGGATAAATCTTTAAATACCAAAATAAAAACAGATAAGACTGCAACCAAAATAAGTTTAAGAAATAAATAAAAATAAAGGGCTTGTTATGTTTATGTTAAAGCCCATGAACTCCATAATTCAATGTGGGGAGTAAAATAAAAGATTTTGTTAGTATAAAAATGTTTAATATGTTTATTAGTATTAATCCAGACTAAAATGTCTAAGTATGGATACCATACTCTTTTTATAAAATGTTTATTATATGTTACTAGTAGGAGTTAAAACTAAAATGTCTGAATTTGAAGACCATATTGTTAATTTCAAATATTGTTTAGGTATTGTGAGTATGAATACGATACTACATATTCTGTTAGTTAATTAAGGAGATTGTAATTAATATTGTATTAAAATAAGAAGGTCAGAAGGGGTATAAACACAGTATTATTAAAAAACATTATATGTAAAACCAGAAAAATCTAGGCCAAATAGGAAACTCCAACAACCTTATAATTGTTAATTAAGTTAAATAAAACAGTTAAACTGGTGGAATTTATATAAGGTGAATCAGTCACCAAATACTATGACTAAAACTATACTTTAAAAGAATAGTGTAAAAAGATATATAAAATTATTGAAAAAATTGCAAATGTAATAACTAAAATTTCAGAGTGGGGAGTCATAGATTCATGAATTATATTTAAAAATATAATCAATTGATAAAATTGCAAGAAATTAAGTAAAGATAAACATTTATGTCAATCTGAGATTTATTATAATCATAATTATAACATATAAAATGGCTAATATTTGGAGAAGAACAGGAAATAAAATGTTGAGCCTACTTTTCCAAAATGAAAGAAATATAGCATTTTTGATAAAAAACTTTGTAAAAATAGATTATTGGGTATCAAATTAAGCACAAAGAATTAAAGAAACCGATTATGTATTTATTATTTCATGAAATTAATTAATAACCAAAATATATTCTGTGATATAATATACTTTTTCTACATGTATCGGAAGCGATTAAAAATTGAAACAATACATTTCTAATATTAAATTGGCTAAGATATTTAAGAAAACGAAGGAAGTAAGAGTTCTTTATTAACGTTCGTAGTGTACGGTTGAGTGAGTAGTTACACAACAACCTATATCGGAACCATTAATGGCGTGTAAAAAATTGAACCTAGCCTACAGTAAAATTTTGAGAATTTCAACAAAACAATTTTAAACTTTAAATTCAGTGAAAATTAACCACTACAAACATTGAATCAAGTGAATACACCACCTAAACTAGTGGATTAATAATTTTAACCTCTAACACTAATAATTCCGAATAACTGAAACGAACTTTACGACACCAGTAACTTAACAAAATCACACACATTTTACTCTGGTGAGCAACAGAACATTGAACGAGAGATACTACAATAACACCAGAAATATTAATCACTACTGCGGAGACGAGGAAGCAGTGAAAAGGCAGCTTTATTGGAAGAAATTTTCAACACGACAAGTTCAGTTTTACTTCAGCAGCTACGAAACGGCCATTTTGACTCCCAGCATGCAAAGCGCACACGACGACTAGTATTCGTCACCTCTTCATTGGTATAAAGTTTTCATTTTATAAACATTATATATTATCAAATAACGTTGTAATTTTTAACTATTAAGCTTTTTAATTGTAAATGTTATACTTTCTGACCTCACCCCTTCTCTGACTATATAACATAACCGTTAAAAGAACCTGAAAAAATGAGTATTAAATAACATATGTATCAACAATCGATCGCCCTGTGAACGAGTCGAGCATTATATGATAATCGATTTTAAATCGATACTTTTAACATTTGTCAATAAAATTTAGTAATTCTACAATTTGGTTTAAAATTTATTTATAAATTTAATAAATAGAATATTAATGAACAACAGGACTACAAGAAAGGCGGCCATTACTCAAGTGGAAGTGTTACATACGGAAAAGAAGAAATACCGCTAATCGATCAGTGAATTAGACAATCCTGTTAACGCTGAATTTAATTACAGTGAACAATAAACGATATTATTGACAAAATTAACTCAAAGGAACTTAAAATTTTAACACCACACAATTACAAGAATTATTTACTAAATTATTAAACATCAAAATTAAATTTTTTCAAAACAACACAATTATTTTTAATTGTAAACAAACAACAGAATTTTGTAGGTTTGTTACAACCTTTAGAACTGATGTATCTTACTTATGTAAAACAACTCTTGATAGCAAGAGTACAATCAGTGATGCGTGTGTATAGGGTGAAATCGAGAGGCTTTCCCGGTCAATATGCTTATAAGGGAAATATTATAAATATTGGTCAAAATGTAACGGAGATTGTTAGTTCCTTGTCCCCTACACCCGCTTCACTGAGCACTATAGTTGTAAGAAAGGAAAGTGTTAATGCACATCGGGATTTTCATGTGAGACGTGACAAAATTTTAGAAGCACTCAATTTTTTGAAAATGAATAATCATTCTATAGTGATATCATCATTGATATGGAACAAATATCTCTACTTCCATTGAATGATAGTATTTATTGAATGATACCCACTGTTGATTTACCTGAGGTGAATAAAGATGAAGAGAACTTTTCTGAAGAAATTTATGAAAGTATGATCCCGGAGAATATTAGAATCACAGAAGTTGATCGACTCCGATCTGCAGTGAATAATGTAATTCCATGGCCACAAGGTACTGATATCACAAATGAATTCTCGTGCGAAAGATATGTAAGCATGGTATTTCCCGCTTTACTACCTTACGGATCTGCTGAACTAAACGATAATACTCGAGCAAGTAGTATGAAACTTACAGCACTTGAATATTTTCAATTTCTGATACAATATAAAGACCGACGTTTTGCACAAGATCCTAGGTTAAGACTTTTTGCATTGAACACTGTTCAGAGTCATCAAGCTATTCAACGAGGGACAATATTTGCTAGAAAATCTCATTTCAATGGAACAATACAGCAAATGAGAAACACGCTGTCGAGTAATCCTCAAATAATAAGAAGTTTATATTATTGGCGTGGAAAAATAAGAGGATCAAAATCTTACTGGTTTCAACAAAGGGGTGAACTTGAATCAATGATTGAGCAGTGTGATAATCTTCCTACGGGTTTTTTTACTTTAAGTGCACCTGATCTTTGCTGGCATGATCTGGCACGACTCATGGGTTGGATTGTAATGATGAACTCCTGAATCAGTATAATCCTGTCATCGCACAAACATGGAGAGGAAATACTGGTTTTAGTATAATCACCTCCTTATACCAGGTTATTGAATATGTATTCAAATATGCTTCAAAGTCAGAACCTGCTTCAAAACATTTGACGGAAATGTTTCAAGAAATCATTGAATCGAGAGCCCGGATGAAGAATCTCGTCGAGCATATACAAGTTTGATGATAAGAGTGATCGGAGGAAGAGACATCGGGGCTTGCGAAATATGTTATTCACTCCATGGAATTCCATTGCATCAATGTACCAGAACTTTTAGAATACTTGTCATAACAATAGGAGACTATGTTGCAATTAATGCAACCAACAGTGAAAATGACAGTAATTCATTCATTCAGTTTTATAGTAGTAGACCACTAGACATGGAAGAAATAACATTATCCGATTTTGCTAAAAAAAATTTTAAGGGAAGAAATAATTCAATTAGCACAAACAGAAAAGAAAGAATTGTACAAGTTTTCGCTAAAGTAAACAACAATAACAATGCAGTCAATACTGAATTATATTGTAAACAAAAGTTGATTTTACATAAGCATTGGCGTAATGAAGAAGACTTGAAAAGTACAGATGAAACATGGTTCATGGCTTATACTCGATAAAATTCTGGACAGCTTCACGAACAATTACACATATCTTTAATTAATGCACTACCAATTGGTCTAGGTAATCGTGATATCGATTTACTTCATAATTGGGAAGCAGCCTATTACAAATATCCAGATATAAAGAATAAAACTTTTTTCATCGAAAGAATTCAAGAAACATTTGGGAATCAGTATGATTCTCATGAATCATACAATGTTATTTTCAACGGCCAACAAAATAAGATATTACCTTTCTTAGAATATCAGCTAGATGACTATGATAATAGAAATCAAAGGCTTGAAATTAGTTAGGGAAAAGCTGGATCTGGTAAAAGTTGTGTAATTAATGAAAGAGTTAGGAGAATTAATTCATATTTTGGCTGCGATGCAACTCTTTTAATGGCTCCTACTGGTGTGGCAGCTAACAATATTGCTGGTCAAACTATTCATTAAGCTCTAAGAATAAATGCTTCAAAGAGAAGTGAACTTTCAAAGATTTAGAAGGTGAATCCAAAATTGCTTTTGAAGAAGAATTAAAAGATGTGAGGTTCGTTATTATTGATGAAGCCAGTATGTTGGGTTTGAATTTGTTTTTCAAAGTGGATATGCGACTCAAACAAGCAAAGCAGCGTCCTTCAGCTGTTCCTTTTGGTGGCCTTTGCGTGTATTTAGTCGGTGATTGGTCCCAACTTCCACCGGTTTGTGACAGGAGTCTTTACAATATTGGTAATAATGTTCAGACCATTCAATCGAATCTTTTATATAAACAGTTCAAAAAGTTTTCTTTTTCAAGGAGATCTTGAGACAGCACGGTGATGATCAAAAAAATTTCAGAGAGACTTTAAATAGATTCGCAAATGGAACAATCACTGAACAAGAATATCAACTCTTATCTAAAAGATTTTATGTAAACAATATCGGGGACAATTTCAAAGATACTGCCTGTATAATGTCGAAAAATGCTGAAATCGAACGCTTTAATTATGAAAAACTAAAAAGCAATAAACAACCCGTGGCTCTAATCAATGCAATCCATAATTGCCCAGAAGCCTCCCTAGGAAAATCTGACAATGCTCAGGGATTATTTGCCCAATTACGTTTATGTAAAGGTGCTCGAGTTATCCTTAGAAGAAATCTTTGGGTCACAAAAGGACTAGCCAACAGTTCAGTTCCGACAGTAACTGATATTATTTATGACCCGGCAGTTGAATGCGAAAATTATAACAAACACATGCCAATTTGTATACTCGTAGCTTTCAAAAAATATACAGGACCAGTTCTGTGCGAGAATTCAATACCCATTGTACCAATAGTGGCATCATTCAAGAAAAATGAAATTTCTTGTAGTCGCAAACAATTTCCGTTAATGTTAGCATTTGCTGTTAGTATACATAGATCGCAAGGGATAACATTAAATAAGGCAATTGTTAATTTAGGAGACAATGACTTTCAGGTTGGATTAACGTATGTTGCTCTTTCAAGAGTGAAAACATTAGAAGGATTATTATTAAAACCGGCGTTTAATTTTGATAGACTCCTAAAAATTAATAGAATTATTATTTTAATGGTTCATCGTAGAGATGAGTTGCAAAGGTTGTGGAATATGTCTAATGACAATTAATGTATATTGTACTATAATGTAGTGTATTCAATGAAAAATGTGTATCATAAAAGTGTATATATTTTGTTGATTGTAAGTGGACTAGTGCAAGTAATTTTATTATGAAAATATACTAAAAATGATCGCAAGCGAGTGCTATTTTTATCTCACAATATAAGGTAATATGACTATAAATGTGATGAGATAATATAATAAGTAGTGCAGTGATCAAGGGTACATCCCTGAAATAAAACAAAAACAGCAAGGACTGCATGAAACTTAATTTTAAGGAATAATTTAAGTAATGAAAAAACATATGTGTTTTGTTTATATTAATGGTTCATTGAACTCAAGGCTGGAAGGTCTGAGTTAGAGAACAACTCTTTTGTTTTCAAATATATTTGTTATGTATTAATAATAAGGATTAATTAATTAGTTATCAAGGCAAGATGGAGTGGAAGGAGGTGTTATTACTAGTGGTAAACAGTTGTTTATGTTTAATGAAATTTTAACTTATTTATTCAATGTCCATAAAAGTCATAGCCATGTGGGCATGACACTAAATTGATTTGATTATATATTGTTTTGTTATTGTTCATGTAATGATGTTATCAGGATAGCCAGGAAAGCAACCAACCATTCTAAATTAATCAACCAACCAGATTCCAAGTTTACCCTTAGCAACCAGAAATTTCTGATAAATAAAAAGAGACTTCTTTAACAACGGCCATAGCGTACAGACGCGTTTGTAAAATGTCTTACATAATTAACTATAAACTGTGAAAAAACATTCCAGACATCTTGATACAGATAGATACACATAATACGAGTTATTACAACCGAGTGAGGAACATCTAGCATTGGAAATAGAAGAATCAAGAACCAGGGAGGAGGACCGAAGCAGACGTGGGCCCTATCTTCGACCAAGAACCATATAAAGAAGAGGATTTGGTGACTTTGACATTTTATTATATTATGTATCAACACCAACTTTTGTACACACGACTTTTTAAGAATTAATCAACTAAAACTACAGACACCATATCACACCAACACTAAGAACACTCACTAATAACACGAATTGAGATTGACACCTTTTTAAACACCACAAGAACCTTTGATTTTAATAATAACTATTAAACACATAAACTGGACATAACCTATAATAAATAGCAATCACTATCCGACTGCCTGTGTGCACATTACACTCTAAACTTTGTAATATCCTTGACTGTAAAATTTGTACTTTGATTTATAGAATAATATTTTGTTTAAATGTAATCCCCGAACCAGATACGCCCTGAGGTATTTTATTTTAATAGAAATGATAACCAACGCTTTATTTTGGTCTGAATACAATAAGAATTGCAACTACTGTACCAACTGGTAAAGAAGACACATAATTTTTGCCACAATTGTGATTATCGTAAAAGAAACGAGAAACAATTAACCAATGGTTTACTGAATAAATGGTTTCTATAAAGATATATGTTTGGAGTTATATTTGCGTCGTTATTATTGCTGTTCCATTTAAAAAATAAGTTCACAGAGCACAGCGGACACCACAACGGTTGGCAACGGTGGGTGACGTCATTGAAACGGTACGTATAGTGGGAGCGAGCGGCAGGTTACAAAATCATTCGCCGTTCAACATAACGTATTAATAATTACAAATTGACGACCCAGTGTGAGGCGAAATAAGTTACGTCCCATCACACAACATATTATTTTATATTGGTAACAAATTGACGCTTCCAAGGGGCGGCGTATATAATTTAAGTGCCCGCAACACAATTAGAGTGTTACAAATTGACGAACCCTACAGTGGGGCAGAAAGTAAAGAGCGACACATGTAAATAACACAGTAACACTAAAGTTCGTGTTACAAATTGACGAATCCAACGTGAGGCTTAAAGAAATAAGACGTAACATATTAATTTGTTACAAATTGGCGAACCAACGTGTGAGGCGTTTAATTTGATATAAATTAAATTATAATTTATAATTAAACCAAAAAATAAACAAAAATGAGGAAGCGGGAAACATCGCGCAGACGAGCGGCCGAAGCCGAGAAAGTAGACGAATTAAACATGGAAGACAAGGAAGCAACACCGCTTGAGGAAGTAGAAATTATAACAAGGAAGGATCCGGAGAAACAACCAGAAGAAACCGCACAAACAGAAGGCGAGAAAACGCAAGAAATGATTAGACGTATGATGGAATTAATGCAGGAAACTAGTAAGAAACTAACGGAGGAATTAAAAAAGGACAATAAACAGTCTATAGAAGAATTGAAGGAAGAATTAAGTGAGAACAGTAATAAGAACTTAGAAAAATTGAAGGAAGAATTAAGTGAGAACAATAAGAAGAACTTAGAAAATAGTAATAAGAACTTGGTAATATTGAAGGAAGACTTCAGTAAGAAGATGGAGGAAATAAGGAGTGATAATAAACAAACAAAGGAGGAATTGAGCCGAGAATTGAAAGAGAATAGCAGTAAAATGGAGGAGAAAATAGACGAAAATAATAGAGCACTGAGGGAAGAATTGAAGGAAAATTACCAAGAGACCATGAAAAAATTGGATGAACACAAAGAATCATTAAAAGAAGAGTGGAACAACAAGATGGAAATTAATAACCGGCAATTGCAGGAAGAATGGGACAAGAAGGTGGAAGAACCGGTGACTGAAATTAAAAGGGTAGAATCCGAGACCAAGGAAAAGTGTGAGCGGATGAACCAAGAGATACTGAGCGTCCGGGAAGAAACGAATGGACGAATTGAAAACATACGAACCAATCAAGCAGTGATGGGAGAAAGATTAGAAAGCATAGGTACTAATCTTAGTCGAGTACAAGACCAAACAACTGCCCATAGAGATGAAATTAACTCTCTAAAAAACAGGCAATGTACCGGTGCCCATACAATATGCGAGGAAAATCGAGAAGTTATCGATTTCCAAAATTATAGAAGAAACCCCATGCTATTCTTAGAACGGGTAGAAGAGAAAATAGCCAAAACCGGAGAAGACAGATGGTTTGTGATTAGGAGTATGCTGGACGAAATGTTCCGAAAAGTCTATGACAATTGGTGGACGGCGATGCGGCCGAGTATACAAAACTTCCAAGAATTTAAAAAACAATTCAAATCTAAGTATTGGTCCGATGCCACGCAACATATGATAAGAAGTGACATAGGATTGGGCCGATATAACCTGCACGGCAAGCAAACTCCGACCGCATATTTTCTTGGAAAAATAAACATAGCCAGACATTTAGAGCCTGCTATTCCTACCGAATGTTTAGTGAGGCTATTAGCTTACCACTATGGTGGGAAATTACGAGAGGCCGAATAAACGGATGTATACAAACCATCGAGGAGATGTCGACATTATTAGCGGAGATGGAACAGGAGAAGAACTTCCTCCAGTACAGACGAAGGAACGACGAAATAAATAGAAATAATGGTCGCCGCGACGCCCAATATGAAAACAACGGGCAAAGACCGAACAATAATTATAACAACAACGGTAACCACTATCAACGCGGTTACCAAAACCACAATAACAATAACAAATATCCACGAAATAATGCGGCAAATAATAACAACAATAACAACAACCACTATTACCATAGCTCTCCTACAAATAATAACAACAATGGATACCAGCGTGCCAATGACAGAGACCACCATTACCAGAACAACCGAGGTTATAACAACAACTACGATAACCGATACAGACAGAATAATAACGGCAATAATAACAATCAAAACCAAACATATCGAAGACATGTAAATTATGTGAGCATTGACGATAGAGATGTGGGAAGACGTTCGTACCAGGGACGAACGAATTATAATGGGAACCGTGGGAGAAGTTTTCAGGAGGAGAATAACCAGCACTACCGTGATGAACATAGACGAAGTAGGAGCTGTGACGACAACAGGAATAACAGAAACTCAGTGACGTTCGATAATAACGCCATTGAGGTAGAGTTGCAAAATAGAGACAGACCCGGTCAACCAGACAACAGGACTGAGGAGATCAGCCCTGATTTAAACGGACCGCGGCAGTGAAAAACCATCAGGTCCCATCACTGAACCGACAATTTGGGTACTTACTAGGACGAGACAAAATGACTGACGATACAATGACGATAGTGCACAATCACTTCTTAAAAATGTGAGAGAAGAACTACTGAACGAAGACACGATCACACACAATAGTTCGAATAATGAGATCGCCTATATTATCGCCCAAGTGAATGGACTAGACACAATGATAGATACGGGCGCAAACGTGTCATTAATTGATAATAATAAATACATCAAAATTCAAAAATATAGTAAGGTCATCTTACCAACTTTACCAATTCAGAATATAATTTTAATCGGAGCCACCGGAAGGCAAAACAAGTCAATAAGAAAACAGGTATCATTAACAGTGACCAGCGGAAATGTAGCTATACCTATGATTTTTCTAATAGCTAGTAATCTACCATTTAATCTACTAATAGGCTGTGATATTTTGAGAAAATACTCAGCAATAATTGACATGAGACAGGCCATAGTGTCGTTAAAAATGGATAATATAGAATGGACAGCAAAATTAGTAGAAAATAAAAATGTACCTTTATGCAATAGTATAAGAAAATTCAATAATAAGCAAGATGATTCATGGAATATAAGAAGGGAATACTTTGGGAGTGAAGACAGTTTATGGTTGGAAAAATTAGAAGAGATCCGACAATTTCGGTCAGAACAAAATGAATGTAATTTAACCACACAACAAATAGAAAAGTTGATATCCATATATAATAAATACCGCTATGTTTTCTCTGATATACCTGGCAAAGTAAAAAATTATCAATTTACACTACAATTCAAGGAGCCTGTAAATTTTAATAAGAAATCATATCCCGTTGCTTATGCATTAAAAGAAGCAGTGAGGACTGAACTAGACAAAATGATAGCAGAAGATATTATTGAGTATAGCTGTTCCCCATATACAAGTCCGTTAATAGCCGTTCCCAAGAAAGATGGCAAAGTACGACTCTGTTTGGATGCTAGAGAGATCAATAAGATCATAGTTAATGACAGAACATCTCCCGGAGAGATTGAGGAGATATTGAAAAAATTTAATGGCATACAATTTATCAGCACCTGGGATACTGTTTGTGGGTATTGGCAGGTGGAGTTACACCCAGATAGTCGAAAGTACGTCGCCTTTATTTTCGAAGGGAGGAACTACCAGTTCAAAAGACTACCGTTTGGACTGGTAAACTCAGTAGCTGTATTCGTAAGATGTATGGACCAGGTGTTGGGTCCAGATACTAGTCCATATACCACAGTCTATGTTGATGACTTGTTGATTACTTCAGTGAATTGGGAAGACCATTGTGACAGAGTAGGGCAAGTATTACAAAAATTATCAGACAATAACGTTACTCTAAAGCTTCAAAAATCCAAACTTATCGCCAGTGAAGTCCAATTCCTGGGTTTTAACTTAACAAGACAAGGAATAACACCATCTAATGAAAAGATAGAAGCTATCCAGAAATTCCCAAGTCCTAAAAATAAAAAGCAACTTCAATCATTTCTGGGACTTTGCAATTATTATAGGAAGTTTCAGAGAAATTATTCTGAAATGACAGCGAAGTTTTCTCCACAATTATCCTCTAAGAACAAATGGTCATGGGGACAGGAACAAGACAACTTACTCCAAATGATCAAGCATAATTTCCTAAGTTCAGTTATATTAAAACATCCTAATTTCAATCAACCTTTCTTTATGAACTGCGATGCCGGTGATATAAGTTTAGGATCTGTATTATATCAAGAAGATAGTGAGGGAGACCATCAGGTGGTGAGTTTTGCAAGCAGAATACTTAATGGATGTGAACGCAATTATATGTAACGGAAAAGGAGTTATTAAGCGTTATATTCGCTTGTGGAAAATTCAGAACCTATATTCTTGGATACCCGATAACTGTGAGGAGCGATCATAAGTCAATATCTTTCCTAAAAAATTGCAAGATTAACCATGGAAGATTGGCAAGGTGGATACTCGCACTACAGGAATACCATATAAATTGGGAGTATGTTCCAGGAAAACAGAATATTGCTGCAGATATATTGTCCCGGATTAACATAGAACAACAAACTTTTGAAGGGGAAAAAGAAACAATCGTCAAGGTATATACTATAATAAAAAACAAATCAGATTTGGAAAACATCATGAAATCAATTTCACAACAACAAACAGAGGATACAAAAATCAACAATTTTAGGCAAAGACTGATCCAACAGGATGAAAAAATTACTGCATATTATTGTCTACATGAAGACATACTATTTTACAAACCAAATAATAACCAAGGCTCATGGAAGGTGGTGATACCTAAATCTTTAGAAACAGAATTAATACTGGACTACCACAGTCGATATGGCATATGGGTGCATTAAAAGTAATGAAAGCACTTGAGGAACACACCTACATTAAGAATATCAACCGGAGAGTTAGAGAATGTATTCGGCAGTGTCACATCTGTCAATTGGCAAAATGCAATAACGAAAAAACAGAAGGAATAATGCAACCAATTACATCAACTGGTAAATTAGAGAGAGTATTTTTAGATGTGTGTGGACCATTACCTCGTAGTGGAGGGAGAAAACAGTATAAATTTATTATAATCATGTTCGACCATTACTCCAAATTTACAAAACTATACCCCATTAATCGGGCGACTACAAAAAAGATTTTGCAAATAGTGATCCAACAATACCTACCAGAGTTAGGAGCTCCAAGGTCAATTATTACTGATCACGGAACTCAGTTTCGAGGAAGGGTATGAAAGGAGACTTTGTTAGACCTAGGTGTCAAGACATATAAAACATCTGTCTATCACCCAAATAGCAACCCGGCGGAAAGAGTACTGAGGGAGGTTGGCCGTATCCTCAGGACATATTGTTTTGATAAACACCAGAAGTGGAGTAAATACATTACACAAACTGAAAGCTTTATCAACTTAGCTTACCATGAATCAATACAAGATACTCCATATACCATAATGCACGAAAGACTACCACCCCGAGAAATTAGTGAAATAATTAACTTCCCAAACAACCCAGCTTACCAGTTCGACAACGTGATATTCCACAGCAAACTGAATGAACAGGTGGAGAGAAGAAGGAAAAAGTAAAAAATCAGTCAGCAGAAAATGATCCAGTACAAGATTGGAGACAAAGTATTGTTAAAAAACCGCGAATTGCCAAGTTCTAAGGAAGGAATAGCAAAAAAGCTATTATTACTGTATAATGGACCATATATTATTGTAAAAAACAATAACAATAATACTTATGTCATTAGTGATGTGGAAACAAAAAAGATTAAGGGAACATACAACCAAGTTTCCTTAAAAATGTATTATGAACCCAATAAACAAAGTTGAATAAACCACAAAATTCTAAAAAATAGTAAGATCAACTTACAACTAATTATTTATGAGAATTAATATGGAATTGAAGAATTTATTTTATAATACCTCAAAATTCAAAAAATATAGTAAGCTCATCTTACCAACTTTACTAATCCAGAATATAATTTTAAATGAAGCCAAAATAAACAAATTTGAATATCAAAAAATTCAAATAAATAGTAAGGACAACTTACAGTACATTTTGATTATGTTATTATGAATCAAATGAATAAACAAATGTGAATAAATTTCCAAATCCTAAACAAAATAAGCACCTCTTATTAAATATAATTATGAACTTATTAATGGAATATAAAAAAGAAAGATGCAACATCCATGACACAGAAGGAACCATAGTGCTATAAAATGAATAAGAAAAGACAAATGTAGACAATCGACGATGAAAATAAGACAAGACTAGAAACGAATTTACTACAAATAACCTATCATGATTGTGAGAGAATCAACAACAACTATAGATATAGATACTTGTTATGTTTTAATTGAATGAAGATAATGAATGAAAAATGAAGATTAAGGAGTACTGATAAAGAAGGAAAAGAAGATAGTACCAATTGAAAATAAAAAATTGTTATTAATATCGCCACAAGAAAATAAACATCTGAAAGAATCAATGGAAAGAAATATTTAGATCTGAGAAGTTAAACTGAGTGGACCATCCCAAGAATATATTATTATATTATTTTTATTTGATTTAGTCGTGAATAGACTAGTGATTATTAAATGTGATTGGCTGATGAGATAGCTCCAGCAATCGATATTATTTATGTATTATGTATTATAAGGACAGCGGGGTATTAGGTCAAGAGAGCCCCCCGACTGATTCCAAAATATATGGTGATTAATTTGTTAGGGAAGTAACATGTTCCAGGGATAGAACACTTATAATTAAAGACAAGTATACCAGATCATAAAAAGAATAACAAATGATAATGTGAAGGATAAGATAATTGATAATTTCAACAAAAACAATATTTTATTAAAATAATCAAATTTTGTGGCAGGGTAGTATGTAACATTACATTTGGAACACCTTAATATCGTACCCGATTTAATGAAGACAATGGATAAGAAGCTAAACAAGAAGAAAAATATCTTTCAAGATGATAGTGAAGAGGAACGAATAACTATTTCAGACTGACTAGTAATACAACTGACCGTACCCAAATTAATGATTCAGGCAAAGTGATGCAAAATACATTCAACCCCGATTAAGACATGAACTTTAAATAACGACAAAATAAGTATTATAAAGACAGACAGATTATGTATCAATGCTATAAGGAAACAAATGGTTTCATTCAATGTATCATAATATCAAGGTAATCAAAATACAAATTGAGGGATAATAGGCCCAAACATACAATACTATGTAAAAAGAAATATCAGTAAGTGATTAATTTGAATGATGTAATGAAAATATAACAAACCTTATTATAGATACATGAACCATACAACTAATTGTAATAAATAATGGTCATAAGGTTGTCCAGAAAACAACAAATAATAACTTATTCACAGTAATATTTTATAACAAGAGTGAAGTTCTTTTAATGACAATAAAAATGTAAACCCAAATACAAAAACAATGAATGTGACAAACAGAAACACAATACGATATATTGTAGTATTAAATATATTTTAATGGATAAGGAAGTAGCTGAATATTATGTGTCAGTGAAACCAAAACAATCAGTAACAGAAGTGTCTAAAGGTAGAATTAAAAGTGAACCAGTGGAAATTATTTATAATGGGACAAACAAATCTTAATAATCTTGTATAAATAAGATTATTAATCTTATAAGACTAATTAAAACAAATTGAGATAAGACCAAAGAATAACAGTGGACTAGTGCAAGTAATTTTATTATGAAAATATACTAAAAATGATCCCAAGTGAGTGCTATTTTTATCTCACAATATTAGGTAATATGACTATAAATGTGATGAGATAATATAATAAGTAGTGCAGTGATCAAGGGTACATCCCTGAAATAAAACAAAAACAGCAAGAACTCCATGAAACTTAATTTTAAGGAATAATTTAAGTAATGAAAAAACATATGTGTTTCGTTTATATTAATGGTTCATTGAACTCAAGGCTGGAAGGTCTGAGTTAGAGTACAACTCTTTTGTTTTCAAATATATTTGTTATGTATTAATAATAAGGATTAATTAATTAGTTATCAAGGCAAGATGGAGTGGAAGGAGGTGTTATTACTAGTGGTAAACAGTTGTTTATGTTTAATGAAATTTTAACTTATTTATTCAATGTCCATAAAAGTCATAGCCATGTGGGCATGACACTAAATTGATTTGATTATATATTGTTTTGTTATTGTTCATGTAATGATGTTATCAGGATAGCCAGGAAAGCAACCAACCATTCTAAATTAATGAGAAATAGAAAAATAACAAAGCAGACAGTAGTTATATAAGGATGATCATTTTTGAACAAATAAATGGAGTAGCAAATGTTTTGTGGATGACAAACTGTAGGAAGCCATGTAAAACTAACTTTTGTAAATTTTAGATAATACTGTTAGGAATTTTGTGAAACAAATATTAAAGGATGAATGGATTGATAGTTAATAGTATAGACTACAAATCTAGAAGCAAAATAATTCGTTTTAAGCTATTTAAGAAAAATTCAAATAACAAAATTGTAACAGCTGTATTTCTTAAGTAAAAGTAGGCATGTTTAGTGTCTATGTGTCACAAATGTAAAGACCAAAATAATGTTGCTAATAGTTTTAAATTCCCAATCAGTACAGAAAAGTTATACTAAGTTAAAGGTTTTGAACAAATTCAGACATTGAAATAATGAATTTACATGACAATGTATATCCGAATCAACCAACCAGATTACAAATTTACCCTTAGCAACCAGAAATTTCGGATAAATAAAAAGAGACTTCTTTAACAACGGTCATAGCGTACAGACGCGTTTGCAAAACGTCTTACATAATTAACTATAAACTGTGAAAAAACATTCCAGACATCTTGATACAGATAGATACACATAATACGAGTTATTACAACCGAGTGAGGAACATCCAGCATTGGAAATAGAAGAATCAAGAACCAGGGAGGAGGACCGAAGCAGACGTGGGCCCTATCTTCGACCAAGAACCATATAAAGAAGAGGATTTGGTGACTTTGACATTTTATTATATTATGTATCAACACCAACTTTTGTACACACGACTTTTTAAGAATTAATCAACTAAAACTACAGACACCATATCACACCAACACTAAGAACACTCACTAATAACACGAATTGAGATTGACACCTTTTTAAACACCACAAGAACCTTTGATTTTAATAATAACTATTAAACACATAAACTGGACATAACCTATAATAAATAGCAATCACTATCCGACTGCCTGTGTGCACATTACACTCTAAACTTTGTAATATCCTTGACTGTAAAATTTGTACTTTGATTTATAGAATAATATTTTGTTTAAATGTAATCCCCGAACCAGATACGCCCTGAGGTATTTTATTTTAACAGAAATGATAACCAACGCTTTATTTTGGTCTGAATACAATAAGAATTGCAACTACTGTACCAACTGGTAAAGAAGACACATAATTTTTGCCACAATTGTGATTATCGTAAAAGAAACGAGAAACAATTAACCAATGGTTTACTGAATAAATGGTTTCTATAAAGATATATGTTTGGAGTTATATTTGCGTCGTTATTATTGCTGTTCCATTTAAAAAATAAGTTCACAGAGCACAGCGGACACCACAACGGTTGGCAACGGTGGGTGACGTCATTGAAACGGTACGTATAGTGGGAGCGAGCGGCAGGTTACAAAATCATTCGCCGTTCAACATAACGTATTAATAATTACAAATTGACGACCCAGTGTGAGGCGAAATAAGTTACGTCCCATCACACAACATATTATTTTATATTGGTAACAAATTGACGCTTCCAAGGGGCGGCGTATATAATTTAAGTGCCCGCAACACAATTAGAGTGTTACAAATTGACGAACCCTACAGTGGGGCAGAAAGTAAAGAGCGACACATGTAAATAACACAGTAACACTAAAGTTCGTGTTACAAATTGACGAATCCAACGTGAGGCTTAAAGAAATAAGACGTAACATATTAATTTGTTACAATATAAATAAAATAATACTCTTTAAAAATACTTTACTGAAAATGTACAATACACGCCACTTAGCAGCTGATTTTTTTGGCTGATCAACCCTGGAAATGTGACTAAGAAACACACCACAGCCACTGCAATCTTGTCAGATGCTGTGGACTATGCACATCACCTTACAGTCTGTCCAACTGTAAAGACCTTAATTTATAAGAAATTGGTATTACGAAAATAAGAGAAATTACATATCACACCTTTTGCAGTTTATTTTTTGGGCTTCAATATCTGTTTAACAATTCACTGAGAGGTATGGAGTGGTTCAAAGGACATGTCATTTTATTTACTCTAAGAGCTGTTTAAAATTTGACTTTTTGTGTAAACAATTAACATTTTGTTGTTGCAACAAAAAATTCTTGTTGTGTTTTCATTAACTTTTGCAACTTTTGATGAACTCTTAACAAACTTTTAGTGCTATTACTTTATACATAATATCCCCTTAACATATGACACTGCATATATAACGGCAATAGTATTCACGATATAATTACTTATCACACATTAGATACAAAATGTGAACAATGTTTAAAAAGAATATTAAAATTTTCTTGTAAAGAATATCTTATAAAGCTCTATATCATATACATGTAAATAAAATACATTTTCTTAAAGTCAAAAATACAAATTAAGATTCAGGAATGAAAATCCGGCAGTCGTTCATATATAAAATAAAAAAAGAAAATGCTTATTCCTATTTAGTGTTTGCATGAATCTCCTCTTGGTATAGATTGCAAAAGTGTTAAAGTGTCTTCTAGGTTTAAAAAATTCTGTGTTTGAATTAGTGATTACCAGTTATCACCAGTATATCTTTTACAGTACTTTTTTATCAAAAGTACCTGCCAGCTTTTTTATTTCACCTTCCACTGTTCTGTATTTGGTGGTTCTTGTTTATCACACTGTAACGCTTATCTGGAGATTAATAATGTTGTGTACCTGCTAGTATAATATAGGTATGTTACCCTATGTAAATTAAAAAGCACTGTCACAATATAGCAACCTATAATTCTGTCGAAAAAGCCTACTTGTTTAAATATATATTGTTTATTCTCCTTTTGTTGAACGCCTATTCCTACATCATTCAAAAATTTCAAACATATCTTCTCTTTATAGTTTTATAACTTGTAACATCACTTTTACAGTAAATCTCCGGTCTATAATTCTGACAATCAACACATCTGCATTATTTCAATCTTTGTAGAAACAGAAGTCTGTATTCAACGATAATCTTAAACTCAACAGTCTGTAAAGAGAGAATTTGACAAATAAAAATTACTCTGTGGTCAGAAGTTTTCTTTATTGTAGCATATGCTAGATACAGGGGGTGAAATCACTAAAATCTTGTCTAATTTAGGTACTATCTGTCAAAACAGAACTTAAACATGTCTAGAATGTTACCAAGTTTAATTGCATTTGAGACGGATTCATACTTTACACCCTTTTAGATGAATGTCATCACTCTAGGAAATAAATAGTATGAAAACCTCCACTCTAGAATTTCCTCTATTTTGCTTATTATTATAAAGTACGTGATGTCTTTGCTGACCTTTGCATACCTTCATCAAGAATAAACAGCCAATCGAAAAATTATACCGAGTAAATTGTTTCAGTCCCAAGCTCCACTACCATTGTATTACAGGACATAAGAAAAGCCACAGGTGAGCTACTTATCAAGACCCTAAACGATCATCAGGTTTCGAGGTTACTTAAACTACAGTAGATAGGGAACATACAGGTAGAATTCGTTCCTCATACCACCCTGAACACCACATAGGGAGTGGCAGTGTGGAAGAACCTGGTGAACTGAAGAGAGGAAGAAATTGTGACTGAGCTGCTCCACGAGGCGTTATCGCATGTTGGAAACTAACGATGCGAACGGATGGACAGACGCTCCCATCTGCGTCCCATGTCCTAACTTTCAACAGGACAACTTTGCAGGAAAAGGTGAGAGCGCATTCATCACTCAGCTGACCCAGTGTTCTCAGTTCTTGCGTTTAGGGCACACTGCATCAACATGTGGTCGGGTCAAAACATGCTTCTGTGGGAACTCGGCTAAGTGTGACACTTCCTGTGCTGAACCAATGAAATGTGTTAATTGCGATGTTCAACATTCATCAATATCACGCAATTTCCCCGTTGATAAGCAAAAGGTGGCTATTCAGACAGTACGTACCCTGAAAAAACTAAGCTAATTTGATGAAAAAAACTCATATGCCCACCAACAAGACGAAAATCAGTTATGCACAGACTGTAAAATCAACAGCGTTAGCAGTCTGTATTGTAATAGAGACGTAACCTGCGGTAATCCAGTTTCTTGAGCGTTAATTTTCTGAAATGTATAAAATATCAGAAACCCATCAAGATAGTGCGGCTGAAACACACACGCAAATGGTGATAAAGAATAGTGTTGAGGGGTCTACCACCAGTCCCATACTTCGTGGGCGGGCATAAACATTGTGACGCCCTCTGTAGGGCACCTCTAGTGGGGCAAGATGCGGAGAGAATATCGCCGTTCATCGCCTCGTCATCCTGTCATCTCGTACATACAAGACAGGACTTTTCAAAACCAAACCCGGGGAAGAGATCTGTCTCCGAAGACCAGGAGGTAAGCTCCAGATCGGAGTTCAGCTTGATAGCCGGCGCCAGGGATCTCGCCGACCTCGGTGACCGGACGGAAATCGGCAGTCTACAAAAGAAAAATGAGAAAAAAGGCTGGCCGAAAAAGAAACCAAGAAAGTAAGCACGGTCAGTTGTGACTCATTCTTCAACATCCAGCTTGGAAAGCATCCTTCAGAGAAATATCAACGGTTCCAATTTGCATTATTGCGAACTGAAAATACTACTGGCCCGATGCGTGTGTGCCTCAAGAAAGCACATTAAAGGCCACAATAACTTTTTAATATAAGGGGATATAAGTGATGTGATGTGTGCTGTAATATGAGTCTTAACATCAGAGCTAGAGGAGGCGTTGCTATATTTCTTAGCAACACGTATTGCGCTCGCTTCGCCACTACAAGCAGTAACAACCAGATTATTACAATCACTAAAGATGACGATCGACTGCTTATACTTACCAGATTCTGAGTAGCTAGCAGCTACCATCTCCATTACTCCTTATCGGGGACTTCAACGCCTAAAGCGCCACTAGGGGCTATCTTAGAAAAAACATCTTAAAACTGAAGATCTACTGATAAATAACGCGCTTGTCTTATTAAACATAGGAGAGATCATAGATTTCCACATTGAAAGTGGTGCCTTCTCGGCTATCAATCTTTCAATCTCTAGCCCGAGTCTTGCTCCATGTATGTCGTAGAGAGTGCCTTTACACCTTTACGGGGGCGATCACTAGCCTGTGCTGAGGAGAATACTCGCTGCAAAACGATCGAGCTGGAAAACCTACGTCTCGACCATAACACGTTCGGCCCCAGTGACAGACGTATGGAAGAAGGTCAGAGTAGTCGCTGGCACGGCAGTGTTTAAGGCCCTCTCATGCATAGAACACGATGACGAATTGATTTGCAAGCCCGATAAAATTGCTAACATCTTGGCTGCTAGTTATGCCGAGCTCAGTAGTACAGAAAGTTATCCTCTCAATATCCTACCCTTTTTATCAAAAAGGTCTATTTCTGTCAAAAGCGAGGAATGCGCCCAGGTCCGACGTTAACCACAAAAGGTGTCCGGCTGCACTATAAGCCCGTAATCAAATTTCTGGTCATAACTGTCGGCAGACAATTAACATGGAATATGCATGTAGACAACCTGGCTGCGAGGTGAAAATCCTCGTTAAACGAAATCATGTGCATCTCACATATGACCTGATGAGCAAAGTATTATTAAGTTACACCTGTACACCACGCCAGTGCTGTACAAAATGGATTACGGATGCGTGGTTTACTTTTCAGCGATGAGGTCGTGCTTGAAAAAGCTGGATACTGTGCACAACGTAGGAGTGCGCTACGCCACAAATGTGTTCCGCACTAGCCCTACACAAAGCTTATATTGTGAAGAAGAAATGACGTCCTCACATCAACTGATGTTGCTGAGATATGTGGCTAAAACTATAATTTTGTCGAGCCACATAAAAAACTTGTTGCGTTCTACGTTCACCAGACCAACCAGAATTGCCCGGTGCTACAACTTCCAGGCGCCGCATTCCGTGCGAAGTGCCCTCCTGGCTTCGCAAATTAAATTGCTGGATATCGCCAGTAGAAGCAAAAAATTATGTCACCCAACTGAACTGAAACATCTGTTTAGATCAGTCCCGAAAAAGTACATCAAGGAACACATCATTGTGTACATTGGGAGAAGTAGAGCGGAGCTGGTAGTCCGTTTGTCATCGAGGGAGCCTCCCACTCCTGAACATTCCTCAAGACGGGAAGCGTATACACCGCCGAACTGTACGCGGTGTGTCAGTCTCTTCGTTTCTGTGAACACCGAGGTGAAAAGCAATTTGTTATCTTATGGATTCACTGAGATTTCTAATTGCCTTGGACAATCCGGGCACAGTGAATCCGTTATTAAAGCAGATAATGGCATTATGACATGCGTTAGAAGACCGTGATATCTTTTACTTTTGTTTAGTATCGGGTCATGTAGGCATTGAAGGTAGGGAAGAAGCTGACTCTGCCTGAAGATGGTCAACTAGCTGCCACAACCACCATTATCAACGTGTGGCAGCAGATGTGAAAAACGCGGCAGAGTAAACTTGCTACCGTTAAGCAGATCATCCACAAAATGTAAATAACAGGTAATCGCATTAGTCGCGAGCAAGTTTGTATCACTGCACTGCGAATTGGGTACACAGACTTTACGTCTTCGTACCTCCTACAAGGACTAGACCGACCCGTCTGCACTTGCGACGGAGAACATATAGTGAAACACATAATCGAAGACTGTAGTGCTCTAGCAGAACTAAAACACATAATCGAAGACTGTAGAGCTCTAGCAGAGCTGGGACAGTACACGGAGTAACCTGAAAGAAGACCTCGGAAATAAACAAAACTCGTTCCTTCCTAAAAGCAGGAACATTCTGTATAGTCTTTGAAAATACAGTTTTATATTATATTATGTTACGTCTTAGTGTGTACGAATCTCCACTCCCGTCAAATTTCGGAAAACGCAAAACCCAACAATTTATAATAATAATAATAATATTTTTTTTTGTCGTATCGGCCATCTAAGGACCACATGCCAGTTCAATTCTTTACTCTTTGTTCTTTTATTTTTTTTCAATATTCTTTCATCTTCTCACTGTGTCTGTTCTTCCTGTCTTCAATCCACTTTGAACCTCCTTTTATTATTATTATTATTATTATTATTATTATTATTATTATTATTATTATTATTATTATTATTATTATTATTATTATTATTATTATATTATTATTATTTTATATTTGTTTTTGTGCTTTCCAACATTTGACTGCAGTAGTTTCAGTTCATTTGTTAAAATGTCACAATTTCAATTCAAAATTACCTATTCAAACTTATCTGCTGGCAATTTAATGAAGATTTATTTTTAAATGAATTTTATCATAAATTGTTTGCAATGTAATTTATTAAAATTATTTTATTATTATACATTATAAAAATAATAGTAGTATACTGTTACATTATTATAGTATTTCATTGGATTAAAGTACTTTATTGTATTTTATTTATAACATGTTAATTTTTTAATGTAATATATCAGGTTTACAAGTCATGCGTATATACAATAAATTAAATATTTGCTGTTTTCTATGAAAAGTCGTTTACCAAATCTGTATTAGACATTCCTTCTCTACAGTATATGTATAGCTGTTTTCAATTTTCGTCTCGAGTTCTTTGCAATGCCTATGCACATTTCAACTATGTACTATCGTCGTTTTAATGTTATCATTCTAATTATGGCATCTAGAGTCGACACAAGATCAAAAACAGATCTTTGCTATACAAACTTTAAATATTTACATCTCTATCGTTAAAGATGGAAATAAGACGTATACTCAGAGCAAATGTTAATCTTTATCTTTAGACTTTATACCCGTATTTTTATTTTCATACTATGTTTGCCACTACGTAACATTACATAGGCTACTTTAACTACTCGTAAGAATGTAAAGAAAATCTGCACAACTTCTTACTGAAACTCTCACAACTCAAAAAGTGTGTTATAATCCTGAACGAATAAATAATCGGTACAAGCTTTCTGTTGGACAATATCGTACCGTCATTAGAATAACCTCATTACAAAGTCATATGCCGCTTATTAGCATATGATTATGATTACGTACAGTTAATTCTATTGTGATCCAGTTAGTATTAATGCATCTAAATTATCTCGCCAACGTACCGAGCGAGGTAATTTGGATACAAACCAATATAACTATTACACACAACCTATAAACGAAAACACATTCCACATCCTTACATTATATAGGCCGACATTGCGTTAACAAATACAAACAGAATATATACATATTACACATATTATACATATTTATTTTCAATAAATTAAAAAACAAAATCAGTAAAACTACTGTGTCAGTAATCACAATAACCCGTGTATTGTCGAAAATAAATTTTTTTATTAATTTTGCAACATGTACCAGATGTTATTTTTTTGCCGCTGGAATATTTATATCCTGTGAACCTAACTGTAAGCCAATACTGACTAACCAACAATCGGTAGACGGCATCGCGTGTCCTCAGTTGTCTTAAACATTCATTCGGTAGAGTGCAGTGCAGTCGGTTTCACAGTTTGTTGTAACCGTGTACCAACATTGCGTAACGTCATACTAAAAAGTTAATTTGTAACACTAAAAAAACTTGCTGTTTATTTAAATAAGGTTAACTACTAAGTTTAGAACCTCGTGACAATTTCTGTGTACCATTTGTAACTGTCATTTCTGTAGTTAACATCAGGTGCAACTAGACATTATTTGTGATTTTACAGTGCATCAAAATCTGACAATATTCACGTTCTGTCCCCCTCGTTAAACGAATTGCTATGTATAACGTTGGCTCTAAAAACCACTGTTTTTGTTTCACAATAATTTTTTACACTTGTGTATTGTGATACATAATAAAAGTACTGTTGCTTAACACCACACATTACATGATAAGTTTTTACTGTACTCATATCCGTACACAGTATAAAATATTTATGATCAAACTACATATGATCAAACCAAATTTTTATGATTAAAGTATTGAATCTTCTACCATTGTTAGTACAAGTTATAAGCGTATGCTGTTTGTCTATATAAAAAAATGTAAATTACCTTAGGTTACGTTGGGGCATGTTGTGACTACTTTCGACAAGTCAGGTAACTTATTTAACTTGTGAAGCTTTCTTTCTGCGGCAGCACTGTTTCTCCTTTAGATTGGACAATGTTATACGTATTTTTATTCCTTTTTCTCTTTTGTTTTCTGCTTTTTCTTTATTGGTTAATATCTACACGTAGCCCCTCTAATGATAGAGACTATCCCTAAACAATTATTTCATTTTTTCGATACCCATTAAGGGACAATTTTTTTCTGTCACATTTTGCTGTCTTCTTATACTTAGAGTAACTCTCTTTATTCATGTTAGGTTCCGCTTAAATTACTGACATTAAAATGTAATTCTTCTTATATACTGCATAGGTAATTTTGTTTTCTCTAAGGTTCAAGTTCTTTACTTAATTGCTTTTTAACAAAAACATGTTCTGTTCATCTACTTACAGAGCCCGGTTGTAGCTGTATTGTAGTAGCAAAGCATGTCAGATTCAAATTCATCTGATAGTTTCTCGTTTTCACGCTTACAATTTATACCAAATTGAAAGGATAATTCAACTCTGTTTGCATAGGGTGATATATTCACTGGTATTTTAACTAATGCTTAAACCAATAGTAACAATATTTCGATAAGAAGAATTGGCTTACTTTGTATTTAATTGTAGAGTAGTTGTTAAATCACGCTCTATCTATAATTGAACACGTTTACTACTTTACTAAAGCGATTTCGTTTGTTGATTCTAAAATTATTATAGAGATTATAATAGAAATTCTAAAATTACGATGCTAATGTGTCAGAGGAACACACACCGCTTTTTTTAAATTACGGTTGTCTGTATCGACTAGAGTCAAAAATGGAAGTCGATACTATTTTTCTATTTCTTACTTCATCGTTAAATTATCTTATTTTTAATAACGTTTTATTTATATATTCTAAACGATTTGAAGGGAGCGTCAGTATTAAGTTGAAATCAGTAAATCAGAAATTGTGAAATTTGTGAATATAAATTATGCCATTGAATTTTATCCACAACATAATAGAACAGCAAGTTTAGTTTGTTTGGAAGTTATCAATATTATATAAATCAAAATTTAATTAATATATCAAACGTTCGGTATACTATCTTCAACTTGAAAATATCTACTTTGGTTGCTAAACGTTTTTGGCTCAAGTGCGTTCAATGTATATAAAGAAATTTTAAAGAGAAATTCTTAGATGGGGATTTGCAGTAGAATAATCGAAAAAGAGAACTCTGTCCATTGGACATGGTATCATAGGTATTATTATGGTGATAAAATTCAAATAGGCATGATATTGTTTTAAATCTTTTAACTGTCGTACAATAGGTTTGCAAAAAAATAATTTTCCCGATTCGTAGAAAAATTTCAACATTAGGAACAATTGTAAGTTAATAACAAGATGACAATCTTTTATGTTACTATTCTTGCAAAACGGTCATACTTAAACGCTAGAAATTAATAATTGAGCACAAATAACTAGTTGGTTAGAACATTAGTTACAATTTAAAATAAATAAAGATACTAGTACACAAAAATGTTTTGAGCTTACGAGTGTAATACACAATAAATAATATCTCATTTTTAGTGTTACATTAATGAACACACAATAATCAAATTACACTACACCGCAAGTCACAATAGCAACTCCCATAATGCACACTAAATTGCAGATCTAAATTGGATGCTGGTTCCTTCTCAATCCTGTATTAGAATATTTCCATATCCCGCCGTTACTGTGAGATGAACCTACCGTATCCGAGAATACTGACGTAGTTTCATAAGCCTATACACATTGGTAACTTCGATAGTATGTCAGTGCTAACCTTACACACATAAGTTGTACACATAGGCGTCAGACTATTTTAGCCAACGTAATGGACAGTACTGGACAGGCACCTTGCCGTCGTTTACTAGTTTTTTGCAAATTTTTCTCCGCCATTTCTAGTACTTTTCCGATCTATATCGTGTTCTATCCTAATCGTTTTTAAATTAAATTAAAGTTTTTTGTTCAAACTTGACAGTATTTATACCTGTAAAACCAATGGGATTTTAATACGCGCACATCACGGTATTACTATATTGTCAAGGAAGATTAACCGAAGAATAAATAATTGAAAACATCAAGTACCAGCATTTTGTTCCAGAAGAAGTTAAATATGTTTTCCTGGCATATGCAACTTCCTAGGGATCACAAGAAAGCTATTGCATACACTAAGAAGGTTTGAAAGAAAGATCGTAAGACGTGTTTATGGCCCGGTTAAAAAAGGTGATAAATAGAGAATAAGAAATAACCAGGAGGTAAATACCCTATTGAATCGTGAGGACATTGTAAGATTCATAAAGGCTCGACGACGAGTACAATGGCTAGGTTACCTAGCCACAGGTTACAAGTTACAAAGCACATGTTGTCTTACACGATGATCTCCGTAGATCAAACTTCCAACCAAAGATACATAAAATGAGTTACAACCGTTATGAAAGAACTAAAAAGTTACTCTAGTCTCTTCATTTCTAATTTCTCCAACCATTTCTACAAGAACGTAACTTTATGACACTGACCAATAAAATTGCTATAACATTAAAGTAGTTTCCTCCTCACTGGAGAAGATTCGTCCGACACAGAGAGAATTGATAACAACTAGTCGGTAAATCTTAATAGTAATTGATAAATAGTCGTTAAATATTTACAGTAATTGTTGTATAAATAATTTTAAAAATAATAATCATTTACATTATGTTCGGTTTCAACAATATGCACATTTATTAGCACACATTCCTATCAATCTCTAGTTAATCAATTGTATAAAATATTCATAGTGCTCTGTTTTACATAACGTGTTATATGAAGTCTCATATTAATCTCCTGCAATGTGTCGTATAGCATTTTTAAGTGCTAATTTAAACTTGATGCAAAACTTGTCAAAACGGAAAGTTACTTTCTACTTTTTTAGACTTATCCAGCAGTGTTTCAAGTGCTTACTTTAATAACAGAGTCGTGAACAGATTTACAGTAACTACGCAAAGGGTGACTACTGCTACAATAAACGCGGAAGTATAGAGTACCAACAGCACAGATGCGTTACATTCTGAACGCTTTTCTATTTGAAACGTAGCAAAACAGCGAGTATTATCTAATGGCTAACAATATTTCCCCACTTAACCGTTGTTCCATGGCCCATCAAGGAAACTGTATTCCTGTTACGCACGACTCTCATATCACTATTTATTCTGCCTTATTAGACGTTTTATACCTCTGGATGTTTGTTTCCACTGTCGCATCCTAAGAGACTAGACGTGTTTTAGTCCAAGTCATTAAACAGACAACATGCATAACACTGTTTTCCGATACCATGGATCGTAATCAATCTAAAGACAGTGGAATAAATTATTGACGACAAAAAAATCGGTACTACTAATTGTTATTAATATTTGTTTAAAACAATGACACTTTTATTACATTTGTTTCCATAGTTATACACTTATATAATATGTACAATACACAACCTATAATAAAGGCACCAGGATAAACAAATGACAATAACCTGCAACTCAAACACTTGGCACTTTCGCTAACACTGCTTTCTAATTACGCTGTTAAGAACGCATTAAAATTTCGCTTAATACTACTAGCTGCTGCTGCCTAAAGTTTTCTTTATACAGTCATGAAGTCACGTGTGGTGTTTAGTGATGAAATAGAATTACAAGTCGTTGGATAATAATTTGCTAACTACTCTTTGCCAAATTGCTCTGGAAAATCTGTTTACCTACTGACAGCAGAGTCGTTACGGCGTTCGAGAAATAAGTTATGTCGTGCACTGTTACAATACTCACCATAATTTTAAACGGAAACTCTAAAAAATTAAGAACAGTCAGTATCACTCGAAAAAATTTTAATTTTGTCTTTCAGGTGAGTTAATTGAAATCTATGATGTGTTCAGTTTAAATAATGCCTTAAGGTCTTAGAATATGACATAGTTGAAAAACTTGTAACGAAGGGGTTGTTTGTAGCGCATAAAATTGCCAAAAAGCATACCTACAGTGGAAGGAACTAAGTATACCTACAGTGATGTACGACTAAGTTTTGACTTGATTCTATAGAAAGGCGGAAAGACTGTGTGTTAATGCGTAGAAAGTTTAATAAGTCGATGACCCGTCTAGTAGTGCAGCACCAGTGTGTGTGTGTGTGGGGGGGGCGTAGATGCGTATTTACGTGGAGGGACAAACGGGACCGGACCTCAGAAGGTCAAAAAATTTGACGAATTTGTTAATCTCTTAATTTTTAGGCTGTTTTGTTATTATTTTTAATCTATGTACGTTAATATGGTAACAATTCTTTTTTAAATGTACGAAGAGGTTTATTACACAGCATTAGCGTATAGGCCTACGTTTGATATATGAAATATAGGAAAATCAATTCAATCAATAAGTATCTTCTACACAATGTTTCAATAACGCGTATATTTGTTCTTATTGCCGTTTTCTTTAATGGGATTGATTTCAGGATGTTATCACACGTTTATCAACAACTTTAAAGATAATAATGTTGATTAGTCCTCACTAGTTTTTTCTTTCGTATGAAGCCGACCCGCCCGGATCCCCCATAGCCAAATTCTAGATACGCCACTGGTACATACAGGTTATGTGAAGTCAGGGCACTGCATCCGAAGGACGTGATACCATGTAATATTTAGCAACTGTCCGTTGAGTGTATTATGAAATTCGCTTACAAGTATAACGTTAGAAAATTAAAACAGACACTGAAGCAAACAATTTCCACGAGAATCTTATGCGATTAAGTTGATCGTTAGCCTCTTGGGACGTTGTCAATCGAAACAAAGTTTTTAATTCATTGTATGGGCAAAATGTATCTCGACACAAACATTAAGCCAGTATCCTACTCTCCACCAGTATTCAGATACTTAATGCACTTTTCAATAATGATGCAAACATTGCATTTATTAAATCATAGGCAATAATAAGAAAATCTCTAACAATGGTAATTGTTGGTCACAACACTTCACTTCATCAGGAACAACTTATTTCAGAAAGAGACCCAAGTCACTTTTTTTATAATTTCCAAATAAAGTTGGTTTCCTTTATTTTGAAGGTAGAAGCACATTTCAGTTCAAAAAGGAACTTGAATCAATTCTTATTTCATGCAGACTTATGTAGCACGTTTCTTTGTTTAGTGCAGAAAAGGACTCGAGTCAATGACCGGGGTACTTTTCTGCTGTAAAGTTGGTAGCATTTCATTCCTCCAACCATCTGTTGATGTTGATGTTATAATACCTAGTATGTTCGTGTTGTAAGTGAAAGATTGTTACCTGTTTAACTTAAAAGATTTTAGGCATTTTAAAGTGTCAAAATAAGTGATGATTGTAATAGTGGCAGTGACAAACCAGTAAGTCACAAACGAAGAAAGGGGATTCGAAATATAGAACAATACAAAAGAAATATTATTAAAAGGGCTCGAGTTTGTGGAGAAGAGTACATTGATTATGGCGGAAAACTAAAGCGGGCAAAAACGATTAGATCACCTTGCAGGTATGGGAAAACTAGAATCTGGTTTCAGTATTAAAACTGATATCTTTTATTAAGTTTCAAGTCGAACAACCTGCATGTTATTAGGTTAAGCAGTTAACATGGGTTATGGTAGCAATCTAGATTTTACATAAAACCTAAAGTATGATCACAGCATAAAATAGATAAAAACATTAATGAATTAAATAAATGAATACCATCGCCAAAATATAAATTATAGTTTAATAATCAGATTAGCATAACGTAACGTGTATGTAAGCCTTCTTGTACTGTAGCTATACCATAGAAAATGTACATCCCTTGCACTTAGTATTTTGGTATTCGTCTGTTGTAGGGGCCCAAAAAAATGCTATGAACAGTTTAGTAAGGTAGAACAATCCAGTATTTTTAGTTTACTGTACAGTATGAACACAAAAAACGAACAGGGCCTCCATCTTCAACAAATCATTCAGGTATCAGATGTTAGAAAGCATCGAGCTCGTAAAGAAGATTCAGTTTTGAAAGAAAAGTCCTTCAAATATTATGTTCTGCTAGAAAATTAAAAAATAGCAGTTGCAGAGATGCATTTTTTAGGCTTTATGATATAAGTGACAAACGTATACGGCGAATTCGGAAACTTCTTTTGGAAGGGAAGACTCCCCAAGATATGCGTTGCAAGAACATTAGTGGTAACAAAATATCTGCAACAGAAACTGTCAATCTTCACAATCACGTAGCTTCATTCCCAACAAAATAAGGACATTATAAAGAATTTATGTACTTGATTGAAAACTTATCCATTCAAAAAATGCATGAACTGTTTTGTGAGATATATCCAGAAAGTAAAATTAACTATAACTTTTACTATAAATACTATAAGGAAAATTTTAATCTTAGATTCGGTAGACCTCCTTGCGATACTGTAACTATTGTGAAGAAAAAATTGAACGTCTGAAAAATCATATGCTTAATGACACTGCAAAGAAGGTTACAGCTGCAGAAATCATGGACCATAAAAGACATGCAAAAAGATTCTATACAGCACTTAAAATGTCTGAAGAGCTATGGAAAACCAGTAATAACATTTTGGGTCTCGTATTCGATTTTATGCAGAATATAGATTTACCCAAAATACCGGTGCAAGAAATGTATTACCTTCGACAGTTAACTGTAAATAATTTGTTTGTTAATAATCTCAAAACTGGTAATGCTCAATTTTACTTGTACCATGAAGGAAAACCAAGGAAAGGAGCAAATGATGTGGCTTCTTTCCTTTTAGATTACATAGAAGAGAATATTCCAGCTACTCTAACCGAACTATTACACCTTTTCTCTAATAATTGCCCAGGTCAGAACAAGAATCACACATTAATTCGAGTTTTGTTGATCCTTACAAATATTGACCGATTCAAGACCACTAAACACTTTTTTTCACTTAAACATTCATTTCTACCGTGTGATAGAAAGTTTAGCATATTCAAACGCCCGATCAGATGTTCTAGCCGTATAAATACATTTTATCAGCTGTGCGCGTTAATATGCTCGGTTAACAGGAAATGTCAAAATACTGTAAAATTTGTGGATACCAACAAAATTATGAATTTTGATAATTGGTGGCCTCAAGTTTACAACAAGATTACAGACTGTTCGATTGAGAGTGCGTCTCGACCATACAAAGGCAGAGAAAATTTAACAACATCAAAATTCCATTATTTTCAATACTCCTCTGATCATATGGGTGCTATTAAAACGTATGAATATATTCATACTCCGAATATCTCAGATAATAGTGCGTACTACTACAATACTTTCATTATAACAAAAAATGATCCGCAGACTATTCGCTTTCCCACGACTCAGGCCTACCCTGCAGGTGTGGTACCAATAAAAAAAGAAAAGAAAGAGGACCTTAAAAAAGCAATGAAGTACATACTCCATGAATTTGAAGATTTCTATGTAGAAATTTTGCCTTTACCAGTTAATTAACGTTCATAACCGTTCATTAGTTTACTATTATTATAATTTTCTTAAAAGTTTTCGTTCAAGTTTTGAACGAACATTCAAGTTTTGTGTTTTAAGACAGTGCCTCTAAGTTTTGATATTACGTTTTTGCCTTGTTTCTACCCTCATTATGAATAAAACATTATAAAATAGAGGAAAATATTCTTATGTCTAACATTTTATTGCAGAAAAGTACCTTACTGAAAATAATTTAAAAATTATTTTATCAAAATTTTAATGTATTAAAACATAAAAAAGTACTTATATGTATCTACTATGTATGTACTTTATGCATAAAAAAATCACTACCCATCAATCTTAAGTATTTGGACTTAAATACAGTTTTTTGTGTTTTTCTAAAAAGTAAGAAAAAATTACTCGGGTCCCTTTCTGAAATAGGCTGTTCTGATCTCAGCATGTACTCGTATTGTCAGGAGTAATAAGTGTTGCCGATACGTAATAGACACGGCTCCAGTAGACCCTACCGTGTATGCTAAAACGTGTGACTTAAATAAAGCCGGTCTAAAGCAAAGGAATTTATATTAAATATTACTACTATAGACAACGTCAAGCTGCCACGTAGGTGAGAAAATAAAGAAGGAGCATATATAAATAAATAAGAAGCAAACTGAAGTATTGTATTTTGCTTTACATAATATTTATATGATTCGTATCTGAAAATAAAATAACATATGAAATTAAATGAACATGTCTGAACTAAGCAACACAGTAAAAAATACACCCGCTGTCTGCGTAACCCGGTTTTTGTATATGTAATTTTGCTAGAAATGTCTTATGTGCATGTTTATTTTGCGTGTCGAAATCGCCTGACGCTGTGCTAATGCGAATTTTTGGCAGGCCTCTAATTCTGTCCTCTGTAAACGGGGTTATTCCTGCCGCCCGGTACATTGTAATTGCTAATTTAATTGTAATTAAAATATTTTACAGTTTAAAATTAAAAATTTTAAAGTAAGGTTTAGAATAGTTGGTAACATAATGTCTGTATTACAATCATAATATGCAACCATAATTTTTACGCATGTACATACAACAAATTCTAAAGAGAGTCACACTTCCACAGAGATGAAATACTGGAATCAAATAATTAATTTAAATATTGCAAGTCATGTATAACGTAAATATTTATTTCTGTATGTAAAATTAAAAGTATTCTTGAAATTCTAAATAAACAATAATATTTACTGTATTTCAATAAATACTCATTATTGTGCACCCATTTAATTAAATAGGAATTTTATTTAAAAAAAGTTAAATTATAAATTTTAATTATACTAATTATTTAATTTGTTGAATTAATTACACTATGTACAATTATGTATTTTCTTTTATTTATATCATGATTCAACTTATTTTTCAACTTATTTGCTACCTTTGTTTATGAGGAAAATAATAATTATTAATTTTTTACCTGCTTTCTACATTGTGTTACCGGTTTGTGTGTGTGTGTGTGTGTGTGTGTGTGTGTGTGTGTGTGTGTGTGTGTGTGTGTGTGTGTGTGTGTGTGTGTGTGTGTGTGTGTGTGTGTGTGTGTGTGTGTGTGTGTGTGTGTGAGCGCTCGCGTGTTGTTTACTGCATTATGATGATGATGATGAAGATTTCGGCGTTCCAACTTCGGGAATCAGAGTGAATAGTCTTTATTACTGGAGTCTCTCCCGCTGGCTCGAAATTGTCCATCGTATTTTTAGTGTGGTGCAAGTCGGCAGGCCTGATTATGCATGATGATATCCCTATCCGCCTTGTAAAACATTTTTTCGTTCTGCATAAGCAACGGTTTTACACAAATTATATTTTCGTCTGTTTTTGCACTAACAACAGCCGTTGGTGTTCGAGCCAGTAGTTGTATTCGTGATTTTGCGCTTGTTCCGTACTCATAAATAATTAAAATTTTAAATTATTTAAATTATTAACATTCATAACTTATTAATTATCAGAGTAGTTAATTTGATATGAAACAGTCCAGTTCTTCACGCGTAATTTTCACTCACTTTGTGTCTGTATGAGCGGTTCTTCGCTCGTCCTCTAAAGGCACTACTCTGTTCCAAAATGAATTTTAAAATGTAGGCCTTTTATTAAACAAAACATTTTTAATTATTAGTATTTATTCATGTCCCAACCAGGGTTCATCCACATACAAAGAAAATGCACATGTTCACAGACAAAGGATTCCTGTCTGCGTGAAACTAGCCTCGGCCGGCAGAACACAAATACACTCGCTTTCTTGTCAACAAGTATTTAAAAAAACGTGCATTCCTGTTTTCCAGTACTTAAAACTTTTTAGAACAATTTCTATCACCGCATTAGTTATACGTACTACAAAAAATATTATTATTATTATTATTGGCGTATATATTATTATATATGTGTGTGTGTGTGTGTGTGTGTGTGTGTCTTGTCTCTGTGTATGTGTGTGTGCGTGTGATTGAGAGAGGGAGAGGAGGAGAAGGTAAATTTTATAAATAATAGCATACTGTTAATAATACTTTTATAATTCTATTTTTTTTGCTTTTAGTTTGAACAAGTTTGTGTATTTGAATTATGCATGATATCCGGGCTGTTTGGCCGTGGTCCCTGGTTTAAAACAAAACCAAACGTTTCGGCAGCTCCACTGGCTGCCATCATCAGTGGTATAAAATTCCTGCACATTGGGTGTCTACGTGCAGGCCCACAGTACTGTGGTATAGACTAAAGCTGTCCTGCCATGCTACCTGTACATATAAATTCAGCAAAGTCCCACGTACAGGTAAAAATGACACCATCAACCAATCACAATAGAGATGGTGTATGATTGGCTCGCACCAAGCTATGCCATTATGTACTCACTTGTACATAGTTACTGTAGACTGGGACAGCCGGAGAAGTCTGCCGTGGCCGAGCACGCGCTCGCCAATGCCGACCATCGGATCCGTTTCGATGAGACGAAACTCTTGTCGGCCGTGAGTGATTACTTCCCTCGTCTTCATATGGAGTCCGTCTTGATTCAGAAGCATGCTGCGATCGCTATGAATCGGCGGCATTGCATTGCATTATGGATGCGGGGTGTCTTTGCACCCGTGGCTTGATTGCAGCATCTGGAACGTGTCCAATGGCTGCCAGAAGTAAACGTAGTGCTGGTGCAATGTCGGCTGGTTACCTAAAACTGGAAAAGGAAACCGCCAACCAGTTAACTGTGAAGGCGGGGGAGTATAACTTTATTGTTTGGTGCACTGCCGCTGGTACCGATTCGAGCAACAGATGTTGCCCGTTTCAAGTCCAGTCAGCAGACGCCCTGAGGGCGTCGTCGCTCCCCGCGAGGCGGAGAGCCTCCGTGCCAGTGATTGATAACAGCGACAAGCAGCCGGCTCAGCGTGCTAGGAGGTAGGCAGGAAGGAGAGAAGGACAGTTTGGTGAAATATTCTGGTCTAGGGCTGATGATTACAATTTGTTTTTATTTAATTTAAAGAGGATAGCGTTATGGCGGGTCGTCAAGAAGCGCCCGTGGGCGCTTGACCCGAATGGGCGGTGGTGGTTCTGATGCACTGATGGTTCGTAGGTACGGGAAGGTGGAGGTCGAGGCTTTAGCAAAGAGAGTTAGAGCCAGCGACCGGACAAAGGAAGTCAAGGTAGGAACACGGAGACCCCTTCGAATCACGTCGTTCCTTACAAACCAAGGGGACCCCGTCAAGGATCGGAGTGTTCGGGACTGGAAAGCTACCAGCCTACATATGTTGGTGGTGGATAAAAGAGACCACCAGGCGGGTGACGCATAGGTCAATACAGACCTGAGAAATAGTAGATAGAGTGTAAGTTTCGTGCGCATGGCCAGGCGGTTGCGACACGAGAGGAAAGGAGATAATTTGGCTCGGACGCCGCGAGCCTTGGCAAGGGTTTCCGTCACGTGGGCTTTGAAGCGAAGGCGACGATCTAGCCGAACGCCTAAATATTTCACCGATTCTTTGTAGGCGATGGGCCTCCCTGCTAGGGAGAGGGGCTGGCATCGGGAGATGGACTTACGGGTGAAGCAGATCGCCTCGGATTTCTCCGTGTTGATCGTCACCCGCCATTTCCGTAGCCAGTCCGGAAGCTGGTTCAACTGACGCTGCAGCTTTGTACTCGCATATCGCGGGGACAGGGAGCTGCAGTGATACATAGCATCGTCAGCGAACAAAGACAACGTGACTCCGGGCAAGACAGACAGGTCGTTCGTATCACAAGATACAGAACGGGGCCGAGGACAGATCCCTGAGGTACGCCGGCGGCGACGGGTCGAACTGTAGAACAGGACCCGTCGACGCTCACCCTGAAGGTCCGGTCGCTGAGATACGACCGGAGGAAAAACACTATGGGCGATGGTAGAGGGGAATTGGCAAGTTTGAAGAGAAGACCTTCGTGCCAGACTTTATCGAAGGCCTTGTTCACGTCGAACAGTACGGCGGCCGTAGCCGCGTAACAACGCGGACCAATTGAAGCGTGGTCGAGTGCTCTCTGCGAAACCCGAACTGTTTGCTGCGGATGAAACCATCTAGCAGCGGCGAGATGCGAGCCAGCAGGAGACGCTCGAACACCTGCGAGATGACTGGCAAGAGAGAGATTGGTCGATAGCTTTCAGGAAGCATGCGCGGCTTGCGAGGCTTCGGGATCATTACGATGTTGGCTGATTTCCACAGGCGGGGAAAGTACTGTAGCCGGAGACAGGAGTTAAACAGCTCAAGAACGAGGTCAACGCCTGAGGACGGGAGATTTTGTAGAGCAGCGGCTCCGATCCGGTCAGGACCGGGGGCGCGACGGCGATTTAGTCGGCAGATAGATGAAACTAGTTCATCCCTGTCGAACGGGAAGGCTGGGACTTCGGGAAGGCATGAAAAATGTGCAGATAGGAAGTCACGGACTTCTGCCGAGTGGGCAGGGTCCGAGACGCCTTGGAGAACAGTAAATTGCACCTCCATGCAGTCGGCGAAGACCTCGGCCTTGCCTTCTGATGAAGATACAACCCCGTTCGGAGTTTCAAGTGGGTTGCGAGTTCTCTTCTCGCGGGTCAGTCTACTCGCCGCTTTCCAGACGGAGGCGTGGTCGACTTCAAGAGACTCAAGGTATGGGTCCCATCGATCAGAGTTTACGTCCCGCAGTAGCTGCTGGACGTAAAGAGACTGGGCCTGAAAGCGCCTTTTGACGCCGGGATCACGGGCTCTTTGCCATCTGCGGCGGAGATTGCGCCGTAGCCAGATGACGTGGAGTACTTCCGCAGGTAAGGCCGATTTACGATGATTCACCTCGAGAGTATATGTGTGTCGATGCATGACACCTTGGACCAACTCCTGAAGATGAGTGGCTCGGAGATCCAAATCGTCACAAGTGACGACCGGGTCCGCGGGGAGTGATGGTAACCGCCGTGAGAGCTCATCATGGTAGGAGCGCCAGTTGACTCTCCTAACATCTGAGCGGGAGGTCGGGGTGAGGCCGACAGCTCACGGGCAGTTATAAAAAGGGGATTGTTATCGGATGAGAGATCCGACACTGACGAGACCTGGATGTGATAGGTCACGTCCTTGGCTATGGCAATGTCAAGGACGTCCGGTCGATGACCGGAAAAGGGGAAGTGAGTAGGGTCTTCTGGGCCGATGACTTGAAGTACCGGGTCGTCGGAGACGAACCGATACAGAGATTTTCCGTAGGCCTTGGCTACTCTGCTGTTCCAGGAGGGATGCTTGGCATTTAAGTCGCCGGCTACAATGGTTGGTAGGGGATGATCGAGGAGAGCGTCCCACTCCGCGGGCGGTGGAGGTAGCCGCAGGCCGGGCCGGAGATACGCCGCAACAACGCGCAACTCCGATCCGCCAGCGTCTATCGCCACCGCACAACCTTCAACAAGAGATGTATCTAAAGGGGGTAGTGGCCTGTGGGATATCCGCCTGTGGACTAAGACGGCTGTCCCCCCCGAGGGGCGACAGCCAGGCCGCTGGGGACGATCCTGACGAAAACAGATGTAAGATGGCAGGTTGAAGGTATGGTAGCGAGCCAGATGAGTCTCGCAAAGGAGGACGACATCAGCGTCGTACTCCGTTACGAAAGTCATCAGTTCAGATCGTCAGTTCAACGATCCTAAGACTCCTAGCCATTCAAAGGAAGAAGAGAAAAGAGGGTAGACAGTGATTGAAACACCAGGGGGAGAACCGTGGTTGTATCTGGAGCAGACCTGATATTAGTTACCAAAGTTTCAGCACAGGCAGTCAGGGGGTCCACCGGGGCCCGGGAAGATTCCCGAGATTCCGGAAGACGGACCTGGCTGGCCTCGGCCGGTGTTGCAGATGGCGCAGGGCTCGGGGACGGACGTGAGGTCTGCTCAGTTGGGAGCTTAGGTTGATGGCTGGGGGCGGGCGGGGCCCGCTGAGGTTTTACAGGCAATGCCTGTGGAACTTGTCGCTGACGGCGACGAGTGCGCTTCGGTTTGGAGCTCCGAGGAGAGGAAGGCGGGACTGATGTAGCGGCCACAGCCGCGTATGAGGGACCGGGCACTGCAGCAGGCGCCGGGACAGAAGGGACTGCAGGCGGCGCCGAAACGTCGACCGCAGACGGAACTGGGGCCCTGGGAGCAGCCGGAACTGCTGCCGGGGCTTGAGATGATGCTCCGGAGAGAGGTGGGAAGGCCTCTCTTCGGTTAGGGAGAGGACCTGCAACACGGCCTGCCTGCGCGCCAGGGCGAGCAGGAGTCCGCTGCAGCTTCATGGCTGATATAAATTCTTTACATCCTCTAAAACTAGCCGGATGGTCCCCGCCGCAGTTGCAGCAAATGGCCGTGAACCCCGTCTTGGGCTTATCACACCCACGATGAGGCTCAGTACATCGCACGCAACGCGGAGGGTGGTTACAGAATAAGCTGGAGTGGCCAAACCTCTGACAGTTAAAACACTGCGAGGGGCCTGGCCGCGGGTCAAAAGTACGAACTTGCACCCGAAGGTACAGGAAGTTTTGGCGGCCACAGACCTCCTCGAACTGGCCTACTTTGAGTAGTTTCACTAGAAAACTATTCACAGGACGGCGATCTTCCCCCTTGCCAGCATGCAGTACACTTACCGCCGTCGGCGAATAGCCTAAAGCGACAAGCTCCTGCTTGATGGTATCGGGGGCGGTCCAGGAAGGAAGTCCTGAAAGAACTACTTTAATTTCGCGCTCTGAAGGAAACGCGAAAGTATGAAAGGAGATCTTCCGATCGGTGAGAAACTGTTGGACCGATCGGAAGTCCGGGACTGTTGTGGCCGCAATTCGAAGCGAGGCGCCTTGGCACCTGGCCTCGAGTTTGGCCGAAGGAAGCAGATTCTGCAGGGAACGGAGAATTTCCCTATAATTGCGATTGTCGGGAATGACAATCGGAGGAATTTTTGGTTTAGGCACAGTTTGATGGATGGATGGATGGATGCACGGGCGTCTTGCGCCCTAATTTGTGTGCGTTGTCCAGGCCTAAGCCTGATGAACGCCAGGTGCCAACAGTTCAGCGCGGTCGTTTGCTCTGCTCAAGGATGTTAGGGTGCAGTCCGCGGGTCCATGATTAATTAACATGGCCACCACGGTGGCAAGCTGATGCTTTAGCTTCAGCCAATTGTCCGGCCAAGGCGCGACACCATGGTCCCCTCAGGCTAACCTTTGGGAACGTGGCGACGCACCGGCGAGGACAAGAAGCTCGAGCGCCCTAGGGCGTCGGCCGAAATGGTGGGTAATGTCACCGAGACAGCCAGCTTTCGCAAGGAAGGCACTTGCACAACCTCGCGGGAGCTCATGTCTCAGGCCATTACCTGCCAAATCGACAAAGCAGGTGCTGACGGGGATCTTAGTCGTTATTATGGCTTCAGCCAATCGCAACGCCTGGTCGCGTCTCATTCGTCTCCGGGACATAGCACACGGAAAGTCAGAGACGCGCTGGCGAATACAAGAGGCTCGTCTGCCCGAAGGCAGCGGCCGAGTCGACGGAACTTATCACCGGGGCAGTCGGCTTTCGCAAGGAAGGCATTTGCACAACCTCGCGAGAGCCCATGTCCCGGATCAAGGCCCTGCCAAATCAGCAAAGCCGATGCTGGCAATAAATCTATCCATTCAATCTGCCGCAGCATGATTGACTACAGTTTCGGCAGGCGCAGATAGGGATTGATGGTGATCGGTGCAGATTTCCAGAAGGTTGGGGGATTGGTTTCTGGGGGGTTCATGTGATGAACTTAGGGGGGGTCGTCTAGCAGCGCCCTAAGGCGCCTGACGCGGCGAGGGGGCGGTGCATTCTCCATGCTGTTAAGCCTTCGGAGGTGCGGATAAGAGGACTCGCCGGCCTTGACGAACAAATTCGTTGCCAGTGACCAGACGAAGACCTCTAAGGTGGGAACACGGAGACCCCGATGTATGGCGGTATTTCGCACATACCACGGGGACCCCGTGAGGGAGCGTAGTGTCCAGTTCTGAAATGTAGTCAGCCTATGCCTGTTGGTGGCCGACAGGAGAGGCCACCAGGCGGGTGCCGCATAAGTGAGTACTGTTCGGAGGAACAGTAGATACAATGTAAGTTTGGTACGGACAGCCAGGCAGCTGTTCCGCGAAAGCATAGGTGATAGTTTGGCTCTGACGCCACGAGCCAAGTTGAGGGTTGAGGTCACGTGGGCGTTGAAGTTTAAGTGCCGATCAAGCCGAACACCTAGGTACTTCACCGTCTCGGTCCAGTTGATGGGTCTCCCCTCTAAGGAGAGGGATTGGCATCGGGAAATGGACTTATGCGTAAAGCAGATCGCCTCGGATTTCTCCATATTGATCGCTACCCGCCATTTCCTTAGCCATTCCGGAAGCATAGCCAACTGGCGTTGTAACATTACGCTCGTCCGCCAAGGCGAAAGCGAGCTAAAATGAAACATCGCGTCGTCGGCAAATAGAGATAACGTGACCCCGGGATAAACAGGCAGATCGTTCGTGTACAGTAGATACAGAACGGGGCCGAGGACAGATCCTTGTGGGACGCCGGCGGAGACAGGGCGAACCCGAGAGAACGCCCCATCTACGCTGGTCCTGAAGGTGCGATCCGTCAGATAGGATCGGAGCAAGTGGACGATAGATGTCGGGATTGGCGAATGCGCCAGTTTGTAGAGCAGGCCTTCGTGCCAGACTTTATGGAAGGCTTTGCTCACATCCAACAGGACAGCGCCTGTTGCCTGATGATTGTTGGCGGCGTCGGCTAGATAGGTGACAACCCGTACTAGCTGAAGAGTAGTCGAGTGCCTCGGCCTAAACCCAAACTGCTCCTCGCGGATGAAACCATCCACCAGGGGCCGAATACGGGCCAGGAGAAGACGCTCGAATACCTTCGAGATTACTGGCAATAGTGATATTGGGCGGTAGCTTCCAGGTAGCGTGGGCGGCTTTTTAGATTTCTGGATCATGATGACGTTGGCAGTTTTCCACAGGCGAGGGAAGTAACTCAGCCGGAGACAGGAGTTGAACAGCTCAAGAAGAACAGCCGAAGGCGGGAGATTCTGCAACGCAGCGGCGCCGATGCGATCGGGGCCAGGGGCCTTTCTCTTCTTCAGTCGGCTTAGGACAGACGCAAGGTCATCCTCGTCGACCGAAATAGGAGGGTCAATGGGGGGAGCAGAAAAGTATCCAGATAGGAAATCCCTGACGACGGCCAAATGAGCCGGGTCAGAGATGCCTCTATGGACGGTGAACTGGTCCTCAATACAGTCGGCGAAGACCTCCGCCTTGCCTTCTGCAGAGTATACAGTGCCGTCCGGGGTATTCAAGGGATGGCGAGTCCTCTTTTCGCCTTTTAGTCTACCAGCGGCTCTCCATACGGAGGCGTGGTCGACTTCCAAGGACTCCAAATAGGAGTCCCATCGATTCGCGTTTACGTCAAGCAGAAGCTGCGAGACGTGTTCCGACTGGGCTCGAAAGCGCCGTCTAGCGGCAGGATCACGGGTATGGTGCCATCTGCGGCGGAGCTGGCGCCGTAATCGGATGGCTTGGAGAACTTCCGCAGGAAGGTCGGAGCGTTTATTACTCACCGGAACAGTATAGGTGTTTTTGTCCATTGCAGACTGGACAAGGTCCTGGAGCTGATGTACCCGGAGATCCACGTCGTCACAAGAGACGAGTGGGTCCGGAGGGACAGATGGCAACTGCCTGGCCAGATCATCATGGTAGGATCGCCAATTGACTCTCCTAACAGGATGATCGGGAAGTCGGGGTGAGACCGACGGCAGCAAGACAGTTACAAGTAGGGGGTCGTGATCGGACGATAGGTCCGACACCGCGCTGACTTGTAGATGAAAGGGGATGGCCTTGACAATTACAATATCAAGGACATCCGGCGGATAACCTGCAGTGGGAAAGTGTGTCGGTTCGGACGGGCCGATGATGAGGACGCTGGGACCATCTTCGACAGCCCTACGGAGGGAATTGCCGTAGGGGTTTGACGTTCTGCTGTTCCAAGAGGGATGCTTGGCATTAAGGTCTCCGGCCACGATGTTTGGGAGATCGCTGTCTAGGAGGGCGTCCCACTCCTCATGCGGTGGAGCTCGATGGCCGGGCGGGTGGTACGCAGAAACAAAGCGCACCTCCAGGCCGGCTACACCCAGCGCCACAGCACATGCTTCGATGAGGGTAGTTTCAGGGGCGGGGAGTTCTCTATGAGAGTGTCGCCTGTGGACTAAGATCGCCACTCCGCCAGATGCTCGGTGGCGATCGGGACCATTCCTGTCTTTCCTGTAGCAAGCATAGGCTGGCAGGGAAAATCGCCGGTTAGGGGCAAGATGCGTTTCAGAGAGGAGTACGACATCTGCGTCGTACTCGACAAGGGAAGCTGCCAGTTCGGCCCGACGCGCCGGAATGCCATCTGCATTCCACGCGACGAACCGGAACTGTCTAGCCATGGTTAGATGAGGGGACGATCAGGGCGATCAGCGATGTTAGGATCGCCATGAGTATAGTCGGGACATCCCGAGCAGCAAGAATTTGCGGAACAATGCCGCTGACCCAGGCCATCAGCTGAGCCTCAGTGACCAGTGGTGAACCACCGGCCACAGGGGCCTGACTAGCCGGCGCTGGGGCCGCGGAAGGTGCAGATGCCGCCTCCAGGGGAGGTTGGGCAATTGGAGCTGGCTGCTCGGGGGCTGGCGAGATTTCCATGGAAGTCGCAGGGGCCTGGGCAACAGGAGCAGGCTCCTGGCCGGGTAGTTGCTGGGCAGCCGGAGGGGCGTTGTTAGCCTCCGGGTAGAGTTGTTTTGCCACAAGTGGCTGTCTATTCTTGCGCTTAGCGCGCCGTTTCTTAGGCGGCTGGGTCTGTGAGGGGGGTACTGCTGGCGTTGCCGCTTGAGGAGAAGGCACTCCGGCAGGTGCTGAGGTTCTGGGGGCCACAGAGGGCGCCATAGCGACCGCTGCAGCGTATGTTATGGTTCCTCCAGCGGCAGGAGCCGCAGGAACAGCCGTAGATGCTGAGGCGGGTGGTTGGACTGCCGCCCGCTTCGAGGGTCTAGGAGCTGGGCGAGGAGGTTCAACCTGACGGTTTTGCTCCCGCTGCTGTTTCTTTAGGGCCTTCTTAAAATGGTTACAACCCCTAAAGTTAGCCGGGTGGCTGCCTCCGCAGTTGCAGCACGTCGCGGGTTGAGGCTTCACAACGGGACAATTCTCGTTGTGAAGCCTCTCCGCAGCGTACACAACGCGGCGGCATCTTACAAAAGGCCGATGAGTGGCCGAATCGCTGGCATTGGAAGCACTGGGAAGGCCCAGGCTTACTACTAAATGCCCTAACCTGTACCCGGAGGCACAGAATGGTTTCCAGGTTATACACTTCAGCGAAGGAACCAACCTTCTGGATCCTGATGTAAAAGGAATTGCTTTTCCTTTTCCGATCACCGGATAGGAGAGGGACAACGGAGGTAGGGAAGAAACCCTTCTCCGCCAGATCCTCCCAGATCCACAAGATCGGTGTGTCATGGGGAATCCCGGACACCACAATCTTGAGTTCCCTCTCCTCAGGGAGGGGGAAGGTGTGGAAAGCGCGACCGGAGTCGGCCAGGAATTTCTGGCAAGACCGAAAGTCCTGGATCGACTTCGGAAGCAGTCGAATGGACGAGTCTTGGCTTTTGACCTCAACTCGCCCAGACGGCACTACTAAATTGAGCTCCCGAAGGAGGGTATGCCAATCGGTGCACTGAGGCACGACAATCGGCGGAATCTTGGGTTGCTTAGGTGGTGTTTCTGGTTCCGGTACTATGTTACCAGGGGAAGGTGATTTGCGACCTGCCGACTCTGCAGCCACGCCTCGCTTCGCCGGGACAGTCCGTTTTGGGGAAGTCGGCCTGCTTCCACCGCTACCTCGCCGTTTCCGGCTAGGCACGGGCTGGAGCCGTCCTCCGTCTCCATCTCGGAGTCCGACGACAACGTAGCGCCGAGGGCTGCGGCATAGGCAATGGATAGTGGGTCCTGGGAAGGACCAACACAAGGCTGGTCCCTCACGGGAGGGACAGATGTTTCGTGCCCCTTAGCAGAAACAGTAGAAGGCTGGGCCTGCGAAGGAACAGAGGATTGGCGACCCTTAGAAGGACCAGCACAAGGCTGATCCCCCGCGGGATGGTCTGATGCTTTATGGCTCTCTGCAGGATCGGAATTATGCCGGGCCTGCAAAGTAGCTGGAGTTGGTTGGTGGTCCTTAGCAGGACCAACTGAAGGTTGGTCCCGCGAACCACCAGATGCTCGGCGGGCCTTAGAAGGACCTTCGCCGCGGACAGGGTCAGTATTTGGAGCAGGACCAGCAGAAGGCTGAACCCGCGAAACTTCATTAGATGCTGGGTGGTCTTGGAAAGGACTATCGCCGCGGACTGCAGGGATTCTTACCATTGGGCCATCTGTGGAGCTTAGCATTACGCTTCGCAGCACAGATGGCTTCAGCAAGGGGGCTACCCTGCCATCGGATTTATTATGGCCCTTATTAGGACCACAACTCTCCGCGGACAGGGGCTCCCCTTGGTCTCGTCCCGACATCGCCGTCGCCAACGGGTGTCGGGTACGCTCTTGGGCGGGGGAGAGAGCAAACTCCCGTTCCGAACTGCACTGGCACTTTGTCACTGGCACTCACCACACTCCGGCACAGAACACCGCGCACAAAGTAGGAACAATAGCCCGCACACGACTTGTCGCGAACTGGCCGAATTCTGGCCCACTCGAACTAATCCGAATTTTTAGCCAAATGGCTAGGTCAGGAGAGGTTTTTGAGGTTATGTTTTATTGTTCTGCTTCCTTTCAATCGCTGGAGTAGAATGGATGGATGGATGGGTGCACGGGCGTCTTGCGCCCTAATTTGTGTGCGTTGTCCAGGCCTAAGCCTGATGAACGCCAGGTGCCAACAGTTCAGCGCGGTCGTTTGCTCTGCTCAACGATGTTATGGTGCAGTCCGCGGGTCCATGATAAATTAACATGGCCACCACGGTGGCAAGCTGGTGCTTTAGCTTCAGCCAATTGTCCGGCCAAGGCGCGACACCATGGTCCCCTCCGGCTAGCCTTTGGGAACGTGGTGACGCACTGGCGAGGACAAGAAGCTCGAGCGCCCTAGGGCGTCGGCCGAAATGGTGGGTAATGTCACCGAGACAGCCAGCTTTCGCAAGGAAGGCACTTGCACAACCTCGCGGGAGCTCATGTCTCAGGTCATTACCTTGCCAAATCGACAAAGCAGGTGCTGACGGGGAACTTAATCGTGATCAAGGCTTCAGCCAATCGCAACGCCTGGTCGCGTCTCATTGGTCGCCGGGACATAGCCCCAGGAAAATCAGAGACGCGCCGGCGAATACAAGAGGCTCGCCCGCCCGAAGGCAGCGGCCGAGTCGACAGTACTGATGGATGGATGGATGGATGCACGGGCGTCTTGCGCCCTAATTTGTGTGCGTTGTCCAGGCCTAAGCCTGATGAACGCCAGGTGCCAACAGTTCAGCGCGGTCGTTTGCTCTGCTCAAGGATGTTATGGTGCAGTCCGCGGGTCCATGATATATTAACATGGCCACCACGGTGGCAAGATGGTGCTTTAGCTTCAGCCAATTGTCCGGCCAAGGCGCGACACCATGGTCCCCTCCGGCTAACCTTTGGGAACGTGGTGACGCACTGGCGAGGACAAGAAGCTCGAGCGCCCTATGGCGTCGGCCGAAATGGTGGGTAATGTCGCCGAGACAGCCAGCTTTCGCAAGGAAGGCACTTGCACAACCTCGCGGGAGCTCATGTCTCAGGTCATTACCTTGCCAAATCGACAAAGCAGGTGCTGACGGGGAACTTAATCGTGATCAAGGCTTCAGCCAATCGCAACGCCTGGTCGCGTCTCATTGGTCGCCGGGACATAGCCCACGGAAACTCAGAGACGCGCCGGCGAATACAAGAGGCTCGTCCGCCCGAAGGCAGCGGCCGAGCCGACGGAACTCATCACCGGGGCAGTCGGCTTTCGCAAGGAAGGCATTTGCACAACCTCGCGAGAGCCCATGTCCCGGATCAAGGCCCTGCCGAATCGGCAAAGCCGATGCTGGCAATAAATCTATCCATTCAATCTGCCGCAGCATGATTGACTACAGTTTCGGCAGGCGCAGGTAGTGAGTGATGGCGATCGGTGCAGATTTCCAGAAGGTTGGGGGATTCGTTTCTGGGGGGTTCATGTCGACAGTACTTATCACCGGGCACAGTTTGAGCATTTCATTGCATTATGGATGCGGGGTGTCTTTGCACCCGTGGCTTGATTGCAGCATCTGGATCGTGTCCAATGGCTGCCAGAAGTAAACATAGGGCTGGTACATGTCGACTGGTGACCTAATACTGGAAAAGGAAACCGCCAACCAGTTAACTGAGAAGGCGGGGGAGTATAACTTTTATTTGTTGAATGCACTGCCGCTGGTACCGATTCGAGCAACAGATGTTGCCCGTTTCAAGTCCAGTCAGCAGACGCCCTGAGGGCGTCGGTCGCTCCCCGCGAGGCGGAGAGCCTCCGTGCCAGTGAATGATGACAGCGACAAGCAGCCGGCTCAGCGTGCTAGGAGGTGGACAGGAAGGAGAGAAGGACAGTTTGGTGAAATACTCTGGGCTAGGACTGATGATTACTTATTTTTTATTTAATTTAAAGAGGATGGCGTTATCCCGGGTCATCAAGAAGCGCCCGAGGGCGCTTGACCCGAATGGGCGGTGGTGGTTCTGATGCACTGATGGTTCGGAGGTAAGGGAAGGTGGAGGTCGAGGCTTTAGCAAAGAGAGTTAGAGCCAGCGACCGGACAAAGGAAGTCAAGGTAGGAACACGGAGACCCCTTCGAATCACGTCGTTCCTTACAAACCAAGGGGACCCCGCCAAGGATCGGAGTGTTCGGGACTGGAAAGCTTCCAGCCTACATCTGTTGGTGGTGGATAAAAGAGACCACCAGGCGGGTGCCGCATAGGTCAATACAGACCTGAGAAATAGTAGATAGATGGTAAGTTTCGTGCGCATGGCCAGGCGGCTGCGACACGAGAGGAAAGGAGATAATTTGGCTCGGACGCCGCGAGCCTTGGCAAGTGTTTCCGTCACGTGGGCGTTGAAGCAAAGGCGACGATCTAGCCGAACGCCTAAATACTTCACCGATTCTTTGTAGGCGATGGGTCTCCCTGCTAGGGAGAGGGGCTGGCATCGGGAGATGGACTTACGGGTGAAACAGATCGCCTCGGATTTCTCCGTGTTGATCGTCACCCGCCATTTCCGTAGCCAGTCCGGAAGCTGGTTCAACTGACGCTGCAGCTTTGTACTCGCAAATCGCGGGGACAGGGAGCTGCAGTGATACATAGCATCGTCAGCGAACAAAGACAACGTGACTCCGGGCAAGACAGGCAGGTCGTTCGTGTACACAAGGTACAGAACGGGGCCGAGGACAGATCCCTGAGGTACGCCGGCGGCGACGGGTCGAACTGTAGAACAGGACCCGTCGACGCTCACCCTGAAGGTTCGGTCGCTGAGATACGACCGGAGGAAAAACACTATGGTCGATGGTAGAGGGGAATTGGCAAGTTTGAAGAGAAGACCTTCGTGCCAGACTTTATCGAAGGCCTTGCTCACGTCCAACAGTACGGCGGCCGTAGCCGCTCGCCTGTTGGTGGCGTCTGACAAGTGCGTAACAACGCGGACCAATTGAAGCGTGGTCGAGTGCTCTCTGCGAAACCCGAATTGTTCGCTGCGGATGAAACCATCTAGCAGCGGCGAGATGCGAGCCAGCAGGAGACGCTCGAACACCTTCGAGATGACTGGCAAGAGAGAGATTGGACGATAGCTTTCAGGAAGCATGCGCGGCTTGCGAGGCTTCGGAATCATTACGATGTTGGCTGATTTCCACAGGCGGGGAAAGTACTGTAGCCGGAGACAGGAGTTAAACAGCTCAAGAACGAGGTCAACGCCTGAGGCCGGGAGATTTTGTAGAGCAGCGGCCCCGATCCGGTCAGGACCGGGGGCGAGACGGCGATTTAGTCGGCAGATAGATGAAACTAGTTCATCCCTGTCGAACGGGAGGGCTGGGATTTCGGGAGGGCGTGAAAAATGTCCAGATAGGAAGTCACGGACTTCTGCCGAGTGGGCAGGGTCCGAGACGCCTTGGTGAACAGTAAATTGCACCTCCATGCAGTCGGCGAAGACCTCGGCCTTGCCTTCTGATGAAGATACAACCCCGTTCGGAGTTTCAAGTGGGTTGCGAGTTCTCTTCTCGCGGGTCAGTCTACTCGCCGCTCTCCAGATGGAGGCGTGGTCGACTTCAAGAGACTCAAGGTATAAGTCCCATCGATCAGAGTTTACGTCCCGCAGTAGCTGCTGGACGTAAAGAGACTGGGCCTGAAAGCGCCTTTTGACGCCGGGATCACGGGTCCTTTGCCATCTGCGGCGGAGATTGCGCCGTAGCCAGATGGCGTGGAGTACTTCCGCAGGTAAGGCCGATTTACGATGATTCACCTCGAGAGTATATGTGTGTCGATCCATGACACCTTGGACCAACTCCTGAAGATGAGTGGCTCGGAGATCCAAATCGTCACAAGTGACGACCGGGTCCGCGGGGAGTGATGGTAACCGCCGTGAGAGCTCATCATGGTAGGAGCGCCAGTTGACTCTCCTAACAGTCTGAGCGGGAGGTCGGGGTGAGGCCGACAGCTCACGGGCAGTTATAAAAAGGGGATTGTGATCGGATGAGAGATCCGACACTGACGAGACCTGGATGTGATGGGTCACGTCCTTGGCTATGACAATGCCAAGGACGTCCGGTCGATGACCGGAAAAGGGGAAGTGAGTAGGGTCTTCTGGGCCGATGACTTGAAGTACCGGGTCGTCGGAGACGAACCGATACAGAGATTTTCCGTAGGCGTTGGCTACTCTGCTGTTCCAGGAGGGATGTTTGGCATTTAAGTCGCCGGCTACGATGGTTGGTAGGGGATGATCGAGGAGAGCGTCCCACTCCTCGGGCGGTGGAGGTAGCCGCAGGCCGGGCCGGAGATACGCCGCAACAACGCGCAACTCCGATCCGCCAGCGTCTATCGCCACCGCACAACCTTCAACAAGAGATGTATCTAAAGGGGGTAGTGGCCTGTGGGATATCCGCCTGTGGACTAAGACGGCTGTCCCCCCCGAGGGGCGACAGCCAGGCCGTTGGGGACGATCCTGACGAAAACAGATGTAAGATGGCAGGTTGAAGGTATGGTAGCGAGCCAGATGAGTCTCGCAAAGGAGGACGACATCAGCGTCGTACTCCGTTACGAAAGTCATCAGTTCAGATCGTCGAGGGACTACCCCATGGGCATTCCACGCAACGATCCTAAGACTCCTAGCCATTCAAAGGAAGAAGAGGAAAGAGGGTAGACAGGGATTGAAACACCAGGGCGAGAACCGTGGTTGTATCTGGAGCAGACCTGATGTTGTTTACCAAAGTTTCAGCCCAGGCAGTCAGGGGGTCCACCGGGGCCTGGCTGGCCTCGGCCGGTGTTGCAGATGGCGCAGGGCTCGGGGACGGACGTGGGGTCTGCTCAATTGGGAGCTTAGGTTGATGGCTGGGGGCGGGCGGGGCCCGCTGAGGTTTTACAGGCAAGGCCTGTGGAACTTGTCGCTGACGGCGACGAGTGCGCTTTGGTTTGTGGCTCCGAGGAGCGGAAGGCGGGACTGATGTAGCGGCCACAGCCGCGTATGAAGGACCGGGCGCTCCGGCAGGCGCCGGGACAGAAGGGACTGCAGGCGGCGCCGAAACGTCGACTGCAGGCGGAACTGGGGCCCTGGGAGCAGCCGGAACTGCTGCCGGGGCCTGAGATGATGCTCCGGAGAGAGGTGGGAAGGCCTCTCTGCGGTTAGGGAGGGGACCTGCAACACGGCCTGCCTGCGCGCCAGGGCGAGCAGGAGTCCGCTGCAGCTTCATGGCTGATATAAAGTCCCTACATCCTCTATAACTAGCCGGATGGTCCCCGCCGCAGTTGCAGCAAATGGCCGTGAACCCCGTCTTAGGCTTATCACACCCACGATGAGGCTCAGTACATCGCACGCAACGCGAAGGGTGATTACAGAATAAGCTGGAGTGGCCAAACCTCTGACAGTTAAAACACTGCGAGGGGCCTGGCCGCGGGTCAAAAGTACGAACTTGCACCCGAAGGTGCAGGAAGTTTTGGAGGCCATAGACCTCCTCGAACTGGCCTACTTTGAGTAGTTTCACTAGGAAACTATTCACAGGACGGCGATCTTCCCCCTTGCCAGCATGCAGTACACTTACCGCCGTCGGCGAATAGCCTAAGGCGACAAGCTCCTGCCTGATGTTATCGAGGGCGGTCCAGGAAGGAAGTCCGGAAAGAACAACTTTAATTTCGCGCTCTGAAGGAAGCGCGAAAGTATGGAAGGAGATCTTCCGATCGGTAAGAAACTGTTGGACCGATCGGAAGTCCGGGACTGTTGTGGCCGCAATTCGAAGCGAGGAGCCTTGGCACCTGGCCTCGAGTTTGGCCGAAGGAAGCAGATTCTGGAGGGAACGAAGAATTTCCCTATAATTGCGATTGTCGGGAATGACAATCGGAGGAATTTTAGGCTTGGGCACAGATTGAGAGGGAGACTGAGTCGGATGGCTGGCGCTGTTACCGGGACTAGATACCCGATGCGTAGCAGCGGCCGGTGGCGGGCTGGCGACCAATTTTCGCTTGCGTTTGGCAGACTTGCCCTCCACAAGCGAAAATTCACCTTCCCCCGTCCCCACACTACACATCGACGCACAATCACTTTCACTTTCACTATCACTGATTGTATGGGACGGCAGCGGGGTAGAATGAGGACCAGTACCGCAGGTTTCCATTAAGGTTACCAGCGGTGCCGGCAAAGGAACGGGAGTTGCGTTCGACGCCATCTCGGGATGAGCCGAAATGAACGTCGAAGACGCAAAAAAGGGCTAGGAAAGAGTGACTTTCACCAGCACTGAATCACGACACTGACAGACAAAGAACACGAACACCAGACGCGCACTGCACACGAGTCACAAAAACACACGCGCACGACACAATACACTGGTAATTTATAGCACACTGATGAAGATGAATACAGATGAAGATATGTTGAAGAATTCACTTTGATAAATGTATAAATAACGGTGAAATTCACAAGCAAAAATCGCCATAAAAAGTGACGCAGCCTACCCTGGCAACAGCTCTAGGTAGACTCACCCGGGCACAGTTTTTTTTTGCATTTTGCATTGAATAGTGGGGCGTCTTTGCACCCGTGACTTATTGCAGCTTCCGGGACGTGCCCGATGGCTGCCAGAAGAAAACAGTGCTGGACTTTCAAAAGAAGGTGGCCTAAAATATTCGGGAGGGACACGCCAACCAGTTAACTGAGAAGGCGGCGGAAATTTTTTCAATTTTTGTTATATATAGGTGCCGGGTCATGGTAACACTGCCACCGGGCGCGGGGCGAACGGCAGATGCCGAACGCGCCCGGCCCGGCATGCAGGCGCCTTGTAGCGCCGGACGTTCCCCGCGAGGCAGGGATCCGCCGTGTCTTTGGCATCGGTAACAACGCCAAGCAGTCTGAAAATCAACTTACTTGGGGAAGGTATCTGACTGGGTAGGATGGTAACAAGGAGACAGAATTGCCCGGGAACCTAAATTAGAGCAAACAGAATTACGGGGGGTCGTCTAAGATCGCCCGAGGGCGTTTAACACGTATAGCGGGAGGTGGTTCAGACGTGCTGATAGATCGGAGATAAGGAAAGGAGGAGGTCGCTGCAGAAGCAAAAAGAGTTTCGGCAAGCGACCGGACAAAATCGGCAAGGGTAGGAACTCGAAGGCCTCCACGAATGACATCATTTCTCACAAACCATGGAGACCCCGACAAGGATCTGAGGGTACGGGCCTGGAAAGCTTCCAGCCTACACTTGTTAGTGGTCGACACAAGCGACCACCATGCGGGAGCAGCATAGGTCAATATTGACCGGAGAAACAAAAGATAGATAGTAACTTTAGTGCGCAAAGCCAGGCGGTTGCGGCACGAGAGCATGGGAAATATTTTGGCTCGGACGCCTCGAGCTTTGTTGAGGGTAGCAGTCACGTGGCCGTTGAAGCTAAGGCGCTGGTCTAGCCGAACGCCCAAATACTTCACCAACTTTTGCCAGGCGATAGGCCTTCCTTCGAGGGAGAGGGCCTGGCATCGGGAAGTGGACTTGCTGGTGAAACAGATCGCCTCGGATTTCTCCGCGTTGATCAGCACCCGCCACTTCCTTAGCCAGGCCGGAAGCAGATTCAACTGACGCTGCAGCTTTGAACACGCAATTCGCGGGGACAGGGAGCTGCAGTAATACATTGCGTCGTCAGCGAATAGAGATAACGTGACTCCAGGAATAACAGGCAGGTCGTTCGTGTACACTAGGTACAGAACGGGGCCGAGGACAGATCCCTGCGGAACGCCAGCGGCGACGGGTCGAACTGATGAACAGGACCCTTCGACGCTAACCCTGAAGGTACGATCACTGAGGTATGACCGCAAGAAATGCACAATGGACGGTGGGATGGGGGAGTGAGCAAGTTTGTAGAGAAGACCTTCGTGCCAGACTTTGTCGAAGGCCTTACTCACGTCCAACAAGACAGCGCCCGTAGACTCTCTCTTGTTGGCGGCGTCGGACAATGCTGTGACAACTCGGACGAGTTGTAAAGTTGTCGAGTGCTCTCTACGGAACCCGAACTGTTCGCTCCGAATAAAATTATCCAGCAGCGGCCAGATGCGGGCGAGTAGGAGACGCTCAAACACCTTTGAGATTACTGGCAACAATGATATGGGGCGATAGCTGCCTGCAAGCATTCGAGGCTTGCCGGGCTTGGGTATCATGCTGATGTTGGCAGTTTTCCACAGGCGGGGGAAGTATTGCAGCCGGAGACTGGAGTTGAACAGATCCAGGACTAATTCAACGCCCGAGGCCGGGAGATGTTGCAAAGCTGCGGCCCCGATCCGATCAGGACCAGGGGCGCGACGTCGGTTTAGTCGACAGATAAACGAAACTAGTTCGTCCCTGTCGAAGAGAGCGGGAGGGTCAGGTGGAGGGCGGGAAAAATAACCAGATAGGAAGTCTCGAACCACTACCGAGAAGGCAGGGTCCGAGACGCCTCCATGAACGGTGAATTGAGTCTCCACGCAGTCGGCGAAGACCTCTGCCTTGCCTTCCGGTGAAGAAACAATGCCGTTCGGGGTGTTAAGCGGGTTGCGAGTACGCTTCTCGCGGGTAAGGCGACTCGTCGCTCTCCAGACGGAGGCTGGGTCGACTTCAAGGGACTCAAGGTATGAGTCCCACTGATCAGAGTTTACGTCCCGCAAAAGTTGCTGGACGTAAAGAGACTGGGCCTGAAACCGTCGTTTGACGGCGGGATCTCGGGTTCGTTGCCATCTGCGGCGGAGCTTGCGCCGAAGCCAGATGGCGTGGAGAACTTCCGGTTGAAGGGCCGATTTACGATTCACCTCTACGTTGTATGTGTGTCGATCCATGACACCTTGGACCAACTCCTGAAGATGAGTGGCACGGAGATCCAGATCGTCACGAGTGGCGATCGGGTCCGCTGGGACAGATGGTAACCTTCGAGACAGCTCGTCGTGATAGGAGCGCCAGTTGACCCTCCTAGCAGGACCAGCGGGAAGTCGGGGTGAAGCCGACACATCTCGAACAGTTATTAGTAGGGGATTGTGATCAGACGAGAGGTCTGACACTGACGAGACCTGGATGTTATGGGCCACGTTCCTGACTACAACTACATCAAGAACGTCCGGTCGGTGACCGGCATAGTGGAAGTGGGTAGGATCATCAGGGCCGATGACGTGCGTATCCGGGTCGTCTAGGACGAACCGGCGGAGTGATCTGCCGTAGGCGTTGGTAGCCCTACTGTTCCAAGAAGGCGTTCCAAGAAGGTGTGTGGTTTGGCGTTGAAGTCGCCGGCTGCAATCGTCGAGATTGGGTGGTCGAGGAGAGCGTTCCACTCCTCAGGCGGGGGCGGTGGGCTCAGACCAGGCCGGAGATACGCGGAAACAATGCGCAACTCCGAGCCGCCTGCGTCCACTGCCACCGCGCAACCTTCGATGAGTCGAGTAGTGAGAGGGGGTAGTGGCCTATGGGATATCCGCCTGTGGACCAGAATCGCCGTACCCCCTTTCGGGGGTTGGCGCGGCTGTCGGGGACGATCCTGACGATAACAAGTGTAAGAAGGAAGTGAGAATCGATGGTAGGGGGCTAGATGGGTTTCGGAGAGAAGCACGACATCAACGTCGTACTCCACGACGAAAGCCGCCAGCTCAGATCGGCGAGAGGAAACGCCATCAGCGTTCCAAGCGACGATCCGCAGGGATATAGCCATTGAGGGGGAGGAGAGGGAAGAGAGCAGAGAGGGATTGGAAAACTAACATCAGTACTGTCGTGGTGTCAGGAGCAGACCTGATGCTGTCAACAAGTTGAGTGGCCCAAGCCGTCAGGGGGTCCGCTGGAGCCCGAGAAAATTCCCGGGACCCGCGCGGACGTTCCTGAGGAACTTCGGCCAGGACTACAGATGGCGCTGGGTTGGCGGACTGAACTTTGGTCTGCTCACGCGGAGGTTGGGAGATGACAGGGGCGGGAAGATCCCGCTGAGGTTGGGCAGGTCGAGCCTGCTGATGGCGTCGGCCGGGAGTCCGGCGACGCGAGCGCATTTTAGTGCCCTTTCGGGCGGAAACAGGTTTTGATGATGTCGTAGCAGCGACAGCTGCATAGGAAGGGCCGGGCGCTCCGGCAGGCGCCGGGAGTGGAGCCGTCACAGGCGCCGCCGGAGCGACGCCTGCAGGCGGGACTGAGACCGCGGGAGCGACAGGAGTCGCTGCCGGGGCCTTGACAGATGTTCCGGAGAGAGGGGGGAAGACCTCTCGCCGATTAGGGGCCGGGCCAGCTACACGACGCTGCGCGCCAGGGCGCGCAGATCGCTGCTGTCTTTCCGCTTCGATGTACTTGATACAACCCCGGTAACTAGCCGGATGGGCGCCCTTACAGTTGCAGCAGTACGGGACAAAACCCGGCACACGAGGCTTATCACAGCCACGGTGAGGGTCGCCGCACCGCACGCAACGTGGGGGCGCATGGCAGAACAGGGATGAGTGCCCGAAGCCCTGGCAGTTGAAACACTGGGCAGGGCCTGGGCGCGGGTCAAATGATCTGACTGTCACCCGCAGGTGAAGAAGTGTTTGGAGGCCATAGACCTCCTCGAAATTTCCAGTCTTAAGCAATTTAACTAGAAAAGTATTGACGGGATGTTTGGAGTCCCCTTTGCCAGCGTGCAAAACCGACGCGGCTGTTGGCGTATAGCCAAGAGACGTCAGCTCCTGCACGATAGCATCGGAGGGAGTATGATAGGGAATACCCTGAATAACAATTTTAACCTCACGCTCCTCAGGGAGAGCGAAGGTATGAAAAGAAATATTCCGCGCTGACAGAAAGTGCTGAACAGCGCGGAAGTCAACAATGGTTTTGACGACCAGCTTCAGCGATTTGCCGGAGCATTTCGCTTCCACGGACGTCGAAGGAAGGGCGGAACGAAGGTTGGCCAAAAGCTGGGTATAATTCCTATTATCGGGGATGATAATAGGAGGAAACTTGAGGGTAGAAGGGTCAGGCTTAGTGGAAGAAGATGCAAGATTGACAGACTGCCGGCCGCTGTTACCTGAATCAGCGACCTGGTTTGGTGAGGCGGGAGACTGACTGGCGGCGAGCTTTCGCTTGCGTTTGGCGCGCTTGCCATTCACAACCGAAAACTCTTCGTCTCCCGACCCAGCACTCCCCATATGCACGTCAGAAATATCACTGTCACTGCCACTTTCACAAGTATCGCGGGGGAGAGGTGAAGAGAGAGGAGCAGAGCCGCAAGCTCCCAGGAGAGAGCTTAACGGTTCCGGCAAAGGTAGATCGGCATTTGACGCCATTTCGGAAGCCCGAAATGGACGTCAAAGGTGGTTAAAGGAGTATGAACACACCAGCACTGATTAAACTAACTGACAGGCACTGACACACGTACTCACCAGACGCCGCACAGCACACGAACACAAAAACGGCCGCGCACTACACTGCACTGAAGTTATTGCCAATAACACACTAAATAAATGAAACTTCACAAATATAAATAAGTAGAGCACAAACTCAACACTAGTGCTGCACTTGGTGAAAAAATCACTGTGAAATATGGAAAAACAACTGTGAAATCACCAGGCAAAAACGCCATACAGACGGACACAGCCTACCCTGGCAACAGCTCGAGGTAGGGGCACAGTTTGAGAGGTAGACTGAGTCGAATGGCTGGCGCTGTTACCATGACTAGATACCCTATGCGTAGGAGCGGCCGGTGGCGGGTTGGCGACTAATTTTCGCCTGCGTTTGGCAGACTTGCCCTTCACAAGCGAAAATTCACCGTCCCCCGTCTCCACACTACACATCGACGCACAATCATCACTTTCACTTTCACTTGCACTGATTGTATGGGAAGGTAGCGGGGTAGATTGAGGACCGGTACCGCAAGTTTCCATTAAGGTTACCAGCGGTGCCGGTAAAGGAACGGGCGTTGCGTTCGACGCCATCTCGGGATTAACCGAAATGAACGTCGAAGACGCAAAAAAAGGGCTAGGAAAGAGTGACTTTCACCAGTACTGAATCACTACACTGACAGACAAAGAACACGAACACCAGACGCGCACTGCACACGAATCACAAAAACACACGCGCACGACACAATACACTGGTAAATTGAAGCACAATGATGATGATGAACACTGATAATGATGTGGTGAAGAAATCACTTTGATAGAAATATAAACAACGGTGAAATTCACTTGCAAAATTGCCATACAAAGTGACACAGCCTACCCGGGCAACAGCTCTAGGTAGACTTGACACACAACTGGGGGTTGCGCGGGTCGCGAGTAGTGCAGTGTCCCGAGTCTCAGAAAGGACTCCTGCCACTGGGTCTGTTGGAGTTCATTATATACTTTTTATCTACTTATGGGGGGGTCTGAAGCGACCTGCGATTGGTGGATTATACCACCGGGACTAGCAAACGAGGTCGCTTCCAGGACTCACCTGGTCGCGGGGTGTATTTACCAAGTCCGGCAATGAGGGAATTGTGGGTTACTCTGTCGGAACGAACATAGAATCGTCGCGCCAGGCGTCTCACGGTGTCATCAAGAGAGCGGACACCGAGTCCTCTCCTCAAAAGACGAGAAGAGTACCTCCGGGGGACTTTGGACGCGAGCTTCAGTCCCCGGTCGAGTACGCGCTGGAGCGTAATTCTATGACCACGAGCCAGGTATCCCCAAACAGGACAGGCGTAGGTAATCTCGGGCAACACGTACGTGTTGAATATGAGCTTACCTAGACGGAGGGTCATTGCCGGATTAGATACCACGGGCCAGAGTCTACTGAGTTTTTATGAAGCGCGTTGTCTGATGTAGTTTGTATGGGTTCGCCAGGTGAGTCGGGAATCCACGTGGAGCCCGAGGTACTTGACGCTATTGGTCCAGGGCACCTCGACGGGGCCTACTTTAAGCGGCCGAGGCCTCTTGCGTTTGCGCGAGAATATTACCGCGGCGCTCTTGGAAGCGTTAACGGCAACTCTCCAGTTATCGGTCCACCCGACATACGCGTCGAGTTGACGCTGGAGCTTAATTGCCGCATAACTTAGGTAGACTTGTCACGATCACGATGTCACGATGTTCGCAGGGCACAGCACAGTGCGTGCCCCAGTGACGGCAGCGTCCGGGCGAGCCCGATGACTGCCTGTTGCTTGTTGAGTGCTTGGTGCGAGACTTGTCGCTGCGAGGATGGGTACCCCCTTTTTTATTTAGGCGGAGGTGAAGGAGACGGGCTGTGATTGGCTGAACCGCTGACGCGATCCACCAATGGCCTGAGAGGGAAGTTTACGCGAACGCTTAGCACGGATTGGCGGGATTTGTTCGCCCACAACGGGTCGATACACTTCCGCCAGCCCGGTAAGAGTCCGGTAGACTGCATTATGGCGATACCGAGGCAGGCGAGAGATGGGAGGGGCGAAGTTGCCGACTGAAGGTGGCGCTAGGCACACCTAAAGCCGGCACAACGCCCGAACCATCTGTCGGCCTGCAACGGACCGGATTTGACTGGAAGGAAGGTGGTGAAAATACGATTGGTCGGCGCGTGGACAGATGGTGAGAGGGCAATTTTTGTTAATTTTAAAATTACGGCGGGTCGTCGAGCAGAGCTCGAGGGCGGCGGCGTTTGACTGGTGGTAGTCCATCATCGTTATCGAGGTGTTGGAGATGAGGAAAATCTGAGATGGATGCTCGATGGAAGAGATTGAACGTGAGAGTTCGCGCAAATCCATCGAGCGACGGAATCTTCAGCCCTCGCCTGATAGCAGCATTTTTTACATACCAGGGAGAGCCGGAGATAAGGCGAAGGGTAAAGGCTTGGAAGGCTTCCATGCGTTTAACGACGTCGGGGGCGAGTTGGGTCCAAAATGCAGGCGCTGCGTACATAAGGACGGCTCGTAAAAAGAGCAGATAGATCGAGAGCTTCGTGCGCACTGGCAGTGGCCCTCGAGGCGATAAGAATGGGTATAGTTTGGCTTTGACGCCTCGGGCGCGCTGGAGCACTGTGGACACGTGAGCTCTGAAGCTTAGGCGTCGATCAAGAGTGACGCCCAAGTACTTCACAGTACGTTGCCAAGCGATTGGGCTCCCTTCAAGGGAGAGGGTCTGGCATCGGGAAGTGAGCTGACGGGAGAAGGCAATCGCCTCGGATTTCTCCGTATTGATCGCCACCCGCCATTTCCTTAGCCAGGCCGGAAGTAATGCGAGCTGGCGCTGCACCACGTCAGTCGCAAAACGAAGGTTTGCAGAACTAGCGTGGTACATCGCATCGTCCGCATAGAGAGAGAGCGTGAATCCAGGCAATACTGGCAGGTCGTTCGTGTACACTAGGTACAGAACGGGGCCGAGGACAGATCCTTGAGGAACGCCAGCGGCGACGGGGCGGACAGAAGAGTACGTCCCGTCGACGCAGATCCTAAATTTGCGGTCGCAGAGATACGACCGCATCAGATGTACAAATGAGGCAGGGAGAGGGGAGGTGGCTAGTTTATAGAGAAGGCCTTCGTGCCAGACTTTGTCGAAGGCCTTGCTCACGTCCAGAAGGACGGCGACAGTTTGATGATTCCTGTTGATGGCGTCGGTGAGTTGCGTGACAACTCGGACAAGTTGAAGAGTGGTCGAATGCTGCCTGCGGAAGCCGAACTGTTCCTGCCGAATGAAATTATCCAGCAGGGGAGTAATCCGGCGATGCAGGAGGCGCTCGAACACCTTCGATAAGACTGGCAAAAGAGAGATTGGTCGATGATTCTCAGGGAGTGTACGCAGCTTGCGAGCCTTCGGCAACATGATGACTTTGGCTCGTTTCCAAGGGCTGGGATAGTAATGGAGCCGGAGACATCCATTGAACAGCACGTGGATGAGTGAAACGAGACTTGCTGGGGCGTTAATTAGGGCCGCTGCACCAATACGGTCCTCGCCGGGCGCCCGCTTGGGGCGCAGTCGACTAATGGCCGTTTCCACTTCAGCCTCGTCGAACGGGTCGATTGGGTCTGCGGGAGGCGGGAAAAATATCCAGATAGGAAGTCTGCGACCGCTGCCGAGTGGCCGGGGTCACAGACGCCTCTGTGAACGGTAAATTGTTCCTCCATGGTATCGGCAAAGACTTCTGCTTTGTCGGCCGCGGAGTACACAATCCCGTTCGGTGATCGTAGGGGGTAGCGGGTCCTTTTCTCTCCAGTGAGTCGGCGCGCAGCCCGGAAAACGGACTGTGGCGTGACTTCCAGAGACTCAAGATATGAATCCCATCGATGAGCAGTGGCATCAAGCAGAAGCTGCTTGACAAGGTCTGATTGGGCGTTTAGCCTGCGTTTTACGGCAGGGTCCCGGGTTTGTTGCCATCTCCGCCGGAGCTGGCGCCGGTTGCGGATGGCCAGAATCACCTCTTCAGGTAACTGCGACCGTCTGTTGGGCGCAGGGACGTTATAGGTGTGTTTGTCCATAGCGGACGTGACGACTTCTTGAAGATAGTCGGCCAAACGGTCTACATCATCCGGGCTGGAGATGTTGGCCTGGGGGTCAGATGGTACTGTTCGACCCAGTTCATCGTGGAACGATCGCCAGTTGACTCTCGTTACACGATGGGGAGGCTGGAGAGGTGTGTCCAGCGTGGGCCGAACAGTGAGTAATACCGGGTCGTGATCAGACGAGAGGTCTGACACGGCTTCTATAGCGATAGGGTAGGCCAAGTCTTTGACAACAGCAATGTCAAGGACGTCTGGAGGTCCCCGTTGATTGGGGATATGGGTCGGTGATCTAGGACCAAGAGCGTTCACACGAGGATGACGTTGAACGTATTGGTACAGAGAGCGGCCGTACGGGTTAGAGACACGGCTGTTCCACAGGGGATGCTTACTATTAAAGTCTCCGGCTGCGATGGTTGGTAAAGGGTCTTCTAAGAGAGCGTCCCATTCATCCTCGTCGGGCGGTGGTCCACCTCGAGGGGGGAGGTAGACTGAAACCAGTCGAACCTCCCGATCCCCGATGCAGAGAACAACCGCCGTCGCCTCCAAGCGACGAGTCGCCGGAGGCGTCAGGGGGCGGTGGGCGATGCGCCTGTGAACCAGAATGGCTGTGCCGCCAGATACGGCACGCCGGTTCTGGCCAGGCCGGTCTGTGCGATACGTCGTGTACGCTGGAAGCTGGAACGAGTGTGCAGGAGTCAGGTGTGTTTCATTAAGGAGTATGACGTTTATGTCATATTCGGTAACGAAGGCGGCCAATTCGGCACGGCGAGATAGAACGCCACATGGGTTCCAAGCCACCAGCCGAAAGGGCCTAGCCATCGAGAGGGATGAGCGAGGTCACGGAAGTGAGAACGATAACGAGTAAGGACTGGACATCCTTGGCAGCAAGAATTTGCGGGATCAAGGCGTTGATCCAAGCACGCACGCGGTCAGCGAAAGTCACGTCCGAGGACGCGGCAGACGCCGGGGCCGCCTGAGGCTTGGGCGCCGGGTGCTGGAACATGATGCCATTCTGGGCGGGGGCCTTTTGTTTCGGCTGCCTTGGATTTCGGACATCTGGGGTAGATGCGGGCTGAGGTGCAGCGGGGGTGTGCTGCGAGGAAGCGGGGGGAGATGGTTTTGTCCTTTTCTTGGACGGCGCAGCAGGTGTTGGCTGCTGGGCCGCGGGCTGTGCGGCAGGCTGACAAGCAGCTGCAGCCGCATAGCTGGGCGCCCCGGTAGACGCCGGACGAGCTGGGAGGCACAAGTGCCGGTGCCGCAGCGGGGATAGATGCCGTCGAGGCGGCAGGCCTTGATGCTTGGAGCCTAGCTGGAGGCGCAGGAACGCGCTGCTGCGAGGACTTTGAAAGCTTCTTCAAACCCGCAGCATAGAATTTACAAGACTTCGATGATGCCGGGTGAGGTTCCCCGCAGTTGGCGCAAGTGGCGGCAGCACGAGCGAGAGGACAAGTCTCCTTCCGATGGCTATCGCCACAGCGCAAACAGCGGGTGGGGTGATGGCAAAATGCCGATGAATGTCCGTACTGCTGGCAGTTGTAACACTGCTTCGGTCCGGCTTGGGCTTCGAAGGCTTCAACCCTAACCTTCAAATAAAACATAAAATTGATACCATAAATGGCCTGGTAATCACCCACCTTTCGGATTTTCACCAGGAACGCATTGCGCGCTAGTTTCTTGCCGGGGGAGAAGAGAGGCGTGACACTATGGACTCTAAAGCCCAGACTGGTGAGTTCATCAGAGATGAATTCAGGCTTGGTATCGGCAGGGATACCGATAATTTGAATCTTTAATTCCTTCTCCTCCGGCAAGGCAAAGGTATGGAACGGGATACCCGCGTCCGTGAGGAACTTCTGTGCAATACGGAAGCTCTCCACGGTCGTGGGGTTCAGGCGAATGGAATTGTCACCTTGGGCCGAAGCAGTCAAGGTGCCAGAGGGAGTACACCGGTGTATACGCCGCATGAAATTGGTCCAATCCGAAGGCCGGGCGAAAATCAGAGGCGGGATACGCCGGGGCTGGTCAGGTTGTTGTTGGGAGGCCATGGCGGATTGCCCCGCGGTTGAGCCTCGACGCGAAGTCCGACCGGATTCCGTGGAGGTGACACTGACACGCCGTTTCCGGCTGACAGACTGCCATGCACCATCGGTATCCATGGCCGAGTCCGCGTCGTGAGTTTCCCCCGACGAGGTAGGTGTAGGGTGGTCCTGAGAAGGGCCATTCGGGAGAGGTTGCGCCAGAGCGCGAGCAGGAATTGCGAGGTCCTGAGAAGGACCGACGGAAGCAGGTTGGCCCTGAGAAGGGCCGACGGAAGATGGGTTGCGGGCAGCCATCGGCGAGGCGAAGCCTACGCCTTAGGCGGAACGGAACTAAGGACTACGACCAAGCACTACGGTAAGCAAAATACAAAAGCAGATCACTTACCAACAAGCTCCAGGCAGCAGCGGAACACACACGAAACACTGCACGGCACAAGAACACAACACTGCACTGATACACTGCACTGCACTATTATTTTCTTGAGTAGTTGTAACACTGACACAAACTGATAACTATTGCACAGATCGGAAAACTGAATATAGCCGGAAACTGAACACTCTTGAAAACTGACAACTTCCCATTAAGAGAGAGCTTCTAGGAGATGTTGACGCTTCCAATCGATGGGCTGTTATGAGGTAGACTTGCCAGGTCAGAGCTGTTGGGTTGTGCGTCGTGAGACGACCCAATGGGTTCCTAGTTCCGAGCCACCGGTAGGGGCTCCTGCCTAGTGGTCCTGTCCAGACGGAATATTGATTAATTAATTTTTATTGGTCGTTACAACGACATGCTCGTACTAGGTCGACTAGTACAGTATTTGTCGAGGCCGTTTCCAAGAATCACCTGGACGTGGTCGGTACTTGCCAAGGCCAGCTATGAGTGGGTTTGTCTGGGTCCTCGCAGCTCGGACGTAAAATTTACGTGCAAGTCGCCTTGCGGTGTCATCCAAGGAGCGGACACCGAGTCCTCTTCTCAGGAGACGAGAAGAAAACCGATAGGGGACTTTGGCCGCTAGACGAAGCCCTCTATCGAGAACGCTTTGCAACCTTCTTTTATGAACGGTTGCGAGGTAGCCCCAGACGGGAAGAGCGTAGGTAATGATCGGCAACAGGTACGCGTTGACGATCAACTTACCCAGCTTGCGGGTCATAGCCTTGTTGGCAAGTATCGGAAACAGTTGCGCGAGACGAGCGGACGCTTTCTTTCGCATCGTCTCAGCGTGGACACGCCAGGTGAGCCGACGATCAAGGTGGACACCGAGGTACTTTACTTCTCTCGACCAGGGCAGGTACGTTCTACCGAGTCTCACTCGGCCTCGTGGTTCTTTCCGGCGATTTGTGAATAGCACCGCGGAGCTCTTGGTTTCGTTGACGGCAACTTTCCAGCTTTCCGTCCACGTCGAATACGCATCGAGTGCGCGCTGAAGTCGTGGGATAGCAAAGTCTGCGTTCCGATCGGCGGTATAGACCGCCGTGTCGTCGGCAAACAAAGCCATCTGGACTCCAGGCTCTCTGGGTGCGTCGTTGACATACACGGAGAACAGGAGAGGCCCTAGCACGCTGCCTTAAGGTACCCCGGCTGTGATACGTCTCTCGGAAGAGACGTGGTCGTCTATTCGCACGCAGAAAGTCCTCTCCGTCAGAAAGCTAGCAATCAAGCGAAGGTAGCAATCTGGGAGCTGGATTTCCCGGAGCTTGAACAAGAGCCCGTCGTGCCAGACACTATCAAAGGCCTTTTCCACATCTAGGAAACAGGCGACAGTCTGCTCTTTCCGACACCCGGCGTCCGTGATGTATTCCACCAGTCTCATCAGTTGATGAGTGGTGGAATGCCCCACACGGAAGCCGAACTGTTCGGGGACCAGTACATCGAAATTTCTTAGATGATCTAGTACTCTCCGTTGTACGAGACGTTCGAGGACCTTTGACGTGACTGACAGTAGACTAATGGGCCGGAGGTTGCCGGGACGGGAAGCGTCCTTTCCCTGCTTCGGGATCACTATGACCGTTGCCTTACGCCATTGCTGGGGAAAATAGGCCAGTCTAAGACACGCATTGAACAGCGCGACCAAGAAAAGTACTCCTCGCTCCGGGAGTCGAGTAAGAGCGGCGTTCGAGACGCCGTCTGGGCCAGGAGCTTTTCTTGGCACGAGTTCAACGAGCCGATCTGTGACCTCTTCCCTAGTAATGGGTTCGGGCTCCGTAGTGATCGGAAGAGACAGAAAGTCTTCCACTTCGTTCTCGACTTCTTCGTCGAAGTCCCAGTCCATGGGCGGGTTAGGTGCGAACTGTCGCTCAAAACACGCGCCCAAGTACTCGGCCTTCGCCTCCGGGCGAGCCAGGATTTGACCGAAAGGTCCAGCAATGGCAGGGATGCGAGGCCGGCGCCTCTTCCCTACCAACGCCGAAGGTATCCGGTAAGGGCTACTTTCATCCGATCCGTCCCCTGCCTGGGCCACCGCGAGTTCCCAACAGCGTCTCCGGTAGGCCTGCATTTCACGACGTAAAATGCCGGTCGCCCGGTTGTACGCTGCCTTGTCGGCCGGATCACGGGTCCGCTGCCAGCGTCTCCGGAGGCGATTTCTCTCGCAAGCGAGAGCACTCGTCTCCTCTGGGATCCGCTGCCAGTGGAGCGTGACGCCAGGTTTCATCCTGGAAGACGCGTCGATCGCAGATACGACAGCCTCGTCAAACGCGGCAACTGCCTCGTCGACTTGGCGGAAGGTTTCGAGTGGTCCCGCGTCTGGCAATCGGCGACTTAACGCCGGGCCATAGCGATCCCATTCTACCACCTTCCTGACATCTCTGCGTACGACGTGCTGGGTAGCGACGTGTATCAGGATAGGGAGATGATCGGACGATAGTTCCGTTAGCGCGGACACATGGACCGGGCAGTCAATTCCTTGAATCACCGCTATGTCCAAGACATCGGGAGCCGCGTTGCGTTGTGAGGGGTAGAACGTAGGTTGGGTAGGCCCAATCACTTGTATCCTGCGAGAATCGGCAAACCTGCGTAAACGTTTCCCGTTTGGGGCAGTCAAGCGACTGTTCCAATCGCGATGTTTACAGTTCAGGTCGCCGGCCATGATGACCCTCCTGTGTGCATCGAACGCGACAGCTAGAATGGGGGGGAAGGAGCTCTTTTTGCGGCGGTTTATACGCCGCTACCATCTGTACACCGCCTAGAGTGTTTAACAACTCCACAGCGGTGCCTTCGAGGTGAGTCATTGCAGGCAAGACGACTCGGTGATGCTCAAGGGAGAGCCTCACCGCGACGGCAGTACCGCCACCAGCAGTGCCCGGTCTGTCGTCTCGATAGCACACATAGTTGGCCAGTCGTAACCGACTCGCAGGAGTCAAGTGGGTCTCATTGAGAAGCACTACATCGGGTTTGAGTCGGGCCAGTAATTCTTGGAGTTCCTGGATCTTGTTGGACAACCCGTTGGCGTTCCAGGAAAGAATCGAGAGATCTCGTTTGAGGACCCGACACATAGAAGACCTACACAAGTGGCGGCTTCCACCAAGAGCATGAATCTCTCAGTAATATCAGCAGTCTCCAAGCGGGAGCGGATGGACCTGAATGTCTGGGCGACTTTGTTGAGATCGAACTCAGCAAGGAAGTCTTTGACGACCTGGTAGTCGTCAGGTACGGTTCTTGAGGCAGATTGCCCGGAGACTGTGTGCGCGTAAGAGCGCCGAGGCTTATCAATCGGGGGATTGGTGGAAGCCAGGGGTTTCTTGGGGCCAGGTGTAGCGCCTCTAGCGGAGGTGCTAGGAAGAGGGACAGATGCGATTGCGTCGGACTTCGCGCGCTGCGCAGGTTGTCTGGACTGTGCGGCCGGGTTGGCAGGAGCCCGGGATCTAGCGCCACGGGGCTTTCTATGCCGCTTCTTTTTGCCTGCGTTGGGAAACCGCGGGGGCGGGAGGTCAGGCGAGGCTGCTTCTAAAGCAGGGGCAGGATTCTCCGGTGCTGGGGAGGATTGAGAAGTCTCAGGCTCCACAACCGAGATGTTGTCTGTAGGCTGGGTGGTCTCACTTTTAGATGCCACGAGGTTTCGGCGCTTTTTCGCCATAGACGGGACAGGGGCCTGTGAAGGAGCCTGAGTTGGAGTTGCCTGTGCTGCAGGTGTTTGCTTCGGGCCTTTGGAACGTTTTTGTTGCCTGTTAGAAACTGTGGCGGAAGACACGCCAGCCGTAGCAGGAGGCGCAGGGCCTGGCTGCTCGGTTGCAGGTATTGAACCAGCTCCCGGATGCCTCGGTAGTGGCAGGCGCCCTTTCGGCTTTCGCCGCTCGAGCTCCTGCTGAAACACCGGACATGCCCGGTAGTTGGCGGGGTGACTCCCGCCGCAGTTGATGCATCTTTTGAATGCAGGTGCATCGCATAGTTTACTGGCGTGAGGGAGAGAACACCTCACGCACGCCGGAGCGTTTGAGCAAGAGTCGGAGTGGTGCCCGAAGCGTTGGCACCTGTGACACTGAGGCAGAGCCCCGGGAGCGCGGCTTCTTTCCACTTTTACGCGGAAACCAAAAAGCCGCGTAAGAGAGAGTAGGGTAGTGCCTGCCTCGCTATTCTCCACCAGGATGCGGACCAAAGGAATTGGACGCCTGGGTCCGGCAGGAGTAAACACCCGATGGACCGCGCGAACAGGATAGCTCAGCTCGCGCAGCTCATCGAGGATTTCCTCGAGAGGAGATTCCACGTCCAAGCCTCTGAGGATAAGCGACAGAGGCTTCACGTGTTTGGGCGAGAAGGTATGGTATTGGAATCGCTGGGATTCAACGTATGCCACGACACTGCGGTACACGTCCATTCCGCGGACAACGATCTTGACTGTATCGCCCCCAAGGAGCTTCAGGTCAACGTTGGCCGGGGAAAGTCCGGGAGCCAAAATCAATCGCCGGTAAAAACCGGTGACGTTGTTCACGCCGTGGACGTATACGGGCGGGATGCGACCAGAGGCCGGCGGTGCTTGGGCACCGCCGGACACAGTCGGCCCCGGGCCGGATTCGCCATCGGCGGGGACAACTTCCATGGCGGACGTCGAGGAAGAGGTTGAGGACGATCGATTCCGCCTCGGTTTCTTAACCGGCCGCCCCCGTGGCCCAACCGCCACGAAAGCGTCGGTCTCGTCACCGGGCAGCGGAACCGACCGGGGATCGACTTGGTCCGCCTCCATAAGCGGAGAACACGGCGAATCGCTCGTGTGGGGCGGGGCACTGGCGAGCGACTGCGTGCTCGATGACGCGCCCGAAGCGGGCATTTCCGCCATCGAGCGGGAGGTTCGCCGACCAGAGGCAGCCAGGCTGCCTCCGGCGGTAACCAGGGACCTAGGGTCCGGCCCGAGCCGGATCGCTTGCGGGGCTTCTGAAACGCTCAGGCTTGCTACGAGCTGGGCAAATGACCGGCTTCGTTAGATACCTCCCCATATCAAGAGAGGTGTCCACCGGCCTCTTTACCTAGGCGATATCCAAGCTCGCTTACCACTGGTGGGGGCTCGCAAGGATCGTCCTAGGCAGCGCTACCTAAGAGCCTGAGCGTCAGCGGGCTAGATGCGCTGCGCAACTTACAACAGCTCTGGCAGGCTATAAGCTTCCTCTTCAGCGGTGGTCCTGAAAAGGGTCACTTGGCTGGTGGCCTTTAGAAGGTCCGACGAACTCAGCTGTGTGCTGGCTACTCAGTTCACCAGCCAGCTGAGTTGAAGTCTTCTTTCTTCTTGTTGGCGAGCAGCAAGAGGGCCAAAATGTTACTGTCCAACGGCGGCAGAAGGCAGTAGGGCAGCGGCTGAGAACAGCGAAAACTTCAGCGTCCAAGCTGGAGAGAGCAGTCCAAAGGAGAGATCCTTCCTTGTCCAGAAGCTGAAGCGGTGTGATGTCTCGACCATCTGATCGAGGTAGACTTTTTTTTTTCGCTCTGGGCTTTGCGGTTGTGCGTCGCAGAGACGAACCGCACGGTAACTGAGTTCCGAGCTACCTTCTGGAGCTCCTGCCTCGTGGCCCTGCCCAAGTAGGGCGCGTGCTCTATAGCAAGCCGATTCACGGCTGTTGTGCTAGCCTATGCTAGCGCAGTATACACCGAGGGCGTTTCCACGAATCACCTGGGCGTATACGGTACCGTCCCAGCCCAGTCACTAGAGGATTGCCTGGGAACCTCGCCGCACGTGCATAAAATTTGCGTGCAAGCAGCCTGAAAGTGTCGTGTAAGGAGCGGACGCCAAGTCCTCTCCTTAGAAGGCGAGATGAGAAGCGACGGGGGACTTTGGCCGCTAGCCGAAGCCCCCTGTCGAGGACGCTCTGCAACTTCTTTTTATGCATTGCGGCGAGGTAACCCCAGACCGGGCAGGCGTAGGTAATGACCGGCAGCAGATACGCGCCGACGATCATCCTACCCAATTTCCTGGTCATGGCTGAGTTGATCAGGAGTGGAAACAGTGCGCACAGGCGAGTGGATGCTCGCTTAAGAACTGTCTGTGCGTGGGTACGCCAGGTGAGCCGACGGTCAAGGTGTAAGCCGAGGTACTTGACCTCGTTGGACCAGCGCAAGTACGTTCTGCCGATACGTAGTTGCCTAACGGGGTTCTTCCGTCGCTTGGAGAATTCGACGGCTACACTCTTGGTAGCGTTGAGTTGCACTCTCCAATTCTCAGTCCAGTCCACGAGCGTGTCGAGCTGGCGCTGCAGTCGTAGGACGGCCCTTTCCTCATGACGATCGGCCGTAAATACGGCCGTGTCGTCAGCGAAGAGGGCCATCTGGACTCCAGGCTGTCTCGGCACGTCGTTGACGTCGATCGAGAACAGAAGGGGGCCTAGAACACTACCTTGAGGGACGCCGGCTGTGATTCGTCTCTCGGAAGAGACAGAATCGCCAACTCTCACGCAGAAGGTCCTCTCCGTCAGAAAGCTAGCAACCAGATGGAGGTAGCAGTCCGGGAGCTGGACTTCCCTAAGTTTGAATAAAAGGCCATCATGCCATACGCTGTCGAAGGCTTTCTCAACATCTAAGAAACAGCCAACGGTCCGTTCTCTCCGACACCCGGCTTCCGTGATGCTTTCCACCAGTCTCATCAGTTGATGAGTGGTCGAATGCCCCACACGAAAGCCGAACTGTCCGGGGACCAGCACGTCAAAGTTGGTTAGATGTTCTCGTACACGACGCTGTACGAGGCGCTCAAAAACCTTGGACGTAGCGGAAAGTAGGCTGATAGGCCGGAGGTTTTCCGAGCGGGTGGTATCCTTTCCCTGCTTCGGGATCACGATAACCGTTGCCTTTCGCCATTTCTTGGGAAAGTAGGCCAGTCTGAGACACGCGTTGAACAAATCAGTCAAGAATTGAACTCCAGGCTCGGGAAGAAGTCGTAGAGCGGTGTTGGTAACACCGTCCGGGCCTGGAGCCTTTCTTGGCTGAAGTTCAGCGAGCCGATCTGAGACCTCTTCCAAAGAGATGGGTTCGGGCTCCGCCGTGATAGGAAGAGACAGAAAGTCTTCCACAGCCATCTCGACTTGTTCGTCAAAGTCCCAGTCCATGGGCGGGTTGGGAGCGAACTGACGCTCGAAACACAAGCCCAAGTACTCGGCCTTCTCCTCCGGGCGACCCAGGAGTCGACCGAACGGTCCAACAATGGCGGGAAGTGGAGGTCGGCGCCTCCGTCCCGTCAATGCGGTAGGTATTCTGTACGGGTGAGATTGCGGGTCCGCATCCCCCGTTCGGGCCACGTCGAGTTCCCAACAGCTACGTCGGAACGCCTTCAGACTGCCACGCAGTCGTCCGGTGAGCCGATTGTATGCTGCCTTATCGGCCGGATCACGGGTCCTCTGCCAATTCGGAGCGAGAAGAGAGACTTCCTCAGGGATGCGTTGGTAGTCAGGCGTGAAGCCAGCTCGCGTACGTGAAGACACGCCTATAGCCGAGATGATTGCCTCTTCGATTCCCGCAACTGCTTCGTCTAGGAGGCGAACGGAATCGAGTGGGGCCGCTGGCGGCAACAACGGCACAAGGCCGGGCCGTAGCGATCCCAATCGATAACCTTCTTCTTGTCAGAACGTGCATAGGCGTGCTGGGTAGCGACGTGGACCAAGATAGGGTTGTGGTCGGATGTCAGCTCCGTAAGTGAGAATACCTCGAACGGACAGACAATTCCTTGGGTCACCGCGATATCCAGAACATCGGGAGCCGCGTTAGGCAGTGACGGAAAGAACGTGGGTTGCGCTGGACCAAACACCATCGCCCGGCGCGATTCAACAAAACTGAGCAAGCGCCTCCCGTTCGGAGTAGTCAGGCGACTATTCCAAACGCGATGCTTGCAATTCAGATCGCCGGCCAAAATTACCCTTCGATGGGAATCGAAGATGACGTCCAGGTCGCCGACAAGGAGTTCAGCTTGTGGGGGCTTGTAAGCTGAAACCACGAGGACGCCGCCAAGAGCTCCGTGGACCTCAATGGCGGTGGCCTCTAGGTTGGTAAGCTGCGGCAAAGCGACACGATGATGACCTATGGAGGTCCTCACCGCGATCGCCGTGCCGCCTCCTCGTCGGCCAACTCGGTCATCCCGATAGACCACGTAATTTGGTAATCGAAACCGGTTCGCCGGGGTCAGGTGGGTTTCCCCGAGGAGAAGTACGTCGGGTTTGAACCGAGCCAGGAATTCAAGAAGGTCGGAATGCTTGGAACCGATGTTGTTAGCATTCCAGGCTACGAGCGAGAGATCTCGTCTAAGGGCTCGGTTCATAGAAGACCTATGACTTTGCAGGCTTCCACCAAGAGCATGAATCTCTCAGTTGGGTCAGCAGTTTCCAGGCGGTCTCGGATGGACCTGAAGGTAGATGCGACTTTCGGGAGGTCGTAGCTAGACAGAAAGCCGCGGACGAACTGTGCGTCATTGGAACTGACGGACTGGGCGGTTTGCCTGGAAACTGAGGCCGCATAAGAGCGACCAGGTGTTACGGCAGATCGGGTTGTGGTGGAAGCCATAGGACCAGGGCCAGACGGTTTTGAATCAGCGGCAGGAAAAGTACGCTGTTGCGCTTCGTCGGACTTATACCGGGAAGCAGGAATTTTCTTGGGCTGTGGGCCGGCAGGAGCTCGGGGCCGAGCATCCGGTGTGGGTATCCCTTTGTTCCTGGGTTTGATGCCTGCTCGGGGAAATCGCGGAGGTGGCAGGGGCGGCGAGGCTACCTCTGGTTCAGAGGCGGGAGTAGGAGGTTCCGCGGAGGTGGAGGGTTCATTCTCCGGCTCCAAAACCGAGATGACAGTTACTGGGCGTGTCTCTGTTTCGGAAGGAGACGCGGTACGTTTAGTTGCCTTTGCAGGGGCTGGAGGTGGAGCCGGAGAGGGCGCGCGCCGTGCCGGTTGTGCCTGAGGTTGAGGCCTAGCCTGCATTTTAGGCTGTCTAGGTTGGGGCTGCATAGCTGGCTGCCGTGGCTTCGGGAGGGGCCCCTGCGGCTTTTGCTTCCGCAGGAGCTCCGCCTTATAGACCGGGCAGTTTACGTTACTCGCTGCGTGGCCTTGGCCACAATTGATACAGCGAAATTTGGTTTTGTCTGCCACAGTGCAGGCCTGTGTTGAATGTCCCAGAGAACATCGTAGACAGGCCGGGGCATTGCGGCAGACGTCGGTGTGATGGCCGAACCTCTGGCACCGGTGGCACTGCGCAAGCTTGCCCTGGGGTCGACTGGTTTCCACCCGGACGCGGAAGCCAAACAGCCGCGTCAGGTGGAAAATTTTGTCAGCAGCCTCGCCCTTCTCGAGCTGGAGACGGACGAGCGGGAGAGGTACTCGGGTTTCTGAGTGAGTGAACAGGCGGAAAATTGCCTGCACCGGGTACCCGAGGTCGCGGAGTTCCAAGAGGATCTCCTGAGGATCAGTGTGCGCGTCAAGCCCTCGCAAAATTACAGACAAGGGCTTGACCCGCTTAGGAGTGAAGGTGTGGTATTGGAGATTGTGTGCTTGGAGGAAGGCCTCGACCAAGCGATGGTCCTCGAGCTGGCGGACGACAATCCTGACCGTATCACCGCCAAGCAGCTTCAGGTCAAGCTTGTCGGCCGACAGGCCGTGGGCCGCGATCAGCCGTCTGTATAAGGCGGCGACATTAGACACGCTATGGACGTACAGGGGCGGCGCACGACCAACAGCGGCAGCAGCCGGAGCTGCTGTCGAAGCAGTCGGAACCGCGGCCTGTGGGCCCTGAGAAGGTCCAATGTCCATGGCCGAGGTGCTAGAGGAAGCGGTTGGGTGGGTCCTCTTAGCCGGGCGATTACGCCGACCAACGGTCGCGAACTCGCCTGACTCGTCAGCCGGAAGAGGAGGAAGCGGGTTAGGGAGAGGATCATCCGTCTCCATCGCCCGAGGCGATTCAGGCGAGACGCCCAGATGGGGCAGCAAGGCGGGGCCGAGCGACTCGGCACTTGGGCCGTTGCCTGCGGAAGGCATGCTGGCCAGGTGCGACGGCTGCCGGGCAGAGACTGCTAGGCAGTCACTGCCAGACGCTAGGGATCTCGGGTCCGGCCGAAGCCGGATTACCCGCGCGTCTTCCTTGCTCACGACGATGCGGGAGGAGCTGGGCTAACGACCAGCTTCGTTGAATACCAGTCCTTACCAAGACTGGTGTCCACTGGCCCCTTTACCCCGGCGATATCCTAGCTCGCTTACCACTGGTGGGGGCTTGCAAGGATCGTCCGGGGCAGCGCTACCTAACAGTCGTGAGGTAGACTTTTTTTTTTTTTTTTTTTTTTTTTTTTTTTGCTCTGGGCTTTGCGGTTGTGCGTCGCAGAGACGAACCGCACGGGAACTGAGTTCCGAGCTACCATCTGGAGCTCCTGCCTCGTGGCCCTGCCCAAGTAGGGCGTGTGCTCTATAGCAGGCCTTTCTCGGCTGTTGTGCTAGCCTACACTAGCGCAGTATGCACCGAGGGCGTTTCCACGAATCACCTGGGCGTATACGGTACCTTCCCAGCCCAGTCACTAGAGGATTGTCTGGGAACCTCGCCGCACGTGCATAAAATTTGCGTGCAAGCTGCCTGAAAGTGTCGTCTAAGGAGCGGACGCCAAGTCCTCTCCTTAGAAGGCGAGATGAGAAGCGACGGGCACTTTGGCCGCTAGCCGAAGCCCCCTGTCGAGGACGCTCTGCAACTTCTTTTTATGCATTGCGGCGAGGTAACCCCAGACCGGGCAGGCGTAGGTAATGACCGGCAGCAGCTACGCGCCGACGATCATCCTACCCAATTTCCTGGACATGGCTGGGCTGATCAGGAGTGGAAACAGTGCGCACAGGGGAGTGGATGCTCGCTTAAGAACTGTCTGTGCGTGGGTACGCCAGGTGAGCCGACGGTCGAGGTGTAAGCCGAGGTACTTGACCTCTTTGGACCAGCGCAAGTACGTTCTGCCGATGCGTAGTTGCCTAACGGGGTTCTTCCGTCGCTTAGAGAATTCGACGGCTACACTCTTGGTAGGGTTGAGGAGCACTCTCCAATTCTCAGTCCAGTCAACGAGCGTGTCGAGCTGGCGCTGCAGTCGTAGGACGGCCCTTTCCTCATGACGATCGGCCGTAAATACGGCCGTGTCGTCAGCGAAGAGGGCCATCTGGACTCCAGGCTGTCTCGGCACGTCGTTGACGTAGATCGAGAACAGAAGGGGGCCTAGAACACTACCTTGAGGGACGCCGGCTGTGATTCGCCTCTCGGAAGAGACTGAATCGCCAACTCTCACGCAGAAGGTCCTCTCCGTCAGAAAGCTAGCAACCAGATGGAGGTAGCAGTCCTGGAGCTGGACTTCCCTAAGTTTGAATAACAGGCCATCATGCCATACGCTGTCGAAGGCTTTCTCAACATCTAAGAAACAGCCAACGGTCCGTTCTCTCCGACACCCGGCTTCCGTGATGCTTTCCACCAGTCTCATCAGTTGATGAGTGGTCGAATGCCCCACACGAAAGCCGAACTGTTCGGGGACCAGCACGTCAAAGTTGGTTAGATGTTCTCGTACACGACGCTGTACGAGGCGCTCAAAAACCTTGGACGTAGCGGAGAGTAGGCTGATAGGCCGGAGGTTTTCCGAGCGGGTGGTATCCTTTCCCGGCTTCGGGATCACGATAACCGTCGCCTTTCTCCATTTCTTGGGAAAGTAGGCCAGTCTAAGACACGCGTTGAACAAATCAGTCAAGAATTGAACTCCAGGCTCGGGAAGAAGTCGTACAGCGGTGTTGGTGACACCGTCCGGGCCTGGAGCTTTTCTTGGCTGAAGTTCAGCGAGCCGATCTGAGACCTCTTCCAAAGAGATGGGTTCGGGCTCCGTCGTGATCGGAAGTGACAGAAAGTCTTCCACAGCCATCTCAACTTGTTCGTCGAAGTCCCAGTCCATGGGCGGGTTGGGAGCGAACTGTCGCTCGAAACACAAGCCCAAGTACTCGGCCTTCTCCTCCGCGCGACCCAGGGGTCGACCGAACGGTCCAACAATGGCGGGAAGTGGAGGTCGGCGCCTCCGTCCCGTCAATGCGGTAGGTATTCTGTACGGGTGAGATTGCGGGTCCGCATCCCCCGTTCGGGCACGTCGAGTTCCCAACAGCTACGTCGGAACGCCTTCAGACTGCCGCGCATTCGTCCGGTGAGCCGATTGTATGCTGCCTTATCGGCCGGATCACGGGTCCTCTGCCAACGTTTCCGGAAGTAATTCCTCTCGCGAGCGAGAAGAGAGACTTCCTCTGGGATGCGTTGGTAGTCAGGCGTGAAGCCAGCTCGCGTACGTGAAGACACGCCTATAGCCGAGATGATTGCCTCTTCGATTCCCGCAACTGCTTCGTCTAGGAGGCGAACGGAATCGAGTGGGGCCGCTGGCGGCAATCGACGGCACAAGGCCGGGCCGTAGCGATCCCAATCGATAACCTTCTTCTGGTCAGAACGTGCATAGGCGTGCTGGGTAGCGACGTGGACCAAGATAGGGTTGTGGTCGGATGTCAGCTCCGTGAGTGAGAATACCTCGACCGGACAGACAATTCCTTGGGTCACCGCGATATCCAGAACATCGGGAGCCGCGTTAGGCAGTGACGGAAAGAACGTGGGTTGCGCTGGACCAAAAACCATCGCCCGCGCGATTCAACAAAACTTAGCAAGCGCCTCCCGTTCGGAGTAGTCAGGCGACTATTCCAAGCGCGATGCTTGCAATTCAGATCGCCGGCCAAAATTACCCTTCGATGGGAATCGAAGATGACGTCCAGGTCGCCGACAAGGAGTTCAGCTTGTGGGGGCTTGTAAGCTGAGACCACGAGGACGCCGCCAAGAGCTCCGTGGACCTCAATGGCGGTGGCCTCTAGGTTGGTAAGCTGCGGCAAAGCGACACGATGATGACCTATGGAGGTCCTCACCGCGACCGCCGTGCCGCCTCCTCGTCGGCCAACTCGGTCATCCCGATAGACCACGTAATTTGGTAATCGAAACCGGTTCGCCGGGGTCAGGTGGGTTTCCCCGAGGAGAAGTACGTCGGGTTTGAACCGAGCCAGGAATTCAAGAAGGTCGGAATGCTTGGTACCGATGTTGTTAGCATTCCAGGCTACGAGCGAGAGATCTCGTCTAAGGGCTCGGTTCATAGAAGACCTATGACTTCGCAGGCTTCCACCAAGAGCATGAATCTCTCAGTTGGGTCAGCAGTTTCCAGGCGGTCTCGGATGGACCTGAAGGTAGATGCGACTTTCGGGAGGTCGTAGCTAGACAGAAAGCCGCGGACGAACTGTGCGTCATTGGAACTGACGGACTGGGCGGTTTGCCTGGAAACTGAGGCCGCATAAGAGCGACCAGGTGTTACGGCAGATCGGGTTGTGGTGGAAGCCATAGGACCAGGGCCAGACGGTTTTGAATCAGCGGCAGGAAAAGTACGCTGTTGCGCTTCGTCGGACTTATACCGGGAAGCAGGACTTTTCTTGGGCTGTGGGCCGGCAGGAGCTCGGGGCCGAGCATCCGGTGTAGGTATCCCTTTGTTCCTGGGTTTGATGCCTGCTCGGGGAAATCGCGGAGGTGGCAGGGGCGGCGAGGCTACCTCTGGTTCAGAGGCGGGAGTAGGAGGTTCCGCGGAGGTGGAGGGTTCATTCTCCGGCTCCAAAACCGAGATGACAGCTACTGGGCGTGTCTCTGCTTCGGAAGGAGACGCGGTACGTTTAGTTGCCTTTGCAGGGGCTGGAGGTGGAGCCGGAGAGGGCGCGCGCCGTGCCGGTTGTGCCTGAGGTTGAGGCCTAGCCTGCATTTTAGGCTGTCTAGGTTGGGGCTGCATAGCTGGCTGCCGTGGCTTCAGGAGGGGCCCCTGCGGCTTTTGCTTCCGCAGGAGCTCCGCCTTATAGACCGGGCAGTTTACGTTACTCGCTGCGTGGCCTTGGCCACAATTGATACAGCGAAATTTGGTTTTGTCTGCCACAGTGCAGGCCTGTGTTGAATGTCCCAGAGAACATCGTAGACAGGCCGGGGCATTGCGGCAGACGTCGGTGTGATGGCCGAACCTCTGGCACCGGTGGCACTGCGCAAGCTTGCCCTGGGGTCGACTGGTTTCCACCCGGACGCGGAAGCCAAACAGCCGCGTCAGGTGGAAAATTTTGTCAGCAGCCTCGCCCTTCTCGAGCTGGAGACGGACGAGCGGGAGAGGTACTCGGGTTTCTGAGTGAGTGAACAGGCGGAAAATTGCCTGCACCGGGTACCCGAGGTCGCGGAGTTCCAAGAGGATCTCCTGAGGATCAGTGTGCGCGTCAAGCCCTCGCAAAATTACAGACAAGGGCTTGACCCGCTTAGGAGTGAAGGTGTGGTATTGGAGATTGTGTGCTTGGAGGAAGGCCTCGACCAAGCGATGGTCCTCGAGCTGGCGGACGACAATCCTGACCGTATCACCGCCAAGCAGCTTCAGGTCAAGCTTGTCGGCCGACAGGCCGTGGGCCGCGATCAGCCGTCTGTATAAGGCGGCGACATTAGACACGCTATGGACGTACAGGGGCGGCGCACGACCAACAGCGGCAGCAGCCGGAGCTGCTGTCGAAGCAGTCGGAACCGCGGCCTGTGGGCCCTGAGAAGGTCCAATGTCCATGGCCGAGGTGCTAGAGGAAGCGGTTGGGTGGGTCCTCTTAGCCGGGCGATTACGCCGACCAACGGTCGCGAACTCGCCTGACTCGTCAGCCGGAAGAGGAGGAAGCGGGTTAGGGAGAGGATCATCCGTCTCCATCGCCCGAGGCGATTCAGGCGAGTCGCCCAGATGGGGCAGCAAGGCGGGGCCGAGCGACTCGGCACTTGGGCCGTTGCCTGCGGAAGGCATGCTGGCCAGGTGCGACGGCTGCCGGGCAGAGACTGCTAGGCAGTCACTGCCAGACGCCAGGGATCTCGGGTCCGGCCGAAGCCGGATTACCCGCGCGTCTTCCTTGCTCACGACGATGCGGGAGGAGCTGGGCTAACGACCAGCTTCGTTGAATACCAGTCCTTACCAAGACTGGTGTCCACTGGCCCCTTTACCCCGGCGATATCCTAGCTCGCTTACCACTGGTGGGGGCTTGCAAGGATCGTCCGGGGCAGCGCTACCTAACAGTCGTGAGGTAGACTTTTTTTTTTTTTTTTTTTTTTTTGCTCTGGGCTTTGCGGTTGTGCGTCGCAGAGACGAACCGCACGGGAACTGAGTTCCCAGCTACCATCTGGAGCTCCTGCCTCGTGGCCCTGCCCAAGTAGGGCGTGTGCTCTATAGCAGGCCTTTCTCGGCTGTTGTGCTAGCCTACATTAGCGCAGTATGCACCGAGGGCGTTTCCACGAATCACCTGGGCGTATACGGTACCTTCCCAGCCCAGTCACTAGAGGATTGTCTGGGAACCTCGCCGCACGTGCATAAAATTTGCGTGCAAGCCGCCTGAATGTGTCGTCTAAGGAGCGGACGCCAAGTCCTCTCCTTAGAAGGCGAGATGAGAAGCGACGGGGCACTTTGGCCGCTAGCCGAAGCCCCCTGTCGAGGACGCTCTGCAATTTCTTTGTATGCATTGCGGCGAGGTAACCCCAGACCGGACAGGCGTAGGTAATGACCGGCAGCAGATACGTGCCGACGATCATCCTACCCAATTTCCTGGTCATGGCTGGGCTGATCAGGAGTGGAAACAGTGCGCACAGGCGAGTGGATGCTCGCTTAAGAACTGTCTGTGCGTGGGTACGCCAGGTGAGCCGACGGTCGAGGTGTAAGCCGAGGTACTTGACCTCTTTGGACCAGCGCAAGTACGTTCTGCCGATGCGTAGTTGCCTAACGGGGTTCTTCCGTCGCTTAGAGAATTCGACGGCTACACTCTTGGTAGGGTTGAGGAGCACTCTCCAATTCTCAGTCCAGTCAACGAGCGTGTCGAGCTGGCGCTGCAGTCGTAGGACGGCCCTTTCCTCATGACGATCGGCCGTAAATACGGCCGTGTCGTCAGCGAAGAGGGCCATCTGGACTCCAGGCTGTCTCGGCACGTCGTTGACGTAGATCGAGAACAGAAGGGGGCCTAGAACACTACCTTGAGGGACGCCGGCTGTGATTCGCCTCTCGGAAGAGACTGAATCGCCAACTCTCACGCAGAAGGTCCTCTCCGTCAGAAAGCTAGCAACCAGATGGAGGTAGCAGTCCTGGAGCTGGACTTCCCTAAGTTTGAATAACAGGCCATCATGCCATACGCTGTCGAAGGCTTTCTCAACATCTAAGAAACAGCCAACGGTCCGTTCTCTCCGACACCCGGCTTCCGTGATGCTTTCCACCAGTCTCATCAGTTGATGAGTGGTCGAATGCCCCACACGAAAGCCGAACTGTTCGGGGACCAGCACGTCAAAGTTGGTTAGATGTTCTCGTACACGACGCTGTACGAGGCGCTCAAAAACCTTGGACGTAGCGGAGAGTAGGCTGATAGGCCGGAGGTTTTCCGAGCGGGTGGTATCCTTTCCCGGCTTCGGGATCACGATAACCGTCGCCTTTCTCCATTTCTTGGGAAAGTAGGCCAGTCTAAGACACGCGTTGAACAAATCAGTCAAGAATTGAACTCCAGGCTCGGGAAGAAGTCATACAGCGGTGTTGGTGACACCGTCCGGGCCTGGAGCTTTTCTTGGCTGAAGTTCAGCGAGCCGATCTGAGACCTCTTCCAAAGAGATGGGTTCGGGCTCCGTCGTGATCGGAAGTGACAGAAAGTCTTCCACAGCCATCTCAACTTGTTCGTCGAAGTCCCAGTCCATGGGCGGGTTGGGAGCGAACTGTCGCTCGAAACACAAGCCCAAGTACTCGGCCTTCTCCTCCGGGCGACCCAGGGGTCGACCGAACGGTCCAACAATGGCGGGAAGTGGAGGTCGGCGCCTCCGTCCCGTCAATGCGGTAAGTATTCTGTACGGGTGAGATTGCGGGTCCGCATCCCCCGTTCGGGCCACGTCGAGTTCCCAACAGCTACGTCGGAACGCCTTCAGACTGCCGCGCAGTCGTCCGGTGAGCCGATTGTATGCTGCCTTATCGGCCGGATCACGGGTCCTCTGCCAACGTTTCCGGAAGTAATTCCTCTCGCGAGCGAGAAGAGAGACTTCCTCTGGGATGCGTTGGTAGTCAGGCGTGAAGCCAGCTCGCGTACGTGAAGACACGCCTATAGCCGAGATGATTGCCTCTTCGATTCCCGCAACTGCTTCGTCTAGGAGGCGAACGGAATCGAGTGGGGCCGCTGGCGGCAATCGACGGCACAAGCCCGGGCCGTAGCGGTCCCAATCGATAACCTTCTTCTGGTCAGAACGTGCATAGGCGTGCTGGGTAGCGACGTGGACCAAGATAGGGTTGTGGTCGGATGTCAGCTCCGTGAGTGAGAATACCTCGACCGGACAGACAATTCCTTGGGTCACCGCGATATCCAGAACATCGGGAGCCGCGTTAGGCAGTGACGGAAAGAACGTGGGTTGCGCTGGACCAAAAACCATCGCCCGGCGCGATTCAACAAAACTGAGCAAGCGCCTCCCGTTCGGAGTAGTCAGGCGACTATTCCAAGCGCGATGCTTGCAATTCAGATCGCCGGCCAAAATTACCCTTCGATGGGAATCGAAGATGACGTCCAGGTCGCCGACAAGGAGTTCAGCTTGTGGGGGCTTGTAAGCTGAGACCACGAGGACGCCGCCAAGAGCTCCGTGGACCTCAATGGCGGTGGCCTCTAGGTTGGTAAGCTGCGGCAAAGCGACACGATGATGACCTATGGAGGTCCTCACCGCGATCGCCGTGCCGCCTCCTCGTCGGCCAACTCGGTCATCCCGATAGACCACGTAATTTGGTAATCGAAACCGGTTCGCCGGGGTCAGGTGGGTTTCCCCGAGGAGAAGTACGTCGGGTTTGAACCGAGCCAGGAATTCAAGAAGGTCGGAATGCTTGGTACCGATGTTGTTAGCATTCCAGGCTACGAGCGAGAGATCTCGTCTAAGGGCTCGGTTCATAGAAGACCTATGACTTCGCAGGCTTCCACCAAGAGCATGAATCTCTCAGTTGGGTCAGCAGTTTCCAGGCGGTCTCGGATGGACCTGAAGGTAGATGCGACTTTCGGGAGGTCGTAGCTAGACAGAAAGCCGCGGACGAACTGTGCGTCATTGGAACTGACGGACTGGGCGGTTTGCCTGGAAACTGAGGCCGCATAAGAGCGACCAGGTGTTACGGCAGATCGGGTCGTGGTGGAAGCCATAGGACCAGGGCCAGACGGTTTTGAATCAGCGGCAGGAAAAGTACGCTGTTGCGCTTCGTCGGACTTATACCGGGAAGCAGGACTTTTCTTGGGCTGTGGGCCGGCAGGAGCTCGGGGCCGAGCATCCGGTGTGGGTATCCCTTTGTTCCTGGGTTTGATGCCTGCTCGGGGAAATCGCGGAGGTTGCAGGGGCGGCGAGGCTACCTCTGGTTCAGAGGCGGGAGTAGGAGGTTCCGCGGAGGTGGAGGGTTCATTCTCCGGCTCCAAAACCGAGATGACAGCTACTGGGCGTGTCTCTGCTTCGGAAGGAGACGCGGTGCGTTTAGTTGCCTTTGCAGGGGCTGGAGGTGGAGCCGGAGAGGGCGCGCGCCGTGCCGGTTGTGCCTGAGGTTGAGGCCTAGCCTGCATTTTAGGCTGTCTAGGTTGGGGCTGCATAGCTGGCTGCCGTGGCTTCGGGAGGGGCCCCTGCGGCTTTTGCTTCCGCAGGAGCTCCGCCTTATAGACCGGGCAGTTTACATTACTCGCTGCGTGGCCTTGACCACAATTGATGCAGCGAAATTTGGTTTTGTCTGCCACAGTGCAGGCCTGTGTTGAATGTCCCAGAGAACATCGTAGACAGGCCGGGGCATTGCGGCAGACGTCGGTGTGATGGCCGAACCTCTGGCACCGGTGGCACTACGCAAGCTTGCCCTGGGGTCGACTGGTTTCCACCCGGACGCGGAAGCCAAACAGCCGCGTCAGGTGGAAAATTTTGTCTGCAGCCTCGCCCTTCTCGAGCTGGAGACGGACGAGCGGGAGAGGTACTCGGGTTTCTGAGTGAGTGAACAGGCGGAAAATTGCCTGCACCGGGTACCCGAGGTCGCGGAGTTCCAAGAGGATCTCCTGAGGATCAGTGTGCGCGTCAAGCCCTCGCAAAATTACAGACAAAAGCTTGACCCGCTTAGGAGTGAAGGTGTGGTATTGAAGATTGTGTGCTTGGAGGAAGGCCTCGACCAAGCGATGGTCCTCGAGCTGGCGGACGACAATCCTGACCGTATCACCGCCAAGCAGCTTCAGGTCAAGCTTGTCGGCCGACAGGCCATGGGCCGCGATCAGCCGTCTGTATAAGGCGGCGACATTAGACACGCTATGGACGTACAGGGGCGGCGCACGACCAACAGCGGCAGCAGCCGGAGCTGCTGTCGAAGCAGTCGGAACCGCGGCCTGTGGGCCCTGAGAAGGTCCAATGTCCATGGCCGAGGTGCTAGAGGAAGCGGTTGGGTGGGTCCTCTTAGCCGGGCGATTACGCCGACCAACGGTCGCGAACTCGCCTGACCCGTCAGCCGGAAGAGGAGGAAGCGGGTTAGGGAGAGGATCATCCGTCTCCATCGCCCGAGGCGATTCAGGCGAGTCGCCCAGATGGGGCAGCAAGGCGGGGCCGAGCGACTCGGCACTTGGGCCGTTGCCTGCGGAAGGCATGCTGGCCAGGTGCGACGGCTGCCGGGCAGAGACTGCTAGGCAGTCACTGCCAGACGCCAGGGATCTCGGGTCCGGCCGAAGCCGGATTACCCGCGCGTCTTCCTTGCTCACGACGATGCGGGAGGAGCTGGGCTAACGACCAGCTTCGTTGAATACCAGTCCTTACCAAGACTGGTGTCCACTGGCCCCTTTACCCCGGCGATATCCTAGCTCGCTTACCACTGGTGGGGGCTTGCAAGGATCGTCCGGGGCAGCGCTACCTAACAGTCGTGAGGTAGACTTGGCATTGCATTGCATTATGGATGCGGGGTGGCTTTGCACCCGTGGCTTGATTGCAGCATCTGGATCGTGTCCAATGGCTGCCAGAAGTAAACATAGTGCTGGTACATGTCGACTGGTTACCTAAGACTGGAAAAGGAAACCGCCAACCAGTTAACTGAGAAGGCGGGGGAGTATAACTGTTATTTGTTTAATGCACTGCCGCTGGTACCGATTCGAGCAACAGATGTTGCCCGTTTCAAGTCCAGTCAGCAGACGCCCTGAGGGCGTCGGTCGCTCCCCGCGAGGCGGAGAGCCTCCGTGCCAGTGAATGATGACAGCGACAAGCAGCCGGCTCAGCGTGCTAGGAGGTGGACAGGAAGGAGAGAAGGACAGTTTGGTGAAATACTCTGGTCTAGGACTGATGATTACTTGTTTGTATTTAATTTAAAGAGGATGGCGTTATGGCGGGTCATCAAGAAGCGCCCGAGGGCGCTTGACCCGAATGGGCGGTGGTGGTTCTGATGCACTGATGGTTCGTAGGTACGGGAAGGTGGAGGTCGAGGCTTTAGCAAAGAGAGTTAGAGCCAGCGACCGGACAAAGGAAGTCAAGGTAGGAACACGGAGACCCCTTCGAATCACGTCGTTCCTTACAAACCAAGGGGACCCCGTCAAGGATCGGAGTGTTCGGGACTGGAAAGCTTCCAGCCTACATCTGTTGGTGGTGGATAAAAGAGACCACCAGGCGGGTGCCGCATAGGTCAATACAGACCTGAGAAATAGTAGATAGATGGTAAGTTTCGTGCGCATGGCCAGGCGGCTGCGACACGAGAGGAAAGGAGATAATTTGGCTCGGACGCCGCGAGCCTTGGCAAGGGTTTCCGTCACGTGGGCGTTGAAGCAAAGGCGACGATCTAGTCGAACGCCTAAATACTTCACCGATTCTTTGTAGGCGATGGGTCTCCCTGCTAGGGAGAGGGGCTGGCATCGGGAGATGGACTTACGGGTGAAACAGATCGCCTCGGATTTCTCCGTGTTGATCGTCACCCGCCATTTCCGTAGCCAGTCCGGAAGCTGGTTCAACTGACGCTGCAGCTTTGTACTCGCAAATCGCGGGGACAGGGAGCTGCAGTGATACATAGCATCGTCAGCGAACAAAGACAACGTGACTCCGGGCAAGACAGGCAGGTCGTTCGTGTACACAAGGTACAGAACGGGGCCGAGGACAGATCCCTGTGGTACGCCGGCGGCGACGGGTCGAACTGTAGAACAGGACCCGTCGACGCTCACCCTGAAGGTTCGGTCGCTGAGATACGACCGGAGGAAAAACACTATGGTCGATGGTAGAGGGGAATTGGCAAGTTTGAAGAGAAGACCTTCGTGCCAGACTTTATCGAAGGCCTTGCTCACGTCCAACAGTACGGCGGCCGTAGCCGCTCGCCTGTTGGTGGCGTCTGACAAGTGCGTAACAACGCGGACCAATTGAAGCGTGGTCGAGTGCTCTCTGCGAAACCCGAACTGTTCGCTGCGGATGAAACCATCTAGCAGCGGCGAGATGCGAGCCAGCAGGAGACGCTCGAACACCTTCGAGATGACTGGCAAGAGAGAGATTGGACGATAGCTTTCAGGAAGCATGCGCGGCTTGCGAGGCTTCGGAATCATTACGATGTTGGCAGATTTCCACAGGCGGGGAAAGTACTGTAGCCGGAGACAGGAGTTAAACAGCTCAAGAACGAGGTCAACGCCTGAGGCCGGGAGATTTTGTAGAGCAGCGGCCCCGATCCGGTCAGGACCGGGGGCGCGACGGCGATTTAGTCGGCAGATAGATGAAACTAGTTCATCCCTGTCGAACGGGAGGGCTGGGATTTCGGGAGGGCGTGAAAAATGTCCAGATAGGAAGTCACGGACTTCTGCCGAGTGGGCAGGGTCCGAGACGCCTTGGTGAACAGTAAATTGCACCTCCATGCAGTCGGCGAAGACCTCTGCCTTGCCTTCTGATGAAGATACAACCCCGTTCGGAGTTTCAAGTGGGTTGCGAGTTCTCTTCTCGCGGGTCAGTCTACTCGCCGCTCTCCAGACGGAGGCGTGGTCGACTTCAAGAGACTCAAGGTATGAGTCCCATCGATCAGAGTTTACGTCCCGCAGTAGCTGCTGGACGTAAAGAGACTGGGCCTGAAAGCGCCTTTTGACGCCGGGATCACGGGTTCTTTGCCATCTGCGGCGGAGATTGCGCCGTAGCCAGATGGCGTGGAGTACTTCCGCAGGTAAGGCCGATTTACGATGATTCACCTCGAGAGTATATGTGTGTCGATCCATGACACCTTGGACCAACTCCTGAAGATGAGTGGCTCGGAGATCCAAATCGTCACAAGTGACGACCGGGTCCGCGGGGAGTGATGGTAACCGCCGTGAGAGCTCATCATGGTAGGAGCGCCAGTTGACTCTCCTAACAGTCTGAGCGGGAGGTCGGGTAGACTTGGGCGAAAGCATCGAATTAAGTACTTTATGGCATGGCGCGATGCGAGCCTCTCACACAGCTTCTTGTTTCTGATTGGCCGGTGATGCTGTTCTTACCTGTGCGGGGGTTGCAATTGTCTTGGAAAACAAGTGAGTACATAATGGCATAGCTTGGTGCAAGCCAATCATACACCATCTCTATTGTGATTGGTTAATAGTGTCATTTTTACCTGTACGTGGGACTGCTGAATTTATACGTACAGGTAGCATGGCAGGACAGCTTTAGTCTATACCACAGTACTGTGGGCCTGCACGTAGACACCCAAAGTGCAGGAATTTTATACCACTGATGATGCCAGCCAGTGGAGCTGCCGAAACGTTTGGTTTTGTTTTAAACCAGGGACCACAGCCAAACAGCCCGGATATCATGCATAATTCAAATGACACCGGCCGTGAAAGCCTAAGGAATAATTTAAGTTTGTGTATCTCTAACTTCGATATTTGTTCAATTAGCAGAGTTAAAGTGTTTTGATTTCTGCATCCACGTTTATTTATGCCTGTTGACGGTTGCATCTGTTTTCATCCCTTTACAAAAAGTAGGCTACAGTAATTCCAAATCACTATTGTAGTGCAAGTAATTTGAATAGATCATTGATACTAGTCACAAAAAAAAAATAGTTTCATGTTTTATTAACACTTTGTTTACAAAGTTAAGAAATAATTTCTATTTACGACAATATTTGAATCCCAAACATACATTATTCTAGTAAATAATTTCTATTTACGACAATATTTGTATCATAAACCTTCATTATTGTAGTAAATAATTTCTATTTACAATATTTGTATCCTAAACATACATTATTGTAGTAAATAATTTCTATTTACGACAATATTTGTATCCTAAACACACACTATTGTAATAAATAATTTCTATTTACAATATTTGTATCCTAAACATACATTACTGTAGTAAATAATTTCTGTTTACGACAATATTTGTATCCTTAACACACATTATTGTAGTAAATAATTTCTATTTACAATATTTGTATCCTAAACATACATTATTGTAGTAAATAATTTCTATTTACGACTATATTTGTATCCTAAACATACATTACTGTAGTAAATAATTTCTGTTTACGACAATATTTGTATCCTAAACACACATTACTGTAGTAAATAATTTCTATTTATGACAATATTTGTATCCTAAACACACATTATTGTAGTAAATAATTTCTATTTACAATATTTGTATCCTAAACATACATTATTGTAGTAAATAATTTCTATTTACGGCAATATTTGTATCCTAAACATACATTACTGTAGTAAATAATTTCTATTTACAATATTTGTATCCTAAACATACATTATTGTAGTAAATAATTTCTATTTTCAACAATATTAGTATCATAAACATACATTATTGTAGTAAATGATTACTATTTTCAACAATATTTGTATCCTAAACATACATTACTGTAGTAAATAATTTCTATTTACGACAATATTTGTATCCTAAACATACATTATTGTAGTAAATGATTATTATTTTCAACAATATTTGTATCCTAAACATACATTATTGTAGTAAATAATTTCTATTTACGGCAATATTTCTATCCTAAACATACTTTATTGTGCAGAACTGGTTGTATGGAAACTCTGGTGACTAAAAGAGGATAAAAATCACCCTAGAGGCTCGTTTATAGCTGCAGATTTTAGTATCCCTTGGGAATAACACACTGCGAGACAAAGGATAAACTTTGTTTATGGAGTTTTGAATATTTCCGCCTGAATAGATTTATTCATTGGATATCATGAAACCACAGTCATTACGCGTGTACGTATGTAAACATCGCTATATTCAAATGACTAATGGTTTTCTTGAAAACACGTATTTTCTAATAATTTATGTTTTATTGTTCGTGGAACAGCAATTCCTTTTTGTCTTCAAACGTTCTTCAAACACGGATACAAAAAGTCTTAAATTATATCGGTCAGACAGTCCTATCGCAGATTGCACATTTAATGTTACTAACACAAAAGCACTGGATGGTTATTGGGGCCATTAGTCAGAGCCGCAACTTTTTACTGCCAGAGCTGAGTAATGGCCAGCCATTTGTTATCAGTGTTCACCACACAACAGTCTATTAACAGCGTGCTCTTTCTACTGTATACATTTTGCAATAGTGTAATTTTCAGGGTATCCCAATTTGAGTGCCATTACACAATTAAGATAAATTGTGGACTACACAAATTTTTCAGAATAAAGATTACTAAAGAAAAAGAAAAAAAAGAAACTTAAAAATTGTTCTATTACTTAGCTGTTAAGTACTGCTAAAGAAGCATCAAAAATATATTTCTAAACAAAAATATATAGTTAATTATTGTTAATTAGATATACAGAATTAAATATATGTGTGTGTGTGACTGTGTGTTTTATATAAAATATATTTTCAGAAGAAATCTATTCTTATAATTAACATAGAAAAACAGCAAGAAACTACAGTAACAAGAGTTAATGGAAAAGAAATGATGAATAGTTAAACTGTATATTTGTAAATTGACCCACATAAATTTTAGAACGGCTGTGAATGTATATGAAAATTAAATTCAGTGCAGGGGAATGACACTTTAACCTAAGGTAAACTTGAAAGTATATTTTAAAAAGCAAAGTAAATGAACTATATATATATTCGCTACTGTGACAATATTCTAAGCTTAAGATACAAATGAAATTTACTCTTACATAAACAAATTCTAAAACTGGTATTGACATGTACTTGATGATTAGGCCTATATGAAGCCACAATATTCAGTGAATTCCTTATGATACAAAACAATAAAATTTGTGTCTTAAGTGTTTGATAACATGTAAATTTATTCAGAAATTTATTAAGAAAATCACTAATAAATTACGTGAATATTGTTCTTTGTCAACTCTGTGTGTGTGTGTGTGTGTGTGTGTGTGTGTGTGTGTGTGTGTGTGTGTGTGTGTGTGTGTGTGTGTGTGTGTGTGTGTGTGTGTGTGTGTGTGTGTGTGTGTGTGTGTGTGTGTGTGTGTGTGTGTGTGTGTGTGTGTGTGTGTGTGTGTGTGTGTGTGTGTGTGTGTGTGTGTGTGTGTGTGTGTGTGTGTGTGTGTGTGTGTGTGTGTGTGTGTGTGTGTGAGTTATAAATTCATTTGATCCAAATGGCATATGGATAAGGTATTTAGATGATGGGCTATATGCATCAAATAACAAAAACACAAATGCAGATAACATATTAAAACAAATCAATAACATACATCCAAAAATACAATTCACAGAAGAAAAAGAAAAACATAACAAAATCAACTATTTAGACATATTTATCACAAGAAACAACAACCACTTACAATATGCAAGATACAGAAAACCAACTTCTACTAACATCATTATACCTAACCATTCTGACCACCCACCACAACATAAAATGGCAGCATTCTACTCACTGTTTAACAGAATGTACAAAATTCCCCTAAACAAACAAGAAACAGACAAAGAAAGAAATATAATATACCAAATTGCTTATGAAAATGGATTAATTAATCAAAATGAACAACACACAAATACTAACAACAATAAAAAATGGGTCACATTCACTTACATAAATAATAAAATGACAAAGCTAACAAAACTATTTAAAAACACAGATATTAAAATAGGATACAAAACTAATAAAAATAATTTACAAAAACCAAATAACCCACACAACAAAGTTAATACAACAACCAATGGTATATACAAAATTGAATGCCAAGATTGCAATAAATGTTACATAGGACAAACAAAAAAAACAGCTGAAAAAACGATATTTTTAACACCTAAATGCATACAAAAAAAAACAGAAATATATAAATCTAATTTGGCCACACATGCAACAAACACTGGACAAGAAATCCCAGACATAACCAATATGACGCTAATAAACACATACCACACAAAGGGACCATAATGAACATTTGAGAAAATTTACAAATATACAAACGTAAAACACAAAACAAACTAATACCCGAACAAATACAAATCAATACAAAACATGACACAATTTTCAAAGCACTCAACATAGAAAATACACAAAATACCAATATATAGCCTACTACAGTGTTAAGTATTTGTGAAGCCTCCAACTTCTTGTGAGCCATTTATTTTGCACATTACTTACGCTATAAAATTATGATAGGTGTAATCGTAATAATAATAACACAACGTGAAATGGTTTAGAATTATTTAAATTTTATTAATTACAAATTTTTTATTTTGTTGTGATTTAAAAATATCATTATTATTCGCATGTATGTAGCCGTAGCACACATCTAGTTATTAACATATAAGTAATAATCTCGTAGTACACATAGAACACAATATACACTCTTATGCTACAATAAACATTTGTAATTATATAATATTGCTCTGGACTTGCTCGTTACTGTGATAACTATTAGATTATCTAATCCTTTTTAAGAATCTATTTTCTTTTGCTTATATTGTATATGCATTGCTTTGTTTTCTAATAAAAATTTATTATTTACTTTCACATTAATTTAAATATCATTGACTAAGTTATTTATTCAAATTATAGTTTTATACTTTTAAACATTACTCTAACTACTATACAAATAAATATTTACATTTTCAAAAATTATGAATTCATCTTTGAATTATATTGTCTTTCTTTTTACATTGTTTGTTGTCTTTACGTGAGTCTTTGTTTTACAAATACATGGTTTTGTTTCACCTTATTTGTCGTGGTAATACTCAGCGTATCCTCTTCGGTCCTAGGTCCTCGATCCTGGATGCTCCTCTGAAGTCGTGTAGTCCTGGAGTCCTTGATCCTCGTCCTTCAGATCCTCTCCGCAGTCCGTTGCCTCGTCCCGTACGCTGGACTCTATTCCATGTACTTGGCTGCTCCCTCGTATCCCGTCATGGCCTCAGGTTGCAGGTGCTCTCACGAAAGTGATGAGTAGTCGTGAAGAACCTCCGGCTGCTGCTGTGGTTGATAGACAAAGGGTTGTTGTCGTTGGGCAGAGCCTCCGGCTGCCACGGTAGTTGATCGTGAAAGAGAAATAAGTTAGCGCGTCTCGAGTATTTATACCCTACGGCGCAAAAATCATGTTTCGACAATATTCTGCAGGTCTCAGTCTGTCGTTGGCGTCCTTTCTAAACACGATTATTTTCACATTTATTTCGCTTGTCTTCGCCATATGCTAAGTCTTTTGCACATTCCTCGATATTCATCTTGTCGGTAATTTTTATGTGTTCATTGTGTATAAACCGTTTTTCCCTATCTTGATTAATATAAGTTTTATTTCTATTTATTTTCACTACATTCGCACTTTTTATTATTTTCGCACTATTTTTTATACACATGTGCGTCTTTATTTTATACACACTGTGGGGTATTTGGTTTTGTGATATCATGCACACACTCTTTACAAAATAAATAAATCATATAATTAATAGCGTTCATTAAGGGGTGACGCTTTTCAGGAATCAACTGGTTTCACACACACACACACGCGCGCGCGCGCGCGCGCGTAAAATACGTGTGTACACACAGACACAGCGGCGTGGCGTGATCAACCTGTCTAAGCATGACTTTTGGTTGTTCCTTTTACAGTCCAGATTGAAAGCTGAATTATTATTACTAACAATATGAATTATTTATTTAATTTAACTAATTATCTTTATTAATTTGTGCAATGCACAGTACCCTATACATTCGTACTGTTGCAATACACCACAATCACACACAACAATACCAATTTAAATCACCAGAGACCAACAGGAAACCACAGCTACAACCAGCCAACACACATATACCTCACAATGCTCAAAACCAGGAAGGCTGAAGATGGGAACACAAGGCTTCCCGAAACATGTTCCAAATAAGGAGAAATCATCTTGAGGTTAAGTCATTATAGATATATAATATATATTGCGACAGTACAGATAAGTGCTGTACTGAGCATTGATTATAAAAATTTAAATATACATAATAATTTGTAAAATAATTAATAATGTATTAGAAGTAAGCATGTCAGGGATTGCAAGCTTGGCTCAGACAAAAATATGGACAGGTGTTTCGACCTGAATCGACTTGTCCACACACGCACAGATGTAACTGAGAGTGTGTACAATAGTATTTTGAATGTGTGTGTGACGCAGGTCTATGCAGGCGAGTTTGCCACCCCAGTATGAATAATTACGTAATTACTGTTTTCCGTAATTATTCATAAACTATAAATAAGGAGTAAAATCCAAAGACACAATAAAATGTAATAAAATTAACTACATACTGTGTACGAAAACCACGTGAAAGTTAAGAGCCAATGTTTCTTGTAAATATAGAGTTAAAATGGTAGATATTATTGAAGTAAGATTAACGTAAACAAGAGCTCAAATTAGTATTGAAATGAAAAGAATGCAAAGCATTTAAGTAAAAATTAGAGTTTTATAAATCAGTACCGGTACTGAAAAAGAAAGATAAATTCAGTAGCTATTAATATTTTGAATTTCGTTACAATATCTAAAAAGATATTTAAGCATTGATATTTAGAAGCACATTAATTGACTGAGTAGTCAGGAGATGATATTTTTAATAAAGTAATTATTAGAATATAATATTTAGTCAGTAAGGATGTATACAGCGTAAGCCTTACGGCATAGTAACGAAGCAATAATGAATGTTTTTAAGTCGAATCAAGTGCCTTGCGCACAATTTCATTATTACTAAATAAATTTGAAATACCGTTACAAGTTACATGGAGTTGTTATTACAGATACACCTGATATCCCCTTCAAACTGTGTCACATTAGTTGTTGCAGATAAGTTATCGCTACAAAGTGTGGGTCATCCCAATTTAGCATTACATAAAACCTTAGCAAAACTAATCTGTCGCAATCTATATATTTAATATATTCACGACTAACAATACATCCCAATCATTTTCTTTTGTAACAACCCCTAGCCTTATTAATTCACAATCATAATCTGTTTACTAGGTCTCTAATTCAAGCATGTGTGTAAGATTAGAAAAATTTACACGATGACGAGCTTAACGTGTGGACAATATTCACTTTTAGAGACAGTGACAAACTACTTGAAAAGGATCTTATCACCAGTTTAACGATAGACTTAGAGATACTAAATATACAACAAAATAACGTCAAATCATCTACATTATGAGTATATTGTGTGTTTTTACAAAAAATTTAAATTTCCGTGTTTGGATATAAAAACACTTCTCAGAAGCTCGGTTCCAACAAAAACTTTCTCTATCCTTCCCTGTCTGCTTAGTATTCAATCACCAACCGCAGAGAACGTACACGAAAATGATCAGACAACTTAGTGAGGGATAAAGTAACATAAAGTAAGTTATGAGAGAACCGTGATGCGAATTTAAAGCAGATAACTAGGCGAGTAGTTTATGAGGCGCATTATCTGTTTCACTAATGTAGTCAGTATAATTAAGCTATGTTTTGTGCATTGAAATAAAATAATTACCCTACTTATTATCTAACTGGGACCTTCACCGATTTCGACGATATGAGTGCTTGATTAGAGGCGGTTATAAAATCCGCTTGAAGGTTTCACAACGCTGCCTGCAATAACGCAGAATTTTTGGGTTAAGCCTATACACTCTCTTACATACTTTGCTACATTAAAAAGTCAAGGATAAGTTTTCTTATATTTTCTCTTTGACTTTACTGAAGCTTAAAATATTACCTAAATCGTAACATAAAATTAAAAATATGAATAAAGGCTTTATTATAAACATTCCCAAGCACTGATAAAACACTGATGATTACATTTATTTCGAGTTATCAGTAGTAAATATGAAAGATAATATTTTTCAACATTAATATTATTAGATTTATAATATCAAAGTAACTTCAACTTTATTATTGTATATCTTCTTGTATATCACAGCTGTACACGTAATTCTAGTAAATTAGGACTTTAAGAAATCTCTCTTAAGTCTACATCAAACTATTTATTTTATTTTATCTTCCATATCAGGGGTAGGCATCCTGCAGCATACGGAATGGCACAGGCACATGGACAATTGAAAATATCTAATATAAAATGGCTGTATAAATAGGTTTTTAAAAACTACAGAGCTCAGTGTCTGAAGTAGATGCATCTGTAATAGTGCATTCAGAAGTTTGTATGAAGTTGAAGGTGATAAAAGTGGACAACTAACGTTGCCAGCGATTAAAAAAACAGGGACAATTATCCCATAAATGTAAAAGTTACTTTAATAAAAACCATTAAGTCTTTAAATTTTGTAAGCCTAAATTTTAGCAAAATGACTTCAGAATTTAAATTTAAATAATGCGTATACTGTGACATTAAGTATAACTTTTATATTTACTGAAGTTACACAATATTAAATACATATTTCATAAATGCAGCACTATTGTATGGATTAAATTATAACATTGGGGCAGATTTTAGGTAATAAAAATATCAAAAGGCCAACTTGAATAGTTTGTGATGTTGGTGTAGTGTTACTGTATGTTACTGCCGTGTAGTCAGTACAGTGTAAAACTACCACTACTGTGTACGCCTATATTTTTTCAGTAGGTATTTAATTCGTTTGTTTATGTCTGCACATTGACTAATACTTTGCCACAACACAACCAAAACGTTGCCGTTCTATATGTTGTGTCTGTATATTAACCAAGAAATTTTTGGTATAATTGAATGCCGAATGAGACTTCAAAGGATACATGAATTTTTAAACATCCGTCCATTAACATAACGAATGATTACAGTTCCTCTACAAGAGTAAAGTAATATTCCTATACACATTTTTCACAACGAAGTGCGTGCGTCAACTGATTATACATAAACGCGACAAATTTTCTTGTTGAGGAGGTATGATTTAAAAATGATTTAAAAACTAATAACAATTATTTGCTGAGCATCAACAACAAAAACAAACAACAAGCATTGTGGTAACACCAGTGTACGTTTGTATATTACGACTCAAATTATTAAGACTTTACTTCTAATTATGCCGGCGGTGTAATTACTTTTAAAGCTGCTAAATCTAACGTTGTTTATCAGAGGCGTCAGCCACAGGGGTGTAAGTATAATGCACGTGGCGCTCAAAGACCAAAAGCTTCCTACAGCGAACAGTTAAGTTAAGCTTCTAAGTAACCCTTAATTAAATGGCGTTTAGTTAGTGTGATGCGTCCTTGTGTACGTCGTGTTCTGTTCTGTCTGGATTTAAGTATCTTAAAGCCGACATACTTACAATGTAGAAAATACGTACATAGACTAACTTGATGAAGGCGTATAGACAATCGCCCGTGGCAGTACGCTACAAACTAGCCTATTTCCGATTCTTGGCAACGCCATGGCATTACGGTGTATTTTACAAACCCCAGATTAAAATGAGTACCAATTAATTTATTGTACAAGGAAATAGTACGAAGTTGAAGCGTGAGACCGTATGTAATACAGCCAACTCACGATAATCTGCTGAATTGGATGACGCGTTCGCCGCGGATAACCGAATTCCGTGGATCATCCACAATATGTAAAAAAAAGGCAGAAAGTAGTGAAACTTCATTATTTAAATTAGCTGTGTATTTCAAATAAATCGGTACAATAAAATCGTGTTAGATCGTCATCAAAGGACCTCGTGAAAACCGCGCATTAAGCGAGATATTACCAGGTACCAATATGTACATACTGAAACTGTGTAACTAATAATCATATATCCTGCAGTTTAAATACTAATTCACACCAACGGACACCTCGTCAGAAGACCTTGTACTGATAAATTGTCATAAGTAAGTATATCATATGTAATATGTATGTCATAAGTAAATTGTCATCACCATTTGAATTGAGTAAATCTAAAGTTAAAGCCTACATACGTACGCCTATAAAAATCCAAATGAACGTTTCTGCGCAGCAAGGACTAGATTCAGGAATGGATAACCGCAAACATATGAATTTGCCACATTCCGCTCCTTAAACATACCTTTGTTTACGTTAGTTAATAAAGTAGGGAATTAAGATTATTGATGCAGAAGCCTTGCTATTCAGCTAAAATTATTACCGATTATGAAAAGAAAATCCGCGGGTTGCCGCTCGCAGATAATCGGGAATTTACTGTAGTAGTATTATGGCTCAGTCACCAAACATATCATTATGACTCTTCTTTACAATTTCAATGGTTAAAAAAGTTTATTATTATGGTTGCGTGATAAATGTCTTATCAACACGAGGAATGACAGAGAACATAGGAAGGAGATCGCATTCTCCTTTATAAATGTGTATAGGGAACAGGACAGCCTAACAAACAAGCAGCCACCAATCCTCCTTCACACCTTAAAACATTTCTGAAAACAACGCGTCCATTGCCATTTTCCAGTGATTTCTCTGCACAGAAAATTTCGTCTAGTTAATTGTAATACAGTATTAAAGTAATCATTCTAACAAGTCTATATTGTTATTGAACGAAAATCTTAAATAGGAAGAGTAAAATCTTCTGGAGTTAGACAGAGACAAACGGGCTAGCTGTGGAGTAGCTGCACTGGCGGATAATAAATGGAGGAAAACTGCACGTTACATTATTTAACCAAAAGAATAGTTAGAGTAAGATTTAAGGCCGAAAGTGAGGATCTGACAACTGTCGGAGTATACGTCGGCGAAGTGGAAAAGAAAGGAGAAACGAATGATTGCAAAAGTGGGATTGATAATGGTATCAAACGAGATGCTGCGATTGTATATCGGGATTTCAACTATAAAACTGGTAACAACTCAGCGTTCTGGTTTTTAAATAGCTGATCGTTTAAATGAATGATAATGAGCGTAGTCTTAAACATTCTGTTGAACGAACGAAGCGAATTCTCAGATTTAACTCAACCGTCTGCCAACTTCTTGGGGTATGTCTCACTATAACTTTGAAATAGATGAACAGATTTTTGTGAAACGTGGCTTCGATATCCCATAGAGACCCTCTTTTTTTTAGATTGATCCCCTTAAAAATAAAAGGGCGGGAGTAAAAAATGTGAGGGGGTCAAATTTCTGAAAAATTGCAAGTCTATGTCTATGAACTGTCTATCTTGATTATGTCCTAGTATTGTACACGGAGGAAAAGGCTAGTCACTTTGGGGTTTTTTTTTTATTATTAATTTATCGGGTCGCTTAACTTGACGCCGACGTATGTTGGTATGCAACTGAAAATTGTTTCTTTGCACTGTCTAGTCGAGATATCAAGGGTCACGTTAGTTAGGCCTATCCCTTGAACAATGGACTCGTAGGTGTGTGTCATCTTGCTGCAAACTGTCTAAAACATCTCTAGAATCCGAGAAATACCTGGAGTTAATGGAGTTTTTATAATTTGCAATGCTGAACGCATTTCATATACTTCTCAGAATACTACAGAGGAGGCCGCGTTCAGTATTCATGCCGCGATAACATTTGTTAGCGAGTTGTTTTTGCAGTTATTTAAACATTTTATTAGTTCCAATTAACACTAAATATTCGTCGGTTTTAATAGCTACTGGATAAACTAAATTACATTCGTAAATTGTGTCCATGCATGTCCATACTTTTATCCTACCTAAACCTGTTGTTTTTGAGGTTCATTCCCCAAAAGATCGGGAGCGTGATGCAAAATTGTAAGTGGATCAAAATTGTAAAAAAAAATAGGAAAAGCCTATGTGAGCTATCAAATGAAAAGAAATTTTAACCAAAATTTGAATATATGTTCAGTTTTGAAAATTTCAAAATTTTTTGTCGTCAGAGTTTAAAAACTGGGTGAATTTTGGTAAAATCACACAAATTCATGTGGGTACCAAATTAAAGTGAAATTTAACTAACATGTAAATGTAATGTTAAGTTTAAAAATTTCAAAATCTTTGAACTCCTGGGCCTAAAAAAGAGACACAACAATGTGAAAACATTGTAAAAATTCAGCAGGGTGTTAAAGACTAAAAAGATTTTTAATCCAAATCCAAATGTTTTAAATGTTTTGTGTGTATTTTACAATTTATGCGTTCCAATTGTTATGTTACTAAAGAAATAGTAGAGTAATCGGCACTTTTGTAATTTTTCCCACAACCGACATATTATATATTATCAATTTTTTTAAATTATAAATGTAGTTTATTCAAATAGAAATAGAGTTGCCTACTGCAGCTAAGGAAGAATACTGGTTATTGTATTGTAAAGAACAATATTGTTTAACTAATCTGAAACTGAATAGGCGTGTTAAGTAACAATCAAAACTAGATTGTCTATAAATTCTGTTCATTGGTAAAGAAAAATTTCTACATCTTCAGACTCTAAGACTAAAAAAAATTGAATCACAGTCATTTACACAAACCGTTATACTAAGGATAATTGACATAGGGAATAATTAGCTTAATTTCTTATTGTATTCTTGTATCTTATTGCAGATTGGGAATCCAGTTGGGTACAAATTTTATTTGGATGGCTTAAATGCAATTTTGTTGGAATACCCTCCTGCTATAATTCTGTGTAAAACTCACAACATAATTCGCAGTTTCAACATTATCATTAGTATTTTCGTAGCTGCTGATGACTTAGTATTGAACAGAGCCTTTTGAGCCTTCATTATTCCTGTGTTTTATATTAAAGTAAAAATACCTTCATCCAGCAAAATTCATTTCTTGTTTTTGTACTCGATTGACTACGGATTTCACACAGAGGCCTAAATCATAAAACAAACAGGCGAAATATGCTTACTTCATTCCTAGCTGAAACGTAACCATTCTCTATCATATTATCCCAAAAGCAGAAATTGTTGGCCGGATTCGCTGAGCCAGTATTTTGTAATTGCTCAACAACTAACTTAAACAAACGTTAAGCAACTGCTGAACCGGTATTTTCCTTTCTAACGTGGTTATCTCATGCATGATAGGTAAAGACCGTTTTACTTAATCTCTATAACATCTTTAGTCTTATTTTACATATCGGGACTCTAAACTTTTTTCGTTTGCCGAAATAAAGATCTGTACTGTACTTTTTTTGTAACGCTGAAAAATAGATATTCTCTTAACAAAAAATATCAATTTAATTGCTAAAGGTTTGTTTACAGATTAAACAATTTTTAAATTACATTCTAGTGAGAAAAATGTATAAGCATTAGCCACGTATTATCATAAAAGAGAATCAGATTCCTTATTATCATCAGCAAATTACATCAGCATGTCACTGGGTTTAAAACGAATTCATTATCAAAGAATCAACAATTCTTACAATCAAAAATACAAATATACATTGCTTGTTTAATAGAAAATAAAAATTATTTTTACACAAAATTTATTTTCTGGATGCATTTAAAAGTTCATCAAATTTAGAAACAGTTCGTTCTATTCCATACTACTCAAATGATTCTTCACTAAGAGCAAGAGCACTGGCCATTTGTTTTTCTTCTACATCTTCTCTAGGTTGGGATCATTTCTTGAAGAACTCTGATATGATAAATATGATGGACAACCAGGAAACACAGTTGAGATTTCAGTGTTTTTAAACGTAGTGCTTTTGTCAATGATCCTGACAAAATTTTCCTTACATTCTCATCCATTCAAATCTCCTTTACTCATTATCACTACCAGCAAAATGTTTTTCACAAACCTGTTAAAAAAAATTAATTCAGAAAAATAAATATTAAAATTAGTTTTCTATCGGAAAAGAATTGAAGCACTCAATAATTGTGTAATACTTGTTAAAACATTGCGCCAAAATGTTGCTATAATGACCTAATATTTCAGTTAGTAGCATATTTTTCAGAAAACACATATATTTTTTTTGTTAGTATCATTAAATATCTTTTAACTTTTAACTAACAGTAAATTTTAGTACACCCGTATTACTGTATGTTTTGAAATAAAATGACGCAACTTTTCTCCACCATAATTTACAGGACAATTAAGCACTTACAAGAGTCAATCATCTGCAAAATGAATAAAATAAATTGAAATACTGCTTATCAGCATAACTAAAAATTGCCTGTAGGTCTGGCATAAAAAATGTATCATAGTTATCACTTGGACTGTTAAGGTAGGTAATGTTACTAATAATTTTACCAAACCCTACAGGAAGTGGATTTCTCCCCTTGCTGTGCTTTGATTTTATTAAAATAATTGTGATTAACTGACTGATAGCAGTATTTGTAACTTAAAGCTGTCTATCTAGGGGAATAAGTGCTAACAAAACTTAACTTAGTATTACACTAGTGTTAAATAAAAGTTTTGACACAGAATTTTCAATTCGTAAGTCAGTAAAGTTATTCTGAATGACCAATTATAATACGTACTAATGTAGACATAATGGTTACTGCTTTCTTAACACAGAGGTCTTAGATACTACACAATAAAATAAAAAAGTTTGGGTGCGTGTATCAGTAAGTGTGTACACGCGGAAGAAGTGAAATTTCTTTGGGTTATATCCATTATTTTTTGTTTATCCATTATTATTATTATTATTTTTAACTGTATACTTAAAATTTAATAGGATTGGAGAGGTATGAGTATAAGAAAATTTTCATTTTTAGTAAATTAAAAATATTTTATTATATACATTTACAGAAATTATTATTATTATTATTATTATTATTATTATTATTAATCTATTTTGATAATATTTAGTGATATTTCATCGTACACTTTTGTAACCAAAGGCTTATGGTAACTAAAATAAGAAATGTATGTTTTACATTCAATATTATCCAGAAACCTTGTGAATACTGCATCAATTGTCGTATTCGATTTTGTCGTAGATATTTTTTTATCATTTTGTATGGACAGGTTTAAATTCTCTTTTAAAAATTCAACCAATTTTATAGATTTTTCTAATGCAAAATTGACATTGAAATCTCCACTTAAAATCATAGGTAATTTATGATAATCTTTACGAAATATGGCGGCACCTTGTGATCTTACGATAATATTGAACGATGGAGAAAATCAATATCATCTAATGTTTTATTAGGAGAAATATACACTGCTACAATCACAACTTTTTGCCCATTTTACATTTTACATTCAGCCATACACAAATCGCCAACTGTAGATGCCATTGAACATTAGATTGAGTAACGGAAAAATCCATGGATGGAGTTATAATGTTAATACGTAATATCGTCAGAATTTTGAAATATCCCGACACCTCCCGCTCTAATATTTGGTCGTTTATATTTCACAATCCAGTTGAAATTAAGAACAGACGTCATCTTCATTGGCTAGCCAAGTTTCTGATAAAACTGACATTTGAATTTTTCACAACTATATCTTTCAGATCAACAGCATGAGCTGTAAGACTTTGGCAATTAAAAGTGAATATTGATAAACCTTTTCTGTTATTGATGAAATTAACTAAATTTTCATTTATAGTTTCTAGTTTGTTTAGTGAAAGTCGTTTAAATTCCTCTTGCAAATCAATTGTTGATGATGATCGTCTTCGGCCATGGTAGAATATCTTCTCGTTGTTCTGTGTCGTAATATGTAATCCTTCAATACTCGTCACACGTGATAAAGCAACGTATAAAAATGATTGAGAATGACGTCGATCGTATTCATAAACAATTTTTAACATATATGTCATTAAATTATGTAGGACTAGGTAGATTATTTTTTACATATCGTTAACTTAAAATATCCGTAACAATAATTATATATAACTGTACACTTCCTCATTTTGGTATACTACTAAACACATATACACACACATGCATGCATATAACGCATAACGCATAACGCGTAACGCGTAACGAACAGTTTTCCTACCGTGCCCAAAGAAGTTTCATGCATATAACGCACAACGCGTAACGCGTAACGAAAATTTTTCCTACCGTGCCAAAAGAAGTTTACTTCAATAATTAGTACTTTTCATTTCACTGACGTGCACAAAATGTATCTTATTTCCCCTGAACCGTTCAAAAAGCTTGGAGACTGTTGAAAATTTAATTTTTTTGATTTCCACATACTACTGAAAAAGGAGAACGTCCTATTTAATTCAAGGGGCACCGTTTGGGAAGAGCCAAATTTAAATGTTACACAAAAACATCTAAATATAAAAATGTCTAACATAAAATCTTAATACAACCATACACCTGATAACATACAACCAAATGCAACCTAACGCAATGTAAATATTAAAGTGTCATGTAACGTTTCAACACATAATGCATTCACTTCCACCAGTATAAAATGAACAACCCATAACAATCTAACTTCACCTCATGTTAACATATGAGGTAATGCCTCATATTACCTCTACAATCTAACCTATCTAGAACTACAACCAAACATACCGTTTGGTAACATATCAATAAAATAATACGGTAAAATTTAATAAACCATAACTGCCACAGAAATATTAATATAAAAAATACATGTACAGTAACAGGAATGACATATTTTTATAACGTATGAAAATAAGATACTTTTGCAAGAAGAACCACGTAATAAATATATTTGAATTTCTTCGAAATTGTTAAGATAACTGCTGAGTAATTCACAGCGCCATAAATAGTAAAATATCAATTCACTATGACGTAAGCTGTAAGCATGAATGGCTCCATTCTTATGATTTCCTTTTTTTTTTGTAAGACGTCGATGGAAGTGCAATCGTATAAAATCACGTAACAAATTTCAGAGTAAGTACCAGTAAACACATAAATGTTTTTTAATCGAGTAATATGCTATAATTTCTTTATCTATACCTAATATTATCATTAACCAATAGTACAGAAAATAAATAAAACAGATGCGATTAATATTAACCGACAAAATACAAAGTACGAAATAATGCTAACTCACCTTGCTAACAACAGTTGTAAATATGTCTTATTTTTGAAACTTGAATCCTCGCAACCAACAAAAATGATGATACTTAATCACTTCTCATAAAAAAGACCAAACAGGTTTTTAATATAAAATAGTTAAACAAACGAGCAAACAAACAAACAAAGAATTATAAGACGAGAATAATCAACCGTAGCCTTAACCCGCTATACGCACACTATCAATAGACACGTGCTGACGTCACACGATATTATAAATCGCGCTACAAGCCTTTGTCTTCTCAGACGGTAATGCCAAAACCCAACTGTACATTTATTTATTGCAAATGGAATGGAAGTTTCTACTCTGAATAAGATCTTCACTTACTGATTGAAGGTTTCCGAAATGTGGACTTTTCAAAGAATTTGACATAGACAAAGTCGCTAATATTGAGATGATTTGAAGAATGCAGAAGAAGAAAGGAATACTGTTAAAAGAGTAACACTGATAAAATCACAAAACTATTACACATCTTTCTGCGTGAGACTGTGGAATAAGATATGACTTTGTACAAATTACGATACAGAGCAGATCTACAATGGAAAGAATTCCGGGAAGAAGGCGCACTTTCTGGTTAAACAACTTAAGAGACTACTTCAACTGCACCTCCATCGATTTATTTATAGCTGCTGTGTATTGAGTTCGCACTGCCATATTTATTGCCAACCTTCTTAGAGGAGATGGCACTTGAAGAACTAGAAGAGCAAGTAGACATTTTAATTCATTTACATAACACGTGTCAAACACCATACAGACGTTTTGTCATGATTAAACGATATTTTGTTTGTTTGTGCATTTACAGTTTGTAATATAGGTCACATCTAATAAAACATAAGCTACGGTCTGTCTGCCGTGTAAAATATACAAAATTCTAGTATTACCAATTCTAGTATAAATTGAATTTATAATCAACATACCTAAGAGATAGGCATAACAATTTTTAGACGAAATAAAAATGCTACAAAGAATGACATACGTAGTCTAATTTACAAAGGAAGGAGATAATTAACTATGTGAGTATTCGGTGTAATTAAAGATAATGTAAAAAAAAATCTGTCTGTACTCGACGGCTACCAGAAAAATGTTTATTTTTATATAAAATTGAATATTGATTATTTTCAACAAACTTTAACAATTTAATTGAATCAATTACGTTAATAAGCGTGCTGAGTATGTAGTGGGTAGTGTTTGTAAGTGTGGGGTGGGACACCGCAACACTTGACGGCGCTCATTCGCCAAGTAGAGTTGTTTGCTCCTCAGACCCCCTCGAGAGTACTTATTAGAGAAACAAAGGAAGTACAAACAGCTTCGATGTTTGACTTTTCCTGATCTTTCATTTCCAAAACTTCACACTGCGACTGTCTGATATTATTCTCTGAGAATTTTCTCAGTCAACACTGTCACACAGGTAGACTGGAGAATTTTCTCAGTCAACACTGTCACACAGGTAGACTGAGAGACAGACACACACACACACACACACACACACACACACACACACACACACACACACACACATACACACACACACACACACTTTAAAGTGTACAGATAAAATTAATATATTCCGAGAACGTTATGCTGCATACAAAAAGAGTATGTCACAGAATAAAAATTTAACACGGTGCAAAAGTAAGGAAACAGAATATACATAGAATAGGAGCCGCTCCCAGGAACTCTGATGATTTGTTGGAGGAACTGTAAGAGTGTGTAAGGTAGACTAAGCAATTGAAGAGAAAATAAACGGCAGTAACGGATTCAATAGAAAAAAATACTGTGATAAAGTATTTGAATAAACCCGAACAGATAACTTCAAAAAATACATTCTGAAGTCTTCTAAAAACACGACCTGGTTGAAGGCCATGGAAAAACTGTAATTCAGGAATTTAGAGGAGACAACTAATTGGGTTTGCAGAGGAAGCCGTGGAGATTTTGATGCTGTTGACAACCTCTAGTAAGAGTGAACAAAAAAATCTTCCAGGAGTTTCATGTACGACGTTTGGTTTCTTTTCCATTCACATTTGTAGATGATACCATTTCCTTTTTAGGTTAGTCAACACTTTTTATTCCAGGCTATAGTTATTTTTGATTATGTATTTTCTTCACCATTCGGGTTATATTTTCCCCGTTTCATCTATATGGGTCTATTTCTTTATTTACATTAAATATCTTTAGCTCGTTTTCGGTGTCCCATACCTTTCTAACTAGTAAGGCTTCTTCGTATCTCAGAAAGTCCATTTCTGCTGTTCACACACTTCCCATCTTTTTTATTTCGTTCTTCGATAATATCTAACACTTGTATACATTTATATTGTCTTGCGTTTCTAAATGCTCTTTTAAATTTGCAACATTTTTACTGAAGTCTGTGTACTTAATTCAATATCGTCTAATTATAAATATATAACTACTGACTCGGAACACTAATAGTCAGTAGTTATATATTTATAATTAGTTAATCAACGAACACGTCATGGACAACAAAATCCTGGAATTCAATATCGGCATTTTCCACTAGGGTTCACCATATTCTAAAAAAAAAAGGTATACGTATTACAAATCAATAAAAGATGGATGACATACAGATGAAAACACAAGATCAATCCTTATGTAGAATACTTATACACTCACCGCTTACACTAGTAGCAGGAAAAACGGTATACCTCAGACGTGTTGCCATTATTTAAAGTTGTATTGCTGTGTTTTAGGTATCATCGGTGTGAAACAGTATGAAGACTAGAGAGAGACTATCTTCACTCATTGCTACGACCACGATCTTAATATGCCTTATTCAAACAGAAAATGAGCGTTTGCGTCATACAATCTGACAATGACTTACAGATATTAAATATACCATACCATTATATTATAGATACCATACCAAAAAACTTTAAACTAACACTTAAAATATCAAAACAAAGAACTTCGATTGCAAAACAATTTCTCCCTGTCCCTGCCTGCTTAGTATTCAGTCAGAAATCACAAAGATCGTGGAAGAAAAACATTAGACTGCGTATTAGGGGTCAAAGAAATTTGAGTAATGAGAAAATCGTGATTCGAATTTGAGGCAGACCACTTCAACTGTGAATGACATTTTTCATTACAAACTCGTTTATATGGTAAACTAAGTGGACTTAAATATGGTCGATTGCAATAATAAGAAAAACCTAGCCTACCTCTTACCCTAGGCTGAGACTATCCATGGGCTAGTCAGCACGATTTTATAATGCTACTCACGAATCCAACAAACAAGTTCTATGTGAGTAGCCAAACAACCAACTTATCTAAAACCAGCCAATTTTTTTTGGCTTAAAAAATTTTTACTAAAAACTTTCATTGCATTCTCTCTACTGCTGTACTAGTGTTCAAAATATTTATATTCTTAATATGAAACGCGATAACATTTAAAATATATAATATTCGAAATAATAAATGCTCAAAATATTAAAACAAAATTATAAATTGAGTATTGATTTTAAAAGAGATTTTAATTGTACTTCATATTGGTGGGACGAATTATGAAATTCATTACTACTTCAAATTTAATAGCAGATTTCTAATAATATAGTTCCTTAATTTTATTACTGCCTATCTTTATATCCATAATGGTGTCTTACAGTAGCATTAGTAAATCAGGAGGTTTAAGGAACTCACATAATAAAATTTATATTTACATCTAATCCTCCAAATATTGTCCAAGTGGCTTGAACCGGCACAGTGTTGTCGTTCACGACTCACAATCGCAACACCTGTGGGGTGATCAAAGACATGACTCGGTCTACCTGCCCACCCCTATCGCTGGGGGAAAATAATATATCAGTCCTGTCTGACATACCTGATCTAGATAAGTAACTAAGACACCTTACACCACACACACACACACACACACACACACACACACACACACATCTTCCTGTGCATGTGCTGCTCGCCATCTCATGTGGTTGCTAGATGGCTGAGTTCTCTCTGGTAGTGGTAGACAGTGAGTTGTTGAGCGTGGATAAAGCGTGAACGTTTTGTCGAATAGTTCATTAGTTCAGCAAAACTATTCGCTTAATTTTGCTTGTAATATTCAGTGGTTACTTCCTTCGGAATAAATTAACTTTAATACTATGAATATCGATGTCCTTATTTTACCATGTAAAAAAATAGTTTTAGTCAAACGTTTTTACAAATTTGTGTTTAATTTCTATTAAATTGCCATTTTATTTTACAATAAAGTAATACAAAAAAGTAAAGACACTTTTAACCTGTGTTTAAATATCTACATTCTATTTTTGTGATAAATACACATAAACGTTCTTAAACTAATAAATATTTTGTTATATTTTGTTTCTTCTGAAAACATTTTTACCGTAAGTTGAATATATTTTAGTACGTTTTGTTGAATGGACGTTGAATAAATTATTTAGTTGGAGTCTAGTCTTATCATTTATTTTCTCTCACCGAATAGCCTGAATACTTAAGGTTTACTTTTTATATATAACATATAGAATGCCAGATAAACAACTGCGAGGCAATATAACTAAAAATAAGATAAGAAAGAAACCAGTTTAGACTTACTGTACAACAGAGCATTTCTATTGCCCCTAACAATAAGAATCTTAAGTTGTTTTTATTGTTGGGATGCAGGTTTGAAACGTTTCTAAGTGGCAAAATTAAGAAATTAATTTCTTTTAAAACTTGGTGCTTCAGGGAAATGTTACAAAACTTACTGGTATATAAAATTCGTAATATCAAAATCATGTAAATACTGATTAAAAGTAAGACAGGGAAACAAGATAGAGAAATATAAACAATAAGGATAAAAAAGCCCAAAATTTAATAAATAATTTAAATTGCAATATAAAATTAGTGATAAAAACTTTTACGCCTGTTTTGTTATATCATAATTGCATTATATATTTTTTTAAGTACTGACTGTTCAACTGTTTTCTGCAATAGAAAAAACATTTATTGATTACGAATGGAAACTGGACGGAGAACAGATTGCTCCCACCACTATGCAGTTTATTAATTAACTTTACATTATATTTTCTGGCTTGGATAAAAGTATAGACAAGCCGTAATACGCCTTACATTTATTTAATACTACGTACTATATCATATCCACATAATACATTTGACTCACGTAATGCACACAAAAAAAAATAATAACGATCGACACAAGTAACTTAATAACATTTTCACAGTGCGCTAACATTTTAGGGTCTCAGAGATATTTTGCTGCTTTCTGAGCCGCTTACGATCAAATTATAAAACTTCTTTTGTGAGTTGTTACAATTTTCCAAAGAGGTTCAGTCTTTTCTCTAGGCTATACAGTTCAATGTTCTTCCTCACTTTAAGCTGTATTTCTTCACTGTTTAGTTGTATTAATCAGGTTTTAATGAGATTTTTGTTACCATAGTTACAGCTTTTAAACAAAAACGCTTTTGCTGTTTACCAATAGAAAATAGTAACTGTATTTAAGTAGAAAACACATTTGCAAATATTTAGACCTATTACTCTTTACCTTGCTTCAGATTCAATAAATTTTGTTTCATAACAATCACGTTTAAAAGGAATAAATCCCAAATGTTTAGTACCAAGCCACGTGTTGTTCAATCAAATATATTTGAACTTACCGTCTGCGGCTTTTCAGAAACAGCGTCTTTATAAAATTTACATGTTTCGGGACCCTTGTCCCATCATCAGAATTTAAAAATAATTGTGTATCATTTAAATTTGATACACTAGTCAAACACTTAAAATATTAAAATCCAATATAAAAATAACTTAATATAACATGATAATATAATATTTACAGCGAGTGCGAAGGTTACCGATGTACATCGTATGAAAACCGACCGCGCACCTTTTTTTTTCTGCAATAATTTGCTTGCGATCAAGACTTGATTTGTGTACAGGAAGATTATAATTCAAACCTTTACTCAATAAATCAGTTTCATCAGTATTTAAAACAAGGGACGTTAAATTCTGTAACCGCGTATGAAATTTGTGTTTACATTTGATATTGTTGGATGTCGGTAATTGATCATTCAACAACCTTTGTAGTTTATCTGATTGTTTTATACGCATTTGATAAACTATTCGCCTGACGTCATTGTTTATAAAATCCAGATAATGATTCAGTACGGCTGGATGCGTGTTATCTAATAATTGTAAATGTAACTTGTATAATCTATAATTTAAGTTTGACTTTTTAGTGTATAGAGATTTAATTTCTTCTTTAACTCTATAAATTTCTGCGTATTTTTTGGTTTTTGCTTCAGCAATAGATGAACCTTTAAGTCTTATAATAGCATAATTCGGTATAACCTTGTTCTCCAAACACGATTTGTTGAACTTAATGTGTAAAATAGTTTTGTGTAATTGGACTTTAATATTTTGAAATTTTCGTACTAAGTTTGCACGACTTGCAGTATTCATGTTTAAAAGGAATAAATCCCAAATGTTTAGTACCAAGCCACGTGTTGTTCAATCAAATATATTGGAACTTACCGTCTGCGGCTTTTCAGAAACAGCGTCTTTATAAAATTTACATGTTTCGGGACCCTTGTCCCATCATCAGAATTTGAAAATAATTGTGTATCATTTAAATTTGATACACTAGTCAAACACTTAAAATATCAAAATCCAATATAAAAATAACTTAATATAACATGATAATATAATATTTACAGCGAGTGCGAAGGTTACCGATGTACATCGTATGAAAACCGACCGCGGTTTTCGGGACAAGGGTCCCGAAACATGTAAATTTTATAAAGACGCTGTTTCTGAAAAGCCGCAGACGGTAAGTTCCAATATATTTGATTCATAACAATCTATTGAGTTCCTATAAGACAGTCATTTTATAAAACTAATAATCAGTTTCATCAGTGCAAATCGGTTGTTGAGAATGTAATTATAGAGGCTATTATTTTACGTAATAAAGATAGTTTCAATCATACCTATAGCATTCTAGTAAATTCAGATATGGTTTAACACCGTTCCTATTTAAAAGGTATAAATTATTTGTTAAAATGTTATACAAATACTAATTTTTTATATAAACAGAGACAATAAACAAACCGTAACGTGGTATAAATAAAGGAAAAATTAATACGTAATTGTCTTGTAATTGTAATATTTGTTTTCAAGTTACTTTTCCATTTAATTAAAATGGGTGCACATTAACAAATATTTATTCAACTAAAGTAGGCCTAAATATTATTTTTGATTAAAATACTACAAGTAAACTTTTAATTTTTATGTAGTAAATATTAAGTGGTTTTTTATATATGACTTGCATTATTTAAATTAATTATTTGAATTCTGTATTTTATGTCAGACATCCAAGTTGCGGACGCATTTTCCTATATTTAGGGTTATGTTCATATATGTGTTTTATGTTTGTTTGTTGTTTTTATATGATTCAGTGTGATTTATAATATGTCTTATATGTCTTTCTATTTCGTAAGCAGCTTCTTATAAAGAAGAATTCTAAATTTATATTTCAATATTAAAATTATTTTAATTAATTTTTAATAAATCAATGATTTTCTGTTTAAATATTTAAGTAGTTATTTCATGCCACCAGACTGTTTCTCCTCACAACTAACAGTAACATTTTTTGTGCGCAAGTAATGTAGAACGTAACGCACACACATATCCTACGAGCTGGCCGGTAATTAATACACTACGTTGCTTTCGGTATTAACACAGGAACGTCTTTATTTAATTGTAATGTTGCAATACACACGCGCGCGCGCGCGCGCGAGCGCAGGGTTTTTTTCAAAATAGTGCCAAACATCGGGAAATGATTCTACTTATTACATAAACTGAAGGAGGAACGTTCAGTGAATATATGTCGAAAAGTGCTTCATTTTCTGTCTCTATGTCTAATCTATTTTTTATTTTTTTAAACTTAGTTACTGTTGAATAAAATGATATGTGAAATTGAAGTTAAAATTTGATGTAGGCCTACATAGTAAATGTACAGTCTCTTATATTGTATTTGGTAAGTACTAAACGAGCTAAAAAAAAAAAGATGGCTGATTGAAAGATTACTTCTAAATTTAATTTCACAAAAATTAGTACTTGCAACAAAATATGACATATTACATAAAAATTAGCCTTTTATTAATAATCCAATAGTACCTTATTTATGGAATTTGGATAAAAAATTACAGAGATATTACATTTATTTTAAAATAAAGCATTAGTCTATTTCCTTTATAATTATTGTTTGGCCTGTTTTGTTATAAAAGAAGTGTCATATTTCCGACAGTTTCTATACGAGTTCTATACACAAGATATCATTGGATTAAAAATAAAAGGGGTAATATTTTTTGCGATATTTTTTTTTATAAGTATTGATTTTTGTAAAATTTAAAATTTAAATGTTTTGATCAGCAGGCATTTTGAAAATGTATAAGATAATACGTACTTTGGTTTGTGTTGTACTTGTACAAAATAGTACTCTTATTTTATATACCAAATTTCAACTCTATATCGCAGTACATAATTACGTAGTTGGGCAAAACAATTTTATATATAAATTACATTTGAATTGTATAATATTTAAATAGGTAATGCAACAAGTGTGATCTCAGTTTCATGTTTATTTCCAGTCATAAATTCTGAAGCAGTATATAACCGTAACAATAGCAAACATAACACAATAGAGCTCATTAAGTGTCTTATAACAAGTAACATTAATCGCACCGGTAGCAAACGTATTCCCCAGAGAGCTTAGCGTCTCCCATTCCATAATTGTCTTCAACGAACTGAGATAAACAATGTGATGAGCACTAGCGGAAACGCGATTATATTAGTGGTTTATTTAATTTATAATTTATTTTAAATTATAAAACTGAACTTTCTTTAACATGTAGGTAGAGATACTTTATGATTATTTACGTCAAGCACGAGACAAACAAAAGAAGTTACTAAGCTGTGCAAAAGAAAAACGCTCCTTGGTCATATGCTGAGGGATTAAAATTTGATCTATAAATGCTACGAAACTAGCCATTTTTACTAAGCACAGGCGACTAATAAAAACATCGGTAATCATTATCATCGTCATCATCTCTACTTCATGGATTAGGTTGCACTGCCTGTTCCAGAAACCATCTCGTCTTCGGACACCCCACACTATGATTCCCTCTGGGTTTATAATTCAAGGAAAGCTAAAGAAAAAGGAAATTTATACATAAAATAAATCAACTAACGTTATATCAATAAAACAGTATTAATATACGCGTATAACTATCTTTTAGAACAGGATAAATGAAAATATTTTTAAATTAGTTATAATTAAAATTTATGAGTAATCACAAATAATTAAATAATTCACAGGAATTTGACAATAATTCGACAAATATTAATAAATTAAGCCTAAAGCGTGTGTTTGTTTACTAATTCAAGTAGCCTATGTCTTAAAATAAACATCGAGAAATCTATAGTGTACACTAGATGCCATCTGTTTGAACATAAATGTTAGCCATGGATGGAAATCTCGTTAGGATATTTGGGGGTCAATCTAGTTAGATACAAACTCAAATACCTTTTATAGGGACGGTTGAGAATTGTGTGGAGCGCTGCCCAGATATAAGGCATATGAAGTTAATTTATACCACCTTTTATTTACAATACACATCCCATTTACAATAAATAGATATTTACGAATTATTAACAATAAACTTCGTATAGATGTATACGTTACGTGTACATGCGGAATATGAATTTTGTGATTAATTAACTGTAAAGTTATGCTGGAAGTGGATAACCTTTAAAACGGACAACAACAATTTATTTTCCGAGTAATGTTAATAGTAATTACCGCCCCAGGTTTAATTTTCAGCATTGGCTCTTATGAGAGTTGTCGCGCTTTGTCTTACCCACGTGTTTCTCCTATACTTCACTGCTTTTCTGTCGTTGCCATGTTGCCATTCGTACTAACTGTAGAGTAGCAATTTCAAACAGTTTTAAATTTTATTTATGCTCTACATGCTATGCCGTACATATTTGTATAGATTACAGAAATCTATAATCTATAACACAATAATATTCTTCATTAAAATAATATATTTTATATATTCACTACTACAAGTTAGAGCAACGTTTCAATCAACCAGTGACGGCTGCCCTAATATAAGGAAAAAGAAGTTAATTTGTACCACGTTTTATTTACAGTAAATTTCCTTTATCATAAACACATAGTAATAACCAAAACGCAATAAATAACATTTTTATTGTTTTTTTATTCTCTGTAATTAACTAATGCCATCAGTGTGTGTATTAAAATTTTCGGTCTTTGAGGAAATGTTTTATTTCTTGAGATAGGTATATAGATAGTATAAGCACGAAAGTTGTAGTAAATAATCAAAAGATTGTTAATGCATATTCTAATATTCTGCTTAAAGTGGTTGAGACGTATGTACAATTATTTTAAATGTTTATACCTGTCGATAAATGTCCGCACACAGGCCGCCCCACACACATGCAGGATACCGTGGAGAATATTTTTTACTCGGTATATCGCTTCGGTATTTCGTTCGGTACACCGCGCGGTAGGTATAGGTATACAATATTGAAAATGACCATTCAATTTTTGACACACTTGGGACATTGTAGAAGAAACTCACGTGACGCAAGGCAACTGTGTGGAATGGATCATTCACTCGCCGAACGCCGTATGTGAACTATACATCGTGCCTTTGATTAGGAAGGGAACCAACTAACATAAAATATTAGTAAAAGCATTTTATTTTGCTAAGTTTGAAAATAACCAAGTAATCAGTACGGCGAAAAATTACTGTAGATTACTTACAAAAGTTAATTATTTCACCATGAAATTTTAAATTAAGGAAAAATGTTATAGAGCGTTACATAACTTTCGTTCTACAAAAAGTAGATTTATAGTGTAAGAAAAGTCATTTAAAACTTAGTACGTTCTAATAATTTTCAAATCACTTTAATCGGAAGACGGGTTCTCGAGAAATGAACACTGTGTATCGCAAATAACTCGGCGCTCTTAACTATTATTTCGAACGTTTACTAATTAAAATTAGTATTAAAAAACACTTTTCAAGTCAAATAAATTTTTAAATGTAATATATTTCAAAAAGTAGAAATTCAGATAATAAGTCGGAATTAATATTAGTTTTGAAAGATAAACCATAGCGCTCACGCGCGCGCACACACTCACGCACAATTCCCTCCACATGAATAATATCTATGAATATCGCAATGTTCTATAAACTAACTTTATAAATATCATTTGTAATAATTTTAATTACACCAAACCCAGATATAAGTGTTATTAGCAGTAAATCTCTTCCCAGGAAAAATCTTAAATAAAAAAACATAGGCGCGTGTACTTAAAGTTAAATAGAGGTTGGCCTGTAATTAGTACTTTAATAGTGGTTGGCCTATACATGTGTTACAAATTTCAATATTCTAAACATGTATATTGCATACAATAGTTATATCAATTTAGTCTTACAATATTTTGTTATCACGCAACTATCAGTAGTTTTAACAAAAGTGTTTTAAGAGTGACTGATAAGACTTGGTACAGTGTCAATTTTCTCTACAAATAAATACTTGAAAAAATTCCAAAGGTGAAAACAGTTAGTTTTCTCTCAACCAACTATCGTATCTTTAGAATTATTTAAGCAGGGGCAGTTATTTCTCGTTATCCGCAAGTAAATGTGTACATTTACGCGATCTCAAATATATTAAAAGTACAGTGTTCACGTTTTGTGAATTCATTTTGCAGATTACAGATTTACTGTTTATAGCTATTATTTTATTGGATTAGAAAGCACTGTTATTAGTATTAAAACAAATCGTTCTAATATATAAACTGAATTAAATGATTTAAGTGCAATAAAATCTTTGCGAAGTGAGTAGCTGGCCACGTAAAAGAGGGAAGTCAGTTAGAAGTGGTTACAGGCAAACTGTAATTGATGTGTTTTGAGTACATAAAAAACGTTTACCTCATAAAAGTGTAAATTCCGTTCTTCGTAGAATGTGCTAGGCACTTACAACATGCTCTGACACTACTACAAGTCGGGCATCAATATTTAGGTGAGAGAGAGAGAGAGAGAGAGAGAGAGAGAGAGAGAGAGAGAGAGAGAGAGAGAGAGAGAGAGAGAGAGAGAGAGAGAGAGAGTGGGTGTGTGTGTGTGTGTGTGTGTGTGTGTGTGTGTGTGTGTGTGTGTGTGTGTGTGTGTGTGTGTGTGTGTGTGTGTGTGTGTGTGTGTGTGTGTGTGTGTGTGTGTGTGTGTGTGTGTGTGTGTGTGTGTGTGTGTGTGTGTGTGTGTGTGTGTGTGTGTGTGTGTGTGTGTGTGTGTGTGTGTGTGTGTGTGTGTGTGTGTGTGTGTGTGTGTGTGTGTGTGTGTGTGTGTGTGTGTGTGTGTGTGTGTGTGTGTGTGTGTAACAGAGTAGTAAGAAAAAATGTAACCAACGTAATGTTTTTAGTTACTGTTAGCAATTACGAAAAGCGTGTATTCATTTAAGTGCGTATATATTTTACTAACATTCCTGAAACGTGAACTGTACCAAATTTAGTACTTTCCATATCACCAAATTTATGACGTTGAAATTAGAGTTCGATGCATCTAGGTGTAGTACCACATGTCTTGCTATTACACACAGAGTGATAAATTGTTTACTTACATGAACTACAAAAATTACGTCGAACTATTGAATGTATCAACATAGGCAATATAAATTGAAGCCTATTGACGTCAGGGACGACTGATATTATATCAAATCGGGAATATTAAAAAATAAATTTATTATCGTTCTTCACATAATTTGAAGGACCTAATTCTACCAGAGAATTCAACCTGCGGTTTGTTTCTTCACTTAGGCTAAATAAAAATTAGTTTATAATGCAGCGTAATAATAATATCAGTTTAATGGCAAACAGGAGCATAACACCGCGAATTACTTTTAACTTCGTAATCATCTCATTATTATGGGCAAACAAACGTCCATACCAAAAACTTCTTAAACAAAATATTAAATATAATTTTTTATATATATTTTTTTTACTGTGAGTTTTCATATGGTCAATAAAATAAATAACTCTCGCTTATTAAGATTTTCAACTCATACCTATAATATTCCTTAATACTTGCAAAGTATCTCATATTTAGAATTTTTTTTTATACTATTTTTAGAATTTTTTCTTTGAATCTTATATTGTTACGACGGGCTCACTGATCGTCGTATGGTACAGTGGAAAATAAAATCCAAGACACCAATCAAACCACTAATCACCAGCCATTAATCAATAACACAGTCTATAATCATCTTGTACAATACTTCAAATTAAATTTATCCACACGCAATAATAATGTCAACTAATAGAGTCCCGCACAATTATAAAACAATAACACTTGGCCACAATACTTCTAACCTCCCTTGAATAAATCGCCACTTAAACTGAAACTAAGCGGTAGCTGTCGTTGTTCAAACCGATAGTACAAGTGTTCCAGAATAATCCATAATACGCGTCAACACTACTCGAAAACACTAGAGCGTAATTGATTGCGGCGTTCAACACAGTGCGTGACCGGTGAAGTATGGAACTGCCTCGATGGTTGACGCATGTCAAGTGTCACGTAATTGTCTTTCTTCTGAAAGTATTAATACGTAAGCACACAAACATTACAGCCGGGGTCTGCTGGGAAACATGTAGAAGGTTTTGTAATGGCGTAACATTATATTACATATAATGTTTCCTTCTGGTACAGCGGTAAACAAGAGAGAAACGAAAAATTGCACGTTTTCATAGCGGAGCTGTAAGGTGATGTCTTTAGAATAGTCAGCCTTCTCCCGTTAAGTTAATTGTCTCAACTAACAGCAACAGACGTCATAGATTTGGTATTTGTTTAACATTACTAAAGCTTCTCTACTCACGTGTTGTTTCCACTTATCTTCCAGTACATGCAGCTGAATGACACTCAAGCGTAACGATAAATAGTGTTTGGGCCTATGTGATCGAAACAACGCGATGATTAAAAACAACCTCTTGAAGATAAACTATATTAGAAATTTGTATATTAATGAAGGCCTAATAATATTTCAATTATCAATGAAAATTTTTGCCAGAACAGTTAATTTTTAATTTTAATTCTTCTTCTCTTTTTTCTCCAACACTAAATCGCTGTGTGGATCTCACAATAGCATTACGTTCTACCCTGTTAAATATCTAACATCTCCGTACACTATAATTTAACGCTTATTGGTAAGTGGTAAGACATTTCGTTAAAGTTTTCGGTTTCCTCTAGTTTCCAATATTCGGCTACAAATAATAATTATTATTATCGTTACCTCGAACTCTGTTAAGCAACACAATGGCATTATAATTAAGTCACTCTACTGATAAATAAGTTAATTCTAATTAAGCTTTCTCTATATAGGTACCGAAGCCTAAAAGTTTCCCGGCTTTCGTACGTCACAATTGTTTCATTAATAACAATCTTCACTTTGTGCTAACAGTTTCAGCAGCTCAGAGGTATTTCGCTGCCTTTTAAGCTGCTTACAATCAATTTAGAAAATTTTCTTTGTGAGTTTCTACAACCTTCTATAGAGGTTCAGCGCTCTCTGCGCATAGTTCATTGTTCTTCCTCACTGCAAATTTTATTTCTACGTACACCATTCAATTTTCAATAAGATTATTGTTACTATAATTTCTTACTGATGATTGTAGATTGTCGTAAGAATTTGTGTTTCATTTGATGCACTTCTAAATAGGTGACTGGAATTCCAGGTTACAAAGACAAGACATCTGTTGCTTCCTCTTCATGGCAAATCCTGAATACAGAATACCACATGGTATTCCATGGATACAGAAGCAATTGTGCTTCTCATCTCGTGGTTTAAGTTTTCTAGTTTGCTTTTCCCAGCTTATTTACCTCTTTTGACTAAATTCTCGTCTGTGTTAAACCTGTAGAACACTTTGAATAAACCGATCATAACTTGGTTAATATAATTTTTGAAGCCATTAATTAATATGTTTTGTACAGTTACATCCGTCAATACTGAAAGGATGGATATAGACAATAGTAATAGTTTTTAGCCAGTAATTCTTGGACGTTCGTTAAACGCTAAAATAACCATTACATTTTTGTGCAGATAGTCAAGAGTGCGAACACAGAACATATAACAGTGCCGAAAGAAAGCAAAATTGATCAAATTTATGGTACTATTAAGACATGTTTCAGCGTATTGTAAATACATAATCCTCCATTTTACCTTCACGTTCACCTTTAACGTTAGCTGACTGTATTAAAAAAAAGAAATAAATTAATTAATGTTTAATTTTATTCTCTTTTAACGTTTGCACTATCGATTTAGCAAATAACATTTTTCTCGTTTTCAATTCTGATTTCTAACACACATGTTCCATAGACTGGTGAACAGTCATATTTTTGTGTTAAGTTATTCTGTTAATATCTAACAGTTAAACCAGTTTCTGCAACCATCCCTGCCGCTACTTGAATATTCTTCTCTTTCCTTCCCCCAATCATTTCTTTCATCAGACTTTTCTGCTAGCACTAACGGCTCTGCCTAATTAGGAGTCCAAGCCAACGAGATAAGCAATTTGTTGAAACCTTCTACGGCGATAGCCACAGCAAATAGACCGTTCTGTTTACTCTGTTGCTCCTGTCATAGGAAATTCGCCTGCGACTACTAGGTTACCTGCTCCCTGTCACCTGACGTTGACTACACTTGATATAATCAGAATATTAAAGCCAATACACTATAAATACAAGACCTCAGAATACTTTGATTACCTAATACCATCAAGATAAATATCATTAAGCAAAAATATCCTGAAGAATACCTTCCAGAAACACCTTGAAAAACATACTGTTTGAAAACACTGGCATTGTGCATTTTGTCAAAAACAGTAAATAAGTAGCCTACAGAAAAAACAAATACCCACCTGCGTCCTGCGAGGATACGGCTCATAGCAAAGCTTAAATTTTTTTCTCCTATCTAGTAAAGTTTGGAATAATTTTTATTGAATTTGTAATAGTCTCGTGCGTAAACATCCTTCTGTAGAAATTAAAAAATAACTTATATCTCTCAGCAGAAAGTTCTCGAAAATGGCTTTAATATTTAATTCATTATTTTCCGCAGTTGCAAATATTTGTTAATTACGCGAGCGAACTGGCGTTTGAGTGATACACACGCAGCGTTCAGCAGGCTTAGTTAGATTAATCGATTTTAGATTAAACTCAAAAAGGTTGGGGTAAACGTGCAAACAGGGAGTGATGAATTTGGCATTTATATAATACTTATATATACAACAGTAATTGCTCCTACTAGGCACTTGTTCTCTCATAAATTACTCTCGTGTTTATGGTTAAAAAATGCTTAGAAACAAAAATAATAACCCAGTCATTACCTGAAACTTCCAGCCTAACGGACGTTGTCGATTGTTAAAAGCGCTGTGTCTGCTACGTCTCGAAGTTTCAACGACTTACACAGCAGTCACTTTCAGAGTTCAGACCGATGGAACGAATTGCCCCAAGAATTGTTTAAAAAAATAATATGTTAGCAACGCAGGAAACGAAATTGAACAATTATTTATTTTGTGATGACTCATCGAATAACAATGTGACGAGTTAGTACGTAACATTCCCTAATCTTGTACAGGGATCAAAAGAATTCTTGCAGTGTAAACATTTTTTAATGCATCATTGGATACTTTAACTATGTAGTCTGTGGATACTTAACACATCATTGAATCTGTGTAAATGTAGAAGGCGTTTAGTTCAAAGTAGCGACTTACTAGTAGAGACGTTTAGTTCAGTTATTGTCTGCGCGTTTAAGTAGCGATTTACATAGTGCGCCGAAGTGTTATGTGTTTTATAATCAATTGTAATACAATTGTGTTTTATATTTTAGTTGAGATTTTATCGAATGTGAACAATTTTTATTTGATTTGTTGTAAGAGACTATCTTGTTGATTACAAACTGTTTAATTGTGATAATTATGGCTGGTGATTAGTGACTTAATTGGTGTCTTGTATTATTTTGTTTTCCACTGTACCATACGACGATCACTAGACCGTCGTAACAATACTTAGTTATCTGATCTTCTCCTTCAAAATGTCTGTGCGCCGGTGTATGAATACAACCGTACAATATACAACAAATACATAAACTAATAAACATATAATATTTATATTATTCCAAACATTAGGACACATTTGTACACTTACGAAACTTTTAAGAACACTTCAATTCCTACTGACACAGTGCTGTGTGTCTCTTACTTCCGAGCACTCAGTTTTTAGCCCAACTAAACGCAAAGTTTCGCTATAAGCATGCATGTCTCTTAAGATTTTCATTTGCATCGTCTCTTCAAGTACTTAAAGGCTGTACTTTCACAACGCTCTTCATTTTCAAACTTTTTTAGTCTGTAGTTGACAATCTGTCTGAACTCAAAAAATCAGGACTCGGATAATCAAGACGTTTTATCTTCTTCTCTTTAGATTAGAAGAATCCCTACTTTGCTCAGTGTCGACGGTCTCACGGATCGTAGTGTTGTTTAGTGGAAACAAAATACAGACATTAATGAAGTCACTAATTACCAGTTTTAATTAGTCACATATAACAATTTGAAATCAGCAATATAGTCGCATACAATAAATCCAATTAAATTTGTCCACGTGCAATAATAATGTCAACTAATAGAGTTTCGTACAAATTATAACACAATAATCACTTGATCGGCACTCTACAACATCGCCAGGTGTAACTGATTTTTAAGCCGGCCGCTGTTGTTTACATAGGTCCCGCAAACGTTCCAGAATAATTTTCTAAACTGCTGGTGGCACGGCAACATAATTTGCTTAGTTAAGAGCTCTCGAACAGTCTCAAACCTTCTTGAGTGGACGGCCTTGACATAGACGCCGCACGCTGGGCTAGTCGATAAACGTCTAGAACGTAACTACGTAACTGCACCGCCGACTTTTCTTATCCTGTTGAAGTTTCTCCTTCTATTCCTTCGCTACTTTTACAATGCCAGTCAAGTTATTTATACGCATACATGTATTTAACGACTTCCTCTCAATATATCTTAGAATTGTGATAAATATTAAAAAAATAATGAATCGACTTATTTCACTTTGTGTATTTAGGGTTTGTCTGTACAGTATAAATTAATTAAGTATGGCGTGTAATTTATGAATTACTCTTTACAACTTCTTGACAGTAACCTACAGAAATCTACGTGTTTACCCTCTCGACTTCATAATTTACCTACAATGTTGCGTTTCATGTGTGTTTTGAGTTTACTAGTTGCACAGACTTTGCAATACTATATATAGGTTCATAACGTTATCCTACGTCTTCCGATCCCTAATCTCCATTGGTCTCGATCTAACCAAGATTCTTCTTCCAATTCTCGGTCTCTCATTGCCCGGTTGATGGCTTCTCTCCAACTCAACCTAGGTCTTCCTCTTCGCCTACGACCGTATATTGTCCATCTCAAAAATGGATGGACACTATACTTTGCAATACTACTTTACTATAAACAGTGAAAAACGAGTGTACTTTGTACTTCTTCAGCGTAAGGAATAGATTTCCATCCTGTGCCGGCTTTATGTTATTTCATGCAAGTTTTCTTTGCCCGACCTACATCTCTTAAAAATTTGAGATATTTTTGTACTTGATTGTCTTCTATTCCTTCTGCATGTTTTTCTCTGTTATATATTATAACAAACTGTTGTATCTAATGACGTTATACTTGATTCTTCTCTTATATAGTCTTTTCATTCTCTCAATTCTTGCAGCATGGATTGTATTTTTTTGTATTCTCTCAATACAATTCATCATAGGAACTTCAATGTATTAGTTCGCAGCTTCCAAATATTACGGGACAGAGGTGCCAACTCATTTAAAAAAACAGATCATTGTAACTTAAAAAGTCCTGTTCTGTTATTAAAATATCAAACCATCTTGTTTTTCTGATGACCCCGTGATTAATACATATGAAGTAGACACGACTGACTCAGTTAACTCGAAACTACCACAAATAAAATTGGAATTACAATTCAAAAACGAAATATATTTAATGCGATTAGTTGTACCAAATAACAACATTTTGGCGAATAGACTAAAACCTGTCAAGTAGACGCAGGTTGTATAAGCGATTATTCTAGAGCTTTTGGAACCTACTTGAGGGTCTCGTGTTACCGCTGGAATTATCTGTGGTACCACAGTGTTTTCTAATGAGTCGTTTAGTCACTACCACACTCGGTAACTAACTCCATGCACAGTGACAATACACGTAAAGTACCACACACATACGCATACACACGAACAGACGCACATCAGAACTATACAATGCTATACTGCATACCAAATATGGTGTACTATATAGCAAATATATCAATTGCTGGACTTCCTTGTGAAAATCTGTACCTTAAATGGGTGTATGTGTTTGCTTCCAGAGCACAATCGCGCGCAAAAATGCTCTTCTAGCTGAATATCCAGACGTTAAATATTAATAACGATTGTTGATCTTATGCAATTGTTACCAACTAAACCACATGTCAGGTTTATATTTTTGCCTATAGGTCTACAAACTTTGATAAATACTATTTTTCACACTCCATCTCAATTCCCCCATCCTTTCAGTCTCTCTCACTCTTCACACACACACACACACACACACACACACACACACACACTGGTGCCCACGTACAGTTTATCAGGTAATGATAAAAGTTTCTTTCTCATTTTCATATTTACTTATACAATTGTGTCCGTTTTCTGGCACAATGCAGTCTATAATTAACATAGCTCAGAAATTCAAATTATTTCACATGAAAAGCATAAATTAGCAATAAACTATGCTGAGCAGCAAACATTCTGCGTCCAGTAAATAAAATGTATCTACCGCACGCACTGTGCAAATTTATGTACATACATAAATACGTTTACATTTCGAGTAGGTAGAGGTCTGGTGTTGGAAGCGTTATTGAAAACTGGCGTAATCCTCACTGTTGACCTTAAGAACGGTAATTTAACCTTCCTTAACGAAATTTTAATGTCTTAATGCAATTTTAATTTGAATATTTTTTGCATTTACCTAGTTTAAGTTAATAAACGGTGCCATAATTTGTTCGAGCAGTTATTTACAACTGTAATGTTATACTACATTGTAAATTGAATACTGACAATCCAATAATACTCAAAGGTATTTTATCCTATATTATCCTGTATATATCTCGTATAAGACTCATATACTTGGCGATCATGGACCAGGCATAGTTTGGCAACTATTGTCAGTAATATATCAGTGCTTTCTCTACAGACCATTAGGAGCTAGCCATGTATTTTAAATTTACCTGTATGCGTCGATATGTCACTTCTGTAAGCCAAACAAATGCCATTAGAGTTTAAACCAAAAGTGGTTAAGTTATATCACGTTATGTTGGTTGTGACATGGAATGTTTCCCCGGAATACCATCATCACCACTCTCACGGGTCGAGGCTAGATATATTTTCGGATCACAACCAGATGAGGTCTTACACTCCACTTTTTATATAATATGGTCTTTCGCATTTCGTATCGATCCGCTGGATGCTCTTTGACAATTCTAGGACGTAGATTAATCTACTTTCATCTTGTCACTATTATTCCTGTATTTCTTTCTTGAAGTCTTATTAACGTATATTTGACTGAAATCAGCACTTGTCTAAAAGTCACTAACAGTGTTATTTTCTCATTTCTCTAAAAACGTTATGTGTAGTCAAATGTCTCATCGCACATTGTTATGTAGTTACAAACGTTAGGTGTAGTCAAATGTCTCATCGCACATTGTTATGTAGTTACAAACGTTGGGTGTAGTCAAATGTCTCATCGCACATTGTTATGTAGTTACAAACGTTAGGTGTCGTCAAATGTCTCATCGCACATTGTTATGAAGTTACAAACGTTGGGTGTAGTCAAATGTCTCATTGCACATTGTTATGTAGTTACAAACGTTAGGTGTAGTCAAATGTCTCATCGCACATTGTTATGTAGTTACAAACGTTAGGTGTAGTTAAATGTCTCATCGCAAATTGTTATGTAGTTACATTTTCGTCATAATTATTGCAATCCACAATACTGCGCGACACACTATTACTTAAAGGGACAGAATATAAAAACTCTAACGGTGGCAAAAAATAAACGTAGCACAGTTGAATTAAGGTTAGGTAGATAAACGTTTTTTTGGAGCACTAATTTCACACAACACTACGTGAACCGACACGCAATCCGCTAGTTATGTAGGGCAACGCACAATGAATATTTGATGCCACTCATTAACTGTGCCCGCTAGACAATTTGATACCTTACGTGCGTCATAATAATCACAGAACAGAGAATTGCTGCAACCATTGGGTACTGACTTCAGATAAAAATTAGTAAACGTCGGGAGGCAAAAAAGTGACGTAATAAGAAGAAACGTAAGAAAAACAAAGAAGAGATAATGTCTAATATGTGAAATTAGATTACATGAGAAGACGCTTACAGTCTGTTAGTCGTGACAATGTAACAAGAAACTGTAGCGTTAAATACAAACATCACATACAAACAAGACTGCAATTTGTCACCGGACAAAAGGCTTGCCGCATGACAAATGACGCCAATCGTACGCTCTAGTGTTTTTGGTGGCCCTAAAAAGGACCTGGTGGTGAGAAGGCTGATGTTGGTTGTGCCGCGCTAAGATGTTCGGCGGCTGCGCCCGCTGTTCGTAGCGTACTACAGTCCTCTTCTTTCCGCACCGGTTGTAGAGTCGGCTGCCGGCCCAGCGAAATCCATCGCTGGCACGGAACGGGAGTGCGAAGACGCAAGAACGGCGGCGGTTCTATTCTTCGGCTGTTCCTTCCGGCTGACTCCGCCTCGATGTCGTCCGTGAGAGGAGAGGAGATGAACTGCGTCCGATGGTGTGGCGATGAAGAGTACTCAAAATTTTCTGCCGGCCCGGGTTTTATTAACCAACCGGGATCGCTGATTCGCTAGCTCCGAACACGAAGTTGGTCACGTCTCGGCGGCTGCTGATGCCGGATTGGTTCGCCTCGTCCACCGCTGGTACCAGAGAGCAGATGTTCGCATACAGCTGCCATCACAAATTATATCGTTTACACCGCACAGCCCACCACACATACACACACACACACACACACACACACCAAGAGACAGGTAAAACCCTCTTAACAATAGAGTGTTAATAAACAGTTATCGGCTAGTGATTTTCACTGCCGGAAAGTTCTGGAACCTCACACAGATTGGCAAACAAAACAAAACTATAATCGAGTCATTTTCTCTGTTGATTCCCAAAGGGTTCAAAATCCTTCCAACTCCTAGCACACCAAGACGACGCTACATCCCTCCACAATCTCTCTCTCTCTCTGTCTCTGTCTCTGTCTGTCTGTCTGTCTGTCTGTCTCTCTCTCTCTCTCTCTCTCTCTCTCTCTCTCTCTCTCTCTCTCTCTCTCTCTCTCTCTCTCTTTCTCTCAGACAGTGTCAGAGCCAGACTCAGAGACAGTCATAGGTCAACATCACAGATTAGTTGGTTTGTTTTCTATGTATTACAACTAACAAAATCAGCATTGTTCGAAAAATTCGTAATAAAAATTTACAGTGAACACTTACGTAAAATGTCTTCTCCCAAAAGCGAGAAAGATTTGTGAACAGACCCACAAAGTATTGGCTAATAAGTGACACGCCAGCAAGCAAAAGATTAGACAACCACAGGTAAACGAGTGTTACATAGCAAATAAAAAAATGGATTTAGAATTCCCTAAAATGACTTATATGACGTAAACTCGCTGTATTATAGGAGTCTTTAATTTCAAATTCATGATCTCTAGCTATGGTGTTCTTCTAATTCTCTTTCCTTTACTTGTGTCTTAATTCTTTCCCACCAGCTGGTCCTGAAATTTGTTACGTTCTGCTATCTTCTTGGTAACCAGTGCAAGAATTGTTTTGGTAATCATTATTCTCATAAAGTCTGCACATGTCTGTGACCAAGAAGCGCCTTATTTCTTATGTCTCGGACAGCTTTTAAGGTGAAGTCCTCATTATCACTTGGACTCGTTCGTGACTCCCACTGTCCACTTCAGTACCACTCAAAAGTTACTCTGTTGTTTCTCTTATTGCCCACGTCTTAAATATCTAAGTAATGATAGTTCTTGGTATATATTTATATTTGCATAATGGAACTAGTAATTAACAAACAGGATCATTATTTCAGCTTCCTACGTCTAAACGTATAAATCTGTAATAAAATGTGATTGCTTATGTAGCTGGAGTCTGTAACAATCATTTAATAATATACGTCGGTACACATTGTGCAAATGTTATTACTTTATAAATGGACGTACATAAACAAATTTATATTCCAAAAAAGAGAGAATTTTTATGGAGAATTAAAAATATTGCTATCATTCAAGTCTGTCTTCCTTTCTATTTGACCACATAACATAAGAAACGGACTGGTAGACTTGATTTGGTCTAAAAAACTGAAAAGTATAAAAGCAAATAATTTACTTTCATACAACTTTGTGTTTTTTAAAGCTGTTTCAGCCTGAAAACATCTAAATTTGTTATCAGGCCTAATACAATTTTCATGGACACTAAAGGATAAAGTAAGTGCCTTGTTAATAAATAAAAATTCAAATCGTGACAGATATCAACGATAACAAAAACAGAGAGAAACGATGAATAGACGAAATTGAAAAGTTCGCATCAAACGGAGAACGGACAAAAACTGGGAAGGTTATTTTACGTCAAATTTTATGTTTTTACTGCCGTGGTTTGATCTCCAGAATACCCAAATCAAGTGACGATTAGCTTACACCCGTTACACAAGAATCGTGCTGTTATTCCTTAAACTCGTTTGTAACGTTTCGTACATTTTAAAACGCAATGCAGCAAATAACCGAAACAAAACAACAGTAACGTCTACCACTTGTAATCACGCGTTTATATGCATTTTATAAATTAAAATGATACCAAACTCAATAGGCTTGCCCACGTTTTACACATTGTAGAGTAAAACGTCTGCCCTTTTGTAGTTTTTGTTGTATAAAGTTCCAATCCCTTGTTCTTTATTTAAGACAAGTGATTTCACAACCAGCTCTTTACCCATTTTCTCCAGACCGAGTCTACGTAAAATAATTGTAAATGCATTTTTATATTAAGTAGTCGCTGGGATAGAAAAATGTAATAAAACAGTATAGTATATAATACGTAATAGAATAAGTGATTAAAATAAAATTGTAAATGGTAGACGTAAGGATCGAATAGACTTCAGCATTTCTCAAAAAATGTGAGCGAAATAAAAACAATAAGTGAATAAATAGACTTACAAGAGACACAAGGCGCGGATGAACACACACACACACACACACACACACACACACACACACAAAATTACATAGATAAAAGCTAACTTATAGTAGCATTATCTTATTCTCGAACCAACGTCTCGTAGAAAAAAAAAAAGAAAATAATTATTAATAAAATTTATTGTTCTGGTAGTAAACATTTTCTAAAATTTAATTAAATAATTTTAAGCAATAAAATTCTTACTTTTTACATAAAATGTTTTATTATTATATATCTTCTTTAATACAAACATTGTATTCAAACTTAAAAGTTAGTACATAAATCAAACCATAAATGTTGAAATGTTATAGTAACGTGAATGTGAAACCACGTCAAAATGATAACTGTCAGCGCCGATACAACGTTAGTTGTAATCTTTGTACAAAAGTAAATAGTTCCCTATAAAGGAGATTTGCATCACAGAGTACAGTTAATGCGATGCAGGAAATTAATAAAGCCCCTTGTAACGTCAAGTATAGTGTGTTGTTGATTGCGTGATGGAATTTGACGATGCATCAAATAATACGACGCAATAACAAATATAATTTATTTATTAACTTACAAATTCTTCTTTTGCTCCTTCGTAACTATGCTCTACAGGAGGTATTAATTCCCGTACGGCTATTTTCAGTACAGCTGACCTGGTAACACACTTTACATAATTCCTATATATAACTTAGTTTAATGTATTTTAATTAAGGTATACACATTAGAGAAAAATTAATTTTGTGCTTAAATATTAATAGCAACCTCTTGTTGACCCTATCGCTTTAGGAAAATTATCACTTGATACATAATAAGCAGTTATGAATAATGTGATTGATATAAACACAAATAAGAACATGATAACTTACAAACATTTTTGTGAAAGCCTAAGCATTAATCCTCTACAATGGAGAGAGAGGACAAATCAAAGAATAAATCACATTTTGTTGTTTTAATTTAAAATTTAAATTTACCTTGTTTACTTAGTTTAAATTATTTACTAATTTTTATCGCATTTTTAAATTTACAATAAAATAAAGTATATTTTTATATTATAATGAAATAGTCATGTGCGACTATTATATTATAAGTAGTAGTCATGTGTAGACCATTATTTTGTATGGTGAGTATATTATCACAGTAACAAAGTGAATTTCAGCTGAAGCGCTAATACCAAACAGACGATGCCCTAATATCATCCTTATTTTCAGGCTCTATCCTGCAAAGAGGAACCGCATCGTCTGTTGTCTGTCGTCTGTTTGTCGTCATGTCACATCAATATTAACAAGAACAATTTTGATTTGACTTTATATTTTTTTTTTTAGCCAGTGACTTATTATATATATTTTGACTTCTTTTAAAACATTGTCACATATTATTTCATTTAAACTACTAAATGTTTGTACTTAACACCAATAAATGTATTGAATATCTACATTTTTGTTCATTTATTCTTTGCCAGAATGCTCAAATAATGCTAGTAAATAGTACGATAATTAAAAATAAGCCAGACAGACATGGCAGCAATATATGTAAATAACGTAATATTACAGCACATCTTGCATGTAAATTTTAAATTTGATCACTTAAGAGTTGTAGAGATTTATTTGACCGCGCTGCACCGCAAGAAACTGGCCTTCATCAGACTACGACCACACACACACACACCAGGGTGCTAAGATGGCCCGCGCAACTCCTGTCAGTCATAACAGACAAAGCGTGACACTCAATAAGGCTTTATGTGAAAGTGCAAATGTGATTTGACGCAATCTCTCTGTAACCTTTTAGTGGAATTCTTTGCAGCTGTGTTCTACATAAATTAATTAATGTACCCAGGTGTGAAATAGAAAATAGAATATCTTTACAGTAACACAGACAGTTAAAGAAGACAATAAAAAGTACCGAAAAGTAAATAAACTACCAACAGTAACTGAGTCTCCCTGCTATTGTATTGCAGACGGCTGAGTTGTTACAGACGTTGGATTATGCATCGCTTGCTAACAAGTGGTTCGAAGTGGGTAGAATAAAATATTTTAACAAGACCTAGATAGTTTTAAGATGTAGTTGAGTGAGAGTTGTAAACAACATCAAGTATCTTCTGCGTACAGTGTATAGCGATAACACTCATTTTTCACAAACGTCAAGAGTTGAGAACTGGAGATGTGACGACAATTTAGTCCGTATGTCTTATAGTACAGGCAAATTAGATTTATCAGTGGAAATAATTCGGAACAAGCTGAAATTTGGTACACATGTCTGGGTTAGGCCTAGAAACAACCCACCAAAACTCAATTAAAATCAATGGTGGGAACGGCCGCCATCTTGAAAAATCCATTTCCGGTATGTGTTTTTCAGCATATTTTTGTTTCTTGTGCAAAAACCATTCAAGATAAAATAAAATTGTACTGAACCTTTTTGTAGAACATAAAATTGCCTGTGTAAATAAAAAAAATCACCTCTGTGGGCCATAGATTTTACGGCTGGGAACGCCCGCAATCTTTGAGAAATATATTTATAGTTTCGTGTTTTCCAGTAGTTTTTGTGTTTTTTTCTGAAATACCACTCACGATACGATAACATTCTGCTAGACCTTTTTCCTAGACCATACAATTTTCTATAAAACTGTAAATTTTTTTGTATGTGGGCCAAAAACTATTATTATTAAACTAGTAAACCTGTGCGGTTCAATGCGCAGCAATAAATCACCATTGGGTCTGCAAGACTTTAAGTTTTAAAAATGAACTGGACACCTTAAATTACTGTTTCACATAATCAAAGAAGACATATTTTAAGCTATATGGCGAGGAAAAAATTGAATGGTTAACAAAAATAATAAAGAAATTAAACATTCAAATGATTATAATATAGCCTATTAGGGGTTTAAGGTTTGATTACTATTTTTTACAAAGGAAAAAAAGGAGTTTGAAAATATCAAATTTCATATTTTGTTAATATTGAGCGCTTTCTTACTTAATTAATTTCTCTTATTTTGATATTTAGTTGATGTCATAGACACTTTACAAAAAAAGTAAAGAGAAAAAATTAAGCTATTCCAGCACAAATAAATCTCTACAACTCTTAAGTGATCAAATTTAAAATTTACATGCAAGATGTGCTGTAATATTACGTTATTTACATATATTGCTGCCATGTCTGTCTGGCTTATTTTTAATTATCGTACTATTTACTAGCATTATTTGAGCATTCTGGCAAAGAATAAATGAACAAAAATGTAGATATTCAATACATTTATTGGTGTTAAGTACAAACATTTAGTAGTTTAAATGAAATAATATGTGACAATGTTTTAAAAGAAGTCAAAATATATATAATAAGTCACTGGCTAAAAAAAAAAATATAAAGTCAAATCAAAATTGTTCTTGTTAATACTGATGTGCTCGGCCGATCAAAGTGGGAAGTCATTTCAATGGCCTACACCCCTTCATCTTCATTGGTGTAATTCTTTGTTGTTGCATCCTCATGTTGGTTTAAATCTTCATCATAATCTTCTTCAAGGTTTTCTTCTTCCTCTTCTGCCACAGGCTGTGGTGAGTTTTGGCAACCAATCCCCTTATAATGAGAGCATGCTAATATGGACCTTAAACCTGCTTTCACGCAGCCACATCCTGAGTGGCTACCTTTAATACGTCTGCACACAACCAACTTTAAAAGGTTTTGAGATGCGGGATGCTTTAAGGTGGTAACTGGAACTAAGGAATTCCCATGGCTGTTTCTGCCATCCCTACTTTCAGGATCCAAAACATTTTCGTACCACAGCTGCACTTGGTGAAAGACTCTTAATATATGTTGATGGGCAGCTTCAGTTGTCGGTGAAAGACTTGTCAAGTTCATTTCATGTTTTCCTTTTGACACCAACTGACAGAATTTATTGTATCTGTACTTGTTTAAAGAAGTTTCTTTATCCTTTGCACCGTAAATGCGCAGCATACATTTTTCTCCGGCAGTTTGCAAGACTTCAGGGTGCGCTGACGTAACATTAAAAAATGATAACATACCTCTAAGTCCAGGGTCAGATTGGACTAATTGGAAAATTTTTCCCCTTGTTTAAATAATGACGAAGTTGTGTCACAGCCACTTAATCATAACCATCAAACACGACGTATCATGACCATAGTGCTCTACCACATAATTGCTGTATGCTTTGTGTATACACTCGTAAGTCGTTTGAGAAGGCCAGACCACTTTGTGTAGAAGATGGCCCCCGTCAACTACATACTTGCAATTCTGTAGATGAAAATCCGAAATCGGTCTGAAAATAGAGATAAGAGCAGATTTGTGGGTCTTCCTCATACGCTTTCATCAAACAATGACAATGGCACTGGCGATAACTCATATTCAAAATATGAACATATTTCTTTTTTGTCTTTCACAGTTCTAATCATTCTTTGATACAGGACAGTAGATGTCAAAGGTAACACAGTATCGTTTACTCGAGAGTGTGGGTTAACTGCAGGGAGTGGCAAAACTCTCGTTTTACGCTTGAATTTGACATAATGAAAGTTGTTTCCAGCATTTATTTTGACAAGATCTGTGCCAACTTCTTTACTGCGATGACAGTTGATGCTTTCATCCCCAATAATACCTGCTGCTAGGGATATAACGTTATGATTTCTGAGAAAACGTGGTTGGTGATCTTTAAGCCAATTTTCGAAAATGTCCAAATCTTTTACATCACGTTTGACAGAAGAATGCTGAAGAATGTTGATCATTCCCAGTGTACTCATGACTGACGAAGACTTCTAACTGAGAGCATATTTCAGGACACATTGGCATTCCCAGTATCCATTGTGCTAATGTGAATGGCGATACTCTTCTGCCATGGGTCTTCATAGATCTCATTAGAGTCTATTCTATAGTCATATGTGACCATATACCCGCCCAAGCCTTTACTGATCTACGTATTGAGAAGTATCCCTTTTCAACGAATTCTTCATATTTAAAAGGAGTCAATTTGTCTTCAAGCTCAACCATTTCCTGCAAATATAAGTGCGCTCCTTTTGCATAATGTAAATGTCCAGCAGCATGAAACAAAGGGATCATGTTGGCAAAGGGCGCACACATTGAAGATGCAGATTCTAGTCGCATATGCGCTCAGCTTGGATGAATAGCCGAACTAAGGATATCATTTTATAATATTGAGTCCAAAGCTTGGATGTAGCACCATTTCCCTTGAGACGTTCCAGTTCCTTTATTTAATTTAGGAAAACTTGTTAAACTACAATACGTTTTTCAATACACAGATGCAAATTTTCCCAATTTATGTGAAATGTAATGCTCTACGAAAAAGTTCTTGTGCAATTGTATCCTATCTTGAACGGTTTTTTCACAAAAACAAAAATATGCTGAAACGCGTGCCGGAGATATACAGTACTTCTCAAGACGGCGGTCGTTCCCAGCCATAGACTTTAAGCCCCACACAATAGTTTTTTTTTAAATAAGAGGAAATTTTCTGCTCTACAAAAAAGGTCCAATACAATTTGATGCTAGCTTGAATAGTTTTTGCACAAAAAATTTTAAAATTGTAAAAAAAAAACGGAAATAGATTTTTCAAGATGGCGGCCGTTCCCGGTCATTGATTTTAATTGAGTTTTGCTGGCTTATTTCTAGGCCAAACCCAAAGACGTGTACAAAATTTCAGCTTGTTCCGAATTATTTCCAATGATCGCCCATTTTTCGTCTAATTTGCCTGTACTATTAGTGTTAAGTGATTGTTTGTTGATAATTTTCATTTAGTAAATTCTGTGAAAAATTTATTATTGGAAAAAGTTGTAAGCTGTGAATAGTTTGTATCGTATTTATAGATAAAAATAGTTAAGTAAAGAGTTAGTTGAACCAGCATTAACTTAAATTAAATTAAATTGTATTCAACTTAATCACTACGTTGTTGAAATGTTAAATTAAACCGCGCTTGTTTGACTGGCTCTAAAGTCAATTTAATATTTTTCACTAGATGTCATTAGAATCGACCAAATATTCTTGTTACAAAAAATAACTGAACGAGAAATTGCTACACAGATCTTAAGAGTAGAATACTTTGTAATAAAAATGTCACCAAAATCCATAAACAATCAAATGATTAAGAGTACCACATAAGAAGTTCTTTAAGAAAGACAATATGGAGTATGTAATTGAGTCATACAATGCAGAATTATCTCATAAGACCATTATTATCTATAATATTAAAATAATTATACTTACTATATAATTTGTTTATGAAACGCAAGTATGGCTTAGAAAACATAATGCAAATAGAAAGAAATTTTAAATTCAAATATTCCATAATATTTAAATATCACCTTGAACATTGCCGAATAGAATCGATTCATTTTTATCTTCTCTCTATCCTTACGAGTCTCTGCTCTCTCCCTAAGCCTCCGCCACCGAATGGTTGTCTCATCCATGTAAAGCCCTACATACGTATGACTTGACTTGACTAATAGAGACATTATGCTTTAACCACGCCTGGCGATGATGATGATGATAATAATACTTATTATTATTAATATATTTCTGGCATTATATTATAATAATATTAAAATGAGTTTCTGGTGGATCCCAAGGCTCGTCCCAGAAATTATGAAACGAATGGTGAGAAAGCACGGAGAAGTAGGGTATTACCTTACCAAGTTTCTGAGGGGGCACGGATATTTCCGTGCCCATCTCCATAGGATCGGTAAGGCACCGACGGCTTATGTCTGTACTGCCCTGATATAAAAAAGATGCATACCAACAACTTTTCGTCTAAGGTGGGAACAAATTATTTTCACAAAAAAAAATGTATTATTACTAATATTATTTATATTTATTTTTATCATTTATTATTATGAAGAAAATTAATTTATAATAATTTATTATATTTGAAATATATTTTTTAATTATCAAATTCCTTCAAATCCAAAATAATCAAGTTAAAAAATGTTAAAAATAAACGTATGTAAATATTTTTAATTCACATACTATTAATTTACAAAATGAACGTTATTTTGTCCAATTTAATGTTTTCATTTTAAAACCAAAATGTGCGTTTCCCACGGAATACATGCAAGTAACTTTCTCCATCATGTTAAATACATTGTCTCTGTTATGTGATAAAATTAAAAGATAAATTCTTTTGTTGCTATAAATAATACGTAAACGTTTTAAATAAAACTATTCAAATATGCAAAGTTTGCAGTGTAAATACGGTGGTGCACCATTTCATCTGATTTTAATAGAAATCCAGTGATATACTAATCAAACAATAACTCGATCAATTATTAGGAATGTAGCTAATATCGAATTACATAACTTGCACATTTGTTTATGTCTTGAACCAATAATATTGTTTCCATTTCTGCGGGTTTTTAAGGAATTGAATTTTATCAATATTTTGGCGATGACACAGAAAGCTAAAAGCCAAAGAGCACAATAGTACACGAGTACATCTTTTGTTGATTTTGTGTCGTGACAGAGTGAATTGTTGTAGAAATAATTCTCGTAACCCGATGACGGACAACATAAAGGACAAATGTAACAAAACAATAACGTACACATAATATCAAAGTAAGTACTGTAATTGTAGTTTTAGTAAAAATAACTTAATGATCGATGAACTATCCTGTTGGCTGCGTGCCGATTCAGATAGTGCTGTCGGTAACGTGCATTAAGGTACTTTCCCTGTGGCCTACGTACAGTAGACGGGAGCAGTGTCACATTTTACTAAGACGGATTTTAAGTAGGCTTAATAATTTACCAGAAACTGCAATTTAAACACTTCGGTGTTAAGCTCATTTTTGTTAGGAACTACGATGAATTTGTATTATACCAATTTATCAAATTAAGTATCATTCAATAGATTTTCCTACATTACAAAAGACTAGTCGAATCTATGATGATACAACATGATACAGCGTGGAGCATAACTCACTTGACACTAGAAGTTCAGTCGTGACCGTGAGTAAGGATATGATGTAAAGTTTCCAAGCTGTGGTCATTGTGTATACTTAATTTTATAATATTTATGTCAACGTTTCGACTGAATTTTCTATGGCGTCTTCTCATTTTGTATAAGTAGCACACCAAATCCATCGTTACCTAACCTACCGTATTTTTGTGCTATATATACTTTAATTACATTTGTTCTAGAAAGTCAGACAAAACATCTGAATAATTAGTTACATTATCATTATTTAACTTTTTCGTTTTTGTACATTTATTTAAAACACCTATATTTTTAAAATTTATTAGGAAGTTTGCAACACTAAACATTTTCTTTTTCTGCGCACATTCGTTTTTGAGTCGTGTCAAGCAGGAAAAAGAATTATTAAAAATATTGGTTAGTGCCAATTAAACTAAATTTGGATAGTTTACTAAATCATGTAATTAGTACCACGTTTATGTGTCAAGTTTAAACAAATTTTGATGCTACATCATTACTTTTAAGAAAGAAAATATAGAAAATGAGTTTTTGCAAATTTCGTATCCGCCATAAACCAGGTAGCAAAACCCAAGTACACGTGCTTTATTTTCAGATTCGTTTCGTACTCATTCAGTTACTGTTTGAATGACAAGTTATAAATGTAAACATTTTCCAAATTTAGGTTTCGTCATACTGGTAGGTTATCAATTTCAGTAAATTATTTTAAAGTTAACATCCCTGGGCAATAACGAGAGGCTGAACCACCTTCCTTGTACACCAAGCGCCTTACTTATGCAGTCTATCCTGCCTTTCCAAAACTAACTACTTGTGTGCCACATAAGGAAACCATTATTTTTACATTTGAAGTGCTTCGAATAAAACTATTAACATAACACAAACATGCACACATTCACGTCCATGTCATTAACATGCTTTATTAGCATGACACAAATTTGATTACGACTGAAACATGTAGTTTTGTAACCTAAATATGTAAAAGAATACTACGACGTTGACGTCAACAAAAGAGAATTGAATACAAAACTGTGTTTATGTAATAACAGGACAAAACATTTTAATCCAGTGAAAGCGTCTGCATGTTTCTCAATCAATAAGGAAAGCAACTGAACTTGTATGTAGGTTTACCTGACCACTCTCTTGTAAGTGCATCTGTAATGTATTGCAACCTTACAAGTAATATAACATAAATACAATTCTGTTCATGTATCCAACCCAACTATACATATAGTGTTAATCACCGGCCAGGTCGCAGGCGTTTTGAGTTCTCGTTGCGTTAAGTATATGTGGTTGCACAATAAAAGAGGAGTGAGACGTTGATGTCACGAAATAATTAATTAAAACATTGTAAAAGAATCAATCAATGGTTTATTAAATATTGCAAAAAACTAATTGATTATTAAAATTTTAAACTAGAAAATTCAAAATATTCTGTTTTATAAGCTTATACTCTGAAAACATAACATATCTTTGATATTCAGCACTCTTTAATAACATATAGCCATAAATATCTAAACATATATGATGAACAAATTATAAAATTCTTTTATATTGTTTGGATGTCTGAATTTGAATCATTACTAAAAATTTGAATTCATAGCAAATCATTTATAAAAATAATATTAACTTTATCAATTAAAAATTGGAGGTTTGCTATTAATATATTAATAAAAAATCACATTTACGTTAAGAGTAATAATATTTTTTTATAATGATACATACAATTTTTAAATTAAACAGAAAAACTTTTTTTACACCAATCTTACAATTACGTCTTTTACTTAGAATATTTACACAATTCACATTTAAGTCTTTATATTACTTTATCTCACATTCTGTTCTTTATGAGTTCTTTGTTTAACACGAAAATATAATTGTTCATTTCTAACCTGCGTATTGTTGAAGATACCGTTGCGTGTGCACTTGTGTGTGTGTGTGTGTGTGTGTGTGTGTGTGTGTGTGTGTGTGTGTGTGTGTGTGTGTGTGTGTGTGTGTGTGTGTGTGTGTGTGTGTGTGTGTGTGTGTGTGTGTGTGTGTGTGTGTGTGTGTGTGTGTGTGTGTGTGTGTGTGTGTGTGTGTGTGTGTGTGTGTGTGTGTGTGTGTGTGTGTGTGTGTGTGTGTGTGTGTGTGTGTGTGTGTGTGTCAAATATTGATACAGAAATGTAAATATAAGAAGAACAATGGATTCAGTATTTTAAAGACCAACAGTCACATAAAACCCTTACAGTAGCTATATGAGGATGGAAATGAGCGACCCCTCCTTCCAAAGTAGACAGAATTTCCATGCCTAAACTTGACGAAGTGCTGTATAAATGCATGAGTTAAAAAAGTTCTTGTTAACATAAAATTAATCAATTCCATGCCCTATAAAGGAAATAGAAGGTATAAAAATATTAAATAATATTGGCTGCATAAAACTGGAAAATCAAGTTGGAAAACTGCCAATGTTATACCTTAAATTTGAAAAGAGCGACATGTAGAAGTGCACAAACTGTAGAGAAAAAGCCTTCTTAACAAATAATGTAGAATCTACTTTAAAATCTTAATCTTGCAAAGACAGAACTAAAACTATGACTTTTGCTAGAAAAAGTTCTGCAATGTGCAAAATCATATTAGAAAATACCAATATCAAACAGATCTCTAGTTTCAACTTCCTCTGCTGCCGTATATCTTACGTAGTCGAAATGGATATCGGCCACAAAATTGGAAGGTTTAATTATATGTGAGTAAGGATCACAAGAATTTTTAAAAATTAACAAAGCAAGTCTTTACTTGCTTTGTTAATTTTTAAAAATTCTTGTGACACACACACAGACACACAGATAAAACCATGGCCGTGCCAGCAGGTCTAAATGGGAGTGAAACATGAACCATCTAGGTTAGGGACAGAAACAGAATACAGGCAGCAGAAATCTGTTTCTTTAGAGGGATAGCAGGAATCTCAAAACGAGACCATATAATAAATAAAGTAATTAGGCAAAATCTTTAGGTATACAGCGTTCTCGAGACTACTGGTAAATGCAGAAATAGAAAATGCTGAACGCCGCGCCGTACAGAAAATGGATGGAGACACACTTCCGAAATTCGTTTTAAATTATAAAAAAGAAGAAGAAGAAGAATTACAAAGGTTCAGGAAGAAAGAAAGCTTGATAGGTAACAGTTGATGACTGAAAATTTCTTATGCAAATGGAGTCAAGCAAGCGAGAAGGAGTCAGCAGTTGGAACAGGACTATACTGAAGGGACGCACAGAAATGGACGTAAGAAACACCAGATGTACTCCAACTCTCATAAGTAATTTTACCATCTAACAAACATACAACACACTCGGTCGTAAAGATGAATTTGTACCAGTTTTCTTTTACCGTTATGATTTAATTCTAAAACGATCAGAACTTTATTAAAACAACTGACCATGTTAACGTAAAAGTGTAGGGAGAGAATCTAAGTGGTGGAATCTGAATGTCCCCTGAGTGTGGAAACTAACTAAGACATGAGAGAGAGAGTGTGTAAAAAATATTTACTTTCACTGAAAAAAAAACTTTCTACCTTAATTCCACTTTAGTTCATTTGTCAGTACGCCATATTAAACCGAATTAACTACATTGCTTAAAAAATAATACAAATGACTGTACAAATTATTTATTAACACAGTAACTACAAAAAGTTACATTTCCTTCAAAGAATTTTTTTTTTTTTTTGGAAGCCACACGTTTATACAGAAGTTGTTCCACAGATTGAAACAGAAGGCCTTCTGGACATCGTCAACTGGTCAACTTTAGCTGGTCCATCGCAGGCTTTTAAACGTTCTCCACGTTAGAATGTTTTGAATGGCGAACACGGTGTTGACTTGTGATTACTGGAAACACTAAATATTTACAAAATAGGAAGACACTAAGTCCAACTAATTTCAGGGGGGGCTGTGGTACAACAGGGCTGACCTCATTGCATAAAGAGAAAATGCGTTATGACATCGAGCGTTATCGTAATTTAGTCGAACATGAATGGGTGTTTTTCTGAGTTTCACAAAAACCTCATGATAGTAAATCTAACTGATTCTACTACGCAAATTGATCCTTACCACAATACTTTGAACGGCGGAAAATAATGAGCACTGAGTTGATCTCAGATATGCTTTCTTGGTTTTCTGAACGGGGCGAGTTTTTGTGCACCCCCTTCACTTTGCTGTTTTCCTTCTCGTTAAAACTAACAAAATTTATAATTCACTACCCGTTATGGTATTTTCCATAAAATGTTTGTGCCATCTTTAATGCCCTTAAGGTCAAGACAAACTTTTCGCTCGCCCTTCTGTTCTTGAGAGCCACTTTTTTAACTATTTTTGCGCGAGTTCAATAAATTAATCCGATAAAATTTAATGAACATTATAGTGGAGTAATTTTTTTTATAACCAATCTTCTTACAGTCAAACAACAATCAAACTTGATGATATAGGCTTATTTCGTATTTAACACATTTTCATCAGTCGTGGTGTGCTTGATCATTCAGGAAGAAAATCGTTTTACACAGTTCCACGGTCATAAAAAATGTTTGTGTGTCGTGTAAAATATGAACTTGGGATAGTCATTTAAGCTTTCTACTTTTACCAACTAATGTATCTGTTGCACTGTTTTGAATTTTTAAATACAGTTTGACTGAGTAAATACTCAATAATATTGAGCTCCAGTTTGTATTGTAAAACAAAATAAAGTTGTAACAAAATACCTAAGCGTAAGCTAAATTTCTGCATATGGAAGAGTCAAATCTGGTATGGTTCAGAAGTAGAAAATGTTTATGAATTGCGCAAACGGTATAAATCTCAGAAGGTCCATTGTTGCTTTACAGTGTTGCCAATTCGTGAGAAAAAGTTTAGCCTTGTTAAGTTTTAGTCTAACAGGGATCCGCACAGCAAAGAGAAAATAATTTATTGTGCGTCGTTTGTGAGTTCTCCCTACTCCAGTATAATATACACTTAATTAATGAATCACAACCTGCTGACGCCCGCATGTATATGCTTCTGAACTTACTAACCAACTTTGTGTCCATGAGAAATAATTATATTCAAAACCGAAAGCATCTGCTGCATATTACGTAGACTTCTCGTATTACTATTTGATGGTAACATTTATATTAAGGCACTGGATAATGCTATTGAGTTCAGGTAACAGTATTAGAAAACAATGTGTATTATATTTTATTCGGAATAAATTATTCATCTAAAAAATTCTATAAATTAGACCCACAATCTTTCTATATATGTTATTATTGATAATTAATGATAAAAGCGATTTATTGACAATTTTGGTGTTTTTTTTTTTTTTTTGTTAATTAGCTATAGTTTAGATATCAAACGTAACAACAGACTGATTGAATAAAAGTCGTTCCATTAAACAATCGGTGTAACATTTTTGGCTGAGTATTGCTCAATAGTGAACGATAGTTTGGCACTTACTAATGTCTTGAATTTGAAAGTAGGGCGTTAAGGCGAAAGTTAATCTGCGAGTAATTTACCTCCTCCAACCCAAAGGCAGCGGCAAGGGCGTCGGAGGAATATTAGCTTGAAAGGGTAACAGCCGACTCCATTCACTGCGGTTAGTACACGTAATAAGGGTTACGCGTGGTACCCCTTCGCTATATACATGCCTTTTGACGTATAAAGCGCAATTAGGTTGTCAGAACTGATTTATGATTCAGGGCACAAGGAAAAACTAAATATAGAAATCTAGCTAAACCTGTTTCTCTGTAATTTCTTATTAACGAAAAATCTCTGCCTAACACGATTAATTGTAGGCCTGTCTATAAAAATTTCATTTAATGGAATATACGTTTTTATGAATTTGTACAAACATAACTGGAATTCGGTCCTCTGCAAATGTTTAGTACGCAAGCTAAATAAGTAGGGGTTTTAGTAGAGACCAGTTAGACCTAATCTTGAAGTTGCCGGGAAGGTATAATAAACGTTTTCCCAGACTTCCAGATCGACTAAACCTGTAGAAGTGATTACCTAAAGTACTAATAGTACTAATAGCTTAATGGTAGTTATAGCCACAATACTTTTCTTGCATGCCGCACGAATCGAATTGACACAGCCATACATTCTCAGATAGTCGACACTCAGACACTCTGTGACGCAGCTGAGTACATTGTTATGAAATGGGCATTGTACATAGAGTACTATGATTATCATGTATGTAGTTGAAGGAGAAGGCAGGGTGTGAGGAATCGATGTAAATGATACAATCTATACAATAAACTGCACTGCACCAATAAACAGTGAAACGTGACAGCAAAAAAGTCTGCTTACTTGATTAGCCGTGAATAAACTTCAACACGCCTTACCTACAGTCACTGCATGCTGCAGTAGTGCAGAATAGAGGCGTTATATTCTTCATGTATTTTAATTATTAGTAGTAAACGTGGGATTAGTGATACTGATTTCGATTGGTGACGTCGTTGGTTACTGAAGCAAAATTATACTTTCTACAGGATTAAGTATACCAGATAATTGTATTTTAATTCTAAAACTTAATGTATTACGACTAAAGGTTTTTAAGACACGATGCTAGAGAGGAATCCACAGAATTTTATAAAATATAGAAGTAGCAATGATGAAGTGCTTGTGTAGACAGACAAAAAAAAACGAATGTGAGAGTGTGAGAAAGATTGCTCAGAAGGAAATATCGATGCTTGAGAACTTAACTGCATTTCATCATCATCACTCCAAGGACTAGGCCTTAGACCTGTTCCGGAACTCATCTCCTCCTCGGTCTACCGACATCTCTCTTCCCAGTATAGTGATAACCCAAGGCAGCCACAGATAGACGGATATCAGGCATGCGATTCAAGTGTTCACCCCATCTTCTTCTGTGGTCTTCAATCTACTGGTGTAATAATGTTTAAATCGCGTCTAATATCCTCTTTCTTTCTCCGATCCAAGAGATAACAACCTTGCGTCCCTCTTAGAAATGTCATTTCGGCTTTCTGAATCCTCTGAACGTCCCTTTTACCCAGAGTCCGTGTCGCACTTGCATACAGAAATATGGTAACAGCCACAGTTTCATAAAATTTCATTTGAGTATCCTTCCGTGTTTTATTTTTCAGGTCCCTTAATTGCTTTTATTTTACTAATTTTAAGAAAATATTGGTGAGAATAATGAAAGAAAAAATCAAAATAGCGATTCTGGACTCAAGTCGATAAAGAAATTAATTTAAAAAGATACGGGAGTTTATGACCCCCAGAAGATCATAGAATATAAAGTTGTACGAGTTAAACTTATAAAAACAAGGAAAACGACAATTATTCCCTTTCTTTACAATACGTCTGACTCCAAATAATTTATAAATAATTTCAATATGTATATTTGCTCTATATGTGTCTGTTCGTATTCATTTTTTAACTTTACGTTAAGGAACTTTGTTTCCATTCTTCTCACTATACCGTTTGGAATAACATTAACCGTTCGAATGACCTGTCTTCCAAACGAATCAAATACTTTTTGTCTGCTAGTATATAGTCTTCCTTAAAATGAATATTTAAGTAGGATATTTCGTATTTTAAGTTTCTACTAATTTTGCTTACAACATTGAAACATAATTGTCCACAAACATATGTATCATCATATAATAAGCTTGATTATTATTTTATAATATTACTTTATAAATGCATAATCTTCTCCTATATATTCTACTAACTGCTCACACTGTTGTAAATCAAATTATTATATGAATCAAAATAATATAAATGTATTATTTTTCTTGACTGTCAAATGAACCCAAATTAACACTTTCACACTCGTTTTTTTTTTTTTTTAATCTACTAGGAACATGTTTCAAAAACATGTCTGTAAAATATTCAATATTTTTAATTTATTTTATAATATTTCCTCACCAAACCTAACGGTTTAATTTAAAATTTTCAACAGTTGCATTAATTACATTGAGGCTTGTAACGTGCCCCCCCCCCCCCAAGTATTGTCGGCTTTCTATTTTTATGAGATTGTATTTTAAAGGATTCTATTTAAAGATTTGGTGCTCAGCGCATATACGTTATTACACAAATTACTTGTTGTAAAATAACATTTTTAGTATTTTTCTTTTGTTATCTTGTAACACTGTTGTGATCTCGTTTATTTAAATTAAAGAAATTAAAGGATTTGACAGTTCATTATTCCTTTTTTTTATTGTTCAGTGTTAAGTTCAAGAACATCTTTTTTTATTTTGGGGAAAACATAGATATACAAATATTTGTTTTACTTATAACCAATAATAACCGTAGTTTGTATATATTTTTTTATGCTCTAAGTTTGTGAGATTAGGCTACATACTCATTTTGGTTGTTCATGTTAATAGAAAGTATTTATTTTGTGAGTATAAATAAAACGGCTGAAACGGCCGAAAGTAATTATATTTTGTGACTCTAAGTTTAGTGAATAAGCTGGATGATCACAACTGTACTCAATCTAATAATCTTCATTCTTAGCAGATAAAATCTCTTATTTGTAATATAAAGCGATTAATTTTATCCAAATCAATTTATAAAACATTTAAGACATTTGAATTTGCATGTAAATGTTTAAGAGTAGTTAAATATACGGGAGGTTATACGTGGGTTTATTATCTCTGATATGATTATATGAATGTAATAAAAATATCACAAATAAACTGTATAATATAGTGCGGCCTCCGGAATGCATGTGTACAGACTAAGTGTCCCTCACTTTGTTGGATAGCGCTTAGTTAAACGATCTAGCCCAGAAATGAACTTGAATCTTAAATGAATGGGCATAACAACGTTATGTAATAGAACTGTATATGTTTGTACAGTGAAGCGATTATTAGAGACAAATAGGATTAAAATTCAGACAATTCTGGTTCAGCACGCCAATTCCCTGCGTGTCATGTAATCTGTGCTGTAATTGATTTCACAATGGTTGTCAAGTAACATTTACGAGCCACGTTCCACTAGAGAATAATACTTTACACACAACTGTCATAATACACTCGTAATTTATACGCGTATAATTTATTCATTTGGGGTTGGGAAAGTATTAACGATTATTGCGTGTCCGTTATATTTATTGTGGCGGTACTTTCTGTCTAACTGTGTCGTCGTATATGCAAATCGAAAAATACGGATTTCGGTGCTTTTCGCATCCCGTATTAATTCAATTGTTTAACCTCCTAACAGATCCATGCTAACCTTTGTTCTTTACTTACTGGCGGCCCGATATCGGAAAGCCACGTGCAGTAATCCACCTCCACTGCTTTCAGTAATTGATTCTTGTTACATTTAGATTCCAGATAATGTGACGTGGTTGACGTAGGGCTGTAGTATACTTTATGTTGGACTGTATTATGAGTACTTCACTTTGTACAAAAACAGTCTTCAACATAAGTACAGGGTGTAACATAAAAGGTGACCTCACTATGTACATTCGAAATCTATGCATCGCTTTAAAAAAAAAAAGTTACTATAAACATAGATGCGGAAACGTGTCTTTTCCGTCTCCCCACCACTTTGTGTTTATTAAGGAAAACTATATCTCAAGAAGAAACTGACATTTCTTAATGATATTTGATTTGATACACATGTTTACATAAATATCCTGTAATAAATAAAAATATCACGGTTACTTTGCAATCTCAAATTTTATAATGGCGGTCACTTTAATATTTGATCATTAGTAGCTCTGTAACTTTTAATTCGATCAAATTTGTGATGTATTAAATAATACGTTAAGCATTTTATTGTGACAAAAACGACACCTTGTTTCTTTAAATTAGTTTACAAATTACCGAGTTATGGTGGTAAACAACCTACCCATAAAATCTGACAACTTGATGTTTTTTGTCGTTAGAGAAACTGTATTCATCCGGTATAGAGAATATTTATTTAAAGTTATTGCTACTTTTAATTAAGTTGGTACCACTAGTTTGTAACAAAATAAACGATCACTATTTAATACGTTTTATCAAATTTAACTACAACAATTTACAAACTGTAATTTAAATCCCAAGAATTAAAATTATTTAGGATTAATAGAAAACGATAATGGCATGTTTTGATTTGTAAATGGCAAATTTGTTTTAGTGAGTTCAGTTATAATAATTAAGTAATTTTTTAATAACTAATATAATAAATAAGTAATTTAATTAAGTAAATACTATCGTCAGTTAATTTTTGTAATTTCATTTGTTTGTATTTCTTTACTCGTTGTTTATCGTGTATTTGTCGGAAACGGCTAATTACAGTTTTGCCGAAACGTCATGTACGTTTGTGTCTCACGTATGACTTCCCAAACTGCAATCGGAAGAACAGACGGCGACTTTACGCAGAACGCTTTCCCGACCGACATTTTCCGAGTGAGAAAATGCTTGTTATGCTGCATAATCTGTTAAGAGGAACCGTATCTTTTTTTCTTCGAACCTTTGATCAAAGTAGACCTTTATAAGAAGAACGTTTGATTTAAAGGAAATAATATTGAACAGAATTCGGGAAAATCCTCAAGTTAGTACAAGGAGAATGCTGTGGTTGAAGGTGTGGATCACACAACTGTATTCAGAATTTTACAAATCTAACAACTAAAACTGTACCATCTGCAGAAGGTACAACCCTTGAAGATGCGGACTATAAAGAGAGATGAGTACTTTGTTTACATTTTTACACAATATTATAATTGAACCACACTTATTTGACCTCTGTTATGTTCACTGACGAAGCAGTTTTACACCACATGGAATTCCCAAAGTCTATAATAATCATTACTGGGTAGATGAAAACCCTCACCACACATTCCACTCAAGATTCTAGAAGTTCTTTTCTGTCATTGTCTGGGCAGGTATCATTTGTGACTTCTTGATTGGTCCGTTTTTTGCCGCCAAGACTTAACGGCTAGAATTATCTCGAGTTTCTTCAAAACATTTTAGCAAACTACATTAAGGAGGTCCAACTAGACACAAAAAGCAATCGGTTTTTATGCATACATAATGGTGGTCAACAAACTTTAGTATCATTGTACGTCGCTTTGTTAGATGAACGTTATGGTGAAAGTTGGACAGGCTGTGTAAAACATAGAGTTGACAGTTAGATTAGCTAATCTAAATATATTATTAATAAATCTAAACTATTTAACTATAGTTCAAAATATTGAGGATTTACAGTAAAGAATTGTTACTAGTAAATCCAAAATACACCAGGATCGTTTTGAGCAAATGAGAGGGTCCTTGTATTGTACAATAAAGATCTGTCTTAAAAACAACGGAGAAACTATACATTTAGTATGAATTCCTGTTGTGAAACCTTTCCTTTATTTCAGTGTTGATAATCAGGCTTAGACCCTATCCATGTTGAGAACTTTCTATTTGTTCTAATACAGTAAGCTGTTTTAGGCCATAACTCGGTTATATGCTACTGGATTTAAATAATCAAGGTAAAAATGCGTATTGATAGCTGTAAGTAACCAGCGAAGGGGGACACCGAATGTGCAGGATGGTACATGCAGATCACGCCACACATCAGCTGAGAATACGGAATTTAAAACGTCAGAATCATCTACCAGCTCAATATAAGCTATATAATAATATTCTTTTCAAGTTAATAAGACATTACTGGAAAATTGTGTTGACAAATGAAATGTTATTTAAAATGATTACACCAACTCATGAGAGCTTAGCTCATGCCTCGGCATTAAAATGTTATTTATCCCTACAAGAAGGTTTCACAATTAACATGTTCAGGAAGATTAAAGGTGAGTTGAAGAAATGCTATGATTGCCAGACTGCTAAGCAACCTAATCTTCATACCTACGTGGAAATGTAAATTGTACAGAAGGAGGCGAAAGGGGAGTTAGTTGCAGTAGACTTCTTAGGTCCATTACCACGATCAAGTCGGGGGTTAGACACATACTGGTCTGTATAGACGTGTTTTCTAAGACAGTTCATCTGTATCCTGTTATGCGACCCACAACGAAAGCCGTCCTAAAAATTCTGTTACAAAAATATATTCCGATGTATGATAAAATGAAGAGAATTCTTAGTGACCAAGGAGTGCAGTTTCAAAGCGTCGTATGGAATAGAGTATTAAGGGAAAATGGAATTCAGCCCATACTCACATCCATCAGACATCCATAGGGAAATTTAGCCGAGGAGTGAATAAAGAATTGGGTAAGTTCCTACGTATATACTTCCATAACCAACACAATAGATGGGCAGAATATTTTCCGTTCTTTGAACAAGCCATTAATGATAATTATAGCGATGCAACAAGCTACATACCGTCAGAGCTTGCGCAAGGACGTCAACCCGACAGATTCTGGAAGGAGTACGTTCACAAACCTGCTAATCAGAACTTACCTGTACCTTTAAGCATTAAAATTGATCACGCTAAAAGTAGAATAATTGAAAGAGATAATAAGAGAATTGAAAGATTCAACAGAATTCATAAGTTACAGAATTTTAATATTGGAGAGAGAGTGTTATTAAAAACAAATCCAGTTGGCAAACGCATAGACAATACTGTTAAAAAATTCTTTAGACTGTATGATGGACCTTGTACTTTGCTAAGACAAGTTGGCAAACAAACGTTTATTGTACATGATGACGACACACGACAGAGAGAGACAGGCAAATATCATGCGAGCTCTCTAAGGAAATTTTATGAATGAGTAAGTAGGTCACTCTTACAATTTAAGGAGAACGCACGCTATAGAGTTAAAGTAGATATATTAACGAATCCACGCAGCACTTCAACATGTAAGGGGGAGGATATTTCGTTCAGTCCACCCTACATACTACATAAGGATAAATTAAATAATGATTATACCACTATTATGAGCATAATTAATTAAATTAAATGAATATCGTAGTAATAAAATGTGGTGTAAATTTTGTCAAATGCAAAAGCAAATTTTATTAAATGCAAGTTTATTAAATTTTTTTATTTTTAATCAGGGAAATAATGCAACAGTACGTCTGCGTACGTTACTGTGAATTGTCTCAGTTAGTTTAAAAAACTGTTAGATTAGAATAAATAATTAATATTGTCAATATTTTTACAGAATGCGTATTGAAAGCTGTAAGTAACCAGCGAAGGTGAACACCGAATGTACAGGACGGTATATGCAGATCACGCAACACACGCTGAGAGTGTGTACAGTGTATTTTATATGTGTGTGGGAGCCAGTAGAAACCGGAATAGCGTCACCCCTGAATAAATGTGAATTAAATAAGTAATTTATTTAAATTTTGGTAAGTTCGCGTAAGATATGACAAAACAAATTACGCCACATTATTAATAATAATATAAAAACGCGCATATGTGAAAAATCTAGTGCGAAACAAATAATACATATTAATGCAGTGTAAATAAAAGTGAATATAACCAAGAACAACAAAAGTAAGTATAGAAAAACTGTTAACATACAATTATACATAAAAAATTACCGATCATATAAACATCGAGTAATAAACAAAAGACTTCGCATGTTGCGAATAAAATTAAAATAAGTACGAAAAATAAGCGAATCTGTAAAGGGACGCTCGACAAACTATAACAATATAAATCGTGCACAGAATGGTTGAAACATGATTTTTGCGCCCGACAGTATAAATAAGCGAGGAACACCAGCCTCGACATTCATTCACTGGAACACATCTGCAGCCGAAGGCTATGCCCGACGGTGGAGCATCCAAGGTCAATATCCCAGCAGTACCGTACGAGTCATCTGAATGCTGAGTGGACCAGGAGGACCGGACGACGGACTCCAGGAGGATCAGATGACAACGGAGGATCGACACAGGACAAAGGACTCAGGATCATGACGAGGAATCACTGATTATCACCGCACAGAAATAAGGTGACATCAAACCATTTTTACTCGTCAACCAACGAGTCATAAAAGACATTAAAAAGGGACAATGATAAACTTTAATAGTGTAAATAATAATTGTAAAATCTAATTGGCTAAATTGTAGTAATTTATAATGGTATTTAACATTTTCGAATTATTTTTGAAATTATAACGTAGCATAAATGTTTAAGTAATTCTAAAATTTATTGATATTTCATGAATACGATATTCATATGTAGGCACACAAAGCAAAGTAGTAATTAAATAAAAAAATATAGAATTTAAAAAGAAATACATTCTGAGCAAGTCGAGAGCACATTATATATTATAAAAATGTCTATTTATACATGTCAAATTATATCTTGTGTATTATATTTATGAATATGTGTGTAATGTTATTTGTATAGTGAGAATAATTGTGTGTATGATGAGCACACACAAAAGAAAAATAGTATGCGAATAATAATGACGAAATTTTAAATCGTAATTTTTGAAAATTTTATTTAATAAAATTTTGAATGATTTTTCCAAAGTCGATATGACAGAAGAAGTGTTATCATTATTTTAAAAACACACCGTACACCTTTTCGCATTATAATATTAGTGTACCAAATTTTATTAAGATGTCTCAAACCCTCCTGGAGATATAATTTTTTCCAAGACACTCTTTACGTCACACTGTGTGTATAACTATGGGAAATCGTTATTCAATAATTAATCTTCATTTTCTATTTAAAATAGACTGTTACTGTGATAATATTATAAAGGTTTTAGATTTTAGAGCACAAAATAGATTACCCAACATTCCTTAAACAAATAAGCTAAATTTCACGTAACTTCTAATGCGAATCCTTTCGTCTAATTATGGATAACGCATTATTTAGTGTCCAACTGTCATCCTTTTTCTAAGTTGTTGTCTAGTGTCATGGGTTTAGAAGGAAATATTCTTTTGAAGTAAAGTAGAAACCTTACTTAAAGTAAACACCTAATCAATTAAAGAAATGAAAGTATATAGGCTACGTCTGATCTACAACAGAACTGCGGTATAGATAAGAAAAATATATTTATTATATATAAGACGATAGTTCGTGTGTGCGTGTGCGTGCGCGCGCGTGTGTGCTGTTACGACGGTCACACGGACCGTCGTGTTGTACAGTGTAAACAGAATAAATGACACCGTTTAAGTCACTAATTACAAATTTAATTATAAACAAACAGCTGTTAAAAGACACTCTTATAAAATAATTCAAATTCATTTTGTTTAACATCAACAATAAATGTCACCTTATTACAGGTTTGCTCTAGTTAACACAACAACAGCAACAGTCACTCCGAACCGCACTTGAACATCGCTATGTGTAACTGAACCTGCTCACTGTGAGTTTGCACATCACTAAAAAAATAAAAAGTTCTTTCCTTATACCTTCCTTTAAGGGATATTATAATTTCCTCTTTCAGATTTTACGATAAATAATAGGTTATATAGGAAACTCAGGGAACGCTTTACTTTGTTGACACGTAAACTATTGTATTCCATAGAATTTTTTCTCTGAACCAACATACGATACATGAACTTACCCTTGCGATACAGCGGTAAACAAAAAAAAAGAAACAAAAATTACACTTTCGTAAAAATTTACGTTTATTACGGTTGGAATCTCTGCCCGCATGAAATGCATGGACCGTAAGTAGTAATTGCGACAACTATTGTGAATTTCGGTATAATAACTCAAATCTGGAAATGTTACAGTCTTTGCTCAAATAACTGTAGAGAGCTGCAGTTCCGCTACTAGGAGCTGAGACTTTGGGGTGGGGAGTGATTAATTTGAAGGTAGGACTCCCTATTTTCCTCAGGACAAATGAGATATTCAGTATTCATCCTGTATAATTATTTCTACAGTTATTTATAAACCTTATTTTAACACACTCAACTGGCTTAGAAATTACGGAACTAGTTAAGTGATTATGGAATTCCATAAGAGCTGAAATTTTTAATAGCTCTAGGCGTGATTGATACTCCTGATCCCCCCCCTCCGTAGTTACGCCCACTGGCGGGTAGTGTCTGGAAATGTGAGACACCGCAACACTTGACACTTACTCACAAGGTTAAGTTGTTTGCCTCTCAGATCACCTCCAGAGTAGTTGTTAGAAAAACAATGGGAGTACACATCGGCCGGGTGTATAATTTATTTTAGTCTTTCGTGCTATAAACTTCACACTGCAAATGATTTTACCGGAAGTAATTAATAGCTGGATTTTACAAATTCAAACAACAGTACGATTAACTTTTTAGAGCCAGATTTTGTTTTCCTAGGAGAGGTGACATTTCCTACCAATCAGAAACACGTTTGTTGCAGTTTATGCCCAACTTGTTTCGCTTAGTAGAAATGGCGTTACTTTCCATATAAGTGCATCCAAGACACTTTATAAATTCAACCTGTGGGAATTAACAATTCTTTTTGTTTAAATTTGAACATGTTTATCTGTGTGTTGTTAACGAGACATGTGCAGACATACTTGTGTGGATTGGATTTACCTAGACTGTTTTAAGGTTTTGATTTTACTGCGATCGTACGCCAATATTGAGATTAGCGATGTAGACATCGAGATCCTATTAGAGGCCATTACAACTATATATTATAAATTAAGCCGTATTATTTCTATACGATTTATTTAAAATACACGCGATGAGACTTGAGACACGTTTATTTTAAATATTTACGATAAAACAGGAAAACAATGTTAATAAACAGATTAAAATCACTTTAAATATTTAATCGTTAGAGTGCGTCGATTGTCAGACAGAATAACGTACCAGGACATAATATTCATTTAATAATTTCACATGCGATCTAAAGTTTTATTTTATTTAAATGACATAACCAAAATCATGGTTACAATTTTATATTATAGTTAGTTTTAAATTAATATCAGTGTTATCTGAGGATGGGACTTTGTGCCCGAAACGCGTCATAACTAGACGAAACTTTGTGTCACTCGAGTGGATAAAAGGTAATATATAATTATAATATTCATGTATAAATTCCATTTTAATTTTACAGTGTTTTTCTAGATAACGCAACGTTACCTGTTCTCGGTTGCATGTAGCCTATATTACTGTCATAAACACAACTCTGAAACAATAAATTGCCGTAATAGTAGCAAACATAACACAACAGAGCTCATTAAGTGTCTCGTAAAAAGTAACATTATTTACACCGGTAGCAGGCGTAATCGCCAGGGAGCTTAGCGTCTCCCTTTCCATAATTGTCTTCAGCTAACTGTGGTAAACGAGATAATGGACAGTACTACCGACTGAATTCTTTTGTTGGGTTATTTAAACATAGAACATATTTAAAATTATTACATTGGGCTTTCTTAAAAATGTAGACAGAGATTACGTTATTATTAGTTACTCATGTTAAACACGACATAAATTAAAAAAATGTAATAGTCGTACACAAGAAAAATTTCATATTTTATTTACTGTATTCGTTATCGTCCTTCGTTGCACATTAGCCTCTCATACGGTCCGTTTAAAAATATCCACTGTCCTCTGGCATTTGTCATACGTTGGGGAGAAGGATTTAAGCTAAGACGCTGTGTTCACAAATAATTCTAGATGGATCTGCGAGAACTTGGACTATGATCCAGGAAAGACAAACAAAGGAAATAGCGAAACTGATTTCCGTTGGAAATAAAGACTGAAAGGAAAAATAATGAGTTTACGCAGACAGAGTGCCTTTTACAAAGTATTATCTAAACTTATAAAGTTAGCTAATTAAAGCTGCATAATATTCTTAAAAAAAAGTACAGAAAGTAACGCAAACACGTGTTCATTTCATAGTTGAATATAGTAACACATCAAATAGTATTTTAATGCATGATCAGTTACTTATAAACAAGACAGAATTTTCTCCCACTAAAATACTATTCTTATGATGTATATATTCTAGTAACACTGTGGTTGTAAAACTATTAGTGGTTGCTAAATTATGTTTGCACATCACACATCTGTAGGCTCTATTTTTGTAACAACTGGACAGCAACTGTATTTATGTGTGTGTGTGTGTGTGTGTGTGTGTGTGCGCGCGCGCGCGCGCGCGCTTGTATGCTAGGTTGCCACGCCGTCAGTTTGAGTTTGAGACCTGCCACGAGATAAATATAGCCTGACACTAGATATTACTCCCGCTTTTGAACAGGATGGTGGTACCTTACAAAGTGACACCCCTCCAGTTAGTCGTAGGACCCTGTGTGTTTCAAATACATCGGAAAACTGTGACACCAATTTGTAAAATTCAGCAAATGTAAATACTCGTAACTTAACCATACTGTGTCTTAAAATAAGCAATGTTAAGTCTACACAGTTGTAGTTAAAATTGACATTTTCACTATTTATACATCACATTAAAGTCACAGTGTTGTATACAGCACACCTTATCTGATTTGAATCTGTTACCTTAAATCTTCAAAACTTTCACAACTCAGAACCTCGTTTTCAAAAAAAAAAAAATTGTCCCCTGCCTGTTTGGTATTCGGTCATGAACCACCGAAACCAGAAGACTAAAGAAATGTTATGGTGGCAAACCCGTGATACGAATTTGAGACACATAACTTCACGCAATATGAATCAAACTTTGTTACAAAAACGTTTTCAAAGCGAACTAAGTGTAATTTAATATGGTCGATTGCAATACTAAGTAAAACAATGAACTACTTATTGCCGATTTTTGCGTTAGGTGTCGCCGCCCATTTTATAATATCATCCAGGAATCTAACCATGACCTCTAGCTTTGTGGTCAATCAATCAACTTATCTAACATAAGTTAAAAATGTTTAATGAAAAGTTTCATCACATTCTGTATGTGTCCTCACTAAATGTTTAAAATATTTAAATTCTAAATTGAGATTATAAAATCTGCTACAGATTTTGAAAGAGATTCAAATGTATCTTATATAACTGGATATGAAATATGAAATGCATTATTATTTCGAATTTAATGTTAAATTTCTAATATTAAGGTAGGCTTACATCAATTTTATTACTGCCAATTGTATATCCATCATGGCGTCGTACTGCCAAAGTATGTAAATTAGGTTACTTCAATCTCATTATCTTTCGTTAGTCAAGTTGATATTTACATTTTAGCTCCAACTGCTATTCTATAAGTTATTGTTTAAATAGATACATAAATAGGTTTAACATCCAATTAATAGAATAAAATTAATTAATATTTGGTAATTACCAAATACGACCGACCATCCACTAGTCCCTGGACGAGTGTAAGTTGCTCGTTCATTTACAGACCAAAAATATAAAACAAGTAATTTTTTAAGCTTACATGAACGTCAACTGACGTTAGAACTACACGGAGAACTTAGTTCAAGAGCCCAACATTAGGTTTGTAAACTGATAAAATTATTTCCTTAGCAATAGTATTGCTACCTACAGTAGCAAGGTTGTGGTAACACTTAACCTTACTACTGGACGTTAGCGAGTTATAACTTTGGTTTTAATTATGCCGGCTGTATAATTACATTTAGAGCTGCTAAATCTTAACGTTCCTCATCTAAGGCGTCATCCACAGAAAGAGATCGCGTTAAATGCGTACGTACGTTAATGCGGGTTGCGTTTAAAGACAGCTGTACAACAGCAGGTAAAAGTTAAATTAAGCTTATAAGCAACCCTTAATTAAACTCTACTTAAAGCATATGTATGTACTAGCGCTTGTATTTTGTATTCAGTTTCAACCATTACTAGTTAACATTTGGAATTCGTATCTTAAAACTGACATTTTTACTACTAATACATTACATTAAAGTCATAAAGTTGTATTAGATTAATGAGTGTGATATTACTCTAGTCTTGGTTCGATTTCCCAGAAGGACTTTGACATTAATATCCGTTTGCCAACCCACAGTCAAAATGAGTGTCCTCAAGTGGAAAACTTAGGGAAATAATAGACAGCGGAATGGCTCAAATAGCTAACATGCGTAACTACCCTTGCTATACCTCTCTTATATTATTTTAGCGGTACAAAAAAGATCCTATTTTTATGATACCGTGAGACAATGTCAAATTATTGTCGGTAATAGTAACGGTAGAAAACATAGTTGTCTCATAGACCTGTGTAGAAGGTCAGATAATCTAACAAGATGCGCAGCCACCAATCTTTTCACACACTTTAAGAACATTTCTGAAATCAATGGTATACAGGCATTTCTCAGTAACGTCTAGACAGAGAAAATTTTGTCCTGTTTGTTGTAGGAATACTCTATTCCAATTCACTGTAAATTATAGTACTCAACATGTTAATTGACTGAAAGTATAAAATCATTCCCTTTCTACTTCATAAGATTGTTACAGCTTTCCTCAAACTGATTCTACATTACTCCCGTTTTTCCCATTGCCTTTCGGGAAACAACCATTCCTTTTCTTCTACGAAATTAATTAACGGTTAATAAAGAAACATAAAAAAGCAGAGTAAAGGTTGCGGTTCTATCTCTTCTATTACTGTCACCAACATATTAGCCAGTTGGTTAGCAGTTAGGTTACAGCGTCTCAGCTCTCTCTCTACCACAGTAGAATAACGGTTGACACAACTAAGCTCATAGTAAAGGTTATATCTTCTTAACAGTTTCAGAATCAGAGGTATCTTACTAACTCATAAGTTTCTTACAATCACTTTACCAGATTCTTTGTGAATTGCTATAATGCTCTAAAGAGGTTCAGCATTCTGAGTATAGTTTATTGTTCTTTCACACTGTAAAGGTTTCGTGCTTAAATCGTTTAGGTTTCACTGAAGGATTTTATGAATGGTACACATCTGCTAGAGGTAAAACCAGATACTTCTTCTCCACCTATATTCAGCTATACTAAACTTTTGTTTTATAATAATTTCAATAAGATTATTGTTACAAATAATAGCTATTATTGTTATTATTTATATTACATCGTCATCTTTATTACCATGATTACCATTATCCCTGTAACCGTTTGCTTCATCATCAAGAATATGGCAAATCAATAAGGTAAAGTACTCGCCAATCAAAAGACACTGTAACATCCCATCTACCGGCCCAAACATATTCAAAAACTTTGACTAGCAATCTCGTGTTAAAAGAATTTCCTACAAATAAGTCTCTATTTTATATAACAAGAAACAGCCGTCTCGCTGGTAGCCCTTAATTTGACTAAGATAGATCACTTCAAAAGACTGAATTATATCTCTTAAGTTAATCCACTTCAGATCCATATAAATTATATTCGTAGTAAATGATATAGAGTTCTTTTTTAATCTAATTGATTACTTATGTGAATCGGTTAAGGACTGTACACTTAATCCTAAATTAAACAGGACAGTTAATTCCATTCGTAGCAGAAGCGTAACCTTTCTCTGTTATATTATTCCAAAGCAGGAATTGTTGACCTAATTCGCTGAGCCAACATTCTGTGTTTGCTCAACAGCTTGAATCAAGGGTGCACTGTTAACCCCAGACAATTAATACGGACCCGTACTTCCTTTCGAGCATAATCCATCACATGCGAAATACAAGGTGACCTTTTATATAAAGTTAAGGTACCTTACACATTAATAAACTATAGTTTTGTACTTCTGCCGAAATGAAACTTTCATACTTTCAACATCACTGTATTAAAAAAATATTCTCGTAGTTTTGTTTACTAAGCACCTTCAAGTTAATTGTAAATGTTTGTTTATAGATTAAAGATTGATCTACACATTTCATTGATTTTGAAACACATTTCATTGAGGGTAAGCATTAGTTTTGTACTGTCATAAACGAGACTCTGATTCTTTATCCCAGGTCGGCGAAATACCTTTGAATAAAACTGGACGCTAAGTTCTGATGGACAAACTGCGTTAAAAGGAGTCAAATTATAAATATTAAACGTAAAGATGTAGCGGTTGTAGGTACGATTATACACAAAGCGTACAGAGAATATTTTTGTGGTTGCCTCAAGAAGATCAGGTGTTTCAAACTGGCGTTCTGTTGATGTAACAATAAGATTTAGCAAACCTTAGGCTTGTAGAATGCCCATAACATTTTGGCCATTCTCTTGATATAAATAGAAACAAAAGTCAAAGATAAATTCTTTTAAGCAAAATAGTGTAAACTAAAAGATTCTGTAAGTATTGAGCATTGGGCCTATATTTAAAAACGAAAATTGTTTAACTCAACTATCAATTGTTGAACAGAAGTGACTATTTCATTATGATTGGTTTAGATTTTCTCGTACTATAATAATCAGTAAAACTACAGTTAAATTTGACAGTGCAGTGCGTTTATATTACAAAGTTTACTGCTTTATGTTACACTACAATACATTATTATTCAATAATAATTTACTGCCTTCATCAAGTCGAGAATTCATTTAAATGGAAATAGTAATAAGTTTATTGTAAAGGTTTACAATTGTTAAACTATTTCAATGGGATATCACTGCCGTTCTAAAAAATTAATTTATTTTTATTGATACCGTAAAACTTTGATTATGACGTCATGGTAGCAACAACTGCGCCATTTTCCTGTCGGTCTTTAGCACACTGAGTACATAGAATTAGTTTTATTTTTGTTTGTAGTAAACATGCTTGAACTCAGTGAAATGCTCCTACATATCCGAATAATGTAACATACCCATGCTCTGAACCTTTGTATAGCCTAAAACAATTGAATCCTCATTGCTACTGATAAAAGGTTTCTAAATACAAAACTTAGTTATTGAAACCCAGTTGACAGAATGGTTAATCGTTTGGATCACACCTGGATTCGCCTTAATTTACAGAATTAACATTTTCCAAAATTATAAACTAAATTAGTTATAAGGATACTTTATGGCTACAGAAAAAATGATAGTCATCGCCAGGCTAATCATAGTAAATACTTTTGTAATTCTAGTGAACAGTAATAAATGTCGCGTATTTACACGCGCAAAACACTGATCACTATCATAATCACTAGCTTGAAGATCGAAACAGCTGCTTGATTACTTGAAACCAAACGCCTTACCGTACAGTATTTTGTTTCCCAATATATGTTACAAACCTATATCCATGCATACAAGTACAAAGCTCACAGAAAACACAGAGGTTTGAAATATTACAGCTTATTTGGAATATCACACGGCATTATTCGTACTGCCTGGAGAGATCAATTAAGTGGCAAGATTTTTTTCTGCTCCAATAATTGTTTGGCAATTATTTAATTACGTAAACATTGTGAACTTGCATATATATATCGCACATCTCAAAATCTTTATTCTAAATTATATACCGTGTCATGTGAATTTTTCTGGTTTTTCTTTGGATAATTTGCTCGACTACTTGACCACACGAGTCAGCAAAAGTAGGTATTTTCGCTTTAATTGTTTAAAACGCTTATTGATAATTAAGCATGCATTTCAAGTAACTTTTTTCTATGTATTTTTCTGACTCTTAAAATATTAAGAAATGTTTATTTAAGTTGAAAACGAGTAGACAAAATAAAAAGTTGTAAATCGTAAACTGTTAAATATAAAACGTGAAAACACAACGGCCACCAGTTCTCAATACATTAATTAGTTACCTCAATACAATCCGTCTTGCGTCTTAGCAATTTCCTTAACACATCATGTTTCGGGAACAAGTTCCCATCGTCAGGTGCTAAAAAGCCCTTACCCTGTCATGAGGACGCGTAGATAAAATTCAAACAGTCATAATACAAATTACTGAAAGAATGCACATAGCACATAGCATACACGCACAGTGCGCACTGCTCGACGTAACAACGACAACTTTCGAGCCGTTCAGTGTCAACTTAACTCGTTGATAAGTCAGTTTGATTTGCGTCCTCCTTTTTCTTAGGTAATGCAGCAGCATACAGAATATTTGAACGAAACGATAATTGATTGTTTCTGAGCTGGTCTTTGTGAAGCTTTGTTGCCTTGTATAATTCAAGGATGTATCGACATCTACCGCAGAAGTGCACCGGGTACACCAGGTTTGCGGAGAATGAGAAGCCCGTAAATACGTCTTCTAATATACAAATTACTTATGTTATTAACTCTCATATTTTTACTTTAGGACACTATTCGCAACTCCTTGTCAGTAAAAGTATAGAAAATTATACGTTTATCCTCTCGTGCTTTATAACCTAGCAAGTTTGATACGTATTTTGAGTATATTAGCATCAAATAGGCCTATGCAATATTATAATTCTATAAACAGTAGTAAAATATACTAAGTGTGATTTTTTTAAGCGTAAAGATTAGTCTTCCATCCTGTTACGGTTTTAGGTTATTTCATCTGTTTCATTTGCCCGTCCTAGATCTTTTACAAATTTGAACATTTTGCTTACAAATTGACTGACTCCTGTTCCTCCTATGTGTTATTCCTCTGCCTGGTATATTATATATATATATATATATATATATATGTATTGCCACGATACAAATTAAAACTGCATAGATAGGTAATATAGAAATTATTACAACACAGTCTATATCTGGAGGTAGGAAAATTTATTAAATTGAAACATTAAAATTTACTATTGTCTTATTACTTTATAACACAAAATTGTTTATTAAAAATATGCCTTTCAAAATTGAGTCTATGGGCTTGTTTTACAACTATGTTACTTGTTGCGTTGAATTCCACTGTTTGCGTAGCCTCTCGACGCTCCGCATGCAGTTTGACTGGACCGCTGCAACTCTGCACGTCGACCGTTCGAAGATCACTAACGCTGACAATTTATGTTGAAACTTCACGTCTTTCACACACGCACACTGCGACATGACCTGTTATTGTTTATAATTTTAATTTACTCAATCTCGGGGATTAAAACTGGGTAAAGGAGATCGTGTATTGATCTTACACAAACTCCGGTTTCTTGAAATGTTCTCGCGTAACAATCAAAATATCTTGGCAGATATTTTGCACCTAGCGGAAATCTTCTACTGTATGCGGGAAAGCACTAGAATGATCTATTTTTTATTTGAGTTCTCTAAGTGGCAATGGTTACGAAAAACTCGAACCGTGAACCAACTTCTAAGTCTAAAGGAAAACGACCTGTCTTGACCGGAAAAACTCGTGACAGCGAGTACATGTTTATATGGCAAGTCCTCGTAAGAAACTGAACGGTCCGCCCGCTGAAAGCGTCCGTCTTAAATATATTTTAGACCTTCTGATTGGAGGAAAATCTAGCAACGTCACAGATGAGAACACAGATAGACTGAAATCAGGCTAAAACTCAGTCCGATTTTGCAAAGGCCTGTATAGATTTAATCTACAAATTTTATTACTTTCTAGGAGACAACGAGAATAAAATAAGATTGAATTCATTAAAAAACCATATAAAAATTATAGTTGTAGAGAATTGATTATATGGAAAATGTAGCTTATAACCATGAGAATACTCTGTCCAAGTTTCAGAACGAAATGTTAATTTTCCTCGAAGTTATTAAATAAAATATAAATCACACGCGCACCCGCGCACTTACACACAAATATTTTATATGACATAAAAGAGAATACAATTGTGAACATTTTGACCTAACATACTTTTTTAAACATAGCTTGGTTCAATTAAATTAAATTAAAACATGCCTATGGCCGTCAGAAAATGTTATATAGCATTAGTATTCCACTTAAATGGACTTCATACCCTGTGTACTGTTGCAATATAATATATAATGCGACAATACAAGCATAGGCTGTACTGTGCATTTATTAAATTAAATAAATATTTAGATTAATTTTAGAAATATGTAATAAATAAGCAGGTGTGAGATTGAAAGCTGAGTTTATACGCAGGAATCAACACGCACGATCACGCGATTGTCGCTGAGAGTGTGCACACTAGTAAATAGAGTGTGTGCGTGAGGCCTGTTCAAGCCTGAAAGTTTGCAATCTCACCCCAAATAGATGCTAAATTACAGTTTTATTTAATTATAAGCAAACCATAAATGGTAGAAAAATTGCAAAGACTTCTAAATATTGTAACCAACCTCCACCCACTCGGTATCTCGCGGTCGTATCGCTTTCCTCAACAACCTCACGTCAGAATCGTCAAGTTATAACAAATAGCAAAGTGAGTATGGGTTGTTATGTGTTGTAAAATGTCGGGCGTTACCTCCGCGCACTTTTTGTACTTACCGGTGACTGGATCCTTTGTGGTGATGTAGTCCTGTAACACAACTTAATACTAGGTTTTTTGTGGGCGCCACTTGGAATCGCTTGTTCCAAGAAAGAAATGTGATTATTAAAGAAATTAAAATTTTGAATCTTACTTCTATGAAAAAATGTAAACAAGTCAGTTTAGTTTGAAAAAATAAGGTAAGTTTAATGATTCTTCAAAAAAAAACAAATCGTCTGAAGGACTAACATTCATGAAAAAAAATTATAAAAATTGCAGAGTTACAAAAAAAATTCATAAGTTATTATTATTATTGACAATTTTATTTCTCCAATCAAGTATCGGCTAGTATTTTCAATTTTTTTACTCAGTTGGAAAGCATGAGTTTAATACGTGAAAAAATCTTTACTCTCAGAACGTGACTCCTTTGAACTACCAAGACATATAATGCTTTACAAGAAAAATTAAGTGATTTGAAGGTGTGTGTGGCATGTGTAGTACAACTGTGTGACAAAATGTAACCAGGTAAAAAATGACTTTAATTTTGGTAACTCACGTTCCAATGGTTAATTAATTTCGCACTGGACACTCCTCTCGGGTAGTTTTTCATTCTCGCCTCTTCATGTGTGCACTGAATCTATTTTAAGTCAAAATTGCGATCATTTACAATTTCCGCACTTTTTGTGAAACGGTTTGGCAGTAGAATTTCGCTCGGATCCCGCCGCTTACAGGTCAGCTGTTTCGCGTTGGTTACCAAATTGGCCGTCACAGCGCTGATACCCTTGCAGTAGCGAGAAAGGCTTTGTGTATGTAATACGTTATGGGAGTTTTTTTGTCAAGTTAGTTTGTCTTTGCGAACACAGCGGAATTGGTTCTCTATTTAAAATTTCGGTCCCTCCTGGGCCGTTGACGTTCTGGCTGCGTGATTTCTATTAAAATGTGCCGTGTTGCTGCTCTATTTCAGCAACACATTGGCGTAGATTCTTGTAGAGGTTAAGTCAGTCTGTTTGTCAATGTACGGGAAAAGCCTTTCTTCGGGTCTTGTGTCGATTTCTCGCCTTCGGTTTCGCCTTGACTGCGTTGATCAGTGTCGTGGGTGATGCGTCTGTTCCGGATTTCAAGCTTCAAGTGTTTTTGGTTCGAATTTGGTCTCTCTTTTATACTAATTCAAGCTGATTGTTTTCATTGACTTCCGGTATATTTGTGTAAAAATTCCTTCTAGATTGTTCGAGAATTAAGAAATGGAACATCATGGAACAAATTTAATTTCCGTCGAAGCTTTTAGAACAAATTTCTTATTCTTCACACTAAGGATATTTCAAAAATTACTCTGGTATTTGTCAAACAGTTTTACATTAGTACTCACAATTTGCATGCCATTATTACATTTAGATTCCCTATTTTCAACTGAATCTAGCGATACTAATTATGATTGGTTTTTAGATAAATTAACTCTAATAAGTAACACCATATACAACTCTCACCTTGGGTTGTTGTCATTGAAATTCAATTTTTTAGAACAAAAAATTGTTGTGAAACTATTATGTTTCTTCCATAACATGAACACATAATATTACTATCTTCCTATAACAAAACAAACAAATTTTAACATATATAATACACAGATAATTTCAATTTTACATGGCCCATGCCCATGGCCTATGTTGTTGTCAATGTTATGACACAATAATTAGTCTCTTTCTTTAACATATATAATATTTCACTAATGTACACTCAGAGTTTATTACATTGTCTGTCTTTTGTGATACCTGGTTACTCTTTACACATATTATCTTTATTACAGGATAACATAGCATCATATTGGTTGGTCTGAGATGTCCTTTTTCATAGTGTGACAAATCTCACTCTTATAAGTTAAATTCTTTCATAATTGATCTTATTTTCAACTGAGTCTGCTCGTTTTTAAGGTATACTGAAGTATTGTACCATTCTCTTTTATTTTTGTCAACATTTTGTAAATATTTAGCCAGATATGACCATTTTTTGTACTGGTTGATTGGTCCCAGCCATACATGGTATAGGTAAATATTTTGCTAACTCGACTATTACAATGTTAAAGTTAGTCAAATATATTAGTATAGTCACTTTATATTATATTTCAACTTTTTAATGCAATTTGGTTGCATTTTGGCAACATTAAAACCATAAATCATACAATATTATATGCCTACCACATGTTTTTTGTTAATACTGTTTTTGGCTATTTTGATTGACTTTTATTCATTTGACAGCTTTCTTTATCTAAGATAAATTGTTCATTTTTGTCTGATTGACAATTACATATAGTTTTTATTTCAATTTGATAATAATTAATTTTTACATGAAATCTGAGTGTTTGGTCTCAAATCCAACACATTAATATTTTTTGTCATAACAATTATATAGTTTTTATTTTAACTTAGATTCTTTCTAATAATGTATTTAAGTCATTTAATACATTTATTTTATTTACATTACATAATATAATAATGGATCATGTCCATTCATTCACAATAAATAATTCTTTATACTCTATTCAGAGTTACTAAACTTAATAATTGATGACTACATTTTGGTTGATCCTGATATTATTTGTCTCTCTCATAGTATCTTATGGTTTTTTTCACTGTTATTCACTTTAATAATATATATAGGGTTTGTGTCTTAGTCACAGTCTGGTCGTTTTTCATGTTAGTAGTAATAATTATTAGACAATATTACATAATTTTTTAGGGCTACTTGGGTTCGATACTGACCACTTCACTCTCCTCTTATGATAAATTGCTATGTAAATGGTTTCCTTTATGGAACGTTCTGTGACGTTACAATATGCATAAAATTAATACATATGTGCAGTGCGAAAACGGTGTGAATAGGACGTTAAGTCCGAATTCTGTGCGATTTTAAAAGCGTAGTAATTACACGAATTGTCCGAATCCGATGACAATTACACAGAATATGTGTAATTACATATATTCTGTGTAATTAAATCAGACAATGTTAGAACACCTTGAAATCCGCATTAGACATTGCAATTGGCAGAAATGTGCGAAATATGAAATTGGACGATAGTGGGGAAACTGACGCCACGAACAATTTCTGACAAGCAGAACTCTGTTCCGACAGGTTTCTTGATTGAATATAAATACGGGCCCAGTACAGCCAATTTTACTCTCAATCAGTTTTCAGAAGCAGCGGGACGCTATGTTCAGTAGCGACGCGATTTTTTTAAATAAACTGTGAAGTCGGATGGACGATACGTTCATCCAAGTATCAAACAGTAACTCTTAGTTTGATTTTAAATACGATTATCGAACATACTCTAAAAGTCTACAACCACAAACGTTCAGCACTCAAGACAACCGACGAGGTCACATCAGGCAGAGGAACGCTATGCAGAGCAATAGAGGCGTCTGCTAGGACAACAGCAGCTGGTGCAGAGCAACATATCACTCTACACTACAGCAACCAGATGGGACCATGAGGGACGAGTAACTGGAGGACGACAAGTGGAACAGGAGAATGTGCAGAGAACTCCATTAGAAGAGGACCTACGGATCAACAGAGGACATGGGTACGATCTACAGAATCGAGGTGACAAATAACCAATTTATAATTTGTAAATGAGAGAATAAAGACACTGAAAAGACACTTTAAAATTTTAAAATAAATAAAAGTTATGTAAAATATAGATAGAGATAAGAGAATATAATTTAAATTCAATAAGAATTTTCTTTGATGGTGAACAATTAATTTAAAGTTAATTTAAATCTTTGCTTGGATGATTAACAATTAATTTAGTAAATGTAAATTTTTATTTACAGCTTGTAAAGTAATCAATGAGTAATATTACACGCAATGCATAAAGTAACGTAGTTGGAAGTTATAGAAAAAGAATAACAATTTTCTTAGTGAATTTAAATTTTTATAAATCATTAAGATGTATGCAATGCATAAAGTAATGTAATAAAAAAATATATAAAGAAAAGAAAACAAAACTGCAATAAAGCACACAGTCAGACTGAGCGGTCGAGAAATTTTAGATTAAGAAATAAATGTTTAGCTTATACTTTGTTAATAAAGCATATAAGATTCGTTTTATAATGAATGTACTGCAACAAAGAAACGTTTAAACAAACAATAATGAATATTTTATGAAGAACTAAATGCGATTTTAAACACACTTGTGGTTTTTTTTAATAAATTAATCAAAATATGTTAAAATTCAATCAGTGACTACTCTTATTACTATTACACCCAAACTCCATTTATAAATACACGTTATCAGTAATGTTGTATGAGCTATACCACTACACAATTTAAAATACATTTAAATTGGCAATTTGTGTTGTTATAGTATTGGCACTCCAACAAAGTGTGGGGCTATACAAATTTGTATAAAATTTAAAATATGTAATGTTATAGTATTGTCTCCTAAAAGCGTGGGGCTAAACAAATTAAATTTGTAAGTTGTACTGTTAAAATATATATATATATATATTATACTTCGTATTGTTTAAATTAGCTGCCATCCTTACAATTTCTTTTATGAATTTGCTAACTGCTATAATTTTTTATTGTTCGACTAAGCTTTTCGTCATTACTGACATCTTCAGGTCTTAAACAACCTCCCAGTAATGACGAAAAGCTTAGTCGAACAATAAAAAATTATAGCAGTTAGCAAATTCATAAAAGAAAATATATATTATAACCTACCGCTTGTGTATGTTATTTGTGTTGTTACGTCGGGTGTCACACTCCGCGCACTTTTATATACTTACTGATGGCTGGTTCCTCTGCGACGATGTTGTCCTGAAAGCACAACTTAATCTACCATATGTATGTGGGCGCAACTTGGATATTTTGTTCCAAGAAATTATTATTATTGAAATTAAATTTTAATTTCTTAAATTAATTATATTAAAAAAATGTAACAAGACAGTTTGAATTGAAAATAATGAACTTTAAAAAATCGTCTGAAGGACTAACACTCGAATTAACAAAATTGCAGAGTTACAAAAAATATTTTTCTTATTGACAAGTTTTTTAATTAAGTATCGGCTAATATATTTATTTACTCAGTTGAATAGCATGAGTTTAGTGTATGAAAAATCTTTATACTCAGGACGTGACTCCTTTGAACTACCAAGACAAATCAATAGGATGCTTTACAAAAATTGTGTGATTTGAAGGTGTGTGACATGTGTAGTACAACTGTGTGACAAATGATACCAGGTAAAAATGACTTTAAATTTTGAACAACTTACGTTCCGGTGGGTAATTATCTTCGTCACTTGACACTTCTCTTGGGGACGTTTTCAATCTTGCCTCTTCGTGTTAACGTTCCTCGTGCACTGGTAATTATTTATAAGTCAAAATACGGTTTTTAAAACTCCGCACGATTGAAATAAATTTCGCACTGAATCTATGCTTTGAATTCCGGCGGCGGCGATCAGCTGTCTGCGTGGTTTCTCGATTCGGCCGTCACAGCGCTAGTTCCAGATTCAACGTTGAAAGGCTTGTGTCAGTAATTGTTTTGGGAATTTTGTCAAAGTCAGTTTGTCTTAGCAAATACCAGCAGAATTGATTCTCTCTATTAAAATTTGGTCCTTTTCAGGGTCGCTAGTATTCTGGCTGCGTGCGTTCTATTAAATATGGCGTGTTGCTGCTCTATTCAACAACACGTTGCCGTATACTCCTTGTAGAGGTTAAGTCAGTATTTTGTCATGTACGGGAAAAGCCTTTCTGTGTTCTCGTGTCGACTTCTCGTTCTTCGATTTCGCCTCGGGTGTGATGATCAGTTTCGTGGGTAATGTGTCTCTTCTGGATTCAAAGCATGAAGTGTTTTTTGGTCAAATTTCGTCTTCCTTTTATACTCTGTAAGGGGCATTGTTTTAATTGTTTGACATGAACTTCCGGTATTTTTGAGTACAATTTTCTTCTAGAACGTTCGAGAATAATCAAATGGAACATCATGGAACAAATTTGACTTCCGTAGAAGCTTTAGAACAAAAACTTCTTATTATTCACACTAAAGGATATTACTGAAATTATTCTGGTATTTGTCAAACAATTTTACATAACTACTTACAATCTGCATGCCATTACTATTTTTGGATTCTCTGCTTTCAACTGAATATAATGATACTAATTACGATTGGTTCTGAACAAATTAACTCTAATAAAGTAACATAAAATACAACTCTTACCTTGGAATGTTTTCATAAAATTCCAATTTTCTACTTATAAAAGTGTTGTGAAGTTGCTTGGTTCTTGCTACAACATTAATGCATAAAATAATTATCTTTTTATAACAAAATAAACAAATATTAACACATATAACATATAAATAAGTTCAGTTTTGTATAGGCCTTACATATGGCCTAGGTTTTTTTGTCACTGGTTCTTTACAATAATTTGTCTTTTCCGGTATCATATATGGGATTTTTTGGGTATTCACTGAGAGTTTGTTATATTGTTTATCCTTGGTAATACCTGGTTTATCCTGATACATATTATTTTTACTGTAAGATTACTTAGCATCATATTGGTTTGCATAAGTGATTCATTTTCTTGGTGTGACAAATTTCACTCTCATATTCAAATCCTTTAAGAATTAAGCTTGTTTTCAACTGAGTAAGTTTGTTTCTATAGTACACTATAGGATTGTACATTTTTCCTTTATTTTTGCTAATATTCTGCAATTATTCTGTCAAATATGACTGTTTTTTGTGATTGTTTTTGGCCTCAGCCTGGTATGGTATAGGTAAATAGTTTCCTAACTCGACTGTTAAAGTGTTTTAGTTGGTCAAATATATAAATATAGTCACATCATATTGTATTTCAACTTTATAATACAATTTGGTTGCATTTTGTCAACATTAAATTCATAAATATTACAATATTATAGGTCCATCACATGTTTTCAGTTAATACTGTTTTTGGCTATTTTAATTGATTTCTAATCACTTTACAGCTTTCTCTATTTAAGATAATTTGTTCGTCTTTGTCTAATTGACATTTACATATAGTTTTTATATTAATCCTATAATAATTAATTTTCACATAAAATCTGAGTGATTGGACTCAGCTCCTAAACATAGATTTTTTTGTCATAACATTTATATATTTTTTTATTTTAACTTACATCCTTTTTAATAATGTATTCAAATCATTTAATACATTTATTTTATTTATATTACAAAGTATAATAATGGGTCTCGTCCATTAATTCACAATAAATAGTTTTTTATACCCTATTCAGAGTTACATTTCTTAATAAGTAATGACCTCATTTTGGTTATTTCTGAGATTATCTGTCTCTCTTATAGTATATTATTAGTTTTACACTGTTCTTCACTTAAATAATATATATGGGGTTTGAGTCTTAGTCATAGTCTTGTCGTTTTTTCATGTTAATGATATTAATTATCAGACAATATTACAAAATTTTTCGGATTACTTGGGTTCGATACTCTTCACCTCACTTTCCTCTTATGACAAATTACTATCCAAATAATTTCCTTTATGGAACGTTCTGTGGCGTTACATATGCCTCTCCGTTAAAATTGATAATTTGGGAAAAACATTTCTTCAGTTTTGATGAAATTATCATTTCTATATTAACCTTCTATTAGCTTCATTAATGTTTCATCCTTTTATCTTATAATTAGATTCCTGTACTACTCCTTTAATATATTAATCCATCTCATTATTCATGTCTCATTCTTTATCGTATCTCCTTTTCCTTTCCTTTTACCTTGATGTTAATTATTTAATCTTTGATATAACTCCATAACATTTCCCTAACTTTTATAGCGGGTTCGAAGTCAGAGTGGCTCGCTGTGGCATACATTCTCCGCCCTTCCCTAACTATAATTACTGAAATCAGAGGCAACACATCTCTGTCCAGAAAATATATAAAACGTACTTATAATTGCACTTTCGCAACAAATAATAATAATAAAAAAATATAATATTCAAAGATCATAGGCTCCTACACATAAATTCCCTTTCTTAAACTCTTCTGATTATTTCTCAATTATATTCATATATCGTTCTCCGCAGGTAAAATTATCTTTTAAACTCATTCAAGGTTAATAGCTATATTTATAGATTCATCATTACCTCCTTATGTAACACTCTGTTTCCTTTTTTCATTCCTTTTTTCCATTTATCATTTCCTTTTAGTATCAATTATATGACAGTATTTCTCCTCCTTAGTAATATCAAGTGTTATTTGATTGTTCAATAATTTATTTAATTAATTATGTCCTTTCCTTCTTTCCTTTTTCTCCTTCTATAAGCACTGGTAAGTTGGTAAATATACGTTGACTTGGCTATTGGAAATAAATTTATATCTTATATATATATTTTTTTGCCTTTGGTGGAAGGTGTCCTTCTCGTATTTTTATTTATATTAAATATAAATATACGTAAATATATTGGTAAATTATAAATTATATTGGTAAATATACGTTGACTTGTATTTTTATCCATGGTACTTTCTTAATGATGTTTGATTTGACTTGTGTTTTTATTCATGGTTCCTTCTCAATGACGCTTGATTATATGTACCCTTTACTTTGTTACTAACAGTGTCTGTTACCTCGTATGTATTGTTTCCATTGTCTTTCGTAGTTGTAAAAGGTCCTGTATATAAAAGTAACAATTTTTTCGTTATGCCTTGTATAGTACTGGGCAATTCTCTACTTCGGACTAACACCTTTTCTCCTACCTTATACTTAATTGCCTTTGGTTGGGATTGAATATATTTCTTCCGTTGTTGTTCTGTTTTCTCTAATACTTTGTTATAAAATTTGGTTCCTTCAAATTGGTATTCAGGTTCGCTGGAAAACTAATAATCTCCTTTATTTCCCGTGGTGGTGGTCTTTCGAACATAACTGTGTACGGTGACTCCTCTATGGTATTATGATATGATAAATTGAGAAAATCCTCTGTTGACGCTAAGTATTTGTGCCATCTCTTCTGTTCCTCATGGCAGTAGGTTCTCAACAACCGTCCTACTTCCCTCAACACTCTCTCGGCTGGGTTACTATTTGGGTGATACACGGATGTCTTATACGTCTTTATCCCGTGTTCTTTAAGATTTTCTTTCCATAATTTTCCCTTAAACTGGGTACCGTGGTCTGTAATTATAGAATACGGTCTGCCTACCTCCATTATATACCGTTCTATTATGATTTCTATAATTTTCTTTGTCGTAGCCCTAGTTATCGGATAAAGCTTAGTATATTTGCTGAAATGGTCAAAGATAATTACGATGAATTTATAGCTGTGTCTTCCACCGCTGCGTGGAAATGGTCCACAGATATCGAGAAATACCTTTTCTAATTTTCCGGTGGATGTTATGGGTATCATGACTCCTTCCTTTCTCTCGTTATTACATTTTACCTTCTGACAAATATCGCATGACTGTATCGCCTGTTGTACTTTTTATTCATCCCTTTAATATATACCTGTTCTTCCAACGCTTTCCTTACCTTGAGGGCACCCATGTGTCCGTATCTATCGTGATAATCAATGATTAGTGGCCTCTCTATCCCTGGTGGAATTACTAACTTCCAATTCTTTTGGTGTGGGGTATTCCTTATAAACAAAGTATCGTCGTGTATACAGTAATATTTATCTATAACCTCGTCGCATTCCAGTATCCTTTTCCTAATATTTCCTAATTTTGGGTCGGCCTCTTGTTGTGCCTTCACATCTTTTAAAATATTTTTTAAATCCTCCCTGTTTTTCATGATATGATATACCTTCGCTATTTGTTCCTTTTCGCAGTCAAATGTTTGGTTTTGTAAATTGATGCGGGATAGGACGTCGGCTGCTATGTTTTGCTTGCCTGGTATATATTCCCACGTGATATTATATTCCTGTAGGGCCAAAACCCATCTCGTCAGCCTTCCATGATTTAGCTTACAATGTTTTAAAAATGATATTGATTTGTGATCACTCCTAACCGTGATGGGGTATCCTAATATATATGTTCGAAATTTACCGCATACGAAAACTACACTCAATAACTCTTTTTCAGTGGTATTGTAGTTTCGTTCGCAACTGTTCAGCACGCGGCTGGCGAAGCTAATCACTAAATGGTTTCCATCCTGATCTTCCTGATGTAAGGCTGCACCTAAACTTACATTACTGGCATCGCAATTTAGATAAAATGGCTTCGTAAAGTCGGGGTGGTGTAACATAACTGCTTCTAAAAATTTCTCCTTTATGAGATTGAGCACTCCATCTTGCTCTGGTCCCCAAGTCCATTTGTCTTTAGCTGATAACTGCTTTTGAAACCTGGCAGTTAGTTCTGAATAATTGGACCGAAACTTCCTGTAATAGTTACAGATTCCTAAAAATGATTGAAGCTGTTTCCTGTTTTTTGGGGTAGGGAACTTCTGTATTGCCTCTACTTTCTCTTTGGATGGAGTAATCCCTTGCTCGGTTAGATTAAAACCTAAAATTTCACCTCGTTTGCAATAAATTGGGACTTGTCTAACTTGAGGGTAATATTATTCTCTGATAGCTTCTCTACACCTGTTCAACCCTATTGCAATGGTCATCCCAATTCGCTGAAGTTACCAGTAAATCGTCGACGTATACTGTCGTAAATTTCAGCACTTCCTGCCCCAATATTCTGTCCATTATCTTTACAAACACCGCCACTGAATTTATCAAACCAAAGGGTAATCGTTTAAACTGATAGTTTCTGCCTTCAAATATGAATGCCATATATTTCCTACTATCTGGGTGGAGTTCTACCTGCCAGTAGCCGCATACTGTATCCCATGAACTTATATACCTTGTCCCGTGAAACTTTTTTAGTATTTCTTCTATCTCCCCAGGGGATGTGCGGTCGTTAACAATCATCTTGTTAATCTCCCTAGCATCGAGACATATACGCACCTGTCCATTCTTTTTCGGCACGGCTATGATTGGGCTAGTATAGGGCGAATGACTATATTCAATTATGTCGTCCTCTATCATCCTGTTCAATTCCTCCCTAACTTCGTTCTTTAGTGAGTAAGCAATCGGGTATGATTTCCTGTTAAATTCTACAGGGGTTTTAAATTTAATGGTGCATTGATAATTTCTGACTTTGCCTGGAGCGTTTGAGAATATATGTCGATAATTATTATATACAGTAATCAATCGTTCCGCCTGTGCTTCGCTAATCTGACCCCTTGCTTTCGTCCTTTGGAATTCCCTTATTTCTTCCAATTTTTCTAACCATAATTCTGGGTTATCCTCCTGATATAAGGGCATGTTTAGTGGTCGATCGGCACAATAATAATGATTGACAACAGCTTGATAATGTTCGTTGCTTGTACTATTCCCTTGGGCATCAATTAAATTATTGGTCCAAATTCCCTCATTTGTCTTTAACGTTATTACCTTACTATCTAAATTTATTATCGCTTTATATGGCCTCAGTATATCACAGCCTATTAGGATATTCATGGGTAAATTATTCGCTACTAATAGTCCTATTGGTAACGTTACACCATTACTGGTCATCTCTAATGACACCTGTTTCTATATAGATTTATTCTGCCTTCCCGTTGCTCCGACTAGTATAATGTTATTTATAGGCAGAGTGGGTATGGGTAAATTACTGTTCTGTTTAATTCTCTCCAACTCCACACTGTCTATCAACGATACGTTTGATCCTGTATCAATGAGCAATGTTGCAGCTATACCATTGATATCTGCCTTGATTTGTACTATACCATTATTCCCTTTATTATGATTTTCAACTATATTATCCCTCTCTTCTAACACTTCCTCCCTAATATCTCTGAGATAATTATTTGTTCTCAATGTCATTGTCCTGTCTTTGTCCTGTCTATTTTTGTGTTCAGTTACCCCATAATATTGGATCAGTGAAGGGCTGTCTTCCTTTTTCACTGCCGCGTCTAGTTTAAATGAGCACCTGTTTCATTTGCCCGGTCTCCCGGAATATTGGGTTGTTGACTTGTTTGTGGTTCCTGTCTAACCTCGGGGTTACCACTAATAGGTCGGCTATTCGTTGTATTACTCTGGTTACCTTGCGTCTGCTGTGGGTAATACACGTAAGTCGGTAAATTGGGTTGATATGGTCGTTGATTATTGGCCATCGTATAGTTTACCTGTGGTCTATACTCCTGATTCCTCCTATCACCTCCTCCTTGATTCCCTCCGTCGCGATAATTATTTCCCTGACTATAATTATTCCCTCTATAGTTATTGCCGCGATAACTATTTCCATGATTATAATTTCTATTGTAATTATTGTCCGGGGTAATTATTTCGGTTTGGTCCCGGATGGTTACGGTTGTTTGGACCTTGATTGTTATTATTTCGGCTATTTGGTGGGGTGCTATTGTTCTGGTTATTCGGGTTAAAATTATTATTACCATTTCCACCTCCATTCCGGTTTGGTCCGTTGTTACTATTATAATAGTCTACCTTACGATTGGGGGGTTGGTAGTCTTGAAATTTTCCCGCAGACTCGCAGTTTTCTAATAGTTTAGCTAGGTCAGTAATTTTACTAAGTTGCTGGTACAATTGGGCATCCTTAATACCGTAGCTATAATGTCCGGCTAACTGTCTCACCAAACATTCTTCCGGGATTGGCGGTATTAACTTTCGTGCCAAACATATCTTTCCCAGGAAATAAGATGTTGGGGATTGTCCATTGGACGCGTCGTATTTCCCGTAGAATATGTCCATTCTTACTTTGTTTTGCGCTGTTTCTGACCAATACTTTTCTTTGAATTGGCGTTTGAATTCGACTAAGTTTGTTATTTCGGGTCGTACCGCTATCCACCAATTATCCCTCGTATTTCGGAACGTTTCGTCTAACATTTCCCTTATTCTATCCCATCTTGTTTCTCTATTCCTTTCAATGAACTCTTCCATCCTCTCTAAGAATTCCATAGGGTTCCGGCGATAATTTTGGAAGTTAATTACCTCCCTGTGTTCGCTATGACACGTATGGGTATTCAATATCGGTGTGTCCCTCAGCGCTTCTAATCTCTCCTGCAGGTTTTTTTTCCCTCTGATCTATTTCCTGTATGTTATTTCTATTAGTTTTTATTTGCTCGTCCAACCTGTTAGCTATGTCATACGTTCTTTGTATTCTCTCGCTAACGTCTTTCCGGACTTCTCCTACCTCCTGCATGATTTCGTCTTGGTTTTGCCTCACCTTATTATCGAGAGTTCGAACGTCTTGGTTCGTCTCTACGGTTCGTTCTTCTATGGTTTCAAAACGGGTATTACTGCCTTCCTGCAACCTTTCTAACTGTTTCTCCATTGTCTCGACCTTCCTGTCACTGTCGATTTTACTATCATCGATCCTTTTGTTTACTGTTTCGTAATTTGCGCTAATTTCCTTTTTCAGGGACTCTATGCATTTTTTATTTTCCTACTGAAATAGCTCCAGCTTTTGTCCGTTATCATTGATTGATCTTCTCGGTTATATACTCCCTTAAAGATTCTATTTTTTTGTCCAATTCCTCCTTATCCTCCTGTCTGTCTTTTCTCAGTGATTCTATACTTCCTTTATTTCTGCCTTGTCTTCCTGTCTATTTTTATTATTCTCCTCCTTATCCTTCTGTCTATTTTTATTATTATCCTCCCTTAGGGATCCTATTATCGTTTCTTCCATTCTTTGGAACATCGTCATTATTGCGTTCATGTCGACGCTCCCTGTTATTTTTTCTGGTTCGGGTTTCTCCGTTTGGTCCCCCATTTGTATGGGACTTTCTCCCGCTTGTTCCTCTAGTTCATCTCCCATTTTTATTGGTCCTTCAATTTCTAGTGTGGGCGGTTCTATTTCTATTTCCTCTACTTGAACTGCCTCTCCATCTTCCACACTTAATTCGGGTTCTACATTTTTCTTCACCTTCTTTCCCTTTGGTAGCAGCATCTTGATTTGTTGATAGTTGCCGGGCTTGTTGCTTTCCTTTCAAGCCTCACAAGTTGGGCTGCCAATTTATAACCTACCGCTTGTGTATGTTATTTGTGTTGTTACGTCGGGTGTCACACTCCGCGCACTTTTATATACTTACTGATGGCTGGTTCCTCTGCGACGATGTTGTCCTGAAAGCACAACTTAATCTACTATATGTATGAGGGCGCCACTTGGATATTTTGTTCCAAGAAATTATTATTATTGAAATTAAATTTTGATTTCTTAAATTAATTATATTAAAAAAATGTGAACAAGACAGTTTGAATTGAAAATAATGAACTTTAAAAAATCGTCTGAAAGACTAACACTCGAATTAACAAAATTGCAGAGTTACAAAAAATATTTTTCTTATTGACAAGTTTTTTAATTAAGTATCGGCTAATATATTTATTTACTCAGTTGAATAGCATGAGTTTAGTGTATGAAAAATCTTTATACTCAGGACGTGACTCCTTTGAACTACCAAGACAAATCAATAGGATGCTTTACAAAAATTGTGTGATTTGAAGGTGTGTGACATGTGTAGTACAACTGTGTGACAAATGATACCAGGTAAAAATGACTTTAAATTTTGAACAACTCACGTTCCGGTGGGTAATTATCTTCGTCACTTGACACTTCTCTTGGGGACGTTTTCAATCTTGCCTCTTCGTGTTAACGTTCCTCGTGCACTGGTAATTATTTATAAGTCAAAATACGGTTTTTAAAACTCCGCACGATTGAAATAAATTTCGCACTGAATCTATGCTTTGAATTCCGGCGGCGGCGATCAGCTGTCTGCGTGGTTTCTCGATTCGGCCGTCACAGAGCTAGTTCCAGATTCAACGTTGAAAGGCTTGTGTCAGTAATTGTTTTGGGAATTTTGTCAAAGTCAGTTTGTCTTAGCAAATACCAGCAGAATTGACTCTCTCTATTAAAATTTGGTCCTTTTCAGGGTCGCTAGTATTCTGGCTGCTTGCGTTCTATTAAATATGGCGTGTTGCTGCTCTATTCAACAACACGTTGGCGTATACTCCGTGTAGAGGTTAAGTCAGTATTTTGTCATGTACGGGAAAAGCCTTTCTGTGTTCTCGTGTCGACTTCTCGTTCTTCGATTTCGCCTCGGGTGTGATGATCAGTTTCGTGGGTGATGTGTCTCTTCTGGATTCAAAGCATGTAGTGTTTTTTGGTCAAATTTCGTCTTCATTTTATACTCTGTAAGGGGCAATGTTTTAATTTTTTGACATGAACTTCCGGTATTTTTGAGTACAATTTTCTTCTAGAACGTTCGAGAATAATCAAATGGAACATCATGGAACAAATTTGACTTCCGTAGAAGCTTTAGAACAAAAACTTCTTATTATTCACACTAAAGGATATTACTGAAATTATTCTGGTATTTGTCAAACAATTTTACATAACTACTTACAATCTGCATGCCATTACTATTTTTGGATTCTCTGCTTTCAACTGAATATAATGATACTAATTACGATTGGTTTTGAACAAATTAACTCTAATAAAGTAACATAAAATACAACTCTTACCTTGGAATGTTTTCATAAAATTCCAATTTTCTACTTATAAAAGTGTTGTGAAGTTGCTTGGTTCTTGCTACAACATTAATGCATAAAATAATTATCTTTTTATAACAAAATAAACAAATATTAACACATATAACATATAAATAAGTTCAGTTTTGTATAGGCCTTACATATGGCCTAGGGTTTTTTGTCACTGGTTCTTTACAATAATTTGTCTTTTCCGGTATCATATATGGGATTTTTTGGGTATTCACTGAGAGTTTGTTATATTGTTTATCCTTGGTAATACCTGGTTTATCCTGATACATATTATTTTTACTGTAAGATTACTTAGCATCATATTGGTTTGCATAAGTGATTCATTTTCTTGGTGTGACAAATTTCACTCTCATATTCAAATCCTTTAAGAATTAAGCTTGTTTTCAACTGAGTAAGTTTGTTTCTATAGTACACTATAGGATTGTACCTTTTTCCTTTATTTTTGCTAATATTCTGCAATTATTCTGTCAAATATGACTGTTTTTTGTGATTGTTTTTGGCCTCAGCCTGGTATGGTATAGGTAAATAGTTTCCTAACTCGACTGTTAAAGTGTTTTAGTTGGTCAAATATATAAATATAGTCACATCATATTGTATTTCAACTTTATAATACAATTTGGTTGCATTTTGTCAACATTAAATTCATAAATATTACAATATTATAGGTCCATCACATGTTTTCAGTTAATACTGTTTTTGGCTATTTTAATTGATTTCTAATCACTTTACAGCTTTCTCTATTTAAGATAATTTGTTCGTCTTTGTCTAATTGACATTTACATATAGTTTTTATATTAATTCTATAATAATTAATTTTCACATAAAATCTGAGTGATTGGACTCAGCTCCTAAACATAGATTTTTTGTCATAACATTTATATATTTTTTTATTTTAACTTACATCCTTTTTAATAATGTATTCAAATCATTTAATACATTTATTTTATTTATATTACAAAGTATAATAATGGGTCTCGTCCATTAATTCACAATAAATAGTTTTTTATACCCTATTCAGAGTTACATTTCTTAATAAGTAATGACCTCATTTTGGTTATTTCTGAGATTATCTGTCTCTCTTATAGTATATTATTAGTTTTACACTGTTCTTCACTTAAATAATATATATGGCGTTTGAGTCTTAGTCATAGTCTTGTCGTTTTTTCATGTTAATGATATTAATTTGTGACGATTTCATTAATAAAAATATAGTAATTAATAAATAGGTAATGTAAAGGCTGAGAAATTTTAAATTTTAATGAAATCGCACAATTAAACTAAATTGTATCGCTATCATAAAAGTATAATAATATTTAATAAAGAGTTTTAATAATAAAATAAAAAGGAATACGAGTGTACAGATAGGGAAAACCTTGTTAATTAACCCTGCGTAGACATGCACTAACCGGAATTAACTTGAATACCGTCCCCTAAACTAACTAATAATACTTGTAAATTTGACATTATTTAAATAATTAAATAAGACCACAGTAGTGTACTTTAATAACGTTTGTAATTAAGAATATCTCTGAATAATTAAAAAGTCAAACTTTAACCATTTAAATAAAGGAGACATGTGGAACTATTTCGCTGCGACGCGTAACCTCCGCGCGATTTACTGACCCTTCCTACATAGTTACAGATCAGAGATGATGCGTCGTTCAACCAGTAAGCAGCTCAAAGCCGAGCGCTGTACAAAATATGTACTTTTTGTTAAATGTGCTTATTAGTTTCAAATAACCGTGTGAAGAGTTATATAACGAGAATATAGTGTGTAACAAGAAAAAAGTAATGTAGAAAATTAAGTGCGTAAGGTGACATCTCCCAGTAAGAAATTAAGTTAAAGTTATCTTAGTGTTGTATATGTAAATTCAGATACAACCGTACTATTACCAAATGTGATGTGCATAACTGTAAAATGTGAAGACGAAGACCTCAACTGTATTTACAATACCACCGAGAAACAGGACGACTTCATGACACCGTAACTTCCGAATCAACATTAGTTGAGTCCGAGGACCTTCACCAGAAAGACTACCACGATGACAACCCACTACAGAGAGAGGACCGAAGAATCACGCGTGGAGGACTAGGACTAAAACCCTTAACTAAGAGGTGACGCGGAGGCTTGTCTTCCGTGGATATGTATCTTTTGAAATAGAAGTAATTGTAAACTAAAAGACTTTAAAATGACAATCTCTAAAGTTTAAGAATAAATGTTGTAATAAGTAATTTTCAGTAACCATAAGTGGTAAAGTAATAAGTGTGATGTAGCGTTGGAACATTGCACTACGAAATGAAACCATTCCTCAAATGGTATAAAGAGTAATAAAGTAATTCATTAATGGAGTAGAGTAAACTTTAAATTCCTAAGTAATACATATAAACTCGGATCCGAGGTAAAATGCGCTAACTGTATTATAAATCTTAATGTAGAAAACAAATTACAATTTTCACTGTAAGTTAAAAGTTGATATGTTATGTATAATCAAATAGACATAAATAAAGAGATGTCATCTTTAGTACAATACAAAATTGAGTGAATAAATCAGCAGACTCCCCCCCCACCAAACTTCCTTGTATATTAATTGTTTTAGTGATTTGTTTAATTTTCAGCTTGTTACAAAGAAGGCAGCCTGTGTAATTGGCAGAACCAACTAATACTGGTTCCCTATGTTATAACGCAAGTAAAGATGTTATAAATTATCAGACAATATTACAAAATTTTTCGGATTACTTGGGTTCGATACTGTTCACCTCACTTTCCTCTTATGAAAAATTACTATGCAAATAATTTCCTTTATGGAACGTTCTGTGACGTTACAATATATATATTACAACGCTCCTTTTATCTAACACACTTATCTAATATTTTGAATGTTAGATAAAACGTTACTTACCCGTGAGATTACTTTACCAGGGCGCCAGAACAAATCCCAGATACTAATGACACGGTTCCAGCTTAGCTCAGAGCATAGAGACACAAATTTCTCAGGATTCGTTCAGTGATTGTGGATTCAAGGGGAATCGTTACAAATAACACTTTAAAGTTTTGCTTGAGTATGTTTAATTAAGGTTTAATTATTTTTAAATTTCTTGAAAATGTTAATTGTAGGACTTACTGCTACCCTAACTCTTATAATTAGCGAGTGGGTGTGAAACGCAAAGATTAAGACGTTCAAACGACCTATTGCTCTTATCTGGTTTAGTTAAGAGATTGATATCTCCCAAACAAGTGATAAAGAACAGGTCTGCAATAATTTGCACGTCCAATACTACACTTCACTTTCCATTCTACACTCCTATACTATGTTATAGCTAACCTTACACATTAAATACAAAGTGTGCGATTCTTAGTGTCTTTTAAAAATTGTTTATTGCTTTTTATTATTTGTTTAGTACTTATTTCATTGATCAATGAATCTATTTCTTACTGTTTGATGCGTCGACCGAAGATAGGAATCCGTAGAGGTTCTCCTTTCGATGGTTTAGCACAGAAGAAATGATGTTGATCAATCCGGTAGAAAGATGCTCTGCCAATTACAGATGCTGTAGCTTTCTGTTGCTCAGGTCACTTCACGGCTGATTATTAATTTAATTAATGAATAATTTAATTAATTAACGTGTTGTTTTACAAAGCGAGTGTTGTTGAACTGTAGTAGTTCCTCTACTGCGGACTGCTTCTCGAATTTTATATTTAAATACACTTTTGCGTGATTGTAAAATTTCTGCACGTAATTTATATACGACTAGCGCCTTGAAGATTCGAACGAAGAGTAACGCTACCCCTCGGTTTGAGTTGGCGTCTGTTTTAAATACGGGCTTCTGATTGGTTGTTCAAATAAATCATACGTTTTTCCAGTCTCGACAATCTCTAACAGGTCGAGCAAACACCCCATGACAGGTTTGAAACGGCAGAAAATTTCTAGTCAAAATCGTTCTTCCTGTATTTGCAAATTGATTGATTACAGGTACTTGCAAATGTGTTTTCAAAGATCTGACCACAGAATATTGTTGCTTAGGTCTTTATCTGTGTGTGAGTGAAAACACCTCATTCCTACATAGCATAATTCTCTTGTTATTCCTTTTGGCGTTCGTCTTCCGTATAACTTCTTCAATTGTTAATTATATTAACTGAGATTGCGGCTACTTATAAAGTTTTACTTGCTGAACACAATGCAGGTTGAACTGATAATTTGAATTGAGTAAAGTTTCATGTTCGTACCGGTTGCGGACGTCGCTGTGACGAGGTTAGAGTGAGATGGCTGCGATTGTACGCTCTCTCTCTTGCTTACGCTGCTATACTCGTACAGTCTAACACTTTCATATAACGCTCAGATAGGTCAGATAGGACGCTAATATGAATCGTTATATATACCCCCACTAGGTATAAAAAAAATTGATTATTTTAAGAAATCATTAATTTTTTCTTAATGTATCGTTTTACCCTAATTAAAACTTTGCACTTTTGGTTCTCCCGCACAAAACTTGCACTAATACACTTTTCCTTACCTCTACCTTATAACTAAAGATTACAATTTGTTACTTAACGTAACATGGTATACACATATTGGAAATTTATATGACCATTAATGTTTTAATCACCATTTTGGTTTAATTACTGTCAGTATTTTAAACAACAATACTAACATTTATTTAAATAATTTTTTTATTATTATTATTAATATTGATTCAAAACAATTATAAAATCATTTTATTTGACCACGTTTGATGTACATACCTTATTGGCTGAAACTATTATTTCTTTATTGGTCAATATTTTGTCTATATTTTCTTAAACTATCCCCATGGTACTTTCCTATAATTTTATTTTTCTCCACATCTTTTAACATATATGTGTACCTTGCAATCTGTTTTTCTATTTTATAAGGTCCAATGAATATCGGAAAGAACTTGGCCGTGGTATTATCTAGGCAGAGGATACAGGATTCGCTTTCACTAGCACTTCCTCTCCTTCCACAAACCTTACCAACTTGTGAGTTCGATTATATCGTTCTACTCTCTTTTGACCTTCTCTTTGTATTCTTTCTTCTGCTATTCTGGTGTTTATCTCATATGGAATAGGTAGATTGTAGTTGGGTGGACTTTTTATGGTTTTGGTCCATACATGTACTGGTTCTTTATTAATAAATAATTCTGAAGGTGTGTACCCCGTTGTTTCATTACATGTATTATTAATACAATCTGAAATAAAACTCAAGTAGTCTACCCATGCACAATATTCTAAAATACCTCCCTAATTCTCTATTTATTCTCTCAGCTAAATTCGCTTGAGGGTGACGTATTGATGTAAGAATAGGTTTTATATTGAGTTCCTCTAAGGTTTCTCTCCATAGGTTATGGGTGAACTGTTTTCCTTGGTCGGACAATATTTTCCTTGGTTTACCATACTGTGGGATGTAGAACTTCGTTAATGCTCTAAGTGTTGCTTTTGTCGTGGCTCTTTGGACTGGCTATAATTTTACAAATTTAGAAAAGAAATCTACCGTAACTAGAATGTGCTTTACCCCTCCTTTTGCTTTTGGTAGAGGCCCGTAATAATCCACAGCTACCAACACTCTTTTCACTTTTGCTTGGATTGTTTGCATTTCTACTCTTGTAGCTAAGTTCGGGTGTTTACACTTCTGGCACAGGTCACAAGTAGACAATAATCTTTTCATGCGTTTTGCTAACCCCTTTCCAATGAAGCTTTCTGTTAAGGCTAGATAGCATTTCTTAAATCCAGCGTGGCCCATTGACAAGTGGCATTCCCAAATAAGTTCATCTATCATACAGCTAGGTAATAGTACTTTCCACTTATGGGAACATAGCTTATATAGCTTACCGTCATATATAGAAAATCCTGGTTTGGAGTTGGTAACTGCACTTCTCCAAGCTACACTAATCCTAGGGTCTTGTTGTTGATGCATACCTATTTCCTTAAGTCGCCTAACTACTTCAGGTTTTGTTATATGTTTTATCGCGTAAATACCAATATCATTGCTACTACATTTAATGTTATCTGTTTCCATGCTGTTTTCTGATGGTGGATTTCTACTGAGTACATCTGCTACCAAGTTGTCTTTCGCTTTACAATACTGTATTTCAAATTGATACTCTTGTATAGCCAAGATCCAACGATTCAGACGAGCACCTAGCAATTTACACTTTAATAAAAATACTAACGTCTTATTGTCGGTGATTATAGTAAGTTTAGCACCCAGAATATAACTTCTAAACTTTGACAGGCTATGCACTATTGCTAATAGCTCTTTTTCTGTCGTAAAATAGGTTAATTCTGCCCCTTTAAGTGTGCGACTTACAAATCCTAATACCGCTTTTTGGCCCTTCTCATCAATCTGATACAAGTGTGCTCCAATAGCAATATTGCTGGCGTCTGTTTGCAAGTAAAATCTTTCTCCTATCCTAGGATGATTTAATACACCAGTATTTATAAAAAGACTTTTCACTGTAACCCCTCTTTCCTTTTATGTATTTTTAAGAGTATAAAACAACTTCTTCTATTTTAATAGTTTTCTTTTTGAAATAGAAGCCACAAGTCAATTAGGACTAGGCCGGAGCCTAGAGAAGCAAAAATTGTGCCGGGTCCAGTATGACGGGACTTGCAATGAAACTCAGCTGTAATATAACAATAACGGTTTTTATTGTATGCCAAGAATTAATACATGTAGGCAAACTCTATCACATAGTTATCCCCCCCCCCATGAATCATAAATATCACAAATAAATTAAGCCCTGCTTTAACAGTATTAAAGACAACATGTGTATATCATAACGAGTGTGTATAATATTCAGTAAATATATATAAATATAAAGTTCTCCCCCATTTTGTGACTAGCTAGACACAGACAAAACATAACAACACACACTGAAACATAAGGCACATAGACTCACAATTATACATCAATTCTAACACGAATGCCCCTTGGAATGCACCCGCCTTGCAGGCAGAGTTACTGCCATACCCAGAACCCAGCAGTGATAAAATGTTCGCCCATCAGCAACCCGTTTCTGTAGAATTACATAAAAGCCAAAACCCCCAGAAAGGATGATAATTACTCATAACGCATAAGTAAGACCGGACCGCCCATATGTATAGCATTCCACTGATCAATGACCCATCATGAGCGTATGAACCTTAAGTTCCTTCCACAGCATTAAATAAAAATTTACGGAAACTACATCACCTGATTTTAAACAGTTGTTATACAATTCTAAACGGTTAATTTGCTTCACAAATTCCGAAGGATTTCATAAATCAGTATATACTTTAACAGTCGGAAAATTAATCAGTCGAGGCTTTACAAATTGCAAAAAATTTAAGCAATATATGTTTTACAAAAAAATTAATGAGTATATGTTCTATAGTTAAAAGAAAATTAATCAGCAGATACTACAAGTGAAAAGTTAATCAATATGTGTTTTGCAAGTTAAGAAAAACAATCAGTATAACCCTTTGTAAGGTATAAAATCAATTAGTATATGCCCAGAAAAAGCAAATTATTTTCTATTAACCCCGAATGGCTATATAAATATAATTAAAATGAAAGTACAATAAGACGGTTGTGCCCTAGCAGCTGTGGGAGCGCGCCAGCATGTGGTTGACAAAATTTGACAGGAATCTAACCTGCCTCAGGCTGCACAAACATGTGTCAAACAAAAACTAAGTCCCTTTTTAAACCCCAGAAAACGGCCAAAAAAAACAAAGGAAAACCCCCAGCCCTTAAATGTTAAACCCAAGGTGAATTTAATATTTACTCATTTCTGTTCCAGCCGGAACAGAGTTGCTAATATGTTCTATAATTTTTTGTAAAGAGTAATATGATAATGATATGCAAACGGTAAAATGTCCAAGTGTAAAAATATCTCTGGCACGCTCCCCCAGTGCAGCACACAATTACAAGCAGTGCACTTAGTGTTAGGTAATTCAGTTATAAAAAGTGTTCTTGAAATTAACTCATAATGTTCAGAATGATGATCAGCTGCTCCCCTTTATAGCAGACAGTCTGGACACGTGGTCACATGGATTCAAATGATATTTACTGTAAAACAGGCGCACTGCCGGCCCGGCCCCAAAAGGAAAATAAAAGAGTGCATATCACCTTAATACTGCTGACTAAGTGCTACGTCGTGAACTGGTCACCAGCTCCCTCTCCGGACAGGATCGTGTCTAATGGTCCATGACTGATGCAGTTATACGGCAATCAGCAAAGCCAAATCTCCGTCTTAATCAAGAACCCGGGAGTCGCTTAAGTTTCAGCAAGCCATGTAGATGCAGAGAAACTACGCCGTAATTGTTCGGAGAGAGAAGCCGATGTATTTCGTAGCGGGGCGGTGAGCTGACTAACCGCTGTAACCGACGGAACAAGCCGCCCCTCACTACGAGTTGCGCGCGCAGCCTTAACGGAGCCGGACAAGGGTCGTTTCAACTGACCCTTGCATTCGCGTTATTTTACAATTAAAATAAAAATTTTCTAAAACTTTCGACAGCCGGATTTACACCGGCACACCCCCACCCCGAAAGGGCAACCCGGTTGCCCCACTCTGAAACTCGGGAGAGTACCCTGCAGTGTACCCCCTTCTTAAAGTATGCTGGTGGACTTCGTGGATAAGGTGGCCCGGCGGCACTTGCTCCCAGGAGAACAGAGGCTCAGAAGGGAAAACGAAAGAGACGAAAGAAGACGTGTAGTGTGTAAGAGTGTATGTGCGGCACGCTGACCTGATCAGGGCCAGCCCACCGCAAAGAAGGACAGAGAAGAAAGATGAAAGAAAAGTTCGGGAGCTCCCTGAGTTCCGACCTCCTGAGGCTTGTCCACTCAAGCCAGAACACGATAGCCACCTAAACAGGGCATCTGCCCTATATAACTACGGGGTCCAATACGACCCCCCCCATTCTAAACAAACCATCACGGCACGGGCCAAGGGGAACAAGGGGCGATGACAGTCTCCATGATGCGGTGGTCCCCACTCTGGACCTGACGGAAAGCCATGTCAACTGTGACTATGACCCTCATCTCACATACATACAAGTTTAACATGTGTGCTCAAAGGGCATGGCCAAAACCCACCGCGTGGATGAGGAGCACAACCGCCCCCGTCCACGCGGCAGGTTTCACTCCTCTCTCTAACTCCTTTTTTTTTTTTGCTTTTTCTAGGGTTTTTTTTTTTTTTTTTTCTCTAGGTAAGGTTAGGAAAATCGGAGGGTGGATGGTCAAGGATGATTACGGTCATGGGCTGGGACTGAAGGTAAGGACATGGCTTCCTCCGGACATAAGGACAATTGGAGGAAACCAAGGCTCGCGCAGGCAGGGGCGCATCCCTGAAGTAGACGAACCCCACTGGGACTGTGGGAAACATCTACCCGCTACCATACCATTCTCAATACCGCCCCCGGAGCACACCCTCTTAAAATAGACAACATCCCCACTCGCACAGAGACCACCATCATTCCCCCCCCCCTTACAGCCCGTTTACACTTTTCTAAATAATTTTAATTTTGATATATGTGTGGTAATCTCTTTAGGATTACTACCCTGCCCTTCCAACCGCGCCGTCACCGGTGACGTAAACCCTAGGATACGGTATGGTCCCGACCAACGATAGCACAATTTAGCGGCTCTTTTGTCCGCGGCTGAGCTGATCGGATGGCTCTGGCAGTAGACCCAGTCGCCGGACTGAAAGGGGTTCGGAATTCGCCCCTGATTGTATCGTCGACGGACCCGCTCGTGCGCTCGCAGCAAATTCTTCCGAGCCTCCCTCCATCTCTCCGCAGTTCCATTATCGGGCTCCCGTGGTAGAAGATCGTCAATATTCCACAAGTTAGTCAACGGGAGTGCGGGCGAGAATCCAAACATGATCTCAAAGGGCACGGCCTTATGACTGTCATGCAGGGCCGTGTTAAAAGCTAGCTGCAACCACTTCAAATTCTGGTCCCAGGTGGTCTGTTGTTCCGCATGATAGGCGATGAGTGCGGACCGGAGATTCCTATTGAACCTCTCCGCATGGGACGGCTGTGGGTAATACGGGGAAGTGGTTACATGTTTAATACCGCTGGCGAAACACATCCGCCGGAACTCACTCGAAATGAACTGTGGTCCATTGTCGGAGACAATGATGGTCGGAAGACCGAAATGCTGAAAAACATGGTTCTGAAGCGCGCTTATGGTTAAACGAGCTGTTGCCTGCCGTAAGGGCAGTAGCCAGGCAAACTTCGAAAAAGCATCCACACAGACAAGTAGGTAAGCGTTACCTGACTTGCTACGCGGGAAGGGCCCCACGTAGTCGATGAATAGCTTCTCCATCGGTCTGCTCGCCACGTCTGATGACAACAACCCCAACTTTGTGTTTTGGGCAGGCTTGTTTAAGCCACACAGATGACAACTCTTAACCCTCGTCGCGATGTCCCTGTCCATGCCCTTCCAGATGAAGTGTTTCCTAATACCGGAAATGGTCTTTGAAATTCCCTTGTGGCCTCCTACTGGGGAATTGTGATAATAACTGAAGACCATGGGCACTAACTTGCTAGGCAGCACGATCTTCGGGGCACGTCCCTTTCTTTCTCAACAACACAGGACGCCCTTGGAAAAGAAGTAAGGGGCCTGCGCGTTACCCTCCTTTATTTTCTGGATGACAGGACCCAGCTCTTCATCATTCAACTGATGGGGTAACACATCAGTGAAGGCTAACGGAAAGTCTAGCAGAACAGAACAGGGTTGCTCAGATTGGACTTCACTGGGTTGGGAAAACATGCGTGACAAAGCATCTGCAACCACATTCTGAGTTCCCCTAATGTGTTGCACCTTGAACTTGAAGGATGAGATTTTAACCACCCATCTACCAATTTTACCCAGTTGCCGGGGGTGAGCAAGAAGCCAAGAGAGAGCCTGATTGTCGGTCTCGAGCAGGAACTCAGCGTGTTCCAGAAAACGCCTGAACTTATCTAGAGCGTATACCACAGCTAAACACTCTGGCTCATATACTGATGACTTTCTTTCTTGCTGGGTCAGGGTTCGGGAAATAAAGGCCACAGGCTGCCTAGCACCATCAACGACTTGGGACAGAACCGCCCCGAGCGCCACCGAACTCGCGTCCGTCTGTAAGATAAACGGTTGAGAAAAATCCGGCATCCGCAGCACCGGCGGGGAAATAATAGCTTCCTTCAACGTTTCGAAAGCCTTCTGCTGGCTTTCGCCCCACACAAACTTAGCCCCCTTCTTTCTCAATTCATTTAGGGGTGCAGCTATCTCCGCTGCATTGGGGATAAACCGCCGATAAAAGTTAACCATCCCCACGAACCTGGCGATGCCTTTGGCATCCTTTGGCGGGGGAAAGTCCCGGATACCCTGGGTCCTTTTAGGGTCCACTGTAACGCCTTGGTGCGACACCAGATGCCCCAGAAATGAGATGCTCTCCTGGGCGATTCGCACTTTCTCCGGATTGACCGTGAGGCCCGCGCCTCTCAACCTGCTCATCACCTCCCTGAGATGACACAGATGTTCATCATAGGTTTTGTTGTAGACAAGCAAGTCGTCCAAATAGTTGAAAATGAACTTAAATTTTACATCCTGAAACACTAGGTCAAGCAGACGCGTGAGCGTTTGGGCGCCCACCGCCAGACCCATAGGAACCCGCGTATACTGATATAAATTCCACGGGACACAGAACGCCGTGTACGGTCTACTTTCCTTGGACAAAGGGATCTGGTGATATGCGGCGTTGAGATCAATCACGGTGAAGTACTTGGCCTCACTAAACCAATCGAAAGCTGAGTGAAGATCCGGAAGGGGAACCGAATCCACCTCAATATTAGAATTTAACTTCCGGTAATCGATCACCATACGGTGCTTACCCCCAGGCTTGGGTACCAGGAACGCTGGACTGGCATAACTGGAATTGGAAGGTTCAATTACCCCTTGCTCTAAAAACTCTTGAACCTTCTCCCTCAGAACGGCCATTTTCGGAGGGGCGAACTTGTATGGGTGCGACCTCACTATCTTAGAGTCCGTCAAACGAATTTTATACTCTAATAAATGTGTGAATCCCAACTTAGGAGTTAATACGGAGGGAAATTCCTCACACAATCGGTCTAAAGCTCTCTGCTGGGCGGGAGTGAGATGATCTCGTGCAGAATCGGGACAAGCGACCTCTTGGATACCTCCCTTAGCTCCCTGGTATCCAAGAAATGGAATAACAACACCCCGATTAAATTTAAAATAACACTGGTGCCCATGGATGTCCAACACGAGACCACTTTTAGCGATGAAATCGGCACCCACAATACAGTCAACTCCCAGAGCCGGAGAAACCAGAAAAGGCCACACCCAAGAAAAGCCATCAATCTTGAACTTAAAGGAAACCACCCGGGAGATGGGCAGAATTTCCCTAGAAGCAGTCCAGCACACCACAGACGACCGATTCGACCCTTTTATTAAGCCCAGTTTTTCAAGGTCCGCGCACACTCGAGATGAGATGATAGATCGGGCTGACCAGGAGTCAACTAACGCTCTGAGTTGACCCTTCTTTACCTCGAGCGACAGGAAGGGGCATACAGAAGCCTTTTGCGGGACGGTAGCAAGGACCTTGACATTAGAAGAGTCAGGACCTATCCTCTGCCTGGAGGCACTTGACTTCCGAAAAGTCTTGTAACGAGGGGAAGACAACCTCCGATTTGTCCCCCCCTGGTAATTTAGTTTTTTGAGTACCGGACCCTCGGGGGAAGCGCCGGACGCATACCACCCTCCGGACAATCGCGGGCAACATGCCCCTGTCTGCGACAGCGAAAGCAAACAACACCTCTCAACTGTACACCTCGATCACCGTTATTTCCCTCTGGCCGGGGTTGGGACTGAACGACCCGTCGTTCCACCACTCGGGGTTCGCCCGGACTGGCCCTTACTGGCCCACGGGATTCATCTATTGACTGTATAGCCCGGGATAACACGCACAGCTTCTCGAGGTCTTCATAATTCCGCGGTCGCTCAGCAAAAGTTAAACGAGATCTCTCCTGGGGAGTAACCCCTTCGAATATCATCTGCACTACTTCATTCTCGGGCAGTCCCAACCCTAAAATCCGGACAGCATCACGGATACTCTGTGCAAACTTCGCAAAATTCTCCCCGTGTGCTTGCACCCGATAACAATGTTTGTGCTGCAGCTGCTCTCGCAATCGGCCAGGCACGCATGCGTCCAACACCCCCCGATGGAAAGACGCCACACTGCCGCCATCTCGTATTGTCCGCGCGACCCGCTCAGCCACAGACCCCCGACAATAGGGATACACGAGTTCGAGTAGGGTGCTATCCGACATCCCCGGGAAGTCGGACAGCTGAAACAAAATTCGGAAAAAGACCATCAATTTGTCCACGTCTAGTCCATCTACAACCGGAAGCTCCTGAATAATGGAAGACAGAGGGTTATGTAATTTATTATAAGAGACGCTCGATCCGCCCGAGAGCGTTGGCAATTGAGCCGCCGGGTTCGGCGTCTGCGCTATGTCCATTTCAGGAGGCTGGGGAGAGCTCACGGAAAGCTGAGACTTCACGGGCTCGAAGTTCCGCAATGCTTTAGCCACCTGTTCCGAAATCAGCTTCAGCGTGGCGCTGACTTCAGCGATTGTAGTTTGTGCGGACAAGTTCTCCAGTCTATGTTGCAGGTGTTCCGCTCGCTGACGCACTCTCTGTCTTGCCCTGAGGCTGGAAGGGGCCGACTCAAAATCCTCCATCACCTTCCGCAACTCTCCCCACTTCTCCTGGCACAACTCGAGCTCCGCTGTCACATCAGTGACCTTTACGAGCGACGTCGTCCCTCCGGACGCGAGGGCGTCTCTTAACTGCTTCCTCAAAGAAGCAACATCCCCTTGGGGCCTCCCACCCCGGGCCTTAATCTCGAACTCCAACTCGTGCCTCAAAAATAAATCGGGATTTATAACACTCATGCCGCCAATGCTCTAATTACTTCTCCTATGAACCACAAACAAACATGAAAACACCAATCACTAAACCAGGAAAACCTTGAGTACTGTTCTTCCATCAAGAGGACCCCCGGGTTCTCTAGCGCTGCGGAGACCTGGCCTATTCTGAACCATTCACATCCACGACAGAAGGAGACAAGTGACAACCAACAATACTAAACACACATAACATCAAACAGCAATTCGACACACACGCCGTACCAACACATAACTCTCAACAACCAACTAACAATCGAAAATCATAATTCGGGAATTAATACTCCAACATCAACCGAACACAAGTCGGTGCCGGTACCGATTTCCGATCGGGCCATACCGTATCCCGCCAATATCACACGCTAAACTCCGACCCTGAATCAACATTCCATCATCCAGGCCCCACTTGAGACTCCCCGGCCGTGCAACCTATCAAATTTTTCAAACACAAATAACCGCCTCAGTGGTGCGACCCGACTCACAAGTTATACAACCTACAACTAGCCTACACAGGCATATACCTAAGAAAACAATGTCACAACAATCGCCTCAATATATCCGAGTCTGCAAGCCCCGTCACACACCAGGACCCAAGGGTTCAAGCCTAGAATGAACCACGCTCACTGCTACCATTTGTAACCCCTCTTTCCTTTTATGTATTTTTAAGAGTATAAAACAACTTCTTTTATTTTAATATTTTTTTTTTTTTTTTGAAAGAGAAGCCACAATTCAATTATGACTAGGCCGGAGCCTAGAGAAGCAAAAATTGTGCCGGGTCCAGTATGACGGGACTTGCAATGAAACTCAGCTGTAATATAACAATAACGGTTTTTATTGTATGCCAAGAATTAATACATGTAGGCAAACTCTATCACATAGTTATCCCCCCCCCCATGAATCATAAATATCACAAATAAATTAAGCCCTGCTTTAACAGTATTAAAGACAACATGTGTATATCATAACGAGTGTGTATAATATTCAGTAAATATATATAAATATAAAGTTCTCCCCCATTTTGTGACTAGCTAGACACAGATAAAACATAACAACACACACTGAAACATAAGGCACATAGACTCACAATTATACATCAATTCTAACACGAATGCCCCTTGGAATGCACCCGCCTTGCAGGCAGAGTTACTGCCATACCCAGAACCCAGCAGTGATAAAATGTTCGCCCATCAGCAACCCGTTTCTGTAGAATTACATAAAAGCCAAAACCCCCAGAAAGGATGATAATTACTCATAACGCATAAGTAAGACCGGACCGCCCATATGTATAGCATTCCACTGATCAATGACCCATCATGAGCATATGAACATTAAGTTCCTTCCACAGAATTAAATAAAAATTTACGGAAACCACATCACCTGATTTTAAACAGTTGTTATACAATTCTAAACGGTTAATTTGCTTCACAAATTCCGAAGGATTTAATAAATCAGTATATACTTTAACAGTCGGAAAATTAATCAGTCGAGGCTTTACAAATTGCAAAAAATTTAAACAATATATGTTTTACAAAAAAAATTAATGAGTATATGTTCTATAGTTAAAAGAAAATTAATCAGCAGATACTACAAGTGAAAAGTTAATCAATATGTGTTTTGCAAGTTAAGAAAAACAATCAGTATAGCCCTTTGTAAGGTACAAAATCAATTAGTATATGCCCGGAAAAAGCAAATTATTTTCTATTAACCCCGAATGGCTATATAAATATAATTAAAATGAAAGTACAATAAGACGGTTGTGCCCTAGCAGCTGTGGGAGCGCGCCAGCATGTGGTTGACAAAATTTGACAGGAATCTAACCTGCCTCAGGCTGCACAAACATGTGTCAGACAAAACCTAAGTCCCTTTTTAAACCCCAGAAAACGGCCAAAAAAAACAAAGGAAACCCCCCAGCCCTTAAATGTTAAACCCAAGGTGAATTTAATATTTACTCATTTCTGTTCCAGCCGGAACAGAGTTGCTCACATGTTCTATAATTTTTTGTAAAGAGTAATATGATAATGATATGCAAACGGTAAAATGTCCAAGTGTAAAAATATCTCTGGCACGCTCCCCCAGTGCAGCACACAATTACAAGCAGTGCACTTAGTGTTAGGTAATTCAGTTATAAAAAGTGTTCTTGAAATTAACTCATAATGTTCAGAATGATGATCAGCTGCTCCCCTTTATAGCAGACAGTCTGGACACGTGGTCACATGGATTCAAATGATATTTACTGTAAAACAGGCGCACTGCCGGCCCGGCCCCAAAAGGAAAATAAAAGAGTGCATATCACCTTAATACTGCTGACTAAGTGCTACGTCGTGAACTGGTCACCAGCTCCCTCTCCGGACAGGATCGTGTCTAATGGTCCATGACTGATGCAGTTGTACGGCAATCAGCAAAGCCAAATCTCCGTCTTAATCAAGAACCCGGGAGTCGCTTAAGTTTCAGCAAGCCATGTAGATGCAGAGAAACTACGCCGTAATTGTTCGGAGAGAGAAGCCGATGTATTTCATAGCGGGGCGGTGAGCTGACTAACCGCTGTAACCGACGGAACAAGCCGCCCCTCACTACGAGTTGCGAGCGCAGCCTTAACGGAGCCGGACAAGAGTCGTTTCAACTGACCCTTGCATTCGCGTTATTTTACAATTAAAATAAAAATTTTCTAAAACTTTCGACAGCCGGATTTACACCGGCACATCACTTGTTGCAGTGCTTAATCGTGGTCCTTTGTCCACTTCCATTTAATCCCTTTGTTTAACAACTTTAACAATGGAACAGTACTTTCCGCGTATTTACTTGTAAACTTCTGATAGTAGTTAGCTAAACCTAGAAATGACTTTAGCTGCTTACAGTTCTTTGGAGTTGGAAATTCTTGTATGGCTTTTACCTTCTCTGGGTCTGTGGTTATGCCTTCCACTGAGATTCGGTGACCTAAAAACTTAATTTCCTCCTTACCAAACTCTGACTTCCTTAGATTCAGCGTTATGTTTGCTGATCTTAATTTTTCAAAAATATTGTTTAAATGTTTTAAGTGCTCCTCGAATGTTTGTGACACACATAGAATATCATCTACGAACACTAATGTATACTTCTCTACCTCATTACCTAAGGCACTGTCTAAACACCTTACCATTGCTGCTAAGCTGGTGCTCAGGCCAAAAGGTACCACTTTAAATTGGTAGCACTTATTTTTATACAAAAATGCCGTATACTGTCTATCACACTTTCGGATGGGAATTTGCCAAAATCCTGATGTTAAGTCCAGTTTGGTCATGTATTTAGCCCCATTACATTTTTGAAACAATTCTTCCACACTCCTTGCGCACTCGTAATCTGGTACTAATAAAGAATTTAATTTCCTAGCATCTAGGCATAATCGGATACTCCCGTTCGGCTTGGTGACAACTACTAAAGGGTTTATATAGGGACTACTTGCTCTCTCTATAACACCATTCGCTAACATCTGTTGGACCTCTTTTTCCACTTCATCTCTATAATGTAGAGGGATTGGATAAGTCCTTTGTACAAATGATGCATTTTCAGTAATTGTTAACTGATGTTCATAGAACTTGGCTCTTCCAGGCTCTGTTCTGAACACATCACTATACTCACAAACGAGTTGCTGAATTTTGTTCTGTTGCTCGTTGTTCAACTCAGTCCCAATGTTGATTTCTGGAGTATCATCAATACAGTGCTGGTCACTCCTAACGTCAACTACAGGTTTCTCTATATACCCTTTATGACACTTACCGAGTTCCAATGCTTAAACTCTTTAATACTTATATTAATTTTATTAGTATTAATTTCCATCGTAATGGTATTTCTTTTAAAATTTATTTCTGCCTTCCATTCAAGTAACGTATCTACCCCAATAATACAATCATGAATGAGTTTCGGGACTATTAGAGCTACAATTTGGGTTTGGTTACCATTTAAACTGACAGGTAAATAAATTTGTTCAGTTGTCTTTTGCATTTTGGCTCCAGTGGCTCCCTGTACATTACAATGTTTTACGGGTAGTCTGGGACAATTTCGCAACTGACAATTATCTACAAACTTTGAGCTGACACAGGTAACTTCACTGCCAGTGTCTGCGCTCTTACTAGTAGATTACTGATCTTACAAATTATTTCCGGACATTCAGGATAATGGTTTCTACCCACTTCTTGCTCCTCTTTTAACAAGAACTCCCTATCGCTCACTTGTTTTATATTATTTGTTACGTTCTTCTTACCTGTTTTCTTGGGTGGTTTCACTGCAGGTAATGGTAGGTTTAAGTTTGTTTCTTTTCTACCTGCAGTGGCTTCCCGTTTCCCGTATTCATTTTACTGGTAGACGGTTGCGACTCGGTAGATGTTATGGTTGTTTTACATACTTTATACCCTTTATTTGGTCGGGTTTCTACACTCCTACTTCTACCCATCTCTTCCAATTCCGGCCGATTTTGTGGTTTGTTACCCGAATATGGGGTAAACCTTTTTTCTTTCGGACGTTCATTGTCTCTCCTTTTTGTTGGATAGAAAGTTGGTTCCTGATGATTGCCTCTAGAGTGATTACTCAGCTGATTATTTACTCACTGTAGGTCTATCTCTAGGTCTTGACACTCATCTACTACCATTATGAACTTTTCTAGAGTATCCACCCCTCTAGTAGTGGTTGCTACTCTAGTGCGTTCTGAGAAATGACGCGCTAGCTTATACGCTAGGTCTCTCTCTTCTATTGGTGGTGTTAGATGCTTGGCTTGTGCCATTACATTTAGCACATAGTTTGTGGTTGTCATATTCATTGACGGGTGATAATTACCAAATTCCAAATGATCGCGTACCCTTCTTTGTATCTGAATATTCCAGTATTGAGCCAGGAATTTTTCTCTGAAGTCTGAGTAGGTTTGGACACTGTCCGAGATGACTTTCCACCACGTACCTGCCCAATTCTTGAGGAATCGGCCTAACATGTCCTTCTTATCCTCGTCGTCCATCAGTGGGTTTACACGAGCTACATAAGCCTCAAACAGCTTTAGGAACTCCACAGGATTCTCATGTGGGATTCCTGAAAATGCAAGGTTTTCCGGTTCTTCCTTATAGCCGCCACACCTCACGACTTTGGTTTGCTATGACTTCATTGCCTTAGTCAGATCTTCCCGCATTACCTTTAACTGCTGTTCCACCTTTTGATGTACTTCGTCACTGCTAGCCTTATTCTCTACCTGTTTCTTAACTTCTTTAATATTCTCACCCAGTTGGGTACACTCTTCCCTAGTATTCTGGATTTCTTCTTTATTTAGAAGCGATTGTGTTTTTAATTCAGCTGTTACTTCGCTGAATTGTTGGTTAATGAGGGTTACTTTTTGTTCTAACCTTTCATGAAATTCGTTTCTAAACTTATTTAGTTTTTCGTATTGACGGCGAATATTAGTGTTTACTTGTTTCCTAAATTCCTCTAACGTAGTTTTAACCTCTTCGGTATGTTTATCAAACCTAATATTACTCTCATGTCTTTTATTATTAGTACTATCTAATTTACTAGCTAGATTAGATATTTCTTCATCTATTTTAAATGTAGCTTCTTTACTACTTTGTTCTATTTGGTATAAATTTTCGTTTATTTGTTTCATTTCGCTAGACAAATATTTATTAGTTTGTTCTAATTTATTATTAACATCAGTTATCAATTTTTGATTACTTTCTTCTAAACTTTTATTATTTTTATCAATTTTACTATTTGTATTTTCAATTTTACTTTCTATTTTTTCCATTTTATTATTAGTATCTTTTATTTCACTAGCCAATTGACCCTTTGTACTTTCAATTTTACTATTTGTAATTTCGATTTTATTATTAGTATCATCAATTTTACTTTCAATTGTAGTGGTCAACTGCTTAAACATTTGCTCAATTGCTGCCATATCTACTGCTGATGATTTAGCCATTTTTTAAACTTTATTTTTAACAAATCAATTTAACAATTATTTAACAGTTATTTGTAACCTTCAATTCCACTTTGTTTCTAATTAATTAATATTACAATTTAACTAATCACTTGGGTAATAGCAACGCCAAATTATATAACTTTCTTTTGTGCTAAATTTGGTGATTTAATCGAGTTTAATCGAGCTTCTTAGTTGGCCATGCCAAATTCATATATATAACTTAATTCTATATATAAATTTGGTAGTTTAATCGTGCTTAATCGTGCCCCTAAAGTTGCGGCGACCAATTCATATATAGCTTCTTTCTATATATAAATTTGGTGATTTACTCGTGCCCCTTAGTTGAGGCGCCAAACTCATACAACCCTCCTTTTATCTAACACTTATCTAATATTTTGAATGTTAGATAAAACGTTACTTACCCGTGAGATTACTTTACCTGGGCGCCAGAACAAATCCCAGATACTAATGATACGGTTCCAGCTTAGCTCAGAGCATAGAGACACAAATTTCTCAGGATTCGTTCAGTGATTGTGGATTCAAGGGGAATCGTTACAAATAACACTTTAAAGTTTTGCTTGAGTATGTTTAATTAAGGTTTAATTATTTTTAAATTTCTTGAAAATGTTAATTGTAGGACTTATTGCTACCCTAACTCTTATAATTAGCGAGTGGGTGTGAAACGTAAAGATTAAGACGTTCAAACGACCTATTGCTCTTATCTGGTTTACTTAAGAGATTGATATCTCCCAAACCAGTGATAAAGAACAGGTCTGCAATAATTTGCACGTCCAATACTACACCTCACTTTCCATTCTACACTCCTATACTATGTTATAGCTAACCTTACACATTAAATACAAAGTGTGCGATTCTTAGTGTCTTTTAAAAATTGTTTATTGCTTTTTATTATTTGTTTAGTACTTATTTCATTGATCAATGAATCTATTTCTTACTGTTTGATGCGTCGACCGAAGATAGGAATCCGTAGAGGTCCTCCTTTCGATGGTTTAGCACAGAAGAAATGATGTTGATCAATCCGGTAGAAAGATGCTCTGGCAATTACAGATGCTGTAGCTTTCTGTTGCTCAGGTCCCTTCACGGCTGATTATTAATTTAATTAATGAATAATTTAATTAAATAACGTGTTGTTTTACAAAGCGAGTGTTGTTGAACTGTAGTAGTTCCTCTACTGCGGACTACTTCTCGAATTTTATATTTAAATACACTTTTGCGTGATTGTAAAATTTCTGCACGTAATTTATATACGACTAGCGCCTTGAAGATTCGAACGAAGAGTAATGCTACCCCTCGGTTTGAGTTGGCGTCTGTTTTAAATACGGGCTTCTGATTGGTTGTTCAAATAAATCATACGTTTTTCCAGTCTCGACAATCTCTAACAGGTCGAGCAAACACCCCATGACAGGTTTGAAACGGCAGAGAATTTCTAGTCAAAATCGTACTTCCTGTATTTGCAAATTGATTGATTACAGGTACTTGCAAATGTGTTTTCAAAGATCTGACAACAGAATATTGTTGCTTAGGTCTTTATCTGTGTGTGAGTGAAAACACCTCATTCCTACATAGCATAATTCTCTTGTTATTCCTTTTGGCGTTCGTCTTCCGTATAACTTCTTCAATTGTTAATTATATTAACTGAGATTGCGGCTACTTATAAAGCTTTACTTGCTGAACACAATGCTGTTTTCAGAATTACCGTATATTTATTAGTTTGGAAGTTATTGCAGGTTGAACTGATAATTTGAATTGAGTAAAGTTTCAAGTTCGTACCGGTTGCGGACGTCGCTGTGACGAGGTTAGAGTGAGATGGCTGCGATTGTACGCTCTCTCTCTTGCTTACGCTGCTATACTCGTACAGTCTAACACTTTCATATAACGCTCAGATAGGACGCTAATATGAATCGTTATAATATATATATATATATATATATATATATATATATTATAACTTAACCGAATCTCAAAGATTTGGAGTTATATGTAAAGAGTTTTGAAAATCAATGTTAAAATAAATTTAAACCGTTACAATCACGCCACGTGCAGTAGCGAGCGTTCAAATGAATTGTATAGCGACCAACGGCAGCGTCCGGTGGTATTACGTAACCACATACAGTTATAACAATTAGGGACACGCCCTAATTTTAAATTATTAATATTTCGGAAACCGATAAATATAGGTAAAAACCAAAATAGCCAAAATGTTTGCCGAAATATTAGTAATAGGTTGTGCAAATTTCAGTTCATATAATTAAAGATTAAAAGAGATAATTAATTTTATTTAATAACTCCCCTAGTGAGTGAGCTACGGGGTAGAGCTTTGAATATGTCATAGTTATAAAAATTACAAATCAGATGTATATTCTAGAATAAGCATAACTTGGCTTGCAGCCAAGATAATCGCAATACAAATTGCAACAAGACATCCTGTCCGACATTTGATATCCGGTGTTTTTCAGAATATTAAGATTAATAACAATTCTCAAACTGTGAGAATTATTTTCATTCACACAAGTGAGGTGAGTTTGTATTACAAGGAGAAGGGGGGGGTGTCTCAGCCAATCAAATTATTCTAAAAATTTGAACGAACCGTTAGATTCGGCCTGAACACAGGCACTCAACTGTAACGACTCGACCTGTGAATACGTATACTTACGATAATCTTACTTTTTTTCAACAAATAAGCGTACAGCTCAAAACATTAACCTGTTGACTTACGCATGTAAAGAGATCAGTTATATAATACGTGAAAACACATCGAGAGTACAACAGAACGAGGCCGTCTAGTACGTGGTACAAGCTGAAGAATTGACGAAGCGGAGTGCAACCCAAGGCGAGATACACACACCAGGAGTGCAGCGTATACCGGACCGAGGGGCCTGACGCAGTTGCAGCAATTAAAACTACAGACGTTAAGCCATCAACAGTTGCAGAAGGAGCTGAGTGTTGCTGATTCCTGAACTCTTAGCCGTGGAACCCAAGACGCAGAGAAAATCATCGCCACTAGCAGATTGGGCCAGGAAAACCAAGGAACCCCGGGAGCACCTCATCACGATCTTCAGAACAAGGGAAGTCAAATATAATTTATAAACTTCTCAAAAAGGTATTCTTTTTCTTTTAAATCATTGTAAAACTAAATTGAGTCAGATGCCAATAAAACAGAGACTCTAGATTAATAAGATACATTCATACTGTGATAATCTGGATAACAGGTATAAGCTTAAGTAATAATCAATAGATAAGAATTAGACGTATATAACAAGCGCTAGATAAATACTAACATTGAATTACTTAGAGACCTATACTGCAGTATACGTGAAACAATCACAAGTAAATGAAAGCACGTTGAACTAGATTCACAGCTAACTTATTTTCAGAGTATTTAAATCATCTAAAGTAATAAAATCCGTACGAAAGTACAAAAGAATTGAAAATTGCATAGATTAAATTGTTTTAAAATTAACTTCTTGAAATTAATGAAAAATATAACTCGTATCAATTGAAAATAATAAGCTCGTCTTCTGAATGCTAATACCCATTCAGAAAACATCGTACAAGATACAAATTACTGTTTAGTATGTAAGGATTGCTCTAGTTATAAGATTTTCATACATACGAGTAATATCCTATTAGAGTAATAAACTCCAATTTTATCCACCACCGTATTTTTATTGCTGTACTACAAAGCCTACCAACATCACAAAACTATTGAAAATAACTATAACTGTACTTTGCACACCTGAATTAACCTACTTGCGAATTCAAAACACGAACGCATAGCAGGTAGGTCACTTCACAAAACAACCATTTATCTCCTTATATTAATAAAAATAAATATAAGAGCAAGCAAAGAACTTTATCATATATATATATATATATATATATATATATATATATATATATTACAACGTTATTTTGTTGCTGAACCCAAACTTCTTGAGAGTTATTTAATTTTGCAACATTACTTACGCTATAAAATTATGACAGGTGTAATCGTAATAATAATAACACAATGTAATATGGTTTAAAATCATTTAAAAATTTATTAATCAAAAATTTCTTATTTGGTTGCGATTTAAAATATCATTATTATTTACTTGTGTGTGTAGTCGTGGCACACATCTAATTATTACATATAAGTGATAATCTCGTATTACACTTACACATAATATACAATCTTATACTATAATACACATTTATAATTATTTAATATTGCTCTCGGCTTGCTCATTAGTGTGATAATTATTAGATTATCTAATCTCTTTCTAATGATCTAATTTCTTTTGAATATACTGCATATGCATTGCTTTGTTTTCTAATAAAAATTTACTAATTACTTTTATATTAATTTAAATATCAATGACTAAGTTATTAATTCAAAGTTATAGTTTAAAACATTTTTGAAACATTACTCTAATTACTATACAAATTAATACTTTCATTTGCATATTAATTCATCTTTGAATTAGATTGTCTCTCTTTTTACATCGTTAATTATATTGTCTTTATGTGAGTCTTTGTTTTACAAATACATGGTTGTTTTTCACCTTATTGTCGTGGTAAATCGGCAGCGTGTCCTCTTCGGCCCTAGGTCCTTGATCCTGGATTCTCCTTTGTAGTGTCGTGTAGTCCTGGAGTCCTTGATCCCCGTCCTTCGGATCCTCTCCTCGTCCGTCGCCTCGTCCCGTACGCTGGATCCTATTACATGTACTTGGCTGCTCCCTCGTCTCCTGTCATGGCCTCAGGTTGCAGGTGCTCTCACAAAAGTGATGAGTAGTCGTGAAGAACCTCCGGCTGCTGCTGCGGTTGTTCGAGAAAGAGTTGTCTCTGGGCAGAGCCTCCGGCTGCCACGGTAGTTGTACGAGAAAGAGAATTAAGTTAGCGCGTCTCGTGTATTTATACCCTAGGGCGCAAAAATAATGTTTCGACAATATTCTGCATGTCAGAGTCTGTCGTTGGCATCCGTTTTAAAACACGATTCTTTTCACACTTAATTCGCTTGTCTTCGCCATATACGAAGTCTTTTGCACATTGCCCGATATTCATCTTGTCGGCAATTTTTATGTGTTCACTGTGTATAAACCGTTTTTCTTTATCTTAATTAACATAAGTTTTATTTATATTTAGTTTTACTGTAATGGCACTTTTTATTCTTTTCACACTATTTTTTATACACATGTGCGTCTTACTTTTATACACACTTTGGGATATTTGGTTTTGTGATATTATGTACACAATCTTAACAAAATAAATAAATTCATATAATTACTAGCGTTCATTAAGGGTGACGCTTTTCAGGAATTGACAGATCTCACACACACATGTAACATACACGAGTACACACAGACATAGTGGAGTGGCGTAATCAACCTGTCCCGACATGAAAGTTGGTCGTTCCTTTTACAGTTCAGATTGAAAGCTGCATTATTATTGCTACCAATATAAATTATTTATTTATTTTAATTAATTATTTTAATTACTTTTGCAATGCACAGTACCCTATACATTTGTACTGTTGCAATATATATATATATATATATATATATATATATATATATATTGTAACATAACAAAATTATCACACTAAACATTTGACTTAATGCAACATAAATAAAGGAAAAAGTTCCATAGTGAGTGAGAAGAATAAATTGTTTTAAGGATTACACTAGAAACTGTATATTAAGTCAATAAAATGTTAATAAAAATGACAAATAACAAAGAAAACCATTGATTAAAATAACTTACTATGTAAAAACCAGTTAAACCAGCAGTATACCCAGTAGATTGGGGAAGCAATAAAAAGGGAAGGACCATAAAAAAAGGAAATAAAAGGATGAAACCATATTAATAAGGGAATAATAATAAGGTCAAGATACAGAGAAACCACAAGACCAGAAACTACTAATGTGATATTGAAGAAGGGACAAAATATATCAAGATTCCCACAAAGAGACCAGAACCAGGAAGAGATATTCCAAAAAATGATAGTCATGTAATACATACCATGGAACAAAATTAAAACTGATATATGTAGACCCAGAACAAGTTACAAGATACAATCCCAGAAAACCAAATTGTATACTAGTTGTAAGAATAATATGTCAAAAACTATTAAAACAGACTACTATTAGTGTAGCCAAAATAAAGGACACCTTATAATAAAGTGTGATATAAAAAATATATTAAAACAGACTACCATTAGTGTAGGAAATACTGGATAAAAACTAAAGAGACAGTCTAATGAGTGAGTGTAATTTAGATAATAAAAGTGTTTTAGTGTTTAAGCATAATAACAATATGATAGGTATAAGATGTTTTTATTTTATTGTATGAACAAATTAAGTATAGGGTACACAAAAGACAGTCAATAACTGCAAGTGTCAGTAGTTATAAGATGTTTTTATTTTATTGTATGAACAATTTAGGTATAGGTAAAACAAAAGACAGTTAATAACTGCAAGTGTCAGTAGTTCTAAGGTGTTTTTATGTTAACATTTTAGCAAAATAGTTATAGTAAATAAAAAGAGACAGTGAATAACTGAAATTGTTACTAAGAATAAGATATTTTAATAGAATAAGGTTGTGATAAAATGAAACATAAAAACAAAGGACAGCTAAAGACTGATAATAATATGTTCTCATTATAATTCTAAGTATAGAGAAAATTAGGCATAAGATGTTTATGTTATGGTTCAATGATGTTATTATTATAAAGAAAGTTTAGTAGATACAAGATATTTCATTGTATTTTAAGATCATGTCATTTAATTTTCCATTGTGTAAGGCAGAGAGGCAAGTAGGACATAAAAATGTAATAATTTTATTCAAAACAGTAAACCATATATAATGTACAAACAGACCAGCTAAGACACCATTTTAGTAAACACAGACTGGCATATAAACCAAAAAATTATCTATCAGAGAATCAATCTATGTAATAGGAATAGAATTCAATATATACAATACAGAAATTGAAAATATAATTAATACAGATACAGTTAATAGCAAATAGAATGACAAAGGAAAGGAAATTAACTTCTTTTGGAAACAGATACTAATAGGCCTATAATAGTAACCAAATCAGACTAAACAGTAAATTAATCAATATTGAAATGTTTTAACAACCAAATTATTAACAACAAAGTAGTCACGGAGTTATTAAGTATATTCCATGGAAATATTATAAGAAAAAAACAAATAAAAACCATTAAAACACCGAATTTGTACAAAATATGAGGCATACAATCATTATATAAAATTGTAATTTTTGGGCTTAAATGAGCTTGAAACAAACCCAGCTATATATCAAAAGATGTAAAATTAACTAATCAATATTACTGAGTAGTTAGATTTATGTAAAATTAAGAAATATTTGAAATACAGTAAAAAATAAGAAAACTTATTATGTATATTTAGATGGTGAACCAAGTCTTAGACAGATATTTTTATAGTTAAACAATATAAAGAGGAAAAAGACATAGCACAAATTACCCTAAAACGACGACGTTGCGTCTATTAGTCTATTGTTAATCGTGAAACTGAATAGTTGGAAATGTGTTAGCAGAGTACTGAAAACAGAATAATTTGTATAAAACCAAGTGTGGTTATGCGGCGTGTAACGGAGATGATCTAAAAAGTGAAAATAACCTTAACTATCAATTTCTAACACTTCACAAATTTCCAAAACACAGTAATAACACCATAAAACTCAACACAAGAAATCAACAGCCATTTTGAACAATTTTGGACCAAATTCACAGAACACCAATACACATATTTGAACACCGGACACTTCACAAGAAACCCATCACGAAAACGACATCGCAGAAGACGAGAGGACACTCTACACTACATTCCTGGAACAACACCACTTCGCAGAAAAGGGAATATCATTTTATTTCTGCGGGAGAAGCTCAGCCAATTCCAACAGCATCTCAGTTAAAATAGAGGAGACGGCGGCCATTCTGGATTTCTCACCAGCTCGGTGCAATGCCTGCTTGAAGGGAGTGACGTCATTTCATCGATTTGGTTCGAAATTCATTTTTTCTAATTGACAATTGCAATAATAATTTTGTTCTATTTCAGCTATTACCATTTAGTTTAAGAATACCTGTTAAGAATGTATCTTGTTCCTTGCCCTCTGACCATTTCGACTCGTTAAAAGAACCACAAATTTAACCTTGTAAAAATATATTTGTTGATTTTTTCGCTACCGACTGGAGCAAATATTAGCCAATGCCTGGGACATGCGCAGTTTGACTGGCGCATAATTTTGAATGTTAATGAACGCAAATCATTACTAAGTTACCAGAATTGTTTTTATTTCTATAATTAAGGTTACTATTATTTTTTTTTTAAACAAAAAAATAATTTACAGTGAGAGAATAGATATATAAGGAAATTACACACTCAATTAATTAATTAATTATTAATTAATTTAATTAAATAATTAAATCAAAACTCAATACAAGAAAAAGAAAAAAAAAATATTTTCACAATTTATAAAGTTTGATTTATTTGTTATTTATCAATCAATCACACCTAGTTATAACATATTTATATTAAATCTATTCTTTGTATTTGGTGAATCCAAAGTGGAGCTGTATCATCGGCGAGTTCAATACCGAGATCCAGACAACATACACAATTCTGATTATCTATATCTTTATATTTTATTTATTATTATTATATTTGAAATTATATTCCAAATTGACTAGCCTAAACAGTGGGGCTTACAGTCAGGGCAAACCTACACATACATAACTTATTATAAATATTATATTATATTATAATTATTTTAAATTTGTAATAATATATATTACAAATTGGCGTCCAACTTAAGGGGCTTTAAATAGGAGGTAATAGAGTTGTAAAATAAGGACGATTGTCCAATTTCCTATTTTTAGCTTGGCAGCGGTCAATAGGTCGGAAGAGGGAGCGAGATGCACAGGAGAGCTACATCAAGGAAAAGGGCTATGGAGGCCGAGCAGGAGGTAGACATGGAGGATAAAGAGGCGACACCAGTGGAAGATGTGGAGTCGATGTTACCGCCAGCAGAACCGAACAAGCCTGCACCACAGAAGGAACAGCCGGAGAAATCCACTACAAAGGAAGAGACAAAATTAGATAAAATGATGGAGATGTTACTCAGAGAATTTAAAACGACAAAGGAAGAGTTGGGTAATAAAATCGAAGAAAATAGTAAGGAAATGAAGAACGATAACCAACGATTGAAGGAGGAATTAAGAGAAAGCAGTAAGAAGATGGAGGAGAAGATGGAAGAAAACAGTAAGAAGATGGAGGAGAAGATGGAAGAAATTAGTAAGAAGCTGGAAAACGATAACCAACAATTGAAGGAGGAATTAAGTAATAAAATTGGAGATACCAGTAAGAAGATGGAGGAGAAGGTGGACGAAATAAAAAACGAAAATAAATTATTAATGGAGGAAAATATTAAGAAGATCGAGGAGAAGATGGAGGAAAATATCCAGAAGATGGAGGAGAAAATGGAGGAAATAAAAACTGACAACAAACAATCGAAGGAGGAATTGACCCAGATAAGCCAGAAACTGGAAGAAACCAATAAAAAGATGGAGAATAATAGTCAGCAATTGAGAGAAGAATTGAAGGAGACGAACCAAGAGAACATGAACCACTTAGACGGAAGAATGGAAATATTGAAGGAAGAATTGAGCCAAAAAATAGCTGAAAATAATGAAACAATCAGCAAGAAGGTAGAAGAGGAATTAACGGTAATCGAACAAAAGGTTACCAGAGCTGACGAAAAATGGAGTCAAACCGAACGAGAAGTACAGAGTATCAAGACAGAAACAAATACGAAGGTTAACAACATTGAAGAAACGACTAGGAAGACATTGGAGGAAAGACTAAAGGAAACACGAGAAGACTTGGAGCGAGTGCAGGACCGATTCACAGAAAAATGTGACGGCATTGAAGCTACTGTGACCAGTATCAACAGTCAGGTGCGACAGAACCAGACAGATATAGACCTATTCCATAGTCGACCGACAAGCATTAACAGTTGTCCCAATAGTGAGAATCGTGAAGGGATTAACTTCAGGTTTTATAAAAACAAACCAATGGAGTTCCTAGCCAGAATCGAAGAGTACTTCACCAAACACAGAGGTAATCGCTGGAGGTGAAGAAACACTCTGAATACGTTGGGCATTAAGACATACAAGACATCTGTCTACCACCCCAGCAGCAATCCAGCGGAGAGGGTACTGCGAGAAGTCGGAAGAATATTACGGACTTATTGCTATAACCAACAAAAGAAGTGGCAAGAATATTTATTAGCTACTGAAGAATTCCTTAATTTGTCATATCACCCCGCTATAGGTACCACGCCATACACGGCAATGTATGAAAAACCGCCTCCGAGAGAAATACAAGACATAATAGAGTTCCCCAGGAGTCAAGAATACAAATTCAATCGAATCAGATTCTACAATAAATTGGCAGAAGACCAGGAAAGGCGCAAGAACAAATATCAAAAGGCTGTTAAGAAAATAATAAGCTATATAGTCGGAGAAAAGGTACTGCTAAAAAACAGGGAATTACCCAGTACTTTGGAAGGCATTACCAAAAAGTTGTTATTGCTGTATACCGGCCCATACCTGATTATTAAAAACAATAATAACAATACGTATGTACTAAAGGATATCATTTCAAATAAAGTAAAAGGAACTTATAATCAGTTATCCATTAAAAAATATTTGGAGGAGACACCAAATATCTGAAAGACTATTATGAACGAAATAAGAATTTTGATGGAATAATAAATTTTCAAAATTCAAAAATTAGTAAGGACAACTTACACAAATATTCAAAGATTATTTGAACAAAAATAAAAAGAATTTTGAGAAATAAAAAATTTCAAAATTCCAAAACTTAGTAAGTACAACTTACAACAAATCATTTGAAAGACTATTATGAACGAAATAAGAATTTTGATGGAATAATAATTTCAAAATTCCAAAAGTTAGTAAGTACCACTTACACAAAATATTCAAAGACTATTATGAAAGTAAAAAGAATTTGGATGGAGATAATAATTTTCTAAATTCAAAACTTAGTAAGTACCACTTACACCAAACATTCAAAGACTATTATGAATGAGAAAAGAATTTTGATGAATAAAGATTTTCAAAATTCAAAACAATAGTAAGTACAACTTACACCAAAATATTTGAAAAACAACTATGAATAAGAAAGAATGTAGTTGAATAAAAATATCTAAAATCAAAAAATATTAAGCTCATATCATTACTCATACAGATGATGAGAAATAACTCTGAAATATGAAAAAAGATTTTGTAAGAAAGAGATACAAAATTCTAAAGGAGAAAGGAAACCAGAATATCATATGACTTAATCGAAACAACTTAACCAAACTCACAAAGAAAATAATTTAATAAAAATGGAACAATGAAAAAGGACCAACTCAGTAAAGACCAAATAGTGAGACCAGAAACCAAAAAACTCTGATACTATTAATGATAATGTTGTTGCAATAACCACTGTTATAGTGAAAGTGATAAAGAATTAATTCATGTTATACCATGAGCAATAAAAATAACTCAATGGATACCAGATGGTAGAAAGAGTAAAGATAAATACTACTTACTATGTAAACATGATGAAATGTATATTATACCACATACCTAAACCACCTAATATGGAATAAGCTTTAAGAGAGAAGAAGAGTCAAGTGTATAAAAGTATTAATTAATATAACGTATTATGAAGTGAAGAATCTAAAGATGTTTATTTTAGTCAAAAATGACTACTTTTACTGTTTATTTATTTTTATGACTGGATGTAGAAAATGCCATCAGTCTTATATTTTGAGCACAGATGATAATACCTCTGGACTCAATTGAAGTGTTGGACAGCAGGGATTGAAGCCAAAAGTGCCACTCTGAACTGTTCCAATTAATTTGTTAGGGAATGTTAGGGAGTAAACATACTGGTGAGGAAGCACCAAATAAGAAAGAATATAAAATGATAATGTTATACACAAGATTGAAGATCACTTATTAATGAAGAAAGAAACTAATGAAGGAGATACACATCATCTGAGAGGAAGCAACGGTGGGAAAAGAAGGTATATAAAGTGAAAACATGTGTAATCACGAAGAAAATGTGAATACAAAAGAATTAGTAGTAATTATTTCATCCATACTAAGAGTATGATCTGAACTAATCACTTTTACAGGAGAGCATATGTAACATAACAAAATTATCACACTAAACATTTGACTTAATGCAACATAAATAAAGGAAAAAGTTCCATAGTGAGTGAGAAGAATAAATAGTTTTAAGGATTACACTAGAAACTGTATATTAAGTCAATAAAATGTTAATAAAAATGAAAAATAACAAAGAAAACCATTGATTAAAATAACTTACTATGTAAAAACTAGTTAAACCAGCAGTATACCCAGTAGATTGGGGAAGCAATAAAAAGGGAAGGACCATAAAAAAGGGAAATAAAAGGATGAAACCATATTAATAAGGGAATAATAATAAGGTCAAGATGCAGAGAAACCACAAGACCAGAAACTACTAATGTGATATTGAAGAAGGGACAAAATATATCAAGATTCCCACAAAGAGACCAGAACCAGGAAGAGATATTCCAAAAAATGATAGTCATGTAATACATACCATGGAACAAAATTAAAACTGATATATGTAGACCCAGAACAAGTTACAAGATACAATCCCAGAAAACCAAATTGTATACTAGTTGTAAGAATAATATGTCAAAAAACTATTAAAACAGACTACTATTAGTGTAGCCAAAATAAAGGACACCTTATAATAAAGTGTGATATAAAAAATATATTAAAACAGACTACCATTAGTGTAGGAAATACTGGATAAAAACTAAAGAGACAGTCTAATGACTGAGTGTAATTTAGATAATAAAAGTGTTTTAGTGTTTAAGCATAATAACAATATGATAGGTATAAGATGTTTTTATTTTATTGTATGAACAAATTAAGTATAGGGAACACAAAAGACAGTCAATAACTGCAAGTGTCAGTAGTTATAAGATGTTTTTATTTTATTGTATGAACAATTTAGGTATAGGTAAAACAAAAGACAGTTAATAACTGCAAGTGTCAGTAGTTCTAAGGTGTTTTTATGTTAATATTTTAGCAAAATAGTTATAGTAAATAAAAAGAGACAGTGAATAACTGAAATTGTTACTAAGAATAAGATATTTTAATAGAATAAGGTTGTGATAAAATGAAACATAAAAACAAAGGACAGCTAAAGACTGATAATAATATGTTCTCATTATAATTCTAAGTATAGAGAAAATTAGGCATAAGATGTTTATGTTATGGTTCAATGATGTTATTATTATAAAGAAAGTTTAGTAGATACAAGATATTTCATTGTATTTTAAGATCATGTCATTTAATTTTCCATTGTGTAAGGCAGAGAGGCAAGTAGGACATAAAAATGTAATAATTTTATTCAAAACAGTAAACCATATATAATGTACAAACAGACCAGCTAAGACACCATTTTAGAAAACACGGACTGGCATATAAACCAAAAAATTATCTATCAGAGAATCAATCTATGTAATAGGAATAGAATTCAATATATACAATACAGAAATTGAAAATATAATTAATACAGATACAGTAAATGCAAATAGAATGACAAAGGAAAGGAAATTAACTTCTTTTGGAAACAGATACTAATAGGCCTATAATAGTAACCAAATCAGACTAAACAGTAAATTAATCAATATTGAAATGTTTTAACAACCAAATTATTAACAACAAAGTAGTCACGGAGTTATTAAGTATATTCCATGGAAATATTATAAGAAAAAAACAAATAAAAACCATTAAAACACCGAATTTGTACAAAATATGAGGCATACAATCATTATATAAAATTGTAATTTTTGGGCTTAAATGAGCTTGAAACAAACCCAGCTATATATCAAAAGATGTAAAATTAACTAATCAATATTACTGAGTAGTTAGATTTATGTAAAATTAAGAAATATTTGAAATACAGTAAAAAATAAGAAAACTTATTATGTATATTTAGATGCTGAACCAAGTCTTAGACAGATATTTTTATAGTTAAACAATATAAAGAGGAAAAAGACATAGCACAAATTACCCTAAAACGACGACGTTGCGTCTATTAGTCTATTGTTAATCGTGAAACTGAATAGTTGGAAATGTGTTAGCAGAGTACTGAAAACAGAATAATTTGTATAAAACCAAGTGTGGTTATGCGGCGTGTAACGGAGATGATCTAAAAAGTGAAAATAACCTTAACTATCAATTTCTAACACTTCACAAATTTCCAAAACACAGTAATAACACCATAAAACTCAACACAAGAAATCAACAGCCATTTTGAACAATTTTGGACCAAATTCACAGAACACCAATACACATATTTGAACACCGGACACTTCACAAGAAACCCATCACGAAAACGACATCGCAGAAGACGAGAGGACACTCTACACTACATTCCTGGAACAACACCACTTCGCAGAAAAGGGAATATCATTTTATTTCTGCGGGAGAAGCTCAGCCAATTCCAACAGCATCTCAGTTAAAATAGAGGAGACGGCGGCCATTCTGGATTTCTCACCAGCTCGGTGCAATGCCTGCTTGAAGGGAGTGACGTCATTTCATCGATTTGGTTCGAAATTCATTTTTTCTAATTGACAATTGCAATAATAATTTTGTTCTATTTCAGCTATTACCATTTAGTTTAAGAATACCTGTTAAGAATGTATCTTGTTCCTTGCCCTCTGACCATTTCGACTCGTTAAAAGAACCACAAATTTAACCTTGTAAAAATATATTTGTTGATTTTTTCGCTACCGACTGGAGCAAATATTAGCCAATGCCTGGGACATGCGCAGTTTGACTGGCGCATAATTTTGAATGTTAATGAACGCAAATCATTACTAAGTTACCAGAATTGTTTTTATTTCTATAATTAAGGTTACTATTATTTTTTTTTTAAACAAAAAAATAATTTACAGTGAGAGAATAGATATATAAGGAAATTACACACTCAATTAATTAATTAATTATTAATTAATTTAATTAAATAATTAAATCAAAACTCAATACAAGAAAAAGAAAAAAAAATATTTTCACAATTTATAAAGTTTGATTTATTTGTTATTTATCAATCAATCACACCTAGTTATAACATATTTATATTAAATCTATTCTTTGTATTTGGTGAATCCAAAGTGGAGCTGTATCATCGGCGAGTTCAATACCGAGATCCAGACAACATACACAATTCTGATTATCTATATCTTTATATTTTATTTATTATTATTATATTTGAAATTATATTCCAAATTGACTAGCCTAAACAGTGGGGCTTACAGTCAGGGCAAACCTACACATACATAACTTATTATAAATATTATATTATATTATAATTATTTTAAATTTGTAATAATATATATTACAAATTGGCGTCCAACTTAAGGGGCTTTAAATAGGAGGTAATAGAGTTGTAAAATAAGGACGATTGTCCAATTTCCTATTTTTAGCTTGGCAGCGGTCAATAGGTCGAAAGAGGGAGCGAGATGCACAGGAGAGCTACATCAAGGAAAAGGGCTATGGAGGCCGAGCAGGAGGTAGACATGGAGGATAAAGAGGCGACACCAGTGGAAGATGTGGAGTCGATGTTACCGCCAGCAGAACCGAACAAGCCTGCACCACAGAAGGAACAGCCGGAGAAATCCACTACAAAGGAAGAGACAAAATTAGATAAAATGATGGAGATGTTACTCAGAGAATTTAAAACGACAAAGGAAGAGTTGGGTAATAAAATCGAAGAAAATAGTAAGGAAATGAAGAACGATAACCAACGATTGAAGGAGGAATTAAGAGAAAGCAGTAAGAAGATGGAGGAGAAGATGGAAGAAAACAGTAAGAAGATGGAGGAGAAGATGGAAGAAATTAGTAAGAAGCTGGAAAACGATAACCAACAATTGAAGGAGGAATTAAGTAATAAAATTGGAGATACCAGTAAGAAGATGGAGGAGAAGGTGGACGAAATAAAAAACGAAAATAAATTATTAATGGAGGAAAATATTAAGAAGATCGAGGAGAAGATGGAGAAAAATATCCAGAAGATGGAGGAGAAAATGGAGGAAATAAAAACTGACAATAAACAATCGAAGGAGGAATTGACCCAGATAAGCCAGAAACTGGAAGAAACCAATAAAAAGATGGAGAATAATAGTCAGCAATTGAGAGAAGAATTGAAGGAGACGAACCAAGAGAACATGAACCACTTAGACGGAAGAATGGAAATATTGAAGGAAGAATTGAGCCAAAAAATAGCTGAAAATAATGAAACAATCAGCAAGAAGGTAGAAGAGGAATTAACGGTAATCGAACAAAAGGTTACCAGAGCTGACGAAAAATGGAGTCAAACCGAACGAGAAGTACAGAGTATCAAGACAGAAACAAATACGAAGGTTAACAACATTGAAGAAACGACTAGGAAGACATTGGAGGAAAGACTAAAGGAAACACGAGAAGACTTGGAGCGAGTGCAGGACCGATTCACAGAAAAATGTGACGGCATTGAAGCTACTGTGACCAGTATCAACAGTCAGGTGCGACAGAACCAGACAGATATAGACCTATTCCATAGTCGACCGACAAGCATTAACAGTTGTCCCAATAGTGAGAATCGTGAAGGGATTAACTTCAGGTTTTATAAAAACAAACCAATGGAGTTCCTAGCCAGAATCGAAGAGTACTTCACCAAACACAGAGGTAATCGCTGGAGGTGAAGAAACACTCTGAATACGTTGGGCATTAAGACATACAAGACATCTGTCTACCACCCCAGCAGCAATCCAGCGGAGAGGGTACTGCGAGAAGTCAGAAGAATATTACGGACTTATTGCTATAACCAACAAAAGAAGTGGCAAGAATATTTATTAGCTACTGAAGAATTCCTTAATTTGTCATATCACCCCGCTATAGGTACCACGCCATACACGGCAATGTATGAAAAACCGCCTCCGAGAGAAATACAAGACATAATAGAGTTCCCCAGGAGTCAAGAATACAAATTCAATCGAATCAGATTCTACAATAAATTGGCAGAAGACCAGGAAAGGCGCAAGAACAAATATCAAAAGGCTGTTAAGAAAATAATAAGCTATATAGTCGGAGAAAAGGTACTGCTAAAAAACAGGGAATTACCCAGTACTTTGGAAGGCATTACCAAAAAGTTGTTATTGCTGTATACCGGCCCATACCTGATTATTAAAAACAATAATAACAATACGTATGTATTAAAGGATATCATTTCAAATAAAGTAAAAGGAACTTATAATCAGTTATCCATTAAAAAATATTTGGAGGAGACACCAAATATCTGAAAGACTATTATGAACGAAATAAGAATTTTGATGGAATAATAAATTTTCAAAATTCAAAAATTAGTAAGGACAACTTACACAAATATTCAAAGATTATTTGAACAAAAATAAAAAGAATTTTGAGAAATAAAAAATTTCAAAATTCCAAAACTTAGTAAGTACAACTTACAACAAATCATTTGAAAGACTATTATGAACGAAATAAGAATTTTGATGGAATAATAATTTCAAAATTCCAAAAGTTAGTAAGTACCACTTACACAAAATATTCAAAGACTATTATGAAAGTAAAAAGAATTTGGATGGAGATAATAATTTTCCAAATTCAAAACTTAGTAAGTACCACTTACACCAAACATTCAAAGACTATTATGAATGAGAAAAGAATTTTGATGAATAAAGATTTTCAAAATTAAAAACAATAGTAAGTACAACTTACACCAAAATATTTGAAAAACAACTATGAACAAGAAAGAATGTAGTTGAATAAAAATATCTAAAATCAAAAAATATTAAGCTCATATCATTACTCATACAGATGATGAGAAATAACTCTGAAATATGAAAAAAGATTTTGTAAGAAAGAGATACAAAATTCTAAAGGAGAAAGGAAACCAGAATATCATATGACTTAATCGAAACAACTTAACCAAACTCACAAAGAAAATAATTTAATAAAAATGGAACAATGAAAAAGGACCAACTCAGTAAAGACCAAATAGTGAGACCAGAAACCAAAAAACTCTGATACTATTAATGATAATGTTGTTGCAATAACCACTGTTATAGTGAAAGTGATAAAGAATTAATTCATGTTATACCATGAGCAATAAAAATAACTCAATGGATACCAGATGGTAGAAAGAGTAAAGATAAATACTACTTACTATGTAAACATGATGAAATGTATATTATACCACATACCTAAACCACCTAATATGGAATAAGCTTTAAGAGAGAAGAAGAGTCAAGTGTATAAAAGTATTAATTAATATAACGTATTATGAAGTGAAGAATCTAAAGATGTCTATTTTAGTCAAAAATGACTACTTTTACTGTTTATTTATTTTTATGACTGGATGTAGAAAATGCCATCAGTCTTATATTTTGAGCACAGATGATAATACCTCTGGACTCAATTGAAGTGTTGGACAGCAGGGATTGAAGCCAAAAGTGCCACTCTGAACTGTTCCAATTAATTTGTTAGGGAATGTTAGGGAGTAAACATACTGGTGAGGAAGCACCAAATAAGAAAGAATATAAAATGATAATGTTATACACAAGATTGAAGATCACTTATTAATGAAGAAAGAAACTAATGAAGGAGATACACATCATCTGAGAGGAAGCAACGGTGGGAAAAGAAGGTATATAAAGTGAAAACATGTAATCACGAAGAAAATGTGAATACAAAAGAATTAGTAGTAATTATTTCATCCATACTAAGAGTATGATCTGAACTAATCACTTTTACAGGAGAGCATATGTAACATAACAAAATTATCACACTAAACATTTGACTTAATGCAACATAAATAAAGGAAAAAGTTCCATAGTGAGTGAGAAGAATAAATAGTTTTAAGGATTACACTAGAAACTGTATATTAAGTCAATAAAATGTTAATAAAAATGAAAAATAACAAAGAAAACCATTGATTAAAATAACTTACTATGTAAAAACCAGTTAAACCAGCAGTATACCCAGTAGATTGGGGAAGCAATAAAAAGGGAAGGACCATAAAAAAGGGAAATAAAAGGATGAAACCATATTAATAAGGGAATAATAATAAGGTCAAGATGCAGAGAAACCACAAGACCAGAAACTACTAATGTGATATTGAAGAAGGGACAAAATATATCAAGATTCCCACAAAGAGACCAGAACCAGGAAGAGATATTCCAAAAAATGATAGTCATGTAATACATACCATGGAACAAAATTAAAACTGATATATGTAGACCCAGAACAAGTTACAAGATACAATCCCAGAAAACCAAATTGTATACTAGTTGTAAGAATAATATGTCAAAAAACTATTAAAACAGACTACTATTAGTGTAGCCAAAATAAAGGACACCTTATAATAAAGTGTGATATAAAAAATATATTAAAACAGACTACCATTAGTGTAGGAAATACTGGATAAAAACTAAAGAGACAGTCTAATGACTGAGTGTAATTTAGATAATAAAAGTGTTTTAGTGTTTAAGCATAATAACAATATGATAGGTATAAGATGTTTTTATTTTATTGTATGAACAAATTAAGTATAGGGAACACAAAAGACAGTCAATAACTGCAAGTGTCAGTAGTTATAAGATGTTTTTATTTTATTGTATGAACAATTTAGGTATAGGTAAAACAAAAGACAGTTAATAACTGCAAGTGTCAGTAGTTCTAAGGTGTTTTTATGTTAATATTTTAGCAAAATAGTTATAGTAAATAAAAAGAGACAGTGAATAACTGAAATTGTTACTAAGAATAAGATATTTTAATAGAATAAGGTTGTGATAAAATGAAACATAAAAACAAAGGACAGCTAAAGACTGATAATAATATGTTCTCATTATAATTCTAAGTATAGAGAAAATTAGGCATAAGATGTTTATGTTATGGTTCAATGATGTTATTATTATAAAGAAAGTTTAGTAGATACAAGATATTTCATTGTATTTTAAGATCATGTCATTTAATTTTCCATTGTGTAAGGCAGAGAGGCAAGTAGGACATAAAAATGTAATAATTTTATTCAAAACAGTAAACCATATATAATGTACAAACAGACCAGCTAAGACACCATTTTAGTAAACACAGACTGGCATATAAACCAAAAAATTATCTATCAGAGAATCAATCTATGTAATAGGAATAGAATTCAATATATACAATACAGAAATTGAAAATATAATTAATACAGATACAGTTAATAGCAAATAGAATGACAAAGGAAAGGAAATTAACTTCTTTTGGAAACAGATACTAATAGGCCTATAATAGTAACCAAATCAGACTAAACAGTAAATTAATCAATATTGAAATGTTTTAACAACCAAATTATTAACAACAAAGTAGTCACGGAGTTATTAAGTATATTCCATGGAAATATTATAAGAAAAAAACAAATAAAAACCATTAAAACACCGAATTTGTACAAAATATGAGGCATACAATCATTATATAAAATTGTAATTTTTGGGCTTAAATGAGCTTGAAACAAACCCAGCTATATATCAAAAGATGTAAAATTAACTAATCAATATTACTGAGTAGTTAGATTTATGTAAAATTAAGAAATATTTGAAATACAGTAAAAAATAAGAAAACTTATTATGTATATTTAGATGGTGAACCAAGTCTTAGACAGATATTTTTATAGTTAAACAATATAAAGAGGAAAAAGACATAGCACAAATTACCCTAAAACGACGACGTTGCGTCTATTAGTCTATTGTTAATCGTGAAACTGAATAGTTGGAAATGTGTTAGCAGAGTACTGAAAACAGAATAATTTGTATAAAACCAAGTGTGGTTATGCGGCGTGTAACGGAGATGATCTAAAAAGTGAAAATAACCTTAACTATCAATTTCTAACACTTCACAAATTTCCAAAACACAGTAATAACACCATAAAACTCAACACAAGAAATCAACAGCCATTTTGAACAATTTTGGACCAAATTCACAGAACACCAATACACATATTTGAACACCGGACACTTCACAAGAAACCCATCACGAAAACGACATCGCAGAAGACGAGAGGACACTCTACACTACATTCCTGGAACAACACCACTTCGCAGAAAAGGGAATATCATTTTATTTCTGCGGGAGAAGCTCAGCCAATTCCAACAGCATCTCAGTTAAAATAGAGGAGACGGCGGCCATTCTGGATTTCTCACCAGCTCGGTGCAATGCCTGCTTGAAGGGAGTGACGTCATTTCATCGATTTGGTTCGAAATTCATTTTTTTCTAATTGACAATTGCAATAATAATTTTGTTCTATTTCAGCTATTACCATTTAGTTTAAGAATACCTGTTAAGAATGTATCTTGTTCCTTGCCCTCTGACCATTTCGACTCGTTAAAAGAACCACAAATTTAACCTTGTAAAAATATATTTGTTGATTTTTTCGCTACCGACTGGAGCAAATATTAGCCAATGCCTGGGACATGCGCAGTTTGACTGGCGCATAATTTTGAATGTTAATGAACGCAAATCATTACTAAGTTACCAGAATTGTTTTTATTTCTATAATTAAGGTTACTATTATTTTTTTTTTAAACAAAAAAATAATTTACAGTGAGAGAATAGATATATAAGGAAATTACACACTCAATTAATTAATTAATTATTAATTAATTTAATTAAATAATTAAATCAAAACTCAATACAAGAAAAAGAAAAAAAAAATATTTTCACAATTTATAAAGTTTGATTTATTTGTTATTTATCAATCAATCACACCTAGTTATAACATATTTATATTAAATCTATTCTTTGTATTTGGTGAATCCAAAGTGGAGCTGTATCATCGGCGAGTTCAATACCGAGATCCAGACAACATACACAATTCTGATTATCTATATCTTTATATTTTATTTATTATTATTATATTTGAAATTATATTCCAAATTGACTAGCCTAAACAGTGGGGCTTACAGTCAGGGCAAATCTACACACATAACACATATCAATATTTATCTTTTTATTTTTATATTTTAAATTTGTAATGATATATATTACAATATATATATATACTGTGTATACTATGTGTACATACTATATTCGATGTGTTTACCTTTACTTGCTATATTATGATAATTTGCTTCTTATCATGATGTTATACTTAATTCTTCTATTATATCGTCTTTCTATTTCTCAGATCTTGTACAATGCCTTAAACGCCATACTATTTAGACTGCATTAGCTCGCAGCTTCCTAATGTTACGGGGCAGAAGTTCCAACCCACATAAGATAACATATAAGTGTAAGTTAAATGTTCTGGTCAACAGACGAATGACCATCTACGTTTTGCTGACATCCTCATAATAATTACATATGAAGTAAACAAGACTAACATAACGAAATCGAAAAAAACTCAAATAAAATTCCAATCACAAAAACAAAGTTAGCCTATATTGTTAATACGGCGCATGGATCGTCATTTTAAACAGTGAAACGAAATAATTGACACCCGATTAAATCGCTGATCAGAGCTTTAATGACAGTTTAAATAAAGACTACACTAAACTCCTTCAGGTTTACCTTTGTCCAACACGTAATAACGTAACCACCAATAAATGACACCTAACTACCAGTATTACATAATGTAATATAAGTCGCACACTATAATACAGATGTCCGCAAACAATAATTAAATCAGAATAACAAATAACCGCGATAACCGACACCAAATCCTGTATTTACACCCCGGCTGTCTGGCGCAGTATGTGAGATAAATGACTTCGGTGCTGGTGGAATAATCGACCACAATCTGGAAGGCGCATATGCATAATTCGAACATTGCGTAATCCTACAGCTCACACAGCACGTACAAAGTGTCCAGTAGCCACACGTTACTTATTACGTCAGCATAGAAATATTGAATGAAATTTGTTGTACCAAATACATTTTGAAAATTAGTGCTGCTGAGGTTTGCAAATGTTTAGTGGTATAGGTAACCAAACCTATGAATTGTAATAAAATCTATTACATGTTATATTAACTATAACACTTGTTACCATTAATTACTACTATTAACTACGATATTAATTACTATTAACTCGTTACCATCGTTGGTACTTTTTGGTATACGTGACGATTAGATTTTGGAACTCTGAATCGCATTCACACGTTCGCGTTTACAGCATAGTCTTATAGCAGTGGTACGGACAGTTGTGTTAGTATACGGAAGAACAACAACAGAGGAACATCAAAATTTTGTTAACACTTCTATTAAACAGTCATATTCGTATAACAGTAAACCTCTTACAGTGTACGGACGTTAGCATGTTAGTGAGTCACCACAACTAAAACAGAAAATGGTACCAATTATGGCCAACAACAACTTAGATAACACTCGCTAAGTAAACACGTCTCTGTTAAACCACTCTGTAAATACCTCAATCTCGACCTTTCCTGAAACTTTATACGAGCTGTCAGGGTAAATACTAACGTTAATAGTAATGTAGGCTCAGGTTATTTATCCGATTAGTCTAAGGCTTGTGGAACCGTCTTGTGGGAACCTCAAGAGAAGTACAGAAGTGCAGTGTCCATTGTATAGGAATTAAATCTATTGGAAATTATAGCTACAAGAAATAATCTATTTTAAGAAAACGTTTATTTGATTTACAACCTGCAATTTGTGTTCGTGTAAGCGCCCGCGAATCCACGCTCTTTTATATGTATTCTATTTCCCCCTGCCCATGCTCACTCTCTCTCTCTCTCTCTCTCTCTCTCTCTCTCTCTCTCCACACTTACACGTACTCACGCACGCGCTCATACACACAGAGGTTCATGTTGCTATCAGGCAATCATGAAAATTCCATTTTCATTTTCATATTTACTTATAAAATTGTCACACTTTTTTTAAATAATGAAATCTGTAATTGTCAGAGCTTAGCAGTTCAAATTATTTTGACCGAAGCGTATAAATTAGCAATAAACTGTGCCGAGCAGAAAACATACTGCTTCCAGTAAGTAAAATTTATCTACCGCACGCACCGTACAAATTTATGTACATACATAAATACGTTTACATTTTGAGTAGGTCGAGACCTGCTGTTGGAAGTGTTACTGAATACTGAAGTCCATCCTTTTCTGAATTTCAGCTTTGCATCTTGTTCTCGAATGTCTTTCACTATTTTTGCTTCTGATCCACTCATTTCTACTTATACCTTACAATTTTACAATTGAATTTCCTGTTAAAAAAAGTTAAATATTTGTATATAGGTCTAATGTGAATGGTAGTAAAGTAATTCGATCATATTATTAGAAGTGTGATGTTGTACTACCTTGTCAAAAAATCTTCAGAGTGATTTTATCCTATATTATATAAAAGGGTATATCATGTATACTATATTATGTACTATATTATGGCTATATTATGTACTAAGCAACTATATGATGTCAATCATGGGCTAGGCGCTGTTAGGCGACTAATTAGGAGGCATCCTGATATAGTCTGTTATAGTCTGTATCACTCTGCGGACGGTCAGAAGCCATCCTCATATTTTAACTTTAGCTTTGTGTCATATGTCACTTCTTCTGTAAGCCAACGTAGGCCACTAAATACCAACTCAAGCAAAATTGTCCTCAAGGGCAATTGCCCTTGTGCAGTATTACAAGGGCTCTCTTACACATCAATTTTTTCTATGATGTTGCGTCCCATATTTCATGTCAGTCCTCTTGATATTCCTTGACGAAACCATTAAAAGGTTCTAACACTGTTATTTCCCATTCGTCTAATAGTGTGAGTTTAAATATACGCCCTTGGGGCGGTATTCTTATAACTAAACGAGTTATCCTGTTTGTGCAACGCTTTTCAGTTTGATGTTCTCCATTTACATTACTGCGTTAATAAGAGTTGCGTGACTCAGGTAGTTGAATGTACACTACTTTTTTGTGTAGTCATATTTCCTTGTTAAATTATTTCGCTTCAAAATGCGTAATAGATACTTAATTATTTTGTTGAAATATTAAATAGAAAGTCAAAGTAAGGACACGGAAAGCCTGTTGAGAGGGACGTCGGAAAAGATGAAACTGCGGATAGGTGCAAGCAGCCTAGCTGTGGTTCTGGACGCAAACCAGTTAAAATGAGGTTACGCAGATAAACTTTATTTCAAGAGCTAAAAGCACACAACGCAACGCAAAGTGAATCCACACGCAATATACCAGTGTAGGATAATGCACAGTGAATATTTGATACCTCTCATTAACTGTGTCCGCGCAACAATTTTATATGGTTGACATCGTCACAGTAATCTAGGAACGTTAACGTGTTGAATGAGTCACCACAACTAAAACAGAAAATGGTAGCAATTATAGCTGCAGACGTATGATACTGGTTTGGTTGTTTAATTAAAGCTGGTAAAAGAGTTAGACAGGAAGCAGAAAGGATCATAAGGGGCAGAAATGTAAGAAAAGCAAATAAGAGATAATATATAAATTTTGGAATTAGATTACAAAGGTTTTAAAACACACAAACACTTGGTAGTTTTACAATTTATTCTTAACCTCTGACAGTTGTTTCAGTCTATTAGGTTATCCTCAAAGAGCTGCTAAGAACACCTCTAAATACAAAGAGTGTCTGTGAGGGTGAACATGTGTGTATATGGACATGTGTGTGTAGGGTGTGTATGGTGGAGGAGGTGGATGAGCTAGTAGAGAGAGGTCAAGCAACTATACAAACTAATTATAATGCAAATGAAAATTCTAAAATTAACTAATTAAGAATTATTTCAAACAATTTGGAAAAAATTGTGAGATACACTGGTTTGATCGTGTTCAACGCACACCGAACCGTAAGTTCAACACACTATAAGTGTTCAGGACAAGCTTGGAATCCAGACACCTTGGATTTAATCCATAAAATCATAAACACGAATTCAGCTTACGAATAGAAAACAAGTTAAATGATCAGTTGTGGTAATGTGGTAATCAGTGGTAATGACTGGGGAACCGAGACCTTTCGAAACTTCAGGGTTTAAGAAAAGAGCGGGAAACGAAGGTACCAGTAGGAAAAAATATATTCAAATGTTTTACTAAGCGCCGCGAAGAATGACTATTGTATAGTATAGTATAGTATGGAGTGTACAGTGTGTGTGTGTGTGTGTGTGTGTGTGTGCGCGCGCGCGCGCGCGCGCAAACACGCTTACGCGAGGAGTTAGTTACATTATGCTAACTAGAATGCAATAAGCTAATAAGCCATATACGACTTTGTAATGAGATTATTCTAATCACGATATGATATTGTACGAGTACGTAGTATGTATTGATTATCCGTCACGTGTTACCCCATTCCATAAGTAACAAGTGCTTTATTAACAGTCTGTGTACTTTGTAATTGCCGTCAGTAGTTCAAGTATGTAAAAATGTAATTTCAACTAATTACATAAAATAAAATTTTGAAGACAACCAATATTCGTTTGTCTGACTCTACTGATTGCAAGAGAGATCATCTGTGCACATAACTTGTTTGCAAATTATTGTAGGTTACTACTTTTTCTTACGAGATGAATCGATATGACAGAGTACGTATAGCGCAATGGTCAGCGAACTCGCTTTTAAAGTTGGACGTCGTGTATTTGAATTGGTCTCAGAGTGGATTAGATTTCAATACGACTAGTCGGACTCTGGGTCTGGTACTCTGGCTGGGAACGTTGAGTGCGATGTAGGAGTAGTAATGGTAATCACATTGTTCTCCTAGGTTATAGTATGGATAAAATGACTATACCTCACCTGCAATTATTCTAACCCCTTGTTAATGCAGTACTTTAACCAACTGAATGATATCAGAGAAACAGTTCCGAGAAGTGAGTATTCAATAACAGAACTCTGTTACAATTAGATGATGTCAGTGGCTGAAGTGGATGTGAGAAAGTAGCTTCCGTTACGTAAAAGCCGATTAAGACGGTATTTGTTGGGCAGAAAATAAAGTTTGTTCACTCTTAGAGTGGATCCTGATGTAAACAACACCATGAGCTTATACTTGAACCAGATTGGTTAGATAAGTGGCCTCACCACTAAACCCTCCGCTAGAAATAAAGCAGTTCGCAAATAATTATTATTTTATTATTACTTGACAATAATTGACTGATTGTTAATTTTTTTAATACAATTAGAATTAATACAACTAAAAATAGGGTAAATGATTTTATAATAATTCTTTGAGTCTGTTAAGAAAGTTTTAATTTTGTACTGTACATGCCTCTGTGTTGTATCACTCTGCTTTTTTTACATGCTCTAAGAGTAAAAAAGTTTTAGTAGCAATTCTACCAAATGGTAAAACACTAGCCAACGCTGAAGAAAAAGGTGAAGAAAATAATAAATTACGATGAGAGGTAATACGTTAGATTTGTAAGGACACTATAAAATTAGTAACAATAATTCGAGACTTAATTTCTTGACTGAAGGCTAAAATTATGTACAACATTAACCATACTAATTAAAGAAAAACTTCAGACGACATAAAACACATCATATCGATTCACTCCTACTAATAAGAGAAACGATTGGCTTTGTCAGATGGAAACATTATTACCACACTTAAAACAAAGTAATTTCAAATTTTCAAGATTTCCCTTTCTTTATAAACAAGAATAACTAGCCTACGACGTGTTTCTGTCTCCAATGAATGACATAAATCCATCTCGTAGAATGTATTTCATACTACTCTCCTTATTTTTGAAGTGAAAACTTCTATAGGCACGTTGGGCGATTTTTGGATGGGTAAAATCTTATGAGTTCGCGTCACCGACATGCTAATGCCAACATGATAATGTCGGCATGCTAATGTTAACAGTATATTTGTAGCTATAAGTATGACGTGTTGCGCGTGGCCAGCAGTGAAAGTATAGATTATACTTGTGTGTAATACTATTATTTATACTATTTAACACACTTTTATCGTTTACGTACTTTATTTTGGAGTTTCTTACACTGCCGAATTTGCTATCGCGTGTTCGATCCCTAGCGCGATTTTTGGATGGGTAAAATCTTATGAGTTCGCGTCACCGACATGCAAATGCTAACAGTATATCTGTAGCTATAAGTATGACGTGTTGCGCGTGGCCAGCAGTGAAAGTATAGATTATACTTGTGTGTAATACTATTATACTACAATTATATTATACAATTGTAATACTATTTATACTATTTAACACACTTTTATCGTTTACGTACTTTATTTTGGAGTTTCTTACGCTGCCGAATTTGCTATCGCGTGTTCGATCCCTAGCGCGATTTCGGCTTTCCGTATTAACAATTAACGCAATACTTATGATCTATTTTACATTATTTTTATTCTTATTAATTACTTATACTATATTATATGATATTTACATAATTGTTATTTGTCCGTCTGGCTGTTAACTTAGGGTTTTTCGTTATGTCTAATGTCGAAGTATGTATTTTATTTTTAATAGTTTTTTTATTATTGTAAGATTGTAACATTAGTGCTGTGTATATGTATATAAGTAAAGTTAAATTGACTACGTGGAAAGTTTAATGTGTGTATACTGTGCATTGTTTAAATTGTGTTTTAGTTTGATCATTATTTTAAATGTTCAAATGTAGGATCTCTGTGCAGTACAAAAGTGAGTACTAAATATGTTAATATTTTTTATAGAAAAATGAATAACATAAACAAAGCATGTATTTTCAAATATTTCCAATATTCGTATCAATATTTCCGTTTTATTTTTTTTTATTTTTGATATTTGACCTCTGCCATACATCATGCAATGAGTATTTCATAGTGGCTTAGGAGTTATCTTACTAGCGTGGTAAAACAAATTTCTAGTTGTTCGATAGTATTTTTGCCGCGGATTTTAAAATTAAAAATTCTATAAAATTTTATAATAATTTTAGATTTGTGTGTTGAATTTTGAAAATATGGTTACTAATTCAAAATTATTTTTTATTAGCTTATATTATCGAAATTTTGGATTATGTCAATTAAGTTGTATTTATATTTTGTACTGGGCTTGCGCAGCCCATCATATGTTTTGATTAATAAGTAAACCATATAAAAATGTATATAATTGTTGCTCGGAGTGCCGATAGATGTGAAAACCAGACTGATGTTAAAGATTTTAATTTACAAAAAATTTTAATTTTTGATACTACAATTAAATTGAATACCCAAAAAAACCACTGTTATTTCATAGTTTTAAGTTTTCACTTCTGTCGGCAGTCCTCAATGACTGCCTATTTTTAAATTTTTTTCTACTATTTAATTTGCTGCTGCCCACCACACACACAAATATACATATTGTTAAATAAACGTAGATCCTCTCTCGTTAAAATTGGATAAATATTATGATTATTATCAAATTCGTATAGTGATTATGAGTTGTGAGTTCGGTTGTGAATTGTTTAATTTGAATAAGTTGACTCTTCTGCTTGTCGCTGAGATGAACCTAGAGGTGTGCCCTGTCACTGAAAATACATAAGTATCGTAGTTATAAAAATACTTACTTGTGACGGTTGAATACTAGCAATGTGGAAGTGTATTACTAGTGAGAATCGTTCAATTCAAATTCTCGCCGCCGCTTCTATTACCAACCATTGCTGTTGTTCGCCTAAGCTGCAAGTCTTATTCGAATACAATCACAGTCAACTTCGGTTATCATTTATGAACTGAAGTTTTATTGGTTGAACTCATTATTAATAATTGTTTTGATACAATAATATTGTGTATTTTCTTTTAAAATGGTATTATGGTGAATGGACTCTTTTAAAATGAACAAATCTCAGGGTGGCCAGACTGCGTCTAACAATCGATCAGTCTGGATGTAAACAATTTCATTACTTTAATTGATAAATAAAGCAGGTTCTTTTAGTCTGCAAAATACACTTTAGTCAATTAAATGCACTACCATAATAATTAGTAGACGGAGAGTGAAAATATTATTTGATTCTTTAATATAACATAAACATTGAACAAGTGTTCCTTATTGGAATTGTAGGTTAAGTTGGTTTCATTACAACCTAACTAACTTGATTTTAAGTGATTAATAATTCCTTAAATACGTTAACCGTTTCGTATAACACTGTTATAATGGAAATCTAGTGATAATTTCATTATTTATCTTCTTATATTGGATACAAACAACTAACAGGTATTTGAAAATTACCCACTCCTATGGTTAATGATTATATTACATCTAGTTATAATCTTACAATTAAACACAATATCACGCTTAAAATACTATAGGCACAGAGTTTCTTTTAATTCCCTCATTGACGATTCAATGTCTTTTATTCTATTATTTCATTTTATTAATTAGAAAGTTAGAGTCTGTCAATGATTAACTCTTTCATTATTAATTGTTTGTTTTAATTATTAAAATCCCTTTTCCATCTAAGTTGGGTTAGATTTGATCTACTTTTATTAATTAAATTCGCTGATAGCGTTCTTTAATTATTTATTTACTTATATAAAATAATTGCCATGGTCACTGATACTTGCATATAACGTCGATCTTGTAGTATCACTAATTCACAAATTTTTCTTTTTTTATTATTTGGATGGAATTAATTTTTATTAATTCGTTCTCACTCACTACCTATGCGCATACACTCCGTTATAGGTAACTGTTTAAAATAAACTTCACTTGCCCATGTACCCGACTTAACCTCAACCTTGAGTTTCGAGGTTATATGCTTTTATCAGCTGTCGGCTTGTCAATTCAATACTTTGTGGTTATTCTGACCAACGTGGAGCCTGCGTCGAAGCTTGAGATGAACTGATGATGTTACCTGTATCGAGATTCCGTACCTTGTAATTAATAACGGGCCCTGATTGGCTAATTGTTCTAATTTTCGTGAACTCTCGGTAACATTCGGCAAAATAGACGCTTATGTCAGCGTCCCTCATCGGGTTGGAGAGTACGAATTTCTGGGTTTCCCTTGTACGCCGACGGGATAGTAATTAATTATTCTTCTAATAAGTTAAATAATTCACTTATAACTACACTGATACTATTTTCATGACTACTATCGTTTTTATCTTTTTATCACGAGTATTTTGACTACCCTCACCATATAGTTCTGCTAGGGATTGATAAAATACATTTCTTACGAACTAATTATATCTCTTATTTTATATCTTATACTAATTACATTGTTTTTCTTCACTTTTGACTTTCGTGATTACTTGTCAGTACTGTACCATAAATTTTCTTACATCATTATTTAGTTATTACTATGAATTATCTATCTTCATTGGACTAGACTCTTGGCCTATTGTCATACTAATTGTTCATTAATTAATTTATAATATTAGTGTGTTATAACACATCTTTGTTGTGGCCTATCTATAATGAATTTATCATTACCACTTCTGATTGTATCAGCACTTGTTATTATTGGTTTATTTTGCTTTAATTACTCTTTCTCTGATTAGTTTGAATTTCCTTAAACTTCTTGCATCTAGTATTAGTTAGGGTTCACTTGTAATTTGCATTATTATTATTAATTTGATGGTCACAATCCTTGATTTGTCTCTCATGAACGTTATTATTTATTATTTATTATTATGGGTTGAGTCCCTATTCTTTTATTACAGTTTTATGTGTGATTTTTGCTGTCCCAGGTGCCCATTCTATGTGGTACATTTGGATTAATTTACATTTCATTTATTCTGTATTTAAGTTCCTTTATACTATGACTTCTTGTACATGGAATGCTCCTTATAGTATCTAGTTAGTTTACACTCCAATACATTTTACTTTAACATCATTTCAGTCAGTTTTTTTTTTTTTTTTTTTTTTTTTTTTTGAAACTTGTTGGCCAGATTAGGTTATGTTCTATCTTGGTTTATCAACAATGGCTGAATCTCAGATTCGGTTTTCTACACATTGTATGATTATTTACTTTTACTTAAAGATGATATTTTATTGTTTATGGTTATTATACTTTTTTGTTATTATCTCAACCTTTATTATTGAGTAATAGTTGTTTTTGATTCTTATTTCTACTTCAAAAATTGTATTAGTCGTTTGGACATTGTCTAGTGGTTACTTTTATACATTATTTAATTACACTATTACAATTCTTGTACTCACTCTCCCTCTTAATTTCTACCCTTAATATTTAATTTTTTGAGTTCTGTTTGTACCGTTAAGTCATTGAAGTCATTTTATTAATAAGTTTATGTCAGTGTCAAGTAACAGCTTAGGGTTTTAAATCAAGTTTGTTAACTCACTTTTATTTCCTTTATCATTAATAATACTTTTATTTTCATGGTTTAATTTATTCTTGTCTATATTATTTTTTTTTTTTGATATCTGATTTGATTAGACTTTTCCCTAATTGCACTGATTCTTCCATCATAATTAATAAATTTCTTCTGGTTATTGTTGTCATTGTTTTCTTCTCACTCTCTGATCTATTGGGTAATTGGGTACGTTGTCTTGTTATTCGTGTCTTCGTTTCTTCAATTATACATTTATTTATGTTTTATTGTTTAGTTTATTTCCCTACTTTGGTCATAATACATTCTATGTTCATGATTGCATGTTCTTCTTTTGTTGATTAATTTGTTTAGGGTAGCTTTTAATCCGTTTGTTATACATTGGGTTCTGGGTGTGTTATATGTACCATTACAATACAAATATATTATCTCTGCTTTCTGTGACGTTAAAACCTCTCCACTCATACCCCTAATATTCTGAATGGTAAAAATATTTATCGTTAGATCAACTTATTTTATTTCCTCTTGACTATGGATGTGGCCATATCTCGTAAATTATTCCCTTGCGTATTGGGAGTGATTGTGAGAAATTTATATAACAAAGGCTGTGGTTGCCGCCGATGAACATCTGAAAGGTTAATTTCATGGAATTTCTGACATATTACAGGAAACACGCTTTGTATCTTGCCTCTTGCTACAAAAGCGGTACTTTATCATATAGACTGAGTAGTTTCTCCTCAAAAAGAGCCACCTTTCATAAGATTATTCCACCGTCTTAAACTAAACCTTCATCAAGGAGCTTTAAACGTAAAGGTCCCACCACGTGAAGACTGGTGTCAATTTGTCCAGCTCGCAACCACGCAGAGGCATAATCAGTCCCACGTCTACCTGGTCGGGTTCAGTGAGCCACGCGACTACTTATCTTGAGCGGCTCTCCCAGAACAGGGGCACGCGCGTGGAGGCTGTACCACTTGCGTCCACTGCATTTGATGTTGGCTATGACCACTGGGAATGAGTGGTTTACTAGTGCAGCTTCTTTGCCAGGCACAAGGCAAACCTAGCTCTCGTCACCAGATACACACCTTGGCCCAATGTCAATCGGCCTCGATCCAGTCGAAATACCGGTTCATCCCCGCGCCATAGTAAGGCGGTGTGTGTCAGGTGGTGATGGCAGAAGTCGGAGCCACCGTGGATAGCGGTATAGGCCTTTTCCTCTAGCCCACAGCAAGATCTACCCCTAGGCCCCCACCTGCGGGAGTGTACACACACGCTCGCGCTTGCACATCATCATCTTTAGCACTTATCTACCTCAGCTGAGCAAATGCTAATATCATTCTTCGCCATTCCTGTACTGAGCAGTTATTTTCTATCTCATGCTACTACGGTGCTTGACCAGCCAACCTGACTCTTGGCTTTCAGTGTAACACTCTAGCGTTCTCAATCCTGCAAAAAGCGATAGTCGTGGTAACTTAACAACAGTAATCTTGGTCATTTTATGTCTTGTTGCCCCTAATACAAGAACCTAACATCGTCAGTCTTATAAAGGCCAGTCGGTCTGGTTACATTATATCTCTTGGTATAACAGTAGAGTATCTTCAATATTGTAAAAGTCTGTTGTTTGGGTCAGTTTTTGTCTCCTGCCCTACAGATTTTTAATCTAACAAAAGCCATCTTTATGGGCACTTTATGTCTGTCGGCCAGTAATATTGCACCCATTGTAAACACCTGATTTTTTTCTCACCTAGCCAACCCTTATGTCCATTTAATTTACTTAATTTCGATATAATTTATTATATTTTTCTTACAGATAGATTTAATTTATTTCCTGTTTTGCTACATTATTCCTAGAATTCTTTATTCTATGCTTCTGAACCATTCTATGTTTTCAATTCCAGTCTTTTGCAACTCTTGATTTTTAAGTCATCGTTCAGCTTCCTGACTCTGACGTCTTGTACAAAACGAATAGGCGTATTATGTAAGAGTTTTCCTTTATAACACACGTATATATAATAGGGTAGCTACAGCTAGTGCCGTCTCCCTTCCTTCAACCTGGCTTTCCAATTCTCCCGATGTTCCCATTGTCCTTCCTCAAGTCCTATACTGTGACGATTTAAATAAAAGAAATAACCAAGAAAATAAAAATTTTTAAAAATTAAGGTTGCGAGCTATTAAGCCATTTAAATCTCACTGTATTAATATAAAAAACCTGTATGTACTCAGTATGAGAGGAAGCAGTAATTAGTTAGTTAGAAGATACTCTAATAAAAAGATAAATTGTAAAGAGTTATTAATATCGTATTTAACCCTTTGCTTGTGAGCAGGCGCTGTCCTGTTGATTCCAGACTCGACATGTTTTCCGAGTCTTGTGTAAGTTAGAATAAGATAAAAAACCTAATGTTAATAATTAAAAATCTGAAGACAGAGATAGTCGCTAAAACAACTGATTTAAATTATGTATATTTGTTTAGGGATAGTTTGTATAAATAAAAATGTTAACATAAAGAGAGACAGGGACTATATTCTCGCGCGGTAATTGCCCCACTACCATTTTGTCCAGTACTAGGCGAAGGGAGCAGAATTTCTCTCTCTCGCAATGGTGACTTCGTACAGTATAGACGTAAGAGCTGTGCTCTTAAAATATGTTACCTATACTTTGTTTTACCTTAAGATGGTATACCAGAAATAGCTGTTTAAAGCATCTGGATGTGTTAACTAATATAGTTATGTAAATAAACAAGAGATTTAAAGTGTAAAACTCGAAACGTAAAAAAAGGTGTAACACAAGATGACTTCGAACTTCAAGAACTAACAACACTTCCAACATCATACCTGGAGATGTGAACTATTAGAAGCGACAAACTCTAGTACACACGACAGAATATGCAGATCAGGACATCCGAGAATCTACAAGAACCATCGTAGAAGGTTCAACCTGCGAACTTTGGAGCCCTTTACTGGCGAAGACCAGACCGAGATGACGACGTAGCTGTTCCTGTTTCCCAAGACGGATACCCCAGGACGAGTCTTCTGCATACCAATTAAAAGGTGACTCGATAGCCTGTCTATCGAGGGTTACTAATATTTGTTACACAACACATCTGGAAAGAGACTTTTCAGAAACTATTAACTTTGTAAAGACTTATAAATTAAATCTAAGAATTTCATGTAACTATTCTAACTTCATACGTTGTAACAGTTTATATGCTAATGTAGAGTAATATAATTCAAGCAATAATACCATTCTTCCAATGGTTGAATAAAAGAAAGTCTTGCAAGCTAATATCATGAATTGATTATGACTAAAAGTTTTAATGAATAAATACCGAAGGTTACCCGGATCCGAGGTATAGCTATATAGAATCAATTTTGATCCCAAAGTTTAAAGAAACCTTTCAAATAACTTAATAATTGAATTAGTAATGTCATGGGATCTGTCAGTAAATGTTTAAAAGTCACTCTGCTGCTTAAAAGTTAAAGTAGTTGTAAGCATCGCGACGCAAACAAAATTGAGTCACTCTTTTTTAAAAAAAAAAAAAAAAAAAAAGGAAACAAAGGAAAGAGTTTTATTTGTGTATAGAGTGTCACAAACAAAATTGCGCCACTTGTGACTTGCAAACAAATTTGTATGAACAATAACTAAATATATAATATTGATCTATGCACTCAGAAAGTTACCTTAATAACTTTAATGTTCAAAACATATTTAATAGTGTATTAAGTTACGTAAATGATAGAATATATAAGTGAAATATCCTTAGCGTCATACAATGCATATAGCTTTTGCATTCTATAGGCCAGTAGGAACCTGCATTATTCGATATAATTACTTGCATACATGAATTGTGACCAAACATAACAATTTCGGTCAACCGAACAATCTGTAACAGGTTTGTTTACGACAATCCATGACCTGTTGTTTCCTGAATCATTCTGCACAGTGTATGTCCAACTATATAGCTTACATACACTAGTATGTATCAAAAAATTAATTAAAAATAACTTTGTTAATAATAAAGTATGTAATGTAGACCAAGGTAATTAAGTAGAAGTTCGTGATTTAAAACTTGTGAACAAAATAATTAATTTATTTAATTGAGAAAAGTTTATGAATGAACGGAGTCAAAGTGTTGTCAAGGGTAATAATAATAATAGATTTGTTGAATAAGATTGTGCTCCCCTTCTCTCGTTTATACCGGTATAAAGTAGTTGTGTTATTCAGTCGCATTTTTGTAGAGAACAATAAGAGTAAAACCCCCTTTCTCACTGACACACCAGTTCCTTTGTTAACTAAATACAGAGGGTGACCTACATTCCAGAAAACAGCTGATCGGCTATTTAACTTGAGAAATATGTGTGTGGAATTTCTGTCTCTCCTTTAGAAGAGAAATGGTTCTTTTCTAATTTGTGTAAATTGATTACTTAAGAATTTATTATATATATGTGTAATATATGTGTAATGTACTAGTATTAATTTTAAGTACGTGCTAACGTGTTAGAACAAAATGGCCCAATTTAACCCGGATTTGTTATTACAAGACGAGCTATCTTACGAAGCCGTTTTGCGTGGACTACCCCATGCTGATGTAACAGTCGCGGAATTACGAAGGTCAATTCGCGAATGTGGATTTGATGCGCCCGTGCAATTAAACTATCTAAGCCAACTCGATTATGAAAGCGAGAAAGAAATTTGTAATGCCAAGTATAGTGAACTATACTTATTGTCTCAAACACTCCAAGACGAGAAATCTCCGGCAAGAATTTTGCGGACTACCCAGAGAATAGCGCATTTAACCAGGCGAATAAAAAATTTGTCGATCTGGCCGAATCTCACAGAAATACCCGTTGATGTACAAAAGCTAGCAGACGAAGCTCTACGCCGCTTACCTTCAATTATTAACGATTTAAGACGAAAATCCGACTCATTCAGGATGGACGAAATAGAGAAATCATTAATGAAATTACACATCTCCCCAGTACAATCCCCCACCACTGGTTTACCTCCGCCTAACTCGGATCGGAACTCACCTATCGTATCGCAAGTGCAAGCGAACCCAGAACAAAATACTGATACAGATGTAAATGCCCCTCCTCCCGAGCATTTTCAGTTTCGTCCCGGAAATAATGAATTGACCACCACCTCCAATGAATCCAATCGCCCTCATCGAGGAATTACACCTATGAACTATAACGCAGATCTATACGGTAAAATGACTCACCCTGTGGAGAAGGTTTTAACCGAAATCCCTTATACAGATGGCTTAAATCTTTCCAAATTACTAACATTTATTAGTTATCTTCTTCAGATAAAGGATCTACAGCAGCTGAATGACTGGCAAATTTTACAAGTTCTGTTACCAAAGTGTAAACCCACGTTAAAAAATCGTGTCCTAGAAGCCCTAACCTCTACATTCCCAGTAGAAGAGCTACATAGCTCTATAATAAAATACTTTATTCCCACCGGCATCTATGAGGAAATAAAAAGAAAGACAGTACTCCGAGTACAAGGACATCAGGAGAGATTAGCTCACTACATCTCCGATATTAGGGAGTCCTCTCGACTATTGCGTGTAAGCTGGAATGAAACACAACTGGTGGACACCATTTTAATAGGCGTGTCACCTGAAGAAAGATCTCGACTATCATTGATGAATAGACCCAATTCAATTGCTGATCTAGAACAGTGCAGTATCCATTCTTCAAATGTATGGTACTCCGATCAAAATAGAGAAGCAATGAAAAACTAATAGACATCAATTGCGAGCACTACTGCCTGATGTAACAACCTCGTATGAAAGACAAGTTTCTAGTAGACCTCACCATGTGCGCAAAGCTGGTAAGTTAACTGTAAGCCCAGAAAAAGCGGAAACCAAGTACCCGCCTCGCAGAAAACCCACCTGTTATAATTGTGGCAAATATGGGCACATAAGAAGAGAGTGCAAAAGTAAGCCATTGGAACGGAATAACCCCAATTCAAAAAACATGTAAGGCAGGGAGACCCGAAAACCTGTGTCTTCCGCAGCTACTCGAAATTGGGTAAACTAAAAGAAACCAGTAATAATAATAATAATAATAATGAATTATTCTGTAACCAAGTAAAAAACAAAAAAGGTGCGAAAGAAGTCGACCCCGTTCGAGTTACTATACAAGTATCGACCAAACCACCCTTTGTCCACAAGATGGAATATACACGATCTGCTGCCTCCGCAAATAACGGATAAGCAGATAAAGCGAATATGGAACAAACCCCGCTCTAACTTAAGAGCAAGCTTGGAAAAATCCAGAAGATACCACGAGAAAGGTAATCATAGCAACTCAGTCAGGTAACAAGTAGGTGACTTAGTAATGTACAAGACTCACCCCATTAGTAGTGCGATTGATAAGACCACCTCTAAACTATCATTCCGATGGTGTGGCCCTTACCAAATCCAAAAGTACATAACTCCAGTTACAGTAGCCCTGTGCGAACCTGCAACTCAGAAATATGTGCGGAGAACGCATATTTCGCAACTAAAGTTGTATAAGAAGAAGTGACGGTATAGTATAACCCAAAAAGAAAAGGGAATACTAGGCAGTAAAGAATATTATATTTCTGAATCCACGTGAAAAATGTAAAACGTAGAGTTTGGAAACGAGGCCTGATCAACCTGAGTTCCAGTTCTGCGAAGCATGCATTAATGTATAATCATTAACTAGATGGGTACTAACACTCATTAACTACATGAGTTATATAGGACTCACAGAAGAAAAGATAGAATTCTAAATAGTAAAGATTTAGAAAGTTACTCTACAGAAGAGAGAGTAAGACAAACAAAAAAACCGGTAGTAAAATTAAGTGATAGAAATAAGAAAGAGTTTTGTGTTTTAATTGTGTAAATATTAAGTGTAAATAGTATAAAAAAAAAGGTAGTTTATAAGAATATAAAGTATACGGTGTTGTAACTATAGGAAATAACTATGTGGACAACGTTGTAAAGTGTCCAACAACTATGTGAAAGAAATTACACACACTAACCCCATTCATACTGCCAGTCCCCAATTGTGAGTTAGACTCAAAAAAACTTAACCGTAGCGTGCAAATTAAGCGGTGGAGTATGTGACGATTTAAATAAAAGAAATAATCAAGAAAATAAAAATTTTTTAAAATTAAGGTTGCGAGCTATTAAGCCATTTAAATCTCACTGTATTAATATAAAAAACCTGTATGTACTCAGTATGAGAGGAAGCAGTAATTAGTTAGTTAGAAGATACTCTAATAAAAAGATAAATTGTAAAGAGTTATTAATATCGTATTTAACCCTTTGCTTGTGAGCAGGCGCTGTCCTGTTGATTCCAGACTCGACATGTTTTCCGAGTCTTGTGTAAGTTAGAATAAGATAAAAAACCTAATGTTAATAATTAAAAATCTGAAGACAGAGATAGTCGCTAAAACAACTGATTTAAATTATGTATATTTGTTTAGGGATAGTTTGTATAAATAAAAATGTTAACATAAAGAGAGACAGGGACTATATTCTCGCGCGGTAATTGCCCCACTACCATTTTGTCCAGTACTAGGCGAAGGGAGCAGAATTTCTCTCTCTCGCAATGGTGACTTCGTACAGTATAGACGTAAGAGCTGTGCTCTTAAAATATGTTACCTATACTTTGTTTTACCTTAAGATGGTATACCAGAAGTAGCTGTTTAAAGCATCTGGATGTGTTAACTAATATAGTTATGTAAATAAACAAGAGATTTAAAGTGTAAAACTCGAAACGTAAAAAAAGGTGTAACACAAGATGACTTCGAACTTCAAGAACTAACAACACTTCCAACATCATACCTGGAGATGTGAACTATTAGAAGCCACAAACTCTAGTACACACGACAGAATATGCAGATCAGGACATCCGAGAATCTACAAGAACCATCGTAGAAGGTTCAACCTGCGAACTTTGGAGCCCTTTACTGACGAAGACCAGACCGAGATGACGACGTAGCTGTTCCTGTTTCCCAAGACGGATACCCCAGGACGAGTCTTCTGCATACCAATTAAAAGGTGACTCGATAGCCTGTCTATCGAGGGTTACTAATATTTGTTACACAACACATCTTGAAAGAGACTTTTCAGAAACTATTAACTTTGTAAAGACTTATAAATTAAATCTAAGAATTTCATGTAACTATTCTAACTTCATACGTTGTAACAGTTTATATGCTAATGTAGAGGAATATAATTCAAGCAATAATACCATTCTTCCAATGGTTGAATAAAAGAAAGTCTTGCAAGCTAATATCATGAATTGATTATGACTAAAAGTTTTAATGAATAAATACCGAAGGTTACCCGGATCCGAGGTATAGCTATATAGAATCAATTTTGATCCTAAAGTTTAAAGAAACCTTTCAAATAACTTAATAATTGAATTAGTAATGTCATGGGATCTGTCAGTAAATGTTTTTAAATGTTAAATAAAGAAAAGTCTTCTTGTTACACACATATGAGGAGTGCTTAAATCAATTGTATACCTTACCATTGTTTCCTTACACAGTTAGTAAGTAATTTGTTATATTAATTATTTGTGATACATTCTGTTACAACGTAGGCAGCCCATCTAATTAACGGAGTTTAATTACGATGGGTTCCCTGGATTTGTAACGCGGCGAAAAGACGTTACAAAAGTGCGCCACTCTGCTGCTTAAAAGTTAAAGTAGTTGTAAGCATCGCGACGCAAACAAAATTGCGTCACTCTTTTTAAAAAAAAAAAAAAAAAAAAAAGGAAACAAAGGAAAGAGTTTTATTTGTGTATAGAGTGTCACAAACAAAATTGCGCCACTTGTGACTTGCAAACAAATTTGTATGAACAATAACTAAATATATAATATTGATCTATGCACTCAGAAAGTTACCTTAATAACTTTAATGTTCAAAACATATTTAATAGTGTATTAAGTTACGTAAATGATAGAATATATAAGTGAAATATCCTTAGCGTCATACAATGCATATAGCTTTTGCATTCTATAGGCCAGTAGGAACCTGCATTATTCGATATAATTACTTGCATACATGAATTGTGACCAAACATAACAATTTCGGTCAACCGAACAATCTGTAACAGGTTTGTTTACGACAATCCATGACCTGTTGTTTCCTGAATCATTCTGCACAGTGTATGTCCAACTATATAGCTTACATACACTAGTATGTATCAAAAAATTAATTAAAAATAACTTTGTTAATAATAAAGTATGTAATGTAGACCAAGGTAATTAAGTAGAAGTTCGTGATTTAAAACTTGTGAACAAAATAATTAATTTATTTAATTGAGAAAAGTTTATGAATGAACGGAGTCAAAGTGTTGTCAAGGGTAATAATAATAATAGATTTGTTGAATAAGATTGTGCTCCCCTTCTCTCGTTTATACCGGTATAAAGTAGTTGTGTTATTCAGTCGCATTTTTGTAGAGAACAATAAGAGTAAAACCCCCTTTCTCACTGACACACCAGTACGTGCTAACGTGTTAGAACAAAATGGCCCAATTTAACCCGGATTTGTTATTACAAGACGAGCTATCTTACGAAGCCGTTTTGCGTGGACTACCCCATGCTGATGTAACAGTCGCGGAATTACGAAGGTCAATTCGCGAATGTGGATTTGATGCGCCCGTGCAATTAAACTATCTAAGCCAACTCGATTATGAAAGCGAGAAAGAAATTTGTAATGCCAAGTATAGTGAACTATACTTATTGTCTCAAACACTCCAAGACGAGAAATCTCCGGCAAGAATTTTGCGGACTACCCAGAGAATAGAGCATTTAACCAGGCGAATAAAAAATTTGTCGATCTGGCCGAATCTCACAGAAATACCCGTTGATGTACAAAAGCTAGCAGACGAAGCTCTACGCCGCTTACCTTCAATTATTAACGATTTAAGACGAAAATCCGACTCATTCAGGATGGACGAAATAGAGAAATCATTAATGAAATTACACATCTCCCCAGTACAATCCCCCACCACTGGTTTACCTCCGCCTAACTCGGATCGGAACTCACCTATCGTATCGCAAGTGCAAGCGAACCCAGAACAAAATACTGATACAGATGTAAATGCCCCTCCTCCCGAGCATTTTCAGTTTCGTCCCGGAAATAATGAATTGACCACCACCTCCAATGAATCCAATCGCCCTCATCGAGGAATTACACCTATGAACTATAACGCAGATCTATACGGTAAAATGACTCACCCTGTGGAGAAGGTTTTAACCGAAATCCCTTATACAGATGGCTTAAATCTTTCCAAATTACTAACATTTATTAGTTATCTTCTTCAGATAAAGGATCTACAGCAGCTGAATGACTGGCAAATTTTACAAGTTCTGTTACCAAAGTGTAAACCCACGTTAAAAAATCGTGTCCTAGAAGCCCTAACCTCTACATTCCCAGTAGAAGAGCTACATAGCTCTATAATAAAATACTTTATTCCCACCGGCATCTATGAGGAAATAAAAAGAAAGACAGTACTCCGAGTACAAGGACATCAGGAGAGATTAGCTCCCTACATCTCCGATATTAGGGAGTCCTCTCGACTATTGCGTGTAAGCTGGAATGAAACACAACTGGTGGACACCATTTTAATAGGCGTGTCACCTGAAGAAAGATCTCGACTATCATTGATGAATAGACCCAATTCAATTGCTGATCTAGAACAGTGCAGTATCCATTCTTCAAATGTATGGTACTCCGATCAAAATAGAGAAGCAATGAAAAACTAATAGACATCAATTGCGAGCACTACTGCCTGATGTAACAACCTCGTATGAAAGACAAGTTTCTAGTAGACCTCACCATGTGCGCAAAGCTGGTAAGTTAACTGTAAGCCCAGAAAAAGCGGAAACCAAGTACCCGCCTCGCAGAAAACCCACCTGTTATAATTGTGGCAAATATGGGCACATAAGAAGAGAGTGCAAAAGTAAGCCATTGGAACGGAATAACCCCAATTCAAAAAACATGTAAGGCAGGGAGACCCGAAAACCTGTGTCTTCCGCAGCTACTCGAAATTGGGTAAACTAAAAGAAACCAGTAATAATAATAATAATAATAATGAATTATTCTGTAACCAAGTAAAAAACAAAAAAGGTGCGAAAGAAGTCGACCCCGTTCGAGTTACTATACAAGTATCGACCAAACCACCCTTTGTCCACAAGATGGAATATACACGATCTGCTGCCTCCGCAAATAACGGATAAGCAGATAAAGCGAATATGGAACAAAGCCCGCTCTAACTTAAGAGCAAGCTTGGAAAAATCCAGAAGATACCACGAGAAAGGTAATCATAGCAACTCAGTCAGGTAACAAGTAGGTGACTTAGTAATGTACAAGACTCACCCCATTAGTAGTGCGATTGATAAGACCACCTCTAAACTATCATTCCGATGGTGTGGCCCTTACCAAATCCAAAAGTACATAACTCCAGTTACAGTAGCCCTGTGCGAACCTGCAACTCAGAAATATGTGCGGAGAACGCATATTTCGCAACTAAAGTTGTATAAGAAGAAGTGACGGTATAGTATAACCCAAAAAGAAAAGGGAATACTAGGCAGTAAAGAATATTATATTTCTGAATCCACGTGAAAAATGTAAAACGTAGAGTTTGGAAACGAGGCCTGATCAACCTGAGTTCCAGTTCTGCGAAGCATGCATTAATGTATAATCATTAACTAGATGGGTACTAACACTCATTAACTACATGAGTTATATAGGACTCACAGAAGAAAAGATAGAATTCTAAATAGTAAAGATTTAGAAAGTTACTCTACAGAAGAGAGAGTAAGACAAACAAAAAAACCGGTAGTAAAATTAAGTGATAGAGATAAGAAAGAGTTTTGTGTTTTAATTGTGTAAATATTAAGTGTAAATAGTATAAAAAAAAAGGTAGTTTATAAGAATATAAAGTATACTGTGTTGTAACTATAGGAAATAACTATGTGGACAACGTTGTAAAGTGTCCAACAACTATGTGAAAGAAATTACACACACTAACCCCATTCATACTGCCAGTCCCCAATTGTGAGTTAGACTCAAAAAAACTTAACCGTAGCGTGCAAATTAAGCGGTGGAGTATGTGACGATTTAAATAAAAGAAATAATCAAGAAAATAAAAATTTTTTAAAATTAAGGTTGCGAGCTATTAAGCCATTTAAATCTCACTGTATTAATATAAAAAACCTGTATGTACTCAGTATGAGAGGAAGCAGTAATTAGTTAGTTAGAAGATACTCTAATAAAAAGATAAATTGTAAAGAGTTATTAATATCGTATTTAACCCTTTGCTTGTGAGCAGGCGCTGTCCTGTTGATTCCAGACTCGACATGTTTTCCGAGTCTTGTGTAAGTTAGAATAAGATAAAAAACCTAATGTTAATAATTAAAAATCTGAAGACAGAGATAGTCGCTAAAACAACTGATTTAAATTATGTATATTTGTTTAGGGATAGTTTGTATAAATAAAAATGTTAACATAAAGAGAGACAGGGACTATATTCTCGCGCGGTAATTGCCCCACTACCATTTTGTCCAGTACTAGGCGAAGGGAGCAGAATTTCTCTCTCTCGCAATGGTGACTTCGTACAGTATAGACGTAAGAGCTGTGCTCTTAAAATATGTTACCTATACTTTGTTTTACCTTAAGATGGTATACCAGAAATAGCTGTTTAAAGCATCTGGATGTGTTAACTAATATAGTTATGTAAATAAACAAGAGATTTAAAGTGTAAAACTCGAAACGTAAAAAAAGGTGTAACACAAGATGACTTCGAACTTCAAGAACTAACAACACTTCCAACATCATACCTGGAGATGTGAACTATTAGAAGCCACAAACTCTAGTACACACGACAGAATATGCAGATCAGGACATCCGAGAATCTACAAGAACCATCGTAGAAGGTTCAACCTGCGAACTTTGGAGCCCTTTACTGACGAAGACCAGACCGAGATGACGACGTAGCTGTTCCTGTTTCCCAAGACGGATACCCCAGGACGAGTCTTCTGCATACCAATTAAAAGGTGACTCGATAGCCTGTCTATCGAGGGTTACTAATATTTGTTACACAACACATCTTGAAAGAGACTTTTCAGAAACTATTAACTTTGTAAAGACTTATAAATTAAATCTAAGAATTTCATGTAACTATTCTAACTTCATACGTTGTAACAGTTTATATGCTAATGTAGAGTAATATAATTCAAGCAATAATACCATTCTTCCAATGGTTGAATAAAAGAAAGTCTTGCAAGCTAATATCATGAATTGATTATGACTAAAAGTTTTAATGAATAAATACCGAAGGTTACCCGGATCCGAGGTATAGCTATATAGAATCAATTTTGATCCCAAAGTTTAAAGAAACCTTTCAAATAACTTAATAATTGAATTAGTAATGTCATGGGATCTGTCAGTAAATGTTTTTAAATGTTAAATAAAGAGAAGTCTTCTTGTTACACACATATGAGGAGTGCTTAAATCAATTGTATACCTTACCATTGTTTCCTTACACAGTTAGTAAGTAATTTGTTATATTAATTATTTGTGATACATTCTGTTACAACGTAGGCAGCCCATCTAATTAACGGAGTTTAATTACGATGGGTTCCCTGGATTTGTAACGCGGCGAAAAGACGTTACAAAAGTGCGCCACTCTGCTGCTTAAAAGTTAAAGTAGTTGTAAGCATCGCGACGCAAACAAAATTGCGTCACTCTTTTTAAAAAAAAAAAAAAAAAAAAAAGGAAACAAAGGAAAGAGTTTTATTTGTGTATAGAGTGTCACAAACAAAATTGCGCCACTTGTGACTTGCAAACAAATTTGTATGAACAATAACTAAATATATAATATTGATCTATGCACTCAGAAAGTTACCTTAATAACTTTAATGTTCAAAACATATTTAATAGTGTATTAAGTTACGTAAATGATAGAATATATAAGTGAAATATCCTTAGCGTCATACAATGCATATAGCTTTTGCATTCTATAGGCCAGTAGGAACCTGCATTATTCGATATAATTACTTGCATACATGAATTGTGACCAAACATAACAATTTCGGTCAACCGAACAATCTGTAACAGGTTTGTTTACGACAATCCATGACCTGTTGTTTCCTGAATCATTCTGCACAGTGTATGTCCAACTATATAGCTTACATACACTAGTATGTATCAAAAAATTAATTAAAAATAACTTTGTTAATAATAAAGTATGTAATGTAGACCAAGGTAATTAAGTAGAAGTTCGTGATTTAAAACTTGTGAACAAAATAATTAATTTATTTAATTGAGAAAAGTTTATGAATGAACGGAGTCAAAGTGTTGTCAAGGGTAATAATAATAATAGATTTGTTGAATAAGATTGTGCTCCCCTTCTCTCGTTTATACCGGTATAAAGTAGTTGTGTTATTCAGTCGCATTTTTGTAGAGAACAATAAGAGTAAAACCCCCTTTCTCACTGACACACCAGTACGTGCTAACGTGTTAGAACAAAATGGCCCAATTTAACCCGGATTTGTTATTACAAGACGAGCTATCTTACGAAGCCGTTTTGCGTGGACTACCCCATGCTGATGTAACAGTCGCGGAATTACGAAGGTCAATTCGCGAATGTGGATTTGATGCGCCCGTGCAATTAAACTATCTAAGCCAACTCGATTATGAAAGCGAGAAAGAAATTTGTAATGCCAAGTATAGTGAACTATACTTATTGTCTCAAACACTCCAAGACGAGAAATCTCCGGCAAGAATTTTGCGGACTACCCAGAGAATAGAGCATTTAACCAGGCGAATAAAAAATTTGTCGATCTGGCCGAATCTCACAGAAATACCCGTTGATGTACAAAAGCTAGCAGACGAAGCTCTACGCCGCTTACCTTCAATTATTAACGATTTAAGACGAAAATCCGACTCATTCAGGATGGACGAAATAGAGAAATCATTAATGAAATTACACATCTCCCCAGTACAATCCCCCACCACTGGTTTACCTCCGCCTAACTCGGATCGGAACTCACCTATCGTATCGCAAGTGCAAGCGAACCCAGAACAAAATACTGATACAGATGTAAATGCCCCTCCTCCCGAGCATTTTCAGTTTCGTCCCGGAAATAATGAATTGACCACCACCTCCAATGAATCCAATCGCCCTCATCGAGGAATTACACCTATGAACTATAACGCAGATCTATACGGTAAAATGACTCACCCTGTGGAGAAGGTTTTAACCGAAATCCCTTATACAGATGGCTTAAATCTTTCCAAATTACTAACATTTATTAGTTATCTTCTTCAGATAAAGGATCTACAGCAGCTGAATGACTGGCAAATTTTACAAGTTCTGTTACCACAGTGTAAACCCACGTTAAAAAATCGTGTCCTATAAGCCCTAACCTCTACATTCCCAGTAGAAGAGCTACATAGCTCTATAATAAAATACTTTATTCCCACCGGCATCTATGAGGAAATAAAAAGAAAGACAGTACTCCGAGTACAAGGACATCAGGAGAGATTAGCTCCCTACATCTCCGATATTAGGGAGTCCTCTCGACTATTGCGTGTAAGCTGGAATGAAACACAACTGGTGGACACCATTTTAATAGGCGTGTCACCTGAAGAAAGATCTCGACTATCATTGATGAATAGACCCAATTCAATTGCTGATCTAGAACAGTGCAGTATCCATTCTTCAAATGTATGGTACTCCGATCAAAATAGAGAAGCAATGAAAAACTAATAGACATCAATTGCGAGCACTACTGCCTGATGTAACAACCTCGTATGAAAGACAAGTTTCTAGTAGACCTCACCATGTGCGCAAAGCTGGTAAGTTAACTGTAAGCCCAGAAAAAGCGGAAACCAAGTACCCGCCTCGCAGAAAACCCACCTGTTATAATTGTGGCAAATATGGGCACATAAGAAGAGAGTGCAAAAGTAAGCCATTGGAACGGAATAACCCCAATTCAAAAAACATGTAAGGCAGGGAGACCCGAAAACCTGTGTCTTCCGCAGCTACTCGAAATTGGGTAAACTAAAAGAAACCAGTAATAATAATAATAATAATAATGAATTATTCTGTAACCAAGTAAAAAACAAAAAAGGTGCGAAAGAAGTCGACCCCGTTCGAGTTACTATACAAGTATCGACCAAACCACCCTTTGTCCACAAGATGGAATATACACGATCTGCTGCCTCCGCAAATAACGGATAAGCAGATAAAGCGAATATGGAACAAAGCCCGCTCTAACTTAAGAGCAAGCTTGGAAAAATCCAGAAGATACCACGAGAAAGGTAATCATAGCAACTCAGTCAGGTAACAAGTAGGTGACTTAGTAATGTACAAGACTCACCCCATTAGTAGTGCGATTGATAAGACCACCTCTAAACTATCATTCCGATGGTGTGGCCCTTACCAAATCCAAAAGTACATAACTCCAGTTACAGTAGCCCTGTGCGAACCTGCAACTCAGAAATATGTGCGGAGAACGCATATTTCGCAACTAAAGTTGTATAAGAAGAAGTGACGGTATAGTATAACCCAAAAAGAAAAGGGAATACTAGGCAGTAAAGAATATTATATTTCTGAATCCACGTGAAAAATGTAAAACGTAGAGTTTGGAAACGAGGCCTGATCAACCTGAGTTCCAGTTCTGCGAAGCATGCATTAATGTATAATCATTAACTAGATGGGTACTAACACTCATTAACTACATGAGTTATATAGGACTCACAGAAGAAAAGATAGAATTCTAAATAGTAAAGATTTAGAAAGTTACTCTACAGAAGAGAGAGTAAGACAAACAAAAAAACCGGTAGTAAAATTAAGTGATAGAGATAAGAAAGAGTTTTGTGTTTTAATTGTGTAAATATTAAGTGTAAATAGTATAAAAAAAAAGGTAGTTTATAAGAATATAAAGTATACTGTGTTGTAACTATAGGAAATAACTATGTGGACAACGTTGTAAAGTGTCCAACAACTATGTGAAAGAAATTACACACACTAACCCCATTCATACTGCCAGTCCCCAATTGTGAGTTAGACTCAAAAAAACTTAACCGTAGCGTGCAAATTAAGCGGTGGAGTATGTGACGATTTAAATAAAAGAAATAATCAAGAAAATAAAAATTTTTTAAAATTAAGGTTGCGAGCTATTAAGCCATTTAAATCTCACTGTATTAATATAAAAAACCTGTATGTACTCAGTATGAGAGGAAGCAGTAATTAGTTAGTTAGAAGATACTCTAATAAAAAGATAAATTGTAAAGAGTTATTAATATCGTATTTAACCCTTTGCTTGTGAGCAGGCGCTGTCCTGTTGATTCCAGACTCGACATGTTTTCCGAGTCTTGTGTAAGTTAGAATAAGATAAAAAACCTAATGTTAATAATTAAAAATCTGAAGACAGAGATAGTCGCTAAAACAACTGATTTAAATTATGTATATTTGTTTAGGGATAGTTTGTATAAATAAAAATGTTAACATAAAGAGAGACAGGGACTATATTCTCGCGCGGTAATTGCCCCACTACCATTTTGTCCAGTACTAGGCGAAGGGAGCAGAATTTCTCTCTCTCGCAATGGTGACTTCGTACAGTATAGACGTAAGAGCTGTGCTCTTAAAATATGTTACCTATACTTTGTTTTACCTTAAGATGGTATACCAGAAATAGCTGTTTAAAGCATCTGGATGTGTTAACTAATATAGTTATGTAAATAAACAAGAGATTTAAAGTGTAAAACTCGAAACGTAAAAAAAGGTGTAACACAAGATGACTTCGAACTTCAAGAACTAACAACACTTCCAACATCATACCTGGAGATGTGAACTATTAGAAGCCACAAACTCTAGTACACACGACAGAATATGCAGATCAGGACATCCGAGAATCTACAAGAACCATCGTAGAAGGTTCAACCTGCGAACTTTGGAGCCCTTTACTGACGAAGACCAGACCGAGATGACGACGTAGCTGTTCCTGTTTCCCAAGACGGATACCCCAGGACGAGTCTTCTGCATACCAATTAAAAGGTGACTCGATAGCCTGTCTATCGAGGGTTACTAATATTTGTTACACAACACATCTTGAAAGAGACTTTTCAGAAACTATTAACTTTGTAAAGACTTATAAATTAAATCTAAGAATTTCATGTAACTATTCTAACTTCATACGTTGTAACAGTTTATATGCTAATGTAGAGTAATATAATTCAAGCAATAATACCATTCTTCCAATGGTTGAATAAAAGAAAGTCTTGCAAGCTAATATCATGAATTGATTATGACTAAAAGTTTTAATGAATAAATACCGAAGGTTACCCGGATCCGAGGTATAGCTATATAGAATCAATTTTGATCCCAAAGTTTAAAGAAACCTTTCAAATAACTTAATAATTGAATTAGTAATGTCATGGGATCTGTCAGTAAATGTTTTTAAATGTTAAATAAAGAGAAGTCTTCTTGTTACACACATATGAGGAGTGCTTAAATCAATTGTATACCTTACCATTGTTTCCTTACACAGTTAGTAAGTAATTTGTTATATTAATTATTTGTGATACATTCTGTTACAACGTAGGCAGCCCATCTAATTAACGGAGTTTAATTACGATGGGTTCCCTGGATTTGTAACGCGGCGAAAAGACGTTACAAAAGTGCGCCACTCTGCTGCTTAAAAGTTAAAGTAGTTGTAAGCATCGCGACGCAAACAAAATTGCGTCACTCTTTTTAAAAAAAAAAAAAAAAAAAAAAAGGAAACAAAGGAAAGAGTTTTATTTGTGTATAGAGTGTCACAAACAAAATTGCGCCACTTGTGACTTGCAAACAAATTTGTATGAACAATAACTAAATATATAATATTGATCTATGCACTCAGAAAGTTACCTTAATAACTTTAATGTTCAAAACATATTTAATAGTGTATTAAGTTACGTAAATGATAGAATATATAAGTGAAATATCCTTAGCGTCATACAATGCATATAGCTTTTGCATTCTATAGGCCAGTAGGAACCTGCATTATTCGATATAATTACTTGCATACATGAATTGTGACCAAACATAACAATTTCGGTCAACCGAACAATCTGTAACAGGTTTGTTTACGACAATCCATGACCTGTTGTTTCCTGAATCATTCTGCACAGTGTATGTCCAACTATATAGCTTACATACACTAGTATGTATCAAAAAATTAATTAAAAATAACTTTGTTAATAATAAAGTATGTAATGTAGACCAAGGTAATTAAGTAGAAGTTCGTGATTTAAAACTTGTGAACAAAATAATTAATTTATTTAATTGAGAAAAGTTTATGAATGAACGGAGTCAAAGTGTTGTCAAGGGTAATAATAATAATAGATTTGTTGAATAAGATTGTGCTCCCCTTCTCTCGTTTATACCGGTATAAAGTAGTTGTGTTATTCAGTCGCATTTTTGTAGAGAACAATAAGAGTAAAACCCCCTTTCTCACTGACACACCAGTTCCTTTGTTAACTAAATACAGAGGGTGACCTACATTCCAGAAAACAGCTGATCGGCTATTTAACTTGAGAAATATGTGTGTGGAATTTCTGTCTCTCCTTTAGAAGAGAAATGGTTCTTTTCTAATTTGTGTAAATTGATTACTTAAGAATTTATTATATATATGTGTAATATATGTGTAATGTACTAGTATTAATTTTAAGTACGTGCTAACGTGTTAGAACAAAATGGCCCAATTTAACCCGGATTTGTTATTACAAGACGAGCTATCTTACGAAGCCGTTTTGCGTGGACTACCCCATGCTGATGTAACAGTCGCGGAATTACGAAGGTCAATTCGCGAATGTGGATTTGATGCGCCCGTGCAATTAAACTATCTAAGCCAACTCGATTATGAAAGCGAGAAAGAAATTTGTAATGCCAAGTATAGTGAACTATACTTATTGTCTCAAACACTCCAAGACGAGAAATCTCCGGCAAGAATTTTGCGGACTACCCAGAGAATAGCGCATTTAACCAGGCGAATAAAAAATTTGTCGATCTGGCCGAATCTCACAGAAATACCCGTTGATGTACAAAAGCTAGCAGACGAAGCTCTACGCCGCTTACCTTCAATTATTAACGATTTCAGACGAAAATCCGACTCATTCAGGATGGACGAAATAGAGAAATCATTAATGAAATTACACATCTCCCCAGTACAATCCCCCACCACTGGTTTACCTCCGCCTAACTCGGATCGGAACTCACCTATCGTATCGCAAGTGCAAGCGAACCCAGAACAAAATACTGATACAGATGTAAATGCCCCTCCTCCCGAGCATTTTCAGTTTCGTCCCGGAAATAATGAATTGACCACCACCTCCAATGAATCCAATCGCCCTCATCGAGGAATTACACCTATGAACTATAACGCAGATCTATACGGTAAAATGACTCACCCTGTGGAGAAGGTTTTAACCGAAATCCCTTATACAGATGGCTTAAATCTTTCCAAATTACTAACATTTATTAGTTATCTTCTTCAGATAAAGGATCTACAGCAGCTGAATGACTGGCAAATTTTACAAGTTCTGTTACCAAAGTGTAAACCCACGTTAAAAAATCGTGTCCTAGAAGCCCTAACCTCTACATTCCCAGTAGAAGAGCTACATAGCTCTATAATAAAATACTTTATTCCCACCGGCATCTATGAGGAAATAAAAAGAAAGACAGTACTCCGAGTACAAGGACATCAGGAGAGATTAGCTCCCTACATCTCCGATATTAGGGAGTCCTCTCGACTATTGCGTGTAAGCTGGAATGAAACACAACTGGTGGACACCATTTTAATAGGCGTGTCACCTGAAGAAAGATCTCGACTATCATTGATGAATAGACCCAATTCAATTGCTGATCTAGAACAGTGCAGTATCCATTCTTCAAATGTATGGTACTCCGATCAAAATAGAGAAGCAATGAAAAACTAATAGACATCAATTGCGAGCACTACTGCCTGATGTAACAACCTCGTATGAAAGACAAGTTTCTAGTAGACCTCACCATGTGCGCAAAGCTGGTAAGTTAACTGTAAGCCCAGAAAAAGCGGAAACCAAGTACCCGCCTCGCAGAAAACCCACCTGTTATAATTGTGGCAAATATGGGCACATAAGAAGAGAGTGCAAAAGTAAGCCATTGGAACGGAATAACCCCAATTCAAAAAACATGTAAGGCAGGGAGACCCGAAAACCTGTGTCTTCCGCAGCTACTCGAAATTGGGTAAACTAAAAGAAACCAGTAATAATAATAATAATAATAATGAATTATTCTGTAACCAAGTAAAAAACAAAAAAGGTGCGAAAGAAGTCGACCCCGTTCGAGTTACTATACAAGTATCGACCAAACCACCCTTTGTCCACAAGATGGAATATACACGATCTGCTGCCTCCGCAAATAACGGATAAGCAGATAAAGCGAATATGGAACAAAGCCCGCTCTAACTTAAGAGCAAGCTTGGAAAAATCCAGAAGATACCACGAGAAAGGTAATCATAGCAACTCAGTCAGGTAACAAGTAGGTGACTTAGTAATGTACAAGACTCACCCCATTAGTAGTGCGATTGATAAGACCACCTCTAAACTATCATTCCGATGGTGTGGCCCTTACCAAATCCAAAAGTACATAACTCCAGTTACAGTAGCCCTGTGCGAACCTGCAACTCAGAAATATGTGCGGAGAACGCATATTTCGCAACTAAAGTTGTATAAGAAGAAGTGACGGTATAGTATAACCCAAAAAGAAAAGGGAATACTAGGCAGTAAAGAATATTATATTTCTGAATCCACGTGAAAAATGTAAAACGTAGAGTTTGGAAACGAGGCCTGATCAACCTGAGTTCCAGTTCTGCGAAGCATGCATTAATGTATAATCATTAACTAGATGGGTACTAACACTCATTAACTACATGAGTTATATAGGACTCACAGAAGAAAAGATAGAATTCTAAATAGTAAAGATTTAGAAAGTTACTCTACAGAAGAGAGAGTAAGACAAACAAAAAAACCGGTAGTAAAATTAAGTGATAGAGATAAGAAAGAGTTTTGTGTTTTAATTGTGTAAATATTAAGTGTAAATAGTATAAAAAAAAAGGTAGTTTATAAGAATATAAAGTATACTGTGTTGTAACTATAGGAAATAACTATGTGGACAACGTTGTAAAGTGTCCAACAACTATGTGAAAGAAATTACACACACTAACCCCATTCATACTGCCAGTCCCCAATTGTGAGTTAGACTCAAAAAAACTTAACCGTAGCGTGCAAATTAAGCGGTGGAGTATGTGACGATTTAAATAAAAGAAATAATCAAGAAAATAAAAATTTTTTAAAATTAAGGTTGCGAGCTATTAAGCCATTTAAATCTCACTGTATTAATATAAAAAACCTGTATGTACTCAGTATGAGAGGAAGCAGTAATTAGTTAGTTAGAAGATACTCTAATAAAAAGATAAATTGTAAAGAGTTATTAATATCGTATTTAACCCTTTGCTTGTGAGCAGGCGCTGTCCTGTTGATTCCAGACTCGACATGTTTTCCGAGTCTTGTGTAAGTTAGAATAAGATAAAAAACCTAATGTTAATAATTAAAAATCTGAAGACAGAGATAGTCGCTAAAACAACTGATTTAAATTATGTATATTTGTTTAGGGATAGTTTGTATAAATAAAAATGTTAACATAAAGAGAGACAGGGACTATATTCTCGCGCGGTAATTGCCCCACTACCATTTTGTCCAGTACTAGGCGAAGGGAGCAGAATTTCTCTCTCTCGCAATGGTGACTTCGTACAGTATAGACGTAAGAGCTGTGCTCTTAAAATATGTTACCTATACTTTGTTTTACCTTAAGATGGTATACCAGAAATAGCTGTTTAAAGCATCTGGATGTGTTAACTAATATAGTTATGTAAATAAACAAGAGATTTAAAGTGTAAAACTCGAAACGTAAAAAAAGGTGTAACACAAGATGACTTCGAACTTCAAGAACTAACAACACTTCCAACATCATACCTGGAGATGTGAACTATTAGAAGCCACAAACTCTAGTACACACGACAGAATATGCAGATCAGGACATCCGAGAATCTACAAGAACCATCGTAGAAGGTTCAACCTGCGAACTTTGGAGCCCTTTACTGACGAAGACCAGACCGAGATGACGACGTAGCTGTTCCTGTTTCCCAAGACGGATACCCCAGGACGAGTCTTCTGCATACCAATTAAAGGTGACTCGATAGCCTGTCTATCGAGGGTTACTAATATTTGTTACACAACACATCTTGAAAGAGACTTTTCAGAAACTATTAACTTTGTAAAGACTTATAAATTAAATCTAAGAATTTCATGTAACTATTCTAACTTCATACGTTGTAACAGTTTATATGCTAATGTAGAGTAATATAATTCAAGCAATAATACCATTCTTCCAATGGTTGAATAAAAGAAAGTCTTGCAAGCTAATATCATGAATTGATTATGACTAAAAGTTTTAATGAATAAATACCGAAGGTTACCCGGATCCGAGGTATAGCTATATAGAATCAATTTTGATCCCAAAGTTTAAAGAAACCTTTCAAATAACTTAATAATTGAATTAGTAATGTCATGGGATCTGTCAGTAAATGTTTTTAATGTTAAATAAAGAGAAGTCTTCTTGTTACACACATATGAGGAGTGCTTAAATCACAATTGTATACCTTACCATTGTTTCCTTACACAGTTAGTAAGTAATTTGTTATATTAATTATTTGTGATACATTCTGTTACAACGTAGGCAGCCCATCTAATTAACGGAGTTTAATTACGATGGGTTCCCTGGATTTGTAACGCGGCGAAAAGACGTTACAAAAGTGCGCCACTCTGCTGCTTAAAAGTTAAAGTAGTTGTAAGCATCGCGACGCAAACAAAATTGCGTCACTCTTTTTAAAAAAAAAAAAAAAAAAAAAAGGAAACAAAGGAAAGAGTTTTATTTGTGTATAGAGTGTCACAAACAAAATTGCGCCACTTGTGACTTGCAAACAAATTTGTATGAACAATAACTAAATATATAATATTGATCTATGCACTCAGAAAGTTACCTTAATAACTTTAATGTTCAAAACATATTTAATAGTGTATTAAGTTACGTAAATGATAGAATATATAAGTGAAATATCCTTAGCGTCATACAATGCATATAGCTTTTGCATTCTATAGGCCAGTAGGAACCTGCATTATTCGATATAATTACTTGCATACATGAATTGTGACCAAACATAACAATTTCGGTCAACCGAACAATCTGTAACAGGTTTGTTTACGACAATCCATGACCTGTTGTTTCCTGAATCATTCTGCACAGTGTATGTCCAACTATATAGCTTACATACACTAGTATGTATCAAAAAATTAATTAAAAATAACTTTGTTAATAATAAAGTATGTAATGTAGACCAAGGTAATTAAGTAGAAGTTCGTGATTTAAAACTTGTGAACAAAATAATTAATTTATTTAATTGAGAAAAGTTTATGAATGAACGGAGTCAAAGTGTTGTCAAGGGTAATAATAATAATAGATTTGTTGAATAAGATTGTGCTCCCCTTCTCTCGTTTATACCGGTATAAAGTAGTTGTGTTATTCAGTCGCATTTTTGTAGAGAACAATAAGAGTAAAACCCCCTTTCTCACTGACACACCAGTACGTGCTAACGTGTTAGAACAAAATGGCCCAATTTAACCCGGATTTGTTATTACAAGACGAGCTATCTTACGAAGCCGTTTTGCGTGGACTACCCCATGCTGATGTAACAGTCGCGGAATTACGAAGGTCAATTCGCGAATGTGGATTTGATGCGCCCGTGCAATTAAACTATCTAAGCCAACTCGATTATGAAAGCGAGAAAGAAATTTGTAATGCCAAGTATAGTGAACTATACTTATTGTCTCAAACACTCCAAGACGAGAAATCTCCGGCAAGAATTTTGCGGACTACCCAGAGAATAGAGCATTTAACCAGGCGAATAAAAAATTTGTCGATCTGGCCGAATCTCACAGAAATACCCGTTGATGTACAAAAGCTAGCAGACGAAGCTCTACGCCGCTTACCTTCAATTATTAACGATTTAAGACGAAAATCCGACTCATTCAGGATGGACGAAATAGAGAAATCATTAATGAAATTACACATCTCCCCAGTACAATCCCCCACCACTGGTTTACCTCCGCCTAACTCGGATCGGAACTCACCTATCGTATCGCAAGTGCAAGCGAACCCAGAACAAAATACTGATACAGATGTAAATGCCCCTCCTCCCGAGCATTTTCAGTTTCGTCCCGGAAATAATGAATTGACCACCACCTCCAATGAATCCAATCGCCCTCATCGAGGAATTACACCTATGAACTATAACGCAGATCTATACGGTAAAATGACTCACCCTGTGGAGAAGGTTTTAACCGAAATCCCTTATACAGATGGCTTAAATCTTTCCAAATTACTAACATTTATTAGTTATCTTCTTCAGATAAAGGATCTACAGCAGCTGAATGACTGGCAAATTTTACAAGTTCTGTTACCACAGTGTAAACCCACGTTAAAAAATCGTGTCCTATAAGCCCTAACCTCTACATTCCCAGTAGAAGAGCTACATAGCTCTATAATAAAATACTTTATTCCCACCGGCATCTATGAGGAAATAAAAAGAAAGACAGTACTCCGAGTACAAGGACATCAGGAGAGATTAGCTCCCTACATCTCCGATATTAGGGAGTCCTCTCGACTATTGCGTGTAAGCTGGAATGAAACACAACTGGTGGACACCATTTTAATAGGCGTGTCACCTGAAGAAAGATCTCGACTATCATTGATGAATAGACCCAATTCAATTGCTGATCTAGAACAGTGCAGTATCCATTCTTCAAATGTATGGTACTCCGATCAAAATAGAGAAGCAATGAAAAACTAATAGACATCAATTGCGAGCACTACTGCCTGATGTAACAACCTCGTATGAAAGACAAGTTTCTAGTAGACCTCACCATGTGCGCAAAGCTGGTAAGTTAACTGTAAGCCCAGAAAAAGCGGAAACCAAGTACCCGCCTCGCAGAAAACCCACCTGTTATAATTGTGGCAAATATGGGCACATAAGAAGAGAGTGCAAAAGTAAGCCATTGGAACGGAATAACCCCAATTCAAAAAACATGTAAGGCAGGGAGACCCGAAAACCTGTGTCTTCCGCAGCTACTCGAAATTGGGTAAACTAAAAGAAACCAGTAATAATAATAATAATAATAATGAATTATTCTGTAACCAAGTAAAAAACAAAAAAGGTGCGAAAGAAGTCGACCCCGTTCGAGTTACTATACAAGTATCGACCAAACCACCCTTTGTCCACAAGATGGAATATACACGATCTGCTGCCTCCGCAAATAACGGATAAGCAGATAAAGCGAATATGGAACAAAGCCCGCTCTAACTTAAGAGCAAGCTTGGAAAAATCCAGAAGATACCACGAGAAAGGTAATCATAGCAACTCAGTCAGGTAACAAGTAGGTGACTTAGTAATGTACAAGACTCACCCCATTAGTAGTGCGATTGATAAGACCACCTCTAAACTATCATTCCGATGGTGTGGCCCTTACCAAATCCAAAAGTACATAACTCCAGTTACAGTAGCCCTGTGCGAACCTGCAACTCAGAAATATGTGCGGAGAACGCATATTTCGCAACTAAAGTTGTATAAGAAGAAGTGACGGTATAGTATAACCCAAAAAGAAAAGGGAATACTAGGCAGTAAAGAATATTATATTTCTGAATCCACGTGAAAAATGTAAAACGTAGAGTTTGGAAACGAGGCCTGATCAACCTGAGTTCCAGTTCTGCGAAGCATGCATTAATGTATAATCATTAACTAGATGGGTACTAACACTCATTAACTACATGAGTTATATAGGACTCACAGAAGAAAAGATAGAATTCTAAATAGTAAAGATTTAGAAAGTTACTCTACAGAAGAGAGAGTAAGACAAACAAAAAAACCGGTAGTAAAATTAAGTGATAGAGATAAGAAAGAGTTTTGTGTTTTAATTGTGTAAATATTAAGTGTAAATAGTATAAAAAAAAAGGTAGTTTATAAGAATATAAAGTATACTGTGTTGTAACTATAGGAAATAACTATGTGGACAACGTTGTAAAGTGTCCAACAACTATGTGAAAGAAATTACACACACTAACCCCATTCATACTGCCAGTCCCCAATTGTGAGTTAGACTCAAAAAAACTTAACCGTAGCGTGCAAATTAAGCGGTGGAGTATGTGACGATTTAAATAAAAGAAATAATCAAGAAAATAAAAATTTTTTAAAATTAAGGTTGCGAGCTATTAAGCCATTTAAATCTCACTGTATTAATATAAAAAACCTGTATGTACTCAGTATGAGAGGAAGCAGTAATTAGTTAGTTAGAAGATACTCTAATAAAAAGATAAATTGTAAAGAGTTATTAATATCGTATTTAACCCTTTGCTTGTGAGCAGGCGCTGTCCTGTTGATTCCAGACTCGACATGTTTTCCGAGTCTTGTGTAAGTTAGAATAAGATAAAAAACCTAATGTTAATAATTAAAAATCTGAAGACAGAGATAGTCGCTAAAACAACTGATTTAAATTATGTATATTTGTTTAGGGATAGTTTGTATAAATAAAAATGTTAACATAAAGAGAGACAGGGACTATATTCTCGCGCGGTAATTGCCCCACTACCATTTTGTCCAGTACTAGGCGAAGGGAGCAGAATTTCTCTCTCTCGCAATGGTGACTTCGTACAGTATAGACGTAAGAGCTGTGCTCTTAAAATATGTTACCTATACTTTGTTTTACCTTAAGATGGTATACCAGAAATAGCTGTTTAAAGCATCTGGATGTGTTAACTAATATAGTTATGTAAATAAACAAGAGATTTAAAGTGTAAAACTCGAAACGTAAAAAAAGGTGTAACACAAGATGACTTCGAACTTCAAGAACTAACAACACTTCCAACATCATACCTGGAGATGTGAACTATTAGAAGCCACAAACTCTAGTACACACGACAGAATATGCAGATCAGGACATCCGAGAATCTACAAGAACCATCGTAGAAGGTTCAACCTGCGAACTTTGGAGCCCTTTACTGACGAAGACCAGACCGAGATGACGACGTAGCTGTTCCTGTTTCCCAAGACGGATACCCCAGGACGAGTCTTCTGCATACCAATTAAAAGGTGACTCGATAGCCTGTCTATCGAGGGTTACTAATATTTGTTACACAACACATCTTGAAAGAGACTTTTCAGAAACTATTAACTTTGTAAAGACTTATAAATTAAATCTAAGAATTTCATGTAACTATTCTAACTTCATACGTTGTAACAGTTTATATGCTAATGTAGAGTAATATAATTCAAGCAATAATACCATTCTTCCAATGGTTGAATAAAAGAAAGTCTTGCAAGCTAATATCATGAATTGATTATGACTAAAAGTTTTAATGAATAAATACCGAAGGTTACCCGGATCCGAGGTATAGCTATATAGAATCAATTTTGATCCCAAAGTTTAAAGAAACCTTTCAAATAACTTAATAATTGAATTAGTAATGTCATGGGATCTGTCAGTAAATGTTTTTAAATGTTAAATAAAGAGAAGTCTTCTTGTTACACACATATGAGGAGTGCTTAAATCAATTGTATACCTTACCATTGTTTCCTTACACAGTTAGTAAGTAATTTGTTATATTAATTATTTGTGATACATTCTGTTACAACGTAGGCAGCCCATCTAATTAACGGAGTTTAATTACGATGGGTTCCCTGGATTTGTAACGCGGCGAAAAGACGTTACAAAAGTGCGCCACTCTGCTGCTTAAAAGTTAAAGTAGTTGTAAGCATCGCGACGCAAACAAAATTGCGTCACTCTTTTTAAAAAAAAAAAAAAAAAAAAAAAGTAAACAAAGGAAAGAGTTTTATTTGTGTATAGAGTGTCACAAACAAAATTGCGCCACTTGTGACTTGCAAACAAATTTGTATGAACAATAACTAAATATATAATATTGATCTATGCACTCAGAAAGTTACCTTAATAACTTTAATGTTCAAAACATATTTAATAGTGTATTAAGTTACGTAAATGATAGAATATATAAGTGAAATATCCTTAGCGTCATACAATGCATATAGCTTTTGCATTCTATAGGCCAGTAGGAACCTGCATTATTCGATATAATTACTTGCATACATGAATTGTGACCAAACATAACAATTTCGGTCAACCGAACAATCTGTAACAGGTTTGTTTACGACAATCCATGACCTGTTGTTTCCTGAATCATTCTGCACAGTGTATGTCCAACTATATAGCTTACATACACTAGTATGTATCAAAAAATTAATTAAAAATAACTTTGTTAATAATAAAGTATGTAATGTAGACCAAGGTAATTAAGTAGAAGTTCGTGATTTAAAACTTGTGAACAAAATAATTAATTTATTTAATTGAGAAAAGTTTATGAATGAACGGAGTCAAAGTGTTGTCAAGGGTAATAATAATAATAGATTTGTTGAATAAGATTGTGCTCCCCTTCTCTCGTTTATACCGGTATAAAGTAGTTGTGTTATTCAGTCGCATTTTTGTAGAGAACAATAAGAGTAAAACCCCCTTTCTCACTGACACACCAGTTCCTTTGTTAACTAAATACAGAGGGTGACCTACATTCCAGAAAACAGCTGATCGGCTATTTAACTTGAGAAATATGTGTGTGGAATTTCTGTCTCTCCTTTAGAAGAGAAATGGTTCTTTTCTAATTTGTGTAAATTGATTACTTAAGAATTTATTATATATATGTGTAATATATGTGTAATGTACTAGTATTAATTTTAAGTACGTGCTAACGTGTTAGAACAAAATGGCCCAATTTAACCCGGATTTGTTATTACAAGACGAGCTATCTTACGAAGCCGTTTTGCGTGGACTACCCCATGCTGATGTAACAGTCGCGGAATTACGAAGGTCAATTCGCGAATGTGGATTTGATGCGCCCGTGCAATTAAACTATCTAAGCCAACTCGATTATGAAAGCGAGAAAGAAATTTGTAATGCCAAGTATAGTGAACTATACTTATTGTCTCAAACACTCCAAGACGAGAAATCTCCGGCAAGAATTTTGCGGACTACCCAGAGAATAGCGCATTTAACCAGGCGAATAAAAAATTTGTCGATCTGGCCGAATCTCACAGAAATACCCGTTGATGTACAAAAGCTAGCAGACGAAGCTCTACGCCGCTTACCTTCAATTATTAACGATTTCAGACGAAAATCCGACTCATTCAGGATGGACGAAATAGAGAAATCATTAATGAAATTACACATCTCCCCAGTACAATCCCCCACCACTGGTTTACCTCCGCCTAACTCGGATCGGAACTCACCTATCGTATCGCAAGTGCAAGCGAACCCAGAACAAAATACTGATACAGATGTAAATGCCCCTCCTCCCGAGCATTTTCAGTTTCGTCCCGGAAATAATGAATTGACCACCACCTCCAATGAATCCAATCGCCCTCATCGAGGAATTACACCTATGAACTATAACGCAGATCTATACGGTAAAATGACTCACCCTGTGGAGAAGGTTTTAACCGAAATCCCTTATACAGATGGCTTAAATCTTTCCAAATTACTAACATTTATTAGTTATCTTCTTCAGATAAAGGATCTACAGCAGCTGAATGACTGGCAAATTTTACAAGTTCTGTTACCAAAGTGTAAACCCACGTTAAAAAATCGTGTCCTAGAAGCCCTAACCTCTACATTCCCAGTAGAAGAGCTACATAGCTCTATAATAAAATACTTTATTCCCACCGGCATCTATGAGGAAATAAAAAGAAAGACAGTACTCCGAGTACAAGGACATCAGGAGAGATTAGCTCACTACATCTCCGATATTAGGGAGTCCTCTCGACTATTGCGTGTAAGCTGGAATGAAACACAACTGGTGGACACCATTTTAATAGGCGTGTCACCTGAAGAAAGATCTCGACTATCATTGATGAATAGACCCAATTCAATTGCTGATCTAGAACAGTGCAGTATCCATTCTTCAAATGTATGGTACTCCGATCAAAATAGAGAAGCAATGAAAAACTAATAGACATCAATTGCGAGCACTACTGCCTGATGTAACAACCTCGTATGAAAGACAAGTTTCTAGTAGACCTCACCATGTGCGCAAAGCTGGTAAGTTAACTGTAAGCCCAGAAAAAGCGGAAACCAAGTACCCGCCTCGCAGAAAACCCACCTGTTATAATTGTGGCAAATATGGGCACATAAGAAGAGAGTGCAAAAGTAAGCCATTGGAACGGAATAACCCCAATTCAAAAAACATGTAAGGCAGGGAGACCCGAAAACCTGTGTCTTCCGCAGCTACTCGAAATTGGGTAAACTAAAAGAAACCAGTAATAATAATAATAATAATAATGAATTATTCTGTAACCAAGTAAAAAACAAAAAAGGTGCGAAAGAAGTCGACCCCGTTCGAGTTACTATACAAGTATCGACCAAACCACCCTTTGTCCACAAGATGGAATATACACGATCTGCTGCCTCCGCAAATAACGGATAAGCAGATAAAGCGAATATGGAACAAAGCCCGCTCTAACTTAAGAGCAAGCTTGGAAAAATCCAGAAGATACCACGAGAAAGGTAATCATAGCAACTCAGTCAGGTAACAAGTAGGTGACTTAGTAATGTACAAGACTCACCCCATTAGTAGTGCGATTGATAAGACCACCTCTAAACTATCATTCCGATGGTGTGGCCCTTACCAAATCCAAAAGTACATAACTCCAGTTACAGTAGCCCTGTGCGAACCTGCAACTCAGAAATATGTGCGGAGAACGCATATTTCGCAACTAAAGTTGTATAAGAAGAAGTGACGGTATAGTATAACCCAAAAAGAAAAGGGAATACTAGGCAGTAAAGAATATTATATTTCTGAATCCACGTGAAAAATGTAAAACGAAGAGTTTGGAAACGAGGCCTGATCAACCTGAGTTCCAGTTCTGCGAAGCATGCATTAATGTATAATCATTAACTAGATGGGTACTAACACTCATTAACTACATGAGTTATATAGGACTCACAGAAGAAAAGATAGAATTCTAAATAGTAAAGATTTAGAAAGTTACTCTACAGAAGAGAGTGTAAGACAAACAAAAAAACCGGTAGTAAAATTAAGTGATAGAGATAAGAAAGAGTTTTGTGTTTTAATTGTGTAAATATTAAGTGTAAATAGTATAAAAAAAAAGGTAGTTTATAAGAATATAAAGTATACTGTGTTGTAACTATAGGAAATAACTATGTGGACAACGTTGTAAAGTGTCCAACAACTATGTGAAAGAAATTACACACACTAACCCCATTCATACTGCCAGTCCCCAATTGTGAGTTAGACTCAAAAAAACTTAACCGTAGCGTGCAAATTAAGCGGTGGAGTATGTGACGATTTAAATAAAAGAAATAATCAAGAAAATAAAAATTTTTTAAAATTAAGGTTGCGAGCTATTAAGCCATTTAAATCTCACTGTATTAATATAAAAAACCTGTATGTACTCAGTATGAGAGGAAGCAGTAATTAGTTAGTTAGAAGATACTCTAATAAAAAGATAAATTGTAAAGAGTTATTAATATCGTATTTAACCCTTTGCTTGTGAGCAGGCGCTGTCCTGTTGATTCCAGACTCGACATGTTTTCCGAGTCTTGTGTAAGTTAGAATAAGATAAAAAACCTAATGTTAATAATTAAAAATCTGAAGACACAGATAGTCGCTAAAACAACTGATTTAAATTATGTATATTTCTTTAGGGATAGTTTGTATAAATAAAAATGTTAACATAAAGAGAGACAGGGACTATATTCTCGCGCGGTAATTGCCCCACTACCATTTTGTCCAGTACTAGGCGAAGGGAGCAGAATTTCTCTCTCTCGCAATGGTGACTTCGTACAGTATAGACGTAAGAGCTGTGCTCTTAAAATATGTTACCTATACTTTGTTTTACCTTAAGATGGTATACCAGAAATAGCTGTTTAAAGCATCTGGATGTGTTAACTAATATAGTTATGTAAATAAACAAGAGATTTAAAGTGTAAAACTCGAAACGTAAAAAAAGGTGTAACACAAGATGACTTCGAACTTCAAGAACTAACAACACTTCCAACATCATACCTGGAGATGTGAACTATTAGAAGCCACAAACTCTAGTACACACGACAGAATATGCAGATCAGGACATCCGAGAATCTACAAGAACCATCGTAGAAGGTTCAACCTGCGAACTTTGGAGCCCTTTACTGACGAAGACCAGACCGAGATGACGACGTAGCTGTTCCTGTTTCCCAAGACGGATACCCCAGGACGAGTCTTCTGCATACCAATTAAAAGGTGACTCGATAGCCTGTCTATCGAGGGTTACTAATATTTGTTACACAACACATCTTGAAAGAGACTTTTCAGAAACTATTAACTTTGTAAAGACTTATAAATTAAATCTAAGAATTTCATGTAACTATTCTAACTTCATACGTTGTAACAGTTTATATGCTAATGTAGAGGAATATAATTCAAGCAATAATACCATTCTTCCAATGGTTGAATAAAAGAAAGTCTTGCAAGCTAATATCATGAATTGATTATGACTAAAAGTTTTAATGAATAAATACCGAAGGTTACCCGGATCCGAGGTATAGCTATATAGAATCAATTTTGATCCTAAAGTTTAAAGAAACCTTTCAAATAACTTAATAATTGAATTAGTAATGTCATGGGATCTGTCAGTAAATGTTTTTAAATGTTAAATAAAGAAAAGTCTTCTTGTTACACACATATGAGGAGTGCTTAAATCAATTGTATACCTTACCATTGTTTCCTTACACAGTTAGTAAGTAATTTGTTATATTAATTATTTGTGATACATTCTGTTACAACGTAGGCAGCCCATCTAATTAACGGAGTTTAATTACGATGGGTTCCCTGGATTTGTAACGCGGCGAAAAGACGTTACAATACGTTCCATAGATTCATCCACTTCTTCCCTCCAAGATCTTCTCGGTCTTCCCCTTTTTCTCCTTCCTAATGGACTTTATTCCGCCACTTTGTTGATCCCTTTATAACACAATGATGTTTATTATTCATTAAATCCTTGCTCGTTTTTTAAGGATAGTTCCCCCTGATTTTATTAGATTAACTATTTACGGCAGTAGATCACTAATGTTTGTTCGTATTTTATTACAGTATACTATTCCATCATAGATCGTTTACCATCCTTAACACAATTTGCACCTTCTTACTTAATACATCTTTATTAAAAAATAATATTTATATTTTACATAATTATTCTCGATCTATCCTTTTCACTTTAGTTAATGTGCTCATTATTTATATCTCTACTAAAAACACTAGATTTTCATAGCATTACGCCGTCAGCATAACTACTTCTTTATGAAAGTATGTTAAATATAATTTTCTTATGTCAAAAGTAAATTTGTTTACTAAAATTCTCTTATTTTACGGATCGATAATGCACAGAATAATAAAAGGAAAAATATAGCCTACAGCTGAGATAAAGATTTTTGTCGTTTGGACATTACATGGATAAATTTCATTCAGTGTTACAATTGCACGAGCGGGTGTCATACTGAAAGTAGGGCGGCGGATATGTCCGTGTCGAGGTATTAGTTATTGTAACACAACTAGATTGCGTCATCCCTATACAATATACTGCGTGCGTCTACTGAATCCCCGTCACTTTTGTGCCGACATAAGCACGGAAGTAGTAAACGCTATGGATCACACATACATAGTCTATATGTATTTTAAGTTTTATTTATAAAATGACCGCATTTGAAAAACGTCTATTATTGATTACATCAGCCTCCCTCATCACAATTAGTAAAGTATAACTAATATATCTCACGAATCATAGTGAGTATAGCATAGTTGCTGGGTAATTATTTAAATGAGTACGTCAGTAATGAAATGGATGAACATTTCTCATACAAAAATTTCACTAAGAACAAAAATAAGACTAACAACTGATAAGAATAAAAGCCATAGGCTATATAAACTACGAACGTTTTAACAGAACTTACGACGTGGTTGGAAAAACGCAAAATAAGCCAAAAATAAACGTGATACAAAGAAATTAATTTCTGGCATCAATTCACACTTCTTCCCCGTGTCTATTATGTAAGTAGGTGCTCGCATCGTTGTTATGGCACAGCTAAAAGAGGACGTGTATGTGGTATCTGACGAAGATTCAAGTCGTGGTAGTGGTAGAAGAATGTTACGGGTCATGGAAGCTGTTGGATTCTACGCGACGCATAAACACCAGTTAGACAGAAATAGCAGTTCTGTCTTTTACTAGAATAATTCAGTTCGTGTGAAGACAGTAGTACATCTTGTAAGACTGCAATAGCGCGGGCTATGATGCGTGATATTAACTGATTATTCATGATCAACTGCAATAGGTAAACTAAAATATTAATTCACTAATGCAGAGATTTTTTCTGTGATTAGTGCTTATTAATTTGTAAATAATAATTATTGAATTAAACTTACAATAATCAAAATTTTTAGTTGCTATAACATTAGAAAGGTTCAATCCTAACGATGCACCTGGATCTGAAAGCGTTTCAAAGTCAAACAATTGCACGTCGCTTCAAAAATGAAATGCGTCATTATAACTGAGATATCTGTTATAGTACTGTTTCTAGTGTTAACGTTTCCTAATAAATATAACAATAGTATAAGCCGTTGAAAGGATTCAATAAAACTAGTGACTGTTGTATTTATCTGATTTCGATTTTCTTTCATTAACGTTAAAATTTATCTTCGAGATGAAAGATTTGTTGACAATAAAAAAAACTAGCCTAACTAGTTATATTATTGTGTGTGGACTTGCAGAATGAAATTGGCGGTATTGCCGACTGCGTGTTGATAACTGCAAATTGTTAGTAGACTGCAATAATATTTTTCTTCTGCCGTAAAGTATTTTTTGACAAAAATTTATAAATAATACATGCATTTACATTATTATCTACACACAATAACACAAAACAGAAATTGTAAAGAGGCCTAAAATAACCGGATGCTGTGCTGTTCATCACCTACTGAACGTAGGAAGTCTTAGTTTCCACCATAAGTAAATTTAATTTTGTCGATTTGTGTCCGAATTAATTTAAATTTCAAGAAAAAAGTGTGTATAACACCTTAGTAGCAGTTACACGTTTTTCTTAGAATGTCCATGAAACCATAGTCCTTTACTAATCGTATCCATCCTGTTGCTCTTACTAACAACACTATTCTTAATTCTTACGTTTCTACTACAGAAAACGTCGTCTTCTAAAGATTACGTAACTTAGCCTAACGCTATTTTTATCCCTTCAAACACATATAGTTCCCAACGACCCACATTCTCATATACAATCAGAATACTTGTCATGAGATATACACATTATAATTATTTTGTTTTTATATAGTATCCAAGTCACTTTTTCACAATAATTTAATTACCTTGTATCCGTCAGTGACTTCGTTCTAGCCTTATTTTTTATATAGACGCGTTTCGTGACATGTGTCACATCATCAGTAATCCTCGTCAAATGTTAAAATTCACATAAACACATAAAAACACATTTGCACATATTTACTAAATCACAATAACGACACACACATAACACGATGTAAGTTCGGCTCCGTTGGACCGGTCCGACCGCGCGTGTAGTTGCCGAGCCACCTGGAAAGGAAAAACCTGATGAAGAAGATACAAAGTAGACAGGCATTAGAAAGAAAGAGAATGTCTAGAATCATGGGAGAACAGAGTGGAACAAGCAATCGAGGGAAGGAAGGCGACTTTTGACCGTCACACTAACTGTACTTACGCTTCTTGTTTTCCTGGAGTCACTTCTAGCACCAAAACGAATTATTAAGTGGTTAATGGTTATTAACAAGTGGTTAGTGGCAATTTAAATCATGATTGGATCACTTTCTGTATCATTCAATGGCTACTATATTTATGCTTATTGACATGTTTATGTATATTTCAATGCTACGATATTACTCATAACAAAGAAAATACAGAAACTGAGTTTCTGAAAACTTTGTGTTCGCTAGAAATCAGGTAGCGAAATCCAATTATACCTGTTTCATTTTTTCAGATTCCCCGCCACTCAATCACTGTTTGAATCATGACGAGTTATGACTGCTAACATTTCGCAAACTAATATTTCACCATACTGATAGGTAATTCATTTAAATAAATTATTTTAAAGATGACAAACCTGGGTAAATAACAAACGGCTGAAGCGTAGTGCTGGCCACACTTGTATGCCGAACGCCTCACTTAAACATCCCGCCCTGTCTCTCCTAAACTACTTACATAGTATATAAATGTGTGGTACATTATTGTAACATTTCAAAGGAAAAATATTTGGAATAAAAGCATAAAATATCCAGTTTATCGTTATTAGCGTGACATAAATTCGGTTATGCCTGAAACATATAATTTTGTAACTTAGAATCATAAAAGAGAAAAAAATATATCAACAACCAAAAATGCAATACAAAACTGTGTTTATGTAATAACAGAACAAACCCTTCTAATCCAGTAAAAGCGTCTACATGTTTCTGCTTTTATCAAGCCAATAAGGAAAAGCAATTGAACTTTTATGTAGGTTCACTTAACCACTTACGGAGCACTGTCACAATTTCACGTAAATGCATCTGTAATAAATACTACTGTTTTAGTAACTACACTTCCTCAGCATATTGTAAAAGTTGTTACATAGTTATTTTGTAAATGTAGTCGTAAATATAATATCGTCTTTATTAAACGAGATTTGTACTTTATATTTACCGTTAATTACTTCTAAAGGAAACATCTTTACTAATACAGTGAGCCAAGGCTACGGACGTAGAGCATGAGAAACCTCTGTCGATCACTTTCCACTGTGCCGTCCAATCGCGTCGTTTAAACAGATAGATTATGAATTGCATTTTAGAAGCCATCATACAAAAGTTAACAATTTTTCAAGAATCATTAATATACCTTACGCTCGTTTAATCTGTGTTCTAAAGTCTAATAACTTAATAAAATCTACAGAGTCGCTGAATCAGTTTCAATAGAAAGTAAGAATAATTATGGCGTAATCACCATTTTGCAAAACTTATACTTATCTGGATACCTGTGTAGAAATCAAAGCATGTAATGATTGTAAATATTAATATTCCTATAGGACAGCTAAGCCATCAGTAGGTTGCACGACATTATCTGCAGCTGCATATATACAAATAAATACAAGACTATACAAGACGGTAGTAGAAAATATCGCACGTTTGTTTCCAGATCAGAAGTGTAAGAGACTAAAAGTAGTGGAGAATGATTGCTGAGAAAGAAGATGTAACTTTCAAGATTAGACAAAATACAGAAATAAATACATTAAAGTAAGAGCAAAGTTTGTTGTAGATGTAACGACAGGGAAAAATCAACTGAATTAATATGAGCAGGTAAAAAGATGACAAAGAAAAAAACACCATAGGTAACAGTGGACGACCGAAACGTTTATAAAGAGCCAGAAATCAAGAAAGTGAGGGGACTAGCAGTTGGAAGCGGTTGGAGAGAGACGCACAGACATGGAAGCAGGAAACTAAGAAACTCAAAGAAATTATGTGTAGTCCAACCAGCAGTAATTGTACCTCTAACAATTTTACAATACGTTCGGACGCAAAGCTGTACCAATGCGTATGAATTTTCTTTCACCATTATAATTCAGTTGTAAAATAATCAAAATTTTATTTAAACAACTGAGCATGTCAACGTAAGCGTGTAGGTAGAAAATCAGAATGGATTCTTGTGCTGTGAGTAAAATAACTCTTCATTTAAAAGAAATACTTGTTTGCATTGAAAAACCTAATCCTGTGTACATTATTCCACATTGCTTTCTTGTTTTTTTTTTTTTTTTTTTTTTTGAAGGTGCGAGTTTTGTGTGTCACTCTTTACTTTCCCACTTTGCTTTTGGTTTAAAGTTAATAATTTATGATTCATTATCCGTTATGACATTTTCCACAAATCCTTTTAATGAACTCAAGGCCATTTGCATATTCCGATCGCCTTCTGTTTGTGAGTGAATTTTTTTGAACTATTTTTAGCTAGTGTTCAATCCATGCGTCATATGTAAATGAGCAGTATAATGAAATAAATGAATTTTGAAGCCAATCTTCTTACCGTCAAACTACAATCGGCCTTGATGAAATGTTTCGCTGTCGTCAGTTCGTGGTGTGATTGGTCGTTTAGAATAAGGTTCTTTTCTTACAGTTTCACGGTAATCCGAAACTGCTTTGTACCATCCAAAATGTGAGCCCAGGATATGACTACTGTAAGCTTGTTTAAACATGCTAAAGATTTTGTTCCACTATCTTGAAGTGTTACATAAAATTTAATTGCGTAAGTTACTGAATAATTATCATCGAGCTCTACTTTTGTGTCGTGATACAACACAAACACTGATAACACTTATAGACACGTCAAGTTCAATAAAGTGAACAAGTTAAAATTTTTTATGAACACAAAGAAACATTATAGCTGTTATAGTAGGTTCATTGTGTTTCCACAGTGGTACCAATCCGTGGAACAATTTTAGTTTTGTTACGTTGTAAATAGAAAGGGTTGCGCACAATAAAGACAGAATCAGTTTGCAAGTTTACCCTATTCCAGTATAATCTACAATTAATGAATCACAACCTGCTGACGCCTGCATGTATAACGCTTTTCAACCCACGCCCAAAAGTTACCAGTTACAGTATTACTAACTAGAATTTGCGTCTGTAAGAAATAATTATACACAAAACCGATAGCACCTGGTACACGTTACATAGATATCTTGTGTTACTTCTTTATGCTAAAATTATGAGTATTCTAAGGTGTCACTGAGTTTATTATACAAACACATATTTATGTGAATGAATTTACATTTTTATAGAATTAAAAAAAATAGGGCTGCATTCTTCCTACATATGTGTTTGTCGGTTTTTAACGATAAAATCGAATTAATGAAACTTTTTGTGATTTTGGTTAAATCTCATCTTGTTAATGAGAAATTGCAATGCAAGATGATGTTTGCTTAAATTTTATATTCCTCGTATAATGGAATATTTGTTTTATGAGTTTGTACACACCTATCTGCAATTCAGTCTTCTGTAAATGTTCAATAACATAAATAATACGAAAAGTTAACGATGTGTAGGAATTTTGTAGACCAGCGGGAACTAATCTTGAAGTTCCCGGGAGGCATCATAATTTTTTATAGCCTTCCAGGTGGGCTCAGCCTGTGGAACTGAGTACCTAAGTTGCTAATAGGCGGCTGAATGGTACCGCTGGCCACTATGTTTTCCTAGCATTCCGTGAGAATCAACTTGTCACAGCCACTCATTAGCAAATGTAGGCAACAAAGTGAAGGCAGCTTCTCGAATATTCAAGTGTAGTTGACATTTTCAGCTATTCGAGTCTCAGGCTCGACTGTCCGTAGGCTAGTCGGCAGTAACAATGGGTTGCTACGCCAGGACGGATGGCTTCTGCAATTAGGCACTTGCACACCTTGCGGTTTCCCATGCTCTGGGTTTCAGCCCAGCCGATGCGGCAAAACAGGTGGTAACTTAAGTGTGTTAAAAACTGACTGACTACTCTGGCAGTCGATGGTTTGCAAAAGAAATTAAATTTAGTATAAAAGGCCACATTGAAGGGAGTTTAAGGCTATAATAAGTAACTTTGTTATATTTTGTTGCTTCTCTGCTATGTACAATTTTCCCTTGAACGAGGCCTTTCGGTTTCGCAACCATTATCAAGTTCTTCCTACAACTTGATATAGTTTCAAAATTGTTTCAAAAAGTTGTAGGAAGATCTTGATAATGGTTGCGAAACCGAAAGGCCTCGTTCAAGGGAAAATTGTACATAGCAGAGAAGCAACAAAATAGACAAAGTTGTTATGAAGACTGCTAACACAAATAAAATAGCTGATATAATAAGTAAGTTTAAGACAAATTTAAAATATGAAACTTCCTACATAAATTTATGTCAAATAAGAATATATATTTGCGAGAAAAGTATATTTGATTTCTTTGGAAGATTTTGAAGACAGGTCATTCAAACGGTTAACTTTATTCTGAAACGGTATAGTGAGGAGAATGGAAATCAGAAGTTATTAATGTAAAATAAAAAAATGAATACAAGTGGCAAGCAATAATATATAGAGTAAATACAGATTTTAAAAGTACTCATAAATTATTTGCAGTTAGACGTATTGTGAAGAAAGCCAATCATTCTCCTTCTTTTTACAAGTTTAACTCGTACAACTTTGTATTCTACGATCTTCAACTAGTTCCGTTAAACAGAGAGAGATCATCTCTATTTTAAATACCTGTATCGTTTTAAATTTATTTCTGTATCCAGTTGGTTATAAACCTCTTTTCTTGCTCTTTACTTGCATTACCATCAACAATATTTTCCCAAAATTAGTAACAGTAAATCTAATTAAGTTTCTAACAATCTACGTTCCCTTCTGAGGAATCTTTCTCCCATTCTCACAATCGTTTTATTTTGGCCTGTCCACACAAGCACTTCATAATTTGTACTTCTACCTTCACATAAAATTACTTGAATTCCCTTCTAGCGTCATGTCTAAACATTGTTTCACTAACCACCAATATCACCAATCGATATAATATCATTTACTAACCATAATCACTTAAAAACGTCACGAGTATAACGCCTTAATTCTGCACTACTGCATCGTGCTGTGACTGTAGATAAGGCGTGTTGAAGTTTATACAGAGCTAGTCAGTACGTAGGCCTATTTATTGTGTAGTTCTAGTTTATTGATACAGTACAGTTTACTGTACAGCTTGAAGTACAATCACTTACATTGTTTCATCATATCCTATCGTTTCTGCACGACTATAGACACGCTTTTCCGTAATCATAGTTGCCTATGTACAACGCGTATTTCAAAACAATGTATTAGCTGCACCGTAGAGTGTCTGAGACTCGAATAGCTGAAAATGTCAACTACACTTGAATATTCGAGAAGCTGCCTTCACTTTGTTGCCTACATTTGCTAATGAGTGGCTGTGACAAGTTGATTCTCACGGAATGCTAGGAAAACATAGTGGCCAGCGGTACCATTCAGCCGCCTATTAGCAACTTAGGTACTCAGTTCCACAGGCTGAGCCCACCTGGAAGGCTATAAAAAATTATGATGCCTCCCGGGAACTTCAAGATTAGTTCCCGCTGGTCTACAAAATTCCTACACATCGTTAACTTTTCGTATTATTTATGTTATTGAACATTTACAGAAGACTGAATTGCAGATAGGTGTGTACAAACTCATAAAACAAATATTCCATTATACGAGGAATATAAAATTTAAGCAAACATCATCTTGCATTGCAATTTCTCATTAACAAGATGAGATTTAACCAAAATCACAAAAAGTTTCATTAATTCGATTTTATCGTTAAAAACCGACAAACACATATGTAGGAAGAATGCAGCCCTATTTTTTTTAATTCTATAAAAATGTAAATTCATTCACATAAATATGTGTTTGTATAATAAACTCAGTGACACCTTAGAATACTCATAATTTTAGCATAAAGAAGTAACACAAGATATCTATGTAACGTGTACCAGGTGCTATCGGTTTTGTGTATAATTATTTCTTACAGACGCAAATTCTAGTTAGTAATACTGTAACTGGTAACTTTTGGGCGTGGGTTGAAAAGCGTTATACATGCAGGCGTCAGCAGGTTGTGATTCATTAATTGTAGATTATACTGGAATAGGGTAAACTTGCAAACTGATTCTGTCTTTATTGTGCGCAACCCTTTCTATTTACAACGTAACAAAACTAAAATTGTTCCACGGATTGGTACCACTGTGGAAACACAATGAACCTACTATAACAGCTATAATGTTTCTTTGTGTTCATAAAAAATTTTAACTTGTTCACTTTATTGAACTTGACGTGTCTATAAGTGTTATCAGTGTTTGTGTTGTATCACGACACAAAAGTAGAGCTCGATGATAATTATTCAGTAACTTACGCAATTAAATTTTATGTAACACTTCAAGATAGTGGAACAAAATCTTTAGCATGTTTAAACAAGCTTACAGTAGTCATATCCTGGGCTCACATTTTGGATGGTACAAAGCAGTTTCGGATTACCGTGAAACTGTAAGAAAAGAACCTTATTCTAAACGACCAATCACACCACGAACTGACGACAGCGAAACATTTCATCAAGGCCGATTGTAGTTTGACGGTAAGAAGATTGGCTTCAAAATTCATTTATTTCATTATACTGCTCATTTACATATGACGCATGGATTGAACACTAGCTAAAAATAGTTCAAAAAAATTCACTCACAAACAGAAGGCGATCGGAATATGCAAATGGCCTTGAGTTCATTAAAAGGATTTGTGGAAAATGTCATAACGGATAATGAATCATAAATTATTAACTTTAAACCAAAAGCAAAGTGGGAAAGTAAAGAGTGACACACAAAACTCGCACCTTCAAAAAAAAAAAAAAAAAAAAAAAAAAAAACAAGAAAGCAATGTGGAATAATGTACACAGGATTAGGTTTTTCAATGCAAACAAGTATTTCTTTTAAATGAAGAGTTATTTTACTCACAGCACAAGAATCCATTCTGATTTTCTACCTACACGCTTACGTTGACATGCTCAGTTGTTTAAATAAAATTTTGATTATTTTACAACTGAATTATAATGGTGAAAGAAAATTCATACGCATTGATACAGCTTTGCGTCCGAACGTATTGTAAAATTGTTAGAGGTACAATTACTGCTGGTTGGACTACACATAATTTCTTTGAGTTTCTTAGTTTCCTGCTTCCATGTCTGTGCGTCTCTCTCCAACCGCTTCCAACTGCTAGTCCCCTCACTTTCTTGATTTCTGGCTCTTTATAAACGTTTCGGTCGTCCACTGTTACCTATGGTGTTTTTTTCTTTGTCATCTTTTTACCTGCTCATATTAATTCAGTTGATTTTTCCCTGTCGTTACATCTACAACAAACTTTGCTCTTACTTTAATGTATTTATTTCTGTATTTTGTCTAATCTTGAAAGTTACATCTTCTTTCTCAGCAATCATTCTCCACTACTTTTAGTCTCTTACACTTCTGATCTGGAAACAAACGTGCGATATTTTCTACTACCGTCTTGTATAGTCTTGTATTTATTTGTATATATGCAGCTGCAGATAATGTCGTGCAACCTACTGATGGCTTAGCTGTCCTATAGGAATATTAATATTTACAATCATTACATGCTTTGATTTCTACACAGGTATCCAGATAAGTATAAGTTTTGCAAAATGGTGATTACGCCATAATTATTCTTACTTTCTATTGAAACTGATTCAGCGACTCTGTAGATTTTATTAAGTTATTAGACTTTAGAACACAGATTAAACGAGCGTAAGGTATATTAATGATTCTTGAAAAATTGTTAACTTTTGTATGATGGCTTCTAAAATGCAATTCATAATCTATCTGTTTAAACGACGCGATTGGACGGCACAGTGGAAAGTGATCGACAGAGGTTTCTCATGCTCTACGTCCGTAGCCTTGGCTCACTGTATTAGTAAAGATGTTTCCTTTAGAAGTAATTAACGGTAAATATAAAGTACAAATCTCGTTTAATAAAGACGATATTATATTTACGACTACATTTACAAAATAACTATGTAACAACTTTTACAATATGCTGAGGAAGTGTAGTTACTAAAACAGTAGTATTTATTACAGATGCATTTACGTGAAATTGTGTCAGTGCTCCGTAAGTGGTTAATAATAATTTGCATTCTTAGTAAATAAAACGTCTTTGTTTCTTTATATAAACGTTTTTAATTTAACTTTAATGAAAGTTTATTTATGAAATATTTGAACCTGTTACTAAAGTTGAATTTCAGTATATACGTTTAACAATGGTTAAATTTACGAACAGGTGTACTTAGATTATTCTCTCTGATATGTTTATATGATCGTGATAAAAACAGAACATTAAAGATAAATAAGTAAACTGCGGCCTCCGAAATGCACCTTACAGCATACGAGTTCTGGCACCACGAACTTCGACAGTCCTGAATTAACCGATCTTTGCTACTAGCTCAAAAACGTACTTGAATTTAAATGAATGGAAAAAACAACGTTATATGATCGGTTTTTATACTTTTTTATACGGCTAAGCGATTATGAAGACACAAATACAGTTACAATTTAGACAATTCTGGTTCAGCACGCCAATTCCCTCTGTGTCATGTAATCTGTGCTGTAATTGATTTAACAATGGTTGGCAAGTAAAATTTACGAGCCAGGCTCCACTAGGGAATAATAATTTACACAGAACAGTCATAATACACTCGTAATTTATACTCGTATAATTTATTAATTTGGGGTTCGGAAAGTATTAACGATTATTGAGTGTCCGTTACATTTATTGTGGCGGTACTTTCTATCTAATTATGTTGTCATATATTGATCAACACATTTTGGCGTTTTGGCGTTTCTCCCATCCCAAACTTCGTTGCCTTCCCGTTGCTCTGACCCTCCTTTTTAAACGCTGACACTACATTCCTTTCTCCTCACCTTTCCACAAAAAGCTTTTGTTCTTTCTGTTCCACAATTTCTTGTTAGCTATCAATTGTATTCTTTATGGGGACCACTTGTTTCCATCTTTTTTCCGCGCCCACATTAATTCATTTGCATAATCTCTTATCTTTTCTAACACATCTATGCTAACCTTTGGTTTATAATTAAGTTTTCTTTATTTACTGAGGCTCCATATTGTAATTCTTCTCTACCGCTTTCAGTGTACTGCAGTTGTTCCTTGAAATTTATTGCTAGTTTACTTTCCACTGTGGTGCTAAAAAAGAACGTCCAACTACCTGTGTTACATTTCATTTAGATTCTGGATAGTATGGTGCAGTTGACTTTGCAGTTTTCTTTGTGTTTTCTATGTCCTATGTTCAATTTTGTCATGAGGATCTCACATGATTTAAACGTAGTCTTCAAAATATGTACAACTATATAAAAGTATTAAATATTTACTATTTAATCTTCAGTGTCTGTTTCTATTTAAAATAAATTAACCATTGCTAATCTTACAAAATTCTCCGGCTTTAGAGCATAAATTAAATGAAATAAATTTAAATTTCTTAAAAAAAGAATAAATTATATGCGACTTATAATGTGGCAATCCTTTTTCTAACTATGTTAAATATCCTGGCTGGATAACGCAGTAATTAGTGTCCAAATGTCCGTCCTTTTTCTGAGTTGTAGACTAGGATTACGAGCTTAGAAAAAAAGGTTTCTTTATTTCTTAGAGATAAAGGACTATCCAAAGCAAGCACCTAGCCCATTAAAGAAGAGGGTGTAGTTATGTCTGCATCTACAACAGAACTGCGTGACAGATAAAATATATTTACTATATACACTATGCTCACATAAGAATAGGCCTATATATGTTTATTTAATTATATAAACATTCATCATAAAGTTAGAGGTCATCTGATTTTTATTAGTAATTTAAGGCAATCTCCTTATTCCTTTTTACTTCCATGTTCCATAAGGAAGTGGAAGTATGGTCATGACGAAAAAATCGTGTTCGAGATAACGGCTGATTCTGATTGTACTACCCTCAAAACATAAAAAAAGTCATTTTTCGAAAAGTGTCTGTCTGTCTGTCTATCTGTCTATAGAATTTTTCCTATGGCAAACGATAACAGCCGCAAATTCAAACAGAATCAAATAATGTTTTGCATATGTCCCTGAATTGTAGAGGACTCAAGGCCTATTGTTTTTGGTGAAGATCGGTAAAGAGAAAGGGGTAGTTTACCTGCAACGTGTTATGTTTTAACAAGAATCATTTTTTATGACGAACGATAACTGCCGTAAATTCAAACAGAATCAAATAATTTTTTACATATGTACCTGAGTTGTAGAGGACTCAAGGCCTATTGATTTTGGTGAAGATCGGTTACGGTGAAAGGGTAGTTTATCAGCAACGTTTTATGTTTTAACAAGAGTAAAGTACTTAATTTTGATAAATAAAGTATCCTGATAAGAAGATCATAATAATCCACCGTAGAAACGTATATGAAACATCTATAAATGAAGAGGCTAGTTGAACGGGGTGGGGGTAATTTTCTATAAATGAAAATTATAGTTGAAGGGGGAGGGATAATTTTGTATATGTGTACTACGTTATCGGCAACAAATAAGTAGTTTGTTGTTAAAATTCCTTCCCGGGCTCTTTGGCCGTAGTCCAATGTTTTCTGCAAAACCACACGTTTCGGCAGTGCCATCGACTGCCATCATCAGTGAAAATCGAGTGCGATAACGTGAGGTGGTATACGTTAGTGACCACAGTACTGTGGTTAAGGCTGAAGCAATAAGTAGAAAGAAGTAGTTTCTACGGAAATATTTCATTTCGAAAATGATTTTAAATATACATCTTAGGACATGGAAGTCATGTATGGTTCTCCATACCGATATTTTTCTAGACCATCATTTTTAATCCGACAATATCTTATAGAGCTTCTACTCTTCTTATGAATTCAAATTTGAATGTTTAGATGCCGCTTCTTTATCTCTCTGCGTGAAGGCTCAGCACTCACTAACGGCATAACATTGCAAGAAGTAACAATAGGCTTTTAGAATACGTTTATGTATTTATATGTTTTATTCTTTAAATTTCTGCTAACGCTTTGCCATATATGATTAAGTTACTCGGCTTTGGTTGATAGCAGATCCGTAGTCATATACAGTATTATTTGTTGTTTTAAAGAGCTAAAATTGATTGACTGTTGTGCTGTGTTATTTGCCAGGGGCAGTGCTGACGGTGGTGCATATGGCTTGCTGGAATGGCAGACGCAGCTCGTCCTGCACCTATGTTCTTCGTACGGCGGAGAGGTCCTTCATAATTTTGCAAATCCTTTCCTTCGGTATTGTCTCGTAGCAGTTTTCCTGCGACCGTGTAAATAAGTTTAGTTCTTTTGCGTTCGGTTATATTTCTATTCAGTCCATTAGGCCTAAATGCACAAGTTGTTTCTTGCTGTAAGTGATTACGCTTTCGTATAATTGCGGAGTATGTTCGTTATGTGGGCCTCGTGACATGCTAAACAGAGCGTATGCAGTTTAGTAGTCCTACTGCTTTTTTCCTTGAGGTTCTTAACTGACTCATCTTTTTGCCTCATAATAAATAACAGATGATTTCTAGAAATGCAATGGTGCCTAAACCTTGAGTTTTGTCATGTGTATAGTAGTAAATAGTTAATGGTACTTTTCAATTAATTTTGAACCAAATTAGGATGAATAATGATAACAAGACAATTAAATTAAAATCGTTGATAGTTTACAAACTTTTATTCATTAAATTGTATTTATTAAACAACTGCTGGTATATTGGCTGCTCCATTGATCCATTCTTAAAAGTTATCTTTGGCAACGCATGTGTTTGGTAAGGCAGCCAGGTTACCACTGTCACCGGTGGGGTATAACTTGTTAAGGTTCTTTAGTTCGTCAGTGACATCAAAGTAATCGTTATTGCCTGCTATTACCTTGGCGTACGGTTGTACAACATCTGAAAGCAAACGTTTGCTAACGTTTAACCGTACAATCAAACGTTAAATTTGTAGTTAACCGTATAGGCCTACATATTTAATATAATTAAATTACTTATCATTAATTTACATTAAAGATACTAAAAAAAGTGCAATTGATAATCACACACTCACACACACACACACACACACGATTATGTTCTTACATGTGTTATTCTTTAAATGTCTGCTAACGGTTTTTGATATGTGATTAAGTTATTCAGCTTTTGTTGATAGCACGTCGGCAAAATGCAAACATGTCTACCCATAGTAGGGCCAAGGTGCAAACCTAGCCGCGGGACCCCTACAGCCCCATATAATCTGGAAAATCAAACAACAGCCTCCGCAACCCACATCTCACATTCTATATAACATTGTCTTAAAGGTGACATCAATCACTCTTAAAATTCACTCTTATCAATTTGAATGTAAATTCATCAAGGTAGCTTGTAATTATACACCAAGTGCAATTTAATAATTACTACTATGTTTTTTGTTACTTAATGTTACATATAACAAATTATATTCAGCTAAATATTTGAAAATATAAGCTTGCACCAATTTTAGTTTTTCTATTTTTTTTTTAACAGTTTACTGTCTTTGTTGCAAGTGTAGCGAGTAGCTTGTTGTCTTTGTTGCAAGTGTAGCGAGTAGTTTATTGTCTTTGTTGCAAGTGTAGCGAGTAGTTTGTTGCCTTTGTTGCAAGTGTAGCGAGTAGTTTGTTGCCTTTGTTGCAAGTGTAGCGAGTAGTTTGTTGTTTTTGTTGCAAGTGTAGCGAGTAGTTTGTTGTCTTTGTTGCAAGTGTAGCGAGTAGTTTGTTGCCTTTTCAGCTTAGTGGTAGGAAGTATCCATAATAATTTGTTAAATCCTTTTTCAACATTGCAAATTACTACTGTTGCAAATTTAAAACCTTTATGCAAGAATTAAAAGGACAACAATTAGCATCTTCATCTTGATTTCTGCGTTTTAACTCGTTTAACCTCACTAGGACTAAAGAAAAATCTACCTACAACATTTCGTGGTCATAGGTGTAGTGGTTCAAGAGATATCGTGATTAGTGAATGAGTGATTTAATTAGATCTTACGCCTATAAGGCGACCATGTACATCATAGGTCTGGTAGTATTGTTTATAAGGTCGACTAACAATGCAATTCCGAAGATTCTAATCCTATCTACGCCTTCTAGAGGGTAGTCGGTTATTCTATCGACATCTAGGGCGATCTGGTCATGTACTACGCCACACATTCTTTATAGTATATATCCGAAGCAGAGATTCCGGAAGCGGTCAGATGCTTGAGTCCCACTGTTAGGTGAGTATTACTAAACGAAGTGATAAAAACGTGTTACTTACATAACGAGCCACTACGTGTGTTCTATAAATTGTGAGTAACAAATTCTCTGATGTTTAATTGTTTATCCACTGTTCAAAGCGACGATCCATGCAACCTTTGTAAGTAGCGTTTGTGGCCGCTTTTTCCAAGAAAAAAATTCATTATTTTAAAGCGGCGTATACAACATCAAGTTGAACAGCTGCCGATTATCCAAAAGTTGCAAAGCCCAGAGCCTTAATATTTGCATACCCAATCAGGCTTTGCTCATGTTTTAGGAATATTTCTATTTTTTAACTATCCTGATATCTCTGTGAAGGTCGAAATTCGCCACAATGATGTATCAACGACTTCCAAAGTACTTGGTTTTAAGATCTTAAATTTTTCTTCCATGCTGTTTGCTAGCACACCTAAAGTTTAGTCTATATTGTACAGGTAATTTTTTGTAATTGACTCGCTGGCTTTCTACTGATATTTGATAAGTGTTCATCAACCAGAAAACGTTTCCATATTCTCTCTCAGAAAACCTATATCTAGTTATCAGATAACCTCTTTCAGAACCCTTCCAGTTAAGTTTAATGTTTGTATTCATGCCAAGATACATTACTGTACTACAATATGTTATTATATAGCAATTTAAAGTTGCGTATTGGTATTTTAACGTTTCTTTATTTGTAGAATTCTCCTGTATTGATTTTCTATTATTATTATTCCGGCTGTACAATGCTTACACGTTTCCAGGAACCGAAGATTACAGAATTGATTAAATTTTCATCTTACACTGCAGCTTGTTTGTCCAAAGATCTTCTTCAATTTCTCTTTCCCTCAATATAGTCTGAATTTCTTCTATCCAGGTGATAGGTGGTCCTCTTTTTTACCTTCTTCCTGATGGTGTCCATTCAATAACTCTCCTTGACAACCTTTCCTCTGCCATTCTTTTTGTGTGTCCATACCATTGCAACGTTTTGTTTGAATAGGATCAACAATTAAATTTTTCACATTCATTCTGTCTTTAACAACTTTTCCCACGTCTGGATATCCTTGTCGAAAGTGAGATTTAAAATTATTGAGATTATTGATTTTTTCATTAAAAATTATAGTCGCCTTAGTCCAAACCTATTTGTTTAGTTATTTATATAATATATCGTCAAAAAATTACACGTCCAAACTAGATATATGTACTTACTGTTAAGGCAGTTCACAGCGCTAAACTTGAAAGTGTTGTCTGCAAATTCACTGAACGAAGTAATAACTTGTGTTACTGGCGTCGAGCCCGCTGAAACAAAACAAAACAAATAAAATACTCAATTTTCTATTGTATTGTATTTATTGTTCATAGCCTAAAGGTACCATACATACGATTTGCAATAAAATTTTGTATTACTCACATTATTAAAAACGATCGATTTCGGTCGCAGACCATCGTCAGGTCATACACAGCACACTTCTCGGGAAACTTTGGACAACGACGTACGTATCAAGTTCATTAATCAATGTCTACTAATTCGTTTTTGTAAATAGTGAATATTTTAATATATTGTGATCGCAAATGTGCTGTGTATGACCTGACGATGGTCTGTGACCGAAATCGATCGTTTTTAATAATGTGAGTAATAAAAACTTTTATTGAAAATCGTATGTATGGTACCTTTAGGCTATGAACAATAAATACAATACAATAGAAAATTGAGATTATAGGTACCATTAGTAAACAATAAGTGTGTGTATATTACAAATACATCACATTATCATTAGTAAATAAAATACTGTTATTACATGCAAAAAATATAAAAATTACATAGTGTTAAAATAGATCTCTGTAAAATAAATACAATTCTGTCCTAAGTGAAAAGTGCTTCTTAGTCCAGTGGGCGTGAGGTGCTTAGTAACTAATGTAGGAATGGAGTGTTCAGTTCCTGTCACAGTCATAAAGCCAAGGTGTAGTTACCAGTCCCTAAATCAACAGCCTTTGAGACTACATACGCCGGTCAAAAGCACTGCTGGAAGAAAAAAACAAAAGAGTCTCCCAGAAGAAAACGATGTGCCTCCCAAAAAGGAGACACCATGAAGAAGTTTGTAAACATAGAAATGAAGGACACTATTGACAATGAAATCGGTCCCATTAGGGCACCAAGTTTTTGAACTTATCACTGGTCACTGATAAAAATTTGCTATAAAAAGCATTTAGCAGAATACTGTATATCTTTAATGCTTGGTACGATTAGGACACTTTCCCGTCACTTGTCAATTAATTTTCCCAGACCCACAAAAGTAACACCGGTCGAAAAGAGATATACTCAGTATACTCTCAGTGTTTTTAAAAGCTAATTTCACATTTGAAACCAGTATATTACACAATCCATCAATTTAGCATAACACAATGGGATATATCCGATGGATATATAAGAAGTAAATTATATATCGAACAAAGAACTTGAAAAAATGCATGCTTCTTAATAAACTCTCACATCAAGGCATGTTTTAGAAAATTAAGAACTTACTTACCTTAAAGTACAAAGTACCTGTACAAATGATACCCACTACTAGAAGAGAAAACTGCCGCCCTCCCCCAAATAACATTGAAAGGAAACAACTACAAAACACAGAGACGTCAAATATCTCTGCATACATCTTGGCCGGAGAATAGTGTAAAATAAATGGAAACAGCAAGGGCTAAAATAAACAGTTTTTGGGGTGATGAGAAAGCAGTTACTGCTTACAATAAACAATAATCCATTAAAGTAAAACTTATACGGACCCTGGGTCATTGCACCTTTGAGGTACCGTCAACAAGGGCAGTATAGATACAAAAGTTACAAATTGGAGTCTTGCAAACCACTGTGACATTAATGTGCCTACTTTCTAAGAAGTGATAAAAAGTACAAGTATCAAATGCAGTTAAGGAGTTGCGGTACATCCAAAAACGCTGCCTTGACACACGACATCAAGTCAGGGTCAGCAACGATTTAACCCTCTGGTTACTAACAAGACTTTAATGTCAGTACAGTACAAGATTCTTATGTATAACAGAATAGGAAGAGATCGTACTCAAAGGATTACTCCCTACAGAACATTATTATATAACATAATGGACAGATGGAACAAAACAGTAACTTAAAAGTACAGTTAAATAAAAGGCTCAGGTAAGTATAAGTTGTAACCACTTTTTGAAGAGTTTGCTTGCAGATGACACCCACTTACCGACATCCGGGTAGGTCAGTGTTGCGCGGCCGTCACCCAAGTCCTTTACTACCGCCTTAATGCTTTTGCTTAGTATACCGTTCCTGTAACGAAACAATGAAAAATGTTAACTGCTAGTTTCATACTTGCGCGCGCTCACACACACACATACACGCGTTTATTATACACTGCAAACTCTGATTACTTTCTTTAACTATTTGAAGAAATAATTATTAGGCAGGTATCTTATTACCCACGTGTCAGTGTTTCGTCTGCACCTGAGTACCACGATTGAGTATACATCCGTATCTCAGGACAGTCAATGACATTTTCAGCCTGGAAACGTTGAAGATTTGAACTATTTGTGAGAAAATGACTTTCTAAAAACAGATAAGCTACATGGATACTGAATCGTTGAATAATATTATAATAAATGATTGGCGTATAAAGATTATTTCTGAAGATGACAAATAATAATTATTGGTGTTATTTTTTTAACTGGAACAGTCGACTAAACACAACCATAAATTATTTATTCCGTGTAAATATGACGAGTTTGCTCATTTCCGATTACAAAAGATGTTTTACTAGTGGTGAAGTACCAACGCCGTAAGTTGACAACACCAAACACCTAATGCACAACACGAGGCTCTGTTGTAAAAGTGATCTCAACGTAGAGTGTACGGTAGATTTATAAACGTAATTGAATTTGCGTCGTAATTACAAGAACATTGAATGGAACTGTCCGGTAGGAGAGGCAAATTCGTATCCTCACTCTACTGGATGTAGAGCCCCGCACAGTATACTGTTATACTGTGTACTAAGGTAATGGACACAGCAAACGTTGCAGGCGGCAGGACTAAAGACTCTTTTATAGTAACGGGAATCCAATATGTGATAGATACATCTATCATAGTATTTGAAAAACTTGCAAGTACAGCTAGTCATGACATAACGGTCTGGAAAAATCAGGTTCTGATATGATATTGTTATAATTGTAGAAGTATGCGTGCAATAGAGAAAGAAAGGTGAGTCGACAGGGTTACGATAAAAGTATAGAACAGGCAGCTGTACTCAAGTTTGGGAAAGCAGTTTTTTTTAGGATCGTTGTAGTATTTGGCAATTGTTTTTTATGGTGTAAACATATAACTTTGTTGGGAAAATACGATGTTCGACAGACACCATCATTGGCATATCTCTGTTCGCCTTTCGTTCTGCTGAAGTGTCCTTGCTCCTTGCAGCCATCTTCTACTTGCTTATTCCAGAACTTACCTCTACTTCGTGTTGCCATCTGACTGTCGGTTTACGATCTGACTTTGCCATTTCACTTTTCCAAGAAGTGACGCTTTATAGGATCAGAGAGGCGCACTCATACAACTTGACGAATACAGGTACCATCTAGGAAGCCTTAGCTTTACCCCTTTCACTATCCTCATCTCTTACCTAAAACTCGTTTCATTATGTCTTCATCTCTTTTCTTTTGCTTTACGTATGTAGGCTATTTTTTCCAACAATTTTTCTCAAATAAGATTATTCTCAGGGCGTACACTTTTCTTTGTAACGTTTTATCAGCCATCATGCAAATTAGTTTATTCAAGAAAACAATAACTACTTCAATAACAAAATCTTTTAATTATTACCTGATAAAATACTTACTTACTTACTTACTTAATCCTTAGCTTTTCTACCTTTCGGTGTAAAGCTATGTTGGAGTTGAGTCCTCTGAGGTCGTCTTTTTCCACATATCCCTCCATTTATTTCTATCTCCTGCGAGCTCTTTTATTTTCTCCCACTTTACTCCTCTTCTTTCTGCAGCTGTGCGGGCTTCATCCTTCCAGAGCTTTCTCGGTCGTCCTCTCTTTCTTTTACCTGTTTCTCTGGATTCAAACACTTGCTTTACCAGTCTTTCCTCCCCCATCCTCATTACATGTCCCAGCCAGCTAAGTTGTGCTTGTTCTACTGTTATTGCTACAGGAACAATATCTAACTTTTTCCAAAATATTTCATTTCGAATTCTATCTTTTGTTTTGTCTTCCTTTCTATTTTTCGAAGAAACCTCATTTAAGTACTAGTTAGCTTGCTTTTTATTCTCTCATTTGTTGTCCAAGTTTTACTTACGTAAGTTATTACTGGCTTCATGATTTTTCTGACTATTTCTGTTTTTATCCTAGTGGGTATTTCTTTTTTACCCAGGAAACTTGATTTAGTACTATTGAATAATCTTCCTGTTTTCGCTACTCTTTCATTTATTTCTTCCTCTAAATTCCCTACCTGATAAAATAAAAATGAAAATAATTCTGCTCATCTTGAGTGTACTCTTTATTAAGATCCCATTACGGTAAACAGAAATTAGCAGTAAACAGGGAAGAACGTTCTATTGAAATCAGTCAGCTTACATCAGACACAATCACACTATTCATATAAACTGACGGATTAGAAAGACACATATAAAAAGAAAGTAACGTTTCTGTTAATAGAGCAGTTGAAGGATTTATAAGTGTTCTGTTTCTTTATTAACGATAACTGCTCTGATTAATTAGGTGTACCACTTCTATATCTGGGACGGTGCTCGTTTCACTAAAAGAAAATTTACAACATAGGCACCAATTTTAGTAACTGCAAAACACAAAGAAAGTAAATTTAGCGACTTCCAATTTACATTTTTTACAAATTTTGAACATCCTCGTTTACGGCCGCATGGTTAAAGAATCGTGGCTCCATATGTACATTCAAGCGTCACACGTATTAATACAAAAACTGGGAGGAAAGACTACGCGGCTACTAGGAGACTGGGAGCTCTACAACCGTAATAGGAAAAGAAGGAAAGAATCAAGTAGAAATTTGAACATCCGAGATTTGTAAGATTATATTTTTGAACCTTTTATTTTTCAAAATATAATTTCAATAGAATCCTACAAAATTGTGCTATTTAATTGACACCAGTAATTCTAGAAGAGAGACTTCTTTTACTATTTAGCCGTAACAGTCTAAAACATTTTTGTTACTTTTGATAGTGGGCGCCTATAGGAAACTCAATCCAAACACTCTGTAAAACTGACTGTTATCTTCACTTGCGCAAAAATCTATTGCCTCTCATATGCGTTAAGTCTTTTTCTCTGCTTTGGCTTATTCCTTCTAGTTTTCCTTTTGATTGGTAACATCTTAAAAATGTGGTAAGAAGGGATAGAAATTTTCTAGAAAGAGGTTCTTGGTCACTACCGAAACAAAAGATACTGACTTTTAAGATTTCTATGCTGATGAAGAATTTGTCTTAGTTTCTATATTACTTTTATCCAAATACCTGTTATGTAATGCTATTTAGGATGAGACAACGTCAATGCTGTAAATGTTTTAACAATTTTATGTGACTTGAACTCAATGATTTCAACATAATTTATTTATGAACTTTGTTGAGATAATTGAATTTGAACTGATCCAAACTAAGAAAACTATTACTTCGGGCGAAGTAATAAACCTTATTTCTTTATAACTTCGTTTAATTTTTTACATATAATACCTTATATTTTCATTCTTGAATTTAATAAATAAACACTTGGTATAGTTTTACAGATGTTTTTATTTTCGTAACAATTGTTTCACCAGTAAAAACAGATAAAATATAAACTCAAATCTAACCTCTGAAGCTGCCGTAACTGGTGAAAAAATTATTAGGAAATAAAAGTATTTGTAGAACTATTCCAAGTATTTATTTAATAAATTCAAGTATTAATCAAATGTTCTGCCAAGTGCCGATCGACCATTCGATTAGTGTCAGTTTATGTGTGTTTTGATAATAAACAATTTGTGATTCTGATAAAATCATTAAATTCTATATAAATTAAGCTACCACTTTCATTATTAAATTATACGTCTTTGCCAAAAAATAATAGTTTAATTGGACTTCTAAACTTTTCCGTCTTTAAAAAGTTTTAATTTTTAAAATTTTCAAAACTTTACAAAGGCACAATCTTATTATCCTACAATAAATACTTACGCTACTATCAGTCTTACATATAAGGGATCTAAACTTCAATAATGGGAACTTGTAGATCTTCAATAACATTAAAAAGTTTGTATTACAAAATTAAATAAAAAAGATTTTGCGCCTTGAATTTAAAACAGCTAACGATACAGTTAACATTTTTTAAATAAATATTTCAGCTTAATTTAAACTGAATGCAGTGCTTCTTGCCAGGCGTCTTGGTCTAATTTAGAAAAGGAAAGATGAGATTTACCGCAAACTATAAAAAAACGCATGGAGCATTCCACAAAACTTGCTGTATGTGTAAAATCGAAAGATATAAAAGTTACCCGAAAAATTATTTGTAGTGGCCAAAACCTGCAGTAAAATTTGTAAAAAATTTTAAAAAGCATGAAAAATACAGAAGCGTTAATCATTTGACATAAACAAGATAACTTCCTTTATTTGTGTTGAACTGTGTCGGGCTGGATTCTACTGCGTATTTATAAAGTCGTTGGGTAGTACCGTTTAAAAAATAAACTACGTGTTGAAGTCTGATTTACTGTGGTATAGAACGCCGCCGATGACTAGATTAAATATTGAAATAGCTAATGGTAGGTTACCGACGTGCAGCGGTTATGTGCTGGATCCATTAACTGTTACCCAACCCCCAGACAAAAGTTAGTTTGTTCTAACGTTCGTTGCTCCAGGTATTGTATAATTTAGGAAGAAAACTTGACACATGTGCGAAAGATACATTATCGTCACGTTATGATATCAAGTCATATAACGTATCGTGAATCAGCTGCACTACATAGTTCAAACACATACTTACACAAAAATCTTGGAGTTGATGACGACGCCCTCGGAATTGCAGACAACGTTGTTGGTCACACAGCTTTCCTGCGGGTTCGTCTTCCATAGCACATTGTATGTTTTACCGCATAACTACGCACATAGAACATACATACATGGGACATACGTACACATATATAGGCTATATAGATGTGTGTGTGCGCGCTTGTGCGTTTTACACTCCATACGTTACCCATAAGTAACGTAGGCTATCTATTATATTTGCGACAAATATACAATTTTAAAATAATTGAAAGTAGGCCTAAGTCGATACATATAACTTTTATAAGTTTTACCATAAAGAAACATACAGTAAAGTTAAATCACTGATAAAACTGAATTTCTGAAAAAGCATCACAATAGATTTCTAAAAATTCGTTATTATAGCGCATACGACATACACAAACAATTTGTTCTAGAAATTCAGAAGATGAACTCGCTCTTGGGTTTACACCGTCATCAGAGAATATAATTCTAATTTATAAAACAGTACTGAGACTACTATGGGTAGTTGGTAAATAACCTGAAGATGGCTTGACTGCCGAAAGCGCTCGTCAATACCAAAGACAACATAGTGGTTTGTATAAAATTACTAGTAGAAATACTATGGGTAGGCCTATATGGGAAGTAGCTGTAGGGATACACTACATTCAAATTCACATATAGGCCTAGTTGGCATACGGATTACACAGGAGAACACCAAAAGTTGCCAAAATTGGTACTAGACCAACTGTTATTAGTCAAATGCAAAATTTCAAATATCCCCCAAAAATTATCAATTAACGACATTTTGCAAAATATTTGTAATGTATAAACAATAATATGAATATACCAAGTCACAGAATGTTTATATATGCAGGAAAAGTCAGTTAATTATTCAACTGAGTAGGTTGTTTTAATGAATACTGTACGTTCACCTTAAAATGTGTAACACCAAAAATGTAGGATATAATATACAACTACAGGACCAGACTCGTGCGAACATATTCATATTAATTTACTACATAGACAGATTATTAAAAACATTTAAATCAACATAAGAATGTTTTTCACAAACTTATTTACCTGTTTTTCGTAGCATATTGATCTGTACATGCAGGCACACTAACGTTTACTAAAAATTAAAACTGAAGTGATTAAAACGATTTAAGTGACAAGTCATTTTAAAAGTAATATAAGTAAGCTAACACATTACACCGAATTCGACCAGTGGCTTGTTTGTTTACGTAAGCTTAAAAAAAAGAAAAGTTTACATCAGATGAACACCTGACAACAACAACAATAAGACATCAGGGTGGCGGAGTGATTAACTTTACCTTCACCATAATCGCCTCACCGTTATTGGCAAACGAGAGTCTGCAAAACGTTCTTGAAACAAAATATAAAGTATTACCCTGTGTCTACTTCTTGATCACTTTTGGTTTGTACCTAGCCTGAAAATTTAAAAATTCCTGGCTTACTACTTTTTTTAAGGCACAGTATAATTTTCCCTTTCGGATTTTTGCAAAACAACATGTTAAGGAAACTCAAAAATTTTTTTATTGTGTCCATGTGTCTTCAGCGTATTCCACAGAATTTGCACTTTGAATCCATACATGATTCATGAGACGGACTTATACATGGTGCGCGCGGAGGCAACTATTGGGGTGTTTACAAGGTGCGCGGCAGGCGACATTTTATTTACTTAATACATTTATCTTTTTTCAGTTCCTTCTTCTAGTAGCTTTGTCACGCGTTCCGGAAAGATCGTTCCATCTTCAGACATAGACTGTGTACCTCCGTTTGACAGAGCTCGTCAAACATTAAAAACTGAAATACATGAACAATAAAAACTGTTTTACGTACACGCTACATGAATAGTATAAACGGATGTCTTTTGGCAACTAAATGTTTTTGTCTTAATCGTTTAATTTTGCGCGCACCTTGTCAAACCCCCATGGGGCCTAGACTTCTGTATAGCGGAGAACAAGGTTAAACGAAAATCACGTTTGTACATTATAGAGTTATATTACGCTTGTCATTACAGCACGCTTTCTGCCCGTAACAAATACATGGGCCAGAACTCAATGTGACAATCGTACGTAAATTTTGTATAACAACTCAAATGTGAAAATGTTACAAATGTTTTCTGTAGATAATACGATCGTCTTGTATTCTTCGTTCTCACAGATTCATGCATTACGAGAAGCATTTGAGATGACTGAAAGTTAAATTATGGGCTGAATAATTACACCTAACATTCAGTAAAATCAGATCAAAGTATATATACTGTACAGAAAATACAGAGTGCAATATACAAGTGACATTACTTACATAAGGAATAAGGAATATGGAAAAAGGATTTCATATTTTCACGATTAAAATTAAACAACTGCGGATCATTTCTGCTGAATTCGGCTGTCGTATGAGTTGTACCTATCTTGATTTGGTTGTACGCGTTGTGTATTATGTTGTACTTACATTGTTCATGTTAAATCCGGTGACAGCAATCAGCTTGTTGCAGTCCGTGACAGCTGTCACGTACGCTACCGTCAGGACGACGAGAACAAACAATGTTTTGGCTGCCATGTCTCTGCAATCACACAAACACCACCACTTAACATAAGTTCTCTCTTTTTAACTACATAAAATCATAATGAAAACGCGTTCACGGCTGTAAATTGTATTTTAAGTGTTTAAAATGCAAACGTTTGAATAAAGTATCTCTCATATAGGCCTACAAACTCATAGCGCAACACCCATCATGAATCAGTCAGTCGTCCACAGAGGAGAGTACAGTACATCAAACCTTACTCCCAGCTCTATCTCTGCATAACCTCACCGTGCAGCGCACCTATCCACTTTCCTGATTATGGTGTTCGCCATCGTACCTGCCTGGTGCTGGATTCGTTATACGCTTCCAGATCACGGAAGGAGTATCATATCAGGTATGTAATTCAAAGTAGTAACAACATTTTCTCTGTTCAACTATCAAAGCTGCCCGTCATTCCACATTTCCACAACAAGAATTTTATTAATTTATGTAATAGATGTATGTTACTTTGGTTTTAATACCTTGTTAAGGTAATCAGTTTTTGTCTATTTTGTCGCGCGGCCACGAGGAGGAGGAGAAATCCCCCCCCCCACCGTGATCACATCAGACGAAAGTTTTTTCGTTGTTTTGAGATTATAGAATGGTTTCGTGATTGTAAATATGATTCAACACTCATATCACGTTATGTAGGTTCATAGTATGTCCCTAAAATTACTTTAAATTGTAACTGTATCTAACCATCATGTTAATTTTTGTTTGATACATAACTTAAATGAGTAGTGTGTACTTTAAACTGTAATTGAAATGTTATTAAAAGAACAATAAACGGACAAACACAGATATGATTTTATACTTGTATGTTAATAAATTTACTGTGTTGATAATAAAGCACTGTATTTTTATCTGCACTCATTCCTATCATTTATTCTGTAGACTATTAAAGAATGGTTCAACTTTTATTATTCTCCCCTCCCCGCAAAGTAATAAACCCAGACAGGATGAACTGATACATATGTAAACTGCCAACGTCTTTATATGTTTGTTAGACGCACAGTAAATGCTAGATTCTTAGTTTAAAAGTAACAATTTTTGCTTTAATTGCGTATCGTCAGAATCAACAATAAGTATTTTATTGATTTCTTGATACTGGATTAGATATTTCAAATATAATTAAGTAAGACAGATGGTACCATCATAAATTTACTGTCCCCGTTACACACTTTTATTATTTCCATGTTCCATAAGGAAATGGAAGTATGGTGATGGCGAAAAAAATCGTGTTCAAGATAAGGGCTGATTCTGATTGTACTACCCTTAAAACATGAAGAAAAGCCATTTCTCGAAAAGTGTCTGTCTGTGTATCTGTGTGTCTGTGTGTAGAATATTTTTTTATGGCAAGCGATAACTGCAGCAAATTCAAACAGAATCACATAATTTTTTTGCATACAACCTTGAATTATAGAGGACTACAAGGCCTATTGATTTTTGTGAAGATCGGTTAAGGGAAAGGGGTAGTTTACCTGCAACGTTTTATGTTTTAACAAGAGTAATTTTTTCTATGGCGAATGATAACTACCGCAAATTCAAACGGAATCAACAAATTTTTTACACACGACCCTGAATTTTAGATGACTAAAGGCCTATTGATTTTGGTGAATATTGGTTAAGGGGAAGGTGTAGTTTATCTGCAACATTTTACGTTTTAACAAGAGTAAAGTACTTAAAAATTCATTGAAACTTTTTCAAACAATGGTAATTGTTAAAAATAATATAATTTTGTTGCCAGTCAATAAAATTATAATTTTCTCATTTTAATTTAAATCATGTATGAGTGAAAATATATTGTTCCTGCCAGGCAAGCATATCTCAATTATGTAATGTTTACGTTTCCAAAGTTTTGTTATGATTACCGCAATAAACAGGCAGGCAGGACACGCACACACAATTCGCGTTATTTCTGGCCTCACTCATGTTTATTTTCTTACGTTTGCACGCTTTTTAAATGGAAAGTGCCGAAACCCACACCAGCACAACGCGTGGAAGCCGAAAAGGTGTACAGCGTGGACAGCGTAGTTGCTTCCTGTGGATCGCTGGCCAGTGTAACTACACGTGTTTGCAGAGGAACGGTTCATAGACAGACTTTTCGTCTTTAGGGAATGAACCCTCTGCAAGATTCTCAGGGTCCATGAGAGACTTCGGAGCGCTCCTTCTTTTCCGCGCGTTTGTTCTGTAAAACGTACACTGTAGTTTCGCAGCTTTACTCTGAGCAACGTTCCATAGAGAATGTTGAAAATTTTTGTCCACTGTGTACCCTCATACACACTAAAATCTGCTCTGATGTTTTGATTACGGACGTCATAATATTAAAACTTTGGAAACTTGAGCACTACTTAATGGAGATCAAACATTAACTTTTACAAGCCATTAATTTCTTGCATATTTTTATTATGTGTACTACATTATCAGCAACAAAGAAGTAGTTTGTTGTTAAAATTCTTTCCCTGGCTGTTTGGCCAAGGTCCAATGTTTTATGAAAAATCAGACGTTTTGGCAGTGCCATCGCCAGCCATCATCAGTGAAAATCGAATGCGCTAACTGGAGGTGGTGAACGTTAGTGACCACAGTACTGTGGTTAAGGTTGAAGAAAGAAGTAATTTCTGTGAAATTATATTTTATTTCGAAAATGATTTTAAATTAAATCTTAAAACATGGAAGTCATGTATGGTTCTCCATACCGATATTCTTTGTAAACTTTTTAATCTACAAAATGCCCAAAACCAAATAAGGTTTTCTGTGTTAAATTTAGTCATTTGATAAGGCTTTGAGACCAAAGGCCCAACCTATGTAACACTTTTCATCTTATAGTAATTTTTTGATTCAATATGTTCATTAAACGTACTTGTACAGTACTCATTATGTTACACAGTTTTAGTAGAAACCATTCAAATGTGCACTATCATTTAGTAGCAGCAACTAATCAATGTAACCGTTAGTAACTCACGCGCGCTCTAATGTATATGAATATGTGGTTATATAATGTGTGTGTGTGTGCGTGTGTGTGCGTGTGTGAGCTCGCGCGCGCGCACGGATTTGTAACATAGAGGCACGTAGCACGCGCGTTGGTTTTATTATTATTATAAGTAGTAGTAGTAGTAGTAGTAGTAGTAGTAGTAGTAGTAGTAGTAGTAGTAGTAGTAGTAGTTAGGAGCATGAAAGGTGCGAAGTAGATAGGCCTAACACTATGCTACAACGCTAATATTTAACCCTTTTAAGATTATATTTTATTCTATCCTTAAGCCTTTACTTCAGACACATTCTTTAATTAATAAAGAACATCTCCAAAAGCATTTTCTTGGTGTTCCTTGTTTACTTTTAAACGTGTGTGTGTGTGTGTGTGTGTGTGTGTGTGTGTGTGTGTGTGTGTGTGTGTGTGTGTGTGTGTGTGTGTGTGTGTGTGTGTGTGTGTGTGTGTGTGTGTGTGTGTGTGTGTGTGTGTGTGTGTGTGTGTGTGTGTGTGTGTGTGTGTGTGTGTGTGTGTGTGTGTGTGTGTGTGTGTGTGTGTGTGTGTGTGTGTGTGTGTGTGTGTGTGTGTGTGTGTGTGTGTGTGTGTGTGTGTGTGTGTGTGTGTGTGTGTGTGTGTGTGTGTGTGTGTGTGTGTGTGTGTGTGTGTGTGTGTGTGTGTGTGTGTGTGTGTGCGCTTCTCCATTTGCAGTAGTAAGCTGCTTCCAGTATTTACCGTTTCCACACCCCAGTCACCCCTTCTCCATTTGCAGTAGTAAGCTGCTTCCAGTGTTTACCGTTTCCACACACCAGTCACCCCTTTCACGTCTCTCAACAGTATAAGCACAATTTTATAAATTTATTATAATTTTAAAGAACACTCCACTTACCACTTTAAAAAATAAATCTTTACCATTCTATTATGTACATTAGTATTAAACATAATCAATAAGTCAGCCACAAAAAAGCCGATATTAAAATTATTATGATAAGGAAGTGGATAAAGTCTTGGACGCTTACCGATTTGCAGTCAGAGCGTGTTCTGTGCTTCTGTGCTTCTCTGTAAAACCCAAACACTTTTATAGTCAAATTTATCTGTTTGTACAGCTGACACAAGTAACGGTTGATGGATTAACCGATTTTTAGTTAAATTAATTTTTCGCGTAGGAAAACAGAAATACAGTGTGTGCATCATTCAACGAACGCAGTAATTGCCATCACAAGACACTTGAACAAATACTATAATGAGCTAATACGTTTGAAGCTAATGAAATGAATCTTTATAGAAAATTGTACTTCCAACTTAAATGTATAATGATTCGAATAGATTTCTGCTTTTATTACAGCTACGTAGGTTCCAAGTGTTCCTTATCGCTGACAGAGAAGGATTCCTATCGCAATGTCCTATATAATGTTAAAAAAATATGAGTTTAAATATCAAACAATGGTAATTACAAAAGAGAAGTAAAACAATATTTTCCTTACCTACAATAATATACACAACTCTATAATAATGAGATCGTCACCGGACAACCAAATGCGCGTACACGAAACAAAGATTAATACAGTTGATTTCATTTTTCAATATTTCGTCTTGGTGATAATCATTACAGCTATTAAGCAAAGAGTTAATGCAACAATGCGGTGTTAACGTTAATGTTAGTGCAAGTGTTAACAGAATTAATACGGAATAACAATGGAGATCTTTTGTCGATTTGCTATACAACAAATACAATACATACTAACAATGGCTCCCCTTCATGTAGGGAATATATGAAACGTACATTTCAAAACACGCGTAGACAATGATATGTATTGACTATGTTTGACTAGAAGAGGAATTCACCCATCTCGTGTAGACCCATTCTTAAATATGGATGCTTTACACCAGCTGTTTGATTGGTACAAAGAAGAAAAACAGAATCATTGAGCTGATCTTCAGTGGAGTGTTCCAGGTTTACTATACGGGGTTGCTCCAAATGAGAAAATAACACCAAATATTGGCATTTATACCATCAATGTAAAAGTCAAGGTGGAAGCAATTCGTCAATGTTTTAGATATATGAAGGCTATGGAAACTCATAAAAAATATAAAAAATTACAAGCGACGAGGAAACAAAATATTGGACGGCCAAGGAATGCTAGCCTTGACGAAAGCGGACTAGGCAGTGTGCCAAATTTTGGTGTAAAAAGAAGAGAAGAAAATATCATCAGTATGAAAATAAAAGTGTACATCAAAACGCTAGAGCCTAAATCGAGGATTAAAGTTGAATAATTGCAAGAAGACAAATAAAGTACTTGTAGCAGAGGAGAATTATTAAAGAAATAGATAAAATACAGTGATAGAGACAAACAATATAGAAGAAAATGAGCAAAAATAAGAATGATTATAGAGAACAGTGCAAAAGAAAAATAAACTTGACGAGAGAAAAATAAACTTAAAAAAGAAAAGGGATTTAGAAAAACATACTTTTGCTAAGAATTAAATCAAAATTGTCAGAAAAGTAAAACCATACCATAAATATAAGTCACAGCGAACAAGAAGAGAATAAGGAATGAGACATTCAAGCTTGTTACAAAAGTAAAAAGTGATAAATGGGAACGTTCTTCAAAGCGGATGGAGCATGGTATTTATGATCTACAGAAAGAAGAAAGAATTCACAAGTTCATAAGAAGAGTTATGAGTTCATAGGAGGATAAGGAGCAAAAAAGAAACAATGTATATAGAACTTCCTATAGGAAAAGAATCCTGATTAGAGCTGCTACAAATTTTATATGATGATAAACAAGAAATACCTATTATAGAAACCCCAGACGTGTCCTCAAATGAACATATTATGATATAGAAGGAGAGGCATAAAAGATTAAAATATTAACAAAAAAACAGGAAAGGAGCATACATATGTGCTTTACGAATAAACTTCTAAAGTACTGTGGCTCTGCACTCGATGAGCTGCAGGCCGTATTTATCTATGAAGTTATAACACTCAAAAGTACACACGAAGAAATGCAGACCTCTGAAGAAATGTATACAAAAAAGGTATATGCTAAAATAGGATGTCAACTTATGCAGCCAATAGATGATGGAACGGGTACCCTACAGGGTGACTTTCTGATCGTCCTTTCCTCCAACCTAATAATGGACGAAATAATTAGAAATTTTAATAAGGAGATGTATATACACATAATAATACACAAAGGAAACAAGCTGACGATCCAGTACCAATTACTCCAAACGAAAGGAGTTTGAAGAGACTACTTGCTTGGTTCTATACAGGAGAAAAACCGTTGAATTTCATACTAAGCTTAAAAACTTAAATCAATTGTGACATCAAGGAAACCAATAACATTCAAATTAGAGGTAGCTGAAAATATTATGAACTAAGTCATAAAAACAAAATATCTGGATTACTCACTCTTATATTTCATGAATTTGGGAAAATAAGTAAATGCTTAGATAGAAAAGCTAACAGAATAGTGGGATTCTTAAATAAAGCCATCTGCAAAAATAATATTTTACAAGGAAAAAAATTGTAGACTATATAAATCCGTCATAACAACAACAATGGCCTACATTTCATTGTAGAGTTCACAGGTAAATCAAGAGCTCAGAAGCTAATAAAATTAGTCACGGTAACAGTTGAATATTATTAAAAATTAGTTGAGAAAACTATGCTGAACCGACTCCCTAACGATTAAATCAGGTCAACATGCTACTAGAATACATCAATATATGGACCCAAGAGATATAAACAGAATACATTTAGCAGGTAACAGAATGCCAGAGTTCAAAGTTGTCAAAGTAACTCGAGATAAAATAACAACAGGTAGACGAATTATATCGCGGCGACGCAAAAATGGTGCGATTATATATACATAGAAGAGGCATAGAACCAAAAATGGGAGAAAAAGACAAAGAAGAAGAAGAGAAAAATATAAGATAGCAGTAACGTAATAGTTGTATTGGAGGTAAAGAAGGTTCAGAATATAAGAAATATTGTAAAGTGTAGCGTGGATCTAGAAAATGAAACAGGCCCTGAGAAGCCCTGTTTGTGACACGGAGTTGTAGAAGGCTGCAGAGGATTTAATACGTATATTGATGTGTAAGGGTCATAGTTAAAAAGGAAATGCCGATGGCTAGACACGTAATTTGGCGCAACAGAAAACTAATATAGCATTATAAAGCAAGAAAAATGGATTTTTCAGTGCCAATAGAGGTTTCGCGAAGAAACTGAATCTAACTAAGCGCTTATTGTAGTTTAAAGTATATACAACTGTTTTGATGTGGGTTTAATTTTCGAGTGTTCCTCGATACGTCTTCTACTTCATCCTATTCTGCCGACGTAAAACTAATGATATTGGCAACGCTCTATATTGGTTTATTTCAACCAATCTATACGTTTTTCTTTGACAATTGATTCGCTTTCCAAACTTTGCTCGCATAGATACACGACTTATCTGTTCTCAGTGTTCCTTCACCTACAACCATCTCACGTACTCTGCTACCCACATAAGTACCACCTCTTCTCATTTCATGTCGAAACAGTAAAACTTTCTGCTACGTAGAAAATCGATCTGGCTTTCTCTTCTACTATTTAGAGTGAACGGAAACAAGATAGAAGTAATGGTATTGGAATACTACAGTCTAGGTCAAGTGGAAACAGGTTTTGACTTTCAAATACAGTAAAGTCTGGGCAAATTGAATGTGGTTAATTCGAATTTTTAGTCACTTTAATTCCATTTAGTTCTTTTTAATTAGTTCTTAAATTCGTCTTCGTTTTTAATATTACAGCAGTTGCATTGATATTTCTTCCTTTCAACACCCTGCATAGTTCTTTTGCCTTTGTTCTGATGCTTCGCACGTGTCATGTTATCACTTTTATTCACTCATCTATTCTTAAACACTTGTCCTTTTCTCGCTGTATTGTGTGCCATTGAATCCCTTTAGCTGTTTTCTTTGAAGATTATTATTACTGTAGTAATTTCCCTATTATATAATGTCAATCTATAGATGTATACGTCATATAGAGGGGGTGTCTTCCTACGGGCCGCGACTCCTGATAATTTTTATCAAGGTTGCCTTCCCTTACCCTTTTATGTCTCGACACCTACTGTAAGTACAAGGCAGCAATAAAAATACAATTTTAAATGAAGTTGGTCGAGGTCTCGGTATTACATGTACAGGCGACTGAATCTAACTATTCTTACACCTGCAACATTCCAATGAAAACAGGCCCAGGATAACTTCTTCTACTCCTTAACTTGGTACTGGTAAATTCTACTGTCCTCAACCAGGAATATTTATTGATTATCCTATCTGGATCCCATACTTTCCTGAATCAACATGGACACCTCGTCCATGATGTGACTCTACAACACGCACTCGGTCTTGGTTGAAGAGGGACTATGGTTCTGGCACCAATACTGACCGCAACTCTAAGAACTTATGAGGAACTGGGGAACCCGAAACACAGCTACTACCTCTCCAAACTCTCTGGCACCGTTCTCTTAGATGTTACTTATTTATTTTGGTTTTTATCTATGTGACTTCGGAGTGATATTCAGTTACATTATGGTAATTAAAATCTTAATTATTCCTTGAATTAAGCGATAAAATTGTATTTTCTTATATTATAACTGCATCCATTGAATTGTAGTGTCTACAATTTTATCATCTGTATACAAAAATAATTCTTATTGTGTAACTGTATTGTATAAAAACATGATTGGTTTCTCGATGGACAACCAGAGTTAAGGTACTTATTGGTCCCAAAAAAGACTGTTTCTGCTCCAACATTTTGGCACAATCCTGTGTGACGTAAGTCGTGCTCAAAAGTCTCCAATAGAGTCTCGGGGGTGTCCCAAACGGCCATGAGACTCATGAACAGGACTCAATTGGAAGATAACACGTGGAATGTTACAGCAGGAATGCCCCTTCTAAGAAACAAAAGCAGCACAGACAGGCTACTGACCGAGAAACCAACACCGCATTTTAAAACTGTAAAAGGATCACAGAAAATAAGATGTATCGTCACATAAATCAGTGGTGCCAACCTTTTTTCGCGCCATGATCCGATGACTGTGAAAATAATTCGTTCGGTGTGCCATGTGAGCGGATTATTTTTTATAAATGATAAATACGGTTCACATGGTTATAAATCATTTATGGAATAGTTACAATTTTAATTTATGAATCTTATTTTAATTTATGGTAAGTCACATTCAATTTCCCATTATAATAATGCAATTGTAGCTTCCATATTTCTATATTTGTTTAGTGTATCATGTTAAATATCGACACTTCTCCCACGTAAAGTAAGTCATATCCAAGGAATCTTTATGTATCTTTTCAGTGAATCTATCATTTACAACCATCTTACATCTGACAAAAAACCAACCTCAAAAAGCCATGGACTTAGTCTTGACACATTAGATTTCCAAACCGTACGTGTAAATTACCTGCTGCAATTCATAGATCTCTGCAGGCTGTCTCCATTGTCTGCCCTTCCTATTGAGTTTGCCGGTAAGAAAATCTCCCTTTTCTACGTTACGAGCGCTGCGCTGGTAGGTGATGGCCTGTCACCTCATTGCTTCCAACCTCGCAGGATTTGTGTACCTCCCTTAGATGAGGCGGTTTAAGCTGACCCCCGAAGTCTCATCCACCCGACAAAGACGATGAAGAATAGGTAGGGAAAGGTAGAGACTTGGGCAAACAGATGGGTTGCTGTGGGACATACTTCGTCCCTCCGGCATAGCCCTCAAACTCATCAGAGCACGCAAACCTCACGGACAGTGCTACGGTAAGGCGAAGTCCCCTGTGCAGGTCCAAGATACTTCAAGATCTGTACTTGGAGTATCCCGGGAAGACCGGCTAAGGAATGGTGACATGAGGAAGGCCCTCGGAATTTACAACTTGAGTGACAGGATCAAGCAGTACAGACAGGGTTGGAGGGACCATATGTAAAGGATCATCAAGTCAGGCTACATAAGCAACTGATCTTTCATCTTTCCAGGGGAAACCCCAACATCGGCAGACAGAAGAAAAGGTGGTCCAAGCTCCAAGGCTAGAGACGAAGAAGAAGAAGAAAAGTACGTTAAATAGAGAACGTAACATTCAAAAAGTATAGGCGAACAGGTAAATTCTAAACTGTGTTTAGGAATTTATTTCTAAGGATGTAATAAACCTAGTAAATGTGAACTTATGACTAAACCATTTTAAAATGCCTTTACATATAATATTTATCAATATTTTTCTACGATATTTTGATGTTTCTAATACTCTTGACTTTTCAAAACTCAAGACGCCATTATAGTTATGTTATGGACAAGCTGTAGTGAGAGTCTTTACTTTTAAGCTGAAGTTTAGTACCTTTAAGCACGTTAAGTACCTTAATTGTATTGAAACATTAGTAAAAAATATATTAGTTTCATAAATTTATTATAGAAAATCAGAAAGAGACGACAGTTAAAACACGACTATCTTGTTTAATTTCCATATAATTGAAATTAATAATTAAAGATTAGCCTAAATATTTTAGTTCTTTACACCTGTTAATAAGAAAACAGTTTAATCTCTATCAATGGCATGTCACTTAAGGTTTATAGTACAGACCTCCTTGCTTTTACTATATTACCACCTTTTTATACGGCCGTCGCCTTTATCTTAGGAAGCCAATGTAATAATTGATCTACTTATGTATTAAAAATTACTTTACGTAAATTACTTTAAAATAGTTACTTTAAACTTCCTTTAAACATATTAAAAATATACATTTGCTCATTTACAAGCTGTCTGCAAATAGCAGAAGAGTTTAATACGATGAAATACACATTTTTTTAAATTTGGTATAAATATTCAAAAAATCATAGATTAATAGAATTTTAAATGCTGAAAAATAATGTCTCCCTCATTAATCAATCCGTTTGGTACTCTCACTGAAGAACAACCAACTGACATTCAACCAGAACTATGTAATTTTCAAGCTGATCCCTTCCTATAAACAGGCAAGAAAATGGACAGGATTTTTTCGAACCAGTACATCATGAGCTATTACCAGATCTCCGGAGTTTTGGACAAAATGACTCCGACGTTTGGAAACCTGTTCTCCACAAGAACCACAGCAGACGTTGCGTCACAGAAGTTCCCTCTGCTTCATCAACTGAGATTAGCAACAAGTCAGCTCGATGTGGACACTCCTGCTTTTTACATCTTCAGTTTTTACATTGAAGATTTATGTAAATGTACAATGTTTAATATCTTTCTTATATCTTTATTATTATCTTCACATAATAAAGATTGTGTCCTTAAAGATATGTAGTTATATACCTTACACTTCCAAATTGCCTCTTTTTACTTATTTAGAATTAGACTCTATTTTTAATTTTACGGTAGGCCGACATGTCGAAAATTGATCGCTTAAGATGCGGTCCATCGTTAGGTCCTGAATTTAATTATGACCCCCGGGCTTATTTAAGTTGGACACCACCACCATAGGACCTACATTAAACTTTAGAAGAAAATTTATGGGTTCCGAAATGTATGACAAATCTAATAAACATTTTCAAGGAAGTAACAAGATTCAAATAAAAAATATGTTGTCAACGGAGCTACTTAACATACCTCCGCGTGCCACTAAATGGCATGCGTGCTGCGGGTTGGCCTTCTGTGTTATACTTATAGGCGTATAGGTTTATATGGGAATATCGTTACAACTGTTGTTTCTGGTGCATATAAACCTAGAAAATGGCAATACGAGAATGTTGTATGCGATTTATCTTTATACTACAATACAAACGACCAAATTATATTTATTAAATTGAAATCAGCTAACAAATTTGTTGAAACATATCAATTTATGTAGGAACTCTCGGAGTTAATTTGCTGTGCGCACGGATTCTTATTTGCGCGTTACCGTGGGTATCTGCGTACGTGTGTAACTAACACAAACAGAATCACACTACTATTTGCGCAGCTGTAGGTAAGTACTAATTACACGTTTTACCGCGTCACTGAAAGACTGAAATGTGTTGAATATACACTCTTAGTTTTGTGAGATTTATTTGGAACTTTTTTTAAACGTGAACAGAATGCCAACACTTGTGTCAATTTTAAATTTAAAAAAATGCAGTTTTTAAAATATTGTATCACTACTTATGCGTATAATCTGAATATATAAATGTAGGCCTACACCTTTCAAACAAAAGAATTACATATTATAAACTGCAGAGTGCATCTATTTGGTTTTAGGACAACTTCCCGTCTTCATCCTTATAATTGCCCAACCTGCGCAAATTAGTAGTGATTTTATGATACGTAAAGGCTAAGAATCAAGTGAGCAGTGTATTCTGTCCAGCGGCAGGTCAGGGGTTGCGCAGGCAGGCAGCCATGGCCGTCGCCCAAGAGTACATCCTACTACTAGCTTCAATCCAGAGCTCCTGCGACATGAACAAGGATAATCAGATCTTCTGAGATTTGGGCGTTAATTCGTTATCAGTCGTGGAAGACAATTAAATTAAATTTAATTGTGTCAGGGTTCGTCGAAATCGGGTCCAAGGTTCACCTGGTACAATTAGGTTTAACGCAGGGCGTTTATGGTGGAAATGCCCTAGAAACGAGTGCAGCCTCCGTCAAACTTTCGGGGCAAGGTCTTTGTGGCGGCGTTCAGATAACGGATACCAATGGCGGTGCGGATGATCTTGGTGGAAATGAATAGTGAGCCTTGTAAGCCCAGTGCAGTCATCGGTTCTAGAATAACTGCAGTTTTTCTTTGTGTCTCTTAGGCAAGTAGGAACAAGTAGTTTATAAATCGGAAGCATGTAGGACACCATGTTAAAAACACCAAGTCTATTGACACTCTCCAAAATTTCTAAGACTAACCCTTCTTTTACATTCCTTTCTGTCCTCAATTGTTGTACATACGTGAGTTTGCCTAGGGGCGGATCATGGCTCTGCAAACCAGTGGACCGTTTTCGGACTACTTGGAAGAGTATACTCTCCAGATAACACGTATGTTGAGATACTTCTCATTCCTTTACATGAGCCATATTTCACCAATAGCCGTTGCAGCTTTCTGCAACTGGAGATGACTACTGCTGTGCTTTTGACCGCATTAACGCAGACAATTCATTTCCGCCTGATCGACATCAACGTCCAGCTATCTCTGGAGCCGAACTACGGCTCTACGATTGTCGGCATACGTGTCGTAATGTGGGCAAATAGTGGCCAGTAGGATTTTATGTCTGACACGTCGTTAAAGTAGACTATGAAAAGTAGGAGTACCAGGACGCTGCTCTGAGATACTGCAGTGTCCACTCTTTCCTAAGAAAGATTGCTGTCACCCTCACACGACAATTCAGTTCCGTAAAAAGCTAGCGATTGTGTAAACCAAGTAATGCTAAGCAGGATTTCTCTGAGTAAATCCTGTAGTAAATCCTGGTACCATATACGGTCAAAATTCCACCTTAGAAAGAGGGCAGTCTCAACAAACCGCATCAATTGATGGGCTGAAAAGAGCCCAACACGAAAGACAAACTACTCAGGGACCAGAACTTTCAACCAAAACAAGGATTTTAAAATAAATTTTCTTTTGTCATATAAAGCCCACATATTGAGTTCTCCATTTATGAGCCCAGTTATAACAGTTTTATTATTTTTGAGTACCTTCAAACATTTATACGTTGTTTCTTTTGTAAATAATATTTCACACTGTCGTTTAATTTAGACTATTTTTTGATACCATATTTCACCATAACAAAAAGATTTATTATGTCTTGTATAGTTGTATTCCAATCCGATTTATTAAATCCTAGGCTATAGTGTATGTATAAATACTATTACAATGGCGCTGGAGTCAAAAAGCAGGAGCGTGGCCACCTTAAATCTCAGTCTCTACTCATATTTGTCAACCGCTGCTCTCTTCAGTCCCTTAATAGGAATTCTCGTTAATATTTTTGTTAGTCGGCTTCTTAGTTTTCCAGCTCACTTGTCCACTAGTGATGCTCATTACTAAGACGTTGTTTGAAAATCACAGTAGGACACTTCAAAACAAGTATTTCCGCTTGAAACAAGTATAGTCCATTAATACTATACTGATTGGAAATGCTCGGAAAGAAAAGTCGGAAGCGCGTATATGTTTAATAGTATACCGCTTAACATTAATGTGTGGCTTACTGTTCATTGTTTAACTGGCAATAGTGGTAACAGTAGTTTAACATAATTAGCTCTCTCAAAATTAATCTCGTCAAAATAACGTTAGTGATAATAGATGTAGGAAATAACACCAACAGAAAGAAGAATAATAGAAAAGCCAATAGCAGCAGCAGCAGCAGCAGTAGCAGCAGCAGCAACAGTAGTAGTAGTAGTAGTAGTAGTAGTAGTAGTAGTAGTAGTAGTAGTAGTAGTAGTAGTAGTAGTAGTAGTAGTAGTAGTAGTAGTAGTAGTAGTAGTTGTTGTTGTTGTTGTTGTTGTTGTTGTTGTTGTTGTTGTTGTTGTTGTTGTTGTCGTCGTCGTTTGATGTTTGTAGTTTGTTGTTTGTTGTTTTAGAAACACAAGTAGAATCAGTTAGGAGCAAGAACGGAGCAAAAGTAGGTAACAACAGGTGTAGAACAAAGCAACAAATGAACTTACGTGAAATGAAATTATGTGAACCCGGAAGGAGTGTCTCGCTTATTTTTATGGTAATACTGGAAGATGGAGAAGGCATGTAAATCGCAAGAGTTGCCAGGAGAAAGTTGCTGTTAGGAGAATAAGTGTAACGATGAGGCATTAAGTGTAACTTTCAAGCGACGGAGAAAGAGAGAGAGAAGAGTTATAATTGTTAATTAAACGTTGGTCCATTCGCCTGTAATCTGGCGTTGCAAAGGCAAACAATGTTTAATTAACCGTTTTAACTTGTGCTGACGAGGCGGAGCAATTTGTATCCGTGCCAGCAATTGCTTTTACCCCGGCAACTTCCAGTTTAATCTGAAACGTTCGCTATGCGTGTTATCATAAGTACAAACTACTGACACTTTGCCACCACATATTACAAAAAACATTTTCTATTGGATCCTCTTTTCTTTCAAAGAATTATTACGCTATTTTCCTGATATAAACTATTTGGGTTATTGTTCAGAACTTTGGAATCTAAAATATTACTAATGTAGCATCTACTACCATCATTTCCATTAGAAAATTAAACTACTTATACAAAAAGTGGTCATTTTAATACATTTATTAAAAAATAAATTATTACATTTCTCTGTTCAGAATAAGAACAATTTTTGTGGCTTTTTTGCAAAGTCGTCCTAAACCTCATCAGACCTAAAATGCTCGACCGAGAAAATTTACCATTGCCCGAAATATTTCGTCACTTTCAATATTGCACAACGTAGGGATTAATTTGGCAAAACAGACTAAAATATTTTTGCTACAACAACGCTAATGGTTTGAGGTAAAAAAGGCCACTTTCTTTATAATGTTTTCAAACGTTTCCATTTTTATAAACGCATCAAGAAATACATTTTTTATCCATTCATGTTCGTGTTGGTATCCAAGTTACTTTTATAATTATAGTAAATTATTACCTTATATTCGGTCCGCCGTGTGACTTCTCAATTTGGTTTACGTTAAAAGTTAAACGTTACGCGTTTCAAGGCATATGCCTCATCATCAGACGTTAAAATGTAAAAACTTTGAAACACACACATCACACACAACACGTTTCTTGCCCAAATTATAAACCCAACTACAACCCAATTATAAAGTTTAAAGTTAGCAGTCTCCTTTTTTGAATAGTATATACTACGAATAAATAAATTCTAAAAGCGTTACATTTAGTATGGAAAAACCACTTTTTAATTGCTGTAACAATGACGTGTATATTTGTACACAGTTGAAGATATGATTAGATGTCCCCTTAATTACTTGTCTTTTACAAGAGGAAGCAAGTTGTTTACCCATTCTTAGAAGATTACCCCTGAAACATGTCTCTGATAAATTAAATAAGTATGAAAATATCTTATTACTGTTTATAACCACTACATAACTACTGAATATAAATATTATAAATTCATAATACGTTTCTAACAAGTCAGCTATAATTTCCACTAGTCGCCAACTGTAAACTAAAAAACTGAAATGTAAACGGTGGTTGCTTAAGTACGAAGTAAAGAAGAATTTTCTCTGATTGGTTGTCACTTAATTCAATTTTTACTCCAATTAATGCAAAATTATCGCACCGTATTTAACACTAGCTGTTGTTTTTACCAAATATTTTGTCACACTTTCATTAAATTTGATGTAAAAATTGTCAAGTTTACAAAATTACATCAAAACGTAACTAATTCATAATGTCTTTTAATTTTGTTTACGCACTTACAAACGTTTATTAAACTCTCCGTTTATAAGGATAATTGTCTATCAATTAAGTTGAGCAAACACAACTTTGCTTTGTCTATAAACAAATGTCTTCTTTATTATTTACGTGACGATTACACAATTCAAATTTCATTTTTTTAGTTTACAGGTGGTGGTTGATGAAAATCAGGCTGACTATTAGAAGTGTCATAATGAAACAATAGTAGTACAGTCCGTCCAAGTCCAAGAAGATTGCAAGACGAGACAAAACCATCGTTCCGTTCAGCATCATCAGGTATGTAGTCAACATCTTGAATTTTGTTCTCGCTTCCTTTTGGGTTTTGTTATTTTATTCGCCTCATTTTGTATATATCCAAATTCGTATTGTTTTTAACCACATCTAATACACTATGTTATTTATTGTGTTGTTAATCGTAGTCTTCTTCGGATGCTGAATACTGGATTCTGTTAACAACGAATGATTATATACTAAAATTTTGGTATTTTACAAAAAGTTTGTTGATTAGCAACGAATCTTATTGTAGTGTTTTGGTGGTTAAATTATAACGCTTACATTTAACGTGACACAGTTCTTATATAAATTTAATCGAATTTACGCTGAAACACAACCTCTTTTCAATTCCGTCACCTCTCAATCGGAATGTAACACAAAACGAAAGTAATATATTGTCTATTTAAAAAACTATTCTACCATTAGTTAAATTAAACGTTGGTACTTGCAAGACATTTGTGTTATTAAACACGTCCGACATTTAAAAGCAATATTCATTTAAAATCTGTATAGACTTAAAACCGAATTTTCATGAAATACTCGTTGTCCAGAAAGTTAATTAAATCAAAAGGGTTGCAAACGTTTTTTCGTTGTTATGTGATGTAAGGGTATTGCGTAGTTCAGAGGTCATATGCGCGTTTTAATTTTACACCGCGTGTTTATGTTACATAAGTAAATGAATTTGACTGTTTCAGTTAACCTGATAACAAAAATAGTTTGTCCATGCAGACAAACAGTACAAAATACTTACTTTGACACACACAAAACTTTTATTCTATAAACATAACTGACTTTTTAACGCAGTGTCTGTGCAAACAAAGTAAACAGGATACTCATGTCCATGTTAACTTTACAAGTATTTATCAAAGCTAGTGGAATCTCTATTAAGGAATAAATATACCAGCTTATGAACCAATATTCAACAGATTATTTTTAGGAAAATACAATTTAGGTCCAATAAATTTGAAAAAACAGGTTTTGCTTATGCAAATTACATAACTTTTCTTCAGGCTTTTGGTATTAGCAGTTTAAAAGAGACAATCCCTTTTACCCAATCTGGGCATCTCATAGTCCGGAAGCCCCGTAATATCAAGATTAATTTATCAGCGTTAATCGCATAAAAATGCATAACTGTTTTAATATCCAGAGTGAAGAAGGAGGATCGTAAGTGTAGGCCTATTGCTCAAAGCATGCCGTGCCTAACCTACTTCCCTGAAACGTCTTTATGATGCAAAATGAAACTATTTCTACGTCTAAGGCTATTACTTCCATGTTCCATAAGGAAATGGAAGTATGGTCATGGCGAAAAAATCGTGTTCGAGATAACGGCTGATTCTGATTGTACTACCCTCGAAACATGAAGAAAAGTCATTTTCCGAAAGGTGTGTGTGTGTGTGTGTGTGTGTGTAGATTTTTTTCTATGGCAAACGATAACAGCCCAAATTCGAACAGAATCAAATATGTTTTGCATACATTCCTGAATTGTAGAGAACTCAAGACCTACTATTTTTGGTGAAGATTGGTTAAGGGAAAGGGGTAGTTTACCTGCAACGTTTTACTTTTTAACAAGGGTAATTTTTTCATGACGAACGATAACTGCCGCACATTCAAACAGAATCAAATAATTTTTTGCATACATCCCTGAATTGTAGAGGACCCAAAGCTTGTTGATTTTGGTGAAGATCGATTAAGAAAAAGGGGTAGTTTACCGGCAACTTTTTATGTTTTAACAAGAGTAAAGTACTAAAGTTTGGTAAATAAAGTATCCTTATAAGAATATCATAATAATCCACTGCAGAAACGTAGATGAAATATCTATAAATGAAGAGGCTAGTTGAACAGGGTAGGGGTAATTTTCTATGAATGAAAATTATTGTTGAAGGGGAGGGGAAATTTTTTATATGTATACTACGTTATCGGCAACAAAGAAGTAGTTTGTTGATAAAATTCCTTCCCGGGCTGTTTGGCCGTAGTCCAATGTTGTCAGCAAAACCAGACGCTTTGGCAGTACCATCGACTGCCATCATCAGTGAAAATCGAGTGTGATAACGTGAGGTGGTATACGTTAGTGACCAGAGTACTGTGGTTAAGGCTGAAGCAATAAATAGAAAGATTTACTTTCTACTTTCTATGGAAATATTTCATTTCGAATATGATTTTAAATATAAGTCTTAGAACATGGAAGTCATGTATGATTCTCCATACCGATATTATTAATAAAGTTAGATAATAATTTATTAGCGCAATATTACATTTTTCAAGGCTGAACCGTAAACAACAGAAAACGTTACAGAACCGTAAATCGTAAAATTTGGTGCACCTCGAGTGAATAGAAACTCAGATATGGTCTGGTGTCTAACTTTCTCGTCCCCTGCGAGATCTACGTAGTGTGTCTACTCAGCATCGTCAGTAAGCAATACAGTGTCTTTTGGCAAGAATCTATCTATCTATCCCCCTATCACCAGTAGAAAGGTCATTTGATAAGCCAACGTCTAACCATGATAAACATTTTATTAGTTATTTGTTTTAAGTAGGAGGTGAGGGGTAGTTAGGTGTAATAACAAAACCCGTAATATGCTAAAACACGAGGTAGAAAACTACCGTCCAATTGGCGCTCGCCATTATTTCAATAATTCGAAGATCACCGGGCTAGAGGGATGGTAAGTAAGGAGAAAAGTGGAAAAATTGCGTAAGAAGAGCAAAACACTACGCGCAGGCAGAGCATTAAGCTGTAAGCTAATACAAAGAAGTCACACATTTGGCTAAGACGGTCATCGCTAAGAAAACCATACAAACTGGTATAATAATATAATTACGCTCTCTGGTGGAATACAGCTTTGCTTTTTGATTAACGGTACAGAGTCGTAGCTTAGACGTACCGCATGCAACAGTGCAACCAGTAAACATTTATCTTTCCCACGTCTACTCGTCAAACATATGACCCTGCTACCGAACTTATTTGCGAGCCCGAGTCAAGCGGAATTCAGGTCCCTAAACATCCTGAGCACCAGAAGGCTCTTTGTCTTCCGTCTCAAAAACGGCGAAGCAGCGAGCACAAAGCAGATCGTTGTATTCAGAAACATTCTGCGCAGTTACCGGCCCCAAGTCTCATTCCTGACAGTGACGACTTTCTAACTAAACAAACTAATCTGTGACCAAGTGGAAAGCTAGATATAACGTGCGGGGGTTCATGGACTGCGTCGGCGACAATCCCATTCTAACGTGCTTGTAGTCTGTTACACAGAAATCGTCAATTGCGCGGACGTGACGGTCAGTTCTCCTCATAACAGCACGCCTGCACATTTACGCGTGCATTTGCACATGCGCCAGACTTGGTGAAAATCTATCTAAATTGAATTCATTAAATGGAAAACGGATAATATTTTTCAGATCAAGTTGTAGGCTAATACAAAGAAGTCACACATTTGGCTAAGGCGGTCATCAGTAAGAAAACTATACGAACTGGTATAATAATATAATTACGCTGGTTGGTAAAACACAACTATGCTCTTTGATTAACAAAAATATAGGTACAGAGTTGTAGCTGAGACACACTGCATGCATGCATCGAATTATTTGCAAAATCTAGTAACATAAAAAATTCTACGCAAGAGAAGAAGATGCTCATTCATAAAAGAGATAAAAAGAGTTGATGTAGCAACTGATGAGGCATAACACTACTCTCCGCCGCATACAAGAAACTGTATATGTTGCTCAAAAGATTGAAACCCTATGCGGAAGAATTTGTGTGAAATATCAAAGGACGCGTCTGTGTGGCTTTAGGAAAGGACGCATCTTTTTAACTGATGGAAAATAGATGGCAGTTTTGGGGAGAGGTTCATAATTTATTTATGCACTTTCAGGATGTCTATGACACAGCAAACCGTAAAAATTGTGGCAGCCATAATTTTTATTCCTACGGAAACTAATTAGTCTTACTAAGATTTCCATAATGGGTAGGTATTTGATACGACATACGAGTTTTTGCGATGTTTTCAAAATTACGGCTCCTCTCATTTTTTCTCCAGTGCCCCTGCTTTGGGGGGGGGAGATTCGGTCCAAAATCAGTAGAAGTCTGCGGGATAAATGTCTGTACACGCATGCTAAGTGTTACAAAAGTCGGTTGTTGATGCATTCAAAAGTTATCGTGAAACTTTTCACAAACAGATGAACAGACAGACAAATGTCAGACAATCGAGTTAAAAGCGAGAAGTTGATCCGCTCTTTCAAATATACAGTACATACATTGTAAAAAAAAAACTTAATTAACTTAATCAATTTAAGCAAACTGATAAATTACTGTTATGACTCATTAGTTATTTTAATGCAAACTCAGCCACGCTGCGTTCACAAACCAAATTTAACTATAACATAACGTATTCAAATAGCAGGACTTCCCAATTAGTTTAAAAATGAGATAAATTATCACAATTATTTTTTAATCTTTTACTATCTTCTGTTCGTTCCTGTCACTGTCGTTTCTTCTCGCTGAAATAGATTTGCGTTTATTCTCGCATACTACTGTACGACTAGTGTTACTACACATTAGGTAAATCTTATGTTTCGTACAAGGGTAAATTTCACCAACTCAGCTTTAAACAAAATTTTTAAGAGGTTTTCCTACTCAGCTTTCCGTTCCATCGTTTTTAAGAGGTATACATTAAGCAAAACTTAAGCACCGCGCTAAATTAAAATTCCACTGCAGTAAAAACAGGAAACCAATCACTGGTAATGTTTGTCGTAAAACGATTTTACGAGAAACAGTTTTTTTTTATCCGTGGTGCCGCAAGCGAGAACTAATCAAACTAAAGCACACGTTTAATGTGAGCACGGAAACACGTCATGGTTATGTAACTATTGTACACAGCGCTGAACAATCGATATCTCGTGGATGTGTTGCTACGACAAGGGGCAAATTCAAATCACGCATCGTTAAACTCATCCTCGGATGTAATATGTGACACTAATTTAATGACTGATTAGTAGTTTGTCAATATACAGAATAATAATGATAGTTTGGTCAGCGAACCATAATAATATAGGACTAAGTATGTCCTATAGATGGTGTTTGAGTAGTGAGATCTGTTTCCGATGCTATTTCCAAGCTAAGATAAGAAACACAAATATGAAAAATAGAATCTCAACAATTTCAAGAAAAATCTACATACGTGCGGGCTATGTCTAACCTCAACTCATGCCGCATCAAACAAGACCGGTTAGTTAGTACTTAAAATCAACGGAAACAAAGAAAGTTTTAACGGAAACAATAATTACTTCACGGAATACTTATTTTCAGTTAGCTTATATCATTTTCGAAAACAAAAATTACAGTTACACTAAAATAATACAGAGTATTGGAGAGTTATATTTGAAAGACAAGAAAATAGATTATATCTCTATAAATATAAAAATCTCTCCAGGTTTTAAATATCTTGGTTCAATTACAGACAACACAGCACACGTAATGTGGTGTCGAATTCGAATATCAATGAAGATAAACGAGAGATACATTACATAGAATTTGTAAAGCGATAATTTTGTAGTGTGGTAGGGAATATAATTCAGAGCGAAAATTTGGACACTTAACAGTAAAAGTTATAGACAAAGAAGAACAGTATAAGATTGTCTGGAGCTTAACTAGGAAGACCATAGTATGCATAGACATGGGAATTAATGCTTCGTCACAAAGATTTTGCAAAGCCAAACAATCCTCTCATATTCCGATCATCATATAATTACAGATTTACTTCCTAAAACCTTTGCTTGACATCGCTATCTTATACTGAAAACTGAGGTTTCGTTGGTATTGTAACAAATTGAAGTTTCTTAAATACTCTTTGCGTCTTCAAATCAAATAAATTATAGGCCTACTGTAAAAAAAGCAAAAACTTTAATTTTATACGAACACACACAAAATATGCTGTGTGTGTGTGTGTGTGTGTGTGTGTGTGTGTGTGTGTGTGTGTGTGTGTGTGTGTGTGTGTGTGTGTGTGTGTGTGTGTGTGTGTGTGTGTGTGTGTGTGTGTGTGTGTGTGTGTGTGTGTGTGTGTGTGTGTGTGTGTGTGTGTGTGTGTGTGTGTGTGTGTGTGTGTGTGTGTGTGTGTGTGTGTGTGTGTGTGTGTGTGTGTGTGTGTGTGTGTGTGTGTGTGTGTGTGTGTGTGTGTGTGTGTGTGTGTGTGTGTGTGTGTGTGTGTGTGTGTGTGTGTGTGTGTGTGTGTGTTGCTATGTATCTCAAAGGCACCGAAGGTTTGGTTAAGTAAAAAGAGAAACGCTGAGATGTGTATTTGGTGATAATTTTATAAAATTATTTTTACTGGAAAAGAATAAACTAAAGTCTCTTCTTATACAAAGTAGTACATCAGATCGAAATATTATTTTATAAGCCTTATAAGTTGTATTTTAGCAAACTGTTAAATACAGTTGACAATTATTTCTTTCTTACAAACTTTTTGTATTGCAGCGTACACTTTTTCTGAAGCTGCGGATCCCTTATAAGTCTGAAGGCTCCTTAAAGCCCTGACTCATAGCTCCGGGCTCAAACTGCTTCTGATCCTGTAGATCTCGGTCTGGGGACAAATGCTATATTTTTGTGTCCGATTTCACTGTACGGAAACTCCTCTACCGAGAAGTTCGTCGTCGACTTATGCCGCGGACAGAAAGTCGATTGATGTACCGTACCTAAGAGAAAATTGTGTTTTTAACTCCGAAATAGCACTCGAGAATATTTCACGGAGACTTGAAGTATCGTTAAAAGTTAGTTAATTTTAAGTACCATTATGAACTAAAAAATAATTCATTCAGCTGCTGTGCTGAGTTAAACGGCTTTACATCTCTCGTTGAAGCTGGTATGCTTCCGTAGGATATCCACGCGAAGAGGACACGTAACCGCCATGCAAGTTTTGTGAAATTCTGGAACCTAAATAGCGTTTGTCATTGTCGTTAAGTCGAAGCCGTGCGTCTCCTCCTAAATTTATAGACAATCGGGTGATTTTTTTTATGAACAAGCAATTGGCTTTATTTGGTACGCGGCCTTATTTGGCTCAGGTACCTTACATAAAGATTACACAAGCATACAATCCTTTATACGTTATATGCATGTGTATATGTATGTATGTATTATTATGTTTTTACGATTGAACTCCGCGTAGATCCGATTGTGGCCAGCGAAGCAATATTGTAACAGACTTTTCTGTGCCACCAGGATGCGATTTCATCCTGGTTCCTCAAGGATGAGCTTCAGTGTCGGTGAACGCTATGACAGTTACTGTTAAGATTTTTTTTTTAATCAACTGATTCCTTTCAAACATATGCTAGACTTGTCGCATCCAATGTATCTTGTCAGTACTAATTAGGGTCATTCACTACCCGCATGTTTGCCAACTGCGGTTCGTCCCATTTTATTATAAAACAGAACTCAACGTTAGTTTACCGTTTTCAGTTTCTAAAAATAGTATAACGTGTTAGTTTTGTGTGCACATAGTGTATTAATAATCCTGTATTGCCATCGCCAAAGAATCCGATAGTTCCCCCTGCACTTTATTACTGTCAAACTCAGACTTATCACCAAATCTTGTCACTTGATTTCGTTTCCACTCATATTCGTATATAGTCTTTCTCTCAAATCCAATAACTGCTTCATTTGTCTCCCCATTAATTCTGCTTTATATCCACTACTCACATAATTGCCTTATTATTGCTTCAGAGATTTGTTGACACGTCTCTTGTCCGGTGTCGATGTGGTGTTGTCTTCCATAGTCTTTCCATGTGGCAATACAGAACCAATTGTTTCCCTTCTATTCACAGCATTTTTTTATAATTTTGTTTTTATAGTTGCGTACTCTCAAGTCTTGCTGATCTTATTTACTGTGGCGTATTAACGTCTTCAAGCGTTCTTTTTACATTAACGGGAAACTTTCATTTTTCATCCCCATATAAAAGCTCACTTTTTTACAGTTTAATGTAAACCTAGTTTTTCTTTAGTTTTTTACAATTTTATACCCAAAAGATTTTGAATTCACGGAAGTCACATACGTTTTTGCAGGCTAAAGCGTGCGACACGGATTCGATTTCCGCCGTACGGATATCTGGCTTTAAGATAATCATTCTTCCGTTGTTTTAACATCCCCGTCTAATAAATTCTCTCTTCGTAGCTGTTTGAAACCGTGAAAAAATTTAGGTGATTTATACAAATGGGATAATTTGTGAACTCGCTCGCTATGAGAGACTGTCGTATCCAAGCGATTCCAGTGTGTCTTTCAGATGAATTTTGTTTCTGATATTAGCACCGATTTCTGACTATTCTGATATTGTTAACTTTTTGTCCCAGAGCGTATTAACACCTACTAACCAATACATAATATTGCAACTCATCTGGCAAAAGTAAACTACTTCAAAGACCAAGAATTAAGATTATGCCGTAAGGCAAGCCATAAAATTTCTTTTTTCTTTAATTTGTAGAGCCTCGACATAAATCAAAGATATAAGCAAAGTTAATATTTAAAACATTCACGCGTATAGCGACAAAAACGCAGAAAATATTATTGCCAATATACTGCTATATAGCAAACAACTGTGAGAAGTATTTAATTAAAATATCTATTCAACCCTCACACCCTCTGCTTGCTATCCAAAAGTTAATTATGGTAAGCCAATACAATTTGTGATGGGATTAACCAGTTGATTGTCTTCTGCCTCAGTAATAATCGGGCGTTCATTACGTGTGATACTGTCGACTCAGTAACGTCATACCATGGCCTCGGACCCAAATCGGACTACATTTAATTCCAAAAACATTTGTTCCGTTTTACTCTTCTTTTCACATCCTTTTTCTTCGCGCACTTCCACTTTTATCGGCAAAATACTGGTATATATTGGTTAGGTTACTTGTGTAATTTTGTTGAGGAAAAACATGAGACAGGTTGCATAGGACAACAAAATAGTAAGAGAAAATATAACAATTATATCTAGAAGGGGTGGTAGACAAAACATGGTTACAGTTATCAGGACAACGGAGAATAATACGTAGAGACTAAATATATCTATTGATACTAGCACGGTGAGAGCTATAAAGCAGATCAATAAAGGATTCCATCTTTGGATTGTTACTGAACTTACAATTGCTGCACAAAGTATTTACTGATAAAGAACATCCTCTGTCCCTTTTCCTTGCGTCTTTAATATGGGGATTATTCATGGACCTCATTCTGTAGAGGTCAGTGCATCACTGTGCTTATTTCCCTCTGTTTAGAATCAGGAGTATCCTCTCTTAAATACAATTTATTACATTTTGGAACACAAATTTGATGCTAAGGCAACCAATGCCGTAGATACAGGGTTCAAATGTTCCAAAATTAAAATTAAAAATCGTTTAGACGATTGAAAATTTAAATAATGACAAACTGGCAATATGACTAAAAATCGAACCATTGTAGGTGATCTGATCGTGCGTCAAGGAAACAACGAAAACTAATTAAGTCAACTATAAAGGTTAGTATTTGTGATTCCTCACTGGGGTCTGTGATTAAGATTAGAAATATATGATACTTGTATTGTACATAATGTTTATATATAATTAGTCGAACAAGTATGACGCTCAGCAGCTACTCAACAGGTGTACAGGTCTCGATGTCAATCCCCGAAATTGTATAATGTCAAGTCCCATCTCCTGCCGTAGGTTTCCTCATGTAAAAGTGAGTACCTGATATGACTCTTGGCATAATAATGGCAACTCCCCTTGTAACCCCTGCGTTTTAGCATTGTATCACAGTGGTACAAAGAAAAGTATCTTTTAATAAGAATTAGAGATCAATTTAATATTTGCCAGTTTGAACACGTTTAAACTGTATTTAAATAAAAATAAAGTAAAAACGTATTCCTCGTTAAGGCGGAGCAGACTGTCAGCTGAATTCATGATCAGCTGGACACCTACACTCAGGGCTGCCACCTGTTGCAGCCACAAATCCCCGAGATATCGACTGCCCTATATTGTGACGTCACACCACGCTGTGACGTATACACTTTATCCGTCTGCTTTATCTCTATCCTTTCTGCTCCTCTCTGATTGGTTCTCAGTATCGCAGACGGAAGAAATAAAAATGCCGTTTCAATAAACTTTCTCATCAACAGCGACCGCTCTTTTTTATATATATAAATTGATATTCTGTGTGGCGATCAAGTTCTTATTTTATTTTGAGCAGACCAACCAAAGTGAACTGCAGTTGGATAAAGAGAGTAAAATCAAGTCTGTTTTTGCGATCGATTGACACAATAAGAACAAACCAATGAGAGGGGAAAAGAAATAGGGAATATTTAAAGACATTTTATATATAGGTAAAAGATATATTTAGTCTTGTTTTTAAAGGTTAGATTTCAAAAAAGAAATAATTTCTATCATTCTGTTGCAAAACGTGGGGCATCCACACAAGTCGTTTCTAAGGTGTGGTCCAGCCAATACCACTTTCTTTGTTGAATTTCTTCTTCAATCGTTTTCTGATTTGTTTGTCTCCAGAGTCCTGCGTCAGTGATTCGATTTAGCCAGAAAATGCACATTATTTTGTGTCGACATCTGTTTGTAATGACTTGAATTTTCCTGATAATACATCTTATGACTTACCAGGTTTTACGGCCATATAAGAAGTTTGACATTGGAGTTGAAAATTCATATTTTACTTTTATTGGAATACAGACTTAATTTCTAGACGTTTTGTAGCAATACAAATTACTTTCTGACTTTTAGTATACTCGCCTGAACATTATGAACAGTGGCAACACACTTCAGTACAATATAATTAAACTCACTTTCATTTATTACAAATGTTGTTTACAACACTGTGTTAACACTAAACATAACAAGCAGGTAAGTTTAGATTTGAAATTGTATCAGCATAATTCTACACGTACTTTAAAACTTGGCGTGGGTACATAACGTCGATGTTTTTCTCTTTTTTATACTTAAAGTACTGTATGTAACTTCTGTGTGTATAAACAATTAGTTAAAGTTTTGTAATTAGTGTCTCTTATAAGAAATAAAGTTTTATTTAGGTAGCAAATGCGCCTTCACTTTGAGCAGAATACTAAAGTTAGCATGTGGCGCGTAATTCTTAACAGGAATGCTTTCTACTTCCATGTTCCGTAAGGAAATGAAAGTATGGTGATCGCGAAAAAATCGTGTTCGAGATAAGGGCTGATTCTGATTATATTACCCTCAAAACATGAAGAAAAGTCATTTTCCAAAAAGTGTCTGTGGGTGTGTCTGTGTGTCTGTCTGTGTGTAGAATTTTTTTCTATGGCGAACGAAAACTCCTGAAAATTTAGACAGAATCGAGTAAATTTTTGCGTATGTGCTGAGTTGTAGAGGCCTCAAGACTTATTGATTTTAGTGGAGATCGGTTAAGGGGGAGGGGTAGTTTACCTGCAACGTTTTACGTTTTAACAAGAGTAAACTAATTAAAAATTCATTTAAACTTTTTCAGACAATGTTAATTGTTAACATGAAAATAATTTTGTTGCCAGGCAACCAGGTTGTTCGGTTATGAGGGAGGGGTAGTTTAACATTGTTTTGTGAATTAACAAGAGTGAAGTACTTAATTTTAGTAAATAAGTGCTCCCAAAATAAAGTCAAGAGCAATCAACTAATAGCCCGATTACCTAATTGCGCAAATAAAATAGCCTGACTATAAATAACGCGATCAACTAATAGCGGAATTAACTAAGATACCGATTAATCAACAGCTCATTATCTAATAGCCCGTTTAACTAATACCGCAATTAACTAGTGGCTCGATTAACTAATAGTGTAATTGACTAAAAGCCCGGTTGAATAATAGCGCAATTTACTAACAGCCCTATTAAATAATAGCTCGATTAACTAATAAAACAATTAACTAATAACCCTATTAACTAACAGCGCAAATTATAAAAGCCCGAACAACTAATAGCCCGTTCACAATTAGCGTAATTAACTAATAGCCCGTTCAACCAATAGCCATATCAACTGATAGCGAAATTTTCTAATAGCCCGAAAAAAATTGCGTACTTAATTAATAGCCCGATTAACTTATAGCGCAATCACCTACTAGCCCGATTAACTATTAGCGCAATTAACTAATGATGGCTCGATTAACTATTACCTCGATTAACTAATAGTTTTATTAACTAATAATGAAATAAACCAATAGCCCGATTAAATAACAGCAGAATTAACAAATAGCATGATTAATTAATAGAGCAATTAAATAGTAGGCCTACCTCTATCAACTAATAGCCGATTAACAAATAGCCCAATAGGTTAATAGCCCAATTAACTAATATCCATATCAACTAATAGCTCAATTGATAAACAGAGGAATTAACTAATAGCGGGATTAACCAGTAGCCCAGTTAACTAATAGTGCAAACAACTAAAAGCACGATTAACTATTAGCGCCATTAACTAATAACACGATTAAAAATAGCGCAATTAACAAATAGCCCGATTAGATAATAGCCGAATTAAGTAATAGCCCATTTATCTATTAGCACAATTAACTAATAGCCTGATTAACAAATAGAGAAATTTACTAAAAGCGAGATTAACTGATAACCCGATTAAAAATGGCGCAAAGAACTAACAGACCGATTAACTAATATCATAATTATCTAATAGCCTGATCAGCTAATAGCGCAATTAATGGTTACAGCAATTAACCAACAGGCCGATTAACTGATAGCTTAATTAAATAATTTTCCTATTAAATAATAGCGCAATTAACTAATAGGCCGATCAACTAATAGTTCAATTGACCAATAGCGCAATTAACTAATAGCCCGATTAACTAATAGCGCGATTAATAAGTAGCCCGATTAAATAACAGCGCTATTAACTAAGTGCCCGATAACAAATAGCGCGAGTAAAACTAATAGCCCTATTAACTAATATCGCAATTAACTAATAGCCCGATTAACATATAGCCCAACCAACTAATAGCGCAATTAAGTAATACCCCGATTAACTAATGGCTAGATTAACTTATAGCGCAATTCACTAAAAGTCATAATAACTAGTATCTCGATGATAAATAGCGTAATTAACTAATAGCTCGATTAACCAATAGTAAAATTAACTAATATCCCGATTCAATAATAGCGCAATTTACTAAAAGCCCGATTAACAATTAAGCCGATTAACTAATAGGCCGATCAACTAATAGCTCAATTTTCTAATATCTCGATAAAAAATTGCGCAATTAACGAATAGCCCTATTAAATAACAGCTCAATTAAATAGTAGTCCCATTAATTTAAAGCTCGAATAAGTAATAGTTCTAAATCTAATAGCGCAAATAAATAATAGCCCGATTAAGTAATAGCCCGATAAATTAATAACAATACGAATGGCTTATGTTTTGTTAGCAACAAAAAAAAATATAAATTTATAATATGTCATCAGTGGCGTATATTGCAAATTAGTGCGTGGCAGTTATGTGTTGCTTCCAAGTAGACAGTACATAATTCTTTTGTGTTACATTGGTAATGATGATTCAAATTTCCTAATCTGTACCACAAAGATATTTAAATTTGTCCGTTCTTTTTAGTCTCCAAGAATTTCTCGTAGTGACAAAGTATTTTTTTTTATTACAATCTTGGGTGTACCAGCGGCTACTTACCACTGAGAATCTCTCTAAAACGTCCTTATATACATACGTTTAAAAATATCACGATGAGTTTGTACTTATGCATGTACGATTTTGTTGTCATGACGCTGTGTATATTGTGGCTTTTTCTCTTGTTTATACGATAAAATTTCGTTTGTAAGGTCTTGTGATTGTCACTATTAAAAGCAGTCTCTGTCGAGCCACTGATGATGCCAAATCTTGGAATGGGTGAAGCGCTTGTTGCTGAGGGAAATAAAGTGCTTTTAAAATGGCGCAATGGCGCTTTTAAAATGGGGGTGTTGTTAATACGAAAAATTCATTAATGAGCCAAAACAAGGATTTTTCAAAACTAAACAACCTTGAAATAAATTAGTATCTTAACAAACAATTTTCAGGGACCTGTTTTATTGCACAAAATTTTCCCGTTATCTGTAGAATGACAGGCTGTCACGTGTGTCGTCATCGTACAAGCACAGTTTTGTGTGCTTTGTAAACTTCGGCTTACGCTCGCTATCTCACTCCCTTTGCCTATACCACACTACAAGTTCTTGTATTAATCCTTCCACTGCCTCCTCTCGCACCTGACACCCTTTCGTTCTCTCGCATTTTGATCACGTTAAAATGTATTTGGTTAGTTTTAAACTGTTGTGAGGCAAGTATAATCACAATATTACAATACTAAATAACTTTCAGTCTCTACTACAGTTCTGAAGGTGTTCAAAGTTTGTTGAACAAGTGGATTAGTACATAAGCGGATCCAAAATTTAGCGTTTATATATACAGCCTGTAATATTTCACTACAACAGAATTTTGAATATTGAATTTTGGATTAAAACAGAATATAAGCTGTATGATACAAATAACAAGAAAACTATAGTGCTTAGATTGCGATAAGAAACACCAATACCCAAAGCTAAGTCGATAACTAAGGTAAAAATAAAAAACAATTTAAAATCGAAGAGGCAGATGCCTTAGCGTAGTAACTTGAACACTAGCTCACATTGATTTTCATTAATTATTAAAGCTGCTCCAAATGAAGTATAGTTTGTTATGGACGGTCTGCAACCTCCGATAGTTATTAGAACTCTAATGATACTAACCGAGGTGTGGAGTGGATTCTGGATGCAGTAGAGACAGATTCCGTCTGGATAATACGCGCATATACTCTTATACCAGTGAAAAAGCTATAACGGTGCCACGTGCAGTGACTGAAAAAGCTATAATTCGAAATACGTGGTCTGACCATAAATTATCCGACCGTTTTTAATGTTACGGGAAATGGTTGTGCACCTGCATTGTAACTCGGTAGCCAAATGACGATGCCTTTGTCGCGTGCGTCAACATTCATGAACGTATTTAACTATTCAGTTAGCTGAGAGGCACTGTTGTGCAAATGCATGTTGTCGTATTGATAATTTTTCCTCCACATTGGGACGACAGGGCTTTTGTTTCGGTGTCATACACTCACGACTTATCTTTAGTTCTGACCGTTTTATGAAGTCTGGGTCACTATTGGTGGTATCGTGCAACTTTAGCACGCAATTCTTTTTGTTCTTTCGACAGCGGCCGTGACACGAATTTTACTGCCGCACGTTTCATTCAAAGATTTTCCGTCAAAACCTGTAAAACACACATCCGAGGAATCCCCAGATCTTCTAACTCTTGCACTCTCAGCCGTCGATTTTTTTTTATTGCACACTGCACGCGTTCAACATTTTTAGGTCTTTCGTTGATAAGGGCCTAACAGAACGTGGATCACTTTCAGCAGATTCCTGGTCATTTTTAAAGCGTTTGTGCCATAATTTTGTCTGTATATTACCTGCTGAATCTTCTCCAAAGGCCTTCTTAATCTTTACTTATCTTCTTAATCTTTATTTCCACGGACGAATGTTCACGTTTTACGCTAATATTAATTCGGTAATCTAATCGTTTACACGTTAGGAATGACCATCACGAACATCACGTGTCTACACAACAGCGTTTCACAGCTAAGTCATCTAATTGGCTGTCGACTTACAGTGCAGTTCTACAACCGTTTCACGTAATACTCAGGATGGTCGGATACTTCTCCGTCAAACATCGTACAAGTGCATATGACCTTAATAAACTTGACAATGTTCCCAGGGGATCGCGCAACGAATATCCAAACACAATCCGAGAATATACAAGTGTGCGGGTATTACAAATATCTGGGATCAATTATTGTGGCCAACGTAGGTATGTGTAATAAATATATCGAGACTTTAATAGTAATTGGCAAAGGGTCACTGAAATGCTCCATTAAATGATACAGAATAAAATTTGCTAAGATGGTAAAAAGGAAATATTTTATATTGTTGTAGGAAAATATATAGTATTGTTCAGACCAAAAATTTATGACTTTACATCAGGTGTTAGAGGCAAAATTAAGACAGCGGAGATGGACTATGTGAAAAATGTGTTTAGTAAACCGTAAGGAAGGAATGAAACTGTAAGGAATGAAGCGGTATGAAGGAGTAATGAAATATTCCGCTAGGAATATTTTGGTGAGCAGAATCCTGCAGCGATATAGTATGGTTGCCAGAACGTAAATGGCACACGAGACAATTTATTGATAACCACTCAGAAGCAGGCGGGCATTGGAATGGAAAACGTACATGACTCGAGTGATTACTTCGTGTCAACCTGGCGATTGGAAAGATTGCTTTGTATGACAGCTAAAACTGAAGGGAGAAAACCTGCCGAAATGGAAGTAGAAGAATGCATACGACTCTTACGTGAGTTTTGTCTAATTAATCTATTTAAATTATTCATATTATATTCATTTACTTATATTATTATGATAATATAATAATGTATAATATTATAATTATAATTTTTATGCATTTTATTAAAAACACCAGAGAGTTTCATCTGAACTCTATATCCTACGAATTCTATAAGAACAACACGTTGTATCTGTTTGACCGACAAAATATTGGCTGCAATAAAATAAAATCTGTCTTCAACCGAAGACAAAAGCTTTGATTTCAATAAGGAAAAACATACGCACAAGCTTTCATTCGAGATGTTTATGCAGATGGCAACTGCATTATTCCAGAGATGAATATAAATATTATTGGGCGGAGCCTGATGAGCGTAGCGAAATCAGTCATAGCCCTCTATCCGCGACTCGATTCACAAATTCGGCGGCGAACTCCTCCGAAACTACTCAACCGAATGTTATAAAATTTTGCACACATATCCGGACTGTATTGTAGAGTGCACATCTGTAATTTTTATTTCTCCAAATTATTTGGTTCAAAAGATATTACGATTTTTAAACAATCTTAGCTTCAACGTGTGAGAGGAAGAGAGATAGAGATATCGCTGGCTATCGCCCGATAAGATAAGATTTTGCTGTATCACAAATGCCGGTGCGTGTGCATGTGCGGCTTCCGCCGTCAGCGCTGGCCCGTCTGGCGCCGTCGCCCGATAAGATAAGAGTTTGCTGTTTCACAAATGCCGGCGCATGTGCGTGTGCGGCTACGTGCAAACAGTAGTAAAGCATTGCTCTATGGTGTAGCCAGATGTACGGATTTGACGTAAGTGTTGAACAAGTGTCAATTTTTAGAAGAGAATCTATTCTAGAGAAAAATGAGAATATTTGGATATACACACCAATAAGGAATGATGAACTCCTGAATCAGTATAATCCTGTCATAGCACAAACATGGAGAGCAAATCCTGATTTTAGTATAATCACCTCCTTATACCAGGTGGTTGAATATGTATCCAAACACGCTTCAAAGTCAGAACCTGCTTCGAAAATTTTAACGGAAATGTTTCAAGAATCGTTGAATCGAGATGAAGAATTTCGTCGAGCATATACAAGTTTGATGATAAGAGTGATCGGAGAAAGAGACATCGGGGCTTGCGAAACATGTCATTTACTCCATGGAATTCCATTGTATCAATGTACCAGAACTTTTAAAATAATTGTCATAACAATAGAAAACTATGTTGCAATTAATGGAACCAATAGTAAAAATGACAGTAATTCATTGAATTAGTAGTAGACCACTAGACATGGAAGAAACAATATTATTCGATTTTGCTAAAACATTTTCTAAGGGAAGAAATAATTCAATTAGCACAAACAGAAAAGAAAAAATTGTACAAGTTTTCCCTAAAGTAAACAACAATAACAATGCAGTCAATACTGAATTATATTGTAAACAAAAGTTGATTTTACATAAGCATTGGCGTAATGAAGAAGACTTGAAAAGCACAGATGAAACATGGTTCATGGCTTAGGCCTATACCCGACAAAATTTTGGACAGTTTCACTAACAATTACACATGTCTTTAATTACAGAGGAAACTGAAATTGATCAGGATAATAATAACGAGTTTGATATTTTTGACGATAGAGACTGGATGGCTATAGCAGCAGTAATGCCTAATGCACTACCAACTCATGTTGGTCTAGGTAATCGTGATATCGATTTACTTCATAATTGGAAAGCAGCCTATTACAAATATCCAGAAATAAAGAATAAAACTTCTTTCATCGAAAGGAATCGAGAAACATTTGGGAATCAGTATGATTCCCATGAATCATGCAATGTTATTTTCAACAACCAACAAAATAAGATATTATCTTTCTTAGAATATCAGCTAAACGACTATGATGATTGCAATCACAGACTTGCAATTATTCAGGGAAAAGCTGGAACTGTTAAGAGCTGTGTAATGAAATGGTTAGGAGAATTAATTCATATATTGGCTGCGGTGCAACTCTTTTAATGGCTCCTGCTGGTGTGGCAGCTAACAATATTGCTGGACAAACTATTCATTCAGTTCTAAGAATAAATACTTCAAAGAAAAGGGGAGGAACTTTCAAAGGTTTAGAAGGTGAATCCAAAATTGATTTTGAAGAAGAATTAAAAGATGTGAGGTTCGTTATTATTGATGAAGCAAGTATGTTTTTTATTGAATTTGTTTTTCAAACTGGATGTCCGACTCAAAAAAGCAAAGCAGCGTTCTTCAGCTGTTCCTCTTGGTGGCGTCTGCGTGTATTTAGTCGGTGATTGGTCCCAACTTACACCGGTTTGTGACAAGAGTCTTTACAATATTGGTAATAATGTTCAGACTATTCAACCGAATCTTTTATATAAACAGTTCAAAAAATTTTTCTTTTTAGCGGAGATTATGAGATAGCAAGGTGATGATCAAAACAATTTCAGAGAGACTTTAAATAGAGTCGCAAATGGAACAATCACTGAATAAGATTATCAGCTCTTATCTAAAAGATTTTATGTAAACAATATCGGGAAAAATTTCAAAGATAGTGTCTGTATAATATCGAAAAATGCAGAAATCGAACGCTTTAATTATGAAAAACTAGAAAGCAATAAACAACCCGTGGCTCTAATCAATGCAATCCATATTTGCCCAAAAGCCTCTCTAGCAAAATCTGAAGATGCTCAGGGATTATTTGCCCAATTACGTTTAAACCTCTCTAGCAAAATCTGAAGATGCTCAGGGATTATTTGCCCAATTACGTTTATGTAACTCGATCGGCTCGAGTTATCCTTAGAAGAAATCTTTGGGTCACAAAAGAACTAACCAACGGTTCAGTTGGGACAGTGTAACTGATATTATTTATGACCCGGCAGTTGAATGCGAAAATTATAACGATCACATGCCAATATGTATACCGGTACTAGTATCTTTCGAAAAATATACAGGAGCAGTTCTGTACGAGAATTCAATACCCATTGTACCAGTAGTGGCATCTTTCAAGAAAAATGAAATTTCTTGTACTCGCAAACAATTTCCGTTAATGTTAGCATATGCTGTTGGTACACATAGATCGCAAGGGATAAAATTAGATAAGGCAATTGTTAATTTAGGAGACAACGAATTTCAAGTTGTATTAAAATATGTTGCTCCTTCAAGAGTAAAAGTATTAGAAGGATTTAAAACCAGCGTTTAATTTTGATAGACTGCTAAAAATGAATAGAAGTCCATCAATGGTTGATCGTAGAGATGAGTTGCAAAGGTTGTGGAATATGTCTAATGACAATTAATGTATTGCAACAGTACGTCTGCGTACGTTACTGTGCATTGTCGTAATTAGTTAAAAAACTACTAAATTAGAATAAATAATTATTATTGTCAACATCTGTATTGAAAGCTGTGAGTAACCAGGGAACGCGAACGCAGGTCGGTACATGCAGATCACGCTACACACACAGCTAAGATTGTGTACAGTGTATTTTATATGTGTGTGTGTAAGCCAGCTGAATCCGGCGTGGCGTCACCCCTGAATGAATGTGAATTTAATAACTAATTTATTTAAATTTTGTTAAGTGCGCGGAAGTTAGGACGAAACAAATTATGCCACGTTATTAATAATATAAAGACTCACACATGTGCAAAAGATAGTACGAAACAAACAATGCATTTACATGCAGTATAAGTAAAAGTAAATAATAATTAGAATAATTAAAATATGAAAAACTGTTAATATACAATTATACATAAGAAAATTACCGATCGTTTGAACATTGTGTAATAACCAAAAGACTTCGCATGTTGCGAAGAAAGTTCAAATAAGAACAAAAAAAAGTAAACGAATCTGTAAAGGAAAGCTTAACAAAATGTGACAATCCAAATCGTGTGCAGAATTGTCGAAACATGATTTTTGCGCCCGACAGTATAAATAAGCGACGATCGCCAGCTTCACTCTCAGTCTACTAGAACCCATCTGCAGGCGAAGGCTATGTCCGACAGCGTATCATCCAAGGTCGATACCCCAGCGGTATAGAGGAGCCATCGGGACTGGACCAGGAGGATCAGACGATGGATTCCAGGAGGACCAGAGGACAACGGTGGATCGACGCTGGACAAGGACACAAAACTCAGGATCATAACGAGGACACCAGAGTATCACCTCATCAATAATAAGGTGACACAAAACCATATTACTCGTCAACATGGTTCATGAACAACATTAAAAAGAAAGAATATAAAAAATAAATAAAAAGAGACTATGAGAGACTCTATATACTAATTTTTGTAAATATTAATAATTGTAAATTTTATATTGTTAAATTAGAGTAAGAGAATGTACAATTTTTATAATTATTAAAATTATACAAATAACAGTACTTGCAATAACACATAGAGTCATTTATAAAATAATAATGAAGTCATAACATAACTTGCAAAATTTTAATTATTTTTCAGTATTATAATATTTTATTACTTTGATAGTTGATTGATAATTCTTTGATATTTGATAGATATTTACGTACACAAAGTAAAGTAATGATTAAAAGAAATGATTTAAAATAAATGCATTTTTTTTAAAAGACTATCTGAGCAAGTCGAGAGCACATTTTACATCATATAAACTTCATGTCACGTCATATTTATTCATGTTTATGTTTACATGTAAATGTATATTTGTGTTCAAAATTTATGAATATTTAGGTTAAGGATATTTGTATAGTTACAATAAATATGTGTATGCTGAGCACACATAAAAGAGGAAAACACATTATGCTAATACTGATGAATTTTAATTCGTAATTTGAAATTTTTATTTAATAAAAATTTAAATGATTTTCCATATTCAATATGATAAGAAGTGTTATTATTAAAAAAAAAAAACCCTTTACACCTTTTCTCGTTATAGTATATTGTACTATAATGTAGTGCATTCAATAAAAAGTGTGTAGTGTATCATAAAAATGTATATATTATGTTGATTGCAAGAATAATGATAAATAAATTATTACGAATCTATTTATCTAACGGATCAAAAACGGTTTATTGTAAAAATATTGGTAAATAAATTATTATAAAAAATCAAAGGCTCCGCCCATTTGTGTCAGTGACACTCCTAGTTATTCTAGTATCAAATAATCTAAAATATTTGCTTGTATTTTTTCACAGCGCAAAATATAATAGTCGCATGACCTATTTATTGTGGATCATTGTTTTGCAGGTGGCTAGCCGTTTCTGTATTGACTCACTCGTTGCTACATACAGTTTAATTAAAATGGATTTATATATTGCATCTGACACGTTTATAGTTAGAAAAAGGTTGGAAAATAACACAAACTCAATTGCTTGAAAATGCTTGTTCAATTATTTTACTTTCGATTGTATCTCAATAAATACATATTGAATTTATGTCGTTTTAACAGAAAATTTTATCTGATGTAGAACTGTTTTGTCATCAAAGTTGTAGTTCGAATAAATAAATACATACGTTATTCGTTTTTAGTATCGGTTATTAACCAAGAATAGACAGACATAAGGAGACGGTTTCTGCGAGTGGGTCTGTTATACTATCGGATGAAGACACTGATCACGTAGGCACTACATTGAAGACGTTTGATGGAATTGTAGTAAAAACGAGTTCAAAGGAAAACAAGAAATGGACGTCTACAGCGCGGAAATGTTTACTCATGTGACACAGTCGTGAATGCCTAACCTTACCCAGTACATCAATTCGAATTCTAGAAGGCTACACATACCCGTTTTCCACTCAGTGTTGCACGTTCTTTGGAACTATTTCTTTCGCTTGCCCAGTTCACTTTCTATTTACCATCCTAACCTCTTTAAGCTTCACGTATTCTAGTTTGTCCTACTATTTCATTACATGTTTCCCAATCGTGCATTTGTTCTTTCCATCTTATTAATCATCAACATCTCTAAGGATTAAACCAAAGATGGTTTGTTCGGTCTCAAATAGGCAAAGATACGAAAGATAGTATAGATAGGGAAATAGGAAAGATAGTATAATCACTCCAGCGCTTCCTCGGACGTCCCAAACCTCTCCATCCCCTCGGCTTATATTTCCACATTTGTTTGGGGATGCGGCAGTCATCCATTCGTCAAAGATGTTCCCACCAATTCAGCCGATACTGGGCGATCCTCTCGAGTATACTCATAATATTCAGTTCCTGCCGTATATCTGTGTTTCTTCTATGATATACCCTTAGAGAATATACCATGCCACGTGCCTGAGAAATCTGATTTTAGCAGCTTGGATGCGACTGGCCTGGCCTTGTGTTAAAGTCCAATTCTCATACCCGTAAAGAAGTGTGGGAAGAGCCATCACCTTGTAGAATTTTAGGCGTGTTCCTTTACTTGCTGACTTAAAGGTTCGCCTAATGGTCCTGCAAATAAGGTTGAACTTATGCAACTTATTCACAACGTCGTTGTTTGCATTATAAGACACACTGTACCCCAGGTATTCAAAATTGCTAACTTCTTCCAGGACAGTACCATCTATAACAAGTTTTGCCCGTACCGGATCAGTTCCACGAAAAGCCATCACCTTGGTATCTTATTAATCAGATCCATTATACGTTTTTGTTACCTCATCGTGCCATCGTATCTTTCTAGTCCGCCTTCAAATGGTTTTCATTCTGTCGTCCTTCTCATCATCGATGCATTTTGCTAGCTCTCTGTATGTCCATAGGAGAGTCTGCGTTTCTGTGTGTCAGTTACTAATAAGACAACATATTACAGTTATTGTTAGTCTTACGGCCAACTAAGTTTTCCTTCATTTATAATTAGGTCTCTGGAACACAAAAACTACGCCATTCCAACAAGTACTGGCCCAACCATGTGTCCGGTTACGATTGCTATTAACCTTCTTACGGAAGCCAAAGGCATAGTTTCATTCATTCCATACCTCTCCTTTTGCTTATATAGATAACTATTTCGGATCTATACACTCTGTCTCCTACGAATAAGCGTATATCGGCTTCTTGTTGTCTAAACAATCTTCTTCTTCTTCTTCTTCTTCTTCTTCTTCTTCTTCTTCTTCTTCTTCTTCTTCTTCTTCTTCTTCTTCTTCTTCTTCTTCTTCTTCTACACTTCAGGGATAAGGCAATGTGCCTGTTTCGACTTCACATTATCAGATCCACACTCTCCAAGTTCGCTGATCGTTTGATCCGTCCGGCTAATTTTTAATGTGGAGAATTAGAGTTTGATTTTTTCCCCAGGACAGGCAACCAGCTAGTTGGCAAGAAAGTCTAATGGAGGGGCTGCCTCCTCTCAGCCTTCAGATCTCCTTCCAATTTTACTATCTCCAATTGGAGGGTTGCCTCTTCCGCAGCTCTTTATCCTGTTTTCCTGGGTTGGCCCCTCCATATGTGTATCCCCTGGTCCAGTATTTTCAAGCCCCCATAAGCTGGGCTCCTTGTTGGTCCACGGGTCGGTATTGGTTATTCGGACCATCCCACCGTATCTGGTGGGATCCCCCATCCGCTACCAAGGGGACGCGCCCGATAGGGGTTACAAGGTCCCCACGTGCCTTGTGACGGATAATTCCGCTTTACAATTCCTGGAGCTTCATCACGGGTACTTAATGTCCTTACTGTAACGGTAATAGAAGTTTATTTTTATTCTGTCACATTATATCATACTTTTGCTTTCTACGTCCCCTTAACACCAAGTTTCTTTTTACAGCTGCTATGCTAGTACGATAGTATGATATTCTAGGTTGCTATACTGTATCCCCCCCATCGACGTGATGTTACATCATTATAAATTCCATTATCTCTACGTTCGAAGAGATATGCATCCATACGTTTTCCGGCTGAAGCAGTTCTGCCACACCGTTTTAGTATCTAGAAAAATATCCGTATTCCCACACCGCCAAGCAGGTAGGAAAACGATCAGACGAACGTGAGTAAACTCCCACACCACAACAGCGTGGGGAGGCAAAAGGTTTTGAGTACTGGGATGTGTTGAACATTGATAAAGTAAACCCTTCTCGTATTGGTTGTTTCATTTGCTTTCCCAGTGTAGAATTTCTGAGGATACATGCTTGATAAATAATGATGGATAATTTGCTACAATTTGGTAAAGAGATTATTTACGCAAAAAAAATTTCATTTGCGAACACATCTGTAAAAGTCTACCAAACAAATTAAATACTAAATTTTGACAATGTGTTTTAGTTTTTGTTATGTTAGGTTAAAAGTCTTTAAAAACTTTAATAGTTTATAAAATAATTACTCTACTTTACTGACTTTTGGCTACGAAAAATAATACTTTGTGTGTGTACAGACATTAATTGTGACAGAATATTTATAAAATTATATGGTAAGAATCCTGAATTTCTTATTTTCCGTGAAGAAAATCAGAGGATCCAACCTTATCCCTCCCAACCCCAACGTGATCCTTGTTACGCCACTGTGTTTAATATCCATTACAAGTTTTTCACGAATATTAATTAGTATGACTTTGTCTGTTTTTAAGTTATTAAAAAATATTTTCAGTAACGTTTATACTTTAAATAAATACCTTTAGAATCTTAAAGTAGTGCAAAACTTACTACACAAACAGCAATGACCACTCAAATACTTCACAGTTTAAAATGCTAATTTTTAAGTTTTTCGAGTGGAATACGATGTCACTATCAGCTTTTGATGCCTGCTTTGTGAAAATGTATGTGAGACATTAAACCGTAAAGCACATGCGAACAGTCCAAGATGTGTTATCTTCCCGCGCGGTCGCAGTGTGGCAATTTACCTCCATGCAAGTTTTCCTTTACAACTGTCAGTCTACCTATAGCCAATTCCTGTTTATATAGTAGGCAAAATGTTTAATCTTAATAAAAGTAAAACATCTGTTAAACCCAATAACATTGGTTGTTTTTAACAGTATAAACCGTTAAAGATTATATGTGCGACACACACATCTTTGTTCCTATTATAATTAGTTACTACATAGGAATCCTATGGGTAACGTCTGTATGCGCTTCTAATGTTAAAAATTCTAACATTATTTCTGTGTAAACATGCGCAGACGGTGGTATATAAATTTGTTCAACGAATTAATAAAACGTGCATAAGAAATCTGACTTACTAAATTAAAAAAGAATTTTTTATTTACTTACCCGACGAAATTATTGTACACAAGTTGCTAGTTACTTTATATATATATAATACTTTTTACAAGAATATATTTTTTATTATTTTGTGAATTTACGTAGGTTTCAATAGTAATCCAACTATCATCATCAGATCATCAGATCGAAACCTATGTAAATTTACAAAATAATAAAAAATATAGCCTATTCTTGTAAAAAGTTTATTATTATTAAAATATAAATATACGAAAAATATGAGCATATATGAATATATATATATATATATATATACACAACGATACAACGTTATTAAATTTAAGTGTGTCGGGCGCACGCTCATGAGGACAAATTATACAACAGTAAATAACATTTCTAACAACGTGTACGTGTAATTAGGGGTTCAGGTGTAATTATAATAAGGGTAGCCTTTTTAGGAAATTCAAAATGTTCCCATTTATTAATTTAAACAAACATATCAAGAAATAATAATATACAAATAATTATTACTAGGCCAGTAGGCTTAAAATCCAAATCGGAAATAATTGCTACAAAAGGTTTTATTGTTTTAATGGCTTCATTTGTTGCCCAATATGAGTATCCTAGGTTTTCCCCTCCGGCGGAGATGTGCTTAAGTGGTGGGGGTAAAAATGTACCCCCGAAAGGGGTATTTTTGCGGTTTTACGGTTATATCTCGTAAAGGACACAAAATTAATTATTTAATAATCTCGTATAATTAATTCGACCCGAGCATTACAAACGCGTCAATAGTGGAACTAATATTAAAACTATAGATTGTGATGTAAAATACAGTTTCTATTTAGACTATTATCGGAGAAATTATAACTATAAATTTGGGCGTCCTCGTACCGATGTATGTGTAACGTGTGCCAGACTTTCAGCTAAAATTGAAACTGAAGAAAACCCCACCCTTCTAAAAAACTATAAGACTGAACTTGATGTTCACAAAACAAGGGCAAAAAGTTTTTATACAAAACTTACAAATGTGATTAATGATGTTACTAATGATGAGGAAAAGGAATTATTGTTAATTACTTATTTTTTGCGTACCGTATCACTTATTATATGATATATAATTACCTTAATATCCACTTTAGCGATACACAGTTTCGTCACTGATGACGCGTTTCGGGACTAAGTCCCATCCTCAGATACATAATTAATAAATTAAAATATTAAAATCACGACCATGATACTGGTCAAGTCAAAATAAATAAAATAAATTATAAATCGCATGTAATAAGTTTTGCTAACCACGGCTGGAGCTCCCGCATGCGTTCACCCGCAACCGCGATTGTCACGCGACTGGTCAAAGATTAAGACAAACTGATTGCAGTGTCGAACAGGTAATTTGACGCAAAATTTACCTGGTCATTTAATAAACTGTTTTTGGTGTTACTATCTTTTAAAGCTTTATAAATTTCAAATTCCTCCAGACTATCCATCCGTCTACCCTTTTTACAAATATGCAACGCTGTTAAATTTTCTTCGAAGTTCGTATATTTATGTCCGCTTGATATTAAATGTTGTGCAAAGTTGGACTTATTATTACTTGGCTTAGGAATATGTTCTAGAAATCTTTTATAAAAACATCTGCCAGATTGACCGATATAGAACGCATCACAATCATCACATTTTATTTTATATACGCCACATTGCTTTTTTAATGGTAATTTGTTTTTGTTTTTGAAATAATTTCCTAAATTATTATTTGTTTTAAATGATAAAATATAGTTATTATCTTTAAGAACGGGTCTTAAAATATTTGGCATAATACCTGTGAAATTAGCCGAAAGATATTTATAATTTTTGTTACTTGCTTTTATAGAGTTTGAATTTTTATTTTCTAAACGTTTCCTATGCCTATTTATTATTTTGTCAACTATTGTAGATTTATACCCGTTATTTATTGCTATTTGTTTGATAGTGCTAACCTCATTTAAGTAGTCCTCCTTTTCGAGGGGAACATTTAAAAGTCTGTTGACAAGACTGTTAAACACTGCCACTTTTTGTGTAACGGGATGATATGAATCATAGTGTATTACTGTGTCAGTACTAGTGTGTTTTCTAAAGATTTTGTATTTTAAATTATTCCCGTTGTGTAATACAGTACAATTATACAATTTAAAATACAAAATCTTTAGAAAACACACTAGTACTGACACAGTAATACACTATGATTCATATCATCCCGTTACACAAAAAGTGGCAGTGTTTAACAGTCTTGTCAACAGACTTTTAAATGTTCCCCTCGAAAAGGAGGACTACTTAAATGAGGTTAGCACTATCAAACAAATAGCAATAAATAACGGGTATAAATCTACAATAGTTGACAAAATAATAAATAGGCATAGGAAACGTTTAGAAAATAAAAATTCAAACTCTATAAAAGCAAGTAACAAAAATTATAAATATCTTTCGGCTAATTTCACAGGTATTATGCCAAATATTTTAAGACCCGTTCTTAAAGATAATAACTATATTTTATCATTTAAAACAAATAATAATTTAGGAAATTATTTCAAAAACAAAAACAAATTACCATTAAAAAAGCAATGTGGCGTATATAAAATAAAATGTGATGATTGTGATGCGTTCTATATCGGTCAATCTGGCAGATGTTTTTATAAAAGATTTCTAGAACATATTCCTAAGCCAAGTAATAATAAGTCCAACTTTGCACAACATTTAATATCAAGCGGACATAAATATACGAACTTCGAAGAAAATTTAACAGCGTTGCATATTTGTAAAAAGGGTAGACGGATGGATAGTCTGGAGGAATTTGAAATTTATAAAGCTTTAAAAGATAGTAACACCAAAAACAGTTTATTAAATGACCAGGTAAATTTTGCGTCAAATTACCTGTTCGACACTGCAATCAGTTTGTCTTAATCTTTGACCAGTCGCGTGACAATCGCGGTTGCGGGTGAACGCATGCGGGAGCTCCAGCCGTGGTTAGCAAAACTTATTACATGCGATTTATAATTTATTTTATTTATTTTGACTTGACCAGTATCATGGTCGTGATTTTAATATTTTAATTTATTAATTATGTATCTGAGGATGGGACTTAGTCCCGAAACGCGTCATCAGTGACGAAACTGTGTATCGCTAAAGTGGATATTAAGGGAATTATTGTGTTTTGACTTCAAACAGAATATGCCAATCCCACATTTACCCACTTCTGATGTATTTTACGCCCGGCAGATGTGTGGGTGTATGTCATGTCAGTGTATTCAGGGACCACAAAAAAAAGTATCGTGTATTGTTGGCCAGAAACAGAAGCGAAAAGAGGGGTAAATGAAGTTATCTCTGTTATCAATCATTATATTAACACATATTTAAGTCAAAATGTGAAAAAGCTGTATATATTTACTGATGGCTGTCGTGGACAGAATCAGAACTATAGTCTCCTCAGATACTGGCAATCCCTTGTTATAAACGGTCGATTTACAGAGATTTGGCATCATTTTCCCCAGCGTGGACACAGCTACTTTCCCTGTGATCGGCATTTCGGGGTGATAGAGAAAATGCAGAGGAGAAGAGAGCGAGCTGAGTGTCATGAAGACTGGATGGAGATGATAGCAGAAAAGTTCACAGTGTTTCAACTAAAACGGAGTGATGTTAAGGACTTTGTTACGCATTTGGCTGGATATTTTAAGAATACAGTGACATTTAGAGGTACAAAATTTCAAGTGTCAAAGTACAAAATGTTTGCTTTTTTAAATGCTCGTGAAATCACAACGTACAAGACTTTAAACGGTTTGGTTTTCGACACATTTGTCTTAACTAAACCTGGTGTAACTTATGTTGATTTTCCTACGCAAGCAGTATATGAGAATCAGCTTGCAATAAAACACAACAAATACAAGGACGTGCAAAATCTAAGTCAGTATGTAACAAGCCCCAGGGCTACTGCTTATTATAATACACTGCAGTCTTTAAACGATCAGAATGATAGTCGTGATGAACAGTGATTCTTTTTGTAACAAAACAGTGTTTCTTTTTGTGTAACGGCGTAGTTATAGTTTTATTTTATTGCAAGTTTTTTTTATTGATATAGGCTAGATAGTAATTTGTTTTTATTATATATGTATCTTCTTTTGTATTGAAAAACATTTCTAAAATATAATAATAAAGTTAATTGAATGATCCTGTTTGTTTAAATGCCAATTAACTAAAAAAGGTTTGATTAACACCCGTATAGTAGAAGAAGGGCCCAATTCCAAGGGTTAAAAAAAATCCTGGAAGGCACAGTTATAACTCTAAAATCTTGAAAATATAGGTAAGTCTTTCAAATGGTTATTACTTTAAGATAAAAAATTACATTAAAGCTGAAGAATTATACTAGTAATGAAAAACAGTTTTTTGTGTCTCCTGAAAAATTTAGTTTGGTGGAGTAGGGCCCTTATTCGTCTAACCACTTCAATTAAAAACAATGTGATTTAAGATACTTGCCAAAATGCCAAGAGAATTGAAGAACAGATTACATAATTGTTTATAACCAGTATGATTTAAAATGGAATAAGAAAAAATATACATCAACATAATTAATGGTAATGTGATCAGACAAGATGGTAAAATAAGAAGAACAATGGATAATTTAATGACTGTAATTAAGATGAAACTAAGTAATGATGATAATTAATGCAAATACAATTTACAATTTCTTGGAAATGAAAATAATAAATGAAGAAATAGTACGTAGAATTTCTGTCACAAGAAAGAAGATCAGAGGTAGTTACAAATACTGACTGTCAAAAATGTTATATGAAAATAAGATGGAATCAAGAAGAAAGGAATATATTGCGACAACACAAATTACTAAACTATTGGCGCATAGGATATGATAGTATGTGTATTTCAAATTACAAGTCTATATTGGAGGGTTTAAGATTATTTATTGTACAAACACAAGTTGTAGTTTATATGGTATATTCGCAATGTACAGAATGTAATGTTTGATATAGAGTCTTTCTTCTAAAATGTTAAATAATGTTCATACGCAAGACGTGATACGTTACATAAGAAGACTCCCACGATGATGTTGTTGAAGAGAAGGGCCGGTCTTTGCGGTATAGATGGATCGTCAGGTGTGGCTTACAAATGACAGACGTTTCACCAGAAACGTTTACAGCTGGGCTGGCGTCCTGTAACAGCTTGGCTGATGTCCTGTAATAGCTGGGCTGGTCCTATAACAGCTGGGCTGATGTCCTATAACAGCTGGGCTGATGTCCTGTAACAGCTGGGCTGATGTCCTGCAATTCCCACGATGAATCCGACACTTCGCACACACAACGGTACTACGGATTTTATTACTCGCAAAACTTATACAGAGTCTAAGACCAAGTAATATCTCAGGTGACAGTGAGTTTAATCAATAACGGTATATTGAGCTTATACCTCTCCGGCTTCTTCAAGTGTTCTCGCGAATAACAAGGTCTACCGCGATCAGCAGACCACCCTATGAGGAAATCTTGCACTAGCACGGAAACGTCTTGATGGAACTATTGCGTAACAATTAATGATACTGTCACTGCGGAGAATCTCGCACAGTGATACAGTTACACTCACTTCTTACACACGTAAGACTACAATATTAATATCGTGTGTAAAGATATAAAATCAATTGTTATGCGTCACACGCATTACTATCCCCGAAAAGTCTTAACAGATCCTTGCAAGCGGTAGAGTCTTGTACAAGGATTGTATGTACCGTTCGCGGTAGCAGCAGTGAAGAACTGCTTGTAATTTTACGCACAATGCGTTAAAACACTGATGTGTGCAAATGTACTACACACACAGTTCTGAGCCTTCCCGTATCACTAACGACGAATAGTTTTTACAACACCTTGCAAGCGGTAGAATTCTTGTACAAGGAGTGCACGACCCGTTCGCGGTAGATGGCGTAGAAGAACTGCCTGTGTAACGACAGGCTTAAGAAAATTTCCAACCACCAGTCCGCATTCTATTGGTGGATGGAAGTCACATGGTTAGTAAAAGTGACAATGCACTTTTCATGCATCAGAGTGCATTTACCTTGTAACAGCATGCATAGCGGTAATCAGACTACTCGTATCTCATGCATGCTGCCTACATATTAATAATATACATGAACGTAAACAATAGTCCGACAGGTATAGGGATTGTAGTGATACACACGTCTCAGTTCAGTTAATGACCACACAACGATAATACTTCACGCGCCACCCGGGAAACGTTTACCCTCGCGCACGCGCGCACATTTCCACTAACACAGTACATGGATCACCATAAATAATAATGCACAGTTTTTTTAAACTAAACCCTTAACCTTACTAAATACAATTGATAACAACCAAACTTAACCATCTACCAAAATATAATATGAATGTCCGTTGTCTGTGTAATATATGACTTGCCCCGCCTATCATGATCCTGTGATTCGTTGCAGGATTAACTCCCTCCCGCATAAAAAAAAATTTTTTTTTTTTTTTAGTTAACAACAAAAAATAAAAATTTTTTTTTTTTTAATATAACCACAACAACTTCCTAATCCTGAAATAATAATAATACCCTCAAACTAAAATCAAATAAACATCCTCAATTAATACTAACATTACCAACTGTCACTTTGACAGAAGCATCAATTCACAAGACACGTGGTAACCTTCAAACCAAAACAAACACACATGTTCTTGACACACAGATAACGAAATCTTATGCAGGATCATAGCGTACACAGACAACATTCCTTATCTAAACTAGATTATTGTTCACTCTCAGAGTCATCTTACATACAACATTTAAACCTGAACTTGACATATTTAACATCACTACACATTCTTACCCCTATATCCTGACATTAATTTCTGAGTTTACGGATCCTTTGTATAATACTTCCTCAATGAGGACGCATGGAATTTACCAATCGCACGGTTGGTATTTGGGTTGGTTAAGATAAAGGTATTTTTCCCAACTTGCTCCGACAGGGTATACGGACCATTATACAGCCTAAAAAACTTCGCGGCTGTGTTGTCCTCCCTTCTTCCAACATTTAATGCTCGTAAAAGCACACTCTCTCCAGTCTTGAACTTGACTAGTTTATGTTCCGCATTAAATTTCTCCGTGCGCTCCTCGGCGCACTTTTTAATGCGTCTTCTAGCCTCGATTTTCTTTATCTCAACTGGTATAGGCATATTATGTGTCACGCTGCTGTTCCATACCAATATTTCTTAGCTTATTTTTGAGACTGTCTTCTAATTTATATTTGACAGCTAGAATTTGAACCTCCTGGTTATTAGACGCATGACGTTCTTCCACCATTGGAGGGTATCGGCTTAACGTGTCAGCTGCTTGGTTCTCGCTTGCCTTACAGTACTTAATGGTAAAGTCGTACTCTTGGATGGCCATGATCCAACGGGATATGCGAGCGTTCGCTAACTTGCAGCGCAACATGAACGATAAGGCCTGGTTGTCCGAAAGGATTTCGAAGTGTTGTCCAACCAGGTAATAACGAAATTTACTAATGCAGTACACAATAGCCAATATTTCTTTCTCCGATGTGAAATAGTTACGTTCGGCCCCTTTTAGTGACCTACTACTGTGCGCAATTATTTTGTTTTCGCCCTTCTCATTCCGTTGGTAGAGTACCCCTCCAATGGCATAATCAGAAGCATCGCAATTCAGGACATATGTGCCCCTTTTCTCAGGATGAAACACGTGCAGGTTTCTACTATACAAATTTTTAGTCGCGTCGAAAGCATGCTGATGACGCTCCTCCCATCTCCATTTATTACTCCTACGAAGTAGTTCTAACAACGGCTCAATTGTCCCAGAATATTCTGGAGTAAAACGTCTGAAGTAACCAGTCAATCCGAGGAACGCTCTGATATCCCTGGGTTTTGTGGGTTTCGGGAACTCCATGATCGCATGTATTTTTTCCGGGTCCGTTGTTATACCTTCCGCTGAGATAATATGACCCAAAAATTTAATTTGCGATTTCCCGAATTCACACTTTTCAAGATTGAGCGTCAGGTTAGCGGCTTGCAATTTCTGAAATACAATCTTGAGATGTTCAAGATGTTCTTCAAATGATTTGGATATGACCAAAATATCATCAACAAATATGCTGACGAAGTCCTCCACCTCGGGTCCCAGAGCTAACTCCAAACATCTGACCATGGCCGCTAAACTGGTAACCAAACCAAATGGAACTACTTTAAACTGATAGCATTTATTTCGATATAGAAATGCTGTGTATCTTCTCGACTCCTTGGCAAGGGGAATCTGCCAGAATCCACTTTTGAGATCAAGGCGAGACATGTATTTAACCCCTTGACATTTTATGAATAAGTTCTCCGCATTCGGAGCACAGTCGTAGCATTTTTTTGTAATAGAATTTAGATTTCTCATGTCGAGACATAATCGAATGTCGTTATTTTTCTTTTTAACAACAACCATAGGATTTAAAAAATTGCTATCAGTTCGTTCAATCACACCATTCTGAAGCATACTCTTAACTTCGGCATCAACCCGTTGTTGATAGTGAAGGGGGATGGGGTACGTCTTCCGTACAAATTTATTTTCATCCGTGATCTGAATACTGTGTTCATAAACATTCGTGACGGTAGGATTTTTGGAAAACACAGATTCTAATTTATCAAGCATACTTTGCAGCTTATCTTGCTCATTGCTCGTTATCTGCCTGCTGTGAGTCCGCAGATTATGTGTTATCTTATCGGCAAGTTGAACCGCTGGGCGAGTTATAGTAATAGGTTCACAATCAGACCCCGTCTTACCCCTCCTGCGTCCTAACCTGATATTGTGTTTACTATTATTTACAGTACATTCTAGTAATTTATTTGGAAAATCAATGGTCGCGTGCAGTTTATTTAATGTGTCCACTCCCAAAATAACATTATACACGAGTTTCTTGACCATAAGCACAGTGACCTCTATTTCCATTCCCTGAATGGATACTGTTATCATAGCTTGACGGTCAACCCTCTGAGATTCACCCGTCGCTGATTTTATGATTTTGTGGGCTGCTGGCAGAATCGGGATTTTTTTAAAATGTTTCCTGTGCCTCTCTAGGAATCGCTCATCCATTAACGAAATTTCTGCGCCGCTGTCAAATAAAACTTCGCCGACACATCCGTTAATTTTCGCGTTGACAATGAGGTCAGTGTCATTTTCAACGCTAATACCTTTCTCATTTTCCTTACTATGGTTATTGCAAATTAAACTATCTCTAATTACGGCAGGATATAGGCCGGACACTACAAAGTTTTTCTTATAATTAACATCTTTCACATTTGATTTATTGAACTGCTTTTTATATTTACACCGGGCTTTTGAAACTTCATTCCTACCTTTACGTGTATTAGTTATTCTGTTGCACGGACTCACGCCGTGCAGCCTTACACGTTTTTTGACTGTTCTATATCGGAATCCTCTTCCTCTACTACTGCTACTTTATTGGCACTAAATTTTTGATTGGTATTTCTATTCGACATCTTAGGTCTTTGTTGTTGTTGCGACTGTGTTTGCTTAGTTTGATTTTGATATTGAAAACTTTTATGCGGTGTTTCATTACTGTTACCATTGGTAATCGGGTTGTCGATACCTTCCCATTTTGCAAGTAATGTGAGTAGCTCATTCCACGACTTAACTTCTTGCGTAAGGACGGCCACCTGTATCCCGCGTCCAAAGTGGTGCGCAAGTTTACTTACCATGTCAGGTTCGGTTAAGCTAGGCTCAAGATATCTAGCTCTGGATATCAACTGCATCACATATTCATCTTTAGGACCTCTGGTATTGGAATATTTTCCAAACTCCAGCTGCGTACGTATCTTCCGCTGGATCTCCTCATTCCAGTATCTAGCTCTGAAATGTCTTACCAGGTCTTCCAACGTGTTGATTTTATCCTGGACGATACTAAACCACTCCGCAGCGGTACCCTTAAGTCGCCGCACTATGAAATTAATTCTATCCGCTTCACTTAAGGTATCACCAATTTGCTCCAGATCCCGCTGGCAACTTTGAATGAAATCCATGGGGTTTTCATTCTGCCGTCCATAAAATCTTTGCTGTGAATTAACGTCATCCAAAGTCTTATATACATACGTAGTACAGTTTAGTGGTGACGAGGTACTTTGCAATCGTGACACTTGCTGTTGCAGCTCTTGAATCCGCACGTCTTGCTCGGCCATTAATTCACTCACCGTGGATCTGTGTTGTATTACCTGCTCCTCCATTCCAGCGAGTTTCTCACCATACTCATTAAGTCGTGACTTATTAACCTCCAAACTCGCCTCTATATCAGCTTTCATAGCTTCCACGGTCTCGCTAATACGCTTTTCTGCCGCTTCTATCATTTGTTTGCTTTGTTTAGATTGCTCCTGCACAGCCGCGTATAATTTCTTGTTCTCATCATGGAGTGACTTGTTTTGTTTCCCGGCTTCTATTTTACCAGATTTAATTTCTTCTTTACTGGCTTTCTGCTCTTCTTTAATTGCTTTCATTTCTTCTAATAAGGCCGCTAAAGCATTCTTGATTTCAGCAGTATCCGCCATAATGATTAAAATTTAATTTAAAATTTTAGTAAATTTAAATTTATTGATTTATACGCAAAGCAAGTTATTATTATCACAACAAGATTAGAACATATGGTAACCAGTTTATATGCACACAGAAAGCAGTTCAAAACATCAACATGTAAATACCTTATCTAACATACAACAACTAATAATCTACCTCCAATATACTGATAAAATCTGTTCATATATGATATACAAGAGAATATGCACTAATGAAAAATTATACCCTCAGATTTTCATATGAACAATACACATACAATTTTTATGTTAATTATATTTATACGTCGGATTTTTCCAACAAATTTTATATTCATAGACAAATATGTAATAGCGTAAATTTACCGCTATTTAACGAGCCCTACGTTGCTAAGCGCCAAAATATCTCTATGCGACAACACAAATTACTAAACTATTGGCGCATAGGATATGATAGTATGTGTATTTCAAATTACAAGTCTATATTGGAGGGTTTAAGATTATTTATTGTACAAACACAAGTTGTAGTTTATATGGTATATTCGCAATGTACAGAATGTAATGTTTGATATAGAGTCTTTCTTCTAAAATGTTAAATAATGTTCATACGCAAGACGTGATACGTTACATAAGAAGACTCCCACGATGATGTTGTTGAAGAGAAGGGCCGGTCTTTGCGGTATAGATGGATCGTCAGGTGTGGCTTACAAATGACAGACGTTTCACCAGAAACGTTTACAGCTGGGCTGGCGTCCTGTAACAGCTTGGCTGATGTCCTGTAATAGCTGGGCTGGTCCTATAACAGCTGGGCTGATGTCCTATAACAGCTGGGCTGATGTCCTGTAACAGCTGGGCTGATGTCCTGCAATTCCCACGATGAATCCGACACTTCGCACACACAACGGTACTACGGATTTTATTACTCGCAAAACTTATACAGAGTCTAAGACCAAGTAATATCTCAGGTGACAGTGAGTTTAATCAATAACGGTATATTGAGCTTATACCTCTCCGGCTTCTTCAAGTGTTCTCGCGAATAACAAGGTCTACCGCGATCAGCAGACCACCCTATGAGGAAATCTTGCACTAGCACGGAAACGTCTTGATGGAACTATTGCGTAACAATTAATGATACTGTCACTGCGGAGAATCTCGCACAGTGATACAGTTACACTCACTTCTTACACACGTAAGACTACAATATTAATATCGTGTGTAAAGATATAAAATCAATTGTTATGCGTCACACGCATTACTATCCCCGAAAAGTCTTAACAGATCCTTGCAAGCGGTAGAGTCTTGTACAAGGATTGTATGTACCGTTCGCGGTAGCAGCAGTGAAGAACTGCTTGTAATTTTACGCACAATGCGTTAAAACACTGATGTGTGCAAATGTACTACACACACAGTTCTGAGCCTTCCCGTATCACTAACGACGAATAGTTTTTACAACACCTTGCAAGCGGTAGAATTCTTGTACAAGGAGTGCACGACCCGTTCGCGGTAGATGGCGTAGAAGAACTGCCTGTGTAACGACAGGCTTAAGAAAATTTCCAACCACCAGTCCGCATTCTATTGGTGGATGGAAGTCACATGGTTAGTAAAAGTGACAATGCACTTTTCATGCATCAGAGTGCATTTACCTTGTAACAGCATGCATAGCGGTAATCAGACTACTCGTATCTCATGCATGCTGCCTACATATTAATAATATACATGAACGTAAACAATAGTCCGACAGGTATAGGGATTGTAGTGATACACACGTCTCAGTTCAGTTAATGGCCACACAACGATAATACTTCACGCGCCACCCGGGAAACGTTTACCCTCGCGCACGCGCGCACATTTCCACTAACACAGTACATGGATCACCATAAATAATAATGCACAGTTTTTTTAAACTAAACCCTTAACCTTACTAAATACAATTGATAACAACCAAACTTAACCATCTACCAAAATATAATATGAATGTCCGTTGTCTGTGTAATATATGACTTGCCCCGCCTATCATGATCCTGTGATTCGTTGCAATATGTATAATTAAATGTAAAACGCGACAGCGTAACGACTCCCCAAGATGTTTATTATTAGTCAAATAAAGAGACTACTATGATATTATTGTAATTTTTATAACTGACTGTAGATGAATTCCAGCAGTATTATATTGAAGTATAGTATGGCCAGCAGAGTATGAAGCCAAACAGTGCCTCTCTGAACTGTACCAGCTCACATGTTAGGGAATGTTAGGGAAATTAAATATTTAAGGGATAATATAACCGCTGCGAAGATTGACATCAGATTCCAAAAGTATGAAGGAAGAAAACAGAAGGAAGATAGCTGACAGAAGGTCAATGGAGAAACGCATTTGTAGAAGTAACTAGAAATAGGAGAAAACTAACTAGGTTTACTGAAACCTAGTTTTACTTAAAACTAAGTTTTACTGATTATTGTGACCAATTATAACATGTAATGTTTAAAAAAAAAAACAAGCCAAGAGTATTAATATTATTAATTAATTGTCATCAAATAGAGAAAGGTGAATACAAGTCCAAAATGTTACAATAAGAATTCCGTCAATTACCATTAAAACTTTACGATGAATATAAGGAGGATATTCCAAGGCATGAAAAAGATATAAGTTTATTTTGACTCAAATTATATTCAGGTAAACTAAACTTCTTTAGGAGGGGAAGCATAAGTAACGTAACGAAAATACGGTCCCCGACGTTACATAAATCAACTTATAAGATTTAAAATAGAGAAAAAATTTATTAATTATCCACACTTGTAAAAGGTCAGAAACCCAACCCATGATTGATTAAATAAAATAAGAATACAAGGTAGAAGATAAGAAATTAATAATGTTAATAATAATAAACCTCAAGGTTCAGTGAGAGGTAAACAACAGACATTGACAAATAATGAAAAAACTAATTTTGACTGTTTCATAATAATTGATGTTTTAAAGTAGATGAGAAGGAGTAAATGTTGTATGACTTAAGTTACTCAAATATACCTGTTATTAATTTATCATGTTGTATTGTTATCATGATACTGATGTTATATTTTTGTGTTAGCAAGTGAAGTTATTCTATTAATAGAATACCAGGTAATTAAGTATTATGTGTTATCAATTTACCATTATAGAGCTGTTGTTAAACTCAGTAATTGATTACTAATTAATTTCATTTTATGTGTTATCCATAGGTCACGATAAAGCTTTTGTTAGAATTTATAGAGTTAATTATTTGTATACTTCTACTTAGATAGTAGGATGATTATAATTGTAAACTTGGCCAAAAAGGCTATAATTGTTAACAAGATACAAAAGAGTTTAGTATAACCATGTCATAAATAGATAAAAGATTATATAATATTGCAGATAGTAACAAGTTAAATTCAGAAGTAGATCAAGGTATAATGATAGGCCTAACAACCAGTAACATTATATAGTAAGTCAGATCAGAAAGGTTAGGTAAAGAAATTGATAACAAATACTAAATAAAATCTAATGAGTTAGGAGAAGTTAAAAATAATTGATAATAACAAATAAATAAACTCAAATTAAATAAATTCTTATAATGCCATAGTGCGATGATACCGATAGATAATGTTTTGTAACAGAAAAATAATATTTGTTAAAATAAATAGACTAAGTGGAAACGACAGCTAAATATATAAAAATCAGTAACAAGCAATAGGTAAAATTATAATAGGAAATAATGGAAATTTAGAAAGGGATTATTTTTATGAGTGGAAGAACATTGTATGAAATGATTATAATATAACATAATATCCAATAAGAATAAAAAAGATGGTTGCCAGGGTCGACGAAAGAGATAGAATTTGTTGATTTGATTATTGAATAAATTTACATGAACGAAGATGGTTTCGTTAAAAGACGCTCAGAAAAGATTTGATTTAATTTAAATACAAAGTCAACACAAATTTAAGCAAAATGAATAATAAATCACAATAGTATGGTCCACTATCATTTAACCGTATTATATAATTGGACAATCTACAACTTATACATGAAAGTAACGAAAAATATAAAGGAAGAACTCTGATTGCAAAATTCAATAAAATGAACAAATGTTAACTTAATTAACTAACAAAACCAGAGAAATAACTACCTGCATAAAGTGATATAAAACTATAACGTAAAAGAAACAAAAATAAACACCAAATTATATCGGAACTTCAGTTTACACAATTCAATAGAAAAAACGTAGTTGGACTCGAAAGTCGTCGAAGCACGTAACCACAAAACTCGGACATTGGTGAACAAAAGGAGCGGTATTTCTGCATCATCCCAGGATCAAGAATTAAACTTTATTTCAACTTGGAACGAAGACTGACGAGAGCAAATTCATCTGCATGCTGTTCTTGACCAAACGAGACGAAGAGGTTATTTGTACACTCCCTTAGCGAGTCACGAGGCCGAGCGGATGGTAAACTGCAATTATTTTAAATATTAATTAATAAAAACTTAATTCTATATTGTAATACCTTGTATTCCTATTTATGCATTTTCTGATCTTACTAACAGTTTAAAGAACCTTCACACCCTGTATTTAAAGAAATATAAAATCATAACTAAAAATAATATAAACCTTGAATCCAATCGATAATCGATTACTTTTAACATCTTGCCTTTTGTGTCTACGTAAAAGAAATAACTGTGTTGGACAAGAAATATTAAAATATTAATAAAGAATCCTTTCAGAATTCAGATACCTTCTCATTTATATAAGATTTAGTGTAGTGTGAACAAGATATAAGATAAGTAGAGAGCGTAACTGAGAATTACCATACGCGGTGGACTAACCTACAAATTTCCGTTGTCTGGGAACTACAGCGCTACTCGCGGACTGCTTGGGTATTAAAGAGAAAGAGAATACAATAAAAATTCATTCTCTTCTCTTCAACGCAGAATAGGCTTGAGCGAAAAATTCGAATTACACACTATACACATAATTTTCACCAACCATAACACAAGTATATTAAATAAAGAGGAACTAGGATATACTTAAACATTATTATACCACTTATTGAAATAAGATACATGATAAATTGGCACTCACAATCGAGAGGATTAAATGAGGAGACACCCGTTAAGTTATAAATTGGCGAACCCAACAGTGGGGCCTTTGAAAATAATATAATTCAATAAATCCATTACGCAAGTATATTATAATATATATATATATATATATATGTACAAGTTTATCAAAGTTTTGTATATCACATGGATAAGATGCGCAGTCGTCTGTGCAAGGCGTGTCCAGAGGTATACGAGAGGTGGAGGTGACTATTTGACGCCGTATAAGAACCGTTGCAACTTCACACCAGTCGTGTTGTATACATCGAGACTGCCGGTGCCTAGCTTTCCAGTACGTGCATACAAAGCAAATTTCATTTCAAGAGTATTTTTCAAAACTACATTCGTTCAACAGTGTTTATCAATTTTGAATGCAATACTTCTGCAATGCCTCAACCGAAATCTTCACCCCGATTAGGAAGAGGAGTAGCTGTAAGAAGCCAAAGTAAATGTATTATAATGAACGTGTTTAATAAGATTAGAGACGAAAATCCGAACGTCCACATGTCAGAAATTAAAAACCGTGTTGCTGGTATGTGTGGAATATCGGTTCACGTATTAAGAAAAATTCTGTCGGAATCGAAATATTGCGTGAAAACGGAACGATTACTACACCTGGGAAAACTCCTAAACGAACTAACAAGAAAGTTAATATAGATAATTTTCAAATTAGTGCATTACGAAATATAATTCAAAATTTTCACATTACACATAAAAAGTTGCCTTCTTTAAGAAAATTAATTTTGGTTTTGAAAGCGGAACACCCGGAAGTACAGTTTGACTTGACACACGAAACTTTACGAAAGATTCTTAGAAGTATGGGGTTTAAATGGAAAAAGACAAGCGAAAATCGAAAACTGTTGATTGAAAAACACGATATTCGTTTCAAACGAGTAAATTACTTACGGAAAATTCAGGAATATAGAGAAGGAGGAAGAACGATAGTTTTTTCGGACGAGTCATATATCCATTCCACCCATCTGAAGAGCTATTGTTAGTCAGACGGGTCGGCCAACGGTTTTAAAAAAAAAAAATATTTTTAAAAGGCCTAGATTAATAATAACCACTGCTGGAAGTGAAGGCGGGGAAGTGCCTAATGCGCGTTTAATTTTTTAAATCGGGCGACTATCATAATGATATGGATGCACTCAATTACGAAAAATGGCTTAGAACGCAACTGACACCTTATCTTCCGCCCTGTTCTGTGTTGGTAATAGAAAACGCGCCTTATCACAACAAATTATTGAATCCAGTTCCAAATTTAAATCAGCGATAGGAAAAAATGTTAATGTGGCTAAAAAATAGAAATATACCATGTTCGGAAAAAATGTACAAAGCAGAACTATATGAGTTGATAAAACTAAATAAGAAGCGATACGATGAATATTATCTTGATAAAATAATGGTCATGCCATAGTAAGATTACCGCCCTGCCATCCTGAACTGAACCCTGTCGAATTAGTGTGGGCGAAAGTCAAAAACGAAGTGGCAGGTGAAAATGTAACTAATAATTTGGTAGAAGTAAAAAAAAATGGTAGATCAAAAATTGTCTGATCTTTTGCCAGAGAATTGGAAGAAATTCTGTGACCACGTTTTAAAAGTTGAAGAAGATTATTGTGAATCTGATAGAGTTATAGACATGCAACAGACAGTCTAGTTATAACAGACAACCATAGTGATACTAGCGATGATGAGGCTGACGATGAAAATTTAAGCGAAGCAGAATCGTCAAGTGAAGAAGTTTACGACATGGACGGTATTGAACCTTTGGATTATAATTCGTGAATAAGACTACCTGTAGACTTATTTATAACTTTTGTTTAATACGTATTGACAATTGTATTGTATTGTTTATTATTTTTAATTGTATTATTTGGTTATGTTAAAAAGAAGATAAAAATTAACATGTAATTTTAATAAATTTATTTTAATAAAAAAATTGAAATTATTGTAATACAAAAAAATAATTTAGTAAAAAAAACCAAAACAAAATTATAGTACACAATGCGTTTTTTCGTAAACACAAAGACGCGTTGTCTTACTCAGTTGAATTAATTGGGTAGTGGAACTGCTGGTTGCTGGCATGTGTGTGTTTGTGTGAATGCAGTTGTGTGTCCCTTCCACCGACAAACTGATCTGACCGGGCTAAGATCTGAACACATTATCATCATCTTCACAACACGGCATAGACAAGGTGCTGCCTGTTCCGCCTTGAAAGATCCTCCAGCCGTCTCTTCCTGGGTCTACCCACACACCTGTGCCCTATAGGTTTGTATTTCCACACTTGTTTGGCCAGTCTCGAATCTTACATTCTTTCTAAGTGTTCTTTACACCTTTGTTTGTAATCTTTTAATTTTTCATTCAAGTTATAAACTTGTAAATCTTCTCTTGTGGCCTCGTTCTTTATACAGCCAAGTCCAGAACATCTTTTAATTCCTCTTAAGAACGCCATTTCCGAGGCCTGTTTCCACATTCATACATATTATCCGGATGTGCCAAATTGCAAAAATTCAGATTTTACTACCTAATCACCCGATACAACATGCACAACGATTTGACTGGTATAACCTTGGTGATTTTCCACCGGATTTAGTTATCTAATCCAGTAGCTGAGTACGTACCCAGCTACCGTTTGTCGACACGTGACCGAAGCACGCCATTTTGTAATACGCTGCTCTTATTGCGATAACACATAGTTGAGGTCTCTCTTAAGTTAGTCGCTCTTTAGCAACAGTAATGTAATTAGAGTATTTACAGTATACAATTAGTATAATACAGTATGTCTACACGCAGTAAAGGCAAACAGCCTCAGCGACTCGTACACTATTAAAGGAGTTAATAAAAATCAACTTCTGGCAGGACAGCAAGGAACTGATACCCTATTGATACCAGCTAATCGCTGACGCCCAACGATAGTCCTGCATAGTAGCACAGAACGTACTTATGGAAATCGTAAAGGCCTAACGGGCAACAACGTTTGGGTTTCATGATGAACCTGAAGGTAACACGGTGTCGAATCCTGCGAAGAGGAAGAAAGAGAAGGAAGGACAGCAAACTCCATGTGGCACAGAAGGTTGAAAGTGAATGAATGGAGCTCTATGGATGGGGTAACCGAAATGACAAAGAGAAAGCGTCAGAGTCAAGGTTCACTTAAAGTTTAATGATCCTCTATCCCCTTATGGAGAAAAGTGCTTCTCATAGACTGAAGATATTGGGAACATGTTTGTTTCAACAGTTTTATTAAACCCTTTTATGCAATCTCAACCAATTTATCAAATACTTCACTACTGCAATAATCAAAAACAATCACAAATGTTTTAAAATAAAATAATAATTAAGAAAGTTTACTATATATTTTAAAGCGAATCACAAGTCACTAAAAACCAGTGCGGCGTTTAGTTTACACGGGGGGGGGGAGTCAAAATCAACAGTGACGCGTAAAAGACGTTAACTCTTTCAGAATGCTTCCGAGCATACTCCAAAAGATTTGACTATTTATAGCTCATTTAGAAACACATTATTAATTGTAGCGTCACCGCATACCGTTTCGTAATCAGCACTATTATATATGTAACTGTTGTTTTATTTCATTTTTTCGTAACAGTATCAAATGTTATGTTTTATCGCCTTGTTAAGTTTCCTTCATTTCACTTGAAGTTATCCCCTTGAACATACTACATACTTTATTATCTCATAAACGCTTCCATGTGCACTCCTGCCAGCATACAACCAATATCTAGAGTTTTCAACGCTCTTTGTCATTTTCATTATCTGCTTCTGTTTCTGTTGTACTGTGTAGCCCGGAGGTAATACAGTAGAATTTCACGCCTCAAGTGACGTGTGTGTGTGTGTGTGTGTGTGTGCGTGTGTGCGTGTGTGTGTGCTTTTTAATAATAATCGGGCCGAGAAAATTAAAACGCAGAGAAGCAGACAAGCGAGAGAGTATTTAATGAAACGTATTGTATTTTATGTAACAATTTTTATACTAAATTAAAATATATTGACGTGATTTTAATTAATATGGGTTTCATACACTCTCGCATGCGAGGCGAATACACTATAGCCGGTTACGCAGTAACCATCCCCGCTGGACGTCAAGACGGGCAGCAAGTCAAAAACGACAGTCCGTAGCTTTGACATCCATCCACATGTCGTGTATTTTTTGAAGGATGTGCACGACGAAAAATGAGTCCACCAAGACCATCAGCTCAAGCCGCACGTCGTGCGGATGGATCGTGTGTAGTGTTGACGGATGTCAAGGAATCGTGCATCGTGCATGTTTGATCATATACGTACGCTTGCTGTCTATCAAATCGTCATTTTCGAGCAAGTATAGTACATGTTTTTAGAGCATATTCGTTTAATAAATGTTTACTGTTTAATTTTACGTTACATTCATTCTTTAGTTTATATTTAATAAGTAACGATTCAGATAAAGTTTGAGTTTAATATTTAGTTTAGTTTATTCTTCGTTTACATAATTCATTCAAATATCATTAGCAGTTATTATTTTAAATAATGTTATTATTAATTTGTTTTAATTACAATTCATAATGGACCGTGAAATAACACCAAAATTTATCGGAAACCAAGTTGTACGGAGTTAAGGAATACGTGTGCGAATTCGTAGATGTTATTAAAGCCGAGAGAGTTGTACTTGGGGAAGGTTGTGCCGTGGTTATATGGAAAGGCCACGGCCAGTTTAATATTATTTTCTGTGCGTTCGGTGCACTGTCGCTGCATGTCAGGATGCCCGCTTTGATATAGAGATTCAAGTCCTTCTCTGCGACCTTGAGTGGTGACGTCATTTGGCAGGCTGTGGCGTCCGCTTGTCAATGAAATTTAGTTAGCAATGTTTGAGTTTTTATAAGTTAGCGCTGTGCCTTCATCGCACTCTTTCTCTTTCAACTTCGGTGCGGCTTGGATTGTGACGGCGTAAAGTGTGACACCGCTATGCCTAGATAAAATTTTATTAAAGAGCATCAGGTGAGCCAGTATTGCGAGTTTATATGTAATATTAATTTAATTGGGGTTTGTGTGTGTGAAATGTAACGATCGTGTGTGCGTGTGGCTCAGGCGGTCCATGTTTGTGCCGGTAAATATACAAGCACGTGATAAAATTATTTTACAGTCAAGATAAAGAAATAATGTTACAGACAGTTCAAAATTCAAAAACCTAAAAGAATTAAAGCAAGTATGAATTTATAATTGTGGTTCCATGAAGTCTGGTTATTAATTGAAATAGTTATAAATGTTGTAGCCGAGACCACGTGCTCGTCAGTCAATCATTATGTGAACTTAAACATGCTAGGTAACCCATAAAATTGTTTAAGCGAGATGTGTAATGATTTCTTGTGACAAGGTGAAATTTAAAATTCAAATTAAAAAGCCCGATGGGTGATTTTGACCGGAGTTACTGACCGGCAATTGCAGTACTGAAGTTATACTGACGTGTGTTATCTGAGTGCTTTGACGAAGGAATGTTGGGGTGGTATGTGTATATATATCTGAATCGAATATACAAGTAAAAATTTTCGCAGGTTTCTTCGCTTTAGTCGAGAGGAAAGGGGTCCACGTGATGGGCACTCTACATCTTCGCCCGTCCGCAGAGCCTGCGTAAGAAGCCCCAACGCCGTCACGCCATCCGACATCGTCCTTCACACACCACCGAAAATGCAGGAACGTATTTAGTGCCATCCGGAAGATCAGGTGGGAACTTTCCTTTATTTAATAAACTTCACACACGAAGTGCTCCGCAGGTTATCGGGTAACACACACGCTAAAACCTATAGCTAGAAATTAGACTCATGTTTCAGAGTTAACATTAATGAACATGTTTTGTGAAGACATGCTAAAGTGTGGACATTACTGACTGTTTTATAAGTAACTTATAAGTATTTGTGTTTTGAATTGCATAGAGTCAAGGGTTACCTTTCTATTATCTAAACATTTAATTCTATTACTGCGAAAGAGAAAACCGTATTTAAAATTCTTTTTTAACAATATCCAGACCTTAAGAAAATGTAATACTCGGAGAGTACTTGCATCTGCCTGTCATATGGCTTGTGATCCTACACGTTTCAATTTGTTTTCTGATTTTCTAAATTTAAACTCCTGTTCGTTTTGTTATTTTTGTTGGTTCAGCTTAACTATTCAATTTATACTAATACTATAAGAGTCCTTTATCTAATTAACTTAACAAAACGGAAACGACACATTTTAATTTTTAATTAACAACTAATTTACTACATTTTTAATATTTGAGTAACAATCTTAAACCTCGGTTTACTGTGATCACTGCTTTCAATTTAATGTGATTAATCCTAGTGCTGGGGAACAGGTAGATGAAAGTACTGCCGCACACTTGAGTAATTTTTCTTTGAATTTAATTAATTAATTCAAAATTAATTTATTTATTTAATTATTAAATTGTTTAATTTAATTTAATTAATTATTGAGTTAATTATTATCGTATTATCTAATGATCATGGATTGTCTGCTCCAGATACTTATAATTACCATATGTTCATGAATGCTTCCTGCATTACTAATGCAATACAAATTTTTCTTTTGAAAGTAAAATACAAGAAGTAAAAGTTTATAATAAAAATAATAAATTCAGTAGGTTGGCATGCCATTATTCAATTGATGGAAATTAATTCTTGTTGTAATTAAACCACCATGTGACTTTAAATACTTTAAAATATTTTGTGTAATTAAACCACCATGTGAATTTAAAGAGAGCTCTGAATGGATGTCAAGAATTAAGAAAAATCAAACCAAAAAAAAAAGGATTGTAAAACCAATTGTTCAAAAAAAAACAAATAAAATCTTGTTATCGTTGATCAGGTGTTTTCTTGCAAGACCTGTCACTATGGGCTCAGCACATTTTATTTCCAATCTAGGCCACATGCCTAGTCTTAAATATTAAGTTACGCCTTCCCAGAAAAAAAAATTTTGGAGATTATAAAAAGGGTGTAAAAAATATTCTGGGATTAAGGGGGCGTTACAATGGTAGCAGAGCGTGGTTATTTTGAGCCCTTGAGCCAAAAAATGTGACAGGACTTGCAAGACAGCTTGGGAAGTTTTCTTTGGTGAATTTTTGCAGGGTAAGTTTCAAGTGCAGTAAAGGTGGGTGTGGTTGCAAATAGATCTGTTGAAAGAGGAATGAGATATAAACAGGATTTTATTATTGTTATATGTTGAGTGTATAAAATGTTGATGTTGTACTTTGTGTGATGTATATATATGTGTGTTAGATTATATGTGATATACCGAATTATTGGATGTAAACTGGAGCCAACGTGGAGCTATTTTTCAGTATGAGTCACACGCACACGTTAAAATTTTTTTTTTAATGTATATATTAATATATATATAATTTGTGATGTTTTCAATTTGTTTCTTCTGCAAGTAGATAATATTGTATATTCTTTTTAATTGGAAAAAAAGAATATACAATATTATCTACTTCCAGCAGAAACAAATTGAAAACATCACAAATTATATAATTACTGCAAGAAACATCGAGTTACTTATATAGAAAATGATGGATAAAAAATTAATATATATATATATACTGGCTCACTTTCTCGTTGGAATTGGTTTGTGCTTGTTCATTTTCGGTTTGACAAAGGCACGGTTGACTGATTGATAATTCCGGAGCAGCAGCCGCCCTATTGGGGATATTTTCTGGGTAAAATAATTTAAATTGATTTATTTTTCGGAGAATGAATATGGTCGGGCCATAAACTTGTTAGTGTGTTGTTGTTTTGTTGTAATGGATTTTAGGGCCATATTGGCCAGGATTGTTTTAGAGAGAAATGGATTATATATATTGCAATGAAACACAGGATCCTGATAAGTAGGGCAAGCTCATATAATACACAGACTATGAACATTCATGTTTAAATTGGTAGTTTGTTAGATTTGGTTGTGATATCAGTTGTATTTTAGTAAGGATAAGGGTTTAAGTTTAGTAAAACTGTGTATTATTTATTTATTGTTTATTCATGTACTGTGTTTGTGGAAATGTGCGCGCGTGCGCGAGTGATAAACGTTTCCCCGGCTGTGCGTGAATAAATTATCGTTGTGTTGTGACACTGAACTGAACATAGACAAATGTATTCGCTACAATCCCTGTATATTTCTGGCTATTATTTGACATTCATATATGATCTTATTAAAGTATGCAGTTATGCATGAGATAAGGGTATTCTGTGTTTACCGCTATGCATGCTCTTACAATGTTAATGCACTTTACAGCATGAAAAGTTGCATGTCATGTTGTATGTAACCATGTGACTTCCTTCCACCAATTAAATGATGGAAGGTAGTCGGAAATTTTCTTAAGCCTGTTGTTACACAGGCAGTTCTTCTCAGCCAGTTATCGCGATCGGGACGTGCAATTCTTGTTCAAGATTCTGCCGCTTGCAAGAATTTGTAAAGACTATTCGACGATAGTAACGCGTGTGAAGACTCAGAACAATAAAATATTACCTTTTTACACACGGCTTTATTACTATAGCATTACGTGTGTAATAAGTGAGTGTGAACTGTAGCACTGTTTGAGATTTTCTGCAGTGCCAGTAAGATTTAATAATTACGCAATAGTAAATTTTTTTCATCAAGAAGTTTCCGCGTTGTGGTAGATTTCCGCATAGGGAGGTCTGCTGATCGCGGTAGACTTTGTGATTCGCGTGAACACTTGAAGAGGCCGGAGTGGTATAAGTTCAATATACCGTTGTTATATAAAACTCACTGTTACCTAAGATACTTGTAGGTTATAAACTCTATATGAAATTTAACGAATAGTAAGATCCATAGAACCGTTTTGGTGTGCGAAGCGTCAGAGTCATCGTAGCAACTACAGGACACCAGCCCAGCTGAAAGCGTTTCCAGGGTGAACCGTCTATCGTCTATAAGCCACGCCTGACGACTCAACAACGCAACAAAGCCCCCCCCCCTTTTTCTTCAGCAACATCATCGTGAGAATCATCACTTATGTAACGTATCACATCACGTGTATGAACAGTACTTAACATTTTAAAAGACTCTATATCAAACACTACCATTATTATACTTATCAAATATACCATATAAACAATTACATATGTCTTGTGCAATAAATAATCTTAAACCCTCCAATATAGACTTTTGCTTTAAGATACACATACTACCATATCCTATGCGCCAATAGTTTAGTAATTTGTGTTGTCGCATAGTGATTTTTGGCGCTTACCAACGTAGGGCACGTAAAATAGCGGTAATTTTACGCTATTCTATATTTGTGTAAGAGTATAAAATTCGTTGGTAACATCTGACGTATAATTATAATTAATGTAATATTTGTATGTGTATGGTTCATATGAAAATCTGAGGATATAATTTATCAATTGTGCATATTCTCTTGTGTGTCATATATGAACAATTTTATCAGTATATTGGAGGTAGATTATTAGTTGTTTTGTGTGTTAGATAAGGTTTATTTACATTTTGATATATTGAGCTGCTTTCTGTGTGCGTATAAACTGGTTACACTACGTTAATAATCTTGTAGTAATAATAATTTTCCTAGCGTATAAATCAACAGAGTTAAAGTTTATTAAAGTTGTACATTAAATTTAATCATTATGGCGGATACAGCAGAAATAAATAATGCTTTAGCGGCCTTGTTAGCTAAGATGGAAACCATGTCCGAAGAAATTAAAGCCAGTAAAGCCGGTATACAGCAACTCTCAGACGAAAATGAAGCCAGTCAAGCCGGTATACAGAAAATTTCAGAAGAAAATAAAGCCTGGCGTGAGAAGATGAAAGCCGAGGAAGAAGAACGTGACGCCAGTATGCAGAAATTTTGCGGAAAAAAGAAATGGAAGCCGATAGAGAGGAGATGATAGCGAATCTACAGGAAATTTCAGCTGATACTGAAGTAGACTTAACTGTTGAGAATATTGTACATTGTGATAATTTTGGAGTACCAAATGTTCTTGTTGAACATACTCTCAACGAAAGTAATATGGAAGTTAACCAAGATGTTACATCTGAAGGATTAACGGAGAACAGTAGCGTAGTAGATGAAATTGAAAGTGATTATACTGAAACAACACACTTAGGGCCTAGTAGTTCATCTCTCGGTAAGGTCGAGTATCTAGAGTCTGCATCAAATGGTAGTCAAGATAAAGGAAGTGAAATTAGTAGTAACAACACTATTAGTCCAGAACATACTTCAGGTAAGTGCAGTGATGAGGTGATAGTGTATAATGTAACAGATATAGCATGCGAGAGCCGTGAACGGATCATGGAATCTGAAGCTATTATGGATTCGGACAGTGTATGCATAACACATAAAAATCCCGAACCAGTAGTAGAGCCTGGAACTAGTATGGATACTAACGGTGCAGGTATTTATGACACATGTCGTAATGATGAGGTACTAGATGAATCTATATCAGATACTGAGGTGTTTATGGAGGACGGAGAGGTGAATGATACTGATGACAATATGGTGACAACAATTATGGTAAATAATAATGAACCACCGCGTAATCAGTTTCAAGTTCAACCACCACAAAATCAGCCACAATCACAACAACATAAAAATACAACTCAGAAATTTAATACTAACTTATTAGCAACAGTTACTGAAAGTGATTCAGTTAAAAAGCAGTTCAATCGATCGAATGTGAGTAGTGTTAGTTGTAAGAATAAAATTGTTGTGTCTGGCCTATATCCTGCACAAATTAGGGATAGTTTAATGTATAGTAATAAATATGAGGGAAATATTAGTATTGAAAATGGCACCGACCTTATTGTCGAAGCAAAAATCAGTGGTTATGTTGACGAGATATTGTTCGACAGCGGCGCAGAAATATCGCTGATGGACGAGCGGTTACTAAAGAGGCATAAAACCCACTTTATACAAACTCAGTTGTATTTTAGTAAGGATAAGGGTTTAAGTTTAGTAAAACTGTGTATTATTTATTTATTGTTTATTCATGTACTGTGTTTGTGGAAATGTGCGCGCGTGCGCGAGTGATAAACGTTTCCCCGGCTGTGCGTGAATAAATTATCGTTGTGTTGTGACACTGAACTGAACATAGACAAATGTATTCGCTACAATCCCTGTATATTTCTGGCTATTATTTGACATTCATATATGATCTTATTAAAGTATGCAGTTATGCATGAGATAAGGGTATTCTGTGTTTACCGCTATGCATGCTCTTACAATGTTAATGCACTTTACAGCATGAAAAGTTGCATGTCATGTTGTATGTAACCATGTGACTTCCTTCCACCAATTAAATGATGGAAGGTAGTCGGAAATTTTCTTAAGCCTGTTGTTACACAGGCAGTTCTTCTCAGCCAGTTATCGCGATCGGGACGTGCAATTCTTGTTCAAGATTCTGCCGCTTGCAAGAATTTGTAAAGACTATTCGACGATAGTAACGCGTGTGAAGACTCAGAACAATAAAATATTACCTTTTTACACACGGCTTTATTACTATAGCATTACGTGTGTAATAAGTGAGTGTGAACTGTAGCACTGTTTGAGATTTTCTGCAGTGCCAGTAAGATTTAATAATTACGCAATAGTAAATTTTTTTCATCAAGAAGTTTCCGCGTTGTGGTAGATTTCCGCATAGGGAGGTCTGCTGATCGCGGTAGACTTTGTGATTCGCGTGAACACTTGAAGAGGCCGGAGTGGTATAAGTTCAATATACCGTTGTTATATAAAACTCACTGTTACCTAAGATACTTGTAGGTTATAAACTCTATATGAAATTTAACGAATAGTAAGATCCATAGAACCGTTGTGGTGTGCGAAGCGTCAGAGTCATCGTGGCAACTACAGGACACCAGCCCAGCTGAAAGCGTTTCCAGGGTGAAAGCGTTTCCGTCTATCGTCTATAAGCCACGCCTGACGACTCAACAACGCAGCAAAGCCCCCCCCTTTTTCTTCAGCAACATCATCGTGAGAATCATCACTTATGTAACGTATCACATCACGTGTATGAACAGTACTTAACATTTTAAAAGACTCTATATCAAACACTACCATTATTATACTTATCAAATATACCATATAAACAATTACATATGTCTTGTGCAATAAATAATCTTAAACCCTCCAATATAGACTTTTGCTTTAAGATACACATACTACCATATCCTATGCGCCAATAGTTTAGTAATTTGTGTTGTTGCAATATATATATATATATATATATATATATATATATATCGGCTTTTGCTGATTTCATTGTTACTGAGTACGTCGTGTTGTGTCCGTTCACTGGTTAGTGTTGTGGTTGTGTTTTTGTGTTGGGGGAGACTTGCTCTGCTTGTTGTACTACCCCTTTCCTCTCGCAGCGTTAGGGGATTCTTGAAGCCACTTGAGCATTCTCAAGTTTTTCCTCTTCCTTTGTTGTGATGTCGTGTTGAATTGTTGTCTGTGATGTTTTCTTTAAATTGTGCAATTCTGGTGGACACTTAGCGAATTTAAGTAGTAAGAGTGGCGTTCCAAATGAAGAAGGAGTTAAGATGAGGTTAAGTTAAGATTTTTTGGGGGGATCTTGTTTTTGAAACGGGAATTTTAACGCCAACTGCACTTAAGACAACATATTTTAGAAATAATAAATTAAATATTAAAGCAGAATCAATGCAGTAGTTTTGAACAGTGAAACAGACTGACGAGAGATAACCTTTGGTCAGCTGATAGCTTGTGTATTGGAATTTCTGTCATTGTTCACGTTATCTTATAAACCAGTGCATAGTCGCATGGGATTATTGCAGGTTTGGCATTCCGAGTTCAAGGGTAATTTTAGTTTGTTTCCTTGCAATCAGCTGATTCATCCTTGACAGACGTTACTCAGTTGTTAATGTGGATTATTGTTTGGCCCGTTCCATGCCGCATTCCGGGTTGCGTCCTTAGTTGTTCGGGCGTCTATAATATCATGAGTGTAGGCTGTGCTGTAGAGAAGTTACCCCCCCTTTTTTTCTCAAGTATTGCGGTTATGTAAGGTGATTTAGAGTTTAGGGTTGTGTACCCGCGCTGCTCTTCCACTGTGTACTGTAGCGGGGCCGTCCGCTCTAGTGTAGGGGAGTGGACCGCTCGTGTGTCAAGGTGGATGTTCCCTTGTTGTGTAGTACATGGGTGGTCGTGATAGCAGGTGGAGAGAGGGACCAGGTGGTCGTTCACGTATCAAGGTCACAGTACCTTGTTGGCCTTTGGGCATCTGTACGTGAGCGAGAAAGAAGGTCGGGTCACCAGTGAGGGTGACGTTGGGGCGGTCCCGTGGGAGGCAGTGGTGGTGGAGGAGTCGTATGGGGGTTTTGACTGTTGTTTGGTCCTTGGTAAGGGGGGATAGAAGTTGTCCCGTGTAGCTATTGAATTGGGGTTCCCTGTTTTGAGTTTAGGAGGTCTTAGGAGGTCAGAACTCAGAGCCGGTACGGATTCTCGTCTTTCTTCTTTTCTCCTCCTGTCACTTGTTGCTGTGTGCTGGCCCTGGCCAGGTCAGCATGCAGTAACGCATACTCACACACACATACACATTCAGGCACACATGCACACACACTCCAATTCTTCCTTCCTCTTGTTTCGTTTTCTCTCTGACCCTCTGTCTTCCTAAGTGCGATAATTTTCTGAGATTTCTCCAGAAAGTCAAGGGACTTGCGGTTATAGGGATGCAGCCAGGAGATAAATTTGTAATGATAGGTGAAGAGAGGAAGTTGCAGCCATGTGAAAGCAATCGAGTTAATTTGAGAGAGTAGGCGTGCCGATGCCGCATTCTAAGACTGGTCCAATAGTCTGTTTTGAAAGTAAAGGTCGGCGGTTGGAAATGAGTAGTCCACGGAAGTAAAATTAATTGTGCTAAGTAGGAGTTTTGAATTAGAGGTCACATCTTGGGAGAATGAGTTAAGATAAAGGAGTTAAGATTTACCTTGGGTTGGCTTTTCTGGAGTGGTGCGTTCGCGTGATCGTGGTGCGATGTTGATAGGTTAGTCTATTGGAGGCTAGACTTACTACAGTAGGGTAGGGGACCACTCACAGGTCAGGGACCTTGTTTGTGGTGGGGGTAGAAACGTGTTGTTGTCGTTGTTGTTGTTAGGGTGTTGATTGCCGCTTGGGATCTCAGGTTGTGAGGAGATTCGCCAAGGCAAACAAGAGGACTATGGTAGTCCTGTAGGCAGTCATGAAGACTGTGGATAGGGATTTGAGTTTTTTTTTGGAGGGCAAGGAAGTTGCCATTTTGGGGTGAGGGTGTGCCGTGGTTATATGGAATGGTAAACACTATGCCGGTGTTAATCCGGCCGTTTAAAAAGGTCTTAGAAACAGTTCTTTTTAATTGTAAAAGTGAGCGAAGGCGGGCGACCTTTGTTCGCTGCAGTTATGGTTGCGCGCGCAATCGATGGCGAACGTTCGCTTTACCTGCTGCGGACAGCAGATTTCTCATTCACTGCCCGGCTGCAAGAGACAACGTTCCTTCTCTCTTCGAACTGTACGACGCAGTTTGTATCCGTCTTTATGGCTGGCTAAGGCGTAAATGACTCCCGGTAAGAATTTCATTATTTTGTCTTTATAAGTAATTCATATTAAATGGATTATTTACTAGGTATATGCAACCGTATAAAATACGTAATTATATGTGTGTGTGCGGCCCGACAGCTTTATATTAAGAGAGAACTCAGTATTCAGTGATTAACGTAATGTTCAGTAGATTGCCCATGTTCCGTTTATTATGTTAGAATAGTGTGAGAGGTATTGCAATTGCCATTGTCATGATAAAGAGGTGCAACATTAAAATAGTAAGGACTAAAACTTAGTGCATAGTCAGGGTATGAACTGTCCATGCATGCAATAGGCTGTCGGGAGGTTATTTAATTAACTGTACAGGAGAGAGTTTCCTTGTGTGAACTTCCTCAGATGAAATTTTATTAATGTTAAAACATTCTTAATGCTGTGAGTGTCTTGCAGTTGAATTTTTTGGTCAAATAACGATCATCACTTACCACGTGGTGCATAACCTGTTGAATGCTGTCGAAGCATGTTGACCTAGTGCTGATCACTTTATATTAAGCCACATTTAATAAGGTCTGTTCATTATTCAAATTTACTTATTCCATGGCTGATTTCTCTGCTCTTTTAGCTGGTTGCAAAAACTTTATTAATGAAAATTGTGCATTTATTGAGTGTTAGTTGGAGGCCCGTTATGAGGTTAATTACCTGAACTCGGGTGTACATTTTAGTGAACAGTTCTCTAATTTATTTGAATGAACAGGGTTCTTGAACTAAGCCGGATACCTGGCTTGCTGATGGCCGTACACCTGCCTAAGCCGTGAACCATGAACAAGATCTTGTCTGAAGAGGGAGATGGGGACTCGTTCTCAATGTAACACTTGCCAGCTGTGATAAGGTGATATGCACTCTATTATTTTCTTATCAAAACTCTTTGCATCCATGGGCCCACGTGTGCAGACTCTCTGCTAGAATGGGAAGCCGCTGTTCATGACTCAGAACTTTACTAGTTAAATTCAAGTACTATTTTTATAATTGAATTACATAACGCTAAGTGCACTGCCTGTAAGTGGGTGATGCACTGGGGGAGCGTGCCAGAGATATTTTCACACTTGCACATTGTACAGTTTGCTCATCATTGTCATTTTAGTTTTTACAAAATGTATTGAGCAGGTTAGTATCTCTGTTCCGGCTGGAACAGAGATGAATATATTTTAACTTCACCTTGGGTTTTACATTTAAGGGCTGGGGGTTTTCCTGGGTTTTTTTCTTGGAACGTTTTCTGGGGTTAACAAAAAGGGGACTTAGTTTTTCTCTGACTCATGCTGGTGCAACCTCAGACAGGTTGGAGGCCTGTCAAATTTTGTCAACTACATGCTGGCGCGCTGCCACAGATGCTAGAGCACCACCACCTTATTGTATTTTTTGATTTTTATTATTTGTATATAGCCATTCGGGGTTAATAGAAATAATTTGCTATTTTTCTGGAAATATATTAGTTGATTTTGCTCCTTGCACAAGGGCTATACTGATTGTTTTTCTTAACTGGCAAAACACATATTGATTGACTTTTACTGGTAGTATCTGCTGTTTAATTTTCTTTAACTATAAAACATGTACTCATTATTTTTGGTAAAACATATATTGTCAAAATTTTCTGAAATTGTAAAGCCCCGAGTGATTAATTTCTGATTGTTAAAGTACATAAGGATTTTTTGATTCCTTCGGAATTTGTGAAGTAAAATAACCGTTTAGAATTCTATCATCACTGTTTGAAATCAGGTGATGTAGTTCTGTCAATTTTTATTTAATACTGTGAAGGGAACTTAAGGTTCATACGCTCATGAGGGGTCATTGATCAGGGGAATGCCACACAAATGGGCGGTCCGTTTTATTTATTTATTTATTTATGCGCCACGAATTATTATCATCCTTTCTGGGGTTTTGGCTTTTATGTAATTCTACAAAACGGGCTGTTGATGGGCGAATATGTTATCACTGCTGGGTTAGGAATATTGTAGTTACACTGCCTGCAGGGCGGGTGCATTCTAGGGGCAGTCGTGTTCGAATTATGTAATTGTGAGTTTGTGTGCCTTAGGTTTCTGTGTGTGTTATGTTGTCCGTGTCTAGCTAGACACAAGATGGGGGAGAATTTCATAAATATATATATATATGCATGTATATTTACCTTGTAAACATTTATATACACTTGTTATGATGTACCATTTTATATTTTATATATGTATATAGGTTTACCTTGTACACATTTATACACACTTGTTCTGATGTACACTTGATTTTATATACACTTGTTATGATGTACCATTTTTATATTTTTTTATATATGTATATACGTTTACCTGGTACACATTTATACACATTTGTTATGAGGTACACATGTATGAATTCTAGGGATACAATAAATCTGTTATTGTTACATTACGGCGGAGTTCATTGCAAGTCCCGTCATACTGGACCCGGCACAAATTTTGCTTCTCTAGGCTCCTGCCTAGTCCTAATTGACTTGTGACTTCTCTTTCAAAAAAAAATTAATTAAAATTAAAGAAGTTGTTTAATATTCAAAAAAATACATAAAAGGAAAGAGGGGTTACAAATGGTACCGCAGAGCGTGGTTTATAAGGGCTGCTACCACAAATGGTAGCGGAGAGCGTGGTTCATTCTAGGCTTGAACCCTTGGGTCCTGGTGTGTGACGGGGCTTGCAAACTCGGAAATATTAAGGCCATTGATCTGACATAGTTTTGGTATATGCCCGTGTAGGCTAGTTGTGGGTACTATAACTTGTGAGTCGGGTCGCACCACTGAGGCGGTTATTTGTGTTTAAAAAATGTAATGGTTGTATGGCCGGGGAGTCTCAAGCGTGGCCTGGAAGATGGAATGTTGATTCGGGATCGGAGTTTAGCGTGTTATATTGACGGGATGCGGTATGGCCCGATCGGAAATCGGTACCGGCACAGACTTGTGTCCGGTTGATGTCGAAGTATTAATTCCCAGATTATGACTTTCAGTTGTTAGTTGGTTGTTGTGAGTTATGTGTTGGTACGGCGTGTGTGTCGAGTTGCTGTTTGATGTTATGTGTGTGTAGTATCGTTGCTTGTCTCTTGTCTCCTTCCGTCGTGGATGTGAATGGTTCAGAATAGGCCAGGTCTCCGCAGCGCTAGAGAACCCGGGAGTCTTCTTGATGGAAGAACAGTACTCAAGGTTTTCCTGGTTTAGTGATTTTCGTTTTGATGTTTGTTTGTGGTTTATAGGATACGTATTTAGAGCATTGGCGGCATGAGTGTTATAAATCCCGATTTATTTCTTAAGCACGAGTTGGAGTTCGAGATTAAGTCCCGGGGTGGGAGGCCCCAAGCGGATGTTGCCTCTTTGAGGAAGCAGTTAAGAGACGCGCTTGCGTCCGGAGGGACGACGTCGCTTGTAAAGGTCACTGATGTGACGGCCGAGCTCGAGTTGTGCCAGGAGAAGTGGGGAGAGTTGCGGGAGGTGATGGAAGATTTTGAGTCGGCCCCTTCCAACCTCAGGGCACGACAGAGAGTGCGTCAGCGAGCGGAACACCTGCAACATAGACTGGAGAACTTGTCCGCACAAACTACAATCGCTGAAGTCAGCGCCACGCTGAAGCTGATTGCGGAACAGGTGGCTAAAGCATTGCGGAACTTCGAGCCCGTGAAGTCTCCGCTTTCCGTGAGCTCTCCCCAGCCTCCTGAAATGGACATAGCGCAGACGTCGAACCCTGCGGCTCCATTGCCGACGCTTTCGGGAGGATCGCGCGTCTCTTATAATAACTTACATAACCCCCTGTCCTCAATTATTCAGGAGCTTCCGGTTGTAGACGGACTGGACGTGGACCAGTTGATGATCTTTTTTCGAATTTTGTTTCAGCTGTCCGACTTCCCGGGGATGTCGGATAGCACTCTACTTGAACTCGTGTATCCCTATTGTCGGGGGTCTGTGGCTGAGCGGGTCGCGCGGACTATACGAGATGGCGGCAGTGTGGCGTCTTTCCATCGGGGGGTGTTGGACGCATGCGTGCCTGGCCTTTTGCGAAAGCAGCTGCAGGACAAACATTGTTATCGGGTGCAAGCACACGGGGAGAATTTGGCGAAGTTTGTACAGAGTATCCGTGAGGCTGTCCGGATTTTAGGGTTGGGACTGACCGAGAATGAGGTAGTGCAGATGATCTTCGAAGGGGTTACTCCCCAGGAGAGATCTCGTTTAACTTTTGCCGAACGACCGCGGAATTATGAAGATCTCGAGAAGCTGTGCGCGTTATCCCGTGCTATACAATCCATAGATGAATCCCGTGGGCCAGTAAGGGCCAGTCTTGGCGAACCCCGAGTGGTAGAACGACGGGTCGTTCAGTCCCAACCGCGGCCAGAGAGAAATAATGGTGATCGAAGTGGACAAGTGAGAGGTGTTGTGTGCTTTCGCTGTCGCAGACAGGGGCATGTTGCCCGCGATTGTCCCGAGGGTGGTATGCGTCCAGCCCTTCCCCCGAGGGTCCGGTATCCAAAAAACTAAATTACCAAGGGGGGACAAATCGGAGGTTGTCTTCCCCTCGTTACAAGACTTTTCAGAATTCCAGTGCCTCCAGGCGGAGGATAGGTCCAGACTCTTCTAATATCAAGGTCCTTACTACCGTCCCGCAAAAGGCTTCTGTATGCCCCTTCCTGTCGCTCGAGGTAAAGAAGGGTCAACTCAGAGCGCTAGTTGACTCCGGGTCAGCCCGATCTATCATCTCATCTCGAGTATGCGCGGACCTTGAAAAACAGGGCTTAATAAAAGGGTCGAGTCGGTCGTCTGTGGTATGTTGGACTGCTTCTAGGGAAATTCTGCCCATCTCCCGGGTGGTTTCCTTCAAGTTCAAGATTGATGGCTTTTCTTGGGTGTGGCCTTTTCTGGTTTCTCCGGCTCTGGGAGTTGACGGTATTGTGGGTGTCGATTTCATCGCTAAAAGTGGTCTCGTGTTGGACATCCATGGGCACCAGTGCTATTTTAAATTTAATCGGGGTGTTGTTATTCCATTTCTTGGATACCAGGGAGCTAAGGGAGGTATCCAAGAGGTCGCTTGTCCCGATTCTGCACGAGATCATCTCACTCCCGCCCAGCAGAGAGCTTTAGACCGGTTGTGTGAGGAATTCCCCTCTGTCTTAACTCCTAAGTTGGGACTCACACAATTGTTAGGATATAAAATTCGTTTAACGGACTCTAAGATAGTGAGGTCGCACCCATACAAGTTCGCCCCTCCGAAAATGGCCGTTCTGAGGGAGAAGGTTCAAGAGTTTTTAGAGCAAGGGGTAATTGAACCTTCCAATTCTAGCTATGCCAGTCCAGCGTTCCTGGTACCCAAGCCTGGGGGTAAGCACCGTATGGTGATAGATTACCGGAAGTTAAATGCTAATATTGAAGTGGATTCGGTTCCCCTTCCGGATCTCCACTCAGCTTTCGATTGGTTTAGTGAGGCCAAGTACTTCACCGTGATTGATCTCAACAGTGCATATCACCAGATCCCGTTGTCCAAGGAAAGTAGACCGTACACGGCGTTCTGTGTCCCGTGGAATTTATACCAGTATACGCGGGTTCCTATGGGTCTGGCGGTGGGCGCCCAAACGCTCACGCGTCTGCTTGACCTAGTCTTTCAAGATGTGAAATTTAAGTTCGTTTTCAACTATTTGGACGACTTGCTGGTCTACAGCAAAACCTATGATGAACATCTGTGTCATCTCAGGGAGGTGATGAGCAGGTTGAGAGGCGCGGGCCTCACGGTCAATCCGGAGAAAGTGCGAATCGCCCAGGAGAGCATCTCATTTCTGGGGCATCTGGTGTCGCACCAAGGCGTTACAGTGGACCCTGAAAGGACCCAGGGTATCCGAGATTTTCCCCCGCCAAAGGATGCCAAAGGCATCGCCAGGTTCGTGGGGATGGTTAACTTTTATCGGCGGTTTATCCCCAATGCAGCGGAGATTGCTGCACCCCTAAATGAATTAAGAAAGAAAGGGGTCAAGTTTGTGTGGGGCGAAAGCCAGCAAAAGGCGTTTGAAACATTGAAGGAAGCTATTATTTCCCCGCCGGTACTGAGGATGCCGGATTTTTCTCAACCGTTTATTTTACAGACGGACGCGAGTTCGGTGGCGCTCGGGGCGGTTCTGTCCCAAGTCGTTGATGGTGCTAGGCAGCCGGTGGCCTTTATTTCCCGAACCCTGACCCAGCAAGAAAGAAAGTCTTCTGTATATGAGCTAGAGTGTTTAGCAGTGGTATACGCTCTAGATAAGTTCAGGCGTTTTCTGGAACACGCTGAGTTCCTGCTCGAGACCGACAATCAGGCTCTCTCTTGGCTTCTTGCTCACCCCCGGCAACTGGGTAAAATTGGTAGATGGGTGGTTAAAATCTCATCCTTCAAATTCAAGGTGCAACACATTAGGGGAACGCAAAATGTGGTTGCAGATGCTTTGTCACGCATGTTTTCCCAACCCAGTGAAGTCCAATCTGAGCAACCCTGTTCTGTTCTACTAGACTTTCCGTTAGCCTTCACTGATGTGTTACCCCATCAGTTGAATGATGAAGAGCTGGGTCCTGTCATCCAGAAAATAAAAGAGGGTAACGCGCAGGCCCCATACTTCTTGTCCAAGGGCGTCCTGTGTTGTCGAGAAAGAAAGGGACGTGCCCCGAAGATCGTGCTGCCTAGCAAGTTAGTGCCCATGGTCTTCAGCTATTATCACAATTCCCCAGTAGGAGGCCACAAGGGGATTTCGAAGACCATTTCCAGTATTAGGAAGAACTTCATCTGGAAGGGCATTGATAGGGACATAGCAACTCGGGTGAAGGCATGTCATCTGTGTGGCTTAAGCAAGCCTGCTCAAAACACTAAGTTGGGGTTGTTGTCATCAGACGTGGCGAGCAGACCGATGGAGAAGCTATTCATCGACTACGTGGGGCCCTTCCCGCGTAGCAAGTCAGGTAACGCTTACCTACTTGTCTGTGTGGATGCTTTTTCGAAGTTTGCCTGGCTACTGCCCTTACGGCAGGCAACAGCTCGTTTGACCATAAGCGCGCTTCAGAACCATGTTTTTCAGCATTTCGGTCTTCCGACCATCATTGTCTCCGACAATGGACCACAGTTCATTTCGAGTGAGTTCCGGCGGATGTGTTTCGCCAGCGGTATCAAACATGTAACCACTTCCCCGTATTACCCCCAGCCGTCCCATGCGGAGAGGTTCAATAGGAATCTCCGGTCCGCACTCATTGCCTATCACGCGGAGCAACTGACCACCTGGGACCAAAACTTGAAGTGGTTGCTGCAGCTAGCTTGTAACACGGTCCTGCATGACAGTCATAAGGCCGTACCCTTTGAGATCATGTTTGGATTCTCGCCCGCACTCCAGTTGACCAACTTGTGGAATATTGACGATCTTCTACCACGGGAGCCCGATAATGGAACTGCGGAGAGATGGAGGGAGGCTCGGAAGAATTTGCTGCGAGCGCACGAGCGGGTCCGTCGACGATACAATCAGGGGCGAATTCCGAACCCCTTTCAGACCGGGGACTGGGTCTACTGCCAGAGCCATCCGATCAGCAGCCGCGGACAAAAGAGCCGCTAAATTGTGCTATCGTTGGTCGGGACCATACCGTATCCTCGGGTTTACGTCTCCGGTGACGGCGCGATTAGAAGAACAGGGTAGTAATCCTAAAGAAATTACCACACACATTTCCAAATTGAAATTATTTCGAAAAGGGTGAACGGGCTGTAAAGGGGGGGGGAATGATGGCGGTCTCGGTGCAGGTGGGGATGTTGTCGGTTTTGAGAGGGTGTGCTCCGGGGGCGGTATTGAGAATGATATGGTAGCGGGTAGATGTTTCCCACAGTCCCAGTGGGGTTCGTCTACTTCAGGGATGCGCCCCTGCCTGCGCGAGCCTTGGTTTTCTCCAATCGTCCTTAGGTCCGGAGGGAGCCATGTCCTTACCTTCAGTCCCTGCCCATGACCGTTTAATCATCCTTGACCATCCACTTTCCGATTTTCCTAACCTTACCTAGAAAAAAAAAAGGATTTGGAGAGAGGATGCCAGGGAGTAGCTTCCCGGGGCCGGTTGTGGGCTCTGGGGAGCTGCTTCCTGGTTACATGCCCTTGGAGCACACATGTAAAACTCATATATATATTGGATAGGTTCCATTGTCACAGCTGACATGGCTTTCCGTCAGGTCCCCAGTGGGGATCACCGCATCATGGAGACTGTCATCGCCCCGTTTTGCCCCTTGGCCCGCGCAGTAAAGGTATTGTGTAAAAGGGGGGTGTCGTATTAGGGAATTATCCCGTAAGTACATGGGGCAGATGGCCCTGTTTAGGTGGCTATCGTGTTCTGGCTTGGGTGGACAAGCCTCAGGAGGTCGGAACTCAGGGAGCTCCCGAACTTTTCTTTTGTCTTTCTTCTCTGTCCCTCTTTGCTGTGCGCTGGCCCTGATCAGGTCAGCGTGCAGCAACCGCACACTTACACTCTACATGTCTTCTTTCCGCTCTTTCGTTTTCCCTTCTGAGCCTCTGTTCTCCTGGGAGCAAGTGCCGCCGGGCCACCTTATCCACGATGTCCACCGGAGTATTTAAGAAGGGGGTACACTGCAGGGTACTTTCCCGAGTTTCAGAGTGGGGCAACCGGGTTGCCCTTTCGGGGTGGGGGTGTGCCGGTGTTAATCCGGCCGTTTAAAAAGGTCTTAGAAACAGTTCTATTTAATTGTAAAAGTGAGCGAAGGCGGCGACCTTTGTTCGCTGCAGTTATGGTTGCGCGCGCAATCGATGGCGAACGTTCGCTTTACCTGCTGCGGACAGCAGATTTCTCATTCACTGCCCGGCTGCAAGAGACAACGTTCCTTCTCTCTTCGAACTGTACGACGCAGTTTGTATCCGTCTTTATGGCTGGCTAAGGCGTAAATGACTCCCGGTAAGAATTTCATTATTTTGTCTTTATAAGTAATTCATATTAAATGGATTATTTACTAGGTATATGCAACCGTATAAAATACGTAATTATATGTGTGTGTGCGGCCCGACAGCTTTATATTAAGAGAGAACTCAGTATTCAGTGATTAACGTAATGTTCAGTAGATTGCCCATGTTCCGTTTATTATGTTAGAATAGTGTGAGAGGTATTGCAATTGCCATTGTCATGATAAAGAGGTGCAACATTAAAATAGTAAGGACTAAAACTTAGTGCATAGTCAGGGTATGAACTGTCCATGCATGCAATAGGCTGTCGGGAGGTTATTTAATTAACTGTACAGGAGAGAGTTTCCTTGTGTGAACTTCCTCAGATGAAATTTTATTAATGTTAAAACATTCTTAATGCTGTGAGTGCCTTGCAGTTGAATTTTTTGGTCAAATAACGATCATCACTTACCACGTGGTGCATAACCTGTTGAATGCTGTCGAAGCATGTTGACCTAGTGCTGATCACTTTATATTAAGCCACATTTAATAAGGTCTGTTCATTATTCAAATTTACTTATTCCATGGCTGATTTCTCTGCTCTTTTAGCTGGTTGCAAAAACTTTATTAATGAAAATTGTGCATTTATTGAGTGTTAGTTGGAGGCCCGTTATGAGGTTAATTACCTGAACTCGGGTGTACATTTTAGTGAACAGTTCTCTAATTTATTTGAATGAACAGGGTTCTTGAACTAAGCCGGATACCTGGCTTGCTGATGGCCGTACACCTGCCTAAGCCGTGAACCATGAACAAGATCTTGTCTGAAGAGGGAGATGGGGACTCGTTCTCAATGTAACACTTGCCAGCTGTGATAAGGTGATATGCACTCTGTTATTTTCTTATCAAAACTCTTTGCATCCATGGGCCCACGTGTGCAGACTCTCTGCTAGAATGGGAAGCCGCTGTTCATGACTCAGAACTTTACTAGTTAAATTCAAGTACTATTTTTATAATTGAATTACATAACGCTAAGTGCACTGCCTGTAAGTGGGTGATGCACTGGGGGAGCGTGCCAGAGATATTTTCACACTTGCACATTGTACAGTTTGCTCATCATTGTCATTTTAGTTTTTACAAAATGTATTGAGCAGGTTAGTATCTCTGTTCCGGCTGGAACAGAGATGAATATATTTTAACTTCACCTTGGGTTTTACATTTAAGGGCTGGGGGTTTTCCTGGGTTTTTTTCTTGGAACGTTTTCTGGGGTTAACAAAAAGGGGACTTAGTTTTTCTCTGACTCATGCTGGTGCAACCTCAGACAGGTTGGAGGCCTGTCAAATTTTGTCAACTACATGCTGGCGCGCTGCCACAGATGCTAGAGCACCACCACCTTATTGTATTTTTTGATTTTTATTATTTGTATATAGCCATTCGGGGTTAATAGAAATAATTTGCTATTTTTCTGGAAATATATTAGTTGATTTTGCTCCTTGCACAAGGGCTATACTGATTGTTTTTCTTAACTGGCAAAACACATATTGATTGACTTTTACTGGTAGTATCTGCTGTTTAATTTTCTTTAACTATAAAACATGTACTCATTATTTTTGGTAAAATATATATTGTCAAAATTTTCTGAAATTGTAAAGCCCCGAGTGATTAATTTCTGATTGTTAAAGTACATAAGGATTTTTTGATTCCTTCGGAATTTGTGAAGTAAAATAACCGTTTAGAATTCTATCATCACTGTTTGAAATCAGGTGATGTAGTTCTGTCAATTTTTATTTAATACTGTGAAGGGAACTTAAGGTTCATACGCTCATGAGGGGTCATTGATCAGGGGAATGCCACACAAATGGGCGGTCCGTTTTATTTATTTATTTATTTATGCGCCATGAATTATTATCATCCTTTCTGGGGTTTTGGCTTTTATGTAATTCTACAAAACGGGCTGTTGATGGGCGAATATGTTATCACTGCTGGGTTAGGAATATTGTAGTTACACTGCCTGCAGGGCGGGTGCATTCTAGGGGCAGTCGTGTTCGAATTATGTAATTGTGAGTTTGTGTGCCTTAGGTTTCTGTGTGTGTTATGTTGTCCGTGTCTAGCTAGACACAAGATGGGGGAGAATTTCATAAATATATATATATATGCATGTATATTTACCTTGTAAACATTTATATACACTTGTTATGATGTACCATTTTATATTTTATATATGTATATAGGTTTACCTTGTACACATTTATACACACTTGTTCTGATGTACACTTGATTTTATATACACTTGTTATGATGTACCATTTTTATATTTTTTTATATATGTATATACGTTTACCTGGTACACATTTATACACATTTGTTATGAGGTACACATGTATGAATTCTAGGGATACAATAAATCTGTTATTGTTACATTACGGCGGAGTTCATTGCAAGTCCCATCATACTGGACCCGGCACAAATTTTGCTTCTCTAGGCTCCTGCCTAGTCCTAATTGACTTGTGACTTCTCTTTCAAAAAAAAATTAATTAAAATTAAAGAAGTTGTTTAATATTCAAAAAAATACATAAAAGGAAAGAGGGGTTACAACACCACGGCCAGTTTAATATTATTTTCTGTACGTTCGGTGCACTATCGCTGCATGTCAGGATGCCCGCTTTGATATAGAGATTCAAGTCCTTCTCTGCGACCTTGAGTGGTGACGTCATTTGGCAGGCTGTGGCGTCCGCTTGTCAATGAAATTTAGTCAGCAATGTTTGAGTTTTTATAAGTTAGCGCTGTGCCTTCATCGCTCTCTTTCCCTTTCAACTTCGGTGCGGCTTGGATTGTGACGGCGTAAAGTGTGACACCACTATACCTAGATAAATTTTATTAAAGAGCTTCAGGTGAGCCAGAATTGCGAGTTTGTATGTAATATTAATTTAATTGGGGTTTGTGTGTGTGAAATGTAACGATCGTGTGTGCGTGTGGCTCAGGCGGTCCATGTTTGTTCCGGTAAATATATAAGTACGTGATAAAATTATTTTACAGTCAAGATAAAGAAATAATATTATAGATAGTTCAAAATTTAAAAACGTAAAGAATTAAAGCAAGTATGAATTTATAATTGTGGTTCCATGAAGTCTGGTTATTAATTGAAATAGTTATAAATGTTGTAGCCGAGACCACGTGCTCGTCAGTCAATCATTATGTGAACTTAAACATGCTAGGTAACCCATAAAATTGTTTAAGCGAGATGTGTAATGATTTCTTGTGACAAGGTGAAATTTAAAATTCAAATTAAAAAGCCCGATGGGTGATTTTGACCGGAGTTACTGACCGGCAATTGCAGTATTGAAGTTATACTGACGTGTGTGATCTGAGTGTTTGACGAAGGAATGTTGGGGTGGTATGTGTATATATATCTGAATCGAATATACAAGTAAAAATTTTCGCAGTTTTCTCCGCTTTAGTCGAGAGGAAAGGGGTCCACGTGATGGGCACTCTACATCTTCGCCCGTCCGCAGAAGGTGAAAAGTTCCGATAATGTGAAAGATCTTCACACATAAACGAGCCTTTTGATAGTGTTGAGTGATTTTATCCTTCGGATGTTGAAGTTCGATGTTTCAGATCAATATGTTGTTTATTATTAATTTGGCGGTCCACGGTAGTAAGCACCTGTAGCATTGTTTTAACAATGGACAGATTTGAAATTAGTACCGTGATTAAATAGATTTTTTGAAAGCCTTATGTACGACCCATGTAAAAAAGGGAGCTATATTCAACGATGGGTGACTCTCCGACACTGAAGACAATGGTTGAGCGCTGGATTACTGAATCTAAAATAGGTCGGACTTGCACAACTGGTGAACCACGTAGTGGGCGTCCATTAGAGTGACTACCAGAAAGAATCCATAAAATCCATCCATAGAGTGAAAATAGTGATTCGTGTATCAACTGAATATCAAATGATATATCAACTGAAGGTGTGGACAAAATCTTATACATTTGTGTACAGCAAAGCTGTGGGCTGAGTGGAGCCGCAGTTGCTCACACCTGACACAAACAATCCCGAAAGGATGTGTCGAACGAGTACTTAACGTTCTATAAGCGCAATTCAATCTAATTTTTGATTCATAATTGTACTAAGACTTTATAATTCTGTACAGTTAGTACTCCCTTTTTTATATGGGTTGTACATAAGGCTTTCAAAAAATCTATTTAATCACGGCACTTATTTCAAATCTGTCCATTGTTAAAACAATGCTAGAGGTGCTTACTGCCGTGGACCGCCAAATTAATAATAAACAACATATTGATCTGAAACATCGAACTTCAACATCCGAAGGATAAAATCACACAACACTATCAAAAGGCTCGTTTATATGTGAGGATCTTTCACACTATCGGAACTTTTCACCTTCCCCAAGTACAACTCTCTCGGCTTTAATAAAATCTACGAATTCGCACACGTATTGCTTAACTCCGTACAACTTGGTTTCCAACCGTCCAAAAAGTTCTTGATCATACAGAGACAATTATCAAATCCTTTTTGCGTTATATTTGAAAATGTTTTTAAACAACACGTTTAGACATAGTGAACAGGATATATAACTATGGCAAATTCTTTGTAAAAAATGCGCTACATTTTAGTCTGAGTCCAATCTCAATTAATAATGCCGTTATCATAACTTCATAATTAACATAGATAAGACCTACGCACATGCACACTGACTGTCTTAATCCAAAATTACGATAATTTTGCATATTTTTATAGCATTCCACAACAATTTCGCACCTATAACTGCCGACTTATTGTCTAAAGTACAAAGTTTACTTACAGCTAAATGGCAATGTATAATCATGCTTATAGTGTAAACAACACATACAAAAATTAGCAACAATTGATTTTTGTCATACTTCATATGGGGTAACATCACTATGTGTGGTGAGGACGTAACACAGTCGTGAATAAGACATCAGAAGAAGAGGATGCCAAAACGTCGAACAAAACACAAATTCCATCGCAATCACTTTCAGAAAAAAAAGAAGAATTTCGATGAAACCGAAACATCAAAGCAGGATAATGTTTTTAGGCTTTTGAAACGTATAATGTGCATAAACTAAATGTAATGTTTATATGTAATGTTTGAAACGCGCGAATTTTCTCATCTTCAGTTGAATTTATGAGAACGGAGTATTCATCAAGAATTCATTTAATTCTTCACGATCCCTGTCTTCGCGTTGTCGTTGACGCAGGCGTCGCACACGTTCAGTGGAAGACATCACGACTAACACTGAACAATGTACACTGATATGCATCTTATTTCACTGTGACCAATTTTATTTATTACTAACATCACCTGGAGTGTTACTTTTTTCGATGACGTTACACATTTTCCATCACGCATTTTGTGGAAATATTATCATGTTTTCTACATAACTATATAACAAATATTTACTATATAACAAATATATTTACTATATAACAAACAGTATCATGTTAAAAACGACAGAGACCGGAGATTTCTAGACTGTGGGGAATCGAAAGTGTGGAAGCGTTATATTTTTCGATGACGTTACACATTTTGCATCACGCATTTTGTAGAATGACCCCCGGCCTAAAAACATTATCATGTTAAAAACAACAAATCCAATATAGTATAGAGAAATCAAAAAGACTATATAAGGTTATATTACGACTAAGCATTTCATTCACTGTTTACACTGTGTTTAATTAAACTGTCACACAAAAAACACTGGAACTAGATAAATAAAATTCCTAAAATATTAGGTCTTAATCGTCGTCGTCGTCGTCGTCGTCGTCTTCTTCTTCTTCTTCTTATTCTTCTTATTCTTCTTCTTCTTCTTCTTCTTCTTCTTCTTCTTCTTCTTCTTCTTCTTCTTCTTCTTCTTCTTCTTCTTCTTCTTCTTCTTACATTACCGTCTTAAAAATCAGACCATCGTTTTCTGGGCCTTCCTAAATTATAACTACGATGTGGAGAAAAATAATATTCGGAGAGACGTTTTCAATCCGAAGAACATGTTCCCTCCATCTGTTCTTACATTCGTCAACTTTTTCCACCAGTTAAGACACCTTACAACTCACTCCGTATATCCTCATTGCGTCTAAGCCTGAGCATCCTTTGACCATTCTTGAAAACCTCATTTATGCCCCGATGACTTTTATTTACATCCGCCTTTTGCAGAGTCCATGACTCTGCACCGTAAAACCAGAGTAGCTATAACCTTATAAAGTTTTTGGTTTCTGACCCAGCTTTTTTTTTAATGGTTTTTTAATAGTCCCACAGATGGATCTAAATTGTTAGGTCTCAGTAATGCGCCAGCCTTACGTAACGTATGCGTAGTAGATGATAGGGTAGGGGTAGACTACGTAGTAACGAGATACCATCTCGGGATTACTAAGCTGATTGTTAATGACAGAATAATAATGTAATTGCTCACACTACACTATGTTCTTGCGAGCCCATTTGTGTGAGAGAAAGAAAGACAGAGACAGAAAAAGAAGAGGGAAGAAGACAAGGAATGATAAGGAAAGTAAAACAAAAGGAAAAAATATTAAAAAGCAGAATTTTAACTTTGCAACTTATTGTTGTAAATCGTTGATTTTTCTGCCATAATAAATACGGCGAATAACAATTATAACAATAACTGAAAATTATTTTATTTTGTTATTTATTTTCAGTTACAAGATTGTGCCGAGTTTTGGAATAACTCGGCTATTTTCTAGTTAACGATGTGACGGTCATTGCTGTACATGTTAATTAATTATCTTAGCGGTGCCTGCTACGTTATCATTACTTTCGCTATGCTGATCCGCGCGCGCTCTGGGATCGAGGCGGCGTACTTATTTTTTCCGTGCAAGCTTGGGCAGTTCACTTACAGCGCTCGAATTGGACAGTCGTACTCCTCCCGGCTGCAGTGAGATTTGAATCTTTAAATCGTCTATCTGCTATGCATAAATAATCGCTCAGCGACTCTTCGGTAAGTGTATTTAAGGTATTCTACTTATTATTTAATAAAAAAGAATTGTATTTTAACTTATATCAACGCCGATGCAAGGCGATATAAATACGTGAAGTTACCACGTGGGAAGCACAGGTTAATTTCTAACTGTTCATGTCTTGAATGTTAACACTGGCTGAGATAAAGTATTTACAAAGTATTTATAAAGTATTTATGGCTGAATATTTTTTTTCTAATTATATCAGGAGGGGCGTAGGAAAATGTATTTGTTATTTGGTTGAAACAACGCGCTTTATGAACCTGTTCAAGTTTGCACTCATGTCGAAATTGCATTAAGTGATTAATTAGCGGAAGAACAGTCTATGAATAACTAGTTATTTAATTCTAAATTCTATACTGAAGGTAATTTCTGTGCATACTTAAATTTCAAATTTTTTTTTGATTTAAAACTGAGCATGTTGTAGTGGGTGAGTTATGCTGGAGTCTAGGGGTATTATGAATTACGGAACATTTGAGTAATTACCCATATATATAATTGTGCAGGATTCCCGACTAAGTCGATCTCCTGATTCACTCCAGCTGGTGGCCGATCACCTGCCACCCATGGCATTAAACTAGTGATTCTCCGTCTGAGCCGCCGGGTGGAGGACATAAACTACACGCTGCAATTACCTAAGGTTTTGTGACGGACTATAGCCAGGTGACATTTATACCTTTCAGAAATATTTTTGGGCCGCTACAATGTAGAACTTGTGATTTAATTCCTGGAACAGCTCCAGTTAAATGATCTTGTTTGTGCACGAGTCCAGCGGGACATTGAGTGGTTATAACTTTTGTCAGATTCATTTTACAAATGCTTACCCCCCCCCCCCAAGAGTAAGTGTAAACCCGGACGGGGTCATGCGTCACCCGATATTGCTGTTAAAATTTTCTCTCATTGCAAAAGTGTGCGTAACTTAATGTTACTGATTTGTAGGGCTGTTAATTATGCTTGCATTACTTGGTTGCTTGGTTGGGCATTTTCTTGATGGTATTCATAGATCTATATGGGTTTTGCTTTTTAAGATTATTTAGAGGTTTGGGGGTGCCTTGACCTGTCATCATCACCTGTCGGTGCGGTCATCCACAGGTTTCTGACTTGTTAAATTTTGTTACATCTGGTTTGGCGCATGGCCTTGCCTGAGGTCTACCCAATTCTGTATGAACACCTCAAATGTGTTTTATTAGGGTTTGATGTTATAAAAAATTTTTTTAATTAAAATTGTTATTAGATATTTTATAAAATTTATGTTAACCGTGTAATAATTCAGTAATAAGTAAATTTTTATCATTTTCTTTACTGCTATAGCCAGTGCATTAATTGTTGAATTGTTAATATGAGCACACTACCGGTTCTTACTTTTTAATTATAAATTTTATTATACTTTTTTAAATTTATGTTAGCTGTTTGATAATTCAGTAATAAGTAAATTTTTATCATTTTCTTTACTGCTATAGCCAGTGCATTAATTGTTGAATTGTTAATATGAGCACACTACCGGTTCTTACTTTTTAATTATAAATTTTATTATACTTTTTTAAATTTATGTTAGCTGTCTGATAATTCAGTAATAAGTAAATTTTTATCATTTTCTTTGCTGCCATAGCCAGGGCATTAATTGTTGAGTTGTTAATATGAGCACACTACCGATTCTTACTTTTCAATTATAAATTTTGTTATACATTTTATAAGACCGCGCAGTCATGTTGACCTTGCGATGGCACATTACTATTTGGGGGAACATTCCTAAATTTTGAATACTTCTAATAATGTCATTTGTTGTAACTCTGTTATAATCTGACGAGTTAAGGGATTTTGTTTTAAATGAAAAGTTTTTAAAGCAGGCTGGGTACTTTATCCGTTTACGGGAGTTTGGGATGGGGGTCTTGGTGACAGATACTGGGCTCATATTATCCTGAGGTATGGTGAAAATATATATATAGGCTGTCAGCCAGGTGAACATGTGTGTGCGATATATGTACATATATATAGGTATGTGTGTTTTATGTGTGTTCATGTAGGTATATTGATTGATGTGGTATTTATGTGTATTGATGAGAAATTATTTAACTATGAACTATGATGTTACCTGTTTATATTTTCAGAATGTGATAATGTTAGGGAGTTGAGTAAGGTTTTTAAATGAACTTTTTTAATTATCAAGATTATATTGAATGTCTGAACTTGGAATGGCTAATAAAATTTGTTATTGTTGTTTAGCCTTCGAGTTTAATTGCAAGTCCCTTCATACTGGACCCAGCGCATTTTTGGCTTCTCTAGGCTCTTGCCTAGTTTTAAATAACTAGTGGTCCCTCTTTCAAAAAAAAAAAAGAAGGGTTTTTTTTTATAAAGTCTAAAAGATTGAAAAAGGGGTCACAAATGGTAGCAGAGCGTGGTTGATTCCAGGTCGAACCCTTGGGTCCTTTGGTGTGACGGGGCTTGCAGACTCGGGAATAGTTCCGGCAAATTGGAACTTTAAATATTTTTGTTTAAATTAACATCTCTGTTTCTATCATGTTGAGTTATATCTATTGTTATTGAGTATATTATGTGAATGAATAATTGTTAATTGATTTTGAATTGTAAACCTGGTGCCGCCACGTGGCATGCGTTTTTAGTTGGGATTTTTTTTGAGACTTGAACTGCCGGCCTTGAGCCGTTGTAGGTCTTGAGCGTTGCATGGGCGGTGGATGATGTTTGTAATTCAGGGTCGAATTACTGCGCGTGAGGTTAGCTGGATGCGGTGTGGCCCGACCGAAGGTCGGTACTGTCATTGGCCCGATTTAGTCTTTGTTGTTTATAATAAGTGTCTTTGTTGGGATGTTATATGTTGTGGTAGTTGTTCGGTGGTGTGTATTGTTGTTCTGTGTTAGTGTTTTGATGTGTTTCTCCTCTTGAGAGTGGTGGCTGACGGAGAGTTGGTTCTGGAGCGGATCAGGTTTTCGCAGCGCTAGGGAACCCGGAGGTCACTCAAAGGAAGGATAGTACTTGAGTTTTTTCTGATTCTTGTGAATATGTTTTTGTAGGTCATGTTTGTGTTAGGTGTTTCGTGGTGATTTATGTTTGGTGTTTGTGTGTTTTGAATTGTGCAATTCTGGCGGCGGTATGCTACCAGAAATTGCCCCATCCCATTTCAGGGGTTCTCCAGAGACTTTCGGTGTTGGATGGAGTAGATGAGGAGTAGATGATGGAGTTGCTGGTCTTCTTGGACCTGGTCCTGCAGTTGGCAGATTTCCCGGGGGTGTCCGATGGGGTGGTCTTGGCCCTTATATACCAGTATTGCCGGGGTCCGTTGGCTGAGCTGGTCACCAATACTCTGCGTCGGGGTGACAGTGTTGATGCTTTCCATGGGGAGGTGTTGAACTTCTTCCTACCCCTTCAACGACGTGCCCAGCTTAAGTTTGAGTTATTCTATCGCCTACAGGCCAACGGAGAGGCGTTAGGGGACTTCGTGCACGATATACGGAAAGCTGCCCGGGTGTTAAGGTTGGGGTTGCCCGAGACAGAAGTTATACAAGCGATTCTGGAAGGACTGAATCCCCAAGAGAGATCTCGTTTGATATTCGCGGACCGTCCACGTTGTTTCGCGGATCTGGACCGGTTGTGTGTGGTTTCTATTACTGTCCAGGCAGGGGACGAGTCCCGGGGAAGAGCTGCTACAGATGTCCAATACTCCAGTATACTTCAGTGGTTTGTTAGGAAGAGGTAAAAAGGACAAACATGGTGGTTGGAGGAGAACACAAGAGACTGTCAGAAAAACTGAATATTCCGGAAGTAATGGAGGCTACAAGGGGGTGGCAAGTGAGAAGACGGTCACAACAGCTACAGCACCGAAAATCAAGAAGTATGAAATTAACAGGGGAAGAAGAAATTATGTTAGGGAACAAACAGCGGCAAGTAGGGAGCCTGTAGCAAGGCGTTATTCCTATTCGGAGAAAAAGGAAAATTTAAAGGTTCCAGAGGAATTACAAGTGCCTAATAGAGTAGTGGATGAAAAAGGTGAAGCGGAAGAAGAAAGGCGGAATGGCTTCGTGGGATCAACACATGACGACAAGAAAACGTCTGTTGATACTGAGTTACAGGACTCGAAGAGGACGTCATGGTTGAATCCAGATGCCGCAGAATTTGTTCCGGTATCTCCATCTCGGTTCGTGACGGATCCAGATCCGGTAATATCGTCATCGCCTACGCAGGGATATGAGAAGTCACTTGATGGTGTAGCCTTACCATCGCCAGTAGAAATTAATTTAGTCATTGCACATGGACCTGGACAGCTGGATTCCAGGGTGGAAAATGTTGAGGACGTTGTAGTTGCTGAGAGTGGTGAAGGAGTGGAATCGAAGGAAGAGGCAGAAGAGCGGTCTGCAAATGCTGCACAGGCAGGTATAGTTGTAGGTGTTAGGGAGACTGAAGAGTCGGAGTTTGCGGAGGGACACAGGGATGTCCAGGCTGCAAGTGTTTCTGAGGTTGCGGATGGACAAGGGGATGTCCATGCCGCAAGTGTCGTTGACGGAGATGAGGTAGAAGTTGAGGAGAAATTTAGTGGCAGCGTTGTGGAGTGTGCGAGTGAGAATGATGTAGGGTGTGAAGATGTGCAGACGCCTTCTGTAAGTAGTGTAGAAGATTCCGAAGAACGGAAAGAAGTTTCAGGTGGACCAGAGGAGCAACTAGAAGAGGATGAGGATGTGCAGTGTTCGGATGGTGGTAGTGGATGTGATGGCGATGATGTTGATGATGAACGTGTGGGTGAAAATGAGATTGGAGAGGAGGTTAGTGAACAAGTTTGTGAAGGAGCTGGTGACGAGGGCGATGCAGAAATCGGTGAGGAGCTGGGAGAAGATGCTGTTGAAGATGGATCAGGCGAGCAACGGGAAGGTGGTGAGGAGTTGCAGTGTCATGAGGTTGATTTGGATTATGGGGACGAAAAAGGGGAAATTGCGGAAGAGGAAGAAAAGGAAGAAGTTGAAGAAAGAGAAGCAGGGAAGGCAGAAGCAGAGGAGTTAGATGATGAGGATAATCCAAATCGGGGTGAAAGTAGTGAGGTAAGTTGCCTTGATTCTGATTCACAGGAAACCAGCCAGTACAGCTCAACGCGAGATAATTTCTCAGAAAGTGGTGTCCGAAAGGAACGAGTACCTAAAGTCCGTCACAGAAAGGTGAGAAGAGGCGGTTAACGGGTAGCGGGTAGATGTTCCCCACAGTCCCAGTGGTGTTCGTCTACTTCAGGGTTGCGCCCATGCCCACGCGAGACTTGGTTTTCTCCAGTCATTCTCCTTTTCGGAGGGAACCATGTCTTTACCCTTAGTCCTCGCCCTTGACCTTCAATGATCCTTGCCTCTTTTCATCTTCCTGATTTTCCTACCCCTCCCGTTAAAAAAAAAAAAAAAAAAAAAACACGATAAGGAGTTAGAGAACCTTGCTGAAGGTGCACTTAGATTGTGGTCCTCGAGATTGTCAGTTTCCCCTGTTTTGAAAGTTCTGATGGAGAGTGATAGTGTGCTGTTGCTGTTTAGTTATTTATAGTGGTTGAATTTGTTTATTGATCGTTGTGGGATCCGAGCCATGGCTGGTGGGAACACCGATAGCAACTCGAGTATGACTGTAAGGGTGGTACACTGCGGGGTACCACTGAGTTCCTGTTGGGGCAACCGCGTTGCCCATTTGGAGTGGGGGTGTGCCGAGTTTTGGAATAACTCGGCTATTTTCTAGTTAACGATGTGACGGTCATTGCTGTACATGTTAATTAATTATCTTAGCGGTGCCTGCTACGTTATCATTACTTTCGCTATGCTGATCCGCGCGCGCTCTGGGATCGAGGCGGCGTACTTATTTTTTCCGTGCAAGCTTGGGCAGTTCACTTACAGCGCTCGAATTGGACAGTCGTACTCCTCCCGGCTGCAGTGAGATTTGAATCTTTAAATCGTCTATCTGCTATGCATAAATAATCGCTCAGCGACTCTCCGGTAAGTGTATTTAAGGTATTCTACTTATTATTTAATAAAAAAGAATTGTATTTTAACTTATAACAACGCCGATGCAAGGCGATATAAATACGTGAAGTTACCACGTGGGAAGCACAGGTTAATTTCTAATTGTTCATGTCTTGAATGTTAATACTGGCTGAGATAAATTATTTACAAAGTATTTATGGCTGTATATTTTTTTTCTAATTATATCAGGAGGGCCGCTACAATGTAGAACTTGTGATTTAATTCCTGGAACAGCTCCAGTTAAATGATCTTGTTTGTGCACGAGTCCAGCGGGACATTGCGTGGTTATAACTTTTGTCAGATTCATTTTACAAATGCTTACCCCCCCCCCCAGAGTAAGTGTAAACCCGGACGGAGTCATGGGTCACCCGATATTGCTGTTAAAATTTTCTCTCATTGCAAAAGTGTGCGTAACTTAATGTTACTGATTTGTAGGGCTGTTAATTATGCTTGCATTACTTGGTTGGGCATTTTCTTGATGGTATTCATAGATCTATATGGGTTTTGCTTTTTAAGATTATTTAGAGGTTTGGGGGTGCCTTGACCTGTCATCATCACCTGTCGGTGCGGTCATCCACAGGTTTCTGACTTGTTAAATTTTGTTACATCTGGTTTGGCGCATGGCCTTGCCTGAGGTCTACCCAATTCTGTATGAACACCTCAAATGTGTTTTATTAGGGTTTGATGTTATAAAAAATTTTTTTAATTAAAATTGTTATTAGGTATTTTATAAAATTTATGTTAACCATGTAATAATTCAGTAATAAGTAAATTTTTATCATTTTCTTTACTGCTATAGCCAGTGCATTAATTGTTGAATTGTTAATATGAGCACACTACCGGTTCTTACTTTTTAATTATAAATTTTATTATACTTTTTTAAATTTATGTTAGCTGTTTGATAATTCAGTAATAAGTAAATTTTTATCATTTTCTTTACTCCTATAGCCAGTGCATTAATTGTTGAATTGTTAATATGAGCACACTACCGGTTCTTACATTTTAATTATAAATTTTATTATACTTTTTTAAATTTATGTTAGCTGTCTGATAATTCAGTAATAAGTAAATTTTTATCATTTTCTTTGCTGCCATAGCCAGGGCATTAATTGTTGAGTTGTTAATATGAGCACACTACCGATTCTTACTTTTCAATTATAAATTTTGTTATACATTTTATAAGACCGCGCAGTTATGTTGACCTTGCGATGGCACATTACTATTTGGGGGAACATTCCTAAATTTTGAATACTTCTAATAATGTCATTTGTTGTAACTCTGTTATAATCTGACGAGTTAAGGGATTTTGTTTTAAATGAAAAGTTTTTAAAGCAGGCTGGGTACTTTATCCGTTTACGGGAGTTTGGGATGGGGGTCTTGGTGACAGATACTGGGCTCATATTATCCTGAGGTATGGTGAAAATATATATATAGGCTGTCAGCCAGGTGAACATGTGTGTGCGATATATGTACATATATATAGGTATGTGTGTTTTATGTGTGTTCATGTAGGTATATTGATTGATGTGGTATTTATGTGTATTGATGAGAAATTATTTAACTATGAACTATGATGTTACCTGTTTATATTTTCAGAATGTGATAATGTTAGGGAGTTGAGTAAGGTTTTTAAATGAAATTTTTTAATTATCAAGATTATATTGAATGTCTGAACTTGGAATGGCTAATAAAATTTGTGATTGTTGTTTAGCCTTCGAGTTTAATTGCAAGTCCCTTCATACTGGACCCAGCGCATTTTTGGCTTCTCTAGGCTCTTGCCTAGTTTAAAATAACTAGTGGTCTCTTTCAAAAAAAAAAAAAAAAAAAAAAAAAAGAAGGGTTTTTTTTTTGTAAAGTCTAAAAGTCTAAAAAGATTGAAAAAGGGGTCACAAGATTTCCAAAAATGACAGATGATCAAAACTGATAGATTTTGAATCTGTTAAAATAATTCATGCTTTTCAATTTGTCTTAGTTACTGTCAAAATAAAATATAAAAACTTATTGTGACATAAAATTTAAAACTAATAATAAATAATTCAGAATGCTCAGAGAAAATCTTATGTGAATAATCATGCAGACGTTGCTTTATAAATTTCATTGATAATAAAATGAATTAAGTATTATCACCTGTGTATAGACTTACTTGACTAAATAAGAGAGGCACAAGGAATTTAAGTTTTGTTGTTTAATGCCTAATCGATATGCATTAGACGGTGCCTCCGTAGTGAATACATGAGCCGAATTTTGTAATGTTCATGTTACTACAAAAATAATAATCTCAATAACAAATCAAAATTACACTGCCATTCAAATAAAGATGTATTTGCGCTAGTGCTAGCTGTGCGTACAAATGCACGGAGAGGATAGGTATGAAAAAAATGTTGAGATGGAGAAGATCGAAAAATTTTTCAAAAAAGTCGTCGGAACTTTAATTATCACGTGCAAGACAGAGCGCAGTATTCGCTATTGAGAACTACGAAAATAAGGACGATAGTTTCCTGATATTGACTCGTAACATGTGACGTAAAGTTAGGCATGACGGAACGTTACCTTTCATAGTTTGGGAGGTTTCACTACATATGTAATAAGTAGTTCGTAGTCCACATTACCACCACTGCTCCCATAGAATTTAGATTGCGGCTCTTACTTCTCTTCCCCCGACATTCCTACATTGTACACAAATGTGATAACATTTAGCCCGTTCTCATCACATTTTCTACCCCCAATTCCTACTGCGACAATTAGTAGCTCAGCAGTTTTAAAAACAAACATGTTCCGTCCGTTTTCCTCTGCAATTCGGTGACTTCTCAATCAAACCTGCCAAAAACAAAACAATCAAGTTAAAAAAATACCTTACTTATTTATTTTATTTATAAAACATTTCTGTTTCAGACACTTGTGTATTGAAAGGATATAAAATTAAAGCATTTATTGAATTAAAACTGAAATTAAAAACAAAACAATAATTTTTCAAGTGGTTTAATTGAATTTTGTTTGTGTTGTTTTGCACAGCTCTAACTATAGACGCGTCAAATGCAACCTGTAACCCATTTAATTAAGGTATATGAATGTGTGTGTGTGTGTGTGTGTGTTTATCAACGGTCGTGCAGATAACAGAACAAGAATAGCCTGCAAAACAATGATAGGGTTAAATAGGTTACGTGCCTGTTACATTTTCTAACACAGATGTGTATAGTATAGTGTGTATAAGCAAATGAGTTAGATTATTTTTTGTTTTGAATATTTATATCCTCATCTGCAACAATGCAGTTGTTATCTATATGAACAGTTCCAATACAGTTTATTAAATAAAATGCTAAAGTGTAACTATTTACCTTCTTCATATGGGTACAGCGTGCCAAACAACATGGGTTTGAGAAAATTCATCAAAATATTTGGGATTAGTTTATCCAATAATCTTGTCTACAACAATGAAAATCTTATCTAGGTGAAATGGCAGAAGGAGACAGCCACATCAAGGAAAAGTTGGAGTAAAGGTATAAACAGGGAAGAGGGACCTCGTTGATGACTTATGGTGGAAATTATAAATCAAGAAACACTAAAGAACACTCTATGATAGTGGCAAAAAAAAATTAATTGACATGTTAGACATAACGTTTATAAATATTAAAATTAGTTCCTACAATTAAATATTACTGTAATGACAGAAAACATTTCAACTCCTCCTACAAAAGAAAACACAAGAAACTGAACAACACTCTAAGGTAAAACGGAATTTTGCCAAACAGCTGATAAGGAAAGCCCAACAAGGTTCATGGGATAAATTAATCGCAAATATTGAACACGACATACATAGAACGCAAACTATAACAGTCAGAAATAGACAACGCCAGAATTAATATAATTAATAAAGAACTGTGTATACAACACTACAGAAAGTTGTGGTATTGTGAAAATGCTGTAGCAGACATGGAACATCAGACGCTTTACTACAACAAAACAGTTGACTCTATTAAACTAGGTTGTTTTAAAAAAATTTTTAAACCGAAAAGCTTGTGGAATAAACATTCAACTTATTAAATAAGTTGACGTTCTTAAGAGGAGTTAAAAGGTGTTCTAAACTTGATCGTATAAATAATGAGTCCATAAGAGAATAATTATACGTTTTTAACTTCAATGAAAGATTAAAAGATTATAAACAAGTGCGGAAAGACCATTAGAAAGAATGTCAGGTTTCAGACTGGCCAAACAAGTCTGGAAATACAAACTTATAGAACACAGGTGTGCGGGTAGACCCAGTAAGAGGAACCTGCAGGATCTTTGAAGGCGGAACAGTCAGCAACTTGCCTATGGCGTGATGTGAAGATAATGATGATCAATTAGAGGAAGACCTAAAAAAAGATGGATCGATGACGCAGAGAATGTCTTGAGAAATATGAACGTGAGAGAACGTGAAAAACCGAAAAGCTTGTGGCCTAGATGGAATAAACATTCAACTTATTAAATATGGAAAGACACTGTGTGAACTAAGATCATTACATTTATTTAACAAATGCTGGAAAAACTGTAAAACTCCTGCTTCTTGGAAAACAGCTGAAGTCATTTATATTTTTAAAACGGACGAAGAAACGAATGTGACAACTATAGGGGCATAAGTCTTTTAAATGCAACTTACAAAGCATATTTAAAAATAACAAATAATCGCTTGAGAGCAATAACAGATGTATGTCTGGGAGAGGAACAAGCTGGATTTAGGAAAGGTGGCAGTGATAACATTTTTACCATTAAAAGAATTTTAGAAAAATTACGTGAAGTCAATTTGGAAACATATGAAGCCTTTGTTGACTTCGAAAAAGCTTTTGACTCGGTCATTAGAAATAGACTATGGACAATAATGAAGGAAAGAGGGTACCCTGTACTCTTATAAAGACAATTAAAAACCTTTATAGAGGCACTAAAATAGTTATAAATACAGGCACTTTAAAAACGGAAGAGCTAATAATAAACTAAGGTGTAAGACAAGGGTGTAGTATGTCCCCAAATTTTTTCAACATCTATATTGAGGACCTAATACAGAATTGGAATACTGAAGTCCATCAAGGCATACACCTAAAAAGGAATTACCACTGAAATGTTTTGCTGTATGCAGATGATGTGGTTATACTACAAAATAATGAAGCAGACTTACTACGTTCTGTGTACAGACTACAAAAACTGGGACGACAATACTACAACCTAAAGATATCTACCAACAACACAAAGCTTATGGCTCACTACGGAAAATTTCCAGTACGCTCAAAGATTATTACTGAGGATAAAGTATTGGAACAGACCTTAAATTTTAACTTTTTAGGTTGTGATATAAGTTTTGACGTTGACAAAGATATACAAAATAAAGTCAATAGATTTCAACATGTATATGGAACTATAAATAGAACACTGAAAATAAAACGAGAGGTGAGACAAAATTATAATTCTACAAAACAATGGCTGTTCCAGTGCTGTTATATGATCCTGGATTATAAACAAAGAGATAAAAGCAACATACAATCAGCAAATCTGCGATTTTTAAGAAGGGTTAAAGGGTTCATATAAGAAATTAAGATTTACGGGAAGAATTAAGTATGTATAATCTAAATGGGAAAATTGAAGAATACAGTCGCATGGATAAAGATAGAATACCAGTAATTGTAAACAAGTACAAGCCTTCTGGAAGAAGGGATGCAGGAAAGCCAAGAAAGAAAGGGATCTGATAATGTGAAGTCGGAACAGGCACATTGTCTAATCCCTGAAGTGTAGAAAAAGAAGAAGTTAAAATTCTTTTCAATTTGATACCTTACACGAATTTTTGCCATTTTTTCACTATTTTGACCTATTATTGTGGTTCTGACGTCCCAATATTTTAAAATGTATAAAAATGAACGCTACATTCAGATTTTGGTTAAAATACCCTTTAATTTGACGTACAACATGAATTTTTGAGATTTTTTCACAATTTTAATCACTTTTTGTCTTCTGCCCCCCACCATTTTTGGAGGGATCAATCTCAAATATAATTGGGAGCTGTAAACTACACATGCTCATTTTTCAGAAATCGGTTGATCCATGCAAAATTATCGTGAGACATATCTCAAACAGATATAGTCAGACAGATGAATGCCAAACGGTCAACACTGAGAACTACTTGGTGGAGTTTATTGCTCCACCAAATATATGTTTTTAAGAGTTTCTCCATTATCCAATCCTGCTTTCATCGGTCAGTGCGTTTGTTTTCATTCACTATTTTTACACCCATATTTTTTTTTTAATTTTTCATCACTGTATGAGTAGTAACCCAAGTCGATCTAACCCAACTCTATTTTTCTTCGTTCGCTACTTTCGTCAGCCATGACCCGAAGTACTCATATTTCATTAATAATTAACAATCATCACAAATGTATATCGACACCTGACGGGTATATAATCGTAAGTCTTCTTTAATTAGTTCAGAGTAAAAGGAAATTAAAGATAATATCAAGAGTAATTTGTTCGTTTAATTATATTACTGAATACCCATACAATTTGTGATAGTACATGCATTTTTATTACAGTACGTAACAATTGTGAGAAGGAAAAATTAATTTTTTTTTTCTGGAACTTGCTACTGTTAAACTGTTTACCATTTACAAATTGCTTTACATCGGATTTGCTTCTTTTTCATACTATATTGCTGTGTTAACTATTTTTGTGGAGACACCGTAATTCATCTTTTACCACACAGAAATTCACAGATCAAGAAATCATAATAGGACATTATCTGAATTTTAATAAAAATTGGAGTTACGACCGTTTACCTCTCAGGTACTGGATATGATGACACAAAAATTGTGAATTGAAGCATTGTTGTTAAGCGTGTCGCAGCTTCAATGCTATCAGAACAGAAACAGCCCGTGCCGAGCCGCCGGGGGTATGTCGAAGCGTGATAATGGTTTGTCACAACACAATCACAGTTTGATGTGCTTTGTGTATAAACTTTGGCTTACAGTCGGATTCGATCCATGTCTCTCATTGTCTGTTCCACAACACGCTCTGCAGTTCCTGTTTTGTCATTGCTGTCTGTCTGTCTATCTATCTTTCTCTCCGTCTGTTTGTCCCTCTCTCTTACTCACTCCCTCGCTCCATTCTCTTTCATTCCCTCTGCTCCTCATATCTATTTGTATTTGTTTAAATATATATGTGTAGGCCTATGTGTTTCTATATGTGAATTAATTTTATATGTACATAAACACGCGCGCGAGCACACGCGCACACACACACACACACACAGAACGGTGTGTGTGCGTGTGTATGAACTTGCGTCTTATTTATCTATATATATAAAACTCAAAGTCTGAGAATTTATGGGTACTAAATACAAATCCACACCCTTACACCGATTCCCACTAAATTTTGCACAGGTAACCTTAGACACAAGGCGAAAAATACTGTCTAACTTGGAATTTGATACTTTGCCCCGTTCGTACGATTTCGGTCCTTTTAATTATGCCTTTTCGTTGACGCCTATACAGATGTCAACAACACCATGGAGACCAGAATTAATTACCATAGTAACAAGTAAATAATCAAAAGCTATTTAGCGGCATCGGAACTATACATTTATCCATTCCTGCGGTACATTTTCGATGTTTTATATAATATCCGATTGTATCGATATATTACGATCTGGAAAAGAAGAAGTCTAATTGTAAATTGTCCTATTACTTAATGCAAAGCGAAAATACGGGTTGTTTTCATTTGTGAGGTTAGGTGACAACTTTTTTTGGTTTTTAGTTTACTGCTGAAATAAATAAAAGCCATGGTTGAGGAAATCAAAAGTTTAATGTGTTATACAATGCTTCCAACACAGTAACGCTTAAAATAAGGAATTTAGTGTTTTTTATTTAACAGATACTTTATAAATATCTTCAAAGGCTTTATAAACGGGTACTTTTAAATCTCCAAAGGCTGTTGCACCAACATAATAACTTAGTACAAGTTAAAATAGTACAAGTGTTAAAAACAGCATGAGTGCAAAATTGTTGAACGAGCTGACGGAACGCCATATAATCATAGACAATAAAAATTATATTAAAATACTTATTAAAAGTCAATTATTCGCGTGCGAAGCCAGCTATTATCATTAGGCTATATTACGTATTTACATCACATCACATTAGTTTTTCAGTATTATTCACGTTTTATTAGCAAAGTGCGTGCGTCCTACTAGATTTTTCACCTAACATCGTATATCACACTACTGAGAGTGGAACACCATGCGATGTGCTAAATGTCTGCCATTTGTTTTGCTAACAAAATATGGTTATTCAGAAAGACTGTTATGATTTTACTTATTCAAACTATGCAATTACAAAAGTGAGATAGCGTGTAATTTTCTGTTCATTTGTTTGTCCAACCCCTCGACAATTTCTCTCATACTTTCGCATGTTGTTTATATTAAAGTTAATTTAATAAGATACTAGCTGGTTTTTGAAAACTAATGTAATCGTGAAAAGACAAGCTAGTTAGTATATACACATCCGAATAATTTTCACTTTGTTTAATAAAGTTATAAAAGTTATTACAATTTTTTTCTTCACTTAAAACGTGCATGACGTTACCACATGTACGAACATGGGCGTATTAGCAATCAAACTCAGATTATAAAACTTTTATCGGGCTGTCTTATTCACCAAGTCTCAAACCATTACGCCGTGTTTTCTTTCTGAGACCGTTAGAGGGCGCACATGATCAAAATTGCATCAACCAAGATTCCGGAAAAAAAATTAATTCGTCTATTTGTCTGCGTTTTCGACTATTTCGTTCTTCTCAGATCGTCCTAGATTCAAATTGTTGTTCATTTTTGTTCTTCCCAGCAAACAATCAGGCGTTTGTACAGTATGTAGGCCTACCGTCTTTTTGATAAGAGTAATTTGGTTCCCTTTTTTTAACAGTATTAGAACAAAGATTTTCAAGTGTAGTTAGTCTCTACCTGTGTGAACACACTACGGACCACAGAGAACACAACACTGTAGCCGAACAATGTGATGTGGGGCTGAAAGGTTGTAAATTGTACATTTTACATAAAAAAACGATTTGATACGAATTCGTTGACCCCCATCTAGAATTCATTCACCCGACCTCGCGCGTAGCAAACCTCCCTACTACGTTAACGCGAACACCAAATCTCCATTAAGAATCTTAAGTGAAAATACATGTAGACACTTCAACCCGTACTCGGCCCATTTCATTTTGTTCGAATGTAGAAACATATTGTTTACGCATTAAACAAGGTTGAGCATTACAAAACTGTAATAAACATGTTTATGTTTGAACGTATTCTTTTTGTTTATTTTTCTCTTAGAGATTAGTGTTATTTTCCTCCATAAACCTTGTCTATTCAATCAGCTTGTTTGAAACTTATGTTAAGCAATATATGGTTGGCTATATTTCATAGAGCGGCTTTTCATTTTTAGTTCTCCTTGGAACACGCTTTAGTATACTTACTTTGTGCTATCATCTACTGTCAATCTAGCATGCATGTTGTAGCATAACAGAATTTTCACCCTGAATATAACTTAATACAACCTTGAAAAGAAAAGGAAGAAACAATCTGTAGTGAGTAATAACAAAATGATTAAAAAATAAATTAAATAAATTGATCATTATAGTAAATCAAATGTCGACAATAGACTATACAACAATAAAAAACTCTTTGTCCAAATAAAATGAACAATCTATATAAAACAATATACGTTCAACCACATGATGATTAAAACCCCAGTACATCATCAGTACACCCAGTAAGATAAGGAGCAGTAAGGAAAGATAATCACGGATGAATTATTAAGATAACCACATCAAAGGATTCAAACATAAAGCAATACCATACTCATTGAAGGAGAATAAAAGGACCAACTAATTCAAGCTTTGTACAAAGAGTGTAGTATTAGGGAAGGTTACTTCTCAAATCTTATGACAGATAGGTACAATTTAATTAGATTCAAAATAATGACACAAAACCCTAAATCCCAGTAACCCAAGTTACAGGATACATTACATATAGATAAAGAATGTAAATTAAATATAGATATAACACCAGTGTAGAAAGTAGAATATTAAGAAGAAAAGATTAAAGACTACCATTAGTGTAGGTGATAAATAATGCCTCAGTGAGAAGTAAAGTGGTATCATCTATAAACTATAATAGTGAAATACCAAAACTAGTGATAATAAATTGTAAATTTACCTATTCTTAAAAAAAAAAAAACATCATTATAACAAACTGTAATACAGAACAATGCGGTTAGGAGGTAGCTTAAAGTGAAGTCACAATCAAACAAACAAAAAGACTGAAATATTATTAACGTAAGGATTGTTTCATAATAATAAAAATATGGAACATGAACTTTCATTATATGTAATCGAAAATGTTAGATTATAAGATGTTTTGTTATAGTTAAATAATGTTAATTTTTGTTAAAGTTTTGTTAAGGTAGGAAAGGCAAGGAAGTAATCATAATATCTTTTAAATTGTAAACCAGAGAAATAATAAGGAAGCAAACTAGTTATAATATCAGTAGCAACGCAAAACTGATTTTTAGGCCAAATTCAACTTTTACTATGTAATCAAATCCAAAAGGATAAGTTAGATAAAACTGTATAAAATTAACAGAGATTAGTCAGTTTAGAATAAAGATACTTAATTATAATTATCACAGAAATATATAATAGTAAATGTAATTATCAGACGATAAAACTGACTTTATTGGAAAGTCACTATATAATGAATGCCTAACAGAGGACACACTACAAATAAAATATAAATTAATCAGTATCGGTTTGTTGTAACAACAAATTGTTAAAGACAAAGAATAATGATGTAATAAGTAATTTAAGGACAATGTTAACATAAAACGACTTGTAAGCCATTTAATTTATAATTATGTGAATTATAATAAGGCCTATAAGAAATGTCAAAAAATGCCAGTTTTAAGCTTAATTGAAACTAAAATAGGTCATGTTGGATATTGATTTATGTAAAATTAGAACAGAAATATTGCTAGGTACTTAAATTTTCATGAAATTAAAAAATAATTAAATTGTAGCCATAAAATAGAAAAAAATGTCATATATTTCTATGAGATCAGATCTGGACAAAGACGAACAGCTGATTTCAGACAATGGAATAGGATACCAAAATATTTCTGGAATTACTATATTAAATAACGATTTCATTTAGCAGTTGATTGTTAAACGCGAACCAGAACGGATGGGAGCGTCCAGAAGGGAGATCTAAGGAATATAATAGTTTGAGCTAAGTTGAAGGTACCCTATGAAGAGTCACAGAAGAGGTTATAAACATAAAATTAATAAAAATAACTCAACCAATTAACGAAATGAAGAACCGGTAAAAGGATACATATGATTGGCACCAAAGACACCAAAAATCATCCGCCATGTTGGAATTTTCAAATTAATACTATTCCATTGAACAACGAACTTAGCCAGATTTCGAACACTTAATACGACACTAGTAATACCGCATCAAACTACCTCTCTGAGTGAAAAAGAACATTACAATCGAAGAATCCAGAGGAACTACACTATCGCAGAAGAAAATATCGCTATTACATTTGGTGAGAGGAAGGAGCCAGGAGCCGGTATAGTTGGGTGAAATCCGAAGTCGATGGCATCCATGTTTCGAGTTCATCTTGCCAGCAGTACAATGCCACGGTGAGTCAACAGCTACGTGACGTCATACGCAGCCAACTGATTCGATTTTTAAATGACATTATTTTCAAATATAATTTTCTTTTACGTAAGAGTAATTAAGTATTAATTAATTTTAAGTATAGTATCTTGTAACTTGCCTTTCCCTGACCATTTCTACAGCTCAAAAAACTTTGTTAATCAATATTTTAATTTTATATATTTTGTTAGTTGACACAATCGACCTGGGAATTGAGTCTCAGCCGCAGAAATAGTCGATGCACATAAGATTATTGCATCACTTTTAATAAATGTCATTACTGTTTCTAAATACGAGTTTTCTTAATTATTTTAGTAATTAAATTAATTTATTTCATTTTTAATTTAACTTAGAAAATAATAGCTAAAGAAATCGAGAAGAGGAAGAAGGAGAGAAAAAAAAAGGGAGCTGGGTTGGAAGTGACTACAAATCGACCCAGCTTTGACATAATCTGATTAACACAATAGAACAAATATTCCTTTACAGAGCCCAGCAAAATAATACACGGAAATAAATTATTATTAATACTTTTAATTAAGTAATATTAAATAATAAAAACTAATTAAATAATTAAAATATATAACTTGTAAAAAAAATAATAAGTTTATAACTTATAAATTTTCTCGAACCTTAATTTTTATTAAACACAAAAGTAAATTTTATTTGTAACACGAGTTAAGTTACAATGTTTATAATGGTAACCAAGTCACTTGTATGAATAGACAAACTAGCCTTTTTTCAATCCGCCTTGTGACTTCTTTTTTATGTGGATGACGCGTTTCATAGCATATGATTCATCATCAGATCATAAATATCCCTCGTAGGAAGTCATCATCGGTTAAAAGTTTAATATCATAGGATAGGTGCGCAGAGTTCACCTATGCATAGAATCTATGCGATAGAGTGCATGTGATATTGGATTTTTAACCGATGACGACCTCCCACGAGGGATATTTTATGATCTAATAATGAAGCATAGGCCTGTGCTTTGAAACGCGTCATCTACATAAAAAAAGTCACAAGGCGGATTGAAAAATATTAGTTTGTTTACTGTCAATCGTTTAATATGGCCATAAACATCCATCCTCTAATTCGAGTTTAAAGACCACGTTAATTCCATCGTTTCCCATATTTCCGTTGTCAGTACTGTGATGTTCACGGGTAACCTGCTATCATCTTTACATAATGTAATTCTGTACTTCTTAATCATAAACTACATAAAATTTGTCCTTTTTTTATCTCTAAGAAGTTTACAATTTTGGTCCCTGAATAAAAATGTCTATAATTGCACTGTATAATGTCCTTTCCTTTATCCTTACCTGAGGTTCCTTTGGTCTTAATACCCTCATCATATGACCGACTGTCAGTCACTAAGATTGTTTCCTATAATAATCTGCAGTTGAGGTATAAACATTATGTTAGACGATTGAACAATAATCCGTTGGAAAGTTAGAAAATGTTTCATGTATTTTTAATTGCAGCTACACTTCTGAGGCTCTAAGTATATGATGTCTTGAAGATGTAGAGCATGTGCTGTCGTATTCTCTAAGATACATATACGAAACACAAAATTTGTAATACATTTTTGTTGAATTAAATTTTGGTAAGATAAAACGAAGTTCCAAGATGAACTGTGAAGCATCGATGTTTGTTATTGATAAAAAAGGAGAAACTATTTAAGAAAGGTTTTCATTTCATTTTTAAAAATTAGACCAAATTCTTTTTAGAAAAATAATTCTTTTTATATGATCTTCATATGTTACTAAATAATAACATAAAGTTTCATTGAAAACTTCCAAGCTTAGAAACGAAGTTAGAAGATACATTCGACCGATGTTTCTTTATAACTGCATTGGTCATCATCAACGGTAATTCGCAGTTAATATTCCTGCATACTCATGCTTCTTGAAGGATAACCTGACTGACCTGACCTGACCAGACTTTCAGCGAATGACAGCTTGTAGAGTCGAGCATCAGTCTAGCACTGGAAATCTCTACAACATTCAAGATGCGAGACCATCAAACCACTAAGGATGGCCGTCTCTATTGTGGTCGAAACGTCTTAGGCGGTGGTTACATTGCATCAGAATTCGTACGAAAATGTGGTCGTACGAAATCGTCAGAAGTGAACAAACCCATTGTTGTTCATAGACGCGGTTAGTTTGCTTCCGACCTCTGCGTACGAATACTCACGAATTCGACCTAGTCTAGTCGTATGCGACCAAAATAATTTGTTTTTCATCAGGTTTTCTACAAAACTTCCCATCTCTGGAAGTCCAGGAGTGTCTTCTTCAAATGGATTGTGAAAATCTTATCACTCTCGTCGAGGAAAGGCGATCACTGTGGGATCAAAAAAGGAAACAATATCACAACCGAGAATTGAACAAAAAGTTATGGAAGGAAGTGGCAGAAATAGTGAGTTCAACAGGTAAACAATCATGTTTTCATGTTTTTTATTTCTACTTTGTTTAAATACTACAATTTTTGTTTACTACAAGGTCATTTATCTTTTATTGTTTGTATTTTAAAGTAGGTAATTAGTACAGTCTTTCGTATGTCGGTACTTTAAACGTTAATGTTGACACTGTTAAAATATTGTGTAAAGTTGTTTTGGATTTCGTAGGCTGCATTCGTATGTCTATTGAAACATCGTTCTCGGTTGTTTACGTTTGGAGGTGGTTGTAGATGTTGAGTTGCCTGAAAAGCATCTGGGATTCCTTCCAAATTAATTATTATATGACGAAGCAGGCAAATACACTTCACAACTAAATCTATTTTATCATGATGAATTCAATCTCAGTTTTTAAAATTTGCCATTTTGACGTTGTTATACCGAAAGCACATTCAACAACGCTCGTGAAAGGTCACGATTGAAAATTTCTCGTTCTATTGACAATGTTTGTCTTATAAAAGGTCTCATTAAATAATTCTTTAAAGGATATGCTGCGTCTCCTATAAAAACATGTGGGACACTAATATCTGTATTTGGTAAAACCTTTGGTGGAGGGTGCAAAGTGTACCGCTTTCGATATTGTGATACAGTGATGAGGTTGAAAAAATTCCACCCTCACTTTGTTTGTGCCGTAACTTCCAACTTCGACACTTACATATTTGTAATCAACGTCTGCTAAGCCTTGCAAGACTATAGAAAAGTATTTCTTGTAATAGAAAGATCCAGAATTAGGAGGACATTATTTTCATTCTTATACGTTTGCTACCAATGGCACCGATGCAATTAGGAAATTTCCATTTCGTATAAAATTGAGATGCAATTGATGAAAACATTGTTTTTGTTGGAAATAGCATATGCTTTTGATTTAAAGTGTCACATGTCGTTGAACATGTGTCGTAAACTATTTGCCGAACTCTCGTATGTGTCATCCGGAATGAGAAAGCCATAGATCGAAAAGAGTTTCCAGTAGTTAGGTACCTAAAAAAAGCAATCATTTTAGTTGAATTAATGGTTTAATTTATTTGTCATTACTCATTGAAGATTTACTGTTAGGATTAATTTATACATTATTTTCATAACTTATTGTATAAATCACTATTGCTTTGTCACTTAAGAAAATGGCAATATTAGAAATATAAAAAATGCTTGCTGTTGCAGAAGATGTTCGTCAGAAGTGGACAGGCCTGCGTGACATACTTCGTAAAGAACTCTGCAAGCTACAAAAAAAGAGATCTGGGGACGCTGCTGATGATGAGATGTCCTGCAATGGTAATTTTTCCAACATGTTGTTTATTAGAGATCAGATTACTCCAAGAAAAACAAGTGGATTTATTGCTGACATTCCACATGAAATATCTGAGCCACCTGTTGACGAGACACAAAAGAGTTTACCCGATGGAGCATACAGTGAGAGCGAACAATCTTAGTTACAAACAGAAATGAACGTGAAAAATGAAGCTGAAGCAACGTTTACTAGACCATCTCATAGCAAGAAACCATTGTCGGTCGCCACGATTTACAACATACCAGTACCCCTTCAAAAAGAAAGGAAAATGAGAAAGACAGCGCACTGCAAAAGTTAATGCGGGTAGAAGAAGATAAGGTAATATATTTCAAACAGAATTCTCAGAAATTCCAAAATGATGATCGTTATTTTGCTTTAAGCCTCGTTTCGTATCCCAGGCAACTACCAACCCATCGTAAGATGTTTGTTAGAGCAACATTTCAAGAAATCCGCTCAGGAACACAAAGCATTACATCGTAACAATGTCTCCCCGCAACAGTCGCCCACACCCTCACTCCATTACAGCGCTTCAACACCCTCACCATCATACAGTGCTATGTCATCAATAGAACTTCAAAATCAGAATGCTTGCAATCATCTATCGATAGTGACAGCTCAAGCTGTAATAGGAATACTGCTCGTAATAATGGTAGAAACCCTTCGTCAGACACGGCACACAATTATTCAAATAATACATTCAACTGACAGTATTGATTCATTTGACCGTAGCAATTAGTTTTTGCAAACAGAAATTACACTGTTGCACACCACTACAGAAAAAATTCCCTACTAGCGCTTTCAAACTTCACATCATGATGACGAGCTGTCAAGCAAACTATTAATCGGGAATTTTTTTCTAAAGTGGTGTGCAATAGTGTTTATATTTGTGATTATAACCACTAACACAATCTTATTAATTAAATTAGTTTTTGTTGTTAAACATACTTTAGTTTATCTTATTCTTTGTTTTACTTGCTTCGCTGTATATCCGTCTTCTGTTTTTTCTGTTTCCTTACGACTTACATACAGTGGCCTATCTAGAATTTGGCCTTGTGGGGGGTTCCGGGGTCTGGTCGAGTCGCCTTCATAGAAAAGAAAAACTACATTAGGACTTAACAACATTACTATCTTTAATGGCTGAAAAACGTATGATAATATTCTGAAGCTAATCCCATTAAAGTAAACGGTAATAACACAATAAAAATACACGTTGCTGAAATATTGTTTAGAAGATACACATTGACTAAATTGCTTTTTCCTATATTTTCTATTTGAAATATATACGCAAATGGTGTGTAATAAACCTGTTTGTATATTTAAAAAAGAGTACCCACTAGGTGAAAAACACACATGAAAAAATAATTTAAAACAAACAAAATTCCTCAACCTTTTTCGACCCTCTGGGGAGGTCCGGCCTTGTCCCCCCCCCCGGGGGTAAATAAGCCCCTGCTTACATAATTATTCGAAGTCAATGATTAAATAAGCATAATTGAATAAGTCGCCGTTTATGATGAACGTTATTTGCCCGGGGTTGTGTGAATTTTCTCGTTTTTCCCATCAATATTTATTTTAAATTAGGTTCTATGTATAGTGTTAACGCATTTTAATGTTCTTGGTAAATATCTTTTGCTTGACTACAGAACAGCAATGTCATTCGCAATCAACTCTACCAGATTTCAGTTAATGTTAATTCCTATATTCGTCTTTAAATATTTTTCTGTTGTCTGTTAAATGTATATATTCAAAATGGATGGTGAAATGGTAAAATAGATATTTTCATTACAATCCCTGTAGTAGGAATAGGGCTCGTATAAAAGTCTCATCCCTCGTGGGTAAAATTTAATAACTTGAATGTTTGTTTATTTTGGACAACGCAGGTTCGTTTTGAGTCAAGTCAAATGTGATTCGAAATGAGTACGTACATGCATGTGTTATATTTTATTTGCAGAAGACCCACTTAAAGAAACACAAATTTTTCCCATGACGGACGGCACGAGGTTCACCTTTGACCTTTAGTCCCTCCCTCTGTCTACGTCAAACTTCACATTTTCCTCTCAGAGCACACCTGTCTACGTTAATAATCGTTTCTATAAACTGTTTAACTGAATAAACAAATTACTTCAACATTCAGTACCAAGAATTATATTTTTAATAAAATAAATTTTTATAAACCTTTGCTTCTATTTATTCTAAAAAATTTGTCAGTTTTTCTCACTTTCTAACAACCTCTTTTCTGTCTCTCTCTCTCTCTCTCTCTCTCTCTCTCTCTCTCTCTTCCTCTCTCTCTCCACACACACACACACACACACATAACTTTATATATATATATATTATAACGAGAAAAGGTGTATGGTGTGTTTTTAAAATAATAATAACATTTCTTATATCATATCGACTTTGTAAAAATCATTCAAAATTTTATTAACTAAAATTTTCAAAAATTACTAATTAAAATTTCGTCATTATTATTCGCATAATATTTTTCTTTTGTGTGTGCTCATCATACACACAATTATCGCCACTATACAAATAACATTACACACATATTCATAAATATAATATACAAGATATAAATTGACATGTATAAATAGAAATTTTTATAATACATATAGAAATGTATATAATGTGCTCTCGACTTGCTCAGATTGTATTTCTTTTTAAATTCCATATTTTTTTTAGATTATTACTACTTTGCTTAGTGTGCGCTGTTTTTACGCTGTTTCTAAAAGCCGCAGACGGTAAGTTCCAATATATTTGATTGAACAACACGTGGCTTGGTACCAAACATTTGGAATTTATTCCTTTTAAACACGAAGTCTTTTGCAAATTACCCGATATTTATCTTGTCGGTAATTTTTATGTGTTCACTGTGTATAAACCGTTTTTCCCTACCTTAATTAGTATAAGTTTTATTTATATTTATTTTCACTATATTCGAACTTTTTATTATTTTCGCACTAATTTTTGTACACATGTGCGTCTTTATATTATACACACTGTGGCGTATTTGGTTTTGTGAAATGATGCACACATTCTTTATAATTTAAATAATTTATATAATTAATAGCGTTCATTAGGAGTAACGCTTTACAGGAATCAACTGGTCTCACATACACACACGTAAAATACACGTGTACACACAGACACACGTAAAATACATATGTACACACAGACACACGTAAAATACATGTGTACACACAGACACAGCTGCGTGGCGTGATCAAGCTGTCCAAGCATGAAATTTGGTTGTTCCGTTTACAGTTCAGATTGTTGTTAGACACTAGAGATGTCGCGAATCTTTCAGCATCCACTGGTCTCCTTCTCTTCACCTTCCGAGGAGGGCTTTTTCTGGACGATGATTTTTAAGGGTCCTCCCAACCCTTATTCTGAAAACTTTGAATTTTGCTCCCACGTGTACCGGGGAAGTGACAGACCACTGCAGCCGAGTCCTCAAGTATCACGGCTAGGTATAAATACAAGAGGGTGTCCTGAGGCCATCGTTCGCGACTCACTAACGTAGAGCCATCCACCCATTGGGCACGATCAGTTCCATCGTGGGTTACGGTGTTTTTTTTTTCAAGCGGTACACACAACCTTATCAAACTCACATAAGATGCCCTGTTAGCCAGCTGTTGTCCACCCCCTACGAGGCCAAGTTGTTGTAGGCCGGGCATAGGGTTGAATTTCTAAGGGGGCATTATTATTATTATCATTATTATTATTATCAATAGCTGCTGCTGCTGCTGCTCCTGCTGCTGCTGCTGCTACTGCTGTTGCTGCCGTTGCTGCCGCTGCCACTGCCGCCGCCGTCTTCGTCGTCGTCGTTGTTGTTGTTGTTATACAAAGCAAAAAGACAAGACCTTAAAAAGACTATTATCAGCAACTATCGACGAAGGTGGGAAGACCTACAGGCTAAAGTGAATAGTGTCCCCTGGGGGTTGGGTTACAGGGTCGTCATGCACAAGCTTTGGGCACAGCCGATCAGCCCCATCATGGATTCGCCACGTATGGGTGCTATTCTGAATGCATTCTTTCCGACCCACCAAGTAAATGGACATGAGCTGCGTCCCGTTGCAGCAGATAAAAGATAAAATGCTGTTATTTAGTGATGAAGAATTGAAGGAGGCCGCTATTTAGTGATGAATAGTAACAAATCCCTAGGACCGGAAGGTGTTCCTTCAGACGTTCTGAAGAAGATTGCTCGTTCCTGTCTACGGATGCTCCTTAATATGTATAACAATTTTCTGTGAGAGGGAAACTTCCCCAAACGGGGGAAAGTGCAGACGCCGGTGCTTGTCAGCAAAAGTAGGGGTGACCCAAACACGCCATCAGCGTACAGACTGTGACGATTTAAATTTAAAACAAATATAAAAAAATAATAATAAAAATATAAAATGGGAAGTTAGTGAAAACCATTAAATCGCACTATTAAACCGAAGAATACCCCTGAACTAACTCATAATAGTAATGAGAATTAAAAAAGGAATTTAACTAAACTAATTAACTAAAACTGAGAAAGCAAGAGTTTAAAAAACGGTTAACCCTTTATTAAATTATCATGCTATGACCTGTGTATACCGGATCCAACTTGCATACCGACCCGGCATTAAATAAAAATACCTGTAAACTATAATGTAAATAATAAATAATTCAAAGTCACTAGTAGTAGTTGTAATAAATTCTGTAGACAAGCAAAGTCTTGATTGTTTATTATGTCGAACTATGTAGATGTTAACTATCTATCGTTAACTATCTATGTAACTAAAATGTAGTGTGTTTTAAACACAAAGATGTGAATGAATAAAATAAGTGTGTAAGGTGACATCTCCTATTAAAAGTATAGTTCAAGTTATTTTTGGGTTCCGTCATAATGTAACTAATATGTAAACTTAAATACTACTGTGCTATTACAAATGTGATGTGAATAACTGTGAAAAGCGGAGACTAAGACCTCAACTGCATTTACACTACCACTGAGAAACAGGACGACTTCATTCTAGATGACACCGTAACATCCACTTCATCATTATAATTTTATAAAGAAAACTGCAAACTTGTTTTCGTGATTTTCACTCGTCATATATTTAAAAACTATAATAACCACGACAGCTGTTTCGGCACACAGTGCCTTCTTCAGATGGTAAGAGCTGACTAGTTACGTACAATAAAATATCACATAAAGTCAGTGCTATGAAAACGATAATCGACTTAAGTTAGAACAATAAACAATACACATAACATATACACAACTATATACAAATTAGAAAGGAACGTACATTTACTTATATAATTTCAAATTTAAAAGCGGAGAGCTATTTAAATCAGTTTGGTTATTCAAAAGCAAACCTAAATCTTTACGCTTATTAATTTCGAGGGCTTCAAGTAAATCAAGTTTTTTACCTTTTTCCCATACATCTAAAATTTTAAAGTTATCATTAAAATTATGATCATTTTCCGACAAATGATTCGCATAATTAGATTTACCATCCTGATATCTCAAACTTTAATTGTGATCGTACATTCTTTTTGAAAACGATCTTCCAGACTGGCCAATATAAATTTTGTCACAAGACCCACACGATAACTCATATACTCCTGACTTTTGAAATTTCTCTACTTTACTCTTATTGTTCTTCATATATCTACCTAGAGAAGATTTCGTCCTAAAAGCTATATTTACATGCTTCTGAGTAAAGTATTTACCAATTTTATCTGATACAGTACCTATATAATTAAGTGTGTGAAACTTTTCCTTATGTGTTGGAATAGGATACACCAATCTTAATGTTTGTAAATATAGTTTTTTATTCAACAACTGATCTATTAGATTTGACTGATAACCGTTGTTAACTGCTATTTTTTTATAATGTTAAGTTCTTTTTGAAAATCTGAATCTAAAAGTGGGATACTAATCAGTCTATGAATATAACTATGAAAAGCTGCTAACTTGTGTGAGTATGGATGTGCAGACGTGTTGTGTATAACCATATCCGTATGCGTAGGTTTATGGAAAATGCTAAAATTGAGTTTATTATTTTGTTTTGTAATTGAAAGATCTAAAAAGTTAATACTATCATTTACTTCAATTTCTATTGTAAAGCTTATGTTTTTATGTAAATCGTTAATAAAATTAAGAAAATTCTGTAATTGCCTACGCGTACCAAGAAAGATTGCCAACACATCATCCACATATCTGTACCAAAACATGAACAATTTAAAATACGGATGAGCTCTTATTTTGGTTTCTAAATAATCCATAAATATTTCAGAAGCCAAGGGGCTGAGGGGGTTACCCATAGCAAGCCCTTCTTTACCCACATAAATTTTCCCATCAAATTCACAATAATTTTGATTCAAACAAACCTTCGATAAATTTAAAATATCCTCTCTCATCCTAGGATTATTACAATTCTTTTCCAATAATTTTTCCACAATGTCAACAACATCAGCCGGTGGAATACTAGGGAACAAATTTTTAACGTCAAAAGATAATAAAATCGCTTTATCTGGTATATACAATTCCTGAATTTTATTAACTAGATCTAATGAATTTTTAATACTGTGTGTGGATGTAAATTTGCATTGGGTCTGGATAATTTTAATTAGTTTTTTGGATAATTTAACATTAGGTGCATTTACATATGACACGACTGGTCTAATAGGATGGTTATCTTTGTGCAATTTAATTAAAGAATAAAGTTTAGGAGGTTGAGGGTTCATTACAGATAAAAAATGTAAATCGGAAACATTAAAAAATGAACACTCCTTGATAGAAACCAAACTGCTTTTGAATAACCAAACTGATTTAAATAGCTCTCCGCTTTTAAATTTGAAATTATATAAGTAAATGTACGTTCCTTTCTAATTTGTATATAGTTGTGTATATGTTATGTGTATTGTTTATTGTTCTAACTTAAGCCGATTATCGTTTTCATAGCACTGGCTTTATGTGATATTTTATTGTACGTAACTAGTCAGCTCTTACCATCTGAAGAAGGCACTGTGTGCCGAAACAGCTGTCGTGGTTATTATAGTTTTTAAATATATGACGAGTGAAAATCACGAAAACAAGTTTGTAGTTTTCTTTATAAAATTATAAAAATGGATTTTCATCAAGTAAAGGCCTCCAGTATAAATTACTTCATCATTAGTTGAACTATTAAGAGAGTACAGAAGAATCACGCGGCAGGACATGGACTGAAACGATTAACTAGAGGTGACGCAGAAGCTCGTCTTCCGTGAATAATGTGTCTTTTAAATATAAGTAATTTTAAATAGAAAAGACTTTAAATGACAATCTCTAAGCGTTAAGAATAACAATGTTGTAACAAGAAATTTCAGAAATCATACTTTGTAACATAACTCTTGTGATGTAGCTTTGGAACATCGCACAACGAAATGAAACCATTCTTATAATGGTATTTTAAGTAATAATATAATTGACTAAAGAAGTAGAGTAAATTTGAAAATTCCTAACTAGTTTAAAGAGACTCGGATACGAGGTAAATACACTAACTGTATTATCATTTTTAATATAGAAAACCCCCTTACAATTTCAGTGTAAGCTAAAAATTTTATTTGTAATGTATTATCAATCATACGTAAATAAAGAGATGTCATCTTTGTTACATACTAAATTGAGTGCATAAATCATTAGACTTCCCTCCCCAGTTTCCTTTTATTAGAGTACTTATAATTATTGATAGTGTTTTGATTAATTCTCAGTTTGTTACAACGAAGGCAGCCTGTATAATTGACCAGAGTCAATTATCACGGGTTCCCTAGGTTATAACGTAGCCGACACGTTATAAGACTTTTGCGCATGCTGTATACAGCTGGAAAGTGTCTGGAAATGTCACTAACCACTTCTGTTGGCAACCATTCAAAGCGCGGGAATCCTGTCCTACAAACAATACGGTTTCCGGAAAGGCCGCTCAACTTTTGGGCCAGTAGTATGGGTAGTTAGAACTTTCCATGCGGCCCAACAGGAAAATCATTATTCAAGAAGGATAGTGTTGTTAGCAACGCTTGATATTAAGAACACTTTTAATTCTGCCAGTTGGACCGACATGCTTAGGTGTCTGGAACACTTCTTCCGGATCCCATAATATCTCATCCGGATGATTGAATGCTATCTGAGTGACAGGCTACTAATAAATGATACGCAGTAGACTCGTAGGGAAAAGATCGCCGCCGGGGCTGCCCAGGGCTCAATTTTAGGCCCTAATCTTTGTAACGTATCCTACGATGGAATTTTATGGATGGATATGCCGCCCAGACACTTTCCTCGTAATTTACGCAGATGATATCGCGGCACTGATTGAAGCACGAAACACTGATGATGCGCAAATAAGCCTGAAACAGGTAATGAGGTAAGCGCGCTCCTAGCTTGCAGAACACGGCCTGTATGTAGCCAACGAAAAGACACAGGATTCTCACACCCGGCGACGGATCCCTACAAGCATACCGCTGCAAGTGGAAGCTGAGGCTATACTTACAAAGAACGCAGTTAAATACCTAGGGGTGAGACTAGATTCAAGTCTCTCCTATTGGAAGAAAATCAAGTATGCACCTGATAAGGCGGCTCACATCACAACAAGGCTCAGCAGGCTTATGGCCAATGTAGGAGGTCCCACTGCAAGCAAGAGGCGATTGTTGATGCGGTCACGGAATCCATCCTTCTGTACTGTTGCGAAACCTGGGCCAATGCACTAAAGGCGGATAACTACAGAAAACGTATGGCATCAGTACAGTGAAGAGGAACACTCAGAGTAGTATCCTCTTACCAGACAGTGCCAGAGCCAGTAGTCCTGGTGATAGCGAGAGTGATCCTGTTGGCTCTAGAGCGAAAGCATTTCTTCGAAAGAAGGGATGTATTTGGAAAGGATCCGGCAAAGCGTGAAACCAGGGAAGTCACTCTCTGGCACTGGCAAGATCGATGGAATAGGGTGGATAGAGGAAGATGGACCGCAAGGTTCATATCGAACTGGAAGGAATGGATTCACCGCCAACACGATGAGGTTAACTACCATCTGACACAGTTCCTCAGTGGTCATGGCAATTTGAATGCCTTCCTCCAAAGAATTAAAAGGTACAAAGCCCAGCATGTTAGTACGGTGAATCTCCCCATGAAGATGCCTTGCACACCTTTATCAAGTGCTGCAGATTTACAAGAGAGAGGATGGCACTGGAGATGGAGCTAGGAGAGTTCACGCGTAGTTGCGATTACTGTATGCTTCAAGACAAAGCGGAATGGGACCGCATTTATGAATTTATTCAGTGGCTCCTACTAGAATAGAAAAGACAGGGCAGTACGGGCAGTAGTAGATAACGGGCAACTAGAAGAAGCCTGATAAGAGCGCAATAGGCTCCATCCTGAAGTAATAGGTTTCAGGATGGATACTCATGCCTCAATTAGAGATGGGTTTTTTAGTGGGTGAGAGTCTCACACACCAGGGGACAAACGGTTCCCCCTGATGGTGCATAAAGCATTAGTCCTCTCTTTAAAAAAAATATATATTATCGTCGTCGTCGTCGTTGTTTCCTAAAATAGAACAACACCATACACAGCAGGAAAGACATCCTCATCAATATAATACATATATGCCAGAGCATTATATATTGTTTATCTTCCCCTCTTTCTGTCACAGATAAACATCTCTGATACAAACATGCATGTACGTACGTACATACATATACAGCAAACATGGCACACACACACACACACACACACACACACACACACACACATCAGTTTTACGTGTTGCATTCACAAACTGATCCTGTGCTTTTACTTCGATTATTGTTACGTACTCCTTAGATGTGTTTAAATACTTGCTCATTTGTGGGAGCCTTTTCCATTTGAAAACTTGTCAGTTCCTGGTTTGTTGACTTTCTACATTACTTTAGAGATTTGTTCAGTTCTCCGTTCACCAATTCTTGCCTGATATTTGTGTGTGTGTGTGTGTGTGTGTGTGTGTGTGTGTGTGTGTGTGTGTGTGTGTGTGTGTGTGTGTGTGTGTGTGTGTGTGTGTGTGTGTGTGTGTGTGTGTGTGTGTGTGTGTGTGTGTGTGTGTGTGTGTGTGTGTGTGTGTGTGTGTGTGTGTGTGTGTGTGTGTGTGTGTGTGTGTGTGTGTGTGTGTGTGTGTGTGTGTGTGTGTGTGTGTGTGTGTGTGTGTGTGTGTGTGTGTGTGTGTGTGTGTGTGTGTGTGTGTGTGTGTGTGTGTGTGTGTGTGTTAAAGAGAGAGAGAGAGAGAGAGAGAGAGAAATTTTTATAACTTACGTCTAACCGCCTACAAGATATTTGTAATTGATTGTTGAATGTAACCCAAAAAAATTGGCAAACAAAATTTAAAAATATTTATAAACCTGTAATTTTTAAAATATTAAATAACTATTTTAAAATATTATTAAATTAAAATACAAGAGTTGTGAATTTCTTTTTAATTCAAGGTTTAAGAAAGTTTATAAGCATTCCACCAGATGGCAGCACTAACTTGATTTAATTTGACTGTGTAATCAGTTTGAGCTCTTTGTGACAGAGAGGTTTTAACTTGTACATAATCAGTGGCGGCGATTGGGAATTAGAAGTGTGGGGGCAAAAAAATTTATAGACAACAAAAAGTACCGAGAGTCTGGGGGGTATAGGGGAGATAGACAACAAAATTAAAAAAATTAGCTACAAAATGGTAAGTTTTTTATGCTCTCTGAGCGAATTTGGACAGAGAAGTAAAGGTTGACAGTTTACCAACTTAACTGCGGTAATAATAGTTTTTTTTTCAGTGATGCAGTGACGCAACCTTCTCTTTGTAAAATAGAATTTTCCACGCCCTGATTATACAATAATAAAGTCATTTAGTATTTGACTACACACTAACAGAGTAACAGACACTAGATAGAACTACATAGACACATTGACAGAGTGAGCTGCCAGACTGACGAATGTGCGAGGCAAGCGGGTGAATCATACCTCAGTGTCAATGACCTTGGCAATAATATACCCCTGCTACCCTTCCTCACAGCACATGCTACACGCTGCTGCGCGAGTCTCCACTACTTGCTGTGGCGCTGTACGAACGGTTAGCCGCGACGCATGACATTTTGTGCGTATTTCCGCTAAGTAAATTTTTAATAATTAAAGGAAAGATAATTAGGTGATAAGACAACAGGGTTTGTATAAATTGTTTTTTATAATTCCTAGTTTTTGGCGGCTAAAATGGAATAAAAATTTAATTTTTTACCCACAAAGTGGGGGGCGACCGCCCCCTCTACCCCCCTAATCACCACCACCGTACATAATAAATACTGGTAGTACTAAATATTCTGAAATACATTCTAACAAGATCATAAACTTTAACTCAATGTTTCATGAAGTTTATTGTATGTAAACAATTACTTACAATTCCTAATTAGTTTGTACATTTCAAATTACAGTAAATATAATATCATAATATGCTGCTGCTGCTGCTGCTTTAAGTGAGATGACACAAATTAAGTGACATGACAAAAGGCATTTAGAAAAACTGAAAAAAGCTTACATTTAACTTTAAAACATATTTATTTGTTGGTTTATATAACAGTTTTATTTTTATATATACATAAAATAATAATAAATATTTAAATAATCAACACATCATAGTATACTTACATAATTGAAAATAACAAAAATATGTTCAATTATTCAGTGAAACAATTATAGAAACTTACTTATTTAATCACATTTATTTGTTAACAATAATATTAATAACATAGAGTTTATTATTTACATATTTTTTTCTGTTTAGAATACCTTTACTTATTTATTTACTTTTACAGTACTATAATAATTTTTTACACCTATGTAAATGGGTTGTTAATTTAGAATTCCTGACTGAAAGCATAGTATTTGTATTGTATTTTAAGATTTTTTATTTGTGCTTTCTGTGACTTATTAAAGTGAGTTTTAGTATATACAAACAGCTGGATAATATATTTGTAAAATCATAAAATGTTATCCCAATGGTACAATATTTTTCTACAAACAGTGCCAAAAATAATAATAACTTCTCTGACTGCTATTTACATTTAAAAGTAAATAAACTATCAATTCCAATTTTCATCATGGTTATGTAACCAGTCACATTATGCTATGGCATTTAAATATTTTAAGAATAATAAAGAAGAGTGTCAATTAACTGGAATTTAATTATCCAAACAAATTTTAAGATTTAAACAGTTTTAGAATCACATGAAAGATGATTCACAATTTTGTGCCCACTGCATTAGAATATCACCTGGATGTAAGAAGAGATTATATTCTATTTGAACATACATAATAATTGTGGTTCATAAAATAACTACAAAAGAATAGTTTATTTCTATTCTACTCCCTCCTCCTCCAAGTTTCGACTCCCATATTCAATCTTATTTTCAATTCATAAGTAGCCTATGTTCCCCCTTGTTTCATTTTTTCAGTGCTGACCATGTAAGTGATAAATAACACAAAAGTGATAATTTTATTTGCTGCCCCTGAAGAATAAGTCTATTGACCTTGGCAGAAGAAATAAATGAATTCATTATTGGCATATCAATTATATACAATGCTAAAATGTATGAAAATACCAATACAAGTAGGTTATAAAGAATATGAAAAATTTCAATCTTAATAGTACTGGCTATTTATGGCTTTCACCAAAAGAGAAATTTAGAGGAGCCTATGATGAAAAATCATTCAACAAAGTGGTTACCTATTTGAAAAGCTGTAAATTGGTGATTTAAGATTTTCAATTATATACAAAATTCACTTTTCTGGGAAAATCCTGACAATGATTACACCAAGTGAATGACACTCTACAGTAACTGCAACTTTACCCTTGTGATTTTTACTATTTATATTTATAAACACATTTATTTCAGATCAACTGTATATCCAGTTATAAACGGGCATTATTCTAAAGTAATTATTTTGTTTTATTAAATAAATCATATGTTCTGTTTACTGTACTCCATATGCATAGCAACTAGTCATAGTCTTGTTACCAGTTAGGACTAATACACTTTTACAATTAATTAGAATTGTATGTGCCAACTGAACAACACTGCTTTTGGGTATAATGCTTTGACACAAAACATTTCTACAATGAGGAGATCCTCAGATGGTCATCTGAATCTAGTCACAAAAGTAGTGTTGTTCTTAACAATGAAAACCACTAGATAAATGATTGAGATATAGTTATAAAAAAGTACTGAGACACCTATCTGATATCACCAATGTTGTAACGACTTTCCTACTTCAAACATCAAACCATCATTGTTACTTAATGAGAGTTAATTTTGTATTACTATTTTCATAATATTATTGTTTATTTGACATTTTGATCTAATATCTAATACCGGTATAACATTAAAAATCAAAAATTGTGTTCATAAACAGTGTATAGCTGTATTGTTTGCAATCCAGTCGACAGTGCAGGTATCAGATTTGTACACAATCTACTGTATTTACTGTAAATATTTACTGTGTTTCTGAAGATGGCAGTAGATATTTATGACAGAAATGTCAAATAAAATGGTTTGTATGCAACTGATGGTTGGAAATACATCGGTTTCCAAAATCAATGTCACCTCAATAAAAACTAGTTTATAATACCAGTTTTGTTTGTTTTATTAGCGGCCATCTTAACAACAACTTTGCCACTACTCATTGCCACACTGCTAAATACTTTATTCTTGATGAGGCCTTTCGGTGTCTCCACCATCTTCAGGTCTTAAACGACCATTTATTTGATAACACGACCTGGTTGTTTAAGACCTGAAGATGGTGGAAACACCGAAAGGCCTCATCAAGAATGAAGTATTTAGCAGTGTGGCAATAAGTAGTGACAAAGTTGGTAGTTTATAATAGTTCCGTATCACCCTCAGTAATGAGTACATTAGTCAGTTTTTAAGGTTGCAATTGTCTCTGACATACTACTCATTCTTCAGACACCAGTTGTTTGTACTGGTATACAGTTGTACAGTTTCAAGAGAAAAAATGATGTAGAGCCCTTTATTAGTACATTATTAAAGGAAATAAATTGCATTGTTTGTTCAATGGGACTCATTAAACTCAGTTTGCATTAGCTACAGTGCAGCAGTGGTCAAAATGTGTATATTCAGAACACTTGATGTTACAGTGTGTCCTTGGAAGTGTTGCACTGCCTCTGTATGCAAATCAGATTGTTCTGTTAGCCAACCAAACTTTCATTGTCTAAAATGATATTGTCATATTCAGTTAACGTGGATACAGCACTGCCACAGTTAGTATAAATCAACTGCAAATTATCATCTCCAATGAAGGCAACTTATTGTGTCACCGTCATTCTGCTGTCTGGATCAGCCTTTGTTTAAGTGATAGGCCTACACAAAAACACACCAGCAATGCGACTATATGTGTGGAGTCAAACAAAATCAATAATGAGTGATTGCCAACACTGCAGTAACGTGCTTTGACTGCCAACATTAATGGTTAAAATCGAGGCAGCAACATATGGAATGGAAGATAACTACATATTCTTTGACATGTTTTAAAACGATGTTAAAATAAATAACTACTTTTTCCATACACCTGAAAAATCAACATAATCACCAGGCCACCAGCCATTACAGAGCTGACTTTTTAGAGTTCCATCCATCATAGCAGTTCTACTTTATTTGTATTCCAAATAGATGTATCAAACTCAATCAAACCAGTCATTCAATTTCCTAAACCAAGAAATTTGATAATATACTTCTCTTAAGTTTTATTTTTTCCTCCATGATTATGCAAAGAATAATTCTCCTATTATAATGGCCAAGCTCTTTAATTTTCTCTTTCCTATGATGACCACAATACCTTCTTTGTTTATCTTGCCTTGTAATGTGATCTAGGCCTTCATCAGATAACTCAGCATCCTTTGATGTCACTACCATTCAAATAAAAAATGTCTAGTCTTAAATACCAGTCTGTATAAAGTCAAGTTTCATCATCAAATCAGAGTGTGTAGGGAACATAGTAAAGTATTAATCTCATCCTCAAGTCATACCCTATGTCTTGATCACAAAATAACATTTTGTTTTTATGAATATAGTTCTGGCATATGGTCCCTGATTTTTTTACTAAATATTATATTTAATAATTATATGCTGAGGAACATATATGTGAACATCTAAATAAATTCAAAACAAAGAGTGCATGTGATCACTCATAACAGAAATTTAATGTGTAAGTGAAATGCATATTCATTAATACACATTCACTGAAAAATGTAAAACTTCTACACTTGGCCAAGTCTACATGAGAAGCAAAGGAGAATACAATCAACAATGTCCAGAAAACATTTTCTCAACTATCTTTTGTTGTGGTAAATTAAAAATCCCTTCTCCCATTATGTTAATTTGTAGTACTGTTTTATGTATTTTATAGTCTCTCTGTTACATTGCTTCTTCTGTTTGTTGTATAAATGCTACCAAGAATAAATCACACTTGGGGTATGAAAAGTATGAAAGAACTATTAGCAACCAGCCATAATTAATGTTATATGTAATTATATTAGTGCCATAAGCAATGTATGGCTAGTGAATGAAATGTAAAATATACTGTCATGTTCAATGGTTGTTAAGAGCTAGGACTAACATTATTATGAATATGAAAAACAGCAAAAATAATGAACATAACATTTTTTTAATATCATGTATGTTGCATTGAAAATTAAAAGCTGCATTTTAAATAATTCAAAGAATTATAGCATTCAATAAATGAACACACACACAGATCTCCATATACATATACATGCATCCATTTAATGTAATGTGTATTATAGGTTTGCAAACATTTTAAAACACGTTTATAATACTTAAAATACTAATGTAAAAAACATACACATATGAATGAAAGATAGCCTGTTTACATTACTGTGAAGTTTAGTATTTTCTTTTAATATTTTTGTGTGCTTTATACTTCTTTTTTGTCAAATGTTGTTTGGACCCTTAAACGTTGTATTCTTATCCTATTTCTTGAGCAAAGCATTATTCTTACAAATTTAGTTTCTTTCAACTTGTTGAAAATGATCCTGCTTATCATACATAAATAGTGATCTTTGTAATGTAGGCTATATATATTATGTAGGCTTACATAATAAGCATATTTTTTTTTTGTGGACGCATGTGACAGTAACTTATTTAAGTAAGTTTTATTATGTCTGTTGATGGTATTCATATCAAATTTTTGTATTCACAGTAATTTTTTGTTTTGGACCTAGTGCGCCATTTAAGACATATGAACAAAACTGCAATACATAAAGTACTAATCACCAAACATAAAACAAGTATGACAATGGGTAAAACAAGTGACTTCATCATGAGTATAAGTTAGAGAAATTATTGCCTCCAATTTGTATCAAGAGAAGACAAAACGTACTTTGTTTCAAAATTCGTATAATAGGCCTATATATGAAGTTTTGAAGATTACAGATATAATGATCTCTTTCCTTATGCCATGATAACTTATTGTTTAAAACGAACGCAGATATATAAGCACATAACCATTCATTTTTTGAAGTTGATTTATTTACTGAATTTATGTACCCGAAATGAGCATATTCCTCTGCTACCTCAATCAATCAAAATCTTTTGCAAACCTTAAGTAAAATCCAGCAAACTCTTACTATAATGTTTGTAGGTTAAATCACATTGTAAGCTAAGATGAGTGTGATTGACATCTGAAAATCACAAAAAGCTTTATAAATGTCCATCATATAATGACACCTGTATATTAGGTGACAGTCGTACAGGGGGTATAGAGTTGGCTCATGACATCACATGTCTTGGGCCGACACTATGTCACCATGGAAGAAAACATAATCTGACTTTCAGGTGGCTATGGTGTAAACTATCTGGCTCCTTTCATACAGTTATTGTAATTGTGCTAAACAAGCAAGTAACACAGATGTTTAGTGATATCACTCATTGTAGGTGTTCAAATCTGGCTTTGAATTGCAGGTCTCATACAGCTACAAAGAGTCTGAACACACCAATCACTGATGTAAGTAACCTACTTTGAGTACCACACGCAAAGTTGTCTGAAATTCATGTTTTTTTTTTAGTATTAAGAGTAGTTAATTTTTAAATTAAATAACAAACACATACAGCTGAAGTTTTTGGACGACATTTATCAAAGCTGTTAATGAATTTTTTGGCACTAACTGATGTTTAAGGAGAAAAATCTATTATAAATATAAATTTCCCCTTAGCTCATGAATGCCTAGAGAATGTTGAAAAATTGGTCAGCATTGTAGGTACCTATGTACCTATGTACCTATGTATATCAAATTGAAAGCATGTAATAATAAACATTGTTGTAACACTGCTTTTATTCTATTAAGTCTTGTTGTTTTTTATTATTTTTACTTACTATTATGGTCCTCTTAATAAATAATTAGTTGAAAGTATAGATTCCTTTTTTTTACATCTTGTGACTTCCCTAGCTACCACTTGTAACCCTCCTTGGTGTTGCAACACACCAGTTTATAATTGCTGATTTGTAGAATTATACAAATTCATTAAAATTAAGAATCTTAGAAATGATAGGAATTATTGTTACTGGGCCTTTTAGTGTTCCACCATTAGCAAGTCACAATGACGACCCATTTTGGTAAAGAGTCATTGTTTAGGTCTTGATAATGGTGAAGACATCAAAGTGCCCCTTCCAGTACAGAACAATTAAAAGTATTGCAAAAATTACAACAAAGGTAGAAAACATTATATAGGTTTAGAAGAAGCAATCAAAGAAGGTCTAATTAGAGTATGTAATTCTGGGTAAAAATGCCATACAAAACTAAACTCACTGCTTTTTTTTTGTTTTTTCAAAACAATCATTAAACAGGTTACAAGGTACAGTGCATGTGATAACTCTATAACATGAAAAAAATGGAAGCAGTACAAATAGACTTTGTACTTAGGAGTTAAGCCTCGCTAAAGTCTTGTCTAGAACACAGGTGTGAAAACAAAGAATATACTTTTGTACTTTTGAATAGGACTGAATGTATAAAACTGTTCAGAAGACATGATTAACGGAAATTACACAGAACACATTTTCTTTTTTATTGTCATCCCATAATTTAAAGTACTAGAGGAAAGTCATGCTTGAAATAGAAGCAACTAATTGCAGAGCTTGAAAATGATAGCAGAGATGCTTTATAAAACAGTAAACTTGTATCTTTAAGGATCAAAAGACCAGCAATAATTATGTAAGTTAAACCATCATGGCTCACTTGTAAAGTCAAGATTCACACATGTGAATTCAAAACTTGGATGGATGATTATACAGTGGCTCAGCAGCTAGAAGGCCTGTACACTCACAAGAGAATACAGAGCACAAATAATCTATTCATCTATTCAGTTTGAAGAGCCAAAACAACTTTCTCAACAACAGTCACTCAAATAAAAAACACACATTAATAAATACAATTAAATTTATTTTTATTAAGAAGGATGTTCTGCAATGTAAATTTCATAGTGTGTATTTCAGTAGTATAAAATTGTTATATATAATATGAAAACAAAATCTATATGAAAAATGTATATATTTTAAAAACAAACTATTTGCCTGATGATAGATCATATTATTAAAATATATATTTTTAAATTAATATTATTTTATTTACTTAATACCTGTATTCAGTAACAATACATTTTATTTATTAATATATCTGTACAAGGATTTTTCCATTTTTTGCTCAATATGTAATGAACATCTTATGAAACAGACTCGGGTAAAATATATTTTATTATCAATGACAGAAGTATAATAAATAAAAACTTCGACATTATATCTGAGAAGAAATAAAAATTTAACATTACAAATTATAAATATCACTATTACATTAACGACTCGGAACACTAGGTTTTTTATAAGTAAAAGCATAAAGTTTTACCTTATAGCCTGAACTGGTTTTCTCCTTTAAAAGGCTTCTTCAAAGATTCTTCACCTTTTCTCCTCTGAAGAAGCCTTTTAAAGGAGAAAACCAGTTCAGGCTATAAGGTAAAACTTTATGCTTTTACTTATAAAAAAACCTAGTGTTCCGAGTCGTTAATGTAATAGTGATATTTAGTTAAGTAACAGACACGTCATGGACAATGAAATCCAAGAACAAATTATAACATAAATATAATAATCTTGTGAATAAATAATAAGCATACAATTTTTTAGTTAAAGTGAAATATTAGATGTAATCTAGTGTTACAAAATAATACATGTTCTGGCAAATAACATATAAAATTGTAATAAAACATTTTATCTATTACATTTTTAACTTTTTTATTAAAGTTATATTACATTTTTTCTATCCCTGCTTAAATAAATTTTCCAATGCCCCATAAGAAAACCTGTTTAGATTGTATTTCATATATGGACAATTTCAAATAAAGGTAATTTCTTTATATGGAATTAAAATACATTGATTTTATTAATTTACACATTATAATTAATAAGATGAGTTTTTTCACTTACTGAAGCAAAAATTTTAAGTGTTTGGTAATTTGCTAGTTACATTACATTAGGAATGGCATCACAGCACTTGGAAATATTTACAAAAACACACTCTAAACTTAAAATATTCCTTATGAGTAGAATACATATGGAGCTAAAAATTGGGTTGCTCCTAACAAACAAACAACTGTAATTTACTATTTAAAACAAGAGAATAGTAGTGATATATGAGTTAAAACATTAAATATTTTTTTAATATCTCATAATTTAAGACATGTAGCACATTAGGCTGAAGTTTACTTTAAACTAAATTACAAAAAAAATGTTGAACTCTCTGATTGCATAAATGTTTGATGATGGCAGAGATCATACTCCATGAGGTAGGAAAAAAGTAGAGGAGAATACACCTACTGCAGCTATAAGTAGCATTGCAGCAATGCAATAACGAACTTGCAACAAAAGTTGATCTAATGGTTGAACCCAATCAAAACGCATGTTCACTTTTGTTAGCCATGGTATGGAACCTACGCTCCCAAGTCTGAAACAAAGTTATGGAAGGTCATTATTACTAATGTAAAGGAATTCTCTGAAGGTAGTGAAAAATAATAAATAAAATTTATAAAGAAATAACATTAAAATTAAAAAATATAAAGGTACAAGTTATTAAAACATATGAATAAAGTAAACATATCAGTTAAAAAGTAAACATACTAAGTTACTTTTTAAAATAAACATATTAACAATTTGACTTCCAGGCATTTCAGTATTATTCTTACCTAGAATTGTGAAGTTTTAAATTCAACACTTCATTAAATACCAGTCATTTTCAGCAACTACCGTACCTTAATTTCACATAATTCAGCAACATTTTCATATTCCACATAATTTATATGAAAGTATCAAATAATGTAAACGTAGATTTACCCATTCATGTATATAAATTCTTACCATCATGTATATAAATTACCTACACTATTGCGTTTGCTGTGTTTGGTTTAAATATTAATATTTCACATTTCACATTCTGTCTGTCAGACTTACAAAAAATAAAAAGTTTTATAACAAATCACCTGTATAACTTATTAGAACAGAATACTTAAATTTTTAAAATTACCGTTCATTAAAAACACTATATTGGTTTATATAATTTCTGATGTTTTTGTTTGTTAAATTACTGGAAAACAAATGTGTCAGCTAATTAATATGTAACACCTGTAGTGTAATATATTTGTTTTTCTCTTTGTTAAAATTTAGCTAACAATTATTGTCAGTTATTTGATACATCAGGTAAACAAATATATGGTAATTTAAAATCACTAACAAATATAACTAATAAATTTAATTATTTGACTAGATTAGTTCTCATTCAAAGTAGTGTAACCAGTGTTCCATCAATCGCCAGGAATGGTGTTATATACAGGTCAGGCTGTAGTGGTTATCACTATGTGCAGACAGCAGATACTGCTAGAGAAGAAGATAACAATTGGATAAGAAGTCAAAACTGAACATTGAGAAAAACTAAAGGTTGCCCTTTTAGAGATCAAAGACAAAATGTAGATATAAGGACTGAGTTAAATGTAATGCCCAGTAGAATAAGGGAAAGACAAATACAATAGAGGCAGCATTTTGAGAGAATGGAAGATATGAAACTACCTAAACAAGTAATAAGATACAGACCTCAAGGAAGACAAGATATAGGTAGACCAAAGAAACAGGTTTCAAGGAAGGTAGATGGCCTCACTGAAGGTGAAACAGGCTGTAAGCCTATACCTTGACTTGGAGGAGAAGGAGAAGAAGAAGAAGAAGAAGAAGAAGAAGAACAACAACAACAACAACAACAACAACAAGAGAAGAAGAAGACATACAGAACATCACAACATTCATATAACATGATTTGCCCAAGACAAGAGCAGCATTCTTTGAACATTGCCATTCAAGCAACTCAAGTTACATAACATTAGTCCATTTTAAAGTTCAGGCTTTAGCATCACGTAACAAAATAATAATGTAAACAAAGTTTTTTTTTAGTAAATATGTAAAATTTTTACTTATAGCCTGAAACAGTTTTTGCTTATTATAAGCTTCGTTAGAGGCAGCCTCTGACATACAGAGGCTTTTGTTTTGAACGAATGAACACACCTGCATTATACCTGCTTTGAATTACTGTTTTATAAAATAGTATAATAATACAAGCCATTTCAAATTTTACTTTTTTCTAATACAATAATTACTGTAAAGTTAGTGTTATACTTGTACTTATACTTATAGTGTTATTACTATCAGTAGTGTTATACTTATAATTAAAATAAAGGAAATATGTAGTGACATGGCAGGGGTGCAGCCAGAATTTCCTTCTGCAAGGATTCTGGTAGGTTCTGGGGGGGGGGGGGGGGGGTTAGACTTTGGGAATAAAAATTAAAAGAAGAACTCATTATTTACAGTTTATATTGTTGTACCTAAGAAGATTAGCATGGAAGTTTAAGTTACATTAATAAATATCTAAAGTTTAAGAAAGTCAATAAATATGACATAAATATAATTATTTCACTACGACTCGGAACACAAAACTTTTTATGGGTAAAAACGTAAAAGCTTTACCTTACAACCTGAACCGGTTTTCACTTTTAGAAAGCTTCTTCAGAGGTTGCCACTGGTAGTACTGTCCGTCTTGTTGTTGGCAACAAAATCGATTTTCGAAAGATCAATGTTGTGTGTGTGAGGTGTGATATGTTCTAATAATACGTGTGATTTGAATTGCGTCTGTTCGTTTAGGATGTCGTTTTTATTTGTTTTCGTGTGTTTGTATATTTCTAATTGTTCTAGAGTGTCTAGTTTTCATCCTTTTGTGTGTACGTGTAGAATGTTCATTTAAACATTGTATTTGCCTCCAAAAGCGTTTTAAGACTATAAAACAGGTTAATTACCTACCGTCACGCTTTTTGAAATCCGAAAACAGGATTACTCGAGTTTCGACACATTAAGTATCGAATTTTGGCCGCGTGTATCGTGTTTTCGTTCTGTTTTGTCTCGGTTTTAATATGTGTTAAATTATTTAAGTATTTTTGTTGTTATGTTTGTGTTGTTTTTATTATCTGACGGGATGTGCATACATCAACAAATGTATTTTTAACTTATATTCATCGAGGATCTGAAGATGACACTTAATGTGTCGAAACTCGAGTAATCCTGTTTTCGGATTTCAAAAAGCGTGACGGTAGGTAATTAACCTGTTTTATAGAATGTTCATGTTATTGTCGATGTTTTTGTATGTATGGTTTGCTTCAGTGAGGTGGTTTGCAAAGGTGGATTCTGTAATGGAGTGGAGTGCCTTTGTGTGTTCAATGTATCTTTGTTTGAAGCTATGTCCTGTCTGCCCTATGTAGAATTTGTTACAATCTGAGCAGTTTAGTTTGTAAACACCAGGAAGATTGAATTTGTTTTGTGCTTTGTGTGTGTGTTTTGATAGTGTGTGTTCTGTTTTGTTAGTTCTTTAGTTTAGTTACAAAATCGCTTACAAAACTACTAACAAAACTGAACACACACTATCAAAACACACACACAAAGCACAAAACAAATTCGATCTTCCTGGTGTTTACAAACTAAATTGCTCAGATTGCAACAAATTCTACATAGCGATTTTGTATCCTGCTTTTTTGAATTTGTGGGCTATTTTTTCAGTTTGTTTGTTGATGTATGTTAGTGTTATGAATTTGTTGTTTTCTGTCTTTGTCTGTTGTTTGTGTTGTGTTTTGTGTAGGAGTTTATTGACTATTGTTCTGTCGTATCCGTTGGATTCTGCTAGATATTTTATCGTGTTTAGTTCATCTTTGTAGTCTTTTTCATCTAAGGGGATGTTGTTAAGTCTATGTATTATGGTTCTGAAGGCAGCTAGTTTGTGTTGTATTGGGTGATTGGAGGAGTTGTGTATTAGTGTGTCAGTTGTAGTCGGTTTTCTGTATATATTGAATTTATGCCTGTGTTCAAGTTTTGTGATGGAGAGGTCTAAGAAGTCTATGATATTGTTGTGTTCGTATTCAGCAGTAAAGGTTATGTTTTTATGTATTTTGTTTATGTGCATTATAGTGCAGTCAATGAAGCAAAAAAGGGCCTTGAGTTCAGAAAACTTTTTAATAGATCGAAATCGATTGAAACCTTTTTTATTATATTTTTAGGCCAAAAATAGAAAGGTCTATATTATTAGAGGACCTGCTTTTACCCTGAGAATTAGGGAAATTGAAAACAAGTTTCGTAAAATAGTCAATTTTCATAAATTGTCTTCTTTTTTTGTATAAACTTAAAAATGCGACTAAATTGAATTGGAAGGTTCCCTTTAAGGTATTTAAGGGTTTTCAGGGCCGCTAAATGTGAATCCAATGTCGAAATAATTTTTTTCAAAATGGCGGATCCAATATGGCGGACTTATATTGATTAGGGGTGGCTTAAAATGATAAAAGTAGTAAAAATGAAGGTATTCAGGCGAAATTGTGTACTCGGGGGGTTTTCGGGGTCGCTGATTACGAATTGTTTGACAAAACTTGAAAATTCAAGATTGCGGATCCAATATGGTGGATATATGGCGGACATAAAATTATAAAAGTTGTAAAAATCAAGGTATTCACACCAAATTCTGTACTCGGGGGTTTTCGGGGTCGCTGATTACGAATCTGAAGATTGAGAACTGAAAAAAATGAAACTTTATCTTTTAAGAGGCTAATAAATAAAAAAGTAACCATATTTTACATTGCAAAATAATTTATTGAATTCCAAAAACAGAACAATTACAAAATTTAAATTAAAAAATTTATTGTCATTTCTTAATGAAGTTTATTCGATGTCTTCGTTATCGACTGCATCCCCTTCCATGTCAACATTCTCTGCAATTAAAAGGTCAACGTTTGAACATGTTTGACCGCTGCACCCTGTGCAAGCTGCTGAGCAGTACAGTCCAGCTTTTACGCAACTGCAACTCTTACATTCACCCTTACAACTGCAGAAAATGATTTGCAACAAATTTTTTGGAGCTGGTGGTTTCTCAGTCTTGATTGGGATCAAACAATTGTTCAAATATTTCCACCCCCAACATTCTGGCTGCATTTCATTTCCTAGCCATATTTGAACTTGGCAATAAACCCTTTTAAGATGCTGTAAAGCAGCATCAGTTGTAGGTGGTATTGACGCTAGATTTATTGCAGTGTTTTTCTTTGAAGATTTGGTGAAAAAGTGGTAGCGTGCAGAGTCTAAATCGACTACTTTCTTTGGTGCGCCATATAAACCTAGAATGCATTTTACACCACAGTCCAAAATATTTGCTATATTTTGCTTCTCAACATAAAATGTAGCCGCAGCAGCCTGAATAGTTTCTTGATTATCCAGAATTTTGGCAAAATTCTTTTTACCTCTTTTAAAGAATGCCGATGTTGTGTCACATCCTGTGAAAGCGTGTAAGAATAGAATATATGGTTGGCAGTTAGGAAATTTATTATATAAAGACTTTGAAGAATATATTTTTTGCAGCAAATTCTGTTTTGATGGCTTTATGAAGTAAATTTCTTTGTTAGACGGGCAAAGGGCAGTCAGAATAATGAGCACGTCTATATCCTCAGATACTACAGCCACATTAGAAGATTGAATATCTAAAGCAGTTTCAATTATCAATCTATCAGCATCACCTTTTGCTTGCATGCATGAAATATTATTATCAGACAGTTTCTTTTGTGAAAAAAGTAATAAATTAGATTAATAAAGTAATAAATATACTTTTATTTTTATTATTAGAAAGGAACTTTTCTTGTGCGATTTTCAATTCCATATCTTCGGTAAATATAATGTCAACTGTAGCGTTTCTCAATGCTCGCCGATTTCTCTCAACTGCCTTGGTAGTAACTTCGTCATACCCGTCAAATACAATAATGGTATTATTACCATAATTTCTTAAGATATATCTGACATAGTCATCACATATCATAGCAAATGTTTCCTTCAGTTGCCATTTCATGCGATGAAGAAGCATTCCTCCGTCAATAACAAAATGAAAATCTTGAGTATTTAAAACATTAGTATCACATTCTTCGAAAATATTATAAAGAGTAGACTTTTGATTTTTTTCTCATTTCTCCTTTTTCAAATACAGATAGTGGAATGGGCGATAGCTCGAATGTTAAATATTCCTTTAATTCTTCATCACTTTTTTTAATTATACAGATTCTTTGAAATAGTAAGAGTGGGTCTATTGGGACTTCTTTTCCATCTATATTTATTTATACCATTTATACCATTATAGACATAAAATGTACTTTGTGTGGGGAAACATTCAACTTCAATTCATCATTTTGCCACATGTATGTAGCTACTATGGAGAGAAACGTCCGAAATATGGAGCGAAAACGTCTACATACCGCATGAGATACCTCATATAATGGTCGTATACTGGGTCTAGTCGACTTTAGGGGGGTCCTAATTGGTTGGAAATGGTTGATAGTAATCAGAAGTTGATTACTCTACCATTTTACCCCGTGTATCTAGCCCCTGGGGAGATAAATACCCGAAACCTGGAGCGAAAACGTCCACATACCACAATGAGATACCACAATGGTCACATATTGGGCTAGGTCAATTTGTTGGGGGTCCAAAACTGTGGAAGTTGTTTCGGATACTTTGAACTTAAATGCGTAATTGTTTTCACCCAGATATGTAGCTCCTACAGGGAGGGGTAATCAAAATTTGGAGCGAAAATTGCCATTTTTCAAAACAAGCGGCTTTTTTAATGGTCTCGCATTGGGCCCAGTCAACCTTCAGGGGGTCTAAAATGGTTGGATGATATTCGTACTTGATTGCTCATCATTTTCAGGTAGTTTCCCCCCAGGTACCAATCGCCTATGGAGTGTAAATCAAAAATATATAGCAAAAAAGCCCATTTTTCGCTATGAGACGCCTACATAATGGTCGCTTATTGGGCCTAGGGGCCTATCTATCTATTGGGCTAGGGGGTCCAAATCCATTGGAAGTTGTTTTAAATGGATAATACTTGATTGCTTGACAGGTTTCTACCTCATGGTATTCAAAATATGTATTTAAAGGCCATATAGTTTATTTAGGGGTTGGAGGGGGTAGTGAGAGGGTGGGGGGTGTTAAGTGCTCAAAACGTCTTCTGAGGTGCTTCATAAAGTTGTAGAAGTAAATTTTTATCGAAAATTTTATATTATAACAATAAATTCATCGAAAAACATAAAAAATATAATCAAATTACACGTTTTTTTTTCATTAAGAAACACATATTTCTTAAGCACAATCTTAAAAACAAAAAGCAGGTCTTCTAATAATATAGACCTTTCTATTTTTGGCCTAAAAAATATAATAAAAAAGGTTTCATTCGATTTCGATCTATTAGAAAGTTTTCTGAACTGAAATGCTTCATTGACTGCACTATTAGTAATTGTTCACATTGTCTTTTGTTTCCCCTGTATAGTATTAGAATGGCATCAACATATCTGGGTGCCAATATTGTATTTTATGTGAGTGTCTGTCATTGTTTGTGAGGATTTTTGTTTTTTCTAAGTGTTGGAGGAAGACTTCTGCTAGAATGCTGGATATGGGTGAGCCCATGGGTAGACCATCATTCTGTTTGTAGAATTTATTGTTATATGTAAAGTAGTTTTGTTTTGTGATAATATTCAGAGTTTCTGTTATTTCGTTGATAAGTTCATCTGGTGTGTTGTTATGTTTGAGTTTGTTTTGTAGGATGGTGATAGTTTCAGAGATGGGGATGTTTGTGTACAGGTTTTTAATGTCAAAGGAGGCTAATGTGGCATTATGGGGGATGTGTATGTCTTTTATTTTTGTTACTAGGTCTGTGTTGTTTTTTACTGCAATGTTGTTGTCTAGTTGTGTGTGTTGTCTGATAATTTTGTCTAGATGTTTTGCGAGTTTGTATGCAGGGGCATTGTGGTAGGTAATTGATAATGGGGCGGATCGGAATTTATTCTTTATGGATTAAGAACCATGATACATAGACTTAACAATATCCCCCTAGATAAAAAAGACTACAAAGACGAACTAAACACGATAAAATATCTAACAGAATCCAACGGATACGACAGAACAATAGTCAGTAAACTCCTACACAAAACACAAAACAAACAACAGACAAAGAGAGAAAACAACAAATTCATAACACTAACATACATCACCAAACAAACTGAAAAAATACCCACAAATTCAAAAAAGCAGGAAACAAAATCGCTTACAAAACTACTAACAAAACTGAACACACACTATCAAAACACACACACAAAGCACAAAACAAATTCGATCTTCCTGGTGTTTACAAACTAAATTGCTCAGATTGCAACAAATTCTACATAGACCAGACAGGACATAGCTTCAAACAAAGATACTTTGAAAACACAAAGGCACTCCACTCCACTACAGAATCCACCTTTGCAAACCACCTCACTGAAGCAAACCACACATACAAAAACATCGACAATAACATGAACATTCTATACGTACACAAAAAAGGTCGAAAACTAGACACTCTAGAACAACTGGAAATATACAAACACACGAAAACAAATAAAAACGACATCCTAAACGAACAGACGCAATTCAAATCACACGCATTATTAGAACATATCACACCTCACACACACAACATCGATCTTTCGAAAATCGATTTTGTTGCCAACAACAAGATGGACAGTACTACCAGCGGCAACCTCTGAAGAACCTTTCTAAAAGTGAAAACCGGTTCAGGTTGTAAGGTAAATCTTTTATGTTTTTACCCATAAAAAGTTTTGTGTTGCAAGTCGTAGTGAAATAATTATATTTAGTTAAGAAACGGGCACATCATGGACAACGAAATACAAGAAATATGACATGTTACATTATAATATAAATAAAATAAATGGTAGCAAAATGATCTCCCATCTTCTTCAAGGCACTGAACATATTGTACAAATGTTGTAAATCTTTGAGTATGTCAGTGGCCGCTTGTGTTATGATTGTAGCATTGCACATACACCAATATAGAATAACTAAACTGTAAAATAATATTTGAAAACAAAGCAGTTAGAGGTGTTGTCAATTTCAATGGCAAACATATAAGTTTCTATGTGGCCAAGTTCATGTACAATTCAAATGTTGCTTCAGGCTGGTAGTAGGTCGATCACAATTTCAATAGTAAATGACAGAGCTTATTACACAAACATGGGAGGACCTGTGTTACTCTTCATAATTCCCCAATGCTCCATATGTGAGTTGGTGGTTGCAAAACTTTTGCAGTGCTCTAGTAGTAGCATTTTAGTGAATTCTAAGTTGTATTAAGAAATCAGCTACTGCCTTCTTGAATTTGTAAGCTGTGTTAGTGTTACATTAGTTGAAGGTAAATGTTAACCATTGTTTGAGGTTATAAAATAGGAGTAATTTTGTATAACAGTGATTATAATAGTAAAGTATCAATCAGCTATGTATTAACTGTTTGTGAAATAGGATTTTTAGTTTTCTTCTTTATTTCGTGCTGCTATACGCCTTTGTGTTTGTGCTTTTTGAAGTTAGTGAAGTGAATCTGTGCTTTCAAACAACATGCAGTTTATAAAAAGTACAATACTGTTTAACTCACATCTTTCACATGCATATTTAGTATTTGGTTACTGCAAAGTTAATAGTGATGCTTTTAGCAACCATTCATGAGTACAAATGAATATGGAATCTGGCATAGGTAGACGTACAGATAGAAGTAAAGTCATTCCATTATCTTTTTATGGAAAACAGTAACTTTCTTTTGCCATATGACAACACTATGTACAATACAGATATGTAGGTCTCCCTACTGCTTAAATGTGTTCTTTTAACCTCTCAACCACCCACTCACTCAATCAACCACTGCAACCAACAAAAACGTGGAACCACCAGCCGCCACTGGAGTATGTGTCTAAAAATATTTGCAGCAAATGAAATTAAATCAACCTCTTTGTTCGCCAAGGAAATGAATAAAAGATTTTGTTAAAATTAGCACTAGAGATTCTCAAAAACAGACATCATATAATGTGTTGCACAAATATGGTACCATACGTGGTAGTGGCAAATTTTGTTGAAGTTGATATACAAATCAGTCTACTTGTAGAGGTTACGTTGAGCAGTGTAAATGGAATTCCAAAACCACATTCAGTATTAGGTTTACATGCATATCTACGGAATAACAGGCAAGTTTTAAGCCTGTAACTGTTGATTTGCTTAAGACATGGTAACAAAGCACAAAAGTAAAAAATACAAAACATATTTGTTGTAATTATGGATTAAAAAACTGTACACAAAATAGGCACATACAAGATTTGAATACCAAACAAAAAAGTGTTTAATATTGAAATTTTTTAGCTATTGTGAAATAAACTACTGGACTATTAATATTGTAAAAAAGTTAGATATACTATGGGCTAAATAAACATTCAAAGGCTACCTCCTTCCTGCTTGCTAAAATAAGATGCTTACATAACCTCAAAAACTAGTACAGTATACAAATCTGAACTATCCCTCAACCACCAGATAACTATCAATGTTTACTACAAAAATGTTCAAACTCACAAAATTAATTTGGCTAATTATTTACTTTGACTCGTATGATTACATTTTTTACAAAATGTACTTATATTAATTTTTTAAGTCTATCTGGAAGATGGACGTTATATCCATATGGATATAAATTCATAAATTGGATACATCACTATTATCCAGGTGGGTTTAGCCTTCCAAACCCCCCTCATTGCACCATTGCAGTATGGTATTCTTACTCTAAGTCAATTTTTGTTTCAGCTGCATAACAACATTGAATAAATAGCAAGATCTGATTGATCAGAATTATAATTTGAGGTTTACAATCTCTTACAGAGAAAGAGATCTACTGAAAATTAAATTTTCCTTCAACTATTGTATGAAAATAAACCAAGTTGTGTGACAGAAGAAAACAATGTAGGTAATATAGTTGTTTCCATTTATGAGTTCAATATAAGTACAAAACTTTTAGGAGGAAATTGCTTGGATAATCATCAAACATCCATTTAAACTGAGTTTCTGCATTATATAAAATAACAATAATTCACCTTTGGTTAATGAACATTGATGTGTTTCCTAATTTCACTGGTGTTGGTGGCTGGTCATTATCAGATGTGTCATGGAGTGATTCTTCTCCCTCAGTCTCAGAGTCCCCGTGATTGCTGATAAACAAATAAAGTTTTATGTATTATAGTATTTTAGCTACTGGTACTAAAATTAAACTTACAAACACACAAAGACATTTACATCCATGCACACACACACACACACACACACACACACACACATCCACATGTATTCTAATATTTTACAAACATCTTATTAAATATGAGAACATTCAGTATTGTTAAATATTGTTAACATTAAATATTGTTATACATTCAGTATAACATATATACTACAACAGCAACTCAATTCTTTAAATGTAAAGACTAACGAAGATGTTAGGCTAAAATTTCTACCTCACGCAGAAACCATTGTATTTTTCTTATTATTACTGAATTCTGTCTGAGGCAAGAGTTTTACCCATAATGTTGGACCATTGTAAATGAGTTTAAAAAAAGAAGAACATATGTGTGTCTGTTGTATGTTGTCATTGTAATTAGTGTGTTCCTCAAGTTATAATAATTTGATAATATAGATTTAGTAATATAGCTAATAATAATAAGTTCTTGACTCTTATAATGTTGACTCCGACTGTGATAGCCTCTATCACAGGCTTTTAAAATATAATTTTTTAGTGAGTATTACAGTATCATATATATGTTTTGCAAGATTTCGTCTTTGGTTCGGATCATGTACCATGAAGAAGAGTAGTATACATAAGCATAAAGATTTAGGAAATAGCAATAAGAAGATTATTTCAGGACGAGACAAAGCGAACAGAGACATAGAGAAAAGAAGATTTAGTAAAAAATCCCAGTACACATAACAGTACAGTAATATCGTCATATGTGAATATTAATCAGAATGGGGAGCTGATCATAATATTAGCTACCATAGTTAATTAGAAAAAACACAATACTTTTACTAGGCTTAGAAGAAGAAGTTGATTGGAGATCTACTGCAGGAAGGCCAAGAAGAAGTTCTGGAGTGAAGTGATTGCAGATATAGATATAAACATGACAACTTTTGAATTTGGTATACTACCAAATTCCATACACATTCTCATTCATCCAAACTCAACAGCAGTCGCGGATTTAAAGGTATGCGGAGTTCGCGCTCGCATAGGGCCCCGCCATAACTCATCATTTATATACAGTGATACTGACCCAGCATCTACCGATATTTAGAAATTAATTAATTGAAATATACTCTGATGATACAGACGCAAACTATTTTGACGGCGAACTGCGTCATTTTTTGTACTTGGTGAAAGAAGATGATAAGCAAAAGTCAAAGTGTGGTATGGAGGGAAAAAAAACAAGAAGAAAATACCAAAACAAGCACCAAGAAAAAGTTCTTATCAAGTGATAGTGAGGAAAAATAATAGACTGACATTAAACTAAAGCAGTTTAAATCACCTGTAGATTTATATAAAATTATAAATAATGGTTTAGCCTATATGAAATGTTTCCTAATTTTAAAACTATTCTACAGATCTTCGTGAAACTTCTGATTTCTGATGCCTCAGGAGCAAGGTCCTTCAGTGCTTTGAAAAGAGTAAAAATATTTTTATAATCATCTTTAAGCCAAGAACATTTAAGTGTCTTAGCAATTTTTTATATAGAAAATGAGACTTTAAAAGAAATAAATTATGACAAATTGACAGACAATTTTGATGAAGTAAAGCTAGAAAAAAGTTCATTTACCTTAGGGTAAAAATAAAATAAAACATACTTATTTAAAATTGTTAAAGTTTGAGATTTGTGTTTTAGAAATACAATTTGATAATGTACGAAGGCTTACATTTCCTTAACCACAGTACTGCGGTACTGTGGTTCTAACATATATCATCCCACGTTAGTGTTGACTCGTTTCCACTGATGATGGCAGTCAGTGGCAGTGACGAAACATCTGGTTTTGTCACAAACTTTGGACCACGGCCAAACAGCCCAGGAAATAATTTTAATCAAATAATTTGATAATTCACTAAACCTTGTGTATTATTTGAATCCATTACTTCGATTGAAATTAATTAAGGTTGTTTAAGACCCGAAGATGGTGGAGACACCGAAAGACCCTCGTCAAGAACGATGTATTTAGCAGTGTGGCAATAAATAGTGACAAAGTTGGTGAAATTAAGTGCTTTTACAATCTTTATTATTTTTTTACTTTCTTCTATAAAAGAAAATACAGTACTTTTATTTTTCTACAGTTCTTATTCTCACAAAATATAAATAAAACTGAACAATTGTACTGTAAATGTATTGTGACTTATTTAGTTTTTTGTTTTTCACTAGGAGGCCTCCAAAATTCTCAGCACATAGGGCCCCTCACAATGTAAATCTGCCCCTGCTCAACAGTCTACTCTTCATCAAGCATACATTAAAAACTTTACATATCCAGATAGTATATAAACCTTAGAAAGCTAACATGTCATCTGGCAGTCTACTCGTGTTGTATCATTTTTCCCTCATGTCTCATATCCCCTTCCATGTCCAATTTACCTTCAGTTGTGCAATGATAAGTGACAAGTTTGATTTCATATTATGTCTAAGATTTAATAATTCAGCAACCAGGAAGGAAAGGAAAACAAAGGATCCTTTACTGCTATTAGAGAAATTTGGAATATCTTTAAGCTGTTGAGAATCTTACAAAACAGGGTCATGTCTCACTAGTGATGAGCAGTTGGTAGCTTTTTATAGGACTATGTCCTTTTTACATGTACCTGCCACAGTAAAATATGGAGTCAAAAATGTGATACTACAACACGGTATATGGTAATGCAATGTTGGTGAAAATATCTGTACATGCGAGAATATCATTATTTTGTAACACAACTTTCCAGAACTGTTCATGGTTCAAACAGAAATATAACTTGTGACTAATGGCTTACAACAGTGCCCTTAGCCACAGAGCTTTGAAAAACAGAATACAGGCTTACACTTATTGGAAGTGTTCAATGAGACAAACCAGAAATCCGATGTGAGGCAGTGGCGGCCCGTGCTTAGGTTGCACGGTTGCACAACCCCCATTAAATCCTGTAAATTTAATTGCATTTTTAATCCTGTAAATCCCCCATAAACTGTATTTTAAATTATAAAATTATGAAAACAACAATAATTAAGAAGTGTTTTCAAGCTAAATAATCGTAATTAATCATTTGTTGATTGAAAAGTGCAGAGCACTTAATAAAAACCGTACACGCTCTCGCCGCGGTGTACTACGAGTGTGTACACCAGCTGTGACGCGCTTGGTATATGGAGAAACACAATGTAGTTTTGCACTGGCTGGCTACACTAGGGTGTTCCTATTACATCGCTATAGCTTCGCCTGGTGTGATTAGGGACTGCAAACTCCGCTTGTCAGTCACGGCGCCACCAGTTTGTTGGAATTTGTATGGTTATGTTGTTTTATTAGTTCAGTTCATTAGTGTCGGTCGAATTTTTTGTGAAATGTATTGTTAGTGTCAGTTAAGTGCTAGTACAATTCATTGTTAAATTGTAGCGGGGCATTTTTGGGCATACCTGGGGTAATAACAGGATTTGTATTTTTTAATAATAAATAACTTGTTGAGTGATAGGGACAGAAATTATAAATTTTGTAACCGAGAGGTAAATTTGTTTGAAATGAAAACAACCGTGGCAACATTGACTGTGCAGAATTGTTTAACAATGTTTTGTAAAACCAGTATGAACGTATTTGATAGCCGACAAGCTGTGTCAAGGTCAGACAATGACGAACACAAAACCAGTAAACACATTATGTAACGGTAAACAAATTATGCAATGAAACATCAGGCGAGCGTTACGTCAGAGCCTATCCTTGATGAGTAATTCCGTTACATAACGGTGACATGCAGCTGGCGGAGTGATATAAACTTTAAGACAATAAGAATTGAACCTCCTACAACAGTCGCTTCACAAAATAGCGCCTTTTTCTCAGCCCAGTATCATCTCATCACCACTCGCGAGTGGTAGCTATTAAAAGTTTCGGCAGTAAGTGCGGGCCCGCATACAATAAAAAATGTGAATCTTTATATGTACATCCAAAATACAAACAGTTTTCCGGCCAATATTCATCTAAAACTAACAGTTCGGCAGTAAAATGTGATAGTGCGAACTATAAAACAGTAAAACCGTGCACGCCATGAGGAGACACTCCAGGAGTCGAACTTCTACTCGTGAACAGGAAAGTAGACATTCAAAATAATAATTAAAAATGCTGGTTTTTTTTTCTTTTTTAAAAAAATTAAATAAAATGGGGAAATAAATTTTGAAGAAAGCATAAAATATTTAAAAATGAGATCTCTAAAGTAGCTTTGTGTGTGTTGTGTGTGTGTGTGAGAATATAGTTTTACTATAGTTTATAGTAATAAGAAGGCTGGTTTGCGTTCCCGTTATAATTCTTAAAAATGTATTTCAAGAATCTGTTATTGTAATGCGAGTAAGTAAATTAAAAGAGATTCAAGGTAATCAACAACTATTATTCACGCTTTGTCAATTATTAATTCAAATTTTGTCTGTATGATTTTATTAACATGAAATATGAATAATAATAAAGTAATAATAACGTTTAATTATTGATGAACATAAATGATTGTTATTATTTCAGCAACCACCTTCTGTTCTCCTAGTTCGCTGAAACGAACCTTGGTAATTTTCTTATTACAGTTGGTAACAAGATGGCGCTCGAAGGAGATATTTAGTAAATAATTGAATTAAATAACCAAATCCCTTAGGTTTATCAAATATCAATTTGTTTAATACAGTATCAGTGGCTTCCGAACGTAGGGACGATTTATATAATATAATTATATAAATTTAAGCCTACTTGGGAGAACAGAATGGTTGTGTGGAGTTTGTATTTACGTATGTACGTAAGGTAGACGTAAAAGGTTATGTTTAATACTGGTGAGTAGAATATATTTTTTTTTTTTTTTGATAAGTATGCGTTACATATGGTAAGATTTTATAAAGAAATATATATTAAAAGTTTTAAGAAAAATGGCGGATAATAATGATATCAGTTTATCTGATAGTCAGATAGCAAATCAAATAAGTAGCGACTCCGGAATTCAAACAACTGACAGTAGTCTTGAGGAGTCAAAAATAATACAGGCAGTTGAGATTCATTCAACACCTATTTTAGGAACTCAAAATAGGAAACCTGATAATGATACTATGTTAGCAAGATTGTATGATATGATGTACAATAGTGTAGAAAAACAAGATAGTAATTTTAGAGAATTAAAAAACCAAATTAATGAAATAAAGAGCGATTCGGACGCTAAATTTAATATGCAAAATTCAATAATTAATGACAAATTTGATGAATTAAAAGGCGAAATTAAAGAAATTAATAGACGTTGTGAAAATACCAAAGTAGAATTTACTAATAAAATCAGCCAAGTAGAAACCAAGTTAGATGATTCAATACAAAAGACATATGATAAATTTAATGAAATAGATAGTCAGATAGACAGAGTTGAGAAGCAAATCAATGAAAACAATGAAATATTAATAAATTCAATGAATGAGTATAACAATGACATAGAATCTAAAATTATTAAACGTAATATTGAAACTGAATGTAAGTTGAGTAGCGTAGTAATGACAGTTGAAAAATTTAGTCAGAATATTGATGAACACCAAAATAAGATAGACTCAAAAATATATGAAATTGAAAGTAATTATAAGACGGAGATACAAGCAGTAAATGAATCTATTGAAATAATAGCAAAAAATAATGTACAGTCTGAATATAGTAATGATAAAAAATTGTATTCACTTGAACAAAATATTAGTAATATACGAGATGAATTAAGTTTAGTGAAAAATCAAAATGTAAACAATGTTATTGAACGAGTATTTATGACACGAGATACAAATAATGAAATAGAAATAGAAACTTTCAATTGTGACAATCGTAGAGTACACCCAATGCAATTTTTAAATAGGGTTAGGGAATTTAATCGGTTTAATAATAGTAGCTGGGAGGTTAAGTTGTTGAAGATTATCAAATGTTTCAAAGGTAGTGCCGAGATATGGTCGGAAGTACACCATACCGAATGGGAAAGTTATGAAGATTTTGAGATAGCTTTCCGCAACAAATATTGGTCAGAAGAAGACCAAGAAATACTAAGAAGTAAAATAATGGGTAATGGGAATTTTGGTAGGATTAATAACCACCTAACCATATATGTGATGACCATTTATAACGAAGCAAAGTATTTAGAACCGCCGTTGCCATTCCGATCATTTGTACGACATATTAGCAAACACCTGCCCAGAGAGGTGCAAATAACTTTAATGACTAGAGAGATTACAAGTATAAGTGAGTTAGAAAACATGTTAGATGTATTACAGAATATAGGGGAACGCGACATGGGACGACGTCCAAACACACCAGTAGTACCACACCATAATAATAATAATAATAATAATAATTTTTTCCATCATAACAGGGGTACACAGAATTTTCATAGAGGAGCGCGGGGAGGAAGTTTCGATAATAGGGGCGAGAGTTGGAGGTGTAGAGCCTGTGAAATTGATAACTATGCTAATAGAACGAATTGTTTTAGATGTCATCGAACCAGGGAGTGCGCCAGAAATGAGAGGACAAACCCACCACCAAATCAACAGTCGAGAGGAGGAGAATTTTATAGAGGAGCGCCTCGAGGAGGAGGAAATCATAATAGAGGTAGAGGAGGAAATCATCAAGCTGTGGCAGGTCCATCCACGGAAAACTGAGGAAGACAATGGGGAAGCGGACCCAGCCATTGTCAACGGAGGACCGGGTCCAAGTAATTAACGAATACACAAACAACGTCATCAAGGTAGATATGGCAAAAGAGTTGTTAGAAGAAGAGGAGAACAAGGTGGTGGAACGCAGAACAGGATTAACTGAGGTGACGATTAACATTGAAGGTAAGAATTATAAAACTTTAATTGATACCGGTAGCGAGATATCAGTGATTTCTGAAAATGTCATGGGTGAATTAAAAGAGTTAAACAAGAATATACCGTCATTACCAGTTGCAGGGGTTACAGTAGTGGGGGTAACTGGGGTGAGAAGTAAAAGAATAACCAGACAAGTACAATTAAATATTTTAATAAATGAAGTAGAATTTGAAAACACTTTCCTAGTAGTTAAAGGGTTAAGTCTAGATGTAATATTGGGAAATGATTTTTTGGAAAGAAACGGAGCAGTAATAGATTTTAATAAACAAATAGTAAAATTTGAGAAGGGGAATAAACCAGTCAGAATAGAGTTTAAGAAAGTAGTAAATGAAGCTAAAGTCACTGGAATAAAAATGTTACATAAACAGATAAATGATAGGGAAATAGAAACTAAAATAAATATATGTCTAGAGAGTGATGGTGTAGAAAATGAGGAGAGAGAGATGCATGAGCGTAATGAGAGTGTGTGGGCAAATAGAGCCGATAAATTTTTCAATGAAAATACAGTTGTAGGAAGTACTCAGCGAGAGGAGCTGTGGGCAGTTGTGGAGCAGTACAGAGGGGTGTTTGATGAATCACCAGGGAAAGCGAAGGACTACATCTGTGAGTTGAAAGTTCGGGACCACGCACCATACATGCAGAGAAGCTACCCGGTGCCGTTTTTGAAGAGGAGGGCTGTACAGGAGGAATTAGACCGTATGATGCAAGGAGGCATAATTGAACGCTCATTATCACCTTATTCAAACCCTTTGGTGGTAGTGATAAAGAAGGATGGCAAGGTAAGGTTATGTTTAGATGCTAGAAAAATAAATCAAATTATTATACCGGACAGAGAATCTCCGGAACCCATAAATGAGATTTTACAAAAGTTTAGCGGAGTCAAATACATGACGTCTTTAGACCTGACCGCTGGATACTGGCAGGTACCATTAGCAACAGAGAGTAGGAAATATACAGCTTTTCTTTTTAACGGTAAGAATTACCAGTTTAAACGCTTACCTTTTGGATTAAACACCAGTGTTGCTAGTTTTATCAAATGTTTAGATAATATTTTACAACCTAAGGACTTAGACTTTTTAACTGTGTATGTCGATGATATTTTGATAGCCTCTAGAACATTCACTGAACATGTAGAACACATAGAATATGTATTAGATAAGCTACAAGTAGGGGGTTTAACAGTGAATTGGGACAAGTCTAAGTTTCTGCAGACAGAGATACACTTTTTAGGATTTATTATTACACAAGAGGGGATATTAGCCAACCCTGACAAAGTCGAAGCAATAATGCGATTCCCTGAACCTAAAAACATTAAGCAACTACAGAGTTTTTTAGGCTTATGCAATTTTTACAGGAAATTTCAGGAGAACTACGCACACACAACATCCAAACTGAGTGCTGTCCTGCAGAAGAATAAACAGTGGAGATGGGGCGATGCGGAACGAGCTACGTTTAATGAAATTAAGAGAAAGTTCAGTCACATGATAATGATGAATCATCCCGATTTTAATAAGATCTTTTATTTGCAGACCGACGCCAGCAATGTAGCGCTAGGTGCTGAGTTATACCAAGAGAGCTGCGACAAGGAACACTTAACGATCGCCTTCGCCAGTAGATCGCTGTTATCGGCGGAAAAGAATTACACGACAACAGAAAAGGAACTTCTGAGCATTGTGTTCGCCGTGGGTAAATTCCGCACCTACATCTTAGGGAATACTACGATAATCCGGACGGACCACAAGGCACTGTCATTTCTGAATTCATGTAAGCTAACACACAGCCGATTAACCAGGTGGGTATTAGCCTTACAGGAATATAACTTTTCATGGGAGTACATAAAGGGGTCAGATAATAAGGTACCAGATACACTTTCTAGAATAGATGTTATAGATAATAAGACTGGTAGGGACCTTAAAGAAATAGAAATTTTTAGGTTAACTAGAGAAGATAGGATTTTTGGTGAGGAATTAAGTGACATTAAAAACTTACAAAGATCTGATAGCAAACTGGGTAAAATAATTGTTAGTTTAGAAACAGATGTAGCGGGATCTGAATATAATGAGCGATTTCAAATATATCAAGGCATTTTGTTTAAAAAAGTAGATGGTGGGGAGCGTGATTGGAGGTTAGTTATACCTGATGGGTTAATAGATAAAATTATTTGGGATTGTCATATAAGGTATGGTCATTTTGGTGCGAGAAAGTGTGCAAATGTTTTGAAAGAGTCATGTATATTTAAGAATATGGAGAGGAGAGTGAGGAAAGTGTTGAGAGTGTGTGATTTATGTCAAAAATCGAAAGTGGTGAATTATAGAGTGGAAGGAGAGATGAATTATATAAAAGTAGATAAGCCTTTTGATCTAGTTGCGGTTGATTTATATGGACCATTACCCAGAGGTAGAGGGGGTGTGGTGTATGTATTTGTAGTTTTAGACACTTTTTCAAAATTTGTAAAATTATATAGTATCAAGAGGGCAACTAGTAAAGTACTTAGTGAGCGAATAGTAAAAGATTATATGCTTAATGTGGGAAAGCCGAAAATTATATTATCTGACCATGGTCCACAGTTTATAAGCGGCAAGTGGCGGCAGACGCTTGGATGGGAAGGCATCATACCCAAGCATACGGCAGTGTACCATCCTCAGTCGAACCAAGCAGAACGGGTGATGAGAGAGATTGGTAGGATATTTCGGGCGTACTGTCACGCCAAACACACAGAATGGCCATCCTACGTGAAAAAAGTAGAGGAGTGGCTGAATTGTACCACCCATGAGTCCACGGGATTTACGCCGCATGAGTTAATCAGGGGAACAAGGCCGCCCAGAATATTAGAACAACTTGTCACATATCCACCTGAAGGTCAAATTTTGGACAGGAATATGAAGATTAGATTGGCGAACGAGAATTTACTTACTAGAGGAGAGCGACGAAAACAGAAACATGATGCTAAGGGTAAATGGACCAAATATGAGGTAGGTCAGTTAGTGTTAGTAAAAAGACATGATTTGTCCAGTGCTCAAGATAGGGAAATAAAAAAGTTTTTCTTGTTATATGAAGGACCTTATGAAGTCATAGACATAAAAATGCAGAATGCGTATGTGCTGAGGAACCCAGCGACGCAGGAAATAGTAGGTACTCAAAATGCGACGAATTTAAAATTATATAGGTCACTTTAATTGTTATGTTTATAAATAAGTTTTTCAGATATTATTGTATGTTTTCAGAAGGGATCCTCCCCCATTTTCGGGCGGTCACGATCTTACCAGTCCTGGCCGTGGAATTCGGAACTCGGAGGCGGGCCATGGTTGGCGGATCTTCCTTCGGGCGGTGAAAACAACGATGGTCCGGCTCCACCAAAATTGGTATAAAGTAGAAAACCTAACTGCACATTTGAACGGGGAGGGGGACCCCACAGGTACGTGACATAAATTATTTTCTGATACACTCCCGGTGCAGTGGTTTTGGTGTGCCTGTCACGTGCCTGCACTGTCTTAGAGTGTTTGTAAATAATGGAGGCTGCATTTAAGTAAAAGGCAGTGCATTCTATTTAAATTTTTTTTTAGTGTCAAGGGCAAAATTAAAATGGAGCCTTTGACAATATTTTCTGTTTGGCCCGAAACGACGAGTTTTGGGGCAAGACGCGTTGGAGCACGGTAGAAGGCGGGGTAGAAGAAATGGTAGGAGAGAGGGGGTAGTGTGTTTTAGAGAGGGGACGTGAATTCACGTAGTATATCTACCGGGTTCCGATGCGTTTTGCAGCAAGACCCGGCATTTCAGGCGATGTGTTGCGTCAGCAAATTATATTATGACAATAGAGTCAGCCTCCTATATAAAAAAAAAAAAAAAAAAAAAAAAAAAAAAAAAAAAAAAAAAAAAACCCCAAAATAATTTTGGATGTGTATAATTCTAAATTTAAGATAAAAATGTTTTTTCTCTTCTAAATTTTTTAGCATTAGGTGACCAAATATAATTGTTAGATTTTAGTATTAGTGGGTATAGGAACGTTTTGAAGAAATGTGTAGTAATATAAGAACTTGTTACCAATACAAGATGTGGGGATAATTTTGGGGGGTAGTTTGGTGCTCAATGAAGTGACATAACAGTGTAGTGTGGAACTGCTATGGGGGAAGGTTGTAGATTTTGTATTTAATTATTTTATGTCAATAATGGTTAAGCTTCCATACAAAGTGGGTTAAAACCCCATCTAAATTAATATTGTCATTTAAATATAAATTCGTAAATTGAATTTTACTTGTGATTCCCCAACTTTTCGGGCGGTCACGGCCTCACCGAACCCTGACCGTGGAATTGGTTTAGCTTTAACAGCTATGGTTGGGGCACATTACGATTGCGCGCTGCCATAACTGGCCATAGCTGTTATCGTTGTAAAGGTGCATTTTGAAATTGATGGGGGGTAATAAAAGGGGAATCACCAAACTATGGAACGGCGGCTGCCACTCTGTTCGAGAAGGAACAGCAGAGCCAGGTGGTAGATCCGTTTAAGGGTGTATAATTATTAACGAGAACATGTTGATGTTCAACAATTTTAAACTTAACAGCGGAAGCAGAGACACGGAGAGGTAAAAAAAAAAAACCTGCTCCAAAATATACAGTCTCTGTGGAAGCGAAAAGGCGCCACAGTCTTCCATAATTCTGAAATAGTGTGTGTGGCTGGGAGGTTATCCAAGGGGATAACGTATTAAAAATTTGATATATTTTAATTAATAATGATGATTTGCTACTCAATAATTTTGTTTGAATTTAAAAAATAGATGCACTAAATACTTCTTATATTGTGTTATTATGTCTTATTGTGTTATAAATAAGTATGTTAGGAATAAGTATTATAAAAATATAATAATATGTTTTCAATGTGTTTATAGATTTAAAAATAAAATGAAAAATAGTTGTGATAGGTAAAATTTTCAATGGGTTGTAAAAGATAGAAATGGGTGATAGTAATTAGTTGAATAAAATGTTTGAATCAGTTCCAGTTGAATTTTGTGGGACATAGATTTGTCCAAATCGAAGTAAGAGTTAAAGTAATAGTGGAAATGAAAATAATGCAATGTTGTTTTGAGTTAATGTATGTTATAGAATTTTGAGAAATAAGTGGAGACACAGTAGAAATGGAGAATTTATGTAGAGATTTGAGTGATATATTGTTGTTTATTTGTTGATGTTAATTTGTTGTAATTGTAGTGAGGTTATGAGATTGAGATTTTTTGGGGATGGCAATTTTGTAGTAGTGGTAGTGTATTTGGGGAGTCCGCAACAAGGGTTGGGACGGGATAGGGACCGATTGGCGCCGGAAAGGGTTACCTAGGGGGAGTCCAGGAACCAACATAAGGGAATGAGTTTTGGGAAGGAAACACGTATCCTATGTACAAAGGGTTAGAGAGTATTTTTTTTTTATAAGAGTAGAAGGTGGCGATTGGAGTTAAAATAGTAAATGGTTAGAGGTAGAGAAGGGTGAGTAAAATTTTGATAGAGGGGTGTCATACTAGTTAAAGATTTTGTAAGGGAGCGTAATGAAATGGAATGAAAGGGGAAGTTTATGAGTAAATGCCAAATGGATAAAGTAAATTATAAGGAATAAAGTAGAATCACCCAAAGTAATGAAATGGAATAATGATGGCCAGAATTGAAAAAAATAAATAAAAAAAAAAAAAAAAAAAAAAAAAAAAAAAAAAAAAAAATAATTTTTGTAATTTTGAGAAACGAATTAATAAGAGTAAATCAAGTTTAAAAGTAATTTTTTGATTTTATATGCTAATTTAATGATGTAAAGTGTGTAACATTTTAATTGTAAGTTGTTTATTTTAAAATGAATTATTAATGTACTGTGTTTTCTTATGTTAAGTTATGTTAGGTATTCTGATATATACATGTTAGTAATAAGAGAGTAAAAACAAAACCAGTGCTTCTTAGCGCAAACCAGCACCGCTAGGGGGGAACAGATCAGTTGGGGATATGGTGTTGTATAAGGCCACTATTTAATATTTTGATTTGTTGTTTCAGTGTTTGGTGATGCTGTGGCGGCGGACCTGAGCTGGCCTGCGCGTCAGAGCAGGGGCGTGGAGTATCTGTCTGACTCTACGGTGTTGGGATCTCGAGAGAGAAGTCCAGTATTGTCATGCAGATGCAGTCACAGTCACCGGACCAAGGGTGAGTTGATTATTTTTTTTTGTAAACCGTACAGGGGGTTGTGGCGACATATCCTGGCTGATCCCTTTAGCAAGTATGAATGTGTCAATGAGATTTTTTATGCTTCGGCATAAAATATCTCATTGAGGGGGTATTGTAGCGGGGCATTTTTGGGCATACCTGGGGTAATAACAGGATTTGTATTTTTTAATAATAAATAACTTGTTGAGTGATAGGGACAGAAATTATAAATTTTGTAACCGAGAGGTAAATTTGTTTGAAATGAAAACAACCGTGGCAACATTGACTGTGCAGAATTGTTTAACAATGTTTTGTAAAACCAGTATGAACGTATTTGATAGCCGACAAGCTGTGTCAAGGTCAGACAATGACGAACACAAAACCAGTAAACACATTATGTAACGGTAAACAAATTATGCAATGAAACATCAGGCGAGCGTTACGTCAGAGCCTATCCTTGATGAGTAATTCCGTTACATAACGGTGACATGCAGCTGGCGGAGTGATATAAACTTTAAGACAATAAGAATTGAACCTCCTACAACAGTCGCTTCACAAAATAGCGCCTTTTTCTCAGCCCAGTATCATCTCATCACCACTCGCGAGTGGTAGCTATTAAAAGTTTCGGCAGTAAGTGCGGGCCCGCATACAATAAAAAATGTGAATCTTTATATGTACATCCAAAATACAAACAGTTTTCCGGCCAATATTCATCTAAAACTAACAGTTCGGCAGTAAAATGTGATAGTGCGAACTATAAAACAGTAAAACCGTGCACGCCATGAGGAGACACTCCAGGAGTCGAACTTCTACTCGTGAACAGGAAAGTAGACATTCAAAATAATAATTAAAAATGCTGGTTTTTTTTTCTTTTTTAAAAAAATTAAATAAAATGGGGAAATAAATTTTGAAGAAAGCATAAAATATTTAAAAATGAGATCTCTAAAGTAGCTTTGTGTGTGTTGTGTGTGTGTGTGAGAATATAGTTTTACTATAGTTTATAGTAATAAGAAGGCTGGTTTGCGTTCCCGTTATAATTCTTAAAAATGTATTTCAAGAATCTGTTATTGTAATGCGAGTAAGTAAATTAAAAGAGATTCAAGGTAATCAACAACTATTATTCACGCTTTGTCAATTATTAATTCAAATTTTGTCTGTATGATTTTATTAACATGAAATATGAATAATAATAAAGTAATAATAACGTTTAATTATTGATGAACATAAATGATTGTTATTATTTCAGCAACCACCTTCTGTTCTCCTAGTTCGCTGAAACGAACCTTGGTAATTTTCTTATTACAGTTGGTAACAAGATGGCGCTCGAAGGAGATATTTAGTAAATAATTGAATTAAATAACCAAATCCCTTAGGTTTATCAAATATCAATTTGTTTAATACAGTATCAAAATATAAATAATAGTGCATATTAAAGGATTAAGGCGTCATAGTGTAAGATATTCGTTATATATAACTCGTAGGACGCAATGACGAAAACTTAATGAAAACACCGTTCAGTTTACGTCCAATTGAGGAAAAAATTGAAATTAGAGAGTAGGTAGACCTACACCAGATCTTTCAAGTTTTAATCAAACTGCAAAGTCAGGTAATAGAATTTTTAATCGTAAATTTAAAACAGACTTATACAATAAATATTCCTTGTTATGTGGCTGTGACACTAAAATTTCATTATTTTGCTTTCCTTGTATATTGTTTGGAGGGGAGGAGACTTGGACTAAGACTGGATTTAAAGACTTAAACCATTTTAATGACAGAACTAAAAAACATGAGGCTTCAGGTACCCACATAAAAAATAGTTTACAGTTAGCATTGTTAGGAACAACTAACATAGCAGAACAACTAGATACAGCTTATAGGAGAAATATTGTAGCTCACAATGAACAAGTTAAGCAGAACAGATATGTGCTAAGTATTATTATCAACTGTATTCGTTTCTGTGGTGTGTTTGAACTAGCTTTAAGATGCCACGATGAGTCTAAAGAATCAAATAATCCAGGGATTTTTAGAGGGTTAATAGATTTTAGTGCAGAACTAGATACAGTTTTAAAAACCATCTTGAAACTTCAGCAGTATTTAGGGGTACTTCTAAAACCATTCTTGATGAGTTAAAACACCACAAAATAAATGAAACTCCCCAAAAGCTCATTGCACAGACATACTGCATCTGTAATGGCTGGAACTTCTAGTGGTGTACATGCAATTGTACAAAATTGTTATGCCGATGCCGAATATGTTCATTGTCATGCACATTAGCTGAATTTAGTTGTAATCAAAGCTGCATCAATAAACAGGGAAGTTCGAGTTTTCTTTGCCAATGTTCAAGGTCTTTGCGCTTTTTTCTCAGTTAGTCCGCAAGAACATCAATATTAGATGCAGTAGTAAAAAAGCGGTTACCCAAATCTGTACCTACCAGATGGAATTTTCAATCGAGAAGTGTCACAACAATTTATGATCACATGCAGGACCTAATACAGTGTGCATGAAAACAATATTAGATTTTTATCACTTAAAAAATGACAGTAGACTACTCTTTCACAGGCTTGTGGCCATTTAAAAGTTTTAGTAAGTCAAAACTTTATTTTTGGCTCTCATTTTTTAGAAAAATGATGCCACTTACTGACATACTCTTTAATCAGCTCCAGAAAATAGACATTGATCTCACTGTTATAAAACGGTCTCTTACAAGTTTTGAAGAAAATGTGTTGAAAATCAGAAATAATATTGACACAGACACTGGAGAGCCACAACAATCATCACAAAGTTCACCTCCAAAGAAAAGGAAGATTGACAAAACTGAGTGGAAGAGACAGGCGAAGGAAGTATGTGATGTGATTATATGCCAAATAAAGGAACGGTTTAGATTCACGAGCCATCTCGTAGGAGCATCTTTGTTCATGTCAGAAAAGTTTCCAGATTATGATTCTAAATTTCCAGAAGACACTGTAAAAACTGTGTCCAATGGTTGCAATTTTCTCAATTTTAAAAAACTTTGTACGGAACTTGCAACAATCTATAGTGCAACTGATTTTAGAAGACTGTCAGGGGCTGTTAGTTTGTACTCTTTTTTCAAAGACAATAAGTTAGATGAAACTTTTAGTGAAGCTGTAAAACTCTTAGATATTTTGATTGCAATACCAATGACCTCTTCTGAAGCAGAAAGATGTTTTTCGACGCTTAAAAGAATAAAGACATTTCTAAGGAACACCATGTTGCAAGAGAGGTTGTCTGCATTGGCCATGCTCTCAATAGAAAGAGACCTGATCATGGAAATTCCTGATTTCAATCAGAAGATGATTGAATAATTTGCCCGTCTGAAAGAAAGGCGGATGGATTTTCTTTTCAAATAAGGGTAAGTGACAAAATTATTCCCAAGTATAACTATATTTTTCAATATTAATTATGTATACACAGTAAAATAGTTTATCTGAAGTGAATTAATACTAAAATAAATAGGCCTGTTATTACGTTAACTAATTTCAAAATACAGTAATTTCAATACATTTTTTGGATGCTGTTAAACAGAAAATGTTATATTACCGTATAAGTCATAATTCTGAATTAAATAAAACAATACTAACTTTATTATTCAGTCATATAAACTTAGTGATATTTTAGCATTTTCTATTTAAACAATTTAATACCATCCAACCCACAACTGCAACCCCCAAAATTTTCAACCACCAGCCGCCACTGATGTGAGGTATTGGAAAGGAAAGAGCTGTTGAGAACCCATGTTCTATGTTGATGGTGCTAAGACATTAGTTTCTTATAGACCTACAAAAAAAAAATCAAGATGAACTATTGCTATCTACTTTCCCATGAGAAACCAAGCATTGATTAACATATCAAGAAACCTGCTGTGATTGAGTTTTAAAACACAACCAAAGGTTGATGCTGTTGATGGAATGAACCAAGTGTGCAACAACATTTCATGCAACAGGAAAACATGCAACTGGCTGTTTTGTATTCTTTATTTATATGATCAATATAACATTGGTCGATGCTTATGTTATTATGTAGAAAACAAACTGTATTACAATAAACACCAGCATCAAGGTGAATGTTGGCCAACAATCTGGACATTGACCTTGTCTTTGTCCAGCCATGGGTCTAACACATACTTGGTATACCTAACCTTCCATGACAACTTTGCCAGAATATTGTTAATATTCTGAATTAAAAATCCCCAACAGTGAAGCCAGTTGCTGAACAACAAGAAGGTTTATGCATCCTGTTCCTCAAGTGAAAAGAGGATGACCAGATTCATATGCTGCTGATTCTCTAAAGTTATGTGCAGTAAACCAGTCAGAGTGTTGTTTCAAGTGCTCACAAGGCATATACAAGTTCAATTCAGCATTCCTGCACCCAATTCATATTTTTTGTAAGTAAAAACTACCTATTGTGGTAAATAAAACATGTGTGACATGTAAAATGTGTTACCTGTGATTATCAGTAACAGCACTGTTCTTTCTAGACATTGATTGATTTCTTGATGCAGTTGGTGGCAATGGTGTCGCTCCTGTGGCAATGTGGTTTTCATTATCTCGTAAGTGTTCTGCAAGTGGTAACATGTCTTTGCCACTAAACAAATTAGGAAGACAGTAACCAAACATTTTCATTATTGTTAACTGTACTATAGTGTATTAGCAATTTAGTATATATGAATAAAAGAAATTTAGCTTTCTATTTAATATTTTGATCAAATAAATAATTAGCATCATTACAGAATTTATTGTCAACACTGAAATCTAATGAACCAATTTATGATATCATTATGTACAAGTTACTTAATTATGGGTGTGTAACGCTGTAAAATATTTAATCATTTAATGTTTTTGTAATATTTTAACCTATCATGACCAAAGTATAATAGTACTTTTTTGAATTTTTCAAATTGGAAGTCTGGGTTCAAAATTCTAATGTTTCTCACTTTGTATATGTAAGGATTTTTTTATAATAAAAGTAATACTTTAGTAATATAATAATGTTCATTATAAAATTGTTCATTGTAATAACATTTGTGTGTTCATTAGAAAAACAATTATTTTCTTTTGCAGTATAACATTTTATTTTGCCTCTGTACCAGTACTTTAATGATGCAGAAAGTTTGTCCTATGAAACATTGAAACATCCATTTGGCAATATTTATCTGCTCAAAAACATGAGTAATCAGTTTTCCGAAACTTGTGGTATAACTGCAAGAAACCTGGGTATTAGAGTGTAAAAATATTTATAAATTTATAAATAGTCAAAAAAAGTATAAATAAAACATTAAAACTGTACTACCAGCAGTGAAGCGACCAGCGAAGCGTCAGGGGGAGACAAGGTAGACAGTGTCTCCCCAAATAATTTATTCATAAAATAATTAATTTTTTTCTTGGATTTCGTTGTCCATGACGTGTCCGTTACTTAACTAAATATCACTATAATTATCACTGAGCCTCTGAAGAAGCCTTTTAAAGGAGAAAACCAGTTAAGGCTGTAAGGTAAAACGTTTTGCTTTTACTTATAAAAAAACCTAGTGTTCCGAGTCGTTAAAGTAATAGTGATATTTAATTAATTTTTATTTATGCACTAAGTTCATAAGTTACTCAGAAAGGTATAAAACTAATGTAAGAGGTTAAATATCATGCGACATGACTCAAGTGTGAGCCATGGAACATTGCTGTGCAATGCAATTGTACGCAGAGTATCAGGGTAGACGTTACTTGAAATGTCTTTTTAACAAGGCTGCAGGTGAGGAGGGCTTTGGTAGATGATAACGGGAGAGGACCTGCGCGCACAGCATAAAGATGCGTCCCATGCATCACGACAGAAGACACGTCTCCCCCACACTAAATTGTAGCCTGGCCGCCTGTATTTGTTTCATGTGCTCATGTAGTGAATACCCTATTTGTTTTTGTTGAGTTTACAAATTATTTTTAATTTTTTATATAGTTGTATAGACTAAGAAGTGTGTAATCATTTATGCACTAATTATTTAATAATACATATTGTTAAATGTCGTAATTTAAGTGCTTTAAGCATACTGTTTAATTGGTTTAAAGGAGCAAAACGAATACAGTTAGTACCAGTTCTATGCCAGAAGTATTTGATATAAACTCTGACAAATTTAATTCATTAGAATACGAAATCAGCACCCTAAATTTAGAGCATAAAGTATTGCTAACATCTAAAATATCTCGGGTGTCTTTTGATTTGTCGCAGAAAGATGGAAAAGTTATCAGAAAGTTTGGTATAGTATATATAGGTGACTCTCTTGTTGTAAGCAAAACAAAACTCTGCACTGCTATTACTGTTTGATGTTTAATGGAGAGAACCATGGAGAAGGCGCTATAAAAAAATGTGAAGTTAAAGCCACTAAACATGCTGGTAGCAAAACTCATATGAAAAATTCTGAGATGTTTCACATGCTAGGACGTAACAGAATTTAAATTGTTTGTCCAAAACACCTAGAATTCAAGCAGTACAACACAATGAAAATGTGGCACAAAATTGAAGGATAGTAGGACGTTTGATAGATGTTGTTTGTTATTTAGGGAGACAGCTTTTAGGAGTCTTAAGGAAAATGAGCAATCTCTCAATAAGGGCAATTATTTAGGAACTTTATTTACTGGCAACGGAAGAGTTTTTCATGAAAGAATATATATGAAGTGATTCAAAATTGCATGGCAATCTCTTGAGAGCTTATTCTGTAACTAAAATAAGAAAAAATGAGACATGGCATGTAAAAGAAAATATGAAAATATGAAACGTTTGTGTAATGCCTGCAGTAATCCGGATTTGTCACCATTACAAAATGTGAATAAAATTTATTTTTTTCTGGCAATATTTTCTAATTAAGATTCATAAACGACACCAATACGATAGCTTTTTCTTGATATTTAGGCTAAATTATATAACAAATTACGTGTGTTGCATACAGTCACTTAGCTATCATCTGCTAGAGGTAGCATTAACTCTATTTACCATAGTTTTACTGGTTCATTAAGAACATCAACAATCTTAGTAAGAGGTTGCTTTTGGCTGGTATTTTTACGTCTACCCAAATTATTTTGTCACACTTCGCCACTGACTACCAGTAGCCGTAAGTAACAATTTTATAAACGAGAGACATTGCACAATACTGTAATAAGGTTATTTATATGTAATACTTCCCAGTCATTTAATTTAATTTAAATTATAATTATTAATAATAATTAATATTAATTTGTGAAATAACTGGCATCTATAGTACTGTACTATGATTGTCATTTAGTAGATATACACAAATAAGAGAAATCTAACCTTTCTAAAACACCCATTCTAATACTGACACCATAACTGTGGTTTGTTACAAATTAATAACCAATTTGTTATTTTATTGGTATATTTGTATTTAAAAATATATTAAACATGTTACAAACCTAGAGTAAGAAAACAGAAATGTAAATTTCATAACGATTCCAGAAACTTCTCATAATATGTCCAAGAAATTTCTTCTAATGTGTTCTAGAGAATTTTATAACAATCTTGTTCAGCTGTTAGTATACATAACCATTTATATATACAGAAGAAAACTAGTAGTTGTTACTGGAATTATTACTGAAACTGATACTGGTAGGTAATGGCAAATTGTATGGATGAAATCTGAATTGATACATCTGAGGTCAATCAATTTGATTTGCCCTTTAGGTTTATTTTAATTAAGTGTTAGATGATATAATAATAAAGTATAATTGTTTTAATTGCTTACTAGTGATAAAGTGTAACAATATACAACTAGTTTCTGGAATGTACGGTACTGTTAGGATGGTCATACAGATTGTCAGTAAAGAAATAACTGAACACCAGATAAATCTTCAGAAGGGTTAGATCAGACTATAACCATCATTAGAATTTATCACATGATGTTTCAATCACTAAACAATCTGCAGTCGTCTTCAGATGTAAGTTAAACTAGTTGGATGTGAAACCTGGATATTGACTTAAAAGCAATATACACCCTGTTGAGTACCTACCCGATGAGACTTGGGGCTGTAACCTATATCAGATTTAGAGAAGAAAGACAACTGAATTCATGAGTTAGTTACAAATGAATTGGACAGACAAGACCATTAAGATGACTATGAGAAGAATAAATTGACACTAATAAAAAAATAGAATAATGTTTTTTCTTGTCTTCTGTCTCAACTTCTTGCATAGAGAATCAAAATTCACACACACATGCACACACACATTAATGAAAATACACACACACACATTAATGAAAATAAATGAGAGCACTGAAGACTACCATATAGATGTACCAATAACCAAAATATCTGGATGACAAGTGCTATAATCTGCAAGTGCATTTCTTTTCTTTTTCTTTGTGTGACTTTTTGCAGTACACAGTCTTCTTCGCAAAAAATTTCAATACACTACTAACAAAGAATAGTGAAATTTTATTATTATTCACAATAGTAATAATAACAATAATAGTAAAATTAAAAAATACTAACAATTATATTAGAGGAACCTTACTTATTTAGGTGCATGTCCTTGTCTTCAGTCTCGGCTTCTGGTATAGTGTTAGACAGTCTACGAGGTAATGAGCCTAGCCGAGACCTTCCTGTTCTGCCATCCTGTTTGCAATAACAATAAGCATACTCTTCAAATATATTTTTTTAATAACATTTCTCAATTATTTAAAGTTTATATTTTTCTTGTAGAATATTAGTTATGCCACTTACAAAAACACAAACGAATAATGTCATTTTCACATTTATTTCTTAATAGTATAAATATTTCATATATATTTCTATTCTTCTGATGTTCTTTACCAGAGCAACAGAGATCTAATTCAAAAAGGGTAATGAATGACCGTAATATTGTAATTGAAGATATTTTAATATTGTAATGACCATATTGCAATTTATTATTACAGGGATTAAATAAACAGTGCAAATGACAAACTGCAGAAGAAGACAACTAATTGAATAGGTACAGCAAAATGTTGTTTCTTTATTTATAAATTTAAACTATTCAACTATTCAGATTACATGTGTGTGTTCTGACATATAGAGGGTGTCCCAATTAAACATTACTTTCTAATATAGTAATATAAATCACTTATAACAGACAGACTTAAATATTAGATGTAGCAGCAGATCTCTTTGGGAACAACTTTTTAAATAGCACATTATTGAGCATGAGTACAGGTCAGGGAGTTCATGTGTATGTTTAAGTAGTCTCTCACAGAACATGTCACACAGTAAACACGATGTTTTAGAACTCCCCTAATTTATGATACTTTCAAAACTGTTAAGATTTTAAGACAAACCAACAGCTTGCAATACACAAAGGCACATCAGTTGTACCACATCCTAAAATTGAAGTGAGTTTTCAGAATTCGGGTTTCTACTTGTATCTCTTATGCCCATACTAGATAAGTATAATTTTAGAACTTAGAATTTATTCTCTAATGACATCTGAGTGTATATACATAGCAGCCGTTAATCTTTCTAAATGTTAACCTTAAATGGTTGATTTTATGTTTATACCATGGTAGCCTCCTGTCACAGTACATTAAACTCATTGGTTTCAAGTACAAGTAATATTTATTCTAATTATTATTGCAATCCTTGTCTACTGCAAGGTGTAGAGGTTGAGCAAAGATAAGATCTCGCCACCATGGTCTCTGCATGGTCAGGGCCTTGGCTTAATTCCACTGCACTCCCAGCCTTTGCAGACAGAACCTCACATTGTCCTCCCAATTGTCCTTCCCTGCAATTCTTCCAGCAATTCTTGCCTTATACAGTTCTTTTAGAACTCTATCCCCTTCCCCGTCCATCTTCTGAATGTCTCCAAACCAGCGCAACTGTGTTTCTTAATTTGATCTTTCAAAGGTACTGTTTTAAGACTCAATAGTAGATCTCTTTTTGTCTTTCCTTCAACCTTCCTGAGGTATCTCATCTCCATAGGTTCTTAGAGAGAGTTTAGATGTTTCTCAGTTAAAGCCCACATTTCAGCCCCAAAGTAAGAACTGGCACATACATAGGGGGACCCAAAAGTAACGAGAATTTTTCTCTGGCAGTTGGTAGAACGCTAGTTCCAACTTCTCCCGCTAGGTGCCTTCACTAGACACCATTTTGTATCAGTTGCCCTAGCGCCATTGTTGTGGAAACATTAGCGCGGTCAGTGTGACTATTTTTTGTAAGCGCTGTTTCACGTTTTCGACGATTTTTCAATGGCAGACATTAAATACCAACGTGCTAACATCAGGTTCTGTTTCCTGTTAGGGAAACCTAAGGAAATCAGCAGCAGAAACTGTCGCAATGATTCGGACGGCTTATGGGGAGGAAGCTTTGAGCCAGGCAAGGATTTACGAGTGGTTTTCTCATTTTAAAAGTGATGAAATGTCAATTGAAGACGAACCACGACCGGGATGTCCCTCGACTTCCAAAACGGACGAAAACATTGAAAAAATCCATGTTGCGATCATGTTTGATTGTCGTAGAACAATCGATGAATTGGAGAAAATGACTGGAATATCCTGGAGTTCTTGCCAACGAATTTTGACTGAAGATCTGAAGATGAAACGTGTTGCAGCAAAATTCGTTCCGCGTGTGCTTTCTTGTCGGCTCAAAATCCTTGCCTGGCTCAAAGCTTCCTCCCCATAAGCCCTCCGAAGTATTGCGACAGTTTCTGCTGCTGATTTCCCTAACAGAAAACAGAACCTGATGTTAGCACGTTGGTATTTAATGTCTGCCATTGAAAAATCGCCGAAAACTTGAAACACCGCTTACAAAAAATAGTCACACTGACCGCGCTAATGTTTCCACAACAATGCCGTTAGGGCAACTGATACAAAATGGTGTCTAGTGAAGGCACCTAGCGGGAGAAGTCGGAACTAGCATTCTACCAACTGCCAGAGAAAAATTCTCGTTACTTTTGGGTCCCCCCTCGTATGTGTTTTTGAAAATCTTAGCACTCTTAGAAATTTTTGCCTTACCAATGAACTTGGTCTTTAGTGCATGGAAAAATCTTGAGCCACTGTTTATTCTTGAATTAATTTCTGAATTGATTTTATCATCTGAGCTTATTATAGAGCCTAAATATTTGAACTCTTGGACTTTTTCCAGTTGCTTCCCTTTGATGGTAATCTGGTGTCTGGCAACAATCATTGTCTTTGTCTTCACCAAACTTTTCAGTTCTCTTCTTTCCAGCTCCTCCACCCAAGCATCAGGGTTTCTTTGGAGCCCCTCTTCTGTACAAGAGAGTAAGGCAACATCATCTGCAAAAACAACAGCCTTAGCTTGAATTGGCTGAAATTGAAGTGAGATTTCAAAATTCGAGTTTCTACTTGTATCTTCCATGCCCATACTAGTTCAGAAAAATTTTAGAATTTAGAATTTATTCTCTAATGAGATCTGAGCATATATAACTAGCAGCCAGTAATCTTTCTAAATGTTAACCTTAAATGTTTAATTTTTTGTTTATGTCACGGTACCCTTCTGTCACAGTACATAAACTCATTAGTTTAAAGTACAAGTAATATTTAAATAATTAAAAAAAAACTCATGGCTAGATTTCTTTATTTTCTAGAAAAATATATATTACATTATATCTTCCATATATTCATGTTTACTTTAAATTACCATAAAATTTACTAATTTCTGTAGACAGTAATAAAGAAAACGGAGGACTGAACTTCTCACATTACCTTGAAGTATTCCTGATTTAACTAAACACATGCTCTTTACATAGCATATTTTATTTTATGTATATGTATGATTTGAATATTCCTCTCTTTTTGATAAAATATTTTATTACTACTGGTGTTTAAGCTTTATAAATATTTTACTACCAAGTCAAGTAGTGAACAAACTGGTAATTGTTCCTAGTCTAAGTATTAACTTAATATAGATTCAGTGTTTATTCGTTTTCTCAGGTGGGAAGTACACCAAAATGAAACTTTTAATCAATGCATATGCTTGTCTTCACAAATTTACTTAAATTCCCAGAGTCCCTCTGTAACAATTTTAGTCTTCAAAAAGCAAAAGAAACTCATATGTTCAAGTACGAACAATGTGTGTACATTTTATTTTTTCAAACATACAGTACACAGTTATAAATAAATTTTATATCCCTCACCAAACACAGTGATCAAATAAAGCATAAGATACATGTGTACATATGCTTTACGTCATGCAAGAAATTCATAATTTGTAACCAGACAACATGCTGTTATATTATGCTGTTGTTTGTCTTTTTTTTTTAATATTCATGTTTTACCTGTGATGTAATGTTTATGACCACATGTAGACAAACCTTTAATAACCTACCTACATTTTAGCCTACTGATGTACAATAAATTAAATTTTATCAGTTCAATAATAAAATTTGAATGCTGGAAATGTATTATATTTAGCGGGACATGCAGATATAAAAAGAAATATAATAAAAAACATGGTTTTTGCTTTATTTTGGCAGCAAATTTGGTCCACACCCTGATATTTGTAAGTTTAGTGATAGTTTTATGTTAGAGGTCATCAAATGGAAGACAATGGTACGCATCCCAACCACAAACACTTTTCCCTGTGTATTTTAAAGTATTAAAAATAATGTTTTTCTTTTTTTTTTTTAGTCTTTAAGTTAAGGACTTTTTTTAGTTTAAGTTAGTGTACCTTGGTTAATGAACACGTCATTTCTTTAATGTATTGATAACAAGATATGTATAATATTTATCAAGAAACAGACTGTAGCAAAAAGTCTTTGTATATACATATTATAACACTACAATTTACAAATTTAAATGTAATTTAATTTGTGGAGTGCCAAAAATGTATATAACATTACTGGTAAAGTGTACCAATTAATGGAGTTTGGGTGTAATGGTAATAAGAGTAGTCATTGATTGAATTGTAACGAGTTTTCATAATTTTATTTATAAACCACAAGCATGTTTAAAAATCTCAACTACTTCGCCATAAATATTCATTATCTTTTGCTTGAAACGTTCAAATGTTGCAGTACATTAACATTAAATAAATCTTATATTCTACAGTAACAAAGTTATATTCTAAATATTTGTTAATATTAAAACTCGACTGCTCAGTCTGACAGTGTGCTTTACTGCAGTTTCATTTTTTTTATTGTTTTTTTTATATAACTTTCAACTACGTTAATTTATGTATTTCATACTTAGTAATCATTGATTGCTTTACAAATTTTTTAAAATTGAAACTGACTAAATTAATCGTTAAACATCAAAGAAAATATTTTAATAAATTTAAATCAAATTCTCTGAACTTCTTTATCTACATTTTACATAAAACTCTTATTCATGTTTAAATTTCTATATGTCTTTGGACTCTCATTTAAAATTTATAAATGGATTATCTGTCACCTCGATATTGTAGCTCATACTCATGTCCTTCGTTGATCCGTATGTCCTCTTCTGATCGGAGTTCCCTGCACGTCTCCAGGTTCCACTCATCGTCCTCCAGTTACTCGTCTATCATGGTCCCATCTGGTTGATGTAGGATAGTGTGAGAGGTTGCTCTGCACCAGCTGCTGTCGTTCTAGCAGACGCCTCTATTGTTCAGCATAGCATTCCTCTGCATGATGTAACATAGTAGCTTGTCTTGACTGACGGATGTTTGTGTGTGCCGACATCATAAAGTATGTTCTATATTCGTATTCGGTAACAGATTAAGAGTTACTATTTTGCACATATGTTGAACATATGTTGTCTGTCTGCATCTACTGTTCAATTAACAAAAATTAAACACTCGCGTCGCCAATGGACAAAGCGTCCCGCCGCGACTGAAGACTGATTGAGAAGAAGGGCTGGCTTCTCTCATGCCCTATTTATAATCAAGCATCATACAGCACCTGTTGGGACAGAATTCTGCCAGTTTGAAATTGCTCAGAGGCGTCAGTTCTCCCACTCTCGTCCAATATCATATTTTCGCACATTTCTGCCAATGGCAAAGTCCAATGTGAACTACAGGGTGCTCTAACGATGGATGATTTAATTACACATCTCCAACGTAGTTACCATCAAATAGAATAATCTGTGTACTTACTACGCCCTTAAAATTGCACTGAATACGCACTGTGCATCTTTTTCATGCCGTATTCTCACTACACAAGGGTATTAATTTTATACATATTTAGGAGTCTTTGAATCTCTTCTACCATCTATGGTTTTCTTATAATTAAATAAAAACTGTAATTTGACAATTATTCAGGGTGAGATTGCAAACTTTCATGCTCGAGCTGGCATCACTCACACACATCACTTACTACTGTACACACTCTCAGCGACAGTCGTGTGAGTGTTCAGGTCAGTTCCTGTCTGTCTACATTCCGTATTTTTAACATAAACTCAGCTTTCAATCACATACCTGCTTATTTATTACATATTTATAAATTTAATTTAAATATTTATTTTATCTATTAAATGCACAGTAAGCATATGAGTGTACTGTCGCAATATATATATATATATATATATATATATATATATATATTAGTGTTATTAAAGTATGCAGATAGTTAAAGTTAGCACAATAAAATAAAAGATTTGTTTTAATGATTCATTCATTGTTCCATTTTTATTTGGAAAGATACAAGCTCATTGCTTTAGTGATTTATTTTTGATTAATGTTAATTTTAACATTTATTTTGATTAATATTAACTTTTATTTACTCATCAGTTTGCTGGATAATTGTTTATAGAAAACTACAAAGGCAGGCCTCCACTGAGAATAACGATGACTCAAGCTTTAATTGGCTGATTGATGTTCTAAGATATTATTACAAAAGAAGAACATAAATTTAATGTATACTTTCTCTGACTGAATCAGACTTAAAGGATGTCAACTAATGTGAGATCAAGAGAAGAAACTTTTATTATAAGATTAATAATAAAAAATAATACTGTAATAAAAAAGATTTGACTTTTGTCTTATCAAACTATGGTCATATGTTAATTTGAAGTACATATTCTTATACAAGCAAGTGAGAATTGATGAATTGAGAGTTTTAATATGGTTTGGCCTCACTCTTGTAACTAAAAATCATTATTTACATATAACAGTAACAGAAAATGGCCACTGGAATGGTACAAAAATAAACGTCAAACCTTAATTATTAATGTTGATAAATCAACCATTGTTTTATGTGAGTAGTTTTCAGTATCACTTGTGTAATGATAACAAATGGTACCAAATACTTTATTACATAAAAATAGAAATCATGCGTTAGCTAAATGTTTTTAAATTTTGAAGTATATTCATTATTATGTTACCTCCAAAGAAATATTTTTTCAAGATTATAGTGTATGTTACATACATGATTCAGAAAATGGGTAACAAACATAAAGTTGAGACAAATAGAAACTGAAAAGTGGTAATAAGTGGACAAATGGTTACCACTGTGGAGATGGGCTAACAGAGTGCAGAAATTACAAGCTTAGAAGAATCATAAATAAAGTGGCAAAGAGATGACTAGGGTGAAGAGAAGAAGGTGTAATAACTTTTAAGGAAAAGTGATTAAACAAGGTTGGACAAGGTAGATGATCTAACAATAGTAGATAGACATTAGGATTACTGAATGGAGTTATGTGGACAGAAGGTGTTGAAGCGATGGAGCGGGAATAACGCCAATGAGACATAACCTTAAAATAATGTGGCATGATGATGAAAATAGTGCATAAAAATGGACTAAGCCTAACCTATCCCAATATGTTAAGATGTTTATATTGAGTTTTATGTTAGAAAGAAAGTAAAGATTTACAAATTCAATAAACAAACATTTTATTTTGTAAATTAGATTTCATTCGTTTTGAATTCTATCAAGCCCTGCATACCTGTGACATGACTGAAATCAAAGCCTTAAAAATCTACTATTTACTCATTCATAAAGTGTATTTAAGTAAAACAAATTATTACACTAAATCATTGTTAAAAATTATTTTATTATTTTAACCATTACTTTTTACTGTTGGTATAGTATTACTCAAATAGGACTATAGGCAAAGTAAAACATAGTATTAGCCATGTACAAGTATCTCATTATTTCACTGAAAAACTTATCATTCTGTTGAATTTATATCTGGTTAGTAGTTGAAAACCATGGTATGTGCTTCTTCTGCAATTGTTGACCCTTAATTATGATAAACCGATACTTATCATAAGATTTTCTAAGGTATTTCCCCTTAAAGAAAACTGGGAAAACAAAATCATTTCTAAGTGTTCTTTTTTTTATTCTAAACCACTTTTTATGAAATGATCAACTACCAATATTCTAGAAATAGCATGGAAAAATTGTTGATAGCTGCAGCTAGAAGTGCTAAGTACTATCTAAATCTGTCTAGTCACTACGAATGTTCTGTGTTCTAGTATGTGTTGTACAGTAGCAAGTACATGAAAGATTAAATAATCTAACAGTATGGTAATCACATTCTGTCCCCAAAACTAAACACAAAAAAAAACAATATACAACCAAATAAAACACACAACACCACAGTTTAAACAGAAACACTTACCTCAAGGTCCTGATAGCCTTTTTATAAAGGGATGCTTGAAATACAGAAAAAACTATTTTAACATATGGAAATATCTCGCAATTAAAGGAGCAAAACATTTGATAAACCCAGCAAGTGCAACAGGTTAGAATTAGTTTTCAGATTCAATTGAAAATTGTGCTAATTAATGTTTTAGTTGCATTATGTTACATCTGTTTCCATCTTTCAAGTAACCTCTGATTATGAAGCTACAAGTCCTATTTACAATGTATGCTTTCTTACGTGGCTGATCTGTGCATCAGTATACAATAATTCATTTCCATACAGTGCTTTCCTTGATGGTTCAAATTTTTAATGTTATTTAATTGTGTATTTATGCTTACTTTCACACAGCTTGGACTAATTTTCACATGAGGGGTGTTTACTTGCCACATCAGATGCCACATAACTTATCTCATAACTACATTTTAAGTGACTTGAACATTTCAAGTGTAATTTTATTTGTACAGAATTTAAACATTATTAACAATTAATTAGGTATCCACAGGAGTGGATTATTTGAATAGATTGCAACATCATTTAATACAAATTTCCACAGCGTGTACAGTACTATACAGAATTTGTAACATAATATAAAACAAGCTGACTTGTATTCTGGGTTTAATTGACTGTCTACAGAAAAAAGAGGTAGCTACATTGCCAATAAATGAATTTTAATCTATTCGAACCAAACTTAAAAAATAATAGTTAAATCATTTTTATGTTAATGTGAAAACTGTATTACCGTACTGTAATTTATATATAAATTATTTCATTTTAAGTAGGCCTACAATGTTTATGTATTATTATTATTATTATTAGTATAAGAGGTTTTAAGTTTAGATCTATGAAATTGAATAACCTTCTGATATAAATTATAGTTTTTTGCTGTAAGTAAATAAAAGTAATTACTAGATGTTTATTATTATACTAGCTTAATTTTCTTTTAACCAATATTACCTAACTTTTACCATAGATGATTATTAGAAAAAAGTTCCAAAGATTATTCATGATTTTCAATTAATCTTGGATTTAGTTTCAACTATTGGCCTTAAAATCAAGAGTCGACTGTACACATAATATATAATAAGTTGCCATACTAGTTGTCTGCTGGTGAGACCAGTGTCACTACCATGTGGTGATCTATCTGAATATCAAAAATTATCTTTTTGTCTCTGATATCTTCTAAAAACAAATCAAAATTTGGAAAATGTCATTATGTAATCTAGAGACCATCATGTTGGAGACAGTAAAGAGCACTGGTGATTTACTCTTTAAGACAATTTCAAATAACTCTGCATATTAATTAATTAATGATTATAACTATACATTATTTTTGTGACTTTAGAATGTTCTTCTTTAAATATTCTTCATTTTGCGTGTGTGTTTGCGAATGCATGTACTCACACCACTTACAGTTTAGAGACTTCTACAGTTGTTCATTGTGACTTACAAAATTCTGATTATCACCTTCTATTCATAATCCATCTATTATTCTGGTACATTGTGAATATAATTCATTAGTGGAATTCCTGAAATGGGTAAAAATGAAAGTCATAAAACTGTGGCATAATCCATCCAACTTACCCCTGATAAAGTGGGGCTTTTGTTAGAATCAGGTGAAGACTGCACCCTGTGTAGTGTAGCTATACTAGCTCTTCGCTTAGAATTTTGCTGGAAAACACAGAACACACTCACATATAACAATACATAATGTAAACAACACAAAATATGAGGAAGGATGATGATTGCAATATAGCAGGCAGTTATTACATCAAATCTCAAGCATGTACAAGTCAGTGCAATTTCAGTATCCTGAGATGTTTTCAAAATCTGAATTTAACAAATTTTTTGTTTTGTGTATTATTTATAAAAATTTGTCACATTCAGTGTAAGGAAATTGTAAGAATATATTCCAAGAAATTGGAAAAAACAAACAGAGGAACTACATGCCGTATACATGGTAAACAAAGATCAATAGTAACATTCCCTTTATCTGTAGAAAGGGGCACATGGTCCAAGATGGTTTAAAGTTTTGGATAGCAGCATCATCATCAGAAGTGATACACAGACACTGGCATTCACCCTGGTCTTTTGAAGTTGACCTTACCAATGGTTTCTATTTGTTGCACCACCTACTGTGTATTCCAGCCCTTCCAGATTCACTTCATCTTCATCTTAGCTTCAGTCTTCCAACTTTTCTTCACCATCTGGATTCTGGAGGAAGAGTTGCTTTACAGGTGTAAAGGAGCTTACAATTACAATATGACTAGCCTATTTTTCCAGTTCTATCTTTTTAACTCTAGTCTTAACCTACAGTAAAGTATACAGTTTATCATTTGATCTTTGTCTTTAAACACCTTCTACCTTTACTAGCATGTACACCCTGGTCAACATTTTCCCTCAAATCCATCCAGCATATCTTTGCTCTTTTTGTTTGAATTCAGCAATCAGCAGCACTGAAAAAGAGCAACTATCCTTTTATAAAGTAGCATCTTCATTATTTCAGAAGTAATTTTCAGCAACATCGTCTTTGTAATACAAGTCAGATATTGTTAGTAAGGAAAAGTTTTCTTTTTATTCCTTTTTCCATAGTAATTTCGACCCAGGAAATTAAATTAAATTATGAATACCGTGTACATTATGATATCTAAAATATATGGGACACAAAATAAAGACAACCTCATTATCTTGAGGAGCATGTGGGTCATTGGTTCTAAAACATGGAGAAAAGAAACAAAAGGAAATTGAGTCTTGTGAAACTTGGTACCATACTGAAGTATTTCTTTGAGGAATAAATTAAGTAATGTTGATATAACTCAAAAAAATTGTGAGAAAAGAAGATTATATATCCATATCAGAAGAAAATACTAGTGGTTAGGACACTTTATTATCCACATTATCTATATTATTATGGTATTAGGAGAGAAATTTTTGACTGGAAAGTTAAGGTAAGAAAGGAGAAGTCAATTCTTGGAAGAAGAAAAGAAAAATATATTTCCATATATTATTTTGAAATTCATGTTCATACCCACATTTTCTAATTTATGTTGATATTATAATCAAAATTTATAAGTTGAAAGAATAGAATCATTTCAACATACAGGATGATTCAAAAAGGACTTTACGACTTTGAAAGCATATAGAAATTTATTCAGATGACTTACTGAGTCAGTTGAGGTGCCATTTTAAATGAAAACACATCACATTTTTCATCAAATAGTTATTTTGATTCAGTGCAAGCACCATTTTTGACATGGCACAACACATCCCACCAGAAGTCAATTTCGTTCCAAACTCAAACCAGTATGTCAGGTGTCACTTCTGCAACTGCAGCGCAAATGCAATTTCTCAGATTAGGCAGATCAGCAGGTAATGGTGGAACAAACATTCGATCTTTAATGAAACCCCAACATAAAAGGTTAAGAGGAGTCAAATCTGGGGAGTGGGCCATGCAATAGGCCCTGCACAATCAATCCAATGAGTTGGGAATCCGTTATCAAGGAAATCCTGGATGTGTAAGCTGCAGTGAGGCGGTGCCCCATCTTGCTGGAAGTGAAGCCTGTAATCATAGTCATCTTTGTCATACTGAGGTATGAGGAAATTTTGAAGCATACAGATAAAAAATACCATTTATGTTTTTCTCCATAAAAAGAATGAGCCTTACACTTTAAATTTACTGAGTGCACAAAACACACACACTTTTAGGCTGTCATGCTCAAGCTGCAATGTTTCATGTGGATTTTCACTATCCCAGATCTTGCAGTGTTCACCTTATCACTGATGTGAAATATTGACTCATTGCTAAAGATTACATTGCCCACAAATGTCTCATCAGCTCCTATTTTATCTAACATTTCTGCACAGAAGTGTTGACAAGCGACTTTTTCTGCTTAATTAATTTTTTGTAACATGGAAAGTAGGTAATCTTTGAGATCCAAATGTTTGCATAATACTCGTCAAACAGTCAGTTGTGGTATGCCAGTCTCACAGGAATCATGTTGGTTTGATTTTTGTGTGGTATGAGCAAAGCTCTCTCTAAGTTGTTCCACATCAGCATTAAAGGCTTGTGGGCATCCTGTTGATTTTGCATGTTGTACAGAACAACCAGTCTTAACAAACGTTTGGTGTCAAAGTAAATTGTAGACCTACTTGGAGGATCCTTACTATACTCAGTACGAAAATTACATTGGACTGTAGTAGCTGACTTTTTTTCCATGAAACCAAAACAATGAGCACAATGAGCATGTTCCACACCAGTATAAGTAGCCATCTTGAACAATAATGGTACTACTGCTTCTGGTGGCTCCATATGGAACTACAGCACTATGTGGGTCAAACTTGATGTGTTTTGCTTTTAAATGACACCTCAGCTGACTCTGTAAGTTATCTGCTGTAAATTTCTATATGCTTTCAAATTTGTAAAGTTCTTTCTGAATCACCCTGTATATTATGATGTGATATAAAGTTAATAAAGCAATAGAATGTAAGCATAATTATAAGAGAATAACTTACTTTGAGATATTGGTAAGTGTGATGATAATGGCGATGGTGATGATGCGATGGACCTGATATACATCAATAGAAATAAGTAATATAAAATACCACATTTAAATACCACATCTTCGCATTTATAGAATATTTTCCTGTATCAAGATTATTTTTCAGGTCAAAAAGAAAAATTTTAGAGTAGAAAGAAATATCTGAATGATGGTATTTTTTGTGAACTAGAAAATCATTACTGCAGTGTACTCACTGCTATTAAGCTCTGTCTGTACTAAATAGGGTAGATGTACTACATCTAAAATGATTTGATTATATTCTAGTATGTTAATGAAGCTGATATATTCATATTGATATTGTAACGAAACAAAATGTTACAAAAGAATAGTAAATAATAGTGAAATCCGATCCAGAGAAGAAACAAGAAATAATAATGGAAAGCAAATTAAAGGAAAACTATTTGGTTTGACTTATATAATATTATCCAGAAACCCAGAAATAACCCAGTAGAATAGGGCAGTAAACAGAAAAAAGTGAAATAAATAAACCTAGTAGGCCTAATCAACTTACCCTGAATAATAATCCAAACCCAATAAAGAGTACCTAATCCATATAATAAAATTGTATTAATTATAATCATATAGGCCTATAATCAAGGAAAGGAAAAGGGACACAAACCTTTAAAGTAATGAGTGTGATCATAAGAAATAGCGACACAGACTACCGTTAAACAGTGTAATTATTTTTGATGGAAGTGTTTTGTTATTATGAGATAGAATTTTAGTTTATCATACAGACAATAGTTTAGCAGTATAAATAAACTAAAACTGTCAAAAACAATTATTATTATTAAAAGTTTTGTTATATGTTATAAGATTTTATGTCACCAGTTAATTTATGTAAATATATTTATCTCAGGTAGTCAAAGTAGAAATTACAATAAATCATAACAAATTGTTCCACCACATATCATAGAAATTCAAATTAATAAGGTTTTACAGTTATAAACTGAGGCATGTTTAGTATCAAATTGTTTATAATTATCTAATTAATAATTGTATAAACATTGCATATATAATTAGAGTATAATAATAAAATTATCTATTAAAGGTAATTTATAAAATATAATGTAGGTAATGGGTGTTGATCCTATAACATTTAAACTGTACATAAATGACCAATCAAAATTTAAGAAATTTGTATGAGATAGGTAACTACAAGAAAGAAGAAATAACACTTAATTGTTAATTGTGATGGAAAGCAGTTGAATAGTGCGTGTCTAGAGGTAATTAAAAATATATAAAAATAGATAACCCGTTTGTGAAAGAAGATCTGAAGGACCATCATCGAAGATAATAATCCTTCCACTACAATTTTCATGAACAAATAATACACACAATCAAGAAAAATATTCAGAATAGACCAGGAACCCTTCAGCAATATCGTCTAGATGTGTAAAGTATAATTTGACAATATTTTTTTTTTCAACAAGGAACAACCACTAGAGAATATAACAATTTACACTAACACTAATCACTAGTCAACATTTTAAAGTGCAACCAAATTCAATATATAAGCTAACAGTGATTACAAGGAAAACATTTATTGTACACATTAATAAACTACATTATTTTCTGAGACGGACAAATTGAATATCGTCAAAACTTGTATGTAACTTAATATATAATTTGTGTAAATTTTTAGATTATAAGTAATATATTGTTTGTAAAGGTACTCTCTATTATTAATCAACATGCAAAGGAACTTTTCGTAGCAGCCACAAGAATTCCCACGAAATATATTAAAATTATTTAATTATAAATCCTGAGATAAATATCGACCCTGTGACAACCTTATGTATCGAATGGAATTTTCCAATAATTGAATTTATGTTACACAGATTAAATCATTATGTTATTAAATCATATCCATGAGTTATTATTTCAGGAAGGTAATATATAGTAGTATTATAATATTCACATCACATACTCAATAAGAAACAAGATTAAATCTGAAAGGATTTTTTATTTGCCTAACTTTTTAGTAAATAATTCATTTTACAAAAGTTCTGGCCAGATAAAAAGAGGTATCTTAATAATGAATACTCATTACTTGATATTTTGAATTAAAACAATAACCTAATTAATATATTTTTTAATGGCATGTGCGCTGTTATTGTACAAAAATGATTTTGCTTTAGTTCTACAAAATACTTCACTGTGGTGTGATTGAACATTATAATCAATTTAAAAGTCGTATAATGAATTGATTGATTTAAATACTTTGTATCTATTGTAATATAGTAATATAATAACCTACAGGTTCTAGATATGACTGGTAAATGACAACACAGAAAAAGCATTAAAAGCAAGTGGAATAGATTGTTGGAGATGAACCATATGACATCCAGAAGAAAATGGTAATAAGCAAGTGAATTTAAAAAATAATGAGGGACCATGAATTCAACCACAGATGACATAAAATTATATATTTTGAGTGGTAATCTATAACAAATGACCAAACGTATTCTATTAAAGTAAGTATTTAACTGGCAATACAAAGGCAGAAGGAAGCCAAAACAAGGAGAACCTGTAGGAGAGGAGCAGTTTAAGTCTTGAAGGAGAGGGACCTTGAGAATGATTAGTGGTACATCAAGAATGACTGATATTTGAAACTAAAAAGCAAAGCATTTAGTAAATCAATATCTGTATGTAAATACTTGGTTGCAAATTGATGTAAGAAAGCATTTGTTATGAGATGTTTTGCCTATCACTCTCTATCTAAATATCCTCAAAGTCATCACATATTCTTTTCAAAGAATCTCTTTCTTGGCTTTCACCTAGTATTTTTCCTAACAATGTGATACAGTGTACAGTTGTATGTAATGAGATCTTCAACTATTGATATTTCCTTCTGATAAGGCAGTGTCATTCTTATTTCATAAATCATTTTAAACATTTCATGATTGATCATCCTATATCTTTATGGACTGTTCATTCACTTTCAGTACCATGTGTCATTAGTGTCCACTCATTTTATCCTCTCCTTTCATGAACTCCATTCAGATGCACACTCCACACACATAAAGAAACTTTAAGATCAATTTTTGTTTTAGGTCCAATGTTTTTTGATGATGGAGAAAAGAATACACCCATAAGAAATGTAAACCTTTGATAAACCTTATTAGAATGAAATACAAACACTATACACCGCTGCTAGTAGAAGGCAAAAAAAATAACGTTTTGGATCAAGTGGCTTCCCCCGTTGCCCAGATTGAAATTTTAGGAAGGTGAAGGAGAGAGAAATACTTTACTACATTTTATTTAAAAATTATTCTGATATTGAAATAAAGAGATTAGAATAATTAAAAAATAATTACACTTATGATCAATATGAGTGTACAGCCTGATCAATATAAAATGTATTTGATCAATATAGAATGTTCAAATATCATTTTATATGCAAACATTGTTTAAATATCATTCTATGTTGGCTGTTATAATATTAAAGACATCATAATCAAAGTGATATGTAAAGTGTCATCTTATTAGACAATTAAAATATGAATAGTTTAATAAATCATGTTTATATTTACGTTTGTATGAATTCAACCATGTGATCTGATATGTTGCCACTTATGATATAAAATTGATGGACATATGAAAATTACATTAATCAGTGTAGCCTACCTTGTCACTCCAGTTAACATGTAACATAACAACTTACCTCAATCATCTACAGACATGTATAAAACAGTTTATTACATAAAGTACCACATATTGTAATAACATTTAGATGAAAATAGTCACCACCAATAACAAAATAATATAAATAAGCATGCAAAACTAGCAACATTACAGACACAGTAATAAGCACACAACAAATAACTCCAGTCAAATGTAAAGATGATAATATGGTGTGGCTTACCAGTTTCATCACAGCATTTGGCAAAATTTTGTTTTCCATGAGTACTTTCCTGTAATAAGTGAGCAAAGCCATTAGTAAACATTTGCATGTAATGTTCTTTTTATTAATACATATGCAATTTCTAAGTAAAAATAACATTTTTGTTTAGACTATAAAATATTTCAAAAAACCAAGTAACTGTATTAATGAGCCCTATAGTAAGACATTACCAGAATTTAATATGAATATTTGAATACACACAAGTTGTGTGTGTGTGTGTGTGTGTGTGTGTGTGTGTGTGTGTGTGTGTGTGTGTGTGTGTGTGTGTGTGTGTGTGTGTGTGTGTGTGTGTGTGTGTGTGTGTGTGTGTGTGTGTGTGTGTGTGTGTGTGTGTGTGTGTGTGTGTGTGTGTGTGTGTGTGTGTGTGTGTGTGTGTGTGTGTGTGTGTGTGTGTGTGTGTGTGTGTGTGTGTGTGTGTGTGTGTGTGTGTGTGTGTGTGTGTGTGTGTGCATTTTCAACCTTCTGTTCATAACTGTAGCATTTTTTTATGCTTCATGTATTTTTGAATATAACAAATACTGACACTTCTGTTAGAAATATCTTAATACAACTATTATTTACTGACAAAAATGAATAGTTAATTTGCTGTTTTATTATTTATGGTTACCATATGTTCGATTTTACTAAATTTGGTAAGTCAGTATTTATATATACATGATGTAAAATTTTAATGTTCTCATAATTCTTCGATTTTGTTGTCCATGACATGCCCGAGGGTTATCACTAACTAAAATATACTATTATGACACCAAACAAATATATTTTAGATAACATTTTTTTAATTTTTAGCTCACTTCCTGAACCAATAATAATTAGTTCATCAGTGAATGATTCAGGCAGTGAGGTTAGGCAATTTTTCGTCTAAAATAATTGTGTTCCCTGTTCTAATTATATATTTTATTTAGTTCTCATAATTTTTTTCATAAAAAATAATTTTTAACATTTAAACAGATTTCAAAAATATCAACCAATTAAAATCTACAAACACAAACAAACGAGATTTTTATGACTGTTCATTGTATGTGAGAAAGGGTAGTTGTACATAGTTGTATTCAGGTTTTCTTATGGTAAATATTTATTTGTTGATACTTTAAATTATTTTGAGACTACTACCTGATGGCTCCAGTGTTTAATAATTATTTCCTCTATTATATATTTTTTAAATTTTACTAATGTTTTATCTTTTAAATCTAACGCTGACTTCAGAAATACACTGTATAAAAAAGTCAACAGGCTGTGGTGATGTCACCAGATTTCAGTTTGTAGTAAAAAAGTTATAATAATAATGATAAAAGAATTATTATTGATGATAATGATTTTTGGGTATTACTTCACTATTTATTTTCACCGCGACCTTTAAAAATGGAGCAGCAAGGTGGGGAGTCAGTTAGTTGGCCAGGTGAATCAAAGTGATAAAATGATCAAAGGGATTATTATAATTTATGGAGAATGACATTAAGTGTTAAGTAAATTTGACTAGTGATTGTTATTGTTTGTCGTGGTGGATTATGAACACACACACACATACACACCTTATGTGTGTTTATTTTATAATAGATTACTAGATTGTTTATTTTGTAGTATAAGATTTGGACAAAAAGACATGTCTTCCTCTCACCACTGTTTACTTCTCTGAAATTTTATTAACATGCTGTAGAAGGTTGATAACAATATGCTTACTGTGTATGGCACAGTTATTTATATGTGCGCATAACTACCTTGTTTCCTCATGTTCCGTGCGTTCTTTCTCATATGCCTGTTTGAGATTCTCTACATGATGTAGAATGACATCTACAGCTTTGGCTAGTCTATTTTCCTGCTGGACAGCACCAAACAGCTGGAAAATCAAGTAGATTGATATAATTGATAATAATTACAAGCATTGTTTATTATATATTATGAACAAATAAGACAGTTATGTTACTAGGAAATGTATCACTTAATATAACTTATGTTCAGAAGAAGGGAGGAGAATGACAGAACAACTATTTAAGGAAAAGAAATGTTTATTAACAAATAAGCACATCTTTAATGAACAGAGGAGTGAAATGATTGCAAAATCATTAGTACGCCATACATTATTTTATGGAAATGAATGTTGTACATGGATAAGTTAGGAACAAACATGACTTGAAGCACCTGAAATGTAATGTGATTTTATGCTGAGAACAGGTTGTCATAAAATAACAAGATCAGGTTAAAAAAAAACAATAATATTTGTTTTACAATTAATTATGTTTAAAAATGATAAACAACCCCAGTAAATTTACTAACTATATTTACTGAAGATAAAATGTTAGGAAACCCTGGTTACAATATCTTCCACAGAAACTTAACCCCTATGTTTTTCTCAAGTACTATTATCAGATTAATAACCCTACCTTTTGATTCCACATTAGTTTATTTTCAATATGTGGAAAGAATGGTACATATGTGTTTATTTTATCGCAGTTAAAAATTCACATGTTTATAAATTTTTTTAGAGCAATTGGGGTCAATGTATGAATACACTTTAAGCTGTGATAATAGGGTAAAAGAACTTTTTTTTCCGGCCATCTAAGGACCACATGCCAATTGCAATTCTTTATTCTTTGTTCTTTTCTTTTTCTCCAATATTCTGTCATCTTTTCACTGTGTCTCTTCTTCATGTCTTCAGTCCACTTTGAACCTGTTTTTCTCTCTCCTACACTGTACTCCTTCCATTTTTAATATTTTTGCCTGAAAAAACTTCTCTTTAAAGTTAATTTTATTGTAATAACAATTTAGTATACAAAGTTTACATACTACGCTGTAAATTATACATACATAGAACAGTTCTTTCCAATTATATTGAAACTGTATATGACAACATTGGTTCTAACAGCAAATCTGCTATAATGACAGTACATTTTGCAATACATCTGGTTTTGTGTCTAAACAGGCACCCCTTAGTAAAAGGAATATTTTCTACAATACATTGGATACAATGAGAAAACTGTCTGTTGAGTTCAGATAGTGTATAAATGATAAACAATCTCTCACCATGTTGGTGACGGTCTTTTAGAGCGCGTGTACTATATTTATCACCCCTGGAATGCGATATTGTATCCTAATGTTGCTGTTAAGAAAATGCTGACAATTCATTTTTATCTTCAGGCTATACTGTATCCAGTATGAATCATACAATGACTGATAGCAATAGTCTGACAGACAGTATGTGTGTACAGTAAAAAACTGATATCTCTATACAAATAAACACTTGAAAAATAGTCTTTGATTGAACATATATTACAAATTGCATAAACTTCCTAAAAAATGTTCCTATATTATATTACTGCAAATACATTTACATAAGGAACTGCTTCAGTTATCTATTCGTCACAGGGGTATATAATATAACATTATAAATTCTATACTTATCCATTGTGACTTTATGCAATACTGCTACGTGCATTATTAATAGTCATATATTATTATAAATAAGCCCCATTACATTAATAATTGGGTACTGTAATTTTAAAAGTAATTATATATTAAAATAGATTATGTGAGGACACCATGAAAAGTAGAATGATGCCTGGTCAATGATAGTGATAAAGGAACTGAGGAACTGACATTTAATAATAGGCACATTTTTTTGCCATCCGTACTCGTACATGAGACATATGTTGTGAGACTACACATCAACAGCCGATTACTGCTTCAGGATAACATTCTGGAAACACGTAATAGAATTAGTAGTTATCCAAATGTTATTTTCAGAGTCTGAGCTGGATTATATCTAAACAGGCACTCCTTAGTACAAGGAATATTTTCTATAACACATTGGATACAATGAGAAAACTGTCTGTTGAGTTCAGATAGTGTATAAATGATAAACAATCTTTCACCATGTTGTTGACAGTCTTTTAGAGCCTCACCAACTATCAGTCCTCTCATTGGAGGGGAGACCCATCAGCCGAATCGGTGAAGGTCCTCGGCGTTTGGGTAGATCGTTGCCTCACGTGAACGATACCATAAACAAGGCTCGTGGCGTCAGAGTGAAGCTTTTCCCCATGCTCTCATAAAACAGTAGCCTGGCTGTTCCTCTGAACAGTAAACTCGTATGCGGCGCCCGCTTGATAGTCTCTCATTTAGGTTACCATCAGGCGTAGGCTGCCAGCATTTCAATTGGGGATTCCGTGGTACGTCTTTAATGATGTTATCCATGAGGGCTTCCGTGTCCCGTTTCAGGAGATTTTACTCTGGTCCCCGGTAACAAAGTTGTTCGCAAAGGCCGGCTTGACGATCCCCCATAAGCGTCTTCACAGGAACCCCGTCTGTCCCACCCACTACCATCCTGATCATTCCTGAACTCCTGCCTGTCAGGCAATTCTTTAAGGAGCCGGGTTACTACGCTTGTCTTATTAATCCAGCGTCTGCTAGAAGCGCATTTAGACAAACAGAACCAGCTCGACTCCTCTCGGCTGCTCTATCACTCTAGGCATGGAAACCGCGAGATGTGCAAATGGTGTGCGCGACGTGAACCGTTCGTGGCAGCTCAGGCTGTCGAGCCTCTCGACCACACCTGCGCGCCTTCAATCCCCTGTGGGTAAATCCTTAAGGTAGCCACGGAGCCGCACACCCGGCGTGGAGTCAGGCTGGAGCAATTTGGGACTTTCTCTCATTCAAGCCCATCGTGCATAGGGGAACCACTTGTGTCGAATAAATAACCCCGCAGTACTCGTTTGAACCTGGAGTTCATCGGGCGTCGACTCGGACAATGCAAACAAACCAGGACGCAAAGTGGCCCGTACAACTTCTGTCTGTCTGGCAAACAGAACTTGCGACTACTGACTGGCATGCAAGCTTTATCTCGTTAGACTACTATGACTGTAACAATATGAATAATATTCTACAATGTTTAAACTACAGACTTGCCAAACTAAAGCGATAATTGTAAATTGTAAATTAATTGCAATTGTAAGTTGACTGTAAATTGTAATTACAAAACTCTAGCTTGACTGGTAGTTGTTGGTCTTGGCTTCTCAGATGCCACTTACTATACAGGCACGAATGAGGAGGCGAGGCAAGACTGCTGCTTAGGACCAGTCGTGATTTTGTCAGGAGGCGATGTAACTGCTCAAATTGGCCTCACGATGCTGTGTGGACGTCGTTTAGACATCCTGTGCGACTCGAACTCACAGCGTCACACGAGACGTTGCAATGTTAGCATTAGAGCATAGAGGTATAGCGATCAAAAATTTTCAAATTTTCTGATCGAGCAGTGCATTCTCACACAGTCAGGTCACCAACCCAAACCAGAACAATAAATAAAGGCAATTAAGAACACGTCAACCCGACGCCAGCTACGAGGCAATAAGACAACGTTTGACTTAACGCAACAAAGGAAATTGGGATCGACTTTGACAGACTAAACTCAACTCAAATTTACGACATCATAACAAACCGAACAAAGAGCAGAGTCCAGTGGCACAAGTACGCAGAAATTGTAACTAGGGGACGCTGTAGGGTTAAGCCAACACGTGTGAACGTAAGAAAAGGGATACTGGATACTCACTGACAAAGGATTTAGAAAGTCTCGACAGTACAGAGACAATACAGCGAATACCCAGTGAATACATACGACCATGTCGCACAGCATGAAAACAACGCCAGAGTGACAACTTATATTTACGACGAGAAATCGTGGAGGCAACTCAGAGTGACAGCGAGCGAGAAGTTATTAATTGGTAGAAAAAACCGGGTGGAAGTTGAAAAATGAACAGGACGCAACGGATTCTTAGCGAGTGTGTAACAACTAACCCTGGGAAACTCACGAAACAAAGGTTTGACAGACAGGCGAACAATTACTTTATATTCTTAGAAAGAGTGCGATGTCCTTAGCTGTGTACTTCAGGGGATGTTCAGCAGCCAACCAGAGGTTAGCATCTCCCGAAGAAGTAAGTGGAGAGGACTGTTGTCATGGTGACAACCAGGGCAGCAAATCAGAGAGTCGAAAACCAAAGATCATCGAAGTGGAAGGAACATGTGACCCAGGAGAGGGTAAGTCTGGAACCTATCGGGATCAACCCAAGGCGTGGAAGGCAGAAGATTGCATTGTGGTAGAAAACACTTGATGAAAACCGTTTGCAGGGTACACGAGGCTCTCAGTCTCATAAAATTTTGTGCTCAGTTTCTACACAATTTTACCTCAGTCTCATAAAATTTTATCTCAGTATTTCGCAGTTTATTTACTTAGTTACTTTAACTTTTGAAAAAGTGCGAAGTTATCTAAGTATCGTTATACTTTCGAGTTCAGTACTATATACTTTAAAGTATTATTCATTATTCGACATTATGGAACTTAGAAACTTTTAACAAGTGAAGTTACATCTCAATAATAGAACTTTTGTGTATCAACTTTGGACATTGTGATTCGTATCATAAACTTAACTTGATTCAGACTTAATTATTCTAGTTGTGCAGACTCATGAACGATAAGAGAACTCAATATTCATAAACACAAGTGTATAACATAACGCACATTCACGACCAAGCTAAGTAGAACATGAACAGTTAGAAGAAGCATCTTTGTAATAGACATTTTATTTGAACACAACCCACTAATGTTGGTTGTATCTACACTACACAGAACTCTATAAACTGTTAGTAAAGACGGGTTACATCAACACCACACCACGTACGCCGCGAGTGAATTCTCATCGCAAGTTTCAAAGTGATAGTGAAAACATCCAATCAACGGAGAGAGCACACATGGAGTCACCATTAAGCAGGAAATTTCACCGATGGATTATTGGATATTCTAAAATGTCAAGTTAAGTCTTCATGATTTTAATATTATAATAATACTACTGCTCTGTCTATTTTCCAAGAACCAACACCTTTGAGAAATTGTATAATCATTTAGTAAAGATAATGTTAAAATATATTATGAATATAAAAGCTACTCATCTGAGACACATAATGAACACATTAGTTTAGGGTGAATAATATTTGATTTGTCTATGTTTTGTGTATGTTTATCTATGTCATGTTGTATGTTATGTTTTCAGCCATCAACGAAGGCAGATTTATATTGTGATTTATGTTTTATATGTTTCTGAATGTATTTTCAGGTAATGATTTATATATGTGTTTCGGAAGTTAACTTGAGTAATGTGTAATAAACAAGCATTCTATTTGTTATATATATTTTATGCGTTCATTATTGTTCCAAACCTTAACATCAAAAGACATTAACGTCAATTGATTTGTTTGATAAATTTTCTTATATTGTTTTAATAACAACGAAATATAGAGTCTCATTATTTATGCTAATTAGTAATGGATACATTCAGTGGTTAGATTGATTAATAATATTTGCATAATCAGATTAACTAGTCACATTTTATAATTTAATTGAATAATTAAATTTTGCATAAATTAGCATAATTATCGTTAAAGAGGTCTTATTACACGCGTAGTTTAAAGTGTAATAAATTCACTATCGGTGTTGAGTAGATTACCTAGTTTTGACGCTTTGCTTCTAATTTAGGAGCAAAATACCGGAGTCGACTCTTGGGCAGTATCACGACCGGTTTGCGGTTTGTAATTTTGAGACCAACTCACCCAGTGGTAGTAAGTAGTAAGTCCTAGCGAACACCTGGGGGGGGGTAATAATAAACGACAGTTCTCGCATTGTATGCAGTGCGGATCAAATCGGTCTACCTTCTTGCTTCTCCGACATTATAAAGATGGTATATATAGGTATTATCTTATTTTATTTGCTAACGTTTCTTTATAAGAACTCAAGTAGTTTGAGAATACAGTACCTCAGCTGAACTAGATACACGTATGGTAGACTTATACAATGCATCCACTTGGTCCTCTATTCTTTCCAGCAGTTCTATTTTCTCAGCGTCTGTACATAGCGGACTTAGAGCCTATAAGACAGAAACAATTCAGATGTAACCATTATTATTTTTTGTCAGCAAAACTTGGGTTTCTAAAATATATTCTCTTATTTTTTTGAGAAAAAATGTGACCTTACAATTTTTCATTCTGCGTTTTATGAAGAATTTTTGAATGAAAGTTACTAATAATAGTAACTTTTTCCGGTGAATGATTTGTGAGGATCGGTCAAAAAATATAACACAAATTTTAAATTATTTGTGTCGACGTTTTGACAATGTTTATTCCCATCATCAGGACCTGTGTACATGGGCGGATCCAGCAATTTTGGAAGGGGGGCTGTATATTTTTATATGAAACAGCATGTGTGACCCTCCCCCTCCCCCCACCCACATATACACACACAAAATGCAGTTTGTTATTATGGCAAACTATATATTAATTTCATCTCTAATAACAATATAATAACTGCCGCTAATAATAAATGAGATTTTTTTATTATGTCTGAAGTAATAAATGTAATTTACTCTTATAACTAGAGTAACTAAATTTATGTAATAAATAAAGAGGATTTAATTTGCTACTGTGAAACAAACAAAAGGTTTCTTGCATTAACACTTTTTATTATGAAAAAAACAATTGCTAGTCACATAGTCCAAATGTAGTATTTCTGTTGATGAATATTTACAGGATTGCATACAAGTTGAAACTTAAATACTACGGTAACTTTTTTTATTTGTATTTACATTTACAATAACCTAACTACTTATTTATAACATGGACTTGTATATTGAATTTTTTTACAAAACAAAATCAAGTTTTCTATTGTAAAAATTGTCTACTATTTTTTCTGCACTAAGACCATCTGTAAGTTCGCGATGAACGTTCATAAGAGCTAAGGACACAAGACGATCTTCCTTCATCGTTGTCCTTAGCCAGTCTTTCAATCTCCGAAGAGTTGAAAAAGACCTCTCGGCAGTAGCTGTGGTAACTGGAAGTGCTAAAAAAATTTGTAGTAGAGGTCTGATGCACATGAAGACTTCAGGATCACAATAGTTGAGACCATCTAAAGCATTTTCAGGGAAATTTTCTTTCAGTTTTTGTAGCTTGATCCATTTTGTGTGCCATAAAGCCAATTCGCTGTGAAATGCTTTGAAGTTGTAACCAGCTGTACTGGTCAAGGCAAAACCAAATCTGGATGCAAGAAAGGAAGCTTTTTCTTTTATCGTGGTAGTAGTTTCTAATTTTACTGTAAAAGACGGTATGAGGACTAAAAGATCAAACAGCTCTGTAGTCTCAGTAGGAAATCTGTGAATAATGTCTTGAAGGATATTGTCTATGAGTGGGTTGTAAATGGATACTCTGTAATATTTCTCTATCTCATTGACTTCGTAGTTGCTTCTATTTTTTTGGCATTTCACAAGCCGGGGAAGAGTGATTTCAGTTCCAAGGTCACTTGCTAGCCCTAGAGCCACCTCATACACATCATGGAAGTACTCTTCGCAATCCGACCTTCTCTTTTGCAGTGTGGTGCATACAGTGTCCACAGCATCTTTTGCTTCTTTCATATATAATTCTTTCTTTTGAAAAAGACGACTCAGAACCTAATAGTCGAAGAAAGTCAAACCTAATATGTCAGCTAGAGATGAGACGGCAACTAGGAAAGAGCTATTGGATATATTATTAATAAGAGACAATGCTTTTGATGCAGCTTCAGTCTCCTTCCATTGAATAATATCATAAAGTGCCTCGCTTATTTTCGGAAGGGCAGAGCAGAAGAGATGTATACTGTCGTGTCATTCCACCCATCTGGTATTACATAGACCAATTAATTGACGCCCTATTTTTTGTTTTAAGATGGAATTTCGTTTTGAACTTGTAGTAAAAAATGAAATTACAGTTTTCATTGTGTCAATTGCATTTCGTACGTTCTGTACTTTGGAAGACTTAGTAAGAGACAAATTTAAGGAATGGTTGTAGCAGGGACAATATGTTGCGTTAACAGCTTCATTCTTGATTATACTTACAGCCCCCTTTAACTCAGACACATTAGTGCTGCAACCATCAGTTGCGATCCCACCACAGTTTCCTAGCTCCATCTGGTTTTACTAAACTAAGAACTGTCTCTGCAATCACGCGTCCTGTAAGTGAAGGCTCTTTAGAAACATTTCTTCATCTTCATTAGATACATCATCTCTGTAGGACTCAACATTTTCTACTATTTCCTTCTGGCGGGGATCTATGAAGTCTTCATAAATATATCCTTGAGAATGTTAACTGGGATTCATGAGCTGCATCAGTGGTCTCGTCAAAAATCATGCTGAAATATTTAGCTTCTTTGATCCTTTTGATGATGGTGTTTCGAATTTCCTCACCACAACATTGTATTAGGTCATTCTGTATTGTTTTGCTTGTGTACACTGCGTTTCTGCATGCTGTTTCCCGCAGATGCTTTTCCAAATTTTGATCACATGTTTCAATACGGAAACGAACCAGTTCCCTAAAGTTTCCTTCATTAGATTTTGAAATTTGAAGGATATTGCCATCATCATATTGCCATGATATCACTGGCTTAGTGACAAACTTTTTAAACGGTACTCCTCCTGCGTTCAGCATAGGCAAGAAAACTGGACAATAACGACAGTAAAGACCTTTATGAGCCTTAGAATTCACTAGCCAAGGAAATTTCTGGAACATTTCAACAGTTGGGTGCCTATGCCATTTTTTGCCACTTTGACTCTTTTCAATAGAAAAAGAAAAGTTATATCCCGCCGGCGGAGTCCAATGTCTCCTAAGAATTGGGACGGTTTTGGTAAAATCGTCTAATTTATTTGCCCCATCAATATGTTCACCAATATCCCAAGTGATCCCATTATCATTTCCTTCATTTGTTAACTGAGGCAGAAGCAGAAGAAGTAGTGGAGACGTCGATGTTGGAGTTCTCTTTACCTCACTAGTTTCATCATCAGTCGTTGTAGGATTCAGTTCAGAAACCAGTCCTCCCATTGAGCCTGAATCACAATGGCCAGAAATGTCTTTGCAAGTATATAACGCATCGCTGGCATCAGAGAACCTGTAACTGGTGCAGATCTCTTGGAGAAAAAATTCTCGATTGTGGACTGCTTTCGTTTTGGTTTCCTGTAAGAAAACACTTATATTACCATGATGAATTCATGGTGATCGCGAAAAAATCGTATTTGAGATAAGGGCAAATTCTGGTTCTACTACCCTCAAAACATAAAGAACATTTTTGTATTAATGTTATAAATTTATTCGACCGAAAACTTAAAAATTGCATTTAAATAATACAAATTGATGTTATTCTATGCTATGTAACCTCGGATATGTAAACAAAATAATTTTTCATGTTCAGAAATTCACAGATATCAAACGCTGGGCGGTATTTGCTTTCTTTCTTGATGTATACATTATCGGCAACAAAGAAGTAGTTTCTATGGAAATACTTCATTTAAATTTATCAAACTTGTCAAAATTTTCACTTTATATATAAGTGATTTTAAATATAAATCTTAGAACATGGAAGTCATGTATGGTTCTCCATACCGATATTTTTATTTCCTAGAGAGCTCTTAAAATACACTTTTTAATTCTTCTAACTTCTATGTCCAAGAGTTGGTTAAAGGTATAAATTAAGATTAAATATGAATTCTAAATTATCTTACAGTCGCAACATTTATGTAATGAAAGTTTTAGGTTAACGAACTGACTAGTCGCTAATTGATAGCAGACAAAAATTATTTTAATCTGAAGTTTTTTGTGTTAATGCGTTGCTATGGGAAATAACTCGAAAAAATTTATATAGTGATGCGTATAAATACATCATGACATCTAGCCAACGATAGAGGTGTGTTAAAATCAACGATTTTCTATAACCTGAAATCATCATCGCGTCATTGAAACGAATAAAATTTTTATATTTTATTTCCATGAATGCCTTAAAGTATACATTCAATTTTATATAATTTATATAAAAACTTTATACAACTATTTTACATGGGAACATTGAATAAAAACTGTTAGCATGGACATAGGTTTTTATTTAAAATATAGTCATTTGAAAACTTGGGACATTTATGTATTTCATAAACAAGTTAATGAAATGAATTAAAATGGAATTAAGCAGCAACAAAAACTTTCATAGCCGATGAACGCAAGCAACTACTGCAAAGTTACATCTAACCTCAAAATACGGTCGATGGCCGGTCCTTATTTTACCAACAGACAGATGAACTCAAGTTTAAAACCATTTATTTACCATTATTTTGAATAGCTGCACTATTTGTCTATTTTATATGAAGACATAAATAAACTTGTATCAAATTCAAATGTGATGGTTGTCCGTTTCAACAGAGTAAGAAATACTTCTAAGCTGTTTTACGCTGCATTCGGTTACTCCCAAAACAGTGCCGAGCGACGTAAACAGCGACGTGGTGTAGCGATCAAAGCGCCTCCCGCGCGAGCGGTCTTAGGTCCAAATCACGATGCGTGAAACCAGGGTATGATTTCACACGACGGCGCTACGGTCACATTCTATGACTGTTCGACAGTCAATATAATAATGATATACTTCAATTCAAGCATTTTAACCATAAATATAGGATAGTTCCACCATATTGTTTTCTTGGTGTATTGTGCTAGCATAAATTAAGAATATTGTGATAAATTTAGTTTACAGACTCTAATACAATGTGACATTCATATTATAATTTTGCACATTGGCAGAAAAATTCAAAGGGGGGGCGGCAGCCCCCACCGCCCCCCTCTAGATCCGCCAATGCCTGTGTATGAATGCAAAAGAAATGTCAAACACAACAGAACAATTATTTGAGTGAACGTGTTTGTGTATGTGAGTGTGTGTGCGTGTGTGTGTACGCTTATGTGTGTATCCTTGTATATGTGAAGGAGTTGAGATAGTTTGTTTTACTTCATCAAGTGTTTTCTTTAAAGATTATGTTTTCTATATATGGTAATATAGTTACGGATTGGTTCATAAAACCCACAAATTCTGGTAGATATCTGCATTTTAATTCCAATCATCCCGTACATCTAAAAACCAACTTAACCCACGCGGTATATAAAAGAGCCACTGATCTAAGTTACCAATCATTTCATTAAAAAAAAACAGTTATTATTCAAGATTTTCAAAAAAATGGACACCCAGACCACATAATCAATCAAGGAATGAACAAACATCGCATAAATCAGCTGATCCCCAACGTTACGTCTACACAATCTAATACACCTGAGCCTAACGCTGGCTCGTACTTTTTTACAACTTATGTCAAAGGGCTGTCTGAAAAAATCAAAAAAAGCCTACTAAAAATTCAAAAAACTTTAGCATTCAAAAACCAACATATTGTACGATCCTTTTTCTCGAGCCTGAAAGACCGTACACCCAAAGACACACAATCAAATGTTGTATATACCGTCCAATGCAATGACTATCCAGCCACTTACAACTGTCGATACAAATAATTTAAAATTTGTGTTATATTTTTTGACTGATCCTCACAAACCCTTCACCGGAAAAATTCAATGTTTGACGGTCACTATGAATTTAAGGAATAATAGTAACCCTATTTGGAATATAGTATATATTCTATTTAGATATATGAAGAACTAGATGTCTGTACATATATCTACTATAGACATTTGAAGTACAGGATGTGTGTGTGTGTGTGTGTCTGCAGCCAATACAGAATTGACCACGGGAATGTTTATTGTCCCCGAGTAAAATTACCTCCCGATCTTAACAGCAAATTAGGCCTACTTCACGTCGTAATTAATTCATAGAGAAATATGCGCGCGCTGTAAAGCATTGGAACTTAAAGTAACTCATCATCCAGAAAACGGAGCGGTCAGTGGTCAAATGTTTTCCATAATCGGAGAGCGCGCTTTTATTTGATAGATTGTTTAAGGCTTCTCCAAAAGCGGCAAAGAAACTAGTACTATTTTGATATAAATACGATAAAACGATTAAAAATTTCTATACGTATTTCTGTAAACACTGATAAGCGAGCAAAGAAAGGAAATAAACTGTAGTGTAAATTGCTGGGATTGGTCAGTTGGGTCGGTCATTTCCGTTTGATATTTAAATTCGTGTATCAAAGCTTTTGCAAAGGACGACAAAAGACAGTAATTTAAATGGGAGGGGGGACTCTATTCTTTCCACTTGGACCATAGGAACTCGTGCTCTTTGTCGGGGGCAAAACATCTTTTTTTTCAAGAGATGACCGCTTCGCCCCAAATCATCAGACATTTTAAATAACTGAAAGCAATTAACAACCAACACTTTTGAAAACGTGGCTGACAGAGAGCAAACTCCGTCAAGTACGAGCGATATTGCTGAGCCATCATCCCCTCTTTCAGTCAGGGTATTATAGTGTTTCAGACAATGAGGGGATGCACTGGGTGTCCGAAAGTGCTTATCAGCATTGCAGTCAGCAATGTAATACATAATATAAAGAATTCTACATCCGTGAACACTGATTTTTTGGGTTTGAATAACAATGTCAACACGACAGAACAAATTAAAACACACACGCACAGATTTCACACGTTTTCACTACATTTTCTTTCACCGTTCTTGAAGAATTATTACTACATTGACGTTAAACCCCTATTTCGAGACCACGTATTTTTTATATTATTTAATTTTTAGAGCGTTTTCGGGATCTGGTAATACCCCTTTCCTCAGTGTTTGACAAGTCATTTGCCTCATTGGCAAGCACTGATTACGGAGGCACTATCAGTCCCGAAAGCGTTTTGCAAAAATAAAAAATGTATAACGTATAAAACACTGAAACATCTATACAGTAGAACTGTATAATACTAACTTGGATAGCATCTCTGAGTCTTGAGACTTCCATGGTCATATTCTGCTCTGACTGGTCCCGCAGGCGACTTTGTAGTTCTAATCTTGAGTTTAGTGTAATTTTGTCTGTCTTAAATGCTAATATGAGTGATGTAAATTTGTTCTGCAACAAAAAAAGACACATACAGGGTACATAGCATTACGTACTTCATAGGAGTACACCGAAGAAGACTTATCAAACAGATAACTAATTACATATAATAAAATAGATTGATATTGTACGGACTCTTCAGGCAACTAATTGAAAAGAAGTGGATATCAGTGATTTGAAATCGCTCAGAAAGGAGGAAAAGGAGGAGGAGGAGAAGTAAAAGAAGAAGAAGAAGAAGAAAAAGGTGAAGGGAAAGAAGGAGAAGAAGAAAAAGGTGAAGAATAATCCATTTTTCCATTTTTATAATCCGATGATTCTTCTACGCAGGCTCTTATATGACTCGACATGCAAGTATTAAAACAACTAATTGTAACCAGCAGGAACTAGCTTGAAGGTTGCACTCCCTATTTTTTCAGGGCGAATGACAAATTCAGAATTCTTCCCATATAATTTTATAAATATATTTTATAAATTCTTTGCGTCTCAAAGGTTTTTGAGTAATCCGACGTGAAGTTTGCTAAAAATACCCTACATATGTTATATACAAAATATTGAGTGTGCCACTATTAAAAAATGTTTAATCTTATTTTATTAATTTACAAATATCGTAAGTCCTTTTATTTTTACAATTATTTTTAAGCCTTTTTTTAACACACGCAAATGGCTAAAAAATAGGCCTACGTTAAGTGATTATGGAATTCAATGAAATATTTAATAACTTTGGGGGGGGGGAGACTGATTCCCTCCACCCTTCCCCGTAGTTACGCCACTGATAAGAAGTATAAATTGGGTTATTTCGGGGGGGACGGAGAGGGGCAGAGGTTATAACGATGATACACAAGTGGAATCGGAAGCTGAAAAGTTGTAAAAATTACTTGTCTGAAGCACATGGATTCGGAATTATCACTGAAACAAATTATGGAATACGTTCCACAGGGTAGGAAGAAATGTCGGTTGACCGAGATCAGAGCGATGAAAACCGGAACAAGCAACGGAGAGTTAACCTAAGAGAGCCAGACGTCGACGTCAACAAAAAAACGACGTATATTTTACGAGGCACAATAAGTATGATGAAGTAATGCTTAACGAAAACTAAATGAAGAGTTAATCAAAAGTTAATAAAATGTTTATTCGATAATAGACAGACCTTAGATTAGACTATTTATAAATGTAAAATATCGCACATCAATAGTACGAAATGGCCAATGCAAGATAAAATCCTGTGAATTACAGAGAGCACTCTTCCGTAACGTGGTAGTGTGTCGATGGCCTTATAATTTATGGTTTTGGTTTGTGACCAGTTTCTTTTCTCTCTGTTATGTTTTAAACACGTCTGTTTGACATTTGTATATGAGGAAAACTGTGAATTGAAAACTATATATAATTTCTTTTCAGTATAAAAATAAAGTGTGTCCATAATGTTCTTACCTCGATTTCCTTATCCGAGTTAGGCACATCGCTGGAACAAACAAAAGAAATCGCCACATTAATTAATTGTAAGTTGCAGCACGAAAGCATAAGTTCTAAAATGATTATATGTATCTAGCTACTTATTCTACTTATATGTTCATTCATCTAAATTCAGTATGCTTTGCTAGTTCATCTGATCATTTTATTTCATTTTTTTTATAAAAGATTTCCTCTTTTATATCCTCAAGGTCTCCATACTTGTTCATTATACCTGACACTTTGTCATTTCATGTTCTATCCGCGAAGTTCGATTGCATTCTACCAACTTGTGTATAACATTGTTTTCTTTACCTTTGTTACACTACGAGAGTTCAGTTGTTCCTTCTCCTGCATTTACTGTTGTATTTAGCATCTAAATTTAAGTTGACCTTCGAGCCTTTGAGATGCTGTCAGTTAACTTTTGTGAACGTCAAAACGTGTGGTCTACAGATAAAGACACGGAGCAGCACTATTTAAATCTCGGTCTAGAGGCACTGTGTTATTTTTTAACCAACCACGCTCGTTGATTCGTTTCGTACTATTTGCTCAGCTTCGTTAAGCCTTAGCGTTATCCTAAATATTTGTGTCAAAAATTCTTCAACATGCTCTGTTACTTCAACCTGTTCTGATTGTGGTGAATTTTATCGTATCACAACACTGTAAGAAATTGACGTATAATACTTATTCCGGTTACTTATAAGAAGTATTTTTCTCAGTTACAAGAAGCGTGAAGGATGTCGAGCCAAATACAAAACCGAACAACATAATTCTGGAGGAATTCAAGTATTCCTCCGTCTAGGAAGTTATTATTATACAAGTGACAACAAACTTTCGCAAAAGTTGTAACGTTACATAACCCAGTCCCAAAAATGATAACGTAATCACCCCACTATAAAGGTCAGAAATGGGTATAATATACATAGCTATAGATTACTTTGTATTACCAAAACACTATAAACTATAATTAAGTGATATGAAGGGTACAAAGTGAGATGTAGTATACACAGTGATAAAGTAAGTGGTTTTTAAAAGGAGCATCTCACAGACTTAGGCTGTAGATGGAGAAACAATTAATGTAACAGTAGACTATATTGCTACTGACCAATTATGTATTTTGTTTGAATTTTGTGTAATTTATATTGTGTAGGCCACCAAGATTTTGTACCTAGGTCTTTTTATATTTAATATAATAGTTGTGTTTGAATATAAGATAACCTAGGGTTAGATATAATATAATAATAAAATAAAATAATACTGTATGAGTAAAATGGCAGAAGAAATAGTTTAGTGTAAGGATATTATGAGCAAATAATAAATAATAAATAAATACTATTAAAGGAAATAAAAATATTAAAGACCTATGTATAAAGTTAAGAGGAAATAGAAGGAAAACCCTTATATAAATTAAATTGAATAATAAACAAAAGTGAAAAAGGATTATTTTTATATAAATAAGAAATAAATTTATAATAATTAAAAACAGCCTATATACTCAAAAGTATATAGATGCACCAATAAAAAATGATATAAAAATTCTTGGTTACTAACAGTAACCAACTAACAAGATATAATTTAATTGTTAAAACGATTGAAAAACGTTCGTTTGGAAAAAAGTGTAATGCCATCTAAAATTTGAAAAAACCTTATGAAAACTTTTGGAAATAGTGCTAAATTTAATAAAAATTAACGAGTAGTATCCACCTTATGTTAGAACTCCTTCAAGTATCAACTTTAACGTCCTTTATTCGATGAAAATTTGAAATAACCTAGCTACCAGTTCAGGCCTAATTTGACGGCACTTCGAGATTTTGGTGAGATTGTATCTTAGAAAAATTTAACTAAATTACAAAACAACTATAACTCCAACACTAGAAACAACACCATCCAAGTAAACACTTCAAGAAAAGAGGTAAAACAAACTTTATTAATAATTGTTAACCAAGAAATCCTCATAACGAATCTTTGTGCTGTTTCAGTATTCAGTAACTGATTTCGTGTTTATAATAAAGACATAACCTGTACTCTAGCGGATAAACCCGGAACTACATACTACGGAAAAAACAAATATAATTTATTTTTTTCTGTAAATCGTAGTATTTTATTATTCATTTCTGACCGTCTCATAACACAAAGAACTTACCCTTAACCCTGGGGAAATTAATAAATGAATTCTTTATTGTTTAATGTTTAATCAAGGATAAGAAAATAATTTGTTATAATTCCAATGTTTACCTAATTAGATCGAACCAATGTGGTGTTGACAGAAAAAAATCTATTATAATATTTTTTTGTATTGGGAGAAGAGAAAAATAAGTGTATACAATAAATAAATACCCTGAATATTTTGTTATACATAATAAAATGTGTATTATTTCTTGTAGAGGGTTGTTGTTACAGAGTTTCAGGAAACCAAGAAGAGGACGAACCGCCGGGAAAGTATCACCGACAATTGGTGTTTATTTAACCTAAAATTTCGAGGCAGACGTCAAAATCAGCTGGTCTCATGAGCGGCGAATATTTAAATTAAGTAATTGTATACTCCGGGAATAATATCCTTGGTCCTCTCTCTTCTAACTACGGTCAAACAACTTCATTGAACTCTCCCAAATCACACACACACTCGATTTCAGTTTTATTTCGGTAAACATAGATATAACCGCTTTTGAAACATTCGAAAATAGAAACAGTAAGTAACAATCAATAAAGGATTTATAGTGACGATCGCAAAAGGTACTCTGATAGCTAATGAGGTCAATACCCGCGGGACGTTACAAAGTTAAGAAAAGAATAGTTTTAGTAAACAAGCTTCGCAAACTAGAAGGAATTTATTAATAACCTCATTAGTAGTTCTACAGTAGTCTATATTTTACAGAACAAATTTTATTAAAGTTAAATAAAAGTGGAATAGTTAATTTCATACAAAAGATAAAAACTAAGTGAGCAGGGCGTGTAGTAAGCCATAATGGCTTTGAAGGCAAACTTGTAGGAAAGGGACACAAAGAGCGATCCAAAGTGTGATTAACAATACGGATTGTAGAACGTTCGCGTGTCTTAAGCGACCTGCAGTGATCAGAAGCGATACGGCTGCCTGTAAAGAATTCTATGGACAACATGGTTGTGCGTTCCATTTACTTCTGACGTACTAGGTGGGCGTCACACCGATACCTACAAGTGTTACATACTTTAATAATTTTATTTCAAATGTCCAATTATTCACCAACTTCTCCTCTTTCAGAAGTCATAAAAGTACAGACTGCTTATATAGTTGAAGAAACCTAACTTTATATTAAGATTGAAACAGCTTTTGTGATTTAATCGGCATGAAGTTTGTTATGTCATACTGGGTTACACTCTGGTAGTGTATTTTTATAGGAAAGGATAAACATTATTATTATTATTATTAACATCATGGTGGTAGTGGGAGTGATTCCCATAGATCTGTTAGTTCTAGAGCGAAAGCATTTCTCACTCTCCGGCACTGGCAAGATCGATGGAATAGAGAGGATAGAGGAAGGTGGACCGTAAGACTCATATCGAATGTGAATAATGAGTGGATTGACCGCCAACACGGTGAGGTTAACTACCATCTGACACAGTTCCTCAGTGATCATGGCAATTTTAATGCCTACCTCCACATAATGGGAAAGGTACAAAGCTAAGGATGCCAATACGGTGACTCTCCCCCATAAAGGCCTTGCACACCTTTTTCAAGTGCTGTAGATTCACAAAAGAAACGTTGCCACTCGAGACGGAGCTCGGGTAGTTCATCCCCAAGAGCGTAGTCGAGGTTAACGCATCGAGGCAAAGCGGAATGGGACCGCATTTCTGCATTTATTTAGTGGTCCCTACTAGAAAAGAAAAGACACGCCCAACTTGCACCCAACGGGTAGTAGACGATAAGGGAGGACAACTAGAAGTAACCCGGTAAGGGCTCAATAGGCCCCATCCTAAACTAATACGCTAAGTGGTTCCAGGATGGATATGATGCCTGAATTAGAGATGGCTTTTTTAGTGGGTGAGAGTCCCACACACCAGAGGACTCACGGTTTCCTCTTATGGTGCATAAATCATTTTCCCCGTCTAAATAAAACAAAAAAATAACATTATGTTGTTTGTCTATGATGTACTATATATATATATATATATATATATATATATATATATATATACTGAGATATTAATTTATAATAATTGTTATTGTTTTTATTGATATACCAAACCGCTGTGGGGTAACAAGATGACTAAGTCTCGTACGCTGTTGTATGAAGCGTAAGCCTCTTGCCCTATTGTGTAGGCCTACTGGGAACAGTCGTGGTGTGGTTTGACTCAGTACAACAGACGGGTTTAGATGGCCAGTCTTCCCTCTCAAGGCTATGCAATAGCAACGAGTGCACGCTGCTTAGTAACAACTTCCGTATCTGCTTAGCCATTCGGATGCGGTATCATACTACTGTAGATCTCATATAAGATAAAGTTTGAATACACGCGCACACACGTATGTGCGGCGAGGTCGATTCGAGCACGGAACTCGAAGAAGAATATGGAGACTGTTTAAAGTCTGGCTACTCCAGAGATGTGCTGATTTCCCCCGAACATGAGTAGTCAATTCAGTATTGAGCAGGGGCGAACCTAGGGGGATGCGGGGGATATATCCCCCCCGAAATCTGAAGAAATTAAAAGAATCTTGGACCAAAAATTTTTGAAACTGGTTGCGTGTTTTTTGAAATATAATTAATTGACTTCCAAGATTGTCAATTCTAAAAAATTACTATTAGGTCAATGACAAGTTTAAATAATCTACAATAGTAGGCCTTATTCTCAATAATAAATATGACAGACGTAGAAAGAAATTGTGAGAAATGGAAAGAAATAGACTTGAAAGAGAGTAGGACACGATTTTCCGCTGGTTACAAGAAACTTGAAACATATGATTTATGTGACGACATGCTTTACACTATTCTGCTTTATATGTCAGGTGATTTATTTAATTCCGCAATGAAGGAATTGTTTGCTTTTACCTGCTAGTTAGCCGTAAACCGAGGCCAACGAAAAATACAGACCATAGCGCGTACTACGATTTTTTAAGTTACGTATTTTTAGGAGTCGAACAGTTCCAGTGTTATCCTATGTAATCGCGTAATTAACGCCCTTTATTTGACCGAATTTACTTAAATATTTCGTTCTTACTTCCATATTCCTTAAGGAAATGGAAGTATGGTGATGGCAAAAAAAATCGTGTTCGAGATTATTGCAGATTCTGATTGTACTACACTCAAAACATGAAAAAAAGTCGTTTTTCGAAAAGTGTCTGTGTGTGTGTCTGTCTGTCTATGTGTCTGTGTGTAGATTTTTTTTTCTATGGCAAACGATAACTGCCGAAAATTCAAATAGAATCAAATAATTTTTTGCATACAGCCCTGATTTGTAGAGTACTCACGACCTATTGTTTTTGGTGAAGATCGGTTGAGGGAAAGGGGTAGTTTACCTGCAACGTTTTTTTTATCAAGGGACATTTTTTTTTTTGGCAAACGTTAACAGCCGCAAATTCGAACAGAATCAAATAATGTTTCGCATATAGCCCTGATTTGTAGTTCTCAAGACCTATTGTTTTTGGTAAAGATCGGTTAAGGGAAAGGGGTAGTTTACCAGTAACGTTTTATGTTTTAACAAGGGTATTTCCTATGGCAAACGATAACAGCCGCAAATTCAAACAGAATCAAAAGATTATTTGCATACAGCCATAAATTGTAGAGTACTCAAGACCTATTGTTTTTGGTGAAGATCGGTTAAGGGCAAGGGGTAGTTTACCTGCAACGTTTTTTTATCAAGCGTATTTTCTATGGCAAACGATAGCCGCAAATTCAAACAGAATCAAATAATGTTTTGCATACGTCCCTGAGTTGTAGAGATCTCAAGGACTTTCGATTTTGGTGAAGATCGGTTAAGGGGAAGGGGTAGTTTACCAGCAACCTTTTACGTTTTAACAACAGTAAAGTACTTGAAAATTCATTTAAACTTTTTCAAACAATGGTAATTGTTAAAAATAAAATAATTTTGTTGCCAGGGAATAAAATTATAATTTTTTCATTTTAATGTAAATTATGTATGAGTTAATATCTTTATATATATAATTCTTCTGTACGTGTGTATGTCACTGAACTCCTCCATGTATAAAATAATATATCGTTCGTGGCAGGTAAGCATATCTCAGTTATGTAATGTTTACGTTTCCATTTTATTATTATGCCTACAGCAATAAAAAGGCAGGTAAGACACACACACACACACACACACACACACACACAATTCACGTTATTTCTGGCCTCACTCATGTTTATTTTCTTACATTTACACGCTTTTTAAATGGAAAGTGCCGAAATCCACACCAACATAACGCGTGCAAGCCGAAAAAATGGACATCAATTTGCTTCCTGTGGATCGCTAGGCAGTGTAACTGCACGTGTTTACAGAGGAACGATTCATAGATAGATTTTTCGTCTTTAGGGAATGAACCTCTGCAAGATGCTGAGGGTCCATGAGTGACTTCGGAGCGCTCCTTCTTTTTCGCGTGTTTGTTCTGTGAAACATACACTGTAGATTCGCAGCTTTACTCTAGGCAACGCTCAATAGGAAATGTTGAAAATTTTTGTCCACGGTGTACCCTCATTCACACTAAACCTGCTCTGATGTTTTAATTACGGACATCATAATATTAAAACTTTGGAAACTTGAGCACTACTTAATGGAGATCAATCATTAACTTATACAAGCCATTAATTTTATGCATATTTTTTATATATATGTGTACAACGTTATCGGCAACAAAGAAGTAGTTTTTGTTAAAATTCCTTCCCGGGATATTTGGCCGTAGTCCAATGTTTTCTACAAAACCAGACGTTTCGGCAATGCCATCGACTTCCATCATCAGTGAAAATCGAGTGCGATAACGTGAGGTGGTATATGTTAGTGACCACAGTACTGTGGTTAAGGCTGAAGCAGTAAGTAGAAAGAAGTAATTTCTATGGTAATATTTCATTTCGAAAATGATTTTAAATTTAAATCTTAGAATATGGAAGTCATGTATGGTTCTCCATACCGATATTTTCTATGACGAACGGTAACTGCCGCACATTCAAACAGAATCAAATAATGTTTTGCATGCGTCCCTGAATTGTAGAGAGCTCAAGGCCTGTTCATTTTGGTGAAGATCGGTTAAGAGAAAGGAGTAGTTCACCTGCAACATTTTATATTGTAACAAGAGAAATGTTTCCATGACGAACGATAACTGCCGGAAATTCAAACAGAATCAAATAATTTTTTACATATGTGCCTGAGTTGTAGAAGGCTCAAGGCCTATTGATTCTGGTGAAGATCGGTTACGGGGAAAGGGTAGTTTACCAGAAACATTTTTTGTTTTAACAAGAGTAAAGTACTTAATTTTGATAAATAAAGTATCCTGATAAGAAGATCTTAATAATCCACTGTAGAAACGTAGATGAAAGAGGCTAGTTGAACGGGATAGGGGTAATTTTCTATAAATGAAAATTATAGTTGAAGGGGGAGAGGATAATTTTACTTCCATATTCCTTAAGGAATGGAAGTATGGTGATGGCAAAAAAAATCGTGTTCGAGATTATTGCAGATTCTGATTCTACTACACTCAAAACATGAAAAAAAGTCGTTTTCCGAAAAGTGTCTGTGTGTGTGTCTGTGTGTGTGTGTCTGTCTGTGTGTGTGTCTGTAGATTTTTTTTCTATGGCAAACGATAACTGCCGCAAATTCAAACAGAATCAAATAATTTTTTGCATACAGCCCTGATTTGTAGAGGACTCGCGACCTATTGTTTTTGGTGAAGATCGGTTGAGGGAAAGGGGTAGTTTACCGGCAACGGTTTTTTTTATCAAGGGAAATTAATTTTTTTTTTGGCAAACGATAACAGCCGCAAATTCAAACAGAATCAAATAATGTTTCGCATACAGCCCTGAATTGTAGAGTTCTCAAGACCTATTGTTTCTGGTGAAGATCGGTTAAGGGAAAGGGGTAGTTTACCAGCAACGTTTTATGTTTTAACAAGGGTATTTCTTATGGCAAACGATAACAGCCGCAAATTGAAACAGAATCAAAATATTATTTGCATACAGCCCTAAATTGTAGAGTTCTCAAGACCTATTGTTTTTGGTGAAGATCGGTTAAGGGAAAGGGGTAGTTTACCTACAACGTTTTTTTAACAAGGGTATTTTCTATGGCAAAGGATAACAGCCGCAAATTCAAACAGAATCAAATAATTTTTTGCATACAGCCCTGATTTATAGAGTGCTCGCGACCTGTTGTTTTTGGTGAAGATCGGTTGAGGGGAAGGGGTAGTTTACCTGCAACGGTTTTTTTTATCAAGGGAAATTTTTTTGTTTTTTTTGGCAAACGATAACAGCCGCAAATTCAAACAAAATCAAATAATGTTTCGCATACAGCCTTGAATTGTAGAGTTCTCAATACCTATTGTTTTTGGTGAAAATCGGTTAAGGGAAAGGGGTAGTTTACCTACAACGTTTTTTTAACAAGGGTATTTTTAATGGCAAACGATAACAGCCGCAAATTCAAACAGAATCAAATAATTTTCTGCATACAGCCCTGATTTGTAGAGTACTCAAGACCTTTTGTTTTTGGTGAAGATCGGTTGAGGGGAAGGGGTAGTTTACCAGCAACGTTTTTTATCAAGCGTATTTTCTATGGCAAACGATAACTGCCGCAAATTCAAACAGAATCAAATAATTTTTTGCATACGTCAGTGAATTGTAGAGGACTCAAGGCCTTTAGATTTTGGTGAAGATCAGTTAAGGGGAAGGGGTAGTTTACCTGCAACCTTTTACGTTTTAACAAGAGTAAAGTACTTGAAAATTCATTTAAACTTTTTCAAACAATGGTAATTGTTGAAAATAAAATAATTTTGTTGCCAGGCAATCTGAAAATTTCAGATTTTGTACCACAAAATCTGAAAAGATTATACGATAGTTTATGAAATGGTTAATAATACGTCAGTGGAAGGTGTAATGAGAAATTAGCAGAAATGGAAACCTGGGGAATGTTAACTGTTCTGTAGATACAATTTTGTCAGAATGTTTGGAAATGATCATCAACATTGAAGAAAAAGTAAGCATATTAAGAAACATATGTAAGTACTTATTATAAAAAAATAATGTTTGTTTTTTGATAAAGTCATTTTGATTATAAAATATAAATATTTACAACAAGAAAAGAATTTTCAGTTTTCAAAATTTAAATATATTTTTATAAAACAATGGGTTCTTCATTGAGGTGGGGACCATGTCACTCACTCCATCTCAAGCCTCCTCTCCCATTTTGCAGAAAAAGACGACTCTGTCAAGGCTGATACTTTGACGACAGTGACAGGGCTTTCCACCAAATTCAGCAGAGTGACAGGTAGGCCCAACTCTGATTGGCTCCTCAGATTTCTCCAGCGTTAGTAGGTTCTATGAAAATATTTTATTTCAAAAATGATTTTAAATATAAATCTTAGATATGTTTTATAAATCTCATGTTTTATGTTTTAACATGGGTAATTTTTTATATGACGAACCATAACTGCCGTAAATTCAAACAGAATCAAATAATTTTTTACATATGTGCCTGAGCTATAGAGAACTCAATGTCTGTTGATTTTGGTTAAGATCGGTTACGGGGAAAGGGCAGTTTACCAGAAACATTTTTTGTTGTAACATGAGTAAAGTACTTAATTTTGATAAAGTGTCCTGATAAGATCTTAATAATCCACTGTAGAAACGTAGATGAAATATCTATAAATGAAGAGGCTAGTTGAACGGGCTGGGGGTAATTTTCTATAAATCAAAATTATAGTTGAAGGGGGAGGGGATAATATTTTTTATATGTGTACTACGTTATTGGCAAGAAAGAAGTATTTTTTTGTTAAAATTCCTTCCCTGGCTGTTTGGCTGAAAATGATTTTAAATATAAATCTTAGAATATGGAAGTCATGTATGGTTCTCCATACCGATATTTTATATGTGTAATACGTTATCGGCAACAAAGTAGTAGTTTGTTTTTAAAATTCCTTCCCGGGCTGTTTGGCCGTAAGTAGAGGGAAAATGCCGGTTCAAACGCAGAAAGGAATTCCCCCCAGGCCATATCTGGACCACAGCATCCGCGACTTGGACCACAGCATCCGCGACTTTTTCGTTGATCTGCGTCAAGATCCGCGAACCGCTGGACCCGCAGCATCTCAATGGACCACAGCATCCGCGAATTTCCGCGAATAAATTTTTTTTAATTTTTTTTATTTTTTTAATTAAATTGATTTGGTGGGATGATGTTCAATGGACCACCAGCATCCGTGAATATACTTTTTTATTTTTTTAAGAAAGCTGATTTGCATATCAGTGGGTGGTGTTGGGTGGGTGGTTTTTTTATTTCATATCAGTGGGTGGGGGGTGGTTCCAACTCGAAGCATTATAGTGTATATTAAAATATATGATCAGGTGTACCAACCTTTGCATGAGTTCAAATTTGTCGTGTGTTATAATGTATATTAAATCTATATGATCAGGTGTACCAACCTCTGTAGTATTATTATAGTGTATAGATATTTTATATGAGCAGGGTTGTCAACATTTTCTGCGGTGGGGGGAGGGAAATTCAAATATGTGTTATATAGTGTATATATTAAAATATATGATCAGGGTTACCAATCTTAAATTATTGTGTGCGTGTATAGAGCAGATCTGCCAACATTTTTTTCTCTTCTGTGGTGGGAAATTCAAACTATATATGATCATAATTGTTACTCTCTCTCGCTCTCTCTCTCTCTCTCGTTGTCAAACGTTATACTCACCGGCATTATAGTGTATATTAAAATATATGATTAGGTGTACCAACCTTTACATGAGTTCAAATTTGTCGTGTGTTATAATGTATATTAAATCTATATGATCAGATGTACCAACCTCTGTATTATTCCTCTCTCTCTCCCTCTCTCTTGTTGTCAAACCGTTCTCCTCTCTCTCTGTAGTCAGTACCGAGCGCATGTATATGAAATTAGAAAGTTTATTCGACATATATTAACGCCCTCTCTCTCTCTCTCTCTCTCTCTCTCACACGGTGTGTATGTCTCTCTCTCTCTCTCTCTCGTTGTCAAACGTTATGCTCACCGGCATTATAGTGTATATTAAAATATATGATTAGGTGTACCAACCTTTACATGAGTTCAAATTTGTCGTGTGTTATAATGTATATTAAATCTATATGATCAGATGTACCAACCTCTGTATTATTCGTCCTCTCTCTCTCCCTCTCTCTCTCTCACACGTTGTGTATGTCTCTCTTGTTGTCAAACGTTATGCTCAAACTGTGGTCAGTACCGAGCGCATGTATATGAAATTAGAAAGTTTATATTTATTCGTCATATATTAACGCCCTCTCTCTCTCTCTCTCACTCTCACTTGTTTCAACTGTGTCAACAAATAGTAACGTCCTCTCTCTCTCTCTCTCTCTCTCTCTCTCTCTCTCTCTCTCTCTCACTCTCACACGTTTCAACTATGCAAGGTTTCATACCCTTTCTCCTGTCTTCCTCTCGTACATTGAGTAGTCGGTGTGATGAATAAATAATTTTAGCCCTCTCTCGTTGTCAAAACGTCGTCTTCATTTTTCAATGTATTAAATAATTAATTAATAGTTTTATAATGCAGTCAGTGTGATTGATCCTTGTTAGAAATATATATATATTTGGCGTCAATGAACTACTTACCTGTTATGTTGTTACAGATGACAAATCCATACGTTAACGGCTTAGCAATCTGGTACAATACTTCTGTTTTAAGGTTGTAGTTTACACACACACACACACACACACACACACACACACACACACACACACACACACACACACACACACACACACACACAGGTTCAGTAGTGTATAGTGAAATAAATTAAAATTATACACACACATGAAAACGGCGGCTGAAATTCATACAAATCTTCTGATGTAACAGTTCACAAAAAATAAATTAATTGTACACATGTTCAGAGGTGTAGAGTGAAATAAAATAAAGTCATAATTTGTTTAAATGATTAAATATATTTTAACATTCACAATATAAAATTCACAATTAAATAAATACATTAGAAATTGATATTTTTCGAAAGTTTATATATAATTGTGTGTCGTACTTGTAGAAGAAGCAACCTGCAACATAACAATACAACAACAACATTAAAATCATGTTAAATATCACACACACAGATGCACACGCAACGCGTGCACATACAGACGCATACGCAACGTAATCACACACACACACACACACACACACACACATACATACGCATACGCAACGTAACCAAACACGCAACGCGCCCACACACAGACGCAAACGCAACGTAATCATACACATACATACATACATACAACGTGTACACGTTTGGTTTGAATCATGTAGGGCCAATAAACAGATAACAGATTTAAATATGCTATAGTCATTGTAAGACGTTACAATTATTGAAGTGTTTAATAAGTAAATTGTATGTATGTATATATCACTGAATAATAATAATATAATCGTTCTAGTGTTAACGTTTGCTGCAACAGGTAAAGCAGTTTACAAATAATTACATATAGGTTCAGAGGCGTATAGTGAAATAAATTAATGTGTCGTACTTGTAGAAGAAGCAACAACAACATTAAAATCATGTTAAATATCACACACACACACACACACACACACACACACACACACACACGCACACGCATACGTAACGTAATCACACACATACATACATACAACGTACACACGTTTGGGTTACACCACACGTGCACGCACACACACACACAGAGACGTACACGCACACATACGCAACACGTGCGCACACACACACACACACGCGCACACGCACACACATACAGACAACGTGCATACGAATCATGTACATGTAGGTCCAATAAAACAGATAACAGATAACAGATTTAAATATGCTATAGTCATTGTATGTATGTATATATCACTGAATAATAATAATATAATCGTTCTAGTGTTATCGTTTGCTGCAACAGGTAACGCAGTTTACAAATAATTACATATAGGTTCAGAGGCGTATAGTGAAATAAATTAAAAAAAATTGTTTATTAAAAGTAGTTTGTCACCTTAACGAGATACAATTTCCACATGCGCTGTCTGGTTCTTCATCCCTCGAAACACAAGATGTAGGTCGCTGGGATTTATATGACGGAGTTCTTCATCTGTAAAGACGTCAGCATACCTCTTAGGTAGATATACACGATAGCGGCGCTCACAATCTTCCAACGTTACAAGCACAGACTTCCCATATCGCGTGTCCACATGCAACATGTTAACGATCGGATACTGTTTGTCCACTGTTAATTCTGCACAACGTTTGTACTCAATAGCAGAAACTGCGTTGAATTTTGTGATAAACGTCATTATTATTAGAAGTGAAGACGTCTGTATCAAGCGAGGTGGAACCATACAATGTCAGAATATTCGCTACAAAGAAGACTAGTGAAAGGAATGGTGTGGCCATCAGGAAAGTTCACTTTCATCGTCTGAAGCTTTGCATGTACATACACACAGGCAGAATTAGCGCTGTTACAAAATATATATATTAGGAAAGTCCACAGAAATAGTTATCGCCAGATCCGTTCTAAATAAGTTAATGTCTTTTCAAATAGTATTCTCTGCACTACAGTCAAACATACGCACACACAGTGATAAAAAAATTGTGTATTAAAAGTAGTTTGTTACCTTAACAAGTACTGTTATCCTACGCCGTTTTTCCTCATGCCACGAAACACGAGATGTAGATCGCTGGGGTTTTATAAATTGTTTATTAAGTCTTTTAGAAATGGTCTTATACTTGAGCTTGGCCTGTTGACTATTGCTTTTAATTTTGTAATTTCTACAGGTGTTAACCGTTTCGGAGAAAAAAACCATTTATGGAGAAGATCCTCCTCCTCTTGTTTTGATATGGTATTTATTCTATGATCCATCCTTCTTGTTCCTATAATAATAACAGTACCTGCTTCATTATCATATACATTATGTGCTATATATATATAAATATATACATAAGGCTTTCAACACACACATCATAAATCCAGAACAGGAAAGGTATTATAACAAATATTACGAAAACAAGTACGTATGGTCACGTACATAGATCAACGTTTAAACAAACAGATTAATACCTGAATAAATTTTTTTTTTTTAAACAGGACAGCGTATTATCTATATAACGTTCTGTTTCAGATAAGAATAGTTTGAATATAAAATGAAAGGGTACGTTGTATTTTGTTATGAGAAAATGCATTTCTAAATTTCGTTACATTTGACAAAGATCTTATTGATCAGACGTATGAGTAATTATATTAATCCTTATGTAGAAAATACGCACGCATTCGTAAAATATAGCACTCAGGTGTAGGGCAATTAATCCTTTTTTGTATTGAACGTATTTAAGTAGGTCTACTCGTGATATCAGTAAATTCTGTCTAAATGTATAGTACATAAACGTACCCAGTAATCGCTTCTTGAGTTACTCGATTGATGTTCATGTTAAACGATTGATGACTCATGTAATAATACAGATTAACCTCGTATAATAATAATGACAGGACAGTGTATTTAGAACACTTAAAATTGGAAATCTACAAACACATCAAAAATATCTGTCAAACAAAAACACCGTTCTTGACAACAGTAACTGACCTAAGCACATGTGCTTCATTAGGCAACAGACCAAAAAATCAAATAGACGACTATAAGCACAATTTAAATAAAATCTGAATATTCAATAAAATTATGTTTTTTTTTTTACTTAGTAACATATGCAAATCTTTTACTTACCTCTTAAATGTTGTTGTTGTTGTTATACACAATAGTCGATTGTACGATGAGTGTCTTATACAAATGAGAAATAGTGACATGTCGTCTTGTGTGTATATATATATCATACGGCGGTAGCGTACACGTTTGAAAGTTGATACACATTAAATTCTCTCTCTCTCTCACACACATTACAGAGATTGATATTAATTGCATGTATGTTCAGAGGTTTGGTGTCTAAATCGATGCATTTTACTTTCACTTTCTAATTTGACACATGGCTTACTTCCATACATAAATAGCTATCGTCTACGAGTGTTGCTAAACGAAATTAAAAAATGTTGTAATACATAACGTCCTATGAAATAAATATGGTATGTTTTTAGGACAGCCAAAAGCACGAAAGTATTATTTAAATCTGTATGGAAGTCATATATAAATATCGAGTCAGCGCGACACAACGTAACATGATTCATGTCAACGTCGTATGTATGTGTGTGCGTGTGCGTCTATGTGTTCGTGTGTGTACGTGTTTGGTTACGTTGCGTATGCGTCTGTGTGCGTGCACGTCGGATGTGTGATTACGTATGCGTCTGCATTATCGTTATTTTGACTGAGCTATGTTAACTTCACACATGGAAATGTAAAAGCGTCTGAGGGCAAAGTTATGCAAGAGGTTGTTGACGAGAACCAAACACACTTGGATCAGCCAGTAGTGTTTAGGTCATCAGTACATGACGCAACGGTAGTGATAGGTCCAACAAGAATCAGATGTTTTGTATACGTTCTAGGTGAAAAACTACTGGGGATGTCTCTGACTTTAGTTGGAAATAAATAACATTACAGATATTGATATGGTACTATGAGGAGCCTATACGTGAATACTATACATCAGACTGATTGTATCCGTCATTAGCAATCTAACGTTACGACGGCAGTGTGTACGTATGCGTCTGTGTGTGTTCGCGTGTTTGGTTACGTTGTGTACGTGTGCGCTCGTTGCGTGTGTACGTGTGTGCATGTTTGGTTACGTTGCGTATGTATGTGTGTGTGTGTGATTACGTTACGTATGCGTGTGCGTCTTAATGTGAACAATTTTACGTTTAAATAAAATCTGTACTTACAATAAAATTATGTTTCAGTATTAATGATATAAATATTACTGTTTTATTAATTTAAAATACTGTATATATATATATAACCTAGGAACTTCGCAGGTGAAGAAATTAATTTCTATTTTTCATCTGTAACGACATGCGTGTATAATTTTAATTTATTTCACTATACACCTTCGCCACCGCTGCTACCACAGTCGTCAGTAATAAAAAAAGAAGAAGAAGAAAGATCAGTTAGGAAACGCATCAGTACTCGTTCGAAACGATTAACATCAGTCCCAATGGACCACAGCATCCGTGAATTTCCGCGAAAAAAAAAAAAAAAAAAAAAAGTTCTACTTACGTTTCATGTTAGGTTAAAAAATACAGTCCACGTACGTTTCACGTTTACGTTAGGTTAAGATGCAGTCTACTTACGTTTCACTGTTAGGTTAAAAATGCAGTCCACGTACGTTTCACGTTTACGTTAGGTTAAGATGCAGTCTACTTACGTTTCACGTTAGGTTAAAAAATGCAAACACACACACACACACGTGTTAGGTTGCAACCTAACGCGTGTGTATGTTATTTATATAATAATTTAAATAATATACACGTGTGTGTGTGTGTGTTTGCATTTTTTAACCTAACGTGAAACGTAAGTAGACTGCATCTTAACCTAACGTAAACGTGAAACGTACGTGGACTGCATTTTTAACCTAACAGTGAAACGTAAGTAGACTGCATCTTAACCTAACGTAAACGTGAAACGTACGTGGACTGTATTTTTTAACCTAACATGAAACGTAAGTAGAACTTTTTTTTTTTTTTTTTTTCGCGGAAATTCACGGATGCTGTGGTCTATTGGGACTGATGTTAATCGTTTCGAACGAGTACTGATGCGTTTCCTAACTGATCTTTCTTCTTCTTCTTTTTTTATTACTGACGACTGTGGTAGCAGCGGTGGCGAAGGTGTATAGTGAAATAAATTAAAATTATACACGCATGTCGTTACAGATGAAAAATAGAAATTAATTTCTTCACCTGCGAAGTTCCTAGGTTATATATATATATACAGTATTTTAAATTAATAAAACAGTAATATTTATATCATTAATACTGAAACATAATTTTATTGTATGTACAGATTTTATTTAAACGTAAAATTGTTCACATTAAGACGCACACGCATACGTAACGTAATCACACACACACACATACATACGCAACGTAACCAAACATGCACACACGTACACACGCAACGAGCGCACACGTACACAACGTAACCAAACACGCGAACACACACAGACGCATACGTACACACTGCCGTCGTAACGTTAGATTGCTAATGACGGATACAATCAGTCTGATGTATAGTATTCACGTATAGGCTCCTCATAGTACCATATCAATATCTGTAATGTTATTTATTTCCAACTAAAGTCAGAGACATCCCCAGTAGTTTTTCACCTAGAACGTATACAAAACATCTGATTCTTGTTGGACCTATCACTACCGTTGCGTCATGTACTGATGACCTAAACACTACTGGCTGATCCAAGTGTGTTTGGTTCTCGTCAACAACCTCTTGCATAACTTTGCCCTCAGACGCTTTTACATTTCCATGTGTGAAGTTAACATAGCTCAGTCAAAATAACGATAATGCAGACGCATACGTAATCACACATCCGACGTGCACGCACACAGACGCATACGCAACGTAACCAAACACGTACACACACGAACACATAGACGCACACGCACACACATACATACGACGTTGACATGAATCATGTTACGTTGTGTCGCGCTGACTCGATATTTATATATGACTTCCATACAGATTTAAATAATACTTTCGTGCTTTTGGCTGTCCTAAAAACATACCATATTTATTTCATAGGACGTTATGTATTACAACATTTTTTAATTTCGTTTAGCAACACTCGTAGACGATAGCTATTTATGTATGGAAGTAAGCCATGTGTCAAATTAGAAAGTGAAAGTAAAATGCATCGATTTAGACACCAAACCTCTGAACATACATGCAATTAATATCAATCTCTGTAATGTGTGTGAGAGAGAGAGAGAATTTAATGTGTATCAACTTTCAAACGTGTACGCTACCGCCGTATGATATATATATACACACAAGACGACATGTCACTATTTCTCATTTGTATAAGACACTCATCGTACAATCGACTATTGTGTATAACAACAACAACAACATTTAAGAGGTAAGTAAAAGATTTGCATATGTTACTAAGTAAAAAAAAAAACATAATTTTATTGAATATTCAGATTTTATTTAAATTGTGCTTATAGTCGTCTATTTGATTTTTTGGTCTGTTGCCTAATGAAGCACATGTGCTTAGGTCAGTTACTGTTGTCAAGAACGGTGTTTTTGTTTGACAGATATTTTTGATGTGTTTGTAGATTTCCAATTTTAAGTGTTCTAAATACACTGTCCTGTCATTATTATTATACGAGGTTAATCTGTATTATTACATGAGTCATCAATCGTTTAACATGAACATCAATCGAGTAACTCAAGAAGCGATTACTGGGTACGTTTATGTACTATACATTTAGACAGAATTTACTGATATCACGAGTAGACCTACTTAAATACGTTCAATACAAAAAAGGATTAATTGCCCTACACCTGAGTGCTATATTTTACGAATGCGTGCGTATTTTCTACATAAGGATTAATATAATTACTCATACGTCTGATCAATAAGATCTTTGTCAAATGTAACGAAATTTAGAAATGCATTTTCTCATAACAAAATACAACGTACCCTTTCATTTTATATTCAAACTATTCTTATCTGAAACAGAACGTTATATAGATAATACGCTGTCCTGTTTAAAAAAAAAAAATTTATTCAGGTATTAATCTGTTTGTTTAAACGTTGATCTATGTACGTGACCATACGTACTTGTTTTCGTAATATTTGTTATAATACCTTTCCTGTTCTGGATTTATGATGTGTGTGTTGAAAGCCTTATGTATATATTTATATATATATAGCACATAATGTATATGATAATGAAGCAGGTACTGTTATTATTATAGGAACAAGAAGGATGGATCATAGAATAAATACCATATCAAAACAAGAGGAGGAGGATCTTCTCCATAAATGGTTTTTTTCTCCGAAACGGTTAACACCTGTAGAAATTACAAAATTAAAAGCAATAGTCAACAGGCCAAGCTCAAGTATAAGACCATTTCTAAAAGACTTAATAAACAATTTATAAAACCCCAGCGATCTACATCTCGTGTTTCGTGGCATGAGGAAAAACGGCGTAGGATAACAGTACTTGTTAAGGTAACAAACTACTTTTAATACACAATTTTTTTATCACTGTGTGTGCGTATGTTTGACTGTAGTGCAGAGAATACTATTTGAAAAGACATTAACTTATTTAGAACGGATCTGGCGATAACTATTTCTGTGGACTTTCCTAATATATATATTTTGTAACAGCGCTAATTCTGCCTGTGTGTATGTACATGCAAAGCTTCAGACGATGAAAGTGAACTTTCCTGATGGCCACACCATTCCTTTCACTAGTCTTCTTTGTAGCGAATATTCTGACATTGTATGGTTCCACCTCGCTTGATACAGACGTCTTCACTTCTAATAATAATGACGTTTATCACAAAATTCAACGCAGTTTCTGCTATTGAGTACAAACGTTGTGCAGAATTAACAGTGGACAAACAGTATCCGATCGTTAACATGTTGCATGTGGACACGCGATATGGGAAGTCTGTGCTTGTAACGTTGGAAGATTGTGAGCGCCGCTATCGTGTATATCTACCTAAGAGGTATGCTGACGTCTTTACAGATGAAGAACTCCGTCATATAAATCCCAGCGACCTACATCTTGTGTTTCGAGGGATGAAGAACCAGACAGCGCATGTGGAAATTGTATCTCGTTAAGGTGACAAACTACTTTTAATAAACAATTTTTTTTAATTTATTTCACTATACGCCTCTGAACCTATATGTAATTATTTGTAAACTGCGTTACCTGTTGCAGCAAACGATAACACTAGAACGATTATATTATTATTATTCAGTGATATATACATACATACAATGACTATAGCATATTTAAATCTGTTATCTGTTATCTGTTTTATTGGACCTACATGTACATGATTCGTATGCACGTTGTCTGTATGTGTGTGCGTGTGCGCGTGTGTGTGTGTGTGTGTGCGCACGTGTTGCGTATGTGTGCGTGTACGTCTCTGTGTGTGTGTGTGCGTGCACGTGTGGTGTAACCCAAACGTGTGTACGTTGTATGTATGTATGTGTGTGATTACGTTACGTATGCGTGTGCGTGTGTGTGTGTGTGTGTGTGTGTGTGTGTGTGTGTGTGTGTGTGATATTTAACATGATTTTAATGTTGTTGTTGCTTCTTCTACAAGTACGACACATTAATTTATTTCACTATACGCCTCTGAACCTATATGTAATTATTTGTAAACTGCTTTACCTGTTGCAGCAAACGTTAACACTAGAACGATTATATTATTATTATTCAGTGATATATACATACATACAATTTACTTATTAAACACTTCAATGATTGTAACGTCTTACAATGACTATAGCATATTTAAATCTGTTATCTGTTTATTGGCCCTACATGATTCAAACCAAACGTGTACACGTTGTATGTATGTATGTATGTGTATGATTACGTTGCGTTTGCGTCTGTGTGTGGGCGCGTTGCGTGTTTGGTTACGTTGCGTATGCGTATGTATGTGTGTGTGTGTGTGTGTGTGATTACGTTGCGTATGCGTCTGTATGTGCACGCGTTGCGTGTGCATCTGTGTGTGTGATATTTAACATGATTTTAATGTTGTTGTTGTATTGTTATGTTGCAGGTTGCTTCTTCTACAAGTACGACACACAATTATATATAAACTTTCGAAAAATATCAATTTCTAATGTATTTATTTAATTGTGAATTTTATATTGTGAATGTTAAAATATATTTAATCATTTAAACAAATTATGACTTTATTTTATTTCACTCTACACCTCTGAACATGTGTACAATTAATTTATTTTTTGTGAACTGTTACATCAGAAGATTTGTATGAATTTCAGCCGCCGTTTTCATGTGTGTGTATAATTTTAATTTATTTCACTATACACTACTGAACCTGTGTGTGTGTGTGTGTGTGTGTGTGTGTGTGTGTGTGTGTGTGTGTGTGTGTGTGTGTGTGTGTGTGTGTGTGTGTGTGTGTGTGTGTGTGTGTGTGTGTGTGTGTGTGTGTGTGTGTGTGTGTGTGTGTGTGTGTGTGTGTGTGTGTGTGTGTGTGTGTGTGTGTGTGTGTGTGTGTAAACTACAACCTTAAAACAGAAGTATTGTACCAGATTGCTAAGCCGTTAACTTATGGATTTGTCATCTCTAACAACATAACAGGTAAGTAGTTCATTGACGCCAAATATATATATATTTCTAACAAGGATCAATCACACTGACTGCATTATAAAACTATTAATTAATTATTTAATACATTGAAAAATGAAGACGACGTTTTGACAACGAGAGAGGGCTAAAATTATTTATTCATCACACCGACTACTCAATGTACGAGAGGGAGACAGGAGAAAGGGTATGAAACCTTGCATAGTTGAAACGTGTGAGAGTGAGAGAGAGAGAGAGAGAGAGAGAGAGAGAGAGAGAGAGAGAGAGAGAGAGAGAGAGAGAGAGAGGACGTTACTATTTGTTGACACAGTTGAAACAAGTGAGAGTGAGAGAGAGAGAGAGAGAGGGCGTTAATATATGACGAATAAATATAAACTTTCTAATTTCATATACATGCGCTCGGTACTGACCACAGTTTGAGCATAACGTTTGACAACAAGAGAGACATACACAACGTGTGAGAGAGAGAGAGGGAGAGAGAGAGGACGAATAATACAGAGGTTGGTACATCTGATCATATAGATTTAATATACATTATAACACACGACAAATTTGAACTCATGTAAAGGTTGGTACACCTAATCATATATTTTAATATACACTATAATGCCGGTGAGCATAACGTTTGACAACGAGAGAGAGAGAGAGAGAGACATACACACCGTGTGAGAGAGAGAGAGGGCGTTAATATATGTCGAATAAACTTTCTAATTTCATATACATGCGCTCGGTACTGACTACAGAGAGAGAGGAGAACGGTTTGACAACAAGAGAGAGGGAGAGAGAGAGGAATAATACAGAGGTTGGTACATCTGATCATATAGATTTAATATACATTATAACACACGACAAATTTGAACTCATGTAAAGGTTGGTACACCTAATCATATATTTTAATATACACTATAATGCCGGTGAGTATAACGTTTGACAACGAGAGAGAGAGAGAGAGCGAGAGAGAGTAACAATTATGATCATATATAGTTTGAATTTCCCACCACAGAAGAGAAAAAAATGTTGGCAGATCTGCTCTATACACGCACACAATAATTTAAGATTGGTAACCCTGATCATATATTTTAATATATACACTATATAACACATATTTGAATTTCCCTCCCCCCACCGCAGAAAATGTTGACAACCCTGCTCATATAAAATATCTATACACTATAATAATACTACAGAGGTTGGTACACCTGATCATATAGATTTAATATACATTATAACACACGACAAATTTGAACTCATGCAAAGGTTGGTACACCTGATCATATATTTTAATATACACTATAATGCTTCGAGTTGGAACCACCCCCCACCCACTGATATGAAATAAAAAAACCACCCACCCAACACCACCCACTGATATGCAAATCAGCTTTCTTAAAAAAATAAAAAAAATTAAAAAAAATTTATTCGCGGAAATTCGCGGATGCTGTGGTCCATTGGGATGCTGCGGGTCCAGCGGTTCGCGGATCTTGACGCAGATCAACGAAAAAGTCGCGGATGCTGTGGTCCAAGTCGCGGATGCTGTGGTCCAGATATGGCCTGGGGGGAATTCCTTTCTGCGTTTGAACCGGCATTTTCCCTCTACTGCCGTAGTCCAATGTTTTCTGCAAAACCAAAAGTTTCGGCAGTGCCGTCGACTGCCATCATCAGTGAAAATCGAGTGCGATAACGTGTGGTGGTATACGTTAGTGACCACAGTACTGTGGTTAAGGCTGAAGCAATAAGTGGAAAGAAGTAGTTTCTATGGAAACATTTCATTTCGTAAATGATTTTAAATATACATCTTAGAACATGGAAGTCATGTATGGTTCTCCATACCGATATTTAAATGTTCTGATCTGTTTCTAGAGATTTGATACTTTTGGGTTCAAACATTTTTCGCCTATGAATTTGTTTATACACTTTTACAGAAGTAACTGGAAGAGAATAAAATAAATAAAAATATAATTTTTAACTCATCTTTCATTTCATTTCTTCCAATGGCATAGAAGAGACACGTGGAAGAAGAACAGGGTAACAAGTCTAGTGGAATGGCTGATCTTCATCCTTGGTATATGAGACTTGTTGAAAATATTAATACTGCCGGATTTCCTAATGATCTTCAGCAGAAGGAACTGTCTTATCAACAAAATAGTCGAGGACATCGATGTAGAGATTGTCGGGTCTACGTGACAATTCAGTTTTCTTACAATTAAGAGGTAGACAATTCCTCCGTGTCCATTCTGAAACCTCATCGGATGCACCGCTAAAAAACAAGACGATTCTACATATATCACTAATGGATACTACGATTTTAATGTTATACGCAAACATTAAACAACAACAACAACAACAACAACAACAATAATAATAATAATAATAAAATATAATTGACTTTCACAAAAAATACATAGTCATGGCAATTCGAGGGCAGTCATATGGCTTAGAATCATAGGTAATTAAAAGACAACATATAGGTAAAATTCAGGCCTATAAAATGAACTTCCTTTAATTTAATAAAGGACGAAAACTAGAAAAATAAACATACACACAATATCCGTACTTAAAAGAGTCGTTGAAACCAGAGAAAATTGTCATTTCCGTTAAGGAATTATGCTAAATATGCAATGTTGTATAAGCTAAAAATAAATATAAGTACTCGTTAGTTACAAATCGCTGACTGCGATTATGATGTCAGGAAAGTGGTTCCTGTATTCTCATTTCTTGTAATGTTTAGAAGTCTATAGGAGTTTGTAGTCTTTGCAGCCATAAAACTGCCTCTCCCCAAGCAATCTTAGCCCTAACGTTACCCAGCTCTTGCTCACCTGTGTTCTACGTTGGATTCGCCCATCCACATTCCCAGCTGCTTGAGTACATTGTCCGAGAGGCTGGGAAAGGAGTGTGACGTCATCAACGGCTTGCCATTGGCTACTGTACCGCCGTTACCCGTCTCTGACGATGTCCGTCTCATCGTTAACCCTTCCTGCTAACACACAATTGAAGCGTTGGCATTAGTATGAGCATAACTTTTCTTTTTCTTTTTTAACAAATAAAACCAGAATTTACAACATGTTTGTTATTGAAGGTTATTCTATTGTTGTATATTTAGTTGGTACCAAAAATAGGTGTATTCAACGAGCTGCTTCTTATACATGAACAATGGAGACAGAAGAACGAGAGTAACAAGAAGAAGACCTAAAAGAAAAAGAAGAAGGAAAAAGAAAGGAAAATGAAGAAAACAGTAGATTTTTTTGAGGAAGAGGTGGGAGTGAGGGGGAGAGAAAGAGAGAAGAAAAAGTAAAGAGAAAAATAAAAGTAAGTAAAATTAAGAGACGAAGAAGAAGAAGAAGAAGAAGAAGAAGAGAGAAGGTCAAGTTAAAATAAAATCTATATTATTTTTAAAATTACTTATAAAAATGTAAATATAAGTGACTACACAACATAACAAATTTTATCCGATTTAATAAATTTAAATATTGAGAGACACGTACAGTTTCAGCTTCAAACAGAAGTTACATGACCAAGCTTAAAGAAAAAAGAAATAGAACATAGTAAAATAGGAATTATTTTATGGAGATAGTTAATGCTTTTGTTTATTTTTTTATTTTTTTTTACTAGAATTATGTAATCTGTTGAACGCCCTTTAGATGACTTTGTCGTATGTGTAATCAGAATCACAGGGTAATGCAGCGATTTCACACACTCGGTAATTCCCGCGCGGTACACTCTCTCACACCATCTATACCGCGATAAATACCTGATTGCATCACAAATCCCGCACGACCAAACGATGATCTAAAAATAATTTGAATCTGATTATATTCGAAGCGAACGAATGGATATGGATACACAATACACATCGTGTACAAGGGCATGGACAAGCCGGGAATCACTGTAACGTGTCTCATTAGCATAAACAACTTGCATACGTAATGAACTGTATTGTTAACATTTTTGTTATAGCCTAATTAATAATGTAGTATTTGCTTTTTACTAAAAACAATTAAACGCTTTTGTGAGAACCGGCATAACAGCAGAATACCGTTAGTAAATTGTTTAAAACAGAACTACTATAGCTTTGCCACATTTTTCGTTTGCCTTAGAACGAGAGGATCAAGAAGACGTCTTTTCTTTGTCTTCTTCTTCTTCTTAGCAGTTGCGGCCAGTATTGAATTATGCTTTCTCTTGTGTGGTTTTTATCCATGGTAACCCTGCTACTCTCTTTACATTATCCAGTTATTAGTTAGACTGATTTCTTTTACCTATTAATGATATCTGTCTACTGTCTATATTCTCCAAATCTCCTGTCTCCCGTGTAGTCAGATTTCAAGTTTTCCTCTTTTCTTCGTACATAGAACGCTCTTGTTATGTGGTAAATACACTAACTTCGTTCTAGACATTTTAATTATCGGTCAAAGAGAAAAGAGAAAAATCTGTGGAACGTTGAACTATATGAAGGAGCTATAAGTACTACCGGGAACTGAAAGGACTGCATAGAGGGTTCTGTTCGACTAAACTTCTTAGGCATAATGAACGATGGCGATTGTTTTCTGCCGCAGGAAAAATGTGATCTGGCTTTTAGACGGTCAACAAGCGAACAGTGTTCCGCCTTGAAATATCTCCGCATTGAAATGTTAGATGTTTGAGTTAAACGGAAGGTTTCAGACCATATGAAAGAATCTGTGAATTCCACGTCATGTGTGAAAGGAGAGAGGCAGCCTAATGTCGATTAGGATACGGCGCTTGGGTGGGTGGATGGATCATAGATAGGTAAATTTATAGGTAAAATATTATCTGCATTCATTATAATAAATAATAATTATTAAATATATTATTAACACACAGAAATAACACTGTTGCACACCACTAGTGGAAAAACGTTTCCGATTTGCGCTTTCAAGCTTCACAGCTCATCGTCAGATCGGAAATATGATATAATAAAATATTTCCGATCTGACGATGAGCGGCGAAGCTTGAAACCGCTAATCGGAAAAATTGTTTCTACAGTGGTGTGCAACAGTGTTATTTCTGTTTCTGATTATAACCATTAACACAACTTTATTAATTAAATATATTACAATATATGTATAAATTATTATTACATAATTAAATACTACAATATATTATAATAAATTATTATAATACAAAGATAATATATAATAAATACACAATAGATAAAATATATTAATATAGGTAGATAAATATTAACTAATTTTATTTTGTATGTTGGATTGAATTTAGCGGGTTCGATGCACAGAGTTTAAGTAAACAGATCTGTAGTGAATAACTAAAATGGAATTGAAAATTTACTCAGGCCTATATCGAAATAAGCATATATAATACATGTAGCTAGAGATGATTAGGTTAAGTAATGTTTATCAGGCAGAACAACCGCATTCTGTTCCGTTACCGTCAGCAGTTTTCACACTTTTCGCTTTGACACTTCATTCCCATGGACCGCTTGTTTATTCCCTGTAATAATTTTATGTTCAGTAGATTATTGTTCTATTGTTCACTTAAATTTATAAAAAACTATTTCTTGTAAGATATTTTGTATTAGACTAGAAAATGTTAACAAAAACTCGTAATTTGAATTACTACGTGTATATGTACGTATTAGTTAATATTAGAAGGACGATTTGAATGTTGGTAGTATTCAGATTGAATAAATGCAAGATTCCAAACACTTGGGATTAATGAAATTGAAACGCTTTGTGCACGAGGAAATATGCAGTTGGCCAGTGGCAAGAAATAAATCATAGTACGCGAATACAATCGTCTGAAATGTGAATTTACGCTTTACGAATTAAACTGAGACTGAATAAGATATTCTTAAGACTAGTGCTGATGTAGGCCTACTGGCCTTGAAGTAAATGAATAACGCCTGTTGAAGGTATTTTGAATTAATAAAAAGAATAATGAAATCGGTGGGAAAGGGACATACGTGGAAAATAATAGAATTTGCAAACAGTGGCGTGTCTAAAATTTGGGGGGGGGGGTCGAGTCGGTTTCATACAAAGAAAAAACAACCTAAAACTAATCAATATTACTACCTTTAAAGTGACTGGAAAACGTGAGATAACATCCTTAAGTCAATCCCATTAAAGTGTAATAACACAATAAAAATAAGCGATATTGAAACACTGTTTAGAAGAAACTTTATTGACTGAATTGATTTTCCTATATTTCGTATTTCAAACGTAAACGCAAACCTGGTTGCATATTCAAGTAGAGTTCCTAATGTATTAGCAGATGCAATGAAAAAATAACAAAATATTCTAAAAATTAAGGGATTAACAAAATTCCTCAAATTTTCGATCCTCTGGGGCACTCCGGTTCCGTCCATTCGCCCCCCTAAATATCTTGAAGAATTGCGTGGTTGTTACGATAAAAATATGTGAAATAAGAGAACAGTCAAGAGTATTCTTCAACAAAGAAATCTAGACAATGAAGACATAACTGTAGATGAGAGAGAGAATGTGAATAGTGAGTAACACGAAGGATAGAAATTGGTAGAAGAAGCTGGAAAAAGGCAAGAACAGAGACGAATTTTTCTTAGAGGTGAGAACCAAGTATTATAGACAGAGCGTTTATAAAATTTTGTATGCCACGTACTACGTCAGTCCGTTATAGTAGAGGCTTTGCTTCTTAGATGGCAATTATTCGGTCATGGGGAAGTTATCTTTACAGGTTTCTTGTAGAATTCTGTCCACAGCATCCTTCTGCAGCGACAACGTGTTGGCACGACCACTAAACCTCTGACCGTGTCTTAGACACAAGTGTGTGTGTGGGGGGGTGGCGCCTGCTATGAGAAACATCTCTAGAAGAGGATGACTGGACAGACATTTGTTAGGAAAGTGGCTGTAGGAAACTGTGCTAACGATGGCGATGATGATGACGATGATTATTATGATGACGATGATGACAGTTTAGCATATGTCAAAACAACCGAAGTTTTCTTTACGCTCGTCATTACTTATACACGAATTGTCGCAGCCAACACTAGTGGGAGACACGCTGAAGTTTAACGCTTCGTGTAGAATCCAGTGAGATTCTTTGTGTTTGATAACGGAATTCAGTGGGCACTTAGCTTGGTTGCAACACGGATCTCGTTTATGCAAACAGCACACAGTGATAAATTGTATGATTGTGTGTGTCCCGTGCGTGTGTGTAAGCTAAACAGAGGGAGTAGCAGCAAATGATGTCCTCATTATAGTGCACTGCATCAGAATATATATTCTCAAGTTGACGACCTCAGTCTCGTTGTCTGTGATTCAGTATCTCTTGGGGTCGCTGGGCCACACCTAAAATAATTCTTTTCAATTAATAAGCTCCACTGTGTGTTTAAACAACTGAATAATAGACTATTGTCGCAGTGCTTAAGTCCGTCGGATAAGTTAAAATACGAATTTTACGTAAATCATTATAAGAAAAATTTACGTAAGTTTCAATAAAGTAGCCTAATTATACACTCACGTTATCTGTATATATTTGACAACCAGCACTCGTGATGTACGTTGTTGGTGGATCGCTGTACCTAGCGGCAAAGATTCGATTTCCTTCACACAATATAACGGCGTTTAAGTTTTTCCAACGCAACGTGTACAATCTGAATGACTTTAGTACCAAACCATAATTTTCTCGCAAGTACTAAACATATTGAAATAATCCACGATTTTTTTTTAATAATAAAATAATCCACGATCCGCTATTAAAATAACCAAATTATGAAGGTAAAAATAATAATTTCAAAACGAAGTTTTGTGGGAAACAAAATATGTAGTACTACTTTTGTTTAATTGAAAAGACTTAAGTACCGGTACTAAAATAGCGCAAAATCAAAGTACATAACCTAACCTCAGTACAGAAGCACAACAAATTGTAAAAATAAAGTAGCTAGGTACATAATGCATTTTACATAGTATGACTACTGACAATACCATTATAGTACGTTCGGTTTCCTAAACAACTTACCGCTTCCTCCATGTTTGATACCTTTTTTTTTGAAGTGTTGTTGGTACATTCATTGTATACTGTAGGAAGTTTATTGGCATCTACAATGTTTGAAAGTTTAAATCTTTAAACAAAACTTAATGAATATAACAAAGACTTTCTACAAGAAATCTTCAATTTATTTCCTTCCTCCGTTGCTTCCTCCCCCGCCATCTAAAATACTACTTATCATCTTACTTGTGTACGGAAAAAACAAGATAGACTACAGTGAACATCCAAGTCACATTCCCCTCTCAATGTCAAACTTTTATCATAGATCTTCTGTTATTTCCATAATACTTACTGATTTATGTACACCTCTCTAATCATTTTTTCCCATTAGAGTACGTCTTCTTAGTTGATAGCGTATCATAATTTGTCGCATCGTACTCTCTCAGATGGCTTGACTGCTCCTATATCAAGTCAAACAGGAGTTCGAGATCACTTATCCTTCCGAGGGACGAGAGCTATATGAAAATGAGCTAATATTTTGTAAAAACATAATTCTTAAAGTTCAAATCTGAAGAGAATGGCGTTCAGATATCGGGGAGGCAACATCGCCTCCTATTCGACGTAAACTATTGAGTGAGTACTTTGGGAAGAAGATGAAGTAACAATCAGAGTGTTTGAGGTGATGTTTGGTGTAAAGCAATCATTTATGGCGTAGTTGAGAGAGTCCGGCACAGTTAGAGCTGTGAACAATTTTCGCGACATTTATTGCACTGATAAGAGTAACTTATGCATCATATTAGTGATGCTGATTTGGTGACGCTTAAAAATAATCATACATTCTTATATTTCAAAAATGTAACTTTATTAAAGCAGATACTCAAAGGCCATAAAATGAATTTTTGAAAAAATTCAGAAGTATATAAACTCAAAATGAAGTTAACAGACAAACAAATTCAAATTAATACAAATAATGATCATACATGTTTTGTTTCCAAACTGTTAATTTCATAAAGTAATACATAATGAAATGTCAAAGTGCACTTACCTACTTATTCAAGTGACATTATATGTGTTACCGGTAAAGCACAAAATCAGGCATTTTATAGAATGCCTAGGAATGTCATACAATGCCTGAATCCAGCCTTTAAAGTATGAAATAAAATACATTTCATAATCTCCTAGGCATTGTATAGAATGCCTAACGTCTTCTAAGTAATGTATAGAAGACAATGTAGGCGCTATGGTTTCATGTTACAACACGAATCCCCCCTCCCTCACCCCGTACCACTGTACGCGCCTACCTCCCGCTGACTTTCAGTAACGTTCGAAATGTCGCACCCACGTGCTGAATGCAAACTGAAGAAAGAAAAACGTCAAAATCACTTTTAGAACTTTAGGCAAAGAAGATGAAATCTGATTCAGACAAGTAAATTTCCTTCAGCTCCTGAGGGCGCGTCTGTTCGTATTCCAATTCCTGAAGTAGACAAGGGGCGGGGAGATCTTCGAAACATCATAGCAATCGACGTGAGTGTGACAGAAGACGGATTTTATAAACTGGGAATCACTAACGGATTAAAGCATCTGTACACAAGATCCCAGTTCAACCCCAAGACAAGAGGTTGAAGATGTTCCTGAACAAGAAACCGAACTTCGTTCTGGTGCTACTGCCTAATCATCAGGGTCCGGACAAGGGTTCGTAAAATGTGTGTGCAAGATTAAATGTAAAAAAAAATGTAATTGTGTAAAAAATGGAAGAAAGTGTACTTCGAAATGTCACAGCTCTGTGTCTTGTAATAAGTAGAGTATATTCTATATATTTAGAATTAATAAACACCAATAAATCTCATGTATTTTTTAACCAGATTGGTTTAAAAATGTTCTTATACAGTATAATTTTAATAAAGTAGTATCTGAACATAATTAAGTAGAGAATAGATAATCACGAAATGTCATAGAAAGTCTTCTTCTGTGTAAAATCAAACAATTATGTATGATTTTGTAATAAAATGTTTTCATTTGGACGTAGTAAGCTTATTTTACATTTCGCCTAAAGTATCACTGGCATTATGTAGAATGCCTAGGCAATGTACAGAATACCTGGGAAAAGTGTAAAAAATATTTGAAAAGTATTCTATTCTATACTTTGCCAAAAAACTCCAGGCATTGTATGAAATGCCTAGGTATTCTATAATATGCCTGGATTACATACTTTGCCGGTAACATATACGAGTATATAAAACATACCTCAGCACTGTTAAAAGCTGCTGTTTAATGATTTGATTTTAAATTATTATTTACTTTCTTATTTATTATTATATTTTTAAAATGTAAAAAGTGACAGTACATAAAGGAAATAACAGAATACACTTGTTATAAGATCTAAATGAATATAAAATATATTCTCGTAAACAAATATTATTTATTTTTAAATATTTATAGGTGCATAGAAAACAGTCATTAGACTTAAACTGAGATGGTAAACTTAATTTTAACTTGCCGTCATCGTCATCTTTTCACTTTTAGCGCGCATCTTCTGCATTCGCAACTGTAGAGCTTAAATTTTAAAAGTGCTTCACTTTCAAGTGCTAGGTTTTCCAGTTTGCTTGTCAGGAAAAACATAAAGTCATAGTGTTTAAAGTGGCTGTAGTGTGTACTCTTTTACGGGTAGCAGAACTTGGAATCTGGCGCGGTGTTAATAACAAAGTGTCTAAGGTCAGTAAAAGACTGTATACAATTCTACAGTAACAGTAATGACGACATAAGAGAAATACCGTATTGTTGGAAGGAAGAGCGTAGAAAGCCAGTGGGTTTGGCGCTTAGCTACAAACATAGAGATCACGGCTTCGATTTCTGGGCGCCACATAAAGTCAAGGAGCGTTTTTCTGCTCCCAGCCTTTGGAAATGAGGATGCGAGATAACCCAGTGGTTGAAGCTTAGTGCCGACCACACTATCTACTTTGTGTGACAACAGGTTCACTCGTACATTCTTTCGGTGTTACAAACAGGAAGCAGTAATATTATTGGAAGTAACAATTCTTCATTAGTTAGGATACGATGCACAAAGTAGTTAAAACAAACGAAAAATACATAGTTACCGAAACTCGAAGAGATTTATGACGAATAGGTGGATTAGCGATGCAACGGAAAACAACGGATAGGCCTACATCACATGTGAAGCCGGAAAAAGCAGTATCCCTGATTACCGTACTACAGGTGTGAAGCTTATTAATCCTTATGCAGCTGCCATCCTTATGGCAATATAACTTTGTCTTATATATTAATTTTGCTTATCTTTATTTCCCATCAGTGTAATGGAAGTCACTCTGCATGTTGTTCGTTCATTTTTGTGATTACTTAATCCTAGTTAGATACGTAGGTGAAAAGTTAACACTGATTATTATTCTATTAAGTTTATTTTCCTTCATTATCTGTATAAATCATGACAAAAACTTATTTGTGTGTGTGTGTTCATAACTACTCACAGTTATTTATTTTCATTAACGAATATTAATAAGAAGTAATACTTTATACGAGGATATATTTTATATTTATTTCTACTTCATAACAGTTTTTTATACCGTCATCTTCATATGTTATAAAACATTATATATAATACTATACATTTATGAATAGAGCTATATAGGTATAGGCTATAGGTTTAAAATATATATGTGTGTGTGTGTGTAGGGACTTACAACACCTATAAGTAAGTACCATAAGTTACTCTGTTACAACACAACGCCACTATTAATATCATAGAACTTGGGAGAAAGTCTATTACAATTATACTTTCTTGTATTTATAAGTGTTAATGTATAACTAACACTTATACAGGATGGTTAATTATATTGACACACTATAATTGATGAAGCTGATACATGAACAATCAACGGCCACTTTCCCCACGGACGTTTTAAACAACAAAGTATCTTCTAGCACGGATGCACATCTTCCGACTGTAGAATTACAGCAGCAAATTGACGGATTGAAAGCACTGATTGCAATATCATCGTCGTACTTCAAACAGCAATAAAATTGCTTTAGAGTTTCATAATTGTTTGATATCATTTTCTTGAAGATGTGAAATTTAATTTTGTAGTGTATAACTTTTATTTAAGCTCCACAATGATGGCGACAAATATTAAGATTTTTAATAACTATTAAGATTTATTGAGAACTGCACCACTCAAATTTATATTATTAATTATTACTTCGGCGCCAGAGCAGGAGATCTCAGGTTTGTTTATGAAATAATAACAAACTGTTCAGATACTAATAATTGTATTGTTAGATTCTTGTTACTGAATACATCTTAGACTTAATCATTACTATCATCTTTATAGTTAATAACAACAAAAGAATTTATTACTGTTTCTAGTTCACAGCTTCTTCGAAATCAGATTAATCAAGTATATTCAAAGGAGTACTTAGTAGATTCAATTTACTCCATTAACAACCTTAAATCATCGCTATCAATCAAACAAACATATATGTGTATATAAGTATATCTATCATCAATTCTTAACTGCTACAACTTCTATACTATTCAATCTATATTCAATTATTTAATTCATTTATCGTTTCAATAATTATTAGTATTGGTTTCTTACTTTGCTATATCATAAGTCACCCAAACATGTCGTCTAGCATAAATTGAATGTTTAGTATCTGAACATCGTGGGTCTTTTTAAAATGAGATGAGTTTATTGAGATATGAAATTTATGTTAATCAATTATATTGTAATTTAGAAATGATACATTGTTACTTGTTGCAGGATTCCTGATAGGCGAATGACGACTTGTATTCTTGCGTTAACTATCACAAGACACTTTCACTGATCACGCTTTATTAACTTTCTTTAACCACATCACACGCTCGCGTTATTACTATACGTCACGCACAAATAAATAATATACTTCTTGCTGCAATCTACGCGCACAAGTTAAACATCTTCTGGTCCGTACGTACTATCGCGCATATATATAAGATAAACTTCTTGATGGTTGTAATTCTATCTCAACTATTGAACCGGGATCATCTAATGCTTTGAACTTAGAGTAATAGTATTAAAATTGCTCACATCGAGTGACGCAGGTTTCCCGTGTCGTTTGCGTGAAAATTCAACTTAGACTCCTCGTTGTGGGCTCCGCGTGTTATTTTTATAGTTTCTTCAATTCCACCCTCACTACATCTTCTGTTAATCGTTCCTTATTGGTCTTACATTCAAAATTTTGCCGGTATTTTTGAATGTATCCAGTCTGGTGTCGTATCTCTTTCGCGCTCACTACTGACGCTATTGGTGATTGGTTCACAAAGTGCGGGCGATAATTTTACGCGGGTGTTCGTTATACTCCCTAAAAAGTGACGCGACTTTCTAAAATCGTCATATTTACTGGCGTGGCCTATTTTGTATGTTGAAGGACACCGTACCGTTAACCTAACGGTATCTAGGCGTTTTTTGCTAGTTTTACACTACAAAACAATTTATGTGTTTACGACATGTAGGGTGTCTTAGGTCTATTATACATATTTTTGCCGGCGCCGGTCTGTCGCACAGCCGAGCCTCTTTAGATTCACTATTCAATTATAACTTTACTTAAAACTACGTACATTTCAATACTTTAATTTATCATTAAATTTTTCTTACTTATTATAGGTATTTACATACATATTAAATTATGATACTGTTATACAGTATCGTTTCAAGTGTTCAAATATGTGACGGGTATTAAAATTATTTCAGTACTCGATATCTTAAAATTTAATTCACAATTTCAAAAAAATCATAAGCTAAATTCCAGAATAAAAGATGCTGATCTAAATGGGTAAGAGAGCGACAATAAACTGACGAAAAAATATGAGTTTTGTGATGAAAGATCTTATGTCTAAGTGTAAGTTATTGTTTTTATCAATAGCAAGTTATATTATGTGGGAAAACTGTACTGAAGAATGTTATTACTGACTAACGCAATATGCAACAAGGTTATGTGTACAGTATCCACTAAACATCGTACTTCTTGAAGGTATATTATACCATCAAAAATTCAATCCGGCATTTGACAATGTTAGGTAATTATGGTTTACTAAAATATGTACATAATACTAACTGAACCTCTGTTTGTTTGTCTATCTGTCTGACTCCACACACACAATATTTATTATAAATATGACTATTTAGTTTTGCAAATACCGTAAGAAAATTGTAGATTTAGGAATACGTATCAGTCAGTAGTTCCAATGTTTTAAAGAATCTTCATACCATTCGTTAAAGCATCTGACACTCTGATGGAGTTCTTGTAAATTGTATATTTGATGAAAATAATTTAATTACTTGCAAAATAAAATAATTATTTTTAAAGTTATTACTTTATAACCATAAGAAATTTATGAATTACAGCACTGACACACAAACACACGCGCAGGATAGGCACAAACATAAGCGAGCATGTGTGCTCATTTATGTCGGTTTCGAATCAGTTATCGTCTTCAAACTTTCAAACTGTTTAGCCATTCTTCTCTGTTTAGGGCTTGCTCTTCTGATGTTTCTCTGTCGCTCAGAACCCATCTTATTTTGTTGTGCCCCGCTCCCCACGTTGTTTGGAGTTTTTGTTTGGTTTTCTTCTCTATGGTGTTTTTTTCTACCCTGCTTTGCGTAATTCACTATTTCACTATCGTCCATACCTAACATGAGTCCATATTATATTAATTGGCATCGCCCAATAGTCAGCTTTATAATTTCTTAATTCTCATGGTAATTCTGAAAGTACTATTTCGTATGCTATTTAATTGTGTTTTCCAAAAGCACTTGTTCTTAGCGCATCTATGTCCACCACTTCTTATCTGAGTCATTTAACCTCCACAGTTTCCGCCCTATAGGCAACACAACTATACTATACTATGGTGTTATTTGTTGTTTTTTGACAACTGTCCGATGATGTTACGTAACAGATTATTGAAACATGTGTTACGTTCAATGAAATATTCTTTCAGTACAAAACAATTTATAAAGTTAACCTAAATTATAAAAATAATAATGTATACGGGGCATTCACTGTGACCAGTAAGGCGGTGAGGAAATGATGAAAATAACAATACCTTCAAAACAAAATACCAGACCAAAAATGTTTAAATCTGGGTTACGTATATAATTCTGCGAAAACATATGAAGAAAACTAGAAGGCAACTGGCGCTTGTAAATTGTAATTATATCATTATCTCACGCATAAAATACAATTATTATATACAATTCCAATTAGCGGAACAATGTAAATAGTGAAGTGAAAGCGTAATTAGGTGTACTTGTCAGTAATACAGTGACTGCTGATGGCTACGTGACTTGTAAGCAATCAGCTGAGACCATATGGTATACTAGGTCAGATTGTCAACGGCGGTGCTCGGATTATCTATCTGTGACAGCCGAGTAGGTGTTATCACTGAACCCTCCTACGCACATGGGGGATTCGCTTACAAATGTCAACAAGCCTAGGCCCAAAATAGGTTACACATCCAGTTGATTACCCAAGCAACAGCCGTCGGCATTCATTGTGTGTGCGCGCGGTGTTCACAAACGTTTATCCGTAACAAACTAGTGCCAGTTGTACGAGAGGCTGTCCCCGAACAGTACTGGTTTAACAAAATTCGGCTAATGGAAAGCAACTAATTTAAAAAACGTTAAAAAGTAATCACGTGATATTCATTTTACCACGTGTACAGAGGACGTTGGATCAGACTTTCCTATGCCCTCGCATGAATCATCCAATTAAACGATAAAACTACATAAATAGAATCTATTCCTGTGGTTATCTTTAAATTCTTATTTATTCCACAGTTTCTTGCAGTTAAATCACAGTTATTACACCATTTATAATAGTCTGTTGTAAAAGTAAATAATTATTTTTTCTAATGCCATCTACACTGATTGTACCTACCAGAGACCCAAACGTACCAAATCGCATTAAATTGTTTCGGGTTTTGCAACGTATATCCGCAATTAGAGTAACTTTAAGAGTTAAATTAAAAATGTTTATCAATTTATATTTAAAATTATTATTACCAATAAGATTTAAATTTTACAATTCAGAAAAACCGGCGAACTTACAGCGAAATAATGAAAGGGCCTGAGTTAGGAATAACACTGCGATAAAGGAAAAGATGTGTGTGTGTGTGTGTGTGTGTGTGTGTGTGTGTGTGTGTGTGTGTGGAGGGGGGTGATCTTACAGATTTTCGCAGCTCCCAATTTCGTTGTTGTTCTTTCAGATGGAAAAGACCAACTGAAGCACCAAATTTTAGAAGTTGTCGAGTAGTCCATGAGTAAGATCTCAGAGTAAAGTCGAAACGCAGAAGGGGAGAGAGAGAGAGAGAGAGAGAGAGAGAGAGAGAGAGAGAGAGAGAGAGAGAGAGAGAGAGAGAGAGAGAGAGAGAGAGAGCATGAAGAAGGAAGAGCTCACTGTCTCATCCGATAAAACAACATTGAAACATGAAATGTATATACTACGCACACTCCTTTTATTGAGGAATTCTTTATGCTATTTACGATGTACAAATATATAACATAAGTACCACTAACGAGTAAATTATATCACACATACAGCGTCTTAACATTACTAATCTTTTGACAAAATTTTATTTTGTAATTGTTATATTACCTTTACTATTTTTAGAATAAATGTTGTATTGTAACACAATTATCTAACTACATTTCTATTTCTCTAGAGCTTGCCATAGAAATGTTAGCAAATAACCGATTTGAAAGAACTGAAGTAGCCTAATCGATTCAGTTTCAAGACAGATGAATGCTACTGTAAACATTAAGAATTTCTGTTAGTCTTAAAAAGAAAAGTATATCAGTGTGTACTTCATCCAATGATTTGCGGATTAAAAAGTAAAAAGTTAAGACCAGAACGAAGTTTAAGGAAAGCTCCACACAGCTGCCCATAGTGAAAGTCCATTATCTGTGATAACAGTGTCCAGCAACTGAAACCCTGTTGTCGTTGCCGGTTGGGCTCTCTATCTTAGAACTTGTGTTGAGCTAGGGAGGGAGGGATGGACGAAAATAATAAAATTTTAATGGGCAGAACAGCCACTCGCTGAGCGCGCGCGTTCACACACACACGCGCGCGCCTTACAATGTGTCGACCATTCCACATTATTTTTGTATAAAAGGGATCTTATTTAACCATGAGCCATGAGTATCCCTCACGAGGATGGTAATGTCTAAAAACCAAACTGTTTTTAGGTAGGCTATAAGAACTTAGATTAATGGTAGGGTTATTCTGTAGTGTCATTCACTGGTAGACATTACAATGTAGTTTCAGTGAACAATGTGAGTATAGTAATATGGTAATACGCGCGTCGTCACATTACTCCCATTCATGACACACCGTTAAGTTACACTAGTAAGCAAACGAATTCACTGGTCGACAGTGTATTTGTAACACAGGGCAAAATATCATTTTTAGTATACATTTGGTTTGAAAATAACGAATACACAATCAAAAAAGAGCCAGCACGTCACATTCTTATGTTGCAGTGCCATATGTATTGTTCCTGTACAATATTTTTCTGCTTTCACAATAATACGCTTGGCAGCATTGGAGAACAGTAGTGGGGGAAGATGATTTCCTTTGTTGTCCCTGCTTACTCCTAATCGTTCGTGAGACTGTGCGCAGTGAGGTTATGTGAGTTTATGAGTTTAGTTTTCTTTAAAAATGTCAAGTGTTCAGCGCAGATTGTGTAAAAATTCACCAGATAAGTTTTGTTACGTTTGTGGACGTTATGTATTGAAGTCACAACATATGCCTATAACAGAAAAATGTAAAAAAAAGCATACTTTTTGTATTTTGGTTGCAAGGTAGGAGACCAAGATAAATTGGGCTCCCCATATTTGTTGCGTGAGTTGTTATGTAACTCTTATTTAGTGGGTAAGAGGTAACAGAAGTTCTATGCCATTTGCTGTACCTATGGTTTGGCGTTGGCCAACCAATCATTTTAATGACTGTTATTCTTGTCTAACCAATACTGAAGGATATTCAAAAAAGGAAAAAATAAAATTGACTACCCAGCAGTGCCTTCTGCAATTAGATCTGTTCCTCATGGAGAAGGCTTACCAGTTACAGCGCCACTATTAAATTTTAAAGATGTTTTAATTCCAGAACTCCATGATGATAAAGATCTACATACTGAAACTGAAGATTTATTAGAAAACAATGTTGATCCTACTTATCTGGCTCCTTCGAGTGACCCTCATCTCATTCAGCAAAATGAACTAAATGACTTGGTCCGTGACTTAAGCCTATCAAAACAGCAGCTGAACTTCTCGGCTCAGGACTACAAGAGTGGAAACTTTTGGCAAAAGGAACAACCATTACCTCTTTCAGAAAAATAAATGCTAACTTCTTGGTGTTTTATAAACTGGAGGGTTCAATGTCTGTATGTTTCGACATTGTGGGGTTGATGGCTGAACTTGGAATACACCACATTACTACAGAATGACGCCATTTTATTGATTCTTCTAAATTTAGCCTTAAAGCTGTGTTACTTTATAATGTAAATAAGAAGCCATCAATTCCAGTAGCTTATTCAGTTTCAACGAAAGAAACTCGTGAAAACATGCTTACTATTCTAAATGCATTTAAGTTCAAAGAGTTTAAGTGGCAAATCTGTGGAGATTTGAGGGTAACTGCCACATTAATTGGCTTCCAATGTGGATATACAAAGTTTTTCTGTTTCTTATGGTTATGAAATAGTAGAGATACTCAGAAACATTTTGTAAATAAAGTTTGGCCAATGAGAACATCTTACAATCCAGGAGAGAAAAACATCTTGTACGACCCCTTAGTCGATCCTAAGAAGGTCCTTCTTCCACTCCTACACATCAAGTTGGGATTCGTGAAGAATTTTTTCAAAACCATGGATAGAGAAGGAGAGGGATTCAAGTATTTGACTGAACATTTTCCTCGACTTAGTGAAGCTAAGATCAAAGAAGGTATTTTTACTGGACCTGGCATAAGAAAAGTAATTCGTGACCCTGAATATTTGAGAAAAACCATGGAAAGCACTTGTAAAAGTAGTAAAGGATTTCTTGGCAACAAAAAAAAGAAGAAAATACAAAACTTTGGTTGAAAATCTTTCGAAGGCTTACAAAGCCATGGGTTGCCGAATGTCGCTAGAAATACATTTCTCACATTCGCATATGGAGGGTTTCCCCAAGAATTTAGGGGCAGTAAGTGATGAACAGGGAGAGAGGTTTCACCAGGATATTAAAACCATTGAGACAAGATATCAAGGCCACTGGGAGTCTGCTATGATGGGAGATTATTGCTGATTTTTTGAAATAGAAGATTTGACGCCACATAAGAGGAAAAAGTGAATAAAAACTAAACCAGAATTTAAAAAAATGGTACAAAAGTACTTTTTTTTCTTTGAAATAGAGTGAAATAGATGTATGTAATAGATTTAGTTTAGTAAATAATAAATATATTCATTGTATATTAATACATCTGGATTTGCACCATTTATTTTCAGCCCTTTCAACAAAATTTAGGAAATAACTATAACAAAAAACTATAAGTGGTGCAGTTTTTTCGTTATCATTTTCGGATTCAGCGGTACAAAATACATCAGAAAAAGGATATTTTATTCGTGTTACAGAAAAAAAATATTTTTGCAGGCCTGTGATAAGTATTATATTAATTTAATGATTAATTTAAACTTTAATTAAACGTAATAACATTAATCTCAACACTGGACTAAAATAGATATATATAGAAGTACAATTAAAATCACGTGATTCCGAAAATGTTAGTATTCGGAAGTAGGCTATATTGTTACGACGGTCTCACTGATCGTCGTATGGTACAGTGGAAAACAAAATACAAGACACCAATACAACCACTAATCAGCAGCTTTAATTAATCACAAATACAGTTTATAATCAACTTGTATAATAATCCCAGCAAAATTTGTCCACACGCAATAATAATGTCAACTAATAGAGTCCCGCACAATTATAAAACAATAACACTTCGCCATAACACTTGGAACCTCACTTGAATAAATCGCCACTTAAACTGATACTAAGCAAGCGGTAGCTGCCGTTGTTTAAATGGATATCACAAGTGTTCCAAAACAATCCATAATACGCGTCAACGCTACTCGAAAACACTAGAGCGTAATTGATTGCGGCCTTGAACACAGTGCGTGACCGGTGAAGTCTGGAAGTGTCACGTAATTGTCTTTCTTCTTAAAGTAGCAATACGTAGGCACACAAACATTACAGCTGGGCATTGCTGGGATGGCCGAGAAACATGTAGAACGTTCTGTAATGGCGTAACGATACGTTTACCGCATGTGGTCAATGCGTACGGAAGACATAAACCTATTCGGAAATACGGCTTCTTGCTGTTATACATAAACGAAAAACCTGCAGAATTGCAGAACTGACATTTACCGCACTGCAGTTATTACGCCAGCTCGATACTGAACTTTCAGTAGACAGTTGCTAAAGAGACTTCGGTAAGAGAAGTACTGCAGCTGCAGTAAAGGAGGTTGAAAGTGACACGCGGAACGTATGAGGTATAGTCCACGAGAACAGAGACGACACCCTTGGAGAGGAAGAGACGAGTAAACGAAACACGGGAACAACGGTGTGTGTGTGTGTGTGTGTGTGTGTGTGTGTGTGTGTGTGTGTGTGTGTGTGTGTGTGTGTGTGTGTGTGTGTGTGTGTGTGTGTGTGTGTGTGTGTGTGTGTGTGTGTGTGTGTGTGTGTGTGTGTGCATCGGGAGCAAACACCTTCGTACAACTGTTTCCAGATCGACAGTAGGAAAGTGGGAAAATAATTATTTCAAATTAATTTATTTCACGAGTATAAGTTCAGCAAAATTCATATATTCACATTTTATTATTTTTCATCTTATGAGTAACTTTATAATAAAATTTTAATTAGCCAGCTATTAAATAAATTTATTTATTTTTTTTAAAGAACAGAGTTTTGTAATTTTTGAAGTATTTCAAGAGAAATATTTTTTTAAACTTAAACTGGAACTAGCAGCTACAGCAAGACACAAATTTTTGGACAAAGATTGGATATAACAGGTCGATGAAGTTTTTGGATGAGAGGATTAGAGCGAAAAAAGGCGCACTGGAGAAGTCTAGAGAAATGGAAGCTACGATGTGTGAAACTCCGGCTGATGTGTTTATTCCCACACATAGTGTAGAAATAGAAAGTATTTGTCACACAAGGGGCGGTTTCGATAAGTACCGGACCCATTTTTACACCACATACCTAACACGTTAAAATGATAGTTAACCAGTGCATTAATAATCCTCTAGTCTTAATTTATCCTTTGACAGAGATCACCCTCGTCAAACGAATAACAGATAATCATAGAATAGTTAAGAGGCGTATGGAGGGAAATATAGTGGACATAGGTAACTCTAAAGGAGCGCCAAACATTAACACACATGTGGATCATTCTTTGAAACAACCGATGTTATCCAACCAACTCTACCTACATCAACGTTACGTTAACATGGAACTGGGTACGATACATTACACAAGTGAGGAACGATAGATGGATGGCGAGTGTAATAGATACAAACCAGGAAATGACAGAAAATTCAGAGGACTACCGCCCAGAAGATGGATAAATGAGGCCGTTTGCGAACAGAGACTGGTTCATTTCAAATACAAGATGAAAGAGATAAAACAGTATGAAGGAAGTTTGTCTACCACGATTGGCAAATATATGCTAGTATGTTGACGAAAATGATACAGAATACAGTAAGGCCCATTGTGGAAATCCGTTAAGTATAACCGAGCAGACATTCGTCATAAGTGGGAACTAAAGTTCCAATAGTAATGGTAATTTAGACGGGAAGGTCACTAACGTCAGAGCGGTGTGATATCAAATGACACTGGAAAACACCGTCCAAAGTGAAAGTCCATTTTCCGTGATAACAGTGTCCGGCTGGCTAGTGCAGTAACAAAATTGGAAATCTGTTGACGTTGCCGGCATGGGGGAAATCCCTTGAGCTACACAGATGATTTACTTTCTGTAATTAACAGCCAGTGTCTTCCAGTATTGCGTTTGTATACGCGTGAGTATGTATGGGTATACTATGTAACGTAATTTAGTCAATGGTTATAATACTTCTTTTTCTTTCTTACCACGCACACACACACGCGCGCGCGCACACACACACACACACACACACACAGAGAAAATGTGTTTTATGTAACTTTTCACTAATCTGCAGGTGTTATTTCCATTTAAAATCGAGAAAAAATTCAAGAGGATCTTCTGTGGTAACTATGTTGTTATAACAACAAATGTTTTAAGTGGACTGTAAACACTATTTGTAAACAAAAGAGCACACTAACACAACTTGACAAATTGAAAAATGCGATTCTTACGTCCTTGTGAATATGAGCGGATTCTGAAGACGTCTGCAGATTACTTCACACCCGAAACGTTGCTGTGATAAAACAACAGTGATGCCGAACGTCCGTTTCTATGAAATGAAATTACCAACAGTAGCTGCATCAGTAGAAGAATAATTGTGTGCAAAACAGGTGTCGTGTGTTGGCTGGTATCCGTTACTACTGCTGTCGTAAATCAGGTTTATGCAAATTGCCTGTCAACTCTATGGAAACGAAAACATGCGGTATTAAACACGCTGATGCCTGAGGCTTGTTCGTCCTTCACACACTACACTTGTTACGTGAAGTAAGTTTATTTACTTTTTTTAACAGCACCTTCACGTAAACTTTGTTACATCACAGATAGGGACGTTGCGATACTCAATTCGATAAGATATTTAGTATCGATACCAATTACGGACCAAAGTATCAAATTTTCAATAGTATCGATTCTCAAACATAAACATCGATCAGCTATTTACATTAAAGAACAACATAACATTATATAACACAAAATCATTAACAAAAAATAATATTTTTTATTTATAACATAGTCATAAAAGATTTTTGACCTCCCAATTAATATTAAAGTGTAAAGAAAAGTGTGAATACGTCAAGGAAATAATAATTACAGTATTAATATTCCGCATTGGTACAGTGAAGGGAAAATTGTTTTACGGGGATTGAGAGAGGTTAAAAATCAGAATTTTCTCAAATAAGTTAAACAATGTTAAAGCTGATGAGCTAAATTTATAGAACGAATTATTTTATACTTTGTTAAAATAGTTTCGATTTTTTTTCTTCACTTCTGTAAGGTAATAATTTACCGAGTTGCGAAAAATTGAAGATTTCCCCCTGCATAAAAAACGCTAAAACGCTAAATTTTTTATTTACGAATAGCTCAAAAACTCAAAAATTTGAGAAAACATTTTTCTCTCTAGTTATAAATATTTTTGTAAGTTTGAAACTAGTTCCAATTAATTTTTAATTCAACCGTCTAAGATAAACATTAACTGACTTACAGCAAGTCAGATATTTTGTGATTCAAATAATGAAATTTGTACTTTATTTGATTTTTCTGGCAAATAACAGAAACATAACGTATATAAAGGAAAGCTTTGTCGGTTGCGTATATAGTTTATAAAAATCATTTCAGTCATTTCAATAATTTTTAAATAAATGAAGTAAAATGTAATAATTAATAGATATTAAAAAGTGTTTACACGTGGATAAAGGGAACATACTAAAAATATAACAAAAATACATTTTCATGAACATTAAATAAATTATTCTAATACTTGCAGTATATAGGCCTCAATCACGTTAAGAGGTGAGGGAGAGAAGGGGAGAGAAGGAGAGAGAGAGAGAGAGAGAGAGAGAGAGAGAGAGAGAGAGAGAGAGAGAGAGAGAGAGAGAGAGAGAGAGAGAGAGAGAGAGAGAGAGAGAGAGACAGACAGACAGACAGACAGACAGAGACAGAGACAGCGATGACAGACAGACAGAGGGCTATATAAATACTTGTATTATACAACATGTGCATAAACATTCAAAAATTTCATGTTTTGAGAATAACTTACCCATAGTGTGACTGTACTATTCTAATTTTAACAATCTTATGTGAAGTTTCTAAAGTAAACCATACAGGAAATTGCACAAAAACAGAAATAAAATGTTGAGTGTACTCAGTTTGACCTTTCACAATCAATAAAATGACAACCGTAACCTCATATTTTTAAGTTTTCCTGTTGAGATAAGCTAAGGAACAACCAAAACTGTTTGCATTGCCTGACAACTGTACAAGCCAATAAGACCAGTATTGTCGGCGACCAGTACATAGTGTAAACAGACCCGCGGCGTTTTCATTTCTCGGAAACGAAAACGAACAACACATGCTTGTGGTAAATATTATTTCTAGAACAGCTTTCACCTTTATGTGCCTAAGCATAATACACAAGTCTAGCAGTAAATTAACGTGTGAGTTTAAATTATAAACAAATAAAGTTGTCGATGTAGGT